>OX381621.1:2942736-7742736 GCA_947459985.1 Diloba caeruleocephala | reverse complement strand
CTTGGCGGCAGAATATCTGGCACTGTGGTGGTACCTACCTAGCCGGCCTCTTGGAATGTGAGACCTACCACTGGTAATGATGATAGGCCAGTTTTACAACGGTTAGTATACCTTACCATTGCCCGTGTGGTATCCGAACTAAGAATATAGGACCAAAAAAAAAAACCTCCTCCCGTGTGGGATGGTGTAAAAGGCGCCTAAGGGACTCTAAACCAAAGAGATGGGCGGCAGTGTCCCTTTTGTAGAACAGTTATCATTCTGCGCTCACCAACCCACCTGCCTTTTTTTTTATTGATCCGGTGGAAATACCTCTTGTACTTCCTTCGCCCCGGGAAAGGGCGAAGGGGCATACATACCGGCTAAAACCACTGGACTGGTCATCGTCAGCACCGAAGGGAGGCTCCAGGAACTCGAAAGATTTCCACCTAGAGCCACCCATTGGTGCCACGCCTTTAGGCACATCTCAGAGGGGATGACTGTAAAGCGGTCATCCCCTCTAGCGGACGGAAGGCGACTATAAAGAGGCCATCCCCCAGGCATCTCTCGAGGAGATTATGCCCTACACCCAACAACCCGCCTGCCTAGCGTGGTGAGTAAAGGCTAATTCCCCCAAAATTACGACGCAATTGTGGAAATCTATGGGGGAGGCCTTTGTTTAGCAGTGGCCCTTTTTTGGCTGATATGATGACCAATCCTTCCGTCCTTAATAGTTACCAATCCTCTATGTTTCACTTTCCATATAAATTTGCGCTTTTACGAATCGTAGCACTACAGTACATGAATTCAACCCAAAGGTCTTTTACGCATTGCGCTAACTTATTCGGGTAATGTAGAAGCCGCAGTTTTACGTGTTTTACGTTATAACGTATAAAAGCAACAAGCGAGCCTGGGATAATGTGAATTCACAGCTTCTTCCCACATAAAGTCGGTAGACACTTTATGTCAAAATGCTCGTTAATCCCGCTTCGTCGGGAGTTTTTACCGTTTGCAATATTTGTTACTTACATTATTTGTAACAGTAAAGCGATCAGCCGATGGGTATATTTGCACCATAAGCCTTAATAGGTTAAGTATCTATCTATCTTCTGACATAATTTAATTCAATTAGTCAAAAATTTAAAATAATGCTGCATGCCAGTCTCACGGTATATCATCGTCGTCATTTTATAATGTCCAATATAAAAGATAATGTATTTTTTTCGAACATGTAGTGTATTTAGATAAACTTGTGAGGACGCTAATGAGAACATCCCTAATGACGACAACACTAGTGACCACAACACTAGTGACGACAGAAATAGTGAAGGTGGCTGCTGCGGGAACACATGGTGGTGGTACGTGAGTGATCAGACAAAGAGTACCTAACGAGACGATACAAGACTAAAGTTAACCAGTCAAGAGAGGCAACGAGAAAAGATAGAAAAATAACTGAGATATAATGTATTAAATTCCATACATACGCATTACACAACACACAATTTTATTACGATACATTTCATATAATTCCTATAAATGTCCCCATGAACCGAATACCTTGATAATAAATGTCGCTCAACGATCATAGTACGGGACATGACGTGACAGGCAGCAGTGACGTTACACCGAAACATGTCCGCCGCGCGATTAGTCGCTGCCCGGATAAATGTCAGATTATAAACATGGCGCCGATTGGCGGTCACTCAAATTGTTTGCTTTTGAAAGTAATCTTAAGGGTAATTTAAATGTAGATATTGAATATATTTAAATAACCCCTGCTGTTTCTATGGTAATTTTTAGGCGAATTTAAATGATAAAATTGCTCATTATTCCACAAAAGTACGAATATTCAACATTAAGTTAAATAATTAGAATTTATAGTTTAAACGACTGGGCGAACAGTAAGTTGGTCTAGTAACTAGATGGTGAGAACTATAATAGTTACCATATGAATCCTCGCAATAGTTGTCGGAATTAGTCCAAACACACTAAAATATGCAGACAGACACATTTGGATTTAAGGATACGCTTTGCCACATTTTTAACTGACTTCAAAAAGGAGGAGGTATTTTTTTTATGTATGTACATCGCTTACTCCGAGATATGTAGACCGATTTGAGCAATTATTTTTCTATCTGGTGCAAAATGCTTTCGAGTTGGTCCCATATAAATTTAATTACATTTGATTGAGTAGTTTTTTAACCAGCTTCAATAAACAGGTTAATTTGACTGCGCTTATCTAATTGATGTTAGTTTCGATTCCTCTCAGATCAGACAACCGATTTGAGTCAAACTTATTTTTAGTGTTAAATACTGATACCAAATTGGAAAAAGTTCTTACATTTATTTAAACTAAAAAGAAACAAATAAAACTATTTAACAAAAAAATACCGACTGCAAAAACCCTACACGATATAAAAATATTTAAACAACTGAAAAGGAAAAAACATGTTTATTTATGAAGTCGGGCGGGGCTAGGTATGCCCCAACCATGGTTCACGCAGACCAACGAGAAGTTATATTTTATACCTGGCCCGGTTATACTTCATAAATAAAGATTTTTCCTTTTCAGTAGTTTTAATATTTTTATATAGTGTAGGGTTTTTGAAGTCGGTATTTTTTTTGTTTCCTTAGAACACTGTCGATTCTACATGCGGTAGAACATACATAGGAATAATCCTGATATCCAGGTACTCCCACCCATAAATGACAGCAGTACCATATCGGGCCATACTTGCCGCATATAAAGAAGCAGTCTTTGCCCCGATGCGAATATGAAGGCTATTTATGAATACTAGTGGTAGCCTAAAGGTCGAATTTCGACCGTTGAAAAAAATACATAATAACCATAGTTTCTAACTTTCTGCACTCCTCCTCCATATAAACTTTAAGTAAACCAAATCTCACACTCCTCCGTGCGCGCAATGTGCTTAAAAAGGGGTACAATATTTTTTTATTCACGTTAATTAATGTCAAGACTTTAAGTTAAACTAACGCTGTTACAATTAACCAAGCTAATTTACCGATCGGTATAATAAAACAAAAATATAAACCACTTTTTAAAGTTCAATCACGCGACATAAATCGCCTATTAGCGTTGATCCTTCAAATAGCGAAAGTCAGTAAAAGAAACTTCGAGATCAAAATCTCAAATAAAGCAAAATCAAAGTTGATTCAGCCTCGGGGCTGAATAGTAAAGTTGTGATTACTTCACAAAGGGACGTGTTGAATGATACCAAACACATCGAGTGCTCGGTACCGCCTTGTAGACATTTTATTGCCATACTAGTAACTTGTAACTTGGTGTCCAGACGGTTGAACGCATGTTCGTAACTATCGGTTGGACATCGGGGGAAATAGATGTCTTAGTTCCGTAGTTTTCACTTTATTGTAGCAAACAATTTAGGTACACCAAAGCCCTTCAATAATATAAAGGATAGAGAAGCTTAAGAATTGTTTAGGAACTAACGCATACCTAAATTACGTCTATAGGTTAACCTAGAAAATAGATCAAGTAATAAATATTTATGTAACATTGCTTGAAAGGTTATTAATAATAATAAAAAAAGTCCCACTAAAAAACCCTTTGCGCAAACATAGTTGACCTCAACCATTACCCAAAATAAAGTGTAGTCCATTCCTTGCAGCTCTATTAACAGCCGATATTAATAATCGATCTAATCCAAAATCTTTGGATTTCGGATTACGGATGTGTCTGTTTTTTGTGTTAAATGTGATCGTAATACAACAACGGATGAATTTCAAAATGTTAAATTCTGAAAGATTTCGGATTAGATTGATTATTAATTTAATAGAAAGATTGATTCGGTCGTATAATCTATACAATGTATCTATGGTACGGTTAGTAATTTTGCTTTCCCTGTAGTATCCTTCTTCGTGTTCCCGGAGTTTATTGGAATTCCGAGTTAGGAATGAAGAAAAAAGACAGCTGCTTGTCAACTAGAAAGGCTACTAGGCTGTATGGAAAACAAAAACGCTTAGAATTGAACCGTTCTATATTCTTATCTACGCAGACTGATATCTACATAACATTTCATAAAAAGTGAAACGCAAAATCGTGAAGCGTTCCACATGTTTAAGCAGAGGGATGGGCAGTAGCGTCAATGAAGCGGTCATTTAAATTCAAATTAGCCAGACTGCCAAGAGTGGTGAGTAGTGGCAAATTCCCCCCAAAATGTCGACACAATATAGGAAATCTATGGGGGAGGCCTTGGTTCAGCAGTAGACATCCTTCGGCTGATATGATGATGATGATTTCATAAAATAAATCTATAAAATATATATTTAAGTGGCGTGTCTAATTTGAAGTTTTTGTATGTACAAACTTTTTCCACTCTACATGAACGAATGATATTTGGTATCGACTATCGAAAGATTCTGAATTCAAATATGTCTGATGGTGTCGATTTGGGTAATAACTTCTTGAATCGTGATGCATTGAGAGTATTACCACTTTTATGACATCGGAGGGCAAACGGGAATGCTGGTCACCTAAGCCATCTCCGCAACCCTTCTCTTCACATCTGCAAAGATAGAGGATGCATCAAAGGAGTAGCGGATGTGTTACCGACCTTTAGTTTGACCTTTAGCTACGCATAAAGTTAAGTTACAAGAAAATTCGACCTTGGAAGGAGTCATCTCCTCTTCCTATCCTCCCAATGTACGCCTGAAGGGTGCGGTGTCGCGTACACTAGGGACTTATCTTAATTTTAGCTTCAGTATCGTTTTTAATAACACACGTTTCTGGTATTTCATATTGCAATACTAATAAAAAGAGCATATTGTGATTTACACCTAAGTCCTACTATCTCAAAGTACTCGGTCAGTGTGGGTTCCCTACACCACAAGAAACAACTATTTTTAAACTGAGTATGGGGAACACGATGGTAAATCGTAATGATAATATGTTATTCTATTGTCTTTTAATATTTAGAAACATTATGCTAAGGAATTTGTATTTAAACCTATGTAGGAAATATAAGGTTGGACTACTACTAAACTACGGATGTTCAAGACTTGCTTGTCACTGTTCTGTTTGATGATAATTATTTTAAGGAAAGTAGGGACCATGTTAATCCGGACAGATTAGGAATAAAGCACCACTCCATCTCCTCTCGCGGATGTCGTGGTGAGTATTGGCAAATTCTCCCTAAAATACGGTTGTGTAAATCAGTGGGGCAGGCTATTGTTCAAGTATCATTACCACTTTCAAATTTTGAGAATTTATTAGATAATTGCATAAGTTGATAATAAGGTTCTAGGGAAGCCGCATGTGCAGAAAGAACCAGACAGAATTTATGAGCTCTTCATATATAGGTATATTGTCTATATGTATACTTTTGACATGTTAATATAATTAATATATTCAATACTAGAGCCGAGACACGCGAAATATGCGTGAAATTGGATTTCATGGGTTTTATTATTTTTACGCGGAACTCTATTTTTTTTTTGTAGATACCGTATATACTTTCATATTAATTTAGTAAAAAGCTGTTATTTTGACATTACACTTCATATTTATTTATTGGATAGATATATAGAAGAAGACGACCTTATTTAAAGCGCTGGCGTCTAAGATGCCCTTTTTTATATAATTTTATTTGTTATACATTTAAAAATGTGTGAACTTTGACGACTTGATTAGTAGTGCTATGCATTAATAATTCTCAATTTCCTATTGTGTATTGTAGAAGCAATCGTCTGTTTTGTTATTGTGTATTAATTTTACATGAAGACTACATTGTTCGCACATACCCAACTTATTACAATGTAATAATAAAAATTGTAATACCAGTTTTTTTTTAAGTTTCTCGCCGGCTCTTCTCCATAGGACTGACTTTTCCGACCTCTTAACATTGACTTTTCTAAAGAGCATATCCTAATAGGCTCTTTAGAAAGTCAATATTAAGAAAATTAAATAAAAGCTTTTGAAATCAGTAATTTTTGTCGAGCAGATAACCACAGAAGCACTTACAAATACACATTCTCCTGCCATTACTTGCTGAATGACTAATCAGTTTACCTTAGTGCAATTTAGTTTGAATTGTACTTCAATCATCACAAAAGCATAATCTTATTTTAGAACTAAATTCAGACAAGTTTTTAACTTAAAGCGAGACATAAGTGTGCCTCTGTGTTGTGGGAAGGACAGCAAACACGCTGGCGCAAGTAGATAGTCCTAATTAAACACGCTGAAGTACTGTGCAAATAAAGAGTTTTTGTTTCATGATTAAATTTGTAATTATATTAATTTATTTTAAACTATTATGTTACCTGTGATGATATATGGAACAGAGACGTGGTCACTCACAATGGGCCTCATAAGGAAGCTCAAGGTCACTCAGCGAGCTATGGAGAGAGCTATGCTTGGTATTTCTCAACGAGATCGAATCAGAAATGAGGAGATCCGTAGAAGAGCTAAAGTTGTCGACATAGCTGAAAGGATTAGTAAACTGAAGTGGCAATGGGCGGGGCACATTGCTCGTAGAACTGATGGCCGTTGGGGGACAAAGGTTCTCGAATGAAGACCGCGCACCAGAAAATGCAGCGTGGGACGAACTCCAACGAGGTGAACAGACGACCTGGTGAAGATCGCTGGGGGTCGTTGGATGAGAGCGGCATGTGACCGCTCGTTGTGGAAATCTAAGGGGAGGCCTTTGTTCAGCAGTGGACGTCCTGTGGCTGATATGATGACTACATAAAGTAGCATCATCATATTGTTGCATTTCGTTCGGTGAGCGACGAGTACCGGAAGCCCTACCCCGTCTTCCTTTCCATCCCAATACCCCTCTCAGTAAAATATTGGTAACGCATTAGCGACTACTCTAGTATTGCGGTGGTTATCGACGATATTGCATATTATCTAACTTTAACGAGTAATGGTACCAGGTTCGATACCTAATCATCGCTTATTCAGTTTGAACGAAGGAAAAACGAAGAGAGTTTGTGCTTGTAATTTGATTTGCAGAATTGAAAACTCACAATTCATCCTGTGGCTGATATGATGTAACTTCTATAGAGATCAAAGACGACATAAATGTTGTAGTCGACCATCATCATCATCATTGACAGCTTTTGACCACACACTGCAGGGCTTTAGTTTCTCTTTTACGCCAATTTTCCTGTTACATGCTAATCTTGACCAGGCCTTTCCAGCAAATTTAACAGTATCATCGACCCATCTCGCTACTGGTCTTTCGGCCTTACCCACTCTCAGCCACTATTCTATCAGGGGTCTACTCTACCTGCCATCACATCATCTAGGTAAAGGTCCTTTTTTATTGGTCCCAGTGGAAATTCGTCATGAACTTCCTCCGCCCCGGGGAAGGACGTAGGGGCATGCCGGACTCGTGCTGGCTAAAACCATTGGGGCGGTCATCTTAGGTACCTAAAGAGGCTCCAGGTCCTCGGATGATCACACTGGAGCCTAGCCAAATGTCCTGCCGACGCTAATAGAGTTTTATTATACGGACATCGATATTCTCAGACCTCAACGTTGGTCTTATCTCCGATAGCCGTATTTCGAACTCGTTCCTTCAAAGTTATACCTAACATGGCTCATGGCACATACTCTATGGCCCGTTATACGATCTTCATTTCTGCCCAGTTTCCTCAGTCAGCGTTCATGTTTCGGCCCCGTAAGTTATTGTAGGTATGAGCCATTGATTAAAGAGACGGATCTTCAGGCATTGTGGCAGTGGACGTTTACGGGCTGATGTGTGTGTATATTATACTAATATATGTAAAGATATATTTTCCGTAAATGCCCAGTCCTACTACCTATCAAAAACTACCTCATTCGATTTAAATGTAATAAATACTACTTCCAACGTGAATCAAAGAAAATACATACAGCAATAAATAATCCAGTAGAAATTTTCTCCATGAGAAACCAGACCTTGGAAGGTGGCAACTAAAGTCCGACGTTTCCTATTAATGGTTTACAAGAAAAAGTTTTTGACGAATCGTAATCGTAACGTTAATGTGAGTCGATTTGGAATCGAAAATACAACTATCCTATAGCATTTTCGTTTAAATTTATATGACAAACGCATTCGTATCATATATAGGTATGAGTAGTGTTCAATTTAAATAAAAAATATGTGCGAATCAAGTATTTTCAATTCAAAATTCACTCAAATTAGCGATACGTTTACGTTACGTCAAAATATTGGTGCTAGGCGCTCAGGTTCCAAATAGTAAAAATACGTTACTCACTAAGTTCCCACCCTTTTTATCGTATTTACTCCTTCGCAGTTCATTTACAAAAGAAGTAGGCAAGAACATTTTAAATTAAACCTTCCACGATACATATTATGTTTCGGAGTCTCAGAGTTATCTCGGAGCTTCTCCGTAGTAAGTTACCGGTTTTATTTTTTCATGTCTTCACCGTTCGCTGTCTTCGCTTCGGAATTGTTCTCAGTTGGCATCGTGCCCGACGTGAAAAAAGTATTCTTTTTCTTGTGGTACAATTACTGACTTGTACCTGATTGGGTAGGTGGCTCTCGAAAGTATTGTACATGTTCAATTACTTTGTAACTTCAACGAGTCTCGGCAGTAGGTGTATAAAAACAATCAGATTTATTTATAGTAGAAGTGATTTTACTATTTGCTATATTTGAGCGATTTTCTTGTTCGACATACGTGTTTTAAGCATTAATAGTGTAAAGAATAGAACACCCCTCTCCACACCCATGTGAGCCGACTTCATCTTCTTTTCAGCCGAAAAATGTCCACTGATGGACAGAAGCCTTCCCCAAAAACTGCAAAACGTCCGATATGGGTTGTGTGTGTGCTCATTGGGGAGTTATAGTTATAGGCACTCGTAGCCAGTTGCACCCACTGATCGGCAAACAATCGGTGAGGTTAAGCAACGCTCGGCGCGGTCAGTCTGTGGATGGGTGACCGCATAGTGGTATTTGAACTGAGCGTCTCCGTGTTTCGGAGGGCACGTAAAGTCGTCGGTCCCGGTTGTTGTCATTGGATGGCAGTCGTTAAGCCCAGTCTTTGGGCGGCTTGAACAACTCTGACACAAGGTTACCACTAACCACACGAAAAAGAAAAGAAAGAAAGATTGGGGAGTTTTGTGATAATTGCCACGCTTGGCAGACGGGTTGGCGATCGCAGTTGTTTTATATATGTACTGGAAGGACACTGCTGCCTATCCTCCGGCTAATCCCGTAGTCGCCTTGTATGACACCCACGGGAAGAAATGGGGTGGTGGTATTCTTAGCCGGCAAAAGGCGATTATGGGTTGATATCAAGAGGATGGGTAGCAGCATCTTCGCAGCGCTAACAACAATATACTGCGGTCATCAAATCCGCCTGCTAATCGTGCTGATTATGGCTGGAGTAAACATTTTCGGATTTAACGGAAAGACAAGGATATAGTTATAGGTATCAGTAGAGGTTAGAGTTATGATCGGGCTAAAAAAAACAGTCAATTCAATTGTTTACTGTAGATCATCGGTTCTTGAATATTTTGTAATCAGCCATGTTCCGCCCTTTGGGCACACAATAATTGCAATTAAGGATAGAAATAGAATTAGTACATGTCAACATTAAATAATGATTATTATACTTATTACATTTAAATAGTCCGCCATAGTTATGCTAATTAATAATTATTATGGTGTATTACAATAACATTGGTAATAAATTCGAGAAAATAGTAAATAAAACTATATAATTTAAGTAGATACATGAATGATTTAAAAAAATCGCAGAGTAATAAAGAACTTAACATCTATTAGTAAAATACAGAACGCATCATGGCTGGAACCCCCCTTCGGTGCCGAAGATGACCGCTCCAGTGGTTTTAATTTTTGTTGGGCTTCTCGCATACATTTCTGGGAAATGTGGTAGCTTAACCGGTCATTTCTGGCGAAGCCAAAAGAGGCCTCCAGCCAGGCTTTATTATTGTCCAGGCAGATTAATATTGAAAACTTTATTTTCTTATATATAATTATAATGTATAAGGGGACATTTAAAACTATAGGCTCGGCACGGACCGGCGCGGCAGAAGTGCTAACTTGAACGGGAAGGTGACCCGGCGATAGGCCTCTGCGACGTCGGTGAGGCGGGCATCCTCGCCGGCGAGGGCGGTAATACGGTCGGGTGTTAAGTAAATGAGACAACGCGAGTCTCTTTATGTGATCTAACGTGATTCTGTCGTCTGGATCGACCAGAACGTGCTTCGGGCGGCGTACTCTACTGATACGGGAGGGTTGGTAATCGGCGGCTGATACCACAAGGGGATTTGGGTGGGACAGGGCAGAATAGAAATAGCGTTTAGACGCTTGTTTCATAGGCTCCAGTGGTTTTGCCACCCGCCTTATATATACACCCCTTCGTCCTTCCCCGGGGCGAAGGAAGTTTATGTAGAATTTCCACTGGACACCAATAAAAAGAAAGTAAAAAAAGGGTCTCTACTCGGCCACTTGATTGTTTCTTTCGTTAGCCATCTAATCTCATCATCATCATCATTTCAGCCAAAGGACGTCCACTATTGAATAGAAGCCTTCCCTGTAGATTAACACAATTGTGTCATCATTTTTGGGGGTATTGGCCAATACTAACCACGCTTGGCAGGCGGGTTCGTGAGCGCAGTACGGCTACTGTTCCACAAAAGGGACGCTACCGCCCATCCCTCTCGTTCAGAGTCCCCTAGTCCCCTTTCACGACATCCACGAGAGGAGATGGAGTGGTACTATATTCTTAATCTGGACACTATACGGATTTCGCGGCCATCTAATCTATAGTTACATAATTTTTTTAAACTTATTTTTCTATGCTACAGCCTGACTGTCGGTTTATCTCAGGAATCTGTCACCGTACTAGTAATTGCTTATCATTTCGGCCGAATGAAATCCACTGCTGGACACAGGCCTCTCCCAAAGATCACGACAACGACCGATATGGTGTTGTGTGCTCATTGGGGGGTCTTGCCATAATCGCCACGCTTGGCAGACGGGTTGGCGATCGCAGTTGAGTTGTTAATGTACTCGAAGGACGCTGCTGCCCATCCTCCGGTTAATCCCTTAGTCGACTTTTACGACACCCATGGGAGGAGATGGGGTGGTGGCATTCTGAGCCGGCACCACACGGCAAATTGCTTATAAAAATACGTAATATGTGTTTGTGACATGTGTGTTAATAATAAAAACATACATTTTGAAAGGCTAGTAATTACAGGTAGTAGTCGTATAATCATCATATCAGTCAAAAGATGTCCACTGCTGTAAAAGGTCTCCCCATAAACGACCGGCTACATTTCGTGTGTCGTCGTTTTGGGGGGTATTTGCCAATACTCGCCACGTTTGGCAGGCGGGTCGGTAAGTGCAGAATTGCTGCTTTTACTTACTGTTACACAAAAGGAACGCTGCTGCCCATCCCTCTAGTCTAAAGGGACTCTTCCTTAGTCGCCTTTTATAATATCCACGGGAGGAGATGGAGAGTTGCTATATTCTTAATAGGAAAACCACACGGACAATACTAAACGATAATTATTTATTTCTGTCTTTATATCCCCCGCCAACCTAGAACATAGAATTGTATAACGTATGTAGCACAGGTAACGTGGTACAGAACTTCCGTCTAAAGTTTGTTCTTTACGACACCCACTTGATAAGCCCTTATATTGAGCCTCATATTATTCTTGTATTTTTTTAAACTAATTGTTCACCTAATGTATAGCATATGTTGCACAGCTAGCGTGGTACAGAACTTAAACCATTCAGTTGTCCTTCACGACACTCACTCGGTGAGCCCTTATATGGAGTCTCATATCATTCTTGTTTTTTTCACCCAATTGTTCATGCAAGGACATAATATCATTATTTGTTTTGAAAAAGAAACCGAACACTATAGCCTGAAAAATACTGCTGTACCGCGCCTTAACTATGAGGTGGAGCACGGGGAGGTGGGCAGTGGGATCGAAAAGAGACAAAATGACAAAACAGCGCGGCTGTATGACCCCCCGCCTCGCTGCTTGCATACCTTAGGCGCGGTACAGCGGTATTGGTCAGGCTATACCTAATTATTAAGCCCACTTTTCCACATATAAGTTGGTCAGTTAAATATACATATACATGTATCTGATTCTAAAACAACCTTTTAAGGGCAATAGGAAACAACTGCTCCAACAGTAGGCGTCGACACAATATCGCCAAATATAACTACTGAAAACTGTTATTTTTGTAAAGCCTAAGGAATTTCAAACGAGAGATCTAAAAATATCCTCCATTAACAGCTGGGTCTTGCGAGAATTTTACGATGTTCATGAACATGAATGAATCATTCACGAAAGTGTTTTCACACATGACGTCACTTGGATAGAGTAGATAAAGTCTCGACGATAACGAGATCCACTTAAAACTTAACCCGTAAAACGTTTTTTTGACATATTTATAAAAATGTTTCATTAGAATTTTATAAAGCCTGCAGCTTTACATAACTTTGATCGGTTACCACGAGAACCTGTATTATATTTATTTTATTATTTTAGTCTTGACTTTGATGGATCGTGTAAACACCTAGAGTTAATAAGAAACCGCAAATAATGTTGGATAGTGAGTGAAAATACTTTATTGGTCGTAACGACAACCTTACGTCCATACCAGGTCCAAAATTCAGTAGTCTATGTTATTTTTAATGTAGTTATACCTAAAATGGTAGTAGGACTGCATATGGCGGTATCACTACAATCTATTATCGGTGCCCTACCTGCGGGGCTTTATACACCGTAGCATAAAGTGGAGCGATATATCGTGCGGGGTTCCACAGGGGACGGTTCTCGGCCCTCGCCTACGACGCGGTACTATGTGTCATTCTCCCCGCTCGCATCAGCTTCGTCTGTTACGCTGACGACACTCTTGTGTTGGCCAGTGGAGAGTTCTCGGGGAAAGAGGCACTGCTTAATCACTACAATCAAAATCTTTTATACTATTTCGAATTTAAGAGAACATCTTCTAAAACATATAAATTGCACAAATTACTTATTTTATAATTATCTTATATTACAGTTGAATATTACCTTACAACCCCGCTCGCATCAGCTTCGTCTGTTACGCTGACGATACTCTTGTGTTGGCCAGTGGAGAGTTCTCGGGGAAAGAGGCACTGCTTAATCACTACAATCAAAATCTTTTATACTATTTAGAATTTAAGAGAACATCTTCTAAAACATATAAATTGCAGAAATTACTTATTTTATAATTATCTTATATTACAATTGAATATTACCTTACAATGTCTGTCTCAAATTCAACTATTCGAGACAGACATTGTTCTAAAATCAACAATATTCAATTTCAATATCTCACTCGCTCTCAAAATGCCGTTTCGGTGTATTTGTCCAGCGTAGTATCTTCAGAACTGTATTTAAATTAAACAAACACTAAATTTCGCTTCGTAATTAGCGGTCTATTTTCAGTGATTCTGAGTTTTCATGACAGTAGCTTCAGCAATCTGTTCTTATAGAAATAAACAAAATGTTGGATGGTATAGATTTGGTTTCGTTGCAAAACAAACAAATGAATTCTGTTTGAAAACAGAAATTCATTTCATTGTTTTCATTCTGGGATGTTTAAACAGGTTATCGGTTTTAATTAGAAACCTTTATTAGGTTTCTAATTAAACCTCTGTTTATTTTTTAATGTCGATCGTTGATTTCTGTTAATCGAATCGCCGCATTGTTAGCAGTAAAAAACATCTTGTTTTTGTTTATATTCGTTTTTATATTAGGTTTATATTGGTCTTTCACTTCAAGGTTATTAAATTAGTAGCTGCTCATCCCTTCACTTTGAGAACACCGTTAAATTCATAACTGTAGCATGTTTTATTTTTTATTATATGCTGGAACGCAAACTATCGGTGTTTTTAATATTCGATGAACTTCGCTTAACTAAGAGTATCTGGCAAAACCACGCGGCGAAATCCCGCTTGACTAGCATTCGTAAGCTTGTATCACCCTGTAATAAGTAAACAAGAGAATGGCCTTTATTTTCATAGACTTAAGTACAAATATCGGTATTATACTACAATTTGGACTATTAGAGTATACACAAAACCTCAGGAATGTGTTGAGCTAAATTTATGATTCTTTGTGAAAATTATACATTGGTATATAAATTAAAGCGTGTCCGTTGCACGGGGAGCTAATGGGGGGCCAATTTACGCTTGCTCTCATATGACCTCTTTTCTATTGTCTGCATTCAATGAGAAATGCTCTCATGAATATTATTATCACAACTTTGCATAAAGTTCGAAGCGGTGTATTATTTAGTGCACAGAATGGCTATATAGAAATTAATGATAGGCAGCCTGCATAGAATCAGCTCGATATCAATTTCCGACGGGTTGTCTTGAACGGTTCGCGTGCTTCGACGGCTTATAGCAATTCAATGGATTACGTCAATGATATCAATATGTAAACGCACCATTCCGAACAAAAAAAACTTTGTCCAAATAATTATGTATAACGCCCACAACTGCTTTCTAATTTAGAACGACGCGAGTTCTACCAACTCATCTGTAAAATGGCAATTACAATTAAGAAATTTGGTGTCAAATCCAGGTGGACACAGCTTAACGTCTCAGAACTAGACCGTTCAGCGTGTTGGGCAATATGCCACAAGCCTCCATAAGTCCCCCGGCCATATACATAAATATGCCATGAATATATAATTACGTATCGATTTACTGGTGGCGGTAAACTGTTTAACTACTGTTGTAGCGATTAACAAAGTAACACAATTTTAACACCACTCAAACTGCGCCACGGCTTAACTTGTAATGAGTGTATTAACCTAAATGCTTTATCAGTCAAACAATATAATCAACGATTATATAGCTGCTATGTATTACGTTGATGCCTTTTATTGAGAAGCTAAAAATAAATATCTATCCAGTTTTTTTTAAATGATTATGTAATGTCTTTACATATTTATCAAACTTATTAAAATTACCGAAAATTGCTGCGCATGAAAAGTAAATAGCTTACATAGGCAGCGTAGTTCCCAGCCAATCATCATCATTTTGGTTGATTAAAGTCCACTGCTGGACACAGGCCTCTCCCCAACCACAACAACCCATAGATAGCAGACAGCGACTAGTCTGGGTGTGTAGTGCGCGCATTGGGGGGTTTTGCCATAATTGCTACGATTAGAAGGTGGGTTGGCGATTGCAGTTGAGTTGTTAATGTACTCGAAGGACGCTGCTGCCCATCCTCCAGCTAATTCCATAGTCGCCTTTTACGACACCAAATTCCCTAAAAAAAATCCCTCCAAAATGGCGCCTCCCCGGGTGTCTATGCAGGAGGCCTTGGTTCAACAGTAGATGCCTTTCGGCTGTGGCGGGGCGGCGTGATGAGGCAACAGTTCAGTTGACGTACCGACTACACACAAAAAAAACGTCCCAACCTAGTAATGTCAATCGTGTCGGCAAATTATTAAAACTTTACTGAAAAGCTACGCACATACCGACTCCACAAAGAACGTCCCAACCTTATAATGAATGTAAATCGTGTCGGCAAATTATTAAAACTTTACTGATAAACTACGTACGTACTGACTTCACACAAAAAACGTCCCAACCTTGCAATGTCAATCGTGTCGGCAAATTATTAAAATTTCACTCAAAAGCTACGCACGTACCGACTACACAAAAACGTCCCAAACTTGTGACGTCAATCGTATCAGCAAATTATTAAAACTATACCTACTGATAATATTAGCCACTGCGCCAACCGTGCCTTTGTTCATTTCTCGTTCATGATATCGATGATCTTGAATAATTATTGAATTATGTAAAGCACATAACAAAAACAAGAAAAAGCAATAGGTCACAATAGTCAATGCACAATGGGCAGTCTTATCGCACACAGCGGTCTCTTCCAGACAACCTATGGATGGATTTGCGAAATAGGGAAAGATCGGGCAGTCTGGGTGTACATTTACAATGTTGTACATATTTAATATTACACAAATAGATTAAATAATTAAAATACATATTAGTGTAATAAAATAAATAAATGCTATATATGTACAAATAAATAGTGTATGTGTATATTAATTCAGGTAATAAACATTTAAAATGAAACTCTTCTAATTTCGAGAGCGCAGAATCCCAGAATTGATCACCTTTTTCTATTTTTTCAGAATTAGCATGTGCCAATACTTTAGTTGTCCACACGATAAATAAACAATATTGACGTTCAGTTATCTGAAGCTGCTTGGATTTGATAAAAATAACTGTGATTTCTTTAATGAGTTAATTCATTGCCAACTGGAAAAGTAATGTTTTATTTGTTTATTAGTTCAACGGATAAAGGATAAATTAGCGCTTGATGGACACTTTATTTTAATTAAAGATTCGTCACCTATCGAACCATCTGGGCTTGCTCCAAGATAAGGATGTTTTTAAGGCTCGATATTAAAAGATTTTCAAGTCGAACAAATCGCAAGGCAAATCGCTTTACAGTCACTCTCTCCAAGATGTGCCTATGCCTACGTAGGTTCTGAGAATTTTCCGCTCTGTATGAAACCTTAGTTTGACTATATTCTATTCTGGTATAAAGTTTAAGAAAATAGCCATCTTTCGGGGTCATTCTCAATTTCTGTGATTATTTCTTTGAACGATAATGCGGTATTATCGTTCACGCTCTTGTCACCGCTGCAAAACAAACTGGTTTGAGCTTGCACGCGGTGCCCTGTTCGACGTCCCGCTGGACGCAAACAACCCCGCTCTTCCCGCCATGCCGCTCGGATGACACTTGCATACTTATCCATGTGTTTGAAGCGAACGCTTCATGCCCCGTCCGACGGAATGCTTGACTTGAGTGTTGACTCAGGCCGTACACTAAGTGTAAAACCGGACTCAAATTAATTCCAGAATCTTAATAACCTGAAAGTGAGTAAGGTAAGCTTTCCACGTACACTGTTACTACGAACAATCTTGGGCCGTATTACAGAACGAGAATCAAAATTTAAGTAAAACTCAATTCTAGATTGCATTAATCAAATATGAACCTTACGTGATATGGTCCAGTATTAACACAGTTTTGATTTTGATACGGGCCTTAAACTCAATACCTAAAGGTTATCAATTACATTCCACGCTTCGGAAGCTATTGTTCACAGTAAGGTACCTAAAACCTGGGGCGTTCAGATCCGAATTGTGTTTCATGAGACGATAGTGTAGACTTGCATGGCATGATGTATGTTCGGTCCAATTCGATCTGGGGCGATATTCCTGGAGCGGCCAGTTTGAATATGCTAAAGCTCGAGACATGTTTGGATGCAACAGGACAACGAACACGGCTAAATGTTCAATTTGGTTTTAGCTCAATGCAGGGTTAGTCAGAATTGGTGCACTAAGCCGAAAAGGTGTTATACTATGGGTAGTAATGGGCAAATTTTGTTTTACGACTTTCCTCAAAAAGACAAAATTTATATAACAGTTATAGCTGTTCAAACTTTTCATGAAAAATACGCTGACATAACACTATCACCGGCTGTATCTTACATTTAACGTCATATTTGGTTTCACCTAGTACTTTCCGACAAAGGATTATTTGGAATGAAAATAATAAATCAAGCCCTGACCGCTATCTTTAACTACAATTTAAAAGATTTGAAATTTACCAAAAAATATACGTTTCATAAGATGTGAAACAGTCATCAGTGACACTTTAAATTGGCCTCAGCTTAGAACACCCTTTCCGACTAACCAAGTATAAACCCAAAAGTAAGCCAAATTCTGAACCAGGGTCAAAATAATAATGTGAACTATAGTTATATAGGAATGGAGTCTAGAGCAAGTTGTTCTAAATTCTTATTTAACCAACTGGACCGTGTTCGGAAGTACCGTAGTTCTAAATTCTTATTTAACCAACTGGACCGTGTTCGGAAGTACCGTAGTCTGGGGACAACTAAACTACATTATACCAAGCTATTATATATCATATTCTAAAGTTTATTTTTCAAAACTATTATGGTAAAGTGGACCAGTTGCGGACAGCTCTTACGTCGCCTAATAAAGTTAATAGTAATTTAGTGGGAGCATTGTTGCATTCAGTAGACGCTTCTCTAGGAAAATTCATCATTATTATTGGTATTTTAAGTTCTTATAATATCTTGTTCAGATTGATTTAACGATTGATTTAAATTTTTGACTGTCGTCTTCAACCTGAAGAAGTTGTGATATCGTACACATGGACGATGACATACATACATATAATTCCTTCCTCTATGACTTTTACTACATTTTTAGGGTGGAACTCTCACGATTACGTTATGTATGATCGTTTTGATTTTAATATGTTTTAGAGACAATAAACAGCTATAATATAAAACAGGTTCAAACCATATTGCAGGCAACTACATTATCTACATTTTCAAAATATAAGGCAATGATGAGCGACAATAATTATACATAGCACGAGATTACTACATCAATTGAGTTGTAAATCAAATTATAAAGTCATGAAATTTTCTTTAGTGAATAAAATATCAGATCATTAAAAATAAGGCTAACATTCATTCATTGTATTATAAACATAGATGAGTTTAATTACATTCTATTTAAATTTAGATTTGGAGCATATACATATATCAATATCAATAAAATCCCGATTATATGTAGTATAATAGTAGTAGTAGTTCGTCAGGTACTAACAGCAAACAATGTACCCGCACGGACGCTGCGCTTAATAACAGTGCGAGGGACTACATAACATAACTTGCTCGTGAGGCCGATTGAATCGAAATCATTGTGAACAATAGCACGAAGCACGTTGGCTTCAATAATTAATAAATATATTTACATCTGGATTCTAATGTTATTAGATTACTTGTGCAACAATTCTGAATACTACAAATAGGTATGTTCTATGACATCTGTAGTTCATGGCAATTTTACCCGTTCGTCCAAGAATACGACAGTTTCGTTACTCTAGCTATCGCCCTATAAGTAAAATGCCCTTGCGAAGATCTATGAGCGGATTATCTGTTCCTGTTTAAAGGATTATGCCGAATCCAAGGTACTTATTTCCGATAAACAGTTTTGACTAATAACTGCTATGTTCAACAAATTCACCGAATAGTTGAACATATCACGTTAGTATTTCAGCGTGTTTTGATGACGAGAGTATTCTTTTTCAATGCGGCGAAAGCATTCTACAAAAGCTGGCACAACAGCTTTAAGCTGTATGAACTCGGAGTGCGCGAGCCTCTCGTACTCACCATTCGAGACTACATCTCGCATCGCAGTTTTCGCTATCGCATCGAGGGCGTACTCTCGTCTACTCATCCCATATACTTATATTAATGAGAGGACTGCGCTAACCCGCGTTATCCCACAAGGATCCATGCTAGCCCCATGACTGTTCTCGCTGGACACCAGAAACACCCCCAAACGATACTGCCAATTGTCCAAGTTGGCACTCTTTGCCGACGACATGGCTGTATATTAGTCCGACACTATTACTCGGGCTACAACTCCGACACTATAACTAAGATCCTTCAACCTCAGCTAACGTCTATAGCGCATGGTTCAGGAAATGACGGATCGAAGTCGACGCCACCAAAGGCAAAGCCATCCTATTTTGCAGACTTGGAGAAGAGTATGCTCGATTTAGTTAGATCTCGATGTTAGGCCAAGTGATTCCCTGGAAACCGCACGCCAAATATCTTGAAGTCACTTTTTACCTAAATCTGTCCTTCTGAAAGTATACAAAGACGGTGCGCTCCTCAAACTCTACTCCACTACATCCCCTCGTAGTAACGGCTGCCCGATACTGACCCTCCCATCAGCAAACAACGTCGCCCGAGGCACGCACTCATCGATCCGGACTATTAATTCACCGTAGAGCACATAGAGACTCGCGCAGTCTCGCTCACTTAACAGATAATTGTACCGCCTGTCGCCGCCAAGACCCGCCTCACTAAGGCACGGAGGCCTGTCATCGCGATAACCCGTTCAATCTTGTCCCCCCCCTGACCTTTTCTCGCGCCAGCCTGTTCCGAGCCTGTAGATTTAAACATCCCCTGATAAGCACTAAATAATACCGATCCAGCTATTGCTAAAATTGTTTTCTCCCTAGCAACGCACTAAGCCAAGCTTCGAGTCCCGCAGTGGGTGCTCTTAGCTGCGGTTCATCGTTTCAGCCCAATAAAGTCCACTGCTAGACACAAGCCTTCCCAAAGATCGCCACAACGACCGGTCTGGGTGTGTTTTGTGCTCATTGAAGGTTTAGCCACAATCGCCAAGATTGGCAGGCGGGTTGGCTCAACTGCAGTTATTAATATGCTCGAAGGACACTGCTGCCCATCCTCCGGTTAATCCCATAGTCACCTTTAAAGGCACCCACGGGATGAGATGGGTTGTTGCTATTCGTAGCCGGCACCATGCGGCTGCAGTCTCAGCAAGCTGCAGTTGCTTATGAGGCCTTCGCCTGATTTTCCCGGTTAAGCAGTCACATTTCCTGAAATGTCTGCGAGAACCCGTTCAATAAAATAAAAAGGAGGAACAGTTAAGTTGTACTCTCTGATACAACACTTTGAAAAACAAGTGAAATACCGGGCGAGAATTCTGCATATTTACTAGTATGATATTAAATGGAATAAATTGTGTAACGTGTAATTAATAAATAATATCCGGAACTCCGGCTCGCAACGATTTTATAACGTGATCCTTCACACCAAGATTTCACTTACATCGTGAGTTGTTTACAAATATATATTTGACATTCATAAACACCCCGATTACTTGTGTAGAATCAGAAATTCGACTCACGCAAATACTTATTGCGCGAATACTAATAATCTGACTTTATAATAAAACGCTTTTAAACGGACTCTATCGCGTATATTTTATATTTTTGTTTTTCCTGACGTTTCGAACACTTTGCAGCGTTCGTGGTGGCAGGATGACTAAGGTGACAGGCGTCGTTACTGATTTTAAAAAGTTATTTTATTTTATCTACCGTACAATTATAATCAAAAAGTATTTCGATGCACGCAGTAATCACTCACAGTGTCTGGATGTTTTTTTAGTGTGGTATTTAGTTTGAGACTTTACTATTTTAATAACAGGATTCCAAATTGGTGGTACCTGCCAGCCATCTTCTCTATTAAAATTAGGATGTTTTTTAATTTCAATAGCCTCACGAAACATTCTTGATACATATCGGTTCTCTTTCGCGAGGACTTGAGGTTGATCGAAACGAAGAAAATGGTTGGGTTTGTCTAAGGCATGTTCGCACACTGCAGACTTTGTGGAGCGTCTATGCTTGACGTCATATGACGTCAACCCTAAGACATTACAATCTGACTTTACCTATGGATATGAAAAGGGAGGATGAACAAGATTCCTTCCGTAAGAGGCTGTGTGGCTTTTAGGGCCTGCTATTTGTTTGTTTGATAGCGAATGATACAATGCTGACATTATTATAATATCTAGAACCTAACTACCTCAAAATTTAACTGCTTCATAGTTCTTGTTAACTCGTTTACCTCCTCTATGTCCTGCCTCGGTATAATTAGATTTTGTTTCGCCATGAGAGTCCAGTGCTATGAGTAATTCAATTATACCGTGGCACGGGTCCAGACCCGCACTTGGGCCACATCACTTATAATATGGCGCATACCTTGGCACCCATCCGCAACATAAAGGGACTTGATACGGTTTCATTAGATACTTGTGTAAGGTTTGATGCTTGATAAGAGTTATAGTATATTAATTGTATTAAAGAGTATCGTTATCGTTTTAACACTCTTCTCCATAGAACCGACTTTTCCGAACCATGCACCTTAAATGTTGACTTTTTATAAGAGCCTTTTTAGATCCTATATGGAATATTAATGAATTTGAATTTGGGATGATTGACTAATATATTTAAATGTATTATGAACGCAGTTAATACTCTACCTACACCCACATTACCTTCTTTTTGTTTTCTTTTTGCCTTTAGATATACCAATGACATTTCAAAAATAGACGCGCCATACACGAACATTATACAACACTACAGAACGGCGTAAATTTTACTATAGGTACTACCAGTACATATAACTATAGAGCAGCATCTCTAACAGTGCGCGAAGAAAGGGAGAGAAAATGATAGCCACCATGCGGCATACAGGTGGTAAGAAAGAGATGAATATACACCTTTAGTTACAAGGCATTAGCAATGCAGCTGCAGCTCGTTGGCCTGAACGCGTGTGACATAGCAATCACAATCCTGGCACCGGCCGCCATTACAACGCGTAATAAAACAACAGTAATTTTTATTTACAGTATAGATTTACACATAAAATCACATTTTTCTCACGGGCAGTATGATAATATGGGATGAATTGATCATCTACCTTAGGAATTCA
Organism: Diloba caeruleocephala; assembly: GCA_947459985.1. NCBI lineage: Eukaryota > Metazoa > Arthropoda > Insecta > Lepidoptera > Noctuidae > Diloba > Diloba caeruleocephala. The sequence goes on along the minus strand of OX381621.1, from coordinate 7,720,357 downwards.
ATAATCCGTTTTCATCATTTCCTTGCGACATATATCAATAAGTTGCATTAACATGATTAAAAAGTAGTATGGCCAATTATCTATACAAATGAATAAAATTGAAGTGTCTGTTTGTAATGTCAAAATAACACTTTTTACTAAATGCATATAAAAGTAGGTATCATCATATCGGCCATACAATGTCCACTACTGAACAAAGGCCTCCCCCATAGATTACCACAAATGTATTATCATATTGGCAGGAATTTGCCAGTACTCAGCACGCTTGGCTTGGGTTGGTGAGCGCTACTGTTCATACTGCTACTGTTCCACAAAAAGGACGCCCATCCCTCTGGTTTAGAGTCCTTTAGTCGCCTTTACGACCTCCACGGGAGGAGATGGAGAGGTGCTATATTCTTAAGACACCACACGGATAATGGATGAATGGATTTGATCAAATCTCCATTTTATCATCTCCTTGCAACATACACACTCTTGGCCCTGTAAATCTATAGCATATGCTCTTTATACACAATCCTTTTTGCTCGACAACATTGATACATCGTAAAGCAAATAATTGTTTATAGGTAATCTGTAACTAGTTCAGCATCCAGCTAAGATACCTCATGTGGAACTGTATAATAATCCTGTATAGGAAAGTAAATTATAAAGCCTAAGCGACGTAGGCATAAAGGTATATCGAGAATGAGGGTGAAACATAGCTCCTTTATTACATTATCCGGTTTCTATGCCAGTAATGTTAATGACGACATTGCATGTTTATTAACTTAGCGAGCCCATGTAGGTATGTAAGAACCACAGTTTTCTACTTAAAAAAGTATTTTCATCGAAATCCATAGTTACATACATATTACATAGAATTATAAACAAACAATTCCACATCCGATGACATTGAATGTGGCTGCACTCTATATATATATATATATATATATATATATCATCAGTTTAGCCGAATAAACTGCTGCATGGGAGGCCTGTGCCTCCCCCTAAGATCGCCACAACGACCGTTCTAGATGTGTTGTATGCTTATTGGACGGTTTTGCCATAATCGCCACGCTTGGCAGGCGGGTCGACGATCGCAGTTAAGTTGTTGATGTACTCGAAGGACGCTGCTGCCCACCCGGTTAATTTCATAGTCGCGTTTTACGACACCCGGTGGATGAGATGGGTTGGTGCTATTCGAAGTTGGCAACACACAGCATGTTACCGTCTATTATTATTCTGGATATTTATATGCACAGTCATTACTAGTTTCATAATTTTAGCCGCAGGCGTGTATCGGTTAAACTTTTTAATAATAAACAAAAAACATAAAGTCCTTTGAGAAATTAAAACATAAAATTTAATAATACATAATCTAATAACCCTGCAAGGTGATTAATCAAGCACGTCATATTCAGAAGACGTCGTTTGCAGTACTTGATTAAAATTCCCGAGGGAATAAAAATGGCGGCGGTCTTCCAATATTGTTGACCCGCGAGTACCTAATGAACCGATTTATCTTATCAAATTAACTATGTAATTCTTAATAACGTACTTTTATTTTGAATTTCCAAGAAAAATGAATATATGGATATCTCTGCGCTATGCCAATTGTATTAACTAGTATTGTTGTATCTAGTCTTGGTAATGGGAAATCGAAAAAAGAAATCGCATCAAGGATATAAAATGTTATTACGTTGATTATAATATTTTATGTGCATGGCTGTAAATATTTACGCGAATTGTGGTGAAATTAGATTTTACAAATACTTCTTTTATATTTTTTGTACAGTAATGAGTACATGTCTTCACTTCACGCTTCACTTTAACATGTCGTATTGAAACTACACAGGGCACTAAGTGGCTATATGACAACCTCTGAGAATAAATGCCGATAGGAACTCAGGGCTATGTCTGGTATTTTTTGTCTTTTACAAATTGTCTATATAACTATTCTCTACACATAGATAAAAAAAAAATCACAAAATAATTCAAAAGTATTATCACGAAATAGCTTAGAATATCATCTTTTTCTGCCGTAAAGTACAGGGGGCCTAAAATGGCCGCTTTAGCAGAATCATAATATGAATCACATTAAATATCACCAAATGGTCCAGAAGGCCTAAAAAGACCGTATTAGGTTTAATTTACAAGGCATAATAATGATCTCAATACGACGCACATTATAAATCACAAAATGGTCACTTAATCATAACTGACTATTAACGAGACCATTTTGTGATTTCTAATGTAATTCATATTATGATTCACCTAAAGCGGCCTTTTTAGGCCCCCTGACTTTAGATAACTACAGAGTTATCATAGTAGTGAGCATTTTCTTTACTAAGGTACTTCTTGAAATAGAGAAACGAACTATATTGTCATGGCCACATAACAGTTACCAATTTATGTTTATATGTTTTATTCGCTTCGCTAAGTGTAAGTAAATAGGTTGTAATAATAAAAAAAAATAGAATAAAAAGTATCCTATGTCGTATTCTACTACATAATCTACCTGTATGTACCAAGTTTCATTAAAATCCGTTCAACCGTTAAGCCTGATGGAGCCCTAAACATTCAAACTGTAAGAAAGTAGAGGACGCTAGCGGCGACGGTAACGAAGTCAGCAGAAAGCACTTTAGCGTGCGCGTGACGCGACATACTAGATCACTTCATCCTAGAAACATCAAGTATTGGCTGTTATATGTTATATACTATATTCATTTAATGTATTTTTCTGAGTTCTCATATAACACAAACGTTTACATTGTGTAATAGTGCCTGGTAGGATTTAATGAATTCACTTAAAAGTACATGACTTAAAAAAAATAAGTTATACTACTTTTGGCACGTTAAAATTGGGAGCTGCGCGCATATACCTTAACTACTAGTGTATTATAATATCTGTGCCTTAACTAAAACCCAACAATATGAAGTTAGCCGTCAAAGACGTTTGATGAGTAAAATTGTGAGCTGCGCGCGCATACTGTCATGAAATTCCGATAGTATGAAGCTAGCCGTCTAAGATCATTAAAAGTGCATATTTATTTTACTGACTTGATATTGGTAATAGAGGGGTGATAATAGGTTTTTTTCGTTTTCAGAAGTATTAATCCATTTAGCAACCGTTGCAATAGACCTTATAATAATTATAAGGTCTATAGTTATTGTAGTTTCCATCTCATACAATAGTTTGATACCTCCGGGGACAATCCGAGACTGCATTTTTATAGTGCAGACATGGAGAGTCCTCGGTTAGTGTCCCATAACATTTTTTAGCGTAAGCCTATCAAATTACCGGGTTCCCTCTTACCAACCTGTGAATAGAGAAACTTGTTGATAGTAAATATATTTGACTCATTTATATGGCAGGTTTTTGTTTTAAATTGTCATTTTAATTTAATAACGTTCTTTAATCAAACCTTAATAAGCGTGTTTAATATCTTTTTTCGATAATTTCATCGTTTTTTTTTTTGGTTGTTATTTATTAAGATACGGTATAAAATTGACTTTTGAAGTACTTCAAACGCGTGTACATTATGTACACATTGTATGGTTTTTTTTTGTAGTATTACATATTTTACTTGCGTACTTTACTTTTGAGCACGCTAAAGTTACATTTTCGACCAAAAATACCATTAACTTAGAGTACAAAATCGCTCAAGCTTGTAAGTTTTCTCGTAGATTTCAAACAGGTCGTGTCCGTTGGCGAATTTAGTCTCATAAAACAGTATGCAAATGAAGGAACCCAGTCTGGATAGTTTTTGGTTGGAGGAACGTTTATTAAGGTAAGGTACTTTGTGTAAACTAATCTACTCAAATTTAATGCCGAAATATTAGCTTTGGTGTACCCACTGACTTAGGACGTTTAAACATTGTTAAATTTTAATGTATGTATGTAGGTGTAGGTACATATGTAAGAGTTTTTTCTTTTCTTTTCGTGTTACAGCTAAAATTCATATTTCTTTGGCATACATTATCATGATAATTATCATCATCATCATCATTAGCCCATAGCAGTCCAGTACTTTTACCTAGGTCTCTTCAGTATCAAGCCTCTGAGTCTATCCTCGGCTTTTCTCATGCGACTCTTGCCAACCACCCTGCAAAGATCCTCACTCCGTCGATACTCATTGGCATATAATATATAATCAAGTTTTATGTATACAATACTTACTCATAATAGTATAGTGTATTGATGTTACTGCAAAAAACCCGATTAATAGTAAATCTTAAGTTTTACTGGTAAATCTTAGGATTGGTGGGCTGGTTGGTAGGTTGGTGGCTTTTTACTTGTAAAACTTGAGTTGGTAAATATAAGGTTTGATATATATAAATAAGACGACTTTTTTGAATTTTACTATTAGAGTTTTACCATGAGGCACATGCTACCAATGACAATTCCCTAGAAAATAAAACAAGGGTAATGTTTAAACTAATGACTGTAAATTTAAATCACAAGGTGTCAAAAATACTTGAAACGGTTAACAAAAATACTGAAAGTGAGAAACTGACTGAGCGAATAAAAAAATATATTTGCGGAAATTCTTTCGAGTGTACGCTAGTTTGCAGCATTGGGGTGGCCCTATCAGCCGCACCATAACCTACTGTGACATTTTTTTAATTAAAACCTTGACTCTCACTAGGATTTCTCCTGTGTCGTGGGTGCGTTTACAGGCATGAATTCCACATACAATACAACACCCAAACCCGGAACAACTACCTGCAGATCATACAAATCTTTGTAACGTGCGGGAATCGAACCCGCGACCCGGCGCGCAGCAGTCTACTGTACAAACCACTGCACCAACCGTAAGCTAAGCATAGTATTTAATTGAGTGACTATAAATATCTTAAGATACACTGAGACAGGTATTTTCAACATTTACCATGAGGTGAAACCAAAGATTTACCGAGTGAATGCTAGTAAAAACAACGAAATTAACGATTGTCATATTTATCACAGATCAGTTCGGATTTTCACAACAACACAAATCTTATGATTTACTGTAGTTTGAGCTTTTACTGTAACATAGACACAAATAGATAAAAATGAAAATTATTTAAGATATGCTGATATAGGAAAAATATAGCACCACTCCATCTCCTCTCTTGGATGTCGTACAAGGTGACTCAGGGACTCTAAACCAGAAGGATGGGCAGCATAGTCATACTGCGCGCACCAACCTGCCTACCAAGCGTGAACAGTATTGGCAAATTCCCCCCAAAATGACGACACAATTATGAAAAGCTATGGGAGAGGCCTTTGTTTAGCAGTGGACGTCCTATGGCTGATATGATTATGATGATGTACACTTTTGACTTTTCACTTTTATTTTCTTAGTTAATCTAAACAACATCTAATAATCTAAAATCATCAACACGCAGTAAGCATTCGGGTTCATCAATACTCGTTCCTGCTCTGTACTTCAGGGCAAAGGCCTCTTCCCGCCTTTGCCCTGAAGTGGGACAGTTACAGGTGGTATAACAATAATGTTTGAAACGAAGTTCTTTTACGCGGCTTACAGTAGATGGAACTGGCAGAAATCGTCGCGTAAGGAAAAACCGCTATGCCCCCTGCTAGCAAACTTTTCCTCTCTTTCTCTTTCTATTATCTTATATACGGTAGGTGCCCTTTCCCTGTATTTCTCTTTTTCTCTGTCTCTTACTGAACCGAATATAACATACCGAACCGAACATATTCCGTTGTATGTGTGTGCGCGTGCGATTATCGAGATTCGAGCAGCTAGCATTATACGCGGTCAGCTGTATAACCTCAATTCTAACCACGTGTAAATATTATTGAAACTCATTTTTTGTTATTGTTTTCATTCACACGGAGTTTATACGGTGGTATTTTTGCAAGTAAGGAGATTCGTTCCTGACGAGGGTCCGCTGACCGCACATTTTTTATCTATTTGTACAGGCCTCATTTTTCCTTCCCAAAAAAGGGACTTGGCAACGTTGTTTCTACGGCAATTATTTTTCACTTGATTAAATTCGTAATGGGTTTAATGCTGTAAAACGTTTGCTGAAACAGAAAAATAGTATAAATTTCGTGTTGGCCATAAGATCTCGGCTTACAAATGCTAATTAGACCGTAGAATATGATGCCACCGTGTTGTTCGCTATTACGGATGGGTAAAACCAACCCTTTGTAAGGGTAGGCTGTAAAGGGATTACACAGGTAGGTCGGGTAGGAGCATTCACCTGTGAGCTTATAACTTGAACCAACAGTAGGTAGTACTGAGACTACGGTGACGGTTAGTTGTTGAAAGATAGTGAGTTCATATTTTAAGTTGTTGAATGTAGCCTTAGTTAGAAGTTTAACTGGGACATTAGTATTGTGTACTATACACACACTATTGCCATTATGTTTTATATATATTTATAAACCTTCTTTTTTCAATACGGTGGAAATGCTTTTGGTTGTGAAACGTCCTTTGGGAGCCCTCCCCGAAAGTACTGGCCCCTATGAAGGGTAAGTCGGACTTGTACTGGCAAAAACATAACTGTTGACGCTGCTACCCACCCCTCTGGGTTACACCTTAGTCGCATTTTACGACATTCACGAGAGGAGATGCTATGTTTCGCAATGCTATATTCTTAATCCGGACACCAGACAGAACATTATTTAACGAAACACAATTTTTAAGCATAAATCAAAATGTCACACGATTAATTAAGCCTAGACAATAATGACTGCACGCACTTCTTTATTATGTTTACGGACTTGTCATAACTTTAAGAATATAAGTAAACATTCACTGTCGCTAAAAGGCTCATTGCTTAACCTCACGTTCAACGCCGAGGAATAAATTTACATCTTTCGGTTCAGAGTATGTCAGACAATAGGCGCCACGATAGTCTTTAGTTTTTTAAACTTTGCCCCACACTGAGATTTCTCTTGTGTCGTGGGTGCATTTACAAACACAAATTCCACACACAATACACCCAGACCTGCAGATCGTACAAATATTTGTTCCGTGCGGGAATCGAACCCACGACCCGGTGCGCAGCAGCCGACTGTATCAGCTACTACCTCACTAAATGTCGTCTTAAATCGCTACAGTGGGCAGTGCAAGTAGACATTTTAAATTGCTATTGAGTTAAGCCCAGTTAGGCGCACGAATCTGCCGGATATGCAGCCATGACTGGTGCATGGCGATAGAACTAATGCGAGGTATTCACTACAGGAGACACGAGCCGAGCGCCGCACCGTACAACTCTGTGCTAAAATCCGTCATCGCCCACACACGACACGAACCCTCAATTGCAGTGCAGTCGTTTGTGAACTTTAGCGAGCCCAGCACGTATCGGAACTCCCACAACACCATGTCACCAGACATTTCAAAACGAAGTCGTTATCTGTCGTATTCAGTGTAGTAGTTTATCACATATAAAAACTGAAAAATCGAGCACAATACACACATTTACACTGACTTTGACCGCCTAATGTTTCCAAATTGTAGATTTGAAATGTGAAATAAAAAGCACAAATATATTTTTAATGAAAAATAAAAGCCTGCTCATGTACATAGATAAATTATGAGGATATATGTAGTTATATTGTCATAATTTATCTATTTCCCTTTGATATCGGACACCCCACGCTTATATTTTATATTTAAATATCATGTCGTAGTTTTAGTTCATATTTCATTAAGCTTGTTTCAATTGTTTTTTATTTTTTATACATTATCAACTCCCATGTCATTAAAGCTACAGAATGCTTGCTCATCGAGCCGTCTTTTAGTCTTCTCTTAAAGGATTCCCGTGACGATGCGTCCCGAACGTACCCGATTTATATGATAGCCGATTATGTCACGTGAACCAGCTTGGCCATCCGCGACAGTCGTCGCGGCACAGCTCTGAGTTCATGCGCGTTTCGCGTACTGTACCCGTGGCTGTCGCTGAGCCTCGGTAACTGATTTATATGGTCTTTGGCATACAGTGCTGCTTGGAGGCACACTAGGCTAGGAACATTAAGTATGCCCATACTTTGGAATTCTCCCGCTATTGCTCTTACGGCTCTCTTTTGCAATCTAAATATAATCGCTCGCTCGCAATCTGGATTAAAATCCGTATGGTGTCCGGATTAATAATATAGCACCACTCCATCTCCTCCCGCGGAGGTCGTAAAAGGCGACTAAGGGACTCTAAATCAGAGGGATGGGCAGCAGCGTTATTTCTGTGAAACCGGTAGCCATTCTGCGCTCACCAACACGCCTAGTAAGTGGTGGTCGTGTTGAGTACTGGCAAATTCCCCCAATATGATGACACAGTTGTCGAAATCTATGGGGGAGGCCTTTGTTCAGTAGTGGAATTTGTTTTGTTTTTTTTTTTTTGTTCTTTTTTTTTTTTTTTTTAAAACGTTGCCCCACACTAGGATTTCTCCTGTGTCGTGGGTGCGTTTACAAACACAAATTCCACACACAATACACATCCAGACCCGGAACAACTACCTGCAGATCGTACAAATATTTGTTCCGTGTGGGAATCGAACCCACGACCCGGTGTGCAGCAGTCGACTGTATCTGCCACTGCACCAACCGTGCCATGTATGGCCGATAAGATGAATCTGAATGAATTGTTACCTTCGATGAAGTGTGAATCCTATACGATAATCGTAGGCGCTCATCATTGTGGGTCCAGATCCAGGTGCTCAAGCCAAACAGTGCTCGCATCGCAAGATTAGCCAGAACAAGCTTATGTGGTAGTTTGGTGGTCCAGTGTTGGTGTTAGTTACTATACATAGCTTATTGCCACTGGTGCCGTAGTTGCTACTGACCGTTACTGTCAGAAAGATATCAACTTGGGATGGAGCAGCAGAGCAGAGCAATCAAACGACCGAGACTGGAGAACTGCCCGTGACAGGGTTTTTATTGCCATCCGGTTAGGTAGGTAACGCCACATTGCGTTTGTCGCCAATTAATAGTGTTACTAACACTATAAACATTACTAGGCTCCGGTTTAAAGAGCACTGTAAGTAGTAAAAGTAGTATGCATAAGAGACTAACTAACTAATATATCGAGGTGACACACGCACTGGGCCATGCAGGGCTAGTCCCGGGTAGCACTACCTGCAATTGTTGTAGTATAAATGACATGTTCATATAATCATTACTCTATAAAAGAAATATCTTCGCCATTGCTTTTATTTATTTAATATCACAAAATTTGCATACACTTTCATGACTACGCCCGGCTACATACTGCACAACAGACAAGCAAAATTGCAAGAGTTGAAGATGGGACTCCACCTCATCTACCACATAGTCTTGCCCAAACAGAATTTTAAATTTTCCGGTGTTTGGATAGCAAGATAAAAACCTGAATTCTGAAGAGGTAGTGAAGACGGCCTTTGATGTGTTCCGTCGACCGTCGATTCCCTGCAGTTGTACCCGACTATAACAACAGGGGTATTAATGACTTCCCCTTAAGATGGCAAGAGTGTATGCAAAGTTTAGGTAAACATTACGATAAATTTAAGTTTTTCATGATCAAGTTTCATCTATAAAAACGGCAATTGCACACCTGATATAAACAAATATTTTAATATAAATTTACAAATAATAAAAGAGGTTGCATAAAAATTAGGCGCTCATTGCCAACTGTATGCAACTGCACTCAATTATTGGTAAACGATCGGCGAGGTTATGCAACACTCGGTGCGGTCAGTCTGTGTGATGGGTAACTGCATATGGGTATTTCAAATGAGCGTCTCCGTGCTTCGGAGGACGTGTAAAATTGTCGATCCCGATTGTTGTCATTAGTTATCAGCTAAGTCGGAGGCCTTTGGGTGGCTTGAACAGCTCTGACACACTAACAACGATGAACACTAACGAAAAGAAGAAGAAGAACTGTTAATAATTATATCCTTATGAGCGCGTTAACAATTATTATTACTAATATATTACTATTTATATGAGAAACGAATACTATAGGTATAACTTAGTGGAATAGTGGTATGAAACAAAACCAAATACCATTTATTTACCTTTTATTTTGTGGTTAAACACTCGGTAAAATAAAAAAAGTGCTAAATCTCACAAATATAAATTAAATCAAGAAAATAAAGACACTTTTAAACTGATTAAATCGCGTATATTAATGATTTTTGTTTTTCCTGACGTTTCGAACACTTTGTAGGGTAGTTTCATGGTCGCAGGATGACTAAAGTGACAAGCGTCGTTACAGATTTAAAACAAAAATCATTAATATACGCGATTAAATTGGTTTAAAGTGTTTTATTATAATGTATAATAATCGCCAAAAACCTAAGACATTACTAAGAAAATAAAGATTATAAATTAAAATACTCAATGGTTCCTTTGTTTCAGGTACATATTCCTGGCGATCTACACGGCGGAGATGATAATTAAATGTATAGCTAAAGGTTTTATTTTGAACAAGTATACGTACCTTCGCAACCCTTGGAACTGGCTGGACTTCGTCGTCATCACGTCAGGCTACGCGACCATCGGCATGGAGGTCGGCAACTTGGCTGGCTTGCGGACTTTTAGAGTACTGAGAGCGTTAAAGACTGTTTCTATAATGCCAGGTAAGTTGCCATTCAACTATTGAATTGGATTTAGAAAAGTAGTGACACCAAAGAATGAAGTAAATGACACTTCTAAAAATCTTTTAATTTAGAAATTTCTAACTAAACGCCTGTTTCAAAGAAAGGTTAAATTTCTTTGAAACAGGCGTTTAGTTTTCTTTACATAGAATTAAATCAAGCAGTCTAGAAAATCTGCATAAAGTGAAATGGAGTAAAACTTTTAGTAAAAACAAAGCACTTTAAAGCAATAACTACTTCTCTTTATTTCATTGAAATATACCACTAGGTCTCTACGAAAATAGTAAATTTAGGTAATTTCAAGGCGACAATCAGTAGGAGTAACGAATATAGATTGCGTTTATTAGAAACAATTTGTAATTTCTACATATTTTGTGGCTATTCGAGCACTATAAAAATATATTTTGTTCAAAAAATATATTTTGTACACCATTTGCCGACAGCTTGACAGCGCTTGTTGTTTAAAATGCGTTTCGCGATAATATGGTGAAAAATGTGTTTTAGTTCTCGAATAGCTACTTTATTAATTAATTATCAAATATTATTGTAAAAGTAAAATGGAAATAACAACTTAATATATTATTAAAATCCTATAATAAACTTTTGCCGCAAAAAATATAGTTCATTATTGTTGTAGGTCCCTACATACATATACATGAAAATGATGTATATAAGGTGCTACTGCGTTGCAGCTGAATAAAGTCCACTGCTGGACACAAGCCACCCCGAAAGATCGCCACACCGACCGCTCTGGGTGATGAGCACACAACTGTTCATTGGTTTTGCCATATTTGCCACGCTTGGCAAGCGAGTTAGCGATCGCAGTTGAGTTCTTAATGTACTCGAATGAAACTGCTGCCCATCCTCCGGTTAATCCCATAGTCGCCCTTTACGACACCCACGGGCTGAGATGGGTTATAAGGTGCTACAGATATAGTGAACTGTATTTAAGGGGCAATCAGGCAAAGCAGACTGTCGCAGGTCACGTTTATTAAAAAATGTTTTACTATCCATTTTATTTTTCAATCATTAATAAGCAAAGTTACTATTCGACCACTTAAAAAAATACTTATTTTACTATGTCATTCTTCTTTTTACTGCGCAAATAGTACCTTTACCAAAAAATAAAATGGAAATTACGTCGTTTTTAGTTTTTATAAACTAATACTAATATATTATTAATACAAGTAAACAACTATACAAGCCTCCCAGAACGTTAATAGAAGCGACTAACACCTGGAAAAATATTACTTTCTGATCCATTTGAGTTTTATTGCGTAAAAGCTTTAGTCTGATTTTATTTCATAACTGAACTATTCACAATCTAAAACATCTATACCCTACTCTTGAATTTATACGTGATATACAAACGAAATCACAACAAAAACGTAAGGCGTGATAGAATTTAACTCGCCAAACAAACGAGTAAGTAAGAGGATCTGTCTAGTGTTTGTTTTCGGGGAGGGAGGCATCGTGAGGACACTCAAGACGTTTATTTTTAATAGGCCATTAAACCTTATCTTCCTTATTAAGTGTCCTTAGTAGCAATTAACGGTAAACTTCCAGATTGAGATCAAAAGACAGTTAATGAATGTAGTTAAAACAAAAAGAAAAATACTTTTTACTAATTATACGCTCGGATTTATAATTAAGAATATGCCAAAATAATTTAATATAGACTATACTTGGTCTATAGACAAGATACATTAATATTCTAGATCTTAAAACATGAAATATCGAAGTAATCAACTAATTTCCTGGATTATTCAAGAAATAAGATATATTTTTTAAAGAACTATACATAAGGACTGTTTTTATCTTCTCATCACATCAGCCAAATGATGTTCAATGCAGAACGAAGGCCTCCCCCATAAATTTCCACAATCGAGTCGTCATTTTAGGAGGAAGTTGCAAGTACTCACCATGCTGGGCAGGTGGGTTAGTGTACGCAGTATGTGGCTACCGTTCCACAGAACGGACGCTGCTTACCATCTCTCTGGTTTAGAGTCCTTTTACGACATCCACGGGAGGAGAGTGGTGCTATATTCTTAATCCGCACCCCACACGGAAAACCTGTACCTGTACCTTCTCATTATACGTTAACTTCTTTCAGATCAGTCTATTTTTATCGGAATATCTATATATTCCGATAAAAATATATAGGCAATAAAATGTGCCGCGTGGTGCTGGCTTAGAATATCACCACCCCATGTCGTCCTATGGGTGTCGTAAAAGTCGACTAAGGGATTAGCCGGAGGATGGGCAGCAGCAGCGAATAAACACACAGATGGACACCAAAATGATCCTATATGGATTCTGTGTTTGCATTTCGTGGTACAGAACTCTAAAAAATCCTGCCCCTTTGACACAACAGCAGTTAATTTCACAAGTGACCAGACATACCTAGTCCTATAAATAACCTAATCAAATATCCAACAGGTCTGAAGACTATCATCAACGCGCTTTTGCATTCATTCAAGCAGCTTGCAGAAGTAATGACCCTGACCATCTTCTGTCTCATGGTGTTCGCGCTGTTTGCCCTGCAAGTGTACATGGGGGAGTTGAGGAATAAGTGCGTAAAAAACCTCGTCGTTCCGGAGGGGGAAAACTTCACTGACGAGGCTTGGTCTGCGTAAGTAGAACTTATATTATGTAAGATACAAATTTGGAACCGTAAAGTATTGTTATCTATTTAATTTGTAATAAAAATTCGACTTGTATTGAAATACAGGTCACTGTTTTAAATAATGAATAATAAATTCAGAATAATGTCATTCCATAATTATTACTTATAGTAAGCCCCTTTTTCTTCTTCTGTCTGACCCATTTTATTATTGCCTTCAGAGTCCTTCCTTTTCCAGGTTAACTGAATAATTCACACAATAAATGATCTCTTGTCAAAAAGTTTACAGTTAAAAGTTCGAAACTGGCCGGACTTTACAAGACTTATTTGGTTTGAATATTTAAAACCTACAACAAGATTCTACATTTAATTTTTTGTCTGTCATTTTTAATGGATTCCGTCTTCATTGTTTCGCAAATAACTACTAGTTTTATGAAAAACTATAATTACTTACAACATTATTTTAAAATTATACGAAACCTGAAAATGGTTTGTTCAGAATCAGTAATTGAATCGAAAGCAAAGCAAAAGAAAGCAGTTTGAAGACGGCACGGTTAGTGCAGTGGCTAATACAGTCGGCTGCTGCGCACCGGGTCGTGGGTTCGATTCCCGCACGGAACAAATATTTGTACGAACTGCAGGTAGTTGTTCCGGGTCTGGGTGTATTGTATGTGGAATTTGTGTTTGTAAACGCACCCATGACACAAGAGAAATCCTAGTGAGGGGCAACGTTTTTTCTTTAAAAAAAAACATTTTTTTTTTGTCCTAAAAATAAGATACAAATATTTCAAGTTCATACAGTAACACATTATTATTATTATTATTTTATAGTAACACGCAAGTCAGTTGACTACGCCTTATTTATTTAAATACTCTTTATTGTATACCAATACAAAATACAAGTACAACATTATCGCTATCCGCGATTTCTTCCAGGCAACCTTAGGATTAACAACTACCATCCTCGCCTTCCACATTGCATCGGTAGATAAGGCATGTTACTTCAAGTTACCCTCCATGCATACCCACCCATGTGTCCTAATTATGCGCAGACAGTGGGGCATATAAGAAGCCTATTTTTTACACCAATTCATTTAATGACAATCTTTTGGGGATGTTTTGGGCTTCGTATATATTCAAAGTAGCATAAGCGTGCAAAACAAACATTACAAAAGAACTGTTTTTAGGCAACTCCATCGAGTGCGCATAGCCAGTTACACTCACTAATCGGTGAGGTTAAGCAACGGCCGACGTGGTTGCTCTATGGATGTGTGACTGCATAGTAGTTTGAACTCAGAGTCGCCTTGCTTTGGAGGGCACTTAAAATCGTCGGTCCCAGTCGTAGTCATTAGACAGCAGTCGTTAAGCCAAGTTGGAGACGTTTGGTCGGCTTAAACAACTCTTACACGAGGTTGGCCATTAATGCAACAAGAAAAAAGCAACTATTCAGAAGTTACCTTAGAAAGTTAAAACATCGCGATAGAACTCTTTTACGCTTCATAAACACCAAACAGTGGTTGTAATAGGTTTTTTAGGAGTCCAGTATAAATTCAAAAAAATTGCATAGTTAAATTAAATTCAAGAAAGTAATTTCCACTCTGCTGCCTGCTTATCTTTCCGCCAAGTTTCAAAAAGCAATTGCTGTGAAACGGGTTAACTTTCTGGTGATAAACCCCATTTGAATTATAAGGAATTTATTCGAGCAAAATTAGTTGAAATGTGATTGAATTTCCAGTGTTGCACATAGAAAAAATTGCTGTACTAGGTATTACCCGTGACGTCTCTACGGGGGGTCGTGCGGTCCGTGGCCAAATACGCCTGTATGGTCAGCTCGACTATCAGGCGCCCAGCGCTACAGAACCAAAATTCACGGTCTGCAGCGCAGAGTGGCTATCCGGATCACACGAGGATCCCGAACAGTGTCCTACGAGGCGGCAACTCTCCTGGCGCGTTTTCCGCCTTTCGACATCCTGGCGGAGATGGATGCATGGGTCTCCAATCAGACACGCTCCCTCTACCAGAGCGGCGAAGACGCGCCTCCAGAGGCGTTGGACAGGCTGAGGCAGCTAGCTCAGCGACGCGCACTTGGAAAGTAGCGTCACCGCTTGCGGATGCAATTTGCGACCAAGCGCGTCGTCGAGGCCATCCTGCCGCTCTTTGGAGCCTGGCTCAGAAGGAGTGAGCGCTGCACCTACCGCCTGACGCAGATGGTTACCGGGCACGGTTGTTTCGGTGCGTACCTGCACAGGATAGGACGCGAGGCCACGGCACAATGCCACCATTGTGATAGTGACCAGGACACCGCCAGCACATGCTCGAGGTGTGCCCTGCGTGGGCCGCTGAGCGGCGGATCCTGGTTGATCGGATCGGGCAAGATCTCTCTCCGCTAGCAGTAGTGCCGGTAGAGCACGAAAACTGGAATGCAGTGGTCTCCTTCTGTGAGAGCGTCATGCTCCAGATGGAGACCGCAGGGCGGGATCGGTAGAGGACAGGTCCCGCTCGAAGAAGGAGGAGACGGTGCCAGGGTCACAACCCCCCGGCGCCTTATTCCCATACGCCTGAATCCCCCTGCCGTTACTATAAGGTGGAGGACCTCTTGGTTCCCGGGTGCGTAGATTGGGGAATCTGCGTGCCCACACCGAGTGACCCAAGAGAGGATGGTAGCACGCATGTGGTCACGCGCTGCCGTGGGACGCTTTAGGGGATCCTTTACAATCCCCCCGGGGGGTGACCGCTTTATAGTCACCCTCTCCGAGATGTGCCTATAGGCGTGGTACCAGTGGGCGGCTCTAGTGTGATCATACGAGGACCTGAAGCCTCCCTTAGGGGCCGAAGATGACCGCTCCAGTGGTTTTAGCCTGTAGGAGTCCGGCATACCCTTCGCCCTTCCCCGGGGCGAAGGAAGTTCATGAAGAATTTCCACTGGGCACCAAAAAAAAAAGGTATTATCCGTGTCTTTGTCATTCGTCATGAAAATGTCCTACGTCACACTCCATGACAAAATCTACCTCTCTGCCTAATCTCACTTGAATCCGTTCAGTTTTTTGAGCGTGGTGAGAGGCAAACATGCAATCTTTCACATTTGTATTATTAGTAACATTTATTGCCTGTTTGAAACAAATGTGAAAACATATTGCCAAAATCACCAGAGTTCTTCATACGTTTCTCACCGTAATCAAAACGTAAACACGCAAGACACGTTTGCCGTGTTCGGTGCTCCAATAGGCTGAAGAGTTTGGAGCTGGCGAATCACAGCGCTGAACGCGGTAAACGCGTCACACACGTTTACGTTTCGAGTGTGAGAAAAATACACTCAACTCTGGCCTTAGAAACATATTACCTACCTATAAGTTCGTTTTTGTGAGATTTCGCCACCACTCACCACGCTAGGCAGGCACTTGGTGGTTGCCTTTTACGACATGCACTAGATTAGATTAAGTAGTGCTATATACTTAATCCGGACCCTGATTAGCTAAAAACAGCGACAGCAGCAGCGAACGATCACCGGTGGCAAATAGCCTGAAGTGAAAAGTGAGGATGCAATTTTTTGTTTATTGATCGTCTGACACATGGTTTGTCTGAGATCTCCACGAATTGGTTATCAGAAAATACGTAATACCAAAATGACGTTAGGCAGCGGCGTCTGTGCAATTTACGCCTGTCGCAAACCGCCTGCGACATACGTAATCGAGCCGCCCGACAACACACGGAAATCATGCATATGTATATTATTGCATAAGTTAACGGCACGGTTGGTACAGTGGCTGATACAGTCGGCTGCTGCGCTCCGCGTCGCGGGTTCGATTCCCGTACGGAACAAATATTTGCATGATCTGCAGGTAGTTGTTCCGGATCTGGGTGTATTGTGTGTGAAATTTATGTCTGTAAACGCACCCACGACACAGGAGAAATGCTAGTATGGGCCATCGTTTTTTTAATCATAAGAAAAAGATTAAGTATATTATTTTTATTTTATTCAGGTGGATCCAAGAACCCTCCAACTGGATGGTGAACTCTGATGAAGTGCCTATAATCTGCGGCAACCTGACTGGGGCGAGGCACTGCCCGCCACAGTTCACCTGCCTGTGCGTGGGACCCAACCCCAACCATGGGTACACCAACTTCGATAACTTCCTGTGGTCTATGCTCACCACTTTCCAGCTGATCACGCTTGATTATTGGGAGAATGTATATAATATGGTGAGTTTAATGGTTTACTATTTATATTGTATATTATATGAGCTTATAGTCAGTTGCACTCACTGGTCGGTAAACGATTGGTGAAGTTAATTAAGCAATGCTTGGCGCGGTCTCGTCGTAAATAAAGAAAGAATAAAGGATTGGTTCACTAAATAGTACCGTTTTTTACTCCATAGAGTGAGCTACATATAATTGCTGTCATTGCTGGTGAGTTCTTGGGCTTTTTCTTTTTTCAGCTGAAACAGTTGTCTTAGGAAGCGGTCACGCGGACGGAGTTCTGTTATGTTAATGATGACGTTCTAAACATTGTAATTATTTTTAATCAATTAGTTAGAATAGAATAATTTTCTTTTTAATTCGTTTTCATGGAGCATGGCATTTTCCCGCCATTAAGATCTGCCATTATAATTTAACCGGCCTTATTGCTTGCTTTGTTTGATTTTAAATGCAGTAACTACACGTACAGATTGCTTTTAAATTATTTATTTATTTATGTACACACTGTAATATTTTTACATAATATAATACAAAGGCACAGCTTATTTCTACAAGAAATCTCTTCCAGCAGACCTGTGAGAGGAGAGTTTGACGAAAAGATGTAGGCACGGTGTGTAGAAGTTAAACAATACATATAAATATACACACAATATATATAATAATATACCATATCTTATATATATTTGTACCACCTGAATGAAGTATTTATCATCCGAGAACAAATAACCAGGCATTAAGCAGTGTTTAAGTAAATCTGCATATCCCTGAGGAGTATTATTTTCGATTAGTTTCCTATCAACTATTTCAATACACTCGTGCACAGGCAAGCATGTCTTCATCGTTTCATTATCAATGAGGTTCAAGTTCTGAATTTAACTGACAAAATGGTAGAATTCCTTTTTATATGCACTGGTGTTCCCCTGAGCGGTGAGAGCACTTTCGCTACACGTTGGGCTAGCAATAGTGGAGATGTCAATTTGGCTTATGATTGGACGTAGCGGAGCGTTCGCTTTGTGTATTTTAGGTAATCCATACCATTCGGGTGGTATTGCAGAGGTAGATACGAGAGATTTAGCGTCCAGATTCTGTCAGAAATGCTGTAGAAATTACTTATTAACTAGCAGTTTGCTTTAATATTGTTGGTTGGTTGGTGCAGTGGCTGACACAGTCGGCTGCTACGCTCCGGGTCAACAACCGCGGAACAAGTATTTGTATGATCTGCAGGTAGTTGTTCCGGGTCTGGATGTATTATGTGTGGAATTTATGTCTGTAAACGCACCCACGACACAGGAGAAATTCTAGAGTGGGGCAACGTTTTAAAAATAAAAACTTTGCTATGAGGGGTGACCGCTTTACAGACACTATGGGCTTCTTCTATGGGCTTGGCACCAGTGGGTGACTCTAGTGTAATCATACGCGGTCCTGGATCCCCCCTTATGTGCCGAAGATGACCGCGCCAGTGGTTTTAGCCGGTAGGAGTCCGGCATGCCTCTTCGCCCTTCCCGAGGGCGGAGGAAGTTCTTGAAGAATTTCCACTGAGCCCAATAAAAAATAAAGAAAAATTAGGGTCTGTTTTGACCGGTTTATATGTGCTTTGATCCGACAAAATAATGATTAGTCTAGTTCCACTATACATAGGTATGTGGACTTGATTTTATATGGCAGGTATGATGTTTCAGATATATATTATGAACAAATGTATTTTTGAAATAATATTGAGTAGGTGAACATAAAATATTGTTATTTTTTATATTTCATATATTTGGGCATTCATTTTTTATATTTCACAAATTTTCCGTGTGGTGTCCGGATTAAGAATATAGCACCACTACATCTCCTCCCGTGGAGGTCGTAAAAGGCGATTAAGGGACTCTAAACCAGCGGGATAGGCAACAGCGTCCCTTCTGTGGAACAGTAACCATTCTGCGCTCACCAACCCGCCTGCCAAACTTGGTGAGTATTGGCAAATACCTCCCCAAAATGACGACACAATTGTAGAAATCTATGAGGGAGGCCTTTGTTTAGTAGTGGGCGTATAAAAGGCTGATATGATGATGATGACGCATTAATAATATAATAATTATATGTGGTTGCACGCATGTGTACGGCACGTGTAGATGCAGCACGTAGGTATATAGAATAAATTATTAAATGTGATATATTTCCGTAAGCTATCTCGATTCAACATAAATAATCGTCACAAAACCATTAATATTTTAATTTACTAGCCCTTTTACCCGCCCGCTTCGCAGGGCGCAAATTGAAAATTTGTTACACAAACAAGTCTTTTTATATAATTAAAATATAAAGTATCCATAATTCGTGAGGTGTCCGGATTAATTATGTAGCAACACTCCATCTTCCATGGATGTCGTAAAAGGCGGCTAAGGTACTCTAAACAAGAGGGATGGGCAGCAGCGTCCCTCCTGTGGAACAGCAGCTATTCTGCGCTCACCAATCCACCTGCCAAACGTGGTCTTTGGGGGAGGCCTTTGTTCAGCAGTGGATATATTTTGGCTGACACGATGATGATGATATCCTATTCCACGAGCACTACATAATCTACCAATATGTCTTTCATTAGAACCATTCAGCCGTTTGAGTGTTACATAAGTATGGATCCTCAAACACACCTTTACATTTATAGTAGAAGTAAGATTATTTCTTTATTATAATTAACCACTGTGTTTGTGCCGAATTAACAAATAAGATTTCGGTATAAATCAAACCCTCCTACCAAAAACAAGCTCTATCAATCAAGCATACACCTACCTACTTCAACCTTTAAAACGCTTCAACGACTTTGAGGTCTGAGAATTTTATTACAAAGGGTCGGCCAGACCCCAGCCAAATGAACTTTACGTGAGTTGCGGGTATGGTCATAATGTGAGGGTCGTTTACCGGTTGCCTCTTAATTAATTCTCGGAGAACCGCTTTCAAGATGGCATTGCGACCGTAGCGTTTTCAAATGTAATTTCACTAACGTCATGAGACCAAGTAATTGCAACATGAATCAGTGAAGTGATTATGTTCTTTAGGAAAATATAATGTATTTTAATTTTTGTTGATAGCGTTTTCAAGACATATTACCAAGGCAAAAATATGACACAATACTGACCACACGATGTGTAACGACTTCCCTAAAAAAAGACTACAGTTACCTGTAGCAAATCATCATCAGATCATACATATCAGTCCGCAAAATTACACTACGGTAAGGATAGATTTAATATTTTACCAAATTCTCAAGTGACGTTAGGCTGGACACTTGGTAAGACGTGGTGATGGCGCATAGAGCCCTGATAGAATAAATGTCAGAGACGGAAAGCTTTGGTAGACCAGTTACCCGATGGGTCGACGATATTGAAGCGGTCTCATAGGAAAAACCTTGATATGATCAGCACAAAACAGTAGAATGGCACAAGGGAGAGCAGGCTCATACCCAGCAGTGGGCCGATTTAAGGTCTGGGTGATGGTGTTTCAACATTTGATTCTACTAATTTGCTGTAGATATCAGTAAATAATAACAAAGATTTTATAGCGTAGGCTTAAGCAGCATAAGGTGTCATGCGACTGATATACTCACAAATACTTAGTTGTTGCCGTGTGGTGCCGGCTCAGAATGCCACCACCCCATCTCCTCCTCCTGGGTGTCGTAAAAGTCGACTAAGGAATTAGCCGGAGGATGGGCAGCAGCGTCCTTCGAGTACACTAACAACTCAACTGCGATCGCCAACCCGTCTGCCAAGCGTGGCGATTATGGCAAAACCCCCCAATGAGCACACAACATACCGATGTCGGTCGTTGTGGTGATCTTTGGGGGAGGCCTGCGTCCAGCAGTGGATTTCATTCGGCCGAAATGATGACTTAGTTAGGAAACTATGTACGGAAAAAATATTGTATGACCCCAGTGACCGCTACTATGATCATCATGAGAGATGATATTGGAATAATCGCCATACTTGGCGATTAATTGTAAAAGCAGTATGTTGTTTTTACCACCCAGAAATATGGTATTGCTCATCTTCTGGATCGACCCTTTGTCATCTTTTATGACACCCACGGCTTGGTTATATGAGTTGGTTTTTTCTTAGCCGAGAGCTGCTCATGTAATGGGACAATTGCAGTGACTACTATTTAGCCACTATCGGGTGAATATTAAAACGAGCGTGTGTCTATCACCAGTCAGGCAATACAATGTCTTATCTGATTCGCATGTAACTAAATTCAGGCATCCAAGCCACGATCCTCAGAGGAAACTTAAAGTGGACATCACTCTTTGCTACAACAGCAAATTAACATTACTTATGTACAGCATAACTCATAAAACTTATTCAAAACTAAATTACAAATGGCAGTCAACTTTGTATTAAACGGCACTCCCAACTGAAAAGACAAACAGTTATGTGGGTGTTGTACAATATAGTATACACATGGTGTACCCACGGGCATGTGCCTAAGTAAACGCAGGACACGTGCTTATCTAGCGACCGGTCCCGCAACGACCTCTTACACTAATAAATTACTTTGAACAATCTTCTACGACGGTTCAGAAGACTAACGTTTAGAGAGACGAGCATCTAGAGCCTTACTATGTTGACTTTAGTTTTCTGTAATAGGCACAGGCCAAGGTATAATACTAAGGGTGGGGTATGTTATCCTATTATAATATTATCACTTTATAATAATATGCAATCTTCTATGTATAATTTTATTTCATTGCTGTTATTGTACATACTTAGAAATTAATTATTGTAATTGGCCACGGCCGTGTAATTAATTGTATTTGAATAAATAAATAAATATTTAAACAGACATTTTAACACTTACGTAATCGATGTTGCAAGAAAAACGTCTCATCAACATCAATACTATCATCGCATACAAAGTTGAGTGTAGTGTCCGTATTAAGAATATAGCACCACTCAACCTCCTCCCATGGAAGTCGTAAAAGGTGACTAAAGGATTCTCCTGAGGGATGCCCAGCACCGCCACCTGCGCTCACCAACCCCCTGCCAAGTGTGCTAGAGTTCTAGCAAACTCTAATGACAATACAATTGTGGAAGTCTCTAGAAGAGGACTTTGTTCAGCAGTGATGATACTAATTTCGATTGTAATGACGTAGTTGTATGGGCGTAAATTACCTCCAGCAACCGATACCTCAGAGCAACTTCTTATAAGTGAAGGCTGTATATGAACACCGCGAGGTTTTCAGTGTCGGTGTCGTCTCTTCCCAGAGATGAGCTGCGGCTAAGCACGGGAAGGGCACCGGTGCATTCAACTTGATCCCGAAACCCCACCGTATGACCTTTCTCGAGCCTGGCACGCCCCTCAGTCTTCCCCGAATGCGGAGGAAGTCCATGAGAACTTCCCCACAAAAATACAAGTGTCGGTTGCCCACAAAGGCGTTATATGGAAATATTTTAAAGGTAAAATTAGTAGCTATAAGGAATTTCAGTTGCAAATTGTTTGGGCATTCATGCTCGTTAGTTTTAACGTTTCTATCTGCCGCAGAACGGAAACACAACCTGGACTTGCCGAGTTTGAGCCCCGAATTGACTCGCTCATAATTATTCACCCGTGCATAGGTCCCACACTATGAATATATTGCTATTTTGCAATGCAAACCGAGCGTAATATTCGACGATAATACTGCTGTATACAACTCTGGGTATGCGTGAGTCAAGATATACTCTAGCCGTATTGTTGCAGCCAATATGTACCACATATATTTATCAGTTCATAGCACGTTGAATATTGATTGATGCCTACTCAAAATGCTGGCAAGCTTGTCGCGGATATTTTTCAATAATGTTCGCTCTAATCGATTCGATTCGTGAGTTAAGCTCCGTGCATTCATCTTATTGCATCAACCGCATTTGACTGGTGATCTTCGGAGACCGAATATACGTCTATATCTGGGCATTAACTATAAACTGCCGTATATTTCGTATGGAGTCCTGTACGGGCGAGGGCCAATGTGTACTGACCTACGTCGGTACGTGAATTAATTACTAATACTCCTTATCTGTACTAACTACCACACCCTAAGCCCTAGTACCCTACAGTCCCTAAGTTCCTAGCCCTACTATCTTGTAGTTTTGAAGGCAGGAAATTCTAAATTACCTAAGGGACCTAAACAGTCCGGTAACAGGCGGAAGGCGGGTGGGATCTAAGTGTGTGGAAATGGTTTTCTCACTGCCTTATGCCTGTAACTTCATTAATTTCCTGCTTATTCAGTCAAGTACAAGAGCGGGCCTTGAAAAATTGGCGGATACTTGTTTACGTTTAATATCTAGGTGGGGCGAACGGAACCGCTTAATGTTTGCACCGCAAAAAACCTTTCAACTAATTTTAAAAGGCAATCTTAAGGCATCACCAAGCATTAAATTCAATAATATTACCGTTAAAAGAAAGGAGTCAGTGTGCTACCTCGGTCTTGTATTAGAGAGAAATTTTTCATTCGTTGAACACATTAGATCTGTAGGTGAAAAAGCTAAGAGAAACTTCTATGCCCTGACAAGGATATCAACTGCTACATGGGGTCTTTCATTTTGTACTTTAAAAACTATTTACGCGGCTACTTACTTGGGTTGTATATGCTATGGTTCACCTGTATGGGCCGATAGGGCTACTATCGGCGCGGTACGACGTAAACTGCTCCAAAGCCAGCGCTTAGCGTTGATATTCTTGTGCAAGGCATATAGGACAGTAAGTACTGAAGCTCTGCCTGTCCTGGCAGGTGTTTTGCCAGTCGATCTTGAGATACAGCGACGTGCTGCCATGTACTACTCGACGCGAGAAAACATGGACGCGGAATTTCTACTACAACGCGATCGTGTTAGGATCTGCAGATTGTTTAAACCACAGGCTGGTGTTTGGGAAGAACTCTTAGCCGAATGGCAAAGCAGGTGGGACACATCTATTAAGGGCCGTCACTTATACCAGTTCTTTCCATCCGTTCGTGAGCGGCTGGCAAGTGCAAGGTTGGAAGTCGATCATTGCGTGGCTCAATTTCTCACCGGTCATGGTAACTTTAAGAGTAAATTATTTAGCTTCAAGCTTGTTGTCTCACCATTCTGCAAATGTTCAACACCGGACTGTGAATATGAACAGTCTGCACATCATGTTCTGTGGGAGTGTATTCTTTGGCAAGATGAACGCAATATTATGTTTGACAGCTTGCAAGTTACATCCGGAGTTGTTTACTATACAGACCTTGTTGCAACAAGGACGAATTTCCGTGCGTTCAGGCGTTTTTGCCATACCTACTATTGGAATCAGTCACAATAGCTCACAACATAGGACCCGTAATTAAATATTTATAAACATTTTTGTATCCGTGGTGCTTGGCAACTAGGCTTATCCTAGTTGTACACTCCCAATTATTGTGACTATGGCCTATAGTATTTTCTCTGTCTCCTGCTTGCTACGGAGGGAAGTGGAACGTATATTCTTTCCTACTCCTCCATTTTCTTTTCTGATTAATTTCGTTGCGGGTTCCAAGACAGTTCTTCATTTCTCTGGGACACACCGACCTTCATTGGTCGGTGTTCTTTTCGGTGGTCGCCATTGTAGATCCTGGATTACAGGAGTTGCAGTGGTTGGGAATGTGTGGCGGGCTTGCCCCTACAACCCTAACCTACTATAATTATGAGAGATAAAATAAAACTTTATTGCGCTCTAAACTAAATACGGTATATCATTTCGGCCGAATGAAGTCCACTGCTGGACACAGGCCTCCCCCAAAGTACACCACAACGACCGATATGGGTGTGTTTTGGGCTCATTGGGGGGTTTTGCCATAATCGCCACGCTTGGCAGACGGGTTGGCGATCGCAGTTGAGTTGTTAATGTAATCGAAGGACGCTGCTGCTCATCCTCCGGGTAATCCCTTAGTCGACTTTTACGTTACCCACGGGAGGAGATGGGGTGGTGGTATTCTGAGCCGGCACCACACGGCAAAACCTGTCGTACGTATTCTTCTCTTCTCCTTCGTCCTCCTCATCATACCTCCAGCTGTTATGATGGACCAATTACAGTACACGGAGTGCGTCTCTGGAACTCTCTTCCACACTCACTACGCGACAGCCCTTCTTTGGATGTTTTCAAGAAAGCACTCAAAAAACATTTCTGCTCAGTATGACTTAGAAGTATGTATGTATGGTATTTCTTTATTTATATAGTTATTTATTTATTTAAGTGTATATTATGTCTATGCTGTATAGCTGTGTATTTCATGATTAACAGCACCCCCAAAATCGGTTGATATCATTATTCTCAGCTGTTGTTGTTGTCGTCTTTTGTTTCTATTTTTTTTATCATTCAAAGGATTGATGGAAGAAAGCTCAATGTACATTATCTTTTATTTTATTTATCAATTCAGGTTTTCTTTTTTACTTCGTACAATAAAGAATAATAATAAAAACTATGTCAATAAATAATGTCGCTAACAAATCAAGTTAGCAATGAAGTACCGCACTGGTGCGCAAACTAAATTAGGAGTTGCTCAATATATCAGTAGGTACTACCGACACCAATCCCGATTAATTTAGGTACTGACAAATACAGAAACATGACAATTGGGCCATTAGCCCCGCGGATGGTATAATACTGCAAAATATGTTTAAAACTACTTGATGTTTCAAAAATAAACGAACTAACTTCATTGTACACTAGAAAAAAAAGACAATAATTAATACAATTACAAAGTACAATTTTATCGCAACTCTAATTTGGTAGGGTAGGTACATATCATATGCACAAGATATTTAAACTGAAATAGAATAATCTAGAATAAAAAGCAGAGTTTTACCAAAAAGTTTTGTTTCATACCACCAGCTTTATACCAAGATGGATCATAGAAAAACTGCAAACAAATAGCTTCATATCGTAACTACGTGGCACGATATTAAATTATATTAGAATATTATTGATACCATTAGAATAATAACTAATAGGACAAATTTCAAGTTTACACAATTGGCGTTCTCATCGTTAATAGCGTTAGCGTTCTCAATTTTTAACAGACAACCTTTGGATTGACAAGAAGCACACGGAGAAAGGACAAAAAGGGATACTAATAGACTGTACAAATGTGTATATATGCAAATATTAAAACAAATACAGTAAATGGAATTAAATACCTATACTTTATTCTATAAATAATAATATTACTTCTATTCCACACACAATATACATCATCATATCAGTATCACATGTCGCCTGCATCCAACGACTTTCAGTTACCTTTACCTGGACTGCCTGCGTTTTCCTGAGTGTGTTCTCCACTCGAGAAGTTTATACTTACACATAATACATACATCAATATTACAATCTGTAAATATTGCAAGTACTAATCAGAAGTCAAGTGGAGAGTGTGACGCTATGCACATCGAGCGGACAATCAGCAATGGAAGCTTGTTTAGCACACCGCGCGCCGCTCCACATTTCAAATCAATTGCGGTTAAACCGCTTGAGAGAGCGGTAGCCTGCAAGCGTTAGCGGATTGACCACGTATTGCACGCTGCAGCTGTGACCATACACATACTAAAAATGTATACACAATATTATTATTTATAAATGTGCCCTGAATATTAAATCAATTAGAGTAGTGCCATTCCGCTCGTTTGAAGGCTCACTAGCTTCGCTTTGATTTTAATGTCACATGGAAGGTAAACTGCGAAACTTTATACGTTATGGATGTACAGAGGTAATGTAGGTTAATTTCCGTTGCGGCTTTGAAGTATTTCAGGACAATTGTTTACTGGTGTAACTAGTATATCATTTGATACATTTTCACGGTTTAATGCTAGGAAATATATGTAATATAGACTTTTTGAATAATAATTATTCTCGAGATCGTATCGAATTTTTGCAAACAGGCTATTTATATATAAAGTGTGCTTTTCCTTTACGACCCTGCGAGTCCGTCCAAACAACCGGAAAAACTAGTAGTAATACTGTTTAGGTATATGAAACCGTTACATTTGGATGGAGCTGCTAATATCATCATATATAAAGAGTTTACCTAGGTAGGTATACCTAGGTAAACTCTACAATCATTGTGCCGATAGTTGTTACGGCCAATGGCCTAGTAGCGAAGAGCCTCGATCAACACCTTAAGAGGCTCTCGTTAGGCGGCTGGATCAAGGGCTTGATACAGAAAGTAGTACTCCTTGACACAGCTCGTATTGTTAGGAGGTGCCTTTCTCTGAAAGCCTGACCACCGGTAGCTTCGACCTTATTTCCGACGCAGGCGGGCTACTATTTTTTATATTTTTAAATATATATATATCGTTTTTGTATGTATGTAAAAATGTAATTTATGTATATGTGTTTATGTAAATAAATAAAATTATTATTATTATTCTATGGACATCACACAATTTTAGATTTACACGTTGAAGCCATGACTCGTGAGCTAGGTTTGGTTAAGTCTCTGTAACATTGTTAGCAATATATGTGAAATTCATGTGTGTAAACGCACCCACGACACAGGAGAGAGCCAAGTGTGGGGCAACGTTTTAAAAAAAAATAAGAATACAAGTATAAATGTTTGTCCTCCAGGTGCTGTCGTCATGCGGCCCGATGTCGGTGTCTTTCTTCACGGTGGTCGTGTTCTTCGGTTCCTTCTACCTTATCAACCTGATGCTCGCCGTCGTCGCGCTCAGCTACGAGGAGGAGTCGCAGATCACGCAAGAGGTATGTTTAGAACTGGTCATAATAGTCCAATGATAAACTAAGCTAGCGTAGACATTGCAATGATTATGTCAATATTAAGGTAGGTGCTAACCAGGAGCAGTTGCGTGTAATATAACAATTTGAGTTCGAGCATTACATAAGTAAATCCGTCGAAATGTTTGCATTGCATTGCTGTATGCGCTCTTTTAACGATACGACTTCGAACATTGCAGCAGGTGCGCACTACTTGCAATACGTTCCTAAACGAGTAGGTAGTGTCATACAGTCTTTTGCCTTAACGGAAGTGACGCGAGCGCTTATGATGTCCTCTTTTTACATAAGTATCGAAAACTAAAATGAAAATTTCTAGGCATAAAGAAAATCACGAAATTACGTTTGTATCAATCGATTACAAAAGCAAATGCTCCATCAAAACATTGGGTTGAACACCATATTGTTATATTACACGCGAATGCTGGAGGTCAATACCCACCTTTACTGCTGGGACGTGAATAGGGTGATGGTAGTATGTTCTTATAGATAAACTTTTATTCAATTAAATTTCAATCGCTCAAACATGGGTTTTTATATTAAATATTAGTAGACCAGCCTGATAATACTACCAATATCTGTGACTGCCAAGTACTGGTAAAACATATTAAATTTGTAACAATGATGTAAATTGTAAATAAACAAATTGTGTTTTATAGTACCTCGGACTTTTGTAAGACGTGAGGGGCGTGCGCGCCTATTATTTGCAGTCTCATCCTGTCGCACAAATGCTGGGATCCGCGCACCGCTGCATCGCTTAGCACAAAATTATAATACCCTTTCTCTAGATTTAGTTCTTCATTCGTTTTCTTTGTCCCCCAATCGATTTAAAAAATGTCTTCATAAAGCTATAGTGAACATAGGTATTTGAAGCTTTGTTCCATTTTCTTAATAGTTTAATTGTTAAATTATACTCGAATGAATCTTTTAGTAATATATAAGATGTGGATTACGTAGTTATTTGCACGCTGATGCATCCTTATGTAATTACTTTGATTTAATCATGTAAAGTGTGTATTCGTTTGTTTTCCCTAATAAATAAAATAAAATAAATAAATCTCTTGCCGACCTGACCTAACTGATTGTTTTCCTTTCACTTCAACCATCCAGGAAAGGAAGAAGGACCTGAACGAGCACCGCGACGATTCCACCTTCAGCTTTGACCCCACATCGCTGGCTGTGCGTACTCTCGCCAAAGACTCACGCAAGCGCATCGACGCGCGTAAAGGCCTGTTACTGGCTTCATACTCACGTAAACGCACACGGCGACGTAAACGAGGACGAAGCGCAATACACCACACAGCTGCGGTCAACGCCGTCGCGGAGTAAGTTAAGACTTATTATAAGTATGTAGGGTTTCTTACCCACTTTGAAGGAAAATGGTGCAAAGTTATTCATCCCGCTTATTCGCGCTACTAAACGCACGAACATAAAAGTGGCTGTAATGCTATGTATATAATGATATACATAGCATTACAGCCACTTTTATGTCTCTGTCTCATTATACATGTTTTTTTTTTCAAATGAATCTTTTTTCAGTAAATCGGTACTGTGAAGACCCATTTAGATGCTTCCAGTCTTAAGGCGAAATACATTTGCGTGTTGCGGTCAGTTTTAACAGCTAGTTGGTCGTTTAGGCCTCAAAAATAAGCTTAAATCAACTAAATTAAAATGTCGCAAATATTTGTCAGTTGCACATTTGTGATCAATATTAAACCATTTTAAGTGGTAACCCTTCGGTTGATGTTCCATTCCGACGTTGTTGGCGTTTCGTCCAACATCAAAGGAGTCGAACCACCGCTATACATGTTTCCACTGTGGCTAGAATTACATATATAGACTAGCCGTACCCGCCCGCTACGCTAGGCGCAAATTATATTTACACCTATTCATGTATTCTGGACTCTGCAGCAAGATATAAAATTGGAACACACATGAAAATTTAACTTGTAATTCATGTATTGATCCCGAAAATTTTCATTGAGAACCGTTGAGCCATTTCGGCGCCTATTCGAGATAACTTTCAGTATAGTAAAATCATAATTGTAAACGTTACTATTACGCTTGGTGCATAAATAATAATATAATGGCCGAAAACTGTGGAGGGTGTGAGAGAAGGCTTACTGTGTCAGAGAAACAGGAGACCGGCTTCGGTCTCATCCCTACTTTACTGGGCGAGAAGTGACACCGGTAGACGCCGGGGGGGGGATAACTTACCAAGTGATAATTAATCAGTTATCGAGCGGGATGAAAAAATATTAAAACAACTACTAAAAATTTTGGGTTGTGTGTATTTTTAGTGCCACATTATAAAAAAATAAAAATATAAAATTTGCCCAAAAATTTAAAAAAAAAATTTGGGGTGGACAACCCTTATCTCTTAGGGGTATGAAAAATAGATAGTAGCCGATTCTCAGACCTACTGAATATGCATATAAAATTTCATAAAAATCGGTCAAGCCGTTTCGGAGGAGTATGGTAACTGACACTGTGACACGAGAATTTTATATATTAGATATACTTTCTACTATCTGGTTGATGGTGGCCCGGCGCGAAGCGGAAGTGGGTTCGATCGAAATTTCTTTCGTCTTAAAATCTTATTATATCTATTAGTAAAAAACGCGACACATTCTGTTACGTTTCAGCAGTGCGCTAGCGCTAGTGTGGTCCAGCCTTAGGGTGTTTCGACAAAAGCCAGGCACTAAAGTAAAAAAGAAGTGGAAATGAATAATTATTTTTTTGCAGAAAATCACAATAAATGCATTTTAAAACGAACAAATGTAGGTCCATATGTTGCACTGCAAAGTGGGACATTAGGATAATTTATGTGATTGTATGCCGCCGTCCTAACTCGAAATCTGAGGTCAGTTGTACTGTTTGGGACATGGAATTTCACGTGTTGTTGGCTACATTACAGAGACCGTAGCTAATGCTCTGAAAATACGGGTTGTATTTCAGGTTCTTCTCGTAAGAAGTACCCATCTACAAAAAATGCAAATTTTGTCTTACGCCACTTTGTTTGATCAATATTCGAAAGTTTGAATACGCTATTTCAAGTTACGGTTCTATCGCTATTTGAATCCAAATACATTCAATATCACATATTTGTAGCCAAAATAAGGAAAAGTGTCGATATGAAAGTCGCAGTGGACATTAGGTACCAAAAGTACCGCATAATGTCACATCTCCGAAATAACTAAGATCATTATGTTAAACAAAATATATAGTATAATGCATAGGGCATTATACTATCGAGGTCAACGGGACCAGACCAGAGGAGCTATTCTAACCGTGTGAAAACTTTCCGTGTCGAGAACGTGCCTACAAGGATCGGTATTAAAAATCTACCAATTATGATTGATGCTTACGAAAACATGTTTTTTTTATAATCAGCGTGTAAAACTATAAATTGGTGTCTGTTATAATGTCTACCCTATAATTATTTGTAGATTTATTACCGTATCTCTGTAGGCGGGTTCTCGACACAAAAAGTTTTCATTTAGACCTCAAGCCTTGCAATTAAATTTAAATACACATCTAACTATCCCAGCAGTGTTTTGATATAATGAGCGTGTTGCTTTAAACACTTGTTACCAAAATAACGCTGTTTATTTAAATTATCAAACCCCAATTCCTCAATGTTTAGTAGAGTACGAGTAGTTGCTTACTAAATTTTCGTGACAAACCCGTGTAAACAACCACTCGACTAACTACGATTTACTTCAGAATTTAGTTCCGTGTGGTTCCCGGCAAAGAATAGACCACCTCTGCCCACTCGTGGCGGTCGTAAAAGGCGACTAAGGGCATATCATGGGACTGGGCAGCAGCATCCTCCCGTGTGCTAATAACACGACACGACCGCACTTTGACAGTGGCTGATACAGTCGGCTGCTGCGTTCCGGGTTATACGGGTTCGATTCCCGCACGAAACAAATAATTGTTTAATCTACAGGTAGTTGTTCCGGGTCTGGGTGGAATTTGAGTCAGTAAACGCCACTACGACACAGAATAAATCTTAATGTGGGGGGTAACGTTAAAATAAATAAAACCTGCTATCACCAATCCTCCTACCAAACGAGGTACGTAGGACAATATTCCCTATAAACGCTCATTGGGAGGCCCATGTTCAGCAGTGGACTTTAACGAGCTGATGTTATGACTATTATGTTAAAGCAAATTAATTTCGGTTAGCAACACCAAATTACTGCAATAATTACCAACGCGCCCTCTGGTATGAATGGCTCTTGTTCTAATTTCATTTTAAAAAAGTTGGGTTAGGAAAATTCCGGTTCTTTGTTTTGATTTCCAATTAGCTGCGGTTTCAATAACTCTCCAGAGTTATGATTAGATTTTTATAAGATTATTATACTTTATTAATTTGGGTTGATGGAATCTAAACGTTGCTTGTCTTCTACCCCTCTGCGTCCACTGCTGCCTTCCTCATAGATCGGTTCTGATCCGTTTTTATCAAACTGCTCTTCTGCCAATATTGCCTGTTCCCTAAAACTTATGGGTAGCCGACGTGATTATAGACTACGTCCAGAAAATATAATTACATATGTATATACAGAAAATACATTTTCAACTAATTGTAGTGATATATTCGGCAACATAAAATATAAAGCGTCCACTAATATTGGTGGGATTTATTTTTCTGTTTGCAGTCACTGGTCGTGTAAAACGAACCGCGAAAGATAAATCTGTTTTGCAGCACCCAAGGGCTCGCATCATGATCTTGTGATCATTATGATATGCAGCTACAACCGCTAGAGAAAATATGATTTTTTATTCAAGCACGTGTATTGTTGCACGATGTCTTGTCCTTTGATCTGATATTAGAGGGACAGAACCGACGGTAGGGGTTAATAACCTTAAAACTAGTTTAGGTTTAGAGTCAGGGGTGTTTGCTGGGGAGTTTTGAGATGTTGTAGTGTGTCGTTACGGCGACAGCGACAGCATATTACTATGTTTTATACACAAGGAACAGTGATAGTTCATCATTTCGGCCGAATGAAGTCCACTGCTGGACACAGGCCTCCCCCAAAGATCACCACAACCACCGATATGGATGTGTTGTGGGCTCATTGGGGGGTTTTGCCATATTCACTTTTAAAATTGAAATAAAAATTTACACGACGTTTACGCTAATCTTTTCATATATCTGTATGTCAATTAATACGCGAAGAAAACACTTTGTACTCTTTTTTAAGCACATTGCGCGTACGGAGTAGTATGAGATTTGGCGTAGTTAGCGTTCATATAGGGAGAGAGTACAGAAACTTAAAATGTATGTATAATATGTGTCACAAATACATAAATCGAATTTAAAAAAATAACTTTTACGTTCGAATTATGACCTTTTGGGCGACCACTAGTATATACTACTAGCTGTTATCCACCCGCTTCATCATCATTTCAGCCGAAAAACGCCCAGCGATCGTCCACCGATCCCACACGCACTGGTTTGGTTTTGTGTTGGGGGCGCATTGTGGGGTTTTGCCATAATCGCCCGCTTCGCTAAGCGTAAATTATATATTATATTCATATCTTCTAAACCCTGCAAGATATCGAAACTGAATTGAAACATACACAATTTCTTTATTTTCTTTTATTCGAAACTAGCTTGTGCCCGCGGCTTCGCACGCGTGGAATTTAGAAATGTATATCATGCTATTGAAAGCATGCAATAATGACCTGGAGCTTTTATTAGGAACTTGTAATAGGTGTAGAGGGATCATGATATATTTCCGAATGACACGACCGCTAGGCCTTTTTTTTTTTTTTTATGGGACAAGCCCGCCACACATTCCCAACCACTGCAACTCCTGTAAGCCAGGATCTACAATGGCGACCACCGAAAAGAACACCGATCAATGAAGCTCGGTGTGTCCCAGAGAAATGAATAACTGTCTTGGAACCCGCACCGAAATTAATCAGAAAGGATAAAGGAGGAGTATGAAAGAATATACGTTCCACTTCCCTCCGTTGCAAGCAGGAGACAGAGAAAAACGCTAGGCCTGCCGCATATTGCATCCAGCCCAGCCTGCCGAGTGCCAAACCATGCGCTTTTGTCTTTTGTTTGGACGCGCGCGTTGGAACGCTTCCCACGTGGCATCGGGTGTCATCATCAATAACTTTCATAAAATGTAGCTTTCCCTTTTCCGCCCAGTATTAACAGTCCAATCACCCATTATAGCCATTTTGTCATTAAAATTAGGGCTTTGAGTCGTGTGTTGTACAATACTTTTATAATATCAAGATACATTTCGTGAGTGCTCTCGCAACTGCCATGCTGCCATCCCACATACAGCCTATAGACCGAGTGAGCAAATCGTGCGCTTCAAGCGAGCATACAGCGTGCCGATTGCGAGCGATCTGCTTGCCGACACCACCACTGCCGCCCATTATACAGACACGCGTTTCACATCACTCACTATAATGTGCGCTGAGTGAACAGCAATAAGTCGAACCCTGACTGTCGGACTACTTAGAAGATGAACATGATGGCGAATAAATGTCTCAGACGACTGTGACTGTCGCTGACCTCCTCGAGAATATCGTCCTAGTGTTTATCACCGTCAAGTAGATGGAGCGCTCTGTAGTCTGGGTGATATTTGGGAAACTTAACGGCATCAAAAGCACCGAGCGTAGCAAAATGCGCAAAAAATTGCCATTATTTGGATGCACGGTATAGACCTTACCCAATGCAGTGTCAACCATATTCTATACGCCTACGTTGACGTCGATCAAACACACCTCTTTGCTTCTCGTGCGTATAGTATGACGGCATCTTGCCATTCGTTCGCGATTTGGCGAACGAAGAGGATCTTCGCACAGTTGAAAAAATACGAAAACCGTAGTTTGACGCGGATTTTCTAAGCGCTCTATGACATTTTCAGAATTGAAATAAATTCGCAAGCCATTTTCTAGAGACGTCGCAGCGTAGATACTCTGAGAGCTCGATTGCGATTCATACTGGGTGTAAGTCTCTGAGGCTCGTGGTGCAGCATGGCGCTTCCAATCGCTTGCGAGACGTGCTTCATGTCCTTCATTTCTATCTTGTAATCGAGAGGCACCAATGACAACTCATTGGGTACCTAACCGCGTTAGCTACCCAATGAGCACCGCACCGCTGCGTGCTGCTTTCTGCAGTTAAAGAGGAATATCTTTCAAAGTTAATGCGCTTTTAAGATGTAAAGGCTAGTTCGATCTCTCAAAACTGCAGTTGATCGTGAGGCTCAGTTAGCTTCTAAACATGCACAGAGCATTGCACTGGAGCTTCGAAAGATATTCGTCTTTCTAGGAGGCATGTAAAATTCCCCTTTGAATCCGATATCAATAACAACCAAATCAAACAAAATGAATCAACACTGGTCCGTAAGAATCGGCAATTGTTCAAATATTTCAGATATAAAAAAAATATCGTAGGTAAGGTTACCCTATCTCCACCCGTGGGTGTTGTAAAAGTCGACTAAGGGGTTAGCCGGAGGACCCGAAAACCCGTCTGCCAAGCGTGGTGATTATGGCAAACCCCCTAATGAGCCCACAACACACCCATATCGGTTGTTGTGGTGATCTTTGGCCTGTGTCCAGCAGTGGACTTCATTCGGCCGAAATTAATATTTTTGGTTAAAAACGTTTATTTGTTACTTTTTAGTGTAAATAAATCTAAGACTTTTTCCAATTTGTTATCAGTATATAACACTAAAAATAGGAATGACTCAAATCGGTTCTCTGATCTGAGAGGAATCGAAACTATTAAGACATCATCTAGATAAGAGTGCATTCAAATTAACCTGTTTATTGAAGCTGGTTAAAAAACTACTCAATCAAATGTAATGAAATTTATATGGGACCAACTCGAAAGTATTCTACACCAGTTAAAAAAGAATTGCTCCAAAGGAATGTGTTCACTTGTGTGATTGTTTCATAATGTTCGCTGTAAAACAAAAATTTGTAGACATATTGTTATAATACTCACCTCCCATGTGCAAAAGCGTGATGATTTGTATTCTAGATCCCTCCTTGGATAGTAACGGACATTTTTGCCAAATTTCAACGAATTCTATAGTGTGGTTTTAGCGGTAACATCCAACATAGAAACAGACAAACAGACAGAAATTCTAAAAATTGCAGTTTTGGCATCAGTCTCGTTCCTGGAACACGGGGCAGTGATTTTTTTCAAAAAACATTCATTGTACAGTTTTTGTCTCTCTACGATTTTACTATAGTATAGATAGATTTAAATAATTGTTTCATCGGCAACATTTCTTACTGGCCAATTCTAAAAACATTCAGTGTGACCCTCGTAAGTGGTAGTAAGAGTAAGATGTCAAATGTAAATGTCATAGGCACTTGGAGTGAAATCGGCAGATTCTTTTTTTCTTTAACTTCAAGGTTATAACTTATGATTGATAATGATGATCGCATCTCGTGGGCGTCGTAAAACGTAACTATGGGATTAGTCGGCGGATGGGCAACAGCGTCCTTTAACTATATTTATAACTCAACTACGATCGCTAACCAGCCTGGCAAGTGTGGCAGATATGGCAAAACCCCCCCAGTGAGCACACAACATATATTTTTTTTATTTTTTATACGTTGCCCCGCACTAAGATTTCTCCTGTGTCGTGGGTAAACGCTTACAGACACAAATTCCACACACTATACACCCAGACTCGGGACAACTACCTGCAAATCGTACAAATATTTGTACCGTGCGGGAATCGAACCCACGACCCGGTGCGTAGCAGCCAACTGTATCAGCCACTGCACCAACCGTAAATCCAAAGCCAGCAGTCATTATGGCGATCTTTAGGCCTAAGCTGAAATGATGATGCTAATTTATGATTTTGATCAGTAACTACTTAAAGATAAATTCAAGATTTAATTTTAACTTGGTACTGGAAATTCACAAGCCCATTAAACGTACATAATTTTAGAAAATCCGTAATTATACAAGTATAATGTTTGACCCAAAATTTTAATTTTAGTAGTTAAAAACAATTCTAGAACAATACTACAAAGTATTACAGCACCTGATGGAATGTTAGCAATATTTTATACAATGCGATTCTGCGGAATGGCTCTCTCGAGAGTCGGCGAAAGAGCTCCCGCAAGAGGTCATTTTATAACTTAAATAAAAGTTTAAGCTAAAGGCTGTGTTTGAAATATTCCCATTTCTAGTATGTTGTCACACTAAGTGCAAGCAAAGAAATATTGCGAGTAAACGAGAAGCAAGAGCATTTGATTTAATAAATGCATTCGTAATAGTAGAATTAACTTTGTTGTGGCGCACGCTGGGAGAGGCCTACGTCCAGCAGTGATGTCATGATTGCATGATTGCCACAAAAACCCATAATGATTCTGATTTTTGACTAGATCTTAAGCTGATTGACAAGCAATAGGCTCATTATTATTCAGTCTATTGATCATTGAACAGCTGTGATTGCAACTATACGGAGGTTAGGCGCAAAGAAATTATTTTGGTACAGCATTTTAAAATTAGATTGTTTCTTAATGCTGTCATTTTTACGCAGTCGCTTTTCCCCTCTTAATTTGATATAAAAGAAATATTTTTTTATGAAGTCATACTTTTATAGTGTTTTTCTTTTTTGTACATTTCATTTTATTACCGATAATAAGAAATCGAGCAAATCTCTCAAGTATATACGCAACTATTATTAGCTTTTACGACCCAATACCAAAATACCTTTGAACAAAAGGCAATTATCTTTCCAAATATCACTTGGAAACCAACTAATCGTGGATAAGCCGATCGATAACACTTCTAATTATTGTAGTAATTAATGTCATCGACAGTAATGTTTTGTTCTAATAATAAATATCAACTCTGATATTTCCCTAGCTTACTCTCAATTTGCTTTGTCAATATTTTATGAACATTGTAATAAGTAGTTATGAGTTATCAAGTTATCACTACAGTTTTCCGTCAGACCCCAGTGGCAGAAACTTAAAAAAAGATCGAACTTTTCTTAAAAAATCACATAATAGCTTCGATTTTACTGCCAATTGCAAGTCACATCTTTAAAACTTTTCGATATAAGTATCAGTTCAAGCTCTACATCGACAACTTTATTGTTGATTGTTGGGATGCTCACCGCACTATTTGAATGCAATTACACATACCGTAGATACGACGATATAGCCGTTGGATCGTCAGCTGCCAACTGAAGTATATCACCGATGCATTCGCTTTGATATTGAGCTCGCTTTTAAAACGAGATTCAGCGTTTTGTGGAACTCGGTGTGTGCGAAATTGTTCCGCTTACGATCTCGTCGATGGAAACTGTTTTACAAATGTCGTTGAATGAAATTTTGAAATATTTGTGGTTATTGGCATTATTGGAATAGTATAAAACTGGATAACGTACAAAATGTAAACTCTCAATGTCTTACGGAGGCTGACTCCTTGAAATAAACTGACTAGTAGTCAATCTATAGGCAGAAACTCATACATCATCACTAGTGACTGTGTGAATATTGTAAATACCTATAAAATAGTACCTTTTTTAACCGGTAGAAACATTTTAGTCATCGTTCGCCCCGGAAAAGGGCTTCTGGCGGTTAAAATTACTGGAGCGGTCATATTTGGCACCGAAAGGGAGCTGCTGATACTCTAGAACACTCACACGAAAGCTGCCTATTGGCGCCACGTCTTTAGGCACATCACGGTGCGGATGACTGTAAAGCGGTTACCCCTATAGTGGAGAGGAGCCTACTGTAAAAAGGCCGCCTCGCAGGCACATCTCGAGGGAACTATAAAGGATCACCCCGATGCTGTAAAAAAGAAAAGTACCTAACATAATAATCCGCTCGTTAGCTTTGCGAGTTATAATCTACAAGTGTCTCACACAAAACAAATTAAAAATCAAACAAAATAATTTTACAAAGAAAACATAATGTCAAACAAAGGAATGCAGTCAAAGAGTGAGGAGCCAGCTAACAAGGTTCCAGCGGCGGGATTATTACGAAGTTAAGCCTCGAATTAGGACGAGCGAGAAATTATCTGAACCAGCCACGGGACACTTTGCCGCTGTTGGCCACGAAAAATAAATAACTGCGTTTTGAGCGATAATACTCAACGGATTTACTTTTTGTACGCGAAATAACCTATGTATTCTGAGTGAAAGTTTTTTAGGATTTGTTGGATGAGGACACTAGCATTTTTATAGGCTGTAAGATAATTAATCAGATAAAAATAAACAGCAAATTATAAAAGTAATTTTTGTTCAACTGTAGTTCACACCTCTAAAAAAATTTCCTTGTTAAAATACGAGGTTTTACCTAACACTTGTTAATTTAGGACAATGAAATAAGTTTACCTAAAATCTCAATTTCATCATTATACATACACACACTGTTGCACTAACATTAATTCATTATACTGCAAAATAAACTGAATATGAAGACTCTACCGTAAATAGAAACCCTAGTGAAAGGTGGACGTTGCCGGCATCAAAACCCAAGCTTTCCTTAACAAAGTTACTTAAGGAACGAGTTTACCAACATCATTTAAGACTAGCCAGCTAAAATACATATTCATGTTGCATAAGTCCATGCTCTATAAAACTAAACTTTTAATAAAGAAACAACAACGTCTCCAAAAGGGGATGTATTATAAGAAATTCTTGTTCTGTACGTCTTTTTAGAATGTTACTATTAAGTAACTAATACATCGATAGCTCGAGTTGAATACCTCGATTAGATCGAGCCAGGAATCTCCTGCAAAAGGCGAAATACAGCCAGGAAAACACCAAAACAGATGAATGAATGAATAATCAGAATTATACAGAGTGTCCAGTAAAAAGCACGACATACTGCAGGGGGTGAGAGCTTGGGTCAATACCTACCAAAAAAACACAATATATGTTCAGCAAAATCTTACGGATTTACAGTAGTACAAAATTTCCGTGTTATTAATTAATTAAAATATTAATTTTTATTGCGTGGGTACAGTTTACAGTCATCAATCTCACATGGTCAAGCACCAAACTATCTGTAGATTATACAAACGTTTTTCGATACAGGGACCGAAGCCACGACATGTAGAGCGCAGAAAGCCTATGAGTTAGCCACTCCACCAAAAATGCCGCCGATAAAGACACTAATAAAAATATTAAACTATTTATGACAAAGGTTATTTTTTATTCTACCTAGATTCCTATCAACGCTATATTGCTTAGCTTGTGAAATTTTACTGCATAGTTATCCCGCTCGATCCACAGTTGTACAATTATGAAGCGTAATTCTACAAAATCCCAACGATTCTCTTGATCGGTAGCAGGTTGTAATCCCCGAGGCGATAATGAAAAAGCTCATTTTGTCTGGGCCATTCTACCAAGCTTAGTTTGACGTCTGGCGTTTGACTCGAGTCAAACATCAAAAGACTGCAGACGATCTTTTTAGACAAGCTCAATATTTTACAGAAATTCTCGATGTATTGGAGGGATATTTTGAAAGGAAATCTTCAAAGAAGGAATAAAGCACACTGTCGGATTTCATCTTAACATATTGCTTTATCAGTCAGCTCCAACGTTGCGAGTTTGTTATTCAAATATTACGACAGTAAAAGAAATGATGCAGAATATGATTTCTGGTATTGTAATATTACTACAGTAACTAGATTGAGGTTGAGTTCATATCGAATTCCAACAATCGTAATCCAATCATAGTGAATTTCCTTTGAGTAAATTCTCCTGAGGGATACACGGATCTATAATGGAATTTAAGGAAAACATCCATGCTCAAACGCGCGATATAAGTACGACGGCGGCGGGGTGGTATCTACCCATAGCCATCGTTTACTGAATTGTTTTGTTGACTTTGAGTGTATAAGCTTCTTGTCTTTATTCGTTTATGAAGATTGAATGCAATATCAATCTTACGGTGATATTTACAAATCGGAATTCTGAATTCGTATTTACGTCGAACTGTAATCTTATAAACTAACCTATCACAAACCAATTCAGAATTGAATTCAACCAAAAACATGACCAAACTTTGCATTGACGCATGAAATGGAAGGAAAGTTATATTTCTTGGATTCTAAATTCGTCCCTCCTTGAACGTCTTCTAATATAAAACTTACCACATTACAACTACAATAAAACGAACTTTTAATCTAGAGAAGCCGACGACAAATGTAGTTCCCGCAATCCGCAATACATATTTCCGTTTGAAATGCCCTCACCTGTTTGACCCAATTCCGGAAAACTCGGAGTCAACACGTGAATTTACATGATAATGCTGTTAGCTACGGGACAATTTACCATAGCAAGCGGTATCCGCTTTAGGGCTCGTATCCATTAATAGCGCAGCTGAATAGGTTATTAATTTTAGACATGCTTCTTATGTGGCTAAGGAAGTAGACGCTATAGATTGGTATCGATGAAGGGTACCAGTGAATTCAATTTCAGGTTAAGTAGATTGCGAGAATGTTAGATTTAAGTGGGAAAATACAATATGATTCATAGGGCCTGTGTGTGGTGTAATTAACGAAACAATGCATTTTTGACAAGTTTTTGTTTTCTCTAACCCCAATAATCTCTTTTGTAAGCAAAATACTAACGTAGGTGCTAATAATTCTGAACTGCTATCAAATTACACTTTTATTATCTACTGAAATCCAAATAAGTGGATATACTCAGTACCTCCTACACCAGTACTGAAAAAGGCTTAGGTTATTCAATATATTTTATATTTTGCTTATCGTCAACCTCAGTTATAGGCAGGTGTCGATCACTATGACGTATTTTTAATATTCGACGTTCTACGGATAACTTAGACATTAGGTTTTTGTTATTATGAACTTGAGGA
The DNA here is from genome assembly GCA_947459985.1 of Diloba caeruleocephala. Lineage (NCBI taxonomy): Eukaryota > Metazoa > Arthropoda > Insecta > Lepidoptera > Noctuidae > Diloba > Diloba caeruleocephala. The sequence goes on along the minus strand of OX381621.1, from coordinate 7,678,400 downwards.
TTTAATCATGACGTTCACCCAGACCTTATTCCTAATTCAACTGAAAATCAGGGCTGGCATGTACTCGGTATGTACGAATTTTATAGTATACTTACATAGGTTGGAGCTAACATGCAAGACGCATTTTTAAAAAGTCTTTCCCGCCGGATTTTATAGCGTAATTATTATAGGTAAATAAAATCATTTGAAAAGTTATTTTGCCATGGTGTGAATTTTTTCTATCGTCAAAATCATCCTTTGGAAAATGAATCAAGCAAATTATGTTTTTAAATAGAAAACTACTTTTTTATTCGCGTGAAATCTATTTCGCTTTCACAATTGGATCTTTTGGAAATCTAGAATTCATCAATCAACTAAACGGTTTGGCTCAAAATCACTAAGGAATTGGCTTCGTTTGCAAATAAATAAATAGAACCTATTATTTTGATTAAATATCTCAATATTTTAATTGAATATTGCAAAATATGCAACTTGCCAATATGGCGCCGACAGAAAATGACAGACCGCAACAATAAAAATAATTGTTTTTAATTACTACTGCTGGGTGATAAAAAATGCCTCATTTTTTTATTCACTTCATAGTAATCAGCCCATTACTGTCCCACTGCTGGACATGGGCCATTTCTCATGATGAGAAAGGTTTGCTCTTCACAGCTTTTGATTCTGCAGTTAGAAATGGTTTTATATGTAATTAATTTAAGTAGTTCTGTAGAATATATTATTTTGTATTTCAAATAACTTTAATACAACTTGACTTTTAAAAACTATACCTACAAATATTGTACTTAAGCAATAATATGTATATATATAACTTAATCTTATACACGACAATCCTTCACCGTCAACCCTACATGTGCACCACATGCTAACAAGCTGATGTTTTTCCAGCGAAGTGAACCGCAGATCCCGGTCGCGGTCTCGCTCGCGGTCCGTGACCCCGAGCACGTCGCCGCCTCCGATACCCGCGCCGCAGCCCCCGCCGCCGCCGCACACCCTGCACCCAGACAATGCATTAGGTGCATCATCATTACATACTTCTGGCTTTTACCCGCTCCTTTCAAACCATCAGATGAAAGATGGACGAGGCAGGTTTAAATGTTCAGGCCTAAACGTGTCATGAATTTAAAAAACGATTTAAATGAACTAGGTTTTTATAGTAAATGGTAAATTCTTGTTTTTGGGATTTGAGCTAAAACCGCAAAGCTTTAATGAACGAGATTGGGAATCTAAAATAATTAAAACAATGCATGCGACATATTCAGCAAATTTATTCAACTAGCATGAGTATAGTTTTTCTTGTTTGAGGTTCAAAATCTGCTCTAATAATCTTGTTCAGTATTGCTTTGTTTTAAATATACATTCTGTATATGCGATTCTATGTACTGCTTTTGTAACTGTACAAATATAAATCTGAGCCGTTCACTCTGACACATCACACTAAAAGCTTCGATATTTATATGAAACTGACGATAGAATGATATTATAATGATTGATTCGCTGTCTAATAAAATCTGTTCTTAGCATATGATAACAGAATTTTTCTTCATCAGCAGATGTCTAGATCCATATTGTTCAATTCTTCTGGCATTTAAATATGTTATAGTAAGGTTGTCTCTGAAAACTTTTTTCACATTAGACGAATATATTAGTAGGTATATTGAACAGAACATACCCTCATTAGGGAAAACGATTTCTGTTTGTATCAAATAGTTACATGTCAGGTCGAGGTGCACTGTGTGCAGCGGGTCGGCAGCTAAGCGACCACAGCAACAACAGGGAGTCATCTTTAGACGATTCTGGCGTGGTTGATGACCACGACGATGGAGAGCACACGTCAGATGATCAGGCTCCGCATCCGCTCCCGCGGAGGCATCTGCTGATACCACAGCTGCCACCGCCGCCAAACTACCCGCCCATGCCAATGCCGATGCAAATGCCTATGCCTACACCGATGCCAACGCCTATCATGCCAATGCCAACATCGATGCCAATTCCACAGTTACACCAGGTAATATTATTAGTAGGCATGAATTTACTGACTCAAAGAAAATCTCAAAACACGTTAAGTTATGACAACTTACCTAGAGAACTAAATATATTCACATTAGAGATCCCTGTAGGCCATAGCCATCATTTTCTTAAAACCTAATAATAAAATTCACAATGGAATAACTCTAGTAAAGCAACAAATTTTGCTATAAGTACCTAAATAGTACATACCAAATATTTTCCAATTATCACTTACAGATTACCCAAGAAAAGCAAATAAGAACACAACAAAAAGAAATAAAACACAAGAAACCGAATAAAACCGAAAAGGCGGTGGAGAAACCAAAAAAACCAGTGAAAAGTATTCAGGACAAGTATCCACTGAATCCTGACTACCTAAACCAGATTGTAGTGCTAGGTAAAAAAATATTAAGCTATTCGCACAATTTTCACTTCCTAAATTATTTCGGGTTGAATAGTGTCACCAAATGCGTTAAAGTTACGAAAAGAATACTAGTTAGCGTAACATTTGGGAATAATAAAAATATTTGAGCACATGCTTCAAATATTCAATCAAATACAAATTTCAAATTTGATGGCACTACACAACTTAATCCAATTTATTGGCACGGCTTCAACACTGAAAAGCACGAGACAAATAACACTGAAATAAACGATGCTGCCACAATGTATCAGAATGAACGCTTTGCAAACACGAAGGCCTACCAATACTATGACAACGAATGCATTTATTTAATAGGAGTTCGTTACGGTACAACTATAAAAACGAATAAATTTGAATTTTTTGTAGTTTTAGATTACGGACGTTAGTTAAATTGGCTATAATTATTATGCATGGTAATAAATAACCCTTTTCAAAATTTGCGACACATAGGCCAACATTATTTCCTTGAACATCTATTAAACTTTAAATGCTTGCGAACTATGCAATTTTCTACTTTAATCAATTAAAGTCTAAAGATTATTTTCAATTACAAAGTATCTAAATTATTAGGTAGCTTGACTTTTAGCACTTTTTCTTCTAAAAATCTAACAATCCACTCTGTTTCAACTCGCATTTGCAACAGATGATATTTTCTTTGGATTTCAGAAGCATTATGTAAGGTTCCACTTTGATTTTTGAACAATCCTTGAAATAAGTGTACTGTTTGATTAAGGACAGTGTCTACAAATGTTACATTTATATTTAAGTCCTAATCAAACGGTTCAAGATGCCTTGGTAGCTTTAAGATAAGAAGTCATTCCTATATCAAATAATTTAATTTACTCTTGTAAAAGCTACCAAGGTTTTAGATACTGCAATTACATTATGCAATCAAAACAGTTTTAGGTACTGCTAATATTTGTCATAGAAACAACTATTCGGTATCCTACAGTTTCAATACATTTCATGTACCTAATACTCGTACGGTAAGCAACATAAGTTGTTGAACATTTAAATTTGTTCTAATCTTGCACAGTCTTATTTTGCATCAAATCTATTATAATTCTTGATCACAGCAATATTTAAATATGTTGCTTTTATGTGGTTTTGACGCTGTTCACCAACGTTTGTAAAATAAAGAGTATTATCGATTTGAAAAAATGTAAGTGACTTATGTCGCTGACTGTACACAGGCAGTATGACTAAAGATAAAGAATAGTTGTTTCCGATGGCTGGTAACATTCACCATTAGCTTCACTTCTCAATGAGGAACACTTCATTGAGCATTTTAATATGACACGGTTGCAATCTCGCTTCTACCCTCATTAATATCGTCAGGGGCGGACTGGCCATACAAGCGCGCGCCCGACCTCCCGCAAGCGGAGACGACGAAAATTAATGAGCTCAGTTTATTGGCAGCCACGCACAAAACTCATATGGGCAATTACGAGCAAAATTGCACTTACTTCACAGGTTAGTAACACAAACGCAAACGCTTCTACCCCCCAGTCCACCCCTGTTCCCCACAGGAAGACTGCAGGGTGACTGCGATTGACTAGCTGTCGTCTTGTCATAGCTCCAGAATCGCATTCAAGTCTTTTTACAATAATTACATTAAATTACTTTAACCTTGGGCATAACTTTTATGCGATTCAAATTTGGAAATATCAAAATTTTCATCGGTGTTTGTTCGGACTTTCAGTGTAACCACTGTATCGGTAAACGCCCCGTTTTTACACATAATTGGCATGTCAAAAATTTCATAACACCATGCTGGTTTTCCTTGTATTTCAATGCAATTTTCCTGCGTATTTTCTTAGTCCTGACTTCGCTTTCAATGCATGACGAGCTGTTTTATATTCAATAAGTGATAGATTAATTTAGTAAAACGAAAGCTTTGCATCGAAGAAACTTGGGCTCACTTTGCTTTCGCTTTTTCTAATTGGTCTATTTATTTTTTCTTCTGTTCGTGATGTTTTTTTGTAATATGTGTTTGTTGATATTTGTATATTTTTTTAACTAGTTCCAATTTTATCTTAGATGAGCTGGTGGACAGGAACTGTGAGTGCTGCGTTACTTGCTGCATAGACTATGAAGGTTGGCTTCAGTTCCAGAATTGCTTGTACGGGATCGTAAAAGATCCCTTATTCGAGTTGTTTATAACAACTTGCATTGTTCTCAATACACTTTTCCTCGCTTTAGAGCATCATGGAATGAGTGAGAACGTTAGACAGGCCTTAGATATAGGAAATAAGGTAATCAAAACATAATTTTGTAACAAAAGTAGGTAATAATCCGACGCTGATGTAACAGAAAATAGGAAGTGTCAGCTTCATTTAGTTTCATAAGAGTTTAATTGTTTTTGTTTCTTCTGTTACTATCACAATCTCGAAAGCTTGACGGCACGATTGGTACAGTGGCTGATACAGTCAGCTGCTGCGCTCTGAGTCGCGGGTTCGATTCCCGCACGGAACAAATATTGGTATGATCTGCAGTTAATTGTTCCGGGTCTGGGTGCATTGTGTGTGGACTTTGTGTGTCTGTAAACGCACCTACGACAAAGGAGCAATCCTAGTGTGGGACAACGTAAATTAAAAAGAATAAAAAATGCGAAATAGAAAATCTTACCTAGGTACTACTACCTATATAAGTTTGTGATATTACATATTTAAATATCTTCACTAGTCGATATCTTAGTACAGCCCCCAAAATTACTTACATACTAATGCAGTAGACACTGTCTACGTTTTCTATTACTTTTGGATGAGCGTATATAATATACGCTTAACATTATTTATCTTATCTAAATTATGAGATTTATTATTTAAATACATGCATACCTTTCAGGTGTTCACGTCGATATTTACATTAGAATGTATAATGAAAGTGATGGCGATGAGCAAAGACTACTTTGCATGTGGCTGGAACATATTTGATTTGATCATAGTCTCAGCTAGCCTTTTAGATCTTATATTTGAGCTCGTCGATGGCCTATCTGTGTTACGAGGACTACGTTTGGTAAGTGTTTTCTAATGCGCCTAAATCTTCGTTAATTTGTCAAAAGGGTCCAATACATCATAGAAATTTATATTTTAAATTTAACAATACTACAATGTCTGGGAGTCGTTCTATTTTCCAAAGTATTGTAACAAATAAAGGAGTTTTTACAAATTGTAGTATTTAATTCGTTGATAATATTATTTACAATTGGAGCCTATACTTTCTATAATCAAGATTGATTTCCACTGGTGTTTTTGTTATCCGTTTATTTAAACGAACTATCTATGTTTCAGTTACGAGTGTTAAAGTTAGCTCAATCATGGACTACAATGAAAGTGTTATTGAGTATAATAATATCTACAATCGGTGCTCTTGGTAATTTGACGTTCGTGTTAGTGATAGTTATATACATATTCGCTGTGATTGGCATGCAGCTCTTCTCCAAATCGTACACTCCAGACAAGTTCGATCCGGATCCCGTGCCCAGGTACAGACATAATATATTAACATTATATATCGCATGACATCCCAGTTCATTATTATTCTACGTATATAGATTTTGTGTATTATAACATGTCATTTATTTACTAATATCTATTTATCTACCTACAAAAAATTATTTATGGTCACGTTATAGCATGAATGTTACCTATTATAACTCCTTTAAGTATCCACTTTACTATTTATGTTAATTAACCATAAATCTTGACACGTAAAACTATGAAGGTGGAACTTCAACGACTTCTTCCACTCGTTCATGATGATATTCCGGATACTCTGCGGAGAGTGGATCGAACCCCTGTGGGACTGTATGCGTGCTGAGCAAGAAACTGGAGCAGAGAGTTGCTTCTTCATATTCTTGCCCGCGCTGGTGATGGGCAACTTCATGGTGCTCAATCTCTTCCTCGCCTTGCTGCTCAACAGCTTTAACAGTGAAGAACTTAAGAATAAAAAGGAAGTAAGTGTGTTATTTACCTTTATAAACTACAAAATATTGTCAGAGAACTTTATTTAAGCGAGCTGATCATTGAATAGTAAAATTAAGGAAGATGTTATTAATTAATTAAAATGTATTGTGGCATTTCTATTCTGGCTTCTATTATTTTCAATTCCCTTTTGCAATGCCTAAAGATGCTATCATACTACCGTTTACCCAACGTAGGTTCGTCGACAGGCGCCGCGCCATTATCCATTCTTCATTAGCACGGTGTATGGGCATGCGATAAACACCACCTACGTTGAACAAACATTAGTACTCTTGGAAAAGTTAGAAATAGTAAACTCAGCAAACACAAAAGTGCGTTAAATATTACTTAGTACATATTTTTTTAACATTTCAGGAAGTTGGCGAGGATTCAAAGTTAGCTAAAAGTTTCGATAGAATACGTTCAATAGTAAGAAAAAAAGGTTTCCTTATATCGAAAAGTAAAGAGACTGACAAAAAATCTAAGTTAGAAGAGCTAGTTGATGAATTTATGACACAACAACGCGCCATAAAGGAGAAAAATGCGTCGATACCGAGTGAGCAGAGGTACTCCGCATCTATACAGGAGACAATTCTGTTCCCGCATGACAATATTTATAGCCATAGTTATCAAGAAGCGTTAAATAGGTTTGTATTGTTGAAATCCGTATGAAATGTCTTCGCTTTATTAATATTGCTCTAGATTGAACAATGACAATTTATTTAAACTAAAGCTGTCAAATTTATTTTAAGCGTAAAAATAAACAAGTAGCGTCTGAGCTGCACAATTTTTTTATACATAAAGAACACTTCTGTATTCTCCTGATTTTTTATTGGCTTGCATGGTGTAAGAGCTAAAACGGCAATATCTGAAATTCGTTCAAAGTTATCTGAGTTAACTAAAATATTTCAGGCCAATATCCGTAGGTTCTGACTTTGCCTACCCAAATCTTTATCAAGCGAGTAACAACTTTAACCACGGCAGTCAGGAAACTTTAAAAGATGTACGTGATTTGGGAACTGAACATAAAATCACTAGCATCAGGGAAGACTCTAAGGAAAATCTAGAAAACACATCACCTACGGAACAAATTGCAACTCAGAGATTATTGAACCAAATGTCTTCGGGTTATCACACACAGCCGTCAGAGAGAGGTAAGGAAAGACTTCAATATATTTTATAAATCATCAAGCAGCAGACTGGTCAAAGTTTTCTGACATGTGGTATGGTGCCTATAAATGGTATATCTTTATCGACATCACGAATTAGTTTATTATAAGGATAAATTATCTTATATAGATCGAGGACTTTTAGAATAGAATAGAACAATATCAATTATTGTTATTTTGCGTAAAGATTTTCTGTTGTATAATTATTCTCTTAGACCCAGTTTTCATATCCAGAAACCGTGGGGTAACTGGGATAATTAAAAATAATACAAAAAATTATATATTTTAGATGAAAACGAACAATATGAAATGGCACAATTATCAAGTAGAACAACGCCAGAGAAACCGAAGAGGCAAACCAGGGAACCACCAAACATCTTATGTAAGGAACCAGTAAACGGGACAAATGATGAAGACATGAAGCGCCCATGGCAAACCTTAGTCTCATATGTAGATGAATTAACCGTAGGTGGGAGAAAAAACTCCAAGGGTCAATATATTGATGCGATGGGAAACTTCCCTGGATTTGGGAAACAGAAAGAGCAGAAAGTACCCGAAAATTGCTTCCCACGACAATGTTACGATGCGTATGTATTCATTCAACAATGTCTCGATGCTCAGGGCCATATTTGCTACCATCTCTATATTGGAGCATGTAGTTATATAAGTCAATAATTACCGAATTTCTATTATATATTCTTCTTTCTCTGATGTTATCCTTTGTGTCCTTGCGAGTTGTGAATGTCTTAACCTTTTGCACATTTTAACAACCTAATGCATCCAGTAATGTACCTGAATCATTAAACTTTATTGCTATGATCATTGCTTAACAACATTAATCTTATCATCCCTACATAATCAGGAACCATGGTAACAAATAAAAGGTTCCAGTAACGGGAATTAATTTCACGACTAAATCCGATATCCAGAATCTAGGTAGGTAACAGGAACTTTATAAGATGCTTTGATCGAATGAATGGAATTATGCTGTACTTTTAGGAGTTCTTGTTGGGATGCATGTATTGAGACCAACTTGGGTCAACGTTGGATGTTTCTCCGTACCTACATTCTGCGGTACGTAGACACTCCAGCCTTCGAATGGTTCGTGCTGGTGCTCATCTTCGCGTCGAGCATCACGCTGTGCTTCGAAGACATTCACCTAGAGAACAATAAGCCGTTGAAGAAAATATTATATTGGACCAACCTGGGGTTCTGCATGATCTTCGTCATCGAGATGTTTCTCAAGTGGATAGCGTTGGGGTTCTTCAGATACTTCACTAGCTTCTGGACCTTGTTAGATTTTACCATAGTTTTTGTAAGTTCAAATTCTTTACTACTTTTATTGATGCTTTCCTACTTCACTTTTTAACGCTTCGTTTCCGCTTTCAGGTTTCTGTATTCAGTTTATTGATAGAAGAAAACGAAAATTTAAAAGTGTTAAGGTCGTTAAGAACTTTACGTGCATTGCGGCCGTTGCGAGCGATATCGCGCTGGCAAGGAATGCGAATCGTAGTGAACGCTTTAATGTACGCAATACCTAGTATATTCAACGTGTTGTTAGTTTGTTTAGTGTTTTGGTTAATATTTTCTATAATGGGAGTGCAATTTTTTGGTGGGAAATTTTACAAGTGCGTGGACGACGAAGGAGAATTGTTACCATTAGAAGTAAGTAAGACTACATTGGTACAAGTATTTGGAAATAACTACAAAATATAAACTATTTTTCGTTTGGTTTTAGATAGTGAACGATAAATGGGAGTGTTATTATAACAATTTTACTTGGGTGAATTCTAAAATATCGTTCGATCACGTTGGCATAGCTTATCTAGCATTGTTTCAAGTGGCCACGTTTGAGGGTTGGATGGAAGTGATGGCCGATGCAGTAGACGCGCGAGGAGTTGACTTGCAACCGGCGAGAGAAGCTAACCTCTACGCGTACATTTATTTTGTCATCTTCATCGTGTGTGGATCATTCTTCACCCTTAATCTATTCATAGGAGTAATTATAGATAATTTCAATATGCTCAAGAAGAGGGTACGTAACAAATTTGCAATCCTAATATATAATTAATTATAAATAACGTTCAATGGAATTTTATGGTGTAAAATTTTCCTTTCAGTACGAAGGTGGAGTTTTAGAAATGTTCCTTACGGAGAGCCAAAAACACTACTATACAGCAATGAAGAAGCTCGGTAGAAAGAAGCCACAGAAAGTTATAAAAAGACCGAGAAATCAGTTCTTAGCTATGTTTTACGATCTGTCAAATTCACGACGTTTCGAGATCGCTATTTTTGTTTTAATATTTCTGAATATGCTCACTATGGGTATAGAGCATTACGATCAACCGCATTCTGTTTTCTTTATATTAGAAGTTAGTAATGCATTTTTCACGACTGTATTTGGTTTAGGTATGATAAATGTTTTTAACTTTTCTCAGTCTCAGCGACTACCGCGCCTTATCTCAAATAGTGTAATGTAAATTTGTAATGTCTTATATTTTTTTATAAAGGAACAAGTGATATAGCTGTCACTTCGTTCTCTGTCAGTTTCAAACTGTTATGTGGTCGTCAAATAACTACGAGATATACGAAACAACTGGTAGTCTACTACGAGACTACTATGGCCTATCATGGCAGTTACCGGTGACTGCAGCTGCACTGAACTGTTTCCATGGATAATTTTGAAAAGCAGTGGCATAGTGAAAGTCGTATGGGTTAAAAATAAACAAGCTGACTGTCAAAATAGCACCTGCAAAGTTGATAGTCAATAATAAATAAGTCAACTTTGCAATTATTAATCATTAAATAAGTTTTGGTTGCATGTTGCTGAGTAATTTTTTTATCAAGCCAATTTGGTACTTTTCTAGTGCTTCGTTTTTCCGTGAGTTTTCTTTGAGTGACCTTTTCTTTTTCATTAGGTATATTCATACAATATCTATGCACCTAACGTAGCTCCCAATGGCCGAGACTGTTAGCATAAAAATTGGCGAAGACAGTGTTAAAACAATTACACGTGGGTAAGGTGCGGTAACCGCTAAAGATTTCTCCAAATCGTTCTTCAAAGATTATAATATTTCCTCTAATATTTACAGAAGCAATAGTTAAAATAGTAGGTCTTCGATACCACTACTTCACGGTGCCGTGGAACGTATTTGACTTCCTGCTGGTGCTGGCATCGATCCTAGGCATCCTGATGGAGGACATCATGATAGACCTTCCGATATCGCCTACCTTACTACGTGTAGTCCGGGTGTTCCGTATAGGGAGAATTTTAAGACTGATTAAAGTGAGTATTGGTTACTTAAATATTTTATACATCACTATCATTACACATTATTAAAACTTTATATGTATTAGACGTCAACTTAAAACCTACTGAACTTATTTTTCGATTTCCACCAATAATTAGTATGGTACTGCGCATGATTTAAAAATGCTATATGTAAATTAGCCCTGTGATGAAAAACGAGATCGTTTCAGTCAAGCCGAAATTTATATTGAATTATGAGTGACATTCCCCGCGATCCCCAAAGATTTAGAAAAGGTTGTAAGTACACCCACACAGGTTGCACATAACGGATTTAAGTATTATTTTATAAAAACGCAATAACAATAACGCGGAGGTATCTCGCTGCCCGCACACGGCCATAAAGCAACATGCATAGAACTAATTAACAATATATCTCCAAACGATTTTAGGATAATGGACTAGACTTCACGACGCCGATGGTCAAAAGATGGTTAATAAATGGGGAATCCTGTAACTATAAAATCATTGCAAGCCTATTCAGCGTACTTGAGCCATATCTTCTTTTTACTCATCGTAAAACGTTTTATTCTTATACTCTGCAGGCCGCTAAGGGCATTAGAAAACTACTATTCGCGCTAGTGGTGTCCCTGCCCGCGCTATTCAACATTGGCGCGTTGCTGGCCCTCATTACGTTCATCTACGCCATCATTGGCATGTCTGTGTTCGGGCACGTCAAGGAGCAGGGCGCGCTCAACGACATCGTTAACTTTCAGACCTTTGGAAGAAGTATGCAGTTGCTTTTTCGGTGAGTTTACTCGGTTTTCTAAAGTATTAGTAAATGTTTAGGCACCTATAATGTCTTCTATTTCTATTATCCTAACGATTTTACAAGTTAGATATATCTGGGTTGCAATTGAATAAAAAGTAATTTGTCCCACTCTAGTAACAACTCTGAACCCCGTAAACTTACGGAGTTTTCTATGTAAGAAGGAAGTTGGAGAGGTTTAGTGCCTATTCCAATTTATTCGGTAGAGGGAGGACTTTTTTATTGCAGACGGCTTTAGTTCTGTACTGCAAAGCTATCTATTTTTCCATCCATATGTGTGAGCATAAAGAGCATTTTCAATGTATGTGTCCCCACCCCCTCCCTAGTTAAGATTCAAAATGTGTATCCATCACATCTAAAAAAGGTTTAATAATATTTTCCAAATAAAACTTTTCCATATTTCTACATTATTTTTCTCTGATGATTTCAGTTTAATGACATCAGCCGGTTGGAACGATGTGCTAGAATCCCTCATGATCCAGCCTCCTGAATGTCAGTTGGGTGAGAATCCTGGGCAAAACGGCAACTGCGGAAGCCCTTTACTGGCCATCACGTACTTCACCTCGTTCATCATCATCAGCTACATGATCGTCATAAACATGTACATAGCCATCATCCTGGAGAACTTCAATCAAGCGCATCAGGAGGAAGAGATTGGGATTGTTGAAGATGATCTAGAGATGTTCTATATACGGTGGTCAAAGTAAGTAAATGTGACATTATTTTACCAGTTTTTATCCAAAGATAATGACCGAATGATTGGCCACCTTATGTTCCTTCGTAGTAACTTAAGAGCATACTAAGAAAACAGGCAACCGACAACTTTAAAATACGATTGACTAGCAACTGATAATATCTTATCCTAATCAGATTGACATCGAAACCTGCATGAGATGACCTTTACATACAACTAGTATCCTAAATCCCCGGTACTAAAACTGAGATAAATCTTGCCCAACATTAAACCTGTCTATAACCAATGCCACTTAGGTAGTATACAGTTATTAGAGCCATTTAGCATTACGACAGTTAGCAGCGGACACTTTAAACTCAAATGACGTCGTAAAGGAACGATCATAAATCTCGCCATCTCGATCCTGCATAATAATTGCTTGGCATAAACTATATAGGCTGGTGAAGGTGGCTTGGGGAGATTTCTGCGGAAGGAGGAGGACTGGGTGTTATATATGTTGAACCTTGGGGGACTGGAAGTCTATGTCCAGCAATAGACTGCAATAGGCTGAGTTGATTGGTGATGGAGTAATCCAATTATGCTTCTTGTTCTTAAACATCCAGTTATATATCCTACATACCTACTTACTCTTGACAAAACGGTAGTAAATTTTGTCAGTATGCCTGAATTTGCGTACAGCAATAGTTTAGTCGATAAAAACCCGGGCAGTTCGTCCATGTGGTGCCCGGATTAAGAATATAGCACCACTTAAGCCTGGCATGAAGCTGATCTGGACAACTATTTGGTCCAACCGTGAGACATATATTATTAGGTACCTACGAAGGTTTACGTTAGTTTTATTTGGACTTGTACATTTTTATATTTTTAAATATTGTTATCTATGTCCCTGTTTTTACAATCGTGTCTGTGTTGTGATCAAAATAAATCTTTCTTTCTTTCACTCCATCTCCTCCCGTGGATGTCGTAAAAGGCGACTAAGGGATTCTAAACCAGAAGGGTGGGCAGCAGCGTCTATTCTGTGAAACGGTAGCTATACTGCGCTCACCAACCCGCCTGCCAAGCGTGGTGAGTATTGGTAAATACCCCCCAAAATGATGACACAGTTGTGAAAATCTATGGGGGAGGCCTTTGTTCAGCAGTGGACGTATAAATGGCCGATATGGTGATGATGAACCCGGGCAGTAATAAATCCGAAATAACTGTTTATCAACAAAAACACAACATTATAAACACCTCCTCAGCCAACCTTTTACACCTGTCGCATTTGAACACCAAAAAACTAAAAACCGTTTTTCTTTCCAGATACGATCCTCACGCCACTCAATTCATAAGTTTCGCTCAACTATCAGACTTCATAGCTTCGTTAGACCCTCCGCTAGGCATTTCTAAGCCCAATACTGTGGCTTTAGTCAGTTTCAACCTACCAATCGCGAAAGGCAACAAGATTCACTGCTTAGACATTCTTCACGCTCTCGTCAAACATGTCTTGGGCCACGTCGAGGAGACTGATACCTTCAGACAACTTCAGGAACAGATGGACATTAAGTTTAAGAAGCAATTCCCTACGAGGAAAGAACTGGAGATCGTTTCTTCGACCAGGATATGGAAACGGGAAGATAAAGCAGCGCGGACTGTTCAACGGGCTTGGAGAGATTATGTGAAGTAAGATTCTCCTTTGGATTTCTTGCGACTGCGTAAAGAATATTTTATTGCTTGTACTTGTAGGTCCTTTTTCTGTTCTTAATTTCTCAGGTCCTCCAGAAGGTCTTATCTAGATTCTTGCTAATAGGATGGTAAGGTGACAGCCAGACTTATTTTTTTATGATCCCTAACCCTTAAGTTTATAATGTTGCACCTATTTTTATTATTGCTGTGTGTAATTGTCGAATATAGGCAAGCCTAAAAGCAATTTTTATTACATGTTTACCATTGGTTCTTTACATTCTTACAGACGAAAGAACCGCAGCCCTTCTCCAGAAGAAGAAGAAGAAAGCACAAAATGGTCTCCAGGTGGGGGTTGGGGAGGCCGGCTAAGTGCATTACTGCACGTGCGTCGCGGTTCACACGCGTCCAGTCGCAAGTCGTCGCGCGCCTCCGAAGCTTCCGACATCAGTGATTTGGGTGGCGCCTGGCTCAACCTGCCGCTACTGCTGCTTCCTGGAGCCGGGCCGGGTGAACAGGTGGGTACCAAGGAATGGATATACTTAAAGAGTAACAGTACCTACTATAAACTTGAACGAAGAGCACAAAATGTGCTTAGGTGTCGGTTAACAGGAATGAGGTCCGAATGCGCCGTTACGAACCCAAAACACTGCGTCGGGAACTAGAAGCTCTCTGTTTACAAAAAACTGATTACCCTTATCTTGAAAAGCATTTGAAACACAGCGTGTATAAAGACTGACTGCCAACGAAATTCAGTTTATAAACTGATGCTTCAACTGCGTTGTAAGTGCAAACAAGCGCACAGTCGCTCCTTAGCTGAGGTTTAGTTATAGAAGTAGCTTGAAGTTGGTATGCAGTCCATTCCTTACCTAGAATATGTCCAAAGACGGATTGCTACAACGTAGAAGACTAACATACATATTTGTTTGAGTTACATCGAGAAAGAAGCTCTCTAGCTCCTACTTCCGTAGAGTAGTAATTTTTTTAAACTTCTACTGCTCTATTAAATCTTCTTATCATTGGGCCTGGCATGAATAATACGAGAGCAGATCATATTTCTGACACTACCTTTGTCATGGTTCAGCCGAGTGGCTCAGAATCAGCGCCGCCTCGAAGGCGGTCGGCGTACGGCCTGCCGATCTTCCTGCGGCATCAGGACGCTATGGACGAAGAGACCGGCCCGAAACGAGCAGGTTCATATGTAATGTTTTGCTTTCCGTGTCTCTTCCCCAGTAGGTTTAGAGTTAGATGCATCCGTTCCCCTTGTCCTAGCTGGACAGACCGCATAGTGTTTTGATATGGTGCGTTAAGTCTGTCTCTAAAGTTGCATTGCTTGGCATAAGGTACAGGCCACCAGCGTGGTCTGTGAAAGTTTCAAATTAATATACGCTATGATCTCTAAACGCGCTGCTCAGCTAGAACATAGCCTTAGCAAACACTGAGTGGTTAGCTACCAGTTTTCGAATTTTCATTGACTTGGAAAGTACTTTGTAGAGCTTGAACTTTTTCAATGAACGAGGTTTAGTGCCCCTCCATTAAAAATGAAGTATCGTTCAACGGACGGTGTGGTTTGCGCAGTGGCTAACCGATTGCCTTCCTGCGCTGCGTGTCGCGGGTTCGATCCCCGCATGCACTGAATATTTGTATGGTCTGCAGATTGTTGTTTCTTTAATTTATATCTGTATGTATTTCTGTAAACTGTACTCACGATACCGGAGAAATGCCAGATTGAGGTATCGATTAAAAAAAAGAAATTGGCGTTGATGTCACATAGTGCTGAGTCCAGTATAGTCCCAAAAAATTTACAACAAAATAAACAACCTGTATACAAATACCCAACGTCACTCAGACCATGCAACCTACCTGGTTGGAGGTCCGTTTACAAAGGAGAATACACACGAAACACACAAAAAAATCAAAAGTTATGTGATGTTTCCCTTCATTCTCTTATTCGACTTTTTAGATTTGAACCTACAGCTGTATTTTATCTGTTGAACAATATATGATCCATAGTCACAGAACTAACCACTCGGTGTTAAATCTCGTAGATACCAACTGGAAAAACCTTCAAATAAGTTTATTATGTACCCCGCCCATACACGGTGTAAGTGACAAGGTACCGAAAACTTTAGAAATAGATTACACTTAGACCTATTATAAAAATAAGAAAGCTATTTATCTTGAAAATGATAGGTTACAGTTTTTGTCATTTTTGTGCACGCAATGTATCGTAAACAAGCGATCAAAACGCGATTTTATTATGCTACTGAGAGCGATGACATCGTCCGTGAACTGTAGCGAAACAACAGGCGTTTAGTTTTCATTTACATTGCAGTTTTATGTTAAAATAAATATTGTATTGTGTTTTTATTCAAAATAGCGTTAGGATAGATGAAAACAATTATTTGATACTAAAATCAGTTAAATAAACTGGAAAAATATCTGAAAATTCATGAAAACACCGACGCAAATTTCTATCGTTCAGGTTCCAGAATCATGAACAGTGGTGCAATTCTCTAAGCTCAAACATCCATACATCCTTGAATACAGAATTGAAATAACGGTGATAACCCAATTTGGTATTCGCTAAGACTGGTCCTCATGGCTTAGCCTCTACAACGTGTCCTTGAATAGCTTCAATCATGTCTTAGCGAATACCGCATTGGTTTAACACCGTTATTTCGATTCTGTATTCAAGGATGTATGAATGTTTGAGCTTAAGGAATTGCACCCCTGGTATCAGTTTTCGTTACGATGTCGCTTACACCCGATATACTTCTCAGGTTTAGATGGCGTGTTTTACGATATTGGCCTAGAAGCAGTCCCCGTTTTAAAGATCCCAGAACAGTGTTATGAGCTTTTGCATGTTTTCAGCAATACCCATAGTTTCTCGCTTTTGTAGCTGAATAAATATATGTTAGCATGAGTATATAGTGTGTAAGTCCGAGTAGTTTGCTCTCTGTTATAGTGTTTCCTTCACTTTTAACGCAACACAGGAGTTCGTAAGTAAAATTCTATATTGTATTGACTAAGAGCATCGTTCGGCTATGCGTTTCAATGGAACACTTCTCTATGGCACAACTGTACGCAATAGAAGATATCAGCAAACACTTGCTGGAGTTGTTGTTAGTTATCTCCACTATCCAAGCTACTTTTACTGTTGGGAAACTAAGTACTTAGCCCACTACATTCTTTAACCAGGTGTGTTAAATTCCGGCTGTGGCTAGAGTCCGCCAACTTAATAGAAACCTCAACAACGATGTGATAAGCTATGCATACTAATCAGCACCGCTTATTAAATGCAGATGTAAGAATACGTCTGTGATGATCATGAAACCCTAAGATATTGGTTTAGTTTAAATATTTTCTTTGCAAGAGTCCACCTAAGGTGATATTAGATATTCTGTTGCCAAGCAGTAGTGTTTAGACGTTAGACATCATTGTATCCGGTGAGAAGGTAGGTAGCTAATTAAATTACTGGGCTTAATCTCTTACCTGTTTATTGCCGGCAGCCGCGAGACGCAATAGATTTTTAATTATGTCGGGCTTTGTAACAGGTAAGGAGATAAGCACAATTTAAGTAAGAGGAACAATAGGTAAAACGTTTCGGCAGTGTCGTTGAGATAATTACCTACGCCCGCTCGATAGGCAATCGCGCAACAGGCTGCCCCGGCTGCCCACTGACTGTCACTCTTGTATTACTACATATTTGATAATGCTATAATTTGTCTTTTTATTCACCAAATGTTAAACTATAAATACTAATCATCATTTCGGCCGAATGAAGTCCACTGCTGGACACAGGCCTCCCCCAAAGATCACCACAACCACCGATATGGATGTGTTGTGGGCTCATTGGGGGGTTTTGCCGTAATCGCCACGCTTGGCAGGCGGGTTGGCGATCGCAGTTGAGTTGTTAATGTACTCGAAGGACGCTGCTGCCCAACCTCCGGCTAATCCCTTAGTCGACTTTTACGACACCCATGGGAGGAGATGGGGTGGTGGCATTCTGAGCCAGCACCACACGGTACATAAATACTAATAGGTACTCCATTTCCTTTCTTTAACATTGGATTGACAGATTCGAGATTTTTGAGAGTTATGTAGCCCTAGCACGAACAACTTGCGAGAAACGTAACGTATTCGTATCGTAACGTTAATGTGAGTCAATTTGAAATCGATAATACAACTATCATATAATTTAAATTTATACGACAAACAAAATTCGTATGATATACAGGTATGAATAAACACTTCAATTTAAATAAAAAATATGTGCGAATCAAGTATTTTCAATTCAAAATTCACTCACATTAGCGATACATACATTTACGTTACTTACTATACGTCAAAATATTCGTGCTACTTTACTTGAAATGCAAACACAGAACCCTAAGATCATTTTGTTGTCCATCTGACTATTTGTTCGTCGAGGCACGTTTTCTCGGGAACAGCTAGAGCAATCGAGTTGAATTGATTACCAAATGTAACGTTACTACTTATACTTGCATTTGGCCGTCTTTTACGTGAGTACGAAGATTGACGATTTCGTAATATTTTTTATGTGGAACAAGTTAGTCAAAAGTGGAATATATGGATTTTCCAATATAAATAGACTGATCTGACTGAAATCAAAGTATAATGAGAAGGTTGCAGTCTTCCGTGTGGTGTCCGGATGAAGAATATAGCACCAGTCATCTCTTCCCGTGGATGTCGTAAAAGGCGACTGAGGGACTCTAAACTAGAGGGATGGGTAGGAGTGTCCCTTCTGTGGAAAAGTAGCCATACTGCACTCACTCGCAAATGCCCCCCAAAATGTCGACACAATTGTGGAAATATACGGGGGAGGCCTTAGGTTCAATAGTGGACTTATAAATGGCCGATATGATGACCAATAAGCCATGAAACCTTCAATGATATTATTATCACTACAAATTAGTGCAGTGGCTGACACAGTCGACTACTGCGCTCGGGTTGTGGGTTCGATTCCCGCACGGAATAAATATTTGTATGATCTGCAGGTAGTTGTTCCGGGGCTGGGTGTATTGTATGTGGAATTCATGTCTGTAAACGCACCCACGACACAGGAGAAATCATAGTGTGGGGCAAGGTTTATTTTAAAAAAAACTACTACACATAATGTATGTAATCTAACTGCACATATAAAAGTAAGTAGTTTTACTGAGTAATGAGTTTCATTTTAAAATTCGGACTTCCCTTCGGCCCTAAGATTAGTTAAGTACCCCTACTACTACTTTATATTTCCAAATTTCGTGCTAATCTGTCAAGAGCTCAAGATATCTCCGAGAAAAGTGGAACACCTTCTAAGCGACTGTCAAGGAAACTTATAGCTCGCTACGTTTCAAATAATATGTAGCCAAGTTATTTTGTCTTAACAAATAAATACTTAATACAGAAATACTAATATTATTTTATAGCCTAGCCTTTCCGATTGAATAATCAAAAAAAAAATTCTTAGATTTTGATATAGACGACATTAAACGTGCATACACTGAACAATAAAGTCGATATTGTCGTGCCATAATTACGACATCAATAAATACGCGGTGAGCTCCTCGCGCTGTCCGTATTAACTGCGGAGCACTCGCGAGTCTCGACTCCCGACTATTGTGTAGCGAAGTACACCGAGAATTCAAGGCGCGTATGTATAAGTTGCGTTTCTGCCGTTTGTATGAAGACGTTGTACTGGTTCTTTTACTTATACTGTGGCAGAAGACACTAATTAATAGCCGAATGCTGAAACGCCACTTATTATTTAAATCCGACTAACAACTTGAGACGCCGGTTTCCGGTTAGGAGGCGGGCGTCTCAAATAATTAAGCGGGATTTAAATATTAATTGCCGTTTCAGTATTCGGCCGTAAATAACGAATGTCTCAAAGTGACGAGCGCAGTGTGGTGCCCCGCAGGTCTAGTTTTGAGTAGCATTACAATTGTACGACGCTTACCTTAAGTAGGTACCTAAGTAGGAAAAATCACTTTATATTTCGATCACGATATTTCCTCTTTTTCTCTTATCTTCGTGCAGGTACCCTCATAAAATGCGCTGAAAGAAGTATGACTTATCACAAAAAATCGCTTCACCACCTCAATGAACGCACTAGATGCAACAAGGGCACAACAATCAGAATTATATTGTAAAGTAAAATGCTCAGTGTATTATATATGATAACATGGCTCCAGGTTCCCTTCGCTTGAGCTCTCGGCGCAATTCCGCGCGGCGCGTGACGCCGCCGGCGCGAGCCCGCACTCCGTCGCCGCACGCCAACAGCGAGGTGAGCATCCTCGTGACAGAGGCATCGCCCGACGCCGCGCCGCCGCACACGCCGCCCGCGACGCCCGCGCCTCCCGCGCCTCCCACCATCGTGCGCGCGCTGGTGCATCGCGAGTCCGACGAGCGCCCCAGCTGATCTCCGACCACCGAGCTCGAGCCCCGAGCTCCGCAACCGAACGTTCCCGAAGCGAACGTTCCAGAATGACTATCCATCCGGCCAAGTGTTCCGGCGACTAATTGTGATTTTTAATTGAATTAGCTCTGTTTGCGGTTGTCTTTATGGTGGTTACGTTGAGATAGATGAACCCGTTTCACTATAAAAAAATGCCAGCAAACGTAGTCTTCGAGAGATTCATTTTGTTATTTACTGGCGGAATTTGGAATGCGCTCATTTATCTCAAATTTTTATATAATAGATAGTTATATACAGTTATGTATTACCGGGAACTTCCAGAGTTGTTGCAAAACGTTTTCATTAGTATCTCGTCTACTTCATTAAGCTTTACGATACGGAACTGCTGTGAAACGCGCCACGCAAGTTGCAATACACGCTGTTAGGCAACATTAATTTGTAAACGCTTTGTTGAATTAATGTTATTGAATTCGGTTCTTTGGATCGTACAAAATCAGGATTATAAAGCTCTTTGAATACTTAAAGCCCAGTTAAACTACATTGATAGAGGACTGAAGCCCCTGTTGGGCGCCTGATTTTAGACTGCGACAATAAATTCCAAATTCCTTCTATATTCTATAGGACCTTTACCAGAGTAAAACATGCTGTAAGCCACGAAGTAGCCTTTAAAAATTATGGCCTATAACTGCAAAACATTATTGAAATCTTATACTCATCTCTAGGTACCTACATGAACCGAGAATATTCAAATAATAATTAGATAATAAGTATTATCTAGTAATAACGTTATAGATGTGCTGAAAGGATAGTATTTATAGAACTCAATGTGTCATTCACGTAAATAGATTTTTACGAAATTAGAGATCGACCATATATGCAATTTTACGTACCTACCCTATCCGAGACAGCTCATATATTATGGAAGACTATTTTGTTCTCTTGACTATTATTTTATTGTCATTAATACATCAAGATTTAAAGCTATACTTAACCAGGCAGATCACCATCCCGATGGACAAACGACATCGTCAGAATAGCGAGAAAGCACTGGACGAGGTTGGCACAAGACCTGAAAAGTCGGCGTGTCAAAACGGAGGCATATGCCCAGCAGTGGGATGATATGTGCGGAGTAGATAGATAGAAAGTTAAACTCTTTTAGAACTCAAGCTCTATTAATACTCACTTTTAGATTTCCTCAAATAGAAGTGTAGAACACTTGCATCAGTAGTTAGCCTGAATAGATTTTTTTTCTTTGGCTTTCTAATCATTTTTCTACGATCCAAAGTTCGGTAGGACTGCGATTTTTTTTTGTGAAATTTTAATAAATTAAGTAGATACGCTATTCAAAACCAATGTCAAGTTGGTTGTAAATCAATTTGTTATTGTAAATAGTGTTATATTCTTATGAGAATGACTGACGTCACCATGTCGATAGAATTATCATCATGCGCAAAACTTATTCGTCGACTAAGAATTACTCGATTTAGTGCCTCAGTCATTGATTTGAAGTAATGTTTATAGTTCAAAAGCCATTCTTAGTCGTTTATTGTTGAAATCTCTTAGAAATTATGTAGGTATTAGCAAAAGATTGGTTCTGATGTGAGCATTATCTGTACGTCATGTTTTAAGTATAAGTGTGTAGCCAGATAATGTGGGGAAAGGCTTGCTTTATATGTTCAATTCAATCAAGAACCCTAATTAACCTGAATCAATAGTTTAATATATTTCTCACCCATTGCCAGAGACTTATTTTTTTTCTGTTGGCGGCATTAGGCTTGGCAACATTTAAATCTTTTAATAGAAAGATTTTAGTTTTTTCCTATATTCCATTTGAAATAACATTAGAAATTTAAACAACCCCTTTTTACAGTCCATGCAACCGATTTTGACTTTTCCGTAGGCATTTTTTTTTTTTACGCATTTACGATACCAACTGTTTACTGCAGGTGCCATTTGTCAGGTCACTAACGCAGTATATATCGAAATCGGTTAAACAGACTGTAAATAGGGTTTGTTTAAATTTCTTACGATATTTCAAATGGAGTATAGTAACGTTTATAAAATCACATGATGTAGCATACAGTATTTGGATATTTCAAACCAACAAATTTTTACAAGATATATTTGATTCAGAACTCGAACCGAAACCATATAACTTATAAAGATTTACTACTTTTAGTGAAAAGGGACTCGATATCTACCCAATGATTGTGTAGCTTTTCCTTGCCGAAACAGTGATTATGAGATTTTTATGGTCGGTTTAAAAGCTAGCGATGCTATTTAATTAAAATTTATTTAAGTAAAAACTCTAGATATATACATTTGTCTTTATTTCAAATATTTTTTTACTGCAAATACAACCTAGATTTCTAACTACCGGTCGATATGATCTCGCTAGAGCTTTAATCTATTTGAAATGAACTAGTTATTTTAGTGGAGGGAACCATATAGTCATGAAGGTTAATCTTTAAATTTTTACTACAGACATAAGCCATGTACTTACTAATAATAATAATAGGATTTGTAACATTTTCTCCTAACAGCACGACATTCATCAAGCAAAATGGCCTTTAAGCTAGATGTCCTAACAGCAAAAGGCCCAAAATAATTGGTATGGCAATGTAGTGTGGTTAATTGAGGAAAAATTTAAAAGTTAACATTAAAATTATCAAGTAACATTTAGCGCTCAAATGATATTTCTCAAATCTTATTTATATCATTATACCTTCGTGTCGAGTATAGGCAGAGATGTGTTCAATCATATTTCACAGACTACATTATTATTAGTACGATCGAATAAGTTAGCGGTAGTACACTTTGACAAAAAATGCTTTGTACAATTTAAACCTAAGCGCGACCTGTATGCGTATAGATACCGGGCGCCACGTGCAAGCTATTTACAAATTAAAAAGCGATTAACAAAGTTGGCGGTCGACTATTCGGTTTGTTTGTTTTTTTGCCAACTTTGTTATTCGTCATTTTATAGAGACGAGGACTACCGATTGACAATGATCTACAGAAAAGCCAAATAAAATAATCCAGGAACTCACACGCAAAAGCCGCGGGTGCGAATTCTACATCAATACGGCATTCCAATCCTCATGTAGAAAGTATTATAACCGTGCATAAATCTGCTCAGAGTATTTCTCTCCAAATCCAATCAATCAACACGCTCGGTCAATGGTGATCGCAATATAATTATTAGGCCATATTAGAATGCTGTCCGGAATTAGAATATACTCGTAGCACCACTCCGTCACCTGCCGTGGAAATAGTAAAAAGCGACTAAGGATCTCTTAACCGAGCATCAACCCGCCTCTGTCAAGCGTGGTCAATACTGGCAAATTCCCCCCAATGACGACACAAACAACCTCCTTGGCTGATATGAAATATTTTTAAGAATTGGGTGTATGGTGTGTTAGTCAAATATAAAGCATTTTTTGCAGAAGACTTTTCATATTAAATTAAAAAATTTATTTAGATTATGACATGCTCTGCGAACTAGCCACAGCCTGCCTAAACTGTGTTGAAAATTCACATTTTTTATTCATTAATGTACGTGATATATTAATTAATAATTGTAATATATGTGTGTTGTATGGTCATGAAAATAAAAGTAAGCAAGTCAACTATTTGATTGACCGTCCAGACAGACAATTTTGCTACGTTTTACGAATGGGCCTTTATAATTCTCGACCTGCTAGCTGTGAGGGTATTTAGCTTTTAGGTAATTGTGCTTAAACTGCGTTTTGTTTAAAGGACATTTCAATAGGAAGGAACCCCTATAACAAAACTTACTATTGACTTCACATTGATAAAGTTAGTTCTAGATTTTGGTGGGCAATAAAATCAAGACAAAGAAACTGACCTAATGTAAGCCCCATTGACTGTCTTTCGTCTTAATCTTGTTAATGCTACATAAGTATTGTAATGATGCTAGATTTATACTGACGGAGAAGTAGTGTGCAGAGAAGTCTAAATTAGCTCTTCTCTAATATAGGTAGTTACAAGGTACTGGAGCGCTAGTTTTTCTTTCTTGTATGTCTTTAATCGAAATATTAAGTACCTACACTCATTTACAGAGGTCTTTATTGATAATTAAAACAAAACCGAATAGGTAAAATGAGGCGGTTTTCCAGACACAAATAATTGCTTTTGCCATCCCAAGTGTAGTTAGAAGTTGACATTTGATAAGATGCTAAATGCTAGCATCAAAATTGATTACTCCTTCAGTAGGCTGAATAAGAAGTTTCATATAAACTACAACATCAGATTTCTTTATCGCACAAATCGAGAAGCATACCTATTACCTAGGTATGGCATACAGATATTATGTACAAAATGGGCAAATATTCGCACAAATCTCAATAGATATTGGATCACTAAGTTTTAACATTAGATACGTTCGTAATGATTTGCTATTAGAATAAAAGACAATTTTTCTTTCTGTCATAGATTGTATTATATTTTCTGTTGACCTAAATTATTTCGTATTTTAAGCTGTTTCTAAATTATGTTATTTCAAGTAGGTAAGTATGTATTTAAGTATTGCTTTTAAATAAGTACCTAATTTGGTTACTTGTAATTTTTCTGTTACAAATGTATAATTTTTAATCATTGATTGTTAGTTATAACATTAGCTGCCATATAGTGTTAACAACTTGCTAATATTATAAGCGCACCAAGTGCTTTCGGATTATAGCTGCGTTTATGTAAAATCGATCCGAAACGTGATCACATATTTTATGTAGGTGTGAAAACGCTTTAATCTCTTTTGGAACAAATAGTACACAGTAGTACAGTATGACGAGAATTTAATTAGGAATTTGTAAGGCATTCAAAGTTGATGCAATGGTTTAAAATAATTCATAATAAGTGTAGAATTAGCTTCTTTCTAAATGAAAAGTTTAAAAAGTAAACTTTAAAGTAAATAATTATCTAGCATTATACCTACTTGAGCAGGTACATTTTAAACCCCAATATTTTAGCAAAGACCAACAATACATTTTATTTCAAAATAATTACCTATCTCAATTTACTAATTATCTTGACCAAGTTTTAAATTCTTTTGTACTTAGAATTTTCGAAGTCTGTACAAAATTATGCTAGAATTTTAGACGCTGACACCTTGTGACATCATAGTATTTGTTCCACCTCGCTTATAACAACTTCTACACCATTTGCTTTGAACCCTTTGATATCTCAAGAATCAACACTCACTATTAAATATCTTTAAAGGAGGGAAGCATGATAAACTTGTTCTAATAGAATAGATATACTTCTCAATATTGTTCATTACTATGTAAATAAAGAGGATGCAATAAATTTTCATAATTTAATCTGTAGTTGTATCTTGAAGAGGTTGTTAGTGATTACTTTATAACTATAATTTATAATATGTACGATGTACATGTAAAACTATTGTAGTTAGTGAAATTGCAATATTCAAAGCATGTGTTGGACATGTTTCGATTTGTGTAACATATGTTTAAATTGTATGATATGTAAATAAAAACTTTAAGTGAGACCTGCGAAATATAATTTTCTTCCGAGGTACAAAATATAAATTAACCATGTTGAAAACTATGATTAAATGAAAATATAGAAAACTAAGCATTTTTATTCCATTCTCTTCCAAACAATAATACCATGCAACCTGGAACATTAACGGGCTAGCACTCATTATATGTGAAATAAAGATTGTGATCAAAGAGCATAATTTGGCCATCGTCTTATCTGAACTCTATTGTACCACGACCACCAATGTAATCATCCTAAGATATAACACACACCTCACTGGTCACACTGATGGAACTGCATATGAGGGCACAGCTGCAGTAATTGAAAAAAAAACGATGAAACACCATCTTATGCCCGCTTTCCAAACACTACTTGCAGGCAATACGAAACAAATAAGTGAAGTCTCAGCAGTCTATTACCTACCTAAAATAAGATTACTGAGGAAATGTTTACATATTACTTCCAATCTCTTTGATACTATTTTATGGTTATGAAGACAGTATCTCCAAGCATAACTTTTGGGGTTCTAGCTTAATAACCACTAGACAATAATTGAAGATGCGCCAAGACAGAAAAAGCTTCACCACGGTCTCCACTTTTGACTCTAAACATAAAATCGAAACACCAAACTTAATAGATTTTTGCATTGTCAAAAGAATATCCAAGGAATACTATACGTAGAACCGTCTCGTATTATAGTACCTCTAACCCCACTCCCGTACTACCCATCTTAGTAGGTACATAGCCCACTGAGTATGACGAGCCTGACTGAGACTAATAATCTTTTCGTCAATAAGTTATTCTGTCTATGCAGAGTTTAGCACCATAGTAGGCTTGGAGTCCATAAAATGACTCATAATGCTCCCGCTGCCTTGAAGTTAAAGACAACAATGCAAGTTAGCACTTGAATCGAAACTAGATTCCCTCATAGCCTACAAATTACTCATTGCTAAAATTCACAGTCATATAACTGAGACCACAAGAAATGAAGCCACCTGTAATAAATACCAATAATAGTAGTTCGGCTCGAAAACCGCAAAAGGCAAGATTTCCATATAGCTTTTACCTATTACTGCAACTTTAGGGACTGTTTCAGGTAAAAGAGCGACGTTGATATTTTAGGAAGTAAAAATAGGGAGTCCACAAGGATCTGTATTGGGCCCTTATCCTTTTATACTGCAGACATTCCACCAAACGAAAACGTCATCATAGCCACATTTGCAGGTGATACATAACATAACATTGAGAACCCACATAAATACCAAATAAGAAGAGCTCAACATAAGATATACAGATCTGTATTGGTTGATAGGACGCAACAGCAAGCTCTCAACTGAAAACAAACTACTGACCTACAAGAATTAATAATTATGATTTACTTTAACTAGAGCCTAGCTATAAACGTCGCTAAGCGTAAACTCACGTGTTTACATAGCAAACGCACAAGGTACGGAAATCTCGTACGTTATCCCATATTTGGGCAAAAGATTCCTTATCTTCCAAACCCCTCTTTACATTGTTCTTACCAGACGGTCCTTTCGAACACGTCCAAGATGTGCGTTTATAACTCCTGCCTCAGGCAGCCAACTTGCAACCTGCGTGGGGAAATGAGCCCAATTATCCGAATCATTTTTAAAATATTTGAAACGTCTAATGGCGCGCCTATAACGGGGTAACGGCTCCTATGAAACTGCACGACGTGCCATTCCACCAGCTTCATAAGTCATACATAACTCGTCGGCTCTCTCCGCTTAACCGCCACGACTCGGCGCTCCGCACTCCACTTTACACGTGTATCGGAGTTTTTGTAGAAACGTAGGGATATACTTATTGTTAATCATCATTTAAGACCGGACTATATGCATTTAGGTACAGATTTGCATGAATATTTTGTCAATTTTTAGGGTTATTGCATATTTTACCTAAAATCTACTTGGGCCGGTTTTCTCCAATTTTAACTGTATCTAACTAGAAAAGAACGAAAATGTACATACGTATATACGTAACACGTATGTACCTATATTTTCGTTTTTTTACTGAACATTTAGATGGTTAACGTTATCAAGAACAAAAATGATAATATCTCGTTGAAAATGTAGTAAATAATTTGTTTTAATTACCATATAATGCATACATGATGCAGATTCTTTTAATGACAAAAAAAATCTTGCCCTATTTGGTACTTATGGTTATTTGCATATTTCGAGCATTTCATCATCATCATCATCATCATATCAGCCACAGGACGTCTACTGCTGAACAAAGGCCTCCCCCTTAGATTTCCACAACGAGCTGTTACATGCCACCCTCATCCGACGTCTCCCACCGACCTTCACCAGGTCGTCTGTCCACCTCGTTGGAGGTCGTCCCACGCTGCGTTTTCTGGTGCGCGGTCTTCACTCGAGAACCTTTTTAACCCAACGGCCATCAGTTCTACGAATAATTTGTCCCACCCACTGCCACTTCAGCTTACTTATCCTTTCAACTATGGACTCTGGAACTCTTCTACGGAGCTCCTCATTCCTGATTTGATCTCGTAGAAAAATACCAAGCATAGCTCTCTCCATAGCTCGCTGAGTGACCTTGAGCTTTCTTACAAGGCCCATGAATGACCACATCTCCGTGCCATATATTATCGCTGGTAATACACAGTGGTTAAAGACTTTCGTCTAGAAGCATTGCGATATTGTTGACGAAAAGACGTTTCGAAGTTTCCCGAACACTGCCCAGCCGAGTCGGATTCTTCTCGAAGTTGGACCTACTTAACTGGACGGTTTGTCTCGGGTAGACATACTCGTCAAGAACTTCGAGAAAAGAGTTCCCAACGGATATTGGGATGGGCAGGACATGGGCGTTTGACATGACGTTCGTCTTGCCCATGTTCATTTTAAGACCCACCTGTTGCGATACTCTGTTGAAATTATCGAGCATTGTGCTGAGCTCTTGCAGCGATTCTACCATGACTTGTCGTCGACAATTCAAAGGTGAGTGATATACTCGCCATAGATGGCAATGCCGAATCCTTTCCACTTCAGTATCTTGAAGGCATCCTGCATTGCAGCGGTGAACAGTTTCGATATATAACGAGATATAACGAGGTGTGAGACAGGGGGACCCCTGTCTGACACCTCTCTGCAATGGAATTGCCCCCGTGCTCTGTTCATATTCTCGGACCGACATGGTCGCGTTACAGTTTAGCACCCGTATGTACCGATAGTCAATGGGGCACCGCCGCAGCAGGTTTCGACCGAATCAAAGGCTTGCTCATAGTCCACAAACGCTAAGCATAGTCGCTGATTATACTCCTCGGTCTTCTGTATAATCTGCCGCAGCGTATGAATGTGGTCTATTAAAGCTTAACGGAAAACGGCTCGTTCGGGAGGCTGAGTCTTTGAAGACTGAAGTACTTCAAGTACGGGTCCACCCGCTTTCAGAAACCCCGTCGTAATTCCGCCATCACCCGGTACTTTGTTATTTTTAAGCTGTTTCAAGCCCATACAATCTAATCTAATCTCGTACAGGCCGATATCCTAATTTGTATAATATAGTTAATTTGGCTCGTGGGTCTAGAGCCAATGGTAAGTATAATTACAGAGTTGTATAGCTGTCAGTAGAACTTCTTGATCTCTCTCAAAACCTCTGGATTAGTTGATGCCACGCTGCCATCCTCGGTTTTCAGCTTCATAATCCGACTTTGCCCAATAGACATGACACTGGCGAACACTTGGAAGCCCTGGTTCCGCTCAATCGTCTCTTTAACACCACTGGTGTTAAAGGTACAATACAATTTTTACAAACCTATCATTTAAGTCGTCCACAGACACGCAATGTTCTATGCATTCGAAGCAGTTTTGGAATTCGAGTTGAAAGCTCTCGGGGTTTTGGATATAAGCACTAGAGGGCCGGAGCGTAGACTTCATCAGACGGGACCTCTCAATTTTGACATTAATATTCAATGTGCCTCTTACCATTCGGTGATCACTGCCGGTTTTCACCCTCTCGTGATCATGGAGAAATAATCGATGTTTGTCTTTTATTGGTCATGACGAAGTCAATCTCATTCCTCGCGGAACCATCGGGCCTATACAATCGCCAGACATCAACCCCATCGAGCACGCATGGGACATGCTCCAGAGACGTGTTCTAGAGGACTTGGACGGAGTGACAACAACATAACAACTTAAGAATTCGTTAAAGTAGGATCACATAAACAACTTGATTCCATTGAATGTTACTATCGTAACTTTCTATAAAAAATCTTTGCTAACAAGTTTTAAACAACATAGGATATTTTCATGTACTTATATGATACATTTTCATTAATTTAATTTTGTCTAATAGAAAAAGTTTTATTTTTTATTAAATATTGGTTCCAGCGCTTTTACGGTGATTCTGCCAATAACATAAAAAAATACCTTAATTTGTACTATGCATAGAATAACCACTCCAAAATTAAAATTGCCTAAGACTTTTTTGATGTGTGTAAATAATAATATTAAATGTACTTTTTCAAAGTTAGGATGGGTGCAGTATAAACAGTAAGTAAAATAAACAGTCATTTAGTAGTATCAACAAATTTATTAAGATATTGCTATGGCTATAATTATAATTTATTTATGTATGAAAAAAGAACATTGTGTCCTAAAATCATATACTAAATAAATTATATCAATAAAGTTTACTGTTAAACTTCTATGTAGTTAAATTAATAGAAGTGATTAAACTAACACCATTACTTGGTAGACACTCTAGTGCGACGGTTCCATGAGAAATTGCTTCCATAATTTTTAGGCCTGACTGGTTTTTCAATCTTTGGTACATCTATATACCAGGCCCACCCATTTTTTTCACAGTGTTCAATTGCCTCTTCTGGAGATCGAAAAACAACTTTCATGTTGGATAGAGGGTCACCAGTTGATGTCCAGCCCATCAATGGGTTTTCCCAACGTTGACGGTTGTCAAACTCCATCTCCCAGTGGTGGATGTTGCTAGTGCCACTCTGCATAGCATTCTTAGGAGGCTGGTAGATGCGCACCTGACGACACCTGATGTGTTCCTCTGGCACTCCACTAACCGGGGTCAGGTCCACCTGGAACATGTCAACATTTTCAAAGTTTCAAATATTCATATGCAAAATCTATTGGGTATACCCAGCACTTTCAAGAGGTAGCTTTATTATTTGTTAATAAGAAGAAATCATGAAGAAAGTGCTACTCATTCTTGAAAAGTTAATGAAAGAACATTATTTGTCACATTAATTTGCTATTCCTTACTCATTCTTCTTCATTATTCTTATTTACAGTTTTTTTATACACATACCTACAATATTTGTATATAGCACTTATTTATTTTATTGTACTAGTATTATTTCAATAATTATATTTGTGTAATATAAAATATGTACAACTTCGTACATGTACACCTAAACTGCCTATTATCTTTTCCTATTTCGCAAAACTATCCAAAGGTTGTCCTGGGAGAGATTGCTGTATGCGATAAGACCGTCCATTGTGCATTGACATTATAACCCATTGTTTTTCTAATATAGTGTACACAAATAAATAAATAAATAAGAAAGGTTATTATTTTCTTTTCAGCAATTGTATCACTTTCAAAGATGCTCACATTTTGAGAGAAAATAAAACAATGAATAGGGTCTACAACACATCCAACATAAGATCCTTAAATTTAACTCCCATAAGAGTTTGGAGATCCGAGTAAAAAAATAGCTTGTGAGTCTTGACAAAAACAAAATCTTGATATACAAATATCCAATACAGTATTTACTAGTATTGAGCAGCTCAAATGACTAAGAACTGTTATATGCTTAGTATGAACACATTCCTAAGTGATGGCCCAGTGGCTTTTAAGGTCAAATAGTATTCACACCAAATAAAACTGCTACCCTACCATAGTGGGTAAAAGCTTAGCCTAGCTTAGTAAGCTTGTCATGTAACTGTTCCACTGCAGAGCAAAGGCCTATTTGCATACAGAGAGGGGACAAGGACCGATCAACATGCTTGCTCACTTCATGTCAGCCATTTATATTTTCACTGCTGAACAAAAGCCTCCTCCATAGATTTCTACAATTGTGTTATTATTTTGGGGGTATTCGCCAATACTCACCACGTTTGGCAGAGGGTTTGGTAAGCGCAGTATGGCTACTTTGCCATAGAAGAGATGCTTCTGCCCATCCCTCTGGTGTAGCGTCCCTTAGTTGCCTTTTACAACATCTACGGTAGGAGATGGAGTGGTGCTATATTCTTAATCTGGACACCACATGGACCCTTGCTCACTGTGTGTCGGCAATTTCAGACTTATAGATTCAGGTTTCCTCGCTATGTCATGTGCAAAGTCATTAAACACAGAAGAACTTCTGCAAGCCATCAATATTGTTTTAGGTGCTTGTCTTTATAACATAGATAATATTATAGGTAGCTACAAACAACATGCAGGAAGCAAATAATAAGATCACCAAATGGCTCAAGTTTGACCTATATACCAACACTGACACACTACAGAACAGTATTCTTTAAAAGCAACACAAATAGCCATACACACACCACTTACACACCCACACCCCCCACACAACACATGCATACATACAATCCTCACAAGCAGTTAAGATTTTAGAAATTGTTTCAATAACTCAAAATACTGTTACTATAGCTACTACTTGCAACTAAGTGTAAGTTAAATGTGTTGTAACCTGACAGAGGAACACTCACCATCTAAATATAGGCTTCACCTAGGAGGCAGTGGTTTTAAAGCTAATAAGTGCTTTTACTGTGATTTGCTCATTAAGATCTACTATGCATCAGCTTGTATTGAAATAAATTGATCATTATGTTTTCCTTCACTGTTAATGTGATGGTCAATAAGTGGTTTAAATAAGTCACATTGGCCAGGTTTTTAATCCACAAACCTCACTTCTTAAGCAGAAGGATCTCCAGGCTACTGCAATACCTATTTACTTACATTACGCGCAATATTAGTTGGCAGGACTAAAGTGGCTAACTTCATTCTGACCAACTAAATTGCGCTTAATGTACTTGATTAAATTATTTTTAAAGTTGATGTACTACGACCGTGTGCCAATGACTGTATTAGGTCCTATGCAACATAGGGTGTGCAAATCGCTATTGACGGAGCATGATTATTATAACACAAACTAGTTACCTTGATTGGGACCGATATAGTGGATTCCAAAGCATTCTTTTGTCGTGTGTCTTCAGGCAGCGATATCACGTTTTCATTTTCCAGCTTAGGTGCCTCTTTGAGACACAAAGGATCGCGATCTTTGAGCTTTAGCTGCGTACATGTTGTTGAAAATGAAGGCAGAGACCTAAAAACAATAACCTACTGTTATTATACTGGCGTACACTCGCTACTAAAAGGAATGTTCTATAAATGTACTTACCTAGACAACGGAGCTTTAGATAAACTCGTAACACGGCATAACACCTGAAACATGTTATTTTTTACGTAACAATCGCTATAAAAATTACTGCTCAACTGACTAGATTGTCACTACTCACTAGTGACAGTGACTGAATAGTGAATAGTGTCACTCAATAAAAGGTACTCTGTGGTGTCACTACTCACTGTCTATGACGATTTTATTTTTCTTCCGTTTGGGCAGGCTATAGTCTATTAACCATACTGCCTAGTCTGACGTTAATTATTTCTTCCATAAGTATCCGAAATATAATTCTAGCCCCAGGTATTTAATGTAACCCATCCTGATTCTAATTCTCCGCTGGCCAACACAAGTGTGTCGTCAGCGTAACAATACTTTGACGCCAGTGCGGAAAACGACATGCAGGACCTCGTCGTAGGCGAGGTTTCATAATATAGGGCCAAACCCTGTAGAACCCAGCACGCTATCTCCCTCCACTTTACGCTCCTGTCGCTGCCCACGTATAGCCGCTGTACTGCGCTTTAGGTATGCGCGGGGAGGTCGAGAGTGGGAAGGAAAGAGCACGAACCCACATGAGATTCATGGTGTCGGATAGATCTCACAATATCGTAGTACAATATTTGGAAGCTATATATATTTAAAACATGTTACTGCTACAATGGTGAGTGAAATAAGTAATCCTAATCATTAATGACCGGAATAGGTACAGTATATTTACCTAAACTTCAAACGTGAACAGAGACAAAGAGTGGACTTCCTAACAACTATATTTTTATACGGGAGATCACTTTAGTACATTAAAAAATAATCTTTTAGAGTGAAAGAATTCAGTCCAAGTGCTGTTTTTGTTCAATATGATTTTTAGGTACAAATAAAAGAACCAATATAAATGAAATGTCATTTTTTATACAAATCAATTTAAACTGCCATGTTTGTAAACTGCTGTATTATATCTTGAATTCAATTAAAAAATCAGCACTATGTACATAAGAGTAAAGGAGAACTTATTGTCTTATTCTTGGAAATATAATATGTTTTTAACAATCAGAAACAGCTTGCAAGTATTTCAGGCCATGTGTTACATGAAAAAAAAACTGATTAACAATTCAAATCAAAAATAGTAAATTTATTAGATAAATAAACTACACCTATTCTGACATAGATTCTGTTTCAACTTCAGCTTCCATTTCGCTATCGCAATTTGGATCAGAGTTATCCTGCAAATTTATTATTAAAGGCTCAATATTACTATCGAACCTATTGTCGCGATCCTACTTGGATCTTTTTAATTTTTTTTAGATATGATCATCACATCGCTACAATTTTTCCGCCGTGAACTCCAAAAATAATAAAATCAACCCAGACCAACTCGATGGGTTTTCGATCTCGGTGGTATGGTGGTAAACGCAGGACTTTGTGTCCATGGGCTTTTAAGAGTTCATCAATTTTGTAAACGGGCTCTTTTTGTGTGTTATTGATAAGAAATAAGAATTTGTCGTTGAGCTTTTGTCATAGTTTCGGAAAATTCAACACTGTGGCGCTGCAACCAGTTCTGCATTTCACTTTTATGGCTTGCAATGGTCGGTTTCTTCTCAAATTGAGTGCTGTGGTAAGACCCGTTGTCTATCACAATTACCGAATTCGGCAGCAACTTATCTTTTAACTTTTCATCCACCCAATTATATAAAGTATGCCCATTCATGTCTCCATGGTAATCGTCGTGGCTATGCTTTAACCGGTCTAAATTAGTGAAGTCATAGGGCTAGGTTAGGGCCTCCAGCCGGATGGCATAGGTATTAGTTTTCTATATCCGGTTACATATGAAACTCGGATATCACGTTGATGTTTTATTTATTGGAAGACTTAGAATGAAAAAGAAAAGATATAATCAATAAAGAATTGGTACTTCACCTGATGTAAAATTTGGAAACTAGGCAAATTACCTTTATTTAAATTTGCGTGATAAATGATAATAATCGATAAAAAAGCGGTTATTGAAGAAACATAAAAATTACATTAAGAATAGGCAGTATGGTATTAATACCTTCGCCAGTCCGTCTGGACGAATAAACTACTACTGTTTTCATTCATGTGTCAGACTCAGATTTGTCTTGTGAACGCAAATAATGTAAAAAAAATAGTATAGCAAAGCTATTTACAATTAAACTGTTTTAAAGCTTATGTAATTCTCTGTTACTTGTGTACATGTATAATTCCCTATTTTATTCATCGTGAATTATGGTGTGCGACAATTCTTTCGAATATAGCCGACTTCAAACAGCTGTTTTCGTGTAAAAGTGAGTTTCTCTTTACGGTTTTGAATAATACCTTTAATTACGCAAAATTTTTGTTGATCTACACCTATGGTGCACCTTTGAACATATTACTCATGATATAATGTTACCATTGTGAGCGCCTTGAAGCCGATGTCACCTATCATTCGACCTTGAGGTATTGGTATGAAAATGTTTGGACTGCAATTCCATGCTCCGGATAAAGTCGATAACTTATTTGAAATTATTACTTAGATTCATACTCTGCGCTGCTACTCACATCTAATAATATTGGAAACTAATAGGGAAACATACTAGATTGCTATAAGAATCATTTGTATCTTACTAATTAGGGCCTGGAATGTTGCTTAATGTATTGAAAATGCATCGAAATCTAAGTTATTGAAAAACACCTTAGCCCTTTTCATCTAGCTGATATTTTTGAGAGAGCTAATAATGTCCACTTACTCTGGTTTCCTAAAAAGCGCTTTAGGTGAATCATAATACAATTCATGTTAGAAATCACAAAATGGTCATGTTAATGGTCAGTTATGCTTAAGAGACCATTTTGTTATTTTTAATGTGAAACATATAAAATATCATATAATCTTGTTATTCACTGTAAAAGTCATAAATCATTCTTATGTATACCCTATAAAAAGGAAAACAATGGTAACAATTTATGGTACCAAATAATCTCATATTTCTATTGCAGATTGCCACCACTTCAATCATGTCCTGCTAAAGAAGGCGGCCGTAGCTCCTGCGGGAGCTACCCTAGAGCTAGGCTCTACACTGTACCTGTTAATTGCTCATCAACATTATTCGAGAGTTCCATCCACATATCTCTGGAAATTATCTACAAGACAAAATCTAGTCTTTAATATATATTGTATATATTTTTATTGTGGTGCGTATATGGACCATTTAAAATGAATAAGCACAAAGTAGAAGTAGACTGCACGTCTCGGTGCAGATCTAGAAGACACGGGCAGGCTCTGACAAGTGCCATTACCAAGAGGTCAGTCAGTGATGGAGCACTGGCCAGCTTTATCAAGGGAACATGCGCTAACTTCATCAAGGCTTTTGATTGTGAGGTCAGTATTGGGAATAATTTATTGAACATATTTCATATACAGAAAATGCTACAACTTGTACCTGATTCATTTCATGGGCACAAACATTGGTGATCTCTATAGAAGTATTTAAATTGACTATAGACAAGTGGATGCTAGAAAAAAGGAGCATCATCAATCTATCCCAAAGCCAGTGCAAGTACGAGCCCCGATGCAAAATAGTTCGTCTAGTATGGAAAGTAGTGCAAAGCGTAAAATATAGAAAGTAAATATTGGTAAAATAATTAAGAATGTTTAATAAAAAGTAAACCACAATTTGAGGAACATTTTAAAGTTTATTTTAACATAACCGAAATTCTTTCATGACTTTACATAAGATATTTTTTTTAATATTCTAAAAAACTTAACGCAAAAGTATTCATCTACCCTTGTCACTCACGCAAAATAGTTCGTCTACCACTTAGATGTGTCGCCTTTGCTCTCAATGACAGCTTTAATGCGAAGAGGCATGGTTGCAACCAATGCTGCACGCTCCTCGGGCGTAATTGACTCCCAGACAGCCAAGAGTTTAGCCTTTAAGTCGCTCTTCGATCTTGATGGATTTTTACGGAGAACTTTTTTCATTTTCATTTATTTTTCAAACTTTTGGTGAAATTACGGGGCATAAGAGACTAAATAACTTTATGTCTCGAGGTGACGAGTGGAGTGTGGTGCCATGCAGGACTAGACCCATGTAGTTTTACCACCAGGCAAATGACTAGCTCGTCTCATCACCATGTTGTATTAAATAAAAGGGAAACAAGCCTAGTGCTTCCCACTTAATATAAATAAGTAAAAATTATAGTATTTCACTTGAAATAAAATAGACCCCAGGAACAATTGAAATGCATGGCATGCCAACTCCTACCGGCTTAAGGCTAAAACCACTGGGGTGGTAATCTACGGCACCTAAGGGGGGTTCCAGGAACTCGTATGATTACACTACAGCCTCAACATTCAATAATGACATAATTTTCTTAATATTTCAGGGTCGCACAGCCCTCCACATGGCTGCATCCCGCGGTAGGATCCATCTGATGGATTGGCTGATCCGTCACTCGTCCGAAGCGTTCATTAACGCGCGTGACCGTGAGTCTGGGTACACGCCCCTGCATAGAAGCGTGTTTTATGGCCAGATACATGCTGCTGTCGCTCTGATGAAGATTGGTAAGAATGTAGTATTATGCACTTTTGACTGAAGGGGAAATAAGGATTTCATTTAGCAAAATTTTGTATGGGCCATTGAAAAAATAGAGAGAGCTTCATTGAGACGAAAGTTGTTAAATTGCTATTGGCTATTGTTGCAACCGAGGGATGTTTTAGTCATGTTCCAAAATAAATGCGATGACCTCACAACCCCTGAATTCGTCATAACTAACTAAAATATTAATTAGATTCAATGTCATTAAGTATATACGGGCGTCACCTTCTCGATCGCATGCCCGCGATTCCCACTGCCAGGGACGTTGTTCTCGCCTCAAGATTGGCATGATTGGCGCCGTGGGTTTCTCCGCTACGTATTCCGGTTTCAAGCCCCGCACGGATCAAATATTTGTATGATCTACAGATAGTTATTTCGGATCTGAGTGTTTGTGCATGTGAGATTTATGTCTGTAAACTGTACCCATAACACAGGAGGAATCCTTGCATGGCAATGGGCAACATAAAAAAAAGAAAATACAATAAAGCAAGGCAGATATAAAAAAAAATTGTTAAAACATTGCAGGTGTAAACACTGATATAGTAGATAAGGACGACTACAGGGCGCTGGAGCACGCGATGCTTGACAGGCAGTACATGTACAAGCACGAGGGCAATCAACCGAGCGAGGTGTACGTCTGGGGCAGCAACTCCA
Organism: Diloba caeruleocephala; assembly: GCA_947459985.1. NCBI lineage: Eukaryota > Metazoa > Arthropoda > Insecta > Lepidoptera > Noctuidae > Diloba > Diloba caeruleocephala. Next base: position 7,639,790 of record OX381621.1, on the reverse strand, counting down.
ATTATACTCTGGGCACCGGTACTCAACAGCAACGGAACACGCCCGAGCTGCTTACGTGCTTCAATAGAGCCAATACTTGCGTTAAACAGGTATGTTTGAAAAAATAGACTATTGTGCGTCCGCCTAGGGAATGACTTCCTGACCTGAGAGGTTGACGTTATTAATATGAATTGTAATATTATAATGTCAACCTACAATAAACTTAGAAAAGATTGTTCAGTGGTTGATCTGCCACCTAAAACAACACTAAAAACTGGACAAGTGCAAGTTGAAATCGCTTGGAGAGCTTCCGAAATTGCTCAATATATCGTCTATTGTTGAAATCGGTCTTGTACCAATAACTTACCCCAAGAAAACATTTAGCATCGTAGTTGAAAACATGTTTTCCCATACATTCCAACCGCAAACGTAAGTTTGTACGCACAATATTGAAATTTTAACCATGATATTTTGAGACCATAGACTTCTTATAGGATTTCCTGTAATCTATAGGTAGAGACATCAAACAATAAAAAAATAGGCTAACTAGTTTAGGGGGGTTTTAAATTGACGAATTTATCATCAATTTTATAAAATAACTTTGTAACGATATATTTAAAAATTATAAAATTAATATATTTCACACCCTCACAAGTCACAACAAGCCCTTCCATTTCACATGTTCACGGTACAGATTGCAAAGCTTTATTTTTTAATTTTCTATTTTGCCCCCAAAAGTGACCCTCATATTCAAAATTCATTTCTTTTCCTTACACGTACGTGTTTGGGTCGCAGAAATCCATATGTGTACCAAATTTCACCTTAATCGATCCGGTAGATTCGGGGCAAATTGGCTGTGTCAGACGTACAGACACACGAGTGATCCTATCAGGGTTCCGCCGTTTTTTCCTTCGGACGTTCGGTACCCTAAAACACAATGGCACAAAGGGAGAGACGACACATTATAGCATTGAGAAAGTAATAACTACGTTTAACTCTTATGGGATAAAAACCAGGGAGATTTATTAGCACTAAATTTAATTTTAAATATTAAAGAAACCAGTCCAAGTGACAGGTGTCAGGAACGCATTCTTTCAGTGGCCACACTGTAGATTTAAGCACATATTGCTCGACAGACAGTACGGCGTATACAGCGCCGGAGCGAGCACTCGTATGTGAACAAAACGGCTACTAAGTTCGCCAGGTCCAGCATGCAACACAACACACACGCCCACACGCCCGGGGCCGTGACGGACTGTAGATTATAAAAAAGTAACATAGGTACTTGAGCGGAAACAGCAGCTGATAAACTAAATCTAACCAGCTCTTTTATGCGCCGACGCTCACTTTAGTTCGTGCGACCGTGGAACAATTTGCAATTTTTTTAAATACCTTAGCTGCATTCGTGTATATGTATTTCGATATTTTTTTGCTAGGGTTAATATATGAACGGAAAATCGCTCAGTACTGTTTTTACTATTGCATATACTGTTAACTAGCCCGCCCTTTCATCCGCGCCATCCATTCGTGTGTTGGACGCGAATGCCGCACGCCCGCCCTGCTAAGCACTCTTTGCTATCACAATCTCCTTGCTAAAAGGAACCCTGTTAAATACTCCAAAAAAAAAAAACACTGGCCTGCAAGATATTTGACAGAATGTCTCAAACAGTATCAAATGTCAATTTTGGAAATAACACATTTCAATTAACTTTTTATTATATCAATCGTCATCACAAACTAAAATATGCACACTATTGGCTTGCCGCGAACATGTTTAGGATTCACAAACATATTATTCTTCATGTTAGGTTTGGTTTGTTTCGTGATTAGTGTTTGGTGCGCTTTCAACACTGACTTTTTCCGTGATGTGAACTACACTGTTACGAAAAGCTCATTAGTTGATGTTATTGCGAAATTCGTCAATTTGAACCTATGGTTAACCCCTCTGACGTCGATATTGATACCAGTAGCCCTTCTAGCGATGATGACATCATGCTGTGGAGTTCTGGGTGCCGGATGCAAGGTGAAATGCGCAATAAAAACGTACATATTCCTCGTCTCTATACTCTCCCTTGTCTCGTTTTGGTTGTTCTTCGTATTAGGAGTTTACAGTATTTACACGAACAACGAGAACACGCGAAAATCTATGCAGTTATCTATACGCAGCTATTATGGGAAAGATAACGATTTCATCACCTATATGTGGGACTATATAATGGTGAGGCACGAATGCTGCGGTGCTGTGAACTTTCGAGATTTTTCCAATTCTCATTGGCAGAGATCGAACCCAAATAAAATATACCCTGTGCAGTGTTGTAAACTTTCTAATGTGACTGGCCTTGTACCAGTCTCAAAGGGCTGCACGACAAGTCTCGATCCCGAAATACAGTCAAACAGAGACGTCGGATGTTTTAACGCTCTACGGAATGCAATCCTCCAGAATAAAGGGAAAATAATATTCTACGTCATATTAATAGCCTTTATGTATTCAACGTTAACACTTTTTGCGTATTGCATTATAAGAGGAGAACCGTTGCTGGGGGCAATGGCGGGAAGATTTACAGAACTCTTGCCTTCGAAAGTTCGCGACGATTCGAACCAAATTATACCTTCGAACGCGTCTTTGAGTAACATGGTATATGTAGAAGAGCAACCTAAGAAAATTGTGAAAGTTGTATCGGCCGTGAACCCGTTCCAGTCATACAAGTTCACTCCGAACGCGTACAGGAGCGGCGAAGATATTCGTCAGCAAACCATGAGAAAATAGTTGTAATCTTGAATTATATTTGAAAATGAAACTGTGTTTCTATTTCTGTGTGCCTGCTTCAGTTAGGTACCAATAATACTGGTTATATTTATCATAATGATTCTGTCAACTGTGATAAAAATATTCTATTTTATTCTTAACTTTTCGAATGTTATCTACGAGGGCGGCACTGAAAATTTCGGGAATCAAGGAAGTGACACAACATTACTATTTAAAAATGTATTTATTGCTTTTCGAAGTATTCTCCGCGAAATTTGACACATTTTTCCATACGATGGAACCAATCATTGAAGTAACCATTCCATTCGGAAGTTGGGGTCTCCAAAATGGCCGTTTTGTAGGCGTCCACACCTTCTTTAGGTGATGAAAATCTCTGTCCACGCAATTTATTCTTTATTTTAGGGAAAGTATAGAAATAATTAGGGCTTAGGTCGGGGCTGTACGGCGGATGGTCTAATAATTCTATGTTTTCTTGCTCTAAAAACTTTTGTTCTGTGCGCGGTGTGAGAACTCGCATTGTCGTGATGGAGGATGATGCGGCGGTTGCAGTTCTCTACGGAGTTCAGAAACGACCTGGGGCAAACAAATGCTAGCATACCATTCTGCATTAACCGTTCTTTGTCCCTCAAGAGGAATAGTCGTAACATGGCCGGTTTTGGAGACAAACGTGGCCACCATTTTTTTGCAACACTCCGTGAACGAACAATTTTTGTTGGCTTTAACTCATTTTCGAACACCCAAACTCGTGACTGGTTTTTTGTTTCGGGTTCGTACGCATATATCCAGGATTCGTCACCTGATACGATGTTGTATACAGCATTTGAGGATCCTGCGTGGAATCTTTCGAGAGTTCTGACGCACCAAGTAACGCGAGCCGCTTTTTGGTCTTCACATAGTAAATGCGGTATCCATCGGGAAAACAACTTTTTTACACCTAATTGTTCATGCAAGATTATTTGTATTTGACTCATGCCAATGTCTAAAGTTGCCTGAATTTCGCGGTATGTCACATGTCGATCTTCCTCAATCAGCTTACGCACAGCATCAACGTTTTCTTGGGTGACTGCAGTTTTTGGACGACCTTGACGAGGATCATCACTGAGCTTGACACGTCCACGTTGAAATTCAGCAAACCAGCGATAAATTGTGGTTTTGGATGGGGCTTCATCACCAAATGCAGAAATCATCCGGTCAACACACTGTTTTTGTGTTAAACCACTTCGAAAGTCATAATAAATCATCGCTCTTGAATTTTCTCGAGTCAATTTCCATTTTCTCAACGACTAAACAAGTTTGACAAAACCTTGTGACAAGACCGTGAATCTTTTATTAAATAAATAAATGGTATTCGATTTGTAAAATCAAGGAGTTTTCAATTAAAAAGATTTTAATATGACAGGAACAGTGGAAATATTCCATTCCCGATACTTTTAGTGCAGCCTATGTAAGTGACTTCTACATATGAGACGGAACCCGTTTGTAAACAATATGTCCGCTAAGGGTAAAACTTCTTTAAATGTATCTAACAAAAGACCGTAAAATGTTATTTCAAGGTGCAATAGGGGTTTTAAATCATTTTAATCAATTAATATAACGCTCGATACAAGGGGTGTAGAACTAGTGTTATTCCCTCGCCAACAGTCGATAACTATTCGCAAGAAAAATTAAAGTACTTTGGATCGAGATTTTATTACCACCTCTACCCGGATGACACCCCACTGTTTATCAATGCAGACTCCCCAATCGGCGCACGCGCGACCCCGGAGAAACATTTGTATGACCTACGGATTGTTGACTTACACAAACACCCAGACCCGAAGTCTGGGTGTTTGTGTAAGGAAATTTATGTCTGTAAACTTTGCACAGGATACAGGAGAAATCCTAGTGCGGGGCATAGCCTTATGAAAAATAAAAATTTGATGAGAGGTCAGTTAGGAATGGACAGGCCATTACATTCTTCAACCCTTCCTTATTAAATATTTAGGCCATAACATTAAATATTATAATTTAGAGGTACACTCACCGTGTGGTGCCGGCAGTGCCGTGTGGTGCCGGCTCAAAAAACCACCACCCCATCTCCTCCCGTGGATGTCGTAAAAGTCGACTAAGGGATTAGCCGGAGGATGGGCAGCAGCGTCCTTCGAATACATTAAGAACTCAACTGCGATCGCCAACCCGTCTGCCAAGCGTGGCGATTATGGCAAAACCCCCCAATGAGCCCACAACACATCCATATTGATCATTGTGGTGATCTTTGGGGAGGCCTGTGTCCAGCAGTGGACTTCATTCGGCCGAAATGAGATACAACTCGGGTTAGACTGCGTGCGAAACTTGGGGTTAGTGAAACCTTAAGGTTTGAAGTTCGTGTGAAACAAAAAGTTACCAAATATATATCTCGTCACCAAGCACACTATACAAACTACGAACATCAACCTCAGTGATAATATGCAGCAGCAGTGGTATAACAGTTTAGTAATGTTGTGTCGTGGGCTGCCGCACCCAACCAACCGTATCAGATGAACCCCTGCGTCAGGCGATATGTGAGGCGCTCGTTCTTTGAGCCAAGCTCTGAAGAGCGGCAGGCGGCAGTGGGAGCTTACTGCCTGTGCATGCTTACCTACCTACTCCGACTATGATTCACAAACAACACTCACAACCAAACCTCTTCAAACTGTCTTGACAGTGTACTGGGACGTAACTAAATTAGGAATATATTCCAGGTGTGCTTGGGCAAGTTCCACAGCGTGTGGGTGTGTGGCGCGGGCGAGGCGTGGGGCTGCGGCCAGCTTGCTCGCGCCGGTGGCCCGCATGCCACCGCATTGCGCCCCACCCCGCTGCGACTGGCTGAACCATGCGTCGCTGTAGCCATCACACTCAACTCTACAATATTCCTTATGGAGAGCGGAATGGTATGCATCAGTAATATTAAAATTTAGGGAGTTGTCATTTGATCTAAATACATCCACAAATTTGAAAGTTGTTACGTATTATTGACAAAATCTAATTCGCTCCGCGGTTATGTACAGAATACTGATGCTTCTTGACTTCATTATTTTTACACCAATAAAGAAACGAATTTGTAGTACTCAACATACTAGTCTTTTGAAATTCTATTTTTATTTGGCTTATATTCTGTGACCATAACTTCAATTATAAAAACCCGGATTTTTTTTAAACAAATCCCATGCGAATTGCTCGGAAAATATATCAACCGTTTATTTTATGTCGCAGGTGCTGCAATACGCCCTAAATAGTACTGACAACATCAGCCAATCCAGTACGAGGGCCCCCTCGTCTATCAAGCTGCCGAGCATCAAACCAGTGCTGAAGCTATCGGAGCCGCGGGGAGTGTGTGCGGCGCGAGCGCACGGCGCCGTGTGGAACGCGCGCGCCATCTACACGTGGGGAACCAACCACGGCCAGCTGGGGCACTCCCGCGAAGACAAAGTTGTAGCCACACCTAAACGGGTCAGTATATCCACACGTTAGGTTTTTGGTGTGTTTTAAAGAAGGCAGTAACCTTATGTCACAATTCTAGTACGTTACTGTGGTCCGGTCTTGCCAGATAATGTGCTTATCAACTATTTGTATGATCCGTTTATTCTTCTACTATTTTCGCGCTACGTCGAAATTCTACGTTCTGGTGACAAGGAAAATTCTCAATATCAATTTAGTAATAACAGCCCCATAGTTTTCGTATGCTTGCTTATATGCCTCAAGTTATATCCAGTCGAGTCGCCAGGCCTCAATCCTCTGAGGTAACCCGAGATTGTATGAGATAAATATGTTTACAGCGGGCCAACCGCGCGACTGGGCCTTCAAGTGTTGAGTCAGTTCCTTGAAGCGCATATACGCTTTCCAATTTGCTTAGAAGATTGACGTGTCTTGGCTTCGATATCACTTGACCGTCACGTGATTCTGCTGCGGCCGCTGTATACCACTGACCATTCATGCGACCAAGCTGCTCCTTAATATTAGGTTTTATCTTGGATTGAATATTGAGTATTCCCGTGTCATTGGACGGCAGTCGTTAAGACAAGTCGGAAGCCATTGGACGGCTTGAACAACTCTAACACAAGGGTGGCCACGAACCACACGAAAAGAGAGAAACATTTCTTACTGTTTGAAGTCGCAATAGCCTTTTATTAAAGTATGTTTTACTTCGCTACAGGTTGCCATATCAATGAACAACAAGGAGGAGGCAGGCATTCAGCTTGTCGACGTCGCAGATGCCGCCACTGTCATCACTACGAGCCGCGGCGACGTGTATCTGCTGCACAAATATATATGCAAGAAGATTGCTATCAAGTGAGTGGTACCAATAACTGCATAGAGCTCCAATCCCAAGCTGGGATACCACTGTCAAATATTCGTGTTAAATCATGTATCAAATTTGATTCATTATTTATATTCGTCTTAACCATCAATATATTATGATTTTCAAATTAACCATGTTATAGGGGATTAAATCCCATCACCAGTATTCAGTATTAATTTTTAAACAATTGATTCATGACACAAGGCTCCCGCCATAGCCCTTATTGTTCAAGGGATATATCACTGTCGTATCTGATAACTCCGTACAGTAGAAGACTTTTGCAGAGCAATATTAGTAGTAATATTGCTGGCTCTTCTCCACGAGATCCAACTATTTGGAACCGTGCAACTTAGATTCTGACGTTTCATAAGTGGATTTTTATAGGGAATATGGATCCATTGTGAAATGGCTTAGGTCCCGAGCTGCCATACTACAGCTTAGGACATGAAATTACTTACTACTTTTATTAATTACTCATAATTATGTTTATATTATGATGATGCAGATCTCATGTCTCGCTTGTTGTCGCTGAATAAATATTGTTCTATCTCTTTCATTCAAATTCTGGCTATCACCTTTTCCGTATACAGTCGACTGGTTGCAAACATTTTCTTTTTTAAATTTATTATTTGGTACTTGTGCTTAACAGCAATTTTGTGTTCTACACAGTTAAGAAGCGGGGGATTGCACAATAAGTATGAGACTCATTGCTTTTAAAATATGGACACAAGTACTAATACCAATAGCTTAAAGCCATTGCGGATATTAATGTGACTATACGTAACAATATCCTTGTTCACAGACAAATAAACCTGCGTCAAGTATGTGTGGAGGCGAAGGTGAGCGAGCAAGGTGTGTACTCGCGAGTGACCGTGCTACTGCTCACCAACGTTGGGCAACTATTTATTTGGCAGGACACCACCAACAAGCTTACTAGGTAATGATATGACAACTTTTTTATTGTTTGATTATTGGTCCCAGTGGAAATTCTTCATGAACATCGAAGGACGAAGGGGCATGCTGGACTCCTACCGGCTAAAACCACCGAAGTGGTCATCTTCGGCACCGTAGGGAGGCTCTAGGAACTCGAAAAATCTCCATCTAGAGCCACCCACTGGTGCCACGCCTTTAGGCACATCTCGGAGGGGATGACTGTAAAGCGGTCACCCCCTCCACTCTTTCTCAGGACGGAGGAAGTGCATGATGTATTTCCACCGAATTAATAAAAAAATAAAAATAAAATAGGTCTTTCACTTCGTTTTTAACTCGTTAACCAATAAACTTAGCCTGTCGCAGTCCATTGCTGGACATAGGTTTCTCCCAAGCGGCGCCATATCTATAGATTTGTTACTACATACTATATCTCATCTCGTGATAGATACTGTTCTACAAAAGGAACGCATCACGCAGCTGCCCATCCCTCGGGTATAGAATCCCTTCATCGCTTTTTACGACATCCAAGGAATGAAAGAGAGTGGTGCTACATTCTTAATCCGGACACAACACGGGAAAATCATCTTCCACTATTGATATTGCCACATTCATAAATATTTTCTAACCTAATTGTTTAATGTTTGAGAAGGGCTCCGCTTTATAGTAGGTAATTTAATTATAGGTCCTTGCAAATGTGTTTGAATATCTCTTTAGTGTAGTGGTACACATATTCATTCAACTGCTTCGCAAGTACAAACGCTTGCAGAACAGACTCAATAATAAGATACCCTTATATATGTATTCTTTTTCTAGATGCGTATTCGGCCTCGTTCACCAGACAATAATAACTAACGTGGCACTCACACATGACGCTCTCTATTTTACGACTAAGTACGGCGAAGCTTTCGTCGGCACGATATCGCGCAAAACCACGCCCACTGCGCCCTCGCAGCCAATCAGGAAAGAAAAGGAAAGAGACAACAAATCGGCGCTCGTCAAGTTTTTAGAAAAGGACGACTGTACGTCTGTGAAGATCGCGAAGATACCTAACGTTTATAGAGCTGTCTCTATCGTCGTGGACAGCGAAGGGCTTAATTTTGCTTGCCTGCAGGTTTGTATATAAAATCTAAAATATTGCTTTACTCTTACTTGACTAGTCCGTATTAGTAATTTTAAACAGTAATAATTGAATACATGATTTTAAGACAGTATCGGGTCTATTCGCGCACAGATTATTTGTCAGTCTTCTCATGACCACGGTCAATGCAATTTGATCAAAACGTCGAGGTTAGTCTAAATATTATTTTGATATTAATTTGTGTACGAATTGACCCGATACTGTCTTATAGTCCGTATTCCCATTACCATGAATGTGAATATGGTCCTCCCAATGATGGCAGGCGTATTCGCGATCGTAGTATGTTATAATCAGCCCATTACTGCTGGGCACGGGTCTTTACTCACGATGAGAAAGGTTAGGCCTTAGTCCAACACGCTGGCCTGGTGCGGGTTGGCGGACTACACGCACCATTGAGAACTTTTTACTTACGATGTTTTCCTTCACCGGTAACGGCATGAATCCGAAAAGTCAGGAAGTGCAGGCCGGGATCGAACCCAGACTGTCTTATATGGAAGGCAAGCGTTCAACCACTAGACTGTCACGTGCTTTGATGTGGCAGTGTGTTATTAGGAAACGCGAGGATACGCTACTTGATATCAGCCTTTAGTCGCCTTTACGACATCCATGGGTAAAGTGGGGTCGTAGTCTATTCTTTGCTGGGAACCACAAAGAACCAAACATAAAAAAGTTCAAAAAAGAGATAAGGAATACCCTTGCAGTACATAATATAAGCAACAAATAAATCCTTATAGTGAAAAGGGACTTTGCCTAGGCCATGGTTTAATAATCATGGCCCAGGCAATTATTCGGAGCTGCTCTGTCCATATCGTGAAAAGCCACGAAAGATTGTTGATTGTTGATTGAACGAAGATCTCAGAGCTGAGGTACTCTTCAAGGGTATTGATGCAAAACAGGTTGGAAGTTGTAAGAGCATTTTAGCATGTCTTCTTTCAGAAAGAGCAAGAGCACTATATATACTTGTATGGATCGGTATGCGTAGACGGTATTTTATATTATAGTTAGTAGGTATATAGATTTTAAAGGCGTTTATACTATAAGATATCCTTACGGAGCGACATACGGCGGAATACTGAAACGCCATTTAATATTAAGTCCCACTTTAACTATTCGAGAAACCCGTTTTCGGTAGAGAACCGAGCGGCTCAAATAGTTAAAGTGGGACGTAATATTAAGTGGTGTTTCAGTATTCGGTCGTTAGTGTTGTTGACCAAGCTCCTTAAATAAAGAAAAAAAAAGGGTCATAATTTATTTTATTAATTTTCAGATGGTATTTTATATCATCATATCGGCCATTTATACGTCCACTGCTGAACAAAGGCCTCCCGCAAAGATTTTCACAACTGTGTCATCCTTTTGGGAGGTATTTGCCAATAGTCACCACGCTTGGCAGGCGGGTTGGTGAGCGCAGTATGGCTACCGTTTCACAGAAAGGACGGTGCTGCCCATCCCTCTGGTTTAGATTGCCTTTGTCGCCTTTTACGACATCCACAGGAGGAGATGGAGTGGTGCTATATTCTTATCCGGACACCACACGGGCTTTTATATAATTATATGAAATAATGCCAAACATATTTCTCGTAGATAAAACCAACATGCGGCCTAAGGTCACTACCGGAACTGTCGCCGTCAAGTCTTTCCAAACACATGGACTCTCTTCGTGAAAGCGCCACTGAGGATGACCTGCTACACGATGTTGTTTTCAAGGTAATAACTTGATTTATATTTTTAAACGTTGTTCCACTCCTATAGTTTCTCCTGTGTCGTGGAGTTTATCTTTGTTTTAATAGGCAACCTTTTGATATGAATCTCACTTGCACAGACTGGCAGACCCGAAATAACTATCGGTAGGTTATAGAAATGCGAAGATCCAACCTGTAACACGTAGCGCAAAAATCCAAGCGAAGCTACTGCGCCAAACGTGCCATTACACGGTGTAAAAGATAAAATTTATTGAATTTTTGAGCCCGTTTCAATCGATAATTACAAATTGAACCTTATGTCTGTGCTATAAATGTCACACGAAGAGCACTCGTGAGTTGGAATAACTTATCATCAGCCTTTTCCACTGACTATAGCAAAGTAGAAGTAGCTACATAATTTTTAGTAACAGAGTTGCATACCGTACGCTTAACTCCCCAAATGGCAGACATACGACGATAAAGGTCGGCAACACATTACTCTTGTGTTGTGGATATATGCAGCAACAGTGATCGCACCGATCGACCGACCCGCGTGCTCGTTAACGTTGTTATAAATCATATAAAAAACTAGCGACCCGCCTCGGCTTCACACGGCTGCATTTAGAAGAAAATGAGGAGTGCTCTTAGCAAAGAATTAAGTATATTTCAGGTATTAATCGGGGGGTGGGGGGGGGGGGGGGGGGGGGGTTGGACAACAAGCCAACCCCGCCCCCGCCCGATTAATACCTGAAATATACATGTCAAGAATTTCAAAGATCGTTGTTGATATTATTAGGTCCACAGCTTAAACTCCCGGACCAAAACATACGTCCGATTACTATCGGACGTATGTTTTGTTATCGTTATGTTTTTTACTAAACACAAAATATATTGGTATTTGAAACTTGAAATAGTTCAAGGCGTTGCTAAACTAGATGGCGTTGTTGGAGGCTCGCTATTCTATAACGCATCTATACCTAATTATTTTACAGAGTTTTGGCATAGATCAGAGATTTGCAATATGTAATATAAAATAAATTGGTAAATTCAAGCGTTCAACCGCGGGTGTTGGATCCTGGTAATTATTTTCTAAAATATCTAATCTATTATATGTATATTCATATTTCTTTTGCGGTTTTAAAAGAAGATTGATCTCAAAATCGTTGCTCTCGCAAGACTACTCATAACAATCGGTAGCAGCATCCTACAAGCAACATATAGCGATCACAAAGTCACCGTCAGCCAAGCATGTTGTAGTAAAAAAGTCTTATTTTAATATCTGTATTCAGACATAGATACATTTATACTAGAAAATCATAGTTATCTGGGATCCCCGCTTGTCGTTCTTCAGATATTCAGATTTTCATCTAAATTTATATCAATTTCATTTCAAGGTCGGCACAAAACTGTTCCCGGCACATATGTTCATTGTTGCCTCCAGTAGCGAACTCCTATACAAACTCTATCAAGAGAAACTTATTAGCCCTGGAGACAAACCTGAGATCACACTGGAAAACGTTCACCCGGAGGCGTTTGAGAGGGTCATGAAGTTCATGTACACTGGTACTTGTGATGTCACAGAGCTAGGGCCCTGTGAACTCAAGATAAGGAAGGAAGAACTTGTGAAGAAGGAGAAGGATAGTGATGATATTGATTTGGAGGTGATTGGTAAGTCTTTTATAGTAATAAAGAAATCGTTTTTATATTATTACTGTTAAAGGATTGGTATAAATACAGTCAATGAACATGTAGTTTGATATAAATTATATTATAAAGAATGATCGAAAAGGTTATGGGCACTTGGACTGGACTTTATTCGGCCGAAATGATGAGGTTTTATGGAATATATTACATACATTACGGTTATTCATACATACATACTTTTGTATGGAAAATAAAGAGCATAAGAATCTGATTTGAATAGTCTGATAATGGGCCCAGTAGTTATAAAAAAACACCATCATATCAGCCAAAGGACGTCTACTGCTAAACAAAGGCCTCCCCCAAAGAGTTCCACATTTGTGTCATTATTTTGGGGGGCAATTTGCCCGTACTCACCATTCTTACAGGCAGGTTGGTGAGTACAGTGTAGCTGATGTTTTACAGAAAGGATGCTGCTGCCCATCCCTCTGGCTAAGAGTCCCTTTTTACGACGACACGGAAGCAAATGGAGTGGAGCTATATTCTTAATCCTGGACGCAACACTAAAGTAATAAATATTTATTTTACACAGATAACCCATCCGAGATGTCAGCATTCGAAGTGTACAGCAAACAGAACGACAAGTCCAAGCGTCAACGCAACCGTCGGAACACCGACACGCCTCCGCGCACCCATCTGTTTTGTGACCCCGTCAAGTTGGTGCAGGCTACTGCCAAGCGATTGCAAGTGATGGCGCTGCATAAACTGCTCGATAAGTTCTAGTAAGTAGAAATTTGTTGGCGAAGGCGGTTAGTTGTAAATTTTCTCAACAGACCGCGACCGTTCTTGGTATGCGAAATTACGGACAAAGCGAAGCAATTGTTCTAAACTGGTTAAGCACTTTTATATTCTAGATGCGGCACAGTTGGCGCAGTGGCTATGCGATTGGCTTTCTGTGCTACGTGTCGTGGGTTAGATCCCCGCACGGAACAATTCCATGTGGTGTCTGGATTAAGAATATAGCACCACTCCATCTCCTCCCGTGGATGTCGTAAAAGGCGAATCTAAACCAGAGGGATGGGCAGCAGCGTCCCTTCTGTGAAACGGTAGCCATACTGCGCTCACCAACCCGCCTGCCAAGCGAGACGAGTATTGGTAAATACCCCCCAAAATAATGACACAGTTGTGAAAATCTTTGCGAAAACATTGTTCAGCAGTGGACGTATAAATGGCCGATATGAACGGAACAAATATTTGTATAGTGTATAATTGTTTCGGGTCTGGGTGTTTGTGCATGTGATGTCTGTAATCTTTACCCACAACATAGGAAAAATCATTCTTCAACAAAACAAAACAAGTGAACCAAAAAAACAAATAACAAACAGAATCAATATTACTTAACAGATTCAGAAACAAGAAACACAAATAAATTGTATACATTCATAAAAAAAAAAAATTCAACAACGACCGGTCTAGGTGTGTTGTGTGTCCATTGGGGATCTTGTCATAATCGCCTCGCTTGGCAGGTGGGTTGGCGATCGCAGTCCTTCGGTTAATCCCATAGTTGCGTTTTACGACACCCACGGGATGAGATACCCACAAGTTGGTGCTATTCGTAGCCGGTACGATGAAGGATAATGTTTGCTTGATTAAGGAACTTTACTCAACAGCTACAAAGATGGCTCTATCCGCCTCAAAGAGAGCGCGACATTGGCCTGCATCTCCCCCCCTAGCTGGCAGCGCGACGCACCGGGTGCGCTAGCTGACACACGCGTGCTGGCCAAGGGCGGTGATGCTGTGCCCGCACACCGCTGCGTGTTGGCGGCTCGTCTCGAATACTTCCAGGGGATGTTCATGCATTCCTGGACTGAGGTACGTACACTATTACTAACTGCAGCCGAGCAATCTTCCACTAGCGATTAATGCAGAAAATGGTTCATATCAGAATACAACCCGATCAAAGCATTCGGTATATTCATATCGGTGGGCTTCAGAAATTTGGATGCAGAAGTCAGAAGGCAGTTGTTGCATGTAAGCTAATGATCTAGGCGAATCTCATCATAGATGGTAAATGACTAAAAAATTGTATTTTATAGGAGCAAGGGCAAACGAGCGTCCGCGTCGCTCAAGCGATCACTGCCGCCCATGGATAGTCGCAACACCAGAGGGATCGCTGAAAAGACAGCAATTTTAGGGGCAGACATACACTTTTTCATTGATGGCACTCATGCCGTTAGTCGATATTCGTCACTCGTCAGCCACAGGACGTCCACTGCTGAGCAAAGGTCTCCCCAATAGATTTCTACAACGAGGGGTCACAGGCCACCCTCGTCCAATTACTCCCAGCTACCTTCACCAGGTCGTCTGTCCACCTTGTTAGGGGTCGTCCCACGCTGCGTTTTCCTGTGTGCGGTTCCACACTCGAGAACCTTTTTACCCCAACGGCCATCAGTTCTACGAGCAATGTGCCCCGCCCATTGCCACTACAGTTTACTAATCCTTTTAGCTATGTCGGTAACTTTAGTTCTACGGATCTCCTCATTTCTGATTCTATCTCATAGAGAAATACCATACACAGCTCTCTCCAGGGTTCGCTGAGTGACCTTGACCTTTTTTTTTATGAGGCCCATAGTGAGTGACCACTTCTCTGTTCCACTGTCATCACTGGTAACACACTAGTTAAATGCTCGTCTGCACTGCGGTATTGTTGACGAAAAGACGTTGCAAAGTTTGTCGAACGTTACCCAGCCAAGTCGGATTCGACGATTGACCTCTTTCTCGTTGTCTTCGTTACTCAACGACGGAGCAATACGATGTTACGACGGTGTAGGGCTTTCCCGGTCTGGCTAAAAGCTAGGTACATACCTTTCACGTTTGCACCCTCTTAGGCCATAAACTGGCTACACCCATGATTATAGGCTTGAAATAAGAAACGCTTGAAATAGAAAATGCTTGAAAAATAAGTACGATCGCTCCTACTTATGTGGATTGTTTAATATGTAGACTAAACAGTGGGCCATTTTATTTTATTTTACAGAGCAAGATGCTGTCAGAAGTCACTCTTCCAATAAACTACGGCATCCTACTGCCTGTGATAAACTTCCTGTACACTGACTCCTGTCCGGAAATAGAAAACTGCGACAGCATCGACTTCATATGTAACTTACTGATAGTCGCCGATCAACTATTTATCACCCGCCTGAGAGAAATGTGCGAGGTTGCATTAGCAAACTTGATAAATCTCAAAAACTGCACAGAACTATGCCAGTTTGCACACACATACAATGCAGCACAACTGAAACAATGCTGCATGGAATTCATTGCACTTAACTTGTGCAGTGTCCTCGAAAACAGATCTTTAGATCTACTAGAAGAAGCTTTACTTGACGATATCACTAAGTATTATTGCAAGTTCAATCCAATCATGTCGTCCCGAGTGATCACTCCATTTTTCAATGCTCCTACTGATGAGCTCATCGAGGAATTCACCAAAAGCTGCCCTGTGAACCTAGAGATTACCGACGAGGATTACAAGAGAGATGACAGCATAACAGAACTAGTAAAGAAGAAGAAAGGAAAAAGGATTGATTACACAGACAGTGAGAAAGAAAGAATGAGGTATGAATCTGTAAGTTCGGTGACGTCATTAGATCTATCTAACGATGTCTCCGGCGATATAACGCTATCGTTAAGTAAGATATCCAAGAGTTCCGAGAAGGGAACGCGAGATAAGCCGGAGAAGTGGATCGAAGTTCCGTCCTCACAGCAAAAGCAGCAGAAAGTTGTCCAAGCAAGACTGAAAGCTATATGCAACGCAAAGGATATTTTGAATGAAACTCCCACCGAAACTTTTGTGAAACTTACGAAGAGTAGTTCTTCAAGTGCCATGACAATACAAGAGCAGTTGCCGACCGCGTCGAGTAGAATGTTGGTGTCGCCCAAAGACCCCCCCATCGCCGAAACGGCATGGAGTACACAGGGTAACGTAGTTATAAGCCATATTGGCCCAAAACTATCTCAGAAGCAAAGAAAGAAGTTAGCTATGCAAGGAAATGATACATCATCTCAAAATATTGATGATTATTTTTGTAAATTAAATTTAGAAAGTCCGCCAGAAAAGCCAAAAAACCCTTGGAAGATCTGTGAGTCGCCCGCTGCTAGCAGCAGCCCTCACTCAAAAGCCATAGAGTTCAATAAGATTTTGACAGACCAAAAAAAGCAGAAAGAAGATCATTCGAGAATCATGACAAAACCATTGAATTTGACTCAGGTATTTAGTATATTATAATTACATACAGTAAAATAATATGAAGCTAACTAATGTACTTCTAAAAGTGTTTTACTTATCGCACATTTAGAACGAAAATGACTCGCTTAATAGAAATCAAAAAATTACTTATGATCGTCAAAGAATTTAAAAACCTTGTCCATCTTTCTATTCAGGCCTCGAATTCTCTGAGAGGGAAAGAGACCCGTATAACTTTTTTGTCCTGTTCCCACCCGAATGTTGCAGTTTTTTAAATATAGAAACATGTGTAAAACACTTTTAAACGGATTACATAGTGTATTTATTAGAAATTTCCTATTATTTCGAACACTTTTGCAGCGTTTGTGGTCGCACGATGACAATGTTTTTAAATATTTTATCACCGTACAATTCTTATTAATAATTGTTTCGACGCCGACCATCCGGCCGGGTAACTTTACTATGCGAAGGAAGTTCTTCAACATAACAATTTGATAGCACCAAATCTCTGTTGCAGTAGGGCAAACAAAGCTAAGTATAACCAGCAAAATAAAAGAACACAAATCTGATGTGAAGCATAGACGCTCCATAAAGTCTGCAGCGTGTCTGCACATGTCTTAGGCAACCCTAACCATTATCTTCGTTTTGATTAACCACTAGTCCTCGCGCTAAGCTAAGTATAACCAGCAAAATAAAAGAACACAAATCTGATGTGAAGCATAGACGCTCCATAAAGTCTGCAGCGTGTCTGCACATGTCTTAGGCAACCCTAACCATTATCTTCGTTTTGATTAACCACTAGTCCTCGCGATTGAAATTTAAAAAAGTTTAAATTTAAATAGAGATAGTTGGTAGATCATGCCGTGTGGTGCCGGCTCAGAATACCACCACCCCACCTCCTCCCGTGGGTGTCGTAAAAGGCGACTAAGGGAGCCGGATGATGGGCAGCAGCGTCCTTCGAGTACATTAACAACTCAATTGCGATCGCCAACCCGTCTGCCAAGCGTGGCGATTGTGGCAAAACACCTCAATGAGCCCACAACACACCCATATCGGTCGCTGTGGTGATCTTTGGGGGAGGCCTGTGTCCAGCAGTGGACTTCATTCGGCCGAAATGATGATGAGTTGGTAGATACCACCACTCCACCTTAGAGACTTGTTATTAAAATAACAAAGTCCCAAATTTTATACCACACTGAAAACAACAACAACACCGTGACAGTGAGTAATTAGTGATAACTGCATGCATCGAAACAACTTTTGACTGAAATTGTACAGTAGATAAAGTAACTGTTATTTTTTTTTTTTATTGTTTATCATTCAAAAAATACAGAATAAATATAGCATAATGATATAGCATTCGTAAACCACAAAGGTTTGTAATTAATGCTACAAGTAGTCTAATATCTAATAAATAAATAAAATAGTAAACTAAAGTAAATTGAAAGTTGGTGAGTGCATTTCCAAGCAATTAGCATTTCATGTGCTCCAAGAAGTAAGACTTAAGTTTAAATTTAATATTAGTTGGCGTGAAGTCACTACGCTAATTAGAAGGTAAGTTATTAATTAACCTAGGAACAAGATATAAAGATGTGCGTTCGCCGTAGGCATTGTTTGCGCGAGTCGTGCAAAGCTGGTTTAGAGCTACGGCTCTCGTGTATACAGCATGTTGAATTTCTTTATATAAATTCTTGTTAAATAACTGTTCTTTTAGGAGTGCATATTTAAATTGTATATGAACAGGTAATATTTTACAGTGATTAAATAGTCGAATTTCGTTGTTTTGGAATTTGTCTTTAATTTTGCTAGATACTATATTCTTAAGAATCTTTAGTTGAAGTTTATATATTTGATTGAGATAAGATTTAAATGTACGACCATAACTACTTAGTCCGTATTGAATATATGATTCAGCCAATGAGTTATATAGCATAAGTTTTACTTTAAATGGTACGCGGTTCTTGAGAATTATAATATTAGCTAGAAACTGTCTCAACGTATTACAAACGTATTCGATATGATTGCTCCAGTTAAATTAGTTATCAATTTCTAAACCGAGGTATTTTTGAGAATTTACTACATCTATATGGGGGCAGCTCCGTTTTCCATTATACGAGTCATGTAAGCAGCTATGGTTGTGTGCAACAATATTTTTAGCAAGAAAGCATTTTAAGTATGGTGATTTTATTACAAGTAGTTTAGTTTTAGTAGCATTGAGCACCAAACCAGCGTCATGGCACCATCTCAATAAAGAGTTCAGATCAGACTGCAAAAGATCAACAGCTTTTCGGGGGTCCTTATCAGCTATTACTAGGCATGTATCATCTGCAAACTGATAACACGTGCAGTGTTTGATACAGCCGCTCATGTCATTTACATAGGACAGAAAATGAAGGGGCCCTAAAACTGAACCCTGAGCCGTGCCCTCTGTGACTTCAATCGCTTCGCTCAATGAATTATCAATTTTCACAGCAACCTTACGGTTTTGAAGGTAGTTTTTGCACCAACTAAGCAAAGGGCCACGTATCCCACAAAGGTTCAGCTTATAGATTAATTGCCTGTGATCTAATGTATCAAAGGCACGTGAAAAATCAATAAACAATGTAAATACAGGTTTTCTCTGGTTAAGGTACTCGTTGACTTCGTTAGTAAATTTTGATAATAGATCCGAAGTACCTTTACCGGTTTGAAAACCAAATTGGTTGGGATAGATTACTTTGTGTTTCCTGTAAAATGCATGTATTTGTTGACAAACAATTTTTTCTATAATTTTATCAATAGAAGAAAGTAATGTAATAGGGCGATAATTAGCGTACTAATCTTTTTTTCCTTTTTTATAAACTGGTCTAACATATCCTATTTTCAATTCGTCGGAGTACAAACCGGATGTCACACTGCAATTAATCAGGTTAGCAATAGCTTTTGATATGTCTTGACCTATCATTTTAATATCAGATATTTTTATATTATCTGGTCCGGGTGCCTTATCAGAGTTTAGATTGCTTATTATTTTATGTATTTTTTCGCCTGAAGCTTTTTTAAAGTATAAAGTAGAATCTAATGATTTACAATATGTACTGGGTCCAATATTTTAGCACTACAGTCTGGAATTATATCTTTTACGGCGCGGTCAAATTCGGCCGCAAAGTTATCGGCAATTCTCTTAGTGGTGAGACCCTGTGCATCAAACGCTTTTAGAATCGCTGTATCAATTGATAACGTTACACGTCCTAGCATTTGATTGACAAACCGATATACTTTCTTGGTATTTTTAAAATTGTTATTAATTTATCTATAACGACGATAGTCACCTAAGTCGCGGTCGCATGACCACGAACTCTGCAGTGTTTGAAACGTTAGGAAAAACTAAAATCTATAATATGCGCGATGTAATCCGTTTTTATTATAAACGCAAAAACCTAAGACATTACTATATAGAAAGATGGATAAGGTTGTTTTTCCTTTCACAATCAAAATTTATATTTAGATTTCTTGAGTCGATTTCGTTTTTATAGTGTGTTATGCTTGCTTGTGCTATATAGCCAAGCATCTAAAACTGATTGTTGTAGCCGTCATTAACGGTAGCGATAGCGCATAATACTGGAAATAACTAGAAGTGAGAACTTTTGCATTGAGTTGATATAAAATGAATTGGTTAACTCCATAGATCATCATATCAGCCACAGGACGTCCACCGCTGAACAAAGGCCTCCCCCTTAGATTTCCACAACGAGCGGTCACATGCCGCTCTCATCCAACTCCACTCCATAGATAGAGGGCAGTATTTATGATGTTGAATATTTATTTTATTATTTACAGCTTGAAGATAAAGCCATAGAGCAGTTAGAAAGGTTCTACAATGTCCATGAAATTGATGAAGAGTTGATCACAGTGAGACGCATTGAGCTTCAAGTTTCTTCTCCACAATGGTTACACACTGCCCCTAAGTGATAACTGTGCTATTTTATACACTTTACTATTATTCGTATGATATAAGATTGTCATTGGAAACTTTAATATATGAAATGTGAAATGAATATTACTTTCTATCTCTTGAGCTGTGTATATAATCCATTCTACCTTGTTCATTCTATTAGGTAAATGATTCCTTTCTGATTTTCTGAGGGTCCTGTATACTCATCAATTGAACTGGGTTATCAATTAATTACTGTTCCTGTAAAACAATCTTACAAATTGAGAATTATGTAATAATCGAGAATTATGTAATTGTGTATATTTTGATTATTGATTTATTCATCAACACTGAATAACTATAATCCTTAGAGAAGTGTGCAAGGCTGCATTAGGAAACTTGATAAATCTCAAAAACTGCACATACATATGTCAGTCCACACATAAATAATTGAATGCAGTTACTATATTAAAAAAAGCTTGTCCATCAACATAGTGCTTGAAAAACATTATATCGCCAATTGTAAACCGTGCAGTGATGAATATTACCAATTTCAGCAGCAACAATAATTCCATTATTTTTATAATAATAATTATCATGTGTTGCTCCTTGTCGCCTGCAATGGTGGCCATTTAAGGGGCCCGTCTTGTGAGTGGCAAGTCATCGTCTTCCACAGAATTTCACTTTAGGCAGACTCCATTGTTTCCGTTTTTAGAAATATATAATCCATTTAGCACCCATTACAATAGACCCTTGTAATTGTAGTTTCCATTTTATACAATAGTTTTACACCCCCGAGACAATCCGAGACTGCATTTTATAGTGTAGCCATAGAGTCCCCGGTTAGTGTCTCATTACATTATAGATTTAAATTCTCTAAAGGGCCTCTGCGTGTTCGAACCATATCCCCGCGTAAGCCTATCAAAAGACCGGGTTCCCCCTTACAGTGGATATAAACCCGTGACAAGAGAGACATGTAGATAATAATAACAACTGGCAACACCACTATCGAGCAGTCAAATTTTTTCCTATCAATGCATATAAAATATATAAAAACGACTGATATCTACATCACAGAGTACATTATATATACTGATATACATTACCTATAACAATAGATAAATTAAATAAAAACCGATATGGACGATATAAAAGAAATAATGTAATCGTAAACTGGTACAAATTAAATAAATTAGAAATGACAGCTAAATACATAATGATAATGACAGAAGACTAATGGAGATGAAAATTTTAATGATAATGATAATGAAAATATACAAATGTACACTGTGATGACAATAACGGAATTGGATTGGAAATGCTGACTCGTAAAAAAGCCAGAGAATTACAAAATGCACGCCCACGACCCTCGGCCTCGTCGCTCAGCTCCGCTTCGCAGCCACCGGAACCCGCTTCAACCACGAATGTTGTGGTATCAGTCGCCGCTGCAGTTGCGTCGAGCTCGAGCGACGAGTACTTTTCGCCGCCGACGTCACCAACACCTGCACGTCGGCGAGGAAGAAGCGGACCACCGACAAGCTTGGGACCTCGAGGCCAACCGGCCCCGAATAGGGTCCCCGCTGTCGATGGTCGATGGAAATGTGCCGCGCATGAGATGGACACAGTCCATTAACGAAAATGTAATAATGTATCCAACATGTCGACAGATTCTTTCGGTTACGGCGGACTTGCTGACAAATATTCATATCAAATATCAATGAGGAGCAGCTCCTTAGTACCGCGGGACCCATTCCTACATTTTGAGAAGTAGACATGATAGCGTTATTATCAATATGTTGATTAATTTTTGTTCTCAAAATGGATGTATGAAGTTTATAGACTGTTGGTAAACAGGTGATAGGCCTATAATTCTTGGGTTCCGCGGTGCTACCTGAGGGCCAATTGTCGTAATTTAAAAATGTTCAAAATATAGTTCCGATCTAGTCCCAGTGTCATAAATGTCACAAATGGTATTCTCCTAAACTAACAAACAACGTCAAACGTGAACTTACACTGTGATGAGATCCAAAATGGATCGAAGTCAAGACGGTATTCTGCTAACATTTCGAACTGTCACTTATATTAAATTTTCATTGAATAAACGTCCAAACTGAGATTTAAATGAGACTAGATCGAGATTATACCGAAATCTGACTGACCTTTAAGGGTGAGATTCAGAAACGAGTCTAAGCGTGAACTTACGCTTCCATCTGACAAAATGCACTACTTACGCCCCTAATTTTGACAGATGGAAGCGTGAACTTACACTTCCTTATCTGAGAGATAATGCATAATGCACTACTTACGCCCCTAATTTTGACAGATGGAGTCGTGAACTTAGCTTGACTCGTTTCTGAATCTCACCGTAAGAGTAGCAGAATACCATTTTGCGGTCAGTTCATAATTTAATCTCAGTTCGGTCAAGTTTCAGTCACAGTGTAAATTAATTACAAGAATTGGCCCTCTGATTTATGGAGCAGGTGGGTAACACCAGTGGTTAGGAACTGAGGTACCGGCCCACGTTCTATGGACTGTTGGAATTGAGACGCCAAGCAAGCGTGCGAGCTTCGGAGCCATTTTTACCAGAAATTGTGCAGTCCGTCTGGACCCGGGATTTTCAGTTTGGCATCGGACGGGCTGCACTGGCCACATCTTGAGCGTCTATAGTTATGGCCCCCATGTCCTGTATTGGCTCGCACAGTCGCTCTACCTCCCGCATCCAATCTCCCGTCGTGATTGACGGGCACCGACCAAATGTTGCGCCAGAATTTAATCGTGGTGTCATCATCTGGTAGTGGCCCGTCACTCACACTTTGAACGGGTCGGCTCTTAATAGCCACCTTTGGTCACTTTGGAACATGTGATTCTGGGTATATCGCTCCACGCGTTTCTTATACCGTCGGATACGGTTTGCGCATGCATAAACTTTCTGCTTCAGGAAGTCAATGCGCTCTGTGACTCGTGATGACTTATACCTGTCCCCAAGAATGCTCGCTTCACAAAGCGCATTACGCTTGGTCGATTATTGTGGTTCTGGGAGACGGTGGGGCAATTTTTATCAAGCGTCGTATATTCCAGGGTGACAGCCTCAGTCCATTATGGTTTTGTTTAGCTTTGAACCCTCTTAGTAATCTACTAGAGGGGTCAGGGCTAGGCTATCGATTGCAGAGAGACGGTCAGGTTATTTCTCACTTGCTTTGCATGGATGACTTAAAATTGTATTCTCGCACCAAGTTGCAATTTACGGAGTTACTGAAAGTGACTGAAACATTTAGTAACTCTATCAGGATGGAATTTGGTGTGGAAAAATGTGCAGTCATGCATGTGAACCAAGGGGAAATTATAGAATCCGAGGGAATTGAACTCTCGGATTCTGTGAGCCTTCGATCTCTCTTCTCATTCGAGACCTATAAATACTTGGGTATGTCGGAGGCGTTGTGCATCAATGAGGCTGACTTAAGGCAGACGTTGAAGGAGCGCTTCTTTGGCTGCTTGAAAAAAGTACAAAAAAGTCTTTTATCAGGCGGTAACAAGGTGCCCGCCTTTAATGGCTGGGTCATGCCAGTCCTCATGTACTCCTTCGGCATACTCAAATGGACTCAAATAGAATTGGATGCCCTGGATAGGAGAGCCCGCACATCGCTGACTGCAAATCGGATGCATCACCCACGATCCTCGGTAATGAGACTGTACATCCCGCGGAGATGTGGGGGTCGCGGCTTTTTAAATACAAAGACCCTCCATAACCGTGAGATGCATCGAGATGTAGTGGCAGTGGACAACGGGCTCACCCCGCTTGGTCTGGCAAAAAAGAACTGGCGCCAACCTGTAAGTTCCTCTCTCTGGAGCCCTAACCACCGGCAGCTTAGACCCTGTTCCCGATGCCGGTCTGTCACAATTTTTATATTTTTAAATATATGTTTTTATTTTATATATATATATTTAAAAATGTAATATGTATATTAAGAAAATAAAGGATATAATAATAATTATATTTCGGACCTTGCATCCTTATGTATATAGTAATACAGCAAAAACTTATAAACTACTGTTAGTAAAAAAGCATACAATAAAAACCAAATAATGAAATAAATATGAAAGTAATAATAATTTAAGAGCATGGTTACTTAACTGCATGCAGTCGTATCCGGCGTTCAAGCATCGGAGAATCCCACTGGTCCACCAATACCCTCAAGATGCTGTTGGTACTACCACGCAAACGTGTTAGGATGGAGGCGCACCGCTTGCGCATGACTGTAGTGAAGCTGGCAACATGCTAGAAGCACTGCAATACCACGGCAGACCCATCAGCACCCTGAACGCATTGTTATACTGTACGCGCAGGTCGCTGTATGCCCTCAGTATATAGTCAACCCACAGGCTGCATGTGTAAAAGGCCTGGCAGAATGCTTTAAATAGCGCTACCTTTACTGGTTTCGTACACCGGGCAATTTTTTTAAATGTTGCCCTGCACTAGGTTTTCTCCTGTGTTGAGGGTGCATTTACAGACATGAATTCCATATACAATACACCCAGACCCGGCACAACTACCTGCAGATCATACAAATATTTGTTCCGTGCGGGAATCAAACCCACAACCCGGAGAACAGCAGCCAACTGTATCAGCCACTGCACCAACTGTGCCGTTGTGCCCAAAGTCAGATTTTCTTATTATTATTCCCAATGTGGTTCAATCATAATATAAAAAATGTTTTAATCATTATTAGACTTTCCTTGGTTATGTCTTTATTCTTTCACTTTAAATGTTTCCTTACCTCAGAGAACTTGTCAATTATTAGTCTTTGTTGCTGCCATGTGAGTAGGCTTCCATCATAGATATATACACAGTAATTTACAATCCGAATAAGCAGTTGAATGCACCGGTTTATTGTTATAAATATGAGGTTTTACTACCGATAGCTTCGGCTACTATGTATTGCTATATATGATATGGTAGCCAACACTATAGTAAAAGCTTATATTTGTTCAATAAACTCTGTTGTAATAAGCAAGCTGGTATTAGGAACAAAAACTTGAAGTATAATATTAACTACATATTTATTTCTATGATAAATTAATTATACATACAAATTATAAAAAAGTAAACATTTATTTTTTGGGTGGGAATCTTTTTAATAGCTGGTTCAGTTGTCTATGTGTTAGTTTCTTTTCTCCTGGGACTAGGATGCCTTTCTTCCCTTGTTCTCTATTAGAAGACATTCTTTCACTGAATTCTTTATAACAACCTTGAAACGCCGCCACTTCCTTCAAACATTCTTCCTGGTTAAACTCAGACTTCTTGAAACATGCAAACATAACGGCCATTTCTTGCATACAAGCTGCCTCTTTGAGTCTATCTCCTTTACTAGAAACAGTTTTCTTCAATTCCAATGGTAACAACATTTTAAACGGGATGAAGTCTCCCTTTGGTCTTCTCACACATTTCTGAGTGGGACCCGCAAATAAAATATAGTTTAACCTCATTTTGTTATTTTTAAAGCACAAAGTTATCGAATTTAACTAAATTAACACAAATTTAGGTCTAGCTACATAAAAAGAAAGAGGTTATAATTGTATTCTGAAGTAATCAAAACTCAAAAAGTATAGTTATTAATTCCTATGAAGACGGAGAGAGATAGCTGTACACGAAGGTTACGTTACGCGATAAAGACGTAAGCTAACGCTAATGCAACATTTTAACATTAGTAGGATACTGATATTTTATATCTCAAATTGTCAAGTGACAAATGAAATAGGGATGGTCGATACCGGTCGACACACATAGATGTTTAGCGGGAAAACATCTATGTTTTTACATCGATGATAAGTCCTCTAAAATGTCGACGCATCAATGGTATGAGAATAATATCGGAACATCGATACTTCCATATTCAACTACTGTAAAATTCCAATCGCTCCATCGGTTTGAGGATGATTCTGCCAATGTTAAGATCTGATAAAACAAAAATGTAATAAATAGAAAAATCTAATTAATAAGTAGCCCTCGATGGCAAACCAAAACTGATCTGGTTGAATGTAGTGTAAAATCATTTCTATTTTAATATCAAAACTAATCACAATGTTGTTAAACTCCCCCTCAATTTTCGCCCTCACAAACTGACGTGGTCTCCGACCTAATGCTACACATTTGTATTTTCATACGTGTGTACACATGACACATTATTTATTAGTTAAAATGAGAACAATCATTTTTTAACCGACTTCATAAAGGAGGAGGTTCATAATTGGAATAAAATGAGAACGATCATTTTTAAGTACCCATTTCCAGGAAGTTTCGCTCTTCCATCAATTAAACCGGGTACAAATTGGAATTCGGCTGTAGTTGATTAATACATTTTTGAAGAAAGTTGCTATCAAACATTCGTGTGTGCTACGCAGCGAGTTCAACAACGAAAAAGATTATGTAAACATCTGTATCAACAAAGAAACATATTAAAAGGAAAACTTCCGTCAAAGTTATTTTTAGGGTTCCGAACGTCCGAAGGGAAAAACGGTGGAACCCTCATAGGATCACTGGTGTGTCTGTCTGTCTGTCACAGTCAATTTGCTCCGAATCTATTGAACCGATTAAGTTGAAATTTGGTACACATATTGATTTCTGCGACCCAAGAACGAACATGTTACGTAAAGAAAGAAAGAAATAAATAGTTTCATTCTGATCGCACAAAACAAGAAAATTATTGTAATTATCGTAAATATATAAATTTTGAATATGGAGTCACTTTTGGAGATAATTTGAGAATAAAGGTTTGCAAACTGTACCATGTAACATATGAAATGGAAGGGCTTGTTATGACGGTCTCTAATACATTTATATTATTATTGAAAAAAAAATGTTTTAAAGTTATTTAAGAAAATAGGTGAAAACTGAGCATTCCCCCCCTTATCTCCGAAACGAATCAGCCTAAAATTTTGAAACAAATATGGAAAATAGCTTTTTACTTATAGATTATAGGAAAACCTATAAGAAGTGTATGGTTTTCAAGTAACATGGTAAATCTTGCAATATTATGCGTAGAAAACTTATGTTTGCAGTTGGAATGTACCGGAGAGCATGTTTTTGAACTACAGTGCTAAGTTTATTCTTGGGACAAACTATTGGTACCAGACCGAATTCAACAATAGACAATATATGCAACAATTTCCCTCTACAATCATCAAGGTACCATACATACATTTTTAGGTACGCCAAACTTTGGGCTAGATTCACAATAAAAAAAACATGATATTCATCGTACGGAACCCTCTCCACGCGAGTTCAACTTGCACTTGATCAGTTTTTTCCTGCAGAGTTTACCCAAAAAGATCCTGGGTATACATTTAATAAATAAAGTAATAGATTCTTGAATTTGGCACACAAAACATTGCTATTAATCGTATATCGATACTTTTGAATCAATGATATTCTAATATCGTGCATACCTAGAATGAAATATTGACATTGACAAAATAACTATTTTTTTCGATGTGGAGTGACATACTTAAATTCGTTCAAAAGCAAAGATTCAATTCTTTGTACAAAAGTATGAAAAGTAAGAAGGAATAATTTATTGTTATTGTTTTATTTGACATAATTTATGAAGGCCAAGGAAGAGGAGTATGTTACAAGAAGTGTTAATGGACTACTCGTATAAGAAGTGAAACATCTATGAGAAAAAAATTGTTCGATTGTGCGAAAATGATAATATCACTGGAGACCCATTGAGGCCGGTGAGCAGTCGCGCGTCCAGCTTGTCAGTACACACAGAGAACGTACCTAACCACTCCGTTTTATCAGTACACCTGTTTATAGTTTTATCCACGTGATAATGTGTTGCGTGTGGTGTCGCGTCGTCGTGGATTACGAATATAGCACCACTTCATCTCCTCCCGTGGATGTAGTAAAAGACGACTACGTCCCTTCTGTGAAACAGTAGCCATTCTGCGCTTACCAACCCGCCTGCCAAGCGTGGTGAGTACTGGCAAATCCTCCCCCAAAAATATGACAGCATACGTGAAGCACCGACCCCCCAGTATCTACCCGGCAACCACGCTATTCCTGGTTATGGTAGTGGCCACAGTAATGGCGGGGTAGGGGGTGCTAAGAATCTATGAACGAGAGCCCCACTCCAAACGACAACTGGCCCAGGTAACACACAACGTACGCACACTGAGGGCAGACGAAAAGATCGTCGGGCTGGAGGAAGAAATAGATTACCTACTTAAGTTGCACAAACATAAACAATCAGAATCCGAAGAGAGGGCGAAGCCACGATTACCCTGAAATCCGGCAACTTAGTCTATTACCGGAAAGGCGTCTGTCACAAGTTGGTGTTTCTAGTTCGCAGGTTTCTCATTAATAACACAATAACTATCGAAAGTGTGGCCAGCAGAGTAGCTTACCTTATACTCAAAATATCCTAGAGTAGGTGCCTATAACATTGCTAATCTGTGGACGACGATGCAGCTCTGCGGTCTCACAGGAGATGTGAATGCAGTGGGCATTCCAGTTTTCGTGCTCTGCCAACATAGCCGACACTACTACTGGCAGCCGTGGCTGGCCCACATAGGGCACGCCTCAAGCGTGTGCTGTGCAGTGTCCTGGTCGCTATCAGAATGATGGCATTGTGCCATGACCTCGCGTCCAGTCCTGTGCAGGGGTGCAAATCTTTAATCCGGTTTTACACCGTTATTTCGATTCTGTATGGATGTTTGAGCTTAAGGAATTGCACCCGGTACGCACCGAAACAACCGTCCCCGGTAAACAACTGCGTCAGGCGGTAGGTGACGCGCTCGCTCCTTCTGAGCCAGGCTCCAAGGAGCGGCTGGACGGCGTCGACGACGCGCTTGCTCGCAACCTGCATCCGCACTTTCCAAGTACGCGCCGCAGTATTTAGGTCCTTTTTTTATTTTTTTTATTGGTGCCCAGTGGAAATTCTTCATGAACTTCCTTCGCCCCGGGAAAGGGCGAAGGGGTATGCCGAACTCCTACCGGCTAAAACCACTGGAGCGGTCATCTTCGGCACCTAAGGGAGGCTCCAAGTCCTCGTATGATCACACTAGAGCCGCCCACAGTATTTAGGTACTAGGCACTTTTACACGTCATATTGAAACAGCGGAGGTCATATCGCTACATGACAACCTTTGAGAAGCACTACCGAAAGAAACTCAGTGCTAGGTCTTTTTTGATGTAGGTAGGTATTTTTCTTTTATACATTGTTTTACAAATATGTGTTTACAAAATATTTAAGACAGTTGCTTCTAAATTGAAAAGCTTTCAAATCCAAAAATCGTTTATTCAAAATAGACTAATAATAATAAAACTTTTTGAATGTCAACATATGTATGTGAGACAGCAATTAATTTGACACAGTAGTGTTTAAGCTAGAAAGAAGATATGGCGCAACAAACTCCCCAGCAACACGTGTCTATCAGTCATGTTATTTTTAATACCGGAAACTGGATATTTATGCTTTATATAAATTTAAAGAACAGCAAAAGCGTTACTTATATTTGGCATTTTATAGCCACATAATATCAGCTAGCACACATCCTTTTAAACGTTTGAACAATAAAATGGTTAAAAATCTCAAGCACTGCACATCTACACAAATAATACAATGGCATCATAATGCTTCTCTATTATCGGCTCTAGGAGGTTTAAGAATCTTTCACAGTACTTGTTATTAGAACATAATACTGACTCATTACTTAGCCTAATCTTTTGGTATACCTACTTGCTACAACAGAGTTCATAATAGATGCTATCAATGCAGCAACAAATATCTGCATTTCTTAGGAAAGAACAGCATCGTAAGTTAATTTCAAAATTCGATAAAATATCAAGTAAGAAGAATGGACATATAGCAGACCCAAGGGAATTTAAGGCGAAATGCCACTATAATTACTGATCGAACAAAACACTAATGCGGTTTTTTGTTATATACACATTACGAAAATCAAATTCGGTACAAACCGCAATACCTATATCGAAAACGTGAGAACTAACACACTTAAGCCATATCATAATATACAACAGCTGTACATTGATAACTAAGTAGTAATTTTAATGTTGAATACTAGCATAAAGTTATATCTGATTTGGGAAAAGATATATTAATAAGGCATAAACATAAAAACGTATTAATCATGATAAGTTTTATCTTTAAAACTACTAAGTTATTGTGTTTATGATTAAAACTCCACATGGTCATAATCAACTTAACCTTACAATTAAATCACGATTCTTCAAATTCCAATTAAATCCAGCTTCTTCAAATTCCAATTTCACTTGCATACATTGCAGCTTATAGGTATTCAACGAGCCTCTCGATTAAAATTCGACTTGCCACACATAACAATTGGTGACTGATACAGCTGCATCATGTTTTTGAAATATGAATGTAGCAAATATGTTTAATGACTTTTTTGTAAAGGTGGGTGGGCAGCCTGGTGCTCAGCCCGGTCGCCCAGTGATCTCCCGAACAGAAAATTCAATATTTATCGAACCAGTTGACCCATACGAAATTATATCCATAATTCAAAACCTAAAAAATAAATATAGTTTTGGCCACGACGAAATACCACCAACACTTGTAAAAAAATGCGCTGAGTTGCTAGTAAAACCGTTAGTATATCTAATAAATCAATCCTTCACCGAAGGAATTGTACCTGATCTTTTAAAAATATCCAAAATAAAGCCTATCTTTAAGAAAGGACATCAATCCGACTGCACAAATTATCGTCCAATAGCTCTCTTACCTACCTTCTCAAAAATTATTGAAACTGCAATGTCCAAACGACTTTACGCACTCTGTGAAAAGTACAACATCTTTGATGAAAGTCAAAATGGTTTTAGAAAAAACAGATCCACTGCTTATGCGGTATATAGATATATACAACAAATATTAAATATTATCAACGAACGGAAATATGCAATAGGCCTTCTGCTCGATATGAGCAAGGCGTACTATAGAGTTTCATATAAAATACTTTTAAATAAACTAAATGGTATAGGGATAAGAGGCATAGCCCACAAA
This sequence comes from Diloba caeruleocephala, assembly GCA_947459985.1. Classification (NCBI taxonomy): domain Eukaryota; kingdom Metazoa; phylum Arthropoda; class Insecta; order Lepidoptera; family Noctuidae; genus Diloba; species Diloba caeruleocephala. The sequence continues at coordinate 7,608,134 of OX381621.1, read as the reverse complement.
TGGTTTGTTTCCTATCTCAATAATCGTAGTCAATATGTGGAAATTGAACACCATCATGTAGAAACTGGTGAAATAACTCATATTAGATCTCAAGAAGCGAAAATAAATAATTCTATCCCACAAGGAAGTGTGCTTGGATGCGTTGTTCATAATATATACTAACGACCTTCCCAAAATAATAAATGCTGTAAGTATACTTTTTGCTGATGACATTTCAGTTTATAATAAAACACTTTTAAACGGATTCTATCGCGTATATTTTAGGTTTTTGTTTTTCCTGACGTTTCGAACACTTTGCAAAATATTGACACTTATTTAAACTGGAAATCTCACATACAATATTTATGTGGAAAATTATCTAGATTTACTGCATTATACCAGCTAAAAATATCGACAGATATAAAATCAGCCACTATTGCATATTACGCCTACGCACATTCTTGGCTTAGATATGGCATAGTATTATGGGAAACAGTACAGACAATGAAGTGCTTTTTAAATTACAAAAAAATGTGTACGAATTCTTGCTAATATAGGAGGAATGGATAGTTGCAGGCCATACTTTCGTAATTTAGGCATCCTTACTCTAACATCACTGTACATTCTCGAAATCTGTTTATTTGTCAAAAAACACAAACATCTGTACTCCCAGAGAAAAGATCAATATTCACAATCACGTAATTTAAGACATCAAAATAATCTGTCCCTTCCCATCTCAAGTCTAACAATATTCCACTCTGGCCCGTATTCAATGTATATAAAAATATATAATAAAATACCCCAGGAAATAAAAGACACGTTAACGTTACAACGTCTTTAAAGTAAAATTAAATAAATACTTAAAACAAAAATCCTATTACACTTTGCAAGAGTTTTTTGAAGACAAGATAAAATTTGTATCTTGTGATTAAACAAATTTTATACGTACTAAGTAAATAATATTTATATAATATAATAAGAATGATCAGATTTCGCTTTATTAATAATATAATATTAAAATGTACAAGATGTATCAAAAATTTATAATTAATATAAGTAACCGCTTAATAATCGCCTTAACCTTTAATAAGTATGTATTAATCTCTTCCTTTTAATATTTTAAGCAAACAAAAATACTATTGTTATTGTATAGTAAAATTGCTGCGCCCTAACAGGGTTTCATATTGATACGCATCTAATTTTCTGTTAACTTATGAACATATGAATGCAATAAAGATTTGAGTTTGAGTTTGAGTTTGAGTTTGAGTTTGAAACGACCAGCTACTCTGATTTCAGTTTTCAGATCTACGCATAATGTTGTTAACCTTATTATTTATTGTCCTTCCGATTGTCTAAACGCGCGCTCGGCAAATTCACATGCAACAGTACTTTTTTGGCTGCTCACAAATAGTCATACATAAGAACTGAGCGTTCAGTCTGATTAGTTCTCAACACTGCTCACGACTGCTGCGTTCCAGCTAGGGATTGCAACTGCTGGATCCCTCATCCGCCAATCCAGCTGGATCAAGGGATTTCTCGGCTTGCTAGATCCAGTGCTAGGTGCTGGATCCAGTGTTGCGGATCAGCAAGTATTTCGAGTGCGGGCGCCGATAGGAAGCGTTCACCTGTCAGTTGTACCGGATTCTAATAAAGATCAAAGCGCTAAACTATTTTAGCTTCATCCGTGTGGTGTCCGGACTAAGAAAACCTACAGCACCACTCGCATCTCCTCCCTTGGATGCTGTAAAAGGCGACTAAGGGACTCTAAATCAGAAGGATGGGCTATGCGATGGGATGGGATACTGCGCTCACCAACCCACCTGCCAAGCGTGGTGAGTACTGGAGAATTCCCCAAAACAAGAAAAAATGTGGAAATCTCGGTTGGGGAGCTTTGTTCATCAGTGGATGTCCTTAAGCTGATATGATAATACATGATAATAATAATAATAAGAAAAAAGAAAGTATATTAAGTAGCTTACAGAACGCAGGGCAGTTTGTGGCGAGCTGAATGTGAGTGGCGACACTGCGTACCCGAATGCTCCCGAGAGTCGGTCAGGGCCTCGTCTCCGGCTTGCCTTTATTGGTTGGTTGGAGTGGTACCCCATAAGTGCCCGTAGGAATTTCAACTCTGGCTTGCCTTAGTTGGCCGATCAGAGGGGGGGCCCCAAGAGCTATATGCTCGGGGGTGGAAGTGTCTAATGACGTAATAACGCGGAAACCCGCTCCGAGTCTTCGAGACGCGCGATGGTGAAACCGGTGCCGCACCTCTCTACACCCCTAGCCGCTCACACCGGTGTTGCTCCTTGTCGCCTGTAGTGGTGGCCATTGAGGGGGCCCATCTTGTGAGTGGCGAGTCACGGTCTACCACAGAATTTCACTTTAAAGGTTGAAAGGCAGACGCCGTTTTTTCCGTTTATCTTAGTCCATTAAATCCATTTAACACCCATTGCAATAGACCTTATACTTGTAGTTTCCATTTCATACAATAGTTTTATACCTCCGGGGACAATCCGAGACTGCATTTTATAGTGCAGCCATGGAGAGTTCCCGGTTAGTGTCCCATTACATTTTAGATTAAAATTCTCTAAAGGGCCTCTGTGTGTTGGACCCATGTCCCCGCGTAAGCCTATGAAAAGACCGGGTTCCCCCTTACAGGGGATATAAACCTGTGTAATAGAGAAACATGTAGATAATAATAATAACCCCCCATTGTATCCTTACGTTGACGTCGTGGGGGGGCTAGTGCGCCTTAATGAGCACTATGGCTATACTGGTAGAGACACTCATGCAAATTTGTTCTAGGTCCACTCCCAGACCAAGAACACCTTCCTTACCTTATTATAAATTTACTAAAATTACTGCACCTGTCCAAGGTGGACGGCGCATACGTAAAACGTAGACAAAAGATATGAGTAGTTTCATCATGCGCCATTACTTCATCCTCAGTGAATTAGAATCAAACAAACGTACCTTACACCATTACACGCATGGTTTATAGCAGAATTCCCTGAATTGGAAGTAAGAAAACAAAGAATAGGAGACCAACGCCGTGCTATAGTCCAACGTCACTTTCTAACAAACCAAGAGATTGCAAGTATCAATAAAGAAGTAAGAGCTCTACTTAAAAATTAGCCACCATTTAGACAATTCAACTGCTTTGTTTGGTTGCTCCCTATCCGCGCCGACCGATATAGCCGATCGCTCAACAACCAGAAGTGGATATTTTCCAAAAGTGTTGTGTTGTATGATTTCCATTTTTATGATGCCTAGTATGTACAGGAGGATTAATTCATAAAACACTGACTATTAGTGACCCCGCGTAACCCACTCTTAGTACATGGTCAAAACAGTTTTTGTTCTCTTGGAAAATTAATGTCACATCTAGAGCGACGATATGTAGAAATGAAAAACGATATTTTTTATTATTATTTTATTGTATTATGTGTAAAAATACGTTTATGGGATTTATAACTAAAAGTATTCAATTCAGCTATTATTATATTATTCTATTCTAGGCACTCGAAGCGGTTTGGAGTTCGGGTCGAAAGCTCTCGGGCTTATGGATTCGAGTGCTAGAGGGCTGAAGCAGACCTCTCAACTTTATAGTTAATACTCAATATTTGGTTTGAAGTATCCAACATGATAAGACAGTGTGATAACCCAAACGCCATAATAATTAAAATGTCTACTATGTATCGAATGCAATAAGGAATACACACGGAGATATAGATAGCATAAGGATAAATAATAGTCTAGTAATAAATAATAGTTTCATTATCTATTATTAAGAAGTAGTAAATTTTAAGTTTTTGCGATAATCCGTAATAACACGTACTGTAAATTTAAGATAGTAAACAATATAAAAAGTTGATGAAAGCTGCAAAATATCATAGTCGTGTTTCACACAGGCAAAAGTAAGTGATGTCGTCTAGAAAATTTTGTTTTGATTTTCACATTAAAATCAATACACATAAACAAGATAAAGACTAAGGGATTAGCCGGTGGATGGGCAGCAGCGTCCTTCGAATACATTACCAACTCAACTGCGATCGCTAACCCGCCTGCCAAGCGTGGCGATTATTGCAAAACCCCCCAAGAAGCACACAACACACCGATATCGTTCGTTGTAATGATATTTGAGGGAGGCCTGTGTCCAGCAGTAGACTTTATTCGGCTGAAATGATGATGAATGATGAAACAAGTTAATATTGATAACGGATTATAAAATGAGATTAGAAAGAAATGATAGAATTACTATAATATTAGCGACCTAACCATATCTTTATTTACAGATCGTTCAAGATGAAATTCTTCGTTGCTATCGCCCTCATCATCGCCGTGGCTTCGGCCGCCACCATTAAGCCCGTCGCTGTCAGTGGGCAGCTGGCCGAGATCCAGGAGATCATCGCAGCCATCAACAGTCCCAGCACTAACCCAGCCACAGCTGCTGCTCTCGAACTGATGCTTCTTGATGTCCTCGGTGTCAAGCCTGAGCCTATCGCTGTTGGTCCTGCCATCATCGAAGCCGAGCCTATTGCCGTTGGACCTGCTATCATTGAGTCCGAGTCAGTGGTCGAGCCCATTTCTGTTGGCCCCGCCATCATTGACTTCCCCATGCCCGATGGTGGTGCCCTTACTGAGGTACCCGTCGTCGCCCCCGCTCCCGCGGTCATTACTCCTGCCCCCGTCACCGAAGCCGCTGCCAGCAAACCCCTAGTCCAGATAATTCTGAACATCAACCAGGCCACTGCTGAGTCTACTCCCATCGCCCCCGCCCCCGTCGTCGCCCCTGAGGCCACTCAGCCCGAGCCCGTACATGTTGTGGAATCTGCCCCTGAGCCCGTGCATGTTGTGGAGTCTGTCGCTGAGCCCGTGCAGGTGGTGGAGGTCGCCCCCGTTGAGGCTGAGCCCGTCCAGGTCGTCGAGGTCGCACCCGTCGCGGTTGAGCCCGTCATCATCGGCACCCCCATCTTCCCGGCCCCCGCTGTCGTCCTCCCCGAAGACCTCAACTAGAGAGCTGAATTGAATACTTAAAGTTATAAAATAATAATAAAAAATAACGTTTTTCATTTCTACATATCGTCGCTCTAAGTGTGACATTAATTTTCCAAGAGAACAAAACACTATTTTGACAATATACTAAGTATGGGTTACGAGGGGTCACGAAATTAACCAATTGACCAATATTGCAGTTACAAGGTGTCACATCAAGACCGACGTTATGCAGTTGGTACTAATATTTGGTTGGTACTAATTGACGGCACGGTTGGTGCAGTGGCTGATACAGTCGACTGCTGCGCTCCGGGTCATAAGTTCAATCCCCGCACGGAACAAATATTTGTATGATCTGCAGGTAGTTGTTCCGAATCTGGGTGTGTTGTATGTGGAATTCATGTCTGTAAACGCACCCATGACACAGGAGAAATACTAGTGTGGGGCAACGATAAAAAAAAACATTAAAAATATAATAAAAAGAGAGTATGAGTTTGTTTTACATTTAGGTTTTATGGGAGTTCTAAATCGAATATCGTTGTTTTAATGTCAGGAGACCTACATAAATGTACCTATTTTCTCATTTATCTACAAAAATTGTGCACTATACTTACAGCCCCCAAAGCATGCAGTGAGCCTCTAAGATATTTTTATGACATAATCTAGGTACTTAATAAACTTACACTTCATAGAACTACTTTACTTTGGTGTGGAAAATATCGACTTCTGGTTGTTGAGCGATCAGAGAATTCAGTAAATAGATAATCTGACTTGTAGGAGCAAATTGTGTTGTTAGTGTCACGAACCTGTGGCGCTGCCAGCAAATGGTGTGCACACAGACGCGTGTACTGGGCGCGGCCAGGGAGCAACCGAACAAAGCAGTTAATTTGCCGGTTGTTGCAAGGTTTTATTCTTCTTTCAGCTCTAGGGTGTTAATGCCAACTATTAAGACAAACAGATACCGATTCAAATATGGATAAAACCCATGCAGTTTTCGTATTAATAACACGCGAATTTTCATTACACTCATTCAATCAATAACTTATACCTTGCTTCATGTGGGTCCCATACAATCAACTCTAAAATAATACGTACGAATGCATAGTTAGTTTAATTCAAATTAATATATAATAAATAATTAATAAGAAAAAAGCATCCAACGAACTACGGCTAGACTTGTTTATTTAGAATTATGCTGTGGGAAGCAGCAGCTGGTGTAAATTCAGTATTTATAGTACAGAAGAGAGCCATCTGCGCAATATATAATTTGGACCCTTGTGAATATCTTAAAGACCTCTTTAAATATATTAATGTACTAACAACACCTTACCCTTATATTTTTTGAAAATGTTATGTTTGCCCGTAAATCCTGCAAATGTTTAATGTAAAAAGCGACATTCATTGTATAAATACCAGAAATAGATATAAAATAGTGGTACCTAAATTTAGATTGTCCAAAACCAATAAATCATTCTTAGATAACTGTGTTTGGTTTTATAATAATATACCTAAAGCAGTTACTAATCTGACAGTTGGGAAGTTTAAATCGCATGTCAAATTAAATTCTTATAAAAAAGCATATTACAGGATTAAAGGCTATTTGACGATCCCAATCCCTACATATGGCGTTAGTTATTTCCTGCACATTTTGCTTCCCTGGAAACCATCTGAATATTTGCGTTGTATAGCTGCCATATTTATCTTTTATCAATATATAGATAACTGTTTAAGACTTTGTAAAGAACAGATTCGTTATAGACATTTTAAAAAATGACTAAAAAGATCTAACTCTGAGTTTCTTTCGGAATTTCTTCTCAGAGGTTGTTATGTAGCGAAATGCCTTCCGTTGTTTCAATATGACGTGTGAAAGTGTCTGTTAAGACCTATTTACTGATTGAATTATTCTATTCTATTCAGTTAATGTGCACGGTTCGGTAAAGTCGATATCATGGAGAAGAGCCGGCAACAAACTCCTAAGACACTCTTTAAGTGATAGTACAATTTTGTTTATTACATTTTAATACGTTAGGTATGTGAAAACAAAACGGACTATACGTGAAGTACGTATACACAATAATAAACACACTATTGCTTCTATAATATACAATCAGAAATTGAGAATTATTGACGCACAGGTAACACTGGTTAATCAGAGACATATTTCCTCATATCTAATTTTCGGCTGCAGATTGGACTCAGCTGTCGCCGAAAAGCACTTGGGCCCTTGTGGGTCTTTTGTCCTGACTCTACCTCTCTACTCCGTTGCTGCTATTCTGCGCTTAACAACTTTTATTTTAATTTTTATTGTTGCTCAGTGGAAATTCTTCATGAACTTCCTTTGCCCCGGGTAATATATCATCATCTTCGGCACCTAAGGGAGGCTCCAGGTCCTCGTATGATCACACTAGAGCCGCCCACTGGTGCCACGCCTATAGGCACATCTCGGAGAGGGTGACCGTAAAGCGGTCACCCCCCCGGGGGGATTGTAAAGGATCCCCGAAAGCCTCCCACGGCAGCGCGTGACCACATGCGTGCTACCGTCTTCTCTTGGGTCGCTTGGTGTGAGCACGCAGATTCCCCAATCTACGCACCTGCGAACCCAGAGATCCCTCGCCTTATAGCTACGGTAGGGGGTTTCAGGCGGAAGGGAATTAGGCGCCAGGGCGGTTGTTACCCCGGCGCCGTCTCCTCCTTCTCCGAGCGGGATCGGCCCTCTCCCGTGCTTACCAACCCGCCTGCCAAGCATGGCGAGTACTGGCAAATTCCCCATTAAATGATCCTTGTCTTCAAAGCTAAAATCGGGTAGAAACATACAAAGATAAATTGACAAGATTTATTTTGTTATTGACGCAAGTTCTACATAAAGCTGTCTATATGCATCTTAGTAGTATGTACTTTTATTGTAGTAAATTGTTTACAACCGAAAAATGTATACGATATGTCCATCCATTTTATCTAAAAATAAAATTGTTTATATAAATATTTCAATTAAAAAAAACATGTCTTCATAGAAAATCGGCCTTTGTTTTGATAAAATTATATACGTATACAAGCATTCTTATCCATTCGGGTTGTAAATTTTGAAAATACCCAGACACAACCTTGATAAGTTCTAATCGCGGTATGGATAGTAGATAATATTTAATATAAATAGTTTACGAATACTGTCAAAGGCAAGTCGTCTTGGAAACGCGTCTCATAAAGTAAGTGTTGATATCTACAGACTAAGCTACATTCACAGAATAAATTAACATAAACTATGGAATTCAAATTCCAAAGAATATTTGCAATATCGTTCTATAATAAACTGTTTAATTTATAGCTCCATCAAGATGAAATTCTTCCTAGCTGTCGCCCTTATCGCCGCTGTGGCTTCGGCCGCTATAATCAAGCCCACCGCTGTGAGCGGTGAGCTAGCTGAGATCCAGGAGATCATCGCTGCTATCAACAGCCCCAGCACAAACCCCGCCACAGCTGCCGCCCTCGAACAGATGCTCTTAGATGTCCTCGGTGTCAGTCCTGAGCCCATCGCCGTGGGCCCCGCTGTTATCGACGCTGAGCCCATCGCCGTTGGCCCAGCTATAATCGAATCTGAGGCTGAGTACGAACCCATCTCCGTCGGACCCGCCATTGTGGATTTCCCCATACCCGACGGTGGTGCCCTCACTGAAGTGCCCGTCATCGCTCCTTCCCCGGTGAGCATTGGTCCTGGCCCCGTCTCCGACATCGCCACCGGCACTCCCTTGGTCCAGATAATTCTAAACATCAACCAGGCTGCTGCAGAGTCTGCTCCCATCGCCCCAGCCCCCGTCGTTGCTCCCGAGGCCATCCAGCCTGAGCCCGTGCATGTTGTGGAGTCTGCCCCTGAGCCCGTGCAGGTTATAGAGACTGCTCCCATCGCCGTCAACCCCATTGGTGTGGTGGAGGTCGCTCCTGAGCCTGTCCACGTTGTGGAGGTCGCCCCCGTTGAGGCTGAGCCTGTCCAGGTAATTGAGACTGCGCCCGTCGCCGTTGAGCCTGTCATCATCGGTACTCCCATCCTCCCCGCCCCCGCTGTCGTCCTCCCTGAAGAACTCAACTAAGAAGTGAAGCATAGCTCGATGTTATTTTATTTAGAAAATGTACTTTTACATGTTATGGAATAAAAGAGATTTGCGAATAATATATATGTCTTTATATCATTTATTTGGTAATTTTAAATATATAATTCTTCTATGCGTGTGTATGTCACTGAACTCCTCTGAAACGGCTGGATCGATGTTGATGAAATGTTTTGTGTATATTTGAGTGAGTCCTTGCATGGTTTGGAATCACAATTGGCCCCGGTAGGTGGCGCTGCAATCAGGTTTACATGATACCTACTTGTGCGAAGCTGGGGCGGGCAGCTAGTTGGATAAATATAAATGTTATCAGTTACCATGTCATCGGTATCAGTAGTAATGTTAACTACCTACATGATATAAAAAAAAGACGCACTCTTTTTTCTTAAAGGCTGCCCATACTGGGTATTTCTCCTGTGTTGTAGGTACAGTTTACAGACATACATTTTACATGCATTAATACCCAGACCCGAAACAAGTATCTGTAGATCATACAAATATTTGTACCGTGCGGGGATCAAACCCGCGACACGTTGCGCATAAAGCCGATCGCTTAGCCACTGCGCCAACTGTGCCGTCGAATATTGATTGTGTTGCTACCGAATCAATGGTAGCGTGGCTGAGGGCCCCAGACAGGATCGATACATACAAATCACTACTCGACGGAATCCTATAATGACTGCGATGATCTTGGCTGCGAGGCTTCATTGATCATCGAGCGAACGAACCATTTGAAATTGTTTGCACGAAGTCAATCTCCATTCCCAAATACCACTACGAGTATCAACTATTGAGCCCCGCAATCTTAGTGCCCGTTTACAATGGTCTCATGGTCTTGTGAACACAGAAATTGGGCAGAAGAAGAGTAGCGAGCCATGAACGTTCGAGGTCATTCCAGGAAGTCCATGCATATACTGGGAAAATAATTATAATATGATATGAGCGGGTATTTGAATTGGTGGAAGGTGAACTGATTTGGATCAGAGGCAATCTCAATGCACAGATTTACACTGAAATGATTGTGTCGGATGCTGTCATTACTTTGCGGACCCAATTGGGGACTTCATTTCCGCTTATGTGTGACATACTTTTAAGAAGAGCTCAGCCAAGTAAGCGCCATAGATACACCAAAAATATTTTTCACTTGTTACAACAGACGTGAGCTGAGCGGTCATTCCGCAAAGGGATTTGGATGAACTTATATTGAGCCAATCGGTGCGATTGTGTGATATGAGTTAACGGTAGCAATACAAACCACCAATTGTTCATTGTATGCAATAAAAATCTACTTTTATTTTTGTCAGTTTATCACTTTATAAATGTCAGCATAACTAAGGAGTAAAATATACCACGTTTTGCAAAAATCACAAAGAGTGTTTATTTAATGCAAAAGCAGCAATGCCTTGTTAGTCTAGACATAAGAAAACGATTTAATTTTAAAAGGGTAAAAAAAGTATTGTTCTAGCACTGTTTCAGCACATACGCCGCACCACACTGTAACTTTTAGTGGATGTAAAGGTGTTTTATAAATTACCTATGCATTTTCTGTGCCCCAAAAGCAAGTATTCTGCTTGTTGACATGTCCTGAGAGATGAAAATGTGCTTCACAATTAAGTCGTCATTTTGGTGCGAATTTGCCAGTGCTTGGTAGGTCAGTTGGTGAACGAAGTATGGCTACCGTTCCAAGGAAGGGATGCTCTCTGGTTAAGGGTCACCTTTTACGATATCCACGGGAGGAGATGGAGTGGTGCTACATCCTTAATCCAGATACCACACGGAATATATATCATGACACGACGTATATAGGATACTAGCTGGGACCCGCGGTTTCACCCGCGTTTAATTTAAAAGAAATTTAGAGTACTTCGACATAGACTATTTATATTAGAATTCGAGGTTTTTCTTTGCGCGGAATCACAATTATTTTTCTAAAATAAAAGTAGTTATTTCTTATAACATCAGCTATCTGCCAATGAAAGTCCCGCCAAAATCGGTCCAGCCGTTTCGAAGATTACCCGGAACAAACAGACAGACGGACAGACAGACAAAAACATAAATAGTTTTTTTTGTTTAAGGTGCCGTATATACTTCCATACATATCATTTAGTAAAAAGCTGTTATTTTGACATTGCAAACAGACACTTCAATTTTATTTATGTGTATAGATTAATATATATATATATATAAAATATTGATACTTAAAAAAAATTATAACATATTTAATACTATTGAATTATATAAAAATAGAACAGAAAGAAAAACATAAACATGACTAAGTTACGCTTTAGTTACGCTTACGTCATCCAAACCATTTAGGTACCCCCAAAAAGTTTTTACTTCAATAATTACATAAATAAGTTTATTTCAGACAGTCTATAGCGTGTTAATAACAATTTACTACTTCCTTTAGTACAGATAGAAAATTCATTTGTTGCTTCATCCATCTCCGAGGCTTCGGTGAATCTCACCGATCTGCGAACACACTCAAGATAGTGTTGGTGTCGGTTGGTTAGTGTATATATGAGTGATTTTGAATAATAAAATCAAACCACGTTTATAACGGAGCAATATGTTGGCCCGTAGAATTGCGCGGTGTACTGTCCTTGTAAAGATTTCACTTTTCAAGGCTTACTGCCAGAGCATGTATACAGGCAATCGATGGGTCAATCGCTGGATGTCCTACGTGTTCAGTACAACAATACTTTCAGGATGTTGTTGAGACTGCCTCGTTACTGCAGTGCATCGGAGATGTTTGCGCAAGCCCGTACCGATGGTTTTCACGCGATTATACGCAAATAAACAGCTTCACTATTGAGGAGAGTGAGAGACAGTCAAAACAATATCCTGAAAATTGTAGCTGAGAGCTTGTGCTTTCCGATTGTAAAACAGTTTGTGCGGAGGGTGATCGGTACTAACACTAGGTAATAAGCCATTTTATGTTACTAATACTATATGGATTCTTTGATACGAAATAAATTTATTATTGTTATTATTATTTCTACATGTTTCTCTATTTACGGGCTTATATCCCCTGTAAGGAGGAACCCGGTCTTTTGATAGACTTACGCAGGAACATGGGTCCAACACGTAGAGGCCTTTTAGAGATTTTTTATCTATCATGTAATGGGACACTAACCGGATACCCTCCATGGCTACACTATAAAATGCAGTCTCGGATTGTCCCTGGAGGTGTAAAACTATTGTATAATATGGAAACTACAATTATAAGATCTATTGTAATGGGTGCTAAATGGATTATATACTTTTAAAAACGGAAATAACGGTGTCTGCCTTTCAACCTTTAAAGTAAAATTCTGTAGCAGATGGTGACTTGCTACTCACAAGATGGGCCCCCTAAATGGCCACCACTACAGGCGACAAGGAGCAACACCGGTGTGAGCGGCTAGGGGTGTAGAGAGGTGCGGCACCGGTTTCACTATCGCGCGTCTCGAAATCTCGGAGCGGGTTTCCCCGTTATTACGCCATTAGACACTTTCATCCCCGAGCATATAGCTCTGGCGGCCCCCCTCTGATCGGCCAACTAAGGCAAGCCAGAGTTGAAAATCCTACGGGCATTCATGGGGTACCACTCCAACCAATCAATAATTAGACGGCACAGTTGGTGCAGTGGCTGATACAGTCGACTGCTGCGCTCTGGGTCGTGGGTTCGATTCCCACACGGAACAAATATTTGTATGATCTGCATGTAGTTGTTCCGGGTCTGGGTGTATTGTGTGTGGAATATATGTCTGTAAACGCAAAAAAAAGCCGGCAATGAAGCCCTGACTGATTCTCTGGAGCATTCGGGTACGCAGTTACGCACTGTCGCCACTCACATTCAACTCGCCACAAACTGCCCTGCGTTCTGTAATCTTATAATATACTTTTTTTATATCAGAAGGTAGGAAGAAATCAAGCAGCTGCTTTTAATCTTTATTATGAGATAGAATAAATTTAAATTTAGAATTCATAGCCAAACATAATATTTTTATTTGAAATGGCCACTGCAGAACGGCAATTTCATAGGTATCAAATAATTCATTTCGAAAAATTGATTGCATTTTTAATCAGATAAATGACTACGGTTTTTTTTATTTATAATTACAATTTATATGTAGCAATATAATTATTTATAATTTAATAATTTGTATGTAATGCAGATGCAAAACAGATTAATTTGATATTAATAATAAATAATAAATTTGGTAAAATATTAAAACAAGAAGTAAGTTTGTGGTCTGTCGCACTGGTGGCTTTAACCAGAGATCCCGGAGCTCCTGCACACGTATTTTGCTTTTTTTTTAAATGTGCTGAAAGCAGCCACCGTGAATTTATGGTATGGGTTTGGCACGCCCCTTCGCCTTCCCCGATGCGAAGGTATTCTATGAGGACTTCAGCACTTACAAAAACAGGCACCAATGTTTTCAAAATACATAATCACCTACATATAGCAGACCATTTATCCTCGTAAATAACTGATATTAAGTCAGTCTGGGATAACACAACTGTAGACGTTAGTAAATTAATACGCAATTTGTTGATGATAATAAGTTTTATTGATAGATTGATTAATTGATAAAGAATGAATCCACGCGATTTGAATGACTTCCGTGCACTAAGTGTATGCCGTGCGTCGCAGGAAAGTGCTACTAGATACAATAACACAACATATATTTTGTGTACACTGTATGTACATGCTCTGGTTCACGAGCAATAACGAAAGAGATGAATGAGCATGAGTTATTTTTTTTAATAGGCGCAGTATTTGCCCCATATAAACTTCATTACATTTGATTGAGTAGTTTTTTAACCAGCTTCAATAAACAGGTTTAATTGACTGCGCTTACCTAGATGACATCATAATAGTTTTGATTCCTCCGAGATTAGAGAACCGATTTGAGTCAAGCTTATTTTTTGTATTAAATGCTCTAGAATTGGTTTCATATAAATATAATAAAGTTTGGTTAAGTGTTTCTTATCACATCAGCTCTGTCATCCGTGAGTTGTGACTGTCTACTAACGTAGATAAATAAACTGATACCTAAATTGCAAAAAGTTCCTACATTTATATACTGTTAAGTATGTGAGACAGGGACAAGTGAAAGGCTTAGTAGCTGAATACGTACTGTTGTTTATTCGACGTTTCAAGTAGCGGGCGCAGCCGCCATAACTATATGTATATAAATATACAACAATTCTTTAGTATACAGAATATTTTACTACCATTATACATCTATACAGAAAAATAGCTTATAATTAATCCTTGAAAGAGGACGCAACAACCTGCCTGACAATCCCGACCTCGGATTATGACCCTCCTCATTTTCAGACTCAGTAGTCTGCTGGCTTGCATTGTCTGTAGATGCCTCAAAGTATTCTTCAGATTCCGTGACCTCGGCTGGCGCGAGTTGCGTGACCTGTGTTTCCATAGCTGGTGGTGATGCAGCCTGGTCACACTCTGGGGCCTCGCCAACTTGACCCTCGGACGATGGCGTATTTGTCACATGAATATCTGATGGTAAGTCTAAAATATCAGCCGGGCTGTCATGTAACTGATCGTTGTTGCCGTCCGTTCCTTTGTAAGGTATAATTTGATTTTTATGTTTTTTAACTTTCAGTAAAGTCTCACAATCGTTTATTAAATATATTAATTTGCCCAAGCGTTTTATTACAGTGCCTCTTTTCCAAGTGAACTTTTTATTACTATAATACTTTTTGTACATAACATTGTCACTGGGCTGAAAACATAGTTTATTTGAGCCCCCGTAAGCTTTACTCTGTGAACACTGATTACGTTTTACAACTTTAGCGAGAGTGTTAGATGAGTACGGCGGCGCCGGTGGCAAGTTTGGATATAACAAGTCAAGGCGCGAACGAAGTTTTCGCCCAAACACTAATTCCGCAGGCGACTGGGCGACTAGACTGTGGTGGAATGTAGTGAATTCGTATAATCGAATAAGCATTTTAATAAGTTTTCATTGTTTTGTTTCCAGTTGTTACTCATCATTAAACAAGACTTAATGCCTTTCTTCACTACTTTTACATAGCTCTCCGCCTGGCCGTTGCTGGCTGGGTTATAAGTGGGAGATGTCACATGCGAAATTCCATTAGATATACAAAAATCTATAAACTCTTTGGATAAAAAGCATGCGGCGTTGTCACTGACCAAGGTGTGAATAAGGCCAAACCTTGACATAAAGTCGTATAGCTTTGCTATAACTGCGACCGAAGAAGTACACTTCATTTTGTACACTTCAACCCATTTCGAGTACGCATCTACCATAACTAAGTACGACTGGCTATTAATCGGTCCGAGAAAGTCAATGTGTACTCTGTGAAACGGTTGCTGGGGGTGCGGCCATACAGCGAGTGGTGCCCGTGCCGGTGTTGGTCTGAGCTGTGTACATATCTTACAGCCCCCGATCAACCCTTCGATGGCTTTGTCAATGCCAGGAAACCATACCCTACTCCGTGCGTCAGCTTTGCGTGGGTGTATGTATATAAATATACAACATATACAGTAAAAAGAAACAAAACTTTTTAACAAAAAAAAACCCTAACCGATATTAAAACCACTAAAAAGATTTAAAAACACAAAATATGAAGTCGGGTGGGGCCAGATATGCCCCAGCCATGGTTCACGGAGACCAAAGAGACATTATTTAAATTTTATCAAGTGCTTATTTTGATGTGCAATCAATGTTTCTGTTTGGATTACAACATAGTTTTCTGTATAAACTTGGGAATTTTTGGTGAGCGGATAAAACTAACCATTTCATAAATACGACGGCACATGAAATCGTTCGAGCTTGTTTTTTTAATGTACTGTGTGATAAACAGAGTTAAGTTTATTACTAGGATATCTTAATTTTTTTAAACTACTACATACATACTTGCCGCCTGATGGTAAGATGGTTACCGTAACCTTTTTTAATTTCTTTTATTCGGCCCAGTGGAAATTCTACATGAATTTCCTCTGCTCCGGGGAAGGACGGAGGGGCATGCCGGACTCCTACCGGTCAAAACCACTGGGGCGGTCATCTTCGGCAAAGGCCTAAGGGAGCTCCAGGTTCTCGTATGATAAGATAAGATAAGATAAAAAGACTTTAGTTGCCACGTTTCCAGATGTAGATTTCTTATGGAGAAGAACGGGCAAGAAACTCCATGGTGACTCTTTTAAAATCATGTTACAATATTTATGAGTACAATGTTCTTGAAAATTCTGGTTTATAAAGACAATGTTCCTAGTTATTACATTAAACATAGTAAAGTCTCAACCTCTTAAAAATGTCAATATCAAATCATGTATTAACCAGTAGAACACAAAAAATTATATAGTAATACGTTCAGGTGTAAATAATTAATAATAATAATGTCATGTCGAAAATAAACAAATAGGTAATTAAAATGTCAGAAAAGTAAGTCTGAATAAATTAATGTCACAAAACATGCAACAATAAGGAATGGTATGGCATGTCAATAAGTCAAAAATGAAAAATTTAAATCATTTCGTATAGTCTTGCGGAACTGGACAAGCACTCTGCCAAACATTTATTTCTCTGAGGTAAACCTTTAATTTATAATATGCTTGTTTGCATAGAGTATTTTTTCACACTAGAGCCGCCCACTGGTGTCACGGCTATAGACACTTCTCTGAGAGGGAGACTGTAAAGCAGTCACCCCCCGGGGGGATTGTGAAGGATCCCCAGAAGCGTACCTGTGCGCTGTGATATGCGCACACGGGAGCGCGTGACCACATGCGCGCCACCGTATTCTCGTGGGTGGCTCGGTGTGGGCACGCAGAGTCCCCAATCTACGCACCCGCGAACCCAGAGGCCCCTCGCCTTATAGTGACGGCCGGAGGTATCAGCCGAATTAGGTGCCAGGGCGGTTGTTACCCCGGCGCCGTTGCCTCCTTCTTCGAGCGGGACCGGCCCTCTCCCGATCCCGCTCTGCGGTCTCCTTCTGCAACATTGACACTCTCACAGAAGCAGACCACTGCATTCCAGTTTTCGTGCTCTGCTAACATAGCCGACATCGTTACCGTAACCTATGAACGCTTGCAACACCAAAGGTATCACTCGCGCGTTGCTGACCCTATCTTTCTTCTCCTCTATCGTGAGTAGGTACCGGTGGGTGGGTGATTCACCCGCTCCAAAATCTTCAGCCAATTGGAGCACCGAACGCGGTAATTGCGTCGCACGTGTTTATGTTTCGAGTGTGAGAAACTCACACTCGGCCCGCTGTTTTCAGTATCAATCTCGCATGCACGTACACCCAGACCCGTTCCACCCTAATCTCCTTGTGGTATCAGCCGTCGATTACCAACCCTCTCGTATCAGTACGCCGCCCGAGGCACGTTCTGGTCGATCCAGACGATAAAATCACGTTAGATCACATAAAGAGACTCGGGTTGTCTCATTCACTTAACACCCGATCGTTGTACCGCCCTCGCCGCCGAGGTTGCCCGCCTCACCGACGTCGCGGAGGCCTATCGCCGCGTCACCATCCCGTACAAGTTAGCACTTCTCCCTCCCGTCTCTTGCTCGCGCTGGCCCGTGCCGAGCCTGTAGCTTTAAATGTCCCTTAATACATTATAAATAATACCGATCCAGCTGTCCCCAAAACAATAGCTTGTTATCCCCAGCAACGCCCTAAGCCGAGGTACGTGTCCCGCAGGGGGCGCCCTTAGCGAAAGTTGCTTAGTTTTTAATATTAAATTTAAGCCTGGCTGGAGGCCTCTTGTGGCTTCGCCAGAAATGACCGGTTAAGCAACCACATTTCCATGAAATGTATGCGAGAAGCTCAAAAAAAAAAACGCACCCATACCCAAAACAACTAGAGATCTGTGATCTGTTTTTTTGGAAATATTATGATCTAATTTCAGCTGTTTTAATTGTTTCAATTTTAAATAATCTATTGATATAATGTTATAGTTTTATGTTACAATAGTTATGATATATCCAGCATCAAGCAACCTATGTTTGTACGCCGTAAAGGCAAAACATGATGTAACATTTCATTAAATTATTTAACATCTTGCATGCCCTGTGTGTGTATACTCATGTTTTGAACAAATAAATGATCTTGTATCTTGTATCTTGTAGATCATACACGTTTATCACTAGGAGTTGCAATGGGGAGTATGGTGGCCATGTTTTATACGTGTGGTTATAGAGCTCATAGTCTACTCTAATCAGTTCAAGTGTACTGACTTAAAAAAATGATGTTCTTACCAAACACGGTTTCATTTTGAAAAGGCGATTATTTTTAGTTAACTTTTATTATTATTATTAGCCTTACGTTGATTATTCTTTATCAAATCAATCAAAGTAATACTAACTCCTTCGATAGTCAGACTTTTATACTATCGAGTTCGTTTCTGTCGGTATTAACAAGTGAAAGCTTAACTTTTTGTAGAAGTTGTTTGTATGTTGGTTGCAATAAGAGGTTCGTGTTCAGAATTTATTAATGCTGTCTTTTTTATTTGTTCCTTTCGTTTGTTCTGTCCCAGTTTCCAGTTGATCATGTACTGATAAGTCAACTTGTGCGGGTTGCACCACTTATTCTTGCCCGTTGTTTTTTATACTAATGACATTTAGATGACATTCCGGTCATTCTCCATAATCGATCGCTGGTTGTTCCATAACACGAAAAAATGTTTATGATTATTTCAGAGCAGACCAATATCTTTACGATATTGTTCACTAAGATTGAATATGTACTATAGATGACGATATGTCGTCCATTGCGCATGTTTTTTATGTACTTGTAGAGTAACTCTACCCCTTCGCCAATATGGAGCGATATACCTTAAACTATTCATTTCCGTTATTTTATTTGGCCGCATGTTTTCCATTTTATTAAACTATTTAATTTTTCAACGAAAATCGTAAAGAACACCAGTGGCAATACGAAATTGCATAAGTTTGATGCAATTTGCGTTAATTGTATGCTCGATACTGAAGCTGCTATATTCTCTTTTTTTCTTAATGTTTTTACTACATAGATATAAAATCAATGATAATCCATCAATTTACCATCTTTTCGAGTGTGGAGTTCAGAAACTTTGCCAATAGCCCAATTTCCTGTAGGCATATTCATGATTCGAATTATGGCGACGTCATCAATTCTTAAGTTTTCTTGACATTATGCTATTTGCTAGAGTTAAAAGTTGACACCTTTACATGCATCCTCAAAAGTTATCTAAAGGAGCTTTCATAGCCCGTCTCTATGATGTTCAGAAATAAAACTATTTTCTTTCTTTCTTCTATACAACAACAACTGCATACTGAATACCTAAAACTTACGTTTAAAATAATTTTCTATGGCTAAAATTCCTTTAAAATTAATAGTTCTTATGACTGAAATTCTGATTGTTGGCCTTATAAAAGGTCCAACTTTAAGAATGAAAAGTGAAAAATTAGGAATGTAACTTAAAAAGAAATGTTTTATTATTATATAAATAGTATAACATTTTAAAAAGAAAAGTTTTTATTGTTCTCAAAACTCTTTTATTCCATCACATGTAACAAACAGTACATCTCCTAAATATAATAATAACGAGAACCATGGTTTACTTCTTAGTTGAGCTCTTCGGGGAGGATGACAGCGGGAGCGGGGAGGATGGGGGTGCCGATAATGACAGGCTCAACGGCGACGGGTGCGACCTCAACCACCTGGACGGGCTCAGCCTCAACGGGGGCGACCTCCACAACGTGGACAGGCTCAGGAGCGACCTCCACAACGTGGACAGGCTCAGGAGCGACCTCCACAACGTGGACAGGCTCAGGAGCGACCTCCACCACGCCAATTGGGTTGACGGCGATGGGAGCAGTCTCAATAACCTGCTCGGGTTCAAGGGCAGACTCCACAACATGCACGGGCTCAGGCTGGATGGTTTCAGGGGCGATGACGGGGGCGGGGGCGATCGGAGCAGACTCACTCGCGACTTGGTTAATATTTAGGATGATCTGGACTAGAGGTGTGCTGGAAGCGGCTTCGGCGACGGGGGTGGCAGCGATGACCACGGGAGAAGGAGCGATAACGGGCACCTCAGTAAGGGCACCACCGTCAGGCTTGGGGAAGTCAACGATGGCTGGTCCGACGGAGATGGGTTCGTACTCAGACTCAGATTCGACCATAGCGGGGCCGACGGCAATGGGCTCAGCTTCGATAACGGCGGGGCCTACGGCGATGGGCTCAGGGTTGAGACCGAGGACATCGAGTAGCATCTGTTCGAGGGCGGCAGCTGTGGCGGGGTTTGTGCTGGGGCTGTTGATAGCGGCTATGATCTCCTGGATCTCAGCCAGCTCACCGCTCACAGCGGTAGGCTTGATGATGGCGGCCGAAGCCACGGTGACGATGAGGGCGATAGCAAGGAAAAATTTCATCTTGATTTAGCTGGAAATTTAACGATATTGTTAGTATAAAACGATTTTTCAAACATCCTTTAGAGCGTTGTATCGAGGATAATTTTAAGTAGTTTTTATTAATTTGATGCAGTGAACATAGCTGAGTTTATAGATGTCAGTTAATACTTACTTTATGAGACGTGTGTCGAAGACAACTTGTCTTTTGGAACTTTTGTAAACTATTTATATTGGATGTTATCTACAAATATATTTAGCGATTAGAAATAATCTTACTTTAAAGATTATGATAGGCTATGTATTCATATGACATTAGAAGGAATTTTATTTGTACTAGCAATCCGCATTATCATCATATTGTTGTGATATGTCCCAATTACTCAAAGAAGGCATTCTCGAAGGCAAGCAGAAACACATTGTCATTTATGAATTGCATGTCTGTAATAAGGATGTCTACCCCGCGTAGGTACTCCCACACTCGTCTAGAATTTTGCTGACATCCTCAAAATCTTGATTGAAGTCGCATTAAAACGATCATTATACTCCTCACGAGGTGTATATCTTCAGGAACTTTAGCGTTTCTACAAGCTGAAGTAGTGATACACCGATATGTGGTCGCATGGGAAGGTTAACTCATCCTGCTGTCCGCTAAAGAGAACGTTAGATAGTAATTGTTTCGTACTTGCTACTATTTATGGCAGGGAGATATGCGAGCGCAAGAACATTAATGGAAGCTTTTACAGGTCCCTTCATGGGTTTCCATGTATGGATGTAAGCTTTATAGCGTCCATAATCTGGCTATTTCAGAAAACATCTAATAGGTAAAATACCTTTCAGTCAATGGCAAGCTCCAACGTGTAAAATATTATTCAGGTGTCAGATACGCATTCCCTCGGCGGCCGTATAGGAACAAATAATCAAAACCATAGAGCGGCTATTGTGGAATTTCAAAAAGGTTCGATTGAATATGAGACCACTCAACAAGAAGCGACTGCAATAGGTCTTTACTATAGTTATGTTTATGTTAATATTGGTATGTACTGGGAAGGCCAACCATTAGAAATTGTTTAAGTTAGATGACCGTGCTTACGCTTGATTAAGAACTCCTAAAATGAAGCACTAGAAACTAAAGAGAACGAGAATGATTTCAGCAGAACTATTCTCGCAATCTTTGGGGGAGGCCTTTGTTCAGCAGTGGACGTCCTTTGACTGATATGATTATGATAATTCTCGTAGCAATCCATCAATTCGCGATTCAGATGAGACTGTGTGAGCTGAAAGACACCCACTCCCCAAAGGCTTCCATAGCGTGTCGTCATTTTGGGGGAAATTCACCACTACTCTAGTGAGCGCAACTGTTCCACAAGAAGAATCCGCCGCTGCCCGGTTTAAACTCTCTTAGTCGCCTATTACGACATCCACGGGAGGAGATGGAGTGGTGTTATATTCTTAATCAAGACATCACACAGGTAAGGATTTATATATATTATTTTAAGCAGTCTCTACCCTCCTTTTATTGTTATCTACGTGTCTCTCTCTTCACGGGTTTCTACCCCCTGTAAGGGGGAACCCTGTCTTTTGATTGGCTTACGCGGGGACATGGGTCCAACACACAGGGGCCAATTAGAGAATTTTAATCTAAAATTTAATGGGACACTAACCGGGGTCTCTTCATAGCTGCACTATAAAATGAAATTATTGTTATGATGCCGTGATGATCCACTGCGGCAAAGGCCTCTCTTCCCACTTATCATTCCCATCCTCATTCCCACCTCCTTAGGTATACATAAAAATAAAGAAGAAAGATAGGAAGCCACCGCTTTCTTTGTTTATGCTTTATCTCAAGCCCAGTTGAATAGGGTATAAGCTGAAATGATAATAATACATGCCTACACATATAATATAAAATTTGCTATCTACATACATATATGTATAATTTATAAACTGTCTAGCGTATATTTTTGGTTTGAAATCTATATATTTTAGTAACTTACCACCGTAACACCATTATAATTTAGTAACAAATTTATGAGAATTTATTTATTTGTAGATAAATAAATATAAATTATTCTTAACAAATATACCACCTACGTTATTTTTTTTTAAGATAATTATTGATTAGGCTAAATGCGAATGGTATTTAATGAGTTAAAGTATTAATAGTGGCAATATACTTTATGACCTAGACTAGAAAGGAGGAGGCCTTTGTTCAGCAGTGGACATCCTGTGGCTGATATGATGATGACTTTATGACCATATTTGGACCTTTTTTTTTTTATTGATGCCCAGTGGAAATTCATCATGAACTTCCTTCGCCCCGGGGAAGGACGAAGGGGTATGCCGGACTCCTACCGGCTAAAACCACTGGAGCGGTCATCTTCGGCACCTAAGGGAGGCTCCAGGTCCTCGTATGATCACACTGGTGCCACGCCTATTGGCACATCTCGGAGAGGGTGACTGTAAAGCGGTCACCCCCCCAGGGGGATTGTAAAGGATCCCCCAAAGCGTCCCACGGCAGCGCGTGACCACATGCGTGCTACCGTCTTCTCTTGGGTCGCTTGGTGTGGGCACGCAGATTCCCCAATCTACGCACCCGCGAACCCAGAGGTCCCCCACCTTATGGCAACGGCAGGGGTTTTCAGGCGTATCGGAATTAGGCGCCAGGGCGGTTGTTACCCCGGCGCCGTCTCCTTCTTCTTCGAGCGGGATCGGCCCTCTCCCGATCCCGCTCTGCGGTCTCCTTCTGGAGCATGACGCTCCCACAGAAGGAGACCACTGCATTCCAGTTTTCGTGCTCTGCCAACATAACCGACACTACTGCTGGCAGAGAGAGATCTTGCCCGATCCGATCGACCAGGATCCGCCGCCCGGCGGCCCGCGCAGGGCACGCCTCGAGCGTGTGCTGTGCGGTGTCTTGGTCGCTATCACAATGGTGGCATTGTGCCGTGGCCTCGCGTCCTATCCTGTGCAGATACGCGCCGAAACAACCGTGCCCGGTGAGCACCTGCGTCAGGCGGTAGGTGACGCGCTCGCTCCTTCTGAGCCAGGCTCCAAAGAGCGGCAGGACGGCCTCGACGACGCGCTTGGTTGCAAACTGCATCCGCAGGCGATGACGCCACTTTACAAGTGCGCGCCGCCGAGCTAGCCGCCGCAGCTTGTCCAACGCCCCTAGAGGCGCGCCTTCGCCGCTCTGGCGGAGGGAGCGTGTCTGATCGTAGACCCACGCATCCATCTCCGCCAGGATGTCAAAAGGCGGAAAACGCGCCAGGAGAGTTGCCGCCTCGTAGGACACCGTTCGGTATCCTCGTGCGATCCGGATAGCCACTCTGCGCTGCAGACCGTGAATTTTGGTTCTGCAGCGCTGGGCGCCTGATAGTCGAGCTGACCATACAGGCGCCCCGTATAGGACCACGGACCGCACGACTCCTCCGTAGAGACGGCGAACTTCCTCACATGGTCCCCCGAGATTGGGCAGCAGCCGGTGTAGAGCACCCACTACCCTCTCGACTCGGGGGACGAGGCGCTGGAAGTGCTCTTCGAAGCCCCAACGACTATCCAGGGTGAGCCCCAGGTACCATATTTGGACCTAACACAGGTCGTTTGAAAGTTGAATCAGTACTCAATAATAAAAATAAATACATATTCACACTTTCTACTTAAATAATTTCAAATTATTTATTATTCATTTGAACAGTATTAAATTCATATGATTAAATATAATAATCGTAATCAATATTATTAAAATGTTGTAATATTGTATGTAATCAAAATACAACTTGAAGATAAATAAAAATATAAATTAATATTAAATGTCATCATTATTAAACAATTTACAGTTTTTCATTTGAATAGTAATACTGATTTAACAAGAACAGTCTCAATATATTCATAAAATCTCTTATATACACAGCCTCTTAATTTCTGTTGGCAGTTTACTAAATAATTTTATTGACTTATAGTAGGCACTATCATTCATCATCATTTCGACCGAATGTAGTCCACTGCTGGACGCAGGCCTCCCCCAAAGATCACCACAACGACCGATATGGGTGTGTTGTGTGCTCATTGGGGGGTTTTGCTATAATCGCCACGCTTGGCAGATGGGTTGGCGATCGCAGTTGAGTTGTTAATGTACTCGAAGGACGCTGCTGCCCATTCTCCAGCTAATCCCTAAGTTGACTTTTACGACACCCATGGGATGAGATGGGGTGGTGGTATTCTGAGCCGGCACCACTATGCTTTACAAAAATAAGCTAAGGCACATTCTTTGCATGGAGATCATCCATCCATGACACAACCGTGTGATCTTCCTTTACTGCCTTTCTTCTTCAGACTCGTATTCATGGATATATTTGGATAAATGAGTGAGTAGGACTAAGATATACAAACTAGGTACCGTTAGGATGTTTATTTTTTATAAATGTGGTCTACTTTATTTCTGTAGTTAAATTCTGGCAGTGGTTCTGACGATGAAAGCTTTTTGAGTGTTACAATCATAGCTACCTCTCCAGAAAAGAATGCTGTGCCTCAGTTTCGACTCAACTCGTGTAGTATATCATTTTTTAGTATTTCATGCCCATTTAATTTCTAAGACTTAGCACGTTGGTCAGTGGCACGTCGGGCTGAGCTTATTGATTTTCCAGATATTTAAGCTCTGGTTTCCAGTTTAAATGACTACCTATCTATATGGACTTCACTACCGGAGCCATTTTACTGGTTTTTCATTTAATACGGAGTTAATTCTCGCAATGTTTTTTAAAGTTGAACGAGAGAGCACAACATTCGTTTTGCTATAATTAACTAACCACTATTAACTGTTAACCAGTTGTAAAAGGAGTCTAGGGTTTGGTTTACTACGCTATTTAAACTCATTAATATTATCTGCCGATACAACTGTATTAGCATCGTGGACAAATAACACTAGCTGCGCAGATCCTATGGTAGTTTCAGTTATGTGTTGAATAAGGTCGCTTATGAAGATGATAAAGAATAACGGGCCAGATATGGAGCTTTGAAGAACACCAGCGTGTACAGATATCAGCTTAGACCTTTACCTTTCTTCACATAGTTTATTGCAGTCTGAAGAGTCATCCTTTTTTTACTGTTTTAATTTCAATTTTTTTTTTATAGGGTTACCGCACCGCTGGCCTGTTTCTGTTCGGGCGACGGACCAAAAGGAGGTGCCCCTTTTAAATGGACTACCTGTGTGTGGTTCATGGAAAACTAATTGGGTTAAAAATTTTAGAAATCCATGGAATTCTCTGGATCTGGTTGGGTAAACGGGAAACTTTTTTAACTTTATATTATATCACTCAATCATGAGTTTGGAGTAGAGCATAGAAATTGGAAATTATGTTAAAACTTATTTATGGACGGCACGTATGGTGCAGTGAATGATACAGTCGACTGCTGCGCTCCGGGTCGCGGGTTCGATTCCTGCACGGAACAAATATTTGTATGATCTGCGTGTAGTTGTTCCGGGTCTGTGTATATTGTGTGTAAACGAACCCACAACATAGGAGAAATCCTAGTGTGGGGCAAGGTATAAGAAAAAAATTAATACCCTATTTCTGATCGACTTGCTACACAAAAAAATCGATAGTGAGTTACCTATACGAAGAAAATGAAAACTATTGATATTATCGATATTGAACAAGCATACAAGTGCGATCAATTTTTTTTTTTCAGAACTCTTGCACTCTCTCGTTTTGGCATCATATCCATATTTTTTCTTAATCAAGTCATTATTTAAATATGTTGCTATGATCTGGTTAT
Source organism: Diloba caeruleocephala (assembly GCA_947459985.1). Lineage (NCBI taxonomy): Eukaryota > Metazoa > Arthropoda > Insecta > Lepidoptera > Noctuidae > Diloba > Diloba caeruleocephala. The sequence continues at coordinate 7,581,916 of OX381621.1, read as the reverse complement.
GAGAATGTTCACCAACGTTTCTAAAATAAAGAGAAATAACAATTTGTTTTTTGAACAATAAAAAAATCCTGTACGTACAACTGTTATGTATTTATATCGGATCAGTTATTTAAAGAGTAAATATCTAAATAACAATTTCAAAACATTTTTGCTGTTGTACCTACACGTGCTTCGTAGTATAGTGATAGTCTAAATGATTAAAAGATAAAATAGATAGCTATTACTCATTAAAAACGTGTTTGTTATTACAGATATCATAACAAATTCATTGATATAATTCTAGCCATTCACAACAAATAAATATTCTCTTTAACTACAAAGATTAGTAGGTATATATATAATGTTTTATGTAGATATTTATTCAGAAAGATAATATTTTAGTGTTATAATAAAACATAGGTGACTCCTGCGACCACGAACCCTGCAAAGTGTTCGAAACGTCAGGAAAAACAAAAATATACGCGATAGAATCCGTTTAAAAGTGTTTTATTATAATGTGTAATACTCGCGAAAACCTAAGACAATAATATTTTAGTAGTTATGATCATATTTTTTTTCCATCAACCCGTTATATTTCATCTCTTATAGATTAGATAAAAATTATGAATATATCAAGGATTTTCGGAAAGAACAGCTAAATGACATTTGAAATAAACATTAAAACGTGGAAATAAATAACTAATTCAAGCTGAAAAGCTGCTTGCGAAAAAGTTATTCATTATAGTTTTATTGAGTCCTTTAACAATAATTATAACCAGGGCCGCTTGTGACGAGCTGTATGTGAGTACAAGAGTGAGCCGTTCAGAGGGGAGCCGCCAGAGCTATATGCTCGGGGGTGAAAGTGTCTAGTGGTGCAATAACGGGGAAAGTCCGCTCCGAGTCTTCAAGACGTATGATTGTGAAACCAGTGCCGCAGCTCTCGACATCCCGAGTCACTCACATTGGTGTTTCTTCCTGTCGTCTGTAGTCACCGTCTGCCATAGAATTTCACTACATAGGTTGACAGGCAGACGCCGTTGTTCCCGTTTTCCTACAAGTTTTCATTCCATATAACGCCCATTGGAATAGACCTTACCGTTATAGTTTTATTTTATACAATAGTCCTACACAACTGGCGACAAACCGTGCCTTCATTTTATAGTGAGAGTCGGCATGGAGGCATGGAGAGTCCCCGGTTAGTGTCCCATTACATTTTAAACAAAAAAACTCTAATGGGCCTCTGCATGTACGACCATGTCCCCGTGTAAGCCTATAAAATTACCGGGTTCATATTTGCAGAGGCATTAACCTGTGAATAAAATTTTTTTGATGGTTGGATTATTCGTTGGCGTAAGTGTATCGTTTCTGAAGGAGCATACTTTGAAAGTGATAAAATAAATTTGGATGATTAACAAACATTTTGTGTATTGTTGATCTTTTCCCGTTACTTTCTTGACTGAATGTATATATATATATATATATATATATATATTTAGACTCATTTTTTTTATGTTATTGCATTACTTCCTGCCAAATAAATATAAAAATCCACGCCCCCGCCCCGTACAATACAAAATAGTCGGTAGCATGCATTACATTGCGTGCTACAAACAACAGCCGCTTTTTGATATCCTATAAAAAACGTCTGAAAAGTAAGTACGTACTAGCCTCAACATACGTGTTTGAGTGCTAAGTTGTATTATTTAGATATACCTTCATATGCAGTGAGATATTGCTTTAATAACTTGAGAAACATATATAAAAGCTAAGGAGTTGCGTGCCCCGCGGTCGCAACTTCATAACCATATCATCATCATTTCATTTCGGCCGAATAAAGTCCACTGCTGGACACAGGCCTCCCCCAAAGACCACCACAACGACCGATATGGTGTGTTGTGTGCTCATTGGGGGGTCTTAATAATAACCATATCATCTATTTGTAATGGCTACTCTAGTACGTAGTAGGTACATAATACCTCAATGTTCAAAGTCACAGCTACAATGTGACTTCTTTTTGTGTTTTTTATACTACTCATTGGCGAGACGAGCAAGTCATTCGGCTGGTGGTAAGCGTCATGCCAGCCCATAACAATTGTAGTTCTTCCGAGGTCTAGTCCTTCGCGGCGTCACACTGTGCTCGTCACCTCGAGACGTAAATTTATTTAGTCTCTTATATGTAATGTCACTAGCTACAGTGCCCTTATAATTGCTTAGCGGCGAATATCTGGCACTGGGGCGGTACCTATCGAGCCGGCCTCTTGCATTAAGACACCTACCACCAGTACAGTAGATTTACATAATGCATAGATTTCGACTTGGTGATGTGTGTTCGTAGCCTATTTTTTATATTGTATGTATATTTTATTTAATGTTGTGCATATTATTGAAGATAAATGGGGGTTTCAAAATAATTTTGTTAATAATATATATGTTTGATAATTTAATAGTTTTGTTGATACTTTTTAGTTTTTTAATTAATGGCATAACGATGTTACGGCGAAACGTGCAGCACTATGTATTTATAACACCCTCTTACCAAACCATGTTTCTCGCAAATAAATATTCTTAGTCTTATTATATATATATATATACCAACCCATCTCACCCCGTACGTATAGTAAAAGGCGACTATGGGATTAGCCGGGTGACGGGCAGTAGCGTCATTGTCATTAGAGTATATTAATAACTCAACTGCGATCTTCAACCCGCCTGCCAAGCGTGGTGATTATGGCAATACCCCCCAAAAGCACACAACACATCCAGACCGGTCGTAGAGGTGATCTTTAGGGGAGGCTTGTATCCAACAGTGGACTATTCGACGGATATGACGATGTGTGTTTTTACACCTACTTTAAATTACAGAGCATTATAAAATTTACCAAATTACAGGGCACCAATATTTATCAATAATCAGTATAACAATATATCGATAAAATGATTGAACACGTTGCTAATTTATTACATTGTAAATTGCCGTCTAGATAAACGAAGTTAAGTCAGCAGGCATTACAGAGGATCATCAAACAATAAATTATAATAAAATCTTTTGTCTACTGTGACGTAACGGCTGCCCAAAAACGTGACGGTATTTTTTCGTTAACTTATTTTTTGATGCATATTTATATAAGGTCTTGTTAATGTAAAATATGACAAACACATAAATAAATATATCACTACTATTGATACCTACATTATCTTAAGCATTAAGGCGCCATGCAAAATATCTTGGATTATTAAAATAAGACCTTATATTGTAAGATTGATATCTTGAATCTTCTATTTCCTACTTGTAAGATAAGCCAACTTGAAAAAATAAGTAGCATTAAATGATAACCTTTATTTAATTAATAATACAGTCTTGTAATGGTGGAAATCCACCATACATACATATTGGTATGTATGTCTCTTATTGCATGAGTACGACTAGAAAGGTACCACTGCAGTATTTGCCGCCAAACAGTAGTGTGTAAACTTTAAACGTCACAGTGCTCCGGTTAGAAGAGCACTGTATAGCAAGTTATATTGCTGGGCATAAGAAACTAAATAACTTATACCTCTTTTTTATTATTACCTAGTACTTTCTCAGTCCCGGGGGAGGGTGGAGGGGCTTACCGGACTCCTACCGGCTAAAACATCCGGAGCGATCATCTTCGGCACCAAACTCCGGCTCCAGGTCCTCGTACGATCACACTAGAGCCGCCCATTGGCGCCACACCTATATGCACATCATGGAGAGGACGACTATGCACGCCACCATCTTCCCGGGGGTCACTTGATATGCGCACGCAGACCTCCCAATCTACGCACCTGCGACTCCCGAGGCCCCCTGCCATATACCGTCGGCAGGGGTCTCTATCTAATCTATATCAAAACACATTTGAGTCAGTAATAAAAAAATCACAAGATAAAATTACATAATGTTTCTGTTTTAGAAAAAATATATTCGTGTTAGGTATCCTAAGCCTCTATAGTTAGACTATCGTGCGAATTATAGTTATTACATTTTTATAGTTTGGAGCGTGTAGCAACCCAATAATGGTTGATTACACGGTTGGAAACGAAAGTGCTCATAATCATCATTTCAGCCAAAAAACGTTCGCTGCTGGACAGAAGCCTCCCCCAATGATTACCACAACGACCGGTATAGGTTTGGTTGCGTGCTCATTGGGGGATTTTGCTATAATAACCACGCTTGGCAGAGAGGTTGGCAATTGCAGTTGAGTTATAAATGTACTCGAAGGATGCTGCTGCCCATCCTCCGGCTAATCCCTCAGTCGGGTTTTACCCATAAACACACTGCTAAATACTGGTACATAGATATTTGTAAGCATTAAATACACTTTAGAGGTCTGCAGTGTTCTGGAGTCATCATGTATATGATCCTACAGAGTTTTGACACTAGAAATAGAATCTATATTCCACACTTTTTCGTATTTATTACATGCAATTATATTAGTACGTACTATCATTCAAGTATATTTTAATGCATTTATTGCACTTATCGGTAGGTTTCCTTTGCAGTATCTTCCTTTGATAAAGGAATTGTATAAAAGATCCACAATTTTGAAAGCACATCATAGTCGACTAAACTAGAAAACAATCAGGTAACTATATTTGTTTTAAATATTAAATTTTTATTTTTAGAAAGTAGTTGTAGTCTTATGTAATTTAAGATATTTACAGTTCTCTAAACTTCACAAACACCTTTGCTGTAAAAAGTTATGATTGTGTGCACCTGTATCTATATGTGATATGACTTAGTTATTTTTTATAAAAAAACGTTTTTCTACAGCAACCATGAAGCTCCTATTACTCGCTGCCCTGGTCTCTGTGGCTATTGCCGTCCCCCACCGTGGATTAGTGACACCTGGTGCCGCTGGCCCCGCGCCCGTCATCATCGATGAGTTCGAGCCTGTTGCCATCGGCCCCGCCGTCATCGACTCCTTCGAGCCTGTTGCTGTTGGTCCCGCGGTCGTGGACACTTTCGACCCCATCGCTGTTGGCCCCGAAATCGTTGAATTCCCCGTGCCTGCTCCCGTCATTGACAGCCCCGCTGCGCCTGCCCCCCCTGCCGGTCCCCCCACCTCTACTCCCCTGGTGCAGATCATCCTAAACATCAACACAGCCGCTGGCGCGCCTGTTACCCCTGTTGGTGTAATTGAACCCCTGCCTACACCAGTGCATGTTGTGGAATCTGCTCTCGAAGAACCCGTCGAGCCTATCCAGGTTATAGACGTTGCTCCCGTCCCAGTTGAGCCCATCCAGGTTGTGGAAACCGCCCCAGTTCCCGTTGAGCCCATCCAGGTTGTGGAAACCGCCCCAGTTCCTGTTGAGCCCGTCGTAATTGGCACCCCCATCCTCCCCTCTCCCGCTGTCATACTCCCAGAAGAGCTTAACTAAATATAATTGCGTCTAACCTATATTATAACCAAATACTGATGTTTTGTTATTATTCAAGCGTTTCCTTAGGCCATAAATATTTCACATGTACTGTGCAGAAATAGTAACAATATTCTGTATTTATAAGATCTGGTAGTACAAATTACAAATGCTTCCATAAATGAGCTCTAAGTTACGAAATATTTACCGGAATAAAAAATAAAGGATATTTGCAATAAATATTTGTAGTATTATTATTTTATTGTTTCAATGTCTTCTTCTAATCTTATTCTAATCTAATACAAGAAGAGTTAAGTTTGAGCTGTATTCTTACGACCATACCGTATAAGTTTATTGAAATTTATATGAGGTCAACTCAATCGATAGCAATCTTCATTTGTAATTTTTTTTTTAACTATTAGTGATGTCCTCTTTAAGGACCCCTACATCGTCGCCACATATGGCAACCTTCTTTCCCCTTCATTAGGGCCTTATGCCGTGTGGTGCTGGCTCAGAATACCACCACCCCATCTCATCCCGTGGGTGTCGTAAAAGTAGACTAAGGGATTAGCCGGAGGATGGGCAGCAGCATCCTTCGAGTACATTAACAACTCAACTACGATCGCCAACCCCTCTGCCAAGCATGGCGATTCTGGCAAGACCCCCCAATCAGCAGACAACACACTCATATCGGTCGTTGTGGTGATCTTTGGGGGAGGCCTGTGTCCAGCAGTGGACTTCATTAGGCCGAAATGAGGGCCTTATCGCGAACCCAAGAAAAGGGGATCATCCCCTGAGATCGATGCTGGCATCTCTTCCGCCCCTCCGGCAAAAACCCTCCTCCCCACTTCCACGGACGCCTCCGCGTCCCCCGACGCTGAAAAGCCCACCCACTCGGACAAGTCGGAAATGTCAGAGAGTGAGGTCTCTCCCCCTCCTCCCAAATCTCTTCCTCAACTCTGCCTCAGACGAGTTTCAACTCGTCGGTGGCAACCGGAAAAAGCGGGCACGTAAGGCCAAATCCTCTGCTCAAATCCCCGCAAAAGCCCCGAAAACGGAGGAGGCCTCGTCTCTCCTATGCCCTCTGCCCTCCCCGTCCCTCAGAGTATCTTCTTGCAGGCTGCTCTCTACCCCTGCCCCTCCCCCACCCCAATCAAGTCCAAACCCCAAAAAAGTCGAGCAATTAATTATCCGACTAATACAGAAAAGTTCATTTAGCCAGGAATTATACAACCTACGAAACAATAAAACCATAGACAATGATAGCCATGACGCCATTTTCCAAGTGCACGCTGCCGAGCTAGCCGTCTCAGCCTGTCCAACGCCCCTGGAGGCGCACCTTCGCCGCTCTGGCGGAGGGAGCGTGTCTGATCGATTTATTTATCAACTATTAGGTAAAGTTTTTCTATATAGGTAGGGTTAGTTACAGCTTTACAATCCTCCCCGAGAAGTGCCTTGGGGGGTGACCTTTTATAGTCACCTTCCCTCCGCTAGAGGGGGTGACCGCTTTACAGTCATCCCCTCCGTGATGTGCCTAAAGGCGTGGCACCAATGGCCGGCTCTAGTGTGATCTTACGAGGACCTGGAGCCTCCCTTCGGTGCCGAAGAAGACCGCTCCAGTGGTTTTAGCCGGTAGGAGTCCGGCATACCCCTTCGCCCTTCCCCGGGGCTAAGGAAGTTCCATGTAGAATTTCCACTGGACACCAATAAAAAAAAAGGGTTAATTACAACATTTTCACCTGTTGCGAATAAATTTGTTCATCAATCAACATGTGATTCGAGTAGGGGAGAAGCTCATGTAACGATGGTCACCTCTTTGGTGTAACTTACTGACCACAACTGTTTCGTTTCTTTTCTTTGACGATCACAATATATATTAGGATTATAAGTTACACACATTTACTAGATCACATTGTAGTTTATCTCACTATACAATTTATATACTCTAAATAATAACATTGTACACTCGTATTTTTGTAGTTACCGGTGGGACGCCATTACGTCTCTCTGAGGTTATTGTTGAAAACCAGCGCTGGTGGCATTAGGTCCGTCCGATGTCACAGTATTATGCTGAACAATCACCTATTTCTGCGCACATACGACGCACAGCACAGACATGCATAACAGGATTGTATTTATTTTGCAACTTGTCTACTATTGTACTGTTAAAATGAGATGGGTAACTCGATAAAGAGTTGTCGTGAATCGTGATGAAAATGATAATCACAGACTAGGTAGTAAGTTTTTATTTTTATTTTATTCTCCTTTGATTTAGAGGCTTTTACCTTACAAAGGTATGTCAGCCTCATCATACCCTAAAAGGTAGTAAAATACTTCGTATGATGATAATATCGGTCATAGATAATATAAAATAAGTTCATATCATACAAAGTCCATAGAGCACAATCATTCTAAAAAGGGCTACCTGCCTATTTCTGTTTTATTTTCACACTAGCTGGGACCCGCGGTTTCACCCGCGTGTAATTTAAAAGAAATTTAGAGTACTTCGACATAGACACTTGACATAGAAGATATATTGGATTTCAAGGTTTTTATTTTTTTGCGCGGAACCCCAATCGTTTTTCTAAAATAAAAGTAGCCTAAGTTATTCCTTATAACATTAGCTATCAGCCAGTGAAAGTCCCGTCAAAATTGGTCCAGCCGTTTCGGAGTTTACCCGGAACAAACAGACAGACAGACAGACAGACAAAAAATTCAAAAATTGTGTTTTTGTTATAGGTACCATATATACTTTCATATGCATTTAGTAAAAACCTGTTATTTTGACATTACAAACAGACACTTCAATTTTATTTATTTGTATAGATGTAAGATGTATAGAAGATATATTGGATTTCAAGGTTTTTATTTTTTTGCGCGGAACCCCAATCGTTTTTCTAAAATAAAAGTAGCCTAAGTTATTCCTTATAACATCAGCTATCAGCCAGTGAAAGTCCCGTCAAAATCGGTGCAGCCGTTTCGGAGTTTACCCGGAACAAACAGACAGACAGACAGACAGACAGACAAAAAAATTAAAAATTGAGTTTTTGTTATAGGTATCATATATACTTTCATATGCATTTAGTAAAAACCTGTTATTTTGACATTACAAACAGACACTTCAATTTTATTTATTTGTATAGATGTAAGATGTATAGAAGATATATTGGATTTCAAGGTTTTTATTTTTTTGCGCGGAACCCCAATCGTTTTTCTAAAATAAAAGTAGCCTAAGTTATTCTTTATAACATCAGCTATCAGCCAGTGAAAGTCCCGTCAAAATCGGTGCAGCCGTTTCGGAGTTTACCCGGAACAAACAGACAGACAGACAGACAGACAGACAGACAAAAAAATTAAAAATTGAGTTTTTGTTATAGGTATCATATATACTTTCATATGCATTTAGTAAAAACCTGTTATTTTGACATTACAAACAGACACTTCAATTTTATTTATTTGTATAGATGTATAGAAGATATATTGGATTTCAAGGTTTTTATTTTTTTGCGCGGAACCCCAATCGTTTTTCTAAAATAAAAGCTGCCTAAGTTATTCCTTATAACATCAGCTATCAGCCAGTGAAAGTCCCGTCAAAATCGGTGCAGCCGTTTCGGATTTTACCCGGAACAAACAGACAGACAGACAGACAGACAAAAAAATTTAAAATTGTGTTTTTGATATAGGTACCATATATACTTTCATATGCATTTAGTAAAAACCTGTTATTTTGACATTACAAACAGACACTTCAATTTTATTTATTTGTATAGATGTATAGAAGATATATTGGATTTCAAGGTTTTTATTTTTTTGCGCGGAACCCCAATCGTTTTTCTAAAATAAAAGTAGGCTAAGTTATTCCTTATAACATCAGCTATCAGCCAGTGAAAGTCCCGTCAAAATCGGTGCAGCCGTTTCGGAGTTTACCCGGAACAAACAGACAGACAGACAGACAAAAAAATTAAAAATTGTGTTTTTGTTATAGGTACCATATATACTTTCATATGCATTTAGTAAAAACCTGTTATTTTGACATTAAAAACAGACACTTCAATTTTATTTATTTGTATAGATGTATAGAAGATATATTGGATTTCAAGGTTTTTATTTTTTTGCGCGGAACCCCAATCGTTTTTCTAAAATAAAAGTAGCCTAAGTTATTCCTTATAACATCAGCTATCAGCCAGTGAAAGTCCCGTCAAAATCGGTGCAGCCGTTTCGGAGTTTACCCGGAACAAACAGACAGACAGACAAAAAAATTAAAAATTGTGTTTTTGTTATAGGTACCATATATACTTTCATATGCATTTAGTAAAAACCTGTTATTTTGACATTACAAACAGACACTTCAATTTTATTTATTTGTATAGATGTATAGAAGATATATTGGATTTCAAGGTTTTTATTTTTTTGCGCGGAACCCCAATCGTTTTTCTAAAATAAAAGTAGCCTAAGTTATTCCTTATAACATCAGCTATCAGCCAGTGAAAGTCCCGTCAAAATCGGTGCAGCCGTTTCGGAGTTTACCCGGAACAAACAGACAGACAGACAGACAGACAGACAGACAAAAAAATTAAAAATTGTGTTTTTGTTATAGGTACCATATATACTTTCATATGCATTTAGTAAAAACCTGTTATTTTGACATTACAAACAGACACTTAAATTTTATTTATTTGTATAGATGTATAGAAGATATATTGGATTTCAAGGTTTTTATTTTTTTGCGCGGAACCCCAATCGTTTTTCTAAAATAAAAGTAGCCTAAGTTATTCCTTATAACATCAGCTATCAGCCAGTGAAAGTCCCGTCAAAATCGGTGCAGCCGTTTCGGAGTTTACCCGGAACAAACAGACAGACAGACAAAAAAATTAAAAATTGTGTTTTTGTTATAGGTACCATATATACTTTCATATGCATTTAGTAAAAACCTGTTATTTTGACATTACAAACAGACACTTCAATTTTATTTATTTGTATAGATGTATAGAAGATATATTGGATTTCAAGGTTTTTATTTTTTTGCGCGGAACCCCAATCGTTTTTCTAAAATAAAAGTAGCCTAAGTTATTCCTTATAACATCAGCTATCAGCCAGTGAAAGTCCCGTCAAAATCGGTGCAGCCGTTTCGGAGTTTACCCGGAACAAACAGACAGACAGACAAAAAAATTAAAAATTGTGTTTTTGTTATAGGTACCATATATACTTTCATATGCATTAAGTAAAAACCTGTTATTTTGACATTACAAACAGACACTTCAATTTTATTTATTTGTATAGATTATTCTTTTGTTTGTGGAGTAGTAACATTTTGCTTTTATTTAGTTCTAAATATGTCTCGTCTGTATTGATTGTTTTATGATATGTGTAGTGTGTTGTCTGGTGCGTAGAAATATTTTTTTCTTTCTTTCTATTAAAAAGTTCATGATTTGTATAGAGTACTTATTTGAAAATGATCCGACGGGACGTTTTCCGGTCATGCGTAGAATTGTCGAGAGATTGAGGAAAATGTGAATCGGAAATGAAAGACGAATTAAAATATATATTTAATTCAAATTTAAAAGAAGATTACTATTATAAGAACCCCGGCACAAACTCCACCAATCTACGCCTCCACAGTTCAGAATATTGGTCATGTCCGTTTTATTTTGTGGTTTCAGTTTTTTCGAAGTTAGTAATAAATTTCTTTTGTTTTATGTATGTTCTGAAAGAAGTCATGAACCAATAATCCAACGGATGTCATAAATTAGCTTAGAACAACAAAATCTACCGCGTCAGTATCGACTTACTGTTAGGCAATTTTATCTTCTAAGATTACCATTAAAATGTTTGAGCATTTGATTTGATAACGCATTCATATAAAATAACGTGAATTTTGATCGAAGAACATACTTCGTATTTTGCAAGTAAAATAAACACAAGTAAGTAAATCATATTTCGGATTGCTTATGAACAATATTTGTTTTGTTTCCTTTTTCAATGCAACACTGTTCTTTAGGTTCGCCCACAGAAAACTATCCTTGTTATTCATGACAATACGAGCAAACGACCTCATTAACATAATAATATAATATTATTGACAGAAATGAAATTCCTGCTGACTGTTGCTGCTGTCATCGCTGTAGCCGTTGCTGTACCCACACAGCGCGGACTCGTCACTCCAGGAGCTGCTGGCGCCGCTCCCATCGTCATCCCTGGCGGTGCTGGACCTGCCCCCGTCGTTGAGCCTCAACCCATCGCCATTGGCCCCGCAATCATTGATTCTTTCGAACCCATTGCCGTTGGCCCCGCCATCATCGACTCTTTCGAGCCCATCGCTGTTGGCCCCGCCATCATTGACTCATTCGAGCCCATAGCCGTTGGTCCTGCTATCATAGACGCTTACGAGCCCATCGCCGTTGGCCCTGCCATCGTAGACTTCCCCGCCCCCGACAGTGGTGACCTTACTGAGGTGCCCGTCATCGCACCCTCTCCAGTTATTGTTGCTCCTGCTCCCGTCGCCGAAGCCACGGTCAGCGCTCCCCTGGTCCAGATCATCTTGAACATCAACCAGGCTGCCGCTGAATCAACCCCCATCGCCCCCGCCCCCGTCGTAGCCCCAGAGACAATCCAGCCTGAGCCCGTGCATGTCGTTGAGACCGCTCCCGTCGCTCCCGTACAAGTTGTCGAAACTGCTCCCGTCACACCCGTCCAGGTTGTTGAGACTGCTCCAGTCCAGGTAGTTGAGGTCGCCCCTGTCCAGGTGGTTGAGACGGCCCCCGTCGCCATTGAGCCCGTCATCATTGGCACACCCGTGCTTCCCTCTCCCGCTGTCATCTTACCCGAAGACCTAAACTAAACTTAAAACTTACATAGCTAACTATTGTAATTAAGACAAATTGCATTGAAATTACATTTGTGGCCTTTCTCTTTTTAACGTGAAACGCTCGTGTCTTTTATGAAAGATTAAACACTATGATTTACAAAGTATTATTTTTATTTCTGATTCCTTTTGGTCATTAATCCAGTGTCAGTGGTCATTAATACAGCAATCAATGCTCGCAAAATGGAACGGCAAAGGCCGGAAAGGTATTGGCATAATAATTATATATATTAACAGTTTGCAACTTATGAACATTCGTATTTAAAAATTAGTAAGCGCAAATAGCATGGTAGCGAAGTCCATGGTAAAACTGGTACACTAAATAAGGAAAAAACATGTGACGATATATGAATTAAAGCATAAGGACGTGCAGGTTTATCATATCATTATCAGAAATCTTTGTAAAACCTAAAAGTGTTAAATTGGCCTAGTACCTACATCAAGTATTTCCACTAGATAAATTAAAGGAAAATAAAAATATGTACACATGCTTTTTTTTCTAGCCTGTGACATGACCTATCTTATCTGGACACTATTGACGCAGACTTTGGTGCTACTGGTGTTTCAGCAGTGTACACATCGCTTGGTCTGCTTCATGGCAGGCCACATGGAGGTATGTCACCTTTTGGAGAAAAAGTGCATTCGATTCCGATTCATAGGAGTGTGCGATTAACTGCAATACACGTGATAGTGTCTCGCACTTCGGTCTTATTTTCAGTGAATATGCCTATGGATTGCAGTGAAAACCTTACTGAATTTACCACAGAAATAGGAAATAAGGAGAAGCGGTACGGGGGCGTAACCACGCCACCGCGACTGGAATTGGCCGTTTTATAACATCAGTTGAGATTCGATCGCTTAAGTGAAACGTTTGCGGTCTGTATGCTCGGTATGATTGGCTACCTACAAAGTCGTGGGTGTGTTTTAGTATGAGAAGCCAATTATAATGTTGTGTTTATTCAGTTCATTGGATTGGATGGACCTTGTAACTATGTGCATTAGTGTGCTTTTATGAAGAATGGTAGTAGGAAAATGGATTTCTACGCTCGCATACATTTTGATCTACATGGCATATCTCCTTTCTTCCAATATCTTTGGAATTTACAGAGTGTCTAGCAGAAATAAATACTGTAGTTAAAGTTGTAATGTAGAAACTGCATTCGTGCTTGGTGACCTTAACGCTCATCCTGATGAGTTTGTTTTTTCGTGAAATGTTTCAGTTTTGTGCTGAGAAAATGTCGACAATATAATGAATAATAATAATAGGCACTATAATGAAATGCTATTAAGTTATAGCTCCAATACCTATACCTTTTTTAACGTAGTAGTGACCATGAAGTAAATCTTTGTATTTGCTCCAAGGTAGTAACGTTAGTGCCGCGCATACTCGTTAGCTTAACCATTGTCTAGTCACTGAGGTGGCAATATATTTGAATACGTAACGCGGTCTGATCATTTTCCTCTGTGTTCGAATTTTGATTTTAATATATTAAAGCGGCAACAGCTAAACTGTTATGACAATAAATAAAATCATCTGGGGTGACAGAGACAAGGCACAAATAAAAAAGTATAGTACGTTATGTGATAATAGTTTGTGAGACGTAGTTAGTGAAATGTAGTGATAAGTTATGTAACAATAAAAAGCATCTATTTGTGATTGACCAGTTATATAGTAGAATTGAAAGTGCCTTAACAGACGCCGCCGTTGCTAGCAGTAGTAATGTTTCCAAAATAGAAAGAAATGTGTAACTGGCTGGAATAAATATATATAATACAGAATGTGAAAAGGGAGGTTCGGCTTAGCTTTCATAATTGGAATTGCTGTAGTACACCGAATACTGGTTAAATATACAACGACATGAAAGACAAGAGATCTGTTTTCAAGAATAAACATAATGGTGTTAAAATTATGTAAACCATCGGAGTGTGTAGCACCGCATTATTGTCAGTAATTACGCGGGGCTCAATCCGAAAATGCCTCTAAATAATTTGAGCAATGTTTGCAATACAATTGACATCATCAATGCTTTTCAAGGCGGGTTCCAAAAAACAACCCATTTGTTAAATATTTGTCGAGACTGCATAGACACAATTGTGTAGTTTACTTTATTTTCTAATTACAAACAACCCTTCTCCTCCCGTGGATGTCGTAGAAGCCGACTAAGGGATTCGGAACCAGAGGGACGGGCAGCAGCGTCCCTTCTGTGGAACAGTAGCCATTCTGCGGTCACCAACCCGCCCACCAAGCGCGGTCAGTACTGGCAAATACCCCCCAAAATTATGAAACAATTTTAGAAATCTGTAGGGGAGGCCTTTGTTCAGCAGTGGACGTTCTATGGTCGATATGACGATGACCTATATGGAGTGTTTCTCTGAAATAAAAAGTTATTTTTACTATCTACATGTCTCTATTCACGAGTTAATAAACGACTGGGTTCCCGCTCGGGGTATTCCATGGGTCCAACACGCAGAGGCCCTTTGGAGAATTTTAATCTAAAATGTAATGGAACACTATTATTATTATTACCTACATGTCTCTCTAGTCACGAGTTTATTTATTTATAGGCTTACGCGGGGACATAGATCCAACAAGCATCACCGAGCGACCCAGAAGACGGTAGCACGCATGTGGTCACGCACTGCCGTGGGATGCTTTAGGGGATCCTATACAATCTCCCCGGGATGGTGACCGCTTTACAGTCACCCTCTCCGAGATGTGCCTATAGGCGTGGCACCAGTGAGCGGCTCTAGTGTGATAAAACGAGGACCTGGAGAAAGAAGAAGAAAAAAAAGTCCAACAAGCAGAGCCCTCTAGAGAATTTTAATCTAAAATGCAATAAAATAAAATGGACACTAACGGGGGATTCTCCATGGCTACAATATAAAATGAAGTCACAGATTGTCCCCGGTTGTATAGCACTACTGTCGAACGCTAAGGTTGGGAAGTTGATAAGGAATGAAAACTAGAAAGAAAACGGGAGCAACGGCGTCTGCCTTTCAACCTACATAGTGAAATTCTGTGGCAGAAGGTTGTGAAGCAACACCGGAGCATGAGCGGCTCGGGGTATCGAAGGGTGCGGCGCTCGTTTCTTCATCGTGCAACGTCCATCTATGATTGACTAGCAAGAGAAATGGCTTCGCGGAGACCCACAACTAACACTTGCTTTTATCATTGAAATCACCATCATTATCAGCCTATATCGGTTCACTGCTGGACATAGGCCTCTCCCAGTGTGCGCCATATATATAGGCCGCTGAGAGAGGCCTATAATTAATATATTTTTATTTTATTAGATTGTGTATTTGTTGTAAAAAACATAAAAATATAAGTGGAAATAGCTTACGGAAATATATCGCGTTTATTTCGTTAATTCTATATACATACGTACAGCATTATATACATACATACAATTCATATATTATTAATGCAAAAATAAATTAATTACAAAATTTGTTCCACATAAAATACCCGAAACTTCATCATTATCGTACAATACACAATTAAGCAAAAAAAATTATAGTGAAACATGCATGATAAATATATAAAATAAACTACTACTTTTGATACGCTCGACGTTCCGAATACTTTGCAGCGTCCGTGAGCACGAGCAGACTGTCTTATTAATATTGCATAATTAAAATTTTAATAAATGTCAACATTATTTTGGGTTGCAGGTTACACGTACAGATGACGTACGTAAGAATATAGAACGAATAAAATAAACGCGATATATTTCCGTAAGCTATTTCGGTCCAATTGCTGCTATTCGCCTAAAAGTCAGAAAATATTATAAAAATGCATTGTTCTGCCAACCCTAGTAGTATTAGTATTAGCTTGGTGCAGTGGCTGATACAGTCGGCTGCTGCACTCGCTCCGGGTCGGGAGTTCGATTGCCGCACGGAATAAATATCTGCAGGTAGTTGTTTCGGGTCTGGGTGTATTGTGTGTGAAATTTATGTCTGTAAACGCACCCACGACACAGGAGCAATCCTAAGACAGGCAACGATTAAAAAAGAAACTTACCTTTAAGGTCTACTGGGAGAGTTTCCCCTGAAATTCTAACAAAATATTTGTCTCCCTGTTATTTGTTACTTTTTCTATTCATTTTATCTCCAAACAAAAGAAATAAAACAGGTAACTAATATTCACTCTTGATTACATTATGGTAAGTAAGGGTTCAATTATTCAATAAAATTATAATGTAAAAACCTGACAAAAAAAATATACTAACTAACTAATACTATTTTTTGTCAGGTTCCGTATTACCGATATACACAATTTTAGTACATAAATTTGTAAATTCATACAAATTCGATCTTCCTCATAATAATTTATAGTAATATTTATTTCCTACTAATCAATACTAGTATTATAAATGTAAAAGTTTGTGAATATGTTCGGATGTTTGTTACTCTATCACGCTAAAACGGGCAGACAGGCAGACCATAGCCCGCATATAAATATATTTTTTATCCAGGGAAAATAAACAGTTCCCGAGGGATACACTATAAATCTTTCTGTGATAAGCAGAATTATACGCGGTCGAAGTCCTACATGAATTGTTGTTGGGTGTCATTGTTAATCAAGAGAATAAGATATTTACAATTCGACTTATTGCATTAGCCTAATTTCTTAATCTCAGTATACACGCTAGCATCGTGGTAGGTAAAAAACAAAATATAAAATTTTAGATCTTATAATTTCAATGTTACAGGACATACAAGCGTTTCAAGGTGTTGGCAGAAAGTCCACAGTGTAATTTTAAATAATTTGAGATGTTTTTGTCATCACAGTGGCTTCGTCAAGATGATAAATGTTTAGTTGAGTTCTTCTGGGAGGATGACGGCGGGGGAAGGTAGCACGGGAGTGCCAATGATGACGGGCTCAACGGCGACCGGAGCAGTCTCAACGACCTGGACGGGCTCCACGGGGACGGGGGCGGTCTCCACCACCTGGACTGGCTGAACTGGGGCGGTCTCGACGACCTGCACTGGCTCAGCGGCTGACTCCACAACATGGACAGGCTCAGCTGCAGACTCGACAACATGGACGGGCTCAGGCTGGGGTGCGAGCTCGCCGATGATGACGGGGGTGGCAACGATGGGGCTTGACTCAGAAACAACCTGGTTAATGTTCAGGATAATCTGCACTAGAGGTGCGCTGGCAGTGGTTTCGGTGACAGGGGCGGGAGCGACAATCACAGGAGAAGGCGCGACGACAGCGTCTTCAACAACAGTCACAGGAGAAGGCGCGACGACGGCTTCTTCAACGACAGTCACAGGAGAAGGCGCGACGACGGCTTCTTCAACGACAGTCACAGGAGTAGGCGCGACGATGGGGAAGTCCACGATAGCGGGGCCGACAGCAATGGGCTCGAAAGCGTCAATAAAAGCTGGTCCGACAGCGATGGGCTCGATAGCGTCAATAAAAGCGGGTCCGACAGCGATGGGCTCGAAGGAGTCGATGATGGCGGGGCCAACAGCGATGGGCTGAGGCTCAACGACGGGAGCGGCGCCAGCAGCTCCGGGGGTGATGAGTCCGCGCTGTGTAGGCACAGCGACGGCCACGGCGATGACGGCAGCAACACACAGCAGGAATTTCATTTCTGAAAATATATTTTGATTATTGAAATCAGTAGAGTAAACTCTAATTATATATCTGTCAGTGTAGTATCCAGATTAAGAACATACCACAATCGCATCGAGGATGTCGTAAAAGGCGACTTTGGTCTCGAAACCAGAAAGATAAGGCAGCAGCGTGTCTTCTGTGGAACAGTAGCCATTCTGCGCTCACCAACCCGCCTACAAAGCGTGGTGAGTACTGGCAAATTCCCCCAAATGACGACACGACATGCAACTGGTCGTTTTATGGGAAGGCTTTTGTACAGCAGTGGACATTTTTTGATGAAATTTCACATGACTCCATGTTGCTAATAAGAAACATAATTATTCTGCCAGTCCAAAAATTAATGTTTTATGGATAATGGATTGTCATTATAGAAAACACACAATTCAAAATATATGATAACAATAATATACTTACTTACTTGCTGCTTGTTTATAGCTGCAAGATACAAAGTATCTATGTTTTTCGATTAAAATTCACGGTATTTTATACGAAATTCTTATCAGAAAAGTTGATAAGTCGGTTTAGGGATTGTTTCACGATTCGAAGTTAGGTATGTATAATTCAAAGAGTATCCACATTTAGCTAAAATTACAAAGCTGCCTGTTCCTGGATTCATATTATGCTGGAATATTGAAACAGTTTTTTTCAGAGTGAGACATCCCAGACCTCAAACATCTGGGTAACGAAACGGTGAAAATGAACCCAGTAATAAGCCTTTTTTATATGTGAATTATTACCTTAGTTATTGAAAAACGCATACATGGAATATCTTCTATTAAAACGTTATATCTCAAGAGGTTACAGACAGATCGACAAACTTTACTAGAATCACATTATTCGGAATCAATTTGCTTGTTAAATACAAGTAGGCACATTGTACTCTAATACCAAATATCATCTATTTCGGTTCGACCCTTGCGGTCTGATTGACTAACAATAAAACTTTTCAACAAATAAAATACCGACTCCAAAAACCCTACTCGATATAAAAATATTAAAACCACTGAAAAGGAAAAATAACTTGATTTATGAAGTCTAAGATACCTAAGTATGTATAATTCAAAGAGTATCCACATTTTATCTAAAACTAGTTTTACCCTGCCACGCGGTGCTGTGGCTAAATGCACGTAATGACAACACGATATTGATTTTGAATAAATAAAATCAATTATGGGTCTCCTGGTTTAATAAAAACATGATACGGAATTCGTGGACCAGCTCTCGACGTTGTATTATCATACCTTTCCAAACGACAGCTAAAAGTAGGTATAAATGGTATAACATCATCAGGGTCTCTAATAAATATGGGCGTGCCACAGGGCTCAATTTTGGGCCCCTTTCTGTTCTTAGCCTATATTAATGATCTGCCTTATATGATGTCAGCATTAGGTAATACAATTTTATTTGCTGATGACACTTCGCTTATTGTTAGTATAAACAGGAAAGACAATGAAGTTGTACATGTCAATGAGAGTTTAATCTCTCTGTCTAAATGGTTTACTGCAAATAATCTCTAATTAAATGCAAATAAAACAAAATGTTTAAAACTTTCGTTGCAAAATGTACCTCAAGTCGGATTAGAAATAATTTTCGAAGGGTTGCCTTCGAAAATCTTGAGATTGTACATGAAACCGTATTTCTAGGTATAACCATTGATTATCAACTACAATGGGGTGCTCATATAAAGGCTTTATCAAGTAATTTAAGTTCTGCTGCATTTGCAGTCAGGAAAATTAGGCATCTAACTGACGTAGCTACGGCCAGACTATATTTTGCGTATACTATACTTGTATATTTCCACAGTTTAATGTCATATGGCTTTATACTCTGGGGAGCAGCAGCTGGTGTAGATTCAATATTTATATTACAGAAGAGCGCCATCCGCGCAATATATAATATGAGCCCTCGCGAATCACTTAGAGACCTCTTTAAAGATATTAACGTACTAACAATGCCTTCTCTTTACATTTTTGAAAATATTATGTTTGTCCGTAAAAACTTGCTAATGTTTAATGTCAAAAGCGAAATTAATGGCATATAAATACCAGAAATAGACATAAAATAGTAGTAGGTACCTAAATTTAGATTGTCCAATACCAACAAATCGTTCTTAGGAAACCGCGTTCGGTTTTAATCCGAACTTTTGCATGTAAAGTACTTTTCTTTCTTTCTTCTTCTTTCGTTGTTGTTCTTACTGCGTTTTTACTTTATTACGTATCTTGCTAGTTTTTATTTAACTGCACTGGTTAGTTTAATTCATCTGCCTTCAAACTTTCGAGGACTTCTAATAAAATAACATTTGATTGCAACCATATTACGCTTGTGCCGTGTGGTGCCGGCTTAGAATACCACCACCCCATCTCCTCCCGTGGGTGTCGTAAAATTCGACTAAGGGATTATCCGGAGGATGGGCAGCAGCGTCCTTCGAGCATATTAACAACTCAACTGCGATCGCCAACCTACCTGCCAAGCGTGGCAAAACCCCCCAATGTGCCCACAGCACACCCATATTGGTCGTTGTGGTGATCTTTGGGGGAGGTCTGTGTCCAGCAGTGGACTTCATTCGGCCGAAATGATGATATTACGCTTTAAAATATGGTTATACGTTATACGTTCAATTATAAATTCTTCAAAATTATAGCAAAACGTGCATAAAGATTTTTCTATGGACAATTTTTCTAAACTAAATACCGACATGGAGTTATGGAAGAAATACCAACCATTAATCTTTCGCATTGCATGATTATTAACAATAGGTATGCAACCCGATCGAAACGTCAAGCTATTCAAAGATAAGTTCCAGTTAATTCCGGTTTCTTAATATAATATGGAAGAAATGTTTAGAACTTAGGTGGGAATTTCAGAAACTGGTATATAAGTCATTATGACAGCCAAAAAATTTCAAAACAATATAAATTTCGAAGCAGTATTGTTACCGCTAGGCACTTATTGGACCCCTGGGGAGGGGGGGGTGGTTACTTTACAGTCACCCTCTCCAAGATGTGCCTGAAGTATGGGCTTGGCACCAGAGGGCGGTTCTAGTCTTATTATACGAGGTCCTGGAGCCCCCCTTAGGTGTCGAAGATGACCGCTCCAGTGGTTTTAGCCAGTAGGAGTCCGGCATGCCTCTCCACCCTTCCTCAGGGCGGAGAAGTTCATTTAGTCCAATGGACCCAATATCAAAAATGGCTCTTAATGGAATGGGATTTAATATTAACTGGCGTTTCAGTATTCGGCAGTATGACAGCCAGAAATGCCCCCCATGGGTCAGAGACAAAAGGCGTCTAAGGCTTGATATCAAGAGCATGAGCAGCAGCATCTTCCCGTGTGCTAATAACAACGTACTGCGATCACCAATTCACCTGCCAAGCGTGGCGATTAAGCCAATATTCCTTATCACCGATCATTGCAGTGATCATTGGGTGACCTTTGTTCAGCAGTAGCTGTATTTATTAGTAATCGGACTATTACCACCTGGATATCAGCCAGATTGTCGGTTAAATTACTCTCGTTTATTAATTTAGGAACCATTTTTCATAAAGTAAAATCGTCAATTTTACTTTGATTGACCTCTTCCTCGAAGCTTGACCTACCTAGTTAGGTTTGACTCAGGTAGATATACTCATCAGCAACTTTGAAATCAGAGTTCTTAAAGGATATTGGGACGGGCACGACATTGGCGTTTGATATGACTTTCATCTTGCCTGTGTTCATTTTAAGGTTGTGAACCTTCAGCATTATGCTGAGCTCTTGCACCACTTCTGCAACCGTTGTCGCCGGCAAATTGAAGATGAGTGATATAATCTCTTTTCCACTCCACACACACAGTGGTGATCAGCTTCGGGGAAATAACGTCCCCTGTCTGACACCTCTATGCAATCGAATTTCCCTGTTCATTTACTCGGAGCACCATAATGTGATGGTTTTGTATAAGCACTTTAACTCTTCGGTGGGCTGAGAGTCAATTTGGCACCACTGCAGAGATGGCAGCATCGCCCAGGATTTAATCGAATCGAAGGCTGTCTTATAGTCGCTAAAGCCTAGTGGCAGATTAAACTCCTCGGTCTTCTGTATAACCAGGCCTACAGTAAAGATTAGCCAAAGGAATTATTAGTGTATAGCGCAATTGGACCGCACACAACGTGCAAATAGCTAAGAAAATGAAAAGGTGTGTAAATTGCGTTAAGAAGCGCGTAGAAAATAGGATGCATAATATATGCTCTATGTGCAACGTCCATTTCTGCTTGACTAGCAAGAGAAATGGCTTCGCAGAGAACCACAATTAATACTGTCTTTATTATTTATATCACTATCATTACCAGCCTTTATAATTTATATCACCATCATTATCAGCCTTTATCGGTCACTGCTGGACATAAGGCCTCTCCCAGCGTGCGCCAGTTATATAGGCCGCTGACAAAGGCCTATAATTTATATATTTTTTATTAGATTGTATATTTGTTGTACAAAATATTAAAATATGTTCAATCGAAGCAGCTCACGGAAACATATCGCGTTTATTCCATTCATTCCATATGGAATGATATAGAACAGAATGAACGTATAGATGCTGTACGTAAGTATATACTTATAAACCCATTGATTGCGCCATAGGTAATCTTTTTTTAATGTATATTTTTCTATTTACACTCATTATTTACATATTTTCAACGAATAATATGAATTATAAATCTAATAAATATGACGAATGAATAATAATATGAATAATGATGGAAATATGAATCGGCCGCGGTGATGCGACGTAAACATTGGATTCGTGTGAACTTGTGGGTAAAAATATTTTTCCGTATTTATATTATGTTAATACAAGTAACTAAAATCGAAGACCAAACCCTAACAGTGTGGACAATCGACGAATCCTATAACCAATAACAATATGAAGTGATTTATATCAGTGACTTTCAAGTACCCATAACTCTAAATAGCATCTAACTTTCATAAAAACAAACATTTATCAATGACATACCCATAAAAAAAGTCTCAACAGTGCACAAATGATACAACAAAAGTAAGTTTATGGTTGCAAACATTTAAATTACAAAGTGAAAATAATCCGTCGACAAAATTGTGCTGTTAATAGTGTTAAACAATAAAATGACCTTTGGAGTACACACAAACTCAAACCAATTTGTGCCCACGCTAAATATGCTTGCCCCATAATTTTTTGATGATTATTGTCTAATCTCTCAAAGCATTAATACCTACATAACGATCTTATCGAATGCTTTGCGGGCTGTCAAAAATGTTCGCAAAGTTATTCTCTAACATGGCGAGAAATCGTAAAGTTAACGAGAAAGTTCGATAAGATACCGATAACATCTGACAGTAGAGTCTACCGATTATCGTTAATTTCGGATGGTTAGGACTTTGACCGATTTTCATCGCAAAGCGGTCGCTTAATAATAACGAAAAAATTCGGTTGCCGTAACAATGTTAAAATAAATGAAAGTCCCTACAGCCGAGATACCGAGAAAAATCGCTAATTATCTGGACATGCACCCTCTCCTTGTCCGAACGCAATCGGCTCCCGAAGTTGGGCTCGGTGTGCTAACGAGTCTGCAATTGAAAGTAAATAACGAAAAGTTTGCGATAATGTTCGTTCAGTTACCGATAACATTCGATAGTTTTGACCTTAGAGTCTACCAATTATTGTTATAACAAGATCGTTAGGACTTAGCGACCGATTTTCCTCGTAAAGTGATCGCTATATATGTCGAGACTGTAGGCCGGACACTTTCCCATGAAATTCCAACAAAGTTATTTGTCTTCCTGGCATTTTGTTACCTTTTCTATTAATTATATGATAAGAGTGAATATATGTACTTATTCTAAAACAAATAAGTACATATATTCACTCTTGGTTACATGAAGGTCCCAATTATTTAATCAATTTATAATGTGAGGTTGCGAGCGACCCTATAACTCATTTGTATGGAATAACGAAGAAACCGTATAGGTACCAATTTTTTGTTTGGTATCGTATTACATTACAGTTGTACACAATTTTAGTCTTTAAAATTTGTAAATTCATACAAGTTCGATCTTTCTCAAAATAATTTATAGTAATATTTGTTTCCTACTAATCAGTACTAATAAAAGTAAAAGTTTATGAAGATGTTCGGATGTTTGTTACTCTATCACGCTGAAACGGTTGAACGGATTTGGATTTAAATATATGTTTTATACCTGGAAAATAAACAGTTCCCAAAGGGATACGCGATAAATCTTTCTGTGATAGCCGAATTATACGCGGTCGAAGCTGGGGCTACCTAGATGTAGTCCTAGATGGATTATTGTTAGGTGTCATTGTTAATAAAGAGAATCGGATATTTACAATTCGACTTATTTCATTAGCCTAATTTCTTAATCTTATTATACACGCTAGTATCGTGGGAGGTAAAAAAAAACAAATTTTAAAATTTTAGGTCTTATAATTTCAATGTTAAAGGACATACAAGCGTTTCAAGGTATTGATAGAAAGTCCAAAGTTTAATTTTAAATTATTGGAGATTTTTTTGTCATCACAGTGGCTTCGTCAAGGTGGTAAATGTTTAGTTGAGTTCTTCTGGGAGGACGACGGCGGGGGAAGGCAGCACGGGAGTGCCAATGATAACGGGCTCAACGGCAACCGGAGCAGTCTCAACGACCTGGACGGGCTCCACGGGGACGGGGGCGGTCTCCACCACCTGGACTGGCTGAACTGGGGCGCTCTCAACGACCTGCACTGGCTCGGCGGCTGACTCCACAACATGGACAGGCTCAGCTGCGGACTCGACAACATGGACGGGCTCAGGCTGGGGTGCGAGCTCACCGATGATGACGGGGGCGGCAACGATGGGGCTTGACTCAGAAACAACCTGGTTAATGTTCAGGATAATCTGCACTAGAGGTGCGCTGGCAGTGGTTTCGGTGACAGGGGCGGGAGCGACAATCACAGGAGAAGGCGCGACGACAGCGTCTTCAACAACAGTCACAGGAGAAGGCGCGACGACGGCTTCTTCAACGACAGTCACAGGAGAAGGCGCGACGACGGCTTCTTCAACGACAGTCACAGGAGAAGGCGCGACGATGGCTTCTTCAACGACAGTCACGGGAGTAGGTGCGACGATGGGGAAGTCCACGATAGCGGGGCCGACAGCGATGGGCTCGAAAGCGTCAATAAAAGCGGGTCCGACTGCGATGGGCTCGATAACGTCAATAAAAGCGGGTCCGACAGCGATGGGCTCGAAGGAGTCGATGATGGCGGGGCCAACAGCGATGGGCTGAGGCTCAACGACGGGAGCGGCGCCAGCAGCTCCGGGGGTGATGAGTCCGCGCTGTGTAGGCACAGCGACGGCCACGGCGATGACGGCAGCAACACACAGCAGGAATTTCATTTCTGAAAATATATTTTGATTAGTGAAATCAGTAGAGTAAACTCTACTTATATATCTGTCAGTGTAGTATCCGGATTAAGAATATACCACAATTGCATCGAGGATGTCGGAAAAGGCGACTTTGGTCTCAAAACCAGAGAGATAAGGCAGCAACGTGTCTTCTGTGGAACAGTAGCCATTCGGCGCTCACCAACCCGCCTACAAAGCGTGGTGAGTACTGGCAAATTCCCCCAAATGACGACACAACATGCAACTGGTCGTTTTATGGGGAGGATTTTGTACAGCGGTGGACATTTTTTGGCTATGTTGCTAATAAAAAACATAATGATTCTGCCAGTCCAAAAATTAATATGTTTTATGGAAAATGGATTGTCATTATATAAAACACACAATTTCAATAAATGATTAAACAATAATATACTTACTTACTTGCTGCTTGTTTATAGCTGCAAGATACAAAGTATCTATGTTTTTCAATTAGAATTCACGGCATTTTATACGAAATTCTTATCAGAAAAGTTGATAAGTCGGTTTAGGGATTGTTTCACGATTCGAAGTTAGGTATGTATAATTCAAAGAGTATCCACATTTAGCTAAAATTACAAAGCTGCCTGTTCCTGAATTCATATTATGCTGGAATATTGAAACAGTTTTTTTCAGAGTGAGACATCCCAGACCTTAAACATCTGGGTAACGAAACGGTGAAAATGAACCCATTAATTTAAGCCTTTTTTATATGTGAATTATTACCTTAGTTATTGAAAAACGCATACATGGAATACGTTCTATTAAAACGTTATATCTCAAGAGGTTACAGACAGATCGACAAACTTTACTAGAATCACATTATTCGGAATCAATTTGCTTGTTAAATACAAGTAGGCACATTGTACTCTAATACCAAATATCATCTATTTCGGTTCGACCCTTGCGGTCTGATTGACTAACAATAAAACTTTTCAACAAATAAAATACCGACTCCAAAAACCCTACTCGATATAAAAATATTAAAACCACTGAAAAGGAAAAATAACTTGATTTATGAAGTCTAAGGTATGCCCCAACCATGGTTCATGCATACCAACGAGAAGTTAATTTTATACCTGGCCTTTTGAAGCTGGTATTTTTTTTTTGTTAATAAGATTTATTTGTTACTTTTTAGTGTAAATAAATGTAAGAACGTTTTCCAATTTGGTATCAGTAGTATTTAACACTAATAAAAATATGGTGGAAATAACCCATGTACTTCCTTCACCCCGGGAATGGGCGAAGGGGCATGCCGGACTCCTACCGGCTAAAACCACCGGAGTGGTCATCTTCGGCACCGAAGGGAGGCTCCAGGAACTCGAAATATCTCCATATAGAGCTACCCATTGGTGCCACGCCTTTAGACACATCTCGGAGGGGATGACTGTAAAGCGGTCATCCCCTCTAGCTGAGGGAAGGCGACTGTAAAGAGGCCACCCCCCCAGGCATATTTCGAGGGGATTGTAAAAAATTCCCCCGCAAACTCACACTGCGTTGTGCTGAGCACACAGCGCTACGTGACCACATGCACACCGCTGTAATCCCGGGGACCACTCGGTATGAGCACTCAGATTTCCCATTAAGCGCGCTCGCGACACCCAAGGCCCCCCTGCCATATGAACGACAGGGGGCTCAGACCTGTTAGACACGGGCGCCGCGGCGGTTGTTACCCCGGCTCCGTGTCCTCCTCCTCCAAGCGGGATCGGCTCTCTCCCGAACCCTTACGTACAACATAAGTTTATCGTATTTTTTCAACATTCGTTGACATCATTCTCTCTTACCCCATGGATGGCTGAACCTAATTTAATATTACAACTGTTAATACAAATCAGTTAGCGTTCAGTTCGTTTCATTCATACAGGTGAATTTTGTTCAGCATAATTTAAAATGATGATTTTGAGTCAATTGAAATTAGTTACCACAACTATATACAGAGTGTCCAGTAAATAGCACGACATACTGCAGGGGGTGAGAGCTTGGGTCAATACCTACCAAAAAAACACAATATATGTTCAGCAAAATCTTACGGATATACAGTAGTACAACATTTTCCGAAATATCGAAAAATCTCTACCTTGACACAGATTTTTAAGCATCTCGTAATGAAAAATTCCTTTTCTAGTTTTTTTTACCTCAAATTATTTGTGAATAGTTACTTTACTCATTGATCAGTCTTTATTCTATTAAAAACTAAAATGTTTTCAAGAAATACAATTTTTATTTCTTTCGTTAATTTTGTACTACTGTAAATCGGTAAGATTTTGCTGAACATATATTGTGTTTTTTTGGTAGGTTTATTTATTTATTTATACTTAATGTACACAAGTGTACAAAGGCGGTCTTAATGCCTACGGCATTTTCTGCCAGACGACCTTTGGGTGATGCAGAGAACAATAAGGTAGATGCACCAACAAAATATGAAAGAAAGATATAGATGCGAAGACATATTATACAAATACACAGACGTACATAAACATTACATGTATAAAAATATATTTATATATATGAAATAAACACATACATACATATTATAATATAATAAATAGACACAGATGAGAAAAAAAAATTAGAATCAGAGTTGAGATGAATCTGCAGACGTCTTTTTGAAAAGGTATTTTCGTAATTTAATTTTAAAGGTGTTCCAATTGTTAGCCACTCTGATTTCAAGGGGGAGCGAATTCCACAGTAAAACAGATTGGACGAAGAAGGTAGAATGATTAAAGCCAGAGTTATGAGTGGGACATTGAAGGAGACGATTATTACTAGAACGAAAATATTTATTGTGGTTGGAACAAAAATACTGGAAGTGAGAAGATAAATAAGAAGGAGAATTAGGAGAGTATAATATAGAAAACAGGGTGGTAAGTGCTCTCATATTTCTGCGCTGGCGAATAGGCAACCAATTTAACAGTAATCGATACGCAGAGACATGATCATATTTACGAAGGTTGAAGACGAATCGAATGCAAGTATTGAGACGACGGTCAAGTTTGTTGAGTAAATCTGCATTCAGGTCAAAGTAACGCACATCACAATAGTCGATTATGGGAAAAATTAAAGTCTGTACAAGCGTTGCTTTTGTATGCGATGGGAGAAAGTTTTTGAGCCTATAGAGAGACCGCAGGATTCCAGTTACTTTTTTAGTATGTCGTGCTATTTACTGGACAGCCTGTATGTCTCGATAAGTACCAATTTTAGTTTGGTATATTCTGACGATCGGATTCCTGATGACTGTTAGTAAGCGCACAATCGTGGTCACATTTTATAACAGCTAAGTTAAAAGTTCTTAAAAGTCAAAGATTCTCGAGTGGAGACCATGCACCGGGAAACGCAACGTGAGCGGCCTCCGTCGAGATGGAAGGGCTTGTAAAAGCTAGGAGTCGTAGGAGTCGTGCGGTCGGTACGCAACCATCATCATCATCATATCATCCACAGGACGTCCACTGCTGAACAAAGGCCTCCCTTAGATTTCCACAACGAGCGGTCACATGCCGCTCTCATCCAACGACTGTATGCAACCAGCCGTTTTGGAAATCGATGGGGAAGGCCTTTTGGACGTCCTGCGAGGGAAAGGTGAGGTTGGTCAATACTGAAACCAGACGGCACAATACAAACGATTAAATTTTTCCGCACGATACGAAGGTTTAAATGTCATAAATTATAACGTTTCAGTGCGAAATGTTATCACTAAATTACTACTACACACTATCAATAAAATAAAAAATATTTAATCTACTCGTAATTAATCCATACTGCAATAAAAGTGGTTGAATTATAACTTTTCCGGCAACATCGTTCATCTGATAGATTCGTTAAAATTTATGAGCATTGTGTAAAATTGATTTAGTTTAGAAGCTTAGAATAATTATACCTAGAAGGATAATCAGCGCACGCAACGCGTAATCATTTAAACGGTGGCGGATATGACACCATTGACTGGACGGCCTGTTAGTGCTCTATCGTTTTTTTGGGAATAATGCGCCGAAAAAAAGGAAGATTTGTGATAATCAACCTATTTTTCGGCAGCATTATCTATGCGCTTGTGTGTTACAGCGAAAGTAATAGTAGATTAAAACAGCACGGTTGGCGCAGTGACCAAGCAATTTGCTTTCTGCACAACGTGTCATGGGTTCGATCTCGGACGGAACAAATATCTGTATGATCTATAGACCGGAGTTTCGGAGCTGGGTGTTTGTGCATGTAAAATTTATATGTCTGTAAACTGTACCCACGACACAGGCGAAGTCCGAGGGAGGACAAATAAAAAACAAGTTATCGGTATTCGGTGAACATAAATACTGTGGCCTTGACTACCTCCTCACTTCCCCTTCTCTAATCTGCTTTCGCACGTCCAGCCGTTGATTAACATACCTAGTCATATGACAGGTCCAATAATAGTTCCACATGTAGTCAAGATATCATCAAGTAACTGTGATCTGAACTTCGTCAACTTTACTAGTGCTATACATTAATTGTTATCAGTTTCCTATTGTGTTAGAGGCAATTGTCTGTTTTGTTATTGTGTGTATTTTACATTTAATTAGTCTTCTTTGGTCGCACATACCTTTTTTTTTATTGATGTCCAGTGGAAATTCTACATGGAACTTCCTTCACCCCGGGGAAGGGCGAAGGGGTATGCCGGACTCCTACCGGCTTAAACCACTGGAGCGGTCATCTTCGGCACCTAAGGGAGGCTCCAGGTCCTCGTACGATCACACTAGAGCCGCCCACTGGTGCCAAGCCTATTGGCACATCTCGGAGAGGGTGACTGTAAAGCGGTCACCCCCCCAGGGGGATTGTAAAGGATCCCCCAAAATGTCCCACGGCAGCGCGTGACCACATGCGTGCTACCGTCTTCTCTTGGGTCGCTTGGTGTGGGCACGCAGATTCCCCAATCTACGCACCCGCGAACCCAGAGGTCCCCTGCCTCACAGCAACGCCTGCGGTTTCAGGCGTGTGGGAATTAGGCGCCAGGGCGGTTGTTACCCCGGCGCCGTCTCCTCCTTCTTCGAGCGGGGACGGCCCTCTCTCGATCCCGCTCTGCGGTCTCCTTCTGGAGCATGACGCTCTCACAGAAGGAGACCACTGCATTCCAGTTTTAGTGCTCTGCCAACATAGCCGACACTACTGCTGGCAGAGAGAGATCTTGGTGTCCTAGCTGCGAACATGTAGGGAACATACCCAGCTTTTGGCCTAGAGGGAAGCAAACGTGTAGAAAAATAAATAAGATAAACAGAAATGTGCATTTGTTAGGTGGCAGACTTTTTCTTAAAACTTTTTCCTATAGCCCTATGAATACAACTTATTTAATATCATGCTTAAATTTTTTTGTCATTCAAGCTATTTTAATTTTATTATAAAATCGGTTTTGTAAACAACAACTACAAATTGCCATTTGTAAATACAAACATTTATTCTTTGATAACAAATATCGGCGTAAAAGTTTGTATTCGTTTCAAATCAGGATTAAATTAATTTATCACCGTGTTAGATAACGGTTTTATATAAAATACTGTGGATCTAATGAGAATCTATAATTTGTATCTACCAGTACAAGAAATAACAAGTGAGTAAATAATATACATCTTTTACAAAATACAAGCGTTGACGTCAACGGTTGTATTTGAGGTGGCGATTTAGTATAATCGTTTATCGTATCGTAGTAGATGTGATAGCGCGATCCTATTGTCTATTCTTCTTCTTCTGAAGACAGAATTGTGTTGATCCGAGGTCGAGCTCGTCTTAAACTATATCAGCCCGTAACTCTCCCAATACAGAGCAAAAACCTCTTCTGATATGCCTAGGCCACACCCACCCCAATAACGCGAATTTTTCACAGCAAGCCTTTCCATTTCATATGTTATGCGGTACGGTTCGCAAAACTTTATTCTTTAATTTTCTATATTGCCCCCCAAAAGAGACCCCCATATTCAAAATTCATTTATTTACGTTAAAAGTGTATGATTGGATTGCAATAATCCATATATGTACGAAATTTCAACTAAATTGGTCCAATAGATTCGGAGCAAATTGCCTGTGACAATTTGCTCCGAATATAATAGTAATATATCTAGTAATATAATCCGACAGACAGATACACGAGTGGTCCTATAAGAGTGTCGCCGTTTTTTCCTTCGGACGTTAGGAACCTTAAAAAAGGACGCCATGAAGTAAGAAAGCACAATATAGTTTATAATATCACTGTTTATGTGTCGCCTTAACTTGTGGTGATCGCAAGCGTCAGATAATGTTTATACATTGTCATCAAACTTACTATAGTAGTAAACAAACACAGTAATAATGCCAAACGTGTTACTTGAACCAGAAATGAAACTCCTGCTGACTGTTGCTGCCGTCATCGCCGTGGCCATCGCTGTGCCCACACAGCGCGGACTCGTCACCCCCGGAGCTGCTGGCGCCGCTCCCATCGTCATCCCTGGTGGCGCTGGACCTGCCCCCGTCGTTGAGCCTCAACCTATTGCCGTTGGCCCCGCCATCATCGACTCCTTCGAGCCTATCGCTGTTGGCCCCGCCATCATCGACTCCTTCGAGCCCATCGCTGTTGGACCCGCTATCGTTGACGCTTTTGAGCCTATCGCCGTTGGCCCCGCCATCGTAGACTTCCCCATGCCCGATGGCGGTGCCGTCACCGCCCCCTCTCCCGCAGTTATCGCTCCCGCTCCCGTCGCTGAAGTCGCTGCCAGCACTCCCCTGGTCCAGATCATCTTGAACATCAACCAGGCTGCCGCTGAGTCAACCCCCATCGCCCCCACCCCCGTCGTTGCCCCTGAAGCCATCCAGCCTGAGCCCGTGCATGTTGTTGAAACTGCTCCCGTCGCACCTGTCCAAGTTGTGGAAGTCACTCCCGTCCAGGTGGTAGAGACTGCCCCCGTCCAAGTGGTGGAGACCGCGCCCGTCCCCGCGGAGCCTGTACAGGTCGTCGAGACTGCCCCCGTTGCCGTTGAGCCCGTTGTCATTGGCACCCCCGTGCTGCCCTCTCCCGCAGTCGTCCTTCCCGAGGAACTCAACTGAATATAAAACGTATACTTGTCTTATAAAATTATAACCCAACTACTAAAACATAAATCCCGTGAAATATTTGCAGACGTTCTGTCCAAGATAAAAACGTTCCAAAACTCTGAAAAAATAAATCAGATCTGAATACTTAAAAATGTCGTTTAATTTTTAATCTCTGTTGTCCTTACCACAATATTTTTTATCATCATCATTTCAGCCGTAAAAACGTCCACTGCTGGACAGAAGCCTCCCCGAAAGATTGCCACACCGACCGGTATGTGTTTGTGTTGTGTGCTCATTGGGGTGTTGCCCTAATCGCCACGCTTGGCAGACTGGTTGGCAATCGCAATTGAGTTATAAAAATATTCGAAGGATACTGCTGCCTATCCTCCGGCTAATCCTATAGTCGGATGGGATCCCATGGGATGAGATGGGGTGGTGATATTCTTAGCCGGCACCACACGGTAATAACTTTACAGCAGCTGAATTGCTGCGGTATCAAAATCCATATTTGGCATGCTAATGTACAGGTAGTTACTACATACCTAGAGATTTCCTAAAAATCAAACCTAACCAAACGAAAATTATTAACTTTCCGGGTTATCAGACACTCGAAGTGGAAGTATTACACAAGTGCACTCGGTTTAAGCCAACTTAAAGAAATCTGTTGATTCAAAACAGAATCCAGTAAAAGGATCTATTCGGGAACATAACATTTAGATTCTAAATTCACAATCCATGTTTTGCCTTCAGACGCAAACTGCTCAGCACTGAACGTATCTTGGCTGATATGATGATGATGATGACCAGTGACAGTAGAGTTCTACATGAAGGGCTCGTCGGGGCGGTACTACAGTCCTATCTATTTCACCCGCCATGATAATTGTCTAAGGGCCTGTTTCACTATCTCTAAGTAAATTTACGAGTAACTACTTGTCAACTAGCGTTAATTGCCAATTAAAAGCTACAAGTAACGTTTCTCAATTTCATAATAGATAATAATCTTTCAAGTGGTTACTCGTCGGTTTACTTAACGGATATAGACAATTTTGGTATCATTCGTTCTTTTCCATTCGATTGCTCAGATTTAAGCGTCCTAAGCCAGTAAAACGTAGATGGAGTGTAAAACAACACAAACGTTATATGACTTGTCATTTAACTGTCAACCTAAATATCTTAATGTCAACAACACTTATTTCTGCTGGCACCGCATAATTTCTGAAAAATTAGTTTCCATAGATATATTTTGATTTAAATGACATAACCTTGTGACGAAGTCATCCTTCATCTTCATTTCAATCAACCTCTTTCATGACTTCAAATCTTTTATTTCCATCACTGTCCACCTCACGAATCATTCTTTATTCAAATCAAAATTCGAATTTATGTGACGTAGAGTCGCTCTTCATATTTTGATGATTATCATTAGATTATCATTAGACATTCGATTCTGAACGCTAGTGGTTCAACACACAGCTGTCGCTCTGACAAATAGTCACCTGCAATATAACAATTCCTTATTTTTAACTAGCTTAAATATTGTGTTTATAAGCTATATTTGAAATATATAAACATCACCATGAAGATGAAGTGTTGAAGTTGTGAATATCAATATACCTATATAACATATATGCTACGTTTCATTGAATCACAATAACTGAACTCCGTTACTTGCTGCCGTGGAGAGAGCCTCCTAGTTGAGCTAACCGGGAAGAAACACGGAGGGAGGCACTCCGCGACAACCTAAAACATTCCCATAATCTAATTTCCCAAAATTAATATATATGTGTAGTAGTTTTAGTTATTTAACAAACATTTTAGTGCATAATCTTATTTTATGCCTTATTAGGCCATGTACTTGTATGATTGCACTTTTGAATAAACGAAATCTAGCAATAAAACCAACTTCCTCAATATCAGTAAAATAATTCATCCGTTTTTTGAATACACGATTTCTAAGATTTCTTGATAAGGAAATAAACTCTTCTTCGTCGATTTGGTATTCTCTAGCAAATCAAACAAATCCATTGGAAATTTTTTTTGGAAGATGGTAATAATTTTTGTTTTTAAATATAACCTATCGCGGCACAGTGTATTTAAAATTTGCCAAATTTCAGGCAGTGTCAACTGTTGATTAGCTTACTAGCTTACTACTTGGCACAGAAACTTACGAGTAAGTTACGGGCGAGTTTAATTGTTGATTAGTACTACTCGGAGGTGGTGGATATGATATTTTAGGTTAACAGTCACTTTAATTCGTAGTTAGCTTACTCATGACTTTACTTGAAGGTGGTGAAAGAGGACCTTAGTATAATTGTTTCAAGTGTTTGACATTCTAACAAATTACAAAAAGGTTAGGTACAACATAAATTGTTTTGATAGACAGACATTAGATATGGGGTACTTTTTTATTGTAGTGAAATGATGCTGAACATGACTGCCCCAGTTATTTTAACGGGTATGCTTATCTTACGAGGACCTGAAGCCCGTCAGTGCTGAAGATGACCGCTCCAGTGGTTTTAGCCGGTAGGAGTCCCTTCGCCCTTCCCCGGGGCTAAGGAAGTTCATGTAGAATTTCCACTGGACATCAATAAAAAAAAGGAGTCCGGCATGCCCCTTCGCCTTTCCCCGGGGCGGAGGAAGTTCATGATGAATTTCAACTGGGGACCAATTACAAAAATGGTCCCACGCGCCTGAGCCCCCTATCGTTGCTATATGGCGGGGGGCCTCGGGGTCGTGGGCGGGTGTAGATTGGGGAATCTGCGGCCCATACCAAAGAACCCACGAGAAGACGGTGGTGCGTATGTGGTCACGCGCTGCCGTGCGCGCAGCATAGTACAGCGCACAATGAGGCTTCGGCAGATCCTTTACAATCTCCCCGGGAGGGTAACCTCTTCACAGTCACCCTCTCCGAGTATGAGTGTGCTTATAGGCATGGTACCAATGCGGCTCTAGTGTGATCATACGAGGTCCTGGAGTCCCGGCCCTTAGGTGCTGAAGATGACCGCCCCAGGGGTTTAGCCGGTAGGAGACCGGCATACCCCTTCGCACTTCCCCGGGGCGAAGGAAGTTAATGATGAATTTGAATGATGATGTTGACGAATGAAACTGTAACCAATAAAAATAAAAACTGGGTTCCGAAATTGCTATTATTACTATGAATATATTGTCTATTGTTGAATTCGGTTTTGTACCAATAACTTATCCCAAGAACAAACTTAACATCGTATATATTGATAATCACCACGCTTCGCAGGTGGATTGGTAATCGCAGTATGTTATAATTTTCTGGCGTCAGCTTAGTCTGTTACGCTGACGACACTCTGGTGTTGGCCAGCGGGGAGTCGTGGAGTATAGAACCACCCAGTTCATGGATACGCGTTGGTGGACACGGCCACGCCTTTAGGCACATCACGGAGGGGATGACTGTAAAGCGGTCACGCCCTCACGCCCTCTAGTGGAGGGAAGGCGACTGTAAAGAGGCCTCCTCCCCAGGCACCTCTTGGGATTGTAAAGGATTCATCAGAAGCCTCGCTATGCGCTGTGCTGTGCACACGGCGGCACTGGACCACCTGCACACCGCCGTCTTCCCGGGGGTCGCTCGGTATGAGCAGAGAACGCAGATTTCCTAATAGACGAGCTCGCGACCCCCAAGGAAGGCCATATAAAGACGACAGGGGGCTCAGGCGTATCGGGCACGGGCGCCGCGACGGTTATTACCCTCGGCTCCGTGTCCTCCTCCTCCGAGGCTCCGGCGCTCTGCAACCTTCTGGAGCATGACGCTCTCACGGAAGGAGACTACAGCACTCCAATTTTCATGCAGTGCCAGCATGGCCGACATTACTACTGACAAAGAGAGATCTTGTCTGATCCGATCGACCAGGATCCGCCACTCGACAGCCCACGCAGGGCACTCTCCAAGCTTGTGATGTGCGGTATCCTGATCGTCTCCACAGTGATGACACTGTGCCGCGACCTCGCGTCTTATCCTGTACAAGCACGCGCCGAAACAACCGTGTCTGGACTCTGGTAAATACCTGCGTCAGGCGGAATGTGACGCGCTCTCTCCTTTTGAGCCAGGCTCCGAAATGTGGGAAGACAGCCTGAACGACGCGCTGTGGGGGGGAACTGTGGCAGCATGAGCCGCTCGCGCCACAGCTCGAGTACACGCCACCGAGCCTGCCGTCTCAAATTTCCACTTATTAGCCTCGTTGGTTGCCTTATTTTCAACTTAATGAAGTCGTTTAGAAGTGGAGATTTAAATTCCAAAGTATACTTTTACGTTTTATGTTTTATAATCAATCTTAAGACCTAGATACATATGTTCTTTAACATTTTCAATCGACGTACATAATAATTTTAAGCCTGGCTGGGGGCCTCTTTTGGCTTCGACCAGAAATGACCGGTTAAGCAACCACATTTCCCAGAAATGTATGCGAGAAGCCAAAAAAAACTATATTTACCATTTACATTTTTTTCTATTCTAGTAATGCAGCATTCTAGCCTCAGCTCACATAATTAGTTAATATAGTTATAGTTAACGTTTTATAGTCATCGAAATACTCCACTTCTCCAATAATACACTTCAAAGTGAAACACATTAGCCGGTAGTCGTATGAACGAGATAAATAATAATGCCGCCTCCTCTTCTATTATTCCATAACTCTTTATACATTAAAGTAATCCTGTATTTCAAATCATGGTCTTATTGTGTCTGTGATGTTTAGCTTCCGTTATTATAATCAGGGTGAACAACCACGGAGCTGGTAGCAATAATAGATAATATGTGTATCATGTAATAGATGCGGGTGATTTTTTATCAATGATCGTATATTGACATATTATACAAGTAATTCGTTGTATTCCGGTCGTATGTCGCAGGTAAAATCTATCGACTGCCGGGGGAGCGGTCTGCCGGGGGAGCGGTCTGCCGGGGGAGCGGTCTGCCGGGGGAGCGGTCTGCCGGGGGAGCGGCCTGCCGGGGGAGCGGTCTAATGCAGAAAAGCGTACAACTCACCCCCGGCTAGAGGTAAGAAGAAGGACACCATGGGGTTTTAGCCGGTTTGATCCCGGCATGCCCCTCCGCCCTACCCAAGGCGGAGGAAGTCCAAGAGGATTTCCCCACGTTAAAAAAAAAGTAAAATCTATACAAGAATTATTTACTCTCTAATAGTAATGAATCTGACTGATTATTAATCATAACAAATTAACAACTGAGAAGCTGACAATCAATGCAGGTAAATACTTACATCTTCAGAGCTTGATAACGGTCCTTTCTATAGTGTAGTGAGACCTTATTTTGTAGTCCCATTTAGGGAACAAGGTGTGGTATTCATTCATAGAGAAGTATGCCTGGCGGGCCGAAGCCCAACGTTGGGCTTGGGTTGTTGGGCGTCTGTATATATGCAGCGTTGCACGAGTACTTTTTTTTATAGTTTTTGATTTCCATACACTTTACATGCGTGATTCAGGTTTCTCTGACGTCATCGGAGAGTTGCACTTAATGTTCAAGTAGAGTTCGCTGTAAGTTGTTATATGATGGCGATGTAGGTGTCGCCACACGCCATGACAATTCTTTCTATGTTGAATGTGTGTGTTAGACTTTTTTGTCACCCTCTCGTTTACGTACCTATTTTTATTTTATTTTTCTCGATTCGGATGTGAAATATTATTAATTTATTATTAACAATTTGACTTTTGACTTGTAGGTACTTTTCAATTCCTAATTTAAGTTTTTATACTATATTGAATATTGTATTTAACTCATTGAGTTAATAGTAACATATATACATCAATGATTTAATTATGTAGATTTGATTAATTTTGTATTTTCTTGTATATTTAGTTGCCAATAAAGTACTATGACTATGAATATGTTTTATTCAAAGTTGTAACGAAGCAGATCGATCTATTTTGCCGTTGCCGCGGTTATGCCTCCGATGAGTGGTCATTGCTTAGCAATCGAGCATCTAACGGCCAAATACTGAAACGCCAGTTAATATTAAGTCCCCGCTTTAACTAATTGAGCCACTCGCGGCCGAATACTCAAACGCCATTTAACGTTAAGTCCCCGCTTAAACAATTTGAGGCGCCCGGTTTTGTACCGGAAACAGGTTTCTCGAATAGTTAAAGCGGGTACTTAACGTTAAATGGCGTTTGAGTATTCGGCCGTCGGTTTCGTAGCGAAAACAGGTTTCTCGAATGGTTAAAACGAGATTTAATATTAACTCAAGTAGAACTTGAGTCAAAACCGCGTTAATAAAAAACGAACACCACATAATAGGTTAATTTATATTCAATTGATGCAATCTCGACTCTAGTTCTACTTGAGCTTTGATTCTCAATTTATAATACGGGCCTAAAAGTGAAAGTAAGATAAACGTGCGAATAAAATATTTTTATTCATTTAAACCAATAATAGCACTTATGAATAGTAGATACTTTAGTTAGTAGTACTAGTAGTTAAGGCACTTTTGACGCAGTGGCTAGTCATTTGGCTTTCTGCGTTACGTATCGCGGGATCGACGCCCGCACGGGATAACTATCTGTCTGCCTGCAGATAGTTGTTCCGGGTTTAGGTATTTGAGCATGTGAGATTTATATGAGTCTGTAAACTGTACCCACGACACCGGAGAAATACAAGTGCGGGGTGATCGTTTAAAAAAGTATGCTGGTTAGAACCGTTCCTCTTGTCATAACTATTGTTACGAGTAGTCACTATGTGACGAAGCCATCCTTCATCTTCATTTCAATCAACCTCTTTCATGACTTCATACCTTTTATCTCCATCACTGTCCACTTCATGATTCATTCTTTATTCAAATCAAAATTCGAATTTAGTATTGTGGTGTCGAATCGTTCATATTTTGGTCATTATCGTTACACATTCGATTCTGAACGCAAGTGGTTCGACACACAGCTGTCGCTCTAGTCTAATAGTCTCCTGCAATATTACAATTACTTATTTTTAACTAGCTTAAATTGTGATACTTAAATTGTGAAAGCTATGTTTTAAAAATATAATCATCTACATAAGTGTTCACGAAGTTGTAAATAACAATATACCTCTACAACAATGTATATGATACGTTTAATTGAATCACAATAACTGAACTCCGTTACTTGCTGCCGTGGAGAGAGCCTCCTAGTTGAGCTAACCGGGAAGGAAACACTGAGGGAGGCACTCCGCGAAAACTAGCTAAAAAGCGTGACATCCGCCTTCGCCGCTCTGGCGGAGGGAGCGTGTCTGATCGTAGACCCACGCATCTATCTCCGCCAGGATGTCGAAAGGCGGAAAACGCGCCAGGAGAGTTACCGCCTCGTAGGACACCTTTCGGTATCCTCGTGCGATCCGGATAGCCACTCTTCGCTGCAGACCGTGAATTTTGGTTCTGCAGCGCTGGGCACCTGACAGTCGAGCTGACCATACAGGCGCCAATTAGAGGGCCACGGACCGCACAACCCCTCAAGCCTGTCCCACCTAGTTGGAAAAAAGTGAGGCTGGTTACTGATTACATAACTGCCGTGTAATGCCGGCTAAAGGCGACTTTAAATTAACTTTTTTACGATAACCTTTCTTATTTTCAAGAATAATTGGACCGAAACGATGTTTGAAGTGAAAACTTCTTTTAGCGCGGTACGCATATTTTTGGATGAGATAAAATCTCTGGACTCGCGACACCGTTACGAGACGCAGTTATAGTTTGTACATATAGCATACCGCGAACGCGTATAGATAAATTTAAAAAAAACAGTTTTCACTTCTGTCGGCACTCCCGGAGTGCCACCCGTATTTATTCTTCTGATCTTACTATACCATGCAGTGCCGACATTTAACTAGAAAAGCGATGTTGAGAACTATATATTTGTTAAATGTTGAATACTAGACTAGAACAATACTAGGCGTGCTAGAAGCAGGCGCGATCCAGTGCAATGGTACTGATGTGATTGGCACCAGTCAAAGCGTCATTTCAAGAAGTCTACAAACCTCTGGTTGATTAAAATGTATGATTAAACTGTCATGTCAGCATAATGCTGACCAGACCAACAGACAAAGAAAATGTGACGCAGAAGAGGCGGCAAAGCGTGACACCAAAATAATCCCTAACTTCTTTACCAGAAACAGAAAAGTAAAATTGCTTCGAACATTTTGAGGTACTTTTAGTTCGCTGGGGGTAGATAACTAATGTGAAACTGTTCAAAACCACTTCATAATACAGCCTTTCATGTACATACGCTCCCAAATATTGACAGATAGAAAACAATAGGGTGCGTGGCCCGACACATTTTTGTATTATATTCGTCATTTTGTGGTGTCCATCCAATGTTTATCAAGTTAGAACAGTCTTTCTGCCTTTCAATTTTCCTAACGTTTACGCTTCTGTCCTAGAATACCAGTCAGCCAGGGGGACCGCCAGCTGGGGTGCCAGGTGAGAAAACCTCCTCGTGCACTTGCCGGCTGCTGGTCCCTTTGGATGTCGAAGGGAGGAGCAGTCATCGGGCAATCAATCATCAATGCACCGAGCATTCTAAGCACCACTACTGTACTTTTCGGAGCATCTTGTTGCCCGCGTATATCCTAACTCTCTCTATATACTCTTTTTGTTTTGATTTTATTTTCGAGTTTCTGTGTTTTTGTTTCTTGTAGGACCTGCAGTCTTATTGTTAATAATTATTCGTAAACCAGCGTTGACCAGTGCGTGGTTTAACCACTGGGCACTGCAAACATTGCTGAGTCTGTTCCGTTTACCATACTACACAATATTTTATGTATCTTTTGTTTTTTTTTTATTCTTATTTTATAATTATGTGTGTGTGTGGTAATAAAATGTCTTTATCTTATCTTATCTAACATGGAGGGCGACACAGGCTGTACCGTAGAGGTGTTTCTTCGCGTGCGGCCCTATGTGCCCGCACCATGGCCTGAGTGCGTAGTGGGAAGACTTACCTCACCTGCCCCCGTCGATATCGTAATCTCGGTTGGAGTGTCACGTGGTCGCGTCTCACAGATTCGACTGGCACCAAGGGTCATAGCTTAACAGCCTGATCTGTGAGGAAGAAGGCCTCTATAATAAATCTCCGAACCCAAGTTTGGCTTGCGGGAGGAATGCGTGGTTGGGAAGTTCAGACTCTAGTACGCACTTCCAGGGAACCAGCGGACTTTCTACCTGTAATGCGCTTACATGGGTACAAGGGCCACTGCCGGAATGGAACTTTTACAACACACATTCTTATGGGAACTATTATGGATTAAATGCACTAAACCAAGAACGTCGGGGATGTGCACATGGAGGAATTCCACACGCGCCCTACTCTGATAAGAAGCAAGTCAGCGTTGAAGTCGATGCCTGCTCTCGGAGGCTCGAAGAATCCCGTTATTGTGTCACAGTGCCGATATAATATTAATAACCCTGTGAAAATATGTTATTTACATCCTCCATCCAGGAGCATGCTGGACACCTACCGGCGAAAACCACCAGAGCGATCATCTTCGGTATTCCAGGTGCACGGCAGCACGTGACCACTTGCAAGCCGCTGTCGCCCCGGGGGTATGAGCACGCAGATTCAGACTGTATGCGCGCAGAGTACATGCGCGCTCGTGACCCCCGAAATATTCTCAACCTAGTCGACCTATTTTAATATAATTTTATTTTCATTACTTATGTAGCAGCGAGTGCGTCATCTACCGCCTGTTGCAGGTATTCACCGGCCACGGTTACTGCACAGGACAGGATTCACTCAAGTGGAACAATGCCGCTGTGAAAGCTACCAGGATATCGCACAGCACACGCTTGAAGAGTACTGATTCCGGATCCTGGTCGGTTGGATGGGGCAAAACCTCTTTTAGGCGGCAGTAGTGTCTGGCTATGTAAGCAGACAAGAATTAAATGCAGTGGTCTCCTTCTGTGAGAGCATCTTGCGCCAGAACTAGACTTCAAAGCGGAATCTGCATGCATCGACCTCGGGAATACGGTGGCGCGCACTTGGTCTCGTGCCACCGTGTGCGCAGAACAGTGCACAGTAAGGCTTCAGGGAAATCCTTTACAATCCCCCCGAAATGAGCTTTGGGGGCGGCCTTTTTACAGTGACAACCGTACTGCTAGAGAGGGTGACCGCTTTACAGTCATCCCCTCCGATATATGCCTAAAGGCATGGTACCAATGGGCTCTAAATCGAGATTTATCGAGCTCCTGGAACCTGGTGCCGACGATAACCGGTCGATGATTGCATCTTCATACTTGTACCATCTACATTTGTCATGATAGACTAGATTTAGATTTTATCGCATACAAACTAACGACATAAATAAAAATAATGTTTAATAGCCATAATAGATTTTATTACTTCAATAGGGTGCGTAGTAACCTATGCATATTTGTTATATATGGCAAAGGTTCATTGCTCACATACTCAGTTCAGTTCTTCGGGGAGGATAACAGCGGGGGCGGGGATGATGGGGGTGCCGATGATGACGGGCTCAACGGCGACAGGTGCGGTCTCGATGACTTGGACGGGCTCAGCCTCAACGGGAGCGATCTCCACCACCTGGATGGGCTCAGGAGCGACCTCAACAACACCGATGGGGTTGACGGCGATCGGAGCAGTCTCAATAACCTGTATGGGCTCAGGCTTGATAGGCTGGGGAATTACTACGGGAGCGGGGGCGACGGGGCCCGGGGTACCACCGGTCTGTTTGATGTTCACGATGATCTGGACCAGGGGACTGGGCGTGCCTGGGGCGATGGGGCCAACCACAACGGGAGAAGGCACGACGGCGGGGGCAGTGACAACACCATAGTCGGGAAGAGGGAAGTCCACGATAGCAGGGCCAACAGCGATGGGTTCGTACTCAGATTCAGACTCGACGACAGCGGGTCCAACGGCGATAGGTTCGTACTCAGATTCGGATTCGACGACAGCGGGTCCAACGGCGATAGGTTCGTACTCAGATTCGGATTCGACGACAGCGGGTCCAACGGCGATGGGTTCGTACTCAGATTCAGACTCGACGATAGCGGGTCCAACGGCGATGGGCTCAGGGTTGGCGGCGGCGATTATCTCTTGCAGCTGCTGCTCGAGGAGGGCAGCGGTGGCAGGGTCGGTGCTGGGACTGTTAATAGCGGCTACGATGGCCTCCAGTACATTATAGTCAGAAGATACAGGCTTCACCACGGGGCTGGCGACGGCAATGGCCACGAGGGCAGAGAATGCGAGGAAGAATTTCATTTTTGTCTGAAAAGGTAAATAGTGTGTTTTTTTAATTTTGTTTGGGAAGAAACTTATGTCCAGCTGTGGACTAAGACAAACTGAGTTGAGTAAGTTAAGTTTTATTATACACTGAAGCATTAAAATACCGTTTCAATACTTTTAATTTCTCTAAAAAATACTTTATTTTTCTTACCTTTTGTTGATTGCGTTGATCAAGAAGATACTATTGCAATCTTGCACTTGTCTTTTTATAGTGCCAATTGTTATCATATCAGAATGCGAATATAATTTATTTATGGTGCAAATAAATTGATAATGATGCGGCTTTATTTTTATATTCGAAATTGGCATCAATTTAATATGTAAACAAAGTTATTTAAGACTTCACAAAACAATAAAATTCATTTAAACGATCAATTAATTTTGATGTATCACTTAAGACGTACAAACATTATAAAATAATATTGTATAAAATATATTTACGCTAATCACTAACTCACTGACTTTGAACTTAACATCATCATCGTCATCACATCAGCCAAAGGACGTCCACTGCTGAACATGGGCCTCCCAATGATCACTGCAATGAGTGGATATATTTCCATAATCACCACGCTTATAGGCATCTTATATGTACTTGATATTTCTGGTGCCTTAGACAACACGTGTGGCCTATGCTTCTAGTTAAAAATGAAAGCTCATGGTGGCTTTAAACCATCCACACTCTCGTCTACACACTCATCTTACTCATATTTTACACGAGGATCTGCAAAACTTAAACTTTGTCATCATGCTGTGTCGATGAAACTGGCGATGGATGTCCTCAAAGATCGATTGTTAGTCCTTATCTATGGAACATGGTCGTATGGTGCCGGCTCAGATTACCACCACCCCATCTCTTCCCGTGGGTGTCGTAAAAGTCGACTAAGGGATTAGCCGGAGGATGGGCAGCAGCGTTCTTCGACAACTCAACTGCGATCGCCAACCCGCCTGCCAAGCGTGGCGATGTGGCACTTGAAATGGCGAAAACCCCCCCAATGATGTGTGCTCACACACACACCCAAAACTCATGGTTATTATCCATATTTATATCCGACAAAATTTCTTATAGGATCTCTAGGA
This sequence comes from Diloba caeruleocephala, assembly GCA_947459985.1. Taxonomy (NCBI): domain Eukaryota; kingdom Metazoa; phylum Arthropoda; class Insecta; order Lepidoptera; family Noctuidae; genus Diloba; species Diloba caeruleocephala. Next base: position 7,537,296 of record OX381621.1, on the reverse strand, counting down.
TATAATATGTTAAAGACTAGAAGGGCATGCGACCAGGTAGGTATTATGATAAAAGTGTGCCGAGGAATAACAGATGCTCCTGACCTCCACAATGAGCTGCTGAGACACCGACTGCTAGACGTCCCCGTGTGTCGCACTGTGGCCCGCGCCTCGTCTCCTATACCGCGTATTCGGATCGCGCTTAATAACCTCTTGCAAGCCAACCCGGACTGCGACCTGTTCACCGAAGAATTTAAAGGCTTAATGTCTGTGTGTCTTAAGTTCTTAAGTTATAGATTTTTGAAGTGAAAACTTATTTTAGCGCGGTACGCATATTTTTAGATGAGATAAAATCTCTGGACTCGCGACACCGTTACGAGACGCTTAAAGTGAAAACTTCTTTTAGCGCGGTACGCATATTTTTAGATGAGCTAAAATCTCCTAACGCGCCAAAATAAGTTTTCACTTCTGTCGGCACTCCCGGAGTGCAATTTTTTTTCTCTATCTCCGGCTTGCTAGGATAGAAGTGGAAGGTACATTATTTTCCAACTCCTCCGTTTTCTTTTCTGACTAATTTCGGTGCGGGTTCCAAGATAGTCCAAGATTCATTTCTCTGGGACACTCCGAGCTATTGTAGATCCTGGCTTAGAGGAGATGCAGTGGTTGGGAATGCCTGGCGGGATAGTAAAAAAAAACACCACGCTTTTCAGGCGGATTAGTGATCGCAGTATGTTGTTAATAGCAAACGTGAGGATCCTGCCGCGCCAGATTAAAATCCTGGATCCAAATTCTTGACATGAGACACCCTCGCCCCAAGATGATGCCCATCCTCTTAATACCAACCCTTTTACAGCACCCATGGGTGTAGAGGTGTTGTCTATACTTTGCATACATGGGAATTGATCTGATTGGTCACCCATCATCGTAATCACTGATCGCTCATTCAGAATCCCAGCATCTCAGAATAAATGCGCGTCACATGTGACCATGGCCATGTCACCCTTCCAAAAAAGTGACAAATGTAAATTGCCCATATAGGTAGTACAACTACTCATGAAAAAATAAATTATATGTACAAACAAAAAACAGCGTACGTAAATAGCAGTATAACTACGGCAAAATAACAAAGGAATAAACTATTTATTCACTTATTATGAAAGTACCTAAAGATTAACATTACGTTAACACCAGGTGCTTATTTATAATATCGCATCAAATGCAATAAATTGATATCGATAATCCATGTCTTACTGTCCGTAGTTGCTTCAGCCTTAGTTCGGGATTCATACTGAATTTGCCAACGAATCCGACAAGAGGTCTGTAAGTAACTTTCCAATTGAACATACAGCTTGTAAATAGCAGTATGTGATTAAGATCCTTTTTAAATAAAGTGATGTGGGTTCATCATCATCATATCAGCCAAAGGACGTCCACTGCTGAACAAAGACCTCCCCCATAAACTTCCACAATAACCGGCTACATGTGTAACGTGATTTTGGGGGGAATTCGCCATTACTCACCATGCTTGGCAGGCAGGTTGGTGAGCGCAGAATGACAGCTGACCACAGAAGGGACGCTGCTGGCCATCCCTCTGACATAAACTACCTTAGTCGTCTATTACGACATCCACGGGAGGAGATGCGAGTGGTACTATATTCTTAATCCGGACACCACACGAATCGAAGTGGGTTACTAAAGTGAAATTTCGCATACAGATTGAATTAAAACAATTTTGCATATTAATACAAACAGCCTTAATCATCATTTTGTAACGCCTTACAAAATGATGCGGCAATTTCATTCGATGTGTTTATTAGAAATAACTAATTTATTATTTAATGTAATATAGACCTGATCATGCGATGTTTAATGTATATATTACTACCAGTAGCACTGTTCATTTAGGTTAACAGGAATGTGCATCAAAGGTCCAAGAGAGCTAAGGGTGAGATTCAGAAACGAGTCTAAGCGTGAACTTACGCTTCCATCTGTCAAAATTAGGGGTGTAAGTAGTGCATTTTGACACATGGAAGCGTAAGTTCACGCTTAGACTCGTTTCTGAATCTCACCCTAAGGGCCTCTAAAGCTAATCATCGTAGACCTCAAATATCGCTTTCGAAAAGGTGAGATCGCGGTCAAGAGCGTACCAAATAATTAATAAAAAATCTTTGAACCATCCAATAAGTCTCTGATGACCGATGGCGGTGTTTACAGTAATTTTCTCATTTTATTTATCTGTGGTATTCCTCCTAGACTTCCTTCATCTCGAGGAGGACGGAGGGGCATGCCGGGTCTCTTACAAGCTAAAAACAACTTTTTTATTGGTCCCCAGTGGAAATTCATCATGTAGGTACTTCCTCCGCCCGGCGGTCGAAGGGGCATCCCGCACTCCTAACGACTAAATCCACTGGAGCGGTTATCTTTGGCACCGAAGCGAGGCTCTAGGTCCTCGTAAAATCACACTAGCTGGATCATCTTCGGTACCAAAAGGCGGCTCTGGGATCTCGGGAACGAACTCTCCGGAGCCGCCTTTTGGTGCCACGCCTATAGGCACATCTTGGAGGGAAGGCAATGTTAAACAGCGTTTTATCTTGAAGGAGAGTTGACCATTTTTCAATAGTAAGCTAATTCTAAATCTTTTCCTTCATTTCCACCGCATTCCAGCTAGGTCATGTCATGCGTAAAGATGACCTCGAGTAAAGAAATCCAGAGTTGCGTGCTGATGAAGGTTTGGCTGCTACTTACCGAGATAATTAATCTGCTAATGAAGAAGTTATTTCTCCTTACCATCATCCTCATCTCTACAGCGTCAACAAAACCAATATTTTTCAAGTCCCACGCAGTACAAAGCTAAGTAAATACTATATAAAAAATTACACCATCAACCCGTCAGCGGAATACAGTGGCTATCCAGTGTATAAATAATAACGTAACTATTTACCGATACAATCTGATAACAGTAGAAATTTGATTTCGTTAAGAGTAAAAAAGAAGGACGCGCCACTCATTACGAAAGTGAAGCACGGTATCGAACATGTGTGCGTGATTTGAGGGATACCAGATGGAATGAAATTTTCCCACATTTTTTAATAATAACAGTGATATTTCAAATAGTGGGTTGTAATACTTTAATCAAAGATAATATAAAAATGGAAATATTATTTCTGTAGATGCAATTTTGCTTTCTTTGTGTGAAAAGAGGCCTTTGGTTAGCACTGGGACAGTGGCAGGCTGATATGATATTTTATATTAATAAATAACAAAAAAAATGTCATGTGTGAGTTCACATGCGGTATAAGTAAAACTTTGTATTTTGGTTAATGTGTTCAGTTCAGTCGAATTCAGTCTAGTTCAGTCGAGTTCAGTTCGAGTTCAGTCAAGTTTAGTCGAGTTCAGTCAAGTTTAGGTTAGTTCAGTCGAGTTTAGTCTAGTTCATCGAGTTCAGTCTTGATCAGTCGAGTTCAGTCTTATTCAGTCTAGTTCAGTCGAGTTAAGTCGAGTTCAGTCTAGTTCAGTCGAGTTCAGTCTTGTTCCGTCTAGTTCAGCCTAGTTTAGTCTAGTTTGTGGGGTGACTACGAAAGCCCGAACAAAGAGAAGACGAAGATTGTAGGAAACACTCTATACTTGTATTCGCAGACTAAATCCTATTTATAAATATCTTTGTCTGTGTCTTGTATCTTTTTGATGTCGCTTTTTCGTTTCACCGAAATCAAAAAAAATTCAAATCACAGCGGTGCTAAAGAAGTTTCGCTTCAATAAAAAAACATATTACCCATGTTTTCGGGAATATCACCCATTTATTTTCTAACAACACAGGCACGTGTAGTTGAGATTTTGTGTTCCAAATAGTAACGATAATTTAAATCTCCAAAATATTAAAATTGCTATATAGATTAGTGTCTTACCTGTGATAAGTAATTCCTTGACACTTTTTGGGATGTAGAATTATTTTTACACCATTTCACGACACAAGACGGCATTATTGGTTTTTTGTTTCAATTAACGTAAATAGTAACTACACTGCCGCTGTCGTGCCGCGCATAGATTATACACTAATATTGAAAAGTGCCGCGTAATGGCGGTCGACGGGCATACTATAATGCATGTGTGTGCGTAAGGCACGTATGTAAAAGCGAATCAGCATACTTAGGGTGCTTCACTTTCGATATGAGTGGCGCGGAGTCCTTCTTTTTTCTAGTCCGTCGTGTGCAACAACGACTACGTGTAATGTACTCAAGTGAGGAATCAGTTGCGTTTAAGCAAACGCAACTTATTTTCAATAAACGCAATCGATTCCTCACTTCCTAAACACAACCTGCCATTAGAGCGTTATAATAACAGATCAGAAAATAGTTGCAATAAGCATATAGGCCGCCCTTTATTATAACTAACTAGCCGTTACCCTCCCGCTTCGCTAGGCGTAAAAACCCTGCAAGATATCGAAATGGACCTTACACAAAAATTAAATTTAAAAAGGACTGTATTAATCCCTTAAATATTAGAGACAATCTTTCAGACAGACAATTCTAAAAACGGTCATTTACAATCATAAATGAACGATCGCCTAATCAGGCGTAATATAAATAACAGTTCTCACAAAAACAATTTATTATAAAACAGTAGAACAATTTATTATATTTACGAGGCATTTATTTTCTAATCACAAACAGACACTTCAATTTTATTAGACTGGTATAGATTAACACTCCGAAGAATGCTGCTTGTACCTCACGTAATTACCTTGGCCTTTATCAGTGGAATCTGAAGGTATTCATCATATAAGTCTCTAATGAACGCACTGAACGTGATTTAACCGGATAAAACAAAGACGAATAAATATATTTCAAATAAACCAATTACTGACACTTGGTGAAGTGTCAGAATCTAAGTTCCAAACATTTGGGCCTATTTTATTTTGAGACGCCATGAAGCTTGATGGTTTTTCTTTTTATAATTGTGATTACAATGTCGATTGATACAAATGATTATAAAACATATAACAAGAAAAATGTAGGTTAATGTGTAAAGATGGAATATACTACAATAATAATTTATTTGCCATGGCAGTTAACGGCTGACCAGTCCCGACAGACGGCACCCGTTCACAAGCATTATGGATGCATTGCTTAGGTCAACCTTACTGTAGGGAACCCAACGAACCGAGACACCACGCCACCGCCAGCAAGTCAGTGTGGTGAGCATGATAGACCAATTAAATACAGCCAGGCAAAGACACAATCAATATAAGTACTCAATACACAAACCTCGCAATGACCACTACGACGCCCTATCCGGGCACATTGTCATAACGATTTGGGATCGCAGTGTGTTCTTAACACACAGAAGGATGCTGCTGCACACCTTTTAGGTTAGGTAGACCCTTAAACGCCTTTACGACCCAGGGATAGAAAGGGAGTGGTCTATTCTTTTATTATTATTTTTTGTCTCAGGTTACGCATGCCCTCAGGAAGACGTACATAGAGGCACCTGCATATTATATTACAATAACATATTTTAGTGCCGTGTGGCGTGCTGCCTACGAGTACACCCACGGGATGAAATGGGTTGGTGTCTCATCCCGTGGGTGTCGTAAAAGGCGACTATGGGATTAGCCGGAGGATGGGCAGCAGCGGCCTTTGAATACATTGACAACTCAACTGCAATCGCCAACCCGCTTACCAAGCGTGGCGATTATAGCAAAACCCCCCAATGAGTACACAAACAGCCCGGGTGACAATCTTTGGGGGAGGCCTGTGTTCAGCAGTGGACTTTATTCGGCTGAAATGATGACATATTTTAAAATAATCTGTACTAATATAATAAAGCTGAAGTTTTTTTGGTACTCGCTAATATCTGGTACCATCAGATGGATTTTAAAAAATATTTTTGCATTTGTTAGCCCAAATCTTGAGGAAGGTATGGTTATTTAATATCTCGGGCGGGTGATACGACGCGTGGGGCCACCCGACAAGATCCGAGCATTGCCGAGAAGATCCGAACTGTACATGCCAATGTCAAGAAAACCAATATATTACTAATACCACACTAAAATTTGACAAAATATATTGTTTACACCGAAGTGCTCTAAATAATTTATAAATAATACGGTTACTTTTAAACTAAACGGCGGATAAAACTGCAGGGCACAGCTAGTAAATATTATATAACTTTTTAAATCTGCGGAACACGTTGTGCTGGCGATGGCGTACTGCGATGTAGTGGTGCTGCGTGGCTTTCCTTTTTCGCCAGGGCCGACACGGTCAAGGTCCTACTCTAGAAACCTATCCCTTTTCCCTATAAAAGATTTTTTTTCGTATCGATGATTAATGTAGACAGTTTGCGACAAGCGTAAATCGCACAGACGCCGCTGTCAAACGTAATTTTGATATTAGATACGTATTTGACAGAAGATCTCTGACGCACTCTGTCGGACGATCAATTAACTAAAAATTGAATCCTCGCCTTTCAATTTCAGGCGATTCGCCACTGGTGGATCGTTGGCTGCGCGATAGCTGCTGTCGCTGTTTTTAGCTAATCAGGGTGCCGTTTTTAGCTTGCTATCGCATCTTCCGCGTAATTATATTACCCCCGAAAAACAGGTGGCATATTCTTGACACAGTTACGTCACGTCCTGTTGAAACCACGATATCCACCCCCAGAACCAAATTTAGCACAATAGAGAAGTTAAGCCGTCTAATATCTTGATAGCGGGCTTTGTGTTCATACACACAGTTATAGTTTATCAGCTGATAATGTGGGTTCAAATGTACAGCAATCGCCCAGGTCATCAGAGACATTCAGTGACGCAGAACAACGCGTTGCGGTAGTTGTGCTCATTCATATTTATACTTCCTTTATTAAATATACATCGTGTTTGTTCAGATTTCATTAGCATGTCGTTTCAACAGGGGACTACTAGTGGTAGGTCTCCAAGATTCTATTCCGGTATTTATGTATATGTAAGTTCCGTGTGGTGTCTGGATTAAGAATATAACACTACTCCATCTGCTTCCGTGTAAAAAGCGACTAAGTATGAATGGGTAGCTCCGGACGCACTGAATAAAAGGAATCAGGGGTGCAATTCCTTGAGCTCAAACATCCATACATCCTTGAATACAGGGGTGCAATTCTCTAAGCTCAAACATCCATACATCCTTGAATATAGAATTATTACAACGGTGATAACCCAATTTGGTATTCGCTAAGACTTATCCTCATGGCTTACCTGTTGCAACGTGTCCTTGAATAGCTTCAACCATGTCTTAGCGACTACCGAATTGGTTTTACACCGTTATTTCGATTCTGTATTCAAGGATGTATGGATGTTTGAGCTTAAGGAATTGCACCTCAGAATCGAAATAATGGTGTAAAACCAACTCGGTATTCGCTTAGACATGATTGAAGCTATTCAAGGACACGTTGCAAAAGGTAAGCCAACCAAATCGGGTTATCATCGTTATTTCAATTCTGTATTCAAGGATGTATGGATGTTTGAGCTCAAGGAATTGCACCCCAGAACTGGACCCGGTGCCGAAACACTGACTGATTCGATTAATTTCTTATCGTAATCAGCCCATTACTGTCCCACTGCTGGGCATGAGCCTCTTCTCACGATGAGAAAGGTTAGGCCTTAGTCCACCACGCTGGCCTAGCGCGGGTTGGCGGACTACACACACCGTTGACAACATTTTGGAGCCCTCTCAAGTGTGCAGGTTTCCTCACGATGTTTCTTTTCACCGTTAACGCAAGTGATTATCAAATTCTGATCCACACATGAATCCGCAAAGTCAGAGGTGCAGGCCAGAATCGAACTTTTTATCGTCTGCGAGGAATAATTTATTCCTTTAAATGGAATGAGTCAATGAGCCGGATTGTGCTAAGGGTCTCTAAACCAAAAGGATGGGCAGTAGCGTCCCTTCTATGGCACAGTACCCATATTGCACTCACTAACCAGCCTGTCAAGCATGGTGAGTACTGGCAAATTTACCCAAAAATGACGACACAATTAAGGAAATCTTGAGGGAGGCCTTTGTTCAGCTGTGGACGTCCTCTGGCTGATATGGATGGATGGATTACCACCGCAAGTAGTGCCACCCAGGCACGGGCGAATCCAGAGGCGCTCAGGGGCCATGCCCTTCTCCCCCTTGCAGTTGGCCTAAGAACGAATAGCAACAATGATCTCTGAAAATTTAACATGAGACACCCCCCCAGTATCAAAACCTGGATCCACCCTTGCACGCAGATATGGGGAACAAGGTGTGGTGTTCCTCCATAGAAAAGGGAGGATCCTTCAACCAGGCGGGTGGTAGGTATGCCTGGCGGGATGTGGCGACATCGCCTGCGGTTGCAGTTTATGACCAAGCGCGTCGTCGACGCCATCCTGCCGCTCTTCGGAGCCTGGCTCAGAAGGAGCGAGCGCGTCACCTACCGTCTGACGCAGGTATTCACCGGTTACGGTTGTTTCGGTGCATACCTGCACAGAATAGGACGCGAGGTTACGGCACAGTGCCACCATTGTGGAAGCGATCAGGATACCGCACAGCACACGCTCGAGGAGTGCCCTGCGTGGGCGTCCGAGCGGCGGATCTTGGTCGATCAGATCGGGCAAGATCTCTCTCTGCCGGCAGTAGTGTCGGCTATGTTGGCAGAGCATGAAAATTGGAGTGCAGTGGTCTCCTTCTGCGAGAGCGTCATGCTCCAGAAGGAGACTGCAGAGCGGGATCGGGAGAGGGCTGATCCCGCACGGAGAAGGACGAGACGGCGCCGGGGCAACAACCGTCCCGGCTCCCAAGTCCAATACGCCTGAGCCCCCTGCCGTCACTACATGGTGGGGGGCCACGGGGGTCGCGGGCACGCAGATTGGGGTGTCTGCGTTCTCACACCGAGCGACCCCCGGGTAGACGGTGGCGCGCACGTGGTCACGTGTCGCCGTGTGGGCAGCACAGCGCAAAGCGAGGCTTGGAGGGATCCTTTACAATCCTCCCCGAGAAGTGCCTGGGGGGCGACCATTTTACAGTCGCCTTCCCTCCGCTAGAGAACCGCTCTACAGCCATCCCCTCCGTGATGTGCCTAAAGGCGTGGCACCAATGGGCGGCTCTAGTGTGATCTTACGAGGACCTGGAGCCCCCCTTCGGTGCCGAAGATGACCGCTCCAGTGGTTTTAGCCGGTAGGAGTCCGGCATACCCCTTCGCCCTTCCACGGGGTGAAGGAAGTTCCATGTAGAATTTCCACTGTACATCAATAAAAAAAAGGTATGCCTGGCGGGCTGAAGCCCAACGGTTGATGTTGGGCGACTTTATAAATGCAGCGTTGCGCGAATATTTTACAAGCGTGATTCAGGATTCTTTTACGTCATCGGAGCAGGCATAACGCTTACTAGGTACCACCAGGCGAATGACGCTCTCATCTCGTCACCAGGAGGTAGAAAAATAACATTTATTCTACCTTTGATTATAGATACGATATCGATATACAAAAAAGGTATTGTATATCAATGTACTGTATAAATAATGGTCTCTGAAAAAAAAAAAAGTCTACAAAGCGTACCGGTGCTTAAATATTAATTGTGATGCCGTAGCTGCTCTTATATTTCTCCTATATCGTGAGTACAGTATATAGACATGATTTTGCATGCATTAACATATACAGCGCCCTGCGAGTTCAGTGCAATGCGCTCAAGATGTCGTTGGGGCTGCCACGTTTTTGTAGTGCTTCCGGGATGTTAGCTGAGGAAAGGGTGGATGGTTTTTATGCCATCATACGCAAACGATGTGCCTCGCTCCTTTGCAGAATGCGTGCAGCTGCAGCCCCCATAGCATCCTGAGTGCATTGTGTGATAGATGAATCATGGAACTGTCCGATGCTTGGTCACTGGATACATCTTCACACGTAGTCAGTGCCGTCTTTAGGCGCCGAATTATTACTTTCATTATTCTAGTTTACTAACATTCGGTTTAGGTTATTCGTACTGACACTATATGGGCCCTGTATTTAGTCTGGAATAAAGATTTATTATTGCTTACTAATGCTAACAGAGCCAAACGATCAGTCATATCCAATGATATTATATATTTAAAAAAAGTAGATATGTTACATGCGTGCCAAAAGTAAGGACCAAAACTCCCCCAATTGTAGCACCTCGCAATCGTTTCGCCTAGATAGCTATCTCTTTTACTCTTGTTGTTTTTGTATCTTCTTCTCACGACATGGTTGTAGCGACAAGCGAGACAGTATTTTGCGCACAATTTAATATGGACATAACATATCTATGGTATAATATCATTGGTCATATCACATTAGCCGATAAATTAGTTAACACTAATAAGATCTTTGAAAAAATAAAGAGGTCGCACTCTCTTTAGTAATGGGGATATCAAAGACCCATGATTGTACTTGTTGCTGCTGATATACTTACACGTATTAAGTATCTATCGTTGTAGGAATTTACCTACCGCCTAATCGGTTCCGAGATTACAGTAATGACGCATTTCCTTCATAAATGTATTTGTAATAGCAACGAGAAAAACATATAACTATGTACTTAAAGTAATTATTAAAGACGAAGCGGTTCCGAACTAAAAAATATATACCTATTACCGAATTAGTGATAGATGAGGAATCGTAACTGCGTTCACAGTTGTTATAAATGTTGTATTTACTGTTTATTAGAATCTAAGATGATTTTCTAAGTATCATTGATTAGAATAATATTATTTCCATATAGCGTGTATTGTATGACGTATATAGATTTCGGATAAAAGGTCACACATGAATATAATATGTAAATAGAATAACCCAATTTAATCCTCGAACTTAATAAATCCAGACTTCAAATTCTAAGTGGCTTTTAGGCCAACTAGTCATTTTAATGGCCCGTATGCAATGTCTATAAAAATATATAATAAAATACCTCAGGAAATAAAAGACACATTCAATTACAACGTCTTTAAAGTAAAATTAAATAAATACCTAAAGCAAAAATCCTATTACACTTTGCAAGAGATTTTTGAAGACAAGACCACCTACATCATAGATACAGTTTTCAGATATACAAGGTTTTAATTTAATAGTCCACGATATTTTGCATGGCGCTATAGTGAACGATGAAGATAATGTAGGTATAAAAAAAAACTTGTATATTTGCTGTTTAAAAAAATATTTTACTAAATCATTTATTTCATTACATCCTAGTTCTCTTAGTTGTGATAATATTCACATGCATCTAGTAAGACAATGGCGGACGGGGCTGGTTGACTGATATAGATAGTCTGTAACGTTAAACAAAACTGACGGCGCACGGTAGCGACATCACACATAAGAAAGAAATAGATTTTTACCGTGAGTTTTTTTTTTTTGTGTTCGGTACATCATCTTAAGCATTTACTGAGGCACCATGCAAAATATCGTGGATTATTAAAATAAGACCTTATATATTCCACAGTGTAAATATCCAGAACTGGAATAACTACATGTATGCCACACAAATATTTGTCCCTAACGAGGTTTTATCCCCCGCAGAAAGTCAAACAATTTCTCATTACGCCCAACTTACACTAATACTTCGCACTAATTAAAATCCAAATGGGGTTCTGGAACTCGAGCGTTCGTCTCAGTAATCGAAATGATTAGCAGTCGTATCATGCGGGCTCATAGCATGCATTCTTTTGTAACAGGGTGGGCCTCACCGTGAAATCTCCTATTTTACCTATTTACCTAACAACATGATTTTAAATAATATTTAAGCTCTAATATTTAAATTATAATAATCTAATACTTACCTACTATTAACCATCTTGTTTTATTAATATAGCTTCCAATTTATTCATAGGAAACAGGCAGACCATTTCGATATTTGCAATGTCCTGACAAAAAGCTGGACATTTCTCAAAAAGTCCAGACAATTTAAAATAAGTCCAAATCACAAAAGTTAGTAATTTAATGCGAAAATTACACATAGATTCCAATTTTCCATCTAATTAAAAAAATCCGGTGAATTAAAAACAGCGCAGACAGCAAAATCTGAACTTGCCAGGACTACCTGGACGGACTAAGTCTACCCAGACCAAAGTGCAAAGAGTCTCTCATTAATCACTACAATGAGCATTCACAAGGGATATTGCCATAATATCCACAGTTGGCAGACGGATTAGTGTGATCAGAGTATGTTGTTATTAGCTCATAGGAGGATGCTGCTGCCGATCGTCGTCGAAGGATACCACTGCATTCCAGTTTTCGTGTTCTGCCAACATAACCGACACTACTGCCGGCAGAGAGAGATCTTGCCCAATTCAGTCGACCGGGATCCGTCGCTTGGCTGCTCACGCAGGGCATGTCTCGCGCAAGTGCTGTGCGGTATCCCAGTTGCTATCACGATGGTGGCATTGTTCCGTGGCCTCGCGTCCTATCCTGACCCACCGAAACAACCATGTCCGGTGAACACCTGCGTCAGGTGGTAGGTGATGCGCTCCTTCGTCGCCTTTTGCCTTTTCTGATATCCATATGTCAAAGTACTTAATCGATAGGAGCGCGCACGTTACCTATAGTTAATTGCTTACATCTAGAAGATCGATATGTAGCTCCCATGCATAAGAACTTGATTTTACAGAAAACAAAAGAAACCTTTTTTTCTGTAGATATATGTCGTTGTCTCAACACGTGACAGGCGAAATTCCGCAGGGCACATCAAGGTGCGTATTCACTGCACGCATTCGCGTGTAATGTAACTGCTCGATTTCGAGCATTACAACAGTAAATACGTTGAATCGAGCATTACAGTGAGTACAAAGGCGAACATTATAGAGACGCCACAATGATGTGTGTGTGATGAGTGTGGTAATACTTTTTACAAAAAGATTGATAGACTGGGTATTGACCGAGAGTACTCGTGTGCAATATAACAATTTGCTGTTCCAATTTTGAGCGTTAAATTAAAATAGTGCACCGGCTTAAAGTACTGGCTGAGGAGGTTTCGCTTTTGTAACAGATCGAAGTCGAGCATAACATTACACAAGCGCACAAGTATATTTATGATTGAAATACCAATATTAGAATAGAATACGGCATTGGAGGCATTTGATGTGGCGTACTAGACACGCGTGTTAGACCCCGTTTTCGTGTAAGTCTATAAATTCCGTGTATTCCTCGTTGCAGAGGATGTGCAAGGATTACCCGATTGCCCGTTGTTAAAAGGGAGAATCATAATGAAAAATGGATACAAATAAAGTGTTTTGGCTTGGTATGACTCTGCCGTCGCGTCGCTCCAGCGACGGTCTCATAATTTCGGCCGAATGAAGTCCACTGCTGGACATAGGCCTCCCCCAAAGATCACCACAACGACCGATATAGATGTGTTGTGGGCTCATTGGGGGGTTTTGCCATAATCGCCACGCTTGGCAGACGGGTTGGCAATCGCAGTTGAGTTGTTAATGTACTCGAAGGACTCGGTCTACTGGCCAAGAACCTCGACAACATAATTGGCTTTCGTTTAGCGACTGAATTACGGACTCGACGCAAAAAGGGGTTTATTGCGACTCGGTACAACTTTCTGAAGAAGCTCCGCTCTGGATCCCTAGTCAGCTTGTACTCAGTTGTCGATGTTCATAATTTTCATTTTTGTAGTTAAGTTTTTTGGCGCGTTAGATCATATGAGAATAAAATTACTTAGGAGCTGCGAGCGCATGCATGTATTATGATATATTTATTTTACCGACTAATATTTTAAATATATTCGACTCGTTTGTATGACAATGAAATTTTAATATTTTTACTGTATTTTAAAAATAAATATAATTTTAGTTTAATTATTTTCTTTAATTAAACTTTTTTCTTCGATCATTCTATCATTTTACGTAATTAATTGGCATGCGAAAAAAATAAAAATATACGTACTTAGTTCCCAAACGGTGCGTGTATTTATTCATAAAACATGAATAAATACACGCACCGTTTTTAATATAAAAGTTCTGTATTTTTTGTTTCTGTTTATTTCTAAAGCTCGATTGATTATGTCATTTAATGAAATAAATAATGTTTTTATTCATTATATGCCGTAACTATTAAGTTATAAATTTTCATTGCGCGCAGATATTACTACCGTACACTTAATGATCTGTGTAATAAATTTGAATGTATATTTATAAACGCAAGCATCTTTCCCATTTACAGACACTGATTTTACATACACAAACAATCATAACACAAATATTCTTATGCCGTATAAATATATGTCGCACTTGCGAACGGGTGAACGAACGAACATATCAAAACTCAAAGACCCTAAGGCAAAAAGTCAAGTGCTCAATATACATGGCTTGAAGAGCGCCTTTGGGTTAAACTATTTTTAATCTATATTGTATATATAAATAAAGCACATATTTTCTTTCTTACATAAAAATGAATGTTTCTTTGTTTTATATGTGGTTCTATACCATTCATCCGATGGAATTGAAACTTTGTAGTTGTTGTTCACACTTGGATGAAGGTTTCAAAAAGGCATTGCAACGCATTAGCTAGTAATATAATAAAACTATTCAAAGAATTCTCAAATAATTTATTGACAATATTTAGTATAATAATGGTCCATTTCATGGATTTTATTTTCCGATTTTTATGAATAATATTATATAATTGCACTAAAATGACATACCACCTTAATAAATATAATTCCATAAAAAATTATAAACCATACAACATAATTTTATGTTGTTATTTCAGCCTCTCACTCTTTTGGTGTGATGCAAGTTGTGTACCTAATATATTATAATATCAGCTTTGCATGTACTATCATAGGAAAAAAAGGTATAGAAACTAATAAATAAATTATGTAAAAAGGAAACATTAAGAACTTGAACACTCATAACTTATACTTAGAATCCTTCCTTTAACATTTACCCATCAAATACCGTATAATATAACCATATAAATTCCAGCCCAGACAATTCAAAACTACATTATGTATTTAAAATACATAATAAATGACAGAAATGCCAACACTATTTATATACACCATACAAATCATATTTATTTTGATTTTGTGTGCAAATACAGTGTCTAAAGTACAGTTAGCTGCCTGATGTTGATTTCTTATTATGAGGTCAGTAGGTTACAATAATATAATCATTACTAATTAACACTTAGGAGAGCACAGAAAGTTTCACAAACATTGTTTTAGCCATCTAAATTGATAATTCTTAATTTCTAATTTTTCTAGTTTTTTTACCTTCAACACCGAATTGCTCCTGCACCAAGTCACACAAAATTATGCTACTAAAATAATACCTTTAAACTTTCCTTGCATAAAAACGTCTTCTTAGGTCATCAATATCAACAAGGTAGTATGTACCGGGGAACAATATGTCTACTGAGCCTGATGGTTGATAAGGTGCTGTGTGATAATTCAAAGTTCTAACGTCCATGATGTCAGAAAATTTGGTAGGCTCCACACTTTGCCTTTGGTCCAGTAAAGAAACAGTCTCATTCAAAGATTTTAAGAGTTTCTCTAATTTTGAACCAACACTCACATCGTTACATATATTTATAGAATACATGGTAGAGGCAAGTCCAGACCCATAGGAAAATAAAGCAAACTTCTTACCAATCAATTGCTCAGGGGATTTACTGACAAGATATGAAGCGAGGCCCCCATACAATGATGGAGTATACATATTCCCTACATTCTTTGCTATGTATAGAGACGGCTTTGTTTTCTCATTAAATAATGCTTGACTATATGTCATAAATGCTTTTTCAACATCTCTGTCGAAGTATGTGTCTTCCAATTTGTGAGAACTGTAATTTGATAGACCTGGGAACTGTTTTTCACGTTGTTCTGGTGATGCATTGAGAAAGTCATTGAAGCACACTCGAGCCAGTGACTTCTGTACTAGTTTACTGTATGGAGAGTGAAATAACATACCATCTAGGCTAAGTAATCCTGCAAATCCAGGCTCAATCTTCCTCATTTTCTTACAATATAAATTATAGCAATTATCTAAAGCACTGAGGTAGCATTTAATTGAGAGCTTTCCATCTACATATGGAAATTCTGATGCCAAGTCTGGTTTGTAGAAGTCATAAGCATGAGTCATGTATGAAGCACGGACACCACAATCCAATACCAAGGGAGCATCAGGTCCTATGAGCATGGCCACTGCACCAGCGCCACCTGTTGGTCGTGCTGGGCCTTTTCCGTACACAGCAATGTCTCCTGCCACCACTATAGCCTTCCTGCCATCCCATGATGATGACTCCACCCAGTTCACTGCATTGAATAGAGCTGCAGTACCACCATAACAAGCATTTGTTGTGTCTATGCCTTCAATATCCGTTGCACCTTTCTCAGCAAATAGGGTCATAAGATATGTCTTGACACTTTTACTTTTGTCAATGATTGTCTCAGTACCAACCTCCAGTCGTCCAATATCATGAAGATTTATATTGTTTTTCTCTATCAGCCTGTGTAAAACTGTCATACAAATTGAGTTAATGTCTTCTCTGTCAGAGCAAAAGCCCATTTTGGTCTGGCCGAGACCGACCGTGTACTTGCCACTGGAAACTTCGTCGAATTTTTCCAGCTCCGTTTGGTCTACGTATTGTGAAGGGAAATATAACTCCATGGCAAGTATGCCAACATTTTCTACTCGTCCGCCCATCTTTGTAGGTAACTTTCACGCTCGAAGTAAGTGAATATTTGTTAGTATGTCAGGACGTGTTACCCGAGCGATGTAACCGGCGCAAACTGACGGAGTGACGGCCGCGGGTCTGCACCCACCGAGTCTTGTGCGTTGCGACGTCAGCGCCCAGCTTCACGTTGCCGGCACGAATACACCATTGACCTAATACCAATAACCAACTTTCTTTCGCTCTTACGCGAACGAACGATAACAGTATTTACGTTATGCAGAGCCGATTAGTACTCGTTTATAGCAATGTCACGATCAACTTATCTGTTTTGTGTTTAGCTTAATTTCGCGTTTAACATGTAATACAATTTTTATGAATTATGCTGCTTGCATGTCAGGATTTTAGATCTGTTTAACTTGACACAATTTTGACAGCAATCTTAAATATGTCATGTGTTACGTTACGAATCATGATTACGAACGTCACAAATAAGTTGCAAAATAGAGACGTTCGGGACTGCTCAAGGAATCTAATATAAAAGTATGTAATAATTCTTAATCTATAAAAATTACCTTATGAATTCCGGTAAGAACGAACTTTCACTTAGATAACGGTAACCTAAAGCTTGAATAAATGACAATCCAGAAAAACTTGTTAAAGTAATATGCTTATCATTAACACATTCGACTTCGACTAGGTATAAAATATCGTTCGAGCATTGACCTAAAATCAGATTTGAACCTAACTTTCTTGTCGATATAATTATGGTGAACAATAATATATTACGTGTACGTCACAATGACTTGCAAATAGAAATGTTTAATTCTTTGTTAATTTAAAATTGAAATTTATAAGTCCGTCCATATTAAATAAAATCATAATTATACCTACCCAGTATTGAATTAGTTTATTGCCCTCGAGCAGAGATGCAGATCGTGAGCTCTTTCCTTTAAAGATCAATTAGGTAACTAAGATTGGAATTGTGTCGATAAATGGGAGTTGCTTAAGATTCAGATATTAAATATACTGCATTCGATTTTAAGTATTACGGTGCTATCACTATTATAACAGTTTTGATAGAAAACCTATTCAATTCAGAGTTCACCACGGACAGATTGCTTCTTACTTATCCATCATCCGTATTTAATATACTTAAACTAATCGATGTACTGTAAACATCGTTTTTTTTTCGACGTAACTATCGTCATAACTTCGAGACGTGAAACACCGCTCTCAGCAGAGCAGGATTCGACGATTGACCTCTTTCTTAAAGTTGGACTTACCTAACTGGACGGCTTGTCCCAAGTAGTCATACTCGTGAACAACTTCGAAAACAGAGTTTCCATTGGATATTGCGATAGGCACAACTTGGGCGTTTCACATTACTTTCGTCATGCCCATGTTCAAAGGCCCACCGGTTGGAAAGCTGACGCAGTGGCTAAGCGAATAGCTTTTTGCGCTACGTGTCGCGGGATCGATCCCCGGACGGAAAAAATATTTATATTATCTACAGATGGTTGTTCCAGGTCTAGCGGTTTGTACATGTGAGATTTATGTCTGTTAATAGTATCTACGAATCAGCAAAATTCCTAGAGAAGGTCAACGTATTTTTATAAAAAAAAGTAAAGAAAGATCATCGAGCATTGTGCTTAGCTCTTGAAGCGATTCTGCTGACTTCGATGTTGTCGGCAAATCGAGGGCGAGTGATACATGACCATTCTCACTCCAATAGCATGAAAGCATTCTCTATTGCAGCGGTAAACAGTTTCGGCGAAATAAAAAATAAATTCGTGCCTTTGTCTCACAACTCTCTGCAGTGGAATTGCCCCCGTGCTCATATCATGTACCTACTCATGCATGGTGGCATAAGATTATTAGCACTGTAACACTTACGGCCTAAATTAATAATCGATCTAATCCAAAATCTTTGGATTTCGGATTTGTTTTTTTGTGTTACGTAACACAACAACGGATGAATTTCTAAAACTGAAATCTGAAGATTTCGGATCAGATTGATTATTAATTTCGGTCGTTAGTCTATAGTCAATGTGGTTCCGATCGAATCGAAGGCTTTCTCATAGTCAAACGCTAAGCAAAGTGGCAGATTATACTCCTACTAGCTACCTATTGTAATTATTGATACGGAATTACGGATTGTCTCTGTTTGGAAAAACCCCTGTAGTATCCAGCATTAACGAGGACATTGACAATACAATATTGTCAATGTCCTCGTCATAAAAGTTGAAATAACTGTCATATAAGAAGTTTACGCTTTTCTTTATTGCATAACTGTGTTGTTTTCTTTGTTGAATTTTTTTATGAAGTCCCCATTAGTATTTTTTGTCTTTGTCTATCGTCGGTGCACAGAAATAATTCACATTCAAAAGAACCCAGACCTGCAAGAACAGATCTTTATAAGTGTAGTCATATATAAAAACTAGGGCTTTTGGCATTAGGTCCGCCCAAAGTCACAGCATTATGCAGATCAATGATCTATATTTCTGAGTAGGGGCCCAATGGGCAACTTTAGATAAGTACCATTAATTTTAACTTTTTTATGAGAGTGTAAAACAAAAACAAGGTAAGGAATCAATAATCAGTAATCACAGATTAAACAGAGCCACAGTCAGACTATAAAAACTGGATGTAGACTACGTTACGGATTACTTATTGAGTGTTACCAATTGTTTTATTACCTATATTGATTAATATATTCGCTGTTCGAAAATTTAGTACATGTTTCTCGATTGCGCGTAAAAATAAAAATTATTTTGATTCCTTCCTTTTTTTCTATATCCAGCAAGGAACCTTTGAAGGAGAATCAAAAACATTATGCTTTTTAAACTTTTTTTATTATATATTTACTTTATTTTTATAACTTACATAAACTTACAAGCTAGCCATAAGCTAGCTCTTATTTAAAACAGTGCTGACGACTGCATCAGCAACGGAACTGGCTCTCTCAGTCTTTGACTTTGTTTCACTTGTCTTTGGTATAAACTTGTAAAATTTGACACCTGTAAACAAAAATATTTTAAATTAATAAAAGTACCTTCATTTTTGAGCAGCGTGGTTACGATTTGATAGTGTGAATCTTACTCCAGGCACATGTTGTATTAGGCGGGTCGAGGACTCCATAGCTTTATACACAAACCCTAAGAGGACATAAAAAGATAAAACGTTCAGCCAGTTTAGTTAAAATACGTTTTATCTTAATCGAACGCGCATAGCAATGAAAGATGAACATAATTTTTAATTAACATACATAGTAACACCGTTTTATCTTTTTATAAAAAAGAGAACTGAGAGAATACTCGCGCAAAAGATATCGCAATTGAGGAATTGACATCATCATTCTCAAAGTCTCATCAAGTCATCACTCATATAGAATATAGATGGCGCTAGTACACCCCTGTTTTTACTTTATCGATGTAGATGTCGCTACAAGGAAAATAAACACGCCTACCCAACCCCATAAAAGTTGATAATCTTTATTGCACACCAGAAATAACAAAAAATAAGGTCTACGGTAAATGGCATGTACAAAGGGCGGTCGTATCGCACGCGGCGAAGGACCAAGTTTCTAAGGGCCACATTGGGATGGACAGATTAACAACAAAGAGATCGTTTGCGGTGTCACAATAATAAATGTATAACTTATAACATGAAAATTAAATAAATATAATACAGGAGCAGCATGATATAAGTATGTATAGGTATATTATATACTAGCTTGGACCCGCGGTTTCACGCGCCATTTAATTTAAAACAAATTGGATTATTTGTAAATAATTTAGAGTACTAGAGATATAAATCTTTCTGCGCGGAACCCTAATTATTTTTCTAAAATAAAAGTGGCCTAAGTTATTCCTTATAACATCAGCTATCTGCCAGTGAAAGTCCTGAATCGATCCAGCCGTTTCGGAGATTAGCGGGAACAAACAGACAGACAGACAGACATAAAAATTAAAAATATTCTTTTTGTTTGTAGGTACCGTATATACTTTCATATGCATTTAGTAAAAACTGTTATTATTAAAGCAAAGAGGTTTTAATAATCACATATTGTTTTTCTTTGGGACTTCTTCATTGTCGTCTTTTGTCTTTTCTGATGTGTGTCACAAAATAAATTTCTATTCATGTTATAATGTTTTGTATTTCATTTAAACATTATATGTGAACGAGAATACCAATCCCGTTCAGGTTATGGGCCCAGCACGAGTCTATTCAATGTTTAATGAAAAAAGTTGTTACCTATTATGGCGACTGAAGGTAAAGTTGTAAGTACAACTTCAAGTGGTGAGCGACTGGAGAGATTGCAACCACATGATACAGGTATGAGCTTAACGTCTATAGAGAAACTTGACGGAAACTCTAATTATAACACATGGAAGTTTATGGTAGAGCTGTACTTAATCCATGACGACCTTTGGGAGTACACTCAGACGACACCCGAGAGTTCAGATGTATTAGGCTTAAAAAGAGACCAAAAAGCTAGAGCCAGGATATGCTTGATGATAAAACCGCATTGCCTGATCCACGTAAGACATGCAAAAACGGCAAAGGAGGCGTGGGAGTCTTTAAGGTCAGCTTTTGAGGATAAAGGATTAAATAACAGATGCCGACTTTTATCAAAGCTTGTAAGCCTAAAGCTTGAACAGTTTACATCAATTAGGAGTTATGTCACCGAGCTGATGTCAGTAGCGCAGCAATTGAGTGACATCGGTAAGGAGGTTGACGATGAGTTATTAGCAACGTTGATGTTACAAGGTTTGACTGAAACTTTTCAACCGATGAGGCTTGCGATTGAAAACTCAAGAGTAGAGTTGACCACAGACTATGTGAAGACCAAGCTGTTACAGATGGAAGCTTCATACAGTTCAGGTCTAAGTACCAGCACCAATGATACTGCACTTCTAACCGATAAACATCGTAAAGCAAAGAAACCTGTGCCAAGAAAGGCACATATGATAAAATGTTTTATCTGTAATGGACCACATAAAGCAAAAGTTTGCCCTGAAAATCCAAAAATCAAGAAGAATGCTTCAGTAGCACTTGGACTTGCAACGGCAGGAGAGTACCAAGAATGGATTCTTGATTCAGGAGCAACTAACCACATGACCAATAATAGAGAGTGGCTGAGAGATTTCAGGATGTGTGGCCGAAAGATAGAGATTGGGTGTGCAAATGGAGGTAAGGTGTTTGGTATAGGAGTAGGGTCTGTGATATGCGAGAAAGAAAATGCGAGCGTAAGTAATGTGATATATGTACCCGATTTAAAAACCAACCTATTAAGTGTGAGCACTATTGTAAAGAGAGGCTTTGTGGTAGTGTTTTCAAGGAAAGGTTTTCAGTTGTTGCGAGAAGATGGATGTAAGGTTACAGGTGATGTTGCACATACAGGTGTTGAGGAGAATGGTGTTTATAAACTAAAACTCTGTTCACAGGAAATCGCACTAGCTTCGACTATCAGTGAAGATATGGAGTTGTGGCATAGGCGTATGGGGCACCTTGGCATACGTAACCTTACATTGTTGAGAGACAAATTAGCCACAGGAGTAAGTTTTCCTAACACTTCAACTAACTTAGAGTGTACAGCGTGTTTAATGGGGAAACAAACGAAACAACCGTTTCAGAGAGGTCGTGCGGCTAAAGAAGTTCTCGGATTAGTTCATTCTGATGTTTGTGGACCAATGGGTGAAAATTCACTCAGTGGATACAAATACTTCTTGACTTTCATTGATGATTTCACGCGTAAAACTTTCGTGTATTTCCTCAAGAATAAGAGTGAAGTATTTGAAAAGTTTCACGAGTTCAAGACTTTTGTAGAAAAACAATCTGGGAAGACTCTGAAGATTCTTCGGTCGGATAATGGCAAAGAGTATGTCAACCGACAGATGAACAAGTTGATGAAGGATTGTGGAATCCTACGCCAACTTACAGTAGAGTATACGCCCGAGCAGAATGGTGTTGCAGAACGTGCAAACCGAACGATTGTAGAAAAAGCTAGGAGTATGCTTCAAGAGGCAGGATTGGAAACAACTTTCTGGGCCGAGGCCGTAAATTATGCCGTTTATTTAAAGAATAGGTCTCCGACAGTCGCAGTCAAAGGGAAAACGCCAGAGGAAGCGTGGACGGGGAAGAAGCAAGATCTGAGTATGATCAAAGTTTTTGGATGTAAAGCATTTGCACATATCCCCGACGCTAAAAGGAGGAAATGGGATCCAAAATCGAAAGAGCTTATTCACGTCGGTATCTGCGGAGAGTCAAAGGCTTACCGACTAATCGATCCGGCAAGCGGACAACTTAGTAAGGCGAGGGACGTTGTATTTTTCGAAAATAAAAAATTCAACAGTGTGAAGCCTATAGAGAATAAGAATGAAGGGCATGTGATAGTCAGTCTTGAAGAAAATTTGACTAAGAATGTAGACGAAGGTCTGCACCTGAGAAAAGCTCAAGAAGATTTTCAAGGAGATACTGAAAATAAAGAAGAGAAGATTGAGCAACCGCCAGTGCAGGAGTGCATTGAAGCAGAGAATCAAGTTGTTAGTGATGAAGAGTGGATGACATCTGATGAAAAGGAAGATGATGATCATCATGTGGAAAGGAGATATCCTATTAGAGAAAGGAAGAAAAGAGACTTTCCAGGTTATATCACTTACCAAACAACCGCTGGTGAAGATGATCCACAGAGTGTCGAAGAGGCAATGTCTAGAAGAGACAAAGAAATGTGGAGAGCTGCTATTAAGGAGGAGCTGGAAGCGCTGAAGAGAAATAAAAATGAAGGGCATGTGATAGTCAGTCTTGAAGAAAATTTGACTTTGGTGGAGCTACCACAATCTTGCAACGTTGTGGATTCTAAATGGATATTTAGAATAAAAGAAGAGACGGGGAGAAAGAAGCGATATAAAGCTCGTCTTGTTGCAAGAGGTTTTAGTCAAAGGCGGGGCATTGACTATTTTGAAACTTTCTCGCCAGTAGTGAGGCATAGCTCACTGAGGACGTTGATGGCATTAGCAGTCCATATGAATCTAAAAGTAGACCAAATGGACGTGAAAACAGCTTTTCTTAATGGAAATCTAGACGAAGTTGTCTATATGAGGCAACCTGAAGGTTTTGAAGAGAAAGGTAAAGAAAATCACGTTTGTTTGTTGCAGAGGTCGCTGTACGGACTTAAACAAGCTCCGAGAGCATGGAACAAAAGACTTCATGACGAACTGATAAAACTTCAGTTCAAGAGATCTGAAAATGAACCTTGTGTTTATACCAGATTTAATGAAGGAAAAATCATCATCATTGCAGTATATGTTGATGATATTTTATTATTCTGGAACGATGCTGAAGACTTGCGGAAGGTCAAGATAGATCTCGCCAACAAATTTGAGATGAAAGACCTAGGCAAAGCAGAGCTTATGTTGGGAATACGTATAACTCAGGATAGTGAAGGGATTAAGTTAGACCAAGAGCGGTACATAGAAAAGATCCTACGATCTTTCGGAATGGAGGACTGTAAGCCAGTCGCCACTCCAGCTGTATCAGGTTCAGGACAGCGTCTAGAGAAGCCGCAACCTGATCATAAATTGAATGAAGCTATTCCATATCGAGCATTAATTGGATCACTGATGTATCTGGCAGTGTGCACGAGGCCCGACATTGCTCACACAGTAAATCAGCTAAGCCAGTTTAACAACTGTTATGATGAAAAACATTGGATAGCTGCAAAGAGAGTACTACGCTATCTAAAAGGAACCATGCATTATTCATTGAGATACACGAGAGGTAATCGACAAGAACTTGTTGTAGGATATGCAGATGCAGATCATGCTGGAGACTATGATCGTAAATCTAATTCAGGGTGGTTGTTCTTGTCTCAAGGAGGAGCGATTTCTTGGGAGAGCAAGAAACAAAGAACAATTGCTTTATCAACTGCGGAGGCAGAATATATTTCACTATCTGAGGCTGCAAAGGAAGCGGTATTCCTTCGCAGGTTTATAGCAGAGATGGGGCGAGAATCAATTACGCTACCATCAATTACTATATTCACTGATAGTCAGTCGGCTATGGCGATAGCTAAAAACCCAGTGCACCACCAACGTACGAAGCACGTGGATGTGCGATATCACTTTGTCAGAGAGGCAATAGAGAAAGGTGATCTACAATTAAGGTACAAGGAGACAGCGCGGATGGTAGCGGATGTTCTGACCAAGGCGTTGTTAAGACAGAAGTATGAGTGGTGTGTGAGTAGTATGGGGTTGAGATGATGATGAGTGATGAAAGGAGTGCCAGGAGATATGAGATTAAGGAGGAGTATTAAAGCAAAGAGGTTTTAATAATCACATATTGTTTTTCTTTGGGACTTCTTCATTGTCGTCTTTTGTCTTTTCTGATGTGTGTCACAAAATAAATTTCTATTCATGTTATAATGTTTTGTATTTCATTTAAACATTATATGTGAACGAGAATACCAATCCCGTTCAGTTATATTGACATTACAAACAGTCGCTTCAATTTTATTTATTTGTATAGATAAAATAAATATTATTATTGTAGATACATTTTCACAATCAACATATACCTACAAAGTAGTAGCAAAGAAATTACAGTGATAGGTAGTGTTCTTTGTCTAATCTCTTAAGTATAGCCAGGGACTTAGCACGTCTAATTGTTACTAGTACCACATTCTATAAGCGAGCAGCCTGGACTGTAAAAGATGACGATGTAAAAGACCTAATTAGTGGAATGTATTGTCATTTTCGAAGCCAAAATCTCTGACCACCAGCCAAACTATGTTCTCTCGCCGTTGTCGTAGGTACAGGTGCACCTGTACCTACGACAACGGCGAGAGAACATAGTTGCCATAGTACGAAGTAAGTAGAACGTAGTTGCCATTGTAGTTGCTGGTGTGCACACCAGCAACTACAATGGCATCGATGCAAAAATGAACCTTATATTAGATTTTTCTAAAAGCACTAATATTGTCATTTATTATTGTCATAACCACTACGCTTGGCTGGCTGATTCGTGAATCCAGTATCTTTATTAGCACACAGAACGATGCTTCTGTCTATCCTCTTGAAGCGACTCGTAGTCGCCTTTTACGACCCCATGGATAGAGAGAGGTGGTCTATTATTTTGCCGAGAACCACACGAAAATTTGTAGCGATAAATAAGTATGGCTACAGATTAGTTTAGATTTCTGTGGTAGGTACCAATCCTGATAACAAATATTGAAAGTTTGAACCAACCTGATGGATTGATCCGAACTTCAAAATCTTGATCGGATTTCAAATAACGCACTCCTTCTTCTTTGTACAGATCCTGAAAGAATAACATAATTACAAATCATTTTTATTTAAAGTTTAGTTATTAAAGTGCGGCCACCAAGAGAATGCGTTCCTGACATCTTTTAATTGGTCTGATTTATTTGACAGTAAAGACAAAATTTCATTTATAATATGGTTTTAATGTAGTTACATCAACACACAATAAACTTAAATAGTTTAGCGCTAAATTAAATCTTTGATATAACAGAAACTAGACCAACTAACTGATTTTAGGAACGCATTCTCTTGGCGGCCGCACTGTACGTAAGTACATACTTGTGTTATGGCTACAAGCTAAAGCGCGGTGATGATAACGGGAATGTTTAGATTATATATATATACTTAATCTAAGTGGGAAAGTAACACGCTTTGATAGTGTGTTTTCAAAGATATGATAGTTCTCGTAGTCTGGCTAGCTTTGGACGAGGGTTGTAACTAAAACCGGCGTTGTCGGTGTTGCCTTGTCACAAAAACGCAGATTTATGCTGAGCTACAACTCTTTTTTGCACAGACGTTATCACGTGACCGCGTGACGCACTTTTCCCTTAAATTGTTATACACAATACACCAATGTACATATAGACCAGGGTCGATAATTTTTAAAACCAAAAAAAATCATAGTAGGATGAAACCCATTAGAAAAGGAGGGAAATATTATAAAAATGAATATATATATATATATATATACATAAATTTGTGCATTTTAAACCATGTTTTCGGCAACCACATTTTAAACTGTTACATCCAGTTTCACAGCTGCAGCAAATAGTTTTGAGCAATATTTCCGGAATTAATTCTTTTTGTGTAAATTTGGGCATAATTCCTTATTTAATTTTTGCATTTTCTGAGAAGATTTACCGTAGTAACATATATTTTTTTTTTCACCATCGGAAAGTAGAGATTTCAACGAATAGAAACCATACCAACTTTTTGAAAAAAGCTGATATTTTGACGGGTGAATTTTCGATTGAAAATTAGGGTGTTTTTTCGATATTAATTCAAAATAAGGTGAAAAAATAAATATTTTTAATCAAATAAATTACAGCGTATTTGGGACATAAAAAGGTAAGTGTTCACAAAATTTCGTTAAAAAAAAATTTTTTTGTAAAAGATAAAAATAAAAAACCAAAAACTTGGTTTTTTGAATTTTTCACATAAATTTTGAGGTTATGTGAAAAAAGTGTAAATACAAAAGTTTTAGATCTTTTTATTATCTACAACTTTGCCAGTTGACTTTTTTCGATAGGACTTTTAGTTTTGCCGGAAATCGAGAAAAACCGTTTTTTACCCTTAAAAACTCACCCCCATCCCCTTCCTAACCTCAGATCGCCCGTAAATTATTTTTCCTTTCATTTTTATAATATTTCCCTCCTTTTCTAATGGGTTTCATCCTACTATAATTTCTTTTCACTTTTCATTATTTTTAAAGGCCTGGACTAATAATGGTTTTTATTTTTATCAACTTTTTTTTTATATTTTTGTCCTAGCTGAGTAGTGCAATGTCATGTGCATGGTACACTCGTATGTTTTGTGTTCTACCGCCACGCTGCGCTGTAGTAGGCGTCAACTCTCAGAAGGTCAATTTTGACTTTTTAATGCAGTGATATAGTTTTAAATTCTGTCTTCATATTTAAGAACCATAATTATATTAGTGATAGTTCCAGAGTTATAAACACTATAAAAGCCGTTAAGCCAAGGTTAGGTTACCTTCTAATATAGTAATTAGAGCCAAAAACCAGCTTAAATCATTAGCTAACCAAATAAAAAATAACTTAATAATAATTTTAATAGTTTTCTGAACAAATAAGACCAATGGTGCACGGAAATAAATGTAAATAATATGACTAACGGTCATTATCTAAATATTATAGTTTTTTAGATATAACGACTTCCCACCTATTTTGGCTTTTTCTTGAAAAGTACTTTTTGGGCTTAACGGCCTTCTAGTTAAAGGACAGCAGTGGGACAAACATGTATGGCCCATTTATCTTTTTTATTGTTTGTTAAATTATGTAATTTTTACTTTTTAATATATTGTCTCTATACTATGTGGATCCATGTTTGTGTAAAAATAAAATTATTACTTTCTTTCTTTACACACAATGCCAGTTAGGACGTCCCCAGGTGAACAAAGGCCGCCCCATACATTTCCGCAACGATCGGGTACATGCCGTATTTTGGGGGTAATTTGCCAGTGCTCACCGTGCTTGGCAGGCGGGTTGGTGAATGCAGAATGGCTGCTCTGTTTGGCAGAAGGGATGCTGCTGCCCATCCCTCTAGTTTAGGGTTCTTTAGTCGCCTCTTACGACATGCACGAGAGGAGACAAAGCGGTGCTAAATTCTTAATCCGTACCACACGTAATTCTTAACCTCACTTTAGCCGGTTACAATTAGATGTTACGTAGGTACTTTGTTCGTAACTAACCAAAGTAGCAGTAGCGGATCCAGATTACTGATTTTCTTTCGGTGTTGAAAAGACGGTCAAGTTCAGAAAGAGTTCCTTCAAGGGCGGATCCAGGATTTTATTCTGGGGGAGCCCAAGCCGTGGGCATCTGAGAACCCTTGGGTTTCTTACCATTAAGTATATGTGTATACCCCGTACAAAAGTTTTTAGAAAATCAAAAACGTATTGATGACGTAGGAACCTGTCTCGAAGTAGTCTCCGTTCCTTTCTTATCAGTGTCGCATGCGATGGAATCATGGAACCATTGACGGAAGCAGTGAGCCCGCTCTTCTTTAGGAATTTCGGCATCTTCGGGGTTCATAAAGCGAATTCCTGAGTTTATCTTTTATTATGGGGCATAAATAAAAGTCGCAAGCTGCCAGTTCGGGACTGCAAGGAGGATTCACTAATTCCACACCCTCCATAGACAAATATTCGAATGTCCGTCTGGCGGAGTGAAGTGGAGCGTTGTCGTGATGGAGGAGGATCTTGCTTCTTAGGCGCTGCTGTCGAATATTTTCCAATACAACCGGTAAACGATGACTAACATACCAATCTGCGGTAACAGTCCTTTTATCCTCTTGCGCAATTGTTTCGAAATTACCTGTCCGTCCAAAGAATGAGGCAATCATTCTTCAGATCTTCCGTCAAATTATGAGGTATATCCAAATTTGCCTTACCATTGACCTAGTAGCAACACAATGCTCTCTGAAAATCTTGACATGTACCTTATCTTCAGGGGCCGCCTTAGAAGAATGTCGTTTAAAATAATCAAACCAGGTATAAACAGTGGCACGATATGGGGCTTCATCTTGAATTGCCAATCGAAGTCTAATATAATGTAGTTGTTGATAAGACCGCAACGAAAGTCGTAATAAATCATGGGGCGAATTCTCTAGTTAAATTCAGTTCTTAGCACGACACGCAATTTTTTAATTGCCGTCAATTTGTAAAACCATATGACATATGAATGCTATGTACGCTAAGCAATAAATTGCTCAAAGATTATCGCTAGGCACCCACTGGATCTAGAAAATTATGTTTTTCCTACATTTCTTACGGTTTGCTAGAATACGACTAGGCAAATCCGTGTTTACAACAGCCTCTCCTAAGCCTCCATGGCCGCATAATAGTGATTTAGAAAGTTTTTTGTTTTAAATGCAGAACAATTGAAACGATTGAATAATCAACATAAATGTCTACTACTTACATGTATTTCATAATCACGCTCAGTCAGCTGCATGTCGTCATAGGTGAAGTTGGCGGCGTAGGGGATGCCGTCATCGCGCTGACTGACAAACGCCAGCGCATGCGCACCGTCGTACAGCTCGCGACTCCAGATCTCCAGGCGAGCCCTCTGAATTGAAGATAACATGTCAGTGTCATTAAAAATAAAACACTTTTTTTTTCTTTATTTATTTAGAGGCTTTTGGCCATAACATAACCATGTCAGCCCCATCGTAATCCATACACAGAGTAACATCCTTAAGCTATTAAACATAAAATACACTTTGTTAGGTAAGAGAGTTGCTCACGAACTTATAAATTTTACAAGCCTCAACACTACATGGCTTGGATAGGATGCTTTGAAAAGCACCCAAATCTAACTTATTGACATTTATTTCGGCTAGTAAAGTTTCTCTTTCCCTATTATTACGGACACATTCTACCAACAAGTGATGCACATCTTCTACAAAAAATAGCGAAAAAAAAATATAGAAGCTATATCTAAACTTTGCAACTTCATTTAAGTAGGGTAAACTTGCCTTAATCGTACCAGTTAAAGGAAAGTTGCTATTCTAGGGATAACACAAGTTTACAAATAATAAAAATACTATAAATCAAAACTTTGTTTATTCTTCTAACATAATTTATAAGACAAAAATACATAACTCCTTGAGAAAACAATAAAATGAAACAAATTCAAAAGTGTGATTTAAGATTACATTGTCTTAACTCGTATCCATGTGCTCCTAAATCATACTTTACGAGATCTTGTAGCAATTATCACAACAATAATAATAACTTAATAAGTTATACTATGCGGCCTCTTATTGTAGGGTACGACCACAACCGAGGCGCATTGGAAAAAGCGCAGTATAGAAGAAAAAGGAGGGCCGCAACGCGGCGAAGGTGGTTGGAGTGACTGACTTGCCGGCGAAGCCTGCTGCAGCTACAGCGCCCACTGCACCCACGGCCACAAGCCACAGAAGAGACCACTGATTTGTGGTCCATTGTGGCTGGAAGAAAGGGGAAGAAGCCCCCACCCCCTATGGCCCAGGACACCGCCGCTATGCAGAGCGCGAAATCTTCCTCTCGCAAGGGTGGGAGTGGAAAAATAGGGTGCAAAGGAATGGGTAAGGCTCCTCCTAATAATCAAATAAGTAATCTTCAAGGTTCCCGCTACCCGTTAGCAATAACCTAATCTTAAAACATTATTTTAGTACTCGGATCTGCCTGGGTGATCCAGACTGAAAACCAGATGAAACAGGTCAGATGTTACCAAAGTGTACCCAGAGTCTCTAAATGCCACTTGCGCAGTTGGAGATCATACACAAACATAGTAGTAACCGCGTGGTGCCGGCTCAGAATGCCACCACCCCAATTCATTTTATTTTATTTTATTTATTAGGGAAAACATCATTCAAACATTCATCCCGGGGGTGTCGTAAAAGTCGACTAAGGGATTAACAGCAGGGCAGGGCAGCAGCGTCCTTCGAATACATTAATAACTCAACTGCGATCGCCAACCCGTCTGCCAAGCGTGGCGATGATGGCAATGGCCCCCATTGAACACACAACACACCCATATCGGTCGTTGTGGTGATCTTTGGGGGAGGCCTGTGTCCAGCAGTGGACTTCGTTCGGCCGAAATGATGAATGATGATGATAATACATAGTATCAAATAGATAATTGTTGCATTCATATAATATTGTTTTGGTTTGTCTATTAAACGTTAATAAACTTGTTAACATTTTTTTAGTGGTATTAGATCCTTAACTATTTTTCATGTGGATGAGTCGTATTGGTTGTTGGCGGAGTCACATTTAATTCTGGTACGGTAAAATTTTTAGGTTTAACAATAAATTCGCTATCCCTTATTTTGAAATGGTTGCACACTAACAACTTTAATTAAAGGCTAGCGTACTCACGCTAGGTGTCTGAACTGAAAAGTACTGGTCTAACTAGGTGTATAAAGCAGAATAGAAAGATGAACACTTCAGACCCGGCTTAAAAAAAATGTACATTACCAAAGTAGGTTTTACTTGTACAACATCTAGATAATACGGACTACAGGCCTTTGCCTGTAGTCCGTATTATCTAGTAAAACATCTAAGGAGAAATGATGGTGCCTAAGGACCCCCTGCCAACTTAGGATTGACATTACACAGTCACATTAGTATATTAACCGCACTTTTCCTAGTCCTTCATGACGGGGTGGAAAAGATAAATGTGTCCAGTGATTATGTCATTCATTTTAAAGATACTACAAACAAACACACTGTCGTTTATACAGAAATTAATAAATGATAATGCCATATTATATATTATGTTTTAAATTGGTCCTTTTGCGGCTCCCATACATTTACTATAACACTCATTAGTATTTTATTGTATATAAAAATGGCTCTGTAGCCACCGACTGAATTACTATTTACAAAAAGTGACACAATCATGTCCCATCCCAAAACGACCTAATTAAATTTAAATCTGATCAGTAAAAATTGAAACAACAGCCCGCAAATAATTTAATCAGTTTTATTCGTATTTATCCTTCCTACGATTCGCTCAGTTATCTATAGTACGTAGATCTACGAACTTTTCGTTTATGATTTTTACAGATCTACGTTATTTTCAATACTTGCACTACGTCCTTTAGTTAAATTCCGAGTTGGTAACACTGATGCTTTCTTTTTTTATTTTGTTACCTTTGATATGAAACCGAATAATCAGAATTTGTAAATCCTTTGTTGGGTTGATGGTACGACCAATGCCCGTAATAAAGGCAAAACTAAGAAAATCCTCCTTTTTTTTGTTAGACTGTTGAGCTGTTGGACGGAAAATTCCGCGTAACCAAAAACACAGTATTCCCGAACCGTATCGGTGCCCGGTTTAAGTTTGTTGGTTATGAAGTTGACGGGTCGAGCGGTTAATTATAAAATGTATACTCACAGATCCTCTGCCCATCTTCTTCCATACCCTCGACCCCTGTTTTCCGAGCGGGTCTTGGTTAACTGCGATGATGTCCCTATTCAGCAGGATCTCTTTAAACTCTGGCCTTATTGTGGCTAGGTCCACGCTCATGAGCAGAGGAGCGGCGAGGATGGACCAAACAGCCATCTGGACGCGTGCCTGGTCGACTGTGAGTCCGAAGTTACCGATCAACAGCTGTGGAGTAAAGTATGGTTGAAAGTGAAACTCGGATGATTAGTTTCATGTAGTGTTCGGATGAATATAGCATCATGCCATCTCCACCCGTGGATGTCGTAAAAAGCGACTAAGGGACATTAAACTTGAGGGATGGGCAGTAGCGTCCCTTCTGTGGAACAGTTGCCATACTACGTTCACCAACCCGCCTGCCAAGAGTGGTGTGACTAAAAATGACAAATCAATTGTGGAAATCTATTGCGAAGCCGTTGTTCAGCAGTGGTCATCCTGTAGCTGATATGATGATGTTTATAATAAATATTAATCACTATAGATGGGTTGTTTCTGCTCTGGAAAATGTTACCTTGAAATATATATTGGGCCTTTAGTTATTTTTGTTGTATCCTAGATGACGAGTCTCAAATTAATTATTTTTCTAGTGCCTTTAAAATTTTTGAAGAACTGAGACGTGGCTAGGCGTGATACCTGAAGGTAGCACGCATGTAGTCACGCGCTGCCGTGGGACGCTTTGGGGATCCTTTACAATCCCCCCGGGGGGGTGACCGCTTTACAGTCACCCTCTCCGAGATGTGCCTATAGGCGTGGCACCAGTGGGCGGCTCTAGTGTGATCATACGAGGACCGGCCTCCTTTAGGTGCCGAAGATGACCGCTCCAGTGGTTTTAGCCGGTAGGAGTACGGCATACCCCTTCGCCCTTCCCCGGGTTCAGTTCATGAAGAATTTCCACTGGGCACAAAAAAAAAACCGTGATACCTATTACACAAATTTACGATGTAGGTAGGAGCATTAAACGACGTAGTATTCTTATTGCAACTTCGTTTTGTGAATTAGTTCCAAGCTGGAAACCGATGAAGTTCTCACCATGCCAAGCTCATTTAGTTGGAGCAGAGGCTAAGCAATTGGCTGTCTGCGCAACGGGTCGCGGGTTAGATAACCGCACAGTACTTTTTTTTTAAACATTGGGACACTAGGTTTTCGCCTGTCTTGGGTATAGTTCACAGACATTCATTTCATATGCACAAACACCCAGACCCAAAACAACTATCTATAGATCATGCAAATATTTGTTCCGTGCGGGGATCGAATCCGAGACCCGTTGTGCAGAAAGCCACTACGCCAACCGTATATTTGTATATAAGTTTTTAAATTATCGCGAATTTCACTCATATTAGACTATGCTGTCGGGACGTTTCGCGCACAGATAAATCAAAACAATATTTTGGCTAACCTCAACGTTTCGGCGAAGTTGCTTTGACCGTGCTCACGAGAAGACTTTTTTATGATCTACAGATAATTGTATCGGTGTGGTGTGCATTTTCAATGTATGTCTATAAACTGTACCCACGGTCCCACGAAACAGGAGAAATACTAGTGCTCGGCAACGTGTTAAAAAAAGTTTAAAGCAGAATATCCAGATCGTGAGTATAAAGTCGAAGTCAAATATTTATTATGTTCCGTAATCTCGTCCTCATTTAGTACTATGTAGTTTGCACCTTGCACAACTCACTGCATCACAATTTTAAAGATGAACACTTTCATCAAAAATTTTAATATAGTCTGTGGTTCCTACGCGCTCTTTCGCTATCTGTAATGTACATGTCATTGTACTTTTTTGTGCTACTCGCTGTATACGCAACTCAAGAAAATCTTCCAATTATCCTCCTTTTTCTTCAAAAATGGGGAAACACTGGCAAAGGAGTAAGGATGAGGCAATAGAAAAGCTAAATAATCGATTGTGGGAGCCCAAAAAAAGTGGGAGTCTACACGACCGTATCGGTAAGTTACTAACTACATGTTTCACAGGAGATGGATCCGCAGTGTCGCAGCAATATACACTATATGCACGTAAATCTAAACGACACCACCAATAGAGCTTTCACGAGAGGTCAGCCGGTGGGGGTTATTCGTTTACAAAAAAGAAGACAGGTCAACGGTGACAAGTTTATAGTGCCTTATTTTAAAAATAAACGACACCACCAATAGAGCTTTCACGAGAGGTCAGCCGGTGGGGGTTATTCGTTTACAAGGAAGAGCACAGGTCAACAGTGCCTTAATTTAAAAATAAACGACACCACCAATAGAGCTTTCACGAGAGGTCAGCCGGTGGGGGTTATTCGTTTACAAGGAAGAGCACAGGTCAACAGTGCCTTAATTTAAAAATAAACGACACCACCAATAGAGCTTTCACGAGAGGTCAGCCGGTGGGGGTTATTCGTTTACAAGGAAGAGCACAGGTCAATAGTGCCTTAATTTAAAAATAAACGACACCACCAATAGAGCTTTCACGAGAGGTAAGCCGGTGCAGTATTCGTTTACAAGCGAAGAACGAGAGAGCTTCCACGAGAGGCTAGCCAGTTAAGTATCTTTTATTAGCAAGATAAAACGCTGTTTGATGCATCCTTAGAGCTTTCACGAGGGGTTAGCCTTGGATTTGCAGTCAGGAGCTTAGATGATTACGAAGACCTCTTCAGTCGAAGCCGAGGTAGTCTACCACACGGACAAGGACAATGTTTTTCATTACTATTACATCATTCAGCGGAGCTGATGCAGTCAAGCTCTAATGAACCAGGTGCAAACACGTTTCCGTCACCTATCATAAGTGGCTACAAATATAGTGTCTCACCTAGTGATGAAATCAGATTAAAGAAAGGAGGGGGGCAGGCTTGCAAAAATAGTGCTCACCTCTGAGATAATTCAGTAGGAATAACACGCAATATACAAAAAAAAAAAAAACGACTTATCATGCAGAATGGCCTTAAGAAACTAGATTCACTATAATCAAGAAACATGGCCCTATAAATAAAGCATACAAGCATTTATGCAAAAGTCAAATCAATGCTATTATGAGACACTTAGTACTATCTCAACCCTTGAAAAGATTTTCAACAACATGATTGTAAACAATGAGATGAAAATCACATTTCGGAATCAGTGATTCAACTGGATTGCTATGCAACTTATTGTATGAAGTTATAGCCTGCACATCATTGATAAATTGATATCAGAGAAGCCTGCAATCTCATAATACCTGTTTGGGGACAAACTATAGGATAAAGTAAATACCATTAAAGCTGTTCAAAATCTGGGTGAGAATGAAAGAATACTCCCAGTGAAGGTAAGTACCTATCAGAATCCCCTAAAACTTGAAACTAAAAGGGGGAGCACAACAACTATAAATGTCTTTCCAAGCGGGCAAAACCATGTCGAGTCCAACAACATACTATGTGAATAAATTGTTGGTGTTTTTCGTGATATTCTGGCGGAGACACCACTATCCCTGTTGCTGAGGCCCTAACCTGGATCCTGATCAATGATGAATAAGGTACATACCAATCAACTGAAATACTTTTCCTACTACTGCGATACTAGGTATCACTAAAAGTCATACCATACACAAATGGTTAAAAGGTTATACTATACCTTTCACTAATGTTCCTGTACAAACTACTGCTCCATTAAATAACCAGGTTACTCAGAAACTGAGTAAATTTTTATCAAAATGAGAAAAGATTTTAAAAGTTGTTGCAACAAATTTTTTGTATGATTTAAAAAAATGCATATTGTACTGTCAATAAGGGAATCTGATAGGAAACACTCATGTTCCCTATTTCCAGATTATTTGTATGAATTTACATGCCATCCCTTCAGGCTTAGTACAGCACCATATGATTTTACCTAGATCATGAAACCGCTAATTTTTACATGAGATCAATGCATCGGTTATTAATAATAATTCTTGTCTTACTGACTCCTATGAAAAGTGTAAACTAAATGTGTTTACCAACTAAAATTTCTTAGAAAATCTTGGTGTTTTCATATCAAAGAAAATATGCCTAAATGCTAAACAAAAATAGCAGAATTTGGGACCCATATTAGATTCCATGCAATTTTTTCTATCTTGCTCTCCCAGAAGAAGATAATATTTTATTTCTAAATTCTAGAGAAACCATAAACGGGTGCAAAATAATAATTATCTCAACCATAAAATGTCCTTGTTTCAACATAGCTTAACATTGTGCATGGCCCAGCTATAGAATACATTTGACTTTATACCTACCAATGGCATGGAAAAATCTTACAACAGTAGCCCTGAAAAAGTAATAGTGCAATCTTATGTATATAGGATACATTTGCACATACTTAAATGTTGGCCTCCTATATTGAAAGGAATTAAAACTAAATGAATTAACCTACACTTATATGCACAGAAACCAGTTGCTTCTGAAATAAAACAAGGTAATAAATATTTCACTTGGAATAGATAAGAACCATAACCTATATTAATAAGATATGGGCACACACTTCAATGGCAAAGAAGCTGTGGTGGTTTTGTAGTGGTTTGGAACAGGCATGTTCGACAGCACACCTGCGCACTTAATAATGTATATTGTAGCTTTCATTTCATTTTATGCACTGTCTAATATGTTCTTTGCCGAATAAATGTTTTCTATTTCTATTCTATATTATATGTGTAGAATGCCATTGCTAATAAAAAATGAAGGTGTTTCAGTCGGAAATTGAAATGGAACTATGTGGCCGTAGCCTTTGAACCACTTATAGCTAATCTTGGTGAACGATAGAATCATGTTTGCAAATGGATGTATTGCTAATTGCATCAACTATGTATCATGGGTTCCTGACCTAGATACACCATAGATGCCTCTACTCTTGAATGGCATGGGACATTCTTCTGTGTTCCCTCCATTTGCACTCATAGTAGATTTTTATTTTTTCGGAAAATAAAAACAGAGCATTGTAATTATATATATATGGGTGTATAGTAAGATATATATGTATATAATTGGGGGTGTTTTGGTTCTTACTTTTGGCGCATATGTAACATATCTACCTCTTTTAATATATAATATCATTGATTTCATATAAACCAATTACTGGCACTTATGAAACGTCAGAATTTAAATTGCTATATCGCTTGATTATATAGCTTGAGTTTGTCCTTTTGTCTCTGACGCCTACGGGCCCTGTAATACCTATCTCTCCATAAATTAAGACACCAACCTTCATTCGTTGTGCTGTTGGTATTTATTTCTATAGACTCAATTCCTTTATTACCATTTTGTCCGGTTAAGCATCTATATCCCACTCGGGATGTGTGCGAGAAGCCCATCATAAAAAAAACTTAATTACCATATCGGGGTCATTCCAGTGTCCGGGACCTGCGTGTTGCGTGAGCCTGTCCTGGTTATCTCCGAACCAGTCCATTATCTTGGTGAGTGAGGCCCACGAGTCCTCGATGTCGTCCCAGTTACGCCACATATTACAGTGTTCAGCTATTGACGCGTAGTTCGGCTGTAAATATCATATGATCATAATGAGTAGGTTCAAGATGCTGCTCTAGTGTGATCTTACGAGGACCTGGAGCCCCCCTTCGGTGCCGAAGATGACCGCTCCAGTGGTTTTAGCCGGTAGGAGTCCGGCATACCCCTTCACCCTTCCCCGGGGTGAAGGAAGTTCCATGTAGAATTTCCACTGGACATCAATAAAAAAATAAAAAAAGGTTCAAGATGCAAGCCAAGATCTTTGACGCTGGAGCTAATAGGAATAATTGTGCCTTTGTAGATAACAGGTGGGACGGTAGTGCTTCCCATTTTACAGATGTTTCGATGGCTTCCTAAAATAATGGCTTTATTAATTAATTCTACCTTCATCATCCAATCAGTTCTATTGTGGAATGCGCTCCCCCTTGAAATCAGGATGGCTAACAATCGGAACAACTTTAAAACTAAATTACAAAATACCTTTTCAAAAAGACGTCAGCAGATTCATCTCATCATCATATCATCATCATATCAGCCACAGGACGTCCACTGCTGAACAAAGGCCTCCCCCTTAGATTTCCACAACGAGCGGTCACATGCCGCTCTCGTCCAACGACTCCCAGCGACCTTCACCAGGTCGTCTGTCCACCTCGTTGGAGGTCGTCCCACGCTGCGTTTTCCGGTGCGCGGTCTCCATTCGAGAACCTTTGTGCCCCAACGGCCATCAGTTCTACGAGCAATGTGCCCTGCCCATTGCCACTTCAGTTTACTAATCCTTTCAGCTATGTCGACAACTTTAGTTCTTCTACGGATCTCCTCATTTCTGATTCGATCTCGTAGAGAAATACCAAGCATAGCTCTCTCCATAGCTCGCTGAGTGACCTTGAGCTTTCTTATGAGGCCCATTGTGAGTGACCACGTCTCTGTTCCATATGTCATCACTGGTAACACACACTGGTTAAAGACTTGCGTCTTGAGGCATTGCGGTATTGTTGACGAAAAGACGTTGCGAAGTTTCCCGAACGCTGCCCAGCCGAGTCGGATTCGACGATTGACCTCTTTCTCGAAGTTGGACCTACCTAACTGGACAGTTTGTCCTAGGTAGACATACTCGTCAACAACTTCGAGAACAGAGCTCCCAACGGATATTGGGATGGGCACGACATGGGCATTTGACATGACTTTTGTCTTGCCCATGTTCATCTTAAGGCCCACCTGTTGGGAAACTCTGTTGAGATCATCGAGCATTGTGCTGAGCTCTTGCAGCGATTCTGCCATGACTACGATGTCATCGGCAAATCGAAGGTGAGTGATATACTCGCCATTGATGTTAATGCCGAATCCTTTCCACTCCAGTAGCTTGAAGGCATCCTCCATTGCAGCGGTGAACAGTTTCGGGGAAATGACATCCCCCTGTCTCACACCTCTCTGCAATGGAATTGCCCCCGTGCTCTGTTCATGTACTCGGACCGACATGGTGGCGTTTCTGTATAAGCACTTCAACACTTCAATGTACCGATAGTCAATCTGGCACCGCTGCAGAGATTGCAGCACTGCCCAGGTTTCGATCGAATCGAAGGCTTTCTCATAGTCCACAAACGCCAAGCATAGTGGCAGATTATACTCCTCGGTCTTCTGTATAACCTGCCGCAGCGTATGGATGTGGTCTATGGTACTGAAACCTTTTCGGAAACCGGCTTGTTCGGGAGGCTGGAAGTCATCAAACCTGCGCTCGAGACGATTCGTGATGACCCTTGAAAACAGCTTATAAACATGGCTCAGAAGTGAGATGGGTCTATAATTCTTCAATAGGGTGTTATCACCCTTTTTGAAGAAGAGCACCACCTCACCTCTGTTCCACGCTTCCGGCGTTGTGCCCTCGAGTAAGACGGAATTGAATTTTACTCACACGTGTGAGTAAGGCTACGTAGTTTGGTGCATTATTTTCCCTATAGGGATACATTACACTCATGTCTCTTTTCAAGGTATAAATCAATCATGTGATTCAGCGTCGGCATGAGTACAATTTTATGAATATCATCAGTTAGTATATTTTAAAATTTTATCGATAATTAATTGCCGTGTGGTACGGCTCAGAATACCACCACGCCATCTCCTCCCGTGGGTGTCGTAAAAGTCGACTAAGGGATTAGCCAGAGGATGGGCAGCAGCGTCCTTCGAGTACATTAACAACGCAACTGCGATCGCCAACCCGTCTGCCAAGCGTGGCGATTATGCCGAATTCGGCCGAAATGGTGAAAAAAAAAGATGAATTACAATTTTACCCCAGCTTGATACCACATATAATTCATAATTCCGTGTGACGTCCGGATTTAGAATATAGCACCACTTCATCTCCTCCCGTGGATGTCGTAAAAGGCGACTTATGGGCGCATCCCTTTCGTGGAACAGTACTCACCCATAACGCGTTCTTCAACCCTCCTGCCGTGATGACTACTGGCAAATTCCCCTCTACCATAATTAATTAAGATATTGATGAAGTACTTACTGCCATTTTAGCGTCTTCCTGATAGGCTGGCCAGCTGCATGAGTAGAGTATAGACCGGCCGGTTTCATTTAATAATTTTCCAAAAGACGGGTATCCTGATTTGTAATAAGAAATAAAATGATTTAATGTCAAATACGGTTTGCATTTGTATAGTCCTGGTATATTTTCTCCATTATCTTTCTACCAAGGAGATTATTATTTACCAAAGGGTACCAAGTTATACTTGGTACCTCTCTACTAGATCAATTTAGCAATCGGGGGGAGCTGAATTAAGCTACGATACGATATTACAATACGATTAGTAAGTTAAAGTAGCAATATGGACGTTGGGGCAGAAAGTTTCTCTAGTGAAAATCCCGCACTGGAAACCGCAGCGTGGGACGGCTTCTATCGAGATGGAGAGACGACCTGGTAAAGGTGGCTGGGAACGTGTAAGCGGACGTTGTGGGGGCGGCCTATGTTGCGCTATAGACGGCCTTTGGCTAATATGATTATTTTGATGGTGATGAAAAGTAACCAGACAGCATTACTCGGTACTTCATTCCGAATAACTTAGTCATTTTAGAAACTGGCCATGCCCTAAAAACGGCCACAGTTGTAGAGCCGTTTGGAATTCTTCACACATTGCACCTAAACTAGGAGGAGATTAGAAGCATTGCACACACTATTGTTATGTGGAATTCATGTCTGTAAACGCACCCTCGACACAGGAGCAATCCTAATGTGCGACAACGTTTTTAAAAAAAATGAAATAAATATGAAATAGGTTTTAGTGACGCTCAATGTCCTTGGATGACGTACCAATTGATGTGACGATATTCGATTCACGAGGCCTGTGAACCATCTTGATGTGGACCGCAAAGTTTACAATAAATGGGAATTAAAAATATACCTACTACTGATTGTTATAAGACTTAAAAATATATTTGTATCATCATTTCAGCCGAATGAAGTCCACTGCTGGACACAAGCCTCCCCTAAAGATCACCACAACCACCGATATGGATGTGTTGTGGGCTCATTGGGGGGTTTTGCCATAATCGCCACGCTTGGCAGGCGGGTTGGCGATCGTAGTTGAGTTGATAATGTTCTCGAAGGACGCTGCTGCCCATCCTCCGGCTAATCCCTTAGTCGACTTTTTACGACACCCATGGGAAGAGATGGGGTGGTGGCATTCTGAGCCGGCACCACACGGCAATATTTGTATAAAAAGTTATAACATGTGGCCTTTACTGATCTCAACTCTCCAACGAAAACGAGACTGACAATCATACAACGCTGGACCCCCAATTGTGTTGGTCGTTACATTTAAGAAATTGGTATGTTGCGATAGAGTATTTCATGAATATTTATTTACATATTTTTATTCTCAACTGCGTTTAAGTAAAATCCTCGTTTTAGTGACAGTGAGATTTACGGCCGAAATTAATAATCGATCTAATCCAAAATCTTCAGATTTAAGATTATCTCATTTAACACAAAAAACAGACATATCAGTAATCCGAAAATCTAAGATTTTGGATTAGATCGATTATTAATTTTGGCCGTAAGTACCTATGGCGGTATAATCTAATAGCTACTATCGTTTATTTTATTATTGTAATTAAGGAATTGTTCGCAATATTCGAGACAAATCGGTATCCAAAAGTTACACGTTTCATTAAAATGTCACTGGTTTGTGTGGTCTTCTTATGTTTATGCACTTTTTATTTTAATTGTAAATCTCAAAGATGAATAGCGAAACAAAATATAAAAACATACACTTATTTTTAGCTAAGCTTTCATTTCTGCAAGGTCCAAAACCACCTATGTCCATTTTAGAGTGACAATAGATGGTGCTCCGTAACCACTTCGCCCTGCTTCTGTATTCGTTGTTATTCTATTATTTTATTATTTATGTTTGTTATGTATACTCATATACACATCAGCACGTAAACTTCCACCGCTAGACATGGGCTGGGCAATCCAATGAGTGGTCATAGGGGATAGTGCCACAATCACCACACTTTGCGGTCACCAATCCGGGTGACCGCAGTATGTAATTAGGACACAGGAGGATGTTGCTGTCCATTCTCTCAATCTACCCTTAAGCGCCTTTTAGGACACTTTTACTGGGAATCACACGGAACGAGAGCTTTTTTTTTGTTCTTGTTGGAAATGGTTCGCGTACGCTGCTTGCACGTTGCTTTCGAACATCGCAAAACTCGCTCGCAACTCTCTTACCAAATTATCATTATATACATTACATTACGTCTCAGTCATGAACAAACAATATTTACATATACAAGGTCTTATTTTAATAGTCCACGATATTTTGCATGCAGCCTATGTGAATGCTGACGATAATGTAGGTATCACTGAAAAATAAATCCGTTGTATTTTTGTCAGCATTTTTTATAAATCACTCATTTCATTACTTACTGGTTCTTCTAGTAAGTTAAAATAATATCCACTTGCATCTAATAAGAAAATGGTGGTCGCGGCCTGCCGACCTATTTAGATAGTCGACAACGTCAAACGAAACAGGCGAAAGTAGGCGCCGCACAAAAGAAATAAACTATTTTATCACCGTCAAATTAATTTTGTGTGGTAGGAACATCATCATTAGCATTTACTACGGTGCCATGCAAAATATCGTGGATTATTAAAATAAGACCTTATATATATATACTCTTACCTTCATCCATTTCCTTAGGCTCAATATAACAGCCGTCTAGCTTGAGGTAATCTATCTCCCATTCGACGAAGGTCTCGATGTCCAGCCGCTCGTTTCCTAGCACGCCTGGGTAGCCGGCACACGTCAGGTTGCCGTAGTCCTCGTACATGCCGAACTTAAGACCTTTGCTATGGATCTACAATTAATAAGAAAGATCATGAGAATGTGATGAAGATTTTTAGAAGTTGCAGTGGTCATACAATCTCAAAATGAGGGACTTATGCGAATACCGGTGAATAACAAAATACTTCAATAATTGATGTGATGTTAACTCATTATCCTCATCATCATATCAGCCAAATGTCATTCATTGCTGAACAAAGGCCTCTCCAATAGATTTCCACAACTGTGTCGTTATTTTGGGGGAACTTGAATACTCACTACGCTTGGCAGGCGGTGGATTGGTGGGTGCAGAATAGCTGCTGTTCCGTAGAAGGGTAGCTGCTGTCCATCCCTCTGGCTTAGTGTCCCCTTTTATTGTTATTGGTGTCCAGTGGAAATTCTACACGAACTTCCTTCGCCCCGGGGAAGTGCGAAGGGGTATGCCGTACTCCTACCGGCTAAAATCACTGGAGCGGTCATCTTCGGCACTGTAGGGGCCTCTAGGTCCTCGTAAGATCACACTAGAGCCACCCATTTAGGAACATCACGGAGGGGATGACTGTAAAGTGGTAACCCCCTCTAGCGGAGGGAAGGCGACTGTAAAAAAGTCGCCCTCCAGGCACTTCTCGGGGAGGATTGTAAAGGAGGGGAGCCTCGCCGTGGCTTAGTGTCCCCTAGTCGCCTTTTACGACATCCACGAGAGATGGAGTGGTGCCATATTATTAATCTGGACAGCACATAAAAATAGAAAACTTTTATATTAATAAAAGATTCGATATATTCTAGGCACGGATGCAGCAGCACAGAGACTATAGGTGTTAGTGCATGTACGATTTTTGGCTATAAATTGTACCCTTAATTGATGATACAAAAGAAATACTAGTGTGAGCAACATTAAAAAATAATTAAGAAATTTTACTGTTAAGTCTACAAACTCACATAATCGGCAACAGCTTTCATCCCATTCGGGAACCGTTCCTTATCAGGCACCATGCGTCCGTCAGGGCCTCGCTTCTTCTCTAGCCAGCAGTCGTCAATACCCAGATACTCGTATCCGGCCTCCAGGTAACCATCGCTCACCATCAGGTCTGCCGTCCGCCTGATGAGGTTCTCACTGGGAAGTTGTTAATAATTTTATTTTACTTAAGACATAAAAATACAACTGCATATGAATAAAGGCAAGGAAAGCAGATTGGTAGTATTAAAAACCTGCTTCTTTTTTCATAGCTGTCATAAAAACGGTTGCACGATTTATTTGATTAAACGTCTGGCGAGTGGTGGTATGAGCACTACTACGAGCTACTGAGGAAATTCAGTTTTATAATATAACCTATTGATATTACCACGTCTTCATCTGGCTGGTGTTAATATTATGGCCAATCGTGGCGCTTAACCGATATCAATAATAAAAAATATTATATTATTGCTAAAAGCCTGATATAGTGATGATAGATCGGCCAAGAACCTCGGCCAACATCTTAAGAGGCTCTCGTTAGGCGGCTGGGTCAAGGGCCTGATACTGAAAGTGGTTCTCCATGACACGGCACGTATTGTCAGGAGGTTCCTCGCTCTGGCCCTAACCACGGGTAGTTTGGACCATGTTTCCGATGCCAG
Source organism: Diloba caeruleocephala (assembly GCA_947459985.1). NCBI lineage: Eukaryota > Metazoa > Arthropoda > Insecta > Lepidoptera > Noctuidae > Diloba > Diloba caeruleocephala. The sequence goes on along the minus strand of OX381621.1, from coordinate 7,492,320 downwards.
TGCGTCACAATTTTTTATTATTAGAGCTGAAAACGTTATTTTATTTTAACGATATATTTCTAAAAAGAATATTTTGAGTTCCCGATATTTCGGCGCTGTTGCAAGCGCCATGTTCACGGATAAACTAAAGTTTTTGCGTGTGGATGTTTACGAGCAGACAAAACGAGCTGCCCTCCTCCTTAAACGTTTTGTGCGCTGGGTGCCGCTACCACTATCACTTAAGTCAATCACAACTCGACTTTGTTCCCGACACACGAAACTCGCTCGCGAACTTTTTACGGCTCTCTTTCGGTCTTTACACAATCGAATCACTGGATTCCAGGCCTTTGACAGTTGAAACCCGTCCTCCCGGTTAAAGTTATTATATTTGGTAATCTTAATGGCTTCTCTTACCAATCTGGGAATATAGTGGCGTTCTGTCGAGATTACCTGACGGTTATGTAACTCGATCCAGTGTTTCGATCCCGAATCCAACAGTTTTTTTTATTTCATTGCTAACCACAGAGTATATTTAACATATGAACAAAAGTCCTTACAATTCAGTTGACATTTGCACGGCGTCTAAGCTGCGCCAAGAATATAAATGAAGTTAACGGTACAGAACATACATAAAGATTTGACCTGACTTGAGCGAATGCTGAATATATTAGTTATACAATACCTAAATTAGAAACGTACCCACAATATTATTATTATTACATATTGATCATCATCATATCAACAAAAACGTCTACTGCTTTCCAAAGGCCTTCCCCAAAAACGACCGGTTACACGCCTTATGTCATCATTTTGGAAGGAATTTGCCAGTACTCACCACGCTTGGCAGGCGGGTTGCTGAGCGCAGAATGGCTGCTGTTCCACGGGTGGGACCATAGAACAGAAGTAGTTTATGTTTATGCTTTATTTAACAAATGCTTTTTATATTTACTAGGTATTTATTGGGCGATAGGGCAAGATCTCTCTCTGTCGGCAGTAGTGGCGGCTATGTTGGCAGACCACGAAAACTCGAATGTAGTGGTCTCCTTCTGTCAGAGCGTCATGCTCCAGGATGAGACCATAGAGCGGGATCGGGAGAGGGCCGATCCTGCTCGAAAAAGGAGGAGACGGCGCCGGGTTAACAACCGCCCTGGCGCCTAGTTCCCAGACGCCTGAAAGCCCCTGCCGGCAATATAAGTCGAGGGCCTCTGCGTTCGGTTCGAGGGGTGCCCACACCGAGCCACCCACGAGAAGACAGTGACGCGCATTAGGTCACACGCCACCGTGTGCGCAGCATAGCACAGGGCACAGTAAGTCTTCGGGAGGAACCTTTACAACCTCCCGGGGAAGGTGAACGCTTTACAGTCACCCACTCCGCGATGTGCCTATAGGCATGGCAGCGGGTGGCTCTAGTATAATCATACGAGGACCTGGAGCCCCCCTTAAATGGCGGTCTAAGATGACCGCCCCAGTGGTTTCAGCCGGTAGGAGTCTGGCATGCCCCTTCGCCCTTCCCCGGGGCGGAGGAAGTTCATGAAGAATATATACTGGGATAAATAAAAAAGGTATTTATTAGGTTTTTATAATATCAATGTTAATTAGTAAGCATCAGTGATTTCGTTTTTTTATCTATATGCATTATCGGAAGACCAGCACAATGCTATGCGACAATGCTGATATACTAAACACGTCGCAAACATAAACTGCCTTTGTTTATGAACGTTTAAAAAAAAATCGTATTGTTATAATTTCTTGTTATTTCCTTGTCTGCGTCTAGAATAATAATACTAATAATACCCGTGTGGTGCCGGCTATGAATAGCACCAACCCGTGGGTGTAGTCAAAGACGACTATGGGATTAACCGGAGGATGGGCAGCAGCGTCCTTCGAGTACATTAACAACTCAACTGCGATCGCCAACCCGCCTGCCAAGCGTGGCGATTATGGCAAAATCCCCCAATGAGCACACAACACACCTATATCGATCATTGTGGTGATCTTTGGGGGAAGCCTGTGTCCAGCAGTAGACTTCATTCGGCCAATGATGATGGTCTAGAATAAAATATTTCTTGCTTTCTTATAATCAGCCCATTATTGTCTCACTCTGGGCTGGGGACTTTTCTCGCGTTGAGTAAGTCTTGTCCACCACGCTGGCCTGGGTTGGTGGAATACACACACCATTGAGAACATTTTGGAGCCCTCTCAGTTGTGCAGGTTTCCTCACGATGCTTTCCTTTACCGTTAACGCAAGTGATAATCAAATTTTGATCCGTACATGAATCCGAAAAGTCTGAGGTGCGGGCCGGGATCGACTTCAGACCCTCCTGTATGAAAGGCAAGCATTCAATCACTAGACTATCACTGCTGTTGTTATACTTACTTCCTTATTTTTTTATTAAATTAGAATCATTATCATCATTATATCAGCCAAAGGACATCCACTGCTGAACAAAGGCCTCCCCCATAGATTTCCAAAACGAGCGGTTACATGCCACCCTCGTCCAATGCCTCCCAGCGACCTTCACCAGGTCGTCTGTCCACCTCGTTGGAGGTCGTCCCACGCTGCGTTTTCCGGTGCGCGGTCTCCATTCGAGAACCTTTGTGTCCCAACGGCCATCAGTTCTACGAGCAATGTGCCCCACCCATTGCCACTTCAGCCGCTTCAGCCCTCTGCCCAGCCGAGTCGGATTCGACGATCGACTTCTTTCCCCAAAGTTGGACCTAACTAGCTGGACAGTTTTTTCCTGGTAGACATTCTCGTCAACAACTTTGAGAACAGAGCTCGCAACGGATATTGGACTGACCTGAATCTCGTCTTGCCCATGTTCATTTTTAAATTGGAACAATACTATATTATTAAATACACTGTTAATTTCTCACCTTATACATTCATTCGGATACTTTTTGCAGTCCGTGATGCAGCGAAACCGCTCCCAAGTCAGCCAGCCCATAGGCGGGGTGAGCGCCAGTCCGTTGTCAAGCGCCAGGGTCGAAGACACCCCCACCAGCAACACGTATGCCACCAACATCTAAATTATCGAATGTTTTAATTGAGAAGCTCGAGAGTGAAGATACTTGCATATCTGATAACAGATAGGTGATAGTGTTCCGCTTACTGTGTGACTGGATTCCGAGATCAATTCCCGTATCAAGACAGACATACAGATAGATCAGAGATTCCCAAAGCGGTCCCCAAGGATTCCCAAACCACCGGTCCCAAGGGGTCCACATAAACGAAAACTCATTTTGGGGTCGATGAGGTCTAAAAATCGACCCCTATTAATTAACATAAGTCCTTATTTGAAATTTTCAAAGTATTGAAATTTATAAGGTAGACTTATGTTTCTAATGTGCTTATGTTCGGTGACCACTGAACTAAAGCTATATCTATTATACCTAACATCTGCTAGATAACACTCTGTTGAACCATTAAAATGTCATCGACCCCAGAAATACTAAGGTCTGAGTAGTTAGGACACCTGTTTCTAACGAAATAACCAGTATTCAAATAATAGCATCCATTTGTATATAACGGACATTTCAACATGTTTTGTATTTAAATAACCGATCGGAGAGCTAGTTTAGAAACGGGAAAGTAAAAGGATCATAATATAACAACATGAGTGAGCTCAGTAAAACTTTAGTATAAACTAGCTGGGACCCGCGGTTTCACCCGCGTTCAATTTAGAGTACTTCGACATAGACACTTGACATATATTGGATTACAAGGTTTAAATTTTTTGCGCGGAACCCTAATTATTTTTCTAAAATAAAAGTAGCCTAAGTTATTCCTTATAACATCAGCTAACTGCCAGTGAAAGTCCCGTCAATATCGGTCCAGCCATTTCGGAGATTACCCGGAACAAACAGACAGACAGACAAAAGAAATAAAATGTGGTTTTTTGTTATATTGTACCGTATACACTTTCATATGCATTTAGTAAAAAGCTGTTATTTTGACATTACAAACAGACATTTCAATTTTATTTATTTGTATAGATAAGTAGTAGCTAGAGCAAGAGCTTTTTTATCAATTTAATTCAATTCAATCATTTATGATGTATCATCATATATAATATTTATAATCAGTGTGGTGTCCGGATTAAGAATATAGCAACACTCCATCTCCTTCCGTGGATGTCGTACAAGGCGACTAAAGGACACTAAACCAGGGGAATGGGCAGCAGTGTCTCTACTGTGGAACTGTAGCCGTTCTGCGCTGACCAACCCGGCTACCAAGCGCGGTCAGTAATGGCATATTGCCCCCAAAATAATGACACCATTGTGTAAATCTATATGGTTAATAATTTATTCAGTCATTAGGTCCAAACAAACAGTAATTGATGTGACAGCCTCTGAGGAGAAATGCCAAAAGAAACTCAGGTCTAGGTTATTATATTATTTTCTATCTCATTTTTTGCTTTGTTTTAAAGATGTGTGTTTGCAAATTATTTAAAACAGCTGTTAAACTTTAAAAAACATTTTGCAGCTATACAATACAAATAATACGCATAAAATTTGTGTCCAGGGAAGCCAGATGATGTAGATAAGAATTAACGCCGTACGTCCCTATCGTCAACATAGCCTTTCATTTTGTAATAGGCTTTTTTATTAGAATTGCTTTAATGCGTGCTTTATCGCTGGGAAGTGCTCGTTGACATAATCCACTGTGGGAAAGCGACGAGGCGCAAATCTACCGACAATATCACCTATGACCACTCATTATGATTATACTCATTGGGAGGCTCACGGATTTAGAGTAAGCGTGGGGAGGCCCACAAACATATTTCCGGCGTGATGTGTGTGTCACCTTAGACGCCTTTTACGAAACTCATGAACAATGAGTGCTGAGTGCTGACCTCAACCCTGCGGAGAATCATCCGGCCAAATCGGCCTAGACCTTCTTTCTGTCCTCCGTCGCCAATTATTCCAAAAGGAATCCATTCTATTGAATTTCACAAAATAAGAGCATAGCTGTTAGCATTTGCTTATAAATGTCATTGTCGTTTTAGAATAGCGACGTGAGTAATTAAAACAGAGGTCACAAATAACCGTTTGATTAACTTTCCATTATAAAAAGATAAGTGGGGTCTCCTTTCCGTTCTGTGTTCGGTTATTTTCACTTCTAGTTACATGTTATTCGAATGCTTCCGTGTGGTGTACAAATTAAAAATAAAAACATCTAGTGAAGTGAAACTTTGTGTGAGAGAGAGAGAAGCGTAAGTACACGCTTAGACTCGTTTCTGAATCTCACCCTTACGGCCTAAACCCTATAAATACATTTATAGTTACACGAAATCCAATTGATACCGTCCCAAAACGTTGGTTTCACTTGAACAGACAGGTAACAGGGTAAAAGCGCCCCTTCCGTACAAAAGCCCGCTAACCGTGGTGAGTACTGGCAAATTCCCCCCAAAATTACGACACATGGCGTGTAACCGGTGATGACCGTATTGAATAGAATAGAATATAACTTTATTGTACACCATAATAATATAAAGGATTATTTACAATAGTTGGCGTGGCACAATGGGCGGTCTTATCGCTAAAAGCGATCTTTTACAGACCACCTTTGAATGGATTTAAAAGTAGGGAAATAAAGAAATTCAGGTAGTCTGTGGTGTACTGAATCATGATGTAGATAATGATATCGATATATATACAAGAAAATACAGGTATTTGCATAAATAAATAGTATAACTACACCAATTTGCATATTAATACATAAATACAAATATATGTATATATAATATAATATTATACATAGATATTTGCTGATACAATACTGGATATTTAAGTGAACTAAAGAGATAGATAATGCTCTTTTACCATTTTTTTAAATGCTCGTAATGATTGTGCTTGTTTAATTGTATCGGGTAAGGCATTCCAAAGTCGTGCTGCTTGTACTAGTTGTATTGACCATTTTGTTCAGCAGTAAACGTCTTTTGGATGATATGATGATGATAGCAAAATTAGTTTGATACAGTTTAATCGCTCATTTATAAATTTATTTGTTTTTCAGATATTTTGACAGTGCATAAAATAAAGAAACAGGTATAAAAATCTACAATATAAAACTAATTGAAATTGATAAAAATGATAATCTAAATTATTTCATGAGAAATATCCATTGATTATTTCTGGCTTCATAGAACGAACCAATTGTAACCATTCAACTTAAACTCCAATGTTTCATAACTGCCAGTAACTTTATTTGAATTAAAAACGTTGACTATTCACTATTAATCATAAATTTAAAATACCTACAGAAACTCGCAAGCTAAACTAAAACTTCTAGCGTACTTATGGGCTTCATATCCACAAAGAAGAGAGCATGTGCTTGAATTTTTTTTATTCCAAAACATTAATAATTTTTACGCTATATTTTTAGACTGAATTGTCTACAAATTAACCCCTCGTCTGTGAAATTATGTTTTTGACACAAAGTAGACACTTTATCGTCAATATATAAAATCAGTATCGCAAAATAAAACGTCTTTAGTCACGTACAGAGTTGTGCCAGATGGTCGGGGTTCGTGGATTCTCCCGACATTTCCATTATTATGTCTAGACTCCACGTCATGATTCAGGTCGGACACATTCATGAAGCAAATCTTTGTATTTGCTTCAAGGACACATCAGTACATCTCCCGACAAATAGCTTATCGTAAAGTTTCATGCATAGTTTATGAGTAAAATGTTAAAATCTCCTAATAGATACTCATAAAGGAACCAAACCAAAAGACTCATAGCCGAATACTGAAACGCCACTTAATATTTTAATCCCACATAATAATTTGAGACGCTTTCCTTCCTGCAGTGTTCGCAACGTAAAGCAACAAAAATCTATAATGTACTCTGTTTAAAGTGTATTATTAATTATTATTGGATAATATTTGTGGTTTAAAAGAAGTTTTTATAATACAGTAAAAGTCACGTTTCTACTCATTTTTTTTGTTGTGTTTTAATGTTGCCCCACATTCCACACACATTGCACCCAGACCCGGAACAACTACTTGCAGATCGTACAAATATTTGTTCCGTGCGGGAAACGAACCCGCGACCCGGAGCACAGCAACTTTTAAGCAAAAATCTTATAATATACCCTATTAAAAATGTTTTACTATAATGTGTAATAATCGCGAAAACCCAAGGCATTACTGTCATCATATTTATTTCTCCAGAGAAATATCCCGCTAAAATCCCGCCATTTTGAAAGTTCCTCCTGATATTTCAAATTGGTAACCCTAGTCACGTACACACTTAGCAGCAACACTAAATTACGACCTTCGCCCGGAGTCTTGACAATTGACTCGGCTCCCAAACGTGCAGACAATTTTCTTTTCTATACACGGTACCTTTGTAATTGAAAGAATCAATAGCTTCAATCACTTGGTTCCCAGTAAAGACTCGACCGTCTTTTTCCTTTCCGTGAGGATCGTAAAAGGCCACTCAGGGATAATTATTGACGACGTGGTAGGCGCAGTGACCAAGCGATTAGCTTTCTGCGCTGTGTCGCGGGCTCGATCGCCGCTTGGAACAAATATTCCTGTGATATACGGATAATTGTTCGGGAGATAAAAAAAAAACACGGGTTGCACTCCGGGAGTGCCGACAGAGGTGAAAACATTTTTTTTTTATTTGTCGAGCGTTCGCGGTCTGCTATATGTAAATGCATATATGCACATACTATAGCTGCGTCTCGTAGCGGTGTCGCGAGTCCAGAGATTTTATCCCATCTAAAAATATGCGTACCGCGCTAAAATAAGTTTTCACTTCAAAAATTACCTGTCCTGGCAGCTCTCTTACCAGGCCTTGAGATTCTGGAAATACCTATCGATGTTTACGTGTAGTAGTTTATTAGGAGGCTATCGTGATGTGGGCGCGAATCCCACACCTCTAGCGATAGTTAGGTCGAAGGATCAGCGTGGGGTTTTAGCCGGTAAGAGTCCGGCACGCCCCTTCGTGCGCCCCATGATAGAGGAAATCTAAAAGGACTTTGCCACGAACGAAACAAAACGCCTATCATTATTTGATTTAGATACTAAGTTATATAGCCATGACCATAGAACGCTGTGACAATGGCTTTAGTACGACACACGTTAACGTACGTGTAGACAGGACAGACTCAAGAGTCTAATTCTCAACATGATTCTGTCCTAGGGACGCTAAGTGCTAGAAAGGTATGTAACCAAAGGTATTTAAGATAAAAATATTTTTATTCATATAAAACCAATTACAGGCACTTATGAATAGTCAGACTTTAGTTGCCGCGTTCCAAGATGTAGGTTTCCTATGGAGAAGAACGGGCAAGAAACTCCATGGTTGCTCTTTTTAAATCAAAATAGTTGTGTTACAATATTTGAATACATTGTTCTTGAAATGAAGGTTATGTGAGGACAATGTAGGAGAAAAGTCTAAATTACCGTACGACGAATTAGACCGACGATTTTAAGTGCCCTTCAAAGCACAGAGATGTCTAGTTAAAATATAGCACTATGCGGTCACCCGTTGACCACATCGACCGTTGCTTAACCTCACCAATTGTTCGCCGATCAGTGACTGCTACTGGCTATGAGCGTCTCAAAATCCTGGAGTATAATTCTCTAAGCTCAAACATCTATAGGTACATCCTTGAAAACAGAATTGTAATAACGGTGTAAAACCAACTTGGTATACCATACATGCACTGCTGCTCTCCGTCATACTATCTTCCCGTAATGAGGAGATGTGGCTAAAACATTACATGATAGACTTGGAAAAGGCCTGAAAAAGTTATTAAACGAAAACCGATGCATTAGTTGCTAACACTTCCAAGACTAGTTGTCAAAGTAAAAAAGCTGAACTTATTTTGTCTTAACTCACTTTGTTTACATTTTGAAGGATTGTGTATCTACCTAGTCCATATCGAAAATCTTAACTGCATAAAGATAACAAATACCAACTAATGGATGTTGAAAGTGTGTAAATTTATATTTAACATTTCGCTTAGACAGGCCGAAATATTAAGATTTTATAACACTTATTGAGTGACAGTTCAAGAGATAAGTTTAAGATTATGTAGTGGATCTATGTATATTAAATCAATAGATAATTATCTAGGTAATGAGTAAATTCTTGTTAATAGTTAAGTTAAAGAAATAATATCCCACAACTTCTAATAAAAGTATCAAATTAAAAACTCAACACAGTTGTTTGTTTACCTTCCCATATATTATAGAACATAATATTATGGCAAGTAAACATCAAAATTTGGATTACCGGTTACATTCCTATTAAAATAAAAACTGTACGAATGTAAGTTTTTTTATTTTATTTTGGTCTTCGCGTAATGCTTCGTAAAACCTCGATGATAAAAAACCATGTAGACTAAATTTAATAAAGTATCAACCACAAAGATTTTGCATCTATTAATATATATATATAATTTGATACTTTTGCATTATTTTTGGTAGGCTAAACTCACGGTTATCGATTAACAAAAGAAATACAATTAAAACATTTGCTTCGTACTCACCGCGCCAATTCTAATGTATTCGAACTTTGAATTAATACTTTTTGTATAGAAAAATATTTATCTAACTTTTTCACTATTTTTAAATATCGATAACGAATACCACTGTCCGATACGTGCGATCACTTTCAAAGCGTAGGCTGTTCACGCAACAGCGATTGGGCACTAAATGATTAAGCAGCTTAGCTGCCTGTTATCTATGTAGTCCATGCCACTACTATGTAAGGCACTTTCCTTGAGTACCATTCACATTCATATTTATTATGAATAATAAAGTCATAATACGACTTGACGGCACGGTTGGTGCAGTGGCTGATACAGTCGACCGCTGCTCTCCGGGTCGCGGGTTCGATTCCCGCACGGAACAAATATTTGTATGATCTGCAGGTAGTTGTTCCGGGTCTGAGTGTTTTTTGTGTGGAATGTATGTCTGTAAACGCACCCACGACACAGGAGAAACCCTGGTGTGGGGCAACGTTTAAAAAAAAAAAAAAAAATACAGCAATAGAGTTCGACTCTAAGTTTTTTTTTTTTTTTCTTTTCATGGCAATTGTATTCCATTTTGCCAGTGTCAAGTTAAGCGACTCTAAGTTGCAAGGATAATAATTATTAAAAATAAAGTATTATTTTAAAGCTTTGATGCACATCTTAAATATGAGTTCGCTGTCTGGGCGTTTCATTCTGCTCCATTTTTTCGGTAATTAAGTTTATTAGATTGTAGTTTAAATAAAAGATACTTATAGATTAAAATAATGGATTTAGACATCATCATATCAGCCAAATGTCGCCCACTGCTGAACAAAGGCCTCGCCCATAGATTTCCACACCACACTTGGCAGGTGGGTTGGTGAGCGCAGAATAGCTGCTATTCCACAGAAGGGACGCTGCTGCCTATACCTCTGGTTTAGTCCCATAGTCGCCTTTTACCATATCCACGAGAGGAGACGTAGCGTACTATATTCTTAATCCGGACACCATATGGCATTTTCTGGTTAATTACACATGTCTAGTGTACAATATTTTACTGTTATTTATTGATAATATTGTTCTTATTAAATTGAAGTACAATATTCATCCAAAACTCGAAATGTGTGAGTATCATGTATCAATTAATGTTACATATTTAGTACTTACTTATACTGTTGTGTCTTTTGCCAGGCACTATTGGTTTGTCATGCTCACTTAAATGTCTTGTTGATGGCGGCGTTGTGTAACAGGTCTTTGGCTCCCTCCAATATAGTTGAACTAAGCGATGCTGATACATGCGTCATGTTCGTGAACAGGTGCCATTCGGGACTGGTCAGCCGGTAAGTGCATGGGCATAAGTTAGCTGACACTACTACTGGCAGAGAGAAATCTTGCTCGATCCAATAAACTACACGATACCACTATAATAAAATACAAGATGAATGTTCAATCAATCAATTTATTCATTTGCTCAAATATGATACATGAGTTATTAGGTTAGAGTATAATATTTATGCTTATTCTGGATATTATATGGCGTGCAAATACATTTGGTGTCTAAGAATGTATATAAAATGTCTGTTACATACAAAATCGCCTTGCCTTATCAATTTATCATCTAAGACGATTTATATTATTACTAGCTGCCCGCCCCAGCTTCGCACAGGTGCGAACCCGATTAGAGTGCCACCTACCGGGTCCAATTGTACATCTAAACCATCCAGGGACCCACTCAAACATACACAAAATATTCATCAAAATCAGTCCAGCCGTTTAGGAAAAGTTCAGTGACATACAATCAGTCAGTACAGAAGAATCTGTACAAAAAAAAGAGTCCCAGACCGATATGTGCGTCGTCGGCGTCGGCCGCGGCTACTAGTAGTACCACGCGCGCGCACTAACTTGTTGCAAGAGGCGCCGCTGACCCGCGCGCTCCGCACTCTAAACCTCATAGACGGAGATGTAGACATATTCATTTGTGCTCTGAGTGAATTCACAAGGATAGCAGTCTGTAAAATCTGCTATGGTATTTAGTTATAAAATTTTATGTTATAGTTTATAATTACATTGAGTATAAGTACTGATAATATTGTTACTAATGTTACAATATCGCATTGGGTTTAGCCTGTAAAGATATTTGTATGTATGAAATAAATAAATTTCGAAAATTTAAAGTTAAGTCAGTCGCAACATTGTAAGTTTGTAAATAGCTGCTTACAGCTGTTTAGGAATATTCAGCTTCACACATTGCTCGAATACATTTTTTGGGCTTTAAAAAGTCTGTCGACTTCAACTGAATAGCCCCAAAATAAAATACCGTGCACAGAAGATATATATGCAATATCTGCGCAGTATCCAGGTTTACAGTTTGTCCAATTTTCTTTAAGACATAAACAAAACGGTATTATTTTATTGAGTACTTTCTCAATGTGTGGTTTCCAACTACAATGTTTATCTACAGAACGTTGACCTAGAAATACACATTCATTGCCATTGCTTAGGTGTAAGTTTTTGTGGAAAATTTGGTGTAAAGCAAACAGCTTTGAATGTGTGGAATTAAATTATATTTGATTTTGTCACATTAATATAAAGGCTATTTTGTTCTAGCCATCTAGTAAAGTTTTCTAGCAAGGTTATTTTGTTCTAGCGAACTACATATATATGTCCTAATTTAATAAATATATAGGTTAAAAGGGTTATAAACGAAAGGCGCATTGTTTTATTACTTTAGTGCTTAATTCGTCAAAACCTGTGGCATTTGTGTTTTTTAAGCTTTGCAGGTTTTGTAAGTATCTTATCTGTAGTACTTTAGTAATTTCTTAGGTTTTCGCGATCATTACTCATTATAATAAACTTTTAAACGGATTGAATCGCGTATATTATTGATTTATGTTTTTCCTGACGTTTCGAACACTTTGCAGGGTTCGTGGTCGTAGGATGACTAAGATGACAAGCGTCGTTTCAGATTTAAAAGTTATTTTATCCATTTTATTATTTACCACAAAGTCTGCAATGTGTGAACACGCCTTAGGCAAACCAAATCATTTTCTTCGATTTGATCATCCTCAAGTCCTCGCGAAAAAGAACCGTTATGTACCAAGAATGTTTCGTGACGCTACTGAAATTAAAAACATCCTAATTTTAATAGAGAAGATGGTTGGCAGGTACCTCCTGTATGGAAACCGGTTAATAAAATAATAAAGTCCCAAACAACACACCACACTAAAAAAACATCAAGACGCTGTGCGTGATTGCTGCGTGCATCGAAACAATTTTTGACTAGTTTTGTACCGTAGATAAAATAACTTTTTAAATCTGAAACGACGCTTGTAAGCTTTGTCATCCTGCGACCACGACACCTGCACAGTGTTCGAAACGTGTTGAATCCGTTTAAAATTGTTTAATTTTAATCTGTTAGAATGTAAAATACACAAAAGTATGTCAACAAATAATAAAAATATAATCATAATAATAATTATTGTTTATATATATTAAAAGACAGTTGTGAAGAATTTGCGATGCGAAAATTACAATTTGCAAGTGCGTTACAGATACGTGTAGAAAACACCTGTACACAGAACAATTATGTAGGCTATACAAATATAGGGTCTCACTTTCATAATGGAAAATATTTTTAGGCTATGCTTTATGAATGGTATAGAAGTAATTTCGAATATCAAGCATCGCTTTAACTGATAACAAATTAATGAATTTTTCAATATTTGACTAGCGAAAACAGTCATTTTTTTTTTTCAAACCTTGCCCCACTACAATTTCTCCTGTGTCGTGGGTGCGTTTACAAACACAAATTCCACACACAATACACCCAGACCCGGAACAACTACCTGCAGATCGTACAAATATTTGTTCCGTGCGGGAATCGAACCCACGACCCGGTGGGCAGCAGCCGACTGTATCAGCCACTGCACCAACCGCGCCGTCGAATGATAATAATAAAGAAAGAAAGAAATTTCTCAACGACAAGCTTACTGCCACTTCAACATACTTGCTTCCAAGCCAGGCTAATCAACCGCCAATCGGGTTAAGCTGTTGCTTTAGCTTTATTGTTTGTTCATTATCGTAGTCATCACTTATAATATGGCCGGGGCCGACTTGTAACTGTCCCATATGAATATGGCAGTTGTGATTCAATGTACCTACTTGAAATTTGGCGTAGCTATAGAACGCAGTGATAGTCTTTTTTTTACTGGTCTCCGGTGGAAATTCTACATGAACTTCCTTCGCCCCGCGGAACGGCGAAGGGGTATGCCGGACTCCTACCGGCTAAAACCACTGGAGCGGTCATATTCGGGGGGGCTCCAGATCCTCGTAAGATAACACTAGAGCCGCCCATTTGTGCCACGCCTTTAGGCACTTCATCGAGGGGATGACCTCTAGCACAGGGAAGGCGACTGTAAAAAGGACGCACCCAGGCACTTCTCGGGGAGGATTGTGAAGGATCCCCCAAGCCTCGGTGTGCGCTGTGCTGCGCACACGGCGGCACGTGGCCACGTGCTCGCCGCTGTTTTCCCAGGGGTCGCGCGTTGTGAGCACGCAGATTCCCCAATCTGCACACTCATTCTTAATGATCTTAACCTAAACCTAATTTCTAAGATCTTAACCTATCATGTAGCGACTGCCGGAGCCCCCGGCTCCGTCGTGTTGGACCTGGGCATCGGGGCGGTGTTACCCCGGCCCCGTCTCGTCCTTCTCCGTGTGGGATCGGACTTCGAGTTAAACCTACCAAAACCTAGGGATAGTTGTTCGATCCATCCCAACATTTTTCGAGCCGGCCAGCAGCTCTAAAAATGCCTATAAGCCTAAATAATAATTCTGATTCAGCTCCCAATTTTGACCCAGTAACGTCCTAAGCTAAGGCCCGAACCCCACTGGTGAGCTTCCTTAGCTGTGTTGCTTAGTAATTCAGTTGTTACCCGATGGTCACCCCTTCGGCTTCGCCAGTTGGTCCGATGAGACGCAGCAACAGCTCTACGAGAAGAAAGCGACAAACCTGTCATAAAAACATGTTGTTCCAGATTTGCCTGTTTCTGCACCGGATTCATGTCTGTAAACTGTACCCATGATACTTGATTTTTGTGGTTGAGAAAATAGTAAAAGAAGTATATATTAACTGATTAGATTACTGCTGGCCGTCCTCTTGCGATAAACAATTTTATGTCTTAATAAAACGTTGCCCCACACTAGGATTTCTCCTGTGTCGTGGGTGCGTTTACTAACATATATTCCACACACAATACACCCAGACCCGGAACAACTACCTGCAGATCATACAAATATTTGTTCCGTGCAGGAATCGAACCCACGACCCAGAGCGCAGCAGCCGACTGTATCAGCCACTGCACCAACCGTGCCGTCAATTCGTCGACTTGGTTAAAATGGTCCTTGTTGTACCGGACGTAATATAAGATGATGATCCGATAAAACTGTCAATTATGAGACGTTTAAACATTTGGCATAAAATGAAATGGTATCGCAATTCGTATAAAAATGCATGGCAACGAAGTTACGTCATTCTGATAGAAACACAGCAGCTTAAAATTGTATTATTTCATTAGTTGCTGTAATTGCACATCTCTACCTTATTATATAATCGTGCGTCTGTTAGTAATCGTGTAACTTCTGAACGTCTTGATCGATTGAGGTCGTATTCACACAAAAATATAATATTTATTTTGTCGAGACGATCGATGGTTCATAGCTATGCCGATAGCCGACAGTTGGCGCTACCTACCAGAAATGGCAGAACAACGACTGCCGAGCGAGCTAGTTATTCTATATAGTCGAGGAAAATCATCATCATCATATCTGCCAAAAGACGTCCACTGCTGAACAGAAGCCTCCCCCATGGACGACCGTTTACATGACATGTGCCATTATTTTGAGGGGAATCTGCCAGTGCTCATCACGCTTGACAGGCGGATTGGTGAGCGCAGAATGGCTACTGCTCTACAAAAGGGACGCAGCTGCCCATCCCTCTGGTTTAGAGTTCCTTAGTCGCCTTTTAGGACATCCACCTGAGGAGATGGAGTGGTACTTTATTCTTAATCCGGACACCACACGGATTTACGCAAGGCATATTGCACTAAAATTATGCACATACAGAAACGATTAATATCCGTCCAATTTCTGTTAAGTATCTTTTCCTTATCTACAATACTATATAAAAAATCTATTTATTTATTTTCTGGATAAATTCAAAATCCTAGCAGATAATCAATATGGCTTTAGACAAGAAACGTCTACAGTGGACATAATGGCGGATCTAACTAATTAAATTGTGACACACCTCTCTCTGTCCCCATACTTACCAGTAAACTGGAAAGAATTGGTATTTGTGATGAACCACTAAACATATTAAAGACTAACTAACAGACAGTACCCAATGCGTTAAAATTGGTTCAACGGTGAATGATGAAGAAAATCTTCCCTTTGGAATTCCACAAGGCTCAATATTAGATCCTACTCTACTTTCTAGTCTACATAGACGACCTATTTTAGACTATCATTACCTAAATGTAAAATTAATAATTACAAAAAAGAAAATGGAGAAAATAGATGGAACAGGTTAAAAAGTTAACTGTAAAGTGCCCACAGTGAGACAGAATGCTTTAGTAGGTGCCTACTTTCCGATAAATCCCGCTGTGACTGACAAACAGACACGGAACTATCACCATAAGGGTTTTGCGTTTTAAAAATTGAATAATGAGGTGTGGAAAACATGACTATAATAGTGTCACTTATTTTCGACCTCGAAACCGTATTAATTGAGGATGTAGTAAGTGTTGAGTGGTAATATTTTATGTTATCATTATCAAATTCGATACAGAAGACACTTATTTATCATTTACATCCACACTTAACCTGGTTATATCAGCGACGATTCTCGATACTTGACATCCATACAAATCATTTGGTTATCTTATCGTTTGCTTGAATAGAAAACAAAACTTGAAATTAGACCTAGGTACATAGTTGGCATTTTGAATTCCACTCACGCTTATCACGGGGTTTTAAGTATTTCATTTTACTTTAATTATCTATAACAGTCTGGGATCAATTATAATAATTAAGAATACAATCAGTTCACAAATCCCACCAACAATACCTTTATATACCGACAAAAAGTTCGACCATTCAAACATAAACACAAGACAAGGCAAGATCGCGAGTTGGATAAGAATCCCATTGGACATCAATTTAATATGAGATAATCCCCAAAGACGCCCAACGTTTAACGCACAGCTTTCTAGTGTTAAAACTGGGAAGCAGAAGCGGCGCTACTAACTTCCGAGCAATAAGTCTTACGTCTGCCATGTTATTTCTAATTACAGTTTAGTTAGATCAAAAAATAACAAATATTTTAACTGCAAAAGGATTGTATGTCATTGCTACATTTAACTAGCCCGATATTTAAACAGAAATATGCGTCAAAAAATATATTGTGAAAACTTTCAGTACCCTTTAATGTAAAAAAGATCAGCGATCTGTGGTGTTATTCTATTGAGGTCACTAGACCTATAATAACCACAATAGTGCCTAAATTGGCTCTAATATATAATATATGTATTGAGTATGGTGTGTTTCCTGACTTAATGAAAAGTAGTAAAATAATACCGTAGTTCAAACCAGGTAGCACATCTGACCCTACCAAATTGAGACCTATTTACGTGCTTTCAAACTTTAGTATAAAATTTAATATTCGTGAAGTTGAAGTTCGATCAACAAAGCTAATAAAAATTAACTGCTATATAGGCAACAATTCAGTTTCACAAGTGATTGCTCGTGTAATGCTTCCAGTGTGAAGCTTGTAGAACATATATTTAATACCTGGGAGGATTCATATGATGCATTAGCATTTTTTGTGACCTTTCAAAGGCTTTCGATTGCTTTTTTCACTAGACATCAGGAAATTTCACCATTATGGAGTTAGGTATACTTCACTTGATCCTCTTGTTTGGGTAAGAGGATCCAAATAGTGATTGTTTACGGAAAGAAATCTCCGTGGTATGTGGTCACAATGAGAATTCCGCAGGGCTCAATTCTAGAACTGTTCCTTTTTCTCGTTTATATTAATGACCAACCTTATGTTATAAAAGATACTCACGAAATAGTGTTATGTGCATATGACATATCCTTTTTATGTTACTGAAGGTGTAAATAACGCTCTCCTCAAAGTAGTGTACTGGTTTAATTGTACACTTAATGAAGCAGATCAAAATAAGTTACTTATAAATAGGAAGGAGTTGAGCCTGGTAAACGCCACCATGTTTTTGGGAAATACTTTAGATTCAAAGCTACAGTGGGACCCACATATACACTACACAACAGCCCACGCAGTTTTAAAAATGCGCCAGTTAACTGATGTAGAAACAGCGAAATAATTATTTTTTGTTATTTTTATAGTATTATTAATCGTATTATTAATACGAACATATGATTTCATGAAGATAAGTAAATTAAGATTGTGGCCATTCTGTGGTGGCTACGGTTATTACCATTTTCTGGTCCTGGATAACTGAGAAAATCTATTACCGGGAAATATTTCACAGTCTCTTTCTCCAAAAACTTCTATAATTGGGAACCTTTAATTGTAATGCTACCCAGGACCAGGCCTTCGTGGCACCACACTGCGCTCGTCACCTTGAGACATTAGTTTTTAAGTATCTTATGCACAGTAATTACACTATTATTGATCAGTAAAAAGCTGAAATAGTGGAGGAGTATGAAAAGGGCAACTAAATAATATTTTCTTATTTCCGTAAAATTGTACAATTAAGTGTACTTACGCAATACAAGTGATTAATATTAAATAACTATCAAGATTAATATTATAGATGTATCTCCATATCTTTATTCTTCAACATTAACCTTATAAGTAAAATATAGTGAGGCCCCCTCCGCACCCAGAAGAAAAAATTAAACCTAATCTTTGCTTCCTTGTTTAAAGTGATTAATATAAACCGTGACTTGCAGTGCCGTGTGGTTCCGGCTACGAATATTACCAACCCATCTCATTCCGTGGGTGTGGGTGGCGTAAAAGGCAACTATGGGATTAGCTGGACGATGGGCAGCAGCATGGTTCGAGTACATTAACAACTTAACTGCAATCGCCAACCCGCCTTCATTTCAGCCGCAAAAACGTCCACTGCTGGACACGAGCCTCACTCATAGATTGCCACAACGACCGGTATCGCTTTGTGTCGTGTGCTCATTGGGGGTTTCACCATAATCGCCACACTTGGCAGGCGGGTTGGCGATCGCAGTTGAGTTATAATTGTACTCGAAGGACGCTGCTCCCCATCCTGCGGTTAATCCCATACTACTTTTATGACACCAACGGGATGAGATGGGGTGGTCGTATTCTTAGCCGGCACCACACGGCAATGAAAAAATATATGTGTTTATTGTATATCGATATACGAATACCTAACAACAACATGCTTACATTGCCAATATTTCGGCCACGTTAGAAAACATTGCGTTAATAAAACACCTACCTGTGCTAACTGTGCCGAGGCACATGAAACGATGGAGTGCCCTCATAAGGACAATTTGGAGCATTCACCAATATGCGTGGCGTGTAAACGCTTTAAAAAACCGTGCGACCATCGTTGCGGGTCACAGGATTGTCCTACCTATAAGCTCAAGCTCGAACAGTTAATCCTAAATACTAACTACTAAGGATGGCTTACACAGTAAATAATCTTACCGTTGCACAATTAAATCTTCATAACGATAGGGTGGCCACGTCGGAGTTAGATAAATTAATTTTAGATTATAACTTAGACATTGTCCTTATTCAAGAACAATATCAAAATGCAAGCTTACGTCAAAAAGTAGTACAACTAGATGGCAGGGCACGAGCTGGAATTTACGTTTCGCGTTCTACTAGTTTTTCAGTGACATCGTTACAATATCTTATGACGCCACACTGTGCTGTCGCGGAGGTTTCAACGGCACTTTATAAAGTTTACGTTGTGAGCTGTTATTTTCAATACTCAGATCCTGTTGCCCCACACATACATAATCTTCGCCACGTTCTGCGGTCGCTTGCAGGCCGCAAAATAATCATTGGCGCCGACGTTAACGCGTCATCATCACTCTGGTATGGCAAAGTACGGTCCACTGATTTTGAACGACGTTGTGCTGTCGAGGATTTCATCGCTGAGATGAACCTATCAATACACAATACCCCTGACGCACCACCTACTTTTTGCAGCCAAATGGGCGAGTCTTCTATTGACGTCACACTATCTAGTGCAGACGTTCGCTTGGACAGGTGGCGCGTCCTTCCGGACGCGTCGTGTAGTGATCACCGCCTGATCGTGTACGAATTTGTACCTAGATTGACACAAAGTTATCAAAATATTGGATCAAATTTTAGATACAAATCTAAAGGGGCGAACTGGGATTTCTTTAGCTCACTTTTTGCATCTCATGCCAAAGACTTCACTCGCGATGGGTTGTCAGCGGAAGAAAGTGCTAAAATCATGTCAGACACATTTACATACTGTGCTGATGTTGCTGTAGGTCGCGGATCAATAACCAACACTCGTAGATGTGATTGGTGGAATAGCTATTTAACTGAACAACGTAAACGTTTTCGCAGAGCGCGCAAAAAACTAAACAAGCTTAAAAAACAGCAAATCACGGGAGACATATTTATTGATACATTAAATAGATTCAGAATTGCCAGATCTAGTTATAGAGCCGCGGTGGCAAAATCGAAGGGAAATCTGTTACAGAAGGTAGTGCAAACACTAGATAGGGAGGGTCCGTGGTCTCCTCTGTACCACGAGTTTAAAGCCAATAGATCAGTCGATCTTGCTTATATCCAAAATATTAAAATTAATAACATGCATACCACTGGTATTGAGGAGACCACGGAGGCTCTTCTCAATACTCTTATACCTGATGATCTACCTGGAAATGATAACGAGTATCATCAACAGATTAGATCATGGGCTGCTGAACCGCCGGAATCCCCAGCGTCTGACTTACCATCCACTGACGAATTCATAAACGTTGTCAATAAACTACCACTTAATAAAGCATCTGGAGAAGATAAAATATCGAATAGAATGATTAAAGAAGCTTGTAAAATATCGGGTGACTCTATACTGACCGTTTTTAATCGTTGCATTGCTGAAGGCATTTTCCCTCGTATATGGCGTTCCGGTTTTATACGCATAATACCAAAAAGTGGTGACAACCCCCCGGATGATCCTAAATCATACCGGCCTATAACTTTACTACCATCTTTAGGGAAACTTCTCGAGCGCCTTATAGTTCCACGTTTGCTGCCAGATGGACCGAAATTTCATAATAACCAATTCGGCTTCACAATAGGAAAATCTACTATTGACGCGGCAATCTCTGTCAGGAAAGTAGTAAATTCATCTGAACATAAGTACGTGATAGGCATCTTCCTTGATATCTCTGGTGCCTTCGACAACGCGTGGTGGCCAATGCTACTACTTAAAATGAAAGTCCGCGGTTGCTTCAGAAACATCTACACTCTCGTTTACTCATATTTTGCACACGGATCTGCAAAACTTAAACTTGGTCATCACGCTGTGTCGAAGGAACTCACGATGGGATGTCCTCAAGGATCCGTTATTAGTCCTTATCTATGGAACATGGGTTTCGATGATTTTCTAGCGATTCCATTACCATCCGGCTGTTCATTGACTGGTTACGCAGACGACGGCCTTCTGCTTATTCAGTCAAGTACAAGGGCGAGCCTTGAAAAATTGGCGGATACTTGTTTACGTTTAATCTCTAGTTGGGGCGAACGAAACCGCTTAATGTTTGCACCACAAAAAACCTTTCAACTAATTTTAAAAGGCAATCTTAAGACATCACCGAGCATTAAATTCAATAATGTTACCGTAAAAAGAAAGGAGTCCGTGTGCTACCTTGGTCTTGTATTGGAGAGAAATTTTTCATTCGTTGAACACATAAAATCTGTAGGTGAAAAAGCTAAAAGGAACTTTTATGCCCTGACAAGGATATCAACAGCTACATGGGGTCTTTCATTTTATACTTTGAAAACTATTTACGGCGCTACCTACTTAGGTTGTATTTGCTATGGTTCACCTGTATGGGCCGATAGGGCTACTATCGGCGCGGCAAGACGTAAACTGCTCCAAAGCCAGCGCTTAGCGTTGATATTCTTGTGCAAGGCATATAGGACAGTAAGTACTGAAGCTCTGCCTGTGCTAGCAGGTGTTTTGCCAGTCGATCTTGAGATACAGCGACGTGCTGCAATGTACTACTCAACTAGAGAAAACATGGACGCGGAATTTCTGCTACAACGCGATCGTGTTAGGATCTGCAGATTGTTTAGACCACAGACTGGTGTTTGGGAGGAACTCTTGGCCGAATGGCAATGCAGGTGGGACACGTCTATTAAGGGCCGTCACCTATACCAGTACTTTCCATCCATTCGTGAGCGGTTGGCAAGTGCATGGTTGGAAGTTGATCATTGCGTGGCTCAATTTCTCACCGGCCATGGTAACTTTAAGAGTAAATTGTTTAGCTTCAAGCTTGTCACCTCACCATTCTGCAAATGTTCAACACCGGACTGTGAATATGAACAGTCTGCACATCATATCCTGTGGGAGTGTATTCTTTGGCAAGATGAACGCAATATTATGTTTGACAGCATGCAAGTTACATCCGGGGTTGTTTACTATACAGATCTTGTTGCGACTAGGACGAATTTCCGTGCGTTCAAGTGTTTTTGCCATACCTACTATTGGAATCAGTCACAATAGCTCACAACATAGGACCCGTAAATAAAAAAATTGTACCCGTGGTGCTTGGCAACTGGGCTTAACCCTGTTGTAAACTCCCATTTATTGTGCCTATGGCCTATCGTTTTTCTCTGTCTCCTGCTTGCAACGGAGGGAAGTGGAACGTATATTCTTTCATACTCCTCCTTTATCTTTTCTGATTAATTTCGGTGCGGGTTCCAAGACAGTTATTCATTTCTCTGGGACACACCGAGCTTCATTGATCGGTGTTCTTTTCGGTGGTCGCCATTGTAGATCCTGGCTTACAGGAGTTGCAGTGGTTGGGAATGTGTGGCGGGCTTGTCCCAATTTAAAAAAAAAAAAAAATCCCTCAGATAACGGTGTCTGCTACTGGCGTAGCCAGTTTTGTAACAAATCACAGCCAGAGCATTAACCCCGACGGGTTTTGCGAATAGATTGGATTATTGATAAATTGGCTCGCTTTGGAACTGGAATCTGGCTGTACTTCACTTCATTTAGTCTTCACTGTGCTACAGCTCAATTACTTATTGAGCTGTAGCACAGCAGCTGTGCCTCAAGTCAGCAAGGGCTCAGCTCAGTAATTTAAACAAGTGGGACAATACAATTACCATTAAACTATAATTATCACAATTTTCAAACCACTTTCGGCATGCAAATATATACAATAAATAGAAAACCATTATTTGACTTAACTTTAACTTAAAAAATAGCTCCGAGTTGAAGACTCAAAACACTAGCTACCTATAGCTCGGAGTTTAAGACTCAAAACCCGAACTTTCTAAGAATGTTATAGGTAAAAGGTTAATAATAGAAGAAATAAAGTCAAACCCAAAACGATAGATTTTTTTACATTTAGTATTAAATAGCTTGCCTTTAGAAAACACAATGTTGCTTTATGATAACTTTAAAAAAAACATCAAAGCAAAGTTTTTATTTTATAGAAACTTAGATTTTTATAGGCACTTAAGAAAAGTCAAAAGTTAAGGTTCATGGTTCGGAAAAGTTGATCTTATGGAGAAGAGCCGGCAAGAAACTCCATAGACACTCTTTTAAAAAAGTGATAGTACAATTTAACGTCATGTATGTGGAAACGTGAAATACATACACAAAATAATAAACACACTATTGCTTCTGTCATACACAATCAGAAATTGATAATTATTAACGCACAGGTAGCACTGGTACGAATCAACGAAGTTCTCACATTTACAAAATGTAGATGCTAAATTATATTAAAATAAAGGCCAATATAGCCATCAAAGCTGTAAACAATGTCATATTGTAAAATATTTTATATAGTTTGTTACTCACATGTGGTATGAGATCCCTTGTTCTGTATTTATGTTTGCTTGATAGTGTGTGCATTTTCTATACGCACGACGACATTGTTATTACTTAATTAATAAAACAATACAGATTGTGTGTGTGTGTCTCAAAAACGAGATACAAAATATGTCCTATCTGTACAAAGTCATGAATTCTAACAAGAAATAAAAATAATTGAACCGTACGACGTTGCCGACATATTTTTTAGATTTTTTTTCATTTTTGTCAAATATTTTATTGAATATATAAAGATTAGTTAATATAAACACCATACGACGTTGCCTTATACTTGACATTGGCGAAATTGTGGCAGATAATCTACAGAAGCCAATATAAGAGAAGAAGACGAAGAATTCTAACAAGAATTATATCCACATTCATCGCTATTCAGAGTAATTAATAGATAACACAATGTGTCAATAAGGTTCCAGGGAAGCCACATGTGCAGAAAGAATCAGTGCCAAACATCCATGTCGTCAACGTAATCTATAGCTTTATAATAAGCTTTTTCAATAAGAACGCGTTTAATATAGGCTTTAAACTTAATATATTAAAATAGATTTAGGCAGCTTGTTATAAAAACGTATACTATTCCCTAGGAATAACTTATTCTTTTTAGCTAATCTAAATTTGGGTACTACTTATTATTTTATGTTTTTGCCGTGTATTTATGTGGTGAAAATCGCTTATTTTATAATACGTGTGCAGATTTTTGGGGACATATAAAATATTTTCAAAGATATAGAGTGACGGCAGTGTAAGTATGTTAATATAAAGATATGTTAATATAAACATGATTCTAAGAGACTAGCGAGGGCCCATGGATGGCCCTTTTTTGTAATATAAAAATAGAATCCCATAAGATATAATGCTGTGGAAATATGCAAGGTAAACTAATCGGGCTGTAGCTACATCAGTATGTAGCTGCCTAATTTTCCGAACTGCAAATGCAGCAGAGCTTAGCCTACCCGATATATTTTTGATGTGGGCACTACATTACAATTTAGAGTCGATGGTTATTCCTAAAATACAGTTTCGTCAACAGTTTCAAGTTGGTTGCCTTCAAGAATTAATTTTAGTACTACTTGGGGTGTATTAGGCAATGAAAACTTTAGACATTTGGTTTTATCAGCATTAAGTGGTAGGCTGTTAGCAAACCATTTGCAAAGGACTGTGACGACGAACTGACACGATTGTGGACGTGTGAGTTCACACGCGGTAGAAGGGAAACATTGTATTTTGCTTATTTTGTAATAGAATGAGATGAATACACTTTGGAGGTGGTAAACAGAGAGAGACGGGAAACCATACAGAAACGTGTTTTATCTCATTCTCTCACAGCCTTAACCCTATAAATACATTTATAATTGTCTCCCTTTCGTTACACGTTTTCGTTTCATAAAATCTAATTCACACCGTCCCAAAAGAAGTTTCACTTCAAAAACCTTTTAAAAACATTTGTAGTGTGACAAGTGCGTGTAAACTAGGGTTGCCAGATGGTCGGAATTTGTCTGGATTGTCCCGACATTTCATATGATATCCAGAATCCCGACAAAATACAAAATATCCCGACAAACACCGGTAAAATTCTTAACAAATCAGACACTTAAAATTACCGCGTGCTTTCACGATCACTTCACTCAACTGAATAGAACGCTACCAATTTAGTGTATTTGTTATAATTGTCACCAAAAACAAAGCAAGTTCGGCACAGAGTCACAGCAGATTATTCATAAGAAGAAAGTTCACAACAAAGTTTCTCAAATCCCAGTACAGTAGCAGAAGAAGATTTTTTAGTATAGAATATGAAAGATAACGAAAGCGGGTTATACCCTACCGCTTTCGTTATCTTCTTCTCTATCATGTTTTTGATAAAGTCGATTCACCGTAAGCCTTCTGTAACATTTTCAGTGACTCCGAACACGAAATTCCATTGGCGATGCAAAATTTAAGACAAGCACTTTGTTCGGTGTTTTCCGATCTATAATGAAATTCGCTATACAGACTAGATATGGTATAACTTAAAACAGCACTGTATTTAATATAAATAACAGATGCAACTCAAACTCCGCGCCAAAATGGAAAATAGTTATGCCAATCTAACAACAACAATAAAAGCAAAATTTTTAATTTGGAACCATAAACAAATCATCCAATCCCGATACTTTTTTGACTGAATGTATTTATTAAAGTTTTCAACAGGTATTTTCATTATCATCTCCAGATTTTATCGGTATGAATTTCTAGAATTTAACACGTACAAAACGGAAACATGATTTAGAGAACGAATTAGAATCGCTCATATCATTATAAATTGACTAATTTCACCTATATATCGCTAAAGTAAAACATAATTCACTTCATATCGAACCAATAAGTCGACGTATTGTAATGTCCTGAAACAAACTAAAGTGTAAATTTACAAGCTATTAACTTTTCGCGTGCTATTCCTAGATCAAATATCGTCATTTCTCTCTCTCTCTCTATCTATCTATCTATCTGCCTTTATTATTGAATATCAGATAGATCAAATGGGCAGCAATTTCCACGTTTGTCAGACCACAGGAAAATGTCGACCTAATTTGTCAGGAAAAAGTATCTTATCTTATAACTGAATCCCCAGTAGATTTTAGGGAACTAAGTAGAATTATATCTTGCGCCTGGAATCACATCTATGTGAGTAAGATTTGGCAGTGTCATACTGTACTGACGTCAGGCGGACCGACCCCGCCGGGGTGGTATGGCATGCCGAAACATGCTGGAGCTGCGATTAATGCGAGCAAATCTCGGTTGGTCGTAGGATCACCATGGCAATTTTTGTGTGTTAAGAGTCCAGCATGTCTCTTGGCTTTGCCCGAGACAAAGGAAAAAAGGTTAGATGAGTGATGGACGGCTGGATGGAACCGGGTGATATGATTATTAAACAATAATAATTAAGAAAAAATCTAAATCATTCGACTTGGTTATATAGTATGTATTTCACACTCAATCACAAGTACGCCTAAACATTGTCATCGAGCAAAATTACGTTTAAATTCTACAATTTACTAAATGGTAATAGGAGTGCAGGTATCCTATAGACATCGAGACAGCAAAGCGTCGTTGTCGAGATGGATGGCCATCTTGCCTTGCCACCTGTTGACCGTCTATAATAGGTGAACAACGTGATGTTGTTGTCTAGCCAATGTTGTTTATTCTTAGTTCCAGACAGATTCGAAAAACCAGCGTAAAGAAGCAGCATTTTTGGCAACAACAGCCTTCCTGGGTTTAGTATGGTGAGTGACGAATACCTAAAGCCCAACCCCGAAAAATTTGGGGGCCTTTACTTCGGGGAAGAAGTGCAAGTATGTCTGCCCTATAGGTCGGAAATATGTATGGTAAAAAAATATGTATGGTACCGGATTAAAGAGGGAAATTGCTGAATATATTATTTATTGTTAGATTCTGTCTTGTACCAATAATTTATCCCAGGAACAAACTTAACATTGTAGTTGAAAAACTTGTTCTCCCATACATTCTAACTGCAAATGTAAGTTTTTGTGCACAGTATTGAAAGATGTACTATATTATTTTAAGACAGTAAAATGATTACCTTACCTCCACAATTGTCAGTTCATATTTTATTTTTGCAATTCAGCAATTTAGTTGAACAAAAACATGTTTTTTGTGAGTATTTCTGAGCTAATCGAAGCTCAATAATGTACGACTATACAGCACAAGTTAATGTATGCCAGTTACACAAAAAATAAACTTAAAAAAAAGATAAAAGGGGGCTCCAGGTCCTCGTATGATCACACTAGAGCTGCCCACTGATGCCACGCCTATAGAGAGGGTGACTGTAAAGCAGGCACCCCCGGGGTTAATTGCAAAGGATCCCCCGAAGCATCCCTTTGCGCTGTGCTATACACGGCAGCGCGCGACCACATGCGCGCCACTGTCTTCTCGTGGGTCGCTCGGTGTGGGCACGCAGATTCCCCAATCTTTGCACCCGCAATAATCTATAATCTACTACTCAAGCGTATACAACATGGTGATGAGACCAGCAAGTCATTCGCCTGGTGGTAAGCCTCATGTCTGCCCATAATAATTGTAATTCTACCCAGGATTAGTCCTGCGTGGCACCACACTGCGGTGGTCACCTCGAGACATTCGTTATTTAATCTCTTATGCACAGTAATTTTACGAGCTATACAGTGCCCTTCTAACCGGAACACAACCTGACTGATTTAGGTACCTATTTCAAAAATACGAGGCATCTGCTGCAGATCAGAGCCATGAAATGGCGTTAATTCAAGTTCGTCATCATCATGGATGTGCAGCAGTCTGAAACTGCCAAGAGTGGTAAGTAACGGCAAATCCCCCCCAAAATGATGACACAATTGTGAAATTCAATGTAGGAGGCCTTTATTCAGTAGTGGCGGTCTTCAGGCTGATATGAAAGATTTAAAAAATCTTTGAGAAAGAGGTCAGCGTTCGGGAAACTTCGCAACGTCTTTTCGTCAGCAATACTGCAGTGCCTCAAGACAAAGGTCTTTAACCAGTGTGTCTTACCAGAGACATATGGAGACGGTCACGTTCTTTTTTCTTTTCTTAAAAAAACGTAGCCGCACATTAGGATTTCTCCAGTGTCGTGGGTGCGTTTATAGACATGAATTCCACATACAATATACACAGACCCGTAACAACTACGTGCAGATCATACAAATATTTGTTCCGTGCGGGAATCGCACCCACAACCCGGAGCGCAGCAGCCGACTGTATCAGCCACTGCACCAACCGTGCCGTCAAACGTTAAGACGATGTTAAGATAGCTCAAGGTCACTCAGCGAACTATGGAGATAGCTATGCTTGGTATTTCTCTATGAGATAGAATCAGAAACGATGAGATCCGTAGAAGAACTAAACCTGCCGACATAGCTGAAAGGATTAGTAAGCTGAAATTGCAATGGGCGGGGTACATTCTCGTAGAAATGATGGCGATTATGGCAGAAAGGATTTCGAATGGAGATATGGAAATGGATATTACATGTAGTCGCCATCTGGGAAGGTAGAATGGTGAGAGCAAGGCAAAACCCGCTTGCTTCGTAAAGATTGAATAGAATTTGATTAAGGAACTTGAATAGTTGACATATCGATGAGGGCCAATTCTCTTAATTAAAAATGTTCAAAATATAGTTCCGATCTATCAATAATCTCAATGTCGTAAATGACACAAATGGTACCTAACCTCCTAAAAAATGTCGAACATGAACTCATATTGTGATTAGATTGAAAATGGATTAAAAGTTGATCGAAGCCAAAATGGTTTTCTGATAATATTCGGAGCTGACACAGATAATAAAATTGTTATTTTCGTCCATATGTATAAACGTATAAAGCGAGATTGTAGGTATGAGTAGATTAGATTGAGATCATACTGAAACTGGAATTAACTTTAAGGCGAACAGTTTTTTATTATTTAATCTCAGTTCGGTTAACTTTTAGCCATAATAGTGTAAAATAATTACGAGCTTTCTGGTCTTTAAATCCTCATGCCACATTGGTAAGCAGCAGGTTTGGAGAAGCTGGATGTTGTGCGTTGTCGCTTACACAAGAAGTCCATATAACATTGGATATGTAATGGCGCAGCACAAGTAAGTGACGGGTTCAGCAGCAGCGTATGTGATAGCCTTTAGGCTAATACCACTGCGAGTACCGCTCTTTGCGAGCAAACCTTGTCATCATATAATTTTGCCATAATCATTTATTTAAACTTTCAGGAGCTTTACGACTCTAAACAAGAACGATCTTTGGCACCGACTGAAAATTTAACGCTTTTACCGGACTATCACCGGGGCTAGGCAGTCACTGTCAAGTATCTCGATAAGTATAGCTTCCGTCCCAAATTCTCTTATGGCCGAAATTAATAATCAATCAAATCCAAAATCTTCAGATTTAAGATTTTTAAATTCATCTGTGTTACGATCACTTTTAACACAAAAACAGACATATCCGTAATCCGAAATCCAAAGATTTTGGATTATATCGATTATAAATTTCGGCCGTTAGTCGGTAAAACAAAAAAACGTAAAAATCCTCGGCTAAAAACACAGATGTCGCTACTGCAAGTAAATATGGATGAATTCCTAGTTTCCAGGTTGCCGTTTTTTCGGTGAAAGCAGTACAAAAATCGAAGTGTTCTCAACACAAGTACCATCCTTCGAATATTGGCTTATCAGTAATTACATCAACGTAACGTAAAACAAACAATTTCCTTTAATATTTAACAAAACAAAAACATTTTTTAGTAATTGCAAGCTAGGGAAAGACTGTCCATTTGTCCGAGGCAAGGCAAACGTATGTTAGTCTTTCCCCAAGTCAGAATTAATAAGCATTTTCTTAGTGGATTATTTTTCTTCAGACTACGAAGGCTTCAGGCTTCAGGCTCTTCAGTCTGTCATAAAAAAATAGTACCTTCGCGCACGATCTGAATGTATTCAAGTAAAAACACTTTAAAGTGTGTTAATTATTATCGGTCCAACTAGATTGTCTAGCACAAATCGCCAAGACAGCCCTTTGTACATGTAATTTTATGTATTGGATCTTCTTTTTTTGTTATGTATGGTGTACAAATAAAGAGTATTGTATTGTATTGTATGTTATTGACATTTTGTAATGAAAATACTTATAGATTACTACATTGTTTCATTTTATTTATTTTAAGTACAAATACTATTCATAAAAGAAGTTTCCTACGACTTTTTCATTGTTCTACCTACTTTTATTTTATTTCCTATAGTTTAACTTGAGTTTGGTTTTGATTATACGAGGGCAGTTTGATAAGTCCATGACTTTGGAAAGAAGAAACACTTTTTTTACAGATACATTTTTTTATCTTTCTATATAATCCCCTTTCAACTCTACGCACTTAGTCCAGCGACGTTCCAGCCTCTTCAACCCATCAAAAAAATATTTTTTGTCAAACCCTGAAAAATAGGCCTCAGTTTCGGCTACCACCTCTTCGTTTGACGAAAATCTTTGTTCGCCAAGCCATTTCTTCGTGTTTGGGAAGAGGAAAAAGTCACAGGGGGCTAAATCTGGCGAATACGGAGGGTGTGGCAATAATTCGTATCTTAATTCGACAATTTTTGATGTCGCGATTGCAGACGGCCGGTGCATAATCCTGATGAAATAAGATTTTTTTCTTTGCTAGACGCGGTCGTTTCTTGATCAACTTTTTATTGAATCTATCTAACAATGCAGCATAGTAAGCTCCGGTTATTGTCTTGCCTTTATCCAAAAAATCGATGTAAATAACCCCTTGGCTGTCCCAAAAGACTGTGGCCATCACTTTACCAGCAAACAGTTTTTGCCTTCTTTGGGGCACGTTCCCCGGTAGAAGTCAATTGCTTCGACTGTTGCTTAGTCTCTGGTGTATAATGGTGGACCCACGTTTCGTCAACTGTTATGTACCGACGCATAAACTCACTCGGATTGCGATTATACATGGCTAGGCATTCCTCAGAAGCTGTTGCACGATTTCGTTTCTGGTCGACTGTTAGTAAACGCGGCACCCACCTTGCAAAAAGCTTTTTCATGCCCAGAATGTCATGCAAAATATAAAAAACTCGTTCAGTCGAGATGTGCACAACATCACTTATTTCGCGTATCATCACTCGACGGTCTGCCAAAACAATATCATGTATTTTATTAACCATGCCCTCCGTAGTGACCTCAATCGGCCGTCCTGGACACTCCGCGTCATTAGTGGTAGTACGTCCACAAGGAAATTCAGTGAACCACTTATGTACCATCCAATGAGAAGGCGCAGAATCACCATAATACTTTTTCAATTTGTCTTCGGTCTGCGTAATAGTTTTACCACGTAAAAATAGTGTTTAATTAGCACTCGAAACTCGCTTTTCTCCATTTTCAAAGAATACTTAGAAGTCGCCTAACTTTTTTGTTTATAAAAAGCTTGTTTTCGCGCCAAATTTGAAAAAAGAACGGCATACGGTTCGTAGTAAGTTTCCAAATGTGAGACAAAAATAATATTTAAAAAGTTTTTATTCAACCTTAAAGTCATTGAGTTGCCAAACTGCCCTCGTACGTTAGTCTTGCCCCAAATTAATATTTACACGAATAACTCAAAAAGGAACCCTATTACGTTATAACATTTACGATTTTTCTTCAGAAACTGCATTAAGTCAAGTGTACGTTTTAAACTAAAAAACATTAAGTACTGTTAGTCTTTCCCCGCCATCCGGGTTAAGGCTAACAGTTTATCCTGTGTGACATTTTCTTCAGTATGACCGCTTTGAAAACACTTATGCAAAAATCTTTAAAATAACATATAAGTTCATTTTATAATATATCACTATAATTTTTACCTCAAAAGTAGGGCAAACGACCTCTTCATGAAAACTGTTTTTTTTTTTCTGTCTGGCAGAAAACTATGTTAGTCTTACCCCACCTCACCTCAATAATTTTATATGAATACACTAGGCTTCTAATTTTCATAAATTATTCTTCTACTTCAGGTGTAAAGTTTTACAAGTTTCATTTCGGCCGAATTTAGTCCACTGCTGGACACAGGACTCCCCCAAAGATCACCACAATGACCGATATGGATGTGTTGTGGGCTCATTGGGGGGTTTTGCTATAATCGCCACGCTTGGCAGACGGGTTGGCAATCGCAGTTGAGTTGTTAATGTACTCGAAGGACGCTGCTGCCCATCCTCCAGCTAATCCCTTAGTCGTAGGTTACGACACCCACGGGAGGAGATGGGGTGTGGTATTCTGAGCCGGCACCACACGGCAGTTTGCAGTTTACAAGTGTACTCCAAATAAATTATGTATGAAATAATGAAATGATGTATAAACAAGTAAAATTAATATTATTTAAAGTTAATATCTTCCAACTTAATTTTATTCCCGAAGTTTCAATCGACTGGTTAGCGTGATGAAGGCCTAGGCATAGGAACACATTATAGTCAAAAAAGAGTCAATTACCAAATGAAATTCACTAACTAGTTACTAGTTTACCTATTATTATTCATAATTCTACTATTAACGGCAAAGATTAAATTAAATACATAATTATTTGCCATATTATAAAGTAGGTATACTACTATGAAGGAAGCTATGCCATAGTATAATTAAAATGTGAAATATCAGGAAACAAATTATGATTTCCAGCTAGGATTAAAGATATATTACGATGTAAGTATGTTATTATAGATCATTACAGACATGTCGTGAGCCATGAAGCAAATACAAAGTATTTGCGTCATGTCGTGAGCCCTGCAAAGCCTTTTGTATGTGGTGCCCAGTATCCTGATACTGCAGGCAGTATCGTTGATTGATTGTGTAGGTTCTTATTTTTTAAATAGGCTTCTCGCAGGCAGGCGGGCAGTTCAGGGAACTGCGGCTGCTTAACCCAGTAAATCTGGCGAAGCCAAATATCCTCCAGCCAGGCTTTAAACTACATGATAATCATGTAGTTTAAAACCTAGCTGGCTGGTCTAGGTTTTATAATTTATAAATAGTTATTTTATACTCTTTAGTCAGTGTTAGATGTGTTAAACCACACGACCTAAAACGCTTGAGACAATATTGATCACAGCGTCATCTATGTTTCTACTAATAAAAAATTCAAATGTCAAACAAAGGGCGGTCGATTATCAGATGCAATTTTTGAATAAGACTTGTGTAAGTTATTATACCACTATTTACTGCTGAATACCAAATCAACATTACATTTATTTACCTTGACATATTTTAAATCATGGTGTATTAAATAATTATTAACATTAACCATTTGAAACGGAACGCTAACTTACTTACGTCTCATAACTTCATTCGTAGAAAGGAACGTCTACCAAACGTAAACAAAATATTACGAGTTAGCTTGACGTTAATTTAAAATATTTTAGAAAAACAAAATACAAAACATTAGTGCGCATTTTAATCTCGGTGATACGATATTGAGGATAATCATTATCGCAGTGTTTTGATGAAATATTTCAATGCCAATTAATTATAACTGGTTGCGAAGGCAGGAAACACCTCAGGAAATGAATACTAGTTAGGAAGCCGATGACTAATCTACAGCATTTGCTTTAAAGAATCATGGGTACAGCGTACAAAGAGCTTTTTAAGTTATACGATATAATCCAGAATGGTACTGAAAGGTATGTAATTTTTAAAATACTTTAATGAATAATGCGATTCTTGCTTTATTAGCGTAAACACCTGTCATTCGCACAAACCAGAATTTGAAAGTGACAATTCTTTATTTTGAAACCTGTTATTACCATGAAACATCTGTTCGTAATTTAAATATCGAATAGCAGTTTAGTCTCGTGATAAATACTTGCGCTCAGTACTTAATAATAACTTTTTGCTACCCCCCACAGAGATTTAAATTGGGCCGCAATTTTTATTCTTGATTCATATTTAAATGCTCTTTAATATAATATCATAATGGAGAAGCATACGCTCCAGTATCCATGTTCTGATAATATTAGGTACAATGGCACAATCCATGGTTTAGCATATAGCTATTCTGCTGCCACATTTCTAACAAAACCCTAAGACTTCATTTGCGATACCCACGCAAAGAGGGCATTACAACCAGTGCTTCATAGTATCATTCCTTACTAGTGCTCAAAATCGATGAAAACAGAAGGTTAATTTTCGAATATCAGATAGAGTATTTATTTATCATCTTATCAGCTCCCTGATAAATATGGGCCTCGCAATTACTGCTTCAATGAATAGTCTTATGGAAATTGCCATAATCACCAAACTTTGCAGGCGGATTGATGATCAAAGGATATTGTTATTAGGACATGTTTGGATGTTGCTGCTCATGAAATCAACCTTTAGTCGCCTTTTACGATAACCATGGCTAGAGTGAGGCAGTGTATTCTTTGCCACGAACCACACCAATATATTTAATTAACTAATTTTAAAAACCATAATAATTTAAAAATAATGAATTCCAGGTTTTTAGAGTGTTTCCTCAGAGAAACACCAACCCATATCAACCAGATCATACCATGCAAAGGTATTGGAGTCCTACATCTAGCAGTGGGTATAGAACCAGAGGAAAAGTCTAAGAAATGCACAGAATTACTCTTGAAGAATGGAGGGGATCCTAATTTATGGTACGATTTATTTACCAGGTGCTTTTTCATATAGTACAGTGCACAATAATGTCTTAGTTGCTTTTATAACTGAAATAATTTGGATTTTGCTTTATCAGACACACTACAATGTAAGTTCATCGTTATAGTGCATCTACCGCTGCATAAATCTCTGTATTCCTTAACAGATATCTCTGCATTTGTCACTGTCGTGATGAGATTCCAAATATGTCTCATAATTTTATTTTTTTCCCCAATCTATCTTCTATATATATAAAAATTAATGTTTGTGTATATGTCCTTTATAGAATCGTAAACTATGCATTTGATCATGTCAAGATCTTCAGCAAAGTGTTGTGACTTGTGCATGAGCCCACAAAGGTTTCTGAGTTGGTACGACCAATCTTTGACAGATGGCGCCACTATCATTCCAATGAATTTCATTTCTATCATCATCATTTCGGCCAAATGAAGTCCACTGCTGGACACAGGCCTCCTCCAAAGATCACCTCAACGACCGATATGGGTCTGTTGTGGGCTCATTGGGGGGTTTTGCCATAATCGCCACGCTTGGCAGACGGATTGGCGATCGCAGTCGAGTTGTTAATGTACTCGAAGGACGCTGCTGCCCATCCTCCGGCTAATCCCTTAGTCGACTTGTACGACACCCACGGGAGGAGATGGGGTGGTGGTATTCTGAGCCGGTACCACACGGGTTTCTATATATATATAAAATTAAACGGCGGATGAAAGCGCGGGTCCCAGCTAGTAAGACATAAATCTAAGCAGTTCTGATTTGGCATTGACATAAATAATAGGATAAGACTGCTTTAAAAAAAGTTTCAATTACATTTCTTTAGTCTTGCTTAGGCTCACCTTTTTCATTGCTATTTACTAAAACTACTAGTCTCATGTGTGTAAACAGCAGGTTAATTATCCATTTCTCACCTTGAGATAGCTTTATCAATCAAATTAGGATCTTAAGTAAGTAAAAAATATGGTCAGTTGTATGAAAGTTGCTCATTAATGTGGGTCCTTAGTTAAATTATTGTAATGGTAGTCGAACTTTGTTTCGTCATTGGTTGACTAGATCTCATAAATGGGCTGGGTGGACCGGGGAAGTGCCATGCTGTCATAACATATGGGCAGGAAGTAGCTACAACTGGAAGCTTAACCCCCAAAAATAAGGTTAAGTTAAGTTAAGGTTAAACTTCATAATAAGGGGGTTAAGACGTACTAAATGCCTTCAAGGAAAAGTGTATGTCTGCACTAAAGGTCGACAACATGTAACATTATTTCTTAGGTGGTTATGGGCGGCGGCGGTGATTGCTGAGGAAACGCGCGTGCACATCTCATTATATTATTTTTTTAAATATGGCTATAGTGTAATACTAAACTTGAAGTAACAATGGGACTACCCAGAGGATGGCTGCAGCGTCCTTCGAGTATATTTACAACTCGACTGCGATCACCCACCTGCCTGTTCAGCATGATGATTATGGCAAAATCCCCCAATGAGCACACAACCCAGATCGGTCGTTATGACGATCTTTGAGGGAGACTAATGTCCAACAGTGGATGTTTCTTGGCTGTAATGATGATGATGATGATGAAACTTTAAGTGGTCATGGCTAAAGTGTCGGACATTCACCTTCTTGCTATCAACGTGAACCCACTCCTACTAACATAATATTTTATTTGAAGGGGTTAACAGGAATGCTAGTCAGAAGCAGCACCACTGTTAATAATTTAAAAATAAAATGGTTTTCTTTTAACACAATTATCCTCAATTCAGCAATGACGATGGAGTAACACCTGTGCACATAGCTGCAATATGGGGCCGTGTCGACAACCTGAAGCTCTTAATAGGTTGTGGAGGGGACCCCTCACAGCGGGACTTGGACGGACACTCTGCATTTGACTACGCAACCAGGGAGGAGCAATGGGAAGTGTTTGACTATCTGCATAATGTTGTGGATCAGACTGACGACTCGCTTGGCCATAAATGTGCTTACACTTTGGACTTAGGTAGGCTGTGTTTTATGTTTTTTTTAACAGGAAAGGCTGAGAACCAGCGCCTTAACAATCTAGGCGCCCCAGGCGAGATATTTTTCAGCCCCTTTATTTCTTATCATTACCTAGCATTCTATTTTGTGGAAGCGTGTTTTATGTTAAACCAATTTATTCGTGCCTTGGCGCCACAGGCAACCACAACAGCTCCCCAGAACCAAAACCAGCCCTGCTGAGAACCAAATTCAAATTAGGAGAGGCCCATTTCTTTTTATTGTTTGGGCTACCAATTTATTCCCTCATCCTCACTTTAGGATTTCTCCTGCATTGCAGACCATTGTGCTTGAAAACGCACTCGAAGATTCAACCCGAGACACTTGGCCAAGTGCGCCGATTTGGTTCTATAAAATGATAAAATAATTACTGTTCCCGGCTTGAACCAATAAAAAAAAATTTAATGAAATGTATAAAAAATATAGCTATGAATTCAATTTGAAAAGTTTCATTATTTTTATTTTAACGATCTCATCTCATCGTAGTGGCACATTTGGCCTTTTCATTAATAAGTGTCGCGGGTTCAATCATTGCATGAGTTCTTGGTCCGCAACGCACGGCAGAAATCCTAAAGTGGTTCTAGACAGCACAAAATGATAAAATATTAATTGTCTTTCAGAAAGGGTATTATTGACAACCGACCAAATAGTTGCCGAATATGGGCCAATTGTTGACGAAAACACACAAGAGAACGCTCCCACAGTCAGAAAATCAGAACTAATCAATCAGTGGTGTGATAAAAACAGTTTAGCTATAAACAAGCTTTATCCCACAATAATTGGCGACACGTATCTCATAGAAAACGAATCCGTTCCTTGGAAAAGTACCTTCTTAGATTTCACAGATAATATCACACTTGATCTCACTAAAGATAGGATCTCCAGCGACACAAACACTAGCTTTAAGACATGCACCTCAAAGAAGATACCCAATGTAGAAATAAGTGGTATACAGCTTTTAGACTTTACTTCGGATGAATCTAGACAATCCAACAAAAACTCAAATGTTATGAATCAACGGATAAGTATATATGAGAACTTCTCATTACCTGGCTCTCCGAGTAACATTACACATAAAAATTACAACACAAAAAGCACTTTAAAGAAACAAAGTAATAAAAATACCAAATCTAATCAAAGTAGTTTGATCTCAAGTGATTGTTCACACGAGTTGGACAAAGTTCTGGCGGTGGTTCAGAATAAGACAAATGAATGGCTTTGCACAAGTAAGGGTGACATAGTTTGCAATACCAGGAGGTCATCTGCTAGCAGTGGTGTTAGCAGCAATTATTCGGGTGGCAGTATCGTTATAGCGAATGTACATGAAGAGTATAAATATGAGGACAGAGAGGAACATGTTGTTTTGATTGAGAAAAGACTGCTCATCTCCCCTGTAGTGTAAGTATTTGTTTATAAGATCTATACAAATAAATAAAATTGAAGTGTCTGTTTGTAATGTCAAAATAACAGCTTTTTACTAAATGCATGTTCAAGTATATACGGTACATAAACAAAAAAAACAATTTTCAAATTTTTTGTCTGTCTTTTTGTTCCGGGTAATCTCCGAAACGGCTGGACCGATTTTAACGGGACTTTCACTGGCAGATAGCTGCTGTTATAAGAAATAACTTAGGCTACTTTTATTTTAGAAAACTAATTAGGGTTCCGCGCAAAAGAAATAAAACCCTTGTAATCCAATATATATATTCTATGTCAAGTGTCTATGTCGAAGTACTCCAAATTTGTTTTAAATTAAACGCGGGTGTAACCGCGGGGCCCTGATAGTTTCAATAATAAAATGCCAGTTTGCCAATATGGGGTGTGAAGGTGTATGTTAAAACCTGAAATACACGACTCGGATATTATTTAATCTAAACATAATCAGAACGATAGCGGATCTAAATGCGTCAACTGTGTTTATTTTTATACAGTTGTATAGCTATATTATTTGATAATATATAATAATAATATTTTTGAAGCTATTATTATTCAACGTCACCACACATATTCATAAAATGTGGGCACTTGTGGTATAGCCAAAATCACTACATATTTATAACATCAAACACACCTTAACAATGCATTTGGCTTAGCTTTCAAATGTCGCGTGTTCATTTTGATTCAGTCCGAGTTTGCTAGCCTGCTGTTACACCTGTGCCTTATAACAATAATAGTATGCAAAAAGGTATATATATTTCCGCAGACTTCCCGTAGAAGAGGGCACGGAATCCATAAATCCAGACCAAACGATAGTGTCCGTGGCTTCCTCTCTCCCGGCCTCAGTACAATACGATGACAATACCCTCAGAGCTGAACTATTGCGTCTCGGGTTCACGCCTGGACCTATACAGAATACAACCAGGAACTTATACCTGAAGAAACTTCAAGCATTGAAGAAAAGTCCCAGAGAGGATGTGGAGGCACTGTGCAGCAATCTGCAAGGACTAAATATGAACAAGCAAAAGAAAAGTGAGTGTTTCATATTATTGTTTATCAACTTTGAATAGTCTTCTCTTTGGTAGTAGCAGTCTACTACTATTACAGTGATCTAGGTGGCGATTTAAACACTTCTAATATTTTAGGAGGTGAACTATTTTATTCCTTCCCCAAAACAGTAAAAAAATAGCAATTTAATTATTCACCAAAAAATCACTTTATTTTTGAAAGACGGTCGGTCCATCTATCTAACGGCCGAATGAAGTCCACTGCTGGACACAGGCCTCCCCCAAAGATCACCACAACGACCGATATGGATGTGATGTGGGCTCATTGGGGGGTTTTGCCATAATCGCCACGCTTGGCAGGCGGGTTGGCGATCGCAGTTGAGTTGTTAATGTACTCGAAGGACGCTGCTGCCCATCCTCCGGCCAATAACGGTCCATAACTGTGGTAAATCAGGAAGGTCGGGTGGTAGATACCAAACATTAATTGTATGAATTCACTGCTGAACAAAGGTCTCCCCCGTATATTTCCACAACAACCGGTTACATGTTACCCGCATCCAACGACTCCCAGCGACCTTCACCAGGTCGTCTGTCCACCTCGTTGGAGGTCGTCCCATACTGTGTTTTCCGGTGCGCGGTCTCCACTATAGAACCCTTTATCCCCCACAGCCACCAGTTCTACGAGCAATGTGCGCTACCAATTTTAACTTCGACTTACTTATCCGTTCAGCTATGTTGGCAACTTTAGTTCTTCTACGTATCTCTTCATTCCTGATTCGATATCGTAGAGAAATACCAAGCATAGCACTTTCCTTAGCTCGCTGAGTGACCTTGATCTTTCTGGCCTATAGTGAGTGACCACGTCACCATGCCGTATATAAACGCTGTAAGTTAAAGACTCGCCTTGAGGCACTGCGGTATTGTTGCCGAAGAGACATTGCAAAGTATCCAGAACACTGCCCAGCCGAGTCGGATTCGACGATTGAGCTCTTTGACCCCGGTAGACATACTCGTCAACAACTTCGAGAACAGAGTTCCTGATGGATATTAATATGGGCACTACATGAGCGTTTGACATGACTTCCGTCTTGCTCGTGTTCATTTTAAGGCCCATCTGTTGGGAAATTGTTGAGGTCATCGAGGATTGTGCTGAGCTCTTGCAGCGATTCTGCCATGACTACGATGTCGTCGGCAAATCGAAGGAGAGGGATATACTCGCCATTAATGTTAATGCCGAATCCTTTCCAATCCAGTGGCTTGAAGGCATCCTCCATAGCGCTGAACATTTTCGGGGTTAGTTTCGTCCCCCTGTCTCACACCTCTCTGCCATAGAATTGCCCCCGTGCTCTGTTCATGTACTCGGACCGACATGGTGGCGTTTCTATATAAACACTTCGATGTACCGATAGTCAATGTGGCACCGTTACAGACACTGCAGCACCGCCCAACTTTCGATCGAATTGAAGGCTTTCTCATAGTTCACAAACGCTAAGAATTAGTTGCAGATTATACTCCTCGGACTTCTGTATAACCTGCAGCTTTGTATGGATGTGGTCTATGGTACAAAAGCCTTTTCGGAAACTAGCTCGTTCAGGACACTGGAAGCCAATCAAACTTGCGCTCGAGACGTTCGTGATGATCCTTGAAAACAGATTATAAAAATGGCGAAGATGGGTCTATAATTGTTCGGCTGCGTGTTATCACCCTTTTTAAAGAAGAGCACCATCTCGCCTCTCTATGCTTCCAGCGTTGTGTCCTCAAGTAAGACGGAATCGAATAGCCTCTGACTTTAAGTACCGGTGTTCCACATTTTTCCTATTTATTATAGTACCAGTATACATATAGTAATATCTGCATATAGAAACTTTTTAACAGCAACTACAAAAAAAAACTTACTATGACAATGGAAATGTCAATGGATATATTATAATTATTTCTATATTTTTATTTTATTTTTTAATATTTATATATTACTATTACAATGGTTATAAAATTTAAATTACCAAGTAAAGCTGAAGCTAAATTATTACTGAACAAAGGTAATAATTTTATCGTATTTTAAGTGCAATGTTATTGCTACTGAAGCTAAAACTCGCAAAACACACAAAATATAGTTCAGTGCAGCAGTGACAGAAACATACGTAACTTTAATATCCGCATAACACCTTTATATATATTATTACTATTGCATAACACCTTCAGCGCCAAGCCCTTCATACAAATACCACAATTTTAACATTTTTTTTTTTTTTTGTTTTGGAGTGCTTGTGGATACCCTAAGATATTTTACCGAATAAAATGTATAGAAGACGCGCTGCTGATACACAGTACCGAAACATAATGCGCTCACCAACCCGCAAAGCGTGGTGAGTACTGGCAAAATGGCGACACAATTGTGGAAATCTATGCGGGAGACCGTTGTTCAGTAGTAGACGTCCTTTGGCTGATATGATGATGATGAGTATTATTTCGGCCGAATGAAGTCCAATGCTGGACACAAGCCTCCCCAAAGATCACCACAAAGACCGTGTGTTGTGGGCTCATTGGGGGGTTTTGCAATAATCGCCACGCTTGGCAGACGGGTTGGCGATCGCAGTTGAGTTGTTAATGTACCCGAAGGATGCTGCTGCCCATCCTCCGGCTAATCCCTTAGTCGACTTTTACGACACCCATGGGAGGAGATGGGGTGGTGGTATTCGGAACCGGCACCATACGACAATGTGTGTGGCAATGTGATGATGAGTACCGAAACTAAAATGAGACATGTGTATCTGAAAAGTTACAAGTGCTTTGACCTTTTGTGTGTATCGCAAATGATGTGATGAGTGTGAACTCTAAGTGCTGTGTGTCATGG
Organism: Diloba caeruleocephala; assembly: GCA_947459985.1. Taxonomy (NCBI): domain Eukaryota; kingdom Metazoa; phylum Arthropoda; class Insecta; order Lepidoptera; family Noctuidae; genus Diloba; species Diloba caeruleocephala. Next base: position 7,450,247 of record OX381621.1, on the reverse strand, counting down.
CAAACTCATTAAGAACCAAGTCAAGATAATACACCGATTGTCCTCACATAACCTTCATTGCATTTCGAGAACAATTTAGATAAAATATTGTAACATAAATTATGATAAGAGTTACCATGGAGTTTCTAGCCCATTCTTCTCCATAGGAAATCTGCCTGGAAGTCTGACTATTCACAAGTGCTTGTAAATGGATTTAACGTAAAATAATACTTTATCTCAATTATAATAAAACACTTTTAAACGGATTATATCGCGTATATTACAGTTTTGTTTTTATATAAAAATAAAGTCCCAGACAACATACCGCACTTAAAACACCAATACACTATGAGTGATTACTATACGATACGAATTTTTGATTAAAATTGTATGGTAGATAAAATAAAATTACTTTAAAATCTGTAACGACGCCTGTCACCTTAGTCATCCTGCGACCACGAACCCTGCAAAGTGTTCTTAACGTCAGGAAAAACAAAAATCTATAATATACGCGATATAATCCGTTTAAAAGTGTTTTATTATAATGAGTAATAGTCGCGAAAACCTAAGACATTACTTTATCTCAACTTCATAATTTACAGCATATAGCATCGAAATTGAAAAATCTTTACGTACAGCAGACTGGATGAACGATCTCACATTACACATGGAATTGGAGAACAAGGCGCGGGCTAACTTCGCGGACAACAGCAAAAAATGGCGCGAAGGCACGGCGAAGACGTCTTTCACTTACTTGTTGTTAGATCCTCGACTGACTGATAACTTGCCTGTCAAGGCGGGGAAGCAGAATAAACACGTGTCTTGGGTAACATTTGTTAACTCAATATTTTATGTCGGCAAAGGTAATTGCTTTCTGTTAATTATTCAGTAAAAATTGAACTTATCTCGAATTTCAGTTACAAACCAATCATATCAGTCAAAAATAACTTCACCGCTGAACAAAACCCTCCCCATAAGACGACAGGTTACATGCCGTATGTCGTCACTTTGGGGGGAATATTCTAATATTCACCACGCTTGGCAAGCTGATTGGTGAGCTCAGAATGACTACTGTTCCACAGAACAGACACTGCTGCCCATCCCTCTGGTTTAGAGTTTCTTAGTCGTCTATTACGACATCCACGGGAGGAGATGGGGTGGTGGTAGTCTTAATCCGGACACCACACGGATAAAACAAAGCACAATGTAATTCCTCATACACGACATAATTGGATTGTTGTTACTTGGTCGTGATATTTAAATTTCTCAAATAAAAAGTCTGCTTCAGGTAAACGCTCCAGACCATACTCCCATTTATACCAAGCACTGACTTTATGGAACAAAGATTTTAAATCCTCCAAAGACAAGAAAGTCCAGCACATCCTAGACATCTGGTCAGACAAAGTGGGCGTTGTGTGTCTACATATATTTCAAAACGTCATCCCAGCAGAGGCGTACACTTACGAAGCGGCGATGATCGATGCCCTCGGGATAACGAGCTTGAAGAATCTTAAAGTTGGTAACTATTACGGTGTGGTAGCCTCCTGGCCGCTAAAGGAACGGCGCATGCTTGGACTATACCTCCTTTACAAAGCTATGCTTATCTTTCTGAGCGAAGGTGAAAGACAACTGAGACCTGACGATTTAGACTGATGTAGGTTACCTACAATATTTGTATCTGGTTGTGAAATTCTTGCGTTAAATTAAATGAATTTGAAAGTATTTATTTACGGACTTATCAAATTGATGTATTTTTTTATTATTATTAAGTGTACTTTAGTATGCTAAGCTTTAATGTATTTACTTTTTACTACAGTTGAATATTAATACTGTATAAAACCAAAGGCCAAAGAATTGTTTATGTTGGTTGGAGCTATTAGTTGTAAATGACAAAACATAATTTTAAAACATGGTCTTCATAAAAATCGCTTGGACTTTTATAGTGAGCCAGGTTCTACGATACCTCTGAGCTGGTACCGAGAGTCCGGCTCTTACATGTATAGGAACCGGAGTCGATCCTGACGTCGTATAGTCCTGCCCTAAATGTTTTATAAAGTCTGTATCAAAATCGATCTAGTAGTCTTCCAAGAATATTGTCAGACGCGGACAGAAAAGGGTAACTCCAAATTTTATTGTTATTGCATAACATCTTTTATTTTGTTAAGTAGTCTCGGCTTTAATATTTGTGTAGTCAAGAATATAAACATTCATGTTAAATAAATGACGATGTTTCTGCATAGCTGTTAGCTCCACCTAACTAAACACTTTTAATAATACGTAGTCGCTATAACTCACAAGTTGACTACATTGACGTTTTTATGGTTTCACATAAATTACTGTAACACATATCGCATAATTTTAGATTTACATTAGTTATCAGTATTTTGAATAATTTATTTGTCACTATAAGTAGCTTTAACATCTTATAACATGTGCATTATTTAAGTTACCACTCATGCATTTTCAATATCTCGCACTGTTTAAATTAGAAATTAAGTTGCATTTTGTATTAACTAGTTGTACCTGTATAAATAAGTAGAAAGTACAGTCGCGAGAAATAATATACGACTGATTACCGATAAATTCAAAACCCCCAGTAAGTAATAGCTACCTGACCATGAACAGAACGGATTTCCGCACTATCGTGACTACATAGCTACTATTTGGCGGTTTTGAATCTAAATCCGTATCGCTCGTGACTGTATGTATTTTATAGCTCTGTATTCTCTGTTCCTAGTCAATAATACAGTAACTCTAAGCATAATGTAGTGATCATGACAATAAGCATTTATACCAATAATTTTACTGTCATTTTTATCAGAAATAAAACACAATTTCTAAGAAATAATTTATCTTTATTATTCCTTTTTTCAACGTCTCGAATTCTTTTCTAAGTAAAATCAAACTTGGCTTTAGTTACATCAAAAGAAAAATACACAATGTTCATTTATATATATTGATACATTATAAATACAATGATCATTATTTATACCAAGTCTCGACTGGTATAAAATGAATGAAAGCGTAATTAATGTCCGTGGTCGAACGGGGTTAAAAACAAAAGATCGATCAGTCTATGCGTCCGTCGACAATGCACCGAGCGCTTCGCGTATGAGATCATATTAGCTCCAACCTACCCTGCTCTCCTGGTAGCACACGCGTGAACGAGCGCAATGCGCGGCGCGATACAATGCCGCACGCTGGCGGCATCATTGCAACATTATAATTAATTTGCTACGGTTCCTCATGTACCATGCAGTGCATCGCATCCCGCTCAATTTACTAAACAATCGCATCTTGGTTACTACCCAAACATTCGCATACTGTTATAAAGCCCTAACTGAATATTTGAGCGGTGACAGTAAGTGCGAGCCTCTTCATATGAATTGCTTACATATCAACGATTATACCACTCTGATATGACAGTATAGCGTTGATCACAGCTGATTATCAAAATCTTGTTATCATTGCTTTTCAAAATGGTCGTGCAAGCAGGCCCACACTTCGGAACACATCACTCGTGTACAGTTTTATGCAGCTTCCACATTCTCACATCAATGAATCATCGTCCAATTAAGATAAAATTCTATTCAAGTTGTCCAACTTGCAAAAATACTAGTAAAATAACAATATTCTTATCAATTTAGTAATCATGAAAGTACTGTGAATTATTTAAAAAGCTTCCTTATGTGGTTGATTATGATTTTCAACTATAATTTACCTACTTCTATCAGTTGTTATTATTAACCTCTCATTATGATTACTAAACATTGATAAATCACAATCAACTGCCATTAAGTCCCGTATCAATTTATGCAGTTGGAACTACAAAACAATTAAGTAGAATTTGCTTTTAAGCAACAGTTTTCATAACTAGGGATTAAAAGTCACTGGTTATCCAAATTCCTTGTCACAGACTTGATTCACATATACCGTATAAACTTAGGTATTTAGGCCCCGCATTTTTACAAAATATTGTTTTTTATTACTTTATGAAACAGGTACGCGCGTACATTGACTAAACTGTCATGAAAAATAATACCATATTCTACAAATATTTTATGTAATTCTCTAAAATGTGTAAATGTTTTTTTTTCTACTAACTTGAAATGCTATCGACATGGTCTCATTCACCCTCCCTCACTCGAATCGTCGCCACACGATACACGCAGTGTGTATAGTTATAAATTAAATAACAACCATCATCAGTTAATATAAAATACAAATAGATGCATCAACACAAGCATGATATTCCCAAATTAACCAATTGGAAGACTACTATATAAAACAATAGATTATCTCCATTCCCGTTAAGTCATTCTAAGAGGAAGTCGATGGTATTTTAAATGCATAAGAAATAATATAGTCGACGAACAAGAACCACTCATTATCTATTGTGCAGTACGGAAATCCTAATCTTTGAGAATATGGGACTATGAGATTTTACAATTATGATTAAAAGCCTGACATACATACACACTCCACGAATCTATAGGATGCTCTCTACTTTATATAATAATAAGTCATTCTTCACTATATCGAGACAAGAGTACGATTTGTGCACGCTACGACTCATATTGTAATGATCACATTGACGCCTTTAAACTTACCCTATATTACTTAATTAAAATTAATATTATAATTTAAATCTAGATACGCTCGCTTTCGTTTTGTGGAATGCAGATATCATAAATAAAGATCTTACTAGGCTGTATTTGCAATGATATAATTTTAGACACGGGGCTTCAAACATCAGTACAATGCCCAGAGGGAGAATCGGAAAATTCGATGTTTATATTACATTACCCTTATGGAACACTAACAATCGTAGGGTACTTTACACATAACACTAATATGTACAAAACTAGTTTGTGCTTCCACTAGTCAACATAAATCAAAGGAGACACTAGCGGGCGCGCAGGTCCCCGGGCGCCCGCCACACAACGTTCACAACATCCATCGAGGAGTCTTCGATAAACACAACACTCAACTATAAAAGGTAACTATCGGTCCGGACACATTCTATAACATTCAAAGCGCACATCACATACACAATTGTGGGTTACGCGAGATCACAGTGTTTAAATTATGGCTACTGGCATAGAGATAAAGTTTCGGATGGCAGTGGGATCGTCAGGGCGTCCCTGCCTGCCCGTGCGGCCGCCCGGCGGCGGCTCTCGGTCCTGCTCGCGCCGGCGTCGCTCGGTCCTGCTCGTGCTGGCGTCACTCGGTCCTGCTCGTGCCGTGCGTCCCTCACTTGGGCGGCGTCGGGAACGAGTTGACTACGGCCTGCGTGCTGGCCAGCACGGCCGACGCTGCAAAACATAATCTTCCATTACTGTCTCTGTTCGACATTCTACCGGTCTCGACTATCATCTCTCTACTGATAGCTACACGGGTCTGGCGGGGCTCGCCCGCTTGTTCTCCGTGTGCTATCGGGCCCCTGCAACCAAGCACATCATATTATTAGCGAACGAAGTCGGTCGCTAGGCCGTGGGGTGTAGAGTGGACGAAATCGAAAATCCGTTAGAACAAACATATTTGGTAAAATTTATAAAGCGATTAGAGGAAATACCACACAGCGGAAACATGGATCTATGAAAGCAGTCTACGAATTGGGGATGAGCTCACTAGATGGATATATCATGGCGAGCTATCGGATGTAAGCGGCTTCTAACCGTTTGATGAAGTTTATGAAAGAAGTGCAGACCTTCAGCATCACTACTGACTTCAAATGACGCATGCACCATGCATATTTTGAGAAGGAGGTAACCTCTAGGTGACCTCTATTGCAGTATACAAACTGCAATAGAGGTTTAACACTTCAGAGACAGGTACTAATTACCGAACAAAAAGTAGTAGTTTCAATGCTCCGCCAATCCGGTTGCAGGGCAACTTACCCGCGGCATATGCCTAAAGAAGTATGGACCTGCTTTGGTTATTATGTCGACGCTAGGACAGCGGCGGGCGGGATAAACCAACACTCACTTGTGGAAGCTGCTTCGGATGTTTCTGTAGGGAAACCCGAAGTATTTCGCGCAACCCGGGCGGGCGGACTTTAGCGATTACCCGCGGAACACCCAGCAGAGGCGACAGTGGATCTATAACGCTGTGATTTAATGTTTTTGGGGAAATAGCCATGTATTTAGCGAATGCACAGTACTTTATAGACAGTATTTTCAACGCTCCGCAAGGTGCGTGAAGAATCCGGATATAGGGCAACTTAACCGAGGCAAATGCCTAAAGAAGTATGGTCCTGTTTTGGATTATTACGTCGACATTGGGACAGCGGCGGGCGGGATAAGCCTACACTCACGTGTGGAAGCTGCTTCGGGTGTTTCTGTAGGGAAACCCGAAGTGTTCCGCGCAACCCGGGCGGGCGGACTTTAGCGATTACCCGCGGAACACCCCGCAGAGGCGACAGTGGATCTATAACGCTGTGATTTAATGTTTTTTGGGGAAATGGCCCTGTATTTAGCGAATGCACAGTACTTTATACACAGTATTTTCAACGCTCCGCAAGGTGCGTGAATAATCCGGAGGTAGGGCAACTTAGCCGAGGCATATGCCTAAAGAAGTATGGTCCTGCTTTTGGTTATTACGTCGACATTGGGACAGCGGCGGGCGGGATAAGCCTACACTCACGTGTGGAAGCTGCTTCGGGTGTTTCTGTAGGGAAAACCGAAGTGTTCCGCGCAACCCGGGCGGGCGGAAAACCGATTACCCGCGGAATACCCGGCAGAGGTGACAGTGGGACATAACGCTGTAGTTTTCAGTTTTGGGGAAATGTTGACGCTGTATTTAGCTTCTAGGGTGGTAGAAATGTGATGTAGGCAGGTGCGTGGTAGTAGTTACCGGGGTAGGGCGGCGGGTACAGCGGGTAGCCGAGCCCGACGTGCGTGTGGTGGTGCGTGTGCACGTGGCGCTGCGGCGGCGGCGAGCGAGCCGCGCCCGGCTCCTTGCCGCCCGCGTCGGGCCGCGCGGCCCGCTGCGGGGACTTCGCGTGCTCCTGCAGGCACGTTACAAACTGCTACAGATCGGACCAACTTGCCGAAGCCGAATCTTCGGGGCCTTCCGAAGCTCAAACCGTCTGGACCGAGCCCACGTAGGCTTTCGAGTCGTTTGGTTTGGTCGACCCTTATAGGGCTGGCACAGCCAAAAAACGACATAATGCAGGGTAGCCACATGACAATGATGTATTTTACTCTGTCAGCCGTTGTCCTCTTCTTCAGAAGAAGAAGAGCCATTGCTTTTGTCTCAATTAATAGGAGATCTTGTAATGGTAGTGCGTGCAACGCCTGCTTAACCATTAAACTCGTATATCAAAACGAAATCTGGGCTAACGGCTAACAGACATATATTTTGCCTACCGCGCATTCGTGAACCTTCAGAGGTCGTTTGGCAAGCAAACGCCAACAAAAACTAGCTCAGACCATACGATTGCGTTAGTTGGCCTGGTTTAAATTTATTAAAAAATTTGGTAACTAATCTCAAACATAGGTTTTGACACCATTTTGCACAGAAAACTGATAACCTACCTGCAATTCATGGATTTTGTGGGGGGCGCCGCCATAAGCGAAGTTTGGGCCGTGACCACCTCCAGGGCCACCAGGCAAGAGATCCAGTTTTCCTGCTCCCCCTGGCCGTGAGAGGTCCTCGGGTGCATGGTAACGTGGCACAGTCCAGCCCCCACCAAACCCGCTGACAAGCATGGGGCTGAGAGGGGCTCGGTATACAGGGTCGAAAGGCAGCGCGCCATAGTGCGGGGGCTGCATGTACGGCGGCAGGTAGTACTGCGAGGTTGGAGGCGGCGGAGGACCTTGCGTCTCTGTGGTCGGCTTCTGACCTTCTTGCTTCACCTAGAAAGTTAAACAGACGCACACATTAATACTAGCTATATTTGTGCGACTTGAGGCTAATGCATAATTACGGGCTTTACAAGAATTTCAGATGATCTACGGAAATAAATAATGTTCTAGGGTTGATTTGATTTTAAAGTTAAGATGTATAAACATCAAGACCACTATAAGCCTCATGAGAGCAAGTAAAGCCAGAAGTCTAATATCTGATCTAACCTTAGGATATCGGTTTCTTCCATAAGTCGGGTTGAGGTGGTCATGTGGCTGTCGCTCCGTCTAAAATTATGTCAGATAAGGTTGGAAGCCGACCCCCAACAAGGTTGAGAAAAGGCTACAATGACGTTGTAACATTTGTTTTGTATTCGAGCTGCATATTATTATAGATTTCACACAATATCATTAGTTTATAAAAATACCTTGATTTCCTCTTTGGGCTTGTCGTCCTTGTCCTTGGGGGGCTGTTTGTGTGCGGGTTGCGGAGGAGGGCGGCCACCTTGCCCCCCCTGACCCCCACTCGCTCCCGCCGCCATCACGGGGGGCTTTGAATCGTTGCCCCCCTCTTTTCTTCTTTGATCTAAGCTCATGTAATATCTGAAAATAAATTTTATAACTTAATTAACAGGAACCGTTAAAAATACTTTTATTAATAAAATATCGCGTTTTTTATATCTCAGCGTTCAATTTCGTAGTATTCTTAAGACTTAATTTGATTAAGACACACAGCAGCGTTCGTTTTAATTCTTGGATACTTCGTAATATTATTTTGCATGCAAAATGACTGAAGGTTTTAGCTAGGTACAAACCGGACAGCTAGAGATATTACAGCATTCATGCAGCCGGTCTGTACTCAACATATAATTAATCAGTAATTTAATAACCCACCTCCTTAGTTCCTCCTCCCTCGCATGCGGAGGTCTCTGGAACGAGTAGGTACCCATCTGAGCCTTCATTTCGATACTCTCTTTCAATATCTGGTGATTGTCATTCGGCCGCGCGGGGTTCTCCTTGCCATCCGGAGGACGCTGTTGCTTACTCTTATCTAGAGGACTTGGGGTTGTCTTAGAGCGGTCACTGTCTTTGCTCTTGTCCTCTAAAGGTGGGCCCGGAGGCCCACCTGCTTCCACATTGTAAGGGAAGTTCGGTACATAATTGTACGGATAGTAGTGCTGGGGTAACACTTTTTGAGGTCCGTTGTCAGGTTTGCCGTCCTAGGGAGGAAAGATAAAAGGTTCATTTAAATCTCATGAAGAATTAATAGGCATAATTATATATTTTAATAGAATTATGATCCAAAACAAACTGACGTATTATATTGATTAGAATAGAGTAGACAGGTCACAGATTACTCGGATTTATCTAATTACCTAACGTAATGAATGAACTCACTTTGAGGTCAGACTTAGGGTCTCCTTTGGAGAGGTCCTCCTTGCCCTTGTCAGAAGATTGCGGCGGCACGGGGGGTGGATGAGACGGCGGCATATACGACGGCTGGCCATAAAACTGAAATAACGCATGGTTCAATGAGCACATTTTACTTAGGTACCAAGATCATTGTTATAAGAATATGTTTGAGAAATAAGTAATTTTCGAAGACTAATTTCTAACAAAGCAAAAATCACAGTTATTCTTTACAATATAGTTTTATATGTGTATAGGAGAACTAAACACTCATAATGGATGTTTGGTTTGGTTCATCATTTCGACCCAATAAGCTCCACTGCTGCACACAGGCCTCCCTCAAAGATCGCCACAACGACCGATCTGGGTCTGTTGTGTGCTCACTGGGGGATTTGCCATAATCGACACGCTTGGCAGGCGGGTTGGCGATCGCAGTCGAGTTGTTAATGTACCTACTCGAAGGACGCTGCTGCCCCTCATCCGGTTAATCCCAAAATCGCCTTTTACGACACCCACGGGATGAGATTGGTCTGGTTGTGTGTAGAGTTACCATCTGACAGACATTTTACGGTTAAGACAGGCGTGCAACCGGCGCTAAGCTGAGATAGGCATTTTTAAATTTCGCGGTATAACTCCCCTCCCTCCCTCCCCAATGAGCCCACAACACATCCATATCGGTCGTTGTGGACATCTTTGGGGGAGGCCTGTGTCCAGCAGTGGACTTCATTCGGCCGAAATGATCACGCAAAGCGATGAATCCGACTGTAAAATCGTGTCATACATTTTGCAATAGACTGGCAATTTTCGTAAAAATCAGGCATTTTGTACATCCTAGACAGGCATTACAGGGTCTCTTACATGGTAAACCTAGTTAAAAGTAGTAGTGCCTGATAAATGCGAATAAACTTGTGCGCGAGCTAGTAACAGTAAACACAAGTACGAAACAAACCTGATGGTAAACCGGGAACGGTCTATGCGCGGGGTCTTCGGAGGGCGCGTCGGGTGGCGGTGCGTCGTCCGATATGTCGGAGTAGGCCGGCGAGCGCACGCCCGGCGTGGGCGAGCGCCGCGCCCGCCGCTTGCCCGGCGACTCCTCGGCGGGAGACTCCGTCGACTTCCGCTCCTCCGCCATTAAGGCAGAGCGAGGCTTCACCTGCACAACATTACATAACCAACCTCACGTCGTTTTCCAATGGAGGGCGAATACAGAACACCACGTGTGACGATACGATCCTTACATAGTCCTTTTGCTTCTACCACAATAATCATATCAGCCAAAGGAAGTCCACTGCTGAACTACGACGGAGGCCATAGATTTTCACAATTGTGTCATCATTTTGGGAGAATTTGACAGTACTCAGCACTGTTGGCAGGCGGGTTGAGAGGGTGAGCGCAGTATGGCTACTGTTCCACAGAAGGGACGCTGCTGCGCATCCCTCTGGTTTAGAGTCCCTTAATCGCCTTTTGCAACATCCGCGGGAGGAGATTGAGTGGTGCTATATTTTTAATCCGGACACCACACGGAATATGCATGTATTTAATTTGATCTCTAATTAACTTCCATACAAACAGTGTACTGAAATTTAATTAACAGGTTTTCCATCCTTTGTTGGCCTGACCTTGCGCTCTCAACGGTTTAGCGGACACTGTTCAGGCCTCTAGTAACTCTAGATTCAGTGTTGGCAACAAGCAAGTCCGTTGCAATGCAACGTCATCCGATCTTCTAGCAGGATTAGAAAGACTTGCGGCGTGAACATCAAGGTGCAGCTGCAACCGCGTGAAGTAACTGTAGAGGCACTAGCCGTTTCAATTTTCTAAATACCACAACCCTGTAATGAATAACAGAACAACTGCGCCACCGATGTACAGACGCACGCACTTTTTGCAGTGACCCCGCAGTCGTTAACTGCGATTGGTAACCGTTAAATCCATCTAAGACAGACTAATTTTAAAATTAAGGATTCATACCTTAAACTGTGTTGGCTGTAGAGCGGGGAGTGCATCAGGCGGCGTGACTGGCGGCTGCGGCGGCGTCTGAGGCCGATCGACCGGCGCGGGAGGCTCTGACGTCGATATGAACTCTTCAGGGAATCGGGGCTGTTGCGGTGACTCCGCTTCAGCTTCGGGCTTTTCCGGCGACTTCTCCGGTGACTTATCAACCTTCGCATCAGGCGATTTTGCCGGTGTAGGTGACTTGACAGGCGTGGCCGGTGTAGCCGGCGCGGATGGCGGCCGCGCGGGCGATGCAGGCTCTGTTGCAGGTTCTTCTTGTTCCGAACTCGAGCCGTCTTTGTCGTCGTCATCAGGCGAGCCGTGCGCGTGTGATCGGTGATACTTCAACCCGTTCGCGTGCTTATATTTCTTAGAGCAATTCGGCTCTGGACATTCAAGGAGGACGGGATCAGGGGGAGGGGAAGACGGCGTGGGGGGTGGGCGTTTGGCCTTCGGCGTCGGCGGCCGTTCATCCGCTTCTGACGTACGTTTTCTTTTCGAGTCAGGTCTGGGAGGTGTGAAGGGTGTAGGAGATGGTAATGCTCTTCGTCCCTTGGCACCGCCGTTGCGCAGTTTGCTGTGCACTGAGGAGCGAGTCTCGGTAAAGTTCGTCATGTCGGTTGGCGCAGCCCCACGGCCTCGTTTCGCTCGACCTTTAGGCGTCCGAGCGTCCAACTCTTCCGTTGGGGAGTCGCAGAACCTATAGAACAGTATAAATGTAACTTAATATAGCATAAAAACCTTACATGGCACGATGGTCCAAGCATTAAACTCGTGGAAACCCATGTAACAATAGCGTCATTATTTACGAAAACATATTCCTGGCGTTACTCTATTCAGGAATTTCAGTTCACGTTTTTGTGACTCATTTTAAACATACGTGACCGAGCAGACCATTACACTGGGTTGAAACAGATTGAGCCACTTCTTGTGCTCGCAACGCGTTATTCCCGTCGGCATTAGTATTCCCTTTTCGTGTACATTCGATTTTGAACGCACAGTAGCATAAATACTAACCGCGGTGGCGCCCAGTCGTGTCGCGTGCAGTCCAATAATGTTCCTACGTAAGTCTTCCCTCGCCACGTCACATTCACTACTAGTACACCTGTAACAATATCACGAAACGATAAATATATGGCTTCGTTGTATACGTGTTCTGTCGATCGTGTAATGGGATTAGTTTTAAACTGTGTAAGAAGATACGGCTTTAACGAAATTGGTGCAAGAAAGTTATCGGCGGCGACGGCAGCCTCGGATCCAATTTGTCACGCGGGAGCACTCATTTGCATATTGGGGATGCAGGAGACACGAGCCCGGCGCGGACGTGACTCCGCCGCATATTTAGCCGCGCCCCGCGTCACGTTACCTCGCCCGCTTATCGCGCTAGCGTGCCAACTTATGCAAATTTAATTAATCAATTTCACCCCTCTATTCGCGACTTTTTCGCCTTTAGAGGACATTCCGCTATCGCAATTTTATTGTATTAAACCAACGGCACATTGTGAATTTATAATGTCACCTAACGCGTTTCAGGGCCTTATTGTAATTCAGAGCGATTTAATCTTCTCTTTGTCCCCAAAATGTTTTTCGTAAACAAGAGTAACAAATTGAGATAAAAGTGAGCGCCCCGGACAATCCCTTTTTAATCCCCGGCGAGCTTTTCGTTGACTCGATTTTATGTGGCGGTCTCGTTGAAATGTAAATAAGTGTATCTTTTTAAAAATGGCAAAGTAGTATAGGTATTTTTTACATATCTTTAATTCACGCTACAAACATCATAAACAATACATAGGTACCTTACTGAATAACACAAGTACATATTAATAATATAAGTGAGATTTTGTGGAACATATTCAAACATGTGCGTTGCATTGTTTCCACATGTTGTATAGTTTTATATCAAACAGTAGTTTCCATTAAAGCGGTGCGCCATATTTCTTGACTGCCAACAACAATTTCATAGTATCCGCAGTCCGCACAGAGCGCGTCTCATAAGTTATGATCTCACATACTACTAACATTGTTTGCAGCATATTAATACATTTTTATAGCTTGGCCGCGCGCGTTGCAGGAATTTATGATGTACACTGAAGAAGTTTACATTACTCTACTGACAGAGACACAAGAAAACATACTTAACTACGTTAACTATAGTAAACAGCTTCATATATCCGTTTTCAATATATTTGGGTAGAATATACACACGGAAACTGTATAGTGACTGTGGAAAATATTTTAATTGGTGAAGCGTAAATTGCCATTGTTATTGAATGACTGTGTAATCTAATTTATGTAATAGAAGCGATACTTCGCTGAACTATTTCAGGCTAAATGCGATTAACTGCAGCCACAGCTAGTTGCGACTAGCTTGAGGCGGCCATTTTTATTTGGAATAACGTCACACCAATATTTGCCGCATATTTGGTGACGATTGCAGCTACAAACATCCGTTGGTCGTGGACGCAAATAGCGTGTTTAGCGGAGCCTAAATATACTTTATGAAATAAATTAATTTAACTTCACCAAAAGTTGTATGTTATATTTGCACTATAGTGATTCTTATTTTACTTCAGAATACTCGAATGATACCTCTCGTTTTGCCCATGTAAGATAAAATTGAAATGGTCGGAATGTTTAACGTAAACATTGGCTTCATTACGGTTTCACCCTTGTCAAAACTCGGTTTAATATAATTCAGTACCCTCAGTTAAGTTTCAAAAGCATTTACCCAAATAAATTGATAGCGAACCTGGAATACAAAAGACGTTGTTTCGTGGAAAAATAAATCTAAATCATATAGCAAGTGGCTTGTGACGAAATGGTTAAGTACCACGCTGTAAGGTAGATCTGCGAGGTTAAGCTGCGCTTGTCGCGGTCAGCAATGGATGTCCATTCTCTTGAAATCAAAATATCTCCGTGCCTCGGAGAGCATGTAACGCTGGCGATCCCGGCTATCGTACGAATATAGTATAAAAGTCGTTATGGTAAGTCAGCAGCCCGAAATTCTAACAACAGGAACTGTACCTAAGGCTATCCCTGTTATAGGGATGGCAAATGAAAAAACTATATCGATAATCATGTTATGAAACGGTGAACAAAATCAAAACAACCTCATTACCCTCAGACTTTTTAGGACGCGTTATAAAAATCGTAAATGTGTACGTGTATCCATCTAATATAATATGCAACGCATGAAATTGGACACTGGCTTTCTGTACTACGTGTTGCGGATTCGATCCCCGTACGGATCAAATATTTGTAAGTATGATCTGCAGTTAGCTGTTTCGAGTCTGGATATTTGTGCACGTGAGATGTATGTCTGTAAACTGATCCCACGACACAGGAGAAAGTCCAGAGCGAGACTAGGCTTAATAAAAATATCGAATTTGATAATATATACTTGATAAAAAGTATCGATTATTTATATATTGAGATCAAAAATATTAATCGGTAAATATCGATTATTTTATGAAAAAAATTCGTTGTTTGATAATTATATCGATATATTTTAACCAAGCCTACCCCTGTAATGAGGTTACGGATGTCGGATGTCAATCGTTCCTTGTAAAATACTGATATCCAGCCGTACCTGGTTAGACGAAGAGCTGGGGTGCAATTCCTTGAGGTCAAACATCCATACATCCTTGAATGCAGAATCGAAATAACGGTGTAAAACCAATTCGGTATTCGCTAAGACATGATTGAAGCTATTCAAGGACACGTTGCAGAAGGTGAGCCATGAGGACCACTCTTAGCGAATATCAAATTGGGTTATCACCATTATTTCAATTCTGTATTCAAAGATGTATGGATGTTTGAGCTTAGAGAATTGCACCCCTGACCCCAACATAGTTGGGAACAGGCTAAGAAGTAGATACAACACGATTGATAAGTGATCCGTTAAACGTGGTTACTCGTCCAGTCCTCTATAATTCATAGTTATTATTTATTGTTCCACAAAACAATGGACACATAAAGCATTTCACTATAAGCCATTAGCATAAAATGGTGGAGTTATTGTAACAAGGAGACATGATCTGTGACTAATGAGACAATGGAGCCGATGATTAGTTTATTATTGGACAACCGCATTCTGCTACCACTTTGTCTGCTGCTATTTATGTTCATTTCTTCGTGTTTACTTTCTATTGTGAACGTGTAAATCATTTATAACATTCTCACGCTACGTGTACGCATATAAATTATTTGGTAAAAAAACGGAATGTGGATATAAACACAAGGCAATAAATAAATAACAAATAAGGAAACCATAGTACGCAGCCAACTAATAAAACGTATACTAGGTTGTCAGAAATATTTAAAAAGTAGCTACGAGCAGATGGTGCTTGCTACTTCCTAGAGGAAATCGTTGGGCGCGCTCCGCACTTTTATTATTTAGGGGTGAAATCCCCTTGTAAATTGTTAATACGGCCGACCGGTCACGGAAAAGTTAAATTAGAGATCCTCGGTCCACTGTTTGGCTGCGTGTAATCGTTTCGATTTGTTGGAACGACACTAATGGTTCAACCGCGTGTTGGCTGTGCCTACCTACTTGTTAGCTGTAAACGACAGGGGGAAACTTTCGAAATTAAAATAGCTTGTTCTTATATTTTTGATATAGTTACATATTTTGTTCGGATATATCTTTATATCAATATTCGTTTGAAGAAGTATTCTAATAAAACAAACTTGCAAACAATGTAAGGGTGAGATTCAGAAACGAGTCTAAGCGTGAACTTACGCTTCCATCTGTGAAAATGCACTACTTACGCTCATAATTTTAACAGATGGAAGCGTAAGTTCACGCTTAGACTCGTTTCTGCATCTCACCCTTAGTGTATCTTCTATACACTAGACCAGGAATTCCCAAAGTGGTCGACATAAACAAAAACTGATTTTAGGGGTCGTAGAGGTCTAAAAATCGACCCCTATTAATAATTAACAAAAGTTCTTATTTGAAACTTTCAAGATACTGTATAAGTTGTGTTACGTGTACCAACTTGTTATAAGAATGACTAATATTTTAGTAGGAATAGGAGGATTAGGAATTGGTAATTATTTTGTATCAATAGGAAAAATACTAGAGATAGGATTTTTAAAGTAATTTGGCTATGGGGCCTGAGGTAATAGTTCATTTTGGAAAAGCAGTCTCTTGCCCAAAATAGTTTGGGAATCCCTGCGTTAGACTAATGGCTTCACTAGATGTACATGCCTATCTGTTTTGTCTATAATTTTTTATTCTCATTATCACAATGAAAAAACAATTAGAGTTGTTTTAGATTATTTTTTAAAGTTACCTGAAGTTACTATCATATCGGCCATGTATACGTCCACTGCTGAACAAAGGCCTCCCCCATAGATTTTCACAACTGTGTCATCTTTTTGGGGGGTATTTGCCAATACTCACCACGCTTGGCAGGCGGGTTGGTGAGCGCAGTATGGCTACCGTTTCACAGAAGGGACGCTGCTGCCCATCCCTCTGGTTTAGATTCCCTTAGTCGCCTTTTACGACATCCACGGGAGGAGATGGAGTGGTGCTATATTCTTAATCCGGACACCAACACGGAAAGGTTAATAGTTTCGGAAAAATACAATGTTTTTCTTAAAAATTTAATAAGTTTCCCCAAATGAGATCTTAATCTACCTACTTAGAAAAAAGTAAAATAAACAACATTTAAAATGGTATATTTTAATATTTTCAGTGTATATTTTTAATCATAGATAAACGCCACTATCTTTGATTAAGTCACTGATCATTTTACCAGGGCAGCAGCAAACTGAAATAGGTTCATTTAGGTTGTGCTAATTACACCTCGGCCGCGGTAATCAACAGCCTAATAGTTGTCGGGCCCTCGCCCCCGGTTTGCCCCTACTTGCCGGCTTTGTTCTCGACACCCCTCGCTAACTTCCTCGCTCAGAAATCTCTACCTACGTCAATATTTGTATAAGTCACTTTATAAAGTTAATCTTAAACTTTGAGATTAAATTCAAATCACACTAAGATACAGTGCGATTTAGGCAGGGTATATTTATTATCGCATGACTTGCAAGCATGAACGATCACACATTCAAACTTGATTATTTTGTTTTTCACCTCCAGCATTCTTTTGTTGACTAAATCGATTGAGTTAATAACACAAAATAGGTGAGTGGGCGTCGAGCGCGAGGGACGCGCGGCAGGCCAGCAGCGTCGCGTTGGTCCGAGCAAGGCACTAATCAGACTTGCTCATTGTTTCCAATACCCGACACAAACTAAGACGACAAACGATTTCATTTACATCCATTAAATGCTGCTAACCCGGTAAAGTAAACTTGATCTCTCATAATGTTAGTCCACACAAATGCACATTTTGAATTGGAATGATAAAAACTCGTTAAACACGTTTCTTCTGATCCTCACACAAAAATGATTTGTATTATTATTATGTCAGATACAAAATGGTTCATAATAAACTTTATAAAAGAGACATAAACCATGACTCGAAAACGAAGCATAAATATTATAACACGTCCACTAATTAGTCGAATGGAATGCAACGCGGTGTGAATGTATGCTGGGTAAGCTCCGCTTAATTGTTAGCACGTACAGGGGTACCACAGCGGTACACAAGAGTCTCGAAAACCTGTCCCTAAGGACTTTTTTGAGCGGTAGCCGAGCACCAGATGCCGCCCGATACGCCCGGACGAATAATTTATTCCGAGAGCTGTACAACCCGTGTAAGTAAATGAAGAAAGTTCATAATACTCGATTATTTTACACGTGAACCTGAGATAAAATTATAACGCGGTTGGAGTCGCACAGTAAACAGTATTTAATTTCCGTAAGCTGCTCGGCGCCATTAGCCGAAAATAAATAAGCTTGAAGAGGAAGGGCGTGAATTGCCTCCCCCGCGGGCCGCACTCCCCGTGCTCGTCCATCGGTCGGATAAATTTGGAAAGTGGCAACAGAAGCGAGCAGATGGTGATTTATTATCGTGTTTTATAATAATTACGAGCGGCTACGGGGGAGCGGCATTGTGTTGTGCGTAGACTGGGTCTCTAATGGCGTTCGGGACGTGTGCTCTTGTATTACATTGTTCTGTTTTATTTTCATCTTAATGATGGACGACCACATCTTACGGGTAAGCATTAAATTCCCTTAATGATTTTGGAAATAAATAAATCATGCAAACAAATTGAAACACGCATTCATAATATTCTCTTGATTTCAGTTAAGGATTCTATTCGGAGAGAGTAATCGTATACCGCCGGCCGACTTCAAATCAAAAGTCCGAATACCGAAGATAAAATAAGAAATAAATACTCGCAGTGAGAATTGATTTCATCGCAAACATAATAAATAATAATTTATGTTAACGAACATTACCGGCCATTTTGGAATTTATTTACTTACCCTAAAGAGTTGCGGAGCATTTTAATACCAGGAGAACATAAAAGGTGTAAAGGTTCTCGTATCGTTTCGGCAGGCTTAACATTCTGCGATGGTATCTCCAGCTAATAAGCGCCCCGTAATTATGTGGAGAGTCTCGTTGACTCCACTGTTTTATGTGCGCCATGAATATTTTAATATTAATAGCGAGTTCGGGATTGTGAGTTATAAATAAATGTTAAACACTGAGAAAAAAGATGATTATAGTCGTCGTGAAATACGAATGACGAGCGACAAAAAATATCGACGGTCACAATCAGTAATCAAGCCAAGTGCCATAAATAAATTAATATTGCTGGTGTAAGTTGACTTCTTAATGCTTTATGGGCCCTTATTTATACCTACCTAAATTAAACTTCGGCGAACATTTAATGTGTATTTTTAATCGAGCTGAGCTAGGTTTTGTGTTTGCATTGTGTATATAGCTGTCTAGAAAATGAATAAATGGACTTTCTTTTGTTTTGTAGTGATAATGTATAGATGCATGTGTAATGCAATTCAGGACTAGTCCTGCTTGGCATCACACTACGCTCATCACCTTTTCTTTGTCGTGGGGAAATCCTCATGTATTTCCTCCACCTTAGGATGGGCGGAGGGTTCTTCCACGGTGTCCTTCCACTTACCTCTCCTCGGGGGTGAGGTGTTCGCTTTGTCAGCATCAGACCGCACCCCCGGCAGGGATTAGCCCGTCACTGTTTGACGCGCCCCATCTCTGTGCGATCTGGCCGGCTGCACATATCTTTAGAAGCGCACGCAGAACACACGCGCCGCCGTCTTGGCCTGTTTCTGTTCAGCCGACAGACTGCCCTCAGTTCGTCGCCCGCTTCACACGGTGGCTGAAGTACAAAGTAACGACGATGGACTTAACCACTGCCGGGAGTGAGAGGTCACCCACTTCGAGCGCCGCAACGAGATGACGGCGCTGGGTTGTCCAAGCTGGGCACTCCTCAAACGTGTCCTCCGGGCAGTCTCCAGAGTGATGATAACCGGGCGTCCCTTCTCCGCCTATTGCACTGGTACTTCCCGAAACACCCATGGTTCGAAGGCACCCGCGGCATCCGGAAGCTGAGGGCACAATGGCGCCTCTCCAGCCATTTCTCCATGATGGGTCTAACCATCGATACCACGGCATGCTGTGCAGTGGGCTGCACCAGTCCTTCCTTCCAATCCGCCACCAGGACCCACCGAAGCTCGGACCGTCGTACCCCGATATCACGAGCGACTCACCCCGACTTAGCGCCTCCTCGCGCCGCTGATATAGCGACGCGAGGGTTATCGCTTCCAGATCCCTAGGCGGTGATCCGGCAAGGAGACTTCACGTCTCATAGGAGACCGTACGGTATCCCTTTATCACCCTCAGGGCCATCGCTCACTGCTGTTTTCGCAATACAGTGATGCTGAGGGTCCTCAGGGAGTTTTCGCTCACACGGACTGCGCTCATCACCTCGACACAGTAATTATTTTGTCTCCTATGCCTATATAAATTCATTTCATTTCAATTTCATTTAAAGTTTAATTACTAATACTGGCGGCAGAATTACTGGCACTGCGGTGGTATCTACCTAACTGGACTGTTGCAAGAGACCTTTTTTTTATTTTTATTGGTGCCCAGTGGAAATTCTTCATGAACTTCCTTCGCCCCGGGGAAGGGCGAAGGGGTATGCCGGGCTCCTACCGGCTAAAACCACTGAGGCGGTCATCTTCGGCACCTAAGGGAGGCTCCAGGTCCTCGTATGATCACACTGGAGCCTAGAGAGCTAGAAACTAGAAACCTAAGAGACCTACCAGTATCCGTAAACAACCTTCTTAATAAACTAAAAATATGTTTTCTTGAATCTTTAAATTATTGAGTTAATATAAATGGCGTGTGTTTAATCATAGTTCAAAATGACACAAAATAATCGCTGGCTAACAGGAAACATTAATATTTATTGCTGGCCCATATTTCAGCCGTTATTTATTACGTAACCTTATTTCTCCGAATTCATTAGGGCACCCGCGCACATCCCGTGTTCGTAACTTTAGCAACTAGGTATATTGTCCTTTCGCAAAGAGGCTCGTTTAATTAATTCTATAAAAACCATCGATGAAATTTGCCGTAGTACGTCATCTTGATAATTCCCGACGATAAAAAGCATATTCGTTTAATATATTTATTTATTTAAATGCTTCTATTAGCTTGACACACACGTATGTAAAAACTTTATTCATTGCAAATGTTATATTGATTTATTTGTGAACTTGTGTATAGCTAAACAGTTCGATATATAATGTTGTAATAAAATACGTTTAAACGGATTACATCGCGTGTATTATTATAGATTTTTGTTTTTCCAAACGTTTCGAAAACTTTCAATACTAGACGCTCCATAAAGTCTGCAGTGTGTGAACATGCATTAGCAAAACTTAAACATTTTCTCCATTTGGATCGACCTCAAGTCCTTGCGAAAGAGAACCAATATGAAAACAAGAATTTTCGTGGAGAAATTAAAATACATCCTAATTTCAATAGAGAAGATGGTTGGCAGGTAACGCGATTCCAAACTGCCACCAGTGATTAAGTTTTTTATAAGAATTACATATACGGTAAATAAAATAACTTTTAAAATCTGTAACGACGCATGTCCCAGGACGTTTTTTTAGAAGACTTAAAAAGTAAATCCCTCTTAATATTGAGGCTTGAATAAATTCTGGGCTCTTTATAGAAAGACGAATATAATTTCAATCGCTACAACGCATTTATTATCGCAGTAAAGGTTAAAATATATGGATACTAAATCTTTAGTGTTTGTCTCGTCAATAAAAAATCTCAGTAAAGCTTACAATTTTTTATATTAGATTGAGAGGAAGTGTCAATATATAGGAAAAAGCACTAACTAATATAACTAACTATGATATGAGGTATTATTTAAGCGAAAGTTAAACCTAATACATATATATTAGGAGTCACGCCATGAAATTATTATAATTAACACTTTATGATATTGAACAATGACCGGCCCCTATAGTCAGTAATAACAAATTTTAAAGAAGAAGGATTTTAGATAAGCTGTTAAAAGCTTACCCAACAAAAACTAATTGAACCCCCATGGAACTAAAAAAGTTTTCCTAGAAGATACTATTAAAAGTTAAAATCCAAAAATCCCGTTAAGTTAAACTTCGGAGTTTAGTTTCAAGCGGAAAAAATAGTGTTAACTTTTTGTAAAATATTTTTTTAATAATTTTTTTTATTTTTTATTAATGATACCTGAGTGATGGTTGTTGAAACGTAAAAATGACTAATAGATGAAAAGAACATAGTGACTTCGTGTGGTGATCTGACGATGTATCGCAAAGCTTGAACTATACCAGGCGTGCATAAGCGTGCAGTGTATGGGATGGACGCGCTACGGTGCGTTGCGTTCGTGCGCTAGTAACAACTCACCACCTTCCGTCTCATGCCACACGATGCCCTCCAGCGTGACCGAGGTACCAGGCTCGCAGGGGCCCAGGCAGTCCGGCTCCGTAATGGTGCCGACCGACGTGCCCACGCACACCTCTGCAGTTTCCTGAAAACAACGAAATTTTGAATGATTCTTTCCTTGTTTCTTTTTAAATCTTTATACTTGTTATAGAATTAACCTTTTTTTAAACTTCACTCCAGGTTAAAATATGTCACATTTGATGTGACTTATTTATTTATTCTTTAGTCAATATGAAATCAACTTAGTTGCATACCAAACTGGCACAAAATATAAAACATATTTAATAAACATTACAAATGCTCTACTCGAAATAACAAATAATACTGCATCCGCGAACATGCTAACTTGTTTTAAAAACATTAATTTATTGACTTCGCGTAAATTTCACGTTGCCGTATAAAATATAGTAAAATAGGGTTAACATCAAATTTGCGGCCGACCGCATTCAATTAAACATGATAACAAGAGAAATTGGAAGCCCTTTGGAAATATCAACATGTATATTCGTCTGAGTTGATTATAATAATTTTGTATATTTTATTATAAGCCCATTCAAATATAATATTCGAATTAAAAATTATGGCATAGCAATTAGCATTGGTGATAACATTATTTTCCCAGTAACGCGGTTTCTTTCCACTCCAATAAACAACATTTCAATTAACTGATCGATCAAATTGAATGCATTTCACCGTAGAATAGGTATGAAAGCCGTTGTAAATTACTTTCGTCGACCAATATTGCTATGCCCCGCCCATTGTCACTTCAGTTTACTAATCGTTTCCAGCTGGGCAACTTTAGTTCTTCTATGGATCTCCTCATTTCTGATGCGATCTCGTAGATATATCAAACATAGCTCTCTCCATGGCTCGCCAAATAACCTTGAGCAAAAAGGTTCTCGAGTGGAGACCACACACCGGAAAACGGAAGGTGGGACGGCATCCAGCGACATGGACAGAAGACCAGGTAAAGATAGCTGGGAGTCGATTGATGCGGGTGGCATGACTCCGGTCGTTGTGGAAATATATGGGGGAGGCCTTTGTTCAGCAGTAAACGTCCTTCGGCTGATATAATGATGATGATGAGCTATACTAGTCGGCAGTACGGGTGAACCTAGTACATGTATTAGATAACTGTTACAGAAAACTATTCCTTTTTTTTATTGGTGTCCAGTGGAAATTCTACATGGAACTTCCTTCACCCCGGGGAAGGGCGAAGGGGTACCGGACTCCTACCGGCTAAAACCACTGGAGCGGTCATCTTCGGCACCGAAGGGGCTCCAGGTCCTCGTAAGATCACACTAGAGCCGCCTATTGGTGCCACGCCTTTTGGCACATCTCGGAGGGAATTACTGTTAAGCGGTCACCCCCTCTAGTGAAGAGCAGGCGGCTGTAAAAAGGCCGCCCCTCAGGCACTTTTCGGGGAGGTTTGTAAAGGATCCCCCCAAGTCTTGCTGTGCGCTGTTCTGCACACACGGCGGCACGTGACCACGGGCGCGCCACCGTCTTCCCGGGGGTCGCTTGGTGTGAGCACGCAGACTCACCAATCTGCGCGCCCGCGACCCCCGAGACAGAAAACTATTCCTAGTAATTGTCATTAACTGCATCTAAGAACCGTTTAATTTCTTGGTTGAATTTCTGCACTGTATAATGTATTGATTCTATCAGTAATCATGATCATCGTACTAGTACTAGTAAGTTTACAAACTTTATTGATTGTTCTTTTTTGGTGATACGTTCATCTTCATTGTATAATAATAAATGAATACCTACTGAATCAATTATGAATGGAAAAAAGAACATGGCACATTTAATTGGAATACGTTTTTATGGCTTTTAAACACATTATAAATTTACCGAAAAAATAAATACATCGACTATTGTTACTGTAGCTGTGGTAAAAATCTACTCAAAATCCAACGAAATTTGATTAGGGTAACAATCATTTTGAGATTATTAGAGATAAACCGGTATAGCTATTTGTATTATTATAACGTGTACGACATAGTTAACTGCCTAGATTCTACAACACGGTTTACATGTTTTTACATCTGTTTTTGTGTTAAGATCACACTTATCAACAGAAAAATCCTCAATCCCAAATATAAAGATTTTGGATTAGATTGATTACTAATTTCGGCCGTAAGTTGTCTTTTCTAATTAGATGGCGATGGGCTTTAACTGTAAACGTCCAGTTCAAGCCACTGGCCACTCTGTACTTCCTCGCTATGCCACGTG
Organism: Diloba caeruleocephala; assembly: GCA_947459985.1. Lineage (NCBI taxonomy): Eukaryota > Metazoa > Arthropoda > Insecta > Lepidoptera > Noctuidae > Diloba > Diloba caeruleocephala. The sequence goes on along the minus strand of OX381621.1, from coordinate 7,425,889 downwards.
AAATAATCTCATGCACGAAACGCGCCCGTGACGCAATAACGGTATATACACATATCGCGTTCCGTGCGTGGAAATATTTCACAAGGCATAGCGAGTAAGGGCCCTGACGAAAGCATAATACGTGACTTAAGCGAGTCAACGTAACTTTAATAGATCGCTATCGATTCTGACCGTGGCAAATGTATTTGTTCCTTCAATACCATCTGATAGTTTTTGTTTCGTGATGATAGCGCTAAGACATGGTATTTTAATTATCTATCCATCTTAAAGTTGTCTGACAGAGATAGCTGTCTGCGTTAAGACCGCCCATTGTTCAAGTTCTTTATATTTCTAAACGTTGTATTGCTCTTAAACTTGGTGTACAATAAAGATGATATCTATAATTAAGGCAACAGCTTTGTTTCTGAAAGAATAACAAACGGGCAGCTAGTTATCCCTAAATATAGTTCCAGTACTTACACCAAAATCTTTTTCGACAAACATAGGCGTAGCGGCAGTAAGATCCCAACCAAAATCCAATATGACCTTGCATTAGCCTGCCCGTAGTAGTTTACCTCATAGACAGCTGTAATGAACAGCCTTCAATATGGTAATACGAGTAACCTGTTTACAAATAATAAAATATAATCAAATAAGTTGATGATCGCAGTAATTCTTTATAGTCCAACAGGTGGACATGCTGATGGAGCCTGTATATTAGCATGACATAATTTCTTATTTCACGCACGAAGAGAGTAGTCGGCCCATTCTAAGCCGTAACCTGTTTCTTGTTTACAAATGAAATCGAAACCTTTATTTTATAAATTATCGTATGACCAATTTAGTTTAAAATTGCATATTGCTACGAAGCTTTAAATTTCGTTAAAAAATACTGTTAAGTTCGTGTCGGGCACACACAATAGGTTATGTAGAGTTGCGAGTAACTAATTATAATAACAATAAACCCCTTCTGGGCAAACGTTATCTCACCATGGGATAAGGTAATCCTGGAGGGCAGATTAAAGTAACTGCTTGATTTCTTCCTACCTTCTGATATAAAAAAAAAGTATATCATAAGAAAAAAAAAAGAAGTATATTAAGTAGCTTACAGAACGCAGGGCAGTTTGTGGCGAGCTGAATGTGAGTGGCGACACTGCGTACCCGAATGCTCCAGAGAGTCGGTCAGGGCCTCGTCTCCGGCTTGCCTTTATTGGTTGGTTGGAGTGGTACCCCATGAGTGCCCGTAGGATTTTCAACTCTGGCTTGCCTTAGTTGGCCGATCAGAGAGGGGCCGCCAGAGCTATATGCTCCGGGGTGGAAGTGTCTAATGGCGTAATAACGGGGAAACCCGCTCCGAGTCTTCGAGACGCGTGATGGTGAAACCGGTGCCGCACCTCTCTACACCCCTAGCCGCTCACACCGGTGTTGCTCCTTGTCGCCTGTAGTGGTGGCCATTTAGGGGGCCCATCTTGTGAGTGGCGAGTCACCGTCTGCCACAGAATTTCACTTTCAAGGTTGAAAGGCAGACGCCGTTGTTTCCGTTTTTAGAATATATAATCCATTTAGCACTCATTACAATAGACATTATAATTGTAGTTTCCATCTTATACAATAGTTTTACACCTCCGGGGACAATCCGAGACTGCATTTTATAGTGTAGCCATGGAGAGTTCCCAGTTAGTGTCCCATTACATTTTAGATTAAAATTCTCTAAAGGGCGTCTGCGTGTTGGACCCATGTCCCCGCGTAAGCCTATGAAAGGACCGGGTTACAGGGGATATAAACCCGTGTAATAGAGAGACATGTAGATAACAATAATAAATCTTAAACCCATCGTCCCTCGATTCGATCGATTAAAGATTTTGAGCTTGAGCTGTTATTGTGTAAGATCACAAAAAACGGACACATACTCAATCCCAAATCCAAAGAATTTGGATTAGATTGATTATTAATTTCTTGGATAATGAGCTGTTACAATTTTAGTAGATTTTTTTTCTATAACTTGTGTTGAGACAACCCAGTCATTTGCTTGGTGGAAAATATAACAATCGTTACGCTACCAAGTGTAAGCACTACTAGTGGTCCTGCGTGGCACCACAGTGTCACCTCGACACCCAAATTTATGGGTCTCTTGTACCCAGTAATTTTACTAGCTGCAATGCACTTTATACCGTTTTCTTCTCCCGGAACCCACAAAGCTATTCCTTTAGTAGAAATACAATCTAATTGAACATTTCATACAAGTATATACTGAAGATAATCATAATGTTAACCGTGTTGTATTAATAATCAATTTAACATCGAATAACACCGCTCTATGCCGTCACCGCAATACGCTTGAACGAACCAAGCGTTATTAATTAAAACTTATTGGACCCGATATATTAAATTGATACTGTTCGCACAATGATGTTGATTACAAATGTTACTGTTGAGGTAAATACATGTGTAATCAAAATGCTTATAGCTTGTTTGCACGGATAATATGAAGGAATGCACTTATTTAGTAAAGTATACGATTAGTTCTATTTTAACTTGAAATTACACATTGTAGATAGATTGTGTAATGCTATTTTTAGCCATTTACAGTAAAATATTTTCTAGCCTTCTCTAAGGAACTGTCGATCCGCCCTCGATTCGCTCACGTTATATAACATGGTCTTTCTTTATCTTAATAGTATAAGTTCCCATCGGTAATATATTTTTCTGAATCGGTCCGTAAGATCTTGATATGCCTTCCAAATAGAACAAGCAAACTCATACTCCTTTAAAATATTAGTGTCTGCCCTTGGCCAAGAGTATTGACCACCCATGATATGTTCTAGTTTTTGAGCAGCAGTAAATATAAATAATATGTGCATTTTAACATTATTATTTATTAAAGTAAAATCCTTTTGCCTCAATTACTGTAGAAATTATTTTTGATATAGAGATTGCACGTTTTTCACAGTCTTCAAGACGCATAGCGTTTTATTCTTGGCACAGCCGCCATTTACCTCTTCTCTGCGTTTATTGTATGGTTCCAGACTATGCGATTAAATCAGCCCCATAAATGTTCCATGGGACTCTCTCAGTAATACTCGATCCTCACGGTCTGTGTTGCGTTTGTGCCTGGTTCTGTGCCTATTACTGTGTCATGCGAAGGCGGAGAATCACTTAATAGCATTATTGCACAAATCAATGCGAGAATTTCAGTTTTAGTCATCTTTACCTGTGATTTCTCTCCCTTATGCATGGCGAAACTGTATTTAGCTGCACACGTTGTTCTAAACTAAGTTCATTTCTTTTGGGCATATTGCAAAAATATCAGTTAATGTACCTAGCACTCGATTACTGGATGTATACTCGACGAACGAACTAATAAATAAATACAAAAATGGACAATGACAAATTTCATTGCACGTAAAAGTAGGCGAATAAAGAATTATTCATACAATAGGGGTTTCGGCTATACTACGATGTATTTTTTTATTTATTGAATATCCTTATATTATTTATGTACACATTAAAACTGTCCTCCTCCTCATCGCTGTCAGCTATCCTAATGTGCACATGTGAAATTTCTAGGATGCTCAATATTTTTGGCCGATGCTGTATATGTATTAAGTATTAATATAATGCAAGTCAGCGTTTTATTGTGGTACTAAAAATAATATCTTAAGTCTTCAGATTTTCGGATTGTTATCGCACTTACCGTAGTTGCAAATGAGCAATATTAGAAATTAAGAATAACCTGAAGGATCCACACCAGTAGTAATTTTAGAAAACAGTAATACTTAATTATAGGTTGAACATTTAATTGAGAATACCTCATGATCATAATAGATAAGATCCCATTATTCCTCACTCACAAAAACGGTAAGTACGATAAGAGGCACCAAATTGTAAAACCGACCCACTTCTAAATTCGAGTGTGTCGCTCCCGGATATTATAATTTTTCCCGGAAAATCTTTACGTTCATCGAAACCGCGGACCCAAGTCACCGGGATTGCATAAATTCAAAGAGCGTTTACGGCGTAGAACATAATCAAATGAAGCCATTTACATTCATGCCTGATATGGAAACGGTGCGACACCATCGCCCGTCTCACTCACGCTCTCGGTTAATGGCATCACAAATTGCAAACTGAAGCACTCCGGCGTTGAATCCAAGAGATGTCGTTACACAGAGTACTTTTGGAAAAATAACAAAATTTTATGTGAATCGACAGATATTATAGTCGTGCAATAATCTTTTCGCGTTTCAGTTTCTAACAATGAAAGAGTGACGCTCCAATAACGATACATTTTTTATTCTGTGAAAGTCGTCGTTTATAGTTTAATTATAGCTTTGTTCTGAACTAACAATATAAAATACTGTGCTAACATAAACTGAACCCAATGTTTAGAGATAACTAAACGGGTAGTCACTTAACAACTGCAAGTAATTCTCGCTAATAATAATCAGATCTTCCATAATGAAGTCATACATCTGAATATCTCAACTGCGATAACAGCAAATAATCGATTTAATAATACCCACGCGACGCCTATAAATAAAATTAAACGCCTTATTGTTAGTCAAATGACAAATGTGCGATATTCTTACGCCCACCACGCGTTGGCACTCGACCGCAGAGCGCGACCGCTACTCACGCTAGAAACAATAATATTCTACAACGATAACGCCACAAACATTAATATTTCGATACGCCGTATCGCTATTAAATCCTTTATGGGTGACAGCGTGAACGTTATAACAAGTTAAGCCAGTCGAAGGGGAGGCATTGTGCGCAACTCGGAGGGGTCGCCCGGCCGACGTTATGAGCACCAACTCAATGCTCTCCCGCTAGATACTGCAAACAAGAGGGGTCGGGCCAGCTGCCGTTTTATCTTGACTAACGAACCCTGAATAGTAGAAACTTAGAAATAAAAACGCGGTGAAAAAACTTTATTACCGTGTCTCGAATTTACATTTAAATAAAAGCGAAGTTAAGTGCACGTCAACGGCCACATCGACCTCAAACAACAGTTGACGGTGTACCGGCGGCGTAGTGCGTTGATGATGCCGCCGCGGGCGCTACACAATAGCGAGTAAATTTCAGTAAATCAATTCACGACCGACAGGAACAAAAGAGCGTGCCGAGCGTAAAGTGTAATGAGCGCGTCGGCATGCCCCGGTATGATTAAGACACCGAAGGGAGTAGTTTGAAGATCTTCCATTGCGGCATCGCAGGATCTAATTTGTAGTCGCACCGCCAACTCGCGCCGCAAAAGGAAAGCGTTTCGACGAGCGACACCATCCTACATGCCTAATGGCTTGAAACAATGTCCCCTCTGCCGCGCTGACTCATAAAGTCATAAGTATAACAGTATCGTTTCCAAAAGTTGTATCAATTTCGTTTCCGCGTGGTTGACCGTGACAAATTGGGGCTACATCTCGCAAACTGGTGAATATTTGGCAACGGATACGTCCACTGGAGCACGGGAAACGATTCCCAACAGTGTAACCAAATTACAATCCACTAAACTAAGAGAACATACGTCATTAAAATAATTTAGGGAAATAGCACGTTTTAGTGCTCGCGTTTATGGCAGCCTGGTGGATGGGCCGCTCGCGGCGTGCCAGAAGCAATAAATACCGGGGCGGAGCCACCCACCATCTTGTTTATACACCACCTACCCGAGACGGAACATTAATTTTCTGTTATGCGGAATAAATGGCGACAAAGAGTGTTCGTGTCAGCTAATGAGCTAGAACACATCAGTGTTACGACTTAAAAGAACTTTGCTCAGAAAAGAAGCAAGAAAATTACGGATAAGGCTAATTGTACTAAGAACTGCGAGGAAGTCTGCAGCGCCTTAACCCTCTTAGTAGAGTAAATTATCATTTTAATGGACTTTGAAACGTAAAGAAAGCGGTCGGTGCGCACTGGACATAATTACCGTTTTTCTGCTTGCGTTTAAAGCCTCATGTATTCAATAGATTATGTAAATCGAAGGTGGATAATATATTTATGAAAACTATTATATAAATAACCTCGATGGTGTTCATATGTGTATAATATCCAAATCGTTGGTCCGTAACGTTGTTTTTTAATTTTCTTAGAATGGTGAACAAAGTATTAAGTATTATTTAACTTATTGTTTGAGCACGAGTTATGCTGTAATGTGTATGGATAGTTACAACGCATCGTTCGGGAGCGGTAACGAGTAATAAATAATAATTAAGCAACACAATCAGGCGCGGGGCCGGACGGACAGTCCGCGCATAGCGGAGGGTCGTGGGTACCCTACTCAGGGCTGACACTGCGTAATTAACTTTGTAAAATTTGATTTGATGCGCAACTGTTTCAATGTTTATTCGCATAACCCTTGAACTTATTTAATTTATTCATTTTTTGTAACTGTCAACTGCACCTCAACTTGGGATTTTAAATTTATAAAGTCGACCTCTGCAAATAAAACATCAAGACGAATTTACTAGAATTAATAATGCGAAAGTAATAATATACATAATCACTTAAAGATTCAAAAATAAATTCAATTACAAGAGCTCCGTTTTCACAATTTCAATCTATACAAATAAATAAAATTGAAGTGTCTGTTTGTAATGTCAAAATAACAGCTTTTTACTAAATGCATATGAAAGTAACGTTACATATAACAAAACCACTATTTTTTTACCGAAACGGCTGGACCGATTTTGACGGGACCTTCGCTGGCAGATAGCTGATGTTATAAGGAATAACTTAGGCTATTTCTTTATTTGAGAAAAATAATTAGGGTTCCGCGTAAAAAAATTAAACCCTTGAAATCCAATATATATATTCTATGAAAGTGTCAATTTCGAAGTACTCTAAATTTCTTTTAAATTCCCAGCTATTTAAAATAAATGCCTTGTTTGCGACGTGATAGAAATAAAATGATCGTGCTAGTGAACAAAGTAGAAGTGCATAACGTTGACGTATTATTCATTACTAACGTTTTTATGCCGCATATATGATGTAAGCAACAGAAAATGTGTTATAATTATAATACAAAAAGTAACTGGCAAGACTGATTTATTAGGAACTCAAAACGTGATATCAGAAAGAATTGCAAATAGTGATGCAACGAATTCCGAATGCTGATTCTACTATTCGGCGAATACGCATAGCTGTCAAAACACACTAGTCAACATAAATAAATTAGTACTTTAAAACCAAAATGAACTTTTCTTTATTTAAATGGCACTAGATTTGTTTTTTATAACTAACTGTTGAAAATAGGCTTTCTGTGGCCATGGTGGAAGGTGTGATAATTGATTTGAGGATAATTCCGGAATAATAAAACATAACGTCAGCAAAATAGGTTCGGATACATAAATTATGAATTAAGTAGTTTAACTATTCCCGGGTGCGTTGTGTTTCGTTTTAAACAAATATTTTTTACGAATGTCACAATGATATTTGACGAATACGAATATTCGTATTCGTGGCACCATTAATCACAATACTCATTATAGGAAGATAAATTTTATACTGGATTTATTCACGGTAATTTATAAACCGCAACTAATGAATAACACACAACAATCATAACATTACTGTAAGAGTTCGTAATTAATTATTCTGTTAATAAACCTACTCCGAATCTTATTTTCAAATTAATGTCTGTTACTTTCGACTTTCCAAAAGTTATGAAACCGGTGTTCGTATTTTGAATCCCAAATGTCCCGTATAAAAGAGTTCGTGTGTCGGTATTTCCATGGTATTTCCACTCATCAACTAGACATAATAAAAACTTACAAACTTCACGCGCGCGATGTTGTTCACATCAGATAATGTTAATATCGCTCGATCTAGATTTTATCAATGGGTTTATAGCGTTGTTTAGGCAACTATATTTATAATAAATAATATACGTGAAGATGAAAAAAAACGACATTCGCATCCGTTGAGTAATTGCTACCCCAAACTATTAAATACTTATATATAGCTTCACGCTTATAATCCCAGAAGATTGAGGCACAGGTAAACTTTTTTTATTTTTTTTTATTTGGGACAAGCCCGCCACACATTCCCAACCACTGCAACTCCTGTAAGCCAGGATCTACAATGGCGACCACCGAAAAGAACACCGATCAATGAAGCTCGGTGTGTCCCAGAGAAATGAATAACTGTCTTGGAACCCGCACCGAAATTAATCAGAAAAGATAAAGGAGGAGTATGAAAGAATATACGTTCCACTTCCCTCCGTTGCAAGCAGGAGACAGAGAAAAACGATAGGCCATAGGCACAATAAATGGGAGTTTACAACAGGGTTAAGCCCAGTTGCCAAGCACCACGGGTACAATTTTTTTATTTACGGGTCCTATGTTGTGAGCTATTGTGACTGATTCCAATAGTAGGTATGGCAAAAACACTTGAACGCACGGAAATTCGTCCTAGTCGCAACAAGATCTGTATAGTAAACAACCCCGGATGTAACTTGCATGCTGTCAAACATTATATTGCGTTCATCTTGCCAAAGAATACACTCCCACAGGATATGATGTGCAGACTGTTCATATTCACAGTCCGGTGTTGAACATTTGCAGAATGGTGAGGTGACAAGCTTGAAGCTAAACAATTTACTCTTAAAGTTACCATGGCCGGTGAGAAATTGAGCCACGCAATGATCAACTTCCAACCATGCACTTGCCAACCGCTCACGAATGGATGGAAAGTACTGGTATAGGTGACGGCCCTTAATAGACGTGTCCCACCTGCATTGCCATTCGGCCAAGAGTTCCTCCCAAACACCAGTCTGTGGTCTAAACAATCTGCAGATCCTAACACGATCGCGTTGCAGCAGAAATTCCGCGTCCATGTTTTCTCTAGTTGAGTAGTACATTGCAGCACGTCGCTGTATCTCAAGATCGACTGGCAAAACACCTGCTAGCACAGGCAGAGCTTCAGTACTTACTGTCCTATATGCCTTGCACAAGAATATCAACGCTAAGCGCTGGCTTTGGAGTAGTTTACGTCTTGCCGCGCCGATAGTAGCCCTATCGGCCCATACAGGTGAACCATAGCAAATACAACCTAAGTAGGTAGCGTCGTAAATAGTTTTCAAAGTATAAAATGAAAGACCCCATGTAGCTGTTGATATCCTTGTCAGGGCATAAAAGTTCCTTTTAGCTTTTTCACCTACAGATTTTATGTGTTCAACGAATGAAAAATTTCTCTCCAATACAAGACCAAGGTAGCACAGGGACTCCTTTCTTTTTACGGTAACATTATTGAATTTAATGCTCGGTGATGTCTTAAGATTGCCTTTTAAAATTAGTTGAAAGGTTTTTTGTGGTGCAAACATTAAGCGGTTTCGTTCGCCCCAACTAGAGATTAAACGTAAACAAGTATCCGCCAACTTTTCAAGGCTCGCCCTTGTACTTGACTGAATAAGCAGAAGGCCGTCGTCTGCGTAACCAGTCAATGAACAGCCGGATGGTAATGGAATCGCTAGAAAATCATCGAAACCCATGTTCCATAGATAAGGACTAATAACGGATCCTTGAGGACATCCCATCGTGAGTTCCTTCGACACAGCGTGATGACCAAGTTTAAGTTTTGCAGATCCGTGTGCAAAATATGAGTAAACGAGAGTGTAGATGTTTCTGAAGCAACCGCGGACTTTCATTTTAAGTAGTAGCATTGGCCACCACGCGTTGTCGAAGGCACCAGAGATATCAAGATATCAAGGAAGATGCCTATCACGTACTTATGTTCAGATGAATTTACTACTTTCCTGACAGAGATTGCCGCGTCAATAGTAGATTTTCCTATTGTGAAGCCGAATTGGTTATTATGAAATTTCGGTCCATCTGGCAGCAAACGTGGAACTATAAGGCGCTCGAGAAGTTTCCCTAAAGATGGTAGTAAAGTTATAGGCCGGTATGATTTAGGATCATCCGGGGGGTTGTCACCACTTTTTGGTATTATGCGTATAAAACCGGAACGCCATATACGAGGGAAAATGCCTTCAGCAATGCAGCGATTAAAAACGGTCAGTATAGAGTCACCCGATATTTTACAAGCTTCTTTAATCATCAATCACAGGTAAACTTGTAATACAGCCAAAGTTCGTCGATGAGATGATGTCATTAGGTCAAGATCACGTTCACGGTACTAACATGTAGGGGGTCCAGTCATCCAACGCACATAACTTAAAATCTGGATCAATTTACTCCAACTAACGTTTTTTTCTTCTTTTGTATCAGTATAATCCAATTACACTTTTTGCCGGACGTGAGAATCAAATACAAAACTTCATGGCTCATATAGAACATCAATACGACCACATTTAAAAAAACGAAGTGGTAGGTATAGAAAAACAATCGAATGCCATTTATACAGCGGGCTCTCACTCGGAAATTCGAACGAGATTAATTAAAAATAAAATCTCCCAGTCACCCTGGCTCTGTAATTAAAACAGGAATAAATGAAAACGAAATTCAAGTTTCAATTACAATTAACGGTGAAAGATGGGTTCCATTCCATGGGTTTTAATGTATATCTTAAATCTGGATATTTTAGTTTTTACAACTTTAGCGGAATACCGTTCCCCTTAATAAGAGCCCCTCTAATTAGCTTTCGGAATTAGGCACTGTGGCAAGTAAACAACTTACTTAAACTTAATTAAGCAGCGAGATGTTATATCGTGCAAATTTTACTTGGTGCTAAGTATGCAGTTTCATGTAAAGACTAGAAAGAAAGTACTCGTAGTAGATACGAGAACTATAAAATATAATTATTAAATACTATATGCAGACATAAAAAATAGTCGCAGTTTGCGATGCAAAAATGCAATTTATCATGTTTTGTTTTTACTGAGCAATCTTTAATATGAACTTGTAATCTTTGACTCATGAACTGCGATAATCTGAAACAGTTTAATTAAGTTACATATCACATAATAATTACAAAAACAACGTTAAGAAATATAAACAAGGGTCATACTGATACTGGTCTGGACGAATAAATAGAAGTGGTCCTTGAAAGACTATGGAAAAGAGAAATTACAAAACAAATGCGCGGCTTTACCGCATTCGCAAATAAATAAACTTTGAGCAAAGAAAAATTCAAGGAAAATATTTTTAATATACCGGGCGGCGCTTTGATACCTTCTCTTTTATTCAAGGGGGAAACTTCCTTCCCTACCTAAATAGGAATATAAAAGGAGCCATAGATTTTATGAAATAGGAAGGTAGCCGCTCTCCGGCCGTAAATAGAGCATTTACAGAACCGGTCCACTACCTTGCCTCGCATATATCGACAACCGTATAAACAACATCTGCGTGTTTTATTTTTATGGCAACTAAATATCCATACGAGATAATTCAACATCAAGATTATTAGGACGCGCAACGTTACAAAAACAAAAATGTTAAACCGACTACCATTGAGATGAAAGATTTGCATAAATTACCTTTTATGAGATAAATTTAAGTGCAATGAAAATTAAATGCTAATCGAGCCGAGCTCACTTCTCTCAAAACAAAGACTTTGTTCATTACAAAAGACCAAGTAAAAACCTAAGTAGAGTTGTGCAGCGATTCTTGTCGGGAACTGCCACGACTAGAAGAATGTAACTTTGCTCCAAGGCAGCCTTTGTAAATGAGAAGCGAAACGCGTAAAGCCCAGCCTCGCTTTAGCTGGCGGAAGCGCACGATGTGACACGGAATAGCGAGACTGACACACGACGAAATTGAATTGAATCTGGAACGTCTTCAGAGTTGCCAAAGGGACTTTTATATTTTCAACCTCCGCGCGTGTATGGATTCCTGGTAGGTATGGAAATAAAATTCACTAGTTTGACGCGTTCGTTCTCTTTGATACAGTATAAGCGTAAAACGGTTCAGCGTGCTTATATCTCACTTATCTATGACCGAACGGTTCAGCGTGCTTATATCTCACTTATCTATGACCGAACAAATAACTTAAAATTTTGAATAAAACATGGTAATAATATATTTGTATAAAAACAACTTGTATAATTTACATGTAACGGAAGCACCTAATGAGTTCATAAAACACTTAATGTCAATACATTATAGCCTCGAAGTATAATCATTTATCGCGATGGGAATTAACATTTAAACATAGACATGCATCAAATGTTTAATTCAATATTAAATCAGCGCTCGGCGAATAATACGACCGGTTCTCAAAAAGCAATCAAACAAATATCACGAGGAATAAAGCAATAAAAAGAAGGGATCGTGATCTGGTCGCCGTTTATTTATATTTGGAGGTTAATGGTTTATAAATAAATACGAATGATTGAATAGTGTATGAAAACAATTGTAGCCTACTAATGGCTGAATACTGAAACGCCAGTTAATGTTAAGTCCCCGCTTTAACCATTTGAGCCTCCCGGTTTTGTATCGAATACCGGTTTTTCGAATAGATAAAACAGGATTTATTTTCAGTATTCGGCCGTAAGTAATTAAACCACTCTTCGCAGTAAGTTCATACAAAATATCATTTGGACGGCACGGTTGATGCAGTGGCAGTTACAGTCGGCTGGTGGACTCCGGCACCCTGATTAGCTAAAAACAGCGACAGCACACGCGACAGCAAGTATCGCGCAGCAAAGGATCCTCGGGTGGCAGATCGTCTGGAATTGCAATTTTTAGTACATTGATCGTCCGACAGTGTGTGTCAGAGATCTTCGCCTGTTTAATCGTTAACGGCAAATACGTAATACAAAAATTATGTTTGACAGCGACGTCTGCGCGATGCGTGTATGATCTGCAGATATTTGTTCCAAGTCTGGGTGTTTGCGCATGTGAGATTTATGTCTGTAAGTATATACTGTACTCACGACAGGTGAAATTCTAGTGTGGAACAACATTTTGTTAATAAAGATTGCTGGTTTATTTCTATGTGTTGTGAATTGAAAATAAGAAAACGATAAAATAAGAATTGATGGTTCAACAAAAGATGTTTACACAAATGGAATTTCATCAACATAGTTCGCATTGAAGCGCGCAATTCTGCATGTTATTGTAAGATACTTAGCAAAAGAATCGTATTTTTTTTAAAATTATTATTATTGTGTGTACATTTCAGTTTTTATAGCAGGCACTCACAGATAAGTAAACGATTGGCGAGGTTAAGCAACACTTGGCGCGGTCAGTCTATGGATGAGTCTCGGCATTGTGGTATTTGAACAGAACTTCGCAGAGCACCTAAATTCGTCGGTCGGTTGTTGTCATTAGACAGCGGTCGTTAAGCCAGGTCGGAGGCCTTTGGGCGGCTTGAACAACTCTGACACAAAATTGGTTACTAACCAACCAGTAACCACGTGAAAGGAGATTTCAGTTAATCCAGTTTTTTTTGTTTCACATACTTAACTGGTCACAATGTACATAAGAAGATAGTACTTAATAGGCGTAATAGCACAGATATTATACTACACTAGTAAATAGGGCTTATATATAAATATGATATATCTAATAATATTATCATGAATTTATAAATTTTATAACATTATATATATCATATTATATTAATAAAAAAAGTTTCTCGAATGGAGACCGCGCACCGGAAAACGCAGCGTGGGACGACCTCCAACGAAGTGGACAGTCGACCTAGTGAAGGTCGCTGGAAGTTGTTGGATGAGAGCGGCATGTGACCGCTCATTGTGGAAATCTAAGGGGGAGGCTTTTGTTCAGCAGTGGACATCCTGGGGCTGATATGATGATGATATAAATAAACTGGAATTTCTTGTCGGATCTTCTAGGCTTATATGAAATAAAACTTTGATTTGATTTGAATTTATTAGTTTTCATCATTATATCTTACAAAAGACGCCCAATGCTGATTATACGCCTCCGCCATAGACGACCGGTTGGTTACATTTACATGCTATGCGTCGTAATTTTGAGAGGAATTTGCTAGTACTCTGCGTGATGGATTGCAGTTCCGCAGAAGGGATGCTGCTGCTCATCCCTCTGGTTCAGAGTCCCTTAGAAGCCTTCACCTTTTACGACATCTACAGGAGATGGGAGTGGTGCTATATTCTTAATCCGGACACCACTCGGTATTTTTTATTGTAGGCACGTAATTGCTTTTGCCTTAATGTGTCACGGGCCACGGCATAATGCATAAGACGTTTCCGCTTCAGGCGTAACATTACGTAAATATTTGGTCTCGAATCCGTACGTTATACAAAACAAATATTTCGTGAATATTTACACAAACGAATGAACAACAAAATAAAAGTATTTCGAAAACATCGTAATTTTCGTTCAGAGCCATTTAATTTAAGCACAGTGGGCTGGGAGAGAATAATCTGATTTATATCTCTAGGCCGTATTTCTTCTTTATTCGCTCTTTCACACCACCCGACGTAATTTGTTGAAAAACACGCAAATTCAGTTAAGTGCTTCTTTCTATTTTACGATGGTTGTTTTATAGTTGGTAGGTATTCATCTTTACTGTGCTAAAGTGGTTAATCTTACATATAATTTACACTTTAGATTTAAAATATCGACATTAACATTGTATGCAGTTATTTTTGAGTTACTCTCGAATGATTTATTTCATCATGAATTATGTATTTGTGTCTTTCTTTTAGTAGCTTTTGTAGCAACTTGATATGAATATTAATTGTACTTTAATTGCACAGATAAATACACTCACTGCAGCACGTAGCGCTAGTTATGTGTAATGTCGGGGATAACATAAAACTTTTTAACAAAATAATACCGATTTTGTTTTCCTACTCGGTAGTTTTAATATTTTTATATCGTGTAGGGTTTTTTAAATCGGCATTTTTTTGTTAAAAAGCTTTATTTGTTTCTTTATAGTGTAAGTAAATGTAAGAACTTTTTCCAATTTGGTATCAGTATTTAACACTAAAAATAAGAATGACTCAAATCACTGGCTGGAGGCCTCTTTTGGCTTCGCCAGAAGGCCGGTTAAACAACCACATTTCCCATAAAAGTAAGCAAGAAGCCCAACAAAAAAATTTACTCAAATCAATTCTCTCAGTTGAGAGGAATCGAAACTATTAAGACATCATCTAGATAAGCGCAGTCACTTAACCTGTTTATTGAAGCTGGAGTCTTACTCCTGAAACTGATTCGGTTTTGATTTTGTTTTTGTTTCGAACTCGATTCTGATTCGATCTCGATCCAAAACCGTACTCCCGAACAAATTCGAATCGTAAACCAAGATCGTTTTACGTTCGAGTATTATCAGCGTCGTTAAGTGTATCCGGCTGATTACGTCATCGTCACGTGGTATAAGTTTTTGGTTAGGTACTTTTCTAGCGGTTGAATATTTGGAGATCGCTAACATTATTCACATCAAAAACGATATGATAATGGTTTATATACACTTATCAAGCTAACACTTGCAAAAATACATAAAATTCAATAATATTTTTAGGAATAAAGAGTGACCATAAACATTAAGATTGACTTGCGAATTGTATTTAATCTGTGCAATGAACTATCAAGTGTTAAGTCATATGCGTAAGGCGCGTTTGGCGTCGTATTTCCAAATGTTCGAAACTTAATTTGGTGCGTCTGCTATATGTTTCCCTTGAAACTATATTATGTAGTGCTGAAAATTGCTAAGTAAGTAATTAAAAATATTTATTATCTTTACGTAGTAATATTGTCTATTCTGTATCCTTGGCATGTTTATGTTTCTTCACGACCCTTTTACAATATAGAAAATCTCAAGCACTTCTATTTTGTCACACTTAAACTTGTCGAAATAAGTAATTAGTTAGAAATATTTATTATCCTTGTGTAAGTCCAATTTCCTAAGTTTGTTTACGTTACCACAACCCTTTTACTGTGGATCATAAGTAACTCACGCACTTCTATATCCGAATTCGTTCATTATCATCGTGACTGTAAATTCTTTAGCTAAGAATAATATTACAGAAAATAAATCTTGCTGCTACAAGTATTTTATGTGTACGTGTAAGTTTTTATTTAATTAAGTGAATGATTAATTAGTGTGTGAATAAGTTTGTAATTAAAGTTTATGTGCTTACTTTCAGTGTCTCTAATGTCTCGCCCATCATATCTAGATATGGAAAAATTTGCAATTCTTAGAAGAAAACCTTGGCATTGCTAAAGGCCATTTACGTTCCGCACAAGCTCGCCATCAGACCAAATTAAAATGGGTAAAATGGGATGAGGTCACAATTTTACTAAATTTCTTGGGTGTCACGACGAAAGACGCTAAGTTATGGTCAAAGGTAAGTAAAGAGCACTGCAGTGGACACTTGAGATAACGTAAAACGTAAGCTATCCAAATCGTAAATGAATTACTTGTTTCGTTAAACAATATATAAATCATTAATTACTATTTGCTTCATCATCATCATTTCAGCCTAAAAACATCCACTACTGGACAGTAGCCTCGTAGCGTTTTGTGTTGTGGGTAGGGGGGTTTTACCATGATCACCACGCTTGGCAGACGGGTTGGCGATCGCAGTTGAGTTATAAATGTACTCGAAGGATAATGCTGCCCATCTTCCGGCTAATTTCATAGTCGCCTTTAACGACACCAAAGGAATAAAATGGGGTGGTGGTATTCTAAGCCGGCACCACGCGGCTATTTACTTACATTTAATTAATAATGTCGTTTTCAGTATTGGGCTGATAAAAGTATGCTCTCAAGAAGCTGGTTGCACAACGGAATGCTTCTGCATCTCGCACTGGTGGTGGGGTAGATAAGCTGCCACCTATCTCAGAGTTGGAAGAAAGACTGATATTTGTGATGGGAGGAACCGGCTTTGCAGAAGGTGACCAGGAATTGAGTGTCCTACTAGGTGTACCTTTAATGAGTGAATTTTCACTATTAATTTTTATTTTTCTTTATTTTATACGAGAATACTTGTTATTAGCTGTCTGTTTACTGTACTTTCATCATTTTGTTGCATTTTTCTGTAAGTCTTCCATAGAAATAGAATAAAATAAATTAAGACAAAATAAAATCAAATGTTTATTTATTTTTCAATTATGTCCGCCTTCTACTCCTCCACAGAGTTAGGATAAGACGTTGTCGCGCCGCTCGTCCCTGTCGTAACTCGTCATTGTGTGATGATGTTGATGGCTGAGTGTCATCGCCTGTATTATTGATGCCATTGATTATATCCGTTGTGTCAGGTGCTGGGCAGTTATTTATGTTGCACAGATTATGCAGCACGCAACATGCGTTAGTGATTTTGGCTGCAGTCTGTGGATCATAGTGTAACACCCGATGACGTAATAAACACCTCCATCTAGCTTTAAGAAACCCAATTGTTCGTTCCACTGTGTTCCTAGCAGAGCAGTGCATTTGTGTATAATAATTTTCAGGCAATCCAACTCCTGTGTTTACTACAGCTGTCATCATATAAGTTCGCTGGGCATAACCAGAGTCACCTTAAAAAGATTATATTGTTAGCATGTTACTTCTAATAATATCTCTAGTATGATTTTAGAGTGGTTTCCTAATTTAAATTTACTTACCTAATAAATATACAGTTTCTCCCCTACTTATCAACTGTAATAAAGGTGTCTTTACTGAGTGCTGGTTAAATATAAAAGAATCATGGATACGCACGCCCGAATGTAGTATCTGCACATAAAAAAATCATGTCACTATCACAAATCTGAAAATAATAGTACATGGTTACAACTAAGTAATGAAATTATGTGAATGTGTACATGTGTATAGACTTCAGATGGTAATGTTAAACTTACAATTTGTACATTTATAGAGTGGTAATGATTCTTATTAAAATATCTTTCCTCATGTTCAACAGGTCTAATGATAGCCACATGTGTTCTATCAATGCAACCTATCACACCCGGAATGTGAAACTTTTCATAAAACCTGTAAAAAGAATTACAACTATTATAATCATACAAAGTCACAAATAAAAACAATGTGTAGCTATCAAACATATTGTATCCACTTACTTTCTTTTAATAACATTTCTTTCTTCAGCAAATTGGGAAACTTTACATATTTTGTCAATGTGTTTCTGTGGTTTAATGCCTTGGTGATCTCCCTTATAGCTTTTGAAACAGACTGCTGAGATATTACTGTGGCATTGCTTCTTCCTATTATTCCTTGATAGCTCCCAGTACCATAAAGGATAATGCAATCAAAATCTGAAAATACAGGTACATACAACTAAATAACAATGTAGAAATTAATTAATTATAATATAAATTTGCAACTTAATTAAAAACGTAGACATGGGAGCTCACCTTGTATTTAATGGAAATATCACTTTTCTAGTTGGTGTCTTCATGTGTGGAATTAAATCTTCTACCAGCACATCATATAATTCCTTCGACAATCGATAATTTCTGCGAAATTCTTCAGAATCCATTTCCATAGCCCGAGTGTTATAGCGACTCATCCTTTGCATATTTCTTCTCGCACGTATGTCAACACGGTTTGCCTCCTCAAGAACATTAAAAAACGATGCAAGACGAGCCATGGCAACAAAGAATTTGAAGAAATATCGCGCTTAACAATCTTACTCGATCCCATTAAAGTACCTTTCTTGTTATCGTGGATTTTGACGTTTAGTTTCGATCCTAAAACTCGATTCACAGCTGTCAGACAGAGTCGGGAGTACGAATTTTTCGATCCTAACGAATACTTCGATCCACATTAGTTTCTATTTGAGCCACCGCACGATTGTGCGCTAGTGTGGAATTCAAGAGTACCAAATGGGACTAAATCGAATCAAATTCGATTGATTTAGAACTCGAAGCTGTCGGGAGTAAGGCCCCTGGTTAAAAAACTACTCAATCAAATATAATGAAATTTAAATGGGAACAACTCGATCTACTAATCTGGGAGTAATCGTTTATACTCGTTCAAAGAAATACGCATCGAATTGAGAACCTCCTCCTTTTTGAAGTCGGTTAACAAACGCTTATTGTTTACCCCTTAGAACAGGGATTGTCAAAGGTGGGGCAGTCGATATCGGTTTCCCAGGGATGGGATGATTTATGTCGACATAAACGAAAACTGATTTTGGGGGGTCGACGAGGTCTAAAAATCGACCCCTATTAATTAACACAAGTTCTTATTTGAAACTTTCCTGGCTGGAGGCCTCTTTTGGCTTCGCTAGAAATGCCCGGTTAAGCAACCACAATGTATCGAGAAGCCCAACAAAAAAAAAACAAAAAAGACTAAAATAATATTTTTTTTTACTTTCATCAAGATACTGTGTTACGTGTACCAACTTGCTATAAGAATGACTAATATTTTAGCACGAATTGTTTGAGTTTGGGACTCGCTACCTTAGAATAATAAATAATACTTGAGCGATTCAGTCGCGATGCAGTAGCGGTACAGTCGCTAACCGTATAGGTACCCAGCTAAGTTAGTGTCGCGATGCTGTCGCGAGTTTGTATTGCTGCAAAAAGTCGCCGTGTGGCGGCGTGTATCTTACTTTGGCATTACTTTATTCTCACATATAGCAAAAAAAAATAATGAAAAGAGCCTATGGAGTTTCTTGCCTGTTCTTCTTACTTACTTACAGGACTAACTTCTTGGAACTGTGCAACTACATTCTAACTATTCATAAGTGCCTATAAATGGTTTATTTGAATGAAAATCTTTTGAATTTGTCGCTTAACGTGTAACCTAAACACTGTTCATGGGTGCGTTTACTTTCACTGTCACACACACAAGCGTTTGGATAATGTTGTTATAGTCAACCAGTTTGTGATTTATCACAAATCGTCATAATTAATTTAAGGAGCAGCGGGGCGTCCAGCGAATGGTGTCACATACGTCACCGTTCAAACGGTTACACGTTGCGTGTGCCGACTATCCTTCTAGGTGTTATTATTGTAAGGTGTGGTACCTTCATACTTGGGGGGAATGGTTACGCCTGCCTAGACATCTGATGTAGCAAGTTTACACCGAAATTAATGCTGCGAAACAGAAAAATAATTACAAAATTGGTACTATGGAGCAAGAGCGCACTAACGACTCGTGCAGTTCGCCGTGTAAACCGTGCTCGCTCCGCACGCCGTCGACGTGTTATTTATCCCCGACCAAACGCCCTTTACGAGCACAACATCGACGCTCGATTTTCATCCCGCCTCAGGGAGAGATAAAAGAAGCTTAACGTCGGACCATCCGACGCGTTTGTGCGCGTATATCTCACTCGCCGCAAATAAAACTATTAAATTAAATATCATTACGCAACCACTCCACTGAATAATCTTTGTTTTTTATGAACAGCGAGAGAACCTCTGTCAAAATTTGCTCTTTTCAAACCTTGGCCGCAGTGTAAATATTCATGATCCGCGTCTCATATAAATATTACTCGAGACACTCGGCACGTTAATGAAACAAGATGCTAACTCCGTGGGGTGGTGGGGCGAGCCTGGAGCTTAAATTATTCCAGCCGCGTCTCGCTCTTGTCTTTATGCCGTTGTTATTTCAAATTATTTTTAATTGAGTAAAAGCAAGCGAAATACACAATAACAACCCTCAGAGTTAATTGCCCTCCCGACAAAGCGTTCTAAAAGCTTTTCGAGACGCTACACTGTAATACAAACGTTAAACTGCATGAAAAAGTGTTTGTGCTTTAGCAATTCTTAAAAATAAAATGGAACGTGAAAATCATAACGCAACAATGGACCGTAATGAAATCTCTTTTTTACGGCTCACGGCTATGTCGGGGCCGAGCAATTTTAACCTCGTTTTCATTGAAATTCACATTTCATCCGAGCAACAAAAGGGTTGGGCTCTTTGCAAAATGTCAATTGTGAGGAGGGTAGCGAGTGGGCCCGCCGATGTTATCCTGGTAGTGGCGGACACATGTACGCGGCCGTGACAAACACACAACATCATATGGATGCGTGTGTATACATACCCACCGGCTGTTCTGAATAATGCATGAGAAGCCAACGAATGTTTAAAAAGTTAACAAGGTTTTCCGAGCTTTCCTTTGTTCCGCTGCTTACTGTACAAAAACAAATTGCTTCCACTGAAATTCAGTGAAAATTTTGATTTATTTGGATGCTTCCTGGATACAGCAAAAAAGGGCGGAAGAAAAAAAAAACCTCGTTTTTGTTGTAACTAATTAGGTATCCTCTATCCTCTGTAGTAAGAAGACTAAAAGAAGCTTTTCAGATTAAAATTCATTGCATTCCACATACAAAGCGCTACTATTACAAAGAAGAACAATCAACTGTAGTGTACCAGGGGATTAGAAGCTGTGGCTGGTAAAAGTTATAGTTTCGACCACGGACTCGGCCCGAGTTACGGATACCTAGTCGATAACAGGATTAACGCGCCCTCCCGTGTTGTTACCGGCTAATTCGCACGCAAACTTCCCACACGCTACACTTTCGACACGATAGTGCTCCCCTAGTAGTTTACTTGATATTCACTTATTACTTTCACGATAATACACTCACGGCATTTAATTAATTAGATTTTCTGGTACACACATACATAGTATACCTTCATATTGTCATTTGACATAAGGTACAGCTCACATGTGGAGAACGTAATAATTTGCCTTGTTTGGATATCAGATTATATCCTATTGAAATTTGTTCAGTATATTCTACAAAGCGTCCACATATTTGTGTATGCGAGTCGATAAACAGACCAAATATTATTTTGCGTTTACGCAATATCATTAGGATCTCAATGTTTTTTATTCTCTTCTGTATGTAAGTAAACATGAATAATTCGATTGAAATAATAAGCTCTAGATAAAAGAGATTTTTACGATCGCTCTTCGTATTAAACATTAGACTCGGTTACCCAAATAAGCTGTTCGTTTATCTTATCCAATCAAAGTTAATTGAACGCTTGATCAAATCACACAGTTCTCAGCATAATATTCTGAAATCATTTTTGGATTTTATCTTTAAAACTTCCGAAGTCACTTGGGAATTTAAATTTTATAATTACGGCAAATAAACCTTTAACAGTTGACGGGAGTCATGAAACATTTACGACAATATAAAATCGTAATGGATTAACTTGATCGCCACAGTTGGCGTTTAACGACCGACCTGGGGTAACTTCCTCAATAAAATCATTTCTCTGTCATCTCCTATATCTTGACGATACAAACTACGTGATTGAGAAGAGAAACTTAACAACAGATGGTTTGAAATTTAATTACATGATTGGTATTTAATTGCTTTGATGGATCTTTTGAAACAAATTCTGGATGATAAAGGCCGAACTAAATTCGTTTTCGGCCTTTATTCGTAAAACAGCATTATTATTAAACAAGGACAAACAAGGACAACAAATGTAACGAAATTCGGGTTCCAATCTCATTTTCTTTCTCATACGTGGAAAGATCAAGTTATTCTCGAATGTTTCGGGGTATAAAATAAATATCGAAGTAAATAGGTAAGGGTGCCGAGTGTCGACAAAACTGCCAAATTCTTTGATACGAAAAAAATACTTTGAATGATAATGTGGTGACGAAGTTGAAGATATAATAATATCTCCCCAGGTTTTTGTTGTAATGACAAGAACACAGCTTTCGATATAGAGATTCCAACTTGTAATACGCGAACTACAGAACAAAAGAAAAGGCGTCATTTGTTTTGTAGAAGCAGAAATTGATTTCTTACAAAGTCGACCTATGACTCTCTATGTTGCCAGTAGCTTGATTTCAGTTCTACTTAGATCAAAAGTAATTGGAATGTTATTCGATGCGTCTATCGTCGATCTAACTTAAATGTTAAGAATTTATATCGAGGTAGATTTTAATAATTGCTTCATCTTATCGTTTATTCATCGCAATAACATTCGTAAAGGAAACTTATTAATTATTACAAATAAAACTTGGTCCGCTCGTAATTAAGAGTCCATTTTGTGACAGCCTCTTAAAATTCACTCCACGAGCTCAGAGGGAGGCTCAAAGGCAAAATAATTAAAGCGGAGGGTATAAGAAAATGTCGGGAGGGAGGAGATCAAAGCAGAGAATTTACCCTAGGGTAAATAATATAGCAGTCTCGCGCCGGATTTGGGTATTTGCTACGGTTACAATATACCTGTTGGGTATCTGTATTGACAAGGTTTACCTCAATCCAAATTAATTATTTAATGAACGGAACTAGCGTCGAAGGAATCGGGTGACGGCAACAATTATGGGTAATTACTTAGAATGCATCCTGGAAGTCAGTAAGTACTCGTATAATATGTCATATACGAAATGTGTTATCTCTATTTAGGATTTCTAAATTTACATGACAGACATTTATCGATAATTAGTATGGAGGGGTAAGTTTTCCGCGTGGTGTCTGGATAAAAATATGACACCACTTCATCTCCTGCCGTGGATGTCTTCAAATACGACTAAGGGACTCTAAACCAGAGGGATGGGCAGCTGCGTCCCTTCTGTGGAACAGCAGCCATTCTGCGCTCACCAGCCAAGTTCCTCCCAACTTGACGACACATGTAACCGGACGTGGTGGAAATCTATGAGGAGGTCTTTGTTCAGCAGTGAACGTGATTTATGTAAAATAGCTATCTTCGCTCATAAGATCAGCTGGTGATAGGGGTGAGGCAGGATTATCTTGTTAGTTGTATACCAAAAAAGGCGACCTTCAGTATTATGCCACAGAATAATAATATGGGTCTACCAAATAAAAAGTACAAGAAGGCGCAACGAGAACTGAATCACCTAATAAAACAAAGCTTTACTTTCCATGGTTACTGTTTGACTTAGATAAAATAGCGTTGTTCTCTCTTCATAGAGCTGCAAAGTGTTCTATCACTGTTTTACTGCAAAACAAGAGCTTGAGTGCGACAAGAAAAAACTCTTATGTCGTGGTTTTATACCTCGTGAATGTTTAATTTTTTTCATCCAGTTTTCATACCGTAAGATAAAAGTCAAAGTTGGGTTGGAAATCTTCAACAGAAATAAATTGTAACTATTGTATGTGACATTACAAGACCGGCCAGTTTTTTCACACAACCTGGTGACGAGATCAATAAGTCATTCACCTAGTGGTAAGCGTCACAGTTTTTATTCAACCCGTTGGATATATATCCTGTAATTCCTATGCCCCGGAATAGGGCGGAGGGGCATACCGAACTCCAACCGGCTAAAACCACCGGAGTGGTCATCTTTGGCACCCATTCACTTAACACCCGACCGTTTTACCGCCCTCGCCGCCGAGGATGCCCGCCTCACCGGCGTCGCGGAGGCCTATCGCCGCGTCACCTTTCCATTCAAGTTAGTACTTCTCCCTCCCGTCTCTTGCTCGCACCGGTCCATGCCGAGCCTGTAGTTTTAAATGTCCCCTAATACATTATAAATAATACCGATCCAGCTGTCCCCAAAACAATAGCTTGTTATCCCCACCAACGCCCTAAGCCCGGAGATCCGTGTCCCGCAGGGGGCGCCCTTAGCGCAAGTTACTTACGTTTTTAATATTAATTTTAAGCCTGGGTGGAGGCCTCTTTTGGCTTCGCCAGAAATGACCGGTTAAGCAACCACATTTCCCAGAAATGTATGCGAGAAGCCCAACAAAAAAACAAATTTTGGCACCAAAGGGTGCTGCAGGAACTCGAAAAATCTCTATCTAGAGCCGCCCATTGGTTCCTTTACACACAGCTGAGCTGAAGGGAGCCTACTGCAAAGAGGCCGCCCCTAGGCACATCTGAGGAGGTTTGTAAGGGATCCCCCCGAAGCCTCCCTGTGCGCTGGGCTGGACACACGGCGGCACGTGACCACGTGCACACCGCCGTCTTCCCCCAGAGAATGACGCTCAATGTGAGCTCACAGGTTCGTCATCGTGCTGGACATGGCCCCGGGGTGGTTGCTACCCCGGCACCCGTGTTTACCTTCTCCGATCGGGATCGACCCTCTCCCGCTCCCGCTACTGCGGTGATACCTACCTAGCCGGACTGTTGCAAGTAACCAGTAAAAGTTACCACTACCAATTACCATAGCATGCGCTCACCAACGCGCCTGCCGAGCGTGGTGAGTACTGGCAAATTCCCCCGAAGTGACGACACAATTGTGGAAATCTATGGGGAAGGCCTTTGTTCAGCCGTGGACGTCCTTTGGCTGATATAATGATGAATACCTGAACAGCTTTCCTTGACAAAAAAGCAGTCGAATCTAATAGGGTAAAGTATTCTTTAAAGAATTTACAAAATATATTATTACATACCTCAATGATTATTACCGAGTCATGTCAATTACACTTGATGGTAGTATGACAATAATCCATCATTTAGAATAATCACCCGATACCTTCATTACCAAAGGTTACTGAAAATATTAATTATGCAAAACCTACCTACGATGTTAAATGCCTTTACGAGGATTAATATGAAAATGCCCAAGTATTACTTGTTCTCACATTTTTACTTTTATTTGCTCTCACCTGTACGTGAAGGAAAATTATTAAGTAGGTACCAAACAAACTTGAAATTGTGACGAACTCTCAAACTAACCTGAAGAATAAGAATAGAAAAACCGTAATTCATGCTCAGCAATGGATAAAATGCAATATTTGTATTCAATAAAGCAATATTTGTTTGTTTCATTGCGCGAATTGTTATTTTTTCCTATTTTTAGGGTTCCGAACGTAGAAAAAACAGGTGAACCCTTATAGGATCACTCGTCTGTCTGTCTGTCCGTCTGCCACAGCCAATTTGCTCTGAATCTACTAGACCTAAATTTGGTACACATATGGATTTCTGCGACTCAAACACGGTCAATTTTAAATATGGGGGTCACTTTTGGGGGGCAATATAGAAAATTTAAGAATAAAGTTTGGCAAAGTGTACCGTGTAATATATGAAATGGAAGAGCTTCTTCTGAGGGTATGAAATATATTTATTTTATAATATATAGTTTTAAAGTTATTTAAGAAAATGTACGAAAATTGACCATTCTATAACTGCTGAGCCAAAATTTTTATATGGTGTAAAATGTAAAATGAAGTATATGGTCTTAAAATAACATCTAAAACTTTCAATATTGTGTGTAAAAACTAACGTTTGCGGTTGGAATATATGGGAAAACATGTTCTTCAACTAGGTTGTTAAGTTTATTCTTGGGATAAGTTATTGGTACAACAAGACCGAATTCAACAATAGACAATATATTAAGCAAATTTGGAACCCTTTCCACGCGAGTTGAACTCGCACTTGTCCGTATTTTTTAAGTAGCCCTTCGACACGACCGTTTTTGTTTAGACTCATTTTAATTTGTAATAGACGAGTACTTACTATACAATAATCGTAAAATGGCATTACAACGTCAATCTTTACGGATGCCATTTGGAGCGTAAATCTGACATGAATGAGCTACAGACAGACATTACGAATTCACCAGACGCGCCTCAACTCATAACAAAGTCACTAAACAGTCTTAAATTGTTAAAAATTAACATTCAAATTGGGGGAGCGCTGTTAGTGGAATTAGTGCGACTTTCACTCATAAATCGTCTGGAGAGGGTGGCGAGTACGCCGGTTTATTCGCTCGACGTCGACATTTGCCGGCTAATAAATGAAGCAGAAAACTTCTACTTATGTAGTGCGCTGTTTGTCGAGGGCGGAAGACATCACCCGCCAACTTATCTTACCGAAAACTGTGTCTACAAAGAGCCACGTAGAGCTCAAACTTGGACGAGGAACACTTTTATAACTGTACCTCTCCTGCTTACTCGCGGGGAGTGCGAGCGGTATACAGCAACCGCATTATGGGTTTATGAAATGAGCTCCGTTGCCTCATGTTACCCCGACGAAGAAAATGAAATTATGACCGTAGCCGCGCAAAGAAAGCGGGCATGACATCTCAAATTTTTTCTTGTGCAACTTTTACGAGAGCGAACAAGATTCAGAACAAAATACTGGAATTGAACATTATTTTTGTAATTTTCTCGTAAATAAAATAGCTTAGCTCATAACATCGGTGTATACGGTAGTAAACTAGTAACACTAGCTGATCATGATTGAGGACTTACGGCCCAAATTAATATTCCTTTGGAATTGGGTTAAAGGATTTATGTGTTTAAAAAAAAATGTTAAATGTGATCTTAGGACAAAAACGGATGAAATTCGAAATCTTAAATCTAAAGCTTTTGGATTAGATTGATTACTAATTTCGGCCTGTGTTACTGAATAATAGCGTCACAAACATCAGACAAGATAATTAAGTTCGATGCGAACGCACAAAGCCCATTAAACATCAATTCCGATCTAATCAAATTGTGATTAAATCGAGAGAACCCTTTGATGTCATGTGCGCAGAGCGTCAATGGCGCGCGCCCAAATTGCTGGCATATGTTCGTGGCTACCCCATGCATATTATGCATTGTATTAGCTTCCCCAATTTAGTGTGTTTGTTCATAAAGTACTCTCAAGTCTGAGTAAATAGTAAAAGCGCTAAGAATCGGTTAGTTCTTTGGGTGCGGTTGGAATTCAAGTGTTATGCATCCGAAATAAAAAACTCTCACCTTACTTAAGGAAAAAGATTACGACTCTGTGAATCTAAAACAATTCTATTAACCGTCCCAGTTCTTAGGTTACATTCCCCACAAATACTTGAATAGACATACATATTATGTATGCAGTAAATTATTGATTGATTTAATCTCTATTGCTCACCCACTAGTTCATAGAATTTACGGAGATCCGCGCGATAAGTTATTAAATACACCGCACTACAAACTAGTATAGACGGTAGTAAAAGACTGTTAATAGTGAAATTATGAGTAAAGCGTAATAGTAAACTCAGTGGGAGACTTGCATGACTATAAATTAATCCTTGCTAGCACAGTATAATGATGGATGAATATCTAGTATATGTCGGCGCTGACAAAATTGTTTACGAACGCGCGCACGTGCAAGTGACGACATCGTACCACTCTATGAGTCAGGCGAGGTGGGGATGGAGCGGAGGCGTATTATATGCAGCGCGCTGTGCGGGCGCGGGGCACATCGATCGCGACACTCGTTCGTTCAACATCTCTTAACCGTGATATGGATCACTCCTGAATCATTATATAATCAGTGTAGTATTTGTGTAACTAATTTAAATACTTGATTCATTTATTAAATTAATATTGTGACATAGTATTGAAGTTTTCATAAACAATGTCTGGAAGATCAGTCATAGAATGATTTACACCGTCAGGATGGTTGCTAACCTTTACCAATTCGCACCAAATACCAATTCCATCCGAAATCAGAAGTGGGATAGACCGAGGTGCATCTTCGGCTTCATCCACCCGCACAGAACAAGCTAACAGTGACTTTGGTACCAATTCGGCGCTGTCCGCTTTGGCCTGCATCATTGAAAACTTGGCCCTGAAGCACTGAATTGGAACGACATAGTAAAGTTGCGAGCTAACATCAAACAGTGGGAACTACGACAGGGTGAACCACCTGCTAAACGACTGAGACTTAGTGTGGCAAACCTCAACGTGGACATCTGCTAGCACAGTGTAATAGTTACTGCGGTGAGTGATCCTAAGCCATTACTTAGGAGAAATGAATATGTCCAATTATTGTGACAATGTAAGCCATAGTCAAGTGACTGTTCTTTAATGCTTAAGGGCATTGGCAAAGCATTTAAATTTAGTAATGCTGAAGAATGATTGAAACGTGACATATGTGGCATTTTCGCTAGAAATTGCTTTACACATAGTGGGAGACATAAAACACCTTGTGGAATTTTGATAAAAGCAAAAACAGTGAAAGAAACTTGGACACTGTTTTGACAAATATGGAAGAAATACTAGAGTATGCCAAAAAGCAAAGACACAACAGGCTCTTGGAAATCCAGATGAAATATTCATCGAAATAGTATCCAGAAGACCTTATCGCATGGCACCAGTAGAACGACAATTATACCTAATGGTTTATACGTAAGTGCAAAACAGTTACTGAAGGACCTGGGAGATGGTTTTAGTAGCCTTAACCAACGCCAGATGTGCAATTTCAAGGCGTCAGACTCGATATTATTCCTCGCCTAACATCAGTGCAGTTCTAATCATTTTTTAAGGCCTTCCCATCGCACTACACAAGGACTCTAGCAGCACAGGATTGGGTGCTATTCTCATTAAGTACAGGACGGCCGACAGCATGTGGTTGCTTACATGGATATGAGATAAATTGAGCCGTAGAGTCGTTGCCACTTTTACGAGTTGGAGACACTTGCTTATAGTAAGAGCGATAAAATACTTGCGACAATGGCAGATTTTTTTACAATAGTTACTAACTGCAACGCCGTAAAATCGTTGTCAAACAAAGACGAACTTCTACTCGGGATTCTTGGATGGTGGTCGTTTCTTCAGTACTACAACTTTAAAATAGAGTACTGCCAAGGATGCCGAAAGAATCGAGCGGATTTCTTTAGCCACAATTCTGTAGTGTGCATCAACTTGACGCTTAAAGTTGATACCAGCTCTGATTACATAGAAGTTGGTACAAGTTGTTTTAGAACATCGTTGTGACAAGGAAGAACAAGTCATACAAATCATCAAGTGACCAGAATACTGCTTTAAAAGCTAAATTTGAATAATTTTGTAAAAACCATGCTATCCACCAATACTTCATAGCTCCAAGAGTTAGTAGAGCCAATGGACAGTTAGAACGGATGATGGCTGTGGTGAAAAACGAATTAACGATAATTCACAACTACGGAACACAAGACTGGAAGAAAGGTTTGGAAGGGCTGCCGTTAGCAAATCGAAGTCAAATTTAATGTCCAGTACCACCGGAATTTGTAAAGCCCATAAATGACACGGCTCATCTCATTTGGTATACTGATGGGTCTAAAATGAAATCAGGTACGGGAGCAGGAATTTGGTCCAATGACTGCAATATCAGTCAATCCATGGGGCAATATACATCGGTTTTCCAGTCGGAGTCCTATGCCATAATTGCCAGCATTAGAGAAATGCTAACGAGGAATGTGAAGGATAAAACCGTATACATACTCAGTGACAGTCAAGCAGCTCTAAAGGCATTAATCTCCTTTAAAGTAAAGTCGTAACTAGTCAAGGAAGGTGTTATCTTACTAAACAATTTTGTCAGAAATCTATAATTACCTACCAACAGGCAATACATGCATTTGCTGACAAAGAACATGTCAGAGAATGGAGGCAATCAAGAGGCCTAAACCATTCCAAGACTTTCTGCAGCACAAGACTAGACGGGTTTAAGAGACTAATAAATCTTACCAAAACCCAATTAAGGCACTACATAGGTGCAATGACAGGCCACTTCGGCACCAAGGAGCACCTACATAGGATGAAGCTTAGCACAACGGTTACATGCAGATTCTGTATGGATTATCAAGAGTCAATGCAGCACATTGTGCAGCTGTGACGCTCTGGGAAGACGTAGGGCAAAACATCTAGGAATAGCTTATCCGTTGCCTGATGATTTTGCACGGCTCCAGGCAGGTATGATTGCGAAGTACCTACAGGGACTTCTTGATTTGCCAGCGGAGGAGTAGTGCAGGGCTTTGGGCAGTGGACCCAATAGGGTCGAAGTGCGTTCAGCTGATGCTGAGCCCGTTGTAGCCACAATAGAATAGAATCATTGACTGACGAGCACGAAAGGCTAATAAATAGACAAACTCGACGGCTACATGCAAAAGAAAATTGGGACACTGGAACAAAAAAAGGCAAGATTCGACACAGATAAAGCCAAAGTGAAGAAGTTTCAAAAGGGAGGCGTTGTTTTGTTTAAGATTAACCCTAGGTCTCAAATTGGACTTGACCTGAAATACCCGGATGCTGACGTAATTTTGAAGATACTACCAAATGATCGTTATCAAGTAAGAATGACTGTGGCTTGCACCCAAGCCAAACGGAATGTTTAGTGAAGATTCCGTGTCGGCGCAAGCGGAGCCTGTGACACCAGAATCACATGAGAAACAACGCGAATTTGACTTTGATAATTTAGATAACTTGGGGAGATTTCGATTGTAAAACAATGAAGTGATTGTTTCAATTCCCAATTAAGTCGAGGACAGGGCTCTCATTACTTTTAGTATCGTAAGTTGAGGACAGGGGCCTCCTTACTTTGAGTGACGCGAGTTGAGGACAGGGGCCTCCTTGCTTTTATATCAATAGATGTAAGTTGAGGACAGGGGCCTCCTTACTTTTGAGTAATGCGAGTTGAGGACAGGGGCCTCCTTGCTTTTGTATCATTTGATGTAAGTTGAGGACAGGGGCCTCCTTACTTTGAGTGACGCGAGTTGAGGACAGGGGCCTCCTTGCTTTTGTATCATTTGATGTAAGTTGAGGACAGGGGCCTCCTTACTTTGAGTGACGCGAGTTGAGGACAGGGGCCTCCTTGCTTTTGTATCATTTGATGTAAGTTGAGGACAGGGGCCTCCTTACTTTGAGTGACGCGAGTTGAGGACAGGGGCCTCCTTGCTTTATATCATTTAATGTAAGTTGAGGACAGGGGCCTCCTTACTTTGAGTGACGCGAGTTGAGGACAGGGGCCTCCTTGCTTTTGTATCATTTGATGTAAGTTGAGGACAGGGGCCTCCTTACTTTGAGTGACGCGGAGGACAGGGGCCTCCTTGCTTTATATCATTTGATGTAAGTTGAGGACAGGGGCCTCCTTACTTTTATGTGATGTAAGTCGAGGATAGTGGCCTCCTTTCCATTGTTGACCAGTATACTGCTTATTTTATGTTTTTACAGGTCGAGGGCGACCTTTACGCAGAA
The DNA here is from genome assembly GCA_947459985.1 of Diloba caeruleocephala. Classification (NCBI taxonomy): domain Eukaryota; kingdom Metazoa; phylum Arthropoda; class Insecta; order Lepidoptera; family Noctuidae; genus Diloba; species Diloba caeruleocephala. Next base: position 7,394,222 of record OX381621.1, on the reverse strand, counting down.
TGGCCGTGTCGGCGCTGACAAAATTGTTTACGAACGCGCGCACGTGCAAGTGACGACATCGTACCACTCTATTGCCGCGGCTACACGATGCTCCTCGCACTGCTCCTCGCTCTGCTCATCGTGTTGCCGCGATGTTGCCCTAGGCAGCCACACGCTGCTCTGCTCGCCATACTACTCGCCACGCGCCGCATTTGGCGTTCGCCTCTCGGCAGTGGAGGTCAACATGCATGATTTGCCTTTATGGCATAGCAAATTATATTAAATAATTTAAACGAAACAATATCATTAATCGCCCTAAGGGGGTTAATTAGGAGATTCCCATATACAAGTACATAATAATAAATTAATAGTAAGAATATTTTTAAAAACATTACAATTTTTTAATTTAGTTACAATGTATGTTAGTTTGTTTAGATCAAAACTTCCAAGCCAAATTTGAACCTTTTCCTCTAAAACTTAGGACTTTGAAATGTTGCATGCTTCTTCAGTTACCACAATACACTAAAATGACTCAAATAACTTGATGTTGCAGACAGGATTGTCTCCTCATGAGGACACTCCTCAACGGTTAGTAGCACGGATATAAAATTTTGCAGATACGTTTAAATTTGATAGCTAAACATGATCTCGTCTATAAACTGATGCTGCAGCAAGTATTGTCTCCTTTATGAAGACACTCCTCAACGGTTAGTAGCATGGACATGAAACTTTGCAAGTTTGTTCAGTTCTGATGACAATACAGTAAAATGACAGAAATAACTTGATGCTGCAGCCAGGATTGTCTCCTCATGAGGATACTCCTCAACGGTAAGTAGCACGGATATTAAATTTTACAAGTTCGTTCGGTTCTGATGAAAATACTTGTCAAGCGGTAGGTATATAAAGACAATAAAATTTAACAAGTGTTTCTTTGCGTTAGAAGGACACTAGGATTTCTGAGTGTCGTGGGTGCATTTAAAGATACGAATTCCACACACAATACACTTAGACTCGGAACAACTACCTGCAGATCATATAAATATTTGTTCCATGCGGGAATCAAACCTACGACCCGGAGCCTTCTTTTATAGACATTATGCGTGACAAGCTTTTTAAAATCAAATAATTCAACATAAAATATTAGTTTGATTTATTACACAGTTTATTTTCTTCTTTTCAGAGCATATAAATAAAAGCTTATTTTTTTAAAAACGTATTTTACTATTAATTTATTAGTTATTTCTATAATTTTAGTGTATTGTTATCAGAACTGCACAAACTTGCAAAGTTTCATATCCATGCCACTAACCGTTGAGGAGTGTCCTCATGAAGAAACAATTTTGGCTGCAGCATCAGTTTATGGCAGAGAGCATGTTTAGATATCATAATTAAACGTATATGCAAAAGTTGATGTCCATGCCACTAACCATTGAGGAGTGCTCTCATGACGAGACAATCCTGGTTGCAGCATCAGTTCATGATAGAGATCATGTTTAACTATCAAAATTAAACGTATATGCAAAGTATCGTGTCCGTACTGCTAACCGTTGAAGAGTGCCCTCATGAGGAGACAGTCCTGGTTGCAGCATCAGTTCATAATAGAGATCATGTTTAACTATCAAATTAAACGTATATGCAAAGTATCGTGTCCGTACTGCTAACCGTTGAGGAGTGCCCTCATGAGGAGACAATCCTGGCTGCAGCATCAGTTTATGGCGGAGAGCATGTTTAGTTATCTAAATTAAACTTATATGCAAAAGTTGATGTCCATGCCACTAACCGTTGAGGAGTGCCCTCATGAGGAGACAATGCTGGCTGCAGCATCAATTCATGGTAAAGATAATGTTTAGCTGACAAAATGAAACGTATAATTATGCAAAGTTTCGTGTCCGTAAGCTTGTAAAATAAATAAATATAATAATCACCAAGCTTGGCAGGCGGGTTGGCGATTGCAGTTGAGTTGTAAATGTACGTGTTGTACTGTACACTCACTTAGATTACTTACAAGAAAAACAAAATCATAACAATAACCGTAGCAAATTATATAAATAATTTGGTATATCTATATAACAGTAATTTTTTTTACAATCATGAGTCGTACGTAGGTTAATTATCCTCTGTTTTAATTGATGCTTAATTTTTGGTTCCCAAATTGCTGGCTCAACAGCTAATACTCAATAAATTTTAATACTTTTTCATAAGAGCGTCCATCGATCGGCGTATTACTGCTAACCTACAAAAACATATGTCGTCCCAGTACGAGCGCTCGATGCAGACTGAGCTCTCGCGCGAGTGTGTAGCCGGTCACTCGTGTTCATGCTGCCGGCCCTTTGACTCGCGCACAGAAAACCGACAAAATAGGGAGCGGTGGGCATGGCGAGGAGCATGACGAGCGGCATGACGAGTAACGTAGCTACACTACTTCCCTGCCTCATTCCCTCGCTACTTCCCACACCATTCGTCGAGTGTGTAGCTGGGGTATTAGAGTCAGGCGAGGTGGGGATGGAGCGGAGGCGTATTATATGCAGCGCGCTGTGCGGGCTAGGCATGGGTCGTACTCGTAAAATTGAGTACCAGGGTTTCCAAGTACGTCCACCTTAAGATACCAGCGCCAAAAACCAGGGTTCGAAATACTTCCAAGTATTTTCCTTCTGCATAGAAAAGTGATCCGTAATGTAATAGTTATAAGGATTAAATTCACGAATTCATAAAATCTAATACTTCCAAGCCTGGAACGTTAACATACTTACATAGGAAATTGATCCGAGCCTATAATACAAATTAGGAACTCAATCACGTAAGCAAAAAATATACTTCCAAGCCTTAAACTTAAAAATACTTTCATAGGAAATTGATCAATCGCGTATGTAAGAAATATACTTCCAAGCCTTAAACGTAAAAATACTTGCATAGGAAATTGATCCGTGCCCTAATATAAATAAAGAGCACAACCGCGTTCACAAAAAAATACTTGCAAGCCCTGAACGTAAAAATACTTGCATAGGAAATTGATCAATAGCGTATGTAAGAAATATACTTCCAAGCCTTGAACGTAAAAAATACTTGCATAGGAAATTGATCCGTGCCGTAATATAAATAAAGAGCACAACCGCGTTCACAAAAAAATACTTGCAAGCCCTGAACGTAAAAATACTTGCATAGGAAATTGATCCGTACTCTAATATAAATAAAGAGCACAACCGCGTTCACAAAAAAATACTTGCAAGCCCTGATCTTAAAAATACTTGCATAGGAAATTGATCCATGCTGCATTGCAAATAAGGAGTACAACCGCGTTTACACAAAAATACTTACATCGAACGAGCGCGTAGCGAGCGAGCAGCCGAGTAAAATACTTTAAAGTCTTTCGAGTCTTACGGGTCGGCACCTGGTGCGCGTACTTGAAAGTAAATACCTGGTGTAAAAACCTGGTTGCGTAAATACGTACCTTCCCTAGTGCGGGCGCGGGGCACTTCGATCGCGACACTCGTTCGTTCAACATCTCTTAACCGTGATATGGATCACTCCTGAATCATTATATAATCAGTGTAGTATTTGTGTAACTAATTTAAATACTTGATTCATTTATTAAATTAATATTGTGACATAGTATTGAAGTTTTCATAAACAATGTCTGGAAGATCAGTCATAGAATGATTTACACCGTCAGGATGGTTGCTAACCTTTACCAATTCGCACCAAATACCAATTCCATCCGAAATATATGTATATCTTTCTTATACTATAAAATAATGTAAAGGTTTGTATGATTGAATGAGGCTCCATGACACTCAAACGGCTAAACGGATTCTAATGAAAGGCATATAACGAATAGATATAGGATTAAAAATTAAAAACTATTGTCACATAATTTTAATTTATGTAACGGCTAGTTGTATTTTTTATTTTGCTATAAGTAACTAATAAACAAAGTTACTATTCGTGCACATTACTTTTTCACTATTTGTAGAGTGGCGCGTACCTATTTCTTTATTTGTGTGCGTATTCGTAATAATATGATGAAATGAAAAGATTTTTTCTATTAATAAAATATAGAAATAAAAAAATACTTTATTGTGAACGCGCACGCTGTACCCGTAACCCAGCTGTACCCCATTGATTGTCTCCTTCGAATAAAGTTTACTATTTTTGTAGGCCCCTAAAATATAAATAAAGTACTGTGCATGAAATAAATACGTATAAGTAGATAAAAAGATTGATTGCTTTCAATGTTTTTCCGCGCGTTGCATGGAATCATTGTTTACTTCATCATATCAGCCGTAAGACATCCACTGCTAAATAAAGGCCTCCCCCATAGATTTCAACAATTGTGTTCTACAATTGTGCTACGCATGGCAGGCGAGTTGGTGAGCGCAGTATGGCTGCTGTTCCAAAGAAGGGACGCTGTGGGCAGCAGCCCTCTGGTTTAGAATCCCTTAGTCGCCTTTTACGTCATCCACGGGAGGAGATGGAGTGGTGCTATATTCTTAATCCGGACACTACGCAGACTTTTATTTTCTCACAGTTGGACCTACCTAACTGAACTGTTTGTCCCTGGTAGACAGACGATCTGGTGAAGGTTTAGGAATCTTTTGCCAATTTCATCAAATATTATTAGCACTACCTTTGTATCGGATAAAACTATCAGTTGATTCGCCATGTCTCCTACAGGTTATATATGGTCACAGGCACTTAAGAAAAGTCAAAAATTAAGGTGCACGTTTCGGAAAATTGATCTTATGGAGAACAGCCGGCAAGAAGCTCTTTAAAAAAAGTGATAGTACAATTTAACACGTCAGGTATGTGGAAACAAAGTGGACTATACGTGAAAAACATATACACAATAATAAATACACTATTGCTTCTGTAATAGACAATCAGAAATTCATCATTATTAACGCACAGGTAGCACTGGTACGAGTCAAAGAAGTTCTCACATTTACAAAATGTAGAATAAATATAATATAGGACAAATTATATAAAGTTATGAGTACTCAATAAACAAAAGGAAACATGTCAATAAAATATCACATTGGTTTTCAAACAAAACCATCACGACACGCGATCGTATCGCTTCAAAACTAGTGCCTCGAAAGCTAATGTTTATTTTATCAATTACCACACATTATGTCACGTACGGACTCGTACACTCCACTTATCAGGGTAATTCATCTCGCCCTTTATTTTAAAACACGCGATGCTCCTAAGTCCTAATGCTTGGGTTAGAGCGCGACAGAATATTAACGTGGACATGTGCGAGTGAGATGCAGGGGCCAGCGTTTCTCAACGTGTAGCGTTTAGCGGTGTTAAGGTTAATAGCGCTATTTGTATAGCGAGTGGAGATGTTATCGGCGGAGGCTGCGGCTCCGGCCGACACGGACCTTTTATTGTCTACATCGTCGTCGAATAATTCCAGGCAACTAAACGATTTGAATACACTTCGGATTAACATGTGTCATTTCTTACATGTTACCTCAGGTGCGTTCGTGTAAAAGAGTTTTTGCGATCTCTTAGCTCATTTGTTATGAAATAACACTTTACGTTATGATAATTATTTGCCTCCGAAACCATAACAAAATCTTTCGTATAAATGTATTTATTTTTCATTTCGAATAGGGAGTCCAATTAAACTTTTAACTACTTGATACATATATTGCGAATAAAAAATATCATACCCTGGTCACCATATCAGCCCAACGACATCCACTGCTAAATAAAGGATCCCCCATAGATTTCGACAATTGTATCGTCATTTGTGAGAATTTTCCAGCACTCACCACGCTTTGTAAGCGGGTCGGAGACCGCAGTATGGCTGCTCTTCCACAAAAGGGAAGCTGGAAACAGCGTCAACCATTCCTTTGGTTTAGCGTCCCTTAATCGCCTTTTACGACACCCACGGAAGGATATGCAATGGTGTTATATTCTTAATCTGGACACCACGCGGTCTCAAAAAACTATATACCAGACAAACCTTTTTGTTCGATAAGAAAACGGAGCTTACTGTTATACCAACGATCGCTAAGAATATAATATTGCACTATGAAATAAATATCACATAACGAAATAAAAGTCAATCGACCTGTCCCGTGGTAATTTAATCGATGTTCATCATCATCATCATCATCATTCCAGCCGAAAAACGCCCAGTGCTGGACAGAAGCCTCCCCCCAAGAATGCCACAACGACCGGTATGGTTTTGTATTGTGAGCCCATTACGGTTTACCATAATCGCCACGCTTGGCGGGGTTGGCGATCGCAGTTTACTTTACTTTTTTTTAAACGTTGCTCCACACGAAGATTTCTCCTGTGTCGTGGATGCGTTTTCAGACACAAATTCCACTCACTATATACCGAGAGCCGTAACAACTACCTGCAGATCATACAAATATTTGTTCCGTGCGAAAAACAAACCCGCGACCCGGAGCGCAGCAGCCGACTGTATCAGCCACTGCACCACCAGTGCCGTCTTACTTACTTATAAATGTACTCGAAGGACGTTCCTGCGCATCCTCCGGCTAATCCCATAATCGCCTTTTACGACACCCACGGTATGAGATGGGGGGGTGGTATTCTTATCCGACACCACACGGCAAATAATAATAGATGTTGATATATAATAAATCAAACGAGTATAGCTAATCGGTATCATCATCGTGAATAAATAATGAAGCCATTAGAACTACGACGTTAATATTTACACAACGGATACAATTTGCTCACACTAGTGAATACGCATTAAAACAGTTGTTTACATAATTCGAGATCTAAGCATCATTCATCAAATTAAACGTCAACAAATTTACAACCGTAAGATTTCTTACGTAAACACAGCATTTAATAAATCATGCACTTAAAATGGACGTAGGTAACCATTTAATTCAGAATAATAAGTGATCAAAAAATTATATTGGGAATTCATAAATATGTCATTATCCGCAGGGGCAAGTGTTTATGTTAATATAACAACTTGCTTAAAAGCTAATGACACCACAATCAGGTACATATGAAGTGTTATTATCATCGCTCGAACAAGGTGAGCTCGTCGGCAAAAAATATCTCTCGATTCAAAAGGATGATTGACATTTCTGATGCCTCCAGGCACGAAACCTGTTTGCAACTTGAACAACGTTTTGATTGTATGTGGCGCAATACACCGACACTAATAAAATAAAACAACATGGAACAGACATCTTCTTTTAACGATTATTATAATTAAATTGTACAAAAGGGTTGTTTTTACCAATAACTGTTTTGATATAATAATACCTCTAGTATGATGACAGACAGTATGGAACGTAGACCGCGCGCTAAATGAAATGTATGAACATTAAATATCTATTTCACTTTAATATAACAGGAAAGCAAATAGAATAAGTCTTCATATATCCGAAGCACCCAGGGGATCTTAGAGGCTGTGTAAGTACCATTAAGCCGTCTGTAATACACCAAGTAAGTATTTGCATGAAAACGACAAGATATTTGCATATGCAAATTACGTTCCGTCTTTATTTGGGCCGCGGACGTTAACTTTACGTCCTTATGTAAATGCGAGGCCCCGAGCTTTCCCGATAGCCGTATCTTAAAACTTCTATTGTTTAAATAGGCCCTAAAATCTGTTCATCAATTTTTTCATCAATCTACTCCACAAAGCAATCATCTTTTATGTTTAAGCGAGCCGGACAAAAAGTAGACGTGAATAGAGCGTTAACAAGGCAAAAACCGTAGTCTATTACAGCGTTTAATAATGCCATTATAATGCGACCGAACCTGCTCCAAGCAATCGTTCGAAACGGCAGAACAAGACAAGAGCCGAGTGAACAATAACGACAGCACCGCTCATTTTTGCAGTCGCAAAGGAAAACAACAAAACAAAGAGCGCAAAAACGACACCGTACACGCAAGCGGGGCTCTCGAAAAATAGCAGCAGCACACACGCGACGCGCCGCGATGCCATCCTCGCCCGACAACCAGTATAAAGCTGCCACACATGCACGAATAAAAAACAGGCAACCGCACACGAGCACATCAGTGTGTAGCTAGCTAACGTCGACCGCTCAGCTTACCCTCGTCGCACTTGGCGAGGCATTCGTGCGTGAACCCAACCGACTCGCTGTGTACATACATGGCTACGTACTTATTACCGGTACGTGTGTAGCGGACTGCGGTATCCATTACGCCGAGGAAAAAGCGCGCGAACCAACGGTGTGTGTAATTGATTAACAGTTTGAGAACCTGTTGACGAGGACTGACGGACGCGTCGTACAAACAACCCCACGTCGAAATACCTCATTAATCGGTTTAAAATCTTAATAAATAAATGCATGTCATTTCACTTCCACTTAATTAAAGTATAATAAACGATGCATAGCGAAGTATTATAACAATAACTTTGCAATAACTGTTATTTTGAAATCGGAATTTAATTAAACGTTTTCAAAATGTTTTGTGCATTTTATTGTTCAACTTTGAAGTCAATTTTAATGGGTGTTTTATCTTGGCAAGACTTCAATTTTTTTTTTCTAGATTAAAAAATACTGTAGTGCATTGAATGATGTGTAAACTATAGCAAATAAGTAATGGTAGATTTATATTAAATGGGATGGGGAGCAATAAAATCAGCGGATTGTGTGATGTAGTAATAAAAGTGGCCGGAACGAAAAAGAATAATTTATAACAATAAAATGGTGTGCGGAGATGTCGCGTTCGTCCGCGTCTGCCTCGCTGCCTGCTCCACCCTACATCAATAATTCATGCGACATCGCGCCATTGAGAAAGTGCTCTGTGATCGCCATACTAATTCAACCATTGAATCACTAAAACATTTCTTTGTGATACTCGATTCAATATATACCCACAATGTTTACAATACATTCATTGTTGGAACGTATCAGTAAAACGATGAATTACTTTAGTTTATTCGAACAAAACAACGAAGAATAATCTATTTTATGATATAAGCCAACAAATAATATAATAGTTAATGAAATGTTAACAGTCGTTCCTTCCTATACATTCTTTATTGCTCTGGAAGTGAGTACCTACTTACCTACAAAATTGGATTTAGATTCGCAGAAACGAAGACAAAAATATTCATCCTAAATACAGGTTCAATAAAAATCGAACCAGCTGCTTGCTTGGGTTGGAAAGAAAAATATCATGCGAGATAGGTCCGTAAACACATTCCACCCAAGGGAACGCGAAATACCCGACTGGATTAATTCGTGTAATTTAAACTCCAATACCAGGAGAATACGAAACTGAGTAGGTATTCAGCCCGACGACGTACATCTAACAGTACAGACGAGTAGCTGTGTATGTATCAACGTGAACTAGAGCGAACAGAAATGCAACAGGAAGATGAAAATCACGTAACAAAAATAAAAATATATTTACTGCTAAACACGTGGGAAACCCAAAAAGTTTGGAAACAAAAAAACAATATATGTTTCATTTATTTGTTTTACTATTCCAATCAAATCTGAGTACGAGATGTGAATTTACGAGTAGCAAGATGACGCTGCGTTTATTACGCTCGTGTGCACGAGCTTCTAGGGTGACAGAGGGAGACGGCGCTCCAGCCCTCCCTAGAGGTGTGAGGGAGAGGTGGGTATTTCATCGACGCTGGCTACAAGATGGCAGACGTTTGTGGTTGATAGTTTATAGTTATTGCGAGCGACTGCGACGTGTCCGGAGCCGCTTTATCACATTGTTAGCGTTGTTATCCGCGTACACCGGATTAAGTGGAGATCACACTCGAGCCCTGAGTCACCACTCGGACAATGGCTTCCGGTAATGGCTTTTAACATTTACACCATCTTTTATGTGTTTGCCCTTCTGATTTATTACGACATGACTGCTAGGTAAACTTTATTATCTTCGTAATTATTATTTCTGTTCTAAACATAATATAGTATTAAACTTTATAGCGTTTTAATTAAAAACAACGACGGAGCGCGGTAAGGATTTATTCCCCCCATCTAACAACTTCAAAGGGCGTAGAGGTGTCGCGTGTGAATATAAATCTCCGGTCGGGATAAAAGTGGTAAAGCTTGGGACGGATCTATATAAATGTTGCAATTCGTGCGAGTTCCTGTGATCGATTGCTCTCACTATCGTCACACTATTTCAAGTACAAGACATCTCATTTATTTCTGTCATAATCCAAGCTTTTTATTTGGCTCGTGGAATTTGTTGCGATAAACACATACGTATGTTTTTATAAGCGGACGTGAAGTATTATAAACACCAGAGCTGTTTATTTTATATCTCCGAGTGGAATGTTAGTTTATTGAAATAAAAATTGCAACGTGAACAGCGAATATTGAACTAGGAGCGAGCTACGCAATACTTGGCAGAGGCGGACCAGTACCTGGGGAGTATGAAACCACGGAAGATACACGAGCGAGGTGTCGAGCCTTCCGCCATAAATCCACCGGCGCAAAGAAAGCTTTAACTCTGATTTACCGACATTCGCGTCACTCGTGACGGGATTGAACGCGCTGCTAACTTAGTTTACTACCAACACGAGCTTTAATAAGGAATGCGGTTTAGTGTTAAACAACATTAAGACGAATTCAAGAAGTCAGCAACAAGTAAAAAGTTGAATTTTCAAAGAAATGATAGCAGTCTAGATGTTTTAGTAAGAAATCTGAGCTGAGATAGATCATGTCACGCATCGCAAAGCTTCTAGAAATTCTGTCGATTTAACTAAGGAATTGTGGATACGAGACTATATAGAGCCGCTGTGACCGACCGTTATTATGATTTAAATTAGAATGCTTTATTCAAACAGCAAAAGACTGGACTAATCCGAGTTGACATCCATCGAAAATTGCTTTTCAACAAAATTTAATTAAAACTTTATTAATTTTACAAAGAATCTTCGAAGAAACTTCTATACGTAGAAACGGTTACGTTGCCAAAGTTAAGAAAATTTAACTAATACAATTTATACAGAGATAAAACTTCAAAGTCGGCCTGCTCCGAAACCTGATTCACAGTGTTCAGATGAGAATACTCGAAAAACAAAAGATTCAGTTTTAATCCACTTAGCAAACAGACAGTGAGTAATTGCGTAGGATAATTTACGTTTATATTATAAAATGTGGTCTATAGCAGTATATGAAACGTGGGCTAGACGTGTGGTAACTGGAAATAAAGCAAGCGATTTGTACCCACTAGCGAGTTATTAGTTAAAAGTAGGGCTGTGTAATTAGAAGCACATTTGGCGGGGGCCGCGGGCGCGCCGGCCAGCCATGTGTAGGCACGACGCGCTGCGCTGTGTTCATTAAATAATTAAAACGTACTCCTCGTGTGCACTCACGCTAATAGCCGTTTTACCATGGAAAAAGTCATAGAAAACAAACACGTGGTAGTAAAGCGAATTAAGTACATCACTTGAGAACAAAACGTCCGTCAAACTACAGTATTAAGAATTCAAAACCACTATTATGCTTTAGCTGTGCTATGTGCTATGTACAACATTGTTGTTTTAGTACTGGACCCGGCCGTATCATAAAACATTTAGTACCTTTGCACGTTCTACCCGAGATAGAGCAGATTGTTAAAAAACTTTGTGTTCCATACCATATAGTGATTACAGCAAGATTGTAAAGTACTTAGCGAAATAGATAAGGTGTTTGAATGATTTATCAAATGTTAGGAAACTGGCAACATTATAAAATGCAATAGTAATATGTAATCTGCTACGGTAATACAAGACATACATGAACTGAATAAGGTAAAACAAATCGAAGCAAATACAAATAAAAATACCTAATTAGGCGTTCAAACGATATTGCAAACAAGTGATTAATAAAATAATAACAAAAACAAAGATGCTTTGTTCGACAATATTTAGATCATTAATAATGTTGAAATCGGTAAGTAACAGACAACTATTTGAACCAGACATTTAAAAACCCTTGATAGGTAACTTAATAGAAGCAAAGACCTAAGAATATTAAAAGCGATTAAATTATTTATCTATTCATCAATCACTTTATATTGAATCTTACTAATAATATACATGTGAAAGTTTGGATGTATGTATGTCACGCAATCACTCAAACGGCTGAACAGATTCAAGTGAAATTTGGCAGAGACGTAGAATTTGACATGAAATAGGACACGTTTTATTGTGTTATCTAGTTCAAAAGGGTTCTCTTTCAATTCAGGCCAGCCCTGGCGCACGAAGGGGCAGGTAACGTTAGTTTTTAATTTTCGTGGCGTAATGAGCAAATATAGAATATACATATACTTTATTTAATTAGATTAAGAAACTTCAATTGAAAATGTTACACTTATCAGTGTGAACTTCTTATCGGACTGTAATTTATCACATTAAATACATTACACGATTTGATCAATAAACTATAATTTTCGATACATTTTAGGTTACAGAATTTCAAATAAAACACAATGTAGCGTTGTATAAGAAACAAAAGCGAAACGGAATGTAGTAGAACAATAATGTATTTTTACGTTCGGCCGAGAATACGACCACCGCAACGATGAAACACACATTCTAGATAATATACTTAATAATAAATCCATTCGCCATTGAAGGCTTGGTACAAAGATAATTTGATGAGATTATACCTAAACTAATAGATCAGATGGATTTTATCTGCTCGGATTTAACTAATTGCATTCTGTAACTATGTTTTCATTTGCGACATTGTCGTGTTTTATCGCAGACATCGCGTTATTACACTTTTACGGTCGTATTTGTTGACAGCTAGGCATTACGCAATGCTTATAGCCTCGTTTATTACTTTTTGTTTAACTTGTAAAGGTTTGTGCAATAAATTTGTATAACTGCGACGGTAATGAATGTCCCCGTAGGATGGAAGTCGGCAGTTAACGTCACGGTGTCTGATAATCAGAGAGTACTTAATAAGTACACCGGCTGCGTAGCTACGTGGTTCCAATAGCAATTTCCTGGACGAGCTGCAATGCAAATGACCGGCTTCTCCAGCAAAATTACCTCCTCGTATTTATTTTAGTACCCCGTTTAATCAAACTGAAGTGCAAGACTTGTTTCATTGAAATATTATCGCAGCTAAAATTGAATATTCGTCTTCACAGTGCGTTAACAAGAGACAATAAATTTAAATTTTATCTCTCTAAATGAAGCGATAGGTCTACCACAAAAATATTTTATTTTAAATTGGAGCAATAAATATTACAGAAGCCATTAGCGAGTATACGCCGTCGGATGGCGCGCAGCGGCAACCAACCTCTTTATATCCTCGACAAGACAATAAAATCTTCAGCCATAAACCCTGTCGCCTCACAACGTGACTTTATCTATACTAAAATGAATCAATCAGCCATCAACGATTTACTTTCAGTTTATCGCCTCGTGTTCATATTGGAACGATGAAATCACAGATTCCATCTTCGATCATTACGCACTAAAAGTGCTCCAGAGAAATATTTGCACCTACAAACAATTCGTGTCGGCTATTAGCCGCGTCGAATAGGTCAAAGCGGCAATAACGTTCGAGATAAGGATGTATCTCACGTCGCCTTGTGCCGGCTGTAATTTAATGTCGTTTCAAAATAGCAGCAATAAATAGTAATTCGCCTCAGTCGGCCGTTATTGTTATGAGTGCTAACGCGCTAAGTCAGCTTTAATGCTGGCTTAATGCGCGGCTGTGTTCAGCTCAATGGTTGCTGATGTAAGTCGTTTAGCGGGACCACCGCGTCAATAGCGCGGACATTAAAGTTCACACGCATCGTCGACTCCGCAAACAATGAGACGGTATAACTTTTTTTACACCACAACTCGTAATTTATAATAAATTTACGGCCGCGGAACCGTTGCTCAAGCGTGTAAATTTGCTTTGCGATAACATACAGTACTTGTGTAAATAAGTATGTCGCTAGTCGCTAACTCATGGTAAGTAATATTTTCGTGGTATTTTTTTTTAATGTTTGTTACTGCTTCTGTCTCATCAAACAAGCGTGTCTGTGTTACATTAACTGGTGATTTTCGTGACGTTTCAGTAAAAGGGTGGCGGAATGTGGTCGCCTCGCGCTTCGTTTGTCTGTCGACGAAAAAGGCGGTCATAATAAAGTTCACACATGTCGCTCGCGAACCGCAAAGAGAATAAAACTCTCACCTGCCCAGCCAGTTCTGTCTTACCTGCAACAGATAAAAATATACAGTTAGTAGCTGTTGCACTGTTAAGTGTAAGCGTGAAATATTTTTAAACCTATCACCTAAAGCCACTGTATTATTTATGTTTGTTATCTTATGATGAATCATATTTCAGTCTGAGTGCAAATGAGAATCTATCAAATCTCCATCTAACGTCAATAATTAATTTATTTATTCATCAGAGTTAATTGCATCCTGACTTTATCTCATTTCAGTTTCGACTGATCGATCGAATGAATACAGCGCAGTAAAAAGTTAGGACCGAATCTATAAATCATTGAAAACAAAAGCAGTTTATACCAGGCGAGCATAAAAACGAACAGCACGCTGTAGTTTGGCCGCCATTTGCATGGCGTTCAGGATATTGCGATCGGGCACAGCGGTGTTCTGAGCAGTAGAAATAAAAGGGAGTGCGGCGCCTTCCGTGCTCGACGACAAATGGACCTCCCAGTGCTTTTGTCACCCGGCACGACTCGCCCATGCAACTATTAAACGTCTTTTGGAAAATTACTACCAAACCGTAGCGCAATAGACTATTTTCTTTTAAATTCCGTTAGTAAGATTCACCTTTGAAAAATTTACATTTCTGTTAACGTCGTGCCCGTCATCTACATAGATTTGAGGGTCGTCGAAGCCCAAGCCCAAGCCATTCCAACAAAATGAAAACAAAAATACAGCTATTTTAGGAGTCTTATTTGTGTTTTACATTCAACTGTCGTACTCATTTTTTAGCCCGAACAAATGTAATCACAGTATACATTGTGTTTATCTCGATTTATTGTTATGGTTGCCAACGTAATATAGGTACCTAATGCTGCAAATGTATTACAGTGAAGTCTTTATAACTCTGTGAATACGTATTGAAGAGTAAAGTTAGCAACTGTCACTTTGAAAACGGAAGATTTATCGATACTTATACTAGGCGCGTTATGTTCGTTTTACGTTTGGGTTCCCTACATTAGTCTCCAGCGCGGTTTACGAGGCGAACGTGACACAAATGAAATGTTGCTTCACAAACAACAAAAGCTAACAGGATATGAAACACAAATATTTTTGCCGACGAAATTGCTGACATATCTACCACTTAACTGACATAACGGGCATCGGCTATTTGGTAGGCCGTGTGGTTATGAAAAGCTCCAACCCATATCATCCCGTGGGTGTCGTAAAAGGCGACTATGGGATTACCCGGAGAATGGGAAGCAGCGTCCTTCGAGTGCGTCGAAAACTCAACTTCGATCTCCAACCCGCTTGCCATTATATAGCGTGGCGATTATGGCCAAACCCCCCAATGAATACACAACAAACCAGACTGGTCGTCGTGGCGATATCTGTGGGAGGCCTGCGCCCAGCAGTGGACTTCATTCGGCTGAAATGATAATGCCTAATGATGATATTGTAGACTACAAATGAAACGTTATTTACATATATTAATAAAACATAACTATGTATAATATAACTATGCATACCATACCAACGTATTGCAAGAAATTAACCAACATTATAGATGTTATTTCGCAATATTATAAGCGGACAAAACGTTTGATCTTTGAAAGAAAATCTCTTTGTTGAGAATGTTTTAAAATTACCTACGGTGCTTGCTGTTGTGTAAAACTTAGTTGCGATAGTCTATGAATTGTTTAAGAAAGTTGGCGTCTTTTCTTGTGTAATTTATGGTCGTGTGTCAACGTCAGTTACTGTGTGCGAAAGCATGTTAAATGATACAAGCACACGAGTTAGGGTGATATGCCGCAACATCTTTGTCCAAAGTATATTTTATCAAAGAAATTGATGATTTCATAATTTTATTGGTTTGTTTAAGGCGGATTTGTTTTGGGACGACCTCCAACGAGGTGGACAGACGACCTGGTGAAAGGTCGCTGGGAGTCGTTGGATGAGAGCGGCATGTAAACGCTCGTTGTGGAAATCTAAGGCCTTTGTTCAGCAGTTCACGTCCTTTGGCTGATATGATGATGATGGAACGAAGATTTTGACATTTCAATATTTTCAAACAACCACAACTAAATTGGAACAAAAGCAATATTTAGTGAATATGAAATCAACCTTTTTGATATTCTAATTACAAGGCAGATTATAAAAACAAAGTAGGTAATGTGTTTAGAATCGAATATGGCACTTGCCAAACATCACATCTTGGACAAAAATATTGGAAAAGTGGCATACATGACGAAGTCGTCAAGAAATTATTTCAAAGAAATTGAATACACGCAGTGATGTTGTATACGATAGTCGACAAAGAAATTTGATAAAATCATGGACAAAGTACAATACTGATCAGTGATCACAGACAATAATAATACTATACTTGACTAAACTATTATATACTTACAGAAAAAAATATTTTCTTTTTACTTATATACTTTTACATAAAAAAAAAACTATTTATTAAGTATTTCAATGGAAACCTATTAGTAATGTCAAATGTATAATTTATATTAAATATTAATAATAGCCCTTGATCACAGTAGACTATAACATTATTATGGCTACTGTGCCGTGACTTTGCATGCGAAGTGTTGTACGTAAGTCGATACAAAGTTTCTTTTTAACCTATAAATGCCTGCCGTAATTACATAGTTAATTTAATAGAGTCGGCTATTAAATTTAACTACTTTATCGTGAGAGCCAGTTAACGAGGGACTTTATCAGTGTAATATTTATACATAAATAATAAACTTTGGACTTCTTAGATTTATTTGAGATCTTGCCTTAGGATAGCTAGTATACAGATAGAGTCTCTGAAAAGTCCTTTTTATGATATAGGAAAGCAAACGAGCATACGGTTCTGCCAAGAGATCTGCCGGTCATAAACGTCCACAATAACAGTGGTGTTACCGACCTTTAGGCCTGACTCATTTTTTTTCTTTGAACGCCCATGGGCTATGTTGTGTCTTGTCTCTGGGGTTGGGCTTCCGGTATGCGTCACTCATACACTCGTACGAAACGCAGCAAAACAAAGTTGCTACTTCACGCAGATACATAACATAAATGGCAGAACAAGTACTACTAGCCTACTTCATGAAATTCTTGCCGCTCCTAGATTTTTCACCACAATACAGGACTTTATAACCGCCGCTTCGAGAAAATTTGAAGCATGCAAACATTCTAGCAAACTACGGAACAACCAAAAAAAACCACAGAATCACCAAGGCCAAGGTAGGAAATATAGAAAAAGTACTGGCCAAAGGACTTATGATCCAGGCCAGAAATAATATCAAAAAAATACTTCACGCCGGAATTCTGTGAGAGTGTGGTCCTTCCCCGGTCGAACGTGAACGGTCTAGTCCACTGATGACTAAAGGCTAGGCTCTGCTAGGCAAGAAAGATGAGACAATGAACAAATTGAGCCGTCTCACAACAATTCGCATCGTAGCCGTCATTTGTCAAGCTATTTGAGAACATTATATGTGTTAAATGTAAAATATTCGTCACTAAGTCGATACCACATAATTTATACAACAGCTTCTCAAATTCTATTATTTGGTATATCCGTTATCTTCTTATCTTTAACGGTTGTAGTGTCTTGCGTTTTACCATTTTGGACAGAGTAATTCATAGATACTCGTATATAATAGAGGGTCGGTACCTATTAACTGTGTATGTAGAATTTAACCAATAAATTAAAATTAACACTAAGTTCAATAAGAAATCTGTTATTATTTATTATTTATTTTTATTATTTTTTTAAAAAAAACGTTGCCCCACACTAGGATTTCTCCTGTGTCGTGGGTGCGTTTACATACATGAATTCCACACACAATACACCCAGACCCGGAACAACTATTAATAATAATTAATAATAAACAAATATTAATGCAGCCTCAAACGTATTATATTTATTAGTACAAAAGTCAATTTAGGTAGAACTTTTTTGTATCATGATTATATAGGGCCTCTAGTAGAAGCTCATGGCAGCTGCTTAACGGCTCAATATTAAGTGAAATAGTGATTTTAATCTGGTTATTTAGTAAATAACTGGTTTATCTAAATAATCATTTTTTAATCACTTCCGATTTCTTCATGATATTCACTTTAGGTATCTCTACATATTTTTGAAGATGACGGTGCATATAATGCAAATCAATCACTCGATACCAATGAGCAATAGAGAAATCTGTTATTAATGCAGCCTCAAACGTATTATACTTTGTACAAAAGTCAATTTAGGTAGAACTTTTTTGTATCCTGATTATATAGAGCCTCTAGTAGAAGCTCATGGGAGCTGCTTAACGGCTCAATATTAAGTGAAATAGTGATTTTAATCTGGTTATTTAGTAAATAACTGGTTTATCTAAATAATTATTTTTTAATCACTACCGATTTCTTCATTATACTCGTATACACTTTAGGTATCTCTGCATATTTTTGAAGATGACGGCGCATATAATGCAAATCAATCAATCGACAACAAATGAAGCAATAAATAGAGTTCGAACCAATAGTTTCCATTAGTGTCCGAACTGCAGTACCAGGGGTCCATCAAACGGAGAGGCAATCTAGTCGGACGTAGTGACGTAGCGGAGGGCCGCGGGCCCCGCGGTCACAGAGCCAATTACTGTGGCGCGTCAACGCTGATTTATGGTATAATGGCCAATCGCGGCCTCGACGCCGACGCCTACATTGTTTAAATGCCCCGGGACGGCAACTTGCTGACTAATGAGTATTTTATTAAACGATTCCTCGGACACAAATAAATACTTATTGCAAAAAATCGACTCAAACATTTGTTAGCATTTAATTACGTAACTTGTTGACTGTTGATGTCTCAATATATTAATGTTGTTTACAGTCATGAGTCAATACACGCATTATGACATTTATAATTAATGGTTGATTGAACTTACCTAGTGAAGTTCAACCATAATTATGCGAGATGTTGCATCCGAAGAGATTTATTCAATTGTAGTCCAATTCTTTTGGTACTGCGTCTACACACATTTTAGAGCTATACAGATCCTAAAAAAAAAAGGATTTGTTATCTGTGGTTTTACTTGGTTTGACCACCCTTTTATATGTCACTTGCTGTCAAATCATTTAGTTCAGAGTATATTTGTAAGCTGCAACAAAAAACTGGGTAGTTATCGGGAGGGGGGGTGATAAATCTCTTCGGATGCAACATCTCGCATAATTATGGTTGAACTTCACTAGGTAAGTTCAATCAACCATTAATTATACTTCAATGTTGCATCCGAAGAGATTTATTCAATTGTAGATGTTTAGAGCTTGTTGCAGATTATTACAATAAAAAAAAAAAAAATGTGAATAATCATTTGTAGTTTTATTGAGCTACACATCACAATATTATTTCTTATAGGTAACTATAAATACTGATACTTAAAAAATAAAATTAGATCAAAATAAAAGACGATTTAATAATATTATAGATATCTGACAGTATAGATTTAATCAAATAATGCCTCAGCAAAGGATGTGACTACTGTATCATTTAGAAGTGGTCTGTTATAAAATTTTGCAAAACATTCAGAATTACCCGTCCAACCTGCTGCTTTCTTAATTAAGTCAATAGAAACCCCGTTTCTACTTGCTGCAGAAGTAGATGCATGCCGGGTGCTATGCGAGCTAAATATATTAATATCGATGCCACTATTACTTAAAGTTTGTTTAATCCAGCGGCTGATAGTCTGAGGGGTCGCATTATGTATAGGTTTACGCATTGTTAGGAAAAGTTTTTCAGTATTAGGTAAAGACCTAAGGTTTTCTGTTGTTTTAATATAACAGCATAGTGTTTTTGCTGGGCATATTGATTCTTTTTGTCTAAAGAATGGTATTATCAGTCTTGGATTTGCCCTATTAGGGGCAGATGTTTTCAGTATATCACTAATTTCAATGGTAATACAAGTTTCACTTATCTTAATATCTCTTAAATTAATCAATGATAATGTCTGCACACGTTGTGCAGTGCATAATGCAAGTAACATTACAAGTTTATAAGTAATTTTTTCAATTGACAAATCATCATTAGGAAAATATGTTGATAAAAAATCTAAAACTATATTGGGGTCCCATGTTGAATGATATTTAGGAAAATTTGGTTTAATCCTAAAAGCCCCTTTAAGAAATCTAGCAATTAAGTCATCATTGCACAATTCTTTCCCCAAAATTAAAGATAATGCACTTCTAGCTGAATTAAGTGTAGTGTAGCTGGACCCCTTTTCTAACAAGTCAGTAAGGAACTTTAATACTAATATAACAGATTTGCTAAAACAATCGACTTTATGTGATTTACAAAAATGGAACCACTGTTTGTAAGTAACATTATACTGATTCAAAGTATTTTGTGATAAGGACTTAACCATAACGTTTACAGTATTTTCAGGTATATTACTTCTCACATATGCTTCCCGGATAACACTGCACACGCCAGGGTAAGTTTGGGCCATAAAGGATGTTGTTCTCTGGAAGGAGATAATAAAAGATTTTTATTGGGTTTGAAATAAATTATTTCTGAGCATATTAAAGATTTAAATAGTGGAAACCAGACCTGGCTAGGCCAGAAAGGGACAATAAATATACCTGTTGCCTTGTCATCAATTATTTTTCTTAAACTTTTTAGTATTATTGAGAATGGTGGAAAGGCATAAAAAAAGGTATTCCACTGTAAGGTGAAAGCATCAATATTAAATGCCCCGGGGTCACATTTCCAGGAAATGTACTTTTCACACTTATAATTTAACCGTGTAGCAAACAAATCTACTTCAGGTAAACCAAATATGTCAATAATTTCTTGAAATTTAGTCTGATCTAAGCTCCATTCAGTATCAGTGTTGCTATATCTAGAGGCCTCATCTGCTTCAGCATTATCTTTTGATTTTATGTATGAGGCAAATATGTAAAGTTGTCTTTGTTCACACCATTGCCAGATTTTACGTGTTATTTCATTTAAATGTGGAAATTGAACCCCGCCCATTTTATTAATATATGCAATGGCCGTTGTATTATCTATTCTTAATAAAATTTCACAGTTCTGAACATTTTTACAAAAGGACTGTAACCCCATTAAAACAGCTAATAATTCTAAATAATTTATATGAAAAAGGGACTCCTCTGTTGACCAGAGACCTCTAGCTATTTTTCCAATATAAGCAGCTCCCCACCCAGACAGGGAAGCATCTGTGAATATTTCCATTTGAAAATGACCCTTACGAATAGGATTATTTGTAATTTTGATATTTGAAGCCCACCAATTTAAGTCAGGTTTAATTCTATTCATAATTAACATATTTGAGTCATAACAATCACATTTTAATAATGTAAGATATTTCTCACGTTCAAATAACTTAGTGTAAACCCAACCATAAGATACCGCTGGACATGCAGCGGTAAGTGTACCTAAAAATTTTGCAAATTCTCTGACGCTTAGATGGTCCTTTTTTAAAATCATGTTTATCATATTAAAAATTTTGGTTCTTTTATCTATTGGTAACTCTAAAGTCATGTCTATTGAGTTCAAATTAAATCCAAGGAATTTACATATATTGTTTGGAATAAAATTACTTTTTTTATAGTTGATAACAAACCCTAGCTTTGTAAGGGCTTTTACAACTTTATTAATAGTCTGTTTGCATTTTATAAGGCTGTTTTCAATGCATAATATGTCGTCTAGATAAGCTACCAATTGACAATCTTGAGATCGAAGATAAGATAAGATTGGTTTTAAAATTTTTGTGAAAATTAATGGTGCCGAGCAAAGGCCATAAGGAAGACATGTAAATTCATACAATTTACCCATATATCTAAATCGCAAGAATTTTCTTTGTGAGGGATGGATGTTTATTAAAAAATAAGCCTCCTTAAGGTCTATTGTGGCCATGAAGGAGCTAGGTAGCATTAACTTAGTTGCAGTTCTAATATCTTCCATCTTGAAATGTTGATTAGTAACAAATTTATTAAGCATTTTAAGGTTTAAAATGAACCTGAAGGAACCATTAGGTTTAGGTACTAAAAAAATTGGTGAAATAAATTGTCCCAAGCAATCTATACATTGTGTGATCGCTCCTAGGTCTATAAGCTTTGATATTGCTTTGGACATGTCTTTCTTAGAGAAAGGAGGGTTAATAGGTTCTCTATTTTGGTGTATAGGTTTATGAAATGGAATTTTATAACCCTGAATATAATCAAGTACTACGGCATCATTACAAATTTCTTGCCATTCAGCAAGAAAATGTCTGATACGACCAGCATGGAATACCTTTACTGTTGAGTTCGTCGGTCGTAGACCTTGGCTGATGTTGTTTGTCGATTGTGTTGGTGTGGTTGAAATGTTGTCCTCCTCGAAGAGTTCAGTGTTTGACTGTTGCGTTGGAACCGAGCTGCTGGTGTTCTTTTTATTGTGGTTTGTTGACGAGGAGGACGATGAGAGTTTCCCTGTTGAGGTGTACTTCTCTTTGTGTTGGCAATTTGTGTTAAAAAAGGTTTCTTGATTTGTTGACTGGATTTTTCTATATTCTTAGAAATCTTAATGTTTTCCCCAAGTTCATCACCAAATAAGTACTTATCACGTTTTACATTTTGAATAATATTCCAGAAGTTTTTATCTAACAGTGGAAGGACTAACTTCCTTCTGTTAACAGTTTCTTCATAATGAAGATCAAGTAATATTTGTATTGTATTGGACAATCTCTTTATAATTTCAATTTTATCTATGTCCTCAGTTATTAAATCTTTGGTCAGATTAACTAATCCAGCTATACCAGAGCCTAACTGGTTTTGAGATTTTTCGAGACGTTTATCTCGATTCTTTGCAGGCTCTGAAAGAACTGCAGATACCTCCTGGTTAAGTTTTGGTGCCTGTGATAGAGTAAAATTTTTTGGAATTAACATCTGAGTGAGAAGGGCTTCTTTTTGTTCTTTTGCCAGACCATGTGTTAGTATTTTACTCCAACGTTCAGAGATCTCCTCAGGGATTTTATCTCCATATGTAGTTTCTACTTTCCTCGCCTCACCAAGTATTGCAAGAATCTCATCTGGGACAGCGGTTTCTAATTGTGCAGGAGGTGTTGAAGAATTCACATGCATTGTTTCTTCTAATTCCTCATAACTTATTTGAGGTATTGTCAGCGGTTCAGACGTAACATCTATGACTTCGACAGGTGATTGATTTTCATCTGTAGACCAAATGAAACATTTACACATAGGTGGGATACTTTCTGGATGCCATCGCGTGACACCACTTTAGGAAAGTAATTTAAGAAAAAAACACTTTCAGGATGTCATCTCGTGACACCACATCAAGAAGTGTGTTGTTATTCTTTAGGATGGTATTACATACCACCACATTAAAAAGAATTACGTATTATCGTAGGTTACCCAATATTTTGTATTAACTCAATATTTTCGAATAATATAATATTTTAGTTTATACATTCACGGGAAAGTACCTTGAAATATATATCTGAAAAATTGTATAAGTACATACCAATGTCCTCAGTTTCGTCAGATGATGAATTATTTTTACGAAGACGCTTTTCTAAACGTCTAATTTTTCGTCTAATGTGTTCTTCTTTGCTTCGGCTTCGTTTTTTACCCATTTTTGTTAAAGAATAGCACTAATTTTATAATGAAAAGACTTAAAATAAATATATTAGTGTTGCAGACGCGTACACAAAATATTGAATGATTTGACAGCAAGTGACATATAAAAGGGTGGTCAAACCAAGTAAAACCACAGATAACAAATCCTTTTTTTTTTAGGATCTGTATAGCTCTAAAATGTGTGTAGACGCAGTACCAAAAGAATTGGACTACAATTGAATAAATCTCTTCGGATGCAACATTGAAGTATAATAAGGTATTAAATCTAACATTATACGGGTTAACTTTTTGTTACGTAAGGTTATACTCGATCAATGATATCGTGGGATTCAGCGAATTCCAGTGACCGCTGCAGACAGTAATTTAAACTAAATTATGTACACTTAATTATCAATACCACTACCAGCTATTAGTTTTTATCCGGGCCGCGGGCGTAAATGACCAACTAGATATGATTAAGTGTTCAATTTATAAATTAACGGAGCAAACAGGTTTTTTATACGAACACGAGTCGCCTACTCGCGAAGTGCCTACACAGAAAATAAAAAATCATCCACTGGTTAGTAAACTGTACATAATTATCATTCCTGTGCAATAAATAATAATACAATTACATCGTACATCGATTCATGCGCCATGCATACCATGTAAGATATCTGTTTGTGATAACAGTAGGTACGCGATAAAGGGGAAGAACATTAGAAACACAAAATTTATGATTTATTCATAATTCATAAAATAGATCAAGCATCCATAAAATAGTTACAATGAAAGAGTGAGGCATAGGAAAACTAAGGTTCTTATTGAATTATGGAGTTATGTTACTCGTAAAGCCTCATTCACAGGGAGAGGTTCTCGTGTCGAAGATTCTATTATCGTATATAAAAATACTTGCGTCATGTAATGTACGATATCAGCGCGTGGCAGGGTGATAATCGCCTCGCCTGAATATTGGAGGTCTACATGTAAACAAAATTTGAATGCGAAAATCGTATTCGAGTTTTCGTGCCAGTTCTGTTGTTCAATCGCAACCACGAGTGCAGTGCGTCAGCCCCGTTAATAATCTCTGCTCTTCTAAGATAACAACATAATGAAAAAGTAAAAAAATATTTTGGGTTAAAAGTGTATGGCGAGAATAAGAGTGTATGGAGAAAATGTTTTGGTGCATCTAACTAACACTGTCTTGAATTACGACTGGAAGATGAAGAGACATTAAAAAATATGTTGCGCTAACCATCAAACTCACGCCTCTTAAAACGATTGAAACTTATTTGTGCGATACTTGCATGAACTTGAAAAAAGCCTAAGTAACGAGATCGTGTTTAGAACAAGTCGAGAAATCGAATCAAGTATCGCTTTGCAGTACGCCTTGTCGTGTAAACAATCACACAAAGCGAATATTACGCGACAAATATCGTATGACATAACCGTAGGTTCTTTTTTGTCTTTTGTGTAAACACATGACTGCGAGTATCGCATGAAGATTATCGCCTACGATAATCACATGCATATTCTCGCCACAAAACGTGCGAGAAACTATCTTATGTAAATGGGGCTTTATCATCATCATCATATCAGCCATTTATACGTCCACTGCTGAACAAAGCCCTATTCTATAAAGAACACTGCCGGACGATTAATTAACTAAAACTTGCATCCTCGCCATTCAATTTCAGGCGATTTGCCACCGGAGGATCCTTGGCTGCGCGACAGTCGCTGTCGCGCCTGCTGTCGCTGTCGCGCCTGCTGTCGCTGCCGCGCCTGCTGTCGCTGTTTTTAACTAATCAGGGGACGATCGGAATAGTCTGAAATCGCATGTGTACCTTTTTTTTTTTATTGGTGCCCAGTGGAAATTCTTCATGAACTTCCTTCGCCCCGGGGAAGGACGAAGGGGTATGCCGGACTCCTACCGGCTAAATCCATCGGTCATCTTTGGCACCTAAGGGAGGTTCAGGTCCTCGTATGATCACACTAGAGCCGCCCACTGGTGCCACGCCTATAGGCACATCCCTGAGAGGGTGACTGTAAAGCGGTCACCCCCCCGGGGGGATTGTAAAGGATCCCCCCGGGGGGATTGTAAAGGATCCCCCAAAGCGTCCCACGGCAGCGCGTGACCACATGCGTGCTACCGTCTTCTCTTGGGTCGCTCGGTGTAGGCACGCAGATTCCCTCAATCTACGCACCCGCGAACCCAGAGGTCCCCTACCTCACAGCAGCGGCAGGGGGTTTCAGGCGTGTGGGAATTAGGCGCCAGGGCGGTTGTTACCCCGGCGCCGTCTCCTCCTTTTTCGAGCGGGGTCGGCCCTCTCCCGGTCCCGCTCTGCGGTCTCCTTCTGGACCATGACGCTCTCACAGAAGGAGACCACTGCATTCCAGTTTTCGTGCTCTGCCAACATAGCCGACACTACTGCTGGCAGAGAGAGATCTTGCCCGATCCGATCGACCAGGATCCGCCGCTCAGCGGCCCACGCGGGGCACGCCTCGAGCGTGTGCTGCGCGGTGTCTTGGTCGCTTTCGCAATGGTGGCATTGTGCCGTGGCCGCAAATTCTTCATGAACTTCCTTCGCCCCGGGAAAGGACGATGGGGTGTGCCGGACTCCTACCGGCTAAAACCACTGGGGCGGTCATCTTCGGCACCTAAGGGAGGCTCCAAGAGACAGCACCTAGGTTTAGAGACGTGTGATTTCCATAATGGCTGGTTACACTGGTGGCCGGTATCACGCTTAGTAAGCGGGTTGGTGAGCGCAGTATGGCTACTATTCCCCAGAAGGGTCGTTGCTGCCTATAGATCTGATTTAGAGTTCCTCAGTCGGCTTCTAAGACATCCACAGGATGAGATAGAGCGGTGCTTTATTATAAATATTTTAAAAAGGTATCCGGGTTACAAACCCGGATACCTTTTTAAATATATTTTTATTGGTGTCCTGTGGAAATTCTACATGAGCTTCCTTCGCCCCGGGGAAGGGTGCAGGAGTATGATGCCGGACTCCTACCGGGTAAAACCACTGGAGCGGTCATCTTCGGCACTGAAGGGGGGCTCCAGGACCGTTACCGATCGTTTTGAAATTTTTACACATCGCTGTATTCATATGCGCGCATGTTTTTATTAAACCAGAAGAACCATAGTTTTTTTTTATTCAGAATCAAAATCGTGTTGTCATAACCTGTATTTAGCCACAGCAACGCGTGGCTGGGTAAAACTAGTTACAAATAAATGTAGAGTTCTTAGCATTTTACTACTAAGTAAAAAATTCTACCTATCAGTCATGACTTGCGAGTTCAGTTCATAAAGTTCTTATTTTAATTTAATGTAGAAACGTAGGGCTTTTGAACGAATTAGATTTAAAGGCAGTTTGAAGGCATTGAGCCTCAAGCATTTACATTTATTTTAAATGTCCCGACTTCATATAGTTGTATTAGATACATTTTAGGTTTTTTTAGGTACCTTTCATGCGCTTGTAATATTTCCACACCAAGCACGCCTGTTTCCCGCCCCGCCCCGATAGCAAATATACCTACCCCACGTAACGTAATTATTTATTGAACACTTTATAATGTTTATATACATATTAAAACTAAATATATATATACTATTTATGATTGAACTAAATATTATTTTAATAATATATACATATATGTGAAAGTGGCGCATGTACTGAGGCGTCAAAGTACTCCTCCTCATCGGTGTAAGCTGACAATATTCCTAGAAGACTGGCAGCATTGCCACGTTGAATGGCAACGCTTATTCTTTGGCCAAAGAAAAGGCTAGCCATCTGATCACGTGAATTAATTGAAATCTTGTTAATTTCTCTAAAACTACTGACTGGATTGTAAACGGCCAATCTAATCTACAAAAGACAAGTTCAAAATGACTATGTTCATGGAATAATAAATCGACCCAACTTCATCATCTTAACAGCCGTAGGACGTCCACTGCTGAACAAAAGCCTGCCTCACAGATTTCCACGACTGGTGCACGCCGCCCGCATCCAACGACTCCCAACGACCTTCACCAGGTCGTCTGTCCATCTCATGGAGGCCGTACCAGGCTGCGTGTGCGCGGTCTCCACTCGAGATCCCGTTTGCCCCAACGGCCATCAGCTCTACGAGCAGTGTCACTCGGCTATGTCATGCCCATCCCAATATCGGTTGGGAACTCTGTTCTCAAATTTGTTGACCAATATGTCTAACTGGGACAAACCGTCCAGTCCAGTACCTAATGTCCAAATTCGAAAAAGATTAGGGAATCCGACTCGGCTGGGCAGCGTTCGGGAAACTTCGCAACGTCTTTTTGTCAATAATACCGCAGGCCATCAGGACCAAAGTCTTTAACCAATGTGTCATATCACGATGACATATGGCACTTAGACGTGGTCACTCACTATGGGCCTCATAAGAAAGTTCTAGGTCACTCAGCGAGCTATGGAACTATGCCTGGTATTTCTCTACGAGATCGAATCAGAAATGAGGTATGTGGCGTAGAGTTAAAGTTGCCGTGATAGCTGAAAGGCAAGCTGAACAAAAGAGAAGAAAAAACGAACAAAACCTTATGCGTCTCTTTATAACATATTAGTCCTATAGAAAAAATATACGTTTCACTTTATAGTGCTTCGCTAAATGTAATAATAAAGATTATCAATCTATATTTATAGAGATAAGATTTTATGAACATGTTTTCAATTAAGATACAATCAGTTTAAAATTGAATATTTACAAAAATATATTTGCTTAATAAAATAGGCGCCACATTGAGATTACCCTATACTGATGAACTGAAAATCAGAGATCGCCGAATTATTCTTGCATCGAAAAAGATTAATTAAATAATTGTAAGAACGTTCGCATACATATCTATAAATAAGTCTAACTTAAAAAAATACCTCCTAAAAAGTATAGGGTAGGGTCCCTCAAAAACAGTGAAGATTATTTGAAGGGGACAATCAATAGGATAGAGGGATCCTGTTTATAAAAAAACAAGTTGTAAATTCCATTTTATTTTTGGAATAAATATTAATTAAAGTTGCTAATCGAGAAAACAACCACCATTTTATTACGAAAACGCACACAAAAATACCATGAGCCGCTGTAATAAAATGGTATAATATTTTTTGTGTTCGAATAGTAATATATTGATTGTTGCATAAAGAAAATACAACTTGGTATTAATAAACGCGACCCCTATAACCTACTGTCTGTCACCTTCCAATGAAGTTCACTGTTTTTGCAGAACATTACATAAACTTATCAAAATTAACACGCAATACTGAGTTTTTATCCTGCTGTTTTAATTGGAAAAATAAGCTACTCATGTTCAACTTTCCAAAAAAGACATACTGTACACCAACGGTAGATAGTAGGATCGCTTTTATAAAAAAACTAGTTGTAAATTCAATTTATCCTGGAATACTTAATAATTAAAATTGTTATTCTAGAAAAATCACAATTTAATTACGAAAACAAAAAATACCGCGAGCCGCTATAATAAAATGTCTTCATTTTTTGCAACTCGGTATTAATAAACGCGATCTCTATAAACTACTGTCTGTCAATGAAGTTCACTGTTTTTGCAGGACGTTACTTCAACTTATCACGATTAACACGCAATAGTATTTTTTATGTTGGGCTTCTCACAGACATTTGCGAGAAACGTAGCTGCTCAAACGGACATTTCTGGCGAAGCCAAAAGAGGCCTCCAGCCAGAACACGCAATAGCTTGAGGGTGAGATTCAAAAACGAGTCTAAGCTAAGTTCACGCTTCCATCTGTCAAAATTAGGGGCGTAAGTAGTGCATTTTGACATATGGAAGCGTAAGTTCACGCTTAGACTCGTTTCTGAATATCACCCTTAATCTTGCTGTTTTTATTGGACAAATATGCTAGTGATGTCCAATTTTACAAAAAACAAACTCACTGTACACCAATGATAAGAAGTTCGACAACGATTAGGTATTGATTTTATCACACCCTAATACGTTTTTATCGTTTATTACCGAGAGATAAGATAGCAACGAATTTTGATTCTCGCATTACTTCTGATCATTTCAAATGGCCGTTGATAAAACATACGAATTCGACTAATGGCATAACATTAAGATATAATAAAACTATAAGCGATGATTTATATAGAAATGCGTGAATAATTTAAAAAAATATCTGGCAGTATCATTAATGGAAATTTCGTTAAATAATAAAATTGAAACATTAGATTAAGATGAGCTTAGATAACACTGGACTAGCCGTTTTAGCACCTAAACTTTTATATTTAATAAACCGGTTGTTCTAATCGCTCTGGGCTAAGAATACTTTTTATTGTGGTTGGCCCGTTCTAGCAATAAAAATCGCAGATTAAAAAAAAAATTGTGACTTCAAGCTTTGATTACAATTTCTACTCGATAACATCGAATGTTAGAAACCATACCAAACACTATTTGATATTTTTTATCGATTAGCTTTTTGTTACACTCTATAACAGTCTTTCCCAACGTGGGCGATAACGCCCCCTTGTGGGCGCTGCAGGCCTAAAGGGGGCATTGTGTAGGGCTTTGGGGTCGATTTATAATTTCATCTACCTAGCTAGGAAGACTCTTAGACACCGACTGAGCTCTCGACTCTCGACTACATCTTGTGAACATCAACTAATATTAATTAAGATATAGCTCAAACTCGGTTCGATATAAAAGACCGCGGGCAATCATGTCTTAACAAGTTTTTGTTAAATAATCCGAATTGTACATTCCTACCAATCGGCTGGTTCTATAATACTTGTTCTTGCTTGTCGAGTACGATTGGGCGTCGAATGAGATAAACGAGTTTATGCACGTTTGTCTTATTCCTGTTGGTGCGTGCTGCTTATGCAATCCTATATAAACGACGTAAATTTGTTTTATTTTCATTTGCGGTTTCGCGCATAATAGATAAGCAGTACTTGATTTCAACACTTACGTATTTCTTAAAACAAAACAATGTCGGAAGTAAAAAAGAAGAGACGGCAATACTCTGCGGAATATATTAAATTCGGATTTATTGAAAATCCCACAAACCCGTCGTCGCCTTTGTGTCTTCTATGTCTAAAAACATTTTCGAACGAAGCAATGAAGCCTTCAAGACTGCAAGATCATTTGCATCCAGAGAATAAAATGCATCCAGATAAGACAGAAAAGAATGTAGCATATTTTCAAGACCTAGAGAAGAAGCATAATACTCAGCCAAGTGTATCAAAACTATTTTCGGCGGCTGCTAAGCAAGATGACGACGGACTTCGAGCTTCGTACAATATCTCTTTGTTAATTGCTCAAAAAGGCAAACCACACAACATCGGAGAAGAGTTAATTTTGCCAGCAATAAAGGAAGTAATAACTACTGTGCTTCATAAACCGGCCGCAGATATTATCCGAAAAATTCCTTTGAGTAATAATTCTGTGCAAAGACGAATTGATGAAATGGCTGAAAACATTGAAGAATCATTGTGCAATCATCTGAGGACTAGTCAATTCTCAATTCAGCTCGATGAGTCCACTTTACCAACTAATGAAGCGTTGTTGCTATCTTACGTGAGGTTTATTAAAGATGAGAAAATACGTGAAGAACTATTGTTTGCCAGAAATTTGGAGACAGATACAAAAGGCGAAACCATATTCAATACATTGGAAAAGTTTTGTGAAGAGAAAGAGATTCCTTTGAAAAATATTATATCAGTTGCTACGGAT
The DNA here is from genome assembly GCA_947459985.1 of Diloba caeruleocephala. Classification (NCBI taxonomy): domain Eukaryota; kingdom Metazoa; phylum Arthropoda; class Insecta; order Lepidoptera; family Noctuidae; genus Diloba; species Diloba caeruleocephala. Next base: position 7,362,798 of record OX381621.1, on the reverse strand, counting down.
GGCGCTCCGGCTATGACAGGGCGCCATAAAGGCTTCATAGCATACTTAAAGAATAAAATTCCAGATGTCCTTTGTATACATTGCGTTATTCATAGACAACATTTGGTTGCTAGAAACTTAAGTGAACGACTATTTCAATCACTGCAATATGTCATCAAAGCAGTCAATAAAATCCGTAGCAGCTCTTTGAATGATAGATTATTTCATCAGCTTTGTGTTACTAATGACGAAGATTTCAACCGTTTGTTGCTTCATACTGAAGTTCGTTGGCTGTCAAGAGGCAATTGTCTGATTCGATTTTACAACCTATTTGACTCTATGATAGAGTCCTTGGAAACTAAAGATACAGAACTGCGCAACAAGCTCATAACATCAAAGAATGATATAGCTTACATGACAGATCTGTATAAAATGTTCAACGACATGAACCTCCAACTGCAAGGCGATGAACTAAATTTAATTAAAACAAAAAATGTCGTTGCTGCTTTCGCAGCCAAACTGCTTCTGCACAAAAAGAATATGGGCAGACGTGAGTTTCACAATTTTCCGAATTTATCAGTATACTGCAGTAACGACGACTTGTTTGCCTACTGCCAACATTTGGAAAACCTCCACATTGACTTCACCGAACGATACCAGGACAGTTTAAACTTGGAAATACCAGACTGGGTGTTGGATCCGTTTTCAAATGTCAACACAGCAATGTCACCTCAGCTGGAAGAAGATCTTATAGAATTGACAACAAACGAAGAAATAAAAATCAAGTTCAAAAATGGATATCAAGAATTTTGGCTACAAAAACCTATCCCGCAATTGTACCCTGGATTGTGGTCAATTGTTCAACGATTTTTGATAGCATTCCCATCGTCATATTTGTGTGAACGTGGATTTAGTGCTGTGGCAACGCTGCTTACTAAAAAGAGAAATCGTTTGCGTGTTACCGAACGTGGCGACTTGCGGCTGTTTTTTGAGTAAATTGGAACCTGATATCAACAAACTTATTGAACAGCATCAGATTCAACCTTCACATTAGTTTTTATATAAGAATTGATTATGTTTGTTTTATTTTCAATAGAAGATACTCTGTCCGAATACTATAAATTTGCGTTTCAATAATCAGTTATAAGTACTTAGCGGTTTTTAAGTATGTTTAAAAAGGGGGGCGTTAAAAAATAATTTATTCTTAAAGTGGGCAGTAGACAAAAAAAGGTTGGGAACCTCTGCTCTATAAAAACTCCAATACACACTTGTCTTAATCTGTTTTCTACTCGTTTTTTTTTTGACGTTGGCAAACGAATTTCTTACCTTCATTTTAATTTCACGATCACTGTTGGCATTCAATTTCGTAACTAATATAGGAAATAATGCCTAAACAACTGCCTGTCTCTGTCAGTTTTGCTTCACCTAGGTTACCACAGAGCCGTGTGGCGCCGACTAAGAATAGCACCACCCCGTCTCATCCCGTGGTTGTCGTAAATGTCGAATATGGGAACAGCCGGAGGAAGGGCAGCCATTATGACAAAACCCCAATGAGCAAAGAACACACACCCAGACCGGTCGTTGTGACGATCTATGGGGAAAGCTAGTGTCCAGCGGTCGACGTGTTTCGGCAGAAATGATGATGATGGCTCGAAGACCAATATCATAACACTGTGTCAAGAAACACATAAAAATGATTAAAAATGTTTAAATCTCCAATTAAACCAACAAATTTTAGAAGATATGCCGACCATTACTTTTTGAATCCTGTTAAAAACAACGAAGACGACACAACTTCTGTGTCGTAATGTATTATGATTGGGTAACACAAATCTCACCCATGCAAAATATACCCAGACCTAGAACTAACGTAGTTCCAGACCTAGGTCTGGGTATATTTTGCATGATTCATCATCGTTTTATCTGTAGACCAAACAAATATTTAATCTGTAGAACAAAGCCGCGACGCGAACCAGTGCGCGGAAATCCAATTACCGTTATTATTAAAATACATACACAGTCCAACATACACAAATCTCGTTACATTGGTTTATAAATCGTAAGATTATTTCCTTATTTGACTAACGACCATGCCATTTATATCGAGTTGACATTTTTATGGGAAACTTCCTGACCGATCGGATCCGAGAAGCACATGTCATGTTCCGATAACTTATTTATTTTTTGTGCACTTGATCGGTCTCACGCAATCTGACGTGTTCGTGGCCAGTTGCCGGTGTTGCCCCATCTTAGGCGATTATTCACGCGATTTCAATTATCTATATGCCAGTCTGTATAATTATTACGGGCGGGTTATAAAAACTTAACTCCTATATGTTTATGTTCGTCGTGCACTCGTGCCTGAGTGATGAGAACCGTCTGGTGTTGCGGAATTACGCATATTAGGAGGCGGGATAGGGTTGTCTCTTTGTTTAAATTACGTTGGATACGATTAAAAAATCCGATAGCTTGAGATAGGTACCTGGATGGTCGAGACTTGGGAGGATCCTTTACAATCCTCTCCGAGAAGTGCTTGGGGGCAGCCTTTTTACAGCCGCTTGCTCTCCGCTAGAGGGGGGTACCACTTTACAGTCATCCCCTCTAAGATGTGCCTAAAGGCGTGGCACCAATAGGCGGCTCTAGTGTGATCTTACGAGGTTTTAGCCGGTAGGAGTACAGGTAAGGAGTTCCATATAGAATTGCCGCTGGACACTAATAAAAAATAAAAAAAAGGTACCTTGATGGTTTAACGAGCTTTAACTTTTGTCCGTTGTTTTGGAGTCTGGCTGTATATGATAAAATAATAACACTTTAAATTCACAGTTTTAGGTACTAAGTCCTGTTTTATATAACATAATCAGTCTAACCAATTTTTAATCTTAGGTAGACATGTGAGTATACAAATACAAAGATAAAAATATTTACTATAGCATGTATTTATTTAAAACAATCTATATCTATTAATGTCTATCTGTGTACTAAAATCTTTGTATCTTTATTTATATCTACTTATCTTTTAAACACTAATTACCTACGTTTATAACTGGCACTTATTTTCAGTGGGAAGATAATAAAAAACATGAATATTACAATAATACTTGTGCATTGAATAAAAATTATATGGCCAAGTTCTTTATGTTTTCTTTATGGCTGGTATATTCCTTGTCAAGTTGTAAATGGCCTGTGAAGTCTGTGATCTGTATAAATATTGTCATAAAGATACCAATAACAACTGGGATATTATTATATTGTTGAAGAGTTGAAACAATATTGCTGTATTTTTATTATTCAAACCAATATTATTATTGATTTTATAACTTTAATATTTCAGTTTCAACGCCGATGTCTAATAGTATGGATTTAGCGCTTTTGATACAAAACCTACTTCTAACGTTAGCTATAGCAAAAAAACAGCAACATGCAATATTGTTTAAAAAAGTTATAAACGAGCGATACATATAATAATGCTTAAATTGTTGTCCTTTTTTTCTAAATTACTAGCTATATTTATTTTAAAAGAATATCATTTGAACATTCACAATAGCATAATAGGCGGAACTTCCCAAGCGATGGCTGAATTTGAGCTGTTTCAATTTTGTACGTTTACAAAGCCAGCTTCTCATAAATAGTGAAACGACAACCCTGGTCACTTGGTATTTTCATTAAAGAAGCCGTACCATTAAAGACGTGCCATTCGGCTGAGCTCCTGGTGGCAATTAACGCGGTACAAAACTTTATTCAGATGTCGCTTCGCCGCGAGCCGTGATGGCTGAGGAAATTATTCCCAACCAAGCTGCCTATTGCGCCGTGCGCGCCATTTGACTAACATCTCGTCGAGCTGTAACCCTGGTACTTATTACGCTGTATGACTCTTTTCCAGTTGCTCTCTCATTTGTTATTTAGTTTATTTGTGTTGGTTTTCCATTGCTTGCTAGAGTTGCTAGTTAAGTCCTATTTTGAAGGTTTGCAGCAGATTTTACAAAATATGTATAATATATTGAGGTATGATACAGTTTTCTTTGCGTATTCTGACTAAAAAAATTATATCGATATTAAAAAATATTTTAAATATCGTTAGCTTAAATAGCGCACTAACAGTAATCTTTGCTTTCGCCTCTAGATAGGTACTATCTAGGGTTACAAAAGGTGATAAATAAATATGGAATTAACTGTATAATATCTTGCAAGATATATGTGAAGATTCCCCGGAATCATTGAGCCTCCAATCATATCATCTTGTAATGTCTACTGAAGATCATCATCATCACTGCTGATCTAAGGCCTCCCCATAGATTTCCACAACGACGTCGTGGTCGTCTGTCCATTTCGCTGGAAGCAACTGCTGAAGACAGGCCTCATTACTGCTTATTAAAATATGATATACAAAATTAATGCATAAGATACAGGACCAGAATTAATTAGATTGATTGCAAGTGTTGTTGTTTCATTAACATACACACACACACACGCACAAATCAGTCCGTAAACGCCCACAGCTGAACATGGGCCTGCCAATGTCGTATATTGCCATAATCACCACGCTTGGCAGGTGGATCAGTGATCGCAGTTGTTCTTATTAGCACACGGGAGGATGCTGCTGCCCATCCCCTTGATATGAAACCTGAGTCGCTTTTTGCGACACCTAATAATTATGTGGAGAGGGGTGGTCAATTCGTTGCCTGGAACCACACGGTAATAACATCTAGCCTTAATTGAATAAATAAAAACGATTTATTACATATTTTAAAAAAAAAAAATATATTAAAAAAAAGTAATAAAGCCCAAAGCTGATTATCATACCTACGTACTAAATGTTATGTGATGTTAATGTTATTTTAAATATTCATTTTAAGTACAAAATCGTTCACAAACCTTTGTAAAAAGAGAAAGACGCAATACCCGAATTAACCTTGGTCTAAATAATCTGAGAAACATAAACGCCCAGATAGATTACCGAGAGTCAACAGTAATTTATCAACAAAATTATATAAATACCTATTTGTTTTCTAAACATAACAGGCACAGGTCGCGCAATACATAAAATACGTACCTAATTAACTCAATTTGCTCAGTGGAGATCACTCTATTATATTTTAAGTATTGATCATATTTCACGCGGTATGTCAGTTTTATTTTCATCAGTGCACGTAATACAAATGTTACAGTTATACACAACGCAGCGCCCCACGCCGCGCTGCGACGATTACATATTTAATTCAACAATTCAGTATCACTTGAAACGTTAATTGAAAAGAATTGATGTTGGCAGCAGATACCGTTTACTTGCATGTCGGATTGAAACAAGCTTAGTGCATTTTCTTGTACTTTAAACTGAGTTATGAACAAGAATTTAGGACTGCAGTCTTGCAGTCAGCGTACATTCTATATATGTATATTATACAGATCGTTGTTTTAATAGGCAACTAGGAGTAATTTTTGGGCCCGTATTATAGAACGATACGATAAAACTAAGTAAAACCAAAGTCTAGATCTAATTAATCAAATATGAACCCTACATAATGGGTCTAGCACTTATATTCAATTGATGTAATCTCGTCTCAAGTTCTACTCGTGTTTTGATTCTTGATTACGATAACAATGTCTTAGATTTTCCTATTTTTATACATGTGTAAGAGTATATCACAACTAGCCTCTAAATCTAGCATCAATGTCGTTTATTGTTAGTGACATACTGACAACACAACTGGGCCGAGCATCAAATGTTGTACAATTTTAGATACACAATCATTTGTGTCGATGTGGTCGTGGTACCTACTAACGACGGCTGAAAAATGTAAATGGATCGTATATTTCAATGTTGGCATACAGTTCGTGTCAACAAAATACTGTAGTATAACTCCTCGAAGAGCCAAATGAGATCTATAGCATATGGAATAGAAGCTAGAGTCGCGACTCTGTGTGAAGTATCGTCGGTATGGAAATAGACGTCCGCAGTTGCGTGGGCGACCATCACATCTAAATATTATGGATACAAACATTCCAAATTAGCCACAGAGATTAAGTGGAATGTATACTTTAATAATATATTTTCCCTTAATACCAGAGCTGTCAACGTGTCGTTTTGTTTACGATAATTATGTAAACACGACGGTCGAACTCTAAATCAACAAGATTTCAATTGAAATGTTTTCCACAAAGTAAATTGATACACTCAAATATTTACCCACGCTCCTAGACCACAACCCGTACGTAGGCATCAAATAAATCCCTTTATTCTAGGGCTGTCTAATAATGTAATGAAAGGTCCAGACCCTTTTCAAAGACGATGTTACATGTTTTGAATACAATTATTGAAATTAGAATAAAATTACCATCACAAGTAAGAGGTGATCATGAATAATTTACGACATGAAGCATAAAAAAGTTTTAATTTATCTTAGCGTTTTCGTGATGAAAAGGTCTGAACGACCACAGTACATACGGAGTTTTCCCGGTGGCTATAAAATGGCTCATCTGACTGGAATATTACTTTGGGTAACCCTAGTCTCCGTGTCATTTGATAGCCCGGCTTTGCGGCACACCGACCGAACGAGCCGAGAATCCGTACTCACTAATACTAGGGGAACAGAGCATAGCCGAAAGTATAGAGTGCACATCCCAAACACGAATACACACACACTGGAACAAAGCACAGAATCGATACGGGAGGCCATGCCGCCACCCCGCGTACCATCGAGGGGATGAATTTAAATTATTCACAGCGGGTATAACTGCGTGCCGTCTTTAACAAACAAATTACGTATGCGCACCTAATAACGCGATACACGAGGCCCCGGCTTCTGGGCCGCCGAGCTTTCAATTATAACTTGGTAGGATAAGCGACGCGGGTAGGATTTGTAATTACCTCCGACCGATGGCTGCGTCGCGCTCGGAATTCACTAATTAGTTCAACTATGTCGTAATTACGAGCTCTGCGAAATCGTAAACGGTATTAAAAGCTTTTAACTCACTCAGTCACCACACAACGTATATTATTGTTGAATTTTCTTAATTAGTGCCGAGTACATAATTTATTGGCGCATTCAAAGTCTTGAATATTACATGTGAGAGATGGCTCAGCTCATTTAATGATGAACAAATAGCAGTATAGTTCAAGGTTGACTAATTGATTCAAATGTTAATAGTTTGACGAGCTACTTCATAAAAACATGTGCGATGATAAATTGCGTTTCTCATGTAATAAAATCTTGATAAATCAGATAATTGCAGAATTAAGTAAATCTTTCAAGCAATTATCTTTTCGAACTATACACTTACTTATATAGTATTCGCCAAATATGACATTCATAAAAATATATGAGTCAAACGGAACGCACCCGTATGTTAAGCTATGATTACGTTTTAGTTGGATTATTCTTGGATTAAACCTCAAAGCAATAACCTTGCAATGTGGCCTCAGAAAGGCGATTTTGAATAGCTAGCAATACGCAAATAAATAAAATAAATCGCCTGGCGCCAAAAATATTTGACTATCAAAGTTAGCATAAAAAAAATAAGTACCTGGTTTTATCATCTTTGACAATTTTATCGTGTTTGACTAATTACGTTCAGAGTATTCGTTTTCGCCGAATAGTTAGAATCAGTAAGTATTCGTATTAAAAAAAATAGTATTTGTTGTTTCACTGCTTATAATTATTACAAAGAAGCGTATTCAGTCTTCTACATAAAAGCAAACATCTAAAACATGGTCCTAAGACAATATTGCCTGTTAGCTAAAGGAATACCAGACATCTATTAAAGAAAAGGGAAATGCTCGCTTCAATCCCAATCATCTGCCCTAAACGCCGACACAAAGTAAGAAAGTAGGGAGCGTATAAAACGTCAAAAGAGATTGAATATCGATTGTTGAGTCGACAGCAATCTCGAGCTCTCGTCGGCGAGGAGACGCGAGGAGGCGCGAAGAGCGTGCAGGGACGTAGAGGGGCGCGGGCCACTTCCAACCCGTGACAATTTATGTTATTGGCACCGCGCTGTCCGCCAGCCGCCGGTGATACGGGACCCTCATGTAATTGTTCGTTGGATACCGCAGGATATTGGGGAATTAAACGAGAGCGATGATTGATTAGCCACCGAAAACGACTGCGAATATTGCGGCGCAGCGGCCAAATGAAAAATTAAGGATGAAACAGGGCGCCCTCACGTGCGGTGGAATAAATCAGAAACAGTTTAAAAAAACAAACGCTGTCATCGAAATGAAAGTGAATCGAAATCCCCGTAATCGGACCGCTTTGGACCAAAATAAAACTAAAACATGACGTGCATGCACGCCGCACTCGCCCGTTTACAGATTAAGCCAAAAAATCAACAAATATATATATTTTAATCCGACCCAACAGCATTCTCGCATTTCCGGCGGCAAAAACTCGCTCGCCGCGACACATGGGTGAGAAAAAACCCGAGTTATTATCTTAAGCCGAACCCAACAGAAACCATTAGTAAACAACACGGGCACAAAAGAGGGCAAAATAGCGGCTTATAAAAAAAGTTACAAAAAATCGGCTTTTGATCCCAAGTTCCCCTATATTTTGTTTGTGAAGGTTTTATTAGTCGACGAACTAGTCGAGCGATCAGATTCGTTGGTACATCGAACTCGTGTAGTTTTATTAGGAGTAATTGTTTTTTCTACGCTGACGTTCTACGGAAACTATAAAACTATTTCGATGGGAGTAAAGGAAATATTGACGAATAGACAGCTTTATGGGTAAATATTTCTAAATTATTTCAGATTTGCCTATTTAAAATTAAAAAGTTGTATCTTGAAATAACGATGTCGTGATGTATACAGTTTGAATGCCATGTGCGTTGCGACAAATCTGCGTTGCCTGTCGCAGCGAAACTTTCCACTGAACAAAGAGACCCACCCGCAGGTAAACGCCAGCTGCGGATTACTGCCGTGGCCAACAAAACAATCGACTCAATCCCGGATCCGGTCGACTAAATATGAAACGGCTCCACAGTCGACCCAACACGCTCCTACAACCAGAATACCGTATAACTAACTTAAATGGGTTTATGACAACTAGACGGGGGAATTTATTACAGCGAACTCAACGTTGTGTTATTCGAGTGACGACAGATTGAGTTTTGTGTTAATTGAAGTAATAATAGGGGAGCGTTCGAAGCATCTCTATATGCAAGCTGTCAATAATCCCGCAAAGATTACGAATGGAATAATATTCAGTTCCATAGCCGAATTGCAAAACCGTTAAATAAGTAACTGTAAATGTAAACAAACTGCGCACGCAGCGCCGAGCCGTGAGCAAAGTGGACGCGCGCGGAGCGTGAATCGTGATAACTTACAGATCACTGCAATTAATGTTGAATCAATTTGCTTTGCAGAAGCGAATATTTATTATCGTTTCAATTGTTCATGACATAATAAACGAGGACGTAACAAACCGCAGCGGAGCATAATACGAAGCGGAAATAATAATGGCATTTGTTGGAGTGGAACGCGCTGACGGCGCCGCGGGCCTTGCCTGGCCTCACATCCTAATTACGCCAATAATAATTACACAGTAGCTGCCGGCAGCTTGCGAACCACCACCTGACCGCTGCTGCTGTTTTGATCAACAGATTAATGAACTTCTAATAGAAGAAAAAACAATTAACTGTCTGGTTCACATTCAGTCTGAAATTAAATAAATTATGGCTATACATACTATTACATAGCTTTCCATTGCGTGTCCTGCCATCGCGATCAGAGTGGATGAGTAAAATAATTATGAAGGTGCATATATGTAGTTATTATTGCGATTCGTTCCGCAGCCCTACGAAGGATTTATGGGCCGATAGCCCATTTATTTAACGCTTCAAATCAATTAGTTCGTGTGGTTATTATAAATTTTTATTCACAGCATAAAGGCATGGAGTTTGGCTGAAGCAATAACGCAATTTTAAATGAATACGCCTGGGGCAGGTAACGCGATACGTGCGTTCGACGTATAAATAAAGTCGTTGAAGCGCAAAATTCATTGGAATTTATCACTCACGTCAGAGATGGTTCAATTTTGCACACCACTCAATACTTTTTGCACTTTCGTCAGTCAATTGCTCTTTGTGATATTTAACACTGACAGATTATTTACATCATTTTCGTTGTAAATTGCCGTTGAGTTACATGTACCGTTGATAGTAGCGGTATTAGAGGTACAAGAACGTATACTTCATAAGAAGTTCAATCAGTGGCAAAGCAGAAATTGATTTTAGAATCACCGTGACTTGCGGCACAAGCTCTAACATATTTATTAAATGTAAGCGGTGAGCTTGGCAGCCAGTTAGCAGTTAGTTTAGTGAGAACACTGATCAGCCGGCAATCAACATGTAAATTTATTCAGAGCGATCGGTATAATCGAGCGCTGCGGTGCTATTAACCTCATTTGTGACGACATATACATGTTAAATATCATGCTCCCCTGGTCACTTTGATAGTAATTATATTAATTTATCTCGTCTGCCATGGGTTTTTTATAATCCTTCCTGATCTCTTTTTTACTATGCGTAATCATAGCTTTTGAGAATTGAAATATATCATCTCAAGTTATTGATTAATGGGTAAGTTTCCTTATATAACTTCTAAACTTTCATTATACGACACAAGTTACTTACGCTCTTTCTCTTATCTTTTTATTATACCGTCATATTCAAGTAGATGCCCATTATGTGTAGATAAAATTAAGTCTAATCTTCTTTTATAAATATAAAACAAATGACCATGTTTGACTATATTATCACTTATATAATATATATATTAATTATGATGTGTATAAATCTGCACATTATCTTCCACTTCGAAATATTGTTGTCAATAATAAACCGTAACTAAAAAACAGTAGGTATTATGTGTTTTGTCAGATAAAACGCACAACGCATTTGAAACGAACGAATTGAAAATTATTGGCGAGGGTTATCGCCCCTTATTTGAAGCTCGGTCGGAATATAATAGTGTATTATTATACGACAGTTTAAGTACCAGGAGAGCAGACAATGGTCAAATACAGGCAGATACTGTATAAGCAAATACTGAATATACCCGGGTGAACAACATAGCATTAATAATATCTTCGTGTGATTTGAATTACCAATGCGTTAGCAGTTTGATTTCTTTTGCTATGAAATATAGAGGGGTGTCAAAATGCCTTGTGTTGATAGTGCCCACTGCCCTTTGGCACTTAACGGGATGCACTGGTGCGTGCATATTGATGAGAATTTAGGAGCCAGCAACAGAAGTTGTCAGAATATTGATAACATTTAATAACAATTTTCAAACCAATTGTAGTCATTATCTTTGTAACGATATATCGTAGGCACCGCCAACTTCAAAAGAAACTTGACCTCTGTCTCTATTATATCTTTTTTGTGTATATTTTACGCTATCATATTTTAATAAGACTGTAAGTAGATTAAAATCTTCGAATATTGTTAAACTAAAAGTAAAGACTTCAAAATTTATATCTCGTCTTTAATTATCACGCTTACAAACTTTTCCAGTTAGGGGGCCAACGTTAAATTGATTCCACAGGCTCTTTGGAAAATTTTTAGAGCCCCCGACAGTGATTAATGAATGGAATTTCGGAGACTGCGATGTGTTCGCAACCCTCGAGCGAATAATAACAAGAAAAGCAAAAGGGCGAGTCCCTCCATCTTGATTCACCCTATACATTTATGCGGTACAGTAATTTTGCTTGTGCCATAAAATATTGCGAACGGAGCATTGCTTAAGCAGCTGTCGTTGATAAAACTTTAATGTAACAAACTAACCATAATTTGATGTGGTTAAGCGTGATGAGTTCGTACGAGACGCGGTTTGCATAAACCTTTGGCAATAGCTCGGAGTCACGTCGCCATGATTAATGATGCGTGTCGTGCATTCGCTTAAGCATTGTGAAAGATGTTCATTGCATGCAGGTGCACAAGCCGACGAGGATTCTTCACTGGTGGTATTTTATTAACGGAGTAACTTTACTATTATATTTTATAGCAGGCAGGGAAAGCGGCTGGTGATTACCAGGAGTTAACGAGCCGATCCCCATTACTTATGCTGTTCTCTATGTGTACCGCGCATGACAACTTGTAACAACATTAAATTCTCAATACGATCCAGCTTTGCATTTCTATGTCTTGTAACAACATTACATTCTCAATACGATCCAACTTTGCATTTCTATGTGATCACTTTCGAGTCACGAATTTACCATTATAGTGTGCGGCGTTAAGATTGGTGTACTCAAAAGGGAAACTAACAATTTTGTTAATGGTTTTAAATTGACGGGTGAAGCTATGTTTCTTCCCAAAAAAAGTAAAACCTTTGCTACATTGATAGGATTTACTATTAACCCAGTTATAAAAATATAAAACTAAGTTAAGTGTGTGACGTGTCAGTATAGTCTAGTTGTGCTAATGATAATGTGATGATTTTTAAACTTACACAACCGACAATAGTGAAGGATACACACTACAAAAGATTTAACTGCATCATCAGAATATTAATCGCTTCTCTGACAAAATATTAGACGTTGAACTTTTAGTAGACAGGTATTTTATCATTATCTTTATGCTTTTGTGAGACTTGGTTGAAATCAGACAAAATTCAGTTTAATGTCAATATCAGCTAAGGGAGGATACTTAAATTCTGTGATAATAATTTAAAATTCAAAGGAAGAAACGACACAGTTTACTCTACTGATCGCTTATGCAAAGTATCATGTGCAGAAATAGAAAGTTATGTTCACGGACCGTCAGCATAAAATTTTTGGTCTTTGTTAACAACAATGGAAGAAATATTAATGAAAGTACTTGTAGAATCAACTGAAATTAAGTGGACTTTGGCTGTATTTAATTCCTTACACATCGTGAATGAACCCAAGGTTTACTGCCACCACTTTTGATTGATAATATTTTTTGAACTATGCTGTTCGTGCTAAGATGTTTTTAAAAATGTAGATGGGTTTCCCGCGCTCTATGATGGTCACATGAAAGCAAGGTAATTGCCCGGGATTCACTTAGTCACGTAACGACCAGTGATGCCTTCCTGTATCTATAGAACTTTATGCACGAATTATACTGCAACTGCCAGAAAAAAACTTATGTATGGAAGATTTTATGAATAGGCTACTAAAGGCATTAGGAAAAGTTTATGTTCTTTCTTTGCAACTTATATTATGAAAACCCTCTTACTTTTGATCAGTCCTTTCATGATTACGTAAGCAACTATTCTAAATTGTTTAAAAGGGTATATACGCTTGCTAAAGTTAACTTAATTAGTCACACAATAAGTGAATTAGACAAAAGAATTAAAGCCATATGGAAAGTTATTAACTTAGAAATTGGAAAAATAAAAAAGGGATGGGGACTGTGCCAGAAAATGTAGAAGACGCTAATACTTATGAAAAGTTTTTCGCAAATATACTAATTAGAGGGCACGAAGTTACTACACTCGTCATCTTCCTTTGCGGGGTCAATGCTGAAAACATATTATTCTAAGGATATTCCAAATTTTGATTTTAAACATGTCACTTCCAGTACTGTAAATAAGTCTTTTAAGAGTTTAAATATAATAAATACCAAAGATCTATGGGGTATTTCTGTAATCTGTAATCGATAACAGTGCCCCGATAGTAACAAGAATTTTTAACCTTTATATAATAGTTAGTGACACTTTTCCTGATCTGATGAAACACAGTAAAGTGGTCTCAATTCTCAATTCAGGCTATAAGTATAATTCCTCAAACTATAGACCGGTGTCTGTTGTCCAGCTTTAAGTAAAGTCTTTGAATGAATAATGCCTGTTCATGTCTCATTTAACAAAATTAGGATATTACATTCCTTGCAGTTCGGCTTCTCGAAAGGTAGATTGACGACAGAATAGAAATTAATCAATCACGTTTCGGAAACCTGGGAGGGCTTACGGGGTGCTATTGGTATCATCTGTGATCTTTTCACGGCTTTTGATTGCGTGGATCGCAACACACTCATTTGTAAGCTATGGTATAACTGAATTAGTGGAAGAGCTAGTATTATCCTATCTTTCAGAAAGACAGCAAAAGTATGTTTACACGGTATAAAATCACAAGCATCTAGTGAAAATGGGCGTGCCTCAAGGTTTGATTCTGAGTCTTTTTTGTTCGTTGCTTACATAATTTATCTGCCATGCATGATGACTGAATTATTTGAAATAAATATATCAGCCGATAACACATACCTTATTAAAAATCTATAGAAATCATGGAGAATTTTTACATGTAAATGATAGCTTATCTTCTCTATATAAATGGTTTGCTGCAAACAATCTTATGGTAAACAGTAATAAAACTAAATGTTTAAAATTTTCGCTACCACAGGTAACTAAAGTCGAATTAAACTTAGCGCTTGAAGGTAACGAATTTGATGTTGTAAAGAAAACAGTTTTATACCCGGGTATCACTATTGATTGATTCAAAGTTACAATGAGAACCTCACATCACAGCTTTGTCAAGCAGGGTAAGTTCTGCTGCATGTGCAGTAAGATAGATCAGGCAGCTCACTGACGTAGCACTGTCAGGCTAGTGTATTTCACGTATTTCCATCATCAGCATCATGTCCTATGGCACAAGCATCTGGGGCCAGCAGCAGATTTTGACTCAATTTTTGTATTACAGAAAAGGGCTACCCGCGCTATCTATGACGTGGCCCTCGCAATTCGCTTCGAGTTTTTTTAAGTAATCCATATACTCACTCTGCAGTCACTTTATATCTTCGCAAATATAATGTACGTGCGTAATCACCTCAATTCGTTTAGGTATAAAAAATTACTATCATGACAAATATACTAGAACTAGAAATACACATAAAATAGTGTAGTGTCTACGATAGTCCGATTCTATAATAAGTTATCTACTAAAACAAATTACATATCTTACTTATGGGAAGTTTAAAGTAAGCTTGAATCAATTCTTATAAAAACACCTATCATAAAATCAAAGACTATGTTGACGACATGGTTGACGACATGTAGTGTTAATTCACATGCGGCTTCCCTGGAAACGATATTTATCCGCATTGTATTGCTGGAAAATGTTTTTCAATGTAATTGTCTAAAATAATGTGTATAATGCGCGTAAAATTGTCTGTTAGGACCTAATTACTGAATAAGTTATTAAATTGAAAACCTAGATTTTAAAACTGGTTGAACGTAGAACAGTTCCCAATTATTATTCAAGTACTTATACAAATCTTAAATGTAGATCAAATCATAAAACAATGCTTGACTGTAAACTTTAAGTGTTGGTAGCTTTGTGCTGAATAATTTGGCTTTTGCAATTCTGCATCAAAGATACACAGCCTTATTTGCCACGGAGGCCACAATCGCATTAATTTGTGGAGTGCAGCGGGTATTGTGACGTCGACGGGGAGAGGGAGACGGCCCGCTCTGGGGTGATTTAATGAACCGATGCGGCAGGCGACAGGCGCGGATTACACCCCACGACCGTTTGCACTCAATCAAGCTCGCAAACAGCCCTAAGCCCAAACAATTAAATACACTGTTCCGAAACAATTGGATACACACGTGATAAAAGCTATCGGACGATTGGCGCGCGATAATCGTTATCACCGACTATTGGATGTTCGTTAGACTATGAGCACTGACTACTTTATGCACTTACCATGATGCTTTGGTGACCGTCGCAGTTCCACTCCGTTCAATGAAGAGACAACCTATGCGTAACACAGGGGACATAAAATGCTACAGCTCCGAATAAGTTCTTTTAATATAGTTGACGTATTAAAATAGTCATACCTTTTAGACTAAAAAACTACATGCCAACAAGCTGTCACTGATATCTGATATTTGGGCTAGGTCGCAAATGCTACTCGGGGGTCGCGGGTGCGCAGATTGGGGAGTCTGCGTGCTCACACCGAGCGACCCCCGGGAGGACGGTGGCGCGCACGTGGTCACGTGCCGCCGTGTGCGCAACATAGCGCAAAGCGAGGCTTGGGGGGATCCTTTACAATCCTCCCCGAGAAGTGCCTGGGGGGGCGACCTTTTTACAGTCGTGTTCCCTCCGCTAGAGGGAGTGACCGCTTTACAGTCATCCCTTCTGAGATGTGCCTAAAGGCGTGGCACCAATGGGCGGCTCTAGTGTGATCTTACGAGGACCTGGAGCCCCCCTTCGGTGCCGAAGATGACCGCTCCAGTGGTTTTAGCCGGTAGGAGTCCGGCATACCCCTTCACCCTTCCCCGGGGTGAAGGAAGTTCCATGTAGAATTTCCACTGGACATCAATAAAAAAAAAAAAAAATGCTAAGTCGCTCAGCGAGCTATATTCAATAGGTTTATAAAGGAAAACGAGTTTTTCAGGACAAGAACCAGAATCTCCGAATTAACATATTCAGCAAGTCAAATACTACTACTGACCATGTCTGCCGAAGGAAGGACCTATGGGTATTAGAGAAGACGGGTCAATAGTAGTAACCACAAATTAGCTAACTTGGTGGACTGACCACATGAAAATGGGTAAACGTGGTGCGATAGCAGAGGACAGGGCTATAGTGTACATGTGGGTAATTCTTATGTTCAGCAGCAAATGGTAACAGGAGTTTGAAAGATTAACTTGGACTACAGGTATATTACTATTACATAACAGCTTCCCTAAACGTCAAACTCGACTGCATGTATACACCCACGCCCTTTGACCGACTAAGTCCAAGTCTGACAAACAGTGAGATTGCCAGCTTAAATATTTAAAGCCGATTGATTTTGATTGACTTTTGGACTTGTTTAAGTCGTTCCAACCGAAAAAGATAAAGGGATCGTTAGCTAGGTAGTTTGCAATTTGGGACCATAAAAGTTGAGTCAGTACCTTAGATTCCGTTTTTTGTTTCTTAGCTGGAGGCTGCGAACTGTTTGTTTCTTGCCTCGAGTCGTCTGGTTCAGGTATGGGAGGTGCGGAAGACGCATGCGTCGCATGCGACGTGTGATGCGTGTGCTGCGCGGGCGCCGGCGCTGGCGGAGGTGGGGGAGCAGGCGTGGGCGCCACGGGCGCCAGAGGCGCGGGCGCTGCTGGAGGCTTGGTTTCTAAGCGCGGCGCAGGCGCGGGCCGCGGTTCGGGCTTTACAGGTGCAGAGTGCGCGGAGTGCGCAGGGTGCGCGGTGTGCACTGTGTGCGCTGCGTGCGCAGTATGCGCAGTGTGCGCAGCGTGCACGGTATGCGCGGCGTGCGGCGCGGGCGCGGCGAGCGCAGGCGTGTGCAGCGGTGGCTGCGCAGGCGGGCCGGGCGCATTGGGTGGCGGTGGCACGCGGGCCACGCCGTTGACATCATGCGGCGGATGCGGGTGGTGATGCTTGTCGCGTGCCTTATCGCGTCGGTGCCCCCCGGAGCCACGCTTAACGGCGGCGGGCGGCGCGGCTTGCGCAGGCACTGAGGCCTTAGGTTCGCCGTTCATCTCGTTTGACTTGACGATCTCGTGCTTGGCCTCGGAGCTCTTGGTGCCAGGCTTGGTGCGCTTGATCTTCATCTTGAGCGCGGTGCGCTGTGCGTCAGGTTCGGCGCGCGCCGCCATGCCGCCCGCCTCGTCCGTCTTCTCTATGTCGGCATCGAGGTCAATGATCAGGTCGCCGATGCCGATGTCCCACTCGTTGTCATCGTACTCGAAGTTGGCGGGGTGCGCGTGGGGCGCGGGGCGAGCTCCGCCGGCCGGCGCGCCCTCCCTCATTGGCGCCGCCATGCGCGCCGGCTGCCCGCGCCCGCCCCCCGCTGCCCCTCACACGCACACACCATTGTAGCCCTGCAACAATATCATCATCTCATCTACTCTTCAACAACAACACAAGAGAAATATAAATTGTCTAATTGTCTCCTCACCAAAGGATGTCATGAAAATGGAATTGATATAGAGATATCGTTAAGCACTTAATTCATAATTTAATATATAATTCTTCAGATCAGTATAACTGATATACACAAAACAAAAATTAAGATAGATTCGTAAGACAGATACGTGGTCATTGTTTTACGGCGAAATCTAAAATATCAATAGATGAATAATATTCACGATAGAGCAACGATTGATTAAGGCGATGTTCAATTACTTTTTTATCGACATGTATCGATGTATAGAAAATATAGATGAAATTTGAATAACAGCAAGCGAGCTCACCGACTCTTGAGCTATAAAAATTAATACAGCGCCGTAAAAACCACTTAAATGAACATGTCCATTTAAAATTATTCCTTTATAGAAATTTCATATCGTACGAAGTTATAACCAATTCAAAGGGGCAATAATCGTAAAATAGTCATAAAACAGCGCAGATAAGCCCGGTTACTCTCACAAAGCGTAACATAAACCCGGTCTAGGTGCGTACTTAGTGCCACAGCTATGCGTAGTTATTGCAATTTACAACTGTGACCATTAGAATAATAGAAGAAGCAAACTGCAGGCAACGCGTACCTACTAACGGCCGAAATTAATAATCAAATTATTCCGTAATCTTTTGATTTTCGACTAGGGATTTGTCTCTTTCTGTGTTAAATGTGATCTTAACACAAAACCGGATGAAGTACAAAACCTTAAATGTAAAGATTGTGAATTAGATAGATTATTAATTTCTGCCGTAAAACATTAAAATGTTACTCAGAGCTCTGCTATTTAAAACTGTAAGTTTATGTCGAGAATTTTAAAAGCCAACTATACTTTTCGTGTCTACGTGCCATTTAGAAACCCATTATCGTGTTATCTATAGTACTGGGACTGCTTTATTTTTAAACACACCCACCCTTTCAACGTCCAAATAAAAAAAATGGTTCGCTATGCCAAACACACGAAATGTCGAAATACATTAATTATTTAAGTATTACCTTTTAGATAGAATAATTATGAAAGATAAATCTTCATGTTGATTGTTCACTTAATGGTCGCTACTATTCAATAAAATGCAATTTGATAATCACAATAAATATGATGTCTTCATAAACAACATCTTTGATTAACTGTGTACATTAATGCAATGCAAATAATTTAAATGGTTTTGAACATGGCTCGTTTTATGCCTGAATGGAGCAGTTTCTAATTTAATAGGAAAACAGAGCAACAGGGGTGTTATTATTTCAAGGTTGTCAAAATTTACATTACTAAGAATAAAAAGAACAAGCGTTGATATCGGATAGGCAAATTAGGATCCATGATTGTTCTTATTAACTATGGTTAATGAACGTCTATATCAACAAGATTCTTAGATTTTGTAGAAATTCCAATACGAGACATAATTTTTATTAATGTTCTTGAAAAATCTGTCTTGCACGTTTTCTCTGCAAATCTTGATCTGCGTTTTTAATATTTATCCTTTAAATAATCCGTCTAACTCTTATGAAAAACAACCTAAGTAAGTTCAGATGAAAAGATTTCCTTTGCAACATTTTTATCTCGACGATAGGTATCGCTATGTCCCCAAGCACTTTACGAAAGTTCTAAGTAGTGTGGAAAACTTTGTATATGGCTGGCAACCCTACATAGACCGGGCAGTTTATAGCGACGGCGACGATGCCGGCTTGACTGCGCCCTTTTGATAACTCCTCGTAACTTTTTTATGACGCGCGTGCTTATGCGAGCCTGGTACAAACGCTTCAGCATTTACTCGAAAAGTCGTTGCTGTATATAAAAAAAACATGCTTAGAAAATACCCCGAGGGTTTTGTTTCACTGGAGACTTGTTTTGGAAATGAAAAGGATATGTCACTTTTTAACTATTGCTCGTATGTCATTTCAAAATGACACTATGAATTCGTTTTTAATGGAAACTTCAAAGTACGAACTCTACAACCAAAATGAAAATAAGAAAAAAAATGGTAGTAAGTACATATTTAACCGCTCACCAAAAACCCCGGGGATGTATAAATACAACAAACTATGTACATTTCTTAATGCCTGCCGAGGACCCTGACGACCCCCTCCCTCCGGTCACGGCAGACGAGGTCAGAAATCTCGTGAAAAAGATTCACCCTCGCAAAGCCCCCGGCTCTGACGGTATCACCAACAAGGTGATTAAACTCTTCCCCGAACGTCTTATCGCCTTAATGACCGTCATCTTCAATGCGGCATTAAACAATAACCTATTTCCGCATACGTGGAAACAGGCCACCGTTATCGGTATTCCCAAACCCGGTAAGCCCAAGTGCGAGCCTTCCAGCTATCGCCCCATAAGCCTTCTCAATTCTCTTGCGAAGATTTATGAGCGGATTATCTATTCCCGATTAAAGGATTATGCCGATTCCAAGAAACTCATTCCCGACGAACAGTTTGGTTTTAGAACCAAACACTCGTGTGTACAACAAGTCCACCGACTAGTTGAACACATCACGTTCGGATTCTCACGCGGCCTGATGACGGGAGTCCTCTTTTTCGATGTTGCGAAAGCATTTGACAAAGTCTGGCACAATGGCTTATTATATAAGTTGTACCAACTCGGAGTGCCTGACCGTCTCGTTCTCATCATACGAGACTTCTTGTCAAATCGCAGTTTCCGATATCGAATCACGGGCGCTCTCTCTTCCCCCCACCCCATTAGAGCCGGAGTCCCACAAGGATCCGTGCTAGCCCCATTATTGTTCACACTGTACACCAGTGACCTCCCCAAAAGACCTGCTAATACGACCCAATTAGCACTGTTCGCAGATGACACGGCCATATTCTACTCTGGTAGCAGTCCCGATAGTATAACTAAGATCCTCCAAACCACAGCCAACGTCTACGGTAAATGGTTTAGGAAATGGCGGATCGAAGTTAACCCTATCAAAAGTAAAGCCGTCCTATTTTGCAAATTAGGCGACGACCACCCACGCTTCAGGGAGATCTCGATGCTGGGCCAATCCGTTCCTTGGGAACCGCACGCCAAGTATCTTGGAGTCACCCTAGACAAAAAACTGACCTTCATTCCCCACACAAAGATGGTGCGTGCCCGCGCTGCCTTTGTGCTCGGTCGCCTTCACTATATTCTGAACGCTCGTAGTAAATTATCCCTTAGAAATAAGGTGAGAATTTACACCACATGCATTCGACCCATCATGACCTATGCCAGCCCAGTGTTCGCACACGCCGAATCATACCCACTCCGTAGATTAGAAACCCTCCAAACCCGTTTCATGCGCAAGGCCACCGGAGCGCCTCTGTACATGCGAAACGACCAACTCCATTTCGACCTTAACTTGCCGACCATCAGGCAATTTATGAAACAAGCGTCCAAACGCTATCTCGATTCTGCCCTGTCCCACCCAAATCCCCTTGTGGTATCAGCCGCCGACTACGAACCCTCCCGTATCAGTAGAGTACGCCGCCCGAGGCACGTTCTGGTCGATCCAGACGATAAAATCACGTTAGATCACATGAAGAGACTCGCGTTGTCTCGTTCACTGAACACCCGACCGTTGTACCGCCCTCGCCGCCGAGGATGCCCGCCTCACCGACGTCGCGGAGGCCTATCGCCGCGTCACCTTCCCGTTCAAGTTAGCACTTCTCCCTCCCGTCTCTTGCTCGCGCCGGCCCGTGCCGAGCCTGTAGCTTTAAATGTCCCTTAATACAATTTAAATAATACCGATCCAGCTGTCCCCAAAACAATAGCTTGATATCCCCAGCAACGCCCTAAGCCGAGGTCCGTGTCCCGCAGGGGGCGCCCTTAGCGAAAGTTGCTTAGTTTTTAATAATTAATTTAAGCCTGGCTGGAGGCCTCTTTTGGCTTCGCCAGCAAATGACCGGTTAAGCAACCACATTTCCCAGAAATGTATGCGAGAAGCCCAACAAAAAAAAAAAAAAAAAAAAAAAAAAAAAAAAAAAAAAAAAAAAAAAACATTTCTTAAATCACATTCCGTGTCTGACGCTCGCCGCAGACGGTCGTGCAGTGCTCGCGCTCCCCGATCAGTGTGCTGTGTAGTGTTTGTTCGCAATCCGTCCCGTCGGATTGCAGTCACTTCAATTAAATCACGCGTTGCCTTTTTCAAGGCGACTACTGATTTTTGTTTCTTTGACCGATTAAATTCATCGAGTTATTGTGCCCCTTCAGGGAAAAACCACTGTTTCACTGCAATCACTGCCAACGAAGCCGAGTGGGGTGTTGACCCGGCACACCCGCCTAGCCCCATCAGGGCAAAGCAGTTAGTCGGCAGCGGACTAGGACCACCGGCCTTGGGGGCTACCCTAGTCGACCCTAGTTCGAGTCTACATTTTCAGATTATACAGTCTCTTGCGGGCGATACCTTATCGCCCCTTGCAAAAGAGCTGTCAGGGACCCGTTTGCCCATTAAGACTGGCCACGGATGGTACTAGCTTAGGGCTCACCACAGGTACTCACACCTCCCTGCCTATACCCGGCAGGGAGGGTTTGTTACACACCCCCGGGCCCATCCAACCCGGGAGGTTAGGGACCGCGTAAATCGCGTTTGTTCCTCCGCGCTTATAGCGTATTTTTGTTTTCGTCCCCCCGTCCGCCATTTTGTTTTATAAACAAAATGGCCGACGACGCCACGCTGTGGAAAAATATTAGGGAGATCCTCCTAAAGGACCCCTACTTTGTTGCCAAGTATGGCAACCTTCTCTCCCCACTAGAGCCAGGCACAAAAGTGCAGCCCCCCCGAAGCCCCAGCTATCCCGAACCCAAAAAAAGGGGCACAACCCCCGAACTAGATGCCGGCATATCATCCGCCCCTCAGGCAAAAGCCCCCCTCCCCACCGCCAGCACGAACGCCTCCACGTCTCCCGAAGCCGACATGCCCATACTCTCTGACGTGTCGGACATGTCAGAGACCGAGGACTCTCCCCCTCCCCCCCAAATCCCCTCCTCCGATTCGGCCTCTGACGAGTTCCAACTCGTCAGCGGTAGCCGTAAAAAGCGGGCCCGCAAGGCCAAGTCCTCTGCTCAAGCAGCGCCCGCTAAAGCCCCGAAAACGGACGAGGCTTCGTCCTCCGCTCCGCCCTCTGCCCCTGTCCCCACAACGGCCTCTTCTCAGGCCAGTCTTCCCCCTACCCCTACCCCCGCTAACTCCCAATCCCAGCCCGCCAAGGTCCCTAAAAAGGACAAAAAACCGCCTGCTATATACATTCAGGCCAAGGACAAGTGGAATGACGTGTCCAAAATGTGTATAGAGCTAGGTATTAACTACCTAAGTGCCCGCACCACAGCCGTCGGGGTCAAAGTGGCAGTTCCCACTGCCCAAGACTTCAGGTCTTTGAACCGTGCCCTCCAAGACAGGAACGTGTACTTTCACACGTACTCTCTCGCTGAGGAACGCCCACTCCGGGTAGTCCTTAAAGGCATCCCCAAGGAGATCGACACCGACTCCATCAAAGACGACCTTCTGTCGCAAAGTATCCCCGTCCTCGAAGTTCATCGCATGCACGCTGGTCGCAACGGTGAAGCTTACGATATGGTCCTCGCCATATGCGAAAAGACCGCCGATAATGATCGGAAGATTTTTAATATCAAGACTGTATGCCACCTCTCAGGCATCAAAATCGAACCTCCCCATCGTTATGGTCCTCCCGGGCAGTGTCACCGCTGCCAACTCTATGGTCACGCGCAGCGACACTGCTACGCCAAACCTAGGTGCGTTAAGTGCCTAGGTGACCACAGCACCTCCGACTGCGATCGCCCCAAAGATCGCACGCAATGCACAGAGCCTCCGAGTTGTGTGCTTTGCGGTGAGTCGGGTCATCCCGCGAATTATCGCGGATGCCCCAAAGCACCGCGCGCTAACAACAAGGCAGCAAAGCGCAAAGCGGCTACCCAAGCCTTCGCGGCCGCCCATTACGCCTCTCAGGCCCCTCCCACGTCCCAACGACTCAGCCCTCAAAGGCCATCGCCGTGGAACGCGCTGAATCACCAGCAAGCGTTCCCCGCCCTGAGGCCTAGTTTACTGACCCAACAGGCGACCCAAGCGTCAGCGATTCCCTCGCTGATGACCGCCCCCCATACGGCACCGTACCTTCCCGTGCCGTACAACCAACCCGCACCACAAGTGCACTCTCAGAGGGCCGCCCCTCCCTCACCCCTTCTCAAAACTGACGACCTCTCAGTTTGCCTCGGTCTTCTCAACTCTGTCGACCCGAACAGAGTCGCCCAAATGGCCGCAGCCATTAGGGCAAACCAGGGCCAATACGGCCTCATGCTAGTTCTCAGCGACTTCGCTGATGTTTCATCCGCCCTCCTCTCCTACCGCGTTCATCCGTAATGGATTCACAAAGCAGGTGCAGAATAAAACCCCGATCCCTTAAAATAGGCATCTTCAATGCCAACAGCATTAATGGCCAAAAAGACGAAATCGCCTTATTCCTCCGCGACCACCTTATTGACATTATGTTGATACAAGAGTCCTTTTTGAAACCCTCTCACAGGAACCCTAGAATTGCAAACTATGATATAGTGCGCAACGATAGGACCCACTCCCGTGGAGGAGGCACTCTTATCTACTATATCCCTTTATTGCATGCCCCTAGATACCCCGTCCCTTTCCAATCTAGAGGCATCTGTGTGCAGAATAGGCATGACAGGTCATCAACCGATCACTATAGTGTCGGCTTACCAATCCCCCAATGCCCAAGACGATCCAATCCAATCGGATCTCGAAGCACTCTTCGATCTAGGCGACTCCGTCATAGTGGCGGGAGATCTCAATGCCAAACATGAGTCTTGGAACTGTCTCACCCACAACCACAGAGGAAGTAAATTATACTCCCTCAGTAACCTCCTCAATTTTGACATCATCGCCCCGATGTATCCCACTCACTACCCCAGCAATGTTAATCATCGCCCTGATATACTCGACATAGCACTTCTAATGAATGTCAACCTCAAGTTGCATTCCATTGAAATACTACAAGAGCTAGACTCCGATCACCGTCCTGTGATCCTTCACCTCACCTCCCGCTTTGGCCCCACGGACACAGGGCTACCCCCTCAGACCATTGTGACGACGGACTGGAGGAAAGTTAGGCAACGCCTCAACGACCCCTCGTCCGCTCAGTTAGATAGAATTCCCGAATGCATAACGTCAGTCGCAGACACGCTAGGCGCGATCGACTCCCTCACCGGGCATGTACAGTCCGTCGTGGACGAGTGTTCACGGCGAGTTCCTGCGATGGAAGACCATCGCATGAAACTCCCTGACGATGTACGTGCACTGATGACGGAGAAGAACGCAGCCCTTAGAGCGTACTCATCTTTTCCCAGCGAACCCAATCGCCTCTTTATGCGCCACCTGCATCGTGCTGTCAAGGAACGTATCAAGGAGTGCCGAGAGGCTAACTGGGATAAGATGTTGGGCGACTTAGAGCCAACCCACCTTGCGTTCTGGCATCTGCAACGGAAACTCAAATCCGAAACATCCAATGCTGTCCCCCCCCTCAACCGTCCCAACCAAAGGCCGGCCTTTGATGACGACGAAAAATCCGAATGCCTAGCTGACAGTCTAGAAGCGCAATGTTCCCCAAGCACTCTACCTGTAGACCAAGCTCACCTCAAAAAGGTTGACGCTGAAGTCGAACGTAGAGCAGCTATTCCGCCTGCCGAGGACCCTGACGACCCCCTCCCTCCGGTCACGGCAGACGAGGTCAGAAATCTCGTGAAAAAGATTCACCCTCGCAAAGCCCCCGGCTCTGACGGTATCACCAACAAGGTGATTAAACTCTTCCCCGAACGTCTTATCGGCTTAATGACCGTCATCTTCAATGCGGCATTAAACAATAACCTATTTCCGCATACGTGGAAACAGGCCACCGTTATCGGTATTCCCAAACCCGGTAAGCCCAAGTGCGAGCCTTCCAGCTATCGCCCCATAAGCCTTCTCAATTCTCTTGCGAAGATTTATGAGCGGATTATCTATTCCCGATTAAAGGATTATGCCGATTCCAAGAAACTCATTCCCGACGAACAGTTTGGTTTTAGAACCAAACACTCGTGTGTACAACAAGTCCACCGACTAGTTGAACACATCACGTTCGGATTCTCACGCGGCCTGATGACGGGAGTCCTCTTTTTCGATGTTGCGAAAGCATTTGACAAAGTCTGGCACAATGGCTTATTATATAAGTTGTACCAACTCGGAGTGCCTGACCGTCTCGTTCTCATCATACGAGACTTCTTGTCAAATCGCAGTTTCCGATATCGAATCACGGGCGCTCTCTCTTCCCCCCACCCCATTAGAGCCGGAGTCCCACAAGGATCCGTGCTAGCCCCATTATTGTTCACACTGTACACCAGTGACCTCCCCAAAAGACCTGCTAATACGACCCAATTAGCACTGTTCGCAGATGACACGGCCATATTCTACTCTGGTAGCAGTCCCGATAGTATAACTAAGATCCTCCAAACCACAGCCAACGTCTACGGTAAATGGTTTAGGAAATGGCGGATCGAAGTTAACCCTATCAAAAGTAAAGCCGTCCTATTTTGCAAATTAGGCGACGACCACCCACGCTTCAGGGAGATCTCGATGCTGGGCCAATCGGTTCCTTGGGAACCGCACGCCAAGTATCTTGGAGTCACCCTAGACAAAAAACTGACCTTCATTCCCCACACAAAGATGGTGCGTGCCCGCGCTGCCTTTGTGCTCGGTCGCCTTCACTATATTCTGAACGCTCGTAGTAAATTATCCCTTAGAAATAAGGTGAGAATTTACACCACATGCATTCGACCCATCATGACCTATGCCAGCCCAGTGTTCGCACACGCCGAATCATACCCACTCCGTAGATTAGAAACCCTCCAAACCCGTTTCATGCGCAAGGCCACCGGAGCGCCTCTGTACATGCGAAACGACCAACTCCATTTCGACCTTAACTTGCCGACCATCAGGCAATTTATGAAACAAGCGTCCAAACGCTATCTCGATTCTGCCCTGTCCCACCCAAATCCCCTTGTGGTATCAGCCGCCGACTACGAACCCTCCCGTATCAGTAGAGTACGCCGCCCGAGGCACGTTCTGGTCGATCCAGACGATAAAATCACGTTAGATCACATGAAGAGACTCGCGTTGTCTCGTTCACTGAACACCCGACCGTTGTACCGCCCTCGCCGCCGAGGATGCCCGCCTCACCGACGTCGCGGAGGCCTATCGCCGCGTCACCTTCCCGTTCAAGTTAGCACTTCTCCCTCCCGTCTCTTGCTCGCGCCGGCCCGTGCCGAGCCTGTAGCT
Organism: Diloba caeruleocephala; assembly: GCA_947459985.1. Lineage (NCBI taxonomy): Eukaryota > Metazoa > Arthropoda > Insecta > Lepidoptera > Noctuidae > Diloba > Diloba caeruleocephala. The sequence goes on along the minus strand of OX381621.1, from coordinate 7,335,646 downwards.
TTAAATGTCCCTTAATACAATTTAAATAATACCGATCCAGCTGTCCCCAAAACAATAGCTTGATATCCCCAGCAACGCCCTAAGCCGAGGTCCGTGTCCCGTAGGGGGCGCCCTTAGCGAAAGTTGCTTAGTTTTTAATAATTAATTTAAGCCTGGCTGGAGGCCTCTTTTGGCTTCGCCAGCAAATGACCGGTTAAGCAACCACATTTCCCAGAAATGTATGCGAGAAGCCCAACAAAAAAAAAAAAAAAAAAAAACATTTCTTAACAAAATACCGATTGCACAACCAAATTAATAAATGCACATTAAAATTAGCACTTTAAATACTATATGCATTAATTCAAGTTCATAATCTAATGTCACGAGATTAATTAGCTCGAAAAATTTCTAAACCTAGAATAATCCAAGTTCTTCGGGGTAAATTTCGAAATACAACTAAAATAATTTTGAAAGTACCTTTACCTAGTACCTAGATTTACAAGGGTACTTGTAAATCTTTTTTTTATTATTATAGATCTTTAGTGGAAATTCATCATGGACTTCCTCCGCCCCGGGGAAGGACAAAGGGGCATACCGGCTAAAACCACTGGCGCCAATGATATTATACCATAGATAATTATGTTACGTCCATATTAAATGGCGCGCAAAATACAGTCTCGCTTGCACAACCATGTCATGAGAAAGAAGATACAATAACAACAAGAGTAAAAGAGATAGCTATCTAGGCGAACGGATTGCAAGGTGCTACAATTGGGGGAGTTTTGGTTCTTACTTTTGGCACCCATGTAACATATGTACTTCTTTTTAATCTATACGAATAAATAAAATTGAAGTGTCTGTTTGTAATGTCAAAATAACAGCCTTTTACTCAATGCATATGAAAGTAGTGTTCGCAAGAGACAAGTCTATTGGGCAAAGTCGTATTATGAAGCTGAAGACCGAGGACGGCAGCGTAGCGTCGACTAAGCCAGAGGTTTTGAGAGAGATTGAGAAGTTCTACCGGCAGTTAAACACCTCGGTAACTATACCTACCATTGGCTCTGACAAAGACCCGCGAGCCAAACTAACCCGACACTATACCGAGGATATCCCGGACATCAGCCTGTACGAGAGATTAGGATGGCCTTGAAACAGCTTAAAAATAACAAGGCGCCGGGTGGGGACGGAATTACGACAGAGCTTCTGAAAGCGGGTGGCACATCGGTACTTAAAGTCCTTCAGAAGCTATTCAATTCCGTCTTACTCGAGGGCACAACGCCGGAAGCGTGGAACAGAGGTGAGGTGGTGCTCTTCTTCAAAAAGGGTGATAACACCCTATTGAAGAATTACAGACCCATCTCACTTCTGAGCCATGTTTACAAGCTGTTTTCAAGGGTCATCACGAATCGTCTCGAGCGCAGGTTTGATAACTTCCAGCCTCCCGAACAAGCCGGTTTCCGAAAAGGTTTCAGTACCATAGACCACATCCATACGCTGCGGCAGGTTATACAGAAGACCGAGGAGTATAATCTGCCACTATGCTTGGCGTTTGTGGACTATGAGAAAGCCTTCGATTCGATCGAAACCTGGGCAGTGCTGCAATCTCTGCAGCGGTGCCACATTGACTATCGGTACATTGAAGTGTTAAAGTGCTTATACAGAAACGCCACCATGTCGGTCCGAGTACATGAACAGAGCACGGGGGCAATTCCATTGCAGAGAGGTGTGAGACAGGGGGACGTAATTTCCCCGAAACTGTTCACCGCTGCAATGGAGGATGCCTTCAAGCTGCTGGAGTGGAAAGGATTCGGCATTAACATCAATGGCGAGTATATCACTCACCTTCGATTTGCCGACGATATCGTAGTCATGGCAGAATCGCTGCAAGAGCTCAGCACAATGCTCGATGATCTCAACAGGGTTTCCCAACAGGTGGGCCTTAAAATGAACATGGGCAAGACGAAAGTCATGTCAAATGCCAATGTCGTGCCCATCCCAATATCCGTTGGGAGCTCTGTTCTCGAAGTTGTTGACGAGTATGTCTACCTGGGACAAACTGTCCAGTTAGGTAGGTCCAACTTCGAGAAAGAGGTCAATCGTCGAATCCGACTCGGCTGGGCAGCGTTCGGGAAACTTCGCAACGTCTTTTCGTCAACAATACCGCAATGCCTAAAGACGAAAGTCTTTAACCAGTGTGTGTTACCAGTGATGACATATGGAACAGAGACGTGGTCACTCACAATGGGCCTCATAAGAAAGCTCAAGGTCACTCAGCGAGCTATGGAAAGAGCTATGCTTGGTATTTCTCTACGAGATCGAATCAGAAATGAGGAGATCCGTAGAAGAACTAAAGTTGTCGACATAGCTGCAAGGATTAGTAAGCTGAAGTGGCAATGGGCAGTGCACATTGCTCGTAGAACTGATGGCCGTTGGGGCAAAAAGGTTCTCGAATGGAGACCGCGCACCGGAAAACGCAGCGTGGGACGACCGCCAACGAGGTGGACAGACGACCTGGTGAAGGTCGCTGGGAGTCGTTGGATGAGAGCGGCATGTGACCGCTCGTTGTGGAGATCTAAGGGGGAGGCCTTTGTTCAGCAGTGGACGACCTGTGGCTGATATGATGATATGAAAGTAGATACGGTACATATAGCAAAAAAACAATTTTTTAATTTTTTGTCTGTCTGTCTGTTTGTTCCGGGTACTCTCCGAAACGGCTGGACCGATTTTGACGGGACTTTCGCTGGCAGATAGCAGATGTTATAAGGAATAACTTAGGCTACTTTTATTTTAGAAAAAATGGACTATATTTTGCCTAAAAGCTAGATGGCCCGAAAAGTAAAGTGTTTCTTTGAATTTCAAGTTACGCAGAATTATGTTTTCATTAAGACAACATAAATAAGAACGATATTCAAGGTATTACAAAAACATAATATCATCACCTTTACAATTCTAAGGATAAATACCTGTCATACCTATTTATAATAAAAGAAACTCATAGAATGTAGGTACAAGAAAACAGTTTAATTGCTGTTATCGCATTTAATACACGTTTTAAAAGGGTAAGAGCGGCCACAAGCCATAACAGTGAAGCAAATTGTGTTGCAAATAACGCTTGTAATTTACTTAGTATCCGAACCAATTATACTGGCACCTAATTAACTGTTTCAGATGTGAACTTTTAATAAATATCTGTCCTTCGCGGAATTGAAAAAAAGAGCCCCTGTGTGTACATTAGCGTCACTAATTTAGTGACAGAATTTGAAGGACGTGATCCTATTACATTTTTAATAAAAGATTTTTCAGAAATAAACTACACGACCTATTTTTACTATTCTTATGGGAAGGTTTTAGTATATAAAGGTACTATTCTTATGTACTTACAGACTTTTAGATATAATAATGATGTTTATATGCACCCAACCGGCTTTTTATAATTTTATACTTCTTAAATCGGAATTTGCGGGTAAGTTTTTGAAATGTCGACATAAATTACCATTGTGATGTAAAATCGATTATCGCCATGAATTTGTATTTAATTATCATTTGCAAACTTATTTTTATAGTAATTTAAGTGTAAGTATAACAAAAATAATGTCTGGTTTAAGGCATTATTTGGCGGTTTACTTACTAAGCTCATTTCCCTTGTTTTCTTGTTGGAAAGCCTCATGGAGCCTCTCCCCGCCTTGGGGTCTCTTACCGGGTAAAGCTTTACGATTTTCCTTCTATTTACCTATGGCTGGTGGCGAGATGTTCGCCTGCTAGGCAGTGGGCCACACCCCTGACAGGTCACTTGGTCTGACGGGTCAGGGGCGGATCCAGTATTTTCATCTAGTTGCTACTAGATCTAAGGTCAATTTCAGGGGGGAGGGGTCATTTCATCAGTTATTATGATTCCCTGTTTAATTAATTTATATCAAAACCTAGTTGTATGAAATCATCCGTGTGGTGTCCGGATTAAGAATACAGCACCACTCCATTTCCTCCCGTGGATGTCGTAAAAGGCGACTAAGGGAATCTAAACCAGAGGGATGGGCAGCAGCGTCCCTTCTGTAAAACGGTAGCCATACTGCGCTCACCAACCCGCCTGCCAAACGTGGTGAGACTGCATTGCCTATATGAGTCGCCCCATGATGGATGCCTGCAGGCTCCGGCCGCACGGCGCCCATGAGCCTTTACGGGTACCCATGTGGGCGGACACCCTGATGTCCCGCAACCTCGCTATACTATGGTAGCTGCAGCCAGTGGACTCCTATGAGACGGGGAGCCTCTTTAACGAAGCATTAGGATTTCGAAGGAGCCGTCACGCCACCGATGGAGGAGTGCTCAGCTTGGGTAACGCAGCGCCGTGACTTCTCGCTTCCGGCCGTGGTTCAGTCCATCGTGCGGAGCGAGAGCGCGTGGGATACAGATGCGACCAGAAGTAGGCCCGAGACGGAGCCGGGGTAACAACCGCCGCGGCGCTCGTGTCCAACACGCCTGAGCCCCCTGTCGTCTTCATATAGCAGGGGGCCTTGGGGGTTGCGAGCGCGCTTTTTAGGAAATCTGCGTGCTCATACCGAGCGACCCCCGGGATTACAGCGGTGCGCATATGGTTACGTACCGCTGTGTGCGCAGCACAGCGCATAGTGAGGCAACTTTTACAATCCCCTCTAGAGATGCTTGGTGGGTGGCCGCTTTACAGTCGCCTTCCCTCAGCTAGAGGGGATGACGGCTTTACAGTCATCCCCTCCGAGATCCTCCGAGATGTGACTAAAGGCGTGGCATCAACGGGTGGCTCTAGATGGAAATTATTCGAGTACATGGAGCCTCCCTTCGGTGCCGAAGATGGCCACTCTGGTGGTTTTAGCCGGTAGGAGTCCGCCATGCCCCTTCGCCCTTTCCCGGGGCGAAGGAAGTACATGAGGTATTTCGCCGGATCAATAATAAAAATAAAAAAGGGCCGAGACGGAGTTGTGCAGTGTTCTGCGCGCTCCTCTCTTACGGCCAGGTCGCACCAAGGTGGGGCCCGTCAGACCAAGTGACGGGCCGATATCTGCCGGAGATGCGGTTCAATGCCTGGCGCATTCCGCAACCCCAGCGATTGGTAAGTAGAAGGACAAAGTAGAGTTTTAACTGGTAAGAGTTCCGCAGGTCCTGGGAAAGGGAGGAAGAAGTCCGTCAGGAAATGCCCCGGTAAAAAAATTGGTTCAGAAACAGACATCGTTGTTAAAACGGACTTGACAGCAAAAAAACCGAATGCATTTATTTATTATTATATTAAAACACTATGATTACTATGAAAAGATTTTTGATCATAAATTATAAATAAATACGTCGTGTCTTTTGATTGTTATACAAAGTGCTGGCAGTTTCACAGGGCACATACACTCACGCACGCATGCTCGCACGCATTTCGTTTACGTCTGATCTAGACACGAGTCGTGGCACTTGTGATGAAATTATATCTATACAAATTACAAAATGTACACTGGGTTACCCACAAAGTAACGTTAAAAAAAATCATTCATGTAAATCAATTGCTGGCACTTACGAATAGTCAGAATTTAAGTTATTGCGCGGTACCAAGTCGTTGGTCCTATGAAGAACAGCTGTATACTAGGATTGCTATGGCAGTTAAAGCATCACCTAATGCAAGCACATAATATTTATTAATAGCATTTTGACTGTTTATACCATATATTTATATTTTTTCTTTTTAAGTGGGTGGATCAATAATAGAGTTCAATAGCCATATTAGACTAAACAAGCATCTGATTCAGAACACATAAATAAACCTATTATAGAATAATTGTAAACGTCAACTTAGGAGATTGTTTTCAAAGTAAAGAGAAGAATTACTCAGTGATAGATAAATAGCGAAGGATTCCATTATACTCCAGCCGTATGTTTGTCAATAGCCGGCTGATTGGGAGCTCCTCGACGCGCTGCGAGCCTGGTACGCGCGGGTGATTTACCGACCCGTCGCGCTACTTGGCGCATTGCCCGAGCATCGAACTCGGACCAGAGGTGCTCTTTACCCGGAGAAAAATTGCTTGTTGGGCGGAAATACGCTCGCAATATACCCGACATTAGTTAGTGTTGAAATCAAATAAAATCCAGTCGACTTGTAACGATCTATCTATCCGTTGTTAACTCGAAAGGCGCTTGAGAACATATTTATTTCCTCAAAATAATATCGAAAGGTTCAATATAAGAACAATATAAAGGCATAAAGAGCCTTTGTTTTGACAACATTATCCCTTGTAATATAAGATTGTCAGAAGCAATACTATGTCAATGTCAAAATGTCGAGTCCACAACCTTTTTATTCGCCTTTTCTATTTTCAATTTAGATAACTCAAACATCGAGTTTTGCATAATAATAATAAAAGTTGTTTGAACAATAACTCCTTTGTTTTTATCACCGAATAATTCTAAGTTAACAAACCTATAATTTATTAAAATTAAATTTAGCGAATTTGTTTGACATTTGTTCATAAAGCTTGTAGACGTAACGTGTAATTGGTATGGAACATGTCTTCGGTCTCTAGCAGATTGCGTGACTATGGTTGATACCATCTCTGACTCGGGAACTGTATAAACAACTATTTCAGTTAAAACTCATAGAGATTATGTCGAGTCACTAAATTTCAAAAAATAAAAGTATTGTATTATATTTAAAATTCGCGTTTTTTTTAATTATTTGAACCGCATTCCTTTAACTTCTTATCCAATGGTAAGTAGCAACTGAGGGCCTAGCATGAATATTTTTACGTATAGTAACGTAAACATATCGCTAATGTGAGTGAATTTTGAATTGAAAATACTTGATTCGCTATTCGCAGAATTTTTAACTTAAACTGAAGACTTTATTCATACCTCTATATGATATTCCAGTAGCTTGAAGGCAAGCTACTGGAGTGGAAAGGATGCGGCATTAACATAAATGGCGGGAATATTACTCATCTTCGATTTGCCGATGATATCGTAGTCATGGCAGAATCGCTGCAAGAGCTCAGCACAATGCTCGAAGATCTCAACAGAGTTTCCCAACAGGTGGGCCTTAAAATGAACATGGGCAAGACGAAAGTCATGTCAAATACCCATGTCGTGCCCATCCCAATATCGGTTAGGAGCTCTATTCTCGAAGTTGTTGACGAGTATGTCTACCAGGGACAAATTGTCCAGTTAGGTAGGTCCAACTTCGAGAAAGAGGTCAATCGTCGAATCCGACTCGGCTGGGCATCGTTTGGGATACTTCGCAACGTCTTTTCGTCAACAATACCGGAATGCCTCAAGACGAAAGTATTTAACCAGTGTGTGTTACCAGTGGTGACATATATCTCCTTGCAAGTTCACCAAGCGTCAGGGAAACTAGTCGCGACCTTGGCCGAGACGGGACCCAAGGTCAATGACGTATCAACTTACCGTCTACACGTTTGCGACTACCAAAACCACCTGCAATTTTTAGTAGACAAAACGTATCGGTCATTCCCTACAAGATCGGAACAGTCTGGAGAAATATTGTATGCAGCAAATGGAACCCCAATACAAACATCGGCGAAAAGAAGTTGCAGTTAAATTTGGGTCTGCGTGGCCCACTAAGATGGGAATTCATCATCGCCGCTGTGAAACGACCAATACTGGGCGCTGATTTCTTGCGCCATCACAATCTTCTCGTTGACCTACGTTCCAAGAAACTCGTCGATCAGAAGACGGGATTGACAATTGACGGCTGTATTTCTAACAGTACATTATCATCCCCGACAGTGCTCACCATCAACCTCACAGACCCGTTTCATAATCTTCTACAAGAGTATGCAGAAATAACATCTGCAAATTTATGTTCCGTGACAAACAGTGACGTCGAACACCATATAAATACTTGCGTCGCGTGCAATCGTCAGTTTTGCCCGGTTAAGCAGATATATCCCCCTTGGGATGACTGCGAGAAGCCCACCTTAAAAAAAAAAAAAAACAATCTTCAGTGATATGGCTGCGCGCATGGCGCACGGACGCTGGTTCTAGCTGCCACATATAGAACAGAGACGTGGTCACTCACAATGGGCCTCATAAGAAAGCTCAAGGTCACTCAGCGAGCTATGGAAAGAGCTAGGCTAGGTTTTTCTTTACGAGATCGAATCAGAAATGAGGAGATCCGTAGAAGAACTAAAGTTGTCGACATAGCTGAAAGGATTAGTGAACTGAAGTGGCAATGGGTCGTAGAACTGATGGCCGTTGGGGCAAAAAGGTTCTCGAACCTGGTGAAGATCGCTGGGAGTCGTTGGATGAGAGCGGCATGTGACCGATCGTTGTGGAAGTCTAGGGGAGAGGCCTTTGTTTTCAGAGTGGACATCCTGTAGCTGATATAATTATGATACGAATTGTACTTGTCGTATTAATTTAAATGAAAATGCTTTAGGATAGTTGTATTGTCGATTCCAAATTGACTCACATTGACGTTACGATACGAATACTTTTTCGTAAGTTGTTAGTGCTGGGCTACTGAACCTCTAGAATATCAGCAACCTAGTTCCGACCATTCTAATGGCTGTTCCTCCGCTTCACCCGTAATTGATATGGTGGATGCAATAAGTAGGACCGCCCCGGTCGAGCACTTATAACATTAATCTGTACTACTATTATTATTTTAAACTGATATAACAATGAGTTATTCCTAATACCTGTACATTCATTAAAATAATAGGTGACTACAGACCTTGTTACTCACCACATTAATCTAACATGCAAATAAGTAATTTGTAGTTTGAATATAATCTACATTCATGAATAATAACACAGCGCTTGATCATAATTACCTTTTAGCTTCTAGATTAAAGATGTAAATGCGCCACTGGAATTATATCAATGGTGTTAATGTAGCTCTGAGAATTATTACTTTATTATCTATGCTTGCTTACTACCAACTTCATAATCGCTATGAAATTTACAAAATTATGCGCTTTTATTTTATTTATTTTTTATGCAATCATATCGGCCATTTATACGTCCACTGCTGACCAAAGGCCTCCCCCATAGATTTTCACAACTGTGTCTTCATTTTGGGGGGTATTTGCCAATACTCACCACGCTTGGCAGGGTTGGTGAGCGCAGTATGACTACCGTTTCACAGAAGGGACGCTGCTGCCCATCCCTCTGGTTTAGATTCCCTTAGTCGCCTTTTACGACATCCACGGGAGGAGATGGAGTGGTGCCATATTCTTAATCCGGACACCATACGGAATCTAATTATTAACCTGGTGGTAAGCCTGCCCATAACAACTGTAATTCTACCCAGGACTAGTCCTGCATGGCACCACAATGCGCTCGTCACATCGGGACATTCGTTATTTAGTCTCTTATGACCAGTAATTTCACTAGCTAGTGCCCTTTAAACCGGAGCACAGTAACGTCTAAAGTTAAAACACTACTACTTGGCGGCAGAATATCTAGCACTGCGATGGTACCTTTTTTATTTTTTTATTGGTGCCCAGTGGAAATTCTTCATGAATTTCCTTCGCCCCGGGGAAGGGCGAAGGGGTATGCCGGACTCCTAACGGCTAAAACCACTGGAGCGGTCATCTTCGGAACCTAAGGGAGGCTCCAGGTCCTCGTATGATCACACTAGAGCCGCCCACTGGTGGCACGACTATAGGCACACCACGGAGAGGGTGACTGTAAAGTGGTCACCCCCCGGGGACTGCGATGGTACAGCCAGCCTCTTGCAATAGAGACCTAGCAGCTGAAATCGACTTTAGTGAAATCGTGATACGGGGCTGTTTTCCAGATACAAGGACATTTACAGACATTCTCAAACAAAGTATAAATACTAGGGGAATAGAAATGTCGCATTACCGTATCGACTCTAATAGAACTACTTCATAAGTAAAATGCCTTTTTATTACCAGAAGAATATGAACTTAGTTATTGCTACAAAACACCAGTTTTATACAAAAGGTATTTAAGATTAGGAAAAAATGAGAACATATTTCCTGGTACTGAGCTCAATGATTAGTCCAAACGAACTATCTGAACTCTATACAACAGATCAGGAGCATATAAGGTAAGTATAAAAGCTCTCACTATAGGAAAATACCCCAGTGTTGCCACATGACGTGAAATAACAGAACTCGAATTAATCCCCAACACTACATGAATCACGATGTGAAACGTGTTAATGTCGGTCATGTAGGGTTATCAGCTAACAAATCAGAAGTGGATTGCCTAGATTTTTTTGTTTCATATAGGCAATCCCTAACTATTCGATAGCCTTGTGGTGCCGGCTACGAATAGCACAAATCCATCTCGTCCCTCGTAAAAGGCGACTAAGGGATTAGTCAGAGGATGGGCAGCAGCGTCCTTCAAATACACTGCGATCGCCAACCCGCCTGCCAAGCGTGGCGATTATGGCAAAACCCCCCAGTGAGCACACGACATACCGATATCGCAGTGGACTTTATACGGCCGAAATGAACGATTTGCCAAATCCAAATAAAAACAAAACACGAAACTTATTATCCTAGTATAATACGTGTATATTTAAACGTTCTTTTCTGTCATAGGTTTTTTCTGAATTGGTTGTTGCAATGGAATTAAATTTAAAACGAATGCTTTAAAAACTCTTGTATATAGTTTAATAAAATTGCAAGATAATCCGTAAAATTAGTTTCATTTAGACAAGGCAGAGAATTTACTTAAAAAATAAAAGTATCATCTACGTGCAGCGGAAGTAATATAGAGCTAGATTTCGACGCTAGGTATAGCTTTTTATCAACTTTGTGCCGAAAGAGGTACGAGTCCCAGACATGAAATAACCAATTGTATTTCGCTTTCTAGAACGATCTACATTTTAATTTCAAGCCTTAAAATAGTTCTACAAAAGTTTAGCAGCCCTGTCTGGTAGAGATAATCTCACGACAAGACTTAATGACGTAACTATTCCTACAAGTCAAATTGTTGCTCGTCTAAATTGCGGTGGTTTATACGAAGCAATAATGAGTGTAGTAATGGCTCCCTGAGTATCAACGTGTTAAACATTTTGAACCGTAATGATATTATTATTATAGTACGTCGCCGTCGAGTTGCTTGCGTGATTTACGCATTAGTCAGTCAATCAGTCTCACTACACGACATTTCTCCTGAATTCCTAATAAGTTATAATAAAACAATTTGAAACGGATTTTTGTTTTTCCTGACGTTTCGAACACTTCTTCTTCTTCTCTTAGATTATAGCCTCTGTAGACTATCTTCCACAATTTCGCCAATGTCAAGTATAAGGCAACGTCGTACGGTGTTTAGATTAATGAATCTTTACATATTCATAAAATATTTCTCAAAAATAAAAATAATCTATAAAATATGTGGGCAACGTCATACGGTTTTCAATTGGTTTCGAACACTGCAGGGTTCGTGGTCGCAGGATGTCTAAGGTGACAAGCGTCGTTACAGATTTAAAAAGTTATTTTATCTACCGTATAAAACTAATCAAAAATTGTTTCGATGCACGCAGTAATCACTCACAGTGTCTTGATGTTTTTTAGTGTGGTGTGTTGTTTGGGATTTTATTAATTCAATAACCGGATTCCAAACAGGTGGTACCTGCCAACCATCTTCTCTATTAAAATTAGGATGTTTTTTAATTTCAAAAGCCTCACGAAACATTCTTGGAACATCACGGTTCTCTTTCGCGAGGACTTGAGGATGATCAAATCGAAGAAAATGGTTGGTAATAAGTTATTAAAGCAAGGGTAGTAATACAGATTATCAACTATGAAAAACAGATATTCCAATTAAATTTCATCGCCTTGAAATGTTTACAAAAATAGAATTATAGTTGAATTCAACGAATACGCGCAATATAAATCTAATTTGTGATGCATTGAATAGTTAAGCTAATACAGAATTCATATTTCCAAGATGGTTAATAGTTCTTAGCATTCAGAATAAAGTGGTTTTTAGTGAATTAAAACGGATATTAAATTCGTCTAGCTGACTAATTAATGAATTTGTAATTAGTGTTTCGTATAAAACCGATTATCTCATAACGGTTAGGCATGACATCACGGTACAGATCAGCTACATAATTATCAACTAACTCATTATGTAGTAAACCTTAACGGACAATATGAAGCCGTAAAACTAATAAGAGTGAACTTTCTAAGTGTCACAAAATTGTTTCGGTCATCTAATAAATTATGTTTACAAAATGAAACTATGCCAAAAACAAAAATACTTAATACAATCGACAATCAATTACGTAACATTGTTGCCAGTTGTGACATAAATAAACACACTTTCTGCCACCACAAGCTGATTGCGGTTTTCAAGGAAAAAATATGTCTCTAACAGCTATTATTAACATTACTGTTGATTATTCGTGCTAATTAAAATTTCCTTTAGCATTTTAATTGAACGTGTTTTATTTAAACTACACACTGTTATAATTATATGCCTACAAATACATATTTACACAGTGGTTGTCTGGCATATAAGCATAAATACGGGTCTCGTTGCGAACCTTGTCATTCTCCGTCATTTAAGTATCCGTCACAGCTATTGATTCGCCAGGAAAATTTCAACTGTGTGCTTAGAGAAAGTAATTCAAGAACAAACACAGACCTTGTATTGAATTAAGACTTTGATTAGAATTATTAAAAATGACGGTGAAACTATTTAATTAATTAATTAAATACTGTTACCGTGGCCATCAGTGGATTAAGAATTAATATAGCACCACTCCATCTCACTCCGTGGTTGTCGTTAAAGACGACTAAGGGACTTAACCAGAGGGGTGCCATAATGCGCTCACTCACCCGCCTGCCATGCGCGGTGGAATAGTGGAAAATTCCGTCCAAAATGACAATAGTGAAAATTTATGGGGAGGCGTGTTCAGCAATGGACGTCCGTTGGCTGATATGATGATGGTGATGATCTCTTAATTACTTTAAAGATATCAGATATCAGTATGTTCGTTACAAAATAGTGGGCAACCGCACTGCTTTTTACTCTCACATAAATCCCTCAAGATCAGTCTTTCCCAACGTGGGCGATAACGCCCCCTTGTGGGCGCTGCAGGCCTTAAGGGGGGCGGTAAGAGACCCAGAAAAAAAGGGGGCATTGTGTAGGGCTTTGGGGTCGATTTATAATTTCATCTACCTAGCTAGGAAGACTCTTAGACACCGACTGAACTCTCGACTCTCGACTACATCTTGTGAACATCAACTAATATTAATTAAGATATAGCTCAAACTCGGTTCGATATAAAAGACCGCGGGCAATCATGTTTTAACAAGTTTTTGTTAAATAATCCGAATTGTACATTCCTATACCAATCGGCTGGTTCTATAATACTTGTTCTTGCTTGTCGAGTACGATTGGGCGTCGAATGAGATAAACGAGTTTATGCACGTTTGTCTTATTCCTGTTGGTGCGTGCTGCTTATGCAATCCTATATAAACGACGTAAATTTATTTTATTTTCATTTGCGGTTTCGCGCATAATAGATAAGCAGTACTTGATTTCAACACTTACGTATTTCTTAAAACAAAACAATGTCGGAAGTAAAAAAGAAGAGACGGCAATACTCTGCGGAATATATTAAATTCGGATTTATTGAAAATCCCACAAACCCGCCGTCGCCTTTGTGTCTTCTATGTCTAAAAACATTTTGGAACGAAGCAATGAAGCCTTCAAGACTGCAAGATCATTTGAATAAAATGCATCCAGATAAGACAGAAAAGAATGTAGCATATTTTCAAGACCTAGAGAAGAAGCATAATACTCAGCCAAGTGTATCAAAACTATTTTCGGCGGCTGCTAAGCAAGATGACGACGGACTTCGAGCTTCGTACAATATCTCTTTGTTAATTGCTCAAAAAGGCAAACCACACAACATCGGAGAAGAGTTAATTTTGCCAGCAATAAAGGAAGTAATAACTACTGTGCTTCATAAACCGGCCGCAGATATTATCCGAAAAATTCCTTTGAGTAATAATTCTGTGCAAAGACGAATTGATGAAATGGCTGAAAACATTGAAGAATCATTGTGCAATCATCTGAGGACTAGTCAATTCTCAATTCAGCTCGATGAGTCCACTTTACCAACTAATGAAGCGTTGTTGCTATCTTACGTGAGGTTTATTAAAGATGAGAAAATACGTGAAGAACTATTTTTTGCCAGAAATTTGGAGACAGATACAAAAGGCGAAACCATATTCAATACATTGGAAAACTTTGTGAAGAGAAAGAGATTCCTTTGAAAAATATTATATCAGTTGCTACGGATGGCGCTCCGGCTATGACAGGGCGCCATAAAGGCTTCATAGCATACTTAAAGAATAAAATTCCAGATGTCCTTGCTATACATTGCGTTATTCATAGACAACATTTGGTTGCTAGAAACTTAAGTGAACGACTATTTCAATCACTGCAATATGTCATCAAAGCAGTCACTAAAATCCGTAGCAGCTCTTTGAATGATAGATTATTTCATCAGCTTTGTGTTACTAATGACGAAGATTTCAACCGTTTGTTGCTTCATACTGAAGTTCGTTGGCTGTCAAGAGGCAATTGTCTGATTCGATTTTACAACCTGTTTGACTCTATGATAGAGTTCTTGGAAACTAAAGATACAGAACTGCGCAACAAGCTCATAACATCAAAGAATGATATAGCTTACATGACAGACCTGTATAAAATATTCAACGACATGAACCTCCAACTGCAAGGCGATGAACTAAATTTAATTAAAACAAAAAATGTCGTTGCTGCTTTCGCAGCCAAACTGCTTCTGCACAAAAAGAATATGGGCAGACGTGAGTTGCACAATTTTCCGAATTTATCAGTATACTGCAGTAACGACGACTTGTTTGCCTACTGCCAACATTTGGAAAACCTCCACATTGACTTCACCGAACGATACCAGGACATTTTAAACTTGGAAATACCAGACTGGGTGTTGGATCCGTTTTCAAATGTCAACACAGCAATGTCACCTCAGCTGGAAGAAGAACTTATAGAATTGACAACAAACGAAGAAATAAAAATCAAGTTCAAAAATGGATATCAAGAATTTTGGCTACAAAAACCGATCCCGCAATTGTACCCTGGATTGTGGTCAATTGTTCAACGATTTTTGATAGCATTCCCATCGTCATATTTGTGTGAACGTGGATTTAGTGCTGTGGCAACGCTGCTTACTAAAAAGAGTAATCGTTTGCGTGTTACCGAACGTGGCGACTTGCGGCTGTTTTTGAGTAAATTGGAACCTGATATCAACAAACTTATTGAACAGCATCAGATTCAACCTTCACATTAGTTTTTATATAAGAATTGATTATGTTTGTTTTATTTTCAATAAAAGATACTCTGTCCGAATACTATAAATTTGCGTTTCAATAATCAGTTATAAGTACTTAGCGGTTTTTAAGTATGTTTAAAAAGGGGGGCGTTAAAAAATATTTTTTTCTTAAAGTGGGCAGTAGACAAAAAAAGGTTGGGAACCCCTGCTCAAGATGATGACCAAATCCTACTTTATACAAATTATTAGATTTTGTAAGCATCTTATATTATGTACGTATATCCAAACATGGATTACGTATTTGACAGTTTTACCATCATTTGTATAAATCGAAATTAAACACGTTTATAAATTTAAAATTAAAAACCGTACGACGTTGCCGACATATTTTTAGATTTCTTTCATTTTTAAGAAATATTTTATGAATATGTAGATTTTTATTAATCTAAACGCCGTACGTCCTTGCCTTATGCTTGACATTGGCGAAATTGTGGAAAATACTCTACAGAAACTATAATCTAAGAGAAGAAGAACACGTTTATTTTAAAAGAGTATCCATGGATTTTCTTGCTGGCTCTTCTCCACAGAAACAACAAATTGGGACCGTGCAACTTAAAGTTTTATGAGCGCTAGTAGTTGGCTCATTTGAAATATAATCTTAGATTTTTATTTTGAAAGATAATATTGTCTATAAAATAGCAATGGGACAAAGCTGTCACTAAGATCAGTCTCTGCCTAGGTTTAGACTAAATGTATCTGGGACAGTATTTATCATTTGGACATACTCGCCTCATCAGGACACATTTACATTTGTTGCCAGGAATATACTTTATTGTACGAGCTTTGTTTTTTTTTATCCTGTATTATGGGTGCATTTATTACTGACCTAAGTCTCATAAAAACCCTCTAGTGGTAGTCTCTTATTGGCAGAGCCTGGCTAGAAAGGTACCAATGCAGTACTGGTGTGTGGCATGTGACGAGACCAAGCAGTAGTGTTAAAACTTTAGACATTACTGTGTTCCGGTTCGAATGGCACTGTAGCTACTGAAATTACCGGGCATAAGAGACGCTAACCACCAGGCGTTCGATTCCCGGGCGGATCAAATATTTGTATGATCTACAGATAGTTGTTTGGGGTCTGGGTGTTATGTGCGTATGTCTGTAAACTGTATCCCGTATGTATTGCCATAACCACCACTCTTGGCAGCGGATTGGTGATCACAGTATGTTGTAATAAGCACAAGGGATCATGCTGCTAACATCAAACACCCAGACTAGGTACAATTTTTTAAGTGAAAACTTCTTTTAGCGCGGTACGCATATTTTTAGATGAGATAAAATCTCTGAACCCGCGACACCGTTACGAGACACAGCTATAGTGTGTGCATATATGCATGTACATATAGCAGACCGCGAACGCGTCTAGATAAATAAAAAAATAAGTTTTCACTTCGGTCGGCACTCCCGGAGTGCAACCCGTATTTTTTTTTCATGATCGAGTACAACCGTTCCTCTTTGTTTGTTTTGCAAGGCATTTATGTGACTGACGTAGACTTTAGTGAACAGGGACATTTAAAATAGCTTTTATAATAAGAACCACTCATCTCCTCTTAGATATCATATCATGAACACATCAGCCCGTACGTGTCTTCTTATAAATGATTACAACGAACAGCCTCAAAGGAACATTTCATAATGACCACACTTGGCAAATGTATTGGTGAACGCAGGATACTGTTATTGCAACGACCGATCTAAGGTTAGCCAGACTTTGTTGCCACGTTCCTAGACGTAGGTTTTCCATGATGCAGGTCTTACTCTCTCGAGGCTCTTTTAAAATCATAATGATGTTACATTATTTATGGAAATTATATTTCTCGAAATGAAGTGTTTATATGAGGACAATGCAGGAGCAAAGCGTTTAAACTTCTTAAAAGTCCACCTACACCTAACAACAAGCACACAAATTAGTCTGATTGCAATATTTATTCAGATCGTTGATAAAATTGTCATGGCTGACCAATAAAGTAGACAACATCCGTTCAAGAATGTGACGCATCACGCACGCATCAGCATCGCTTAGCTCAACCATAATGTGGGGAAACGCAGCAACCCAATACACGACGCCACCGTTTGCAGGACATTTGAATGAGCATGAGATATTTTAATTGCCAGACTACAACTACGTCAATCATACAAAATTCATTAAGTAATAAAGCTCCGCTTTTCTAATACAATTACAGTATCTAGTGGAACCTTGGAGTAGACAGAAATTATTATTACTTCATGACTAGAACATAAGAGACAGCTGTACTATCAAGTGAGTACAATATCGTTTACTAAACAAGTTTATTTCGCAGTAACCAATATAACAAATGATTGCAAGTCGCCTGCTGCGTCGATTGTTATCACCACATTATAATCAGATTTACTTACGAGTGTATACATATACATGGCGTGTGGTGTCGGCTACCAATAGCACCAACCCATCTCATCCAGTGAGTGTCGTAATTGGCGACTATGGGATTAGCCGGAGGATGGGCAGCAGCGTTCTTCGAGTACATTAACAACTTAATTGTGATAGCCAACCCGCTTGCCGGCGATGCACGGCGATTATGGTAAAACCTCCCTACGAGCACACAACATACTCTGACCGTTCGTTGTGGCGATCTTTGGGAGAGGCCTGTGTCCAGCAGTGGACTTTATTCGGCTGAAATGATGACGATGGTCGATGATGATATTATCTTAGACGACCCGCCTGGCTTCGCACGGGTGAATCGTATCTATATAATGTTTTGTATCTGGCAAAATATATGTTCTAAATGAAATATACTTCATGATATATTAAACATAATTATAACATATAATCGTTTCTTTTCACAAGAATCATTCCAATTTTAAACTTGTGTGTCAGTGTCATATAATGGCACACGACGCGCGCTCGTGGGTAGAATCAATAGTGTGAACAAAAACATGTTTGGATTAAGCAGACGGGGTCTTAAAAACGACGCGTATAAACCAGACGTTGTTTCTTAATTAATATTTATTACTATTTTATAGTATTTATTACTGTTTTATAATTACGTTGGTATTTTTGCACGGGCAATTTCGTTGGTTGGTTAATTGATTCAGCTACAATCGGCGTGTTGAAAATTTAATAGCTGGGTGTTTGGTATTTTACGTCTATACTGACTATGCAGCATGTTGCTCAAGTTTGTGGGAATATTATAACACGTGAGTTTACGCATAAGCGGTCCATTGTACTAATAAACGGTGAAGAGCCGGTACAGTCGTTTACTTCAGACATACTCAAACAAACAAACACACACTTATCTTTATAATATTTATCACACAATGCTAAAGGTACGAGAACACTGCCTTCTGTACAGTCTCCTTGTGAATTATAAGTTAACTTAACAAATTATTTCTCGATTCTGTGAGGTGTCGTGTATAATAAAATAATGACCATGTAGGTCCTCAGCTGATATTAACATTGCTGTAAGTTTTACTTATTTATATGAATCACTAAGTAAAATGTTTCATTTTTCTTATCACGATATCGCATCATTATTCATTATATAACTGAATGACAGGACTCGATTACAAAATGAGTGATGAGCGCATACTTTAGTTTGTGCGCACACTCCAAACATAAGCACGTTAGATTATAGCACACATATTGAAACCTCAATCCATATACCGTTTTTATAAAAGCATTCGAATCTAAAAGGTGTAATAAATTATACCCATCCTTTTCATTTCACACACTTTTCACGAGTATAAAAGAGAAAGGGATATATTATAGATAACGCCTGTAGGCCCGGCCATTTTCTTGCTAAGAAGGAGAACGTAAATTGATTCGGATGGATTGGGTTCGTCACCTTATAAGCTGATGCTAATAATAAGTCAGGCATACAAAGAACCCAAATATAAATAAACGTGCTTAAAGTTTTTTTAAATATCGTCTTAACGTCAGATATTAGGGAGCCTTTAATCTTTATATTTATAGCGCATATATTTCAAACGACAATAAACTGTCAACCGTTATTAAAATCCCAACTTAGATTATAGGCCACAGGAAAATATTGAAATATAATACTGGGCGAATGAAATACGATAATAGTAACAAATTGAAATAACGGTAATCTTGCAACATTTTACGTTGTAACTAATAGAAAAAAACTAACGATTACTGCGACCAAAAAGCACTAGCGTGATTACTTTATGAGAAGTGAATAGCATATAAATCATTACCATTGCATCTTCGGTCCTTTTCCACATATTTGTGAGGTACCACCGATATCGAGTAGTGTCTGGTAGCGGTAGAGACATCTCTAATGTTCTATTGTGATTTAGACGATAATTTATTTATGAATGAAAAAGTCGGTCGTATATCGCTGCATATCATTAATTTGACATGGCCATTCGATTTATAATCGAATCCATTGACTTCTAATTGATTAAATTTACACTCATAAAACTCGATATTTGTTGAATTGTAAGCAGCTTTCGCCTACATATTCTGAAATATTTATTTCGATCATGAGATTCGGAGCCTCGCCAAAAGAGTATGAATCGTTGGAATAACATTTTTTTGCCCCGAGTCGATTAGATCACTCGAGTGGCTGAACACGAATGGTTCTCAATAAAGTCTCTGTAGAATAGACGTACAGAGTTACTTGAGTAAGGACACAGAGGTTATTTCAAGTTTAACTCCTACGTCAAGCCAAAAACGTTGTAGACTACAATTTCCCTAGAGAATATTTTTTTAGTAAAATGCTTTTGTACATGTGTAAAGGTTGGAATAGTTATTATTTAATTATCCTGATTGAATAGAAACAGACAGTGATAATATGCATTCAGATTTAAATTTAAAAATATATTTATTCAATCCGATCGATAAAGGAGGTGAAGTAAAGATCGGCCTTTTTATTAAAAACGTCAAAAACCTGCATATATATTTTTTTTTTTGAAATGTAGAACTTCTTTAATGAAAAAAAGCTTCTTTGGTGTTGCTCCCCAAGTTTATAATAAAATACCCGATGAAATAAAAAGTATGCCATTACATAAGTTCAAAAAAACACTTAATGGGTTATTGCTTGAAAAATGTTATTATTCTCTAGATATATAAAGATTTATTATTATTATATATTTACATATTTATCTATACAAATAAATAAAATTGAAGTGTCTGTTTGTAATGTCAAAATAACAGCTTTTTACTAAATGCATATGAAAGTACATACGGTACCTATAACAAAAAATGATATTTTACATTTTTTGTCTGTCTGTCTGTTTGTTCCGGGTAATCTCCGAAACGGCTGGACCGATTTTGACGGGACTTTCACTGGCAGATAGCTGACGTTATAAGGATTAACTTAGGCTACTTTTATTTTAGAAAAATAATTAGGGTTCCGCGCGAAAACAATAAAACCCTTGAAATCCAACATATATATTCTATGTCAAATGTCTATGTCGAAGTACTCTAAATTTCTTTTAAATTAAACGCGGGTGAAACCGCGGGTGCCAGCTAGTATTATATATACACATTAAAACTAATGACACTACATATAACAATATATTATATACTATAAGAAAAAATATCTATATACAAATAAGGTATCTATATAAAAAGGTGAAAACAAAGAATTTTCAAAAGACACCTAAGCGTCAAAATACTCCTCCGAATCGCTGTCGTCTGGTAACGTACCCAGGAGGCTGGCAGCATTACCACGTTGGATGGCAATGCTAATTCTTTGTCCGAAGAATAGGCCAGCCCTCTGGTCACGTGAAGAGTCGACCAAGCGTCTAGAAATGTCTTTAAAAAGGAGACGTGCACTCGGTCCCCATGACCCCAGCGTTTCGACCCCAAACGGCTCAAACACGTAATTTCCAACGAGGTTACTGTATTTGCGCCGTTTGAGAGTCTCTGCAGCGGCAGCGGCAGCGCCAGCACAGCCCGCCGAACTGGAAAGATGAGAAGGAGCAAGGGTGTCGACACAGGTTGCATCCCACACCAAAGGCCTTCCTAATTTCCATGGCAAAAGTGACATACCGTCTGGTCTCTTCCCATCATCACGTGCCAAGCCATTAGGTTCCAGTACAGCTGGCACGCCGGTGGTGACAAGAGCACGACGAATAATGTCATTAATACTGGCGTGTCGTGCTATACGTCCCGCGCTTCTACTACATGACAGGCCATGATGGCCGAGGCAGTCGACCGCTTCACCGCAGTGACAGCGATGCGGAGCAGCACATGGAGCACCTAAGCGTAAACATGTAGCGAGTCGAAAAGTTGAGTCATCCAACATAGTACCTATATTGGGTGACGGGAGTGCCTGAAGCCAAAGTCCCGACTCCCATTCACCCACAGCCAGCAAACGAGCACGCTCAGCAGTATCGGTAGACGTATAAAGTAACTGATTCCGTACCAAAATGCAGAGCGGCTCGTCCCACTGTCTCTGGGAAGATGGGTTAACGGGCAAAACCGTATTCGGGCAAGCCATTTTCCAGGCGTTCACAGCATCGATCAAACACGGTACGTCGAAATCAACCAGTGAGCATGCTAAAATCATTCTGGTTAATTTCTCTGTACTGTGAACCGAGGACAAGAACGCCGGTAGACTTACACTGGAAATTTTGCGAACGCCGAGACCACCTAAACGAATAGGGAGAGTCGCTTGTGACCACGCGCGGTCGTCTAGGGCCACATTTAAAACTGATGTCAAGGTGTTCCGTATTATGTTGTCTAGTTTCTCTAAAAGTTGTGAGTTTTTCCATAAATGTGAAGAGCGGAGAGTGTAAATGAATTTTGGGCCAAAACAACAGTATCTTAATATGGTAAAAGCCGAGTGTAAGTTAATTTTAAAATGTCTTTCCGAAACATCACTGAATTCTTGGGTTTTTTGGTCAATGAAAGAAGGAAAAGATTCTTCTAAGATTGGGGACCCTAGGAGGTGCAGAGAAATTTTTTCAGCAATTTTTATATCTGGGGCTATTGTATTGAATTTTTGAAACGTCGATTGTCTGTCAATGTTTTCAGATATATATATTTCGCATTTAGCAGGGTTAAGTTCTAGATATTCATTGAAGTTCATTGAACTTACACTAACTAAAATATTTATAAAATATTACAGCCAGTTGGAAATCAATGCGTCGGCCTTTGTTCAGCATTGGATATCCTTTGGCTATTATGATGATGATGATGACGGCCAGTTGGATAAACAACCGTCAAACACACCATGTAGGTAAGTAGATACTGCAACTTTTTAGGTTTTTTCGAACTTTCAGTCACTATATTGTACTAACGATGCGCTCGATTAACCAAGTCCAAGGACGAGTATGTTGACTCTAGAATCTCTAACCTACAAACATGGTGAGTTTGACGGTCTGTTTAAACAAATTGTACTAAAAAAATATTTTATGTATCTTTAAAGTTTAAAATCTTTAACTTGGTCATCAGTACTCACCACGATTGGCAGGTGGGGTGGTTTGGTGAGAGCAGTATGGATACTTTTCTACTGAAGGGACGCTGCTGCCCATCGCTCTGGTCTAGAGTCCCTTAGTCGCCTTTAACGACATCCACAGGAGATAGGGTGGTGATGCATTCTTAGCCCGGACACCACACAGAACATCAACCCCTGAAGAAAATAGCTAAGTTGGACTGGATTTGAATGGCGGAGGAAGAGTGTTGTGGCGTACCGTGGCAGAGGACTATGTTCCGCGGTGAACAGCGATGGGCCGAGTTTATTGACCCGAGCAAAGTTTACGTCAACGAATTTTGATATCGAAATGCAACATACTGTGAATGAGGACTCCATGGATACTAAACTCGTACGAAGAACCTTCTGTCACTAGAGCAGCATTTCAAACCAATACTGCTTTCTACAATACTACAAATAGGTGACACTATCTTATAACGTGGTTCACATAGAAATCGTTTCTAGAACGACTTATTATTGCACGTTAGCAAAACGAATTTTGAAGAAAACAGTGTTAGAACGGACAGACTATTAGCAATACATGTCATGCTTTCTATTATTCTTGTAAGTAAAATATAAGCTGATCTCGCATTGTATAGACTATCCGTACGATGGGAGATCAGCGTAAACTGAATATTATGGCTTGATATGTACCCGTGTGTACATACTCGCTCTTTCTAACCACGGTGGAACGGATGAGGTATAATTTTCGTTGTGTGTGTTTGTTCGTGGCTGTCTTTTACTATTTGCCTCCAAAACGACTAGACCTCATTGTGATGCGGCTTTTTACGTTACTTAGGTATTGTTTACCGGCTCGTTCTTAGCACCTTCACGGTATGTTGCGTGGCATCTGAACGCTAGGGGCGCTGCAATCAAGTTTGGCTGATTAAAATCAACGATTTATATAAATAAACTTCAAAAACCTCCCGAATTATCCTCAATAATAGTTTGGAACAATGAAAGATTTTAGACATCTGCCTAGCTTACCTTAACAGATAAAAAATAAATAGGTATTTAAAAAAAACAGCTTTTTAAGTTACAATATCTAAGGAATATAAAACACCTTACTTAACTGTGAGATCATTCAATTAAAAAAGACGGTCAGGTGCGAGTAGGACTCGCACCCCAAAAGGGTTTCGTACCATTATCGGATTCGTGATAATTATATTTTATTTTGTATTCTGTACGAAATTAACCGCAAATATAAGTTTATCTCGTGATAATTCCAGACGGGATTAGAATTAGAAATTGACGATTTTCGTATTTATTCCTTCGCAAGTGCTAAATAAACTTCCCTTTCCCTTAAATGTTTGTCAGTCTATTAGTACGAAAATAAGCTTTCTTCCAATAAGAAGAAACGTTTGGGTCGCTATTTCGTGAAACTAGAGACATACAGACAGACAACAAAATGGTCCTATAAAGATCCCTGATAAGGAGGTACGGAACCTTTAAATAGAGACTAAGAAGGGACATTTCAATTCTAGTTATAACTATTTACTGTATATTCTACTAGACCTTAAGTGTCCTGTACCTAAATACGCTTAAACCGTTTGGTTCATAATAACAACTATTATTAAAATAAATGAAAGCCCTGGCTTCATTTGGCTACAATAGTTTTAATGAGACAAGCTATTTATGTACTAAAAATAAAACGTAAAGGTAAAAGCTAAAGGTTTTTGTAGATAGGTCACGAACTACTTGTAATTTATTTACTTAATTCTTTTTAGAGCTACGTACGTTTACGATTGGCAGAGGATTTCAATTTATTAAATTTATTTTTGGGAACATCTTTATAAGGCATTTTCTTTTTCGATTTGGAGTGCAAAATCTAATTCGTACAAAGCAAAAGCAATTCTGTATTGCTCGAAGAGACTCATCGTTAAATAAATAAAATATTGCTGTACTTGTGCCATATTTATCAGAGACCGCAATGAATATTGCAAACACAACACACGTCATTATGAACTAAGAAAATCGAAATAAATTTTAGTTCTCACAATGCTTGCCAGCAGCTTACTTTTCCCAACCAATATCTATGACGCTTATTGCTAAAAAATAATGCCATCCTGTGTTTATAGACGATGCACGAAGTATACTGACTGTGAGAGGAAAGACGTTTTACTTCATAAATAAATAAATACGTATCGTTATTGTAAATAAAAAATAGTGTTTTGTTTTATTTTTCATTACGCGGTCTGATAACGACCGGCATGCCGTTTTATAGGGCGTGAATGGTCTATATGTAAAATGACATTGGTGTTATACTATACCCACAAAAATATATCAAAAGTTATTCCGATACTCTCCGTAAATAGCACGTATAATTAATCTGTGTGAGTTTTTCTATTTACAGCTCCTATAGGTGAAGTTAATTTTATGTACGCACGGCTACACATCAAGCTATAAATTTCCAGTATAAGCTGACCTCGCATTGTATAGGATTTCCTTACCATGAGAGATCGGCTTAAACTGGATATGTATACCTTGATGTGTAGCTGTGGCTACACACATTATTTTACATCAGTATGCCGTATGTTCATCCAGCTTTATAGTGAAATATTTACCAAATTCCTGTTCGACGTAGGTACATAAACATAACATTGGTATTCCCGTAGCTCTAGCTATTATCAAACGTTACCCATTATTACTTGATCTGGCTTATCATCTTAATTGGTATTATTTACGTCTGTTACGGCCGAATACTGAAACGCCACTTAATATTAAGACGCCGCTTTAACTATTCGAAAAACTCATTTTCGGCAGGAATCCGGGTGGTTCAAATAGTTAAAGCGAGAGATAATATTAAGTGGCGTTTAAGTAAGGGCCGACCTTAGTGTATTTACTGCATTTAGGGACTCGAAGTCTGTAAACAACCACTCGATTCACGGCCGAAATTAATAATCAATCTAATCCAAAATCTTCAGATTTAAGAATTTGAAATTGATCCGTTGTTGACTGTTGTGTTACGATCACATTTAACCCAAAAACAGACTTATCTGTAATACGAAATCCAAAAAAAAGATTAAGGATTAGATCGATTATTAATTTCGGCTGTTATTCGCAACCAATTCCGAATGTGAATGGTATATTCCACGACAAAACATTTTAGTTAACTAATAAAATCTGGGTACCCTATAGAATAGCCTAACATTCATTTTTAGACCTAACAGGTCAAAGTATCCCTTAGAGCAAAGCATAAATAATAACTCTGTATTAGGCAGCATACTAGAGTCGTAGTCTGTAGTGTCTCACTGACAGGTAGATTGTGGGCAAAATAAAAAACCTAATTCAACTACATCAATATTTATAAAGCAATGTTCTACTTTTATACCTTTTATATTTTTACAAAAAAGGTTTTCATAGATATAAATTGTTACCATGCCTCTTTATTGCATAATATGATTCAATACAGATAAAAAAAGCTGTCGACCAACGAAAATCTTGTTAAGAGCAATTTAGTTGTTTCTACTCCGTCGTGGTAATTTTCCTTTTCAATAAGCTATACTGCCATTTCACGAGGCTGTACACTAAACCATAATGGGTGCCAAGCCGACCCTCCTTGATGTTTCAAAATAAACAAAAGGGTCCGATGTTGTTTACGTTCCGGCGACAAAAAAGTTTTTATAAGTAAGCTTTTTATGAGAAAGTTTTATTAGCTACCGGGTTTTAAAACACCTACTGGAGCCAATGTCAAATATTTGTGTTGTCATGTTAGATGTATGTCTTGATCTTATTGTGAGTTGCCGTAATGAATAAATATTCTTAAGCGACAGGCATTTTTAAGCTTAGCTTCTTTTTATTTACATTTGGTTCATACTGGCTAAACGTAATAATATGAGGACTATCAATGTCGTGCTTATTTATGACTCACGAGTAATCCATCGATGAACGTTGAAGTATTTTTATAGCTGTTTACAATAAGCCCATGGTGGAAATGATTGCGCATTTTTATACCATTGTAGTACTGCATTATCAAATTACTAATTTAGTTTTATTGTCTTGCAAAAGCCATTAGATTGACTGGGCTCAGTGCCCCAAACTTCAGCAACAGATAAGCATTTTTCCTACTGCCTATGTTGGAATCTGCTTCACAGACTAGAATATGTTATCCGAAGCCACTGCCGTACGACCTGCACAAGTTAGGGATACCCAATATACCAATTGGTACCAACATTGGACCGGTTGTCAATTATTGACTTGTAGGTACTACTGACTCCCATAGACTCGTATGATAACCGACAGCTTGAAGAGTGGGCCCTAACTATTAGTTAATCTGTGGCATGGGGTACGGAAAACAGGGGTGTCGGATAAAGAATAGTTACATGACCGAAGTGGCAGCAGTATTATATGTATATTTTTATATTGCGTAATCTAAAATCAGATAAGTAGTCCTTGATTTTAAGACAGTATCGGGTCTATACGCGCACATTATTTAGTCTACTCGCTCTACCATGGTCAATGGATGGAACTTGATCGAAACGTCTAGGCACTGATATTACGGCTCTAGTGTGATCATACGAGGACCTGTAGCGTCCCTTACGTACCGAAGATGACTTATAAAATTTTAAAAAAAAGGCACTGATATTAATAGCTAGCTGGGACCCGCGGTTTCACCCGCGGTTTAATTTAAAAGAAATAAAAAGGATTATTTATAAATAATTTAGAGTACTTAGATAGACACGTGATATAGAGTATATATATTGAATATCATGGGTTATTTTTTTTACGCGGCACCCTAAATATTTTTCTAAAATAAAAGTACCCTAAGTTATTCCTATAACATCAGCTATCTGCCAGTGAAAGTCCCGGAGAAATCAGTCCAGCCGTTCCGGAGATTAGCGGGAACAAACAGACAGACAAAAAAATTTAAAATATTTTTTTTGGTGTAAGTACCGAAGTTTCATATGCATTTATTAAAAAACTGTTATTTTAACATTATTCTATGCGCAAATAGACCCGATATTGTTTTAAAATCATGTATTCGATTCGCGAAAGTTTAAGATTTCCTAAGTGATCCTTTATAATTTTTATGAAACGTATAACATCGATTGGCAGCGAAACAATCCGCGGGTTATTTTTCCTATTCAGAAACCAAAGATACGTGTTCCTACGCTAGGAATCGGAACTTAGCCTTAGGCACAGGCGGTCTATACTTGCCGCGATCTTGCCTTGATGGCGCGCGAACTTTCTCCCGGTGGAAATACATACCTATATGTATGTGTATATGTATGTACTTGGGCATGGGGCATGCCGGACACCTATCGGCTAACGGCCGAAAATAATAATCGATCTTATCCAAAATCTTTGGATTTCGGATTACGGATATGTCTGATTTTTAAGTTAAATGTGATCGTAACGCAGCAACGGATGAATTTCAAACTCTTAAATCTGAAGATTTTGGATTAGATTGATTATTAAATTTGGTCGTACATCCACCGAAGCGGTCATCAATTTTGCGACAGCGATCTTAGTTTTATGACGATGCGCCATCCATAATTGCAATAATTTCTTGACAATAATGTACTTTTGCTGCAAGCGTAGATAGCAAAAAGGTACTTCCAGTAGTCCAGTAATATTCTTACTCTATTATTCACGAAACTGATTTTCAATCCGACTTACTTAATTTAAAACATACATACACTATTTTGGATTGAAATCTACTAGAAGTGAATACAGCTTGCATATACATAAGATATAACGTAATTCAAGATTTACATACTACTCTACTAGTACTACTTATACGGATACTTACGCAAAAACATTATAAATATTTCTTAGTTTATCACAATATTACTTGACCGCTGTTCACGGGCAGCATGTGGAAATTAAGAACGGTAAAATTCTGTGTATTCGAACCTTTACGCTTGTGGCTCAGCTATATAGATGCTTAAAGTAGATTGTACTTTAATTGTATAGCTAGTAGGTTACATGGGTACTACTTCTAAAGGTAATAATAATCGCATAAAGTTAGGACAGGGGTACGGCAACTACGCAACATGTTTGGGTGGGTGTGACATTTTACTCTTTGAAAACTCATTTGCGAGTAGGGTTACCATTTCGAAGTTGGAAAAGTCCTAACAAAGAGCTGGACATTTCTCAGAAAGTCCGGACATATCAAAACAAGTCACAAAAGATAGCAAGTACTTAATTGAATGCGAAAATTAAACATCCATCCCAAATCTTCCAATACAAGTAAAAATTTCGGTCTACTTAAAATGAATGGACGGAAGGCTGAAAGTCCGGATGTTTCTGGACGAATCCGGTCCGATGGTAACCCTATTTGCGATGTGTATTAAAGGTGTCTCCACTTTGGACCTGTTAATAACGATCTTTGAGTTATACCGCTGATGGCCGATTATTAGGATCAGGTTTATTAATTAATTAATAATCAAACTAATCCAAAATCTTTGGATTTGGATTACGGATATCTGTTTTATTGTTAAATGTGATCGTAACACAACAACGAATGAATTTAAAAATCTTAATCTTCAGATTTTGGATTAGATTGATTATAAATTTCGGCCGTAAGAACATATGACTTGTCTATCTTCCACCAAAGGTTCCTAGGTAGAGGGCAGCCATACGTTCGTAATTTTCCGGACAAGTCTAGAAAATTATTTGCTTGCCAGGGATGTGGGGGAATTCTAAAAGATCCAACATTTTCACAAATGAACTGTGAAAAATCAAATAATATAAAATGTAATTAAATAAAACTCAATGTCAACAATCAACATCAACATCAATTATCTTTTTATTGACATCTTGACATTTAATTTGACTTATTTAAAATTGTATTCTATAATTATGATATAAATTATTTGCCTATGTTTAATATAATAGCCATTATAGCAATTTACATTCTAATATTTTCTTAATATTTTGACATTATTAAATTAATTATTCATACATTGTAAATGTGCGAGCATCAAGTAGCCGTTAGTGTTAGCATCATGTTGCCGTTAATGTTATATATTTAGTACCTTTACTTTGCCTTTTGCCTGGTAGTAGCGGTCTGTCATGCTCACTAAAATGTCTTGCTGGCGGTGGCGTTGTGTATCGGATCGTTCGGTTCCCTACAACATGGTTGAGCTAAGCGATGCTGATGCATGCGTCGTGCTCGTGAACGGGTGCCGTCTGTTGGGACTGGTCAGCCATTAACTGCCATGGCGAATAATAGTTATATTGCATTAGTATGTATTTTTTATTTTTATATATACATTTGCCTACATCATGCTCGTTATATGTTTTACCATAATTTGTATTAATCAACATTGTAATCTCAATTATTTTAAAAGAGTATCTATGGAGTTTCTTGCCGGCTCTTCTCCATAGATCAACTATTTGGAACCGTGCAACTTAGATTCTGACGTTTCATAAGTGCCAATATTTGGTTTATTTGAAATAAAAATATTTGACTTTGACTTTGAAAAAACACAATTATAAAGAAAATGCTTAGAAATTCCTTCTTTTTGATCTGGTAACCCTAGTCATAGGTCTTATCAAGTATGTAATACACGTCTTATCTTAATTTTTATTCTAACCTAACTTAATAGGTATCATTACCAGTAACTGCCTATTAGTTAATCTGTGGTATCATAGTGTTTTGTAGATCACAAGACGTAGGTAATGATCTTCTTACCTTTAATGGAGTATTTAATAGCTAAAAGCACACAGGAAGCCATTATATACGCATAGCTATTAGCTGGAGGTACAAATTAATTACCATCTATGTAAAAGTAAAGGCTAATTCTAAATTCATGCTTCTGAAGTAGATGTAGTTGTCTAGCCATCTATAGGTCGATAATACCGTTAGAAGAACAAAGTTATTTACCAAGCATTTAATAAAGTTATGACTAGTTAGTTGCAATCTACATAATCTACTATACAAAAGTTAAAATATTATCCAAATAAAACAATTATAATACTTGAGGCTCTTAAATAAATAAACTACTTAATTAAATAAGTACATCTAACACGTTATCGGAGCTGTTATTTGAATAAAGAAGTGATAATATCTCACCGTTCCCAAGTTGATCTATCGATGACTCTCGATGGCAATCCAAAAGAGACACAATCCATTCAACACTTGTATGCACTATAGTTACACCAACACTATGCTAGATACGGCACGACCTCAAAGCACTATCACTAGACACGTTGGCATCCCGGTAGCAATCCTGGCACGAGACTGGCGGTGCGCTCCGTGCTCGACACACCTACGGAGAGACAAAGGCAGCTATCAGCACACACTGCACACTAAAACATGAATTTTGTAGTCACCCGTTACACGGGAGTGTGTACAAGCGACACGACGACAGACGGGCGTCGCAACCGCACGCTACACGAATACTGAGCTGACTGGGCAAAGTTGGGCAGTCGACCGCCGACAGCGCGCCCGACTGAGGAATTCAAATTGTGATGTTCAGCTCGCGTCAGCAGTCATTTCACACTTCACTAAGTGGAAGAGTAAAGTGTAAAAAAACACGCAAATACCATATCATATTAACGCCCTTGCTGATGACAAAATATTCCTATTTTATTATTCAGTTTAAAATACATATTTGGCAATCATTTTTCACCCCCACGTACCGAGTTATCGAATACAAGGCATTGAAATTAGGCGAGGAACAAGCTCGTAGTTTCCTTATAGAGAATGTGATGAACCGAGCGTCACAATGCGCCGTATTCACAAAACTAAAGTTAGAAAGAGAAATATGAAACCGTGCAATGCAACGTGGCACGAGAGGCGAGGGGCAAAGGGCCGACGCCCGCTGCCGCTTCCAAAATATTACAAAAACATTTTATGCATGAAGGGATAACAAAATACTGACGATATTATGCAGCTCTGACTTCTACATACATGTATATACCTACTGTATTATAATGATGGATCACGTCGGCCACTGACGGCCTTAATGGACAAATTATTGAACACCGTGTAACGAGACCGCGTGCTCGTTCATGGGCGCGCGGTGGGTGCTGGTAAAACATGTTTTCCTGTGTGTGCGCTGAAGAAAACATGTGAGATAATAAAAAGTTATGTTTAAACGGTGAAATCGTAAAGTTTATTTGTGTAATACATTCTTCAGACAAACGGATAATTACATAGCGTTTTATGGCGAGCTACAGCGCTCGTTGGGAACGAATAATTTATATGAATGAATAAAATTGCCTCTAAATTATTACAAGTCGGATAGCCACGCTGTCATTACGGTTTTCCGTGATATTCATATTATGTCGTTTAGGCGAAAGGTGTTTTCTATTTATTTCTAAATTCAAAAGGCCCTCTAACATTTTTTTAAGACAACGATCACTCAGTTCTATTTTACGACTTCTAAAATTCATTCTGAAATTGATGTAGTATCCTCCATTAAATATTACAAATGGTAGTAAGTTCAGACATATAAAAAGAAATACAAAACGAAGCATATTTTACGACAAAAACAATCTTTAAAGTACAATTTCAGAGTAATAAGACGCAAAAGTCTCTGTAAGATAGAGGACTCTTTAAAATAAATTATCCTGCCGTAGACGAGTGCTTTTGTGTCGCTACAGCAGTTACTGACAACAAAGGGACCTCTGAAGCGGAATAAATTTAATCAGGGCATCTAAAACTTAAATTATGAATGGGCACCGTCTATCTTCATACTAACATACGACAATCCCGTTGACAAGATCAACCTTGTACTTACAAAATCTTTTGGCAGTTAGAAAAGGTATTATTTGGATATAGCTTGAATATCAACATGTATGCCTTGCCTTTGATAAAATACAGATTTTAACTGGGTATTCGAGAAGCAAGAAATATTTTCCAATATAGCCGAAGTAGCGATGCGGTTCAGATTGTGGAGGCGCAGATATTTCTCATATTCTTTTGTTAGGATCTCTACAGCCGGCTCTTTGTTGTTTGAGTTATAGGAAGACTTACTGAATAAGAAAAACTGAAGCATTTTTCAAAAGCCGCTCTCCCAGCTGGGATACTTCGAGATCCTTAACTAAGGAACTTTAAAGTTGTACTGGTATTAAATACGATTCATAGAGAATATCATTATAATCTTATTAATTCGTAAATGTATATTTTATGTTATGAAAATAATGCTTATCACATACCAAAATCTTCATCTTCGTCTTTTTATTTCGGTTCTGTGCCGAATTGTATAGGCGAAGAGCGTCAGAATGAGGTACAATAAGCTCGTCACATCCTCCAGGAGGAAAAACAGGAAGAGGCATTTCATAAATAAATAAATAATAAATAAATAAATCTTTATTTGCAGGAAAATGTGGTAGGTACATAGGTTGTTACAAATGATATGATAGTGAGTTATCGATCAGCACATCTTTGTCAGATTATTGACATGCAAACAGTGTAGTCACGAAATTATTAAATGACTTCAATATTTTGTAATTAATTATTTATGTCTCATTCATTATCAATTCAATAATTCTATTCTGTTATATTCACAATTTTAACTTATATGACTATTAGTGTACTATTAAATATTTCAGCGCGCCTTCACATATTAGACAAGAGCTTATGTCTGCTTCCAAAGAGTTGAGACAGAAGTTCAACCATAAGTCTACGCCATTCTGCAAGGATCAAGATCAGGTTGTCCGTTGACACTACAACGGTCAGCTGGTCGGCAAAGTAGTGCAAGTTTACCGTAAGAAGTTTGGTGTCTACATTGAGAGGATCCAGAATGAAAAGGCAAACGGTGTCCGCGCAGCATGTATGCATACACCCTTCAAAGTGCGTGATCCTCAAGCTAAAGATGGACAAGGACCTCAAGTCGACCCTTGACCGCAGAGCGAAGGGCAGACTGGCAGCCCTCGGCAAGGACAAGTGCACTGAGGAAACTGCCACTGCGATGGGGACCTCGTAAATATAGATTATAAGCTAAATAAAAAAAGTAAAATAAAGTAGGTAATCATACAATCAGCGAGACTGAACACCAGTTAAATATAATTCTGAGAAATGTCTAAAAGAAGTATATCCATGAAAATTCTTGGTTATTGTCCAGAGAATTGCTAAAAAGTTGAAAGAAAATAATGTTGGTTAAAAAGACGCAGTTCACAAACCAGGCGAGCAATTGAATAGCCGAAACATCTATTGACATTGTAATCTTAACCCAGCGAGACAGGGACGTTGGGAACGAAACGCCAGTTGGCTTTCCGAGAACCAACCTTATAACCGACGGATGAAGCCGAGCTTTCACAGCCCCGGGCGGCAACAATAACACACAATGGAACGTAGAGGGATACCGGAAACTATAATCGATAAGGGCTTACTTTTAAACGCGGGATTGTCACATCCTTTACTTCACTTATAAACCTGTCCACGCAGTACTAACCCTATCTTTATTATCGACTTCTATTCGAGTACCTCTACTCTGATTGGTTATTGGCTCAGCTGGGATTCCGCGATTCGATTTTAATTCACGATTTAAAATACTTTATGTGTTATTGTTACACCGGGTATATTGCTACTCCGAGAGCGTTATATTGAACTTATTTATTCGAGTGTATGATTGTTAAAATCAATTTTTATATTTATTTTATTTATTTATTTATTTGACACTAAGTGAATACATAATTTTATGAAAGCTCTGATCCCTGAACTAGGCTATAATCTAGCCTGTGTGTCAGAAATCAGGATTTATACATTGGTGTTTTCGATCGAAGTTATACATTGTTAATCAGTGGCGCGATAGCAATTTGTACCCGATAACCACAACTGCAACGCGACACCCGTACCGTCGGCCAGCCCACTCACTCCAAGTGATTGATGGCGCGGTGTCAATTTCAAGTTATCGCAGACACCCCGAACCCGTGGCCGCTCCGATGAGATTGTTGCATAAATTTCCACGGGAGATAACACAGCAGGCCTTAGTTAATAACTTGTGCTAACATTGCACCGCCAGAGCTGCGGGAATAACTCTCTGTTTCTCCTCGATTCTTTTGTTTTCTGTAAAATGTTGAAATTGCTTTGAATTTAATGTCTTTGTCTTCATTATTTATTACAGCGGCAGTTGATCATTCTGGCATGTTTATATCACTAAGCTAATATTTATCTATTTGCTCTTTATCTCTTTATACATTTAACATAAGCCATTAGCATAGATGAATCGATATTCATATTCGATAAGATCGGCACGGAGATAAGTAGGGTACAAGAAATAATACGAGCGCGTGGGATAATCGATTCAATGAACAAAAGCAACGACTCTGATTAGGGTCGTGTTTGTGTTTAAGTTCGAATTTACAGCATTAAGCTTTATGCCTTATATGGTGATCAATTAAATACCTTTTTAAATTTTGAAATGGTTTGTAGTTATACCTTTTTATTTAAAGGAATAAATTAAATGGATGGTCTAATTAGAAACTACAACATACACATAGAAGTAATCTATACCCATGTCTGAAACCAGTTAACACATGTACCTAAACAAGCTTATGTAAAGGAGACTATTAATCACTATACTAGTAGGGCCTGGCCATATGTTTGGAGATATTGCCTTGCCTTACTTTGCCTTAGAATTGAGAGAAAACTTATTCTTCAATTCGCAACGAAAACTCAAGTACTGACACTATTTATGTAGTATAATTATACTAGTGGTCACCCAAAGATTTCGAACTTCGAAACTCGACAGTAATTAATTATTTTTATCCATAGATTTTTACTATCTGTTCTCCTCCACCATATGAATAATAACTATACCAATTCCCAAACTCCTCCATGCGCGCAATGTGCTTAAAAAGGTGTACAAATGTTTTCCTTCACGTATTAATATATAGATTCTTGAAAAACAAGTGCATTAAAATAAATTGCCCGTTATTGTAAACCTGTTTAGGGTAATAGCCCTGATGCGAAATAATTGTGCTGTAACGAAAAAACATTCGGATAAACAACATTTTTTACCGAGAAAACCTGTTTTTCTCACGCTGTGTTAATAAGAGCGTGTCTATTTTAATGACATGTCAATCATAGAGTAAAACAACAATAATATATATCAATGATGTCAATAAACTTATACATCATCAGCCCGTAAACGTCTATTGCTGAACATGTGCCTCGCAATGATCACTACAATGAGCCATGGGGACATTGCCATAATCACCATGCTTGGCAGGCAATTGGTGATCGCAGTTCAGTTTTTAATGGCAAGCGGGAGGATGTTGCTACGCATGCTCTTGATGTCAAACATCTATTCTTTGCCGGGAAACACACGGAACCTAACAACAAACTTAGTGAGTATAGATACCCAATGATAAAAAGTCCATCTACCACATCCATCCTTTCTAGTAATCGTAAGTATAACCCTGCACTTAGGGTTGACAGATGGCCGGGATTCGTCTGGATTTTCCCTACATTTCATATGACGTCATGACGGATTAGACCCGTTTTTTTTAACTCCCTACTAACAGCATATCGCAATTTTATGCACAATATGATATGCACATTATATGTTGTAGCAACGTAAATATTAAGCTCACTGCGGGACTTTATTAGGTACGAGTTTAATTGATCTCAAAATAGTAAATTTATTAAAAATGCTTAAAAAGTTACATTTAAATTTATAATAATGATTTCTCCGTTGTGAGGTGCCGGCTAAAAATAGTACCAGCCCATCAGAACCCGTGGGTGTCTTAAAAGGCGACTATGGGATCAGCCGGAGGATTCGCAGCAGCGTCCTTCAAG
The DNA here is from genome assembly GCA_947459985.1 of Diloba caeruleocephala. Lineage (NCBI taxonomy): Eukaryota > Metazoa > Arthropoda > Insecta > Lepidoptera > Noctuidae > Diloba > Diloba caeruleocephala. The sequence goes on along the minus strand of OX381621.1, from coordinate 7,299,213 downwards.
TACCTACATAACAACTCACACACAACAAACCCAGACCGGTTGTTATGGTGATCTTTGGGGAAGACCTGTGTCCAGCAGTGGACTTTATTTGGCTGAAATGATGATGATTGATTTCCTCAGCCCGCAACGCCAAAATCCCGACATTTTGAAAATAATTTGAACATAAATAATACAAAATAAAATGCGATTCGCGACGTTAATTATTTAAATACATACCTTATTTGAACATACATGGAGCAAATCTATACGCATATTGCACGTATGGATTTGAATAACACGAAAAAACCCGTATGTTTACCTACTTAAGTTTTGTCGCTACCCTAGTCTACCGGCACTGGATGTCAATACTAGACAAGGTAAATTACAAACACATATTTGGCCTAGAATAAGACGGTGCCTCGAGTGGTACAATGTTTTCTCCAGTCTTAGTGCACAATTTTTTTTGATTAAATCCTGCTCAACACTGCAATCTGTCATGGACATTTAGCTGCTTCTTTGTCTGAACTTTGTCTGTGTATTTTGTTTTACTTAGCTGTGAGGAGTTGTCCATTGACCACTCTCACTATTCTTTGGGGAATCGGTTCATAAGATTCGGTACGCTGTTCCTCCTCAGTCTTGTGTAATTGATACTTCCAGGACCCCTTAACTTAGCAGCTAGAGCATTAACATGTATTGTTAGTTTTCGTTGGTAGTTTTGGCTACGGGCAGCAATTTCTTGTTTCACAGTGTTAAGCCTCAGATCGTGCAGGATGTATTTGTTGTGGATACATTTTGGGTTGTTGAACATGGATCTAATAGCTTTGGTCTGAAACCTTTCCAGAATTTCTATATTGCTATTACTTGCTGTTTTAGTGCACAATAAATACCAAAACTGCGTAAAAGCTTCGCTGCCTTAAACATATGGCCTTTGAGCCTCGTGTCGAGCTTAATCAATATAATCGCTTTCACAATGGTTATTCGCTTTGTTATACAACGATATTCAATTTAAACGTTTGACTCTGGTATTTATACTGTTATTGGTTATCCAAATTAGTAATTTGAAACTGTATTCTTAAGATTCTAGCTCTATTACGAAGTTTTGTATAAAGCTTGATTATGTTTCGTAAAATGAATATTCTTATGTAAGAGCACTGCAGCCGAATATCAAGACACGATGGGAGCTCTTTGATTAGAGCGCGAAAGTAAATGACCACGTATCAGTAAAAATAAATGCTAAAATACCAAACACACCTGCATCATGGTAATGCTAGCCTGGTACCACTAAAGTGGCTGCGAGTACTTGCGTGCACATCGCATGTGAGTCGCTCGTTACTTCATTTATTACCGCGTAAAAAATAACGATGTTTCGTACACACATAAACATTCCCCTCTTTTGATTATTTGAAATGACTACGTACGTTCTAACATCGACTGTTACTCGCGTTCATAATCATTTTACGCCGCCTGCCTCGAAAAGATACAGCAACATTATTTTATGAAAATAATTCTCTGACGTTCTCACGATATTGTAGATGTTTATTTTCATATTTACAACTGCTATTAATACGAATAACGATACGAAATAAAAGCTAAAGAATACTTTATTCGTAATCATTATCGACATGAATTAAGATAAGTGGCACGCATACGCATAAGACATTCGTATTGTAGGTACTTAGTTTGGATTCTTTATCTAAACACACTTAAATTTTGTTTGCTTTAATCACTCTTGTTAACTTATAAGTCTTATAACAGTCATAAGTGATAACATCAAGTCATCAACTAACGTCCAGTCTAATTGATGAAGAACAAAAATGAATTTACCACAAATATGACAACAGAGACTAAAAGCTCCCACGGTATTTCGTCCGGAGGTATCGTAAAACGTATTACCTATATATCTGAATTCTGTATTCATGTTAGATTACAATATTTCCGACGCGGCGCTATATCGTATAAGTCAACTCATAACATCAATGCGGGGACTCGATAAAAATCCCTCACCGGTCCCTGTTCCCCCTTCCCTCTCCTTCGAGTTGTTCGCGGTCGTTCGCTCTCATATTCGCGAACACTTTTGATCTTTCTTTTGATATAATATAAATATTTTTTTGCCTCTGAGGCTGAATCCATTTTGAGTGAAATGAAATATGAGAGCGAGTTAGAAGCCTCTTTATCCGAGACGGTCGGTGGTCCCCGCTCAGCAACTAAACTTGAATAATCACGAATTCGCCTAGACTTAATCTCACTTTATTTATGTGAATGGCTCTTTAGTTTTTATTGCACGTATTTCATACGATGGTTACTTTCATAGCGGATAGTTTATCCGAAGCGTGGGAATTTTTGGTACGAGGTGTTATTGCTATACAATCTCTCTGCATGGCTATTAAAATAAAGAGAGATAATAAAAGAACATCTTATTATAAACGTCTGCCATACTATTATTGTGATGACATTTAGATTTCATGTTCTTTTGCCCGTCAACAGATGATGTCTTTACTTCGTGTTTTCAAAAAGATCCGTCTATCTAATTCATTTTCTGTCTAAATATTGACAATAAAAGCAAGCGGTCGTTTGACAGCAATATGTACGCTGGGCGCTGGATGCACCCACGCGAGGCAAGTGAGCCACAATTACTACAAATGAGATTATTAAGCCAAATCGTTTTCTTTAGTTTTATGCTCGCCTTGTATACAACTCAATACAAATGCGACAGCGGCACACAGATAAGACACATAAATATTGTCTATCTCGACACAGATAAAATAAAATAAGAAACGAGCTCGCATGTTTGATATTCAACCTTGTTTCTTTTTCTATTTTAATAAAGATTAGATACGCAGCTTTATAAAGGATACGTTTTATCTGAGATTTCATGTTTTACAGCAGCTCATAAAAGGGATAATGATCGTACTTATCAACATAATATCTATCTTATTTTGTATTTAGTATCTATAATTGTACTCACTAATCATCAACGTTATAGAATGCCTGTATTGCGTTATTAATCGACACATTGTTAACTAGAAAAGGTCCTGTAAGATTCGATTAAGGTCGATCAAAATATTTGATTGGATATAGGCACGATAAGTCAGCATACTATCAATTGAGTCTTGCTTGTGGTTAAGGCGCCGTATCATCATTTCAGCCGAATAAAGTCCACTGCTGGACACAGGCGTCCTCCAAAGAACACCACAACATCCATTCATGGTGTGTTGTGTGCTCATTGGGGGGTTTTGCCATAATCGCAACGCTTGGCAGACGGGTTGGCGATCGTAGTTGAGTTGTTAATGTACTCGAAGGACGCTGTCCATACTTCGGCTAATCCCTAAGTCGCCTTTACGACACCCACGGGTGGAGATGGGGTGGTGGTATTCTGAGCCGGCACCACACGGCAAGTGCGCGGTATACGTCTGTCTTAGTACTACTTTAACGAATACGAATACCCCGAACGTTATTAATTAGTCATAGACAATGAAACACGCAATAAAAAATACAAGTACTTACTTCAATAATTAAAATTAACTACCGGTTTAATTTTAATTTAAAAAGCATAAAATAGTCAGACGATTTCCTTACATTGTTTGAGGTCACAACGGAAGGTTTCTTAATTGCTTTGAAGATAATCCTCAAATAATCAAACTAATATGTCAACAAAATATGTTGACTGGTAGAGAACGCAAGCTGCAATTAAGTCCGCCTTATGATTACCATTGTGCATAAAAATAGAAATAAATGAATATTATTAACAGGTATTTATGGGTGCGTTCCGTTGTACTTTAATATATTCTAAGAATGTCATTATGATATTCGGCGAATACGAATATTCAGTCATCATTACAGCCCGTTAAACGTCCGCTGCTGGACATAGGCCTCCTACCACTTCATGGCGGTCATGGTGACCGCTTGCTTATTTTCCATCATAAATAAGTACTAAACTTGTTTATTTACTGATATGCTGGACAGTTTTCAAGTATTCAGGATCAGTGGTTTAACCTGTATGGGGTGGAGACGCGTAACTAACAAAAATGACCACTTCAAACTTTAATATTAAAATATATATATATATATATAATTTAAAAATAGATTTTAAAGCAACCCCTTGTACTTTTTAAATATCCATTCAACGATACCCTAAACAATGAAGTACGTGAAAGAAAAAAATCATCCCCACACCGCTACTTTACATGTAGGGGAGGTACCCTAAAAAAACTTATTTTATAACTTTGAAGGCGTCATAAACATGCAACATTTTTAGGAATAACATGTCCAACTCCACAGCAATAGCAGTCTCTCGTAAAATGGCTGTAACACTGAGTCGGACAGACAGACCAACGGACTTGGCGAGTTTTACTGACTATAGAACTGATCCATATCGAGACCAAAGAGATACTTGACGTTCTTGTGTTGTCTTAAAAAAAAAACTCTTTCTTTTCTTCCTAAGCAATCGGTACTATCTTTTTCATCACCTATACTGCGTTGTTTATAGAGATTTTGGTATATGAGTCTCCATTCTTTGGCCGCTCTAACATAGCGCGATCGCAGAACGCGAAACTCTGTATCAGCAGGACATTTACATAAAGTCTGTTCCTATATACAGGTAGTAATAAACGAAAGGTTACCGTCTAATAAACTAACAAATATGTTTGTTACTTTTGTGTGTTCAGTAATTTTTGTCTACTCGACTTTACCATGCTTAAGTTCGATCTTGCGCTCATGACAGAGCGGCCAAAATATTTGAAGACTAGTGCAATTTATATTCCGACTATTTGTAAGCGCCTGAAAATGGCGTATATGTTTTTGTTTTTACTTTGCCCCACTCTAGGATTTCTCCTGTGTCGTGGGTACAGCTTACAGACATATATCTCACAAGCACAAACACCCAGACCCGAAACAACTATCTGCAGATCATACAAATACATTTCCGTGCGGGGATCGAACCACTGCCACTGCGCCAACCGTGCCGTCTGACTGAACTGAATTGACTTTGACTTTTATGTCGGTAGATTTTCACAACACTTCTTCACAAATTTTCTCTCGACTTCTTCATTTACTTAGAATAAGAATAAATTCAAATATAGGTAATGAAATCAATTAAAAATACTCGTGTAACATAAAAAGCCGTGCTCGCAAGTCGTGCCGTACAGATTGAATATAAAGCTTTCAAAGAATCTTTTCGAGGCACGTCACCACGAAATGACCTAATGCCACTAGAAAAGGTAAAAGTTACAAGCAATTAACTGAGAGAAGTTGTTCATTGTAAGTCTATCAGCAGCGAACCGCAATAAGAGGGCTATAATTCTAGCTGGTTCCATCACAGCACGTTCCTTGCCGAACAAAAGCAATTTGTGTCCGCACGAAGTGGCTTTGTACGTGCGTAGCGTCGTAGGTGTTTATTAGCGCCCTCTAGCTATGTTAATACTTACGTGGACTCGGCTATCGTGTACACGGTCGGGTGAGTCGGCTGCCGGCTCACCCCGCGACCCTCTGAGGTCACTCGATATCGTTTCACTGATCACGAATTCCCACCGACACGTGCTCCCACGGCCGTACAGCTCCATCACAATTACGACCCAATTATTTACACACTAAAACTTTCTAATCTTATTATAACATTGTTCATTTTTGCCGCCGTTAATTTTTGTTGGCTTGCAAGTCGCAAGACTCGCAAGTCTCCGAATCAAGGCCTACCGATGTCGAAGCCAGCCGCAACCATATTTCGATGAAGGCAGTTATGAATACTTGGATAGTTGGAAACAAAGTAATATTGGCGGAAATCCAACGTCATTTACAATTTATTCTGATATAGCGTACTGCATGAAAAATTTAAAACATTATTCAGAGTTCTGCGGCAAACGAATCAATATTGTAGTCTTTGAAACGAATCTCTATTATTTAACTACAAAAGCAAATAAAATGGCGTTTTGTTTGACAAAAGTAGTCGGTAAAAAAACAGAAGTGAATCACCTTGCGTCGCGTAAAAATGTTTTCTTTAGAATGTTTGTGGAAGTGTCTGTAACATAACTGGCGACGATCCAAGAACACGCTCATCACAATCACGCAACACGCCGACATCGTTTAACGACAAATTTACTGTGTCACAGAAAGTACCCATCACGATGGCTATTCACTATTCTAAATGAACCAATGTATGATGTCGTATTTTATAATAAAATAGTGAACGTTCCGCTCCTATTCACATGTATTCAAAGTGCGTGCAGCTCTCGCAATCCAACACACATTTATTGTCAGCTTTAACGATTGACGAAATATCGCAAATAAAATAAACCGCTGTAGAGCTCCGTCGGTTTTGATAAATATCCTTTCAGCGCTCTTCCATTATTCGGGGAGAGACAAATGTCCCGTTCATTTTACTCGACTCGGCATCACGGCATTCCCTCATTAAAATGTCCCCGAGCGACTACGGCCCCTCGGTCGCGAGCGATTTGATACGATAATCGATTTTATTGCCGATCGCTATAAAATCTCTCATCGTATTTGTTTTAGTTCTGTCACACATTCCACGTCGCGAATCAATCACTGTACTATTTAAATAGCGAGTTATTTATTATCCGCGGGGAAGTGAATACCAACTCTAATTTGTTGGCAATACGAGCGAAAACTTCTAGAATCAATGTACGATTGTTGTGTAAAGCGGAACCAATCGACGTCGAGCGTATTGCTGCCATTCGATTGAAATAGAATTTTGTTTATGTTCAGAAGGTTGTTGATCCTTTTTCTTGAAGTTATATCTACCTAATACAATCGCTATTCCATTACATTATTCTTATAAACTTCTGGGAATAAAAGATGAGGCGATTGGTAATTGGCACTTTTGGTCAATCTCGACAAATACAGTTTTGACTGCCATAGGTAGGTACGTGATTCGTAGAAAGGTTCTATCCGCTGAAATTACAGTGATTAGATTAGATCGCTTTGCGGTCACTATATTGCACGTAGTTTCACAAGTGTTCCCAACCTAAAGCTTTATTAATTAAAAGTCCACAAAGGGTGATCAAATTTCCAAATTATATCGTTCGATCAAATCGTGCTAAATCGGCGGCCGACGGCGACGTCGTAACGTGTAGGTACCAATTTGCAAACAAGCTATTATAGGGGGCCGCAGTCAAAAGCGCGCCAATAGAATTTAAATACTATTACGGCAATACAAAGTTGATTCAGTGACGGCGAGCTCGCAGCGAGCGGCCGGCACTCGCTCGCTCTGCTCCGCTCACCGCTCGCTTGCTCGTGCTCCTGTAATTTGATTTGGAGTGGAGCGGGGCAGAGCGCGGGGGCGCCAGGATCGATACCGCGAGGGGCGTGCGGCAGGGGGGACAACCACCAGGCGCGTGTTGTTATGGAAACCGTAGCTACCCGAGCCTCCAGATTTCGTCGGTTGTACCGGTAAATTAAACAAAGGAGATCACTTATATTATTTTCTGTTACCTACTCTCTGCATCATATGGATAAGATTGATGTTTGAAAACTTGTGAAATAGACGTTACAGCACTTGTTACATTTTATCTCAGCATTGATCCTATTATACCGAGAGGAAATAAGTAGGTACAGCAGTAACTTTGTTACCGACTTCTAGCGTCATCGTTAGAATAGTAATTAATGTATAAACTATTTAATTTTAGGGTTTTAGAAGTTCTTACTAAGTTTATATGGATACCTATCTAACGCATATTGTTTATTTTAAACACGTAGGTAGTAATAACTAAGTAATATGAGACTTGTGACCATAACGCGCCTTTGTTATATAAGCACAAATAAATAAGCAACAGCGACATCTGTACGGTTACTTTGTAAACATATTATAGCAGTATTGTTTGAAATAAAGCGCTATTTCCTCAGAAGGGCAGAACTAGAAAGAATAATAGTGTTTAGAAATGCTTACGTAACATGAACGGTGTCGTTCACAAGACAATTTACGATAACAAGGTATATCAAGTATTAGGACTATTGTAGTTTTCCAAAAATAGTAACTACCTAGTAAATGTACATAATTTTTGGGTTCATTATGACTTCCTATAAAACACAATACCGAGCACAGTACATAATGAGTTAATGTCTCCATTCTGCATTTATAACCAAAGACTACCACCTCATATATTCTATTAATTTTGAATTGTTAAATGTTGATCAAAGGTTAAAAAGTCCGAGTAGGTAGTATTATATCTTATCATAATTGTAGTAGAATTTTATATTGTTGAGTGAAGCCATTATTATCTAGTTATGGCCACTAAATTAGCAGGTTCTTGTCTGACTGTAACTAAATAATTAGGTACTATAATTATTTTTATATAAAGTAATACAATCTATGGAAAGCATACTAATTAAAAAAGAAAATGTTTTGCATTTGGATGTTCTTACTACAAAAAACTACCAGTGCGAAACGGTTACAAAAATAATTTAATATCTACTTTAGAAAAAAGCAAGGAACATTTTTAATCAACGGTTTGACTCTTAGTAATAATCACGATATGAAAGAAACTATTTAGACAGCGGAGGTTCTTACCTTCCTACCTTACCTTACCTTGCAAAATAACAATAAAAAAATGGTTCATTAACTTTCAACTAATTTAATGAGCTTAATATAAAAAGGGCGATACATTTTAGATAACAAACCATCTGCTGCGGGCTCACGATACAATTCAATAGGCCCATTTAGATCACCTAGACCAGGAGATAAGCAGACATGAAAGGGCGGGCGATGATGCTAATACAGCGCACTTAACCTGGCCCGCGGCCGGCACCTTGCGGCCGCGTCCAGCTAAACTGGTTTTAACATCGACCTTCGTGTCGTCTCGCTCTGCGCGCCTATGCTGCCTTGGTACCGCCGATTGCTGTGCTTGATTGATTTTGATTCGATTTAATTACAATTCGATCGGAAAGTTATCGGTAGGTAGGTAAATTAAAGATTTATTTAATACTTGCCGGTGATTATGTTGACGGCACGGTTGGTGCAGTAGCTGATACAGTGGGCTGCTGCGGTCCGGGTCGCGGGTTCAATTCCCGAAAGGAACAAATATTTGTATGATCTGCAGGTAGTTGTCTGTGTCTGGGTGTACTGTGTGGAGTTTGTGTCTATAAACGCACCTACGTCACAGGAGAAATACTAGTGAGTGGAAAAGTTTTTTTTATAGTATACGGCCCACTTGATAAGTGGTTACCGTAACCTATGAACACTTGCAGAGGTGTCACTCGCGCGTTGCCCAGTCAGTAAAATCTTTTCACGCCCTTTTTTGTCAATCAAATCAACGATTGGATTAGCTTGATTATTAATTTCGGCTTTTATACGATTTGATTAAATTAATATATAAACATAAATCATTAATATATAAAAGAAGCAGAACTATATACGTAGTCTGCAATAAAAATCTGTTATGTGCGTGTTGGGCCACGTACAATCTATTTCATATTATGCTATGAATAGAAAAGAACGTGTCCGTACAGTTGCCTAGGATCATCTTGTGCGGTTATGATCTACTAATTGCTAAGATGGTACTGTATCTCGAAATACTTAATTACTTACCAATGTGTGTCGAAAAACTTAGATAGTCCAGTTGCTAATCAAATTCAACAATGCATTATAATTGGGTGGACTTCGTATTTATTCCTTAAAACAAACATACACTTTGATGTTATATTGATGTTGAAAAGTCACTGGGACACTAATTTCTGTGGCGAAAGCGTTCAGTACAGACATAGGTTCATAACGAAATTACAAGTTTGTTTGTTTTACCATAAAATCATAAACTCTAAAAAATATTAATGAAGTAGAGAATATGACTGTAACGATTTAATTTTACTCTTGTTTAAATATATTGAATTTAAGAGTGGGCTTAGATATAGTGCCCGTTATTAAATCAAATCAATTACAATTTAATTAAATGTTTAATGCAAACTGAAATATGTAGTAACTTGATACACGTAAACACGGACTCAACATGATTTATTTTACTAAGAAAAATAGATTATTATTTTTGAATAAAGCAACCTAGGTAACCCGTCTGCCAAGCGTGGCGATTATGGCAAAACCCCCCAATGAGCCACACACCCATAACGGTCGTTCTGGTGATATTTGAGGGAGGCCTGTGTCCAGCAGTGGACTTCATTGGGCCGAAATGATGAACCTAGGTTTTGTTGTAAATGCTCACGTATTAAAAAATAATCGAATTCCAACCGTTATATGTCTTCCTGTACAGTAAGTACCTACAGTTTTGCACAAACACCCTGGCCCGGATCTTTTTTTTTAACTTACTGATATAAATGTTTTTAGAGTAATACATAAACAAGTAAAAGAAAATACGCAAAAAAAAATTCGAACCCTTGGAAGTTTCGGTCGTGCTTCCCTGTAACGTCTACACTACTCTTATTGGCCAAAAGTTTGGCTTACAAAAATATGTTCCGAGCGGGAATCGAACCCGTGACCTGTAGCGTAGAAAGCGGATTGCTTAGCCACTGCGCCGACTGAACATTTCCAGTAAATCAACATTTATTTATAGAATTAGTCCAAGTGTGAAACCGTCTGCTGAAAGTTAATTAAATCCAGCTGAAATGACAATCAATTTGTATTCTCGATAAGCAACCGTGATACGGTAATCTCTCGCTAAGCCCGTGTATATGCTTATCTGACGTAATGTTGTCTGCGATCCTGATATTTATTTAGACATCTATTATAATATATATCTATTATAAGAATTTTAATTTGCGAATTATTATTATTGTTATTTGCGAAGTATCTACTGTAACGTAATTACGTACGTACGTAACGTACTGTAATTTTAATTAATTTAATCAACGAAATACTTAATTACGTCATTTTGATTATGATAATGGCGAATTGAATTTGAATATTACTTTAATCCAAAGACTTTTGGAATTGGTGAAGCGCTTGCTTCATTCACCACCTCGGGTCATCACCACGCGGGCACCATCACCGCGACGTCACCATCGCCGCGACCTTCACCATCTTCGGAGGCTGATCCAGGAGAGTACCCTTATTTGTCCTTCTTTTTGCCTTATTATGTAAAATGGTTTACCTTGGGTAGTTGAGTCTTATTCATTTAACACCCACTTCGACGTAACACTACCTAAGATAAGAACTCATGATGCGATTGAACGGTTAAATTCATCCTCGCCTGTGGACATTAAGCTTTCGAATATGGAAATGGCATGGCAATTCACGGCACGGTAATGAAAGAGGCGTCTCTCCTCAAATGGCGACAGTATAATCGCGTTAAGAGTATAATTGGCCTTAATCAAGCAAGATGGCGTGCCCCATAGCACCATGTTATGTCCAACCAATGTAACAATTGTATCGGTGATTATATGGATTATTATCAATGATATTATATATTAAAAAGAATTGGTATACTATCATTGATTATTATACTTAATAATATCCGACGTATTCGGACTGTTGTCGTCATGTAAAGTTTATACAATGAATACTTTTTTATATAGTTTAAAGTTTATACAATACTTAAATTAATGAATTTCAGCGACCGAGCATTGGATATTAATAAATCACAGCGGCGGCAGGGGCGTTGTTTCGTCGAAATATTTTACCGTCGACAGACATGACAAATCTCTGAATACTTTATGTGTTTTTATATTAAAGAACAAAGTGTCTTAGTTGGTGGAACTTTATGGAAATGAAAGAATTCGCGTGCAGCCGGGGTAATTGCTCGTTACGTCATACGCCGCGCGGTAATGTCGCTAAGAAATTTCTCTGGGGAAATGGGAAAACAAATGAGAGAGCTCTTATCTACGCATTACCGCCACGTTCAGTGATTTACGATCCGGCTACCTTCTCCACACATGCGAGTCTCACTCCAACTTACATTATACCGGTTTTACCGAGCGAAAAGACATAACCTGGTTGAGAAACAGACGTGAATTGAGTGTTAAACATGCCAGTTGAGACGTTGTATAAATGGTTAAACATAAACAAGATGGTCGGTTGATCGGCTGTCATACAAAATGGCGGGGAATCATGTTATCTTAAAATAAACACTGAGTTGTTACCGTTGCATATCTCCAAACTGAATATAAGAAACCTGTCGATTACTAAAAAACAATTTTCCATAAAGTATTATATTTATATTGTTAAGCTATTCGGGGTCATGATTGTATATATTGAGTGTTTTTTAACATACCGATTCCGGATGCAGGAGGGGTTATTTATATAGGTACTTGGAAGTGAAAATACTAAGTGGGCGACTAGAAATATCGAGTGAGCGACTATTCATAGTCACTTGCTTAAATACTACATTTATAATAAAAATAAAAGGTTATTATTAATCTTAAATAACAAATACTGTCACAGCAGTAAGTTATGGTGCATGCTAGTGTGATCATATGAGGTCCTGGAGACCCCCATTAGGTGCCTAAGATGACCACCCCAGTGGTTTAGCCGGTAGGAGTCCGGCCCTTCCCCAGGGCGGAGGAAGTTCACAAAGAATGTCCACTGGGCCCAATAAAAAAAAAGGGTATGGTGCATAAGACGTAGGACGGAAGACCGTAAACGTAAACCGTATGACTTCGTACTGAACAAGGGCCTCCTCCATAGATTTCCACAATTGATCATCATTTTGGGGGGATCTTGCCTGTACTCACCACGCTTGGCAGGCGGGTTGGTGCACGCAGAATGATTGCTGTTCTACAGAAGGGACGCTGCTGCCCAACTATCAAGTTTTGAGTCCCTTAGTACATTTTACGACATCCACGGGATGAGACAGAGTAGTGCTAAATTCTTATTCAGGCACCACACGGATACATAAAATACATTATGCAAATGTTATATACAATAATATAATTACACCAAGTTATGCCAACTCATTAGATCATTAACAAATCGAGCAGAATAACGGCAAAACAAAACTAATCATAATTTATAATTTCAGCGACGTGTAATGTTCCCTTTATCATCATATCAACCAAAGGACGTTCACTGCTGAACAAAGGCCTCCCGCTGATTTCCACAGTCCGGTTACATGTCACACGCATCCAACGGCTCCCAGCGACTGTCACCAGGTCATCCGTCCATCTCGTTGGAGGTCGTCCCAAGCTGCGTGGTGTCCACTCGAGAACCGTTTTGCCCCCAAAGGCTATCAGTTCTACGGGCAATGTACCCTTACTAGTCCCATAAACACTGAGTACGTCTTAATGGAATTGGTAATGCATTCCACAAACGAACACTACTTTTTTAATTTTTTTTTTATCGTTGTCCAGTGGAATTTTTACATGGAACTTCCTTCGCCCCGGGGCACGGCGAAGGGGTATGCCGGACTCCTACCGGCTAAAACCACTGGAGCGGTCATCTTCGGCACCGAAGGGGGCTCCATGTCCTCGTAAGATCACACTAGAGTCGCCCATTGGTGCCACGCCTTTAGGCACAGTACAGTAAAGAAAGAAAGAAAGAAATCTCAATACCTATGTTGTTAGCACGTTTTATGATTTGTGTTGCTGCCCATCCTCTTGTTATCAACCCATGATCGACTTTTACGACACCCATATGTGCAGAGTGGTGGTCTAATCTTTACCGGTAACCCCACGGAGCACAATACAGGGAATTCCTTCATTTAAACTGGATACCTGGCCTATGCTATGGTATAACGTGAATACTAAAAATAACCTATCAAAATTAAAATATAAAATGGATGGAATAAATAATATAATGGATTTATTAAATAGAGACTAGATAAACACATAACAATAACCAGTGATGACATATGGAACAGAGACGTGGTCACTCACAATGGGCCTCATAAGAAAGCTCAAGGTCACTCAGCGAGCTATGGAGAGAGCTATGCTTGGTATTTCTCTACGAGATCGAATCAGAAATGAGGAGATCCGTAGAAGAACTAAAGTTGTCGACATAGCTGAAAGGATTAGTTAACTGAAGTGGCAATGGGCAGGGCACATTGCTCGTAGAACTGATGGCCGTTGGGGCACAAAGGTTCTCGAATGGAGACCGCGCACCGGAAAACGCAGCGTGGGACGACCTCCAACGAGGTGGACAGACGATCTGGTGAAGGTCGCTGGGAGTCGTTGGATGAGAGCGGCATGTGACCGCTCGTTGTGGAAATCTAAGGGGGAGGCCTTTGTTCAGCAGTGGACGTCCTGTGGCTGATATGATGAAACAAATAATGAAAACAGTTATAGTCGTGTCAATGTTTTTATCTATCATATCCGAGCTGCTTTTAAGCAGAATTATGGTAGCTAATAGATAATACTTCCAACCATGAGCTTCAAACTTTACGGTTATATCTCAAAGACGCAGAGGGTTTTTAATTGGGATTGGTTAAAATTTCTAACCCTAAGTTTTAGATTCAGTTTTGATCTCTCTACAGAACGTGGACAAAGCAAAGATCATTTCATCACACTAGGGGAGACATTTCGCGCCAAACAAGTCGCGAGCAGAAATTTAATATGTACATAATAAATGCGATAGAAACGCTCAGCTAAGGTTTTACCGTCACAATAAGTATCATTGACATACAATGACTAGAAGGAGCGGTGTTTCCGGGAAGATCCATTATTATTTCCGCAGGTAGGCTCACCCGAAATCAAAGGCGACCGAGTGAGTCACGCATGACATACCTTAATTATTGCTATCGAATTTACTTAAAAGTGTCACGATAAGGAAAACATTATCATATAATTATTTTGTTGATTAATGTTTTGAACCTAATCAAGTTAAAAGGAGCGATTAAAATGCGGCTACATTAAATATATTGATCATAATGTAAGCCTTACTGTGATAATATCGCTTTAATAATAAAACTAATCACCTAATAAAGTTGCTGCCACAGACGTCTCATTGAAAATTTGAAATTAGCCGTGGGCTGTGATCAAATGGTGCCCCATTACATTAGCATAGCGTTTAGTTTGAGAACATGTCTTACAGCCGAGCAGTGAGTGCGGCGCGCCGCGGGCGGACGGCAAATTGCCAGTGGGCGGCGGCGCGCCGTGATCCCGCGACCCTAACGATAAATATTCCATCTAGCGTGTAAGATCGTGTACGTTCCACCACGAGAAAAGATTATTTAACAACATACTTGATAAACTCCAAGAAATTATACTCAAAAGAAATAAAAACTACAATAATATTGGAAGTCTTTGTATTCAAATTTATCCACCCGGAAAACAGAAAGATATATATATGAAAAATCTAACAAACGGGACAAAGGAAAAAATACGAAAACGAATCGGACGAGATGAAAGAAGTATCAAAAGAAATAATAATAAAGCGTCACGTCTCGTCGGAGAGTTCGCGCTCGGCGGCCGTCGGTTTGTGTTGCGCAGCTTCTATACCAGGCGTGCATACCAGGTCCAGAGTGTTTAATTAAACTGCGCTGAGATCTAATCAAGTGTGATTTTAATAGAGTGCTACTCTGATCGAGCAAGCAGCAGGTCACGCGGCCCACCACGATTGACAAGAGAATAGATAACGGTTTAGTTAACAATTTATTCAATTAATACAGACACAGTCCGTACATCACCGATATCATTCTCGAATCTCGTCGACGACCGTTACAACTGATAAAAGACGAAGATAATATTGACTTTATTAAAACTAAAGAAACAAACATTATCTAAGTACCTACTAAGGTATAATATCATTTTGGAAGATACCTATTTAAGACTTTTATACAAGCCAAGAATATTAAAGGAATGTCAGAATAGCCTGGGGGCTATCGCAATTCGATTCCTGAATAGCATCCGTGCCACAAAGAGCATGGCAATAAGTACGGTGTACAATATAACCGATGCCATGAAAGGGAACAACGTAGTTCGTGCACAAAGCGAACAGTGTTTCGCGGACCGCCCGCAGGGGCTACCGCGGCGCTGCAAGAGTCCAAAAACTTACAAATTGGACGCAAAGAGCATGCTACGAGCACCACTAACGAGAGACTATGTTTAAAACATTTGCTCAACTCACCACTTGCCTCGCCAGCATTGTTTGAAATCATTTGTTAGAACCGTGGAAATGAGAGTATACAATAAGTTATTCTATTAACTTTAGGCGTGAGATTAAAAAAAAAAATATTAAGTATATTTTTTCGCATTGTGTGGTAACATTGGTTAACAAGCATTGAGTTTTAATTGGTTACCTGGCCTGCTAAACTGACACGCGTGCGAGCATTGAATGATCTAAACACTATTAGGATTTTCGTAAATGCAAGATGTTGACAAATTGCATGACGATTTCGCTATACAATTAATTAACACTATATTTTTTTTTATATATTACATTGAACAAGAAAAAACAATATCTATAAAATATACGCGATGTAATCCGTTTAAAAGTGTTTTATTATACTGTGTACAAAGAGAAATTACTAGTTAGGTGTGTAAAGTTACTCAAAGCTACGCTATTGCCTGTACTATAGTCTTAGCGTCGCCAAACACCGATAGTGGTATTATGGTCATAATAAATCCGGTTTTCTATTAGCATTAGCGAGCACGCGCGCGACTTCGTAAAACACGCTTTTGAGAAGCAATTTGTCATTAGTTTTGTTTGATCGTAAGCGATACTGAAATGTTTAGCCAGGTTTATTATCTATAAAGTAATACTTGCAAAAGTAGTCCCTAATAAGTTAGCCACTTTGAACGGAATATTTTTAAATTAGGTATCTTTATTTTAATTTGTTTGTTTTGATTAAATATTGGTTTGACTTTGTCCGCTTATTTGTAGCTCAGATTTCAGTTAGAAATGAATTGCCGAGGTAGGCGGTCTTGGTGCCTAACTGCTGCGATGAAGCCTGTTTAATGTAAAAGGAAATGAGAAAGCGGTAGTTTAGTATGCAAGCCACGCAGCATACCATACCGCGTGTCCGGTCAGTCTTCAGTCACCCGCCACACCCTAGTATTTCTAACCCCATTGAGTGGGGTTAAAACACGTAAATAAATGTCTTTGTTTACATAAATATGTTCTGTTACATCTTTCAAGAAGGTAGGTGGTGCGATGTTTACTTATCATTCTTAAGTGCCATTGAGCTCGACAACGTAGTTTAGGGCCCTCGAGGCACTTCAATGTCCCTTTGTGAATTGTCGCTTACTGTTTTATAAAGATTTTGTGTGGTGCCTTGTACCCCCAAGGTAGGGGTTAATGTGTATTACACCTAGGCTTTTGTGTAATTTTCTATAACTTCAAGAGAGTAACACAGTTGTACCTATACCCTGCTTTTCTTAATTTCTTTCATAAATTAAGTAGGTAATGATGGATTTTAAGACCTCTGATGTTATTGTATTTGGTTAGTAAATAGGTTGATGACGAAGAAAAGCAAATGAATGGGCCCGTATGTCCCTTGTCGCATAACGTACAATTCTAAGCTATTTGTGATTGTAGACTGTCGGGGCTCGCCTTATCGGCACCCTGGCCGACCACTGCCGTCTAAATGGGAAAGCAAACAGTCGGATGCTTGTTGACAGAGCGCGATTCGTCCGCTTTATAAATATTTCGAACGTCGTTCGGCCCGCCATTATCCCATTAGGGAAGGGCATTACTCACTCAGAATGGGAAGCTATTAGCCGATGTCCACATAGCCGCGTCGCGTCGTGCCTTCATAAAAACGGGTCAGCTGCAGTTGGGTGCTTGGTCGCCATTGATAACGAAAGCCTATGTTGATATTATGTAGGTCTACGTGAATATTCGATAAAAATATATATATGCACGTAGTACAAATGGAAACGATGAAGATTTTAGTGATGTCATCCATGATCCATCTTAATTAATGTCCATGCCAGAGTTTGGACTTGTACTCAAATCTAAAAAGAATATAAACGTTCTTAGTCAGCCTCTAAGTATTTTTTTAAATTGGATGTCTTGATTGATTATGGTACTATAGGTTTATATAAGTTAGTATGCGGAACTGATTACAATATTTATTTACTGACATAGGTACGACGTTTTTTGAAGAATTCCTACATGTATTATCAAAGCCTATATGTACCTACCTACTTATATATAGTATAAGATATTATTCTATATCTTTTATCTGTAAAGGAAAATATTGTGTACAGACAAGACCAAACTATTATATAGCTATGTATGAAAAGAAAGAAGACGGAAAGCTTTCAGCATGATGAAGAAGTATCTAATCTAAGAAATATAATTTAATACATATCAAGTTATACATATACATAGATCTCGCATTGTATATGCTTTCTTTATGATGAGAGATCGGCTTAAACTAGATTTGTATAGCTTGATGTGTAGCCGTGTGTATCTGTTCCATTTTTGTATACAATTATCATTACAGGCCTCATACGTCTTTTACTGACGGTTTATACAATGGGTCCGAGCCACTTTTTTGCTGGCTGTGTATATGCCAATGCGGGACCGGCAAGTTACAATTATAGGGTACACTAATGGAATCATCATTTCGGCCGAATGAAGTCCACTGCTGGACACAGGCCTCCCCCAAAGATCACCACAACCACCGATATGGATGTGTTGTGGGCTCATTGGGGGGTTTTGCCATAATCGCCACGCTTGGCAGGCGGGTTGGCGATCGCAGTTGAGTTGTTAATGTACTCGAAGGACGCTGCTGCCCATCCTCCGGCTAATCCCTTAGTCGACTTTTACGACACCCATGGGAGGAGATGGGGTGGTGGCATTCTGAGCCGGCACCACACGGCACTAATGGAATATGGGTACATAATCAACCGAAAATATTACAGCAATACAGTCGCATCAATATCTGCTTGAATAACAATATATTTCTGAATATTGCTCCTCTCGTAAATAACATCATCTATTTTTGACATATTTATGTAAGTCGGTATAGATGATTCATTATTTTGATTTGATATGCTCCAAATAACGATAATATTCACTATTATTTATTCATCACGTTTTACTTTGTGGATAATTATCATTGAGGTATTAACTGTGTACATAAGTATTTATGACAGAATTTTGCTCCAGTTTAACGATATATTTGTTTTTATTAACACTACCATAAAGTACCTTAGTCTATTTATGTAATACATTGAAAAGGCACGCAAAATATTAATTAAACAACAGGAGAGGCTCAGAGTAAATAATATAGGTAGGTATCGATGGGCTATTGAGATACTTTTTATAGCTTGTTTAAAAAAATGGTTATTCAGAAAGCCTATCTCGATTAAAAAGAGGCACCTATCTACAGCATATTGCTGGATGATGTTATATGTTGAGTTAATTTTAACAATCGCTGATGCTGAATGTACGCTACCCTAAAGCACGTGCTCTTTGTCTAAATAGAATCTTACCACGGCTCTAATATATATAATACTAAGGAATACAATAATGAAATTAGATAGCTGGTGTTAAATGTTGTTCATATAATTAAAGTTATGTATAATTTAAGACTGGTGTCGGTAGTTAACTGGCTATTGCTAGTCTGTGGCTAGTTGTTGGCCGTGTCGCCGCATCCTCGGGCCGGCTGTCGACGTTTTAACTTACATGGCCATTCCGAAACCATTGCCACAACGTAACCAAAAACGCATAGTACTCACCTATCACTGCACCGGCCTCCCCCACGCCACAATAACAATCCACCACTTTGTCTTTCAATATGCGATCGATACACACCGACCCTCAACACCGTAAAAGCAAAGTAAATTACTTTTAATCACCATTCAGCACATAAACGAACACGGCCGACCCGTTTCACAATAGTATTTGCTTCAGGCCTCACACCACACGTACAGTACACTACACTGCTAACGGCATATCCAGTGAACGATGCGATTCAATCCATAGGCAATGTTATAAAATATAAACAAATAACACTGGTGATTTTACAGCAGAAACACAAAATTATCGTAAGAGCGTAACGCACGTCAGCGCCGCTAAGAGTCGGCGGAGGACCGCGGAACTCGATTCAGGCGAGCAACGCTACGTGTCCCCCCTGTCAGCGAGGTGTGCGCCTAAGCGAGATGCACACGGTGGATGAGTGTAAGTGCGAGCGGGAAGCCTGCACGGTTTAAGAGGCGGGCGGCATAAAAATGTGAGGAGTGCGCGTACATACAGAACGAGAGTACGACCGGCGTCACAGAATACTGCTATCTTGGATTGATCCGAGTGAATAGATAATGATTGTTGTAGCGTTTGAGGCGTCATTGGAACAGCCACCCATTCATTACAATAATTATCCGACAATTAAACATTTCGATGGAGGTCATTGCCGTTTAGCTGTTCTGTAACTCGCTCATTGTCGCCGCAATAACAGAATCTAGTCGACTTGCTTCTTACTTTTTCTAGTGCTATTATTATAGCTTTCAGATTTAATTTCACGATTGAAGTAGTTTGGTGGAAAATATTCCGTCACATGTAGTTCTGTGTTATTCAGTTATTATAATTACAGTCGATGGAGATGGGTAGTGTGTTTTTATATTAAAATGCAGTAAGACAATATTTACATTTATTATTAAATGACAATATCTTATTCTAACATCCTTAAGTTTGAAGTAAACAATGTCGACGTCCACTTCAATATACAATTACACATATTATACTACACCTTAGTTATAAATAAATTAGAACATTCTCAGAGTGAATTAAGAAAAAATAATATTATTCGGTAGTAGTATTGTCTCGGCAAGCTGATACAAGAATCAATATTAAAGTATTAACATGAACTTCATTAATCATAAGATCGAAGTTCAATTTAAATCTGATTATAAAGGTATTCAGAAGATCAGTAATTGTTTTTGTAAAGTGTTATCCTATTGCCAAGACAGAACATTATATAAATTACGCAATATTCACAGGGAAGATTGCCATTCTTATTCATTATGAACTAAATTCTATAACTAACATTTCACTTTAGCATTTGAAGTATACAAAATACAAGTCTAATATCGCAGTATCCGTAATAGCAATATTTGCAGAAATATCAATTTCGTTTCTTGAATAGATTGTATTTAAATAAGGATTAGAAGTGTGACAGCTCCACCACAAATCAAAGCTTTACCAATAATAATCACTAGAAGCTTTTTAAATGACAAATATTGATTTGATAATAATTATATGTATATGTACATTTTGGCGTCGCGCATTCATGTATAATAGAGTTTATCAAATCAAACATCAGAGCAAAAATCTCGCGAGACAGTTCTGTTAGTTCAATTCTGATATAAATTTTAGATGTTTATGTATCTATTAAATATTAAATATGGTATAGAATGTGCAATAAGTAAAGTAGTCTTTGTAAGCTTCTGGGTTCAAATCGGTCTATAAAGAGCTGAACAAAAAGGGTCCATCCTAACGTAATTTTTGAATATATTGCATATATATATATATGCATAATGTGTGTACATGTCAGCAAATCGGCCGCCTTGCGCAACTACTGAATTCTCAATAGTTATTTGGTCAGTCACAAATATGTTGATAATTTCAATTAGGCCCATATTACAAGATTGAGAATCCAAACTCAAGTAGAACTAGAATCGAGATCGCAAATACTAGACCTATTAGGTAGGGTTCATATTCGATAAACGCAATCTAGACTAAATTTTACTAAGTTTTGATTCTCGTTCTGTAGTACGGGCCTTAGGATCGACACTACATAACAGATGACTCTAGAAACAATATTTACAGCATAATGTTAATGAGACACTTTTCCACATTTAATTAAAATATGTATTGTTCCTATTCAAAAAAAGAAAAACGCATCGAATTGAGAGCCTCCTCCTTTTTGAAGTCGGTAAAAATGAAACGCTATTTCTCCAACATTTTGATTGACAACGAATCTTAACATTGAGACTAAAACCATTTGTGATCTGATGTCCCAACAAAATCCAGTACTATTATACTATTTTGTTATTTAAAATGCCATTCAAGTTTACTAACTTTGGAGAGAATTGATGATTATGTATTTTAATTGTATAAGTCAGACCAATGTTTATCGATAATATATTGCATTCTGTCAGTGTGAAAAATAATATGTTTTTAAGTCTTTTGGGAAATGAATATGAATGACACTTAACGAAAACACATTCAAAAGTTTGGATTCTAATGTCTATTCTTTTTAAATCTATTTTTTTAGGATACTATGTTACAAATCAAATGATTATCTCGTTCACGCAATAAAATTCCTATCATTTTCATATGTACTACGTGTATGGCTCTCACCCAGAAACAGACACACAGATCGCGTTATTTAAACTGTATAAATTAAAATAATATCTCGTAAAAATGATTTTATAATACACTTGTTTCTTTTTCGGAAATGTAAAACTACCTAATTTTTTTTTATGCATCAAGAGAGGTCTACACTACATTGAATCTAGTCAAATCGACACTTACAGACTAACATAATTTGATCTCGCTAGCTATACTGCAGTACTCAAAGATTTATTTCACAGAGCTACACTTATTTGGTAAACAAAATGCAAGTTAGTCACAATATTAAAGAATGGTATTTTTTGAGGCCAGCAGTAAGTGATCTGGAATTTCACTCACACAAGTAAAACTAGGGAGACTGTCGACTATATCTGGAAAGTTCCAAGTATTAATGTTCATGTGCTCCACTGGAAGCTCCAATTACATCCAATAGTTGACGGAACATCTTAAGCTTCTGTTCTTGCGCGTGTGCATCTGTGGCGCAGGCGTGTGCAGGCGGTGCTTAGGGTGCCGGCAGCAGTGGCACCTCAGGGTACGACGGCTCCGGTTCTTCCTCTGAAGAATGACCACTGGTATATGAAGTGCGGCCACTCTTTTCTCTTAGTCAGTATCTAGATTAAAACATTACATTTTATTAGATAATGACATTTTTGGTGTGTGTTATTACTAGTGGTAAAAGTTAGATCACATTTGTTGTGAGTGTAGACTCGTGGCTACTATCGTCGATAATTCAACTGTGTTTCGATTACCAAAGGTATTTTGACAAAATAAAAGGCAAAGATAAAAGATCTGACTGCTTACATTTGTCTCTCCTCTCTTGCGATCACCAACCCGCCTGCCAAGCATGACGATTATGGCAAATCCCCCCAATGAGCACACAACACACGCATATCGGTCGTTGTAGTGAACTTTGGGGGAGGCCTGTGTCCAGCAGTGGACTTTATTCAGCCGAAATCATCATCATCAATTAATAAGGATTGCGGTACGGTGCCGGCTAGGTAGGTACTACCCCAGTGTCAGATATTCGCCGCTAAGCAGTAGTGTTTAAACCTTAGACATTACTGTGATCCGGTTAGAAGGGCACTAGGGTCTAGTACATTAAAAACTCAACTGCGATCGCCAAACCGCTTAACACGCCAAGCGTAGCTTGTGACGATCTTAGGGGAAGGCCTGTGTCCATTAGTGGACTTTATTCGGCTGAAATGGTGAATAACCATTGTAATTAAAATATGTTATCGGTAAAAAAGGTGCCAAAACATTTTTGCTATGGGTATCTAGTAATACATCATTCATCATCATTTCGGCCGAATAAAGTCCACGCTGGACACAGGCCTCCCTCAAAGATCACCACAACGACCGATATCGGTGTATTGTGTGCTCACTCATTGAGGGACTTTGCCATAATCCCTCAATATATCGAAGAATAGTTATCGCGCCTATTTGAACTTAGAACACAACTGTAGAATAGCTAAGTGCATTGCTTATTCTGACAGGTAGACTATATGTCTCATTGTGTGAGAAAGTCGCGTGTAATGTGGAGGTAACCGATTCTTAAGTGTAGTATCCGGTGGGTGGCAATTAGGTCGCGCATACCAGGATGCCAAGTCTTTGATGTGAGGTCAAGCTGAAGCGGTGGTACGCGTGAACACTTTATTAGCCATGCTCCAGGCTCTCCATCAGCAAGTCTCGAGAACAAAGGGCGTCTGTTATGGTATATAATTTTGTATCAGTTTCGGGTGTCTGTGCATGTGAGATTTATGTCTGTAAACTGGACCCACGATAGAAGACGAATCTTAGTGATGAAGCCGTTGGAATTCAGTTAGATACATTTAATCACACGGGAATTAGGTTCCTATCCATCCGGATTTATCGGGACATATCTGGACTTTCGGCCTTTCGTCTGAACTTCGGTCGGCATTTTTATTTGTCCGGATTATTGACTTAGATGGAACGAAAAATGGTAGAATGTTTAATTTTCAAATTTATCATCATCATCATATCAGCCAAAGGACGTCCACTGCTGAACAACCTGATAACTGATTACCACAGTGACCGATTACGTGCCGCCCGCATCCAACGAGTCCCAGTGACCTTCACCAGGTTTTCGGTCCATATTGTCTGAGGCAGTTTTCAAATTTCGAAATGAAATGAATTTTTCACGGAAAACTAACAAAAGTGATTGAACCGAATTGTTTAACTATTCATTGTACAGTTACTTAAGAACTGTTTATTTTTCAGATGGCACGATAGAAGAAGACTGGTTTCATGGATGATGACGCGGGCAGTGTGAGCTCTATTCAGCTGAATGAAGGCGTCATGTCCGGTGGTACTCATATACGGTACCATATGGTGAGTACATTACACACAGCTGTTGTCTTCATTTAACCCAGCCGAGATTCCACTATATTCATAGCAGTAAAGTGTTTGTACATAAGTATTTATTGTAACAAAGAAGACTATACTCAGCATTGGCATTGACTAATCTTCTGGATCATAGATTCACGAATCTATCTTATACAAAATATCGAAAGGCGGAAAACGAGCCAGAAGAGTTGCTTTACGACGTGCCATAAGAGCCGACTACTACTAGTAGCATGAAACATGGCACAGAGTTTCAACATTTATTTCCAAAACTATCTCGGTTAAAGGTACTGCAACCTTCAGTGAATGGGCTATCGTTGATATACATATGCACTGGACAGCAAATAAACCGACCACCCGCTTGGAACTCTGATTCGATTTTCTCAAAAAGTATTAAACTTACAACTATTAAAGTTATACCTACAGAAAGTGCGTTCAATTCAAAATTCACTCATATTAGTGATACGTTAACGTTCGTGCTAGACGCTCTGTAGTTAGAAGGGCATCCGTGGGTCATATGTTGTTCCTGTGACCTATCTCCATTTCATCCAATCGGAGTTAATCCGGTGTGTAACGTCGCGATCAATTTCACCACCCCTTGGTCGAGTGACCAAGGAGTAATGTGTGCCTGGAAAGTATGTGCAGTTGATCCGAGCGCAGTACAGTCGATGTAGTACCCAAATCAATGACCCACAATCAAATATTTACTATTAATTTTCCCAACAAAATGTGTGAAGCATTGTCTATATGCGATTACTGACACAGTGCTATCACGTGTATAGAGATTTTACAATGTTGATTTATTGTATGAATATATGTAAAAGTTAACCAAGAGCGATAAGTAGGCATCTTGCTTAGTAGCTAAGGTAAGGTAATCTTGGTTAGCTAAGAGGATGGTTCAGTAATCTCTTAACTAGGCCACAGAATAGGCTGCTCAGTTGAGAAGAGGCAGCCACTGGCTCCAGTCCAGTGATTTGTCATGTGAAATGACTAATGTACATTATAGTATGTGGTTTTTACATAAAACAAAAGTATTTACTACAACGTAATCTAATTTACATCTTACATCCAAGTTCAATGGATGTGTTTGCAATATTTACTCACTTCCTAAAATTATCATCTCTCTCGGTGTCTGCATAGGGCGCCCAGTGCGCGGGCGCAGCTTCGGCATCGTCACGCTCTGTGGTCGTGCTTGAACCTAAATCATAATGATCTTTATTTATGTCTAATAATTTTGAGTAATCAAATGAGGGTCTAATATGACCTCTAATTGTCAGCCGTAATTGTAAATGCCTGACAAATAGAGCTCTTAAGGATATTAAGGACACATCTCTTGAGAGATTGGCCAGAAAGAGCAATACACAGAATTAGATAAAGAATACGCCTAGCAAACGGATCAAACAAAACTACAAAAGTCCCAGAAAACTGAGAAGACGAGCATGGTAGAAATAGTGTTTATTATTTATGTACACGCCAATATGTCCCACTGTTTTCTACCACCAGTCGGCGAAACTGCAACAGTACTGCTGACTGCTAGTGCAATCCACTTGCAGTTTCAAAACAGCCGATATAGATGCTACCTGCAAGCCAATTTCAGCCTGTTCTGTACTCCTAGTACGAGTTTCTTTTAACAAACAAAACAAATAGAATTCACCGTCAAAACGTAATTAATTAAACGTAAACTTTGGTTGTTCGGCGCTCCGATTAGTTGACGAGTTTGGAGCGGACCAATCGCAGTATCGAACGCGGTAAACGTGTATTATAACTATTACGTTTCGATAGTGAAAAGCAATTTGTACTAGGGGTATCGATTCAATCAAACTGCATGTACATTCCGGTTGCAGCCCATCTCAATATACCCCCTTCAGATGTGATGTGATAAGTATGAAGAATAATTTTGATAAGTAGTGGGGAGTGTCAAGTTACATTACGACATCAATCTTCTTGATGAAGGTTTAGGTTGGTGCTACATACACACAGTAGCTTAGAATTACGCGTTCTAAGCTTTAAAGGACGTTCTAAGAGACTGGTTGTCTCAATAGAAGGCCTGCATCTAGCAAACAATAATGCTTTAATCACAGGGATGATACATTCGTTGTCAACTTAGGCTTCGAAAATCGTGCAATATATTTAGAAATAAGCTATAAGTGAGATATGTGCAAGCTTTCAGAAATTGTATTTTAACAAATCATGCAGCCATAGAATGGCTATTGAAAACCCACAATTCAATATTACTAAAATCTTTTTTTTTGTCAAATTTTCCGAGGTTTTGGCAGGCTGCAACCACTTTCAGTTACTGTCTAGGATGATTAAGCTTAGGTGGATCCTGCATGAAGCATATTTATTATAGTTTACTGGACTGTCTTTATTGAATAAATCCTCAAACCAGTTTGAATATGAAAGATAGCTCAAATAAGGCGAACCCCTCGCGTTTGAAGCACTGGTCAAACTCAATTCAGGATGGGAGGGGGAAAACTAATTACGTAGTTATTATTGTTGTCTCTATAAAAAAAAAACGCTTTGCGAATTGTTTGAGCTAGTTTATTGAACACTTTCATATAATTTTAACTAGGAAAATGGTGTGAGCGAATTGCGTCCTACATCGTAAGCGAATTAGCGTCAGTTTGACCAGTATTAAGCTCGAGGACACGCAAATATTTACTAATGATAGTTTATCACATTACCTATTTGGTGAGCTTGGGCCGCAACGGTCGGAACAGGCGTGATAGAGAGGTGCGGGAGGTCGGGCAGCGCATCGGGATGTTCTGCGAGCGGCGAGGCGGCGCGGCCGGCAATGGGCATAACAAGGCAAGGTAAGTAAGTGGCAGCGGGAACGGACTAATCTCAGCCACGTGACATGGCACAGAAGAAATTAAACGTTAGTTAAGTTTACCTATATGCGTGCATAACATCTGCCGCCCACGCTCCCACTCGCATTGGTCATCACGTGCGAGTGGCAGCATTTAAAACCTATCGGGCTATACCGAGCCCCGCATGTTTGCTCTCACGGGTAGACGCAAGCACGTACATGGGCGTGGACACGCGGGTCGTGCGAGTCGCAGGGCCGGATTTAGGGGAGGGCAACCGGGCCTACAGCCCCGGGGCCTCCATAAAAGAGGGGGCACCACAACAGAGACTTCGAAAAAAAAAACAAATTCCGACTAATATAACACTAGTCAACAACTTTTCCATTAACACTTTTTTTCCGGTTTAGATAGGTTCCGTTCATTAACGCTAAAATTTAATTTCAGATAATTCTTGTTTTCGATTATATTTAATGTTTGTTAAATACTAAAAGAATCTACTTGGTGTCACAATAAATTATATATTGAAAAACTCGTTGTTTATTTTATTTGGAAAATAATTTGGGGCCAATGGGCCTCCACTCCTTTGTTGCCACGAGGACTCCAGACCTCTAAATCCGGTCCTGGCTGAGACACGTTTTTCGAGGGGCAGTGGCGTGAGTTTATGTAAACATGGAGGAAGAATTGACTGAAGCTGTTCGATGCGAAAATTATTTATACGATATAAAATACTCAGACTATATGAAAATTAAATTAAAAGATTCTATTTGGCTATGAAAACTCATAAGTAAATAATGAATTTTCCATGTGTTTTTCTTTTGGACATATGAGAGTTCCTGCAGGTTTTCTTGCCAGATACTTTACCAACGACAATCCACATAAAAATAAACTAAAATCTATCGCGTCCATCTTGCTTGATTCAGATCAGCAAGTGCCAATGATGTACGACTCGTGTTGGCAAATGCAAACTCACACAAGTCGACCAATGTCAGTGCCAGTGGGGGGTATGTGCGGCGGGCGTACCTGTGTGGTGCGGCGCGGGGGCGCCGGCGGGCGCCACGGGCGTGATGGACAGCTGCGGCGCGGGCGGGGCGGGGGGCGAGGCGGGCGCGGGCGGGGACGGGCTGTCCAGCGAGATCACGGCGCCGCCGCAGCCCGCGCCCGGCACGCCCGGCGAGCGGTAGCCGCTCGACGACACCGCCTCCGCCGCTGGAAACACGCGAATAAATAAACAAACGCGGAACAACAATTCTATCTTAGCACCCAACAAAAAAATTATGTGAATTGTGATTGAAGTGAAGAAAAAGCGTAGATTAGCGTCGCCCGTGCACGACAGTGTGTTGGACTGTCGTGCACAGGCTACGCTATACGTATACGCTGTACGTATTTTCTTCATATGTAATCGACTATTGTAATTACCAATTAGAAAGGTCAGTAGTAATATTCGCATGGAACAAGTAACGGCGAGGCGGGCGTTGCATCACTAATCGCTTTGAGGTTATATTTAGGCGATGACCGTTGGGCTCGGTCAATTTTTTTTCTTCTTTTAAGATCATTGCCCCATACTAGGATTTCTCCTGTGTCGTGGGTGCGTTTACAGACATGAATTCCACATACAATACACCCAGACCCGGAACAACTACCTGCATATCATACAAATATTTGTTCTGTGCGGGAATCGAACCCACGACCCGGAGCGCAGCAGCCGACTGTATCAGCCACTGCACTGACCATGCACCACTTTTGCTCCTGACATCGTCCGAACACCATCATCTGGATTAAGCCAAGCAACCGCAAGTCACGCATGCGCCGCCATTGCACACGCCCGCGCTTTGCAAGTATAAATGTGCGTTTTCATTAGAGACATCCCATACGCTGACCAGGTATAGATATTGGCCACCACCGACACCAAGCCGTAACTACTGTGACCAACATTACCTATTTGTTTGCCAATGTGAACTAACATTTTGGCAATATCTCACTCGTTTATAGCGAACTATTACCAATGGCCGTTTATAGGCTGACAGGATAAATTACTAAAAGAGCCAAAACGAAAGCAGAAATCACATATATAAGTTTTAAAATATAAACACAGGCTACGTTACATAGCTTGCGTTTGAATATATCTAGACGATACGCGAATCCGCGTTAAGCCCCACCTAGAAACTAAGAAGACACTATAAGAAACATGCCCACTTAATTCTCTTCGACAGCCGACTTCATCCTCACATCCTGTTAATCTTTCGGGACGCAAGATGCGCGCATTTTATAGCATACACACACACAGACATGCAGTATAGTCAGGTCTTTAGTAGCATACAACAACTTTACTATATCTAGAGAAGTACAACTTCAAAAAGCTAAAAATGGATCCAACGAATTCAAATAATATAATACAATTTTATTCAAAAGAATATTGACCATCAGCTATCTTCGTTTTGGATTGAGAAAGACATTGGTGCTACTAACCGCTAGATGAGGAGTAGTTGTCGTCGCTCTTGACACTGGATTCGGATGCTGGAGGTGTGGGCTTGGGCTGCGGCACCTTACGCTTGAGCGGCAGCTCATCGTCGGAGTCCGACGTCAGGTCCACCAGCACGTCAGCAGGTCGCGGCTCACGCGCCTCACCCACAGCCGCACGTTTACCGCCGCCGTTGCCACCATCCACCGGGATTACTTCTGTACAACAAACTAACGTTATTCATTAAATGTACAGACAGATCCGAGATCGTATGGCAGTATGAGCCTGTCAACGTCTACAGCAACGTCCTCCAAAAGAACAGTACTCGATCGGTCAGAGGCTTTAAATTGCTGTTTTTGCTGAGTTCTATAACACACAGAATGCTATCCCCCTCTGCCCTTAATCGCATTTTAATTAATTATTTGATGGTGATTGTGGCCAAGTCCTTCGATTTTATAGAAGGTAAAATGCTTTCTAATACGATGCAATGTTACCTACACAACATGCATTAAACTGCTCTGATACAAAAAATCAAAACAATGTATTGAGATCAGTAATTATTATAATTATTTTTTGTTCTGAATAATAATAAAGAAGTAGAGGCGTTTTACTTTAAATAAAGATAACCGAATCAGGCGTGACACAAGGGAGTATGCTAGGTTCATTATTATTTAAGTTGTACTTTATAGGCCTTGCAGATTACTCAGCATCCATGTACACTATAGTAGCAGAATGCCTCATTCGCAAATTGCTGCCGTAAAAATGTCCTTTCGTTGTATATAATTTCAAACACAGTAGTAACGCTCCTTTTGAAGAGCCCCATGCTGTAGTCTCTTGAGGAAACCTTGGTAGGGAGCTGATTGCACAAACTGAGCGTGCGCGGGAGGAAGTTCCTCTGAAACCATTCGGTACGAGACCATTTTGGCTCTAGGGTATGTGGATGAACTGGTTAGCATCATATCGAAAAAATTCTAAGAACACTGTTCGTTGTACCAGCGGTAGAACACACACAGGAAGCAGTCTCTCCTCAGACTTAGTGGTTCTAGATCGCTTGTGTGCTTTGTTGAGCGCAGACATGTCTTGGTAGGATTAAATTGGATTGAAATTCCCCAGTCAGAGACTGTCTAGAGTACTCTTGATTTCTGACACAAGTTGTCTGCGGCTTTCCTCTATAGCAGAGGGACGAGGGACGTTAGCATGGCC
Organism: Diloba caeruleocephala; assembly: GCA_947459985.1. NCBI lineage: Eukaryota > Metazoa > Arthropoda > Insecta > Lepidoptera > Noctuidae > Diloba > Diloba caeruleocephala. Next base: position 7,268,279 of record OX381621.1, on the reverse strand, counting down.
CGTATAATAAAGTGTCCCCAGTACTGTCGTCCGCATAACAATGAATACCGTCGATAGACAGGATATCATTGACATGCATTAAGAAAAATGTTGGGGACAGCACGGAGCCTAGCGGGACGCCAGCGTTCATATCCAAGCTATCGAAGAACTCCCATCGACAACGGCTCTTATGCTTCTGTTGGACAGAAAGCTGGCAATCCAGTTGCACAATCCCTCGGGTAGTCCCTATGATGGTAACTTAGATAGAAGACTGCGGTGCCAGACCCGATCGAACACCTTCACTACGTCTAGGTTAAAACCAGCAGATTGACTCTCAATGGCAAGAGCCCAATGGGTAGTAAGATACATTAGGTTACCAGCTGACCGACTATGACGAAAACCATATTGGCGGTCGCTTACAGGTTGTGATCCTCCAAGTTGATGCAGTGGCTGATACAATCGGCTGCTGCGCTCCGGGTCACGGGTTCGATTCCCGCACGGAACAAATCTTTGTATGATCTGCAGGTAGTTGTTCCGAGTCTGGGTGTATTTTGTGGAATTAATGTTTCTAAACGCACCCACGACACAGGGAGATACCCGAGAGTGGGCCAACGTTTAAAAAAAAGTATAAGTTTATTACCCGCTCCATCGCCATAGAGAGCTAGGAGGTAATAGCGATAGGCCTGTAATTCGATGGATATGATCTATCACCCATTTTGAGTCCTCTGTCCACGTGGTCAGTCTTCCACGAAGACGGAACTATCCAAGTGGAGTATGAAAGCGCAACTAGGCGCGTCAATACAGGATACAACTCACCCACTCGATTTATGAACGTCCAGGGAAAAAGCAACTCCCGCCGAACCCCCCTTGCGTTATGCGGATTTCCGACATGGACTTGCCGCACCACGGAATAGTAGGTGGTACGGCGTCTCCGTCGTTCAGGATCGAGTTCGAGGCAAAGATGCGAGTCTAAAAGTGTGGTTTCATCTTTTCTCCGATTTGTACGGGCTGTGGTCTAAGTCACATACGCAGCTTGCTTGCTTGCTCAGCCTAGCTTTCTGACAGGGCCGATTAAACCACGGTCTCCTCTTCACCCCTCAACCCTGAAGCCACTAGAGGGTTAGGAATACAACATACCATACCTTCCAGGATCGCCTCAGAGACGGCGACCGCACAAGTTTCGAGGTCGTCTAAAGAGAAGCAAAGCTGCCTCCACGGGTACGATGCGTAGAACTCTCGGAGTCTAGTCTAAAGTCTCTGAGGACCACTAGCTCCGCAGGATACTGCTCAAGAACTTTATTAGCAGCCAATTGCAGATGCTCAAAAAGTCGTGTTGTGTCCATGTCACCACTATGAGACCTGTAAAGGCGTGATAGATCCTGGTGTGGCCACCATGATCCACGGGCACCCACAAATGGACAGATCCCTTTCTTCGAAGCTTTAAAGACTGCGACAACAAATATCCTCCCGGACGTGCATCCATACTCCAGCACGGTGCACAAAATTGTGCTCCAGTTTGTATCCTGGGTAATGCAAATATGATGTATCATATGGACAAGATATTTGCGTCTCCGTAAGTAATAGAACGGTTTTACAATTTCCAGCTGCTGGTGAACTGCATTGACGTTGGCGTGAAGTCGCCTAATGTTGCAAAAGTCGATTTTTATGTGGATGGAGATGCAGCTGAAAGACTATTTCGTTTTATTGTTCTGGGCATTTTTTTTTTCAAGGGGGTTCGAATATTTGAGAGGAATCGCTGCGTCGGAATTAAAAGAAACAATAAATTTTATGCGGTACAAACCCCCCCGTAGTAATGCTCAGGTTATGCGGCTTGCTGGCGCGGCGGGCGGAAGGGCAGCAAAACCCATGAGCAGGCAACCCGTTTGAGCAGGAAAACCACCTATGCCTCTTATATATATATATATATATTAGATATATGCTATATCTCTTGGTCGTTACAATTATTTTTGTTACTTCATTTAACACAGAAACCATATTTTTATTTTTTATTTATTTCAATAGCACAAGAAAGCCCAATATTTTGCAAATGAAACAAGCTGCGCCGTAAACTGATAATATTTCAATAGCACGACTGTTTCTTAAGAGGACACTGATGATACATGTATATATATTAGATGACATCAATACATATAACATGGACGTTAATAGATAAATTGAAACGAATAAACTTATTGGACGTGAATGAGCTAAAGAAAGGTATGGCATAGCGTAATTTCCCACTTAAACTGGGAGCAGCCTGACTGGGGAAATACCTCCACTTTACAGAAGATCATTGCTTTATAATAACACTGCTCTTTTGCAGTTTGTGTTCCCAACGAAGTGTAAGGTGTAAGGTCGCCAGTGCTCCTTAAGGAAGCATTGTGTTGGCAGATGGGGGACCGGGGCGGTGGTGTGTACCGTCATTGTTATGCGTGTGTTGCCATGGCATGTTGACGCGGCGGTCAGGGAGACCCGATGAAACGGTTGACCGCTGGACGAATGCAGGCTGAACAGGTTCCCGTACCCATCATACAGGATAACTAATCTCCACACTGGGAGCCTGAACCACCAGTCTGTGAAAATTCCCTGCAGTAATGCTCGTGACAGAGTAGGAGGCCGGGGTGGACCTGGCTACTGCTGCGGAGGTGGACCGAGGGCCCCCAAAACGATTGGAATGCAGTTGACGTTAGACCTAGCAGCAACAATGATCTCTGAAAATCTTGGCATTAGACTTAACCCAAGATTAAAATCCAGGATCTGTCACTGTTCGTATACTCGATCCCTATACAGCAATTCGTCGTGAGACTAAATTTGGTTTACGTTTTGTCTCAAGGTCAGTTGAATACAGTATAGCTGCATTACTGACAGAAATATATCATTGCTATTTATCAATAAAAATAGGTAGCTATCATATTTCTATTGCAATGTTTGCTGGGTGGTCTATTCTTTACAGAGCACCACAGGAATTGAGCATACGACAGTTTATCTCTATTTAAACCACCAACCTAGATCATCAGAGATGAGTGTGACGGGCTCAGCGGTGGGCTGTTGTTCCTGACACTCTTGAGGAGCTCGCGCAGGCGGCGCGTGGGCCGACCAGTTACCGTCTGCGTGCAGCTGGATCTCGTTGCAGTCGCTCGAGAGGCGCGATGATGTTAATACCTCTTGGAAGTACCTGGTAAATAAGAATGTACAATGATATCCACTTAAGAGCCAGTGTTTTCCTGATTAGAATTCCTGCTTGCATTGTTTTGTAACAACACTGAAGGAAATTTAGTCAAAGAAAGAAAGAAAATTGTTTTATTTTGAGTCCTCATTCGCACACACACATTGCACAATCTATATAAAGTAAATGAAATACAGTAGCACATGTAATAATTATGGATGCACGCAGTCAAAATTGGTACCTATCTCAGCTAGCAAGCAATATGCTCCAGCACTGATATTCTGAAAGGGCCTGTATATATGCCGTGTGGTGCCGGCTTAGAATACCACCACCCCATCTCATCCCGTGGGTGTCGTAAAAGGCGACTATGGGATTAGCCGGAGGATGTGCAGCAGCATCCTTCGAGTACATTTATAACTCAACTGCGATCGCCAACCCGTCTGCCAAGCGTGGCGATTATGGCAAATGTCCCCCGATGAGCACACAACACAAACCCTTACTGGTTGTTGTGGCAATCTTGGGGGAGGCTTCTGTCCAGCAGTGGACGATTTTAGGCTGGAATGGCCTGTATATACCTGTTTATATTATATAAACAGGTATATACAGGATAACTAATCTCATCTCATCCCGTGGGTGTTGTAAAAGGCGACTATGGGATTAGCCGGAGGATGGGCAGCAGCATCCTTTGAGTAAATTAACAACTGAACTGCGATCACCAACCCGCCTGCCAAGCGTGGCGAATATGGCAAAACTCTCCCAATGAGCACACAACACACCCATATCGGTCGTTGTAGTGATCTTTGGGGGACGCCTGTGTCCAGCAGTGGACTTTAGGTATTCGGGCGAAATGATGATATACAGGTATATAGATTAAACTCTATAACTATAAATTTTTGTTATATTAATGACATATTATTTACATTATTTCTAGTGTAACAAGAACAGGTTATGTATTTTGTTATCGTAACAATTTAATCTATTTTTCATATGTGTACACCAGAAATGGTCAAACATGTTGATCTAAACTATTATTTTACACTTATAATAAGCATCTCAACCATGTATATCATCTACACATGTTTTAGCAAATAAATTTATCTTTATTGAGCGAGTTTGACACGTCGCATGGGCATGTATGGACAGTTCGTCAAATAAATGGGAAATGGTGATAGGTCCTATGTTGCGAAAATATCCTAACAATTGGAATTCGGACAGGCGGTATCCGTGCTTACAACAAACGAACGAAAATTTAATACTAAAGAATCCTTACCCATCAACTACCAGGGAATCATAAGGCGCTGGGCGGTCGCACACAGGACACAGCCAGGTGGGTTTCCGTTCGTTCATCTGCAGGAACAGTGACGCGTCGAAACACTGCAGATGTGGGCAGTTGGCGGGTCGGCACGGGCACGCCATGCGCATCTTGCCCAACGGACACATCAGCGACACGCGAAGTGAAGTTGTAGCGATCTCGCTGTCATAGTCTTCCGAGAGCTTCTCTTTTACTGATGAAAATATATAATTATGAAACATTCCAGCATAACAAAATTCTGAGTAATACTAGCATGGCTGGCCTTAGCTCCTACCCACCATGTTTAGAATATTATTCTAGTAGCCCTTGGCAACAACCAACATGGCATCCATCTACACACGAAGACTGTCGGAAACTATATATATTGAATGCAATATTAACTGAGGCTTTATTAATAAAAAGAACCACCAATTTCTTCAGTTGCATGTATCAAGACCTGTCCGTAGTTTAAGAAGAGATAGGGAATGTGCAGTTAGTTCTAACAAACTCAATGGCTCAACTGTTAATGTCCAAAGATTTGTATAATTAGTAACCACAACAATGCAAGGTAGCAGATAAAGAAAAAAATACTTTACAAAAAGTCCAAAACATCTGTTGCAAGTGTAATAAACATGTATACAGTAAAAGCCTGATTAAGGTCAGGCGGATTAAGGATCATTTCAGAGCGCTACTGGCACCGGTCGTGGATGTGTGGACGCGATAACGTTCACGGCATAGCCGGCAGAATATTTAGCGGCGCCCGTGCATTTCCCGTGCGCTGGTTGGCGCGTCAGAAAATTTCTAAGCTGTTTAAAAACAGGGCAGAAAGAGCAATCTTCAGTATCATTATCGTATCAGCCTATGGACGTCCACTGCTGAAGAAAGATAGATGCCTCCCCATAGATTTTCACGATAATAGGTAGGGACGGTAGCGTTTGGGGTTCCACAGGGATCGGTTTTCGGCCCTTTTATCTGGAACCTCGCCTACGACGCGGTCCAGCGCTTGCTGGCGTCAGCTTAGTCTGTTACGCTGACGACACTCTCGTGTTGGCCACCTCCCCTCCCCTTTTGAAGGAAACATCCTGCTTGCCGAGCGAACGGTGGCAAAAGTCATGGCCGTAATCCACGCACAGGTAGCGCCTGACAAAACCGAGGTAGGTATGGTTCCACAAACTACCACAGAGCAGGAAGCCACACAGAACGTGGATACGCGTTGGTGTGATAGCCTCCTTAATCCACCCGTCGCAAAACATTTTTGCACCATCAGTAAGATATGTTCAATACTGGTGTCCTTACACTCCACATATAAATTACCGAGAAAACTAATTTGTTTGTGTTTATTTATTTATTTATTTAAACTTTTATGTACATTGAGTATAAATAAGGCGGACTTAATGCCATGAGGCATTCTCTACCAGTCAACCTTTGGGTTAAACAAAGCACTTCGAAAGAAGTATAAAAGCAAAGCTATATTGAATGTTAAAAAAGACTGAATTAAAAATAGGAATACATACATATACTAATATAAAAATAGATACTATATTATATTACATAATTATAAATAGTTAAATAGAATACATATAAATATCTAATATAAATATTAACTCTAATGACGAAGACAAAACTGATTAGGATTGTAACAATTTCAGGAAGTATTGACGCACTTTACGTTTAAACGCGAATTTATTTGGAGCTTTCTTTATATCAAGAGGGAGCGCATTCCAGAGTTTTATTGTTGAAACAGCGAAGGATTTGGACATAAACCCTGTATGGTGGGATGGAATGTTAAGAATTAAATTTTCAGAAGCTCGAAGGTCATGACTGTGAGATCCACCTAAAACTTGAAAGAAAATTTTAAGATAATTGCTCCTAATTACAAGGATCGTTTATAATAGTGAAAAGTAAACAAACTGTGTTCTTAGTGTCTTCACTCTGCAGACGCTACCGGAGCCTGGCGGAAGTTGACTTGCGCACCAAGAACACGCTAAACACTAGTTAAAGTTTTACCAATGCACAAATGTACTGTTGACTTACTGAGGGATCTTGTGTAGTCCGGGTTTTTGGTGCCTTTGTTCTTTAGTCGCTGCAGCAGCTCGGCAGAGGATAGCTTGCGCACCATGAACACGCTCAGCACGTATGCTCTCGTGAAGTCCGCTGCCCATGATACGTAGACAGAATTCGCCACAGTGGGAGATAATTTTACTAAGGAGGATATGTTCACTGGTCGCGGTGGCCGCCTTGCGTCCGGTGTCGGCTTGTTTGTTGGTACAGGATTCTGTGTACAGATGTAATGACATGTACGCAACTATTTACTGTTGGACATTTTCCTAAAGTTCAGCTCTCCATGCTGGAGGAAGCGGAAATCATGATATGGTGAGTTTCTGGTTTTGTACAGCATAAAATCGTTGCTTCCAAGTCATTCTATAAAATCGTCTAGACCATCGATGATGATGAAAACATTACTGCTCATTCCTCTTGAGTAGACTTTTTCAATATATTTTTGACCATGACTGGATATAGGTCTCCTTGTGGGATAACCATGCATATTGATTAGCAGCCTAAATTACTACTAATCAATACTCCATTTTAAACACACGCGAAGAGAAGGACAAAGCAAAATAACTCATTATTATCTGGAAAAGGTGATATCCAGTCAAATATAAACACATTAATCTTATTTGTTTTATGGCCTTGTGGTGCCGGCTTAGAATACCAAAACCCTATCTACCCAACCCCGTGGGTGTCGTAAAAGTCGACCAAGGGATTAGCCGGAGGATGGGCAGCAGCGTCCTTCGAGTACATTAACAACGCAACTACGATCGCCAACCCGTTTGCCAAGCTTGGCGATTATGGCAACACCCCCCAATGAGCCCACAACACATCCATATCGGTCGTTGTGGTGATCTTTGGGGGAGGCCTGTGTCCAGCAGTGGACTTCATTCGGCCAATTCGACAATATTTCATAACAACTCATAGTAGTCAAGCGAAGCTCATGCAATTTAGTTTCAATCTTAACAAGTTTATGTGTATTGTTGAATAATCTGAATATACTTACTGGTAGTGGACATAATTTATTATTAACTTTGACCGTAACATTAGGTGGGAAGTGATCTTCTTGTTCGCACGAAGTTTCTAGAAGACAAAACCGGAGTTGTGCCTGTAGACAATACATTACTTTAAAAAACAACCGATGCTACTGTACTGATAATAAAAATGGTGTGACCCAGGATTTTGCCAATGGCGGTATTTGGTTGCATGTTACCTAAGCAACCCAATTTATATTTAACATCTTGGGGAATGGCGCCAGACCTCGTGCTCGTAAAGTTATCAATCTTTATGACCATAACTTCTTGTAGTCCCTTATCAAGGATATAGGGATTCCTTTAGTCGTCATCCAGTTTTGACAATCCTGTGCTTAATACTTGAAAATCTTTCCACAATGCCATATTGACAAGATTGGCCAGTAAGCACTTAATGTACCGTGCTGACTGTCTTGGTCTATATTACACATATTGTGTGACTGCAGCGCTCTTGCTAAGCGTAGGGCGAATCACCTGTCCTGTACCAGATGATTACGCGCAGTTCTATATGCTGGCACATTCGCAGGGTACCTGCCTTCAATGTGGCAGCAACGGAATAGAGGGCTAGGGTCAGCTCAAAAGATCCACAAGGGTCGAGGTGCGTGGCCGACAATAGATTAGAACTGTCTAGGTTGCAACAGAAGTCATTCAGTTCAAAAGTAAAAAAAAAAACTGTGATTGCAGTTGTTTGAAGGAAAATGGGACATGAGAGCCGTCGTTACGGACACTTTGCAGCGTTCGTGGTCGCAGGATGACTTACGGCCGAAATTAATAATCAATATAATCCAAAATCTTTGAAATTTTGGATTAAGGTTTCGTTTTTTTGTGTTTATTATTATTATTATGATCTTAACGCAAAAACGGTTGAAGTTCAAAATCGCCATGGATTCCAATTTCGCGGCATTAGCTAGCCATATTGTCTATTCAAATTAGAGCGTTTTTTATATTTCAATAACCACACGTATCATTCTTGGTATACATATCGCTTCTCTTTCGCGAGGACTTTTCGAGTTCGAGCAAAGGGAAGAAAATGGTTAGGTGTGTAGACATGTTCATCCACTGCAAACTTTGTGTTTATTCTTAACGTCAGCAATGTGTTCTTTCGTTCTGGTGGCTACACTAAGCTTTGTTTGCTCTGTGTATGACACCCCACAATCACAGTCAATCTTGTAGACTCTGTATTGTGACACTTCACATACGAGTACATGATGTTTTTTATTATCAGGCGACTAATGAGGCCCCTAGATAAACATACAGTAAAAGGTTACAAACTAATACATAAAAAATATTTGAAACGATGGCACATGTAGTGACGGCGAGGTGTCGCATAACTTTCAGCGAAAACCTCGGATCGACATCCTTCGGCCAAAATTCTTCCTTTAGGAAGGTCGCTAGATGTTGAGTTGGAACACGCACCACAAACGAGTAGAAGTTTATGTTATGGCGCGACTCGCATATTTTTGACCCTCACGGTCCACTTGATACAAATATTTACAGGCGGGACACGTAGAGCTGCGTAAGGGTATTACGGGACGCAGCAGCATGTTGGGTCATGTTAACGCGGTACCGCATTGATTCCGACATGTGGGCTTTCTTCGTTTTTTCTTAACCTTTATAAAGCCCTCGTTATCTGTCTGCCCCTCGCTATGGTCTACCGCCTCTTGTATCTAGCTACCGTCTTTGGTGCTCCATCACTCTTTTGCTGTTGCCGCTGTTAAGGTCAGGTTTTTTTTTAAAAAACGTTGTCCCACACTAGGATTTCTCCTGTGTCGTCGGTGCGTTTACAGACATGAATTCCACATACAATACACCCATCCAGACCCGGAACAACTCAGATCATACAAATATTTGTTCCGTGCGGGAATCGAACCCACAGCCCGGAGCGCAGCAGCCGACTGTATCAGCCACTGCAAGCTTCTCTGCAAGGGTAGAGGCGGGATGGGCGGTGCGAGGTAGTGCATCGCCCGCAGTGACTATGGCCGGTGACGAGTCCAATTTCGCTCATTCGCAACTCGAACGCGATGTGTTATTCGCTCCATGATGCAAGTGTCTTATTATATAAAGGGATGTTTGCTGCTAAATAACGTGAAGATAATAGTTATCTATATGAATATAACTAGGAGCGATTGTTGCCGGGATATCACATGATTTTTATAGGACTTAGGGCCGAATACTGAAACGCCATTCAACTCAGTCTGTCAGCGGAGTTCCCTTTAGTTTGGTACAGCCCCCAAATTAAAATGGAATTCTCAAACGCTACTCAAACGTTTTAAGACCATAATCAGCTCAGCGTCTCTTACATGTTTCTAATAGGGCAACATTATCTAGAAACAGTTTGTTCTCGATTACAATTTAATTACTTTTCAGTTTCACGCAGTATTTACTTAAATAGTAACAATTTTAAATTACGCAAATGAATAGAAAAATTAGATAAATCAGTTAAGAATATATTTTGAGACTGAGCTTTACATTTTTTTTTAAGTTATAGCTGCAGCATTACCTGTTCTGTCTGTTTTACTAAAGAAATAAATTAAACTGGGATCGTCAGTAACTTTACGTATAATGTAACGATTTTGTAACAGCTGGCAGTAGTTATGTACCTATCACCAGTTTTACAACTAAGCAAATATATTTTTTATAAACATACATACATGATTGTGTTGATGAAAATAACGCGATGAACTAATCAAAAGATGCCAAATTAAACGTGCGCTTTTAATTTAATGGAATCGTACGACGTTGCCGACATATTTATTAGATATGTTACATTTTTGGGAAATATTTTATGAATATTTAAAGATTGATTCATCTGAGCACCGTACAACGTTGCCTTATACTTGACATTGGCGAAATTGTGAAAGATACTTACAGAAGCCATGATCTAAGAAAAGAAGAAGATTGTGTTGAATGAAAACTTGTGATAATCTTAACATTATCAAGCAAGATGCCTCTCAGGCCCTGTCTAATTACTTTTACAGTTCTTGACTTTAGTGAAGTGTTGTGTGTGTATACACTTTCAATCAATGGTTAATGTTAATAAATGTAATTATTAATTTAATCTAAATAAACCTTTACATAAGTACATAACTTAATGATATGATATGTATCATTTCTTGTGACATTAAAGTACAATATTACACAGATATATACAGAACTGTAAATGTGTGAGCAGCATGTAGCCATTAATGTACATAAATTGCTCACTAAAATGTGTTACTGGTGGTGGCATTGTGTCAGGTCATTGGATTCCCTACAATATGGTTGAGCTAAGCGATGCAGTTGTGTGAATGGGTATCATCTGTTGGGACTGGTCAGCTGTTAACTGCCATGGCAAATAAATTATAATAATGTAATAGTATGTTCTACCTTTAATTCTTTACACATCAAACAATTTTTTCTCATTATATACTTTAACATAATTTGTATCCATCAACACTAATATCAATTATTAGACATGAATTCGCTTTGTACTGACTCTTCTCCATAGGACTAACCAATTGGCATCATTCAGCTTAAAGGTTTAATAATTGCATGTCCTATTTGAAATAAAAACTGACTTGACTATGCATTACTAATTCTTATTTATTATTATTTGTATATTAAATAAAGACTGGTGGTATTGTAAACATTACTGTGATTATTGCTATTTCTAGTTTATTCTTTTTTATATAAATCCTATATTGAATAGAAATTGTGATATTGATAACATTAGGTTGACTATTGTTAATTATTGTTAAACAATATAAGCTAGCTATCATTTTAAGCTATTATATTAAAATAAAACAATCGTTAATTAGAAAAATGTGTTTTAATTAATATTCTCCTGACAATAAAAAAAACGAATTTCCTTGATGGGTCTGTTATTCAATAAGTTCCTCCTCGGCAATGTCTGAAGGAATGTTCAACCTCTAGAGATGTATCCTGATTAGAAAGTGCACCATAAGTTTATAAGCTTCTTCAGCAGGAGTCCTTGTATTTAATAAAGGTGTTACTAAATAGCAGCGGCATGGATAATCACTATCACCAAAAAGCATCATGTTTTCGAAGTCGCAGCACTCTAGTTGTGCACACAAAGGTGAATCATTAAAACTTGTACTGTCATGTACAGAGCCTGGCCATCTTGGAATCACATTTTTAATGCGCAGTCTTGCTTCACACACCATTTGGACATTCAAAGAAAAGTAACCCTTTGTTATGAAAGGTTTCAGCTTGAACTCCTCCTGCAAACAATTTTTTGTTTCTATTAAGACCTTTCAGTTTTTACTTACTTTCATTATAGAACAAGTAACTTGGTTATAAGATGGAACATACCTGGTGAATTTATTTTAATATGGGTACAGTCCACAGCACCCAATACTCTTGGAAATCCAGCTATTGTGTAAAATCATGTGCAACTTCCAAGCATTCGCTAGGAGTTGGCATGTGAAGATGTACACATTTTAATTCAGCTATTTTAGCTGTAACTCTGTGCACGATTCGGTGAACAGTTGGTTGTTCCACACTAAATACATCTGGTATAAATGTTTGATAAATGCCTGTTGCATAAAACCGCAGAATTATCAGAAGCTGATTGATCTATTGACTGTAAAGCTCGATTGCGCTTAGTCAGAGGCTTGATAGCATCACAGATTACTATATTAGTAGTAGATAGCATTGCCTATCACTGAATCCAAGTCCAACACAGTTTCCTTGGAGATTCGGAACCGCATTCGAAACGATATCGTTGTATTTTTCACAGGCGTTAACCCTTTTCACGTTTCTACGACTTCTTCTGGTAGTTTCTTCATCAGAAAGTGATGATAAGGACATTTTAATTTCTATTTATAACTTTTTACTGTACTTAAAACTATTTAAGATAGCTCTCGACCACTCTTAAATTCGACAGGTACTCAAGTTATTTAAGACCTCGATTTGACAGCTGTCACGGCTTAAGTAACGTTTCAGTATACGAATTTTACATTGAGTGGCATTTTAAGCGCAAGTTTAATTGGATCCCAAATTTATTTAAATGATGCTCTTAATAGACGTTTGAGTATACGAAAAACTAAGATAACGGCGCGCCAAACAGTAGAGCAGTGCTTAACGAGTTGAATGTCGTTTGAGTATTCGGCCGTTAGCCTACCTGTATAATATAATCGAGTTTGTTGGTGTTTCCAATGACGTCTTTCCCAGAGGCGATTTCGGTGGCTTGCTGTGGTGTGAGGTGGAATATATAAGTGCCCTCTTGCATGCGGCCCGCCTGCATCGGCATCATCGTGGAAGGTTTCATAATTTCTGCTAGCACATCATAGAATGGTAACCTGGGAAAGAAAATCTATTATTTTTCACAACAAAATATTGAGATATATATAATTGAAATCAACTAGTTAGACTTGAAATATATAGATAAGATAAAAATATTTCTATTCATGTAAACCATATACAGGCACTTATGAATCGTCGAGACTTTAATTACCGCGTTCCAAGATGTGGATTTCCTATGGAGAAGAATGGGCAAGAAACTCCATGGTTACTCTTTTTAAATCATATTAAATGTTACAATATTGTATGACCACATTATCACAGTTTTCCGTTCAGTGCTAATTATTTAATAAATATAAAAAATAAATAAAAATAAAAATATTTTTGTGCTTATTTCATTCCAATTTTCAAGCGGAGTTTGCTGTGTTGCTGTGGCTAAGGTTTACATTATATTATATTGTTGTAAACTATTCAATATACTATTTATATAATAATAATTCTATTGTCTGTTATTGAATACTATCAACAATGTAACATTTTATTTTAAGCCTATGGATTTTCCTGCCATGTCTTCTCTGTAGGATCAACTAAATTCTGACTATTCTTAGTGCCTGTAAATTGTTTATATGAATAAATTTCTTTGGAATTTGAAGGACCCTGTGTAGTGAAAGGCCCTCCACTGTTTCAATATGATGTGTAAGTGTCTGTTAGGACCTATTTACTAAAGACACCACTATTTTATTCTATTCTAACTTAGAATTGATAAAGTTATGTTATATTGATTGAATTCCTTTTTCATTAATCATGTAAATCATGTTTGGCTAATTTCAAGGCAGCTGACATGAAGCCCATCTGGCATCTGGAAGAACCAAGCTGCATGGCCATACCATGGAGGGCCGTGTCCTGCAGTGGACGATGATAAGTTGTTTGGTATTCATTTTGCCCAAGCATATTGTACCCAAAAATGATACTTGTCAGGTGATTGAATAACCTGTATGTTCTTATGCTATCATGAATATTTTAGTGTACTCACTTCTTAAACTTAACGTCAGGGTGTACAGGGAATGGAGTTAGCGGCGCAGTTGGCGAAGGCGAAGGCATTGGCGCGAGCGTGCCGCCGCCGCCCCCTCCGTACCCGTGGTACATGCTGTTTGGGTACATCGGGTTCTGGCGTGCCTGCAAGGGAGTCCACCGTATTGATTTGTCTCGTTAAAATTAGCAAGGGCAACATTGGCATTAGCAATTAGACCTATGACAGTTAACAAACAGGTAGCCTAAGCTCAATCTAGTCTGTTGACCTTCTAACTCTGTTGGCATTCATTCAACCAGTCAGACAGAGCCAAGGCTAACAATATCAATATGTTAGCATTTGTTGACAGATCTGTATGCAGCTCTTTCCACACTTTAAAATGCTGACTGTTAAGTACATTACTGGCACCACAACAACAGTAGAAATTATGCCTGTGCTGGCTGTTAATATTTGAATTAAGAAACGTTTTTTGTAAATTTTACTAGTAAATTATTAGATGGATTACCGTAACAGGCATAGCCTGAGCACGTGAGTCCTGTGGGTTATATCCACTAACTGCAGTGTGCTGGTACATCCCGCGCGAGCCAGGTAGCGCGGGTGCCAGGGGATCCTTGCCCTGCGACCCGCCGCCCGGACCCACGCCGCCCGATGACAGTGCCTGATTGTTCCTACGAAATTGTCAATACATACATTTCTTACCTTATATAATTATGTAATAACAGGATAATGTCAGAATTACACATACTTTATACATATAACAAATAGAAAAAAATACCATGCATGCAAGTAATTAGTGCACATTAGTAACTGTCCCCTTAATTAAATCTTTCATAACAAGAACCTTCACCCAAGACTCATACATCAACTGTCATCCACAGTCCACAACAAGTAGCTGCAGTAAGAACAGAACAACAATGTTGTCTGTTGAACAAGTGGCAGGTCATGCTAGCAGCTAAGTTTAAGGCAAACGCGACAAGAACTGCAACTTGCCTAGTTTGATTGAAGGCCCTTTGTGAGCGGTGACCATTCTCAGTGGTTTTGAGCCGCGCTCTAAGTTCGGAAGAGGTTCCATTTTCGGCGGGCGCACTGGTGGTGGCCGCGCTTCCTACCCTCGCCGAAGATCGTGTTTTAACCATTGTTGACGAAGGACCATCTCATGTCAACTGAAATTCACGAGTCCAAAAATGGACAAACTATCATCAATAAACTGTACATCACTGAAGAGATTTCTGGAAAATTCCTTCAATGTTTTGAATGAAATGGCACCACGCGGACTCCTTATTTCTCTTACGTAACAGACTGGTAACTGACAGGGAAAAGGGGAACACTACTTAACATCTGCAATTGAATAATTATCCATTTTAGTCATCAATGGTTAAAACATGTCTTACAGCTTTAATTTTACATCTAGATAAACCATAAAAGAACTTAAACTAAGATATTGCTTTAAAACAATTGTTGGTGATCCTTTAGATTATAATTTGAGAAATTATTCCACTGCAGCTGTGAAGGAGCATCGCTAGGGAGAGAAAAGTACATTAACAGTCATTGTTATTGTGAGAAACCCACAACTATTTGGGAGACAGGAATGAATCAGTAAGAGAAATAAGGGGTGTCCTGTATATTACATTTTATAGGCATTTAATAAATATTAAAGAGTAATATAGGAACAGAGGAAAGAGGACCACTCTAATTTGTTGTATTATGCTTTTTGGAATTAATGCATGCTCAATTAAGAATTTAAAAAATATGTTTAAGAGATCGCTATTACAAACTACTGTACTGTACTGTGTCTGAATATCTTACTTTCAAATGCCTATAAACCTATGAACATTAATCAACATGTAAATATTATAATATAAGATTTGTACAGAAACAATATTGGGTGGACTGGTTCTCTGTGTGTGAATATTACTTGTTTTTTATCTGACATTGAAATAAAGCATTGTTATAATCTTGTGTAGCTTGTGTACAGAGAAGAAAAAGAGCAGTTCCATATTATTTTTGTGGGCATAATGACAATGATTTTATAAACATATCGTAGCACAGCCAATTTATGCTCATCAAAGGATTATCTAGGCTGTAAAAACATATACAATATATTTCAGCACTTCCCAAAATATTTTAAACCCGTGTACGAAAGTACTTACAGAAAATCAATAGTATCATACACACCACATAATTCAACATTTGCTATTATTTAGGCAATTCCAGATGGTAATAATAAACATTTACAAAACTAGTGAGTTGTAATGCACCTAACATACCCATTGAAAAAAGTATTAATCATCAAAAGAACGAATTCTCTTACAGCGTGATAGTGAGTCCATGATTGAGTCTTGTCATTGATGAGCATAAATAAATATCTTAAAATGTATACAGAAACAATACTGGATCGACTTGTTTTCCTTATGTGAATGTTACTTGTTATTTTATCTGACATTGTAATAAACCTGATCTTGTTAAGTTTATTGTAGACAGAAGAAAAAGAGCAGTTCCATCTAATTCTAGTGGACATAATGCTGATGAGTTCATATTTATAAACAAATCCAAGCACAATTAATTCACGCTCATCATAGGACTCAGCTAGGCTGTAAAAAAGGTATACAATATATTTCCGTAATTAAAATGTTATGTACCCGGTGTACGAATGTTTATTTAAAAAATCGATAGTATCCTTCCTATGAATTTGATAGTTCAGCATTTGCTATTATTTTAGCAATTCCTAATGGTAATGATAATTATTTATAAAATAGCGGTAAAGACTAAAATGTTCAAGATTTATTTGTTCAGCTACATTTTTACAATACAAACCACGTTAAAAACGTAGGTTGGAAACAGTTAAATTTAAAATCCCGGGCCTATACCAGGCAAGTCTGGAGAGGCTAGCGTTATTATTTACTCAGTTGAGTTAACGGTTTTCAAATTATTGGGGTATTTATATGAGTAACTACAATAATAAATTCTAAAAGAAAACGTACACAAAATTTTAAACAATATGGTTGTCACCACTCGAATTCAATGTTTACTCACCATGATATCGCGTTACCGTAATCGTAATATCTACTCATATTAATTCTAATTTATGAAAACTACACTGACATTTAATTATATTTAAAATTCATTTACGTGTTTTTCACAAAACGCCATATCTTGACGCTTACAACTACATAGCCGCCACGTTGGCCATAGACTAACTAATTATATTTAAAATGTCATGTGTATAAGCCTTATCATAAATATGTGTTTTACAAAAAATCTTGTAATACTTTATCTACTAGCAATTATCATCACATCTGTGACATTTAATGGCTTAAATGGATGTATAAAACATTAAAATTAATCATAAATATATTCACGTTTGGCTGATGCGTCTAGAAATTCTCAAATCATTAATTGTTAAGCCGAGTATACACCAGTGATACCATTAACAAGAATAACGTAATTTCCTTTTCCTAGTTTTACGTGCTGTGCAATGCAAATATTTTTGGTTCGGATGTTCTTGATAATATGATTTCGAGTTATTGAAATGGTGGTCATGAATGTATAGGCAGCAGGTTGATAACAACTGTATTAAGAAGACTTTCTGCTGCATTACACAAAATTAGAAAAATGTATAATTATACTCACGATATGGATATATTTTTTAGCGCAATAATTATAATAGTGATTATAAGTGCAGATTACTTACCACGATTTCATATATTGTAACTCATACGTACTCTCAAATTAACGATGTTTGCGGCCGAATTAGAATAGATCCCTTGATCTACACTAATTCGTGTCATGGCGTCCTTTTTAAATGAAGTACAGTTCAGTTTAAGAAAGAGAGGTATGGTACTTGAACGATATCGAAAGTCTATTGTAGGCCAGATCATTACGGTTTTCACTACCTTTGCCACCCATTCTCAATAAGTGGACTGGAGTTGAACTTCAAATAATATTGCTACGTCTCCAATTTAGTCTGAAGATGTTGAATTTAGTTCTATCACGTGGATTGATTGAGTGTACAACAAATTGGTTAAAAAAAATACTTTTTTCTGTACCAAATAATTCTTCTATTGAGATTTTGTTCAGTTAGTAAGTAAATAATGATGCAATCTGTCTGAGAGCAACCAGTGACGACGCCTTATGCCCAGCGGTGTTTTGTCTTCCTAGTAATAACTTCTTGTGCGATGTATCCGAACGCAGCCTGTTCGAAAACCTCGTAAACATTAGTAGTCGAAAATTATTTCCAATACAGCTTGTTCATTTATATTTGGAATTAAAATCGATATTACTTTAAACATAATAAAAAAATACTTTATTTATTAAAACTGTCTACTGGTACAATGTGGTACTATAATATTAAGTAAGTAATTATTTGTAGTTTTAGATCGGCGGTTAAGTGGAGGCTTCTCAGAAGCGGAAATCAATTAGCTGATACTATTTCCTAATTTTACTGGTTGTGAACTTGCGTATAGAGGTAATCATTTTAATCGATTACGTTTTATCGATATTCTGTTAACTCGTAACTTGCCAATATAGCCGACCTCTTTATTATTAATGGAAAATGTGGTTAGGAATAATTCATTTCGGCCGAATGAAGTCCACTGCTGGACACAGGCCTCCCCCAAAGATCACCACAACCACCGATATGGATGTGTTGTGAGCACATTGGGGGGTTTTGCCATAATCGCCACGCTTGGCAGGCGGGTTGGCGATCGCAGTTGAGCTGTTAATGTACTCGAAGGACGCTGCTGCCCATCCTCCAGCTAATCCCTTAGTCGACTTTTACGACACCCATGGGAGGAAATGGGGTGGTGGCATTCTGAGCCGGCACCACACGGCAAATAATTACTACAATTAAATAAAAAAAATCGTTTTTCATAAATATCAATAAATATTACGTATTTTACATGATTGCTAATTTTTATAATCATCCGCAATATACTTTTATCTTAACTTTTTCACGTGTTGCCTATTTCAAATTTGTTGATTATTGCATATGCAAGGCGGAAATTCAGATCGTTCTTGTTGAATTGTTAATTCAGCAAATATAAAAATACTATTGAAATATAATTATAACGGCGAACGTCAGCTTGTTTTTGTATAATAACAATCTGCCTTCTTCTGGAATTGTATTAATAATGATAACGAGGAATTCCTCATTAATATATAATTATTGTAAATGAAATAAGAAAATCCTCGATACCTAAATGGTAAATATAACCTATTTTATCGGGCGCACATCGTGTTTAATCAACGGGCAATACAATCTAGCCGCATGTATAAGTATTTTGAGTGCACCACATAGACCACAACGGGGAAGCTTGAATACCACGCGAGACAAGTCTAGATCGATGGACATCAAGACGTGCGTGCACGGGGCGTGTTGCGCCCTCTGGCCGATCTGTCCACAAGCGTTCAGCCAGTGCTGCCGCCCGCGGCCACACGCGGGATATTAGACCTCCTTCGCTAAGTACTGATGACCATACCGTAGCTTCACCGCCTTCCACAACACCAGAGGGATGTTTGAGCCATGGCCGATGTTCGTAAACCCGTTGCCATGAATTGTAATGCGCACCACTGTGTTCATCGTACCATGCCCCGTAACCTGAATTTAAGTCCCATGCATCCTCGTGAGATATTATTGTTCGAATACCACTAACATATTTTTGAGCCCATGCAGCATTTCGAACCTGAAGACCGATATGGTGAATATATTCTCTCATATCAGCTTTAAATCGTTCACTAAGATGAGACATCCAAAAAATTGTAAGATTGGGTATTTTTCCGGTCTGAACCTCCAGGCGCTTTAGAATCGAGCGCGTGAAATGGAGCCAAAGATCCATGGAGTCGTTGTGAGTGTGACGAAAGTGTTCTGCCCAACATTTCTCTGAAATTTCATTTCCGCCAAGATGAAAAATGTCTTCCACCCCGGTTAGTTGGATGATCTCAATAAAAAGACGTTCAAACAAGTCATAAACACGTGGGTTATGCGGATTTAATTGCCCACAAGGTGGCTCACTGCAGTACTCACTCCAAGGTTCGGCATCAAGGCAGAATACTAATTTGCCAATCCCTGCAGCAGGTCCCCAGTTCCATGCGTGGCCAACGTGAGCTGGTGCATCAATTTCCAATAGCACTCGGATTCCACGTAGTCTCGCTCTACGCACTACTGTTCGTACATCGTCAGGTGTATAGACGTCACCAGGGGTGTGCGCACCATAATTCGCAAATTCCGGAACACTGTTTGTATGTAGCGGAAAAGCTTGCGAATCGCTAATATGCCAATGAAACGTATTTAGTTTAGAAGCGGCCATGGCGTCTATATTTAGCATCAGTTCTTGAATAGGAAAGAAATTGTGCGCTGTGTCTATAAGTAAACCACGATATCGAAATCGTGGCGCATCTTCTACTCTCGCTGCTTCTAGTATCAAAAGGGATCCCATATAAGGATCTAGCCATACTAATTGTAAAAGCGTTTCCAACGCATGTCTAGCACCACAAAACGTTCGTGCAGCAATATCAGCAATTAGTGCAACGCCCGTTCCTACTACTGGTCGTAAAGACATACTATAACTTTCATCAGTATTGATATGCATTCGTGGATCTCCGCTACCATTGATGACTATGCGCACTGCTACACTACGCCATTCTTCAAAAGCGCGAGCTCCATGTTCTAATCGCAGTACATCATTGCGAAAAATGGAAAACGCATCTTGAAGATGTTCATGAACTATCCTAGATGGAGCCTGCACCATTTGTAACTGAAACAAATCTGCGCGCACGGGCACTGCGGTGGTAGATAGACTGACTGATCCAGTTGGTTGTGGCCAAATCTGCATTGATGAGCATAGCATGTTGCATGTTTCTTGCGACTGCAACTTTGATACATGCGTGGCTTTCAATGGCAAACATTTTTCATTTATACATTCCCAATTCCATAACGGTAGTGTATTTCTGAGAGAAAACGTAAATTACTTTGATAATGTCCGTATTATTAATATCTGAATCACAACAATAACAAAATTATAGTAATTTAAAAGTAGCTTACGAAAAAGTAATAGCTGTCTGGCAAATGTTTGTTCTAAAAGCTAATAGATACAATACAAGTAGGATATTGTCAGGTACAACTTGGATAATCAGCCACATTACCTACTTCTTAATTTAGGATTTTCTATAAAATAACCCATGAAACATTACTTTCACACTTCTAAATAAACTAATAATTCCCTCCTTTTGACTCTACATTTGACATTTTGATATTATGATTGAAAGCGATTGTATCCATAAAGTACCATTAGATATAATTAGAACTTTTTAGATTATCTAAAGTTACAAATAGTATACCCAATCAACAACCTCTTTAGTATCGAATGGAATCATTGATATCATACTCTAAATGAAACACATATTTTTATTGTTTATATTAATTTTAGCCATACCCGTTTATTGTTCTGTGGCGACACCTACATCGTCAGCGGCATAACTACAACTTACAACGACATCTACATGAATATAAATTGCAACTCTCCGATGACGTCAAAGAATCCTGAATCACGCTATTAGAGTATTCGCGCAACGCAGCATATATACAGTCGTCCAACATCAAACGTCAGGGCTTCGGCCCGCCAGGCATACCATCCGCCTGGCTGGAGGATCCTCCCTTTTCTATGGAGGAACACCACACCTTGTTCCCCATAACTGGTGACCCCTGACAATGAACATCAGCGCAGCCTTCACGATGCAGAGAAGCAGTTACTTCGCATCATCGCTATCACTCCTCCACCAATTCTAAGAAGCAGCAAGCAGCAAGTCACACTGCCAGCCAGCAAACTCGGCTACAAGGTTATACCACACGCTGCAGCAAAATGCAAGCCTGGTCCCTAACCACATCGGCCCCTTCTCTTCAGCATGGCACAGCACACTGCACCTACGGCCGGTCAAAGTAGAGCAACTTCTCCTGGTCCATGCAGCAGCCAGCCACTACGCTTCACTGCACCACTCCAACTCACTGGAGAATACGCAGCATCGGCCCCGACGCACTGGGGATACTCACCGTAAGCAGTTCCGACTCACTGGGACTCCACGGCATTCAGTTCCGACTCACTGGAACCCTTCACTGGCATCATTGGCAAAAATCCACAAGACGCAAAAGAACAGCTGATTCAACAAACACGATCGCCCTCCGGTCTTCGGGGGGGAGTGATGTGGCGACACCTACATCGTCAGCGGCATAACTACAACTTACAACGACATCTACATGAATATAAATTGCAACTCTCCGATGACGTCAAAGAATCCTGAATCACGCTATTAGAGTATTCGCGCAACGCAGCATATATACAGTCGTCCAACATCAACCGTTGGGCTTCGGCCCGCCAGGCATACCATCCGCCTGGCTGGAGGATCCTCCCTTTTCTATGGAGGAACACCACACCTTGTTCCCCACATTGGTGACCCCGACGTGATCACCATTGTTCCCCATAGTTCATTGACTTGTATTTTATACACACATAAGTTAGCCTTGTAACAGTGGGCAGCAGCGTCCTACAAAGTACATTATCAACTACGATCGCCAACCCGCCTGCCAAGCGTGGTGATTATGGCAAAGCTCCCCATTTTACGCAACACGCCAAGACCGGTCTTTGTGGCGATCTTTGGGGGAGACCTGTCTCCGGCAGTGGATCTTTTTCGGCTGAAATGATGATGAAATCTTTATTTATATAAGTCTTAGCGAATACCCAATTGGGTTTTCACCGTTATTTCAATTCTGTTTTCAAGGATGTATGGATGTTTGAGGTTAGGGAATTGCCTTCCTGGGGTACAATTCCTTAAGCTTAAACATCCATACATCCTTAAATATAGAATCTAAATACCGGTGTAAAACCAATTTCGGTATTCGCTAAGTTATGATTAAAGCTATTCAAGGATATGTTACTGACAGTGACTCATGAGGACCAGTCTTAGCGAATAACAAATTGGTTTTACACCGTTATTTCGATTCCGTATTCAAGGATGTATTGATGTAGGAATGCTTAAGGAATTGCACCCCTGCACATTGCCACCCTCTGGCGCTTTATAATAGTTTTTATAATGATCGCATGATTAAAGTGATGTTACTTTCAATCAACGCTTTAACTTGACAAATATTTAACTTTACTTATTTAAAATCGAATTCTATATTTATGACATAAATTATTTGCTTATGTTTAATATAACGACTGCGATTTACATTCTAATATTTTCTTAATCTTTTGACATTATTAAATGAATTGAGTTCAAATTAAAATGTAAACGTCATGAGCATCATGTAGCCATTAATGTTATATATTTAGTACCTAAACTTTGTCTTTTGCCTGTCAGTATTGGTCTGTCATGCTCACTAAAATATCTTGCTGGTAGTGGCGTTGTGTATCGGGTCGTTAGGTTCCCTACAATATGGTTGAGCTAAGCGATGATGATGCATGCGTCACACTCGTGAACGGGTGCTGTCTGTCGGGACTGGTCAACCGTTAACTGCCATGGCAAATAAATTATTATTATGTTATTGTATGGTAATGTCTTAGGTTTCCGTGATTAATACTCATTATAATAAAACACTTTTAAACGGATTAAAGTCAAAGTCAAAGTCAAAGTCAAAAATTTTTATTTCAAATAAACCAAATATTGGCACTTATGAAACGTCAGAATCTAAGTTGCACGGTTCCAAATAGTTGATCTCATGGAGAAGAGCCGGCAAGAAACTCCATGGATACTCTTTTAAAATAATTGAGATTACAATGTTGATTGATACACCCTATTGTAATATATATACCGAGAAAAATGTAGGACAATGTGTAAAGATGGAACATACCACAATGAAATTATAATAATAAATTATTTGCCGTGGCAGTTAACGGCTGACCAGTCCCAACAAACGGCACTCGTTCACGAGCATGACGCATGCATCAGCATCGCTTAGCTCAACCATATTGTAGGGAACCGAACGACCCGATACACAACACCACCGCCAGCAAGACATTTTAGTGAGTATGACAGACCAATACAGCCAGGCAAAAGACAATCAATATAAGTACTAAAATAACATCAATGGCTACATGATTCTCACACATTTACAGTTTCGTATGAATATTATAATATAATGTTACAAGAACAATATTAACAATAACTAATAGTCAATGTCATAATATTAAATATAAGAAACTAACATTAATAGAAATGAAATTTTAAATGAATTTGTTCAAGATAATGTCAAGTTATTGAATATAAGTAAATAACATAAAAAATTATGTAATTTCAACTGAGTCAAGTCAAATGTCAAGGTATATAATGTCAAGGTGTAAATATTTAAGTAAATAACTTAAAAAATACAATTTTAAATGGGTCATGTCAATTTATTTTACATTAATAATATAATCAATTCCAATGTTTAAATATTAAACCCTTGATTGCAAGTTAAAACACTTGCAATCATATCCAATATAAGATATGTTAAAATAAATTATACAGCGCCAGAGGGTCGCAGTGTGCAGAAGGGAATCGTATGCCAGACATCTTTATCATTGATGTAATGATTTATGCTATAGTAGGCCTTCGACATTAAAACACGTTTAATCAAAGATTTGAACTGTAGTTCTGGCAAATCGGTAATCCTAGAAGGAATTTTGTTGAAGAACCTAACACTGTTTCCGATAAACGACTTGCTGGTTTTACTAAGTCTAAAGCCAGGCAAGACAAGCTTGTTCTTATTGCGAGTATTTAAATTGTGCACGTCACTTTTTTTATTGAAACTAATAATGTTCTTGCGTATATACATGATATTTTGGTATATATATAAGGATGGTAAAGTAAGTATGTTTATCTCCTTAAATAGATCCCGAAGTGACTCACGAGAACCCAGATTATAAATAGATCGGACTGCTCTTTTCTGTAATATAAAAATTGATTCAACATCAGCAGCCGATCCCCACAATAAAATACCGTAGGACATAATACTGTGGAAGTAAGCAAAATATACCATTCTAGCTGTAGCCACATCTGTCACCTGTCTAATTTTCCTAACAGCATATGCAGCAGAGCTAAGTTTTCCAGACAGTGCTTTTATATGGGGCCCCCATTGCAATTTGGAGTCTACTGTAACGCCCAAAAATACGGTTGATGGGACCAGATCTAATGCTCTACCGTCAAGTTTTACTTGTGTTCCTATATAGGCCACATTTGTCGTTGAAAACTTTATACATTTGGTTTTTTCTGCGTTTAGGAGAAGATTATTGGCTGAAAACCAATCAGATACCTTATGAAGTATATCATTGGGTTCTATAAGATACCTATCATTCCGATTTACTTTAAATATAAGTGACGTGTCATCAGCAAACAAGACTATGTTTGACATTGTATCGTTTATCAATTACATCGCGTATAGCATAGATTTTAGTTTTTCCTGACGTTTCGAACACTTTGCAGGGTTCGTGATCTCAGGATGACTAAGGTGGCAGGCGTCGTACAGTTATTTTATTTTATCTACAAAAATTAGATTTCCTAATTATACTTCTAGAATTAAAGTAGCCTTAGTTACGCCTTATAACATTAGCTATCTGCCTGTGAAAGTCCCGTCAAAATAAGTCCAGCCGTTTCGGAGATTAGCTGAAATAAACAGACACAAACAGACAGACAGACGGAGAGACAGATAAAAAATATAAATTGTTTTTTATTTGTTATAGGTACCGTATATACTTTCTTATACATTTAGTAAAACACTATTATTTTGACATTACAAACAGACACTTAAATTGTATTTATTTGTATAGATTAATTTATTTATATTGTAAACTTTTAGATCTGTTACTATTTTTGAATCCCGAGGTAATACACATAGCTTAAGTATGTTCATTTTGGTAGTCTGTTATAGTAATCAGCCCATTACTCTCCCACCACTGGGCACGGGCCTTTTCTCACGATGAGTACGGTTAGCCCTTAGTCCACCACGCTGGCCTACTGCGGCTTGGTGGACTACACACACCATTGAGAACATTTTGAAGTTCCCTCAGATGTGCAGGTTTCATCACGATGTTTTCCTTCACCGCAAGTGATAATCAAATTCTGATCCGCACAAGAATTCGAAAACTCAGAGGTGCGGTGCCGAAATCGAACTCAGACTCTCCTTTACGGAAGCGAAGTGTTGGACCACTAGTTAATACATTAACTATTTTTTAAAGTTGATTCAGTTCTGTCCTTTTGAAGTCATAAATACAATTATCTAACTATATTACATAAAAGCGTAAAAATATTTCTCATATAGGTGTGAGATAGAATAGTAGTAGTCAAGTTTTATTTTCCATAGAGGATTGTACAAAGGGTTGTCACTATAATGAAGATTTTATATTGTATTGATTAAAATGCTCACATTTCATTTCTTAAAATTCATTTCTTAAAAAAAACGTTGCCCCACACTAGGATTTCTCCTGTGTCGTGGGTGCGTTTACAGACACAAATCCCACACACAATACACCCAGACCCGGAACAACTACCTGCAGATCGTACAAATATTTGTTCCGTGCGGGAATCAAACCCACGACCCGGTGCGCAGCAGCCGACTGTATCAGCCATTGCACCAACCGTGCCGTCAAAATTAATTTCAACTGTCTTGTTAGTATGTTCATTGTTGATTTAGATTTTTAATTATGATTGGATCCTAAGGTAAACATGTATTCAATTCAAATTCATTTATTTGCCTAACACATGTTATATAAAGGTGGTAAAAAATGAAATGTTCACTGTGTTCACCAGTAGTGGTGTGCAAATTTTACATTTATCCAGCTATAAAAGTATAGATAATCATTTTTATGTCAAGTGTGTCAAACATACATTGTATAAATTATAATTAACAAATGGCATAATTTCTAATCTAATGTCATATAATTTAATATGAAATGATTTAAAAACTAATGACACCAAAGGCTATAAATACTTTATTAATTACAGAGTACAGTTTAAAGCTTATCAGTTAAGAATTCATTTATAGAGTAGTAATATTTATCCAATAAAAATAACTGTAGTGTTTTCTTTAATACTGGCAATTGTATGTCGTTCATAGAAGAGGGTATTTTATTGTAAACCCTACCTGCCATTACAAAAACGCTCTGATCCAAAAGTGTAGTGTTATTAGGTGGTACTTTTACTCTGGGTTTCGTTTACCTTTCCCCCTGTATTCAAATAAGTTTTGATTCGTTTTAACAAATAATGTAATTTCATAAATGTATACGGATGGTAAAGTCAAGATTTTTAAAGTGGGGTCTACTGGTCTCTGTTTTCTTTAAATTACATATGGACCGTATGCAACGCGATTGGCTTTTAAATGCTTCTTTATGTACGGAGTTGCACCAAAATATAACACCATAACGCAGAATTGAAGCAACATAAGCGTGATATGCCATAAGGACAGTTTTTTTCTGAACCATTTTGGACAGTTTATAAAGAAGATAGGAGTACTGGCTCTCTAGTGTGATCTTATGAGGACGTGAAGCTGGAGCTTTAGCCGGTAGGAGTCCGGCATACCCCTTCGCCCTTCCCTGGGGCGAAGGAAGTTCCATGTAGAATTTCCACTGGACACGAATAAAAAAAATAAAAAAAAGGAATACTGGCTCAATCTTTTACATATATAATTTATTTTTACGTGAGTTTTCCATATTGGATTACAATCGACTTGCAATCCCAAGAAATGGATGCCCTAAGTCTCTTTAACCTTTTCTCGTAAATAATTAATATCTAAATTGATCGTGTTTCTTTGCCGTATATTTTTAAAATGCATACTTTTGGTTTTAGTGAAATTTAATGTAAGATTATGATACTTCATCCATTCTACTATATTGCTTAACGATTGATTTACGAGTATATCTGATTCATCTGTACTTTTATTTTTTCTAAAAAATATCGCTGTGCAAAGCAAACATTATTAATGGATCGTTTATTACCTTTGGGAGGTCGTAAATGTAAACTCCCCTGTGGTACACCAAATGACACTGTCCTTGATCTTGACAATACTTAACCTCGGTATAAGTCTTCGGGTTAATTCTGTTAATTTGTACTATTTGTTGCCTGTTGTCAAGGTAGGATTTAATGAGATGATGGATGTTACTTCTCACCCCGCATACATGTAATTTGTGTAGTAAGAGTTCATGATCATAAACTCCCCTATTTTATTGGAAACGACCCTATGGGTCCAAGTTACCTCTAATCAGTTCAGTAGTTGTACTGTATAAATGTTTCAAACAGATATACTTAACAGACAGACAATGTTTTTATATTATAAAGGTAATTCCATTGGGAATATGTTCCCAAGCTTCCAATGTCTGTGCAAAATCACGTCGACACATTGCTCTGATATGATTGCGCAATTCAGGTCTTATTTTACTCTATTATCTAAGACACACAAAATTTCACAAAAGTGTTATCGCTCGTATTATATGATGCCATAACACTTTCTACCTAGATCCTTAGCTATCTATTTTGTCTTGTCGTTTCAGCCAAATAAAGCCTCCCCCAAAGATTGCCCCAACGACCGGTCTGGGCATGTTGTGTGCTCATCCCCGGTTTTGCCATAATCGCCACGCTTGGCAGTTGACTTGTTGATTTACTAGAAGGATGCTGCTGCCCATCATCCGGTTAACCCATAGTCACCTTTTACGACATCACGGGATGAGATGGGTTGGTGCTATTCGTAGCCGGCACCACAATATACTAATTTGGCTGGCACGAATTAAAATACGGATCTAACTTCCCCCGTGGTTGCTTTAAAAACGTCCACACTTTACTCATATTTTGCACACGGATCTGCAAAACTTAAACTTGGTCATCACGCTGTGTCGAAGGAAGTCACGATGGGATGTCCTCAAGGATCCGTTATTAGTCCTTATCTATGGAACATGGGTTTCGATTATTTTCTAGCGATCCCATTACGACATTACGGCTGTTCATTGACTGGTTACGCAGACGACGGCCTTCTGCTTATTCAGTCAAGTACAAGGGCGGACCTTGAAAAATTAGCGGATACTTGGTTACGTTTAATCTCTAGGTACCTACTCGTAGGTCGAACAAAACCGCTTAATGTATGCACCACAAAAAACCTTTCAATAAATTTTAAAAGGCAATCTTAAGGCCACCGCCAAGCATTAAATTCAATAATATTACCGTAAAAAAAAGGAGTCCGTGTTCTACGCTGGTCTTGTATTGGAGAGATATTTTTCATTCGTTGAACACATAAAATCTGTAGGTAAAAAAAGCTAGAAGGAACTTTTATGCCCTGACAAGGATATCAACAGCTACATGGGGTCTTTCATTTTAGACTAGATAAACTATTTACAGCGCTACTTATTAGGTTGTATTTGATATGGTTAACCTGTATGGGGCCGATAGTCGACGTAAACTCCTACAAAGTTAGCGCTTAGCGTTGATATTCTTGTGCAAGGCGTATGGGACAGTAAGTAGGTACTGAAACTCTGCCTGCTAGCAGGTGTTTTCCTGGTCGATCTTGAGATTCAGCGACGTGCTGCAATGTACTACTCAACGAGAGAATGGACACAATTTCTACTACAACGCGATCGTGTTAGGTTTTTTTTTTTAAAACTTTAACCTACACTAGGATTTCTCCTGTGTCGTGGGTGCGTTTACAAACACAAATTCCACACACAATACACCCAGGCCCGGCACAACTACCTCGATCGTACAAATATTTGTTCCGTGCGGGAATCGAACCCACGACCCGGTGCGCAGTAGCCGACTGTATCAGCCACTGCACCAACCGTTGTTTAAACCACAGACTGGAGTTTGGGAAGAACTCTTGGCCGAATGGCAATGCAGGTGGGACACGTCTATTAAGGGCCGTCACCTATAACAGTTCTTTCATCCGTTCGTGAGCGGCTGGCAAGTGCATGGTCGGAAGTTGATCATTGCGTGGCACAATTTCTCATCGGTCATGGTAACTTTAAGAGTAAATTATTTAGCTTCATGCTTGTTGCCTCATCATTCTGAAAATGTTCTACACCAGACTGTGAATATGAACAGTCTGCACATCATATTCTGTTGGAGTATATTCTTTGGCAAGATGAACTCAATATTATGTTTGACAGCTTGCAAGTTACATCCGAAGTTGTTTACTATACAGACCATGTTGCGACTAAAACGAATTTTCGGAGTTCAAGCGTTTTTGACATACCTACTATTGGAATCAGTCACAATAGCTCACACCAATAATTTAAAAATAAACCTTGAAAAATCTAAAATTATGCTGTTCAGTCAACGTTTAGTAACACAAAACAATAATATCAATTATCAAGGAACAGTAATCAACAAAGTAGACACAACAAAATTTCTAGGTGTAACAATTGATAAAAGTTTGGATTGGAAAGCACATACGGAAGAAATAACAAAAAAATGGTGCCTCTGCTTATGCGCTTTACAAACTTGCACCCATTATAAATACTGACGCGATTCTCACGGCCTATCATGGCATTGTTGGCTCAACTTTAAGGTTTGGATCAAATCAAAAAATCATTTTCTGGGGAAACTTACTGATAGCTGCAAAACATATTTTATTGAGCACAACATTTTAAGTCTGCCATCATTATTTATATATGAAGTCGCTAATTTCGTTCAAAATCACCCAACATTATTTAACAAAATATCAGACGTTACAATTCGCAATCGGCGGGATAATAATAGGTTATGCATAGTAAAATCAAGCACGGCTATGATGCGTAAAAGTATTTTCTGTTTGGCACCTATAATTTTATAATAAAATCCCTAAAACCATTAAACAATTGCCCACTCCTCTGTTTAAACTAGAACTTAAAAAGTATCTGATAGCCAAATGTTATTATAGCCTCACAGATATTTTGAGTGATTGAAATTAAAATATTATCTGCACTGGTTTTTCTTACGTTAGTGTCAGGTTCACCCAGGCCTGTGTTAGTTAAGTTTTATGAAACTTTAATTTTTTGTGTGCTATTAAAATAGCAAAACATGTAGCTCCTTCCTTAATGTTAACATCGATACTGTATATTTACTCATGTTTTACAAAATAAATATATCTTTATCTTTAACATAGGACATATAAATAAATATTTCTTGGAAACTGGGCTTAACCCTGTAAACTCCCATTTATTGTGCCAATGGCCCATAGTATTTTTTACTGTTAGCTACGGAAGGAATAGGAACGTATATTCTTTCTTACTCCTCGTTTTTCTTTTCTGATTTATTTCGTTGCGGTTTCCAAGACAGTTATTCATTTCTCTGGGACACACCGTGCTTCATTGATCTGTGTTCTTTTCGGTGGTCGCCATTAATAGATGCTGGCTTACAAGAGTTGCAGGGGTTAGGAATGTGTGGCGGACTTGTCAGGACGTCACTCCGAAACTTAGATGTTGATATTATATCAAAAGGCCATTCCAGACGTTGCCCTACATTTTTCTCACATAATAAGTTTATATTGAATTTAAATGTCTGTACTTTACAACAAAGAGTTTATTTCGGCATTTTTCTCAGGGGTAGTAAGTAGGAAATGTCGCCTTCGTCTAAAATTTACCAGTAAAAGTGTTTCTTAAAACCTACTTGCTAAAATAAAGATCATTTCATTTGAACTGTATTGCAGGCGGTGACAGGTCTACGAACACAGCATCGGTGATCGTTACTGTTTCAAATCTCGGGGAAAACTTGATAGTTTTGAAACCAGCTTGCTCTGGGAATTGTGTTGGGTTTATGACGCAGACACAGAAGAGCCAATCCCGATCGAAGGAGGAGACGGCGCCGGGGCTACAACCGCCCTGGCACCTAATACCCATACGCCTAAACCTCCTGCCGTTGTTATAAGCCGAGAGACCTCTGGGTTCGTGGGTGCGTAGATTGGGGAATCGGCGTGCCCACACCGAGCGACCCAAGAGAGGACGGTAGCACGCATGTGGTCATGCGCTGCCGTGGGACGCTTCCTTTTCAATCCCCCCGGGCGGGGTGACCGCTTTACAGTCAACCTCTCCGTGATGTGCCTATAGGCGTGGCACCAGTGGGCGGCTCTAGTGTGATCATACGAGGACCTGGAGCCTCCCTTAGGTGCCGAAGATGACCGCTCCAGTGGTTTCAGCCGGTATGAGTCCGCCCCTTCGCCCTTCCCCGGGGCGAAGGAAGTTCATAAAAACTCTGTCTTGTCGTTGTATGTGACTATTATCACAGGGTAGGCAAAATAATTATTCTGTGTTCTATACACGGGTGGAGGTATATTCTAAATCCTTGTGTCCGGGAAAATGCTACTTACCATTTTCTTGATATCGATCCTCAGTCGCCTTTAACGTCCTATGGGTGGAGGTATACTTTTTGCTAGGAACTCGTTACAAATATATATTTGTATATAAATCGCAAATTCACAAACATCCAGACTTAGAACCATCTGTAAGCTATTAAAATTTTAGATCCGTACGGGGATCGAATTCACGACCCGCAGCGCAGAAAGGCAAGCGCTTAGTCACAGCACTAATCGCCATTAGGCATCGTCGTTGCTAGGACGTCCACGTTACGTCGATATTAGGAGCAAATTTTCAGCCGTAGAGGATACAAAATTATACGTTGATGATTATTTTACCACAGCAATGTAAAACAACATTTTGTAAACGAACCATGTATTTATTTCAACAAAATTCAAACAATATGTATAAAAATGTATATAAAAATACATAATAACATTATCGTTAATAGAGTGTTTGACTATCGTTATCGTTCATAGAGAATATAAGTCCTATCATAACGAAAAATAATGACGAGATTTTAATTGCATGTTCTTCCCAAACCAGTGCAGCGGTCTAAATCTTAGATAGACAGTTTATAAAGGGAAGCGGAGGGTAAGTAGAAAACTTACTGAACAGTAATCGGGGCAGAGTAAGCTATATAATAAGCTAGAGTAGAGCTAGAGCAGGCTGTATAATCTCTGAAATATTTTTGAATTATAAATTACAATTTCCATCAGTATTAGAAGCATATTTAGAATCTTTGATTAGGGAATTTTCGGTCTAACAATCAACGGAGGTCGACTTAGTTATCTCGGGTTTGCTAACTTCGTAATTATCGAAGAACCTACGATGGCAATGATAGAACTGTCAACAGAAAGCAGTGCTCTTGGTGATGAATTCTAGCAAAACGAAATTAATCAAGTTATACCGCTGAGATAGTAGCAGGACCCTCTGAAGATGTAAAAGAGTGAGTATATATACTTAGGTCAAATCGTATCAAAATAAGATCAGATGCCCAAGGATGGGGGAACGAACGATTAAAATAAATACTGGGCCTTTAAGTATGTCAAAGCAAAGAGCTCCGCATATCCATAACGCATAAGGTATGCAACTCATGCATACTTCCATGTATAATATACGTCTGCGAAACATGGTTCCTTACTGCCAGTCAGATTTAGATTGAAACTCTAGCTGAATTGCTTGTATTCAGAAAAAAAGATAAGGTATGCAGATAAAAGGCAAAAACCTGAAGGTTCTGACATAACTATGTACGAGGAATTGATGAACTTAAAAGGGGACAGGACAGGACGCATGATGCAGGATAGCAACAGATAAATAGAGCAATAGTCACGAATTTACACTCCTTAAATTCAGTGACGTAGAGGAATACAGTACTGAGACGAGAAGACGACAGAGTATACAGCCAGTCCAAAACAGCGATGGGTAACGAAATAGAATGAGTCAGAGAGGCTTTGGGGAAAAGGACAATCAGATAGTTTTTTGGTAGTAAAGTCCATATGAGAAACTCTGGAGTGGTATACCGTCCTACCTATTTCACCTGCCATAACATCTATGAGTAAGCCCAGTCATATTCGGGGAAAGGGTAAATTCACTGGCTGTTCCTAACAGCCAGTGAATTTACCACAACACAAGGTATTACATCTTAAGCCTTAGATCGGCAATGTACCAGTTACCACACACACGCACAACATATTGCTGATGTTGCCATGTATCATCAGGTTGGTGTATCAGGTTATCATCGTTGCTCGTTTGCCGAGCCAGTCACATAAAAAAGAGAATCATATCGATATCGTGTGATAAGTTTAAGCGTTGGAATAAAATACAATATTCTTTATTGTACACCATTAAAAATAAACAACCACTGGGAATCATTCTATGAACAGAGACCTTTGATCGTAACTCCATTACTTCTTAACTCCGTACAAATTCTTTATTGTGGGGATAGGGAAGTACAGACAATGTCCCGTCCAGATGTTTCAAAGATATAATTTATTACCACCATTTATTTATTGATTTTATATTCAACAATTATGTTCTTTTAAACCTACTTTAAAGCAATATTAAAACATCCTCCATTCTTAGAAGTAGTCAAGCACCCTATTGCTAGGAGAAAATTTAGCTAGAAAACGTATATGCAATATGTATCCGCAACTAAGCACACCAAAGACCCACATTGAGAGTCCCAGGAGTATGATAATAACGTTCTTGATGAGATGCCATTTGAATAGTCCGTAATTATTGCTGTACCTCAGACCGGTATCCATTAAAGCCGGAAAGACCAGCGCTAGCATAGTGGTACACAGGTTTCCCACAAATGCTACGAAGGGTGCTTGGAACGGCACCAAGTAGCTAATAAAAACTGAAATGTATATAAAAGTAATAATATGTAATGTGCATAAAAGTATAACTAAATAGATTTGCGTGGCACGAGAAATGGCAGCGCGCATCGTTAATAATACTAATAATATGTATGTCGCACGAACAGGTAGTGTTATTATCTGCCGCTTATATAACAATGCATTTAATAAATAAGAAGAAGAAAATGTGGTCGACTAGAAAGTACTTGCAACAAAAAGAAAGTGTCTTCAGTCATTTGCAATGCTCCAAATAGATCATCACTCAAGACCTCAGACGCCACCGAGTACCCGTCTGAGAACGTTATCTTACATAAATAAAAAGCGCAGCAGCGGTTAAGCGATTGCTTGCTGCACTGCGTGTCGCGGGTGAGATCCCCGCACGGAACAAATATTTGTATGATCTACAGATATGGTCACGGGTGCGCAGATTAGTGAGTTGGGAAATCTGCGTCCTCAAACTAAGTGACTCCCGAGAGGACGTTGGCGCGCATGTGATGTGAAGTTTGGTAGCGATCAGATCATTTATTGGGTTTTTTCGCATTTTGGTGTCATATTTTCCATAATTAGTGCTACCCGGGTCGTGCGAAACCGAACGTTCAAGATAGCTCAAGTTTATTCAGCGTGCTATGGCTCTCCAGAACTCAGGAAATCCGTAGAAGAACTAAAGTTACCGACATAGCTGAAAGGATTAGTAAACTGCAGAGGCAATGGGCGGGGCACATTATTCGTAGAAATGATGTCCGTTGGGGTAAAAACGTTCTAGAGTGGAGACGGCGCACCGGAAAACGCAGCGTGGGACGACCTCCAACGAGGTCGACAGACGACCTGGTGAAACAACATTTGAGATGATTCTGTGTGAACAAGTCCCTTACAGCTGTGCACATCATTCGTAATAACGCCCTATATGCAATAATTAATGAGAATTATTATTGTTTTGGTAAAAATAATAATGATAGATACAATAAACTTAAACTAAAGTTATTGTTGTTGTTGTAGTTAAACAACTTAAACCGACAGCGCCCGTCCCAAGTAACTCAAAACATTACCGGTTTTCGGGCCTGAGAACAAAGGGTACTTTATTTATCTGCTCGTTGGGCCGACGTGTCAGTGTCAGTCATTCACTGCCATCGAGCGTGTTACTACACTTCTATTGCCGTTGTTTCCGATTTATTTATACTTCTCACTTTGGCTTGTTATACTGGACTTGGGTTCCCCTTACAACCGACCTGTGTTTGTATTAAGGTTTGATTGCCAGTGATTTGAAAAGTTAACGCAGGAATATGAGCTATTCTCTGAGTCTATATGCATAAATGCACTATTATTATGCCATGGCCAAAGGAAGTGGTGTTTTAGCTGCAAAGCTGTATCGACAGCAACTGGAGCAGCGAGGAGAACCACTGGAGCATTATCTAGCTAGACTATAGAGTGTTCATTAACACTCATAACACGTTGATGGCCCGACGAATCCCAATGTCGCGAAGGAGTACCCAGGGTAGATCCGGAGCGAAGATATGTGGTCGTGGCAGAATTTGAATGCGATCCTTCTACAAATTCTGGAGCTATGATTAGATGGAATACCTCGGACCTCAGTTCTAAGAATACTAAATACAGGTGATTTGTTTTGACGTTGACACTTAGCCAAATATCAACTTATTAAATCATATACAGAATAATTAACTACAGTCTTTTTTCAGGGTACCACGCGTACCATATTCAGCGTGTCCAGCAGCTAAACGAATCAGATTACCCTAGAAGACCCTTGCTTCCTGCGAAACAATGATAGGGAGGTTTGAGAAAGACCCAGATTTTTTAAATAAAATATAGTGGACCGACTAATCGCGTTTTGAGAGAACTGGAGTGTTTAACATCCAAAATGAACACAGCTGGTCCATTGACAACTCACACGCCGTAAATCTGTGGATTGGAGTTTTAAACGGAGAACTGATTGGGCCATTTGAGCTACCTTCGAGGTTGAATTGAGCAACTTTCTTAAATTTCTTGCAAAATGATCAGAATGGACTACTGGATAACGTCAACGAAGAGATAAGAAATAATATGATATTTTAAAATGGCAGTGGTGCACCGCCACTATGCACGAGCAGCAAGGCAGCACCTGAATAAAACTTTCCTCGATAGATGGATTGAGCCCATCGAATGGCCTCCACGTTTACCGAACCTGAACCCGAGAGATGTTTTTATCTGGGGCTCCTACAAAGAAAAAGTTTACACAAGGGAAACCACGTCAGAAGAAGACCTGAGAAAAAAATTAAGTGAAGCAGAATCACTCATACGGGTAAGTAAGAGCAGGTTTCATAGACTAAAATATAACTTTTTAAGACGCTGCGCTTATGTGTTGAAACTGGAGGACGCCATTTTGAAAATTTAATGTAATAAGTTGATTCTGCTTAATTGTGTATTTTTAATGATCGTAAATATTACCCAAAATTACTTGTGTAAATCAATAGTGATCCTTATGTCACTAAATCTAAATCCTTAGTCTTGATAACTATTAATTGTAATAGCTGTACTCAAAATCACATGATTTCGAATAATAGGTCAATAAATGATTTTTAAAAGCATTTCCGCCTCGCCTCTTTTAAAGGTCGATTCCAGCGAAGTGGTCGTTTTTAAGTATACAATCATACATATATTTGTTTCGTGCGGGAATCGAACCCACGACCCGGAGCGCAGCAGCCGACTGTATCAGCCACTGGACCAACCGTGCCGTCATTTTTGAACAATGTAGTTCTTTTAATGTTAATTTGACGTAGGAATTTCGACTCAGTATACACTCTAACGTAAATTCCACCTTTTCCATCAAAATTGTTGTATCTTGAATTAATGATAGGAAATCGATTATTATATATTGGAAAGAATATTCCATAACAATGAAAGTTGCAAAAAAAGTGAAAAAGCCTCGTAAAAATAAAGACAGTTTTTTTTAAGTGGTAACCATAAACTTTTAAGAAATAAAAAAAACTCGAAATATATCAAGAATCGCGGAACATACATGGGGTATTTTCGGATAGCTCTAGAAATGAGGAATCTGATTGTTTTTATGACGTCACTGTTTGGACCATTTTGAATATAACAATTTAGGTGTGTATGTTTGTTCCATATGGACTCCAAAACAGTGGGACTGAATTTAGTGAAACCTTCAGGCAATCTTCAGAGTAGCCCAGCGGGTGATCCTGTGGAGATTGGTAGCGATCAGATCAACAGTTCCTTTTTTTGTTGGTCTTTTGGCAATTTTGTGTCATTTAAATTATCTGGCTATAGATAATTAGTGCTACCCGTGTGAAGCCGGGACGTCGCTAGTACATAATAATTATCACTCAAACATTACTTTATTGTTCATAATAATATAATTTCTTGAGCTCGTCGTTCGTAAGTTTCTTGGCCCTAAGGGTTTACTAACAGTAACATTTCCCATTACACTTACCACCTAGGAAGCCAAGCCCAGGATTTCACGCTCCTGGAACCAAGCGATTAAAATCTTATATAATTTTTTAGTGCTATACTCACAAGTCATCAAGACGAAAAAAGGCCGACCGATTTTTTCCATTAAATTCAGTGTAGTGTCGGTTGGAGATTTATTGGGATCGCGGTACTTGATCACCTCTATAATCACCGCTATACCGGGGAAGCAGTGGATTGGGTAAGCCATTGCTACTGATATCAGAAAGAGGATGAGAACCATCGTCGATTCACTGGAAATAATCAAAAAATATAATAAGCGCAGTTGAACGGAACGGCATTCTACAATGATGTACGAGTGGGTTTGATGTACGTTCAGTAAATCGTATCGTTATAAAGTAAACGCATATATTATAACAATGTATAGCAGAGAATTTGTAACAAAGTAAAATAAAATGTACAATTTTAAATGTAAATATATAAAATATTAAGTTATTCACTTAACGTAGGCATAATAGGTGGCAAGTGCTGTTTGTATAATGGTAGACTTTTTTACTTCGCGGAGGCCATATGAGAACTTAATCGGAGGATGGACAGTACTTCTTCCTCGTCGAGTACATTAACAAGGGGGCGGGTTGGCGATCGAAGTTCCAAGCGTGGCGATTATGGTAAAACCCCCAATGAGCATACAATACACCCAGACCGGTCATTGTGGCGATCTTAGGGGGAGGCTTGTGTCCAGCAGAGGACTTAATTCGCCTGAAATGATGATGACGTTAACGAGGAATTTGCAATTTATATGGGTCTGTGTTTAAGCCGAGTAACATGAATTCGTTG
This sequence comes from Diloba caeruleocephala, assembly GCA_947459985.1. Lineage (NCBI taxonomy): Eukaryota > Metazoa > Arthropoda > Insecta > Lepidoptera > Noctuidae > Diloba > Diloba caeruleocephala. Next base: position 7,229,603 of record OX381621.1, on the reverse strand, counting down.
GCTACTATTTTGGTATCTGGAAACAAAAGTTAAAAATAAGTTGTGTTTTTTTGTGGTGGATAGAAAGTCATTAATTTAGTTTTCAGATAACTAATTTCTAAGTTGTGTTGGCTCATCCAGCTATTTATGTCACTTAGTGAAGTTTTAAGTTTATCATTTAAGTTCTTATTATACTGGCATGAGCTTAAGATAGATATCATCCTGATACTGGTACTGAACATTGAATAGATCTGAGTATCATTACGAAAAAACGTCCACTGCAGGACATAGGCCTCTCCCAAAAATCGCTACAACTACGGTTTTGACATAATCATCACGCTTGGCAGGCGGGTTGGCGATCGCAGTTAATTTGTAAATTTACTCTTAGGACGCCGCTGGCCATCCTCCGGGTAATCCTTTAGTCGCCTTTTACGACACCCACAGGATGAGGATGATATGGGTTGGTGCTAATTTCTACTATATAATATGATTGTGTATGTTCTTGGGCTATTACTATATATTAGCATCTACTGGAGCAGATTGGCATAAGAAAAGCAGATCTCCCTGCTACGATGGCTCTCATCGTGTATTTCCAATCGGTCTCAAGCTGTAGTTATTAATAATTATATCTCTAGTTGGGTTATCGGGCCCAGCGGAGTACCTCAAGGCTCCCTTTTAGGTCCTTTGCTGTTTCTAATCTATGTAAACGACATCGGTCAGTGCTTCCACCATTCACAGTTATTATGTTTTGCCGGCGATATGAAGATATTCCGGACTGTATCAACAACGACGGATATTCTAATGCTCCAGAATAATTTAATTCGATTGGACGATTATTGCACTAACAATAAGCTTGACTTGAATCCATCAAAGTGTTCGGTAGTTACTTTGATTTACGTTATTATGTTATTTGTTCACATAATTGTAAACTACTGTTTATTCGCAAAAATCTGTAATTGGCTTGCTTACACTTACAATTATCGTTTATGTTTACACGCTGTTGATCTTCCTAAAATAAATAAATAAATTAAAATAAATTACTTCAACATTATCATTCTACTATTTCTCCTGCGTCGTAAGTACCGTTTAAAAACATAAATCTCATAAGCACAACCACCCAGCTCCGATACAACTATCGATCATACAAATATTTGTTCCGTGCGGGGATCGAACCCGCGATACTTAGTGCTTCACAACCGCGCCCTCTAACATACTTACATTTCATCGAGCGGTAAAGATCTGAGAATATTTTCTTCTGTAGTTCCAAAGGCATAGTATCCGAGAGTACCGAATACCATAGATACCAAAGTCGGTATCATTATTCCAATTTTGATCACGCCGAATCTACTTTTCATCACTTTTGCATCTTTCAAAGCTTTGTCGAGCGACAATATCTAGAATACAAATATAAACTTTAAAACTTCATAGGTACTGTTATATGTATAGCTAAGAAACTCTTTAAATGACTTCATTTGAACTTGCGCAATAGTGTGATCCCGCAGTATGATTGTTCCACTTAATCACTTGTTTTCGGTCTTTGGTTTTATCGTGAAAGATAGATATAATTAACGCTGGGGAATTTTATTCGATCTACATTTTACAAATAATAGCACTACCTAATGCATTATTTTAGAAGAGAATGGCATCGTGCATTTAGATATGAATATGACGCTGTCAGAGATATACTTATGGCTCAACACACACCGCAGTACTTTTCGCGTGTGGTTAGGATGGGTAACCGTGCAACCGTTGCCACAAAACGCACTGCGTTTTAAAATAGTTGATTTAATTAATTTCATATAATTTTTAGAACTTATTACAACTTAACAATTAAATTTAACCGCCGTGTGGTGCCGGCTCAGAATGCCACCACCCCATCTCCTCCCATGGGTGTCGTAAAAGTCGACTAAGGGATTAGCCGGAGGATGGGCAGCAGCGTCCTTCGAGTACATTAACAACTCAACTGCGATCGCCAATCCGCCTGCCAAGCGTGGCGATTATGGCAAAACCCCCCAATGAGCCCAAAACACATCCATATCGATCGTTGTGGTGATCTTTGGGGGAGGCATGTGTCCAGCAGTGGACTTTATTCGGCTGAAATGATGAATTAAATTTTAAAAAATTTAAGTTATGAAAGCCCCGCATTGGGGTAATAACAAACTTTTTCGACGGTATAACATAGGTTTTAAAACTCATCTCACTATGAGTTAATTAATATGACTTATTAGCATTTATGCGAAATTAATTAATTATTTAAAGAAAACTAATAATAATACACTTCATGAGCCTCTAACAAACAGCGAGTATTCGAGACGCGCGTGGTCGTGCGACGGCGTCTACCTATCCACCTTTAATTGAAATTTGAAAATTTACTGGTGGTAATCTTACCATATTCCGTGTGAGATCCGGATTAAGAAGATAGCACGACTCCATCTCCTCCCGTGGATGTCGTAAAAGGCGACTTAGGGAATCTAAACCAGAGGGATGGGCAGCAGCGTCCCTTCTGTGAAACGGTAGCCATACTGCGCTCACCAACCCGCCTGCCAAGCGTGGTGAGTATTGGCAAATACCCCCCAAAATGATGACACATTTGTGAAAATCTATTGGGGAGGCCTTTGTTCAGCAGTGGACGTATAAATGGCCGATATGATGAAGTATCTTATAGCAAGAGGCTAGCTAGGTAGGTACCACCGCAGTGCCAGATACTCTGCCGCCAAGCAGTAGTGCTTAAACTTTAGACATTACTGTGCTTGGGTTTGAAGGGCACTGTAGATGGTGAAATTACTGGGCATGAGAGAGTAAATAACTGATGTCTCGAGGTGACGAGCGCAGTGTGATAATGCGCAGGATAATTACTAGGTAGCATTACAATTGTTATCGGCAGGTATGACGCTTACCACCAGGTGAATGACACGCTCGTTTCGTCACCACGACTTATAAAAAAATCCTATTATATAATCTAATATATAAAATTCTTGTGTCACAGTGTTAGTTACCATACTCCTCCGAAACGGCTTGACCGATTTTTATTAAATTTTATATGCATAATCAGTAGGTCTGAGAATCGGCTACTATCTATTTTTCATACCCCTAAGTGATAAGGGTTGTCCACCCCTAAAAAACTTTTTTTTATAATGTGGCATTAAAAAACTTACAACCCTAAATTTTCACCCTTCTATCACCAACCCCTATTTTTTAATAGTTGTTTTAGTAATTTTTCATCCCACTCGATAACTGATTAATTATCATTTGGTAAGTTATCCCCCCCAGGCGTCTACCGGTGTCACTTCTCGCCCAGTAAACAGCACGGAGTAGGGATGAGACCGAAGCCGGTCTCCTGGTTCTCTCACACAATAAGCCTTCTCTCACACCCTCCACAGTTTTCTGCCATTATATTATTATTTATGCATCAAGCGTAATAGTAACGTTTACAATTATCATTTAACTATACTGAATGTTATCTCGAATAGGTGCCGAAATGGCTGAACGGTTGTCAATGAAAATTTTCGGGATCAATACATGAATTATAACTTAAATTTTCATGTGTGTTCCAATTTTATATCTTGCAGCAGGGTCCAGAATACATGAATAGGTGTAAATATAATTTGCGCCTAGCGTAGCGGGCGGGTACGGCTAGTTATTATGTATAATTATTATTATCATCCTTCATTTCGGCCAAATGAAATCCACTGCTGGACACATGCCTCCCCCAAAGATCACCACCACGACCGATATGGTGTGTTGAGTGCCTGCCGTGTGGTGCCGGCTCAGAATGCCACCACCCCATTTCATCCCGTGGGTGTCGTAAAAGTCGACTAAGGGATAAACCGGAAGATGGGCAGCAGCGTCCTTCGAGTACATTAACAACTCAACTGCGATCGCCAACCCGTCTGCCAAGCGTGGCGATTATGGCAAGACCCCCCAATGAGCACACAATTATTATTATATATAATAATTATTATAATCAATCTTACCACACCGACTGCACTCAGATTAAATAAAAACGCTCCAGATGCAAACAGTAAAGACACGAGACTGTCCGCTACTGGTACGAGCTCTCCATTAGGGTCTTTGTATATTTGCCAGAAAATCAGACCAAGACCTATTACATTGAACAAATTACCTGAAACAAACATTTTCACTTTGGCTTACATTATCTGGACACGTGGCGGTGAATCCCTACCTCTTTTTTTCTGTGTAGTAAGAGACGGCCAAGGGTTGATTGATTGATTGAATGAATGAATGGTTTGATTGAATGGTTGATTCATTGATTGCCGATAATGGGAAGTGGCATTCTCGTTTTTATAACAGGATCGGAAAACGAGCTCCTAAAGTTAAACCATAAACATTGCAAACATTGGACCAATCACTGATGCGTTGCCAACCTTTTAGAAGGTCCCCTTTCCGTATTTGTTAGGGAATACTGGCGGCGGAAGCTGGTACCACATTTTCGTAGTACGGGCGCAAATAGTTTTTCTGTGCCTATGCATGTGCACCTTAGGTTGTGACTTATTAACTGTTTTCTCCAGACTGTGATTTCTCTTGAATAATGAGTAGGTACTTTTAGGATACAAATCTCACATGCACACCCAGATCAAGATATCATCAACGATCGATCGATCAACTATAACAGGTGTATCGTACCACATAAACTGATTCCATGAATTCAATACATGATTCTGGAACCCTCAGCGTTAGAATTTTGTGTCGGAATTTTCATGAATTTTGGTTTGTTTTTCAGTTTGGGTGACTGATTTGAGTATAAAATAATTGTTTTCGCCTATTGTAACGCTATTTCGAATAAAAACACAATAAACTATTTATTTTCACATAAAACCGCAATGAAAATAAAAAGTACTAACTACTAAAGTTCACGGATTTCTCATCGCTCGCAGTAACATAATAATATCATATCATAGTACAATAATCACCTAACGTTTTGCTCGCGGTGTTTATGATACATTGAGTGATCAAAACCGCAACCTCTTATTTCCGAGATAAATAGCTTTCCTATTTTTATTATAGGTCTATGTGCAACCCCTTCCCAAAGTTTTCGGTATGTTGTTACTTACGCCCTGCATATTAAGACCCCATACAAATGCTTTGTTCCATGCGGGGATCGAATCCGCGATACGTGGTGCAGAAATAAATTCGCTTACGCGACTGCAGCGACAATAGCGTAAGAATTGAAAAAAAATTACCAGCAAAGGACACATAGCTGACAATCGGTAAACTTCGCATGCAGGATTCAAAAATTAAATAGGGCAATAGCAGCACCAAGAGAGCTGCTTCGGTGGTGGGCAAGTCAAGTAGCTGCAAAAAAGATCATAGTTATTTTTTACTTAGACCTAATTGACCGTGTGGTGTTCGGATTAAGAATATAGCACCACTTCATCTCCTCCCGCGGATGTCGTAAAAGGCGACACAGGGACTCTAACCCAAGGGATGGCCAGCAGCGTCCCTTCTGTGGAACAGCAGTCAGGCCTGGTGAGCATTGGAAAATTCCCCCCAAAATTACGACGCAATTGTGGAAATCTATGGGGGGCCTTAGTTTAGCAGTGGTTCAGTGGTGGTGGTGATAAATGGTTAATATGATGATGATGGGCCTAATTCAATGTCAGCTTGAATTAACAGCAATGTTGTTAGATATTGGCCTAATAATTGCCGTGTACCACCCTTTTACTCATGAGCGTACCCAGCTATTGGTCTACGGCACACGTGTAGGGAATAATACAGGTTAAGGAATGGTCGACGGGGTCAGTCTGTGGATGGGTGACCGCATAGTATTAGTAACCGACTTCAAAAAGGAGGAGGTTCTCAATTCGATGCGTATTTTTATTTATTTATATTTTTTATGTATGTATACTGATTACTCCGAGATTTGTACACCGATTTGAGCAATACTTTTTTTAATAGATGGAGAATGCTTTCGACTTGCTCCCATATAAATTTCATTACATTTGATTGTCTAGTTTTTTAACCAGCTGCAATAAACAGGTTTAATTCAAAGTCAAAGTCAAAGTTTTTTATTTAAAATAAACCAAATATTGGCACTTATGAAACGTCAGAATCTAAGTTGCACGATTCCAAAGAGTCGTTAATTTGACTGCGCTTATCTAGATGATGTCTTAATAGTTTCGATACCTCCGTGACTAGGAACCGATTGGGTCATTCTTAAAATTAGAAAAAGAAAAACTTATTTTTAGTGTTAAATACTGACACCAAATTAGAAAACGTTCTTATATTTATTTGCACTAAAACAAACAAATAAAACCTCATAACAAAAAATTCCCGACTTCAAAAACCCTAAACGATATAAAATAATAACACCACTAAAAAGGAAATTAAAACTTTATTTATGAAGTCGGGCCAGGTAACCCCAAACATGGCTCATGCAGACCAACGAGAAGTTATATTTTATACCTCGCACTACCCGACTTCATAAATAGTTATATATATTTTTTTAGTTGTTTCAATATTTTTATGTCATGTAGAGTTTTTGAAGTCGTTATTTTTTTGTGAAAAAAAAATTTTTTACTGAGCGTCTTCGTGCTTCGAGAGGTCATAAAAATCGTTGGTCCCGGTTGTTGTCCTTGGACGGCAGTCGTTAAGCCAAGTCGGAAGTCTTTGGGCGGCTTGAACAACTCTAACACAACCTTGTTGGTCACAAACCATAAGAGCGAAAACCAGCACTGCAGCATAAATTGTTGCGGCATATGCTGAGATAGGTGCCTTTTGTGGCCTCGTACAGCACTCCTGTAGTCATATATATTTTGTTTTGTTAACCTTGCATTGTCATTTTGTACGAGTCCAAAATAAAACAATTTATTTCTTTCTTTCTTACCACATGCAAAAGGAAAGAACAAGAAGAATCGAAATGTTTATTTATAAGGTGCCAGGCCAGGTCTAGCAGGCAACTGCCCCACCCTGTTTGCGCTCATGCTACCATTATACATATATCTCTTTGACACATGACGACCAGCTCGCGTCACCGGTAATGCGAAAAATGAACTAAACTTGTAAGCAATAAATAATAACGGTAACCGATGTTGAATTTTAGTTATGCCTGTCTATCATATCAGCCAAAAGACGTCCACTGCTGAACAAAGCCCCCCACAGATCCCACAGATTTCCAAAACGAGCGGTTATATACTACCCGCATCCAATGGCTCCCAGCGACCTTCACCATGTCATCTGTCCACCTCATTGGAGGTCGTCCCACGCTGCGTTTCCCGGTGCGTGGTCTCCACTCGAGAACTTCTTAACCCAACGGCCATCAGTTCTACTAGCAATTTGCCCCGTCCATTTCCGCTTAAGTTTAATAATCCTTTCAGCTATGTCGGCAACTTTAGTTCTTCTGCGGATCTCCTTATTTCTGATTCGATCTCGTAGAGAAATACCAAGCATAGCTCTCTCCATAGCCCGCTGACTGACATTGAGCTTTCTTATGAGGGCCATGGTGAGTAACCACGTCTCTGTCCAATATGTTATCACTGGTTAATTATTTATTTATACTTTCATGTACAACGATGATACACAAGGCGGACTTAATGCCATATGGCATTCTCTACCAGTCAACCTTTGGGTTAAAAAAGAAAAGCATTGAAGGAGGTACAAAAAACAAATACTTCAAGAATGATAATTATAAGATGCATACAGATATAGATACTGAAAATACGGTAAAATACATAATACATATACCATATTTATTAATTAAAATATACCATATATCATACGTTATTATATTCTAATAATCATTATAACGATGCCCATAAGTGTCGATTAGGAATGCTGCGATTTCAAATAGTATTCCCGAACTTTTCGTTTGAATGAAGATTTACTTGTAGCTTTTTTTATGTGTAGAGGAAGCACGTTCCAGAGTTTGATTGCTGAGACAGCGAAGGAGTTAGAAATAAAACCTGTGTGGTGAGAAAGAATCTGGAGAACTAAATTTTCGGCAGCACGCAGGTTAGGCTGTGAGAGCTACCCAAAATATGGAAACATTCTTTAAGATACCCAGGAGCACAGGAATCGTTAATAACGGAACGGAAGAGGAGTCAAACGGCTCTGAGAGACCTTCTCTGACGGATAGGCAGCCACTGAAGCTGGGAACGGTAAAAAGAGACGTGGTCGTATTTACGAAGTCCAAAAATAAAGCGGATGCAGTTGTTAAGAAGGCGATCCAATTTATTGAGATGGTATTGATATAAATCCGAGTAACAAACATCAGCATAATCGATTACAGGAAGCACAAGAGACTGGACCAGAAGGGTTTTGGTGCTAAATGGAAGGAAATGCTTGAATCTATATAGAGATCGCAGTTTGACTATCACATTTCGGCTAACCTGACAGACTTGCTTATCCCAACTTAGCTTATCGTCAATATGTAAACCTAAATCCTTTATGTAGGGTGATAAAGGAATGACAGAATTGTTGAATATAATAGGCGTTAGGTGATTAGTATTTAAGTGTTTTAGTTTGTAGTGGTACGAGCTGCCCATAAGGATAGCTTGACATTTGCTGACATTCACAGAAATTCTGAATTTATGAGACCAGTATTCGATCGTATTCAAGTCCGTGTTAAGCGTAGAAATACAATTATTTAAATTGCCGATATCAGTTTGAGCGTAAAGTTGCAAGTCGTCGGCATATAGGTGGTAAGAGCATTTGAGGATGTCAGTAAAATTATGCCTGTAATTTACGTATACACTGGAAATAGCAAAAATAACTGAGCCATGGTCGATGTCACAAAGTTGGTATTTTTGTATAGATACCAATTGGTACATGTGCTGTGTAGTTCCAATATACTAACAACAATAATAAAAATATACTGCGATCACCACAGTCCGCTTGCCAGGCGTAATGATTATACTCTTCCGGAATGCCTGTTCAATTAAGCGTGCCTCAAGGTTCAATTCTCAGCCAGTTTTATTTTTATTTTATATTTATGACCCTTCTTTCTTCAGGGCATATGTAATGTTGTATTGTTTGCTGATGACACCTCACTTATTTTTGAAGTTGATAGGTTTTGATGATAAAACTTTGTGAAAGGTTACTCACTGGTTTACTTTAAAAACAAAATGTATTAACTTTACGGTGTCTAACCTGTGAGCCAATATTATTCTTAACAGCAACGAGGCTCTCAAAACCGTAGACTCTACTGTATTTTTAGGCATACTAGTGGACACGAGACTTCAGTGGAATGCTCATATATCTCTCATATCGCGGGCAAGCTCAGCTTTTACGCAGTCAGGAAAATTAAACTACGTACAGACGTGGATAAAGCTTGTTTAGTATATTTTAGTTATTTACCGACGACTCCCGGATTGCGCACCTACATATGGGCCTACACTACCAAGGCGACCATAAACCCCCTCTACACGATGGCCAATAGTATTCGCTACTACAGTTGGCACACATATTGGCCATCGTAAAGCTGCTTGCGGTGGCGTCATGGGTCAGGTCACCTCCTTCCCTGTAAAATGGCGAGGGGAGTGACTGCTGACCTTTACGTTACACTCGTGAGTGGTCACAGATCGTTCTGCTGATTGTCCGTTATATATCATTTACTTTTTTTATAATCATTTTGCCCTGGGTCCTAGTTTAACTTGCATGACAATTGTTTGATATGATAATAGTATTTTATTCCACATGTAAGCGGGCACACCTATTGACTTTCTTTAGATTAAAGGTTGTACTTTTACAATATATTATATATTTTATATCAATGTTTGTAAGTACATAGTAGGTAACTATGATTTGTTTATTATCTTCGTTATGTTGCCTAATGGTGTGTGCTAGCGGATATGCAGCTATAGCAAAGTTACTAAAACTAACCATTCTGTTTGTTATTTTGTATATGAAGCTTAAGTACCTATTTTAAAATATTTTTTATGACCGACGTGTTTCTGGGGAGTATATCGCGCCGTTTCTTTTCCCCGGCTTAAACTCCAGGTAGCGGCTTATGGATTGTGGGTATTTTGTTGAAGTTCAAAACGAACTTTTTTCTTTGTTTTTTTGATGATCATTTCACTTCATTGATCATTGGCAGGCCTATGATTATTAGTGAATGTTCACGAGCTTATGTGTGTGTATGTTGAATCACAAAGTTTGAACAAAGAAAACTTATTTTGTGGACCTTGATGGACATTATGAATGATGATGATATAATAAAATAAGCTATACTTACATCTCGAACACTGTCCGATGTCAATATAACAAACACTGTACATATTCCAAGCTGACTCATAAACATAAAAGTGGCTATGATTTTCCTGTAAAAAAAAGCATTCTAAACTGAAATCATTTTGATGGATTGGGTCTGCATGAACCATGGTTGGGGCATACCTGGCCCGGCCCGACTTCTTAAAGAAAGTATTTTTTTCCTTTTCAGTGGTTTTTATATTTTTATATCGTGTAAGGTTTTTGAAGTCGGTATTTTTTTTGTTGAAAAGTTTTATATTGTGTATTATAATTAGAAAGCAGACCAGTGCTACTACTTGAATCAACTTACCTGTTTATACTGTTTGCCCGGTAATAGGGATCAGAAAAAAGCCGACAATACAACCTTTCCATATCCCTTATACTTTATATTTTCGACTTCTGTTTAGTTCGTTCGGTAAACAAGAGGGTGAAACATGGCCAACATTTTAATTATAGTTTTGTAAATAAAAAATAGCCATGTACATTATTTTGACAGGCAATGATACCGCGATATGTTTTTATACAAAAATCATTGAAAATATACTTTTAGTCTGGTAAGCAGATCGGTGAAGGACGATCTTCTACGGATTTTGTACTAATTATACCGCAATGTCTACACATTTGTAATTGATGTAGGTACTTTTTAAATATTCACCTTTTCTTTATAAGTACTAGTTGCCTGTCTTTATTGAGAGCAAAGTCATCGAATTGGAGTGCAGTGGTCTCCTTCTGTGAGAGCGTCATGCTGCAGCTCTTCGGTGCCAAAGATGATCGCTTCGGTGGTTTTAGCCGGTAGGAGTCCATCATGCCCCTCCGCCCGCGAGGAAGCACATGATGTATTTCCACCAGCGCTTATGTACGTCGACGTGACGGGAAAAACGACGGCTGCGCTTTTTGTGGAATTCACCTCGGGGCTCCGGTCCATTGCTATAGCCCAAAACAGGTGGACTGGTGGAGTGAAACAAATAAGTTGTGCCACTTGTGGGTATCTTGAAGTCCAGTAAGGAAAAGTGTCAAGCAGTAGGTACGTTGGGTGTTTTTATTATAGTAGCAACATTGAAACTTCTGTGTGACTATATGTGACTTCTGAGGACTGAGAGCCAAATTTTTCAGCCCATTACTAGCTTCTTTGATTTTTACAAAATCTGATTCCAAGTTCCACAATTATTTTTGAATGTTTACTGAATCCTATGTATATTTTTCAAAACATTTTAATAAAGTGACTCTCACACCACTTACATTCGATGAGATTGCCCCGTGTCAAAATATTCAATCACAATTAAAACTTTTAGATCCATCTAATATCTAATAGTTTCATGCAACAGTCGCTAAACTGCAATAAGACCATCATCGATTTCACATTTTCTTCTCTATTGTTAAATTACCATATTGATTTTTATGGTGGTCAAGAAAGTTGAGTAATGTTTATGTTCTTCGTAATTCCGTGAATTTTTATAGCATAATAAGAACAATACTGACAATACTTACGGGCCCCATCTTCCAATGCGATGTAATATTGATGGACCATGAAGTAATGCTAGCCGGAACCCATATCTGTACGATATAAAGGGTATTCTCAACTGCCGACTAACTTCATTCAGACAATTCAACTGTAAAACATATTATACTATTAGGCATAGACAGGGTTGTACTTGTGATAGAAGCACAAGTGCAGCAAACATTTTGCAAATAAGGCTAGAAGTTCCGCTGCGGTCAGCGCAGCCGTAGCAGAAAATCGGTATAGTGCTTTCACTTGCACAACATTTTATATGAGGGTGCCTGCTGTTAAATCCCGGTGTACAGCGGCCATTTTTTATTTTCATTCGCATTAAAACAAATGTGTGGTTAAGTTTGGAGGCTCACTCATAATTTTAAGGTGACTCTCTGACGAGTAAAATAAAATGACAAAGCTTTTTCGGTAATTGTTACCTCGATTTTGGATATATTTCTTTTGTGCTAAAAGTAGCCCAATTTAGTAATTGTTATATGCGTTTATTCACACATTAATTACTTTACGCTATACGATAGCAGATTGATCGCACGTTCAGGAGTTATTCTAGCTTAGATAGTCCCCCAATGTTCTCATCTCATCATCATCATCACATTTACGGATCAATATAAAATAACGTATTAAATTTTTAACACGGTTATATTGCTACACTTCTAAATAACTAACGAACTATGTATTGTGTACTAAAGAAAAGAAAGGGCCCGATATGTTGAATTCTTGTTTGTCTTGAATTAAGATGGTTGCCTCATTCATTGCGTGCGGGCACCGAGTAGATACTGTGGCCCGCTATGCATTATGTGACGCTGGTTCTAGATAATAAAAGAACAGTTAACTAGTAACTATGCTGGCAACTGTTGACCTGTTATTGTAAAACTAGTTTGAGAGCAACGTCTTCGCAATTGAATCAGCATCCTTCATCACTACTATGCTTCAGCACACTCCGCCAAATGAATGACCGAGTATTTAATAACACCTAATAATATTGAATCAATGGGTCATCCGCCATAACGTACCGTGTTTTGGTCTTTCTTTACCATATGATTTTTACTTATTTCCATAAGTACAAGTCAAGTTTGGAAGAATACGATTTAATGTTGTACCCTTGCAATTACTTCTCTTTTAATCACCCCAACGTTTACTTGAAGGAAACTCAATTTTGAGCAAAGTTCGTCTTTGTTCATCAAATTTCTTTTGATTACCCTTGTAATAAACGCAGGGTATGCATTAAAGACTAAAAGCATCTTCGCTACACACGAGGTAGTCAACACGTGGGAAGTGGACCCTATCATCATTCGGCCGATAGTCATTTTGGCGTTTACCTACATTTTTTATTGACTACACTAAATGTAGAAATGTTAAAAAAATAAAATTAAAGTGAATATTATTCATTAAGTCTTCCGTACACTGGGGCTTTATTTGTTTGCCACACGTGTAAGTATTATTATGATCTCGAATTGAATTTAAAATAAATTACCCCTCAATTACATTTATTTATTGGAACTTTTATGTAAGTACATTGATTATACACAAGGCGGACTTCATCATCATCATCATATCAGCCACAGGATGTCCACTGCTGAACAAAGGCCTCCCCCTTAGATGTCTACAACGAGCGGTCACATGCCGCTCTCATCCAACGACTCCCAGCGACCTTCACCAGGAACTTAGGCGGACTTAATGCAACATTAAGTATTCGCCACCAGTCAACCTTTGGGTTAAAGAAGCACTTCGATAGAGCACTTCTTAACTTCTTATATTAACTAATCTCCGGTGATATTGTACATCAATCGATCTGCGCGACAAATAACTCGAAGCTAATATATATAATTGTATTCATTCAAATTACCATACCAGCATTAAGTGTGTGTGAATAAGGAGCATTCCGAAGAATAAATTTGCTATTGGTCCTAGAACGAGGCCAGCATGACTGATAGCGAGAGGCATAACAAGTTGGCCGGGTCCGACTAGTGTCCGCAAGAGGTTGAAGTATGCCATCCAGGGCCTGCACATCCATGGTTATATGAAAAGAATACGACATTATGTAAGAGCGAAAGAGATGCTAAATCATTGGTCGGATGGCTTTCTGCATTCGGTGCGAATTTGAAGTTTACCAGAGCAAACCTTTTGTTGTCTTATTGTGACCCAGGTTGCCTGGTGACGAGACCCGTAAATCATTCGCCGCGTAAGAATGACGTCACGTTATTGTAATTCTACCCTTGACTAGTCCTGTGCGCCACCACACTGCGCTCGTCGCCTCGAGACATCCGTTATTCTCTTATGCCCAGTAATTTCACTAGCTACAGTGCGCTTCTAAACGGAACACAGTTTCACATGTTTAGTGTTAAACACTACTGCTTGGCGGCAAATATCTGATGTCCGTATGGGTTGAGGTGCCACTTTAGATTTGAAAAGGAAACATATGACTTTATCTATTTTAGCAGGTAATTAGATAAATTTGTAGACCAAATTCTGGTAGGCTCTAGTTTGAACATATGAGGACCTGGGGCCTCCCTTAGGTGCCGAAGATGTCCGCTCCAGTGGTTTTAGCCGGTAGGAGTCCGGCATACCCCTTCGCCCTTCCCCGGAGCGAAGGAAGTTCATGTAGAATTTCCACTGGGTACCAATAAAAATAAAATTTAAAAGGCTAAATTCTGGAATTTGCAACAGTAAAATATATCAAAAGATATACCAATGTAAAAGTGGCTCCTCAATCCAAACATCTGAATTGAGGAGCCACTTGGAACTCGGAAAGAAATAGATGAATATTTTTGAAACTTTTGTATCATTTAAGAGTAGTCATTGTGTACCTACATAAAATGTAAGTCCAGTACTGCTGAAATTCAAGAAAATACGATACGTTTAGTATGCCTCCTCAATCTATATTGAGTGAGAGTGTGAATTTTCATGGAAGTGATCGGTTGATTAATATATTTGATTTAATGATCATTTAGTACGAGTAGTAGTGTGTTCGAATTTGTAGTATAAGAATAAAGTAGTAGCATTGCGTAAATTTGGTAAATACACGCATTTTGTTTGGCTCTTCAATCCGGACGTTCTGCATATATAAATAATTGACTGTACCTACCTCCCTGCCTGAGATCACAACGGAATCAAAACCTAGAGATAACAGTTAGTAGAAATGTCTATATTTACAGTGTGTAAGCGTGGTGCGTACTGGCACATTCCTCCCAAAATAACTACACAATTGAGGAAATTTATCAGGGAGGCTTTTGTTCAGCTGTGGAGAATCTTTACCTGATATGTTGATTATAATTATGATGATTATGAGTGTTTACCTATTAAACATACATCCGCTAATGTTTTATTTACGCACAGCGAAGCGGCCGAGTATATATTAACATAATTATTAACTTTAAATTTCAATCGAAAAATGACTACAGGTTGATTAGGAAAGGGCGTACTAGACGATGGTATATTAAAGTAGGTTTCCATTAGGCTCTAGTGTGATCTTACGAGGACTTAGAGCCCTCTTTAGTGCCGAAGATGACCGCTCCAGACCTCCAATGGTTTTAGCCGGTAGGAGTCCTGCATGCCCCTTCGCCCTGTCGCGGGGCGGGGAAGTTCATGAAGAATTTAATAATTCATTGAGTTTGACCCCCAAATACAACACGGTATAGATGCGCATAATCATCTGAAGCTAAATGATTCCCATTTTAGTTTTAGATCTGGGTTGTCTAAGAGATAGCTATATTGTGCCTGAAGCATACTGTCCGGTACCTACTACAGTCTACACTACAGTCTACGCCTGCTTTCTACACATGTGGAAAGCTTTCGATTTGGTTTCCTATAATGTGCTCTGGCACAAACTGAGATCTGAAACGAGCCTGCCAGAGAATATTATTAAAATATTTCAGTATTTGTACAACGACCAAGTAAAGGAGAATGCCCACGGACAGGCCTCTTGAAAAAATTATAGTGTCTCAAAAAGATAATCAGTATGAAAAAGCTAAATTAAAAAAATATTTTTTGAGTAAGACTTAATTATTATTTACAATAGAATAGTATTTTTTAAAATAATTAGTACATTTATGTTTCCGGCTATTATGTACGCCATTATTACTATCACCTGACAGTATTAGGGATGTCCATAATTATTATTGTGTATCAAGTACCACAACTAATAAATACGTCCCTAAAATCCTTTTAAAAATCGATGATGGATCGTAAGATAAAGTATATAAATCGGCTTCTGTGGGGTAGATTATTATTATTTAGATTATTATATTAATGACGAGATGAGCAGTGTTATCTCCACAGTTGTTGTCATATCTGTCTGTAATGATAACAGTATCCCCTACTATAGCCCTACAGCTGTACGTGCACACAGCTACATTTCAAGCTATAAGAATGCACTTAAAAAATTATGTTGTGTAGTGTAAATGTTTTTTAGAAATAATGATGTTAACATTTTGGATAGAGGTTTTAGGGATGCTGTACCAAATCTACAAGCTGTAGGGTTCAATGCTTGTATGCCAGTCACTTGTAGAGGGAGAACATCAACTGACAACATTACAAAGTAATAAAACTAGATGCACCACTATCTGTATCACACTCATCAGGGTCACAATCAAATTTCTACCAATTTTACGCAAATGTACTTTAAAGATCGAAAGCTCACCTGTAAACCCATCATCATTACCTTTTTTAATTGAGTTTGTAGGCGAACCTAACCTCAAAATAATATTTTTATTTGTCTAAATAACTCGGAAATGCAATTGTATTTTTATTGAATTCTTTTTGAGGTAGTATTTAGACATGTCATAGAGTAGAATTGTGAAGATTTGATGAAGACACAATATTTAGGAATTGAGGACATTTGTCCATAGTGCAATGGCCATTTTCCAAATCGTAAGATGGGCGGGCGCGGTCTCCGATTCGTAGGTACGGGCTGGAAAGTGAAGTGAGACGAGGGGAATTAACCTCGCCTCGTCTCTTTAGTCTGTATGTAAATGAACTTGTCGAGGAACTCACCAACATCGGAGTCGGCGTTTGATAGATGGTAAATTCATCAACAACATTAGTTACGCTGATGATATGGTGTTGCTGGGTCCTACCATAAGCGCCATCGGGAAGCTCCTCCAGATATGTGTAGATTATGCTAGTGCCCATGGGCTCAAGTATAATGTAAAGTAAAGCGAACTCTTAGTGTTTCAAGCAAATGGTCATAAAACTAGCACTGTACCACACGTCTTCATAAATGGTGTCACGTTAGCCAGAGTTTCGCAATTCAAGTAACTGGGTCTCGGAGAGCCTCACTGACTATAAGGACATCGATATGGGTCGGGAGATGGCTGTCAGAAGTAATATGTTGGCTTGTAGATTTGCGGGCTGCACTAAAGAAGTAAAAGTAGCACTTTTTAAGGCTTTCTGTCAGCAGTTTATAAGTGTAGTCTGTGGGTCAACTATACGCAGAAGACAATAAACGCCATACGCGTGCAGTATAACAACGCATTTAGGATGTTGTTGTTTGCTGACTATCGCACCGGTGGCTTTCATGCCAGTCTAAGAAAGATAGCTGCCTTAGTGCTTATCCGTGTTCGTGGCAGCACCGACAGCGTTGCAGCTGGCAGAATCGACAGCCTAATATTGTGGCGGTCTATTCAGCTCACAGCACAGTTGAAATGTTACTATTTTATGCTGTTGTGCCTGTGTATCTACATACGTATGTGTATATATGTATGTATATGTATTGTATGTATGCATATATGGATCTATATATGTATGGATATACATAAATAATATAAATAAATAAAGTTGCTACTAACATAGTCTCTAATAAAATATGGATCATGGTCTGAAATAAAATGTATTATTATTATCATATGTTTTCAAGGTAGATGTTCTCCAGGATGATTTGAGCAATGTTATTGCAGCATCGGGAATGAATGATTTGTTCAAATCATGCTAGTAATGTATATATCTGACAGCAAATTTTATGTTATTTTATTTTAATGTGACTGTGTGTGTTATGTGAATTTGTTATGAGTCTATGAAACTTGAAATAAATGTTATTATTATTATTATATTATTATTGGACCATCACTATACTTGCGCAGACCGAACAACCGAATAATTCGACCCTTATTTCATATGTTTTTCATAAGGTGGTGCTCAGTAGGTCCGAAGATCTATCAGGTTTTCTTGGAGAACCGGAATTCGCTGTGAAGGATATTCTGCTTGTTGACGAAGGTCTGGTTCCCAAGATGCTTTCTTCTAAATGGAAGCGATTAGAATGTAATGCCCTTCTGATGTTTGCAAATATCGTAGAATCCGCGGATTAGCGCTGGAGTTGTGGAAATCTAAGGGGGACGCCTTTGTTTTGCAGTGGACGTCCTTTGGCTGATATGATGATTATAATGATGAAGCCGTGTAGTGCCGGCCCAGAATGCCACCACCCCATCTCCTCCCATGGGTGTCGGAAAAGTCGACTAAGGGATTAGCCGGAGGATGGGCAGCAGCGTCCTTCGAGTACATTAAAAAACTGCGATCGCCAACCCGCCTGCCAAGCGTGGCGATTATGGCAAGCCCCCCAATGAGCCCACAACACATCTATATCGGTGGTTGTGGTGATCTTTGGGGGAGGCCTGTGTCCAGCAGTGGACTTCATTTGGCCGAAATGATGAATCAGACATAGCCAATATAACTAAAATAACTTAAACTTGCTTATCTAATAAAAATGTATATAATATTTTTGCTGCAGAATCATACATACTTAATTGGCGTCTTAGGGTTTCTGTGGTTTAAAGGTTCATAGTCATCTTCAGATACAGATAGCTCCGAAGGTAATCGAGCTTTTCTGATGTCAATATATGTGTCCTGATTATGCGGCACATAAAATAAACTGCTGACTCTCTCAAAGGCTGCCCTGCAATGATAAGACCGTACGTTTTCAAGAAATTAGATTATACATTATAAACCTGCTTGTTTATAATAGAGTAGTACATTTAAATTAATTATTAATTTCTTTTCCCGTAATGTACATGGTAGAAACTTATGCGCTGTACAAATAACAAATAACTGCAAGTAACGTTTGACAAGCCAACCAATTCAGTCGCACTCAAAAGTACTCCGTGGTATTCTCAGGTTATAAAAAGGTACTCTGTGGTATACGGTGGTATACAAAGTATCTTACTACCTAGTCTGTGTCTGTGGTACTCTTGCTCTGTGAAGCCAACGGCCAATCATTCAAAACCACGTGCCGAATGCTATTGAATAGGATATACATATAATCGCCCATGAAGTTAGAGTCAAAAGTGGAGTAAACATTCCTAATACCTTTTTATTGATGTCCAGTGGAAATTCTACATAGACCTTCCTTCACCCCGGGGAAGGGCGAAGGGGTATGCCGGACTCCTACCGGCTAAAACCACTGGAGCGGTCATCTTCGGCACCGAAGGTTGGCTGAGTGTGAAGGTGTATGGTGAATATGTTATTGTACTCAACACCAAAGCCATCCAAATACCTCTTTGTACACTCACTCCAGGTTTAGAAACTACGAATTACATAAAGCAGCAAAACACCTAATAAAATTAAATTATAGGTAATCTTTAAAAGTAAATACTTCCGTGCAGTTGCTACTTACATTGTCAGGGCATCATCATTTCGGCCGAATGAGTCCACTGTTGGACACAAGCCTCCCCCAAAGATCACCACAACCACCGATATGGATGAGTTGTGGGCTCATTGGGGGGTTTTGCCATAATCGCCACGCTTGGCAGGCGGGTTGACGATCGCATTTGAGTTGTTAATGTACTCGAAGGACGCTGCTGCCCATCCTCCGGCTAATCCCTTAGTCGACTTTTACGACACCCATGGGAGGAGATGGGGTGGTGGCATTCTGAGCCGGCACCACACGGCACAGTCATGCCCTTAATAAATTGAATATTGAACACTAAATAAATAAAGGCCAAGATGAATACAGATAGATATAAAATATAGTAGTAGTGAAATTGTTGTATCCCGATAAAAACATATGTCTACTGCACACCCATTAGAAAGAGACAGGTTCTCCAACATAAGTGAGATAGTATTTCCAAAGCCGTCTTCAGTTAGGTATTGACTGTGTTTGCTTCACTTTTGATTCTAGTTTAATGACTCTTAAGTTAAACGCTACAGGCTCCGTCTAGTTTATACTCTGTCTACGCTATAATTCGAATTATTATGTATTATTATTAAAGCAAAGAGGTTTTAATAATCACATATTGTTTTTCTTTGGGACTTCTTCATTGTCGTCTTTTGTCTTTTCTGATGTGTGTCACAAAATAAATTTCTATTCATGTTATAATGTTTTGTATTTCATTTAAACATTATATGTGAACGAGAATACCAATCCCGTTCAGGTTATGGGCCCAGCACGAGTCTATTCAATGTTTAATGAAAAAAGTTGTTACCTATTATGGCGACTGAAGGTAAAGTTGTAAGTACAACTTCAAGTGGTGAGCGACTGGAGAGATTGCAACCACATGATACAGGTATGAGCTTAACGTCTATAGAGAAACTTGACGGAAACTCTAATTATAACACATGGAAGTTTATGGTAGAGCTGTACTTAATCCATGACGACCTTTGGGAGTACACTCAGACGACACCCGAGAGTTCAGATGTATTAGGCTTAAAAAGAGACCAAAAAGCTAGAGCCAGGATATGCTTGATGATAAAACCGCATTGCCTGATCCACGTAAGACATGCAAAAACGGCAAAGGAGGCGTGGGAGTCTTTAAGGTCAGCTTTTGAGGATAAAGGATTAAATAACAGATGCCGACTTTTATCAAAGCTTGTAAGCCTAAAGCTTGAACAGTTTACATCAATTAGGAGTTATGTCACCGAGCTGATGTCAGTAGCGCAGCAATTGAGTGACATCGGTAAGGAGGTTGACGATGAGTTATTAGCAACGTTGATGTTACAAGGTTTGACTGAAACTTTTCAACCGATGAGGCTTGCGATTGAAAACTCAAGAGTAGAGTTGACCACAGACTATGTGAAGACCAAGCTGTTACAGATGGAAGCTTCATACAGTTCAGGTCTAAGTACCAGCACCAATGATACTGCACTTCTAACCGATAAACATCGTAAAGCAAAGAAACCTGTGCCAAGAAAGGCACATATGATAAAATGTTTTATCTGTAATGGACCACATAAAGCAAAAGTTTGCCCTGAAAATCCAAAAATCAAGAAGAATGCTTCAGTAGCACTTGGACTTGCAACGGCAGGAGAGTACCAAGAATGGATTCTTGATTCAGGAGCAACTAACCACATGACCAATAATAGAGAGTGGCTGAGAGATTTCAGGATGTGTGGCCGAAAGATAGAGATTGGGTGTGCAAATGGAGGTAAGGTGTTTGGTATAGGAGTAGGGTCTGTGATATGCGAGAAAGAAAATGCGAGCGTAAGTAATGTGATATATGTACCCGATTTAAAAACCAACCTATTAAGTGTGAGCACTATTGTAAAGAGAGGCTTTGTGGTAGTGTTTTCAAGGAAAGGTTTTCAGTTGTTGCGAGAAGATGGATGTAAGGTTACAGGTGATGTTGCACATACAGGTGTTGAGGAGAATGGTGTTTATAAACTAAAACTCTGTTCACAGGAAATCGCACTAGCTTCGACTATCAGTGAAGATATGGAGTTGTGGCATAGGCGTATGGGGCACCTTGGCATACGTAACCTTACATTGTTGAGAGACAAATTAGCCACAGGAGTAAGTTTTCCTAACACTTCAACTAACTTAGAGTGTACAGCGTGTTTAATGGGGAAACAAACGAAACAACCGTTTCAGAGAGGTCGTGCGAATAGGGCTAAAGAAGTTCTCGGATTAGTTCATTCTGATGTTTGTGGACCAATGGGTGAAAATTCACTCAGTGGATACAAATACTTCTTGACTTTCATTGATGATTTCACGCGTAAAACTTTCGTGTATTTCCTCAAGAATAAGAGTGAAGTATTTGAAAAGTTTCACGAGTTCAAGACTTTTGTAGAAAAACAATCTGGGAAGACTCTGAAGATTCTTCGGTCGGATAATGGCAAAGAGTATGTCAACCGACAGATGAACAAGTTGATGAAGGATTGTGGAATCCTACACCAACTTACAGTGGAGTATACGCCCGAGCAGAATGGTGTTGCAGAACGTGCAAACCGAACGATTGTAGAAAAAGCTAGGAGTATGCTTCAAGAGGCAGGATTGGAAACAACTTTCTGGGCCGAGGCCGTAAATTATGCCGTTTATTTAAAGAATAGGTCTCCGACAGTCGCAGTCAAAGGGAAAACGCCAGAGGAAGCGTGGACGGGGAAGAAGCAAGATCTGAGTATGATCAAAGTTTTTGGATGTAAAGCATTTGCACATATCCCCGACGCTAAAAGGAGGAAATGGGATCCAAAATCGAAAGAGCTTATTCACGTCGGTATCTGCGGAGAGTCAAAGGCTTACCGACTAATCGATCCGGCAAGCGGACAACTTAGTAAGGCGAGGGACGTTGTATTTTTCGAAAATAAAAAATTCAACAGTGTGAAGCCTATAGAGAATAAGAATGAAGGGCATGTGATAGTCAGTCTTGAAGAAAATTTGACTAAGAATGTAGACGAAGGTCTGCACCTGAGAAAAGCTCAAGAAGATTTTCAAGGAGATACTGAAAATAAAGAAGAGAAGATTGAGCAACCGCCAGTGCAGGAGTGCATTGAAGCAGAGAATCAAGTTGTTAGTGATGAAGAGTGGATGACATCTGATGAAAAGGAAGATGATGATCATCATGTGGAAAGGAGATATCCTATTAGAGAAAGGAAGAAAAGAGACTTTCCAGGTTATATCACTTACCAAACAACCGCTGGTGAAGATGATCCACAGAGTGTCGAAGAGGCAATGTCTAGAAGAGACAAAGAAATGTGGAGAGCTGCTATTAAGGAGGAGCTGGAAGCGCTGAAGAGAAATAAAACTTGGACTTTGGTGGAGCTACCACAATCTTGCAACGTTGTGGATTCTAAATGGATATTTAGAATAAAAGAAGAGACGGGGAGAAAGAAGCGATATAAAGCTCGTCTTGTTGCAAGAGGTTTTAGTCAAAGGCGGGGCATTGACTATTTTGAAACTTTCTCGCCAGTAGTGAGGCATAGCTCACTGAGGACGTTGATGGCATTAGCAGTCCATATGAATCTAAAAGTAGACCAAATGGACGTGAAAACAGCTTTTCTTAATGGAAATCTAGACGAAGTTGTCTATATGAGGCAACCTGAAGGTTTTGAAGAGAAAGGTAAAGAAAATCACGTTTGTTTGTTGCAGAGGTCGCTGTACGGACTTAAACAAGCTCCGAGAGCATGGAACAAAAGACTTCATGACGAACTGATAAAACTTCAGTTCAAGAGATCTGAAAATGAACCTTGTGTTTATACCAGATTTAATGAAGGAAAAATCATCATCATTGCAGTATATGTTGATGATATTTTATTATTCTGGAACGATGCTGAAGACTTGCGGAAGGTCAAGATAGATCTCGCCAACAAATTTGAGATGAAAGACCTACGCAAAGCAGAGCTTATGTTGGGAATACGTATAACTCAGGATAGTGAAGGGATTAAGTTAGACCAAGAGCGGTACATAGAAAAGATCCTACGATCTTTCGGAATGGAGGACTGTAAGCCAGTCGCCACTCCAGCTGTATCAGGTTCAGGACAGCGTCTAGAGAAGCCGCAACCTGATCATAAATTGAATGAAGCTATTCCATATCGAGCATTAATTGGATCACTGATGTATCTGGCAGTGTGCACGAGGCCCGACATTGCTCACACAGTAAATCAGCTAAGCCAGTTTAACAACTGTTATGATGAAAAACATTGGATAGCTGCAAAGAGAGTACTACGCTATCTAAAAGGAACCATGCATTATTCATTGAGATACACGAGAGGTAATCGACAAGAACTTGTTGTAGGATATGCAGATGCAGATCATGCTGGAGACTATGATCGTAAATCTAATTCAGGGTGGTTGTTCTTGTCTCAAGGAGGAGCGATTTCTTGGGAGAGCAAGAAACAAAGAACAATTGCTTTATCAACTGCGGAGGCAGAATATATTTCACTATCTGAGGCTGCAAAGGAAGCGGTATTCCTTCGCAGGTTTATAGCAGAGATGGGGCGAGAATCAATTACGCTACCATCAATTACTATATTCACTGATAGTCAGTCGGCTATGGCGATAGCTAAAAACCCAGTGCACCACCAACGTACGAAGCACGTGGATGTGCGATATCACTTTGTCAGAGAGGCAATAGAGAAAGGTGATCTACAATTAAGGTACAAGGAGACAGCGCGGATGGTAGCGGATGTTCTGACCAAGGCGTTGTTAAGACAGAAGTATGAGTGGTGTGTGAGTAGTATGGGGTTGAGATGATGATGAGTGATGAGAGGAGTGCCAGGAGATATGAGATTAAGGAGGAGTATTAAAGCAAAGAGGTTTTAATAATCACATATTGTTTTTCTTTGGGACTTCTTCATTGTCGTCTTTTGTCTTTTCTGATGTGTGTCACAAAATAAATTTCTATTCATGTTATAATGTTTTGTATTTCATTTAAACATTATATGTGAACGAGAATACCAATCCCGTTCAATTATCTATGCACAGCAAAGCACAAAGTAACCACTCCGTTTTACAGCAAAGCGTAATCCACAGACTATATGACATATACGCTCTATCGTCGGGTCTCTACTTGTCTATTAATATTAGAAGTGGGTAATAAAGCTTTTTGCGTGAACCGAACCGAAACTATGTATTGGTATCCGATAAAGTGTTTCAAAACTATGTATTTTCAAAAACTATTTATTGGACGATATGCGTATAAAGTGTTTATGAAATGATAAACGTTTTCGTGTCGGTTCAGGTATTTGCTTTGAAACATGCTATCAACACAAAACTATGTATTTACGGTAACTATTTATTGGACGAGATGCGTATAAAGTGTTTCAAAACTATGTATTTTCAAAAACTATTTATTGGACGATATGCGTATAAAGTGTTTATGAAATGATAAACGTTTTCGTGTCGGTTTAGGTATTTGCTTCGAAACTTGTAATCAATAGTAAACAAATTAAAATTCGCTATCAACTGAAAATTTAATACTTTGGTTTTTTGTTCTTTGTCTGTGGTAAATGATTATTATGACTGGTAAAATACAATAATTTGACACAATAAATTATAGTCTTATGCAAAGTTCTAATATGTAATTTATACTCGTGCCAATATAGGATGGATATACCTAAATAACGTGTCAAAGATTTGATAGCAGCATAAAAATGATTCCTAATAAAATAGAATAAAATGTGATTTTTATAATTATTATTTAGAATGACTAAAATTCATAAATGCGCGATCTCGCTTCTTGTTCGTGCGATCGTCGGTATCGGTCGGGTTTACTTCGGAATAACTCAGTCGGAGTCATTCGGCTAGTTTCGGTAACTGTTTATCGACGATCCAATGCTGTGTGAATAAAGTGTTTCGCCCGATAAATAGTTTCAGAAGAGACCAATACATAGTTTTAGGTATTGGACGCGATACATAGTTTCAATAACTGTTTACGGTTTGCAACGCACACCGCTAATTAATATGTCAGAATTGACAGAAACCAGTGGAGATCTGTAATTCGTTATAACACTTTCATGATCTTTTATTTTATTCTTCAACCAGAAGTCGAGAATATGATGTCAACGACAGAAGGCGAGTTGGATATTGAAGTTTCCCTTGAACGAGAAGATGGGGAGGTTAGAATGGTCATTTTACTTTGAGCGTTTCTTCGTTTCTTTTGCATAGTATTTTTGTGATGGTAGCTTGCAATTTTTCTCAAAAATATTTTTGGTCTTCTCATAAGGTCTGGTGCCAATATTTATATTATGTTTCTAGTAAACGAATTATGTCTATGATGTATAAGGGTGTAGACGTTCACAAGATATTTATTGCGTTGCAGTTAGAAGATTCGGATGTGGAAGAAGGCACGTATATCCCGCTTACGCGACCGGATGCGTTTAATCCTCCGTCGCTGATGCACATGCAGATTCAGGACGAGCAGAGTGACGAAGCGTCAGCGCAGGAATCTTCCGGCTCTGAGTCGGACGATGAGCCGCGCCATCGCCCCAAGCGCACAAAACTCAGGCCCCGTAGGCCGCAACCGCAACCTGACAAGAAGGACAAATACAATATTTGGTGCAAAGCTTTACAGGTAGACACTAAGGATATCATATTGTTCAAATCTAGTGTTAGAGTAATATATTCCCATTCTAAGCAGAGAAAAAACGCCAATAACAAACTCATCATAAAGTAATTGTTATGGTAATATTATTTTTATACATATCTGACTTAATCAGCGATTTATGACCCTAAGGGATCTTAATAATTAAATTAATTATACATTCTATGCAACATCCAAAAGCTGTCTAAGTCATATTTCATGACATAATATGCTCAACTGCTAAATTTCACTATAATCTGTTCTGCTATTTGATTGTGATTCAGAGAGAAAGCTCTAAAATTATTTACACAATTTTTCAATTACTATCAAATTCCTTTCAAGTTTCAAATGGTATAACTTTAGGTAGGGAATGTCCCCAGTGTCAGATATTCACTGTTAAATAGTTATACTGTGTTCCAGTTAGAAGGGCACTGTAGCCAGTGAAGTTACTGGGCATAAGAGACTAACAACTTCATCTCTCAAAGTGATGAGTGCAGTGTGTTGCCCTGCAGGACAAGTAACAGGGTAGCATTACAATTGTTATAGGCGGGCATGATGCTTACCACCAGTCAATGACTTGCTAGTCTCACCATGTTGTGTAAAAGAAAAAGAAAAGTGACCACTAATATTAACACTAACTCTTCTTGTAATTAAGACTAAGTTATAGAGTGTGTAATCACAATATTATAATTTTTTATAGGAAGACTTATTGACAGAGGACATGGTAAGCTGTGATGTATCAAAGAAGAGTAGATATGGTGTTGAATCTTATGATTATACTATTAAGTATAGATTAGACAATAACTGTATATCTAAGAAGATTTTTACCAATAATGATGAATACAAAGATAGTGAGCGCATATCAAATAAACGGAGGAATGCAGACCGCTCAAATGTGAAGTTGAGGCTAGGGAAACGAGTTAATAGCCATCATCATAAAGACAAGCTGCAGCCAAGGTTTCTTGCTGATCTGAAGGTGAATGCAGACAATGACATAGAAAATATAGCAGTTAATATTGCAGAAAATCTTTCAGAAGATAAAGCAGATTTAATAGGTTTGTGTTTGTTAAAACTTATTTATTTTTATATTTATTTATTGGGGTATGGATAGTAATGTCCCTAAGGTTCAATTCAATTTCATTTGAAAAAGTAACTTGCTAAGGTTAGTTACTGTTACAATCGGTATGTTATAGTTAACTACAAATTTACCACATTCAGTGCTCCAATTGGTTGAAGAGTTTAGAGTGGGGCAAGTTTACTATTTCATTTCGTACTGCTGTAAACAGTATGTACATACTACCTACTCCTTCAAAGTACTAGTGATGCCCAACCATAAACATATTCAAACTAAATTGGGTTTAAACAATGTTTTATCTTTTTTATAGTAAGACCCCTTGAGACCTAAAGTGCTTAGATTAATTATTTATCATATCAATCAGTAAATTTCATATTTCTTTACATTAAAATTCATTAGGTAGACAGGTAATATTTCGTTTTACTTGGCGAAATGTTCATTGACCTCCTATGCCCTAGGGAGGATGGAAGGGTGTGCTAAATTCTTGCCAAGAAAACCACGCTGTCCCACGACTGTCCTATCGCCCCGTGGATTTAGCTCGCGCATGCCCTGTACCTCCGGCAGGTCTTACAGCATGGCCACGATCATGGCGCTATGAGCAGTGGCTTAGAGCGCGATGGCGAGTGGTAAAACTAAAAACCAATACACAGAAATGTATGAAGCACTCCACGAGTGCTCACGAGGTTATTGCTGAATGAATCGCTATAGTGACTAACGAGGCACGCGGCGTGATGCGCGGTGGTACTAAATGTACGGGCGAATAGGAGTGACGCCACGACTGTTCGTAAAATATTAACTCCTTTGAGGCAACACAATGCCACTAATTCCTAGAAATCGCAATTTATGGAATGTAAGAAGTCAGCAAGTTGACAAAAATGCTTCAAATGTGCAATGTGAAAAATCTTTCTAATCTTATTTTTTATGAATGTTTGCAATTATATACTTTTCAAGTGTCTGTTGTAAGGTTGTGCCTTCTACCCATATAAACGTTTTTATACATTGAAAATGCTTGAATTTAGGTGCTAAGTATAATTATTTTTCATATGGTCTCAAGAATTCAACCACGCCTAACTATTAATTTGACATAAAGGTTCGAAGGTAGGGTTGTTCTGTTCAATTATTTCAAATTTTTGCCAGAATATCTTTGTCAAGTTGGAGTTTAGTTGACGTATTTAATGCATCAACTGAATGAGTTGATAAAACGTCAAAAGATTGGATTCAAGATTTTTAGTGCTCTCTGGTATTTGGGAAACATTGGTGCTAATCACAGCAATGACCTTTCCCCTAGAAAAGTATGCAAATGCTGCATGATTTTCGTTGTTTAGATCAGCTGCAACTACTAAGATCTGTAAAATTAACTAATATATGGTATGGTATTATATGCAAATATGCATTTGCATATAATCAAGTGTCTATCTAATGACTACTGCCTATCCTCCTGTTACATTTTACCCGTTGCGACACAATTGCGGACAAAGTATTCTATTTCTTACTGGAAACCACATGATTGATGACTGTCCTCTGCTAATGAACAAACTGTAGAAATGTTTTCGTTATTATTTTATAGGTCGGATTGTACAAGTGTTAGGTGCTAACAAAGCTATAGAGATATACAAAGAAACCCAAAGAGTAGAAGCCGAAGGAGGCATGCTTGTCGTGGTAAGTTGTAACCTTTTATATAATTTATATCAGCCATAGTATGTCCACTGCTAAACAAAGGTCTCCCCAATCAACGACTGGTTATATACCGTGTGTCGTAATTTTGGGGGGAATTTGCCAGTACTCATCACACTTGGCAGGCAGGTTGGTAAGCACAGAATGACTGCTGTTTCACAGAAGGGACGCTTCTGCTTTTCCCCGTGGTTTACTGTAGCTTAGTCGTCTTTATCCTCGGGAGGACATGGAGTGGTGCTATATTCTTAATCTGGCCACCAGATGGAATTATATAATACTAACGGCGGCAAGTGTATTTTTCCTAATTCATTGATACATTATATCTTTCTTCTTTTGCTATTGTAGACTATAATATAATAGTATTTATGATTCACCATTGGAATACAAACTAATAGGACAAATGTATTATTAAATGCAGTTGTACAATAGACCATAACCAGATATAAAATAACAAGACATATACAACTATTTAATGACATGAAACGTTTTAATGAAATTAGATATAATGTGGTGTTCAGATTAAGAATATAGCTCCACTTGTTGATGTCTTAAAAGATGACTACTGGACTCTAGTCCAGAAGGATGGGCAGCAGCGTCCCTTCTGTGGATGGCCATACTGCGCTCACCAACCCGCCCGCCTAGCCAGCGTGGTGAGTATTGGCAAATTCCCCACAAAATTTGTGTAAATCTATGGGGGAGGCTTTTGTTCAGCAGTGGACGTCCTATGGTTGAAGTGATGATGATGAGATATATAATGAAAACTATCGCTTGGCGAATATGAACAAAATAAATAATTATCAATTATTTTTCTTAATACCGTAAAATAATTATATTACATTATTATAACATAAAATGTTGAGAAGATTAAAAATAATTAAATGATTAATGTCCTTCGAAGGGTCATTTTTGTGCAACCTAATTATGTATAGCGTTCTACCCAACTACGAGTAATATAGTAGAAAGGTTACGATATTACCTTCTCAGATACCTCTCTTATTTGGGTAATTTTGTATACCGGTTCAGATCGTCTTCTGATCATCTCGGGAATTGTTGTAAATACTCTACTCCAGCTGCCATCACCATTATAATGGTTCATGATGTGATGCTGATGGTAACTACGACTGAATTTGAATTATTCAAAATCAGAACGGCACGCGCCGGCGAACTCCGGGCGGCATCTATTTCTTCTTGCTGAAGCGCGACGGCGACGTGTCACAAGAGATGGTCAACCAGATCTTCATCGAGGACCGGCGAGAGACGCAGCGCAAGATCAAGCATGCGCGCGCCAAAAGCCGCCAAAAGGTCATGGAGCAGCTCAAACAGAGTCTCACAGGTTAGTCGTCATCATCATCATCATCATCATCATATGAAACCCTTAACGTCCACTGTTGAGCAGGATCATCCATTTTCTATTAAAACCGCTACAGTCAACTATCCATCCAATGATCAGAGGGTAAATTCTCGTAACTAATCCACACTATGATTGAATGTTAACTGAACTGAGATAAATTATAAATTGACGTAAAAAGTAAAGAATACCTAATTCTACTCCTCTTAAAGTTCAGTCTAATTTCAATATGATTTCAACCCAGTCTCATTTCAATATCAATTTATGGTTACAGACATTTATTTTCTCAAAAGCTTACAATGATCACTTACAGAGAAAATACAATTATAATTTATTAACTAATGTTTGTCGATTAGCGTAGTAAGTTAATGTAGGGTAAAGAGTACAAAAGTTTTCGTTCAAACGTATCAAGCGAGTGTCATATAAACTGTAGGTCTGTGTGAGTCAGTGTACAGCGGTTGTTTATTAAGGCTTATGATATAGTGAGTGCTAATTAAGCGTATTGTACTTATGTGGTTTTAATTTTTGTGATTTGATTACAAATCTAATCTAATTACAGTAATCGATTCTTGTAAGAATATTAAATATGTAAACTGTAGACTATATGTATATATACTAAATATAATACATTAGTGTAAATAATACCGTGAAATTTGAGGTTTATTTTAGTACTTGTAGAGGCCGCGATTTCATCACAGTATAATAGAGTAAGATCCCAGAGCCACCAGACGTCACGTATTTTCAGACGAAGAAAATGTGGACGACTGAGTTTTGTTTTTTTAATCAGCTAATAATTAAAAAAATAATGTCTTGCCCTGGGATCTTGGACTATTAGTTTACATTTGACATTGTTTGTTAGTTTAGGAGAATTGTGACATTGAGACTAGATCGGAACGATATTTTGAATATTTTTTATTACGAGAATTGGTCCTCAGATTGTGACCAGCCTTCATGAAAAACCTTTCGAACAGAGGCATACAAGGAACTACAATACTTAATCAATACCATTGCAGATTCGGAACTACCATCGCTACTTTCTCGTGGTGAGGCTACGGTGCAGTCAGAGCACGGGTCCAACCCGCCTCCGTCACCCGCGACCGACGCGCGCGAATGTTCTAGCGACACTGACGTCACTGACGCGCATACGGATGCGCCGGCGTCCCCAGCGCGCCCACGCTCCCCGCTTCCCGACCGGACTGACCCGACTGATGCGACTGATCCGACAGTCCGCACCGACCAGCGCCACCTGCAAGATTATGATGATGACGACTTCCTCGAGGTCATGTGCAACGACGATATGGATCTGTTCTAAACACATACAGGGTCCTAGCAACGCATGCGCGTTAGTTCGAGGGAACAGTGAACTTAGGTTAAAGTCGTAAATTCAAAGTCCTGTATTCGAAAAAGCGCTTACTGGCATGAGTGCACTTGAAGTCCACTCGTATCCGGCTGTGTTTGTCTTTCGATGAGACTGCCCGATGCTCGTCTCTGTGCCCCATTTGAAGATCCTAGTTTTTATTCCTAAGAGCGAGCGAATCAACCAATTATGTAAGTCATTTTTAAGAACAAAATGCAGTTTCATCTGTAAGAACAGCAATTTTTTGCGTTTTTTGCTAGATCCTACATAGCAATTTTACTGTAAACACAGGAAGTAAGCTATATGAAACCTCGTCCATAGTGACAAACAAATGTATTTGTGTGAATTTCGAACTAGTTTTTTCTTAGTGTTTTTCAACCTTCTAGAATAGGCGACCCGTTTACAAGAAAAACAAATCTGGTGATCCCCCAGGACCGTAATGAAACTGTCAGTGATTTGAAAGACGATCATTTTCTTTCTATTGAGACTATATCTACTGATCGAGAAATTAAGTGCACTGTGCATGCTTTTTACTTTTACGTTGCTTGCGATTCGGGACCCCCGAGCAAGGCTTTTAGATGCCCCTGGGGGCCCCGACCCACTTGTTCAAAAAGACTGGTCCACATCACCAGCCAAATAAAGAAGCCCTTGCTTATTCAAATTGGCCTTGAAACCTGGCGGATGAACGGATAATGGGATGACAATATGACTCTTTAAACTCTTATATAACTAACATTATGCTACACATGTGCGGCTCCAAACTAAAAGGTGGAAGTCCTTTCATCAGCAGTTAGGTAACAATTCGTGACGCAGGCTGTCATGGCAGCTTATTATAATAAACTTTTGTTAAATAGCTGTAAGTATGTAAAACTGCCAATTTTTGAAGTGTGCTACTTTACATAGGAAGCTGTAGAGTTTTTTATGTCCAATGGTGCGAAGATAAGGTGTAGTATTCCGGTACTGTTCGAGTGCTTGCAAAAGGTTTTTCATAGTAGTCAGTAGAAAAGGTAGTGTAAATTCCGAGCACAAGTATAGAGAAACACGTACGAACATTCTTGTGCCCAGAGTGACACTGCACTTTACGTTCTTCTGTCTATTTAAGGACAGGCTACACGTTTGTAATCTTCAGTCCAGATTTTTTTAAAGCTTTCGTCTCTTATCTTGTATATGTATACAACGTAAATGTTATTGATATAACCCAAAACCTAAAACTAGTTTGTTCAGAATCGAGAGTAGAACTGATTACACTACTTTTTTATTTGATTTATATTTACAAATAGTAAGTACTTACACCACCCTGGGCTACCTTTGCACAACTAATGTACTCTTACTTTAAAACTTATAAGGTAAACATGTTGAATTGAAACTTTTGAGTCATTTTTTTTTTGCCAAAACCTTCAAGGTCAACCTTCAGTATAATTATGAGATTCGCTACCAAAAACTACAAACATTTTCTACAATTATTTACAAAAGTAAGGAATTATTTTCTAGAGTAACTTTTTAGATTAAGAATCAGTTAGGTGACTGAGGTTTTGGGTTATTTTAACTACACGTATAGGAATTGAGAACTGACATGCCAAGTTTAATATTTGATTGAATAAAGCCGAAGATTAAATTAGGCGTTCCTAATTTAACGGCCTAAGTATGCCGTTCAGTATTTAAGACCCGCTTAATTATTTGAGACCGCTGCCTGAGTATTAGACCATTTAGACTTTAACTAAACAAATTAGAGGCGGCACATACACTTAGATGTAAAATGGGATGTCTAAACTTGGAGCGTAAGAAATACATTTTAAGGTTATTTACAATTATAAGAATAATTCTTGTTAGATTTTAAAAGTGTGGATTGTAGATACCTTAAAACAGAAGTTCACTAACTATATCATTATGGTGGTTATCAATATTTATTTATCAAATTTCAGGAGTATGTTCTCTTGCCTTGCCTTGTCTTGGCAAATTGATTGACGAGTAATTTTATTATTTGAATATTAAAAGCGAATTTCTCGAAAGCTTTCGTAAACACTGGAATAATCTGTTTATAGAAATTCACGACCAGGAAATTGGTAATCAAACAAATCCTTTATTTTTACATTTAAGAGTCCAGTTTGCGTTCTCGGCCCCTAAAAAATATATATGAATAAGAGCTTTGGGTGATTTCGAAAGCGGTTGAGCTTACCCGAAACATACAAGGAGAACGAAATACACTCACAAAAAGTCACAATATCTCAAAATTCTTATTTTTTATTGCTGTGTGGTGCCGGCTACGATTAGCACCAACCCATCTCATCCCTTGGGTGTCGTAAAAGGCGACTGTGGGATTAGCCGGAGGATGGGCAGCAGCGTCCTTCGAGTACATTAACAACTCAACTGCGATCGCCAACCCGCCTGCCAAGCGTGTCGATTATGGCAAAACCCCCCAATGAGCACACAACACACCCATATCGGTCGTTGTAGTGATCTTTGGGGGAGGCCTGTGTCCAGCAGTGAACTTTATTTGGCCGAAATTATGATGATGATTACTAGAAACTGAATATTTCTTCCTAAAGTATGCATCGTATGCTTAATTTTTACTTACAAGTTACTTTACTTATTATGAAAATTTGTTTATTCTGGTGTTTGTAGGACTTTTTAACTGTGTACTATATTTCACTCGTTAGTATTGTGAATGTGGTTGGTTTTTGAGGCTATAACCATTTGTAATGTGATAATGAAATGCATGCATTTGTGTGAATAGCGCCTAAATAGGTATAGACACAAGGAATTCTCCAGCTATCTGGATAATTGCTTGTGGTTCTATTGTCCTACATTATTAATATTGAAGTTGAATCATCGTTGATCTCAAAAACTATGGAGGAATTGGATGTTTTATGTATAAAAACGAATCTATTGGATATATTTTGTACCCAAAAGCAATAAACATTTCTATAATTTAAAAAATACGTAGAAATAAATATAAAACCCGGGCATTATGGTGTTCATATCCGCCTATAAAAATATTTTTGTTACTAAACTGAATGTATATGGTTCAATAATTGGGCTGTATAATAGCTGTAGAAGTAGACAATAAATAGCTTACTTTTTTCTTTACGGTATAAATTCCAGGAATAAGGCAACACTTTGTTTCTTTCCAATTTTAATAAAGATGTTTTGTATTGCTATACTTCTTGGATAATGCCTCCTTTGCCTCAACATTTATGTATTGCAGGTATTTTAGTATTTTACAAGTTGACCACATGTCTGTATGTAAATGGACTTAGATGGGAATAATTTAGGCAGATGAGTTTGTGGAAATAATATAAGAATGTTAAGGCTAAGTGAATACCGAAAACGCAGGGAACCCAGCACAGCGAAGCGCAGAATTGACAACGAAGAGTAGAGTAGAAGAATGCGCAGACATGTGATTCGAGCATATGCAGCAACGTAGGTGAACGACATACATGCACCCGCTTCTTAGGCAGCTCTAAGCTCGCATTACCTCGATCAAATATATTATGTATAAGGTATGGTGTAATTATACAAATAAGATCTCTATAAAAACATAAGTGCCCGCTGCAGTACAGTTAGGCGAATGCCTTAGACCTGGGTAGACTAGTTTGCGCACGACGCGCATGCTCGGCTGCATACCAAGATTTTACATGAACAAGTAGAATTTGTTGATGTAATATCAGTTCTGCCCTTCGCTGCGTCATTTTGTGGGTCAGACTGTATGGACACAACTTGTGAATATTAAGAATTGTGTTTAATATCTATGTATCGCCAAAATATTAAGTAATCTGTGCGATTGAGGTACTTGAAATGTACCGACTGTCTTTTTTACAATAAAGATGTTTTGAAGAGTTGTGATGTCGGAAAATGTACAGTTATCTGGATGCTATTGATAAACAGACTCTGAAATAATTTGTATAATAATAAATAGATTTAAAAAAGGAATTGTATAATTTAGCTGGGCGTCATAAGAAAGCTCAGCGAGCTATGGAGAGAGCTATGCTCGGTAGTTCTTTACGAGATCGAATCAGAAAGCAGGAGATCAGTAGAAAAACTAAAGTTGTCGACATAGCTGAAAGGATTAGTAAACTGAAGTGGCAATGGGCGGGGCACACAACTCGTAGAGCTGATGGTCGTTGGGGCAAAAAGGTTCTCGAGTGGAGACTGCGCACCGGAAAATGCAACGTGGGACAACCTCCAACGATGTGGACAGACGACCTGGTGAAGGTCACTGGGAGTCGTTGGATGAGGGCGGCAGTTAAGTAACCGCTCGTTGTGGAAATTACGGGGAAGGCATTTGTTCAGCAGTGGACGTCCTGTGGCTGATATGATGATGATGATGATGGTCATCATTTAGCTGACGAAGTTGTGCTGTCTTCTACGAAAAAAATAGGCCATCTGTTTTCAGTCATCATTCAGCCGAATGACATTCACTGTACACAAAAACATAGGCCACCCCAAAGATCGCTACAATGACCGGTCTGGGATTCTGTTGTGTGCTCATCGGGGAGGTTGCCATAATCGCCAAGCAAGCTGGCTGGTTGGCTATCGCAGTTATAAATGTACTCGAAGGAAACTGCTGCCTATCCTCCGGCTAATCCTATAGTCGCCTATTACGAAAGAGATGGGTGCTATTATTAGCCGGCAGCACACGGTGTGTTTTGTTTTACTTATATTTCTAAAGACAACTAACGATCATAGGGTTTATGATAATTACCACACTGCACTGCGGCATACACGTAGACTGATCAACATTCGGCTGACCGGGATAGGGACGGGATGGTCTTGACATTGGTAATCCGTCACCCATATTTTTTCTGAAACCGTGATTAATATTCTTTACAATGTTCCTTCACTGGCGGTAGGTCTCATTGCAAGGTAAGTAAGTACCACCCCAGTGCCAGTTATTCGCCGCTAAGCAGTAGTGTTTAAAACTTTAGACATTACCTACTATGTTCCTGTTTGAAGGGTAATGTAGCTCAAGGGGATTTGATTTGAGATTTGGGGGGAGGGGCCATTACCCATAAACAATGGGATGCGGTAGACCTAGTAGTAACATTGCTACTACGCCTTAAGGCGAACTCATGATCACAGCCTCTATTCTTCAGTATGTATGAAACTTTGTCGCGACGTGATTAGAGGTCGACCAAGGAATCTTGTTCAATCCAGAGGAGTTCTTGGTTCCAGGAGTCGATTTGCGACGCATCCATGCACTGGGCCAGGTGATCCTGGCGTACGAAAGTAGTAGTAGGTACAGTGTAGGAGATCGCGCAGCTAAAGACGGTCTGCCTGCTGCCCGTACCTACACCTGATGCCGACGCTGGCGTGATTCTACGCTCAGAGAGACTGTTAAGGCCTACCAGGAGACCCTACCATATGGTATTTGGCAAGATACGCCCGTGGGCCCCCCAAGGCGACTGAAATCATGGACCCAGATTTCCTGGAGAGAGTGCTTTCTACGATATTTCCGGCGGTCCGTGACCATCCTGTCCCTCAACTCCCGACCGCCATGTACTGGTCTGAGGAGTTGGACCGAGCCATTGGCCGCCTGAATGCTCGCAACACCTCACCCGGCCCGGATGGCATTCCAGTATGTGCACTGCAGTCTCTCGGGAGCTGCTTGAGGCGGGTGATCATCAGCTATGCTCGTCACAGCGCGCTGCCGCCTGGCTGGAAGGAAGCTTGTTGGTTCTTCCGAGGAAGAAAGGAGAGGCCGCGGAGTCTCCCTCTGCATACCGTCCCATTTTCCTGGTTGACGACGCTTCTTAGCAATTTGAGACCGTAATTGCCCGAAGACTCGTTGAGCACCTGTCGCGAATTGGTCCGGATGTTGACAGCAAATATCTGCAGCTGCAGCCTGCTTCACCTTGTCATAGTCAACGCCTTCAACTCCATCACGTGGGGTGCGATTGAGGCCGGCACTAATCTGACCATAAAGGCGCCTTGTAGACCTTTTCGGCGGTCAGGCATCTAAAGCTGCAGAAACTCCGAGGTTTTCAACACAGTGTCCACCTCATTGGAGGTCATCCGACGCTGCGTTTTCCGGTGCACGGTCTCCATTCGAGAACCTTTTTCCCCATCGGCCAATTTTGAATGGCATTTGCATCGTAAGGAATTGCGATAGCCAGGAGCCGCAAATTCTCACCTTATAGAAATAAGGGAGCCCACATTTAGCCTGGATCAGCCGTTTTATACCCTTGTATGTAGAATGGTACAATTGTTAGTTTAGTGGGTAACACCTTGTTATGCGTATTTGGCAAGTTTATTTAACATCACGTGGTGGGTGATTGGTTTGCTTATGAAATCAAACTATCGTTAATTAAAAGGTCGTTAGCAATATCGTTTTAATAGATCCCAATATTAAATTTTAAATGTATGCGCTGACGGCTGAACACTTTTGACACTTATTATCAGACTTGTGCGATTTTGGGTCGCCAAGTGTATAAAATAATGCAATCTCACACCCTATGAGTAACTTGGCTGGAGGCCTTTTTCCAGAAATGTCCGGCTAAGCAGCCACATTTCCAGGTAATGTTTGCGAGAAGCCCTATTAAAAAAAACCTATAAATAAATTACAGTAATAATAGGTTTTTTGAATAGGGCTAACCTATCTCCATAGGTGTCGTAGAAGGCGATTAAGGTAGATTGGAACCCGGTACGTACTATTAAGCCCTTCAGGTTACCCAGGGCCGGCGGGTAAACCACCAACACTAGCATACCCGAGGGGGGTTGGAGTCAGGCAGGCGGCAGACTAAAACCCTTTTGCCAAAACCTTTGCAATATGATTACATATTGCGCCAACCCCAAGTAACTTGGGACCAGGGTTCAAATGATGATGAATAAAAATAGGTTTTAAATAACTTTCCATGTACACAAATTAATTGCTAGTTATGTAATGCTACGTTATGTTTATTGTTGAAATTTGCTAACCTTACACTGCCCCAAGGATGCATTACATTCCCAAGGGTGCATAACATTCCCAAGGATGCATAACATTCACAATAAAACAATGAAATAAGAACAAATGTCACTTAGGGTAAAATATTTTTATTGCTTTTCATCAATTTGTAACAACCAATATCCTTGGACAACAGTATATTAGACAACTTTGTTCCTAATATTACAATCTAGTAAACAATTTTGAAGAGATTTAGAAAAATATATCATTTATATTATCAAATGCATGAAGGTAATATTTTGGGCGGTAGGACTAAGTCAAGCTGATATTAGCATAGAAAGCAAGGTTTCAATGGAATACTGTCTTGTACTAAAATGATATTATGAGTACATAATCTTCATAAATTAAAATTCCAAACATTCTCGATATCATTTTTAGGGGAAATCCAGCATCTGTAAAATAAATTCGTAATTGATGATGAATATGCAGGTATTATAAGTTTTACTGTGTAGTGTCTGGATTGAGAATATAGCACCACTCCATCTCATCACATGGATGTCATAACAGTTGCCTGTTAAAGTGCTAAAGTACTCTAACCAGTGGGATGGACAGTAGCATCCCTTCTGTGGATCAGTAGCCACACTGCACTCACCAACCCACCTGCCAAGCATGGTGAGTACTGGCAAATTTCCCCGATAAATAATAATGCCACAATTGTGAAAATCTATGGGGGAGGCCTTTGTTCCTCCGTGAGCGTCCTTTAGGTGATATGATGATGATTCTTTCAGACAACTAGGTGGAGAACAGGATTGTCAAAACCTTTGTCAACAACACCCCATATTTGATCATAAAAGAAAACACTGCAATTTAAGGTAAGGTACCTTTGTACCTTTAACTCCTATTTCATATCTTTCAGTATGAGCATAAATTGTAATATAAATAAATAAAATTGGACTATATTAAATAACCCACACAACATCAAATACCCCTACACCCCAAAAATCATTTAGCAGAAATGTTCCAGGCCATCTTTTAATACATTGTTTATAATTTATAATCACGCTACTGTTCCAAACTACATATCCAGTGTATTTTCTGAATACCAGGTTTGACTTTAACAATTGAGCTGACTAAGAGCAGGCTGGACAATTTCTATATAACTGGGTTCATCCATACAATTAGTAAGGTAAAAGATCTTACCAACTGTGGCAGGCACTTCTCAATATGTTCAATATCAACTCTGTCACAGCTCTCACGCAGTGCGTGGCTAGATGCACGCAGGCAGGTTTCAGTCACCAGGCATTTGGCCACCTCCACCACCAGAGACAATGCATCATTGCCTAGCTTTGTTTTATTGTCTTGAAATGATCCATTTAAAAGCTCTTTTATTACTTCCTGTGAATTTTGGTCATTAAAATCTTAGTATCTAGGTACTAAAATTACTAAAACTAACAAATTAAATTATAGTTAGCTGAAAACTCAGATTATGTACTGTTCTTTTATTTACCATTGTTTAGGTGTTTAATTTAATTGAATTGTTTCAATTCAGGAGCTGAACGCAGAAAATTTGCTAACTAATACAATTTCGTATGAACGGTTATACTTAAATCTAAAGTGTCGAGACCTATTTAGAGATTACAAAAGTAATATATCATTGAGAAGCGTAAAACCTACTTGTTTAAGAGTGTTCTTCACATTAGAAGCTACGGATGCGGGATCAATATTATCGTCATCATTCTCGTTACTATTACGAGCCATTGTGACAGTATTAACACTTAAATTTTGTAAATTACCTATAAAATAAATAAATGCAAACCACTCACAAAACTGACCCGCCTAAACTAGCCCACAGAGTATGAGAGTACATTTGTTTAAATAGCTGTCATCGAGAAAATAAAGAAATGGAAATGTATAGAACTAGCCTATGCCTACAGAGTACAGTAAAACACAGAGTAAAGTAATAATATTAAAAACGCAGTAAAACTCCGAGTCCGAACTCATAGACATATAAAACTTTAAGCTTTGAGCCTTTGACACAATCGGATGTTTCTGGAATCGAACAAAATCGGATGGTAATGCTTCGAAAAAGTTGAAATGCTATTACTTGAGTAATACTGTGTTCTGGTACGGTTCTGTAGTACTGTACCCCTAGTACGAGTTTCTTTTCACGATCGAAACGTAATAGTAAACTACATAGTTACTGCGTTCGGCGCTCCGATTGGCTGAAGAGCTTGGTGCGGGCCAATCGCAGCGCCGAACGCGGTAACTATGTAGTTTACTATTACGTTTCGATCGTGAAAAGAAACTCGTACTAGGAGTACTGGAATGTAATTGTAAACAGTTTAAATCAGAGTCAAAGATATAATCAGTGTTGCCTGCATGCATTCGGCCGTTTATCTGTAGTAGAAACTACTAAAATCTGCTATTTTTAACTTGAAATCCGCATTTAACCTGTAGAGTAATTAGAACTAAAACAGTATAAATATGCAGTCAAATTATTATTATCTGCATGTTTTGAAAAACAATGTTTGGTTTGACGAAATAAATAGACCTTATGAAAAAAAAAAAAAAATTGCGGCCGTGCACGTTATAGAAATATTAAATCCACTAAAACGAAAAAAAACTTTATATGTGAAATCGGGCGGGGCCGTTTTCTTTTTAGTGGTTTTAATATTTACATATCGTGTACGGTTTTTGAAGTCCGTATTTGTTTTGTTTAAAAGTTGTTTCTTTTTAGTGTAAATAAATGTAAGAACTTTTTCTCATTTGGTATCAGTATTTAACATTAAAAATAAGAATGACTCAAATCAGTTCTCTAATCTCGGAGGAATCGAAATAATTAAGACATCATCTAGATAAGCGGTCAAATTAAACCAGTTTATTGAATCTGATTAAGAAATTACTCAATGAAATGTAACGACATTTTTATGGGTCTCATTCGAAAGTCGGCCATTTATATGTCCACTGCTGAACAAAGGTCTCCCCCATCGATTTTCACAACTGTGTCATCATTTTGAGCTGTAGTTTAGGACCACACGGCTACAATGAATATATACCGGTAGGCCAAGAATTTACCATACAAACCCCCCATTGAAACTCTTTAAGTGATGATTATTATGCCTATGTCCTTCACCCCAGGGTTCAAGCTATCTCACACAAAATGCATCAAAATCGGTTCAGGGCTTTAGCCGCGACAACGTAACAAACAGACAGACGGAAACACATTCGCATTTATAATATTTAATATAATTAGCAGTGATAGCCTAGTAGTTGAACCCTTGCCTTCCACAGACGAGTGTCTGTGTTCGATCACCACCCGCACCTCTAACTTTTGGGATTCATGTGCGTATCTGATGTGCGGAGCTTGATCATCAATTGCGTTAACGGTGAAGGAAAACATCGGGAGTATGAAGAAAATTTGATGAAACGAAAAAGCGACACCATAGTTAGACAAACATATTCATAAATAGGATTTATTCTGCGAGAGAATGAGATAGAATTCAAGTATACAGTGTTTCCTATAATCTTCGTCTCCTCTTTGTACGGGCTTTCCTAGTCGCCCCACAAACTAGACTAAACTAGAATGAACTAGAAGGAACTAGACTGAACTAGACTGAAGTCGACTAAACACGAGAGAACTGGACTGAACTCGGCTGTACTTGACAGAACTCGACTGAATTCGAATGAACTCTACTGTATTCGACTGAACTCGACGGAATTCGCCGGACACGACTAAACTCGACTGAAATCGACTGTACACGACTGAGCACGACAGAACTCGACTAAAAACGACTGATTTCGGCTTAACTAGACTGAACTATACTTAACTAGACAGAACAAGACTGAACTCAACTGAACTAGAGAGAACGCGACTGAACTCGACTTAATTCGACTGAACTATAGACTGCACTCGACTGTACAC
Organism: Diloba caeruleocephala; assembly: GCA_947459985.1. Classification (NCBI taxonomy): domain Eukaryota; kingdom Metazoa; phylum Arthropoda; class Insecta; order Lepidoptera; family Noctuidae; genus Diloba; species Diloba caeruleocephala. The sequence goes on along the minus strand of OX381621.1, from coordinate 7,187,433 downwards.
CACTGAATATGATAGAACTCGACTAAACACGACTGAATTTGACTGAATTCCACTGAACTCAACTGAAGACACACCGACAGTGAAATTACGCGAGAGAAATGAGAAACAAACATTACATGATTACACTGTCACATACTTAAACGTATCTCTACCGCAGAACTTGGAAGTAAGTAATGTGTGGGTGATAGCTTGATGTTTGTTTCTCTCGCGTACCTAATGTGTAATATTGTATCACATCGTGGAGTGATATTACCCGAGTAATATTACGCGCATTACTTACACATGTCTACTCGGAATTCTTCGTTTTCACGCGCTTTACAATCGACCTTGCTTCGCCGATTGTGAATCAGGCGCAGCGCTCACCGCCACACACGAAAATCATCCACCGCCAATGGAATAACACAGATTGTTATTTGATAGTGGTCGAATAAACGTACCAATCAAATTGTTCGATTGTTTTATGCAAAAATCGTGCATTGCTAGATAATAGTATTGAGCCAAAATACGTTATAATACTTCTTGTTAGGAATAAAATAGTTAAATAAAACGATTGTATACTATTTTCATTTTTCATTAATATAAAATAATACAAACATTGCCAGATCCCCACAAGTGCATCAAACTCACAATGTGAACAAATGTTTTTTTCGGCACTGTTGCCCATATATGGGGTTTACGATTCCTACTCCGGTTTACTCGTAAGGACCCGGCTTAACCCTAACAAATTTGTAATAGATAGAATAGGCGGGTTTTGATATCATCTTTTGATTTATTTGTCAGACTTTCTGAGATAATTTCTATAAGACTTTTCTCTTGAATAATTTCTAAGATAGTTTTATCGTGGCGCTCCTCGGGTGTAAGATGTTCTTTCAATATTTCTAGTATAAGTTTATCCTCATCCCTCTTCCATTCAACGCCTTCTGATTTAATAATTTCATCATCTAACATGATGTTCATAGATGTATTTGAAGATTCGCTAAAGTCTTGAAATTCAGTTTTGCTTACTGTAATCACCAGTGTAACACTTTCAGACGTCGGTGTTAAGTCCTCTGGCGATATATTTTCCTGGAATGTAATCATAAATAAATCTCTATGTAGCTAGGGAAAAATGACTAGCACATGCTACATATCAAGCTATACATGTCCAGTATCAGCTGATCTCGCGGGTTCCGTACAATGAGAGGTCAGTGTATACTGGAAATTATAGCTCGATATGTAGTCTTATATTTATCTGTCTTAATCTAAGGCCCGATTTCACCGTACGTTTTAAAAACCGAGTTTAATAAAACTAAGTTTATTCAAATATTGAGTTTGATCTCGGCTTACGTCAAACCTCGGATTTCACCACGAAGTTTAATTTCATAGAATGTAAATGTCGTCACAATCTCAAACTAAAACGCGATGTGTAAGTAACAGCGACTTACTGCGAGATAGATTATGGGCCGGAGAGTGACATAGGCTACTTTTATGCCTGAAAAATATACAGTTCCAGTGGGATAGAAACCTATTCATCGTCAAAACTGGCATGCTCGTATATTCTCGTGATAATAATCAAAGAACATCGGATTTTTTACGGATTGTTGCAATTCATCCTCATCATTGGGTAAGGGCTAGCGCCAACGCTAATTTTCAACAAACCTTCGCAAATTTTTATCAATAACAATAAGCACAGCCTTCTTAACGCGTTTAAACGAGCTAAACGTCGAAAATCGGGCGTTCAGACATTTAACTGAGTTCGGCTGTAACTGCGTTCACTTGATGTTGGTGAAATGTATATTAGAGCTCTGAAATTAGTTTAGCGCATAAACTGAGTTTAGCATGAACTGATCGTGTTTAGTTGCAACGGTGAAATCGGCCCTAAATTGATTGACGAGTGAGCGCTTAAAATATACCTGCTAAACACAGATCATTTATCATAATTTAAGATGAAATTATATCAATATCATCATGGAATTTATATTGCTTATCGCATATAGATTTAGAATACTAGTGAGGTTGAACGTTTTATGCAGGTACAGATAAACTAGATTAAACAAGGAATTGTTCAGCACCGTTACCGGTCATTGGGTGGGGCGGGCTGTGCAGCTGCCCGACACAAGGGCTCTAAAGGGCACGCACGGTCACCCTATTCGGCGTGGCTAACGGATAAACGAACCAAAAATGTCTGCGAGCGGAATGAAAGGAAATGTACACAATTTGGTATAATGGCAAAGTTGGCGTGATATCAAAATGGCACGACGCCGTGCATTATAGCTGGCTTCAGATCCTTGTATTGTTGTCACCCCAAAAGTTGACTTGAGAAATTGACACTCACGGTAAAATTTTGCCAGTTGGGCGGGATGGAGTGACCGTGAGTAACCCAGATTAAAGCACACTTACGAGCGGGCACTTTCTGAAGAAAATTATTAATTTATACATAAACGTCTACGTACAATCTTAATAGGTAGGTTGCCACTATCATTAATCTCCAATTCAGAATGGTTCTTGGTACGGCAGTTTGCGTCTTCTTCCTCACTATAATTAAAGTATACACACTAATTAGAATTTGATACATGCAAAACGACCCATTATTTCATCGTTTCATAAATAAGGCTTTATTATCGGCCTCTCGCTCCAGGAGTATGTGTGTGAGCAGAGTGGAGATAGCACAACTGAACTGAATAACCACCATAATCCCATCCTGTAAAGTGATGATCGGGTCTTCATACAAAATATGATAGTTATAGCAAAAACAAGCAGTAACAGTAATAAATCTGGCAGATCCTCATCATATCAGCCAAAGGACGACCACTGTTAAGAAAGGCCTCCCCCATAGATTTCCATAAAGTCCAGTCACATGCCACATGCATCAAACGAGTCCCAGCGACCTTCACCAGGTCATCCGTCCATTTCGTTGGAGGTCGTCCCACGCTGCGTTTTCCGGTGCGCGGTCTCCACTCGAGAACTTTTAGCCCCAACAGCCATCAGTTCTACGAGCAATGTGCCGCCCACTGCCCCTTCAGCTTACTTATCCTTTCAGCTATTCTATGTATCTGGCAGAAAAGTAGATACAGCCTTTTAAAAAAAGTTTAATCAGGTTTGTGGATTGGCTATCTTGTGTCTTAATATGTATTTTATGTGTAGCAAAGTTCACAGTAATTAGTTCTTTCAATGTAATAAAATGTGTTTATAGTCAACATCAAAAGAAATATGTGTTTCTTTTTTGTGGTATATAAATATTTGTTTCCGTATGGTGTCCGAATTAATGTAGCACCACCACTACATGTCCTGTCGCGTGGATATCGTAAAAGGCGATTAAAAGACTAAACCAGAGTGGCAGGCAACAGCGTTCCATCTGTGGAACTGCAAGCAAGGCTACCAAGCATGGTCAGCACTGGCGAATTCCTCTAAATAACGACAAAATTTTACACCTTTTTACTGCAGTGGACATCCTTTGGCTGATGATATGATGATTATGATGTGAGCGATAGTTATTGATACCTCGTAGATTGGTCAGCTTCGATGTCCATCGTAGCCCCCTGCATAATTGTAGAATTCTCACTCGGCGCCGTTTCCTCCAACGGCTTCTCTGTCGGCTGTGGCGTTTTCTGTAGCGGCATTACATCCTTCTGTTCCGGGCTATTAGGTATAATACAAATAGCATTAATAAGCGCGTGGCTGCCAAGCGTACAGTTTACAGTACAGGGATTTTCCTCTAAAGAAATAATCGGTTTAGATCATATATGGGACCTTATACCGTCTAAGCGAACTTTACAACTGCCACTTCGACGAAAACAAGTGTTATGATAAACCAGAGATAACAATAAGACTACGAGCCCCGATGCAAAATAGCTCGTCTACCGTGAAATTTTCTCTGTGAGATTTTCGAATTTGAACTTCATCCTATATAACCATAACTATGCTATGCTATGCTAAGCAATGCAGAAAATCGTAGGAAAGGGACTGCGTATCGTGGCATCGGCCAATTACAGCTTTGGTTGCCTGGCGCTTACACATACGACTTCATAAATAAAGTGTTTTTTTCCTTTTCAGTGGTTTTAATATTTTGCCGTGTGGTGCCGGCTCAGAATGCCACCACACCATCTCCTCCCATGGGTGTCGTAAAAGTCGACTAAGGGATTAGCCGGAGGATGGGCAGCAGCGTCCTTCGAGTACATTAACAACTCAACTGCGATCGCCAACCCGCCTGCCAAGCGTGGCGATTATGGCAAAACCCCCCCAATGAACCCACAACACATCCATATCGGTGGTTGTGGTGATCTTTGATGATTTGGTGATCCTCCCGCCTGTGTGTGTGGCCAGCAGTGGACTTCATTCGGCTGAAATGATGATGAATATTTTTATATTACGCGATAGGGTTTCCCAAGTCGGTATTTTTTTTTGTTAAAAAGTTTTATTACTGCAGTGGACGTCCATTGGCTGATGATATGACGATGATGAAGCGAGCGCGAATTATTAGTACCTTATAGATTGGTCAGCTTCGATGTCCATCGTCGCCTCCTGCATCATTGTAGAATTCTCACACGGCGCTGTTTCCTCCAACGGCTTCTCTGTCGGCTGTGGCGTTTTCTGTAGCGGCATTACATTCTTCTGTTCCGGGCTATTAGACATAATACAAATGACATTAAAAACCGCGTGGCTGCCAAACGTACAGTACAGGGATTTTTCTCTAAAGACATGATCGGTATAGATCAGGGGTCCCCAAACTACGGCCCGGGGGCAAAATCCGGCCCGCCAGTACCATCAATCCGGCCCACGACAGCTTAAAACTAATGTCATCAATCTGGCCCGCGACAGCCAATGTCTTATTGTTTGTACTATTGCTGTGATAAGTTGAAGAAGAAAACACAGAATGATAATTACTTGGTTTTATTTACTTGCAAGGTAAAACTTAACGACAGAAATGGTGACACAGAAAACTTAAGTATCTAAGCTTAAGCATATTAATAACTAGCAAATAATTGAAATGAATCCCACTAATCACAGTAAAATAAAAAACACTAATGAGATTTATGTAATTTTGATATTCCACCGACAATATTTTTTTGTGGATCATAAAAAACTATTTTTAATAATTTCAAAACGCTTAATTTCATTCGCAAATTCATCAAAGTCGCAAATCGAGTATAAAAATTTATCTATTTTGCGTTATTTGATTATACAATTTAAGCGAAGAATGCATGAAGTTAGATTCTCGATATTGGCCTAAGAGAGTCTAAACCAAAAGGGGCAAGCAGTAGCGTCCCTTCTGTGGAACAGTAACCAAGCCTGCCAAGCATGGTGAGTACTGGCGAATTCCCCAACACAACATTCCCAAACAATTGACACTATTGTTGCAGAAATCTATGGGGGTATGCCTTTTTACAGTAGTGGACGTCCTTTGGCTGATGATATGATCACAATGAAGCGAGCGCGAGTTTATAGTACCTCATAGATCGGTTAGCTTCGATGTCCATCGTGGCCTCCTGCATCATTATAGAATTGTCACACAGCGACGTTTCCTCCAACGGCTTCTCTGTCAGCTGTGGCGTTTTCTGTAGCGGCATTACATCCTTCTGTTCCGGGCTATTAGATAATACAAATAACATTAATAACTTTGTGGCTGCCAAGCGTATAGTTTACAGTACAGGGATTTACCTCTAAAGAAATGATCGGTATAGATCATATATGGGACCTTATACCGTCTAGGCGAACTTTACAACTGCCACTTTGACGAAAACAAGCGTTATGATAAACCAGAGATGACAATGAGACTATAAATGGTCCCACGTACTCGAATTTGCGTTATTCGTTCATACAATAAATCGAATTACGATAAGCAACCGAAGAATGCATGAATTATAAAAATAAAATATGATATATTATCGTGTATGTTAAAAGAACGCATTGCCAAATACGTGGGTTCACTTATTGTCAATAAGTAGATAAGTGCTGTGGTCAATCCCGCTTGTGTACCGTTGTACCTGCGGGAGTTACCTCAGCTACGTGCTTTTCTTGGCCTATATCCAGTGTTGGACATTGATAGACTGAGAAGACAAGTCAGCAAGACATTGCCAGTATCCAGAATTGTATGTTTTCTTAACAAATTCGCATATCAATCGTTAAGGGGGTGGGTATAGGGGGTGTATTAGCAACCTGTCACTTTTATATATAAATCCATAACAAATGTTTTAAGTACTTATATAAAAAAAACTTCACATGTTACTGCAATTATTTAAAGGGGAATAAATGTTGCACAATTTCATAGACTCAGTTGTAATTAAAGATAAAGCTCATTATCCAGTGGGAATTTTAAACAATTTAAATCCACCGGGTCTCCCACGCTATGAGATTATACTTGTGGGTACTTCTATACTACTGAGAATTATGTATGTTACTGAGAAATTTGAAGCCGCCCAAATTGTTTAATGGCACTCGACTCCAAGTCAAAGGTTTGCATTGCCATGTGATAAAGGCCACGGATTTAACTGGACCAGCCCAGGGGGAGTCTTTATGCCCCGTATTCCCAATGACCTCCCGTTTGAATTTAAGAGACTGCAATTCCCTATGAAGGTGTGTTCTGCGATGACTATTAATAAGTTACAAAGTCAAACTTTTAAGTTCGCGGCAGTTGACTTGAGACATCACTGTTTCTCCCATGGTGAGTTTTATGAGGCGTGGTCACGTGTTAGCTCACTCCTTCATCTGATTATTCTGGTGCCACCTAAAAAATGGTAAAAAGCCTAAAAACTATTGCCTCAACGACCGGTATGGGTTTGTCTTGAGTGCTCATTGGGGTGTTCTGACATAATCACCACGTCTGGCAGGCGAGTTGGCGATTCCAGTTGAGTTGTGAATGTACTAGACGGACGCCGTCACCCACCCTCCTGCTAATCCCACAGTCGCCGTCGACCCACGGGATGAAATGGGGTAGTGCTATTGTTCCTTTCTTCGCCAGCACCACCCAGAGAATTAAACTGTAGATTAAATTGTCTTCGTTTTTCGCGATGATTACTCATCATATCAGCCACAGGACGTCCACTGCTGAACAAAGGCCTCCCCCTTAGATTTCCACAACGAGCGGTCACATGCCGCTCTCATCCAACGACTCCCAGCGACCTTCACCAGGTCGTCTGTCCACCTCGTTGGAGGTCGTCCCACGCTGCGTTTTCCGGTGCGCGGTCTCCATTCGAGAACCTTTGTGCCCCAACGGCCATCAGTTCTACGAGCAATGTGCCCTGCCCATTGCCACTTCAGTTTACTAATCCTTTCAGCTATGTCGACAACTTTAGTTCTTCTACGGATCTCCTCATTTCTGATTCGATCTCGTAGAGAAATACCAAGCATAGCTCTCTCCATAGCTCGCTGAGTGACCTTGAGCTTTCTTATGAGGCCCATTGTGAGTGACCACGTCTCTGTTCCATATGTCATCACTGGTAACACACACTGGTTAAAGACTTTCGTCTTTAGGCATAGCGGTATTGTTGACGAAAAGACGTTGCGAAGTCTCCCGAACGCTGCCCAGCCGAGTCGGATTCGACGATTGACCTCTTTCTCGAAGTTGGACCTACCTAACTGGACAGTTTGTCCTAGGTAGACATACTCGTCAACAACTTCGAGAACAGAGCTCCCAACGGATATTGGGATGGGCACGACATGGGCATTTGACATGACTTTTGTCTTGCCCATGTTCATCTTAAGGCCCACCTGTTGGGAAACTCTGTTGAGATCATCGAGCATTGTGCTGAGCTCTTGCAGCGATTCTGCCATGACTACGATGTCATCGGCAAATCGAAGGTGAGTGATATACTCGCCATTGATGTTAATGCCGAATCCTTTCCACTCCAGTAGCTTGAAGGTATCCTCCATTGCAGCGGTGAACAGTTTCGGGGAAATGACGTCCCCCTGTCTCACACCTCTCTGCAATGGAATTGCCCCCGTGCTCTGTTCATGTACTCGGACCGACATGGTGGCGTTTCTGTATAAGCACTTCAACACTTCAATGTACCGATAGTCAATCTGGCACCGCTGCAGAGATTGCAGCACTGCCCAGGTTTCGATCGAATCGAAGGCTTTCTCATAGTCCACAAACGCCAAGCATAGTGGCAGATTATACTCCTCGGTCTTCTGTATAACCTGCCGCAGCGTATGGATGTGGTCTATGGTACTGAAACCTTTTCGGAAACCGGCTTGTTCGGGAGGCTGGAAGTCATCAAACCTGCGCTCGAGACGATTCGTGATGACCCTTGAAAACAGCTTATAAACATGGCTCAGAAGTGAGATGGGTCTATAATTCTTCAATAGGGTGTTATCACCCTTTTTGAAGAAGAGCACCACCTCACCTCTGTTCCACGCTTCCGGCGTTGTGCCCTCGAGTAAGACGGAATTGAATAGCTTCTGAAGGACTTTAAGTACCGGTGTTCCACCCGCTTTCAGAAGCTCTGTCGTAATTCCGTCTCCACCCGGCGCCTTGTTATTTTTAAGCTGTTTCAAGGCCATCCTAATCTCGTACAGGCTGATGTCCGGGATATCCTCGGTATAGTGTCGGGTTAGTTTGGCTCGCGGGTCTTTGTCAGAGCCAATGGTAGGTATACTTACCGAGGTGTATAACTGCCGGTAGAACTTCTCAATCTCTCTCAAAACCTCTGGCTTAGTCGACGCTACACTGCCGTCCTCGGTCTTCAGCTTCATAATACGACTTTGCCCAATAGACTTGTCTCTTGCGAACACTTTGGAGCCTTGATTCCGCTCAATCGCCTCTTTAACACCGTTGGTGTTAAAGGTGCGGATATCGTGACGCAAGGACTTCCATATCCGTCTATTGAGCAGTCGGTATGCTTCAGCATCACCGGAAGACTGCAGCGTCATGGCGCGTCTTTCTGCCATGAGGTCGAGAGTGTGATCGGAGAACTTTTTTGGTCTACCTTTACGGTGGGCCTTAAAGAACTTAGACCCAACCGTTTGGACAGTTTCTACAAACCTACCATTTAAATCGTCCACAGATACGCAATGTTCTAGGCACTCGAAGCGGTTTTGGAGTTCGAGTTGAAAGCTCTCGGGGTTTTGGATATGAGCACTAGAGGGCCGGAGCGTAGACCTCATCAGACGAGACCTCTCAACTTTGAGATTAATATTCAATGTGCCTCTTACCATTCGGTGATCACTACCGGTTTTCACCCTGTGGATCACAGAGACATCATTGAATATTTGCCTCCTATTGGTCATGATGAAGTCAATCTCATTCCTCGTGGAACCATCGGGACTCATCCAGGTCCATTTCCTGTGAGGCGGCTTTTGGAAAAAGGAGTTCATCACGAAGAGTCCCTCCTTTTCCAAAAAGTCGGCCAGCCTCTGTCCCCTGGGGTTCCGTTGGCCATATCCAAATTGCCCCACTCTCAACTCACCATCGCATCGAGTGCCCAGCTTCGCGTTGAAGTCCCCCATCACAACAGTGAAGTGTGTCTTCGAGGTATGTATGGCCCTACTTACGTCCTCATACATACTCTCTACTTCATCATCTGGGTGTGTCGAGGTCGGTGCGTAGACCTGTATGACCTTCAACGAATACCTCTTGGATATTCTGAGTATAAGGTACGCTACCCTGCTCGACACACTTTCGATGGCCACTATGCTGTTAATGAGGGACCTGCGGACGAGAAACCCGACACCACCTTGAGACAGATGTTCGCCTTCCCGGTAGTAGAATAAGTTGCCAGATTTCAGGGTTATCGTGTCCTCGCCCTCTCTTCGGACTTCTGATAGACCCATGATATCCCAGTGCAACTTATCTATTTCTTCTTCCAGCTCAACAATCTTTTCGTCTGCCCTCAGTGTGCGTGTGTTATACGTTACCAGGGCCAGTTTTCGTTTGGGGTGGTAGCCGGATCCCGTCCGGTGATTCTTAGCACCCCCTGCCCCGCCGTTACCGTGGCCGCTACCATGACCAGGAATAGCGGGGCTGCCGGGAACTGGGGGCCGGTGCATTAGTCGTGTCGTCATTTTGGGGGGAATTTGCCGATACTCACCACGCTTGGCAGGCGTGTTGGTGAGCGCAGTAATGCTTCTGTTCAGCAAAGGGACGCTGCTGCCCATCCCTTTGGTTAAGAGTCCCTTAGTCGACTTTTACGACCTCCACGGGAGGAGACGGAGTGGTGCTATATTCTTAATCCGGACACCACACGGATGATTACTCATTATAATAAAACACTTTTAAACGGATTACATCGCGTATATTATAGATTTTTGTTTTTTCTGACGTTTCGTACACTTTGCAGCATTCGTGGTCGCAGGATGACGTCGTCGTCAAATCATGAATTATGGTCCCCCTACGCTTTTTCACTAGGACTCTAATTTTATACATTACCCTTTCTCCTTTCTATGCGGGAACAGGGAGTAAACATATTCGGCCAGTTTGGGGTATCCGTCCAAAGTGTATAGTATATCTGTGCAGATCTCGCAAGCCGTCGACAAGTTTTTCAAAAAGACTTTCTGAATTTCCTCTAAAATATTACGTAGTTTCTTTACGTCTTTAACTTCCTCCTAAAATGACATACTAAACATTTATTATCCAAAATGTGGTGCAACTCTATATTAAGTATATATTTATTTGTTTGATAAATAAATAAATAAATAATATATATGTATAATATATTGGTCATATTGTATCTTTACACGTATCTAATAAATCTACGTCGGTGCCCGTGTCATAGGAAACTGTGTGACAGGCGCCAAGTGTTATAGAATCATTGCATGAAATAAATCATCGGCCCGTGGAGAATTGTCATATACTGCCACCATCACCACGCTTAACGAACTGATCGGTGATAGCCTATGTTCTTATTATTAAACGGGATGAGATGGGTTGGTGCTATTCTAAGCCGGCATCACACGACGCACAAATGGTTTTAATTTGGAACTCCCATTAACACTGATACTGAGTTTGTTCAAAATACTTACTTCAACTTTCTTAATTAAATCTGTGACACAATTCTTAATGAAATAAGCTTTGTATGCGTCCAGTTTATCCACTTGTTCCGGAGTGAGGAACCCTAAGAATTCCTTGTACAAATCCAGCTGTTCGTTACCAAAGGCTTGGTCCAACTGTGCGGCTAGACTCAAAGGATCGTGCTCATAGGGATTGAACCTCGATAAAAGGGTGTGGACCTTTTTCTTCAAGTAATTGTCTTTCGCTATTGCTGTCAGTGTGAGAAGTTTAAGGTGAAACGACGTTACGTATGCTGCAAAGAACAAAGATAAATATGATTAATGCAACTACAAGATAATTAGGATATCAAGGCGAACAGAGTGTGCGAGAGAGATGTAAATTTTGAAGTGTATGCTCCTTAAGTGGATTTTACCTATTGTATACACTTCTTTATATTGATATCCGATATTATGCTAATTATGTATTTTACCTATGCGCTTTATATTATAATTATTGCTGTACTGAATAAATGGGGTACCATCAAGGTGGTTGTCTATTTCTTTACGATCTCATATTACCTCCAATATCACATGACGACCCTGTCAGAGGTTTTCTTAGGGGCGATTACAACTTTCTTTTTTTGTGATGGGACCTCGACGCTTTACAAGCAGAAATATGTCTCGGTCGACTCCTACCGTCTACAATCACCGGAGCGGTCATCTTTGGCACCAATTATGGCTCCAGGAACTCGAATAATCTCCATATAGAGCCACCCATTAATGCCACATCTTTAGGCACATCTCGGAGAGGATGACTTTAAAGCGGTCACCCCCTCTCTAGCAGAGGGAAGGCGACTGTAAAGTTGCCACCTCCCCAGGCACCTTCGGGGGATTGTAAAGGATTCCCCCGAAGCATGCGCACACGGCTGCATGTGACCACATGCACACCGTCGTCTTCCCGGAGTTCGCTCGGTATGAGCACGAAGATTCCCCAATAGCCGCACTCGCGACCCGCAAGGCTGCCGTCTCCCGGTCCCGCTCTGCGACCTCCTTCTGGAGCATGACGCTCTCACAGAAGGAAACCACAGCACTCCAATTTTCATGCTCTGCCAGCATAGCTGACACTACTACCGGCAAAGAGAGATCTTGCCTGAGTCGGGAGTGCGGGCGGGAGGTATGAGGAGCGACGCGGGTGCGTACCCCGCCCGCGTTGCCCGCATGCGTCGGTCACTCAAATTACCTACTTGTCAACAGCTATTTTACTCGATAATGGCTCGTTACTGTGGGTGTTAACTATCGTTGATTTTAGATTACGTTTATTAAACTATTGAAAGCACGTCGTTATTTGTATTTTTTTTAAATAAGACTTCAAATGTAGCAATGGCAAATCAGTTAGTGAGACATATCATAAAGATGTGTACGGATAAGAAGCAAAATCGTAACAACTCAGGTTCATCAACAATGTTCATTGAAAGCGAATAAAAGATATACGAACCATCTTTTAATTCATCATTACTTCAATGTGATTAACTAATTGACATTTTTATGTGTAATGTTTACTTTTTATGTACCCTTTCAGTTTTTTTTAAATTTAATTTACATTAATAATTCTTAAAAAGATAGCTTCGATCGATAACTATTTAGTCACAGCCCTAACACTGAACTGAACTGTCAAACACTGTACTACTTACATTTTTTTATTATTTTTGCAGTGCTTTGAGGAGTAGAATATAAATTATGTAACAAAGCAATACTTACCAAGATCATCTATATTACTATCACTGTAATTAGTCTCTTGCAGACCCACATTATTTTTGGTGCCTTTCAGCTTCTTCAACTTCATCTTTAGCGCTTGCAAAGCGCAGGTATGACTAGTCTTATAATTATTAACTAATAATCTTAATCTATTTGATACCTTCGGGTACCGCTTTCCTTTACATCCACACACCTTATTTGGCTTTGCTGTACCAAAATATTCTGTTATAACTGCTTGTCTCAGTTTACAAATCTTTCGTAACAAAATACAACAAGTACAGTGTTCCGAATTTATTACCACAGGCCTTACTTTTTGGTTGGTTTTAGCAGTTTCTGGCAAACTATCTTCAATCATGTTATGTATTTCAGCTGGGGTGGATATTGGTCCTGTATTTGAATAAACTGTCATAGTACCACTTGTGTAAGGTACTAGAAACGCCCCAGTGCTTGTTTCAACAAATTTGTAAAAGGTCGAAGCGACTGCAGCGTCTTTTTGTCCGTTGTTTTGGATTTGGATGTCAAATTTGTCCGCCAGCGGTGGTTTAGGAGTTGGGGGGCTTATAACCAGCCGATTGCTGAGGATTTTTTTGGTGAAGTCTATGGGTAGCGGGACCTTAGAGGGCTCGATAACGGCTTGCCCCATCTCTATATCAACGCCTCTTGGCGGTATACCAGTCTTGTTGGTACGTTTATTCAAGTGGCTCTGAAAGTTATTATAATAGAATAAAATAATTAAAGGGTTAGGAAAGGAACTTGTCTCATTTAAATAAATAATAAAAAGAATACATTGTGAGTATCCCGAGTCTGAGTTGAGAATATAGCACCACTCCATCTCCTCCCGTGGATGTCGTAACAGGCGAAACAGGGGCTCTGAACTGGAAAAATTGGCAGCAGTTTCCCTTCTGTGAAACAATAGCCATGCTGCGCTCACCAACCCACCTGCCAAGCGTAGTGAGTATTGTCAAATTCCCCCAAAAATGATGACACATTAAAATTATTCCCCGCTCATAATTAGTTGCATTCACTGATCGGTAAACGATCGGTGACGTTAAGCAACACTTGGCGCGGTCAGTCAATAGATGGGTGACCGCATAGTGGTGTTTGAAATGAGCGTCTCCGTACTTCGGGAACACATAAGATGATCGGTCCGGTTTGCGTCATTAGGCGGCGGTCATTAAGCCAAGTCGGAGGCCTAGTGAGCGGCTTGACCAACTCTGACATAAGGTTGGCCACAGACCATACGAAAGAAGAAGAAGACAATAAAATTGTGGAAATCCACGGGGGAGGCCTTTATTCAGCAGTGCACGTCTTTTGGCTGATATGGTTACTTACTCTGAACCGTTTGCTCGTCTTGGCGAGGTATCGCAACCATATCCGTGGTACTTCGAATTCGGGTTGCTCGTACAGGGTCATCTGAGGGTTGTACGGCAGAAGCTTGTGTTTCACCGGAGTCACCTCCAAGGTCTCAAAGTATTTCTGTTGAACAATATTTTTATTTACATATTTCTATAGAGATATTATAAAGACCTACCGTCTTACCACAAAAACAATTTAAACATTCAACGCGTATTTAGCAAGATAGTGTCTTAACGGATAGGATAGCTTTTTTTGCAGTTTTTTTTAAATCGAAATAGCTTGCGGAAATATATCGCGTTTATATTCATTCTATATAGTTACGTACAGCATCCATACATAACTTATACACACGTGCAACCCTAGCATATACTATTAGCGATCCAATTGAGCGAATTAATAGTAGTATTTTATATATTTATCGTTTCTGCTCCTCTATACAAATAAGAGTATATAGGATAATGGTAGAACATAAAATATTTATTTATTTAATTATTTATGCTTAATGTACACTAGTGTACAAACGCGGTCTTAATACTGTAGGCATTTTCTGCCAAACGACCTTTGAGTGATGCAGAGAACAATAAGGTAGAAAACCAACAAAATATGAAAGAAATGTATTGATGCGAAGACATATTTATTATACAAATATATAAACGTACATAAACATTAAATGTATAAATATATAATTTATATATACGAAATAAACATATAAATACATATAATATAATAAATATATACAGATGACATGAATGAATGAAATAAACGCGATATATTTCCGTTAGCTATTTCGATTCAATGGATGCTATTCGTGTAAATTTCAGAAAATATTATATCAGTTGTTTTGCTAACCACATTTGTTTTAAATATTACAATCAACATCGTGTTCTATCCGTGTGGTATCCGGATTAAGAATATAGCACCACTCCATCTTCTCCCACGGATGTCGTAAAAGGCGACTGAGGGAGTCTAAACCAGAGGGACAGGCAGCAGCGTCCCTTCTGTGAAACAGTAGCCGCCTGCCACGCGAGATGTAGTACTAAGAAATGCTCCCCAAAATTTCTAAACATTGTGGAAACCTATGGCAGAAGCCTTTGTTCCGCAGTGGGCGACTTTTGGCTCATATGATGGTGATAATAATGTAATATACCTACATAAATAGGATTGTCTTTGTCGGCGACCTTCCGAACAGTCTGTATGTGACCATGCATCACTTTGCCGGGTATCCAGGGGAACATGTGTTTGATGACCAGCTGCACCGTGATGCCGAGTCCCCAGCGGTGGCGCGGGTTCGGCGCACGACGAGGCTTGTATATAGATGGGTTGCTCACCACGTACCGCCAGAACTGGTCCAAGCCAAGGGCTATGAGCCTGCCAAAGGAAATTTTGACTGATAAGCCTGTTATCGGTCGGGAGCACATTGCTTTTATCAACAAGTTTGGCAATAGGATTAGTGAACGAAGAAATGTGTTACTAGCGCGCAGCGAGAAAAGCGGTTTTTAAATAATCTTGTAATTTGTTGTAAGGAATAATGGTACATTGAGGAGTGCCGCTTATCAAGTGCTAGCGAGCAGCAGCTAGCCGGTCCGGTCCTGTTCTCAGCGGCAATATCTCGTAACTGTATCTATATTGTGACTGTATGTTTATGATAATGTCTGGAGTGTCGATGTGGGCGTCACTAGTGCTATTTTTTTTGGGACAAGCCCGCCACACGTTCCCAACCACTGCAGCTCCTAAAAGCCAGGATCTACAATGGCGACCACCGAAAAGAACACCGACCAATGAAGCTCGGTGTGTCCCAGAGAAATGAATAACTGCCTTGGAACCCGCACCGAAATTAAACATTCCCTCCGTAGCAAGCAGGAGACAGAGAAAATACTATAGGCCATAGGCATAATAATTAGGGAGTGTACAACTAGGAAAAGCCTAGTTGCCAAGCACCACGGGTACAAAAATGTTTATATCTAATTAATTACGGGTCCTATGTTATGAGCTATTGTGACTGATTCCAATAGTAGGTATGGCAAAAACGCCTGAACGCACGGAAATTCGTCCTAGTTGCAACACAAGGTCTGTATAGTAAACAACTCCGGATGTAACTTGCAAGCTGTCAAACATAATATTGCGTTCATCTTGCCAAAGAATACACTCCCACAGGATATGATGTGCACTAGTGTTATTGGTTGCAATGTTTCTGTGTGAATTTATTTATTTCTGCGTCGTATGTCGCACAACGAGGCTTCGGCGGGATCCTTTGCGGTTCCCCACAACAGTCACCTTCCCTCCGAGATATGCGCCTATAAGCGTGGCACTAATAAGCGGCTTCGGAGAGTTTCTTTTCGAGATTCAACTGAGGGTGGTTTGAGCCAATAAGTCTGGTTTGAGCAAATACCAATATGGGCTTTGAACGTTGCATGAACATTTCCATCAGATAAGGCATAAGGTATATGATAATGGACATCAGATGGAAGCGTTTTTATGTAAAACATGCAGTCGCATCTGATGACATCGGAATACCACATCATCCTAGTTAGGGATAGGCAGATTAGATGGATATAAGTGTTGTGTCCGGATCAAGAATATCGCACCACATCTCCTCCCGTGGAGGTCGTAAAAGGCGACTAAGGGACTCTAATCCAGAGGGATGGGCAGCAGCGTCCTTTCTGTGGAACAGTAACCATTCTGCGCTCACCAACCCGCCTGCCAAGCGTGGTGAGTACTGGCGAATTCTCCTCAATATGATGACACAGTTGTGGAAATCTATGGGGGAGGCCTTTGTTCAGTAGTGGACGTTGTATGGCCGATATGATGATAAGGTACCCACTCGTCTTCAGATTGCAGGTAGCAGAACCGGCGACGCGGGTTGTCAGCGCGGTACGGCATGGACGGCAGTAAGTACGGGTATAGGAACACCGGGCTATTGGCCACTACTTTCTTGAACGTCTCGTGAAACTCGCCCACGTAAAGGTTCTTGTTAGTGCCGCGACGAAAGCTAACAACATCAAACACAAAACTAATTAGTTTTCAATAAATATTTTATAATTTAAGAAATATTCATTTTTTAGTATATAGATAAGTAAAGCGTTATAAAATTAAAGTGTAACATGATCCATATGAGTCTATATTATAGATAGCCCTGATGTTCCATCGATTTTCCAAAATTTGCTGGACGGCTTTGTTCAAAATAATGTAAAAATTAAGTATATACTTCAGTCATCAGCACTTACCATCTTTCCGATTCGCTTCTAACAAAGCTGTAACAAAAATTTATTAAGTTAAGATGATTCTATTATGTGTATATTTCTATTACTTTATTTCTAGTTTCCGACCGAAACACGATTTTCAGCAGAAACCGAAACCGTAACCGAGTATTCGACTCCTCTTCTAGTTTCGGCCGAAACCGATACTTAGGTGACTAGTTAAAATACAATTTAGTTACATTTTTATAATCCCTGATGAAATATAATTATTCCTATCTTTGTAACAGATTACTCGATTAGATGAAATAAAAGATTTTCAGATTTTTGGAATTCAATGTAAGTACATAATTATTAAAAGAGAAACCCATAATCTATAACTGATATAAATTTTAAAGTCTTTAGTTATATCACAATCCAGTAAATAAATAGTCGTTTCAAGAAGTATTTGTTACTAAAAGTTAACTATTTTTATAATTATATGCTATTGTCCATAAATAATTGCCGTGTGGTGTTGGCTAACAATATCACCACCCTGTTTCATCATCTGGGTGTCGTTAAAGGCAATTACGGGAATAGCAGGACGATGGGGATCAGTGTCCTTCGAGAACATTTATAACGCCAGCCCACATGCCAGGCGATTATGGCAAAACCCTCCTAAGTGAACACACGACACAAACCCAGACCCCTAGTCCCCGGCGGCCCTACTACTCCTGGCTACCGTAGCAATCATGGTAACGGCGGGGCATGAGGCGCTAAAGTTAATCCCCGGCAGAGACCCGGCTACTACAACCGAATACGCCTGGACCAACGTATAACACTGCGAAATGACGAGAAGATCGCGGAACTTGTGGAAGAATTGAGCAGGTTGCTGTGGGGTATTGTGGGATTGTCTGAAATCCGAAGAGCGGGGTAAGACATGATTATCCTTAAATCCGGCAACTTGTCTTAAGGAGGTGTCGGGTTAATCGCCCACAAGTCCCTCGTGAACAACGTGGTGAATATCGAGAGACTGGCGACTCGGGTGGCGCACCCTATACTCAGAATAACCAAACGGTGTATTCGTTGAAAGTCATTCAGGTATACGCTACGACCTCCGCACACTCCGACGCTGAGGTGGAGACTATGTATGAGGACATTTACAGAGCCATGCATAATTTCAGAACCTACATTACTGTTGCTTCAACTCGAAATTAGGCAACCGAGACTTTGAAGAGCTGCGAGTGGGGACGTTCAAAGTAGGATGTCGGAACCATCGCCACCAACAGCTGGCAGGCTTCATGGAGGAGGAAGGACTCTATATGTTGAACTACTTCAAAAGGCAGAACCACGGAAAATGGACCTTAATGAGGTTCGACGGTGTGACAAAAATGAAATGGAGCAGATGTCAGCGATGACAAATATTCAATTATGTCCTTGTGATCAACGCCATTAAAACCGGAAGCGATCACCGTATGGTAGGAGGCACATTGAATCTTCATATCAAGCTTGAAAGATCTCGACTTGTGCAGTCTACGCTCCGCCCAGTACCGATACAAGGCCGAAAACCAGAGAGCTTCCAGCTAGAACTCCCAAAATGTTTTTGATTTCCTAGGGAGCAACGAGAGCGATTATAACGATGGGTTCGTGGAAACTGTTCATACAGTCAGGTCCAAGTTCTTTAAGATTCGTCGTACCTACAAAACCAAAAAGCTCTCTGGTCCTGCTTGTGAAGGAACGACGTGCAATGATTCTGCAGTCTTCAGGTGATGTCTCTATATACCGGTAGATCTCAAAGTCCTTGAAATCTGCCCTAAGCCTATTTAATAAAAATCGTATTGAAGAGGCGATAGAGCGAAACAAAGGCTCCGAAATTTTCGCAAGACATTAGACATACTGTCTATTGGGCAGAGCCAGTTTGCGAAAATGGCAGGAGCGTATCACCCAAACCAAGCTTTTCTGAGAGGTCTACGAACAGTTTTACTGTACTGTAAAACTGGCGAGCGACCCGAGAGCTAGATTGACCCTTCCATGAACAACCCTTTAAATGTTTACAAATTAAATTAAAGACATCTTGCGTTTGGCAGAGTTTAATTGTAACAATTCTAACAACCTCAAAATAACGATGATTCATATCTTCTAAAGGAAGAAAATAACTTACAAAACAAAACTATAAAATTATTATTAGATTACAAAAAAAAATAGTTTGCCGGTATTTTTGCCAGGCCTAAAACTTTATACTCATTGAATCCAAATAGCTTACGGAAATATATCGCGTGTGTTTCATTCATTCTATATACCTTTATACTCATATTTATATCATACATAGGGATCGTTATATTGTATTTTATTATGAATTGATTACGTACGCACGGCTACATGTAAAGCTATGCATTTCCAGTATAAGCTGATCTCTTATGTATAGGTTTACCGTACAATCCGAGTTCAGCCTATACTGGAAAAGTCTAGCTTGATATGTAGCTACATATCAAGCGTGTACAAAAGTGTACCATATTAGGTAATCATTTTTTAAATCTCAATCATAGGTGTGTCACTATCAGAAATAATTAAATTATAATATAATTAAAAACAAAAACAAACAAAATACTTGTAAATACGAACTCTCCATCGAGCTCACTTCTGAATGCGCAATTAAATCCCTTATTTTGTATTGGTTTCACTGCAGATCCAGAAGTGTTTGCTAGTGAGATTTAGCAGAATAAACTGCCGAGTTTAAACTCAATATATACCGCTGTATATATTCGGCCATTTATTGGCCAAAACCGAAACTTGCATTTTTGGCCGAAACCGAAACTTCGGTCGGTTTCTATTTATTACCTATGTTATTCCTGTTTTGACAAACTGGCCACTTTGAGATGAAATATCTACGTTTGGAATTAGAATTCTCTATTATCATTAATTTTTAAGGCATGATATTTATTTTCAAAAATATTTTAATTTCCCTCCTATTTTTAACTATATATTTTCAACGATGGAATACGGTTCCGACGTGATGAATAAAATACGTTTCAAACGGGAGCCACATCTACGACGTGTATGGTCCTAAAACACTACCACGAAAAAACAGTGCGTTATTGGTTGGGTCGCTTTCGTACCGGAAATTTTGATGTCACACATGATCCTCGTTGACATGGCTGATAATTTCGGATTGAAGGCGATAGTGGAAGCGGATCCATCTCAAACTATAGCTGAGCTGGCTTCGGCCTTCACGGTTAGTGTCAAACAATATTGACCCATTTGTTAACTCACCAAAATAAAGAAGCTTTACAAATGGGCACTCACGAACAGGGCAATACCCTCAGCGAGAAGCCCGCTTTCAAGACTGAGCTCCAATCTTTTAATTTTTTGTTTTTGTTACACATATATATATATACCTTTTAAACATATTTTTGTGGCTATGTATTGCGGAAACAGGCGAGGTAATAATTCCCGCACGACTATAATTCTAACATTTTCTTTAAAGGCCCATGTTCGTAATTTGTCTTTACGAGCTGATGACGACAATTTTAACACTGTGGACTTGAAGAAACAAGAATAATCTAACTCACTTGACCATTTCGTCATTCTCCGCAGTGCAGGCAGTCACAGTCTTCTCCCAAGTAGTCACCAGCTCGACCGCTGGCTTCAGGTTGCAGACGTTCACCACCGATTTGGGGTTCGCTTTCCCTAGCTTCATGAACGTTTCCTGTGATGTTGCATTTAGGTAATTATTAATGATAGATTATTGAATAGAAATCTTTGCTTGATTATCCCAGTAATGACTAGAAACCTACGATTATCCTATCTTTGAGCATTATTCTTAATAGGAGTGACGGGGAATTCTATCATCATAACATGCTCGTGCGTTTTTTCAATTGGCGTGGTCATTTCATTTTTGACTGAAATACTGAAAAATGAAGGTTGCTTTTCGAATAGTTTTTAACTGTGCAAGTTCGTGCACGCCAAGCGGCGTCCTCACGGAGAGTCAGTCGGTCAACTTTAAGTTGATGTGTAAAATCGAAAACGAATTGTCGTTAGTAGGTAAAAGTAAGATATATCTTCATATAATCGTTGGTTTGTCTGTTCTGGATCGTGTAACTTCTGAACGACTTGACCGATTGAGGTCATATTCACATAATATATTTGTTATGTCGAGAAGATGGTTCATAGTTTGCTAGGATCCGATAGGTAGCGCCACTGTCTGCCAATCCAGCTAGTAGATATATAATAGGTTTATATCCATGAAATTGCCATTCTGCAGTACAGGCTATTTCAAATAAAAAAAAATGCTGTTTGGCTAAAAATTCTAATTCGAAATTTGCCAGTATTCACCACGCATTGCAGGCATGTTGGTGAGCTCAAAATGTGACTGCTGTCCACAGAAGAGACGCTGCTGCCTATCCCTCGGGTTACTAGTCTCTTAGTCGCCCTTTACGACATCCACGGGAGATGGAGTGGTGCTTATTCTTAATCACGTATTATTCTGTTATATTACTTACCAAATATCCCTTGTATTGGGCCGAATAGGGCCAGTGTATAGGGTGCACGCACAACTGAAGGAAGTTGGACGTTGTTAACTGAATGTGCTGCCTCAGCTGCTGCTGTAGTATCTGTATCTGTTCCGGCAACACCTGCAGAAACGCGTTGATAAATTATATCATTCGATAATTCTAAAAATCCCCTAGCGTTTTAGAAAACCAACTACATACCGAAACAAAAGTTTATACTAGTGTAGATAGGCTTTTCCTCTGAGAAAACTGTTAGGCCCAGCGTCGAAATTATTTGTGGTTATATGATATTTAATAAAAACTGTGGGTCTAGGTCTAGAAAAACATTCGGAGGGAGATTACGTGTGGGGTTCCGCAGGGGTCAGTTCTCGGCCCCCTCTTATGGAACCTCGCCTACGATGCGGTCCTGCGTGTCGTTCTCCCTGCTGGCGTCAGCTTAGTCTGTTACGCTGACGACACTCTGGTGTTGGCCAGCGGGGAGTCCTTCGAGGGAACCATCCGGCTTGCGGAGCAAGCGGTGGCAATTGTCGTGGCCAAAATCCACGCCCTGGGTCTGCGGATAGCGCCTCAAAAAACCGAGGCGCTATGGTTCCACAAACTGCCGAGGAGCAGAGAACCACCCAGTACGTGGATACGCGTTGGTGACGCGCGAATCGGGGTGGGCCGGTACATGAAATACCTGGGGCTCACCCTGGACAGTCGTTGGGGTTTCGAAGAGCATTTCCAGCGCCTCGTCCCCCGAGTCGAGAGGGTAGTGGGCGCACTACACCGGCTACTGCCCAATCTCGGGGGACCATGTGAGGAAGTTCGCCGTCTCTACGGGGGGGTCGTGCGGTCCGTGGTTCTATATGGGGCGTCTGTATGGTCGGCTCGACTGTCAGGCGCCCAGCGCTGCAGAACCAAAATACATGGTCTGCAGCGCAGAGTGGCTATCCGGATCGTACGAGGATACCGAACAGTGTCCTACGAGGCGGCAACTCTCCTGGCGCGTTTTCCGCCTTTCACCATCCTGGCGGAGATGGATGCGTGGGTCTACGACCAGACACGCTCCCTCCGCCAGAGCGGCGAAGGCGCGCCTCCAGGGGCGTTGGACAGGCTGAGGCGGCTAGCTCGGCGGCGCGCACTTGGCAAGTGGCGTCACCGCCTGCGGATGCAGTTTGCGACCAAGCGCGTCGTGGAGGCCGTCCTGCCGCTCTTTGGAACCTGGCTCAAAAGGAGCGAGCGCGTTACCTACCGCCTGACGCAGGTGCTCACCGGGCACGGCTGTTTCGGTGCGTACCTGCACAGGATTGGACGTGAGGCCACGGCACAATGCCACCATTGTGATAGCGACCAGGATACCGCACAGCACACGCTCGAGGCGTGCCCTGCGTGGGCCGCCGAGCGGCGGATCCTGGTCGATCGGATCGGGCAAGATCTCTCTCTGCCAGCAGTAGTGTCGGCTATGTTGGCAGAGCATGAAAACTGGAATGCAGTGGTCTCCTTCTGTGAGAGCGTCATGATCCAGAAGGAGACCGCAGAGCGGGATCGGGAGAGGGCCGATCCCGCTCGAAGAAGGAGGAGACGGCGCCGGGGTAACAACCGCCCTGGCGCCTAATTCCGATACGCCTGAAAACCCCTGCCGTTGCTATAAGGTGGGGGACCTCTGGGTTCGCGGGTGCGTAGATTGGGGAATCTGCGTGCCCACACGAGCGACCCAAGAGAAGACGGTAGCACGCATGTGGTCACGCGCTGCCGTGGGACGCTTTGGGGGATCCTTTACAATCCCCCGGGGGGTGACCGCTTTACAGTCACCCTCTCCGAGATGTGCCTATAGGCGTGGCACCAGTGGGCGGCTCTAGTGTGATCATACGAGGACCTGGAGCCTCCCCTTAGGTGCCGAAGATGACCGCTCCAGTGGTTTTAGCCGGTAGGAGTCCAGCATACCCCTTCGCCCTTCCCCGGGGTGTCAAAGCATGCAGCATGTCAAAGTCTACAGTATCGAAGGCATTACAAAGTCCAGCAATGCGAGTACCGTTAACTTCCCATTTTCCATGCTTGGCCTGATGTCATCCGTAATATTCACCAAACCAGTAACAGTACCGTGCCTGTGGGATTTAGATGTCTATTTTTACAAAGGAATGAACTTAGCTGGTTAAGGAAATAAGATATTCTAAAACTTTGGAGAGGAATGGAAGTATGGATATTGAGCTATATTCAGAACAAGATTGGCTTTTTAGGTAAAGTAGTAATTTGGGCTTCTTTGAATCAAGCATTTGGACAGACACCACTGAATAGGGGACAATTCAGGATATGACAAATGACAGGACAGATTTCGTCAAGTATAGGAAGGATCATACCAGGAAGGTATATTTAGCCCTGATAGTCCAATTGTTTAGCAAAGGCCTCCCCTGAATTTTCTACTTATCTCTATTATTGGCCTCTTGTCGCCACTGTTTATTGAAGGCGTCAAGTTGGTCTCGCCATCTGCACCGTGGCATCTTTTGGAATGGAATCAGTCAATAAAAAATAACAACAAACTACACTATTCCATACTAAGTAATATTTTAAATTTAATCGCGACTGTCTTATCTACAAAGTTGATGAATTGGTATCTATTATGCTATCATACTACTACTATGTACTTACAGTGGCACCTTTGCCGACTTGTATAACCACGTACTCAGTTTTCACGGGCTGCAAATGGCGCTGCAGCAGCAGTGGCACCTCCACTGTCGATGAGCTGCCAAATTGCTCCTCTATTGCCACTTTTACTACTGGAGGAGCGCTCCTGGTAAGTTCAACGTAACATTTTCATACATATCAGCCCCTGAACGTCAATTGCTCAACATAGGCCTCTCAATAAACGGTCATATTAACGTAATTATATTTTATTAGCACCTGTTCACCCATTCCTGCCCATCCAATACCATTTACCCCTTAGACGTCTTTTGCGACACCCAAAGGTAGCGAATGTTTTGTCGATCCTTTGCCAAAAACTACACGGCCAAAAACTACACGGCCCAAAAACTACACGGCCCAAAACATCTTCATAATATGGTTAATCACTACTGCTCATAAGCGAGTGTTGCTGTTGGCGTTGTTATTCTTCTCCTTCAAAACCACTATAGGCCGAAATCATTCATCAATCTAATCCAAATGGTTTGAGGATATGTCACAAGATCAGATCAAGTTTTCAATCTTAAATCCAAAGATATTGGACAAGATTGATTTTAAATTTCGGCCGTAAATGGATTCGAATTGAGTTTTTACTGTTGGAGCAGTTACTTCTAGCAGTCAGGTGTTGACAGAAAAGTAATAATAAATTTACATTATGAGCTTTGAGCATTTAAATGGTAACTATCAGGCTGTAGCTATCCGGTTGCAAGGCGAAGGCCTTCTCATTCACTACCACGCTTGCTTACTGCGTATGACCACATCCAGATGATATCTAGGTTTCCCCGCAAATGTATTCCTTCAACTACAGTAGGTGTCCTATATTGTAATATTAACTAAGAAAATGTACAATTATTATATTAAAAAAGTCACATTGGTACATGCTCGGTTTTTAATCTGCAACCTAGTGTTCGAATCACCACGATGTAGAGTGTTCATACAGGGATCTACAATTAAACAATAAATCTCCACACAGGCGAGTTATACTCCTGTTCTAAACTTATTTTTATATAATAATCATACTTTCTCAAACACATAAGTAAAAGGAAGAGGTTCTCAATTCGAATATTGTATATTTATTTTTTATCTCATATCTCCGGCATTTATCACTTATTATCTGTTTTGATTTGCTCCTTTCAAGTTGCTTCAATGTAAATTTGGTCAATATATGTTGTATCATTACAAAGACGGACAATGGAACTCCTCAACGAGCAATTACTGACGTTATTATAAATAAGTTTCCGAAATACTAGATTTTTTTTAAACTGAGATGTTTAGGAGCTGGTGGTAAAAAAAGCTGGTGGTAAACCTGTACTAAAGGAGCTCCTGAACCTTTTCAACTCTGTTCTCTTTAATGGGAGAACTCCAGAGGCGTGGAGTGGGAGCGTCGTCGTTTTGTTCTTCAAAAAGGGTGACAAGACCCTTTTGAAGAACTATCGACCTATTTCGCTCCTAAGCCACGTCTACAAGCTGTTTTCAAGAGTCATCACAAATCGTCTTGCGCGACGACTCGACGAATTTCAACCCCCGGGACAGGCCGGGTTTCGAGGAGGGTATGGCACCATAGACCACATTCACACAGTGCGGCAGAGTATACAGAAGTCTGAAGAGTATAATCAGCCCCTGTGCTTAGCGTTTGTGGACTATGAGAAGGCCTTTGACTCTATCGAAACCTGGTCCATTCTGGAATCCCTGCAACGATGCCAAGTCGATTGGCGATATATCCAAGTGTTGAGATGTCTGTACGATACCGCCACTATGGCCGTCCAAGTACAGAACCAGCTGTCTGAGCATATCCCCCTGCATCGAGGTGTGAGACAAGGGGACGTTATTTCCCCCAAATTGTTCTCAAATGCATTGGAGGATATGTTTAAGACGCTGGACTGGAAAGGACGTGGCATAAACATAAACGGCGAGTACATCTCACACTTGAGATTTGCAGACGACATCGTCATAATTGCCGAATCATTGCAGGATCTAAACCAAATGCTGAACAGTCTAGCTGATTCTTCTCAACGCATCGGTCTCCGGATGAACTTGGATAAAACCAAGGTCATGTTTAACCAACATGTGGTTCCGGAGCCGATTGCGGTACACGACAACACTCTCGAAGTTGTCCAGGAATATGTTTACCTCGGGCAAACCCTGCAGTTGGGTAGAAACAGCTTTGAGAGGGAGGCCAATAGAAGAATACAGCTGGGCTGGGCGGCATTTGGGAAATCACGTCGAGTATTCTCGTCATCTATTCCACAGAGCCTAAACACTAAAGTCTTCAACCAGTGCGTTCTACCAGTCATAACATACGGTGCCGAGACGTGGACACTCACGGTAGGGCTGGTCCACAAGTTTAAAGTCGCTCAGCGAGCAATGGAGAGGGCTATGCTCGGAGTCTCTCTGAAGGATAAAATCAGAAATGAAGTGATCCGACAGAGAACCAAAGTTATAGCTCATAGGATTAGTAAGCTGAAGTGGCAGTGGGCTGGCCATATTAGCCGTAGAACCGACAACCGCTGGGGAAAACGTGTTCTTGAGTGGAGACCGCGTCTTGGTAAACGTAGTGTAGGACGCCCTCAAGCTCGGTGGAGTGATGACCTGCGCAAGGTGGCTGGCAGTAGCTGGATGAGAGTGGCCGAGGATCGCGATCAGTGGCATGCACTTGAAGAGGCCTATGTCCAGCAGTGGACTGCGATAGGCTGATGATGTATGATGTATGATGTTTAGGAGCTGCTGGATTGAACTACTCAAAAATAGGCTGAGGTTACTAGAGTTGCGGTTAAAATATTCGTTTACATTGAAGAATCTCATAAGGCTCACTCACGCGTCTAGTGAGCCGATCAAAATTAGTTTTTAGTGAAATTTAATTTAAAAATACTGACTACAAAAACTACAGCAAAAGAATAAAACAACGAAGTATTATGTTCAGTTTAAACTTATTTTTAAATAAACTTACTTAGCGACGATACGTTGCTTAACTTTTTCACTATTGGCACCCTTTTCAGTTTCCGGTGTCTCATCCACTTTATTTTCTTCCCCTCGATCAACTGGTTCAGTCTTTTCTATTGCAACTGCCGAGGAATTCTTCTCAAACGTTATTCTGTCAGAGAGCTTCTGTCCATCTCCATTTTCGTCATCCGAAAGTGGTTCTTGCTTACCTTCCCAACGGGTGGGTACCTGATTAGAAATTTATTTCAGTTTATGGAGAAATAGTAATGTTAGGTTTTCGCGATTATTACACGTTATAATAAAACACTTTTAAACGGATTACATCGCGTATATGTCAGACTTTTGTTTTTCCGTTTCGAATACTTTGTAGCATTAATCTGTAACGACACATGTCACTTGAGTCATCCTGCGACCACGACGTTTAAAAGTGTCTTATTATAATTATGGATAAATGTTAACATACCATCTTAATTATTGTGGCAAATGATTATCACGCAGATAATTGCCCCAGTGTGACGTCGAATGAGCATCAAGGCACACCATGCCTTGGAGAGTAAAATTACCTGTGTCCGGCATTATCGGCAGTCTCAATTTTGACAACTTCTGACTTAAGGGTTTCGTTATCCTGGGCGCCGGAAGAGGGCGCTGAACGATCTCCGGCCACCATGAAAAGCAGTGCGGGCGACGAACTAAGGTCAGTCCGTCACCCGAACAGAAACAGGCCCGAGACAGCGGCGCCTGTGTTCGGCGCGCGCTTCTCTGTCTGGCCGATACCTGCCCCGGCAGGCGCTCTAACGCTGACAAAGCGAACACCTCACCCCCAGCCAGCAGTAAGTGGAAGAACACCGTGGGGTTTTAGCCAGTAAGAGTCAGGTATTATCCCCCTCCGCCGTTCCCAAGGTGGAGGAAGTCCATGAGGATATCCTCACGACAAAAAAGGGTTTTGTTATCCCCCCGTATTTGAATTATTAAAGTCGCTCCGTAAAATATTATTGATATTAGAAAGAAGAGAGTAGTAAGTAGGTTGGTAAACGACTAAGCTAATGATTATATTTACGTCAGCAAGTCATTAGAATAACTTCTCTGTCGGGCTCTCCAGAGCAGACCTTAAGCTTGCTATGGATTAAATTCGTGTAAAACTCAGCTTGGAGCGGCCTCCAACAAGATGGGACAGACGATCTGATAAAGGTAGCTGGGAGTCATTAGATGCGGGTGTTGTGGAAATCTACGAGGGTCGCATTTGTTCAGCAGTGGACATCCTTTGGCTGATATGATTATGATGATGAATAAAATTCATACTAACCTCCGTCTGACTATTTTCAGTGAGCACACTGTTGGCTATGTTGTGTGCCGTCAGGTCATCCTCAGCCGACGTCTCAGGAATGATGTTAAATAGCTCAGTGACTAGATCATTCAGCTCCTTCTTTGATATCTTTATTATACTGTTGCTTAATGCTTCCTCGTCTTCGTCGTCTAGGAATGGAATTAAGAATGATTACCTTGCAGGTCCTTATGGTTTTCCTTTGTACACACGGCTACATACCAAGACATATATTTCCAGTATAAGCTGATCTCGCATTGTATAGACTTTCCGTACGATGAGAGATCAGCGTAAACTGAATATGTATACCTTAATATGTAGCCGTGTGGACTAATAATAAAGGTCTCACATCGAGTTATATTACAATAGTGTTCTGACTTCCTATGTTTATAGGAGTAGAAACTGATGAGAGAAAATAGAACATTTCAAATATAATAGCAATATTTAACATTAAAAGACAAACTAATCAACTTACGCGCATCAGCATCCGCAGCCACATTATACTCGGGGTCCGTTTCATCATCATCTTCGTTCTTCGAAGTGGAGGCCGGGTTGAGGCACTCACTCAAGAACTCGTTCCACAGATCATCGACAGCCGGCATAGGTAAATCGTCGGGAGGGACGAACGTGCTTTCTATATGCTCTATGGAAGTAGCGGAGAGACTCAACTTGGAGCGAGTGCGGAGGGCTATCGTTGCTTCTTCTTCTAAGTCGAGTTTCCTTCGAGTGGGCGTTGATATGTCCTGTCGTAAGATATAATTAACATAAATAAACAGGCACAATATTTAGTTCTGCTTCTTTAAATTGTTTGTGTGGTTTATAGAGTAAACCACCATTCTCCACCCATGGATGTCGTATAAGGCGAGTAAGGGTTGATATCAAGAGAATGGGCAGCATCATGCTTCCTGTGCTAATAACAACACACTGCGATCACCAATCCGCCTGCTAGGTGTGGTGATTATGGCAATATCCACAATGACAGCTTTGTAGTTATCATTGTGAGACCATGATAAGCAGTGGACATTTATGGGCTTCTGTGTGTGGAGTATATATCCCTGACAGGTGTCTTAATTACGTCTTAGGTACGTATGCCTGGATACCAAACTGCAAATTCAACCATACAAATTTTCACACCTATACAAATAAATAAAACTCTCTGGCAGCGTAAAAAAATCTGCGTAAATGGAGGAATTCATAGAACATTATCTATACAAATAAATAAAATTGAAGTGTCTGTAATGTGAAATATACACGGTACACATAACAATAAAACAATTTTTATATTTTTCGTCTTTCTGTTTGTTCCAGCTTCTCTCCGAAACGGCTAGACCGATTTTGACGGGACTTTCACTGGCAGATTGCTGAAGTCATAAGAAGTAACTTAAGCTACGACTTGATTCTGGCCACAGAGTGTCATTGAATAACACGTGTGTCAAAAATATTTTGTTATTTTTGAGTAATTTTGTGACTTATCGTTTTGTATATTCCTGTTATCCGATAAAAGATTTCTGTTTTGTGTATAAGTATTTATAATCGGTAGTCGTCACTATGGACAAGAACAAACCTCCCGACCCTCCTGATATCTCAAGACCTTCAACCCCTATATCTGGCTTCACCTTCATTGACGCAAATTCCAATCCCCCGAGTCAAATTGCTGACACCGGGTGTACATTAAGCGGATCACTAAGTCCCCAATGCCAACCAAACACGCGCAAACGTCCGGTTAATGAAGAGGTAACGTCAAATCGTAATTAATAAAAAATTTGTAAGAGATAATACCACTGAGTGGCATCCGACAGAAACTTGTGTCATCACTTTTGATGGACAAGTTTTACCTAATAGAATCTTTTGTTGCTACACTGCCTTACCTGTACAGCAATATATTTATCCTACCATTCAATGTCGTAAGTGTTGTAGATTCGGTCACGTAGAATTTTTGTGCCGGTCCAAACCTCGCTACAGCAAATGTGGCCGCGACCACCCTGGTGTTGGATGCTCTATTTCTGAAAATGATGCTTTTTGTGTGCTGTGCTCTGGCAGTCACTTTGCCAATAGCAGGGCCTGTCCGGAGTATGGTAGACAGAGAGCCATAAAGACTGTTATGGCTGAGAAGACTATTTCATATGCTGAGGCCAGTAAATGTATCCCTAATGCAACTCGCAGTTATGCAGACATCACAAAAACAACATCGTCTACATCTCAGTCATACCGCAAAACAATTTCCCTAAAGCCAAAGACTCATACTGCCCTTTCTCCGTCTTATGATAAAGCTGCTCATCAGCTGCTAACTAGTACCCCCCAATCTTCTCAGCCTAATGGATGCCTTTTCAACAATCAGCTCTTTGAAAATTCTGACAGTTTGTCTACTATTATTGAACTTCTCATCAAACTTCTGACAACTTTTATGTCTTCTAATATATCCCAATCACCGTCCAACGTTGCTGATAAACTTATATCATTACTTTTAAATATTAAAAATGGCAGCTTCCCAAGTGTTTCTGCAATGGAACGTGAGGAGCGTGTGGCATAAAAAACACGACCTCATATACCTACTCAATAAATATAAGCCATTGGCTTGTTCCATTGCGGAGACTTGGCTTATTCCAAGTCTTAGTTTTCGTATACCACACTTTAATATCCTCAGATGTGATCGATCTGATGGCTATGGAGGCTCGGCTCTATTCATAAATAATCGTGTCCCACTTGTGTCCGTGTCTATACCTCTGCTTGATATGGATATGAGTATTGTGGCAGGTAGGGTTGAGGGTACAACAATCATTTCTGTTTATATTGCTCATCCTCATCAACGATTTCTATCTATATTACGGGGTTTATTGCGCAGTATTAATGGCCCTGTCCTTGTTATGGGTGACTTCAACTGTCACCACTTTAGATGGGGCTCTGAACGTTGTGATTCTTTTGGGGAAGGTTTAGTTAACATTTTAGATGAGCTTAATCTGTGCATATTAAATGATGGTTGCCCAACTCGCAGAAGCCTTCCTGGTCAGCAGAAAAGCTGTGTTGACCTCACATTTTGCTCGCTTGATATTGCCGCCGCATCTCACTGGGAGTGTCTAAATTCATCTCATGGTAGTGACCACTATCCTATTATTATATCAATACAAGGAAAAACATATTTAGAAAAGATGTCTCCTCCACTTTTGAGGTATAATTTGTCCAAACCTAATTGGACAGAATATGCATCAACTCTGGAGGATAAAATTGACGTGCTTCCAAATTTAGTTTCGGAAAATTTCGAGGACTCTGGTCACTGTTATGTTAAAACTTGTTATGAGAGCTTTGTTTCGGCAGTCACATCTAGTGCCGATTCCTGTTTTCCTCTTAAAAATAGTGCCCGTAATAAAATTCCATCACCACCTTGGTGGGACCAAGAATGCACCATGGCAATCAGGGAAAGAAATGAGGCGGAAAAGTTATATGATGAAGAGATGATCAATGAAAATCTGATTGTTTACAAACATGCTCTCGCAAAATCACGAAGATTACTGCGGAAAAAGAAACGTTCAGGGTGGGTAAATTTTTGTAACTCCTTATCCCCATCTACGGAGATACTCGGGAGATAGCCGAACGATTTTTTGACAAAATAGCTCCGCCTTATGTACCATCTTCATCAGAAAGTTACCTCTCACCCGTGAGGTCAACAGAGGATCCATTTGATAAGCCATTTACTCTAGATGAATTAAATTCAGTTTTACAACATGTCCGTGATTCTGCTCCTGGTATTGATGGTTTAACTTATTCGTTTATAGCTCGTGCTGGCCTCAATGCAAGGAAATACTTTTTAGAAATAGTAAACTTTTGTTATTGTAATAGTTGGGTCCCAGATCAATGGAAATGTCAAATCATTATTCCTCTTTTGAAACCAGGCAAACATGCAGATGACCCGAATGGTCTTAGACCAATTGCTTTGTCATCAGTATTGGTAAAATTATTGGAACATTTAATAAAGAATCGATTAGAGTGGATTGTTGAGTCCAGAGATTTACTGCCGAACTCACAATATGGTTTTAGGAAAGGGTTCAGTACTATGGATAGCGTTGGTGTTTTACTAACGGACATTCGTATATCCTTATCCAAAAATGAATCAGTAGTCGCAGCATTTCTTGACATATCTTCCGCATACGATAATGCCCTTCTTTCCATTCTCAGACAAAAATTGTATCAGCTAAGACTCCCGGTCAAGATGGTGCTGTGTATATGTGCACTTCTTATGTCCCGTTCTTTGGTTTTAAGGGTTCAGGGTGAGGAATTTGACCCTAGGTTAACTTGGAAAGGGTTACCGCAAGGTTCCGTTTTAAGTCCTTTGCTGTATAACTTGTACACAGCGGATATTGGTACTTGCCTTAATATTGATTGCCACATTTTACAATATGCTGATGACCTGGCTCTTTATGTTACTAATGAATCAATTACTGATGCAGCTGTATCTCTCTGCCATTCTCTAGATTCTCTGAATCAATGGCTAATAAATCATGGTATGTGTTTATCTCTGCCCAAAAGCTCGGTAATAACATTTTCTCGCAAAAAGCGTATTCCTCAAATTTCAGTTGTTATCCAGGGACACAGTGTACCAATAGCCACAAAAGTAAAATTTTTAGGTGTTTATCTGGACTCCAAATTGACTGGCAAGCAACATATAAATTATCTGGTGCAAAGGTGCGAAAGGATTATCCCAATTCTAAAAGCTCTTGCGGGCGTCTGGTGGGGTTCTCATCCCTATACCATGAAATTAGTATACAATGCCTTAATCCGAAGTGTTTTGGATTACGGAACGTTTCTTTTGATTCCGTGTAACAAAGGAGCTTTGGCAAGTTTGGATAAGGTGCAAGCTAAGTGCCTTCGGATTATCTTAGGTTGCATGAAGTCTTCTCCACTCAATGCGTTGCAGGTTGAGTGTGCTGATCCACCTTTAGCTCTAAGGAGACAATATTTGGCATCTCGTTTTTTTAGCTCGAGTAATCACCAAATCTACGCATCCTCTTCTACACAAACTAGGTGTTTTAGATGATAAATGCAATAGTTCAAATTACTGGTATAGTAAAGACACCCCTCTGATTATTAAAACCTTTCGTCAGTACCAGAACTTAGAGGATCCTATCATTCAATATCCCAGACTTTCCCTTTTCAATTTTGAATATGATATTTTATGTTTCAAACCAGACATCCTTTTCGATATTGGTATATCTAAAAAGTCTACTACAGCGAATTCGGTCTTTAATGCGCTGATTAGTGAACGTTGGAATGGTTTCGAAATATTTTTTACAGATGCATCCAAATTGACCGATTCCAGTTGCACAGGAGCTGCGGTATACTACCAAAACTCCAGAATATTTTTAAAATTCAAATGCCCTAAGGAGGCTTCTGTCTTCACGGGTGAATGCGTGGCTATTTTGGAAGCATGCCTTTTTATAGAATCGCACAATATTATTAAGGGTGTAATTTTCACGGATTCCTTGAGTTGTCTTCAAGCTTTGAAGCATAGTCCTTTTAAGAGTAAATTAAACAGTCCTCTTCTTTTTCAAATAAAAAAATGTCTTTTCTCTTGCAAAAATAATAATAAAATTATTCAATTGGTTTGGATACCGGGTCATTCTGGTATCAAGGGAAATGAATGCGTTGACGCATTCGCAAAAAACGCGGTCACATCTGAATCTGCTGATCTCAAACATTATAGTTATTTGGGCTATGATTTGCTGAACCTTCCAAAAAGGTATTTGCAGGCTTCATGGCAAGTTCAATGGAATAACACGGGTAAAAATAAGGGTCGTTTTTATTATGCAATCCAACCCAGCATACCTCTAAAACCATGGTTTTATCGGTATAAGAAGGTTTCTAAAACAGTTATATCTGTCCTTTGTAGACTCCGTGTAGGTCATTGTTGTTCTCCTGTCTTTTTACATAAAATTCATGTCAGAGATTCATCTCTGTGCGATTGTGGGTTGGAAGATGGTACTTTAAACCATTTATTTTTTAAATGCCCCAAAAATGATCCATGTCTTGATTTATACAGCCATCTTCCTAAATTAAAAATCCCTATACCAATAAACTTTTCTTCTTTACTGACATATTCTTCTTCTGAGCTTTTAGAAACTCTGATGATTTTTGTCCGTAGTAATGACATAAGATTGTAACTTGGTACTTGCCTAAAATATTCAATAAATTCTGTATAATGTACAGAACGTCACGTCACGTTTTAATCAATTAGTTTTTTTTTCATGACACTACTGACATTGGCAGAATTGTCGACACCGGCACTGTTGCCATATTGAAAAATTGAATTGAATTGAATTGAACTTAAGCTACTTTTTCGGGTTCCGAACGTCCGAAGGAAAGAAACGGCGGTAACCTCATAGAATCACCCGTGTGTCTGTCTGTCTGTTCGTCTGTTACAGCCAATTTGCCCCGAATCTACTGGACCGATTAAGTTGAAATTTGGTACACACATGGATTTCGGCGACCCAAACACGGACGTGTAACTTAATTAAATTAATTTTGAATATGGGGGTCACTTTAGGGGCAAATAAAAAAATTTCAAGAATAAACATTTGCAACTGTACCGTGCCATGTCACATATGATGAAATGACTTAGTGTGAGCGTCTCAAAAGTATTTATTTTATCATTTTAAAATGTATAGTTTTAAAGTTACTTAAGAAAATATATGAAAATTGACCCCCTTATCACCGAAACTACTGAGCCTAAACTTTTGAAAAAGATATCGATATTAGCTCTATACCTATAGATTACAGGAAAACGTATAAGTAGTCTATGGTCTTAAAATATCTTGGTAAATCTTTCAATATTGTGCGTACAAACTTACGTTTGCGGTTGGAATGTATTGAACTACGATGTTAAGTTTGTTCTTGGGATAAGTTATTGGTACAAGACCGAAATCAACAATAGACATTATATTCAGCAATTACGGAACCCTCTCCACGCGAGTTCAACTCGCACTTGTCCCGGTTTTATTTTAGACAAAAAAAAATTAGGGTTCCGCGCATTTTTTTTATATTATACTGTATATTTATTCTTTATGCACAAACATATACAGAGGCGGTGTACAGGGATCAACTGTCTATGCCGAAGTACTATAAATAACTTACAAATAATCCGATTTCTTTTAAATTATACGGGGGGTGAAACTGCGGAGCACAGCTTGTTTATAATAAGATTAAGGTAAAAGATTTAACTATAAACTATAACAATGTACCTGTGGTACTTTGAAGGGTCCATCTTTAATGACCTTCGGGCTCGTGCTGTTTTGGCTCCGTGGTGTAGCCGGAGTCCGAGGCTGCGAGTCCAGATCACTGCACGATTCCATATGGTCATCGTCGCTCTAATATAACAGAAAATTGTATGTTGTTTTAATAAAATAATCTTGAAAGGGTTGAAAATACTATAGTCAGAATATGATTCACGAGTAGAGGGTTAGTAGTAAAGAAGACGATATAAAAGTTACTACTTTAATTCCAATTTGACACTATTAGCTAATATGGTTACTAAAAACAATCGAAGTTTTCGATTGTTTCGTTTATTCGATTAAATCGAATAAAAATGGCTGTTGTTTGAATGTTATTCGGTTGTTGGTAGATTGTTATTCATCACTGTGCCGAGCTCACTGTAGAAACCATGTTGATTGTCGAGCTTGTTTTTAGACCTTATATTGAAGACTTGCGCGCAATCGATCATTGAACATTGTAGACGATCCCAAGCTCACAAGAGATCTAGAATCCCAACGTTTGAGGAGACTGCCTCCCTGTATGTGTTCTACCGCTTGTACGACGGACAATGTTCTAAGGAATTGTTTAATATGATGCCAACGGCTACTTTCTATCATCGCACCTCTCGCCATCGGTCATCAGTTCATCCACATACCCTAGAGCCAATATGGTCTCGTGCCGTACGGTTTCAAAGGAACTTTCTCCCGCGCACACCCAGGTGGAATCAGTTCACTACCGAGGTTTCCCCAAGAGACTGGACACACTGGACATGGAGCTCTTCAAAAAGAGCGTGAAAAGTATTTTACAGGGCCGGCAAAGCGCGAGTGAGACCTCTGGTGTTGCAAGTGTTCAAAGGTTACGGTAACTGCTTACCATCAGGCGGTCCGTGTGCTTGTTTGCCACCTTAGAGGTTTACAACAAAAAAATATAGTTTAAAAAACTAAAAAAAGACGCTTTGAAGATAACCGAACTAAAAAGTAGAAAATAGTTTTCAATAAGTTCAAAATAACAATAGAGTGATTAAAAAAATAAATTGAGAAAATATGTGGGGTGCTTAATGTCAATTGTGGTAAATATTTGTAAAAGTAGCATCATCATGAAAATATCTGATAAAGCACGCCACGCTTTTTAACAAACAATTTTTTAAGTTTATCTTACTTTTTGAAAATTATTTTCTACTTTTTAGTTCGGTTATCTACAAAAGCGTGCTTATTTTTCGTGTGGCGAACTACAAAAAAACATTTTTTGTTTTGTTTTGAGCATGGCTGAATGTCCATGTTGCCTGTCCATAGTCTCAATAACTCCGGGTGGTAATTATTTACCCAAGCATCTTCCTTTCGACGTATAAGTTAACTAATTCTCCCTCCATTACGGTTAAAATCATCTGAAGAATGAGACACTATTCGAGTCTCATCGCAGTCTTCCTGTGGAAAATTGAATCGATATTTTTTGGTGGATTTTTGATGGACATCGATGAATTTGTCATTTGTGCAAGTTTGTGTATGTCGATGAAATTGTATTTTTTTCCGGGTATCCGAGATAATCTAATCCTGAGGATCCTGGCGAGGATAATGGAATAATCTATTTAAATTATTGCATTGTCATCGATCTTTGATAAGTGTGCGAAGTTTCTAATCAATCCGACGTTTTGAAAGGGATGAAAA
Source organism: Diloba caeruleocephala (assembly GCA_947459985.1). Lineage (NCBI taxonomy): Eukaryota > Metazoa > Arthropoda > Insecta > Lepidoptera > Noctuidae > Diloba > Diloba caeruleocephala. The sequence goes on along the minus strand of OX381621.1, from coordinate 7,149,917 downwards.
TCGAGTTCAAAAAATCTGTCACATAGATACATACCAAGCTAATAAAAGCGTGTTAAAAACAACATTCATTCGATTGTTATTAGGCGACGACGAATAAATCGGCTATAATAATACACGACCTCATAAATTATTGTAGAATTATTTGAATGTATTTCTAGTAACAATCTCCCATTGCTACACCATATCTGTTTTCATAGCTAACACCTCCTCCTGATATTTTCTTTACTTTAAACAATAGATACAACAAGAATGGAAAGTGATATCTTTGGTACTTATTAAATGAAACTTTAAAAATATTAATTGTTCAAACTACTGACTGGAACTTCCTCGTTTGTCGGCTCATACTCTTCGTCATCCTCATCTTCCGGTAACTCCTGGGCAATAAGAGCTTTCACTTCAGGCCTGGTCTTAACTGGAATATGCTTGATGGGAGACAGCTCCAAGTTCTGCAAGTTCCATGCTGCTGTCTTTGGAGACACTCTCCTTAACTCCCTAAATAATAAAACATTGTTAAAAAGATTGACATTATAATTATCATCATAATTAACATAGGCCTCTGAGCACGTTCCTCGGCTTTTCTCATCCAGTTCATGCCAGCCACCTAGCGTGAGGGCGCCATACACTACGTTTGCCGACCCTCGGTCTCCACTCAAGAACACGTTTGACCCAACGGCCATCAGTTCTACGGCTAATATGGCAAGCCCATTGCCACTTCTGCTTGCTAATCCGATCGGAGTCGGATCACCTCGTTTCGGATTCGATCCTTCAGAGAAACGCCAAGCATAGCCCTCTCCATATTTAAACCTTGTACGATTGCCATAAGTCTTATGATGTGAAATCGCAAATTAAAAAGGTATTGCCACAGTTAGGTAAAATTCCCCTCCGTGATGTGCCTAAAGGGCGTGGCAACAATGGGCGGCTCTAGTGTGACCTTACGAGGACCTGGGGCCCCCCTTCGGTGCTGAAGATGATCCGCTCCAGTGGTTAACAACTCAACTGCGTTCGCCAACCCGCCTGCCAAGCGTGGCGATTATGGCAAAACCCCCCAATGAGCACACAACACACCGATATCGGTTGTGGTGATCTTTGAGGGAGGCCTGTGTCCAGCAATGGACTTTATTCGGCCGAAATGATGTTATCTGTACTATTTACAATTGGCTTATTTCATAATCATTCAAAGCTGTTCAAGTTTGGATTTCTTTTGTAAAAAATAACGCACGTACTGTCCTCCCGCCATAAGTCGTCAAGACACTAATGTATTGCGTTCCAAGCATGCGCCACAGGCGTTGCTTGTGACATTTCAGGGTATTCTTTATTATTCAATAAATAAGACAGTAAAGAATACGAATTGTTACAGACGTTATTCCGATTTTTGGTGTAAAATTCATGCCTGTCTATTGAGCCATTGTAGAGAGAAAATTCAATTTAGGTTACAACTTTAAACTGCCTATTTACTTTTTCGTTTTTCCAACAAACAAGATTATGAAAATTATGAGTAAATTGGCCATGGCCAATTTTAAACAATACGAATTTTCTGTGATGACCTTAAGTATACCATATATTTTACATAGCCAGTGCATAAAAGGATTAGTCAACAAAATCCTCTTTACTTACGCTATTTTTGTGATTTCAGCGATATAATTGGCCGCGGCTCGGTACATCCATACCGACTAACGCGGTATACAGACTGGGTTTTTGAGATGAGATGACCAAACACCAAATCCAAAACGAAAAAAAAAGTGATGTAAGGAGTCCTGAGCTCAATATATAGGAGAACAAAAATTGTGTGTTTACTTTTTTATGTTACTTTTGTCGTAAATACACCAGATTGGTTTTTCAAAATTATGACACCTGCATTATTACACCAACGGATTTTATTGCTAATAAGGATCAACACTTGCAAAGGAATGTATTATTGAAAATGATAGGAAATGGCTCATGTTTACAATTTATTTGTAGTTTTGTTTGTTAAATCTAACTTGAACCTATTTGTAAAGGCTCGTAATATCTACACTTTTTTATAGTGGGAAAATCCTAATGGACTTCCTCCGCCTTGGGAATGGCGGAGGGGCATGCCGGACTCAAACCGGCTAAAACCCCACGTTGACCTCTAGCCAGGGATGAGGTGTACGCTTTGTCTGTAGTTGACCGTGCCCCCGGCAGATATCGGCCCGGCACTATATGACGGGCCCCTTCCCTGAGCGACCTTGCTGGCCGCACCTATCCTACTGAGAGGCGGGCGCGGAACACACGCGCCGCCATGTCGGGCCTGATTCTGTTCGGGCGACGGACCGCCCCAAGTTTGTCGCCCGCTCCACATTGTAGCTGGAGATCGTTCGCGCCCTTCTGCGGCGCTCGCGCCCAGTGCGTTTTCTGCGGCGGGGATCAGATGTGGTCTCCTTCCGTCCCCGCTCTGCCACCTCCTTTGCTTCCATCACGTCTTCGTAAAAAGAGACGACGGCATCTCACGCCCTCTCACTTCGGATGATGGACTGAACCACGGTGGGAAGCGAGCGGACACCCCCTTCGACCGCCACGACGAGATCACGGCGCTGCGTTGTCCAAGCTGGGCACTCCAACGTGTGCCGCGCCGTGTCATCCGGCCACTCTCCGCAGTGATGACAACCGGGCGTAATTTCTAGGCCTATTCGACGCAGATACTTGTACGGTACACCGAAACTCCGAAACCCCGAAACTCGTAATATAAGACGAGGAGAGTGATTAGTCCTAAAATTGATCCTAAAAACGACATTGTTAAAAAATATGTTTCTATAAGTGATCATCATCATCATATCAGCCAAAGGACGTCCACTGCTGAACTAGGCCTACCCCATAGAGTTTCATAAAATATGTGCATAAAAATTTAATATAGGCGACCATCCGACATCCAGGATCTCCCTCTACCGAAATTTAAACAAAATGTAAAAGATTTAGGTACTCTTAAGAAATATGATCTACTCGAAAAATTAATGTATACAAAAATAATAAAAATTGTAAGTGTAAAAGTGTGACATTATTTTAACAATTTACAAAATGATTATAATTTTTTTAAACGGTCATAGTAAATTTACTATACGAATAAATAAAATTGAACTGTCTGTTTGTAATGTCAAAATAACAGGTTTTTACTAAATGCATTTGAAAGGGTATACGGTACCTAAGTAATAAGCGTGGCGATTATGGCAAAACCCCCCAATGAGCTCAAAACACATCCATATCGGTGGTTGTGATGATCTTTGGGGGAGGCCTGTGTCCAACAGTGGACTTCATTAGGCCGAAATGATGACGGTACCTACGACAAAAAACTATTTTGAATTATTTTGTCTGTCTGTCTGTTTGTTGGCTGGCCATAGCAATGGCTGTACCGATTTGTAAGAGACTTTCACTGGCAGATAGCTAATTTTATAAGGAATAACTTAGGCTACTTTTATTTTTGAAAAATAATTAGGATTCCGCACAAAAACATTAAATCTTACAACATAATTACAAGAATCCAATATATATACATACTCTATATCAAGTGTCTATGCCGAAGTACTCTAAGTTATATATAACTAATCGCATTTCTTTTTAATTAAACGGCGGGTGAAACCGCGGGTCCCAGCTAGTTATTTATATAATTGACACTAAGCACTAGGCATAAACATTATAGATATTTTTTAATATGTTATGAATTTGATTTTAATCTTCGTTTTATTATGTTATAATTCTTCATATCCCAAAATGTAGACTAAATAGAACAATAAGATCTGAATAATATAATATGTAACAGCACTTATTGTATTTACTCTATTTAAATGTCAATAAATAAATATATAGATACATTTAATTCCTAACACTAACCAAACAAGGATACCTATTAAAACTTATTGTTCAAAATTAGTAGAATTTTAATTATAAATAACAATTACAGAGAAGAGAAAAGTTTGATTAGTGTCAGGATATATATTCAAATAAAAGTCAATTGTAAAAATGAGCCATTTCCTTTCATTTTCAATAATACATTCCTTTGCAAGTTTGTAGTGTGTGTTATATCCATTGGTGTAGTAATACAGGCCGTCATAATTTTGAAAAAGCGATTGGGTCATTTTCCCTCTCAAGTAACAGATTAAAATATGAAAATATGCAAAAAATAAAAAGGAATAAATCAAGCTCATTACTCCTTACATGGTTTTGGCCATACAATCCCATCTCAAGATTGATGGAGGATACTCACTTAACTTTAGCCCTTGTTAGTTTTGGTCTCAAACTATTATCTTCTGGACTCAAGTTTTCTGCTTCTTCACGCAGTTTGACAAGCGCCAGAACACGATCATTTGTCACCACTTTCTAAAATCACATACTAGATTTTAGTTCCTTAATCCTAATTGACAATTACGGGCATCATCATTTCGGCCGAAATAGTATACATTCAGTGAATCACAAGACATATAGGAATAGCTGTTATTTCTATTTATTATGAAGAATGCAACATTCCCAGTTAGAATTTCACAAGCCAGAGCAATCACCAGATTGGTTTCTTTTTGCATAAACTAGTCTAGAGAGATGCCGAAAAGTGAAACTATGATTCGCAGTATAATAAGGACCCATACTTTCAGACATGCCTCTCATTCAAAAACTTGTTAGATTTTAACGCTAGTAGAATTGCTATCAAATATTTTGATAGAAAACAAAGAATAAATATGTGTTATTTACAACAAAAAAAAATACTTAGAAATAAATAAATAGATCAATAGGATAGGATCTCTTAAAAACTATTCTAGTCGTATAATTTTGTTCTTAACCGAAATATAACATTACACTCAATATGAATTGATTTAGTAGGTAGGTAACTATTGGTAGGTAATTTATAATAAATGCTTGCATGAAAGTGTGTTTCCGGAGGTGTGGAAGCTGGCTAACATTACGCCGGTGCACTAGGGGATATTGAGCAATATAGACCTATTTCAACTTTGTCGACCTTGTCAAAGCTTTTTGAAAGACGTGTACACAATGAAATTTACCCAATATTGCATAATATCATTATCCCTGAACATGGATTTGTTAAACGCCGATCAACAATATCTAACTTGATGATATTTACCAATTATTTATTTGAGATATCGATAGACGTCTGCAGGTGGATGCGGTCTACACTGATTTCAGAAAAGCTTTCGACAGGGTCGATCATAATATTCTTCTGAACAAGATTGCTTTTAATGGGATACGTGGAAATTTGTTGCGCTGGTTCACATCCTACATTGAAAATCGGACACAAAGGGTCGTTTTCAATGGTCATCAGTCTAACACTGTGTGTATAACTTCCGGAGTTCCTCAGGGCTCAATCCTGGGACTACTTTTGTTCACTATTTATATCAATGATATCAAAACATGTTTTAAAAATGCAAAGTTCGTAATGTACGGTGACGATTTAAAAGCCTTTAAGTTGATACAAACCATAGATAATATCATTTCAAGAGGACTTGGATAGACTCACCAATTATTGTACAACCAATAAACTGCATCTCAGTATCCCAAAATGTAATTATATTAATTTTACTAAAAATAAGTCGACAATTTACTTTAACTACAACCTGCACAATGTTGCTTTAAACAAAATCTCTATCGTTAAAGCCCTGGGTGTGCTCTTTGATGGTAAGCTTTCCTTGAATCAACATGTAGATAGTATAATTAACAATGCGTTCAGAATGTATGGATTTGTGATGAGATTTTCTACCGAATTTAAGCGTCCCTCTACCTATGGAATACGCTGTCCCTATTTGAAATCCCTTCTACGCAAATTTCTTCGTACTATGTACTGCAGGTGCCATGGGTCCGCGGGATCGGGAGAGGGCCGATCCCGCACGGAGAAGGACGAGACGGCGCCGGGGCAACAACCGTCCCGGCTCCCAAGTCCAACACGCCTGAGCCCCCTGCCGTCAATTCATGGTGGGGGGCCACGGGGGTCGCGGGTGCGCAGATTGGGGAGTCTGCGTGCTCACACCGTGCGACCCCCGGGAAGACGGTGGCGCGCACGTGGTCACGTGCCGCCGTGTGCGCAGCACAGCGCAAAGCGAGGCTTGGGGGGATCCTTTACAATCCTCCCCGAAAAGTGCCTGAGGGGGCGACCTTTTTACAGTCGCCTTCCCTCCGCTAGAGGGGGTGACCGCTTTACAGTCATCCCTTCCGTGATGTGCCTAAAGGCGTGGACCAATGGGCGGCTCTAGTGTGATCTTACGAGTACCTGGAGCCTCCCTTCGGTGCCGAAGATGATCGCTCCAGTGGTTTTAGCCGGTAGGAGTCCGGCATACCCCTTCGCCCTTCCCCGGGGTGAAGGAAGTTCCATGTAGATGATGTGTGTGATGTGATGTAGTTCCGCTTTCTCTTCTGGATCGGGCAAGATCCCATGATCGACCTCTGACCATGCCACGAAGTTGGCACCTGCGACGAGCATCTTTCGATCAAGCTGTGTGAGGGCCACGACTGCGGGCTAGGACCTGGACGGCTTGGGCCAGGCGGACGGAGGGCCACGTCAAAAACTTCCGTGGCGGTCGTCCCCCGTCTGTGCCGCCTGGCCACAGACGTAGCCATTACAGGTCCACGACCGACTCCCCCTGCCACCTAACGCAGGTACTAACGGACCCCCGATTCAGCAATCGGAGGTCAAGCAATGCCGCCCAGTCTTGTATTGTCCTTCCCCTTGGTCCGTCCCGATGGTTGCCCCAAGCTCTAGAATGAGCGTTGAAGTCCCCCAGGACGAGCATTGGACGGGGAGAGCATTTACAGCGAACGGTATGCGCCACGCCGTCCAAGTATCCCTCGAAGTCGCGAGAGACACGTTAGGGGAGACGAAGCAGCGCACTACTGTCAGAGGTCCCCATTCTACAGCGACAAAGCCCTGTCCCCTGTCCAACAGCGAGTAGGGTAGCCCACGTTTAACCCCAGCCCATTAGACGGCGACGGAGTTCCCGGCGTCCCCGAACCCGCGAGGCTGTTCCTGGACGACGTAGGGCTCCGCCACAACCACCAAGGCAACCGACCACTCAGCAACAGTCTGCAGCAGTAGATTCTGCGGGTTGCAGCAGTGGTTCAGGTTGCCTTGATAGATTCTTAGGGCTGGGAATGAGACTTTCCCATTGCCTCCGGTGGGTCTGTGACAGATGGTGCTGGCGCATTCGTCTCCTGCTAATTGGCAGTGGCAGAGGGAGCTCGCTTCCCCCTCTTACCTTGCTGGGCACCGCATGACTTGCTGCCCAGCCTATGCCCTGCAGGCAGTCTGAAGTCCGCGCATAGCAGACAATTCTGTGACTGCGCCGTACACTGCTTCGCTTTGTGACTCTGGCTGCCACAAAGCAGTGGTCGCTGCGGTCAACACCCCCATGGGTGGCGCAATGGAGGCGCACATGCCCGAGTTCAAGGCATCGGTAACACTGCATGGGCCCTGCCGCCAATGCCTCGACCCTGGCCGACACCCACCCCACACAAACACGTGAGGCGGATGCTACATTTCTTGCTGCCACCAGTGGGCAGCGCACCCAAATGGTGCCCAAGGACACGGATGAGTGGCGAATGTTAGCCACCTACAGGTATCACAAAAACTGCTTACAGGATTTAGTTTCACTATATCCATAAGATCCAGTTTTTGAATAATATCTGCACATCTGGCACACTGGTGGTAGGTCTCTTATTGAAAGAGGCCGGCTAGGTCCGTACCACCTCAGTGCCAGATATTCACTACTAAGCAGTAGTGTTTACACTTTAGAGATTACTGTACTCTGGTTAGCTAGTGAAATTACTGGGCATATGATACTAAATAACTTCACGTCTCAAGATGATGACCATGGTGTGATGCTGTGCAGGATTAGTCCTGGGTAGAATTCTAATTGTTATGGGTAGGCGCTTACCACCAACCGATCGACTTGCTCGTTTCGTAACAAAGTTGTCTAAAAAAACATCTGAAAATAGTAGTCCTTAACAAACTGTGTCATTGCATCAATAATGTGTGCATAAGAAATGTAAACAAATGCATGCAATGGCAAGAAAATTATTCTCTCTTCTACTGCCAAGTATTTCTTTTCAATTTTTGGAAACATTAGTTTCACCTCAAATTTAACAATGCATTCATTCTCATAAATCTAATACAAACATACCAGTTCTATTGAGAAATATAATAAGATAACTAAATTTAACATTCCCATTCATTGAGAATAATTATATTTAGAACCATTGTATTGATAGCCACAATAACAACCAATAGAGGCAATGATTAGTTAAAATATTGTAGTTTCATTGAATGTTCCCCTGGTTCTCCTGATGCATGAATTTACATCATACAGCAGAATAAGACACAAAAATCAATTGTAATTTGTTTTAAAATGTTAGTCTACAATATTTTAGCAGTAACAACACAGTCCCAGATTTGTTACCTTTAAAATTTTTCTGACACTGGTCTCATCCAGATTATTTTTAATGGCTGAAGCATGGAGACTTTTCTCCACCTCCAGAGTGTTCTCTGGAAGAACATCTTCATAATCGCTGCTACTTTCACTGGTCCCACTAAAAAAGTAATATTTTTTTACTTAAAATAAAATTAAGACCAAAAGACAATTAACCATTCACACTAATTTTGAAACCTAGTGATATTTTATATTTTCCTATGAGTTTAAAAAAAACTGTCATGTACTAAAAACATTTTTAAAAAACTGACAGAAATTTTACACGCATACTCTCTTCATCATTACTTTCACCTGAGGTCATGCAAAAACTGTGAATGACATTCTGATTGAATTACTCCTAATTCAGTTTAAAACGGCATTATTAGCAAAAATGGCAAGAAAAACAGGATTGTGCAGACAAAAAGAAAACCGTCGTTCTTGACGAGCATAAATATACCGTGATTATTATATAAGTTATAAGAAGAATCATACAGAATAGAGATACAGAAGCATACTACATTATCAAATTATTAAATCACAACACTGATGATATGGATACAAATCCCACCGTTTTCTTTTTTTACCGCGGTTTTTAGGTTTACTCTTCACAGAATAATTTTCTTTGCTAGAACCAAGATTTTCATTGGTAGATTTAACGTTCTCTTCGTTTTTATTCATGATAACCCTTTATTCCATAGTTAAGTTATGAAAAATATTGAACTCGAGATATACTAAAATGAGAATCTAAACATTTATTTACAATATGAACTGTCAGTGAATTGCAGTGTTGCCAACCCCTACAGAATTTTTCCCCAAGATCATTTTAAAATCCCCCTAAAAACCCCTAAGTATTTTTTAAGTACCTATAGCTAGTATAGTTTGTTTAGGTTTTCAAATACTTTTTATTGATGTAGGTAGTAAGTATATAAGTAACTATTTTTAGCGCATGAAATAAAACAATAATTATGCAATATTATATCATCATCATGTCACCTCAAAAAACGTCCACTGCTGAACAAACGCCTCCTACATAAGATGACCGGAAGGCTAGAGTTTAACAGAGGAGACGCTGCTGTCCAACCTTCTGGTTTCCCTTTTAGTCCCTTAGTCGGCTTTTACAACTTCCATGGGAAGAAATGGAGCGGTGCCATATTTTAAATTCTAAATCTAATTATTATTTCTAAAACAGCATCGTCATCGTCGGCAGTGACCTCAAAGGTGCTAGGGCGAGGAGCATTTTTTTTTTAAATTAACCTGTATCTGAATGCTTTTCACATATTTTCTGAATATTTGAAGTTTATGGAAGAACCAAAACAAAAATTATTATTTTTAACCAACTTATTTCTTTTAACTAAAGGTTAGAATGAACCCAAACAAAATAAATGAGACGAGTGAATTGAATTCAAGCCTACGAAAAAAGAAACACCAAATTTATTTCATTATTTATGAATGAATGAGCAGCGTAGAGTTTGTATTCTCTTTGGAATGAGCGACGCGGATGAACTCGACAGGCGTACCGTTCATCCTAGGCTGCGTTCAAAAATATATAAACAAGTGCAAATTGGCAGCGTTCAGAAATAAAAGAACTATTAGTTTACATTATTATTAATCCATCCCCCCTAAAAAAAACCCCAAAGAAATCCTGCCCCTAAAACCGCCCCTTTCAATACTTATTGCCCCCAAATTTAGGGGGAAAACCTCCAAGTTGGCATCACTGGTGAATTGACAGTAGTAGTAGTTTATTCGTCCATACGGACAGGCGAAGGTGTTAATACCGTACTGCCAATTCTTTGTCGTTTTTCGTGTTTCTTCAATAACCATTTTTTTTTGTCGATTATACTCGTAATTTGCAAGTTATAGGCAACATTGCCAAGTCTTCAAATGTTAGATCAGGCGAAATACCAATTCTTTATTTTTTCTGTCTTTGAGGTTATTGTTCCCAGCTTTTTTCTCCTTCCGAGTCATCCAATAATTATAACATCAACGTAACATCCGAGTTTTTTATTAACATATTATTTATTAAGTTTGTTCATAGTTCTCCCAGGGTAGAAACAATAAACAATTCTTTATTGTTTCTTGACATTAATGACACAAAGACAGTACACAGAGTACATTTATATAAGACAGTAGTAGTCAGTCAGTGTCACCAGGCGCAAGTATCTAATCAGTCTATGCATTCGGCCCTCCAGGTCCAGTGTGATCTTACGAGGACCTGGAGCCCCCCCTTCGGTGCCGAAGATGACCGCTCCAGTGGTTTTAGCCGGTAGGAGTCCGGCATACCCCTTCGCCCTTCCCCGGGGTGAAGGAAGTTGCATGTAGAATTTCCACTGGACACCAATATTTTTTTTTTTTTAAAAAGGCGCATTCGTCCGTTTATCTGTAGTAGAAACTGCTAAAATCTGTATTCTATTTTTAGCTTGGAAAGTATATAACCGTTATAGTAATAAGCACTAAAACAGAGTAAATACGTAGTGAAGTTATTTTGTTCTACTTGTTTTGAAAAACAATGGAATAGGTTTGACGAAATAAAAAATGACAAATTAATTAACAACAAATAATTGATTAATACACACATATATAAAGGACAGCGTAGGATATAACAGGTAGCTGTAGTCCAGTATCACGGGCTGCAATGACATTATACCAGTTTTCAAGATCTGAATCACGAGGCCAAATATCTTTATAATTATGCTAAAACCACCGCTCTATGTCTAGGTGTTGCAGTTCCCCCCGAGCGACACGTGGTGGCGCGCCATCGTGTGTGTGCAGCACAGCGCACAGTGAAGCTTGGGGGGATCCTTTACAAGCCTCGCCGAGAAATGCCTGAGGGGTGATCTTTTTACAGTCGCCTTCCCTCCGCTAGACGGGGTGACCGCTTTACAGTCATCCCCTCAGAAGCGTAGGCGTAGTCTAAGGGCTTTTCACCAATGGGCAGTTCTAGTGTGCTCTTACGAGGACCCTCTTATTGGTGCCGAAGATGACCGCTCCAGTGGTTTTAGCCGGTAGGAGACTGGCATACCCCTTCACCCTTCCCCGGGGTAAGGTAGTTCAAATAGAATTTCCACTGGACACCAATAAAAAATTGGTTTTGCAGTTCATCAACTGAAATCATATTTGAAACCTTTACAGCCAAAGTTATTTAAATATATGTATCATCTATGGATGAAAAGCCGAATGCATCTGGCAACACTGCTGTTACATGTTATCACTTTATCAGTCTGTCTACAGACATATCCTGTAATAGACATGGGTAACTCAACAAATCAGCATGAGCTGCAGGTCAGATCACGGTTCAAGCACTTGAACCGGAGCTGCGAGCCGGCTCGCAGGTCAGCTCAAGTCGGTACTTTGCTATACTGTGAACTGTGACTCAGCGCGCACACTATTGGTTCGAACAGGTTTAACCGCCACATTTCATCTCTTTCATAATATAGGTTTAAAACATAATATATCAGCGATTTTTCTTTGATTATTTTTTATTTAAAAGAAAATTTTAATGAATATATCATAATATATGTTATGCTTCGCGTTTTATTTATGCATCTCTAATCATTCAGTTACTAATACGTCAGCTCACAGAACGATCAGATTAACCATAGATCAACAGCTCAAAGTGACTACTTGAGCGAATATAGACTCAAAAACTCTCAGCAAAGCGTTCGTTATGCTCTGTGACCTGTCAATGAGCCGTGAGCTGTCTATGTTGCATTTGAACCGCAGCTCAGCAGCTCAAGTCTCTGTGATCTGAATCATTGAACCAGCTCAGACCTGAGTTACACATGCCTATCCTGTAACCTGTTGCTTGTCAATTGCCGGCACAATAGGTTTTTGTCTGGCTTTATAACAGTTAATAGTTAATGAGATAATATCAACTTTAATGTAAATTTAATCAATGTTTGTATGTACACAAAACACATTAGTCTATCAATAATTGGCAGTGAACTGCTTAAATTGCCTAATGAAAAAAGCAGCAGAGCCTTTAAAGTTTAACTCAACAGTAATACATGCATGCCACTGCAGTTTCGAATCAACTGTGATGCTGAGAAAAACAAAGGAAATATGCATATCTGTTTTTTAAATTTATTTATATGCTTGGTATACTAATTGCGTATGCTACAAATACACATATTTCTTGGCTGATTTTAAGTGATTAAATATAAACAGTAATATAGAACAATAATTGTAATATAAACAGCATAATTAATAGGGATTATTTAAATAGACAATTCTATACAACGATAAAATAATAGTAAACTTATTAATATTTTTTATTCTTCATTGATTTTTTTTATCCTAAATTACAAAATTATAGTTAGATGAGTGCTGAATTTCAATTTAAAACTCTGGCTTTTTCATAAAACTCTGCTAGAAGCCGTTTCATGTCATCATATCCTGCTATTTCTTGGGCTTCTTGTAATGGGAGCCACTTCAATCCTTGATGCTCATCAGATAACTGCACTTTTGTTGTTGGATTCCTTAACTTTGCAAGCCAGTATACAACTACTTTTGGTTTACCTTTCACCTCATATTTCAAAACTTTTGTCACATCTTTGTAGACCTGGAATAAGCAATAGTTTTAAGGGATATGGCAATAAAGAAAGTTTCAGTTTTCAACTTACTTCTAAGTCATCTTCTGTCAAGCCAGCTTCTTCCCTTGTTTCCCTTAAAGCTGTTATCCAGTCAGACTCTCCAGGATCAACATGACCTATGTGATTAATAGCAAAAGGTAACACAAATATACAATAATGTAGATTCCATGTAATAAAACAACTCATACAGCTTTAACCTCTCAACTGGCACAAGCTACGGGCTGACCAGACACAATAGATTTTTAATTGTCTGTGATCGAGTCTGTTAATGAGATTTTTTTTATTCTTTGTTTTTATAAAGAGTTTTTATCCACATGGATACCCATAGTACCTTATATACAATATAATACAAACACATTATACAAAATAAACTACAGCACGAGAGTTAATGAGATAATAGTATGTATTACTATTTAGTACTCTGGTATTTTATTGTAAATAATTGTTCAGGTTAGCAGGTAGCCGAAAGGCACAAGAGGATGTATTCACTACGAAAGGAGAATAATTACCTTTTGGTGGAGTCCAGTGATGTTCGCCGTATGAAGTTTGTAACATCAAAAACTGTACAGTTTGATTCATATTCCTAAAGATAACCAAGCCAGCAGCGCGCGTAGGTGACATTATTACAATAAAACGTACGCTAAATATACGATATAGTAGTATTATTCATTAATTCAACTATCTAATGAAAATCTCTGGTTAAATTAATAGTTTATTGCTGAAAATTACGAGTAGGCCATGAAAAATAAAAACCAAAAGCAAAAGCAAATCATAGTCATACTGACATTAGAGATTAGAGTTGAGTCGCTCGCAAGTGAGATATATATCTCTCCCAAAGAGCAAATCTCGCTCTCGCTCAGTTTTGAATTCAATTATATCTTTGAATCTTTTGTATCTAAAGAGCGACTGAGTAGTAAGGTTAATCAAATGATAATTTCATGAAATATGTAGCTGCTTGTTATAAATCATCGTTAATTAGTTATGCATACTACATATTGTGGTGCGGAGCACGATCTTACATATTCATTACATCACTTAATTATTCTTATATTGTATCGCTCGCGAGCGTAAGATAAAAATGATATATAATCTGTTAATGCTACCAAATAGAGTTGAGTCGCTCGCGAGTGAGATATATAAAAGATATATATCTCTCCCAAAGAGCGAATCTCGATCTCGCTCACTTTCAATTCAATTATATCTTAATCTTTTGTATCTAAAGAGCGACTGAGTAGTAAGGTTAATCAAATGATAATTTCATGAAATATGTAGCTGCTTGTTATAAATCATCGTAAATTAGTTATGCATACTACATACTGTGGTGCGGAGCACGATCTTACATATTCATTACATCACTTAATTATTCTTATATTGTATCGCTCGCGAGCGTAAGATAAAAATGAAATATAATCTGTTAATGCTACCAAAAGAGCGAGATATACGAGATATGCAACTCCATATCTATATCTTTGAATCCTACAGATTAGATGAATAAAAGATACATCACCGCCTTGCATAAGAAAGAGAAAGATAGTCGCATGCACCGAGAGCGAGCGGGAATGGAATATGTAACAAAAGAAAGTGTACGTTATACCTTCGTAATAAAGCACGATATGGGTTGCATTGCTTATTTCCCGTTGAATTTGGATTTAAAAATATTTAGGCACCTAATTTGAACAGTTTTTGTTTTCATTTGAATTCAGTTCAACGTCACGCGTGAATTGACCCGTGCACTTTGACCGTCGCTCGTTATTTGATCGGAAGTAATAAATACTACGGAGTTTGATGAGTTTTTGTGTTGAAAATAAATATTATAATTATTTACGTACAGAAATATAAATATGTATATAAATAACTATTTTGCGTACAAGATAATGTATGTACATACCTATAATCATAAAATGTTTATTCCAATTAATGTAAATAGCCACTGATTTCTAAATACGCCAACCTAATTTGACTATTACGCACGCTTTTATCGTAGTTCTTTATTCTAGGTTGACAGTCCTAATGGTTAAAATCATTGTTCAAAATAATATCGTTATTTGCTTTATTTATCTCACTCTCGGCAAACATTCTCGCTCAGCTCAATTAATCAATCAGTACAGTTTGTTATCTAGCTCGTGTTATTCCGTTCTATCTCGCTCTGAGCGAGATATAAAAGAGAGATATATATCTCAGAGTGAAAAAATATATATCTCTCTTTTCTTTTCAGTGATATATTATACGCAAGACTATTAGAGATGAGCCGCGAGCTCTGGTTATAGTGTATTTATTATCTATGGTCGCGAGCGAGCGAAATATATCTCTCTCAAAGAGCGAATCTCTCACTCGCTCAATTTCATTGCAACTATATCTTTGAATCTTTTGTATCTGTGTCTGGGCTAATTATTAGAAAGAGTGACTGGGTGGAAAGACGGTTATGAATTTATTAATGAGATTACTCGGATCAATATTAACTTCATTAAAAATCGAAAGACAATATTATGTAGAGAATTTAATATCCTACAAGCACGTTTTCATCATTTTTGATTAAAATTTGAATCTTCAGAATATATTGAAAAAAACTGCAATTTTATCGAAAAATAAACTTCAATTGGCCGGCGGCACGTGTTATTTTTTTTTTTTCAAAAAATAATATTTTCCCCGTAGTTTTTCGTCAAAAGGAAAGTTTTTTTTGGGCGCCTGAAAAAAATTAATTTTCAACGACCACCCTAGTGCTCATATCCAAAACCCCGAGAGCTTTCAGCTCGAACTCCAAAACCGCTTCGAGTGCCTAGAACATTGCGTATCTGTGGACGATTTAAATGGTAGGTTTGTAGAAACTGTCCAAACGGTTGGGTCTAACTTCTTTAAAACCCACCGTAAAGGTAGACCAAAAAAGTTCTCCGATCACACTCTCGACCTCATGACAGAAAGACGCGCCATGACGCTGCAGTCCTCCGGTGATGCTGAAGCATACCGACTGCTCAATAGACGCATATGGAAGTCCTTCCGCCACGATATCTGCACCTTTAACACTAGTGTTAAAGAGGCGATTGATTGGAATCAAGGATCCAAAGTGTTCGCAAGCGACAAGTCTATTAGGCAAAGTCGTATTATGAAGCTGAAGACCGAGGAGTTGACGAGAGAGAGACGAGAGAGGGAGTTGACGCTACACTGCCGTAGCGTCAACTAAGCCAGAGGTTTTGAGAGAGATTGAGAACTTCTACCGGCAGTTATACACCTCGGTTACTATACCTACCATTGGCTCTGACAAAGACCCGCGAGCCAAACTAACCCGACACTTTATCGAGGATATCCCGGACATCAGCCTGTACGAGATTAGGATGGCCTTGAAACAGCTTATAAATAACAAGACGGGACGGGGGACGGAATTACGACAGCGCTTCTGAAAGCGGGTGGCACACCGGTAGTCCTTCAGAAGCTACTTAATTCCGTCTTACTCGAGGGCACAACGCTGGAAGCGTGGAACAGAGGTGAGGTGGTGCTCTTCTTCAAAAAGGGTGATAACGCCCTATTGAAGTATTATAGACCAATCTCACTTCTGAGCCATGTTTATAAGCTGTTTTCAAGGGTCATCACGAATCGTCTCGAGTGCAGGTTTGATGACTTCCAGCGTCCCGAACAAGCCGGTTTCCGAAAAGGTTTCAGTACCATAGACCACATCCATACGCTGCGGCAGGTTATACAGAAGACCGAGGAGTATAATCTGCCACTATGCTTGGCGTTTGTGGACTATGAGAAAGCCTTCGATTCGATCGAAACCTGGGCAGTGCTGCAATCTCTGCAGCGCTGCCAGATTGACTATCGGTACATTGAAGTGTTGAAGTGCTTTAACAGAAACACCACCATGTCGGTCTGAGTACACGAAAAGAGCACGGGGGCAATTCCATTGCAGAGAGGTGTGAGTCAATCTACTGGAGTGGAAAGGATTCGGCATTAACATCAATGGCGAGTATATCACTCACCTCGATTTGCCGATGACATCGTAGTCATGGCAGAATCACTCCAAGAGCTCAGCATAATGCTCGATGATCTCAACAAAGTTTCCCAGCAGGTGGGCCTTAAAATGAACATGGGCAAGACGAAAGTCATGTCAAATACCCATGTCGTGCTCATCCCAATATCCGTTGAAAGCTCTGTTCTCGAAGTTGTTGACGAGTATGTCTACCTGGGACATACTGTCCAGTTAGGTAAGTAGGCCTTTGTTCAGCAGTGGACATCCTGTGGCTGATATGATGATGATGAACTAAATTGTACCATATCTAGTTACATAAGTTTCGGTTTCGGCCGAAACTAGAAGAGGAGCCGAATATTCGGTTTCAGCTGAAAATTGTGTTTCGGTCGGACACTACTTCAAATAAAAGTTAACCGTTTAAAGAAAAGGTACTAAGTGTAACGTTGTAACCTTAGTTCACGTTCATATTAATTAGATTAAGCAAAAACAAAACAAACTTTTGTTTTTTTTACCCACATCAATCTACTACTAGCTTTTATAAACCTAACAATAACGCACCTATCAATATTTTTTTAACTAACTTATTACCGAACACCTTACATCAATATCATAAATATATTGTAATCTTTTTATAATTCAAATGACTCACTGTTTGTGCCAGCCGGCGAAGCGCGTGACTTTGAGAGACTTTGTTATCCCTCCTTCGGTGTTCCACCTGTGGGTCAGTATGCGAGCGACACATACGCGCTGCGATTCGACATATCGATTTTTGCCATTTCGGGAGTTGCACGCCACTTTTTATATTAATTAGGAACTTCATTCGTGACCTCCCCGTATAATAATATTTCAACGTTGTTTTGCTGTGTTAACTACGTAATTAACTCAAGCTAAATTCCGTGTATTAAAAACCCCATATAAGGTTTAACACTTACCCATAAGTGTTGAACCTTTCTTTCGTTCTCTGTGTTTAATAATTGCAGTCGGTAGATAAATATAAAGATAAGATAAGATAAAGATAAGATAAGATAAAAATATTTTTATTCATGTAAAACCATTTATAGGCACTTATGAATAGTCAAGACTTTAGTTGCCTCGTTCCAAGGTGTAGATTTCCTATGGAGAAGAACGGGCAAGAAACTCCATGAAATGTTGACGAATGTATTCGAACGTTAACGTATTTCTTCTTTGTTTAAGTTCTATTTGTGTATTTAATCTTTGAGCCTTCAGCTTTGTTTGTATATTGTAAAATGTTACTTTTGAATTGCTTAATGCAGAACGTAACTTATCATGCCAGTCACTAAATTACACTTTCCTAGGTAAGTAGGGCAGGTACTCTCCTGGCTCATCCTCGAAATGGTAAAGACTCTTAATTCTTAATTCTTTATTGTACACAAACACAGAAATATTACACAAATCGAAATGATATGTACAAAGGCGAGCTTAACTCAAATTTGAGTTTTCTACCAGCAAACCTTTGAGTGATAGAGAGATGGCATAAGACTTGAGGTTTAAGTTGAGTGTACATTACTTATAAAAGTACCAATAAATAAATATATGATATGAAACGTCATTTTTATATGACCTATATAAATATATTATTAATAATTAAAAGATAAAATATATAATACACATACATATTAATCAAATATTAATTAAAGATAAAAATACACATACCTATTAATAAATACCATAAATACATATTTAAGTATCCATTATGTCATTTAGAAAGAAGATACTTCTTAATTCCTTTCTTAAAGACGTCCAGAGAAGGGCTATCGCGTAGGAGGTGTGGAAGAGAATTCCAAAGGCGCACTGCACGAATAGTAAAGGACCCGTCATAACGGCTTGAGGTGTGACGTGGAGTTCGAAGCAGAAGCGAAGAAGCTGTGCGACAGGGGTCTCCCCTAGGGACAAGATATTCAAAGCGTTCACGAAGATAGATATTCGGGAGAATTAGGATTATGTAGAATAGAATAAAGCGAAGAAAGAATGTTTGATTCTCGACGCCGTCGAATCGGCAACCACTCCAGTTTCGCTCGGAATTCCGACACGTGGTCGTATTTCCGAAGGTCAAAGATGAAGCGGATGCACAAGTTCTGTAAGCGTTCAAGTTTATTAAGAAGTTCTTCGGTTGCATCGAGATAGCATATATCAGCATAGTCTATAAGAGGAAGAAGAAGAGACTGCGCAAGAGTAACATTGGTTTGAAGTGGCAGGAATTTCTGGAGACGTTTAAGAGACTGAAAGGAGCAGAATAACTTCCTACTTACCGCTGAGATGTGAGAATCCCAAGATAGGTTGGAATCCATAAGGACACCAAGATTTTTAACACTATTGGAATAGGCTATCGGAATTGAATCATACACAATTGGTGGGAGACTCCGGTGATCTAAGGCGTGAAGCATATATCTGCCACCAACAATGAGAGCTTGAGATTTAGTCGGGTTAACTAGAAGACCAAAAGATTTAGCCCATTTACTGATATTTTCAAGATCATTATTGATGGCGTTTCGATCACGTTGATCATACTCTCATATTACACAAATTACAGATATGTGGGGTGAAAGGTATCATCCATGATCTCATTAAATCCTACCTTGACAACAGACAACAAATATTACAAATAAGCTGAAGTATTGTCACGATCAAGGAGTGTCATTTGGTGTACTACTGGGGAGTGTGCTAGGTCCTTTATTGTTTCTAGTTTCCATAACGACCTCCTTTGGTCCTCCTTTCCTCCTGTTACCTTTGGTTAATAAACGATCCATTAATAATGTTTGCTGATAGCCTTGCGGGTAGCACAGCGACATTTGTTAGGAAAAATGAAAATACATATGTATCGGAAATAAATCAATCGTTAAGCAATATAGTAGAATGGACGAAGTGTCATAATTAACTTCCTTTACATGGTGAAGCTCCCCTGCCAGATGGTCGACGTCGCAGATGCCATGTGCTCTCTGTAACAAAGATTTAGCCACGGTAGCTAACTGACAAGGATGGTGGTGAGGTGTACCGTTAAGGTAGTTTTCAGTATAGTTAGGCTTTCTATACACAGTGTGACTAACGGAATGATCAGGATTATGGATGTCCAGAAAGGCCAAGGATTTGTTGTCCTCCAATTCAATAGTAAGCCGAATTTTATTGTCTATTAAATTTAGGTGTTTTAAAAATGCAGGGCAATGTTGCGAGGCAAGATGGTAAAAGTATAACTGTACTCAGTACTCTCGTCTCAAAGTCCTACATGAAAATATCGGCAACTACAGGAGAGAATCGGTGAACTATGAGGTAGATAAAATAAAAGATTTTTTTAAAACTGTAAAGCCGCCTGTTGCCTCTGTCATTCTGCGCCCACGAATGCTGCAAATTGTTCGAATCATCAGAAAAAATAAAAATCAATAAAATACGCGATGTAATCCGTTGAAAAGTGTTTCATTATAATGTGTAATAATCGCGAAAACCTAAGACATTACTATTAAATATTTATCTACAGTTCTACAATTGGAAAAATAAAAAAATGTACACCACTACTGGTAAAAAACAAGTGACAGTAAACATTTCATTTTACCCCCTTTTTTATAACCTGTGTTACACAAATAAATAAATTTGATTGATAGCTATGAGCGAACAACATATTCGGGCGTGCATTTAAGTAGGCTTTATTGCTCTGAGGTAGGGCTTAAATTTCCTTAAATAAAATTTTGTATTCTGCTGACTGTTTTTTACGATTACAAACATCGTCAGTACGGCTATCGCTGTAAAAGTTTATTTTGATTTAATCGTCAGTATGGTCTACAGCTACACAGTGAAACCTCTGTGATATATTCATATAGTACATTTTCACTGGAAATCTGAATAAATAGGTCACAGTTCTACTGTCAAAATGCATTAAGCTAGGGAGTATTCCCTACTGAGAGATTTTACATCATTCCGTACACGTAGTTGTGTTTGTATGTACGATACTTCGATACGCCTGTCAGAGGAGTGAGAGATTTTACGGTACCTCCCTAAAGTGTCGCTGTTTATGAAAGTTCATCCCGCCGAGATCGAAAGTAAGTACAAATACTTAGTTATAGATACTTTGGATCAATAATCTTGCTTTATTATTATTAAAAAACATAGTACTTATATGTATTACAAAAACTTTGGATTGAGATGGAACTAATATTCAATAATATAATAGTAGGTAATTTATTATCCTAGCTCGGCAATCGACAAATGCACCGGTGAAGAAACTGCTGATGCGGAAATTGACGACGATATATCGAAGCCGGGTCCGCGACGCGTGTTCACTGTTCAATGTTTGACGGATCGACTGGTGACCTAATTACACCCACAGTGTTTGTTGCACAACTCTCTAAATTCTTTGCGCAAATCAGCGACGGTGTTCCGTATGCATCTGATTTTCCTTACACATATGTGTAGACTGGCCTTCAGCAAGACATTCCATTAATCCGAAATAAAACTGGCAGGCCTAACACAAAGAAATTGAAAAACACAAGGAGACAGATCATGACAAATAGCACTGAAGACACTATCAGTATTGATGGAGAGAGTATAGAGTATGTGAACTTGTTTATCTACCTTTGACAACTGATCTCGTTTACCGGGCAACACGAACAAGAGATTGAGAGACGCATAAATAGCACATGGAACTGATACTGGTCACTTAAAAAAGTTATGAAAAATTATTAGTATCCTATGTCCTCCAAACGAAAACTCTTTGATACAATGTATACATCCATGCTTAACTTACGGCTGCCAAACATGGGCACTCACTAATAAAAACAATAGCTAACTACACTTCAGAGAGGTATGAAACGCAGCCTACTCAACTACAATAGGCAAGACAAATAGAGAGCCAAAGACCTAAAGAAAATTACCAAATTCAAAGAAGCTACCAGTCCACAAAAATATTGAAATGGAGATGGGCTGGTCATATGGCTCACGATAAAAGAATAAATGGACTAACGGCCGAAATGAATAATCAATCTAATCCTAAATCTTCAGATTTAAGATTTTGAAATTAATCCATTGTAGTGTTAACACAAAAAACAGATATATCTGTAATCCGAAATCCAAAGATTTTGGATTAGATTGACTATGAATTTCGGCCGTAACGGAATTACAAATCGAAGGATCAAAAAGAGGTAGAGTAATGATATTATATATTAAAAGAAGTAGATATGTTACATGCGCGCCAAAAGTAAGAACCAAAACTCCCCTAATTGTAGCACCTCGCAATCAGTTCGCTCAAGACAGAACAACGAGCACACACTGTCACAATCTGTATTATTTTATTAATTAAGTAATAACAACGCCGTCGTGCGTATAGAAAATGCACAAACTATCAAGCAAAAATAAGTAAAGAACAAGGGATCTTATACCACACGTGAGTAACAAACTATATAAAATATTTTAATAAAAATACTATTCAAATTATCTATAGAATAATATTTTCGAGCAAAACACAGGTCAAGCAAAGAAAAGAGACAACACACATATTCTATCACAGGTGCGACTAAGGCATCGAGTACACGTGTTATCATTTTAGATAGCTATCTCTTTTACTCTCGTAGTTTTTGTTTCTTCTTTCTTACAGCTTAGGTGTGTAGTTTTATACCTACATACAGCGAGACTGAGTTTTGCGCGCCATTTAATATGGACGTAACATATCTATGGTATAATATCATTGAAGTAGAGGTATACAACGCAAACGCTGGGACGATGGTATACTAATGACAAACGGTTCCTTTTGGCTAAGAACAGCATAGCACCGTGAGAAATGGAAGAGGCCTATGCGTAAGGGCCGCGCTGATAAATGAAAGACACCGCGGTGCAATAATAATGTTTACTTTATCTCATTTTGTAATTAGTTTATCACAAATGAAAGCTTCTTATTATCTCCTTTATTTCATTATAGACACATATATACTACACTTTTATATATACGATTAAAAAAATACATTTATGAGTATAAATATAGTGGCCAACCGGCATCGGGCACAAGGTCCAAGATACCGGTGGTTAAGGTTGGATTGAGAGCAACCTTCCCACTATACATACTGTGTTGAAAAGAACTGATTTTTGTTGCTGGCCCTTGATCCAACCGCCTAAGAGAGCCTCTTTAGATGTTGGTCAACGCTTGGCAATGAGGCCATTGATTGTCACAAATATCGGTACGATGATTTGAGAGTCCATATCTCACGTGTCGGCAGTCTCGTGTGTCAAGTCCAGATACTTCATTTATCTTTCCCGGCTTTCATGAGATTCTCATCATGCGGGATGGTAACATCAACAATCATCACTACAATGTCAGGCTTATTGATGACAATAGTCTTCTCCGTGATAATAGACCGATTATAGTACAACGTAATATGACCATTTTCAAGAACTGAGTCGCACATACCTGTAATACGCTACTTCTGAATCCACAAGGTTGTACTTTAGAACCAATCGCTGGTGGATTATCCTGACCACTTATGCCTGTGCAAGTATTCTCCGTTAGCAAGACTGGAACAACTAGAAATTATATGTCTAATGGAGTCACAGTGGCGTTCCCGACAGATGTCAACTGTGTCGTCCATAACAACATATATCCCGATATTTCCGTAGTTGTTCGTCATGATTTATTAATAATATTAAAATATCATTAAATTACAGCACAAACGATCCACAAGGGTCGCGTTGCTTTTCAGCGACAGCTGATCATTAAATTAATTGTAGATTATGTCATGCTAAATTTCTTAATTACCCGATATCGACATTTTGCAATTTCAATTACAGCAGACCCTGCAAATTACAAGCCCCGTAAATTACATGCCTGTGTAATATGTCCAATAGATTACATTTTTGAGCCTGATTATTTTGTAGGCTGTTTCACTTGCTGGGTCACTAATCTATCACCAATAAAAAATCTGCCACCAATAAATACTTCTTACGCACCATTTATTTTCTATTCCTCAGGTTTATCAATATTCTCTACGGTTCCCAACTAACTTGCCAGTATTAAAGACCACAGAGTAAAGTAATAATATTAATAATATTAAAGACACTTTAACAGATGACAGCAGCAATGTTGGTGAATTTCAAGCTAAGCTCTTTTTGTACAGCCTAATTGACTATGTTCATATAAAGATTTGTTATTTTAACCATGATAGTTAAATTCAAATTTATAACAGTCTATGTTAAAAATATTCAGAAACTTTTACAGTTTAGGGGTTGCGAGACATAGGAAGTTATTTTTGTTTACTTCAACACTGACATTGACATATTAGAACGGTTGAGAAAAAAACAAGAATTCAAACTGCAACGGTGAATATTTCATTAAAACGACTGTTATGAAATTGTTTGTTTATTAGTATTTTCGGTATATACCACATGGGATTTTAAAACTGGGTAGTTTAAAAAAATAAAGTGGTGAAAATAGTATAACTTGTATAACATGTTACAAAAATGGAAGCTTATTATAACCAACTGGGTAAGTAGCAGATGTTTTTGTAACGCCCGAGGGAGGATGAATATTGTTGTGTACGATGTTTACGATACTTGAATAGCTAATTAATGTTTTTCTATATTGTAGATAAACTGCTATTTTCATAAAAGCAACCAACATGAACGTATCGTCAATAAAGAATCGCTATTGAACATTATTTCTCATTTACGGGAGAATCTAAACTTAGATGAGTCTAAGTCGTCTGTACTTGAAGCCCATACCGTTAAAGAGTTCGTTTTGGAGAAGTATCCCGAATTTAAATTTGAAAATGGAACAGTTGAGGCTAGTAATGAGGACGAGATATACCTTGTAGCATCATTGCTTCTTTTCTTTGTTTGCGTGAATTCTAAGGAAGTGGACATAAAGAGTGCTATGTGCAGCAATTTGAGTGGCGATGACCAGGAAATCATACTGAAGTTCACTAAAAGCCTCTTAGAGTGCTCCCCTGTTACATGTAGTGATGTACAGACAGCAATTACAGGTAATTTGATGGTATTACATATTTATTAGATGGTGTACCAATGTAAGATTTTCCTATGGGAAAAAGTGTTAATTGGTAAGTATTATTATTACATCACTAGCTGGGAACTGCAGTTTCACCCACGTTTAATTTAAAAGAAATTTAGAGTACTTCGACATAGACACTTGAAATAGAATATATATATTGGATTTCAAGGGATTTTTTTGTGCGGAAGCCTAATTATTTTTCTAAAATAAAAGTAGCCTAAGTTATTCCTTATAACATCAGCTACCTGCTAGTGAAAGTCCCGTCAAAATTGGTCCAGCCGTTTCGGAGATTACCCGGAATCAAAAAATGTTTTTATTTATTTGTATAGATGAAGGATTAAGTCCAATAAAATGTGTGTTCATTTTTTATGTTAATACATAATGTTGACTACATTGAAAGTAACAGACGTTGTATTGCCTCTATCCCAGATAACAATTAGTTTTCCATTCTGGAAAATAATCCTGGTTATGACTATGATAAAACTATATTAATGCCGCATATATTGGCCGCACCAATGCCCATAAAAACTTACAATAACATGAAAAATACTCATACTCTTGTGTGTGTATGGTGTTGCAACCATGCCATCAACACTATGTATGTAATGAACCTGTGAATTATGTAAGCAAAAACATGTATCATTTGCAAGACAGGCCTAACATTTTCTCGTGTAAATAGATTTGAGATACTTTCCATGATTTATGGTATTGTTTATTCTCATGTTATAATATTAATAAAAGGCTATTTCTTGTATGAAAGAAATTGTTTCCAATATTTTCATTTATGGAAGTAAAAATATCATAATTTAAATTTATTTACAGAGGCATGTGGTTTAGATATGGCAACTATGGACACTGGACATGTGAAAGTGGCAGAGACGCCCCCACCCCTCCGCTCTTTGCATGGGGAAGTACGAAGACTTCAGGCTGCACTGGATGCTGAGCGGTTTGACCGCAACTACCTACAGGAAGAATTGGCCAGAACTAATTTAAGGCTGGAAAAAATATGTGAGTTATATTACATTTTTGTCAATAGTATAAGAGGCAGTGCAGTAAAGGTGATGATGATGAGTTGCATGGTTATACTTGCACGGCTTGGTTAGTCTGGGAATGACTTTTCAGATATAGTAAATATTTTAAACAATGAATCTTTGAAGCAAGAGCAGATGCAGCCTTCGAGTCAGGTGGGGTCAGATAGTCAAGGTCCAGCCAGGACAGGCAAACAGAACGCAGGCAGTCAAAATGTGTACGATGCGCCGGCCTATGTTAGGTACTCTGTTGTACAAATGCTGAAATGTCACCTAATATTAAAATCCCGCTTAACTATTTTAGACTTTGCATACATCTCGATAGGAAACAAACATGGAGGTGCCTTATCGAGAAAAATGCGATGGGCTAAACATCTGCTCAAAAAGCTCAACTGGCTCCTAGGACTAACATCACTCCTGGTTGATTAGATCGGGAAAATCTTTCTCTGCCTTCCCTCCGCTAAAGGGGATGACCGCTTTAATCATACACTCCGTGATGTGCCTAAAGGCGTGGCACCAATGGGCGGATCTAGTGTGACCTTACGAGGACCTGGAGCCCCCCTTTCAGTGCCGAAGATGACCGCTCCAGTGGTTTTAGCCGTAAGAGTCCGGCATACCCCTGCGTCTCGCAAGGGCACGAGTCTTGCGAGTCCAGTGGACTTGTGCATTTGTCTGCGTTTTGAGTCTATGACTTGTCAATACTTCTAAATACTCGATACGCGTTTGTACGCAGATGAGAGACTAGGTTTTAGGACATCTTGGGAGAAACTTAGTCTTAAAACTCTCACTTACTACTGCCGCTTTCTGCGCCAAAGAGTATCGCTACTGATGTCGATTGTCGCGGTCTCCAGGCAAAGCTGTTACCTGTGTTGTTTTAGATTTTTATTTTACCTTTATAAACAACTTGTTTTTTTTTTATACCTTGCCCCACTCTAGGATTTCTCCTGTGTCGTGGGAGCGTTTACAAACACAAATTCCACACACAATACACCCAGACCCGCAACAGACGTGTTAGACGGCATGGTTGGTGCAGTGGCTGATACAGTCGGCTGCTGCGCTCCGGGTCGTGGGTTCGATTCCCACACGGAACAAATATTTGTATGATCTGCAGGTAGTTGTTTCGGGTCTGGGTGTATTGTATGTGGAATTCTCATGTCTGTAAAACGCACCCACGACACAGGAGAAATCCTAGGGTGTGGCAACATTTAAAAAATAAAAAAACTACCTGCAGATCGTACAAATATTTGTTCCGTGCGGGAATTTAACCCAAGAACCGATGCGCAGCAGCCGACTGTATCAGCTACTGCACCAACCATGCTGTCATGTCATTTATTCCTGAATTATTAGATTCTTACGGACCAGTGTTGATTCATTTTCTTTGATTTGGTTGTTATTGATATCGGATTCAAAAGTTTAAAACGGAATTTTACATACCTAGAAAGAGGACGAATATCTTCCGATGCTCGTGGACTTCTAAGATGCAAAGGCTAGCACGATCTCTCAAAAATGCTGTTGATCGTGATGATCGTGAGGCTCAATTAGCTACTAAACGTGAGTGCAATGCACAGGCTTTAACTGCAGAAAGCAGTACGCAGCGCCAGTCGCGGTTAGGTGTCCAACGAGCTGTCACGGCTGCCTCTCGATCACAAGATTTATTAATAAATTATATTACTTATGAAGGACATGAAGCACGTCTCGCAGGCGATCGGAAGCGCTATCCTGCATCACGCGCCCTAGAGACTTACACCCATCGCTAATCGCGATTGAGCTAGCGAATTTATTTCAATCCTGAAAATGTCATAGAGCGCTTAGAAAATCCGCGTCAAACTACGCTTCTTTTTTTTTTTATTTCCTGTGCTATGAGGATCAGTTCCCCAAATCGCGAAAAGAATGACGAGATGCCGTCACACTATATGTAAGAGAAGCAAAGAGGTGTGTTTGGTCGACGTCTTGGGCGTACAGAATGTGGTTTCTCGGGAGTTATGGAAGACGCTGCATTGGGTAAGGTCTACACTGTGCATCCAAATAATGCCGAGTGCTATTTCTTGCTCCTTTTAATGCACACGGTACTTTTGATGCCGTTAGGTTTCCCAAATATTGCCTAGTCTACGGAGTGCTCCATCTACTTGACGATAATAACACTGGGACTATGCTCTCGAGGAGGTCAGCGACAGTCCCAGTCGTCTCCGACATTTATTCGCCGTCATGTTGGTCTTCTAAGCGCCGGTAGTCGGGGACTCGGGGTTCGACTTATTGCTGTCCAGTCAGCGCACATAATGAGTGATCTCGAACGCGTGTCTGTATAATGGGCGGCAGTGATGACGTCGGCAAGCAGATCGCTCTGTATGCTCGCTTGAATCGCGCGGTCTGTACGCTGCATGTGGGAAGGGAGGATGGCAGTTGCGAGCGCACTCGCGAAATTTATCTTGATATTAAAAAAGTATTGTACAACACATGACTTAAAGCGCTTAAAAAAATAGTGGTGTGGTTATAATGAGTGTTTGGACTGTTAATACTGGGCGGAAAAGGGCAAGTCGCATTTTATGAAAGTTATTGATGACTATAACCAGTGTCATGTGGGAAGCATTTCCAAACAAAAGATAAGAGCGCTTGGTTTGGCAATCGGCTGGCTGGGCTGGATGCAATATGCGGCAGCCCTATTAGTCGTGTCATTCGGAAATATGTCATGATCCCTCTACACCAGGGGTTCCCAACCTTTTTTAGTCTACTGCCCACTTTAAGAATAAATTATTTTTTAACGCCCCCCTTTTTAAACATACTTAAAAACCGCTAAGTACTTATAACTGATTATTGAAACGCAAATTTATAGTATTCGGACAGAGTATCTTTTATTGAAAATAAAACAAACATAATCAATTCTTATATAAAAACTAATGTGAAGGTTGAATCTGATGCTGTTCAATAAGTTTGTTGATATCAGGTTCCAATTTACTCAAAAACAGCCGCAAGTCGCCACGTTCGGTAACACGCAAACGATTTCTCTTTTTAGTAAGCAGCGTTGCCACAGCACTAAATCCACGTTCACACAAATATGACGATGGGAATGCTATCAAAAATCGTTGAACAATTGACCACAATCCAGGGTACAATTGCGGGATCGGTTTTTGTAGCCAAAATTCTTGATATCCATTTTTCAACTTGATTTTTATTTCTTCGTTTGTTGTCAATTCTATAAGTTCTTCTTCCAGCTGAGGTGACATTGCTGTGTTGACATTTGAAAAGGGATCCAACACCCAGTCTGGTATTTCCAAGTTTAAAATGTCCTGGTATCGTTCGGTGAAGTCAATGTGGAGGTTTTCCAAATGTTGGCAGTAGGCAAACAAGTCGTCGTTACTGCAGTATACTGATAAATTCGGTAAATTGTGAAACTCACGTCTGCCCATATTCTTTTTGTGCAGAAGCCGAAAGCAGCAACGACATTTTTTGTTTTAAGTAAATTTAGTTCATGGCCTTGCAGTTGGAGGTTCATGTCGTTGAACATTTTATACAGGTCTGTCATGTAAGCTATATCATTCTTTGATGTTATGAGCTTGTTGCGCAGTTCTGTATCTTTAGTTTCCAAGAACTCTATCATAGAGTCAAACAGGTTGTAAAATCGAATCAGACAATTGCCTCTTGACAGCCAACGAACTTCAGTATGAAGCAACAAACGGTTGAAATCTTCGTCATTAGTAACACAAAGCTGATGAAATAATCTATCATTCAAAAGCTGCTACGGATTTTATTGACTGCTTTGATGACATATTGCAGTGATTGAAATAGTCGTTCACTTAAGTTTCTAGCAACCAAATGTTGTCTATGAATAACGCAATGTATAGCAAGGACATCTGGAATTTTATTCTTTAAGTATGCTATGAAGCCTTTATGGCGCCCTGTCATAGCCGGAGCGCCATCCGTAGCAACTGATATAATATTTTTCAAAGGAATCTCTTTCTCTTCACAAAACTTTTCCAATGTATTGAATATGGTTTCGCCTTTTGTATCTGTCTCCAAATTTCGGGCAAACAATAGTTCTTCACGTATTTTCTCATCTTTAATAAACCTCACGTAAGATAGATAAGATAACCAACGCTTCATTAGTTGGTAAAGTGGACTCATCGAGCTGAATTGAGAATTGACTAGTCCTCAGATGATTGCACAATGATTCTGCAATGTTTTCAGCCATTTCATCAATTCGTCTTTGCACAGAATTATTACTCAAAGGAATTTTTCGGATAATATCTGCGGCCGGTTTATGAAGCACAGTAGTTATTACTTCCTTTATTGCTGGCAAAATTAACTGTTCTCCGATGTTGTGTGGTTTGCCTTTTTGAGCAATTAACAAAGAGATATTGTACGAAGCTCGAAGTCCGTCGTCATCTTGCTTAGCAGCCGCCGAAAATAGTTTTGATACACTTGGCTGAGTATTATGCTTCTTCTCTAGGTCTTGAAAATATGCTACATTCTTTTCTGTCTTATCTGGATGCATTTTATTCAAATGATCTTGCAGTCTTGATCAGTCTTGAAGGCTTCATTGCTTCGTTCGAAAATGTTTTTAGACATAGAAGACACAAAGGCGACGACGGGTTTGTGGGATTTTCGATAAATCCGAATTTAATATATTCCGCAGAGTATTGCCGTCTCTTCTTTTTTACTTCCGACATTGTTTTGTTTTAAGAAATACGTAAGTGTTGAAATCAAGTACTGCTTATCTATTATGCGCGAAACCGCAAATGAAAATAAAATAAATTTACGTCGTTTATATAGGATTGCATAAGCAGCACGCACCAACAGGAATAAGACAAACGTGCATAAACTCGTTTATCTCATTCGACGCCCAATCGTACTCGACAAACAAGAACAAGTGTTATAGAACCAACCGATTGGTATAGGAATGTACAATTCGGATTATTTAACAAAAACTTGTTAAAACATGATTGCCCGCGGTCTTTTATATCGAACCGAGTTTGAGCTTAATATTAGTTGATGTTCACAAGATGTAGTCGAGGGTCGAGAGCTCAGTCGGTGTCTAAGAGTCTTCCTAGCTAGGTAGATGAAATTATAAATCGACCCCAAAGCCCTACACAATGCCCCCTTTTTTTTCTGGGTCTCTTACCGCCCCCCTTTAGGCCTGCAGCGCCCACAAGGGGGCGTTATCGCCCACGTTGGGAAAGACTGCTCTACACCTATCATACAAGTTCCTAATAAAAGCTCAAGTCATTTTTGCATGTTTTCAATAACATGATGTACGTTATTAAATTCCACGCGTGCGCAGCCGCGGGAAAAAGCTAGTAATATAATAAAATTGCAGCAAGGAGTGTAAGCAGGTATGATAATGATAAATATTTCAAATACTAATATAAACTATATATTATTATAATAATTTAGTAGCCAATAATAGGGCAATTTACTGAGGCGATTATGTATGCCTCTTAGGCAAACTTATTTATCAGTTGTGATTACTAAAGATTTATGGTTAATTTTAACAGCATTTAGAATTTTAAAATATATTCTAAAGCGCCAGAGATTCGCTGTGTGCAGGAGGGAAACGTTTGCCAGACATCTCTATCGACGATGTAATGAATTATATTATACTAGGCTTTCGAAATTAAAACTTAATCAATTATTTGAATCTTATTTCTGGTAAGTCGGTATTACGAGTTTGTTATAGAATTTAATACTGTTTCCCATAAACGACTTACTGGTTCTGCTAAGTTTAAAGCCAGGTACAACCAGGTTGTTCTTGTTGCGAGTATTTAAGCTGTGCAAGTGTGCATGTTACTTTTATTACTAAAATTTGCTATATTGTTGTACATATTGTTTTAGAATATATATATGGATGGTAAGAGTAAGTATGTTTGTCTCCTTAAATAGTTCCCGGAGTGACTTACGAGACTGACGGTGTTTTGTCAGAAAAAAGTTTTCGTGCACCTTCATGGCTAACGCTGGCTAAATCTTAAGAGATACATTAAAACAATGCATCAGAATATTGTAGGTCTTAAAAAGACCTACAGAAAAATCCGCAATTGCATATGTCTATCTCCTAAGGTACACTCACAATAACTACATTTATCTATTACAGATTAATAAAAACCGATAGGTTATTTGCGAAGCTATTTTCTCCAATTCATCATTAATCCTTATTCAGATGAATATGTTAGTTACCCTGTGCATTTAATATAGGTTTTTTTTATTGATCAATCTCCAACTATCTACTTGCCAATCGCTTATGATTGTAAGAGCTGGTAAAGGTGACGGCTCTTAATAGACTTGTCCCACCTGCATTGCTATTCGGCCCAGAGTTCATCCCAAACACAGGTCTGTGGTTTAAACAATCTACAGATTTCAACACGGATCACGTTGTAGTAGAAATTCCGCGTCCATGTTTTCTCTCGTTGAGTAGTGCATTGCAGCGCGTCGCTGTACTCGACTCAAGATCGACTGGTAATACACCTGCTAGTACAGGCAGAGCTTCAGTAATAACTGTCCAATATGCCTGTCACAAGATAATCAATGCTAAGCACTGTCTTTTTACCTCCTACCGCAAATATAGTAGCCTAATGTTTTGAAGAATTTCGTATTTTCCTGATAGAGGTTGCTGCGTCAATAGTAGATTTTCCTATAGTGAAGCCGAATTTAATGTCATGAACTTTTGGTCCATCTGGCAGCAAACTTGGAACTACAAGATATATTGTTTATGACTTTTACTTAGTAGTATTGGGCTGCCGTGTTTACTAACGCGTCTTGCCTTGTGTATCGAGTTGTTGGTTTTCGTACAATATGGTTGAGTTAAGCGACGCTGATGCATGCGTCATGCTCGTGAACGGGTGCCGTCTGTCGGGACTGGTCAGCCCATTATTTGTCAGGGCATATAAATTATTAATAAATAATATTCCATCTTAACATATGTCTCGTTATATGTTTACCATAAACTAATGGCCGAATACTCTAACTCCATTTAACGTTAAGTCCCCGTTTAAACAATTTGAGGCGCCCGGTTTTGTACCAAAAACCGGTTTCACGAATAGTTAAACCGGGGACTTAACGTTAAATGGCGTTTGAGTATTCGGCCATGAATGTATCTAACATACCTTCAATGTTGTGATTCACTTTGTTATGGGACT
This sequence comes from Diloba caeruleocephala, assembly GCA_947459985.1. Lineage (NCBI taxonomy): Eukaryota > Metazoa > Arthropoda > Insecta > Lepidoptera > Noctuidae > Diloba > Diloba caeruleocephala. The sequence goes on along the minus strand of OX381621.1, from coordinate 7,116,802 downwards.
GTACTTGTACGAACATTCGGAAAGCCTGATTTCAGAGAGACAAAGTTATAATACCCATACTGTAGACTGTAGTAACCAACATATTAAAGGAACTTTTAGTTTATAAGTATTTATAGTTATTATTTCCCTACAAGAGTTATGCTATTTTAGTAAATGCTTTGTTCACAGCAAAAGACAAAGAACAATTCAAGCTTGACATAGTGAGTCTCAAGGCAAAAATATCAATGTGTTGCGGGCAGGAGCAAGACCTGCGGGGGGCGGAAGCCGAGGCCGAGACTTCTGTGAAGCTACAACGTCAGCTGCAGGATATGGAGGAACGTCTCGTCCGCACGCAGGAGATGCTTGATGAAGCTGTTTATGAGAGAGATACATATAAAATTAAGGTAGGATGAAAAATGCTCAGTAATACTTAGAATACTTCAGATTTGCTCGAACTTTTTGTAACTAGAACTGTTTAAGAATGTTTACGTTTTAGTTGCCTGGCTTAAAACCTACCCTATTCAAGTAACATGTTATAGCTTATAAACAAGTAATAAAACAAAAAAGTACCTCATATTTAGGGAAATTTTATAGTCTAATAATATTTATATATATTTTGTAGAATATGTAATTTATAATAAGATAACTGACAGGGAAATTTTATTTCACGTTTAAGTATCGATTTAAAAATATGCTATATCTTAATTGGCATGATTTTCCATAAATGTACTTATTTTATATATAAACTATGTACAGTTTAATAATAAAAATATTCTAAAATATAAAAGAAATTTTTAAATACAGTACTATTCTTGAATACAAATATTGTATTATTTAAATAATTAAACAGAATACATACTTAAAAACATTGAGGTATAGGGAGCTCTGTTCTCGAAGTTGTTGACGAGTATGTCTACCTAGGACAAACTGTCCAGTTAGGTAGGTCCAACTTCGAGAAAGAGGTCAATCGTCGAATCCGACTCGGCTGGGCAGCGTTCGGGAAACTTCGCAACGTCTTTTCGTCAACAATACCGCAATGCCTCAAGACGCAAGTCTTTAACCAGTGTGTATTACCAGTGATGACATATAGAACAGAGACGTGTTCACTCACAATAGGCCTCATAACAAAGCTCAAGGTCACTCAGCGAGCTATGGACAGAGCTATGCTTGGTATTTCTCTACGATATAGAATCAGAAATGAGGAGATTCGTAGCAGAACATACATACATCGTTGCCGACATAGCCGAAAGGATTTGTAAGTTGAAATGGCAATGGGTGGGGCACATAGCTCGTAGAACTGACGGTCGTTGGGGCGGAAAGCTTTTCAAGTGGAGACCACGCACCGGAAAACGCAGCTTGGGACAGCCTCCATCGAGATGGACAGACGACCTGGTTAAGGTCGCTGGGAGTCGTTGGATGTGATGCTTATACTACTTCCAATGTACCTTTCAAATTATGGATTTCCTTTCAAGAATCTTTGATAGTATACCAGAAATTAAATTCGAAAGTTTTGTCTATGCAATACCAAATTAAAGCATTTTCAATGTATCTGTTGGTATTGGTGCGTTTTTTATATGCGATAAGTATATAAATCAATGTCTTAGAGTTTCGCGATTGTTACTCATTATAATGAAACAATTTTAAACGAATTTCATCGCGTATTATATAGATTTTTGTTTTGCCGGACGTTTCGAATACTTTGCTGCATTCGTGGTCGCAGGATGAAAAATCTCCTATATAGGCGATATAATCCGTTAAAAATTGTTTCATTATAATATATAAATTATTTTTTGAATAATAAACTTATTAAGGAAAAATTTGCGCGCGAGTTCCGTGCAATTCTAGTATGAGTTACAATTTTGTTGCATAGACGCACCAGGAGGCCTATGTCCTGCAGTTGCCGTCTACTGGCTGATTTATTCTTATAATTAATGCATAATTTGAAAGGTAAACATTTGAAGGAGTATCTCCAATTTTTTTCATTTCTCTTAGCAATAGAATAACGTAGGGCCCTAGGCTCCTGGATCTAAAATGAAATTAGATGTCATTTCTGTCTTTATGGCGAAGGTACATTGAATCTTCTCGTTCAATTAGACAGGTACATTCAACGAGTTAATAGTTTACACCGGTGTCGATCGTAGTCTCGTGTCGCTCAAGGTTCTCCGCTAGATAAAAATACTATGTAACAGTCAATACTAGCACTAATTACAAAAAACCATGACTAAATTCGACTTCGTGTCACTTCAATAGACAAAAATATGTTACTTGAAACATGCAGATTTTCTTAAACGGAGTATCTTCGTCAGACTTCTACAGTTTGATTTGTTTAAACTTGACACTTTAACAATGGCGTACCAAAAAACGGATTCTACCCTAACTATTGCAATCCTATTTACCAAAAACTAAACTTTACTCGATTTTCAATTTAGGTTGACGAACTAAAGCAGAATCGAGACAAATGGTTGTCCCTAAGCCAGCAGGAGAGTCTTCGCGTTAGCGAACTCGCTGAAGAGTTGGACACCGAGCGCAGACAAATGCAGTCTCTCAGGGAACTGGTCATTGAGCTCCGACAACACAACAGGCTTAACGGACTCGACTCCAGCCAGCTAGAATGTGACGACCCTGATGCCAGCATACATTCCTTGCAGAATAACATGTGTGAGTATTATCATCGTGATTTATTTGCAAATTAGATAAAACTTTTAGAATTGATGATTGGTTTCTCCAACAAACTTTTATATAATTGGTTTCTTCAAGAAACTTTTTTGCGGTTTAATTTGAATCAAATACGAAATGGAACGCTGCACAGTTACTAGAACTCACCTTTAAAAATACACAACGTCCTTAATTGAAAGAATGAAAAACATTTTATCTGGACATTTGAAATAAGCTGTATCTCAGCAAAAACTGGTGGGGACCAAAATAAAAATATTTGAAGCTTTTAAGTTACTAGTTTGGAGGTATGAATTATGAAACGTTTAATAGTCAACCCTTTTTGAATGATCATAACAAACTTAGCGTAAGAAAACTTAAATTATAATCGATCCTAAAAAGGTCCACGGTGACTTAGGATTTTTTAGTCATTAAAATTTATTTATTCTTCTTTAATTTGACTTTGAGTTAGCCTGCTCTGAGTTCTTTTTTTAAGATCACAAACAATTGTTTTCTATTTATGATCTCATCTCGTGTGGTGACCGGATTAAGAACAGCGCCACTCCATTTCCTCCTGTGGATGTCGTAAAAGGCGACTAAGGAACTAAACCAAAGCAGCGTCCCTTCTGTGGAACAGCATCATCGGTGGAGGCCTTTATTCAGCCGTGGACGTCCTTTGGCTGACATGATGATGATGATGGTGATCTGTGCTCGTAGTGTATCAGCGTAGTGAGCGGTCGGATTACAAAACAGTAGTAGTACCGGCAAATTTTAGTAGTTTTTTACTGATTGTCATAGGGGTTACCATCTGATGAGCTAATTTCGTATTGTTTTATTGCCACATGCAGCTATCATAGCATATCAGCTAAATGACGTCCACTGCTGAACAAAGGCCCTCCTCATTTCTTCTTAGAGGCAGTTAGTAGAAAATGAAACTCCATCTAAGTTTAAAAGGGAAAGTGTTTCTTAAAACCTACATTTAAAATAAAGATATAGATATCATAAACCTTGGTCGGATTTATTTTTGTATGTATCGCAATGCATAAATAACTATTAAATTTAAACGAAATGTCACGAAAATGTCATTTACGCACATAGTAATTGTGTTAAAATATGTACGATTATATTAAAACATTTAAATATGCAAATTCTTTTTTTGGATGTTGTAGCTGTCTGTAGTGAAGCCTGCGCTAACGTCATCGAGGTACAACTTGCCGAAGAAAAAGCAAAAGTGGATGCCCTTAAGCAGCAGATCCAGAGACTACAGGTAAGTTCATCATTTCATTTTTCATTTCGGCCGAATGAAGTCCACTGCCAGCAGTGACAGGCCTCCCCCAAAGAGACCCAACGACCAATATGGGTCTGTTGTGGGCTCATTGGGGGGTTTTGCCATAATCGTCAGTTGAGTTGTTAATGTACTCGAAGGATGCTGCTGCCCATCCTCCGGCTAATCCCTTAGTCGACTTTTACGACACCCACGGGGAGAGATGGGGTGGTGGTATTCTGATCCGGCACCACACGGCAAGTTACCACAGGTAAGTTACCAATTACTAATAAAGTTGTCAGTACTGTAAACGAAAACCGTACAGTCTATTTTCTCAGTTAACCTCTCGTGCTTGTTAACCGACGAGGCGCCTTGGTTTAGTTAGTGACTCTACCCGCCGACTTCGCACGAGTGATTAATATGTTTCTATTTATAATTATGTAAATAGGTAAATATAGTATACAATAGATGCTTAAAATTACTGTGATATTTGTCTTGATTAGATACTTATATAATAATATTTGTAAAACAAACGTATCTAAAACAAATGTCTTATCGTCATCGCGCATTGGCATCGTTAGTAATCTATTAGGTGACGGTTAACTAGTGCGGCTAATCCATAATATAAAAATATTATGTATTTCTGTCTCAGACTATTTTGTAGAATTAGTAACTTATAGACATATATTATAGACTTCGCACATACCAAATTTGAACATACGTGCAGAAAATATGAGCACATGCTTTCATGCAATGCATATTTATTTCAAGGGTAATTAGGAAGCTTCGTAAAAATCAATTAATATTGTATAGCACTTATTTTTACTTAAGTGGACACAAGTAATCAAATCATTCACTACTTATGCACAACAGATGAAATGTACTAAGTTCTTAATGTGTGTACACGTAGTAAATAAATAAATAACAATACAACACACATACTATACTGGGTGTAAGTGACAACATACCAAAGACTTTGGGAAGAGGCTAGTCAGCTATAAAAGAAATAGGAAACCCTTTTATCTCTGAAGTAATAGGTTACAGTTATTGTTATTTTTCAGCATGCAATGTATCTTAAACAACACAGTCAAAACGCTACAGGATTTTTGTATTATGATGTGAATGTGATATTATGACAATGCGAGCGATGATCTTATCTGTGAACTGTACGAAACTACAGCCTTTTAGTTTTTATTTACATTGCAGTTTTGTGGGAAAATAAATAATTTATGTTTTTGTTTAAAATAGCATTAGGATAGACAAGAACAATTATTATATACATAAATTAGGTAAATAACTGGAAAAAAAATTACATTCATGAAAAGACTGACACAAAATTCTAACTCTGAGGGTGCTAGAATCATGTACCGAATCCATGGTATCAGTTTTCGTTACAATGCCACTTAACACCCGTTATAGGGGATGGCAGCCTGGAAAACTAAGTTATCATAAAACTCGAAGTCTGTTTCAATTGTATAAGTAGTTCTTGCGTGGTAACAAAAAACAAAGCTGTCTTCTTTACGCCACTAGAATAATACTAGTGACAATGGCAGGCTGCAGCTACAATGAATAACTGACTGTCATGTTTTTTGTGTATGTACAATACGTTTATACATTTTATTACTACCAAAATCACAGATTATTTTTATTGTAGGACGATATGAATGAGGCCAATCATAAATATGAATGCGACAAGCAGTCGTATGAAAATATAATATCGGAGCGAGAAAATTACATTTTAAATCTGAAACATCGTATCAATGAGGAAATTGAAGAGAAAAATAGTTTGAAGTCTTGCTACAATGATGAAATTAGCAAATTGAACAATGAGATGAATGTACTTGAACAAAGTATTAGAAACTCGCGGTTGGTTATTGATAAGAAGACTCACGAAATTCAAATACTGCAGGAAGAAAAAATATCTCTTATACAGAGTCTTTCTGATGAGACTTCAAAATTAGAAAATATCATAACAGGTTTAAAAACGGAAATAGAAACAGAGAAGCAAAAAAGATTAAACATGAGAGACAGCTACGAAAATCAAATGATGAAGTTAAATGAGAAGGTATTAAATAGGAATAATGAACTTGTTGAGCTACAAAATAGTATTTTTGAAAAGGGGGAAATGATTGAAACTATGCAAATGGATTTAAGAAAAGAAAAAGAAGTTTCAAGAATGTATCACAATAGCATGCGGCAATTAGAACAACACAAACGAGACATTGAGAATAAATTACAAGATAAAACTGAAGACATGAATGAAATGCAACAAAGTCTGGAACAAAATATTGCAACAATATTGAAAGAAATTGATCATTTTAAAGCTTCAGTGGCTAATCTGAAAGAACATTGTAGACAACTCGAAGAATCCAAATTGTCGTTAGAGGCTGAAATTAACAATCAGACAACTCAATATGAAGAACTTCACAAGGAAACTGAGAATTCCAAAAATACTTTCCGTGAGGAAATTGAGAAACTTAAATATGACTTGGATGAAAGAAATGCAACAATGAAAACACTTCAGACACATTTACAAGATGAAATTCAGTTTAAGATTGGATTACAAGAAGAACTACAGAAATTGCAAACAGCCAAAGTAATTCTATCGGCAGAATTGAATAAACTGAATCTGGAGTACTCAACAATAAAAACAGAATTGGCAGAAAAAGAGCAAACTATTATGGCATTGGATTTGTACTTACAAGATGAGAAAAACGATAGTGAAACTTTAAAAGCTGATTATTATAAACTTAATGAGGATTTAATGAAAATGTCTACTGACATTTTTGAAAAGAATAAAGCCATAGAGTTTCTTCAGAATGAGTTAAAAACTGCTAAAAAGTCGTTCCAAGATGAGCTTTCTGATAGAAATGATACTGTAGAAGTTATTAATCATAAACTAGCTAATGTATCTGCTAAGAAAGATGCATTGCAGAGCAAAATAGATTCACTGAATAACGAAAAGACTAAATTAGACCAAGATTTGATTACAAAATGTAAACATGTATCACAACTGCAGACAGAGTGTGAAAGAATGTCCAAAATAATTGATGAAAATAAGAAAGGTAAGATTTTTATCATGTTATATTACAACCACAACAAGCAAGTGGGGTTTGGTCTGCATGTCGGTACTTGATTACGTAAAACTTATAAACTGACATTAATGTTACTTCCGCTGGGATAATTCCTAGGATCTATATTGAAAGTATAGGATGCGAGCGCAAATACCACTAGATTGGAACCTGATCAAAGTTTGTATTAGAAATATAAATATTTATTTTATTTCTTTATTTATTCTTTATGTACAATAGTGTACATAGGCGGTCTTAATGCCACAGACATTTTCTGCCAGACGACCTTTGGGTGATGCAGAGAAAACAAGGTAGATGTACCAACAAAATAAGAGTGAAGGGTATAGATGCGATGACATTTATTTACACAGAATACAAAATATATAAATATATTAATTTTTAGATTGTTCTATTCTAACGTATACTTTGTATCATTTCAGCGATCCGAAGTTTAGATCAAAACATGACTAAAGAAAAACAAAAATATGCAGCACTAGAGAAAAACTGCGATACAGAATTGTCTAAAATGATGGGAAAACTAAATGATACAGAAAAAACTATAAAAGAACTGAGCTCCAATTCAAGAAAAGCCATAAAAAGCAAAGACTATCAAATCCACACACTTAATAATGAAATTGAAAGTCTTAAAAAGGCTGTAGACTTTGATAAAGAAAATGTCACTATATTACACAATGAAAAAGAGGCTTTGTCCCAAAAGTTGGATGAAGAAATTAAATATAGAAACAAAATAGAAAAAGAATTTCAAAATCAGTGTACACAACTAGAAAATATTACAACTCGTCTGAATGCAGAAATTGCTGCCAGAAATGGTGAATTAATCACTGTACGAATGGAACTCGAATCGGCAATGAAAACTATTGAAGGCAAATGTAAAGGTGAGTTTTGTTTTTTATTTATGTCTTTTCGGCGTCGTGAGAATTTAAACGCGTGAAACGATAACTAAGGAAATCATAAATAAAACTAAAACTAACTTTTTTCTTTTAGAAATCCTGATATTACAAGAGAGATTGACGAAAGAAGATCAACTAATTAGAGAATTGGCTCATCAGAAAACAGTTGAGACTAAAGATCTACAAGGCAAGCTTAATGATTTGGAATCATTAAATCATGAATTGCGACAAGAAGTTAAAAAGGTGTATGATTGCAAGCAACAAGCAATTGATGCCTTGCGAAAGGAAAATGAACAACTGCAATTTGCTATTGAAGAGGATAATAGTAGTCATGAAGTCATATTAAAAGAAAAAGATTGTATTATTGACAGATTAGAAAGACAACTTAAAGTACACACCGTTCAATTAGAGGCCATTAAGAAAGATTATGAAAATATAACATTAACTTTGGAGAAATACAAGGTGGATTCTAAAGAAAATATTAAAACCAAGGAAGAACATATCAGTAAATTAACCCAGGAAGTTTTATCGTCACAGCACAATCTTTCTCAAATTAAGGACGAAAGAGATGCAAAAGCGAAAGAAATTGAAATAATGGAAGATATTATAAAAACCAAAGAAGAACAAATCAGTAAGTTGACCCAGGAAGTTTTAAAGTTACAGCACAATCTTTCTGAAGTTAAGGATGAAAGAGATGCAAAAATGAAAGAAATTGAAATAATGGCTAAAGAAATTAATGATCTTGAAAGAAAGAACAAAGGGGATCTATTGACACTAGTGGAGTCAATAACTCAGGAAGAAATAAAAAATGCAGTTTGTATGAAAGAAAAAGAAGTTCTTCAGAACCAGCTACTAGAAGAAAAAGCTGCAAGAGAAGGTCTTCAAACAGAAGCCAAAAACCAAAGCGCAGACATTAAGATTCTAGTTGCAGATAAAAACAAGCTACTAAATGAAAATATTATTATTACACAACAACTTGCAGAAGAAGTATCTGTTAGGAAGATAGTTGAGGAAGAAAATAATTTACTTCTATCTCAAAATGCAGTATTTGAGAAGAAGTTGATAAATCAAGTGAAAATGACTGAAAGTCTATTAGAAGATAAAGAATGTCTTACGCAACAGCTTGTAGAAGAGAAATCCGCGAAAGAATTGGCGGAAAAAGAAAAAGAAAACTTTTTACAGGAAAAACATCTTATAGAACTGAAGATAACAGAAGTCGAAAACAATAAGAAAGAAATGAGTAAAGAAATTTGCCATTTACTTGAAAAGCATAGCTTGTTAGATGAACAGCTCATGAAAGAGAGAGCTACAAACGAGGATTTGAAAGAAGAAAATCTTAAGTTGCTTCAAGACATGACAGAAGAACGTTCATACAAAGGTAAGCTTTTCGAAGAAAACAAGTGCTTGGTTAATCAAAATGAATCTCTGAAACATGACCTGCTTGAGAATAAAACCATTCAAGATGTCCTTATGACTGACAAAGAGTTATTACTTGTTGAAAAGGAAGGACTTTCAAAATCTTTGGGTATTGAAAAGTCAGCACATGATGAAACAGAAACAGAGAAAGATCAGTTGAGTGCAAAATTCCAAGCATTGAATGTACAGTATACATCTGAAGTTAGTAGTAAACAAGCTGAGCTTGAGAAGGTTACTGAAAATATGAAACATTTACAAATGGATTGCAAAAGTATGGCTTTTTCTTTTTATAAGGTTCTGATAAAAGATTTGTAGAGGATGCGCATCCTGCCTGTCTATGCCAATTATTTCCAGTGTCTCAAATTGAACTAACCCTAAAAGATCAAACATTTTATAAATATAAACCTATTTTAGTAACAATACTTATGTTTTGTCCATACCTTCCATTACGACGTTAGGTTTTGAAGTAAAAATATTACAATATATTTTAACTAAACGAATGCCAACAAGAAGCCACTTCAAACACGACTATGGAACACTATCTTAATTATCTCATTCAATCTCGTGTATTTGACCTAATGCCCCGTCCTCACGGTAATAATGTTCAAAGGTCAAGGTCAGGCTCGCCAACGTTCGGGCGGCTGTTTGATAAATTCGTGGTTTAATCCGTATCGAAAACCGCTCGCGGTGATACTTACTGTTTTTTGTTTGCTTTGAGTTATTTGTTGAATTAAGTACTTACTGTTATTTTTTGTTGTTATTTAATTTGTATTTTCAATAATTTTTATACACCCATACAGAAACATTTTAATATTATTATTTTTAATTGTCAGCTCTTAAGAATAATAATAATTAACCTTTTCATTTGAAAATACCTACAAAAATAAATAATATAATTTTCATGACTATTATTTTTTTAAATATTACGAATCCCAGCATTAGGAAAAGTGATGGTGCACTGGTTTTGTTTACATTTGGTATCGCTTCTCATTGGCCTTCGTTTAAAATAGGTTTATACAACTTTTATATATTTTCATGAATTAATTTATACTGGTTGTGTTGACAGAATTTATCTCTTGAACAATGAAAACACCTCACTGTTTATGATGAAATCATAATTTTTTGTGTTGAACTATTATTATTATGAGGTACATCAATTTATCTGTTTCTGTTTCAGATCAAGAAGAATTGAACCACCAAATCTCAACAACTTTGAGTGTTAGTCTAGAAAAACTTGTGCAAGGAGTTAAAAAAGAGGGTATAACCAACGAAGTATTACAAAAAATATTAGAAACTGATAAGAACAATATTCCTGCTATTGACAAGTGTGATTTACTAATAAACATTGCTAACACATTAACCACTGAATTGGCAATGAGAAAAAATGTAGAGAAAGCTTTAGAACATGAGAATAGTGCATTGGCAGATTTAAGGGAAGTGTTGAAGCAGAAAGAGATACTGTTGTTTGAGCTACAGACAGACATCAAACGACTACAGCAAGTCATTAATGAAAATAAGATTGGTGAGTACGAAAATTTATCTGCAATCAGGCAAATAAATCTATCAACAACAGGCAAATAAATCTATCAACATCAGGCAAATAAATCTATCAACATCAGGCAATATTTGCCAATGAATTTAACATGATATATTTTATTATATGTTTTTCGAAACATGTCTATCTATTATTATTATATGGTATTATCAGGATTAAGTGCATGTCGTACAATGCGACTATGGAACTTTTAACTAGAGGGATAGGCAGCAGCATCCCTTCTGTGAAACAGTAGTCATACTGCGCTCACCAACCCGCCTGTCAAGCGTGGTGAGTACTGGCAACTTCCCCCCAAATTGACGGCACAATTGTGAAAATCTATGGGGGAGGCCTTTGTAAAAATAAAAACTTACAAGATAATTGTCTGGTATTCCACTTGTTCTTCACTGTATCGCAGAGTAAACTGAACTGACTCTCGTTCCTTCATGGCCACTATATATATGGGCCGACCGATACTTTGTAGTAAGTTCCAGAATGTTCGCTTTCTAGAATTTTCCAGACTATGTGGTGCCGCTACTAGACACCAGATGGCGCCACATATAACTATCCGGAACATTCTGGAAGATACTACAAACCGTAGTACAGCTACTAGATAACAGATGGCGCTACGTGTCTTGTTTACGAAGAACTATCCGGAACACGCCTTAGTATCGCTACTAAACACCAGACGGCGCCACGTTCCGCTATTATTTATCGAATGGCGTAACAGTATGATATTTATTTTTAGAATTATCAAAACAAACTGAGACTTACAACACGATGATAGAAAACAAATCAAGAGAAATACAGTTACTTAAGCAAAATAATAAATCTCTCACAAATGATTTGAATGATGTGAAACTACAATTAGAGATCAAAGTGCATTCTCTAAAAGAAAAACTCACTGAGAACGAGATTCTGACGGACAAACTGAAGACAACATATGAATGTCAAATAGAAAACTTAAATGTTATGATTACAAAGCTGAGTAATTATTTGAAAGACAAAACTGAAGAGATTGAGACCATGCGGAAGGAAAAAGAACGGTTGCTGCAAACAATTGAAGATAACAACAAAGGTTTATACGATTTTCTTCTTATATATATTAATGTCTTTATAAGGGCGGATCCAGGATTTTAATCTGGGGTGGGGCTCGGGGGGAGGCTTTGATGTTGATATCCGGTCTAGGGTCAACTATATCCCACAGTTGAGGGGGGGCATGGTGAGTTCAAATGAGGAAATCTGGGGAGGATTTGTTTTGCGGTGGACGTATTTTGGCTGATATGATGATGATGATGGTGATGACATGGCTAAGCTGTCAAATAAGTGTGATGGATATAAGAATACATTTTTAAAACTACAGAAAATCCACACAAAATAACAGTTTTCTCATGTTTAAATTATCGGTCCATTACTTTTTCTAGTACATCTGAATATATATACCGAATGGTAAAACCGATTGCTCCTACAAAAATAGTAATCCATATTTTAAGGGGACTTATAGGGATCGCATTAATTAAAAAGTTTTAACACCGATTTTTGGATTTGCAATAACATTTCATAGTTAATGAAGTAAGTTGATAAGTGCCAGTTGAACTCGCGTGGAGAGGGTTCCGAAATTGCTAAATATATTGTCTATTGTTGAATTCTGTCTTGTACCAATAATTATCCCAAGTACAAACTTAACATTGTTGACAAACATGTTCTCCCATACATTCCAACTGCAAATGTAAGTTTGTACGCACCATATTGAAAGATTTACATTATTTCAATACCATAAACTTCTTATAGGTTTTTCTGTAATCTATAAGTAAATAACTAGAATATATATATTTTTTCAACATTATAGGCTCCATAGTTTCGGAGATAGCGATAGGGAGCGGGGGGAGTAATTTTCATTTATTTTCTTAAATAACTTTAAAACTAAATATACTAAAATTATAAATAAGATATATTTGAGCCCCTTATATCAAGCCCTTCCATTTGATATGCAACACGGTACTGTTTGCAAAGCTTCTTTGTTTTATTATCGTTTGTCTATATTTTATTATTGATTTATTAACGTTACCAGTTCGTGTTTAGTTCGTAGAGATTCTATGTGTACCAAATTTTTACTTAATCGGTCCAGTAGATTAGTAGCAAATTAGCTGTGACAGACGGACAGACACACGAGTGATCCTATATGGGTTCCGCTGTTTTTTCCTTCGGACGTTCGGAACCCTCATAACCTTTTTTGTCCGTTTTGTTACGTAAACACATAAGAGTAGAACATGAGCCGCCTCTTTAAAATTGTGTTTTTTATATTTATTTATTACGTAATAATTAAAAAAAATGGAAGTGTAAACTAGTTTTTTTTATAAACGCGATCCCTATATCATTCTGATTATTCCCTTAAAATAAAGTTCACTATTTTGTAGGACCATATATACCTCAGGATTGATCAAAAATTATGATCTCTGATTTTGTAGCAGATTATTAAACATCATTTGGTTCACAGTTAATAATTTAATGATTATATAAATTTACAGCAATAAAGTTGTTAGAAGAGCAAGTAAAATGCGAGAAACAAAATCAAACAAAACTGATAAGCGATTTCGAATCAGAAAGACAAGTACTTAAAAACATGGTTACAGTTACAGAATCTGTTATGGAAGACCAGAAAGTAACTCTGAACAACATAATATCAGAACATGTAAGAGCCAATACAATATTACAAGAAGAGAATATAATTATCAAAGAATCTATTGAGACTGAAAGACATAACTTCGAAGTAAAATTACTAGATAAAAATACTGCATTTGAATGTCTCTTAAAAGAAATAGCAGAGGTGAAACTTGAAAAAGATCGGATTCATAAAGAATTAAACATCAAAATAGAATTAGTAGAAAACGAAAGAGCCTCTCTGGAAGCAAAGTTACTTGAAAAAGATAGTACATTAGAACTTGTATTTAAGGAAGTAGCTGATCTGAGACTGGAAAAAGATAAGATTAATACAGTAAAAGCGCAAAATGAAGCCTTGGAAGAAGAAATAAAAACACTGACATATGAGTTGCAAAATAAAATAGTTGAATATAAGAAATTAAAAGAGGAGAACGAAAAATTGGCAACTACGATACAAAAAAAATATGTTGGTGAGTATGTAGATGAAATATGTAAGGTCTCACTCAATAATAGACCACTCCATCATTGAGAAGTGTTGTAGTGTGTAAGTTATAGGATGATTAGGAATACGCCAAAACATTGCGAAGTACAGCTTCGTGTCGTGGTTCTTGGCTGCTTCACACCTCAGCGAATCGTAGATATGGATACAATAAAACGCGCCACTATGCTCGCGAATGCACTTTGTTCACAAGTTCGCCAGTGTTAATGCATTTTCGGTGTTTTTTTTATTTAGTTAAAATTTATTTCTTTTAATATTGGAAAACGCGCTCCATAAATAAAATAAAAGGTAGGTTACAGGTTTCTAAATTACAGATTTCTAGAAAAAACGCAGTTATTATTTCTTCTTGTATTCCGTAACAGATTTGACTCTACATTTACTCTTTAAGCATATATAAAATCCAAGTATAAAACTATATTATGTCAGTAATATACATTTAATGAAATAACGCTTTCGGCGCGCTGCACAATTCTCGGGTCGAGGTCGGAACGCGAACGTGCGGGTGCAATTCTATAAAACAACCATGGATAATTGCCCAATTTACGTAAAATATTAATTTCTATCAAATACTATTATAGCTCGTAGTCTCACAAGAAATACCAATTAGTCAATGTATATTATATTGTGGGTACAGTTTATTGCTCGTGAACCCAGAAAAAACTACCTTTAGGCCTTACAAATATTCGATCTGTACAAGAATCAAACCTGCAACTCGTAACCAGCATCCAGATCGCCTATACAATCATTGCCGCCTATAAATATCAATACAACTCATTCTGTTGCGGATCGGGATGCAAACCAGTAAAATTACACCGGTAAAATACACATTTTTCGGTACAGTCCATATATTTGTTCAAATAACAAAATTTTTAAGTAAAATACGTTTTTTCTATTTGCCCATGGTAGGTGAGTACTTAACGTAGTCGCTCGGTCGAGGTACGTACTTGCGTATTTGCGTATATAGTATTTGTAGGGGACAGGAAGGACAAATGATGCGAGTATTTTACTTTTTTGTTTGTCCCGTAAGCGGCGTGTGTCCAGGTACTATTTAGTATGTAAAATGGCTCCCCTCTACCGGTGTCCGATTGCTTTTATAATTTCGGTTACCCGCCCCTCTTGCGTCCCATACACCTTCGGTATCTGGACACATACACGCTTCGAGACAAACTATTTATTTGTAATAAAAATACATGTACCCTTAATAATAAACACTTATAATTTGACAATATAGATACATGCATACATATCCCTAACCTACTATGGAATTGTTACGTTTGCGTCGCTAACAGTATTTAAAACTAGTAATTGATTAGTTTTAAAGTAGAAAGAAATATCGCACCGCTCACCGGTAGTTTTACCGTAATCAAAATAAATTACCGTAAATTACCCGTATTTTACGCGCCTTTTCGGTAGTATTAATAGACCTCCCTCCCATAGGTGCCCTAAAAGGCTACTAAGAGTTGATATAAAGAGAAAAAATATATGTATCTAGAGAATATATGGGCGGCAGCGTCCTTCGAGTATATTTATAACTCAGCCGATCGAAGCGTTCGCCAACCCATCTGCCAAGCGTGGCGATTATGGCAATATCCCCCAATGAGCACACCACAGAAATCCATACTGGTCAATGTGGCAATCTTTTGGGGAGGACAGAATCCAGGTGTGGACGTGTTACGGCAGAAATGATGATGATGATGATCTAGAGATGACGATGATAGCAGCGTCTTCCGTGTGCTAATAACAACATACTGAGATCACCAATCTGCTTGCTAAGCATGGTTATTATTGTAATATTCTATGACCGCTCATCATAGTGATCAATGGAAGGTCAATGCTTAGCAGTGAACGTTTACGGGCTGATGTGTATGTGATGTAATAACTTTCATAATTAAACTATTTTAGATATGGATACTATGAAAAAACTAAATATCCACTTAAAGGAAAAAGAAGACGCCATTGAAAAACAATTACGAAGCGAAATTGATAAACTTACTATAGAATTACAAGAATGCACAGTGAATAAAGAGGATTTGGAATGTACACTTAAAGAAAAAACAGAGAATATTAAAGAAATGGAGGAGAAAGCCCGGTTACATTATGAACAATTAAGTATTTTGGAACTAGATAGAAATGTATTAGAACAAGATAAAAATGATTTGCTTGCTGAGAACAAAGAAATTGTAGCGAAAAATTGTTATTTGAATTTAAATATTACGATTCAAAGTGACCAAAATGATAAACTAAAAAAAGAAAATTTGAATTTTCTCAATATAATTGATGAAGACAAAACTGGTATGTTAAAAATGTTCAAGTTCAATAATTTTAGATTAGAATAATAAAAATAAGATTAAATTGTTGAACTATCAAATTGCGTCGCCTAAAGTTTGGTGATCAATGTAGGATTTTTTAAAGTGAGTTGTTTCGGCATTACCAGATACTTATGACAGTAATATTAATTTTCAGTGATAGCAAACTTGGAAAAGCTCCTGAATGGGGCTCAGCAGCAAAACAAGCAGTTCTATGAAGACACAGCCAATGAAAAACGAAATCTTGTCAACAACTGCGCTATCTTGCAAGAATATCATGATAAAGCTGAAAAAGAACTTGATGAAAGACAAAAGGATATTGTATCTCTACAGAAAGAACTTAAGGCCTTACAGTCTAAAGTGGAATTATGTGAAGAAGATTCCAAAGCTAAAGATGGGATTATATCTAAAATGAGAAAAGAAACAGATGCTGTGATAAGTTCTATAAGCAAGGAACTTAAAAAGGAAAAAGCTGTTAAAGAAAAGTGTCAGAAGGAAGTGGAAAAACATTTGGTGATTATTAGTGAATTAAAACAGAATTTAGAGCAAATAAATAATGAGAGAGAAGCGCTACACATCCTGAAAAAGGAAAATGAAGATCTGATCAAGGCAGTTGGACAAAGAGAGATATGTATGTATAAAATCATGAATGGGGCATGTTAATATTTCTGTATGTTGAACATATTATTAATGGAAGAAATAGACGAAAGATTCATTGCAATTATTTCAACTCAAAACTATCAGTTGACAAATACACTTGTATTGTTCACAGTTGCTGTACAAAGTCAAGAAAGGAGTTCGAGCCACAAGCATTCTGGTCAAGCAGAAAAGGAGCTTCGCGACCTTCACCATCAGGTAGATAACACATCTTCAGACATCACACATTCATCCATGGAAAGCTTAAAGACCATCTCAGACTTGGAAAAGATCATCCACGACAAGAACCGCACGATAACTACACTGCAGAGTGACGTCACATACCTCAAGAGCTTGATGGCAGAGTCCGAAACAAAACTGTTAGATGTGACAAAGGAACTCGAGCTTAGCAAGGAGAACTGTCACCAACTATCTTGTCAGCTGAAAAAAATAGTACACCAGAAGAACGAGGAGATAGCCGAGCTTAAGAAACAAGTGACAAAAATGAGCTTCACTGAAAACAGAGCCACCCAAATCATCAAAGTGTCTGCCAAGTACCAGGCGATCATACTGAAGAGGATCGCAGAAATAAAGACCAACACTGTACTCAAAGAACTGACTAATTTCGGCAATTCCAACAGCTATGACAACGAAGTGAAACGAAGCCTGAATGCGGGATCTGTAACTATGGAAGACTTGGAAAACTTCCTGGAGACTACAGACCGACATCTGAAGAAATGCTCAGAGAAGCAGCTGAATCTACAAAAAGAACGGGACAGACTGACCGAAGTGAACAGGATAAACGAGACGGAGATTATAAACCTCAAGAAATTTTTGTCTGAATTGTCTGTCAGCTTCCAAACCTTCAGTTCCATCAAAGATTTGTATGCACAAAAATTGAGCAGAGTTATATCTGTTCAGCGGACGGTGAGGCGTGAGATTTTGAACTTAGACGGGCGTATAACTGACGCGTGCATGGGCAAGCTGGAACGGGGCTACGCAGCCGTGATGCAGGATTTGGCGGAATGTGCCTTGAACCTGGAGCGATGGGTGGAAAGATGTATTGGGAGAACAATGTCAACGGAGAAGATAAAGCAAGCGTTTATAAGTGACAGCGAGCGCACTTCGCTTGCTACGACGAGCTACCAGAACGCAGGCTTGGAAGTCCAGCTTGAGGAACTGGAGACATCGTTCCAGAAGCTACTGGAAGAAGTATCGCGTGCTCAGAAGGGTGAAGGCGCCCGCGACGCACAGGCCGTCACCCTAATGGAAGTACGTGCCGAATACGAGGACAAACTCGACAGAATGAAGGCTAAAATGGTCAGTATCTTACCCATACTGTTGTTGATTTTGCTATACCAGGTTGTGTGGTGGTTATACCTTCTGATGGATTACTGATTGGTGTGGCTAAACGTTGACTGTTATGACTTGTAAAGTCAAATAATTTATATTATTGACAAATAAATTGTTTTAGTTGATGCTTTTGTTTTATTTCTATTTTTTTTTATGCTTTGTGAGTTTATTAAAACTATTAAGTAGATTAGAAATTAGAATTACGAGCTGATCCGAAAGGTAATATATTTACATCTTATGTATGCATGGCCTGTTGCACGCTTGACTATCGATGCATGTCGTTTGAAAGGCGGCCAACGTCGTACCTAAGACTATTGCTTATTTTCAGAAACAACTGTACACAAATCAAATAGCGGTGTTCAAAGAGAAGCAAAAGGATGAAATAGCTATGTTGGAGCGTGAGCTGGGCCGAGCTCGCGACAAACTGGCCGACTCCAGCCGTGCATACGAGGAGCACATCCGCAGCCTCACCACTGAGCTGTGGAGCGTTGGCGAGAAGTTCCTCATAAAGAAGGACGAGGCCGAGTGGCTGAAGCGCAACCAGCGCTCTGGGTCACTCATGTCGCTGCAACACGTGCACTCCGTACGTACCATCGCTATCTGTAATCTATATGTTTCGGTATTTAATTATAAAAGGAGAGTAATAAAACATAGAATAGAATATTATTGTACACCATTTTAAATACAACCACTAGGAATCATTCTGTGAACAGTAATTGTATAATGGGCGGTCTTATCGATATTAGCGATTTCTTACAGACAACCTTTGGACCAGAAAAAAGCAAAAAGGCAAAGGGTCCATGGTGTACTTATAATATTAATATAATCAAATAGCGTATACAAATAAATGTAATATGTATATATTCCATAATATAATACTTTATACAATACAATAAAATATAAATAATCCATAAGAATAGAGGATATCGTACATAAATATATGAGTTGTTGTATTTACCAATATACTACTTTCTTCTTATTCAATAAGATGAAAGTAGTCTATTGGTAAATACAACAAACATTTAAACAGGCAACTATAATGTTCAATTACTAGTTTTTTTAAAGTAACGAATGACTGGGCACTTTTGATTGACACAGGCAGTGTATTCCATAATCGGACAGCCTGAACGGTAAAGGATTTATCACAAAATTGGAATTGGAATGCATTGGCATCTCAACTCTCAGATTCTCCGATGACCTCAAAAATCTCGAACGTGCGTCATTTACGAACTTAAAACGTTCTTTAAGGAAAACGGGGTTGTAGGATTATACAGAATACTGTAAAGCAAGGAAAGTATAATTATGGGAATTCCGGCGAAGACGTATTGGAGTTTTGTATGAAATTCTGAAACTATCTAAATAAAAATCGAATACAAAAGTTTTGGAGTCGCTCAAGTTTATCTAATTGTGCCTTAGTAATATCGAGATAACTGGCAGCAGCATAATCAAGTATAGGAAACGGAAGGGAATGAGCAAGCACAGTTTTATTAGCAGTTGGTAGAAAATTGCGTGTTCTTCTCAGGGAGCTTGCTGATGCAAATAATTTTCGACTTACTTCTTGTAACTGTGGACCCCAAGAAAGATTACTATCAATCTATATCTCCAGGTTTTTAACCGTATCACTTATAGGTACCATAGTGCCGTCGAAAATTACCTGTGGAAGCTGCGACCAATTAATTCCAGAGATAAACCTAGGGCTGACTACAATTGGCTGTATGAGTTATAATCACTTTGCCTTCTGTGCACAGGAAAATATTATGTACAAAAAACAGAAAACAATAACATACATTAGTGTTTCCATTTATTTCAAATTAAAGTACCACTTTATTTATTTGTTATATTATTGTAATGTTTAATAGGTGAATTATTAATTCATAAATTAATTTCACCAACCACTCTTTTCCTCATAGCGTCGAGGTAATTAAGAATTTGTATACAAATAAGTTCCAATTAATTATATAAACAATAAAGTTTAATACTTTACAAACACAATGCTTGCTTGCTTGCTCTTATTTTGACCACAGGCGATACGAGTAATAATTATTGTATAGCATATTTATGATTGAGGCTGATTTCTCAGTCTGTCATATTCCACTGCCAGATAAATCTTACCCAAATAAAGCCACAGCTGAAAAAAATATCTGAACATAGAACCCGCTAGCCGTCGCTTGCTTAGAGTATTTCGGTTAGCAAGTAAGATGCCTATCCTGCTATATGTCGGTCGCATAAGGGTTGGTCAAGGAAAATTAGGTTAGTAACGGTAGAAACTCGCATGTGCAGATGACAATGAATATTGCCGAAGCAATTTGTTAAAACCGCGCTTGTCCGCATCATGTTTTCTATGGGTGACCATTTTGTAGACTTTCATGGGTCCTGGTTGTCATACAAATATATAGGACAATCGTTACAGCCAGATAAAAGTTTGATAGTCCGACAAGTGGTCTATGTCATAACACGGTCTATCGGTGTTCCTCAGTAATCAAGCGTATAGGAAATGTACAATTTTGCTCATGGTGGCAGACCACTGACATTACATGATATTATAATTGCATATATGGTTACTCATATTATAAGTTACATGTTTGCAGTCTGGTCTTGTCGCGACTCAAGAGGCAGCCCCTCGGCCATCTGACACGCACTCCCTTCGATCTCTACCTGTCAATAACAATGGTAACAGACGAGGTAACATTTTAACAAAATATCCTTTAATTTCATATCTTAAATCTGAAATAGCTGGTTGAAGAAATAATTTCAATTATTGTGGATGGATATAATTTTTCTTACTAACCAATTTAATTAAGAAATTTTTGTTTGTTTTTTTTAAACACAATTTCCACCTTATCCAATTTAGCACTGAATGTTTACTGGTGATATCCCTAATTATGTTTTAACGCATTGTGAAGAGGGTCGCGGGCTACACATGTCGGACGAGGAGGGCGAGGTGTTCGACAACCGGTGGCTCAAAGAGCTGTCGGCCACACCGCGGCGGGACTCCGTCGCCCCCGGACAGCGCCTCTCCGAGCTGCGCTGGCGCAACTCCCTGTGTCCGCCTCATCTCAAGAGCTCATATCCGGCAGAGACTCAATTCACACATGCTCTCGATGAAGAAGATATCAAGGTAGCCCAAACATTTTTTATTGTAAATATTATTGTCGTCTTCGTGGCATTATGACGATTACTTTTAAGACGCAGTCTGTGCATGGTGTAGGGTAAACAGAAAAATGTACTCAACCATAAGTACTTACTAAATGATTAGTTGATAATTTTCTGCTTTCTTTCTTGGGTTAAATTAGGTAGCTGATAAAACAGTGACATGAAGACATGACACGACATGACGGTTGCACTGTGAACAACTTTTGATCGTAACATAGTTATAAAAAACAGCTTATAAATATGGCTCAGAAGCGAGATGGGTCTATAATTCTTCAACATCATTATCATCCATTATTTTTGAAGAAGAGCTCTGTTCCATAATTTCGGCGTTGTGTCCTCGAGTTAGACGGAATTGAATAGCTTCTGAATGGCTTTAAGTACCGGTGTACCACCCGCTTTCAGAAGCTCTGTCGTAATTCCGTCACGACACGGCCTTGTTATTTGCTTTTCAACGCCATCCTAATCTCGTACAGGGTAATATCCGAGATATCTTCGCTAAAGTGTCGGTTATTTTGGCGCGCAGGTATTTGTCTAATCATAAAAATTAAAGTTCTTTTACGAGACTACATTAGAGTGACAGGCAGAGATAGTCACTTAAGAAAGAAGCATTATGCCCCCTCCAGGCTACCTTTCCCTTTCTTTCTCTTGTGTCTCTTTCTATCATATACGGTAGGCGACCTTTCCCTCTCTTTCTCTCGTGTTTCTTTTTATTATATACGGTTGTATGTGTGCAAGTATTGTGCACGGTCAGCTGTATAACCCCAATTCTAACACGTGTAAATATTATTTAAACTTATTCTTGTTATTGTTTTAATTCACACGGGATTATTATTGTGTCATTATTGCAAGCAAGAAACTTTGTACGGGTCAGTTACATTGATTGCTAAATGATACGAGGAGGTTTTGGATACTGTTTATGCTATGTAATATCTAACAAATGTAAAAATAAATGGTGTGATTATTAACGCTAATTTTGATATAATAATAAAATGCTAGGGTTAGGTGAGTCCACCATACGATTGCTGACGGTACCCTGCTCGTGACGCGTACAAAATGCTGCAATGTAGGTAAAATTGCTGATCACGGCAAATGTACGATCGTTAGCTCGTACAAACTTCGTTCCTGTTGTGTGGTAAATGAAGACCCGCGGGTGCGATTAATGGAAACATACAATGCGCACTATCTTAGTTGGCCGGACTAAAGTTTTCAGAGGGTCTCCGAACGATCGTGTATGGATTTTATATGCACATATCTTCAGTCCGGCCAGCTAAGATGGTATTGTACGACATGTCAGTTACGAGCGCGTCTTGTACACATTCTTCACAAAAGCACAGTTCGCGGTACCGGCTTCTATAAGGATTACATTTAGATTAGTGTAGTATAAATTTAAAGCCAAGTGGAAAAGGAATAGTAATAGGTCATTATGTTTTAACACAATACTGGATAATAGATGGACAACTTATTAATCAACAAGACTGGCTGGACAGCCATATTGTTTTTTATTGGTAGAATTAAGCCCTATTTTCTGAACTGAAAACATGTTAATGTTGTGTTTATTAGACAGTCAAAATGTTCCAGTGTATCGGCACGGCTGGCGCGCCGGGAGTAAAGCAACAAAGAAAGGAGGTTGGTATCACTGCATACAAGAAGCCTGGTCCACCTACACCCAGCAAGCAAGCTGGTCGACTTTCTGCTACCGTGAGTTTTGACAATACATAATTTATGTGGGATAATTTGTGTGAAAAACAAACAGAAACTTGAAGATTGTAATCAGTTGAGTTTATTTTGCTAGGGAAGTCCGATATTTATGAAACACCGATATTGACGTCGAGATCGATAAAATTTATTGCTGAAATCAAAATATCATGTTCGTTAATATCGATATTTATCTATCCATCTACATTCTTTTAAAACCGAGTGTGTCCGTACATTCGGTTTTCAGACAAAAATGACTGAAAACAAACCGCTGCTTAAAGTTTGAGCTTACATTACCATGTATTATTTTCAAATATTTTTTAACGAATTTTTATTTCAAAATATTAATATTTAGTATAATCGATATTAAATATTGGACATCCCTAATTTGCTATCTCACAGTAGGCGTTAACTATTTATTGCTCGCAGAGTCCACATGTAGGTAACAATATTTAAGTATGCCTTAATGTCTAATTTCGGATTGGGGAAACTGTTTAAAAAGACATCGTAGGGAACTGTATAATGTCATTCAGACGCACGAATTTATGTGATTTAATAAGCAAAAATTAAGACATCATGCGCGGCCAACGAAACGGAAACGCGGTCCGCACATTACTGACAGCGATCAAATTTGCTTGAATTATTGCATTCACTACTCAATCGGTGACCATGACGGTCGGCTAAATAGTTGGGTTTCTGCGCTACTTGTTGCGGGTTCGATCACCGCACGTAGCATATATTTGTAGCTATACAAATAATTAAAATTGATTCGTAATGTCAAAATAACAGCTTTTTACTTAATGCATATGAAAATATATAAGGAACTTATAATATAAAATCTATTTTTTTGTTGGTCAGTCCGTGTCCGTTTGTTCCAGCTAATTTCCGAAAAGGCTGGACCGATTTTAACGGGACTTTCACTGGCAGATAGCTTATGTTATACGGAGTAACTTATTTTAGTAAAATAAAGAGAATCGGGATTTGCGCAAAAAAGTTAAACCCCATGAAATCCAATTTATATCTCTCAGCGGCCACACTGTAGTAGACATGTTTGTTTTAGACGTCATGTTGGAGCCTTGCTTACGCTGACCTCCATTATAGTAGTACGCTGGACTGGAGATAGACATCGCCGTACTGAACCTATTAGATTTTAGCCATTTTGGCGCTTATGGCAGCAGCGAGTGTCTACGGAACTTATGATAGAGATGGGACGTATGAGAACTATGTTATCGATAATATGGATTACTTTATAGCATAATAAAATTATCAGAGCAGTAATAGGTATTTTGTACATGAGACAAACTTCACACATAAATAGGACAGAAAATAAACGTTTTAACATGGTATTTCACTACAATACACAGAGACGCTCAAAACAACTTAACGGCCATTTGCAGCTATTTGTCAATTTTAGTTCGGGAGACACTCGAGGAAGCACTTCAAATCAGTGCAAAAAATAGTTGTCATTTTGTATTGTAAATCCAGTCTAGATTTATTACAGGTCAGTGCTAGCTTGCTATTGTATTCGATAGTTCATTTTCTTTCGATACGAAGACGAATTAACACTCATCGCTGCCACACGCAAGGCAATATTTTGATGCGAGTTCGACTGCACTAAACTTTATTTTTCTTATAGTAATGTCTTAGATTTTCGCGATTATTACACATTATAATAAAACACTTTTAAACGGATTCTATCGCGTATATTTTGATTTTTGATTTTCCTGACGTTTCGAATACTTTGCAGCATTCGTGGTCGCAGGATGCAGTCATCCTGCCTGCTATCCAAATATACGCGATAGAATCCGTTTAAAAGTGTTTTATTATAATTTATTTTTCTTGTTTACCATGGGTATTGATTGACAATGTATTGGGTAGGACTCTGAGCTGCGAGAGTCGCTGCGCGTGGAGGCCGAGCCGCAACCTTCACGAAAGACTAGTACTCCGTCCCGGATCCGTTCCCTGTTCAGATCCTCTAGAAACGATACCGCCGAAGTAAGTATAAAATGCCTTATAATTATCTCTATTAGAATAGAAATGTATATTTTAAAATATAATTTATTTAAATATAGGATAGATTATAACGTTCGTTCGAAATTGCAGTCTGTTGGAGAAGCCAGCATGTTTTTTTTATATAATCATATAGGTGTATTGTATTGGTAATAGGAGTGTTCGATACATTAGGTAGCTGAATAAATAATCTACTATTTTAAAATAATCATATCACCTATTATTTATTAAACCAGGTAACGGTTATTTATGTTGTCCTATTATTTTTATTACTAAGCGACCACAACTTCCCCGACGTCACATATTTCATAAGGTGCCACGTGCGAAATTGTGCTTTCAGTACATAGATACAAGAGCTAGATTCCTATAAATATTTAGTTGAAACTACTGTATCTTAGACGTTATTTTATGCCACATGCAAAATTATACTTTCACGACACAGTTATAAGAGATAGATTCTTATCAATATTTAACCGAAACTAATAAATAATAGGACCTAATATCATTGTTTTTATTCGACAGTCGTTTTGATCTACGATTATATTTGAACAAAATCAGTGCGGATGACTCGCTTGCTTCACGTCATACGTTGTATTTCGGGAGATTGCGAAGCTATTGCGTGATAGTTTTCATTACGAACTTTGAAGTTATTAAGTTTGTATTGTGAACCTTTAAAAAAAAGTATTGTAGTTTAGTGTTAATATAAATTAACATGTTTAGTTTGTTATTACGTAAATAAGAGTTATATTAAATCAAAATATCTCGAAGAGGACAAATGTGGAACTATTTCTCTGTTGTGGACCGCGACAGTAAAAAACCACGACGCTCGACGAAGTAATTAATATCAAACTAATATATTATAACTTAAAAAGTAATAGGCTATAACGCGTTATCAATATATAGCCGTTATGAACACGCCTAATTGGTAAGGGACATTTTCCAATACGGCACAATAACTAACGAAAGGCGTTTCCGTTAACCCTTTATACTACATCATTGCGACTAAATCTAAATGCTATTATAAAATAATGTCTAGCAATTGAGCGTTAGTTCGCGGGTTATAGATAATAAAAAATAAAAAAATACATAAAAAAAAATAGTACATTACATTTACCTTAAAAGGTAAAAACATTACACGACTCGGTAAACATCATATTTACTATTCAGACACAGTCGCTGCAAGTTAAAGGTTTATGTAACCTGCTGTATAAACAATGTTTATTAACCTACTGTATAAACATAAACAACGGATATTAACCTGCTGTATAAACAACGTTGCCGATTTTGCACGAAAAGAAAGTGTGCAAGCAGTATATTGTTGTTCTTAATTTTATTTGCTAAATGCAGAATACATTATAAATATTATGGGTTTACCGGCTTGTCTAGTTACTTGTAACCAGTCAATAATTTGTTACTAATAAGTATATTTATCTATTCACAGGGTACCCCGCGAAGCAGAAGGCTGAGTAATATTTTTAGAAAAAAGTAGTTTTATATTTATGATAATTGATTTGTGAACGAAATTGTTAGTAAATTAATTAATTTATTGCTTTTTTAGACATTATTTTATTTAAACCTATATGTTTAGCATAAATATCTTGCATCTTTACTTTACTGAGAGATGTATAAAATACAATTAAAATGATAAATGCTTTATAATTTCATATTTTCTTTATTTCATAGAAGTACACCACGAAAATCACTATAGCACCAAACATTACATACAAAATGTACAAAATTGTGCCAGTTTACTCATCACATTCATCGGGAAATGAAAACTAACTCATCAACACAATGCGTTGAATTGATCATCTTGTATACCAGATATTTTCGCTATGAATCCTTAGCAAACTCGCTTATCTTTTAGCTACTTTAAAATTAGATCCAGTCATTGTAAACGTTACAAACAAGCTGCATATTACTTTTCAATCTCACAATGTAAATAAGCCAGTCGAATTATAGATTCATATTCCAATATCAATTTTTATTTAAAAACAATAAACTTTATACTTAAACTACACAATAAATAAAACATAAATATAATCGTAATATACAAAATAATCGCTTTATTTACAAAAACATTCCAATAGTAAATTAAAATAATGCTATTTCCAAATAAAATTACAAAAATAATGAAGTATTGTGTAAAATATTTCATGATGAGCAAAGAGCATTTCTTTGTATACTCAACATTTAGCCGATCTCTTGTGGTCTCTTCTGTCTGAAAGACTACGACAAAAATCAATTCGTACATAATATGATACAAATATATCACGAAGTGTCTTCTGGCCTTTTTTATACATATTGAAAACCTCATCATCGTCATAACAGCCAACGGAGGTCCACTGCTGCATAAAGGCCTCCCGTATATATTTCCACAACGACCGTTTACATGTCGCCCGCGTCCAACGACTTTCATAGAAAACCTAAGCTAAGAGAAATGAAATATTTAGAAGCATGACATAGTTATAAGCGTTTGAAAATTGCTTAAAAGACCGACAGCAGTGCTTGAATATGAACCACTCATGTCAAGTCTCAAGGCGAAGAGTGCAGTGTAGTGTGTCACGCAGGACTAGTCCCGGGAAGCATTAGAATTGTTTATGGGCAGACTTGACGCTTACCACCAGGCGAACGACAGACTCGTCACCAGGTAGTATGAAAATGCTAATTAGATTTTTATTTTCTCGACATGTAAGTAAATGTCACGAAGATTGGCTGTAACCTTTACATACCTTTTTGTGTGACTTGAAAACCCTCGAGATGTTTTATTAGATTAGTCCACAAATTGATAAGATTAATTGAAATTTAATTAATTAAAAGAAGATTTAAGGTTGTTGTTCTTTTAAAATCTGTAACGACGCCTGTCACCTTAGTCATCCTGCGACCGCGAATGCTGCAAAGTATTCGAAACGTCGGGATAATCTAAAATATACGCGATACAATCCGTTTAGACGTGTTTTGTTATAATTATTGTTCTGATACACAAGTTGACACTGAAGATTGAAACTAGAGAATACGTTAATCACTATAATGAGTCGGACAGTGCAATCGATGGCAGGTAGTATTTAGTTGAATATGTCACATAAGATTGTACAATTATTTTATAATAGTTACTTGCACTTACACACATTTTTTCAGTAACTAGTATAGCTTTGACTTGGAATTATGCAGTTTTGCAAATTGTTTGTCTACACCTCTGGCCTATGTCTATTTCCATTATTTTTGCTGCAATTTAATTGATTTTCAATATTTCATTAGTCTAATTGAAAGTTCCTTCTCATTCCAATTTTAAATTTCAAGCTAAAATGCCTTTAGATGACTAATGTTCTTTCATATCATTATATTAATACATCCTAAAGATTCCGTATTGGAGATTTTATGTAACTGATGATTTTCGTCGTAAGCTTTCGTACTTAAAATAATTCAGGTATTGACTTTTTCTATCTACTAAAATAAATTATAAATCATTCAACTGTCTATGCATCTTTGATCTTATGAAATTAAAAATGGTTCATTGTTTACTTATAACTGTGCGTTTATGTAATTTCATATATTTTTTACAATAATATTACATTATTATTAATAAATTGTCATTCATTAACATGAATGCTAGAGCTTTGCTTATCTTGTCTGTGGTAATGTGTAATAAATACGTAATAAACTCATGAGTATTTTTAGCCTATTCACTGAAGTATAAGACATACTTAAATGAGAACACAACAAATAAGGTCTTAATAAATACTTCTTATTTTCTTTTTAATTACGATATCGTAAGTAGGTAAGCTCAGCTCATCGACGCGCGGCACTGCGGGCATCTCATAGTTCCATTTATGTAGAATTGTAATACGGCAATAAAAGCCTATATTTAATACAGTCCACTTTCATTTCTATTAAGCCCCTTTGAGGTCTATACAATGGTCTAATGACCATATGGTCATTAGATCAACTTTTAATTAATTAAATTAAACAATATTTCGCTCGTTAGCAATTCTTCAGTGAATAGGATATAAATGAGAAATACAGATTATTAATTATAAACAGAGCTATCAAAAAATGTATACAATATTATTTCCCTATTTAAATTATAATATAAAGTAAAAGTTCTTTCACTGAATCCATTTCAGTTAAAAGGCTAATTCATTGTTATTTTAAAATAAGTATTTCTTGAAATAATTTCCGTTATCAATTTCAATAGTTGATCTAAGATTTAGAAACAAAATTCCTACTTTATTGGAACACGAATTATTACAAACACAACGCTTTTTAGATTCATTATTTCTTATAAGGTAAATCTCAACATGTAAAATACGATTTTATTTAATTAAGTGATGCAAAATTAGGATCAATTTTCGCTCACGCTCATGTTAGCAAACGTTTGTTATGTTTAGCGCATATTATTATAACATTTTAATAAGTTTAGTCTCTTATCACATACATCAGCCTAGCTATGTAACACGTTTTATTATGTAACTACTTATAATAAAATCCAAGGATTAATGATAGAATATTTGTGACTCAATGGCAGTAACTTTCATCGCGGATACGCGACAAACGTAATAATACGTATTTGGGCTTCGAGGGAGCCGTCAACATCACCGACGTACTAATTTCGCGAGTTAGCTAATTTAAACGATAACAATAAGCGCTGTACAATTACTATCTACTGCCTACGTTAACGATTCAATGCTACTATGTACAAAAGCAAGTGCCTCCAGGATCTCGCATATAAAAGTGACTCGTAACTTCGTTAACTACATGTGCCGTGTGGCTCGCTATTTACCGGGTGGCGGAGCGGCTAGAGGCAGGTGTGCAGGTCGCGCGAGGACCAGCGCGACCAGAGACGGGCTCTCTGCGGGTTGCGCGAACACCAGCGTGGCCAGAGGCACGCGTGCGGGTTGTGCGTGCACCAGCGCGGCTAGAGGCACGCGTGCGGGTTGTGCGTGCACCAGCGCGGCTAGAGGCACGCGTGCGGGTTGTGCGTGCACCAGCGCGGCCACAGCGGCGCCGCGCGCACGCCGCGCGCCAGCAGCCGCGCGCGCTGCGTGTCCAGGCGCAGGTACACGTCGGCCGACGCGCCCTCCGCGCGGTCCGCCCACAGGCGCTCGCCCAGCGCCGCCGCGCGCGGCCACACGCGCGCGTCCAGCCCGCCCGGCGCCAGCTGCTCCGACCACTGGCACGCCGCGCCGCCCGCCACGCGCCACGCCGCGCCCCCCGCGCCGCCCGCCGCGCCCTCCTCCGTCCACGGCCGGTGCTCGTACATCTGCTGCCACGAGCGGTACGGCCCGCAGTGCCCGTCCGAGCTGTCGCGCCACGAGCCGAACCCGCAGTCCAGGTACCACGCGTCCACGTGCGAGAGCACCGTGCGGAAGCCCGCGTCCAGCACTGCGCGCGACTCCGGCCAGCGCGACGAGCCCCACACCTGCACGCCCAGCCGCCGCGAGTCCAGCCTCTCCAGATACGGCGAGCGCGTGAGCCGCGACGACCACAGCAGCGTTAGCTCCGGCGCGCGGCCGCCGTTGGCACGCTCCAGCGCGTGCATGGCGTGCTGCGTGAACTCAAGCCACAGGTCCATCGGATCTGAGTCGTTAAAGTGCTGTGCCCAACAACGTTCGGAAACTTCATCACCACCGAGATGAAATAGGTCGTCGACCTCCGTTAACTGTATGATTTCAGCATAGATTCGCTCCAGCAAATCGTACACGTGAGAATTTCTTGGGTTGAGTTGTCCGCAGGGCGGCTCCCCGCAATAGGCGCTCCATGGTTCGGCCTCAATGCAATGCGCGAGATGCCCCAGTCCGGCAGCGGGCCCCCAGCCCCAGGCGCGTCCCACATGCGCTGGCGCGTCCACCTCCATGAGCACTCGGATGCCGCGTAACTTGCCATGCCTTACGATGGCCTTCACGTCGTCCGGCGTGTACACAGCGCCAGGACCGTACGCGCCGTACTGTGCTAGCTGCGGTGCGCTTTCCAAGCGTAGAGGGAACGATTGCGAATCGCTTACGTGCCAATGAAACGTGTTCATCTTGCAGGCGGCCATAGCGTCTATCGTTCGTAAAATGTCATCCAAAGGGAAAAAGTTGCGTGCGGTGTCGAGGAGTAGCCCGCGATAAGGGAATCGGGGTGCGTCTACCACCGACGCAGCCTCTAATATCAGCAAGGAGCCTGCGTAAGGATCCATCCACACTATCTGAGACAAGGTTTCGAAGCCGTGGCGGGCGCCGCAAAAGGAGTGCGCGGTGATGTCGACCACTAGCGACTTTCTGGATGGTCTTAGTGAGAGTTTGTAACTCTCGTCGGTGTCGAGGCGCATGCGGGGATCCCCACTGCCGTTGATGGCGACACGCACGAGCACCTCGCGAGGAGAACCAAAGTCGGCGGGTCGAGTGTCAGCACCGATGCTGCGTTCCAACACTCTCATGTCCTCCTTCATGAGTTCGAAGGCCTCGGCGAGGTGATCTGAGACGTCACGCGAGGGCGATGCGACAATCTGAATTTTGAAGCCGTCTGCACGCACAGGCAAGACAGCTGTGGCGAGGCTGACAGGACCAGTGGGCTGTGGCCACAGCTGCGTGGAGTCGCAAAGCATGTTGCACGTCGGCAGCGACTGTAGTGTCGATGTCTCCGAAGCGAGAAGGCGCTCACAGCGGTAGTTGCGGCAAACCCATGACCATTGAGGCTCGACGCCTCTGTGAAAGAAATTAACAGAACAGTGACTGAAAGTGTCTAAGCACAATCATGGTAGAATCTATGCTATTCAATATATTAAAAAAACGGCGAAGCACGGATCTTCTCTCCACTTGTTAAGTTCTCAACATTCGGCTCTCTCAAACGAAAAGAACTATATCTGCAGGCGTTGCATAATTCCTTAATAAAAGGAGGCTCTGACGACCGACGCATGGCAGCATACCATCCATCTTATGAGAAGTTCCAGTACAACCAACCTATGAAATGAAGCAGCGTAATCGCTTTGAGTGCATTTATTTTTAGGTCTAGGACATCGATATAACGCGTAAGTGCTGTAAGCACGCAGTCGGTGGAACCGAAGCTGCTCTGTGCACACAGCAGTGCACTCACGTTTAGTAGCTAACTGAGCCTCACGATCAACTGCAGTTTTTAGAGATCGAGCTAGGTTTTGCATCTTAAAAGCCTATGAGCCTTGAAAGATATTCCTCTTTAACTGCAGAAAGCAGCACGCAGCGCCAGTCGAAGTTAGGTACCTAACGAATTGTCGCTGCAGCCTCTCGATTACAAGATAGTAATAAAGGACATGAAGCACGTCTCGCAAGCGATCGGAGGCGCCATACTGCATCACGCGCCTCAGAGAGTTACACCCAGTGTGAATCACAATCGGACTTGCAGAGTATCTACACTGCGACGTTTCTATATATAATCGACATCCAACGGTCATGCACGTGGACGTCAATTTAGAGAATGGCTAGCGAATTTATTACAATTCTGAAAATGTCATAGAGCGCTTGGAAAATTCGCGTCAAACTACGCTTTTCGTATTTTTTCAACTGTGCGAAGTGGATCTGTTCACCATATCGCGAACAAATGGCGAGATCATCATCATCATCATTTCAGCCATTAATACATCCACTGCTGAACAAAGGCCTCTCCCATAGGTTTTTTCATCATTTTGGGGGGTATTTGCCTCACCACGCTTGGCAGGCGGGTTGGTGAGCGCAGTATGGCTACTGTTCCACAGAAGAGACACTCGGCGAGATGCCGTCATACTATGCGTATGAGAAGCAAAGAGGTGTGTTTGACCGTCGTCAATGTGGGCATACATAATATGGTTTCTCGGGAGTTATTAAAGACGCCGCATTGGGTAAGGTCTACACTGTGCATCCAAATACATTTTTTGCACATTTTACTACACACAGTGCTTTTGAAGCCGTTAAGTTTCCCTACTATCAGCCAGACTACGGAGCGCTTCATCTACTTGACGGTGATAAACACTGGGTCGATACTTTCGAGGTGGTCAGCGACAGTCCCAGTCGTCTGCGACATTTATTCGCCATCATGTTGGTTTTCTAAGCGCCGACAGTCAGGGTTCGACTTATTGCTGTTCACTCAGCGCACATTATATTATATAGTAAGTGATCTCAAACGCGTGTCTGTATAATGGGCGGCAGTGGTGGTGTTGGCAAGCAGATCGCTCGCAATCGGCACGCTGTATGCTCGCTTGAAGCGCACGGTCTGCTCACTCGGTCTAGACGCTGTATGTGGAATGGGATCATGGCAGTTGCGTGCGAACTCGCGAAATTTATCTTGATATTATAAAAGTATTGCACGACACACGACTTAAATCCTTAATTTAAATGACAAAATGAGCGGTGTGGCTATAATGAGTGACTGAACGGAAAAGGGCAAGCTACATTTTATGAAAGTTATTAATGACGACACCCATTGCCATGTGGGAAGCGTTTCCAAACAAAAGACAAAAGCGCATGGTTTGGCACTCGGCTGGCCGGACTGGATGTAATATGCGGCAGGCCTATGGGTCTTGTCATACGGAAATATATCATGATCCCTCTACACCTATTAAAAGTTCCTAATAAAAGCTCAGGTCAATATTGCATGTTTTCACTAGCATGGTATACATTTCTGAATTCCACGCGTGCGAAGCCGCGGACAAAAGCTAGTATTACATATAGGTATCATGGCAAACACGTTTTTGGCCCGTTCTTTTGGTAACTTACTCGTAGAGAGCATGCAGCGGTCTGTTCGCGCGGTCATCGCTCTGCTGGCGCCAGTAAAGCAGCGCGGCGGCGGTGCATGCTGCGGCCGCCAGCAGCAGCATGGCGCGACGCATGCGCCCGACGCGCGCGAACTGCGCAGACGCGCCGCGCCCCAGAGCCTCGCCGCACCACTTCATCGTGATGGTTATCTACGCACCTGAAAAAGATGTATGGAAATTTAAGTAAAAAAGGTTATAGTACTTATTCAATAGTTTACAAAAACAAAACATTTCGGAAGGAGGGTAGGTATCGCGGTCAATCTTTCGCGCGCGCCCGCGCGCTATCGATTTAGTAGTTGACATCCTTACCTGATCCGAATAGAAAGAAAGAGAACTACTAACAAACTAAAATACTGCAGCGGTGCTATACGAGGCCAAAAAGGTCCCTATCTCAGCATATGCTGCAGCGCTGATTTTCGGATAGTTCGCATGTTGATGCCACGGGCAGTTACGACATAATATTAAGATGTATATGCTTATTAATAATTGAGACAGAAACGCATAGAATATTGGAGGGATACATTGATACAACGTAGAACGAAATTAGTAAGTAAGTCAGTAATATTTAGTAAGTCAAAGATTTCTCTTGCACGTTTCCACGCTTCCGTCCTCTCTAAGTCTCTATTTGTCATTATGTCTAAGCATGAAGGAAGCGAAAGCAGCGCCACCGGTTGGTATTCGAATTGTGCGAAATGAGCACGGTATCATAACGTCATTAGTATCTAAAACCCTAGCTCATCCGTAGACGCTGAACTACAGCCAGATTAAAATGTCCTAAATCCTATTATATCGGTATCCTCAAGCAGTTAGACAGTAAGTAGTCTCTTAATGTAAGACGTCGATAGCCAGCTGTTTACACTAGTCATCATCATTTCGGCCGAATGAAGTCCACTGCTGGACACAGGTTTCCCCCAAACATCGCCACAACGACCGGTATGGATGTGTTGTGGGCTTATTGGTGGGTTTTGCCATAATCGCCACGCTTGGCAGACTGGTTAGCGATCGCAGTTGAGTTGTTAACGTACTCGAAGGACGCTGCTGCCCATCCTCCGGCTAATCCCTTAATCGACTTTTACGACACCCACGGGAGGAGATGGGGTGGTGGTATTCTCAGCTGGCACCACACGGCACTGGTAGTCAATCTATTTCTTTGGGTAAGGTTATTGCTACGTTAAGACGCATGACCTTAAATCGTAGTCGACCGCTAAACATGAATATATGTTTCTATAATTTTATCATCATCATATCGGCCATTTATACGTCCACTGCTGAACAAAGGCCTCCCTCATAAATTTTCACAACTGTGTCATCATTTTGGGGGGTATTTGCCAATACTCACCACGCTTGGCAGGCGGGTTGGTGAGCGCAGTATGGCTACCGTTTCATAGAAGAGACGCTGCTGCCCATCCCTCTGGTTTAGATTCCATTAGTCACCTTTTACGACATCCACGGGAGGAGATGGAGCGGTGCTATATTCTTAATCCGGACACCACACGGACTATAATTATCGGTACGAAATGAGTTCATTACATGTAACAGTAATATTAAACCTGTCGAACTTATGCCTGTGATGATCTAGAATTTTAGACCATAACACTTTTGTTGATAGGAACCGTTTCGCTCTAAAGAGCTGCACTAGACAGTGTATTGCGGTCAATTGCGGTAGCAGATAGGTCTATTTCCCGTTTCCCGACTAAAGACCGTGAAAATGGCTGCTTAGATTACCTCGTAGGTATCGAATCGTTTTGCGTAACATTACCGGTATTTCACTTTCTATGTTCCTATCCAAGCCTTTTTTAATCGCTGCTAAAAACAAAAAGGGGTTAACGGGATCCCTTCCGTTTTTATTTGTTTGTTACTGATAGCAGATTTTTTCAAATAGTCTTTAAAAAAAAGAATTCTGCGAGACCGAGTTTTGGGAGTTGAGGATTATATTTATAGTTACTTATGTAGCGAAGAATTGTTTAGTACTTTAAGGTAATTGGAGTAGGTATATTATGAATATCTTGTTTTGCTATAAACCTGCTGGTAGAGCAGAGCAGGAAGAAATCACATGCGATTCGTTCCATGGACTAGTTCATCAGGAATACGTCTGTTTTAACCAAAAATGTGCATTATTGCATATTATTAGGAAGGTATGTTACCAAATCTAGATATAACGGCTCGGCTTTTGATAAAACTAGGTACAAAGGTTTCATGTATACGTATTCGTTTTCCGTGTTCTATCCAGATGTAGTACCGCTCCATCTCCTACCGTGAATGGCGTAAAAGGCGACTAAGGGACACTAAACCACCGAGATGGGCATCAGCGTTAATTTTTTTGAACAGTAGCCATTTTGCGCTCACCAAGCAAACGAGGCGAGTACTGGCAAATTCCCCCCTAAATGACGACACACGGCATGTAACCGGTCGTTGTTAAAATCTATGGAGGAGGAGACTTTTTATAGCAGTGAACATCATTTGGCTGATTAATAATGATGACGATGTCAACAAACGAAAAAAAAGTTTCGCAGTACCAGTTTGTAAATCATGTTATAAGCCAAAGAAGTAACGGGGAAAAGCTCAAATGCATAAAAGTTGAATGTTCCACACTTCCACTTTTCTCGGCATCAAAGAATACATGTTTTAAATATTTCTCCTTTAATCCACGAGGAAGCATAACAATAGTACTCGTAAAACTAGTTGATGTAGTAAAAACAAACCTCTCCGGCATCGGCATTCGCTTTACGAGACGGCAAGGTGTCTATTTCCAAAGTCAGACGAGTTAAAAGGCGCCAGACGTTCGCTTTTAGGTCACTTCACTCTGGTGTCTTATACAGGGCCCTACTTTTACAGAGTTTTATTTACTGTTTAATGAGTAAGGAAGTTAGGTCCGGAAGTGAACTCCGGCTAGCTAGGTTCTACGGCATTGCCTGATATTCTGACGCCAATGTTTAAACTTAAAACATGAATGTGTTCTGGTTTTAAGGACATGGTAGCTAGTGAAATGACTGGGCATTAGAGACTAAATAACGAATGTCTCGCGGTGACGCGTGCAGTTTGGTGTCACGCAGCACTATTACTGGGAAGCACTTCTGTTATGGGCAGACGCGACCCTTACCACCAGGCGAATGACGGCACGGTTGGTGCAGTGGCTGATACAGTCGGCTGCTGCGCGCCGGGTCGTGGGTTCGATTCCCGCACGGAACATATATTTGTATGATCTGCAGGTAGTTGTTCCGGGTCTGGGTGTATTGTATGTGGAATTCTTGTCTGTAAACGCACCCACGACGCAGGAGAAATCCTAGTGTGGGGCAAAGTTTATTAAAAAACTACAAAAAAATAAAACAAAATGAACGTGCGTTGTACGTTTCGTCTCTAGGCTGCGTAAAAAAAGTCTGCGTAAATGGAGGAATTCATAGAACATTATATTTATAATAAGAGAAGTACCAATCATTTAATATTATCAATAGTAAGATATTTTTTCTTGAAGGTATTTACCCAGTTGATAAAATTGTATTGCGTTCGAATTAAGCATAGTTTAGTTACTCGAATCTGTGACTCAAGAGCGACTTACAGCAACAAAAAATTAGAGAGGTTTCTTATGGACACACGGTTGGAACGGAGTTCCTTTCGCTATATCTTTTTTGTGTTTGTATTAAGTAATGATTAAATAAAAAATAATTAAAATTGCAGCATAAAATGATTAAACGAATCATAAAATGTAAATAAATGGGAATAAAGTTTATCATGCAAAAAATATTATTTATATTTACTTATCTCATTAACTGCCGCGAAACGAGACACCATTAAAAATCTATTGTGTCTCACGGCTGCCGGCAATTGACACGCGAGAGGTTAAATTAATAAAAAAGGGTATTTAAACGTTAAAATTATAAATATTTTTGCATATTCTCAAAATTAACGGTAAGCTGAATCGATTGAAAAAAATTAGGTGATCGGGAAGTGCCTCAAAAATCACTGCAAAAAGATGTCGGTTTTTGGTCGAGAAGTCGTTTTTCATTGTTATAGATTTTTCGGTCTAGCCTCTCAGTCCGCAAAAAATCAGAACGATAACGTGTGATAAGGAACTCCGTTCCAAAAATCGGTTTCAGAAGCTAGCGATCGCTGGATTATCATTAATTCCTCTTGTAACTAGTGATATCGCGAATGTATCGGTGCTATTTGATCGCGATGCACTACACTATCGCTACTGCTACTAGAAGTACTTAGTTAACATGTTTCAAGAATTCGAGTCAAGCCTCTTTCTTTGCATGCTGTCTTTACCACCCATATCCTCAATATATTTGATTTTTGGAGCAGACATGACAGCAACAGACAGAGACAACACGAGATAATTATCCTGATGGAGTAAGTACTTAAGGACAAACCCGCGTCTTTGCAACGTTAAACGTCAATGTTTGTTTTTGTAAAAATAATAACAAATCACCAGCTGCCAAATATTTGACAGCATGTTTTAGAATATTGACTGCATATATTTATGTATCGCAACATCAACTTTTGGATTTCAATTTGTTTCAGATATTAATTAAATGGTTTAATAGATAAAGTTATCTTGAGAGCAGCGGGAGATTTTACTCACAGTTTTCCCACGAATTTGCAATGTCGACCATCTTCCGAGCAATCTACTACCGAATTTTCACAGTTACGAAGATTGATTGTATCTTTATATTTGTAGGAAATTATAATTATTTGCCGTTACTAAATTTCGTCGCGTTGGTGGTGAACACAGTCAAGCGACAATTTTGTCCAATATGAGATAAATACACTAGTAGAATTAAAAGAACGCAATTTTACGATTTGTTTGTAACTAATTTAGATAAGTATTCGTTTATTATATGAGGATTGATTCTTTTCACCACCAAAGCGATGATTTTGTTCTCAGACATTTTAAAACAAATCACATTACTATTCCGCGCACCCTGTACACAATAGGCTAGATACTGTAAACTAAAACAATGCCTCCTCTAGGTCTCGGAAGACGTCGAGTTAATCTATGTCTATATCTGGATACTACAGGAATAACTGCACTAAAATATCACTGATGCTAGCTCAGTGTGATTGATCTTTAACCTTAACTTATAAACCGACTAGACTAGATGAACTATGATTCAGCGTTTTCTGAAACTTATGCCGTTTGGTTCCTGCTATAAATAGGCTAATCCAAACAGTCTTAAGGTCTTATTTTGATACGATATTGATACCCTGGCTGGAGGCCTCTTTTGGCTTCTCCAGAAATTGTCCGGTTAAGCAGCCACATTTGCATGAAATGATTGCGAGAAGCCACTAAAAAAACACGATATTTTGCATGGCGCCTTAGTGAATACTAAAAATGATGTACCTACCCCAAAAATTAATTTGATGGTATAAATCCGTTTCTTTTCGTTTTCGCCCGCCGCCGGAGCCTCTCGCTTGACGTTGCCGATACCGATGTATAATATCGGTCAGCCGGCCGCGTCAGCCATTTTATTACTAGATGCATATGGATATTATTACAACTAAGAGGAACCCGTAAGTAATGAAATGGTTGATTTATATTTATCAAACGATGTAAACAAAAATATGTATACAACAGATTTATTTTTGTGATACTTATATTATCTTCGGCATTCACTAAGGTGCCATGCAAAATATCGTGGACTATTAAAGAAAGACCTTATATACAATATGTTAACGAAAAATGTTCCCGCTAATCCATTTTACAAAACTATGCTTATTTATTATTAGATCAAATACTGACATGAACCTCAAATTCATTTATTTATGTTACACGTCCGCGTTTGGGTTGCAGAAATCCATATGTGTACCAAATTTCCACATAATCGGTCCAGTAGATGCGGAGCAAATTGGCTGTTACAGACGGACAGACAGACAGACACACGAGTGATCCTATAAAAGTTCCGCCGTTTTCGTCTTCGGACGTTCGAAACCTTAAAAAGCGTAATTATTAATCTCATAAAATATGTAATAACATTGCTGAAAAGACCCAGAGACTGGCAGGTCGGAACATAATTTGTTGAATACGATCTTGACGATATCACATTGCGCTCATAATGTTTAACGGCTTTAATATGTTTTATCAGTAAAAATATAGTATGGGAATATTATTTGTACAAAACCTACATACGGGGCTATAGTTGTCGGCCCCGCAAACGTCTTTCATTAGTTAATATACTGTATATTATTTTAAGTTCCCTAAGTCTAGTGTTTCGACAATGAAATCAATAGCTTCTGTCATTTCGGCGATCTCCAGCTTCTTTTTTTGTTTTCCGAATAACATTTCTGCATGCGCTTGAAAAATAAAATTACCAGAAAATTTACGATCTTACAATTGTATATATAAAAATACATATACGTACATAATCAGCCCATTGCCGTCCCACTGCTGGGCATGGGCCTTTTCTCACGATGAGCAAGATTAGGCCTTAGTCCACAACGTTGGCTTAGCGGACTACACACACCATGGAGAACATTTTGGAGCCCTCTCAGGTGTGCAGGTTTCCTCACGATGTTATCCGTCACCGTTAACGCAAGTGATAATCAAATTTTGATCCGCACATGATGGCACGGTTGGTGCAGTGGCTGATACAGTCGGCTGCTGTGCTCCGGGTCGTGGGTTCGATTCCCGCACGGAACAAATATTTGTATGATCTACAGGTAGTTGTTCCGGGTCTGGGTGTATTGTATGTGGAATTCATGTCTGTAAATGCACCCACGACACAGGAGAAATACCAGTGTGGTGCAAAGTTTAAAAAAAAAAACTTCCATCCGAAAAGTCAGAGATGTGAGCCGGGATCGAACTCAGACCCTCTTGTATGGAAGGCAAGCGTTCAACCACTCGACTATCACTGCTATTATACTTTGTCTCTTCAACGTTATAGCTATCTATTTAAAATCGTCCTACAGTCAGTTTGATGGGCTCGTACCTTGCATATCAATCATCTACGCGGCAGCCTGGTTCGTTACGCTGATCGTTCTTTACAGATCAACATCCCCACAGAGTGCCGCAAACCACGTTAAGCCGTCGCGTCGGTCCTGGTTGCCATATAAATATCTATTATCTATGATAGTCGACCTTCGGCTGGATGCGGAATGCTGGTGAACGGATGTTTTGGCGCACGCTGGGAGCAGTGTCCAGGCCTACGTCCAGCAATGGACCGATATAGGCCGACGATGATAGTCGTTCCGTACAAAACACTGATATGTAAACTGCATTTAGATAGACTAGAAGGCGACCCGAACATAGTTGTGAATAAACTTGGCGATTGACAATCAGTGTAGCAAGAAAGCAGCTAATTATGTTTTCTAAACCTAATGCGATTAAGTCATGTTGTATAATAACATATTATTGTCTGTTGACACGTTCATCGCCGCAGTGTTATTGTGACTTGCACTGGCTAATGATGAAACTCTGATATCATTTCTTGCAGTTTATATACACATTGTACTAAAGCATTCCCCGTTATGCATGCAATACATCCGAGCAAATTAATATTTAAGTGATATTGTTTACGGCTGAACTAACTTATTACGCGCATTGTCGTCATGGACGCCGCAGGACCGGTTGTTCATGATAATTATGCGCGTCATGGACTGCGTCCAAAATAAGGAGTGGGTGTCGTAAAAGGCGACAATGGGACTAACCGCAGGATGGGCAGCAGCTTCCTTCGAGTACATTAACTACTCAACTGCGATTGCCAACCCGTCTGCCAAGCGTGACGGTTATGGCAAAACCCCCAATGCGCCCACAACACATCTATATCGGTCGTTGTGGTGATCTTTGGGGGAGGCCTGTGTCCAGCAGCAGACTTCATTCGGCCGAAATGATGATGGGAGATAGCACAAAACTGATTTAAAAATAAATACAACAGTACAGGGTCTTAAGTAGGTACATCGTTTTACTGAGGCACGTAAAAGCCGCGCCTTTGGTTTTTATTTCAGAATACGCAATACGCCATTCTACATTCAACATAATGTATCTTTACAATATCAGTTTGAATAGAATAGTATGCCAATGGAATCGGCATGAAAACCGGGCCTCAGTTAGATTTTTATTTGAGAGTACATTTGTAACGGGCGGCACATATCCGCTGCGAATAGAGGGCTTCCTCCATGTTGCGCAAATTGTTACGCCAATTCGTTATACCACGTCAGATACGGTGTACCTACATAAATACGATAACATATATATATTAGCGTTAGTTGGTCAGTTAAAACTCGAGATAGTAAATGAAACTGTATCTCTAGGTATATAACCATTGATTCGAAATTACAGTGAGGTGTTCATTTAAAGTCCAACAGATTAAGTTCTGCTGCATTTGCAGTCAGAAAAATTAGGCAACTAACTGACTTAGCTACGGCCAGACTTGTACCTATATATTGCGTATTTCCACAGTATAATGTCATATGGCATTCTGTTGTGGGGAGCGGCACCTTTTTTTTTTATTGGTGTCCAGTGGAAATTCTTCATGAACTTCCTTCGCCCCGGGGAAGGGCGAAGGGGTATGCTGGACTCCTACCGGCTAAAACCACTGGAGCGGTCATCTTCGGCACCCAAAGGAGGCTCCAGGTCCTCGTATGATCACACTAGAGCCGGAAGCGGCACCTAATGTAGATTCAATATTTATATTACAGAAAAGGGCCATCCACGCCATCTATGATATGGGTCCTTGTGAATCACTTAAGAGATCTTTAAAAATATGAATATAGACTCTTGAATTTTAGGAAAATATTATGTTTTTCCGTAATAACCTGCTATTGTTTAATGTTTTTAGGAAGCTGTATTCGATTTTACAACAAGATACCTAAAGTAATTACTGATCTCACAGATGGGAAGTTTAAAGCACACGTGAAAACATATCTCATAAAAAATGCCTACTATATGGTTAGAGACTATGTTGATGATGGGGACATATGTCGTTAGCTCTTATCTGCACATGTGGCTTCCCTGGTAACCAATTATGTGTGAGGTGCTGTTTGTACTGTATAGCTGCTATATTTATGTTTCAGCAATGTATTGATAAAGTTTTAACAGCTTTATATCTAATTCAATATTGTAACCTCAAGTATTTTAAATGACTATGCCAGCACTACTAGGGATACTGTTCCACTGAAAGGGCTCTGCTGCCCATCCCTCTAGTCTAGAGTCCTTTAGTCGCCTTTTACGACATCTGCGGGAGGAGATGTGGTACTATATTTTCAATCCGGACACCACACGGGACAGTCTTAACCAAGCGCAAATTTGGACTGATTTCAATTAGATAATTGACATAATCTCAGCTGTACTTTAGCTATTAAGTACGTAAGAACCGTGACACGAGTAACGTTTTATTTTATTATCCGGCTTGCTTTTAGTTTCTTATCAAGCAAAGATTTCATCATGTTCTGAATTTTTTATGGTTTGAAACAGTTTAATAACTTCTTTAGAAAAATGAACATCATATCAGCCATTTATACGTCCACTGCTGAACAATGGCCTCGGGACCATAGATTTCTACAATTGTGTCATAATTTTGGGGGTATTTGCCAATACTCACCACGCTTAGCAGGCGAGTTGGTGAGCGCAGTATGGCTACTGTTCCATAGAAATGACGCTGCTACCCATCCCTCTACTCCCTCTTTTACGACATCCATGGGAGGAGATGGAGATGAAAAAAGAACAACTGGCAGGTAATCTTCGAAGCGAATTTTCTGTCTTCTTTAAAATTCTGTCACATAATGTCCTCTTTCTGTCGTTTAATTCCGAGCGAAGTTAAAAACATTTCAAACGTTTTACGCCTTAGCGAGCGAGTCTGGTGTACGTAATTATACAACACTAGACTACTGTTAATTAGACTTTAGTGGCTCAAGAATCCATATTAGATGCTTTGTGGTCTCGCCAGTTTTACTGCAGGGGTTAATTATTATAAGTTTTGTGATAGGTACTAATACTCGTAGAAGAAAAAATTGTATTGCGAAACTAAAACATATCTGGACG
Organism: Diloba caeruleocephala; assembly: GCA_947459985.1. Taxonomy (NCBI): domain Eukaryota; kingdom Metazoa; phylum Arthropoda; class Insecta; order Lepidoptera; family Noctuidae; genus Diloba; species Diloba caeruleocephala. The sequence goes on along the minus strand of OX381621.1, from coordinate 7,072,943 downwards.
AACCCAAGGACAAGGCGTGGCTGCTCCACTGGATGTCATGGCTTGCCACCTATTAAATGCACATTTCTATTTAAGTTAAATTATTTGTCTACGCGTTTGCCCCTATGCCAAAAGCTGGGTACGTTCCCTACATGCTTGACCCCCCCTTTTTTTTATTGGTGCCCAGTGGAAATTCTTCATGAACTTCCTTCGCCCCGGGGAAGGGCGAAGGGGTATGCCGGACTCCTACCGGCTAAAACCACTGGGGCGGTCATCTTCGGCACCTAAGGGAGGCTCCAGGTCCTCGTATGATCACACTAGAGCCGCCCACTGGTGCCACGCCTATAGGCACATCTCGGAGAGGGTGACTGTAAAGCGGTCACCCCCCCGAGGGGATTGTAAAGGATCCCCCAAAGCGACCCACGGCCGCGCGTGACCACATGCGTGCTACCGTCTTCTCTTGGGTCGCTCAGTGTGGGCACGCAGATTCCCCAATCTACGCACCCGCGAACCCAGAGATCCCCCACTTTATAGCAACGGCAGGGGGTTTCAGGCGTATCGGAATTAGGCGCCAGGGCGGTTGTCACCCCGGCGCCGTCTCCTCCTTCTTCTAGCGGGATCGGCCCTCTTCCGATCCCGCTCTGCGGTCTCCTTCTGGAGCATGACGCTCTCACAGAAGGAGACCACTGCATTCCAATTTTCGTGCTCTGCCAACATAGCCGACACATGCTTGACCCCCCTAGACCAAAAGCTGGTTATGCCTATGAACTTAGTTCGTATTATATTTTTCTAACGCCACGCTACGAGAAGAGATAGCAAAACTGTTATCTATATATGGGTTTCAAGTACATTTCTGATGATAAAACAGTATCCACTGAAGCACTCTAACGTTTTAATACACAACTCCATCAAATTCCTTGATTAAACTTTTCATACCGTCGCGAAACTATGATTGCATTTTATATAGCTGTCTTCAGAATTATTGCATACCCTATCACCATTTTTGGTGGATCGTAGTAACATTTTCAACATTTGCAATTGGTGTAAGTGGTTTGAGAGAGTCTACGAAGTTGCATATTTGATATCCGAATTCACTGACCCCAGCCTGAGCGGCCTGCCCTGCCAATTTACAGACACCAACTTTTCCACAAAACAGGAACCTTGTTACACGGTAATAAGGTTTACTCTTTACTGGCATATGTTCGTAGCACTTAATTCAATTTCCTGTAATAGGGAAATAATCTGTACGAAATGATATATACAGAATGGACATTATTAAGTTTGTTCTCGTGCAGTCGTGCTATTTTCGTAATCATAATTAGGTTGAACGTTATTTTATTCAATTCAAATTCCTAGGTATGTAACATGCGGCTTTTCCGCTGTATTCTGCCTGTGAAATACCAATCTTCGGTGTTTTGTTATTCAAACCCAACCTATTTTAGGGTTCCGAAGAAAAAAAACGGCGGAACCCTTATAGGATCACTCGCGTGTCTGTCTGTCTGTCCGTCTGTCACAGCCAATTTGCAGCCAATCTACTGGACCGATTTAGTTGTCAAATTTGGCACACATGGATTTCTGCGACTGAAACACGAGTTAAGTTACGTGCGTGTATGTATGTACGTATGAGTAACGTAAATAAAAGAATATTGAATATGGGGGTCCTATTTGGGGAGCAGTATAGAAAATTAAAGAATTAAGTTTTGCAAACTGTACCGTGTAACATATGAAATGGGAGGGCTTGTTGTGAGAATCTCAAATGTATTTATTTAATAATTTTAAAATATATTGTTTTTAAGTCATTTAAGAAAATAGATGAGAATTGACCATTCCCCGCCCTCATCTCCGTAAATACTGAGCCTAATATTCTGAAAATAAAATAGGTAATAGCTCTTTCCATATAGATTACAGTATACTTATACATATAAGAAGTCTATGGTCTTAAAATAACATAGTAAATCTTTCAATATTGTGCGTACAAACTTACGATTGCGATTGGAATGTATGGGAAAACACGTTTTTCAACTACCATGTTAAGTTTGTTCTTGGGAAGTTATTGGTACAAGACCAAAAAAATCCAATAATAATTTAGCAATTTCGGAACCCTCTCTACGCCAGCTCAACTCGCACTTGACCGTTTTTAAGTAAGTGCTACCTACCTGATATTTTTTGGTCCTCTTTTAATTTACACTTTACATGAATACATCTACCAACAATCCCTTTTCATTCCCTATTATAATGGGGTATTCATAGGTTTTTGTGAGAAAGTTACCAGGCGGACATAAAGTATGCAACGGTAGCGGGAAGGTAAGTTTCACGAACGTGTAGTCGTGACTTAGGGCGCCTAGAATATTTATGGGCAATGTATTAGGTCGTACTTTATTACAAATGTTTAAATTCATTTTTTATATACTTAATTCAAATAAAATTTGTTGGTATATTATAAAATAATAATAATAAATACCAAAGATTTAAATCATTAGATAGGCCGATAACAATAAAATCCGTGGCATGTTATTTAGACGTGTGCATATATTACTCACATAAGTTTTACTGTAAAACTATATTCATATGACTGACACTGACTTGCGACGTCGCGTGTAAGAATTGCCGTACTTTGTCGATAAATGGAAAACATGTAGATCGGACAATGAATTTCGTAATTCTTGACGAAGTACAGAACTATCTTTGCCAGTATCCTTCTCATAAGTATTTCGAATAGTTCGTTCTCTTCCGCTACTGTCAGCATCCGTGTAGACAATAAACAAAAATAGCGTTATAGTGGTGACCTAAGTGTCTATAGACGGATAGTATTAAGCATAAAAATCTATTACTACCTCTTACGAGCACATGCGCAACGTCATATGAAAGAAAGAGATGTCTATAGAGCATTGGTTACACCAAAATAATCTAATGGTACCGTTTCGTACTAAAGTGACAATCCAATTTCTGTTAAAACTGTTAGCGTCGTGTGTTAACCAGATGGTTTCAGGTAAATATAGCTACGCTTCAAGACATGCGCGAAGGGTTAGTGCTTTCTCTTTTTATCACACGTATTACTCACAATAGGATGACAAGTATTTAATAGTGGAAAATTGTCCAACTTAATAGGCTCTATCTATGTACGTAGGTAATACTATGTCTTTGGTTGTGACATATTTTATCTAAACATGGAAACCATTACCTGTATTAATTACTTACAAGTGAAATGCAATGCCTTTATCCTTAAATTTTCGGTGTTATTTTTTCATTTCTTGAACAATATACTTATATAATAACAAAGTTCTCCAACGAGTACAGGATCGCGTCTGAAGTCAAATTCCCTCTTTCACTCGTCGAGTGATGACTTATTCGGTGCTTTGCAATGTATGGACGGGGCTTATATAACGTTTTAAATCTTTGAAAAACTACATCACGATTTAATACTAGTTACCTACTTACTGCTGTGTATTTATTCTATTTTATATTAATAAATAAATGATTCCATGATGAACAATTCAATACTAGAAGCGTCTCTGTCTCGCGCGGTGATATTTAATGTACACTTGTCTAACGTGACGTAGGGGCTGTTACCCTGCGCCACCCGGGCACTCTCCAGGGAACTGCCACCTGCCTCACAACTCAATATATTCAAACACTTGTTATAACCGGCTGGCAGATAGGGAATACAACTTGTTAGACACTACGTGCAGACTATAACGAAGTTTGACTCCATTAATCAGCAATTTCAATAGTATTGACAGCCAACAACCTCGTTATGTACGGAGGTATATGAATATGCTGCTAATTTAATTTGAGATGTAGCTTAAATTCAGATATTACGGTATTATGTTTTGCTCTATAAAAACAAATTACCTAGAGAACTTGAATCCAACCATTCTGTGTAAGTAGTAAAACTCAACTGAAGTCAAAAAGGAAATATTTATATTTCTGCAAACAACACGGGTAAAAATGAAACTATAAAAGCTATCATCATCGTCATCATCATATCGGCCTATAAATGTCCAATGCTGAACATGGGCCTCCCCCTTAGATTTCCATAACTGTGTCGTTACTTTGTAGGGGAGTTTGCCAATACTCACCACGCTTGACAGGCGGGTTGTTGAGCGCAGAAACGCTGCTGCCCATTCCTCTGGTTTTACGTCCTTTAGTCGCCTTTTACGACATCCACGGGAGGAGATGGAGTGGTGCTATATTCTTAATCCGAACACCAAAAGATATAGCATTTATTAAATAAAAACAAGACAACAGTCTTTTCCTCTTGCAACACTCATGTTTCTGCTCACTGCTAGCTGACATGACAGCTCATTGCTATCTGGATATTTCTAGAATTACCTCTAACACAATAGGAAACTGATAACAATTAATGTATAGCACTAATAAAGTAGACGAAGTTCACACACTTACAAAATGTAGAAATGCCTAAATTATATAAAATAAAAGGTATTGTATGTATAAAACACTTTTAAACGGATTCTATCGCGTATATTTTAGGTTTTTGTTTTTCCTGACGTTTCGAATGCTTTGCAGCATTCTTGGTCGCAGGATGACTAAGGTGACAGGCGTCGTTATAGATTTTAAAAAGTTATTTTATTTTATCTACCGTACAATTTTAATCAAAAAATTTGTTTCGATGCACGCAGTAATCACTCACAGTGTCTTGATGTTTTTTAGTGCGGTATGTTGTTTGGGACTTTATCATTTTAATTACTGGATTCCAAACCGGTGGTACCTGCCAACCATCTTCTATTAAAATTAGGATGTTTTTTAATTTCAATAGCCTCACGAAACATTCTTGGTACATATCGGTTCTCTTTCGCGAGGACTTGAGGTTGATCAAAACGAAGATAGTGGTCGGGTTTGCCTAAGGCGTGTTCACACACTGCAGACTTTGTTTGACGTATGTTCTTTTCTGTAATGACGCCTGTCACCTTGGTCATCCTGCGACCACGAATGCTGCAAAGCATTCGAAACGTCAGGAAAAACAAAAACCTAAAATATACGCGATAGAATCCGTTTAAAAGTGTTTTATTACAATGCGTAATACTCGCGAAAACCTAAGACATTATTATTGTATGTATGTTCATTGTCATGTATGTGCTGCTGAACAAAGATCTTCCCCTAATTCAAAGATGATCCCATATTTCCACAACGACCGGACACATGCCGCCCGCGCTTAGGGACTTCATCTCCATACATCATAGGGAAGAATTTGCCTGTACCTACTCACCATGCTTAACAGGAGGGTTGGTGAGCGCAGTATGCTACTGTTGCACAGAAGGGACGCTGTTGCTTATCCCTCGGGTTAAGAATCCCTTATTCGCCTTTTACAACGTCACGGGAGGAGATGGAATGGTGCATTATTGTAAATCCGAACATCACACGGAAAGTTACATATATATAAATAAATTTAAAAACATGAGTTTTAACGCGTACTAAAGTTGATTGTATCCTCCAACGGCTTCGTGCGGCGCATGCTACGTCAGGGCATCGTGGCCCAACGGGCTTCACGGCGAACTCTTTTATAATTCATTGAAATCGATCAAGTGCTAGCCTTCATTACTACTAATACATTCTTTCGTATATTTTATATGGTTTGAGTAAAAAGAGTAGCTGTGCGTAATTCTTATAAAAAAATGTTTGCGTGGTGGTGATGGTTAGTTAAAACAGCTGACTGTAGCAGCGATATCCTAGTGGTTGAACGTTTGCCTTCCATACAGGAGGATCTGAGTTCGATCCTGGTCCGCACCTCTGACTTTTCGGATTCATGTGCGGATTAGAATTTCAGTATCGCTGGCGTTAACGGTGAAGGAAAACATCGTGCGGAAACCTGTATGGCTCCAAAATGTTCTCAATGGTGTGTGTAGTCCGCCAATCCGCACAAGACCTGGTACGTCTGGACGTGGTAGACTTAACGGGCGAAATTAATAATCAATCTAATCCGAAATCTTCAGACTTAAGATTTTGAAATGCATCCGTTGTTGTGCTACGATTACATTTAACACAAATAACAGGCATATCCGTAATCCGAAATCTAAAGATTTTGGATTAGATCGATTATTAATTTCGGCCGTAAGACTCTAACCTTTCTCATCGTGGGAAAAGGCCCGTTGCCAGTAGTGCGACAGTAATGGGCTGATTATGTATGCAGCACTGGAGGTCTACATCTTCAGACTTATACTATGTATGATCGCAAAATCATTCTTCATAAAATTTCTAATAATAATAGACTCCCAAGCACTTAACAACAGTTAACAATTCTAACTGCCTTGCACAAAAAAGGTATTCCTAATTCCTATGAAAAATTGCCCAGAAAATCTTAACGGTTAAATCGAAAAGTCAATTCCCCTTTTTTTTCGTTTGGTTATTTGCCCAGCCTTTGTGGCAACAACGCTAAAAGGCCTCCGACTTAACGACTGTAGTCTGTTGACATCAACCGGGACCTACAACTTTACGTGCCCGCCGAAGCACGGAGATGCTCGGGTCAAATACCAATATGCGGTCACCCATCCATATATTGACCGCACCGAGGGCTGCTTAACCTTACTAATTGTTACCGATCAGTGAGTGCAACAGGCTATGAGCGCCTCAAGCTATATATATATATATACATAGATATCTATATAATATTATATCTATAAATCTTAATTACTGTTACAATAATTAACGGTGAACGGGAATTATTGCAAAAACACCCACGCTTGGCAGTCGGACTTTGGTCGCAATATACTGTTATTAGAAGACAGGAGGACGTTGGAGCATTGTTTCTTGAAAGAGTCCTACCGGACCAGCGAGTGGAAAGGGGAAACTTGTATCTTACCGGTAACCGCACGGTACATTCATGACCTTGGACGATACAATTACAATCGCGATGAATATATCGTTTAGCGTGGACAGTACAAAGTTATGTTGTGGTTCGTCTAGGGATTACACGTAAAACACACAAGTTAAGGGTGCTTAATAGAGCCACGTACAAGAACTAATATAACGTACATAACTTGCCCAATGCCCTATCTAATCTATACAAAAACAGCTTTGTATGTTGGCCAGTCGTGGCATATTTTTTGTTGGCGAAAATTAATTATGTTATCCAGTACTACTTCTACATACAACGCAATTGTATAAACTACGCAATGCTTACAAAAATATCGCTCGATCGGCTATTATCGGAGTTTTTGAATTAAGAATCACAAGGTCTCCAAAAGTAAGGTCGCCTGAACGATATTTTTTGGGCCTACATGAAATCTGATGATTTGAAGCAGGGACTGAAAGCGGTAGACAATACCGTTTCAAACCACCGCTATCCTACCGGTACAAAAGAGGTAACAAAATCTGAACCTGTACCTTTATTTAACCGTTTTGCGATTTCCGAAAACGCACCGCAGTCAGGGCAGGGCGCACGAGGAAGAAATGTTTCCGACGCCAAGTCAGTCATTTAAAGTATTTTTTCATTAAATTTAAATGTTTTCCGCGCACTCTTATTGCAATTTTGTTGTTATTCTGGCTGACTTGGGCATTTTTGTTGGATAATTGTGGACGTATTTACGTTCATGCATATATGTTCGTTACACCATCTAAGACCTAAAAACCTGCGTTTATTATAGCGGTAACGAAATATAACCTGTAATCATACCTGTAAAATACCGGTACCAAATATATTTATGTAGATTTATATAAATGTAGACTTAAATTCCGTGTGGTGTCCGGATTAAGAATATAGCACCACTCCACCCATGGATGTCGTAAAAGACTGCTAAGGGACTCTATACCAGAGGGATGGGTAGCAGCATCCCTTCTATGGTACAGTAGTCATACTGCGCTCACCAATTCGCCTGCCAAGCGTGGTGAATACTGGCAAATTCCCCCCAAAATGACGACACAATTGTCAGTCTATAGAAGAGGCCTACGTCCAGCAGTGGGCGTCCTATGGCTGAAATCATCATATCGGCCATACAACGACCGCTACTGAACAAAGGCCTCGCCCATAGATTTCCACAATTGTGTCGTCATTTTGGGGGGAATTTGCCATATTCACCACGCCTGGCAGGCGGGTTGGTGAGCGCAGATTGGCTGCTGTTCCATACAAGGGACGCTGCTATATTCCTAACCCAGACATCACACGGGCAATGGCTAAAATGATGAGACTTAGATTTCGGTACTGTTATTAAAAGGGAACATGACGATTACCGCTTCATAAAACTACCTACATTTTCCGGTTATTCAGTCCCTGATTATACAAATCTCCGCGGGTTATTCAAAGTACGATCTGAATGTCATGGTGACGTATGTACTCGTCTTCCTACCCCTTTTTGTCGTCACGTCTCGTTAAGGTCCCTATTACAGTTGTTCCGGCATTCCGAGTTATTTTAGGCCATGTAAAGGGCTTTGAAGTTAAACAAAATCTTCCGCCTCACTCTACGTTTAAGTGGCAAAGAAACTCTTTAGATGTCGACATCATTATTATTCGTTAAATTGCAGAGATAATGCTAAATGTTTCGTAGATAAAGCTATGGTCATATGTTCTGGGTTAAAGAAGAGTTTATATTGCAATTTGCAATATCTATTGACTTTCTGCTAAGTTTCTATCTCGGTTGGCGCAGTGGCTTAGTTATTGGTTTTCTGCGCTACATGTCACGGGTTCGATTCCCGCAAGGAACAAATACTTGCCCTACAGATATATGTTTCGAGTTTGGCGCATGTGATATTTACGTCTGTAAACATTTATGCTAGGATCAGCCATCGATAAAAAAGATCTGGCTTGATGATTATTTGTGGCATAGTTAATTGTATAAAAGAGCGCATAAAAGGTAAAGGACGGTCCATGAACTACTAAAAATGGCGTCCTTCTAGGGGAGGAAAATAAAATAAAATGTTTGCGATGTTTAATTTAAAACTGTATAACATTTAGCAACTCTACTATAGTCAAACAGATCGTAATTTCTTGGTCGAACTTGGTAGTTCTTTGCATTTAAGCTGTTATTCAGGTATACATACTTGATCAATTTGTTTCACGTAGAGTGAATATCTGTACCACTGTTTTAATATATGTTCATGTTGGAAGTCGTTTGCAAAAAAGTTTCAATCGTAAGAATTTTTTGTAAGGCTCCTCGCGTACGTCTCATGAAGATGTTACTGCTTAACCGGGCAATCTGACGAAGATAAAAGGCCTCTTGCCAGGCATATAATTTAAAAACTAAGCAACTGCAGCTAAGGGCGGCCCCTGTGGGAATCGGACCAGAACTTCGCTATACGAATAGCATTGCTTATTATACCAGTTAGTACCATTTATTTTGCGTTTTGAAAATAGCTTCCACATTGTTAGCCATAATACAAAAATTCGATACGAGTGCCCGAGCAGCCATTTTCATTTGTTTATTGACCCTGGTCCTTTGTATGAAACGGCCATTGCACTTTTTAACAGAAATAACAAAACGTTCTGTCACAGATACTTACCGTTTTAGTTTCGTCACACAGTATCATAAAAAATTATGAAGTTTGCTATCGTATGGTGTCTAAAACACCTACGAAAAGAGATATATGCTGGTCTTTGTACATTCCGTTTGACGCATCAGGGGAGTAAAAATACCTTTCCGAAGAATTTATTGAAACATGCATATCTGAATTTGTAGGTTCACCCCACGAAACGAATTATTGCGTTTTGGCCAAATGAACATAGACCAAAACATGAATTGCTCTGAACATTATTTCGTTGATATTCCGCATTGCATAAATCTTCAACACCAAAGTATATTCACAGTAAATTCCTGACCTTTGAAAACATATTTCATTTTTACCTTACATTTATATGACTGATTATAATCGATTACCATGCAGACTCGACACATCCACGCAAGATTTCTATCGTGCTAATAATATTTCTATTTGTGAAAGCTATTAGGCGCTTGTTCAGCGGTATTGTGATCGACAAGTCGTGTTAGATTTCTGATAAACTTGTGAATGTGTAATGAACGGCGTATCAACAACGATCCAACGTGAACAGGGTTATGAAAAGTAAGTCAGAATTTGTCAGATTTGAAACAATAAGTTCAAAATACAGAATTATACAAAATCAAATTGATTTATATACATATATAGTCCGTGTGGTGTCCGAATTAAGAATAAAGCATCACTCCATCTCCTTCCATGGATGTCGTAAAAGGCGAGAAAGGGAGTTTAAACCAGAGGAATGGGCAGCAGCATTCCTTCTGTGAAATAGCAGCCGTACTGTGCTCACCAACCCGCCTGCCAAACGTTGTGAGTACTGGAAAATTACCACCAAAATGTAACCGATCGTTTATGGGGAAGCAAGGTGGGGAGGCTTTTGTTCTGTTGTTGTTTCTTAGTTTTGGACATCTATTAATATTTATGAGCGTTAGAAATTTCGCTAAACCCAACTGTGAATGTCACCGATTCCGGTTGTGAAAGTGTTACGCAATTGTATGCTACAAAATAAACTGAATGTTACAAAATAAGCTGAATGCTAAGAAAAATGAACTGAATTCTATGAAATGAACTGAATGCTACGAAATGAACTGAATAATATGATAAATGAACTGAATGCTAAGAAAAATGAACTGAATGCTACGAAATGAACTGAATGGTATTATATGAACCACAGAAATAGGAAATAAGGAGAAGTGGTACGGGGGCGTAACCGCGCCACTGCGACATGCACAATCCGGGCCATTCGGAAAAAATGCCCGTTTTATAACATCAGTTGAGATTCGATCGCGTAAGTGAAACTTTGTTAAGGTGTCGTGTTGTTCGGGGATAACATGCAAAAACCGAAGCGAAAGTAATAACTTTATTATATATAATATGCAAGTAAAGGAATTTTCTTGTTTTGTCTATAAAAAAAAACTGTTTTCTTTATTATGTCACATTTGGATTGATGGAGCAGAACGACATTTTTTTTTTTTTACAAAATACAATGCTTCTTATCTACCGCTTTTAACTAGCAATCTGTGAATAACAAACGCAGTCAATAGATTAGCGAATGGTACTCCCAATAAACTTACGCGTTGGTTGCTACAGCTGCTGTGTGCGGTCAGTACGCTCGGTATGATAGTATGAGTAGCCAATTATAATGTTGTGTGTTAATATGTTCATTGGATGTGAACTTGTAACTGTGTGGATTAGTGTGTTTTTCTGGAGAATGCTAGGGGAAAACTGGATTTCTAGGCTCGCATACATTTTGAACTACATGGCATATCTCCTTTTTTCCAATATCTTTGATATACTCATTATTCTTGTTTACTTCCATTATTTAAGCTTTATTTATACGCGCATACTGTGATCCGTTATTAGCTTTATATGAATCGAATGTTATGATATGAACTGAATGCTACGACATTGGATAAATGTTACGTAATTAACTGAATGCTATGAAACCAGCTGAATGTTACGAAATGGATGCAATGCAGCTCCATAAAACTGGCAATGCCAAATGGGCAAAATTAAAAAAAAAAGAAGCTCAGAATTTGTAGCTTTTTTGTTGCTAATTAGTTGCTAAAATATCGATTTTGTTGCTCACACCGATTCCGAGAAATCGACATTAATGCCAGCTTTACATAAAGATAGCAGGGAACAAAGTTACATTTTGAATAATCGGAACAACAAAGAGGCTGAAATTTGTTGCTAATTTGTTGCTGTACAAAACGATAAAAATTTAATTAAAATAATTTAAAAAAAAATTGGCCTTTAAAATTTTTAAACAAGTCATGCCAGCTTAACTCTCGATTTCTCCGTTATAGATAAATACTTTGAATTTGTTGCTCCACGTGGCAATTTATATTTACGCCTGGAGAGTCAGCAACAAAATATAGAACTGGAAATTGGATCAGCTTCTGACCAGTTTCCTTATAAACCGGTCATGCCATGATCATTTTCGATTATTCCGCAGTAAATCAATAATTTAAATTTGTTGCTCCACGTGGCAATGTCTGAAGAAACATTGACTTGTTTAAATTTTATAGGCCAATTTTTTTAAATTAATTTTTTATCGTTTCGTACAGCAACAAATTAGCAACAAATTTCAGCCTATATGTTGTTCCGATTATTCAAAATTTAACTATGTTCCCTGCTATCTTTATGTAAAGCTGGCATTAATGTCGATTTCTTGGAATCGGTGTGAGCAACAAAATCGATATTTTAGCAACAAAAAAGCTACAAATTCTGAGCTTTATTTTTTTTAATTTTGCCCATCTGGCACTACCGGTTTTATGGAGCTATGCAATGCTATGATATGAACCGAATGCTACGAAATTAACAGTATGCTACGAAATTAACAGAATGCTACGCAATTAACAGAATGCTACGAGATTAACAGAATGTTAGTAAATTTGCTGAATGCAACGAAAACAGCCGAATGTTACGAAATGAACTAAATGCTACGGCAGTTGGAATAATTACACCTAATAGTATCATGTGTTCAGTACGTAGATCTTAACCACATATTTTTAAACGTATATTGGAGCAACTGATGCTCATATATATATGACAAGAATTTTACTACTACTTTTTTGTACTTTCTTTAGTTCATTCCATGTTCGACTTTGTTGTTTTACTAAAATAATGCAGCTTTTCTTGGGTCTGCTGCTACTGCGGAGTAATTCTGCCTGCCTTTGAAAGCGGTTATTAGCAATTTCCCCAATTCAATTTCAATTTCAAGAATTACATAGTCACGAATCCTTAACAAAAGGTTTAACAGCTGATATACACTGGCAAGATACGTTAACTTTGACGTCCATTGCTTATTCGTATGCAAGACGTAAGAGAAAAGTAGTTACTAACTAGCAATATTTGTTAAAAATACACTATAATTGGCTGTATATTAGGAATCGTCTCCACCGGTTGATAAGTCACTCGCACGTGAAGACGTTTACACTTCAGGGTTTAGTAGACTACCCATCTATGGTTACTACTTCTTTTTACTCAAACTGTATAAGATGTGTGGGGTCTGGATTAAGAATATAGTACCACTGCATCTCCGCGCGTGGATATATGGTAAAAGGTACGAAGAAACATTATACCAGAGGGATGGTAGCAGCATCCCTTCGGTGGAACAGTAGCCATACTGCGCTCATCAACCCGCCTGCCAAGCGTGGTGAGCAGTGAACAACCTATAACTGATATTAGGATGATGTGAAAGATGCACTGGAATAATGACTGAAAAAGGTTTTCACAATCAATTTAATTGCTTTTTAGAGCCTTATTTATTAACAGTTTGCCAACCCTAGGTAAACCTTAGCAAATTGGCTCGCGTGACGCACGAGTCGTCGCCCTGTGTCGTTGACATGCATTGTACATACTACATGTTATATATATTATGTATTTATCCAATACAATTGTGATATTTGTCAGTCCAACCTGTCCTGTGTATATTTGCATACGTATCATTAGCATAAGTAACGCCTCGAAACTGTGTCAAATATACGAAAATAAGATCAACAAAAGATGTAATGTTTAAATGGCGTCAGAGGTAAACCGTTACCTATATTAACCGTTTATGTTAAACGTGTATCGATAAGGATGCTAATTTGTTTCTGTGTATTCTACAGAAATTCGATATTTTTTGTGCTATTCATCATTTCGGCCGAATGAAGTCCACTGCTGGACACAGGCCTCCCCAAAGATGTCCACAACGACCGATATGGATGTGTTGTGGGTTCATTGGGGGATTTTGCCATAATCTCCACGCTTGGCAGACGGGTTGGCGATCGCAGTTGAGTTGTTAATGTACTCGAAGGACGCTGCTGCCCATCCTCCGGCTAATCCCTTAGTCGACTTTTACGACACCCATGGGAGGAGATGGGGTGGTGGCATTCTGAGCCGGCACCACACGGCAATTTGTGCTATTACAAACATCATATTAACTCTACGTCTACTTATACACATGTCCCTCCCACCACTCAGACCGCAACCATGCAATGTCTTGAGGTAATTTGCTATTATCAGCGCGCTTAGCAAAGGGATTGATGCTCGTAATACGTTATTGATTGCGTGAAAGAGGATTTTCCTACCAAATATTCTTATGAAAACAAGAACCGATGGTTTGGCATCCTCCTCTTTATCGCGACAGCGTTGCTTCACTTCGTATATAGATCGATCTACGTGATAATCATTGGTTACTCATAGTATACATAATTACACATTGAATAGTCATTGTAATCATTTTGTTTTGAAATCATAAAACAATATTTTGCCTATTGTTTGCAGTAGTAATAAATAGTTGATGTAATAGAAATAAATAAATATTGTACCTGTTTCTTGCCTACTTCTTGCTCTACGGACTAGGCAGAAAAATCTTTACCTTGATATTTTCTTAGTAATGCAAAGGAATGGTAGAGCTCCTTCAGACGTAATATTTTGATTAGTTTACGCGAATAGCATCCATTGAATCAGAAAAGCATACGGAAATATACCACATTTATTTCATTCATTCTTTATACCTACGTGCAGCATCTATACATGCCGTATACATACATACAACATGCAACCTTAGCACATACAATTATTGTATTATTAATGTACAAATATATGAATTATAAAAACAAGTAACATTTTATGTTCTACCCTATATACTTACTTTTGTTCATAATAAATACCAAGCTTGATAAACAGCGTTGTTGGAGCACACAGTTGTACAAAGATAGAGATACCATAACAGCCTGGCATCAGTATTATGAACAGTTGTTAAACCACAAACAAGCTGTCACACAACATCTAGAAATGGAAAAGAATGGAGGACTTATACCGCGGAATCAAGCTTCTAAGCCACACTATGATGCTCTACGAGCGAGTGATTGCCAGTCGTCCAAGATCCGATTCGATCACTGTTAACTATTCACTATGGCTTCGTACCTGGCCTATCGACCACCGATTTAATGTTTTCTCTAAATGCTGAAGAATATTGCGCCAAAAACCGGCCATTGTATGTCGCATTCTTGGACATGGAAAAGGCATTTGATATTGATTTGATGATCTCAAGCGACACGATCTGGACCTAGCCTAGCCCCTAGCCTTCGTAGGAAAAATGTCTCCGAACAATATATCAACATCGTTGCCGACATGTATAAGGGTGCGAGATCAATGGTTCAGACGGTGGTGGGTGAGACAAAATCAATAGCGGTCACCAAAGGCGTACATCAAGGCTCTGTACTGAGTCTCTTCCTGTTTTGCCTCGTTTTGGATTCACTTACTGAGTTGGCGCAGAATTTGGCAGCGTGGACTTTTATATACACTGACGATGTAGCCTGATGATGCTGCACAGAGAGCCGCGCTGGGTTACAACAGGCACTTTTATCGTGGAAGCACCAGTTATAGGCCGGTGGCCTAGTGCTGAGTCTAGCAAATACCTAATTCATGTGCTTGAACGAACCAGATCCAAGCAACAACAGTTCGATTCCCATCGAGGGACAATTGGTCCCCTTGTGCGATCAATATCAGTATTTGGGGATTTTTTGGATTATGATGCATAATTCCGGGAACGTAAAATGCAACACTTAGCACCGAATAACTGCAGCTTGGTTAAAATGGCGAGAAGTAACTGGTGTTACATGTGATAGGAGAATGCCTGTTAAACTAAAGGGCGTGGTATATAAGACCGTTCCTTATGTATGGCAGCGAAACGTGGGCCATAACCCAAAAGAACGTGCATAACATTCAAGTTGCTGAAATGAAAATGTTGTGGTGATAGTGTGGCGTTACTAGGCTTGATAAAATCTGTAACGTGTACGTGCGAGGAAGCCTGGGCGTGCGCGATATCGCCGACAAGATGCAGGAGAGTAGGCTGCGATGGTATGGTCACGTGAAAAGGAGGCCGCCTGAATACGTAGGGAACATGGCGCTACAACTTTACATTCCCAGTCCAAGACCCAGAGGCAGACCCAAAACAAGGTGGAATGCTGTAGAGCTAAAGGAAATTAAACAGTGTGTATATAGAGCGAAGTGGAAGATAAAGACCAGGAAGGCTGACCTCACCACCATGTGGAATACATAGCCGGGAAAAGACAGAGAGATTTCAATTTCTATTGTTATTTTTTTTTATAAGACTCGATAGGTTTATGGATTAGTAAAGGTTTTGACATTAACAAGTATTGAACATTCCGCGTGATTCCCGGCAAAGAATAGGCCACCGATCTCTACCCGTGGGTACCGTAAAAGGGTAATAAGGGTTAATAACAAGAGGACGGGCAGCGGCATGCTCCCATATGCTCCTGCAGTGTAGTGATCCATCGGGAGGCCCATAATCAGCGGTGGACGCTAACGGGCTGATGTGTGTGCTGTGTATTCACACATCAGACCGTAATAGGAAACATGGAAAATTTTAACATTCACCCATAAAATAAGAAACATAATGTACCTATGTATTTCATAATGGGTTCCATTACAAACCAGGTTAAATTACATAAATACTATTAGCTGTATCTCATTTACAGTTAGAATTGGGCCATTATACAAGCAGTAGACAAAATGGTGCCTTGCATCCTGCCACTCTCACCCAACGTTTTAAACGTGTCATTACATTATCTCTCACTAGATTGTCGGTAATACGAGATTTATGTAGTCGCTTTACAGCCAAGCCTTTGTTGTCGTTATGCCGTAATGTAAAATATTATAAGGGTGCGCTGAGCCCTATGACAATAAATAGATAGAACAGAAGGTTTAATAACAAGCTCGGAAACGTAGACAAACAAAACGACTACAGTGGCTCGGAAATGTGTGGAAAGGGTTCACCCTAAATATAAACGCAGTGATAGCCTAGTGGTTGAACGCTTGCCTTCCACACAGGAAGGTCTAAGTTCAACCCCGACTCGCACCTCTGACTTTTCAGATTCACGTGCGGATCAGAATTTGACTAGCAATTGGGTTAATGGTGAAGGAAAATATCGTGAGGAACCCAGCACACCTGACAGGGCTCCAAAATGTCTTCAATGAGGTGTGTAGTCCGCCAACCCGCACTGGGCCAATGAGGTGGATTAAGGCTTAACCTTTCTCTTCGTGAGAAAAGGCCCGTGCCCAGCAGTAGGACAGTAATGGGCTGATTATGTAAGGGTCTACATTTTGAGCCATTAAGAAACCTACAAAATTAGATAACTGTTTCAGCCTTCCGTTTTGGGACTTCCAAGGTAATTCCTTACAGATCGTCTATTTGTTTCTTTTAATAAAATTGCGGTATTAAGATCGGATCGCAACATATAGTTATGTTATAATGTGTTATAATGGGGTTATGCTATTTCGAGGGTTATTGGCTGTAGAGCTTTTATACTTTTATATTTTGTGTCATATGGGTCACACCCGGGGACATGACAGATGACGTCATAGATGAGTTTAGTTGGAATGTTGGCTAGCAAGCGACTACAAAGAGGGAGTGTTGATAAATAGACGCTCATTGTTCAGAAGTGTCATAAGAAGTTCTGTGAAGGAATGAAGCAGAAAGTTATGGCATATTTAGTAATTTATTTGTCTGATTGCTTTTCTCATTCATTCATGATTTCAGAAAAGTTAGCACGCGGACTTAATTTGAGCACGATCGTGCTTTTCATCGAAGTAACAGATTTAGGTTTTTTATATAGTGTCATGACGAGCCGAGCACGTCATTGATCTGGTAGTAAGCATCATGCCTGCCCATAACAATTGTAATGCTACCCAGGACTGGTCCTGCGTGGCACCACACTGCGCTCGTCACCTCGAGACAATTATTTAGTTTTTATGCCCAGTAATTTCACTAGCTACAGTGCCCTTCTAACTGGAACATTTAATTTAACAATTTACGGTAGGTCTCTTACTGCAAGAGGCCGGCTAGGTAGGTACCACCGCTCGTAGCTGTCTTGCAGCTCTTCAGAGCCTAGCTCCAAAGGAGCGAGCGCACCAACGGGTGACTCTAGATGGAGATTATTCTAGTTCCTGGAGCCTCCCTTCGGTGCCGACGATGATCACTCCGGTGGTTTTAGCCGGTAGGAGTCCGGCATGCCCCTTCGCCCTTTCCGGGGGCGAAGGAAGTACATGAGGTATTTCCCCCGGATCAATGAATAAAAAAGGACCGTGTGGTGCCGGCTACGAATAGCACCAACCCTATCTCATCCCGCGGGTTTCGTAAAAGGCGACTAAGGGGTTAGCCGGAGGATGGGCAGCAGCGTCCTTCGAATACATTAACAACTCAACTGCGATCGCTAACCCGCCTGCCAAGCGTGGCGATTATGGCAAACCCCCCAATGAGCTGACAACACACAGGTATCGGTCATTGTGGTGATCTTTGAGGGAGGCCTGTGTCCAGCAGTGGACTTTATTCGGCTGAAACGATGAATAAAAAAAAAAGGTAGGTACCACCACAGTGCCACATATTTGGCCGCGAAGCAGTAGTGTTTAAAATTTAGACTAGATGTTTGACCGAGCTTTGCTCGGTATTTTTTTATTTTTAAATTGTGTTTTCTGGAAATTATATTTAAGTACGAATTACTAATAAAATAATGAAATATGAATAATATTTTTCGATCTTACCGATAGAATAATAAAAAATATGAACTGGTTATTTAAAGAAAAAAATCATGAGTGCAATTAGTTTAATCTTATATTAGAAACAAATACTTAATTTTTTACAGTTTATCAATCAATTACGTAAGTATATATATATAGTATTATTATTCGCCAATAGATGTCAGGAAGAGTCATATTTTTCAGTTGAGACTACTCAAACGCCTATAAAATGACATTTTCTAAAAATGATTCCTAGCTAGATCGATTTATCGCCCCCGAAACCCCCTATATACTAAATTTTATGAAAATCGTTGGAGCCGATTCCGAGATTCTAATTACATACAAGAATTGCTCATTTAAAGAGATAAGATATTACTGTGCTCCGGTTAGGATGGCACTTTAGCTAGGGCAATTAGTAAGAGATACTCGTAATGTCACCATGAAGTATAAAAAAATTGTAATGTCTCGAGTTTAAATCCTACTGCTTAGTGGCGAATATATGGCACCCATATATGAGGGGGCCATGGCCCTCCCCAAAAATATGAGATGCAAGTGACCTTAGGCCAAGTAGCAACGATGATCTCTGAAAATCTACTGATACATTTTCGTTACATCTTTTTACATTACAATTGCAGTTTAATATAATTCAATACAAGTTACTATAGTATGTAAACGCAAAATTAAAACCAACAGTAACACGACATTATACAATCCAAGTTATTCAAGATACGTCATTGAGTACGAAGGGTAGTTGTTATCTTTTGTGTTTTAATGAATGTGCTGGGGTTTCACGTTTCAATTAACATGAGACTGACTGACTACACTCACGTTCAGCTACACCGATATCTCAATGGAACGGCTGTTTGTTACGACTAGGTGTTTAAAACCAAAGAACAACGTTTATGTCGATACTTTATTGAACAACAATAGCGTAATGTCCAACAGACGCACCAACGATTACATATATACATATAAAGATGTTCTCTGACGTGTAGATACGTCATTTACATATATGTTCTCGTTGGTGCGTATGTTAGTGACCGTGTAACTTCACAACGACTTGCCCGATCGTGGTCATATTCACACAATACATATATTTGTTTTATCAAGACTATGGTGCATGGCTAGGATCCCATAGGAGGATATTAACAATAATTCGGTATGTTTTATGAACCAAAATAACTCATTCTCAATACAATATTATGTTGGTTTAGTGTAAAAAAAAAACAAATAAATCTGGAGCCATTACGGTGACGCACAGCGTCATAATACAATAATATATTTTTTAGTATATATTCAAACTCATCGGTCCTCCTACCTATAAAGGCAGAACGAAGTCTGCTAGGTCAGCTAGTATAACAATATAACAACCACATTTCTTTAAAGCTTTTGTATTTATTTCTAAAAGACACCTTTGATCTGCGATGGGTTAACTAACCGTTGACTTGTGCTGTCAATGAACGACAGTGGAGACAATATAGCGGGCATACTATGGACAAGGTTGGGACGTTCCTCCTATCACCACCTAAAAGAAATGATAGGGGGGAATGGCACCGAAGAGGGCTAAGCTCGGAGATTCCCTGCGAGATCGAATCAAACATGAGGAGATCCGCAAAAGAACGAAGGTAACCTTCTGAAGAAATGCTAAACTTACAGTGGGCGGGGCACATTGCCCGTATAACGGATGGCCGATAGTGCCGAAAAGTAAATACTTTGGAGCTTCCCAAAGGAACGAGCTCTTACCTTGCAGCGGTGGACTAATAATATCCTGGAGTCGTTTACAAAATATACACATATAGCTTTTTCATTACTCTTAAAAAGGGTTAACAGAGTGAACATTGAACTAAACAACACTCAAAACCACATTTGGCATAAAGACAGGAGTTGTAGCAATAAGACGAACCGCAGTACCAAAAGCGCACTTCCTACCATTGATTTTACCTAAGAAGTCTAAATGGCTAATAATACATCATCATTTCGGCCTAATGAAGTCCACTGCTGGACACAGGCCTCCCCCAAAGATCATCACAACCATCGATATGGATGTGTTCTGAGCTCATTGGGGGGTTTTGCCATAATCGCCACGCTTGGCAGGCGGGTTGGCGATCGCAGTTGAGTTGTTAATGTACTCGAAGGACGCTGCTGCCCATCCTCCGACTAATCCCTTAGTCAACTTTTACGACACCCATGGGAGGAGATGGGGTGTAGGCATTCTGAGCCGGCACCACACGGCATAATAATACATATAAAATAAAATTCTCCGTTGCAGTATGAATTCACAGAACTCAGCGTCACGTCACCTTAACAAACAATTTAATGAAACATCTTAGTCAAATATTGCAAACTAGGCTTGTAAGTGCAGACTTATAATAAGTTTAGACTCTTTCCTCTCACATAACCTTCATTTTGAGAACAATGTTTTATTAAATATTGTATCATAATAATTGTGATTTAAGAAGAGTATACGCGTTTCAAGCCCGTTCTTCTCCATAGGAAATCTACATCTTGGTACGTGGGAGCTAAAGACTAACTGTATATTCATAAGTGCCTGTAATTGACATGAATACAATTCTTCTTAAATCTCTATAATTTGATACAGAAATTGAGTTTTTATATTTTACTTTCTTGTTTGCCATTTTATACGTGGTGTGTATTCTGTATACTCTATACCTACATTACCCTTTGGACGAAATAGGTGCAGAGTATACAGAAGACACACAGTGCTGTATATCACTGTGTAATTGGATGATAGTAGTTCATAACTGCTTAAAATTTTCAATTGGAGTGCAGTTCACCCTATCAATATATTTTGGATCTAGGAGTGATTACGTACCTACGTAGAATCTGTATATGATGTTGCTTGCGTGGATCTCAAGTTTCGTAACCTCTCCAGATACCTATGCTTCCCTAGTAGAAGTTCGCTACCGCCTAAAATAAGTTACGTGAAAAGTTCCAGGCGCATTCGTCAAACCCCAACATGTAAATAAATAACATAATAAGTAAACAAAGTAGAAGGAATAAAGAACACAGGGAGAATCAGATTAGAAACTGACATTCAATCCAGTTTATTAAAGTTCACGGAGCGAGCTCTGGAAATGACAAATCTTTGAACTTTTACTCTGCTACGAAATTGCTATATGAAAATAGTGCCGAATCTCATGATATGGGGCGCACATGCATTATCTCTACTATGGAGAGTCGTTTTTGGCGGGTTCTTAACACGCTTTTATTAGCTTCACTTGCAACTATGTAATCAAATCTTGGGATCGATTTTAACATACTTCTGAATGTCGTATCGGTTTGAAACTTTGCAAGTATATGTAAATCGGACGACAATACAATAATCTGGACCCAACGATCTGATAATAGAGCCAGGAGGTGGATAGTGGAACTCTTCAATTGCTACTACTAAATCCCGCGAGTTTGGGCTCATTTGGTTTGTTTTAACGAGGCCCATACATTGCACTTGGGGACGAGGATCTGATGATGGAGCCGGGAGGTGGACAGCATGTTATTTTTTTTTTTAAACTATCACAATATATATTATAGGCATGGCAAACGACCAACGGCCTACCCGATACGTCTTAGCGACCGCATCCATCAACATCAGCAACCTAGAGATAGCTGATGCGTTGCTGCACTAAAGTTGGGATGCCTTTGGTTCCAGTATATTCAGAGTCTGTTTCTACCCTTTACCCGGAACATAATTACGCTTACACATGGTTTTTGTGATGGGTGAAATAGATAGGACCGCAGTTACTGCACGTATAACTCTACTACCACTAAACAAGGAGCCCTTATACATAGGCTGCACTAAAAGTATCGGGAATGGAATATTTCCACTGTTCCTGTCATATTAAAATCTTTTTAATTGAAAACTCCTTGGTTTTACATATCGAATACCATTTATTTATTTAAAAAAAGATTCACGGTCTTGTCACAAGGTTTTGTCAAACTTGTTTAGTCGTTGAGAAAATGGAATTGACTCGAGAAAATTCAAGAGCGATGATTTATTATGACTTTCGAAGTGGTTTAACACAAAAACAGTGTGTTGACCGGATGATTTCTGCATTTGGTGATGAAGCCCCATCCAAAACCACAATTTATCGCTGGTTTGCTGAATTTCAACGTGGACGTGTCAAGCTCAGTGATGATCCTCGTCAAGGTCGTCCAAAAACTGCAGTCACCCAAGAAAACGTTGATGCTGTGCGTAAGCTGATTGAGGAAGATCGACATGTGACATACCGCGAAATTCAGGCAACTTTAGACATTGGCATTATTAATATCGGCCATTTATACGTCCACTGCTGAACAAAGGCCTCCCCCATAGATTTTCACAACTGTGTCATCATTTTGGGGGGTATTTGCCAATACTCACCACGCTTGGCAGGCGGGTTGGTGAGCGCAGTATGGCTACCGGTTCACAGGAGGGACGCTGCTGCCCATCCCTCTGGTTTAGATTCCCTTAGTCGCCTTTTACGACATCCACGGGAGGAGAAGGAGTGGTGCTGTATTCTTCATCCGGACACCACACGGACTATATATGTATATAAATCAATTTCAATTCAATCAATAAAATGTCAAATACAAATAATCTTGCATGAACAATTCGGTGTAAAAAAGTTGTTTTCCCGATGGATACCGCATTTGCTATGTGAAGAGCAAAAAGCGGCTCGCGTTACTTGGTGCGTCAGAACTCTCGAAAGATTCCACGCAGGATCCTCAAATGCTGTATACAACATCGTATCAGGTGACGAATCCTGGATATATGCGTACGAACCCGAAACAAAAAACCAGTCACGAGTTTGGGTGTTCGAAAATGAGTTAAAGCCAACAAAAATTGTTCGTTCACGGAGTGTTGCAAAAAAAATGGTGGCCACGTTTGTCTCCAAAACCGGCCATGTTACGACTATTCCTCTTGAGGGACAAAGAACGGTTAATGCAGAATGGTATGCTAGCATTTGTTTGCCACAGGTCGTTTCTGAACTCCGTAGAGAGAACTGCAACCGCCGCATCATCCTCCATCACGACAATGCGAGTTCTCACACCGCGCACAGAACAAAAGAGTTTTTAGAGCAAGAAAACGTAGAATTATTAGACCATCCGCCGTACAGCCCCGACCTAAGCCCTAATGATTTCTATACTTTCCCTAAAATAAAGAATAAATTGCGTGGACAGAGATTTTCATCACCTAAAGAAGCTGTGGACGCCTACAAAACGGCCATTTTGGAGACCCCGACTTCCGAATGGAATGGTTGCTTCAATTATTGGTTCCATCGTATGGAAAAATGTGTCAAATTTCGCGGAGAATACTTCGAAAAGCAATAAATACATTTTAAAACAGTAATGTTGTGTCACTTCCTTGATTCCCGAAATTTTCAGTGCCGCCCTCGTAGTATCGTTATCGAACAAACTTGTGTTGTTGTTGTGTTGCACTTGACGGCTTTTTTGTAAGGGTGAGATTCTGAAACGAGTCTAAGCGTGAACTTACGCTTCCATCTGTCAAAATGCACTACTTACGCCCCTAATTTTGACAGATGGAAGCGTAAGTTCACGCTTAGACTCGTTTTTGAATATCACCCTCAGACGTTGGTCTCTACGCGCGGTCCAAAAGCACTCCTCGAAGTACGAATTAAAAAGGAAACAATGTCTGGAGCACAGATTAAATGTGTGATTGATTGTTATTTCTGCCATCGAATGTACCATAAATAATGCAGAACAATAAAGAGTCCGCTACATGGATCGCGCATCAGAGGCGAATTCCTAGCGGCGGCGTGGGACCCATCCAATGATATTATACCTTAGATATGTTACGTCCATATTAAATGGCGCGCAAAATACAGTCTCGCTTGCACAAACATGTCGTGAGAAAGAAGATACAAAAACAACAAGAGTAAAAGAGATAGCTATCTAGGCGAACCGATTGCAAGGTGCTACAATTGGGGGAGTTTTGGTTCTTACTTTTGGCACGCATGTAACATATCTACTTCTTTTTAACATATAATATCATTGGACCCAGCACTGTCATGCCTATACCTACTTTGAAATAGTTGCCGCACGAGCCTCGTCCCCCGACCCGGTTTCAGTGTGACGACTCCTATAATGTCCATGTATTATTTTAAAGACGCGCGGACCGGCGCACTTGCCGCTATCTATGTAGCGGAGTTTTATCGTCTCAAGCAGGACATCATTTTCATAAAATTATATAGCTTTAGGTGCAATTAATTGGCTCTAGTGTGATCATACGAGGTCCTGGGGGCTCCCCTTAGGTGCCGATGTTGACCTCCCCAGTGCTTTTAGCCGATAGGAGTCCGCCCTGGCCCAGGGCGAAGGAAGTTCATGATGAATTTTTAATGGGACCAATAAGTAAAAAAAGTTCAACTAATTGACAGTCTTACGTAAAGTTTTATCTTTATTAACTTCTCGGGTTAAATTAAAACCGTACGTTTTAATTTAACCTATAAGTTGTTTGACTTTCATTAAACCTGTTTTCACACTGTGCTCAAGATTCTATTATTATGTTTCACGGAAAAATTATTTAATGAACTCTCACTATTGCTGAATATGGAAGCGCTCATAGCCAGTTGTAATTATTGATCGTTGAACGATCAGCAAGGTTAAGCGGTACGGTCAGTCTGTGGATGGGTGATCGCAAAGTGGTATTTGTACTGAGCGTCTCCGTGCCTCGGAGGGCACATAAAAAATAAACATCGATCCCGGTTATCGTTAAACCCAGTCTGAGGCGTTTGGGCGGATTGAATAAACTCTTGACACAAGTTTGGACACTAACCAAACGAAAAACAAAACAACTGAATATTGTGGTCGAAATCTAAAATGTGAGCAACAAATAATTGAAATTGAATATTATTTTATAAATACTAGTCAATAAAACACATTATGTTATCGACTTGTTTAAGCAAGTCACATCCAACAATGAACATAATTTTCATAAGTAGTCCTGCTGGATGCAATAGATCCATTATCATAGTATGGTTTCACGACAAAGTGTACTCCGCGTTGAATTACAGATAAAAAATCAACAAATATAAATGTCAAGACTAGCTGATTAAAATAGAACACCCTTGGCATAAGGTGTAATTTCACGTGACAAATAACAATAAATGAAAAAGTACGAACCTGTTGGCGGCGAGTCGGGACGAACACGGTCGAGGGAGTGACGGGAAAGATCCAACATTGGAGCGCTAATGTCATTATGTTTGACCAAACGTTGGGCTAAATTGGCATTTGGATTGTTTTGAGTTTTAACATGTTTCGTCACGTATTAATCTAAGTTTTCTAATTTATGTATATAAAATCAATTACGTGTTATCGTCATTGTACTCGTTATTGGTTAAGGTATTAGGAATAAAAGAAAAATGATAAAAATAAGAAACTATTTTACCTTGGAAAATAAATATTCTGCTTATTCGGTTTCAGTTTTTAGTTGATTAGCAGTTTTAGCCACACTAAAACTTCATTCATTATATATCAGTTGAGTTTTGAAATATATGTTACTTGTTTTCTTTTTATTCAAGGAAGTAGCATCCCAAAACGGCCGACTTAACTATTCACAGATAAAAAGCTCTTCAAAACCGTCATTAAATTCCAAGTAATAGGTATCCTCTTCTTTGATGGAGAACAGTTTTCGGTACCTTTTTATTCATCCCTCGGAAAATATTAATGTGACACGACACTGAAATTCTATTTCCACTGTAAACAACCGCACACAGAAGTAGTTGGAAAACCGATACTGTTGGGGGAAGTTTAAAGCCAGGGTAGGGCTAATATTGGCACTTATAGCCAACGTTGGAGCTAGGGCGAGCGGCAGAGCCTCCCTTCATTCTATGTTCTAGCGTCGGGGGTGTGCGTCGCGTCCGCTTGCCCGAAACAAACTTCTCACGCGATCGATGTAGTGAACAGAGTTTAAATTCAATTATTGTGAAGTAAATAGCAGTGAAATTGATAAACAACGTGTATTCGATACTTGAATTCGATTACGTTAATGGTTGGTGGGAGTTTGTCGAACTTTGTAAGGTATGTAGTGTTCTTAAATACTTATTTTGACAACATACAAGTGTGTGTGCGTGTGTTAATGTTACTTAAGATAAAACACAATATCCTTTTAGTGGGCAAGCATAACCAAGAAATCGTTTAGTTCTCGGAATATATTCAGAATGTTTAGAACTTAAAGATTTCGGAGAATATATTGTATTTTATAAACACGTCTAATGGCAAACCTGTATTAAGTTGGGCAGAAATAAATTTCATATTTTAAAGTACCTGTATTTATATTATACGAGGGCGGCACTGAAAATTTCGGGAATCAAGAAGTGACACAACATTACTATTTAAAAATGTATTTATTGCTTTTCGAAGTATTCTCCGCGAAATTTGACACATTTTTCCATACGATGGAACCAATCATTGAAGCAACCATTCCATTCGGAAGTTGGGGTCTCCAAAATGGCCGTTTTGTAGGCGTCCACAGCTTCTTTAGGTGACGAAAATCTCTGTCCACGCAATTTATTCTTTATTTTAGGGAAAGTATAGAAATCATTAGGGCTTAGGTCGGGGCTGTACGGCGGATGGTCTAATAATTCTATGTTTTCTTGCTCTAAAAACTCTTTTGTTCTGTGCGCGGTGTGAGAACTCGCATTGTCGTGATGGAGGATGATGCGGCGGTTGCAGTTCTCTCTACGGAGTTCAGAAACGACCTGTGGCAAACAAATGCTAGCATACCATTCTGCATTAACCGTTCTTTGTCCCTCAAGAGGAATAGTCGTAACATGGCCGGTTTTGGAGACAAACGTGGCCACCATTTTTTTTGCAACACTCCGTGAACGAACAATTTTTGTTGGCTTTAACTCATTTTCGAACACCCAAACTCGTGACTGGTTTTTTGTTTCGGGTTCGTACGCATATATCCAGGATACGTCACCTGATACGATGTTGTATACAGCATTTGAGGATCCTGCGTCGAATCTTTCGAGAGTTCTGACGCACCAAGTAACGCGAGCCGCTTTTTGCTCTTCACATAGCAAATGCGGTATCCATCGGGAAAACAACTTTTTTACACCTAATTGTTCATGCAAGATTATTTGTATTTGACTCATGCCAATGTCTAAAGTTGCCTGAATTTCGCGGTATGTCACATGTCGATCTTCCTCAATCAGCTTACGCACAGCATCAACGTTTTCTTGGGTGACTGCAGTTTTTGGACGACCTTGACGAGGATCATCACTGAGCTTGACACGTCCACGTTGAAATTCAGCAAACCAGCGATAAATTGTGGTTTTGGATGGGGCTTCATCATCAAATGCAGAAATCATCCGGTCAACACACTGTTTTTGTGTTAAACCACTTCGAAAGTCATAATAAATCATCGCTCTTGAATTTTCTCGAGTCAATTCCATTTTCTCAACGACTAAACAAGTTTGACAAAACCTTGTGACAAGACCGTGAATCTTTTTTTAAATAAATAAATGGTATTCGATTTGTAAAACCAAGGAGTTTTCAATTAAAAAGATTTTAATATGACAGGAACAGTGGAAATATTCCATTCCCGATACTTTTAGTGCAGCCTATGTAACCAATATTTGTAATATATATAATTAGACCTTGTTCCTGCAGCCGGTGGGCTACTAACTTTTATATTTTAAAATCTATATTTTTATGTAGGCATATAAAACTAATTTGTATGATTTATTTGAAATAAAGGGAAATATATTTAAATATTATCGCCTTTATCATAATCGTCGGCTTAATGCAAGAATGTTGTATTACTTCTAGGTATTAGTAACACTAGTAATAACTTCAAAATCATCATCAACATCATTTCGGCCGAATGAAGTCCACTGCTGGACACAGGCCTCCCGAAAAATCACCACAACGACCGATGTGGGTGTGTTGTGGGCTCATTGAGGGGTATTGCCATAATCGCCATGCTTGGCAGACGGGTTGGCTATCGCAGTTGAGTTGTTAGTGTACCTACTCGAAGGACGTTGCTGCCCATCCTCCGGCTAATCCCTTAGTTGACTTTTACGACACCTACGGGAGGAGATGGAGTGGTGGTATTCTGAGCCGGCACCACACGCACCTTCAAAATAAGAATATATAATAATAAGCAAACATTCGATAGCTAAGCCGCATGTAAATTTATTAATTGAATACTTCATGCACAAATTTTGTAAAGAAGCGGACTTAAATTCATTAGGCATTTTCTAATTATTCATCTTGGCGAGTTAAACTATTAATTAAAAGCTCGGTGAGCTATTAGGTAGGTATATACACTGTTATACGAAACCTAGTTGACACTACTTGCTAGTATTTTCTTCTTTTATATAATTTTGAATAATTCGAATGAATAAAACCTTTTTGGACAGGAAACTGCAAGACTTACGGCCGAATACTTCAACGCCATTTAATATTAAGTCCCCGCTATAACCATTTCAGCTGCCCAATATCCTACCGAAAACCGGTTACTCGAATAATTAAAGCGGGACTTACTATTAAATGGCGTTTCAGTATTCAGCCGTAAGTCTTGCAGTTAAGGATAAATAAATTAAATGCAAGATTTAGCGTAGTACATTAATTATTTGCTTGTTTGTTTGTTAGACTTCTTAGCATTTCGCAAGTATTCAACATGCTCAACGACATAAAAAAAAAAAAAAAAACACTTATAACATATAAGACAATTATATTTTGTAGTTAGTAACAATCTATTGGTTTTACAGCATTATATAAAATATAATAACATTGTATACTAAGTTTACCAAATGAAAAATAAGAGAAACTGTTTACTTAGTCTCTGTTTCTCTTTAAAAAGCAAACTCAAACAAAAACAAAACAACCTTCTGAAGAACTTTTATTCAGTTAAATCATGGCAATTTGACACTGAAGTAAGTTCAACATACTATGCTTTAAAGAAAATATTTTACACATTTTTTTTTTCTTTTTTTTTAAAAACGTTGCCCCACACTAGGATTTCTCCTGTGTCGCGGGTGCGTTTACAGACATGAATTCCACATACAATACATCCAGACCCGGAACAACTACCTGCAGATCATACAAATATTTGTTCCGTGCGGGAATCGAACCCACGACCCGGAGCGCAGCAGCCGACTGCATCAGCCACTGCACCAACCGTGCCGTCAAATTAAATCTACAAACCTTCTTTGTATAGCAATTAAATGGAATCTGAATCGTACAAATATTGTTTCAGATGCGCCATGCCCACACGTTTTTAAAAAATTGCTCAGTTGACAAATTTCTTGCAATATCAATGAACACGGGCTGAAAAGGATATGGTCAAAACCACTTCATGAAAAGCCAGGAAAAGAGAAGAAAATACAAAGGAATTTTGCAAAATAACGCACGAAATTTACCGCGGCAGTCGCGCAGGCGGCGCCGCGCGGTTCGGTTGTGGCTCGCTGGCGCCGCTTGTGGCTGGTGGCGGGCGCGGGTGCTGCTAGCGCTCAGCGCAGCCCGCTCGGCTGGGCAATGGGCAGCTCACAACGACTAGCCGCAGTAGCGGCCGTCTCACACGCGAGAAACTATTATAATCACACGCAGCCCGAAGTATTGCAAACGGAGGCATCGTCATATAATATCAATATATTCTTCGTCAGGTAGGTACACATACCTTATCGAAGAGTATATTTCAATGATAATTTTCTTAATTACGCCGACGACGTCAAATGAAAACATCACCAACATCATTACGGCCGAATAACGTACACTGCTGCACAGAATCCTCCAAAGAATGAAGAAGAATGCGCTCATTGGGGGGTTTTATCATAATCGCCACGCTTGGGTGATCGCAGTTGAGTTATAAATATACTCGAAGTATGCTGCTGCCCATCTTCGGGCTAATCCCATAGTCACTTTTTACGACACCCACGGGACGACATAGGGTGGTGGTATTCTTAGCCGGCACCACACGGCACAAAATGGAAACATATCTTATTTGTAAAGGTTGGAATAACATTCGCTCATAAATTCTAAACTAATAAAAGCGGAGCTCCAACACTCATCGTGATTGAACCGTAATTTAAAACTATAACGTGTATATGAGTAGTAAAGCCTGGGTCACAAGTACGTCGTAACAGCTTTATGGTGATAACAAGACTCCGCCACCATATTTCAATCTTCGATAACGACTGGTCACCTTTTAAAGTTTTATAGCTTCACTAGCTAGGGTTTTCCGCACTCATCCAACCATTTTATGGTTCCAACCTGACTGCCTATTACGATGCATAGACCATATGGACCATTTATGAGCTCAGCTCAGCTCAGTGTGATGGATGTCACCATCACATTGACTCGTTGAATGTCGATCCTGAATTCAGTAGGTATCATCATGTAAGCTAAAGGACATCCCCTGCTGAAAAATGGCCTCCATTCGATTTCACAATTGTGTTGTCATTTTGAGTAGAGCATGCTAGTACTCGCTTTGATTGGCAGGTGGGTGTAAGGGCGTAGTAAAGCTACTGTTCTATAAAAGAGACGCTGCTGACCATCCCTCGGGTTTCAAGTCCCCTAGTCGCCTTTTACGACATCCACGGGAGGAGATGGAGTAGTTTATATTCCTTATCAGGACACCACACGGTATTTCGGCAGGTAACTTACGAGGATTTATGCGTAGTAAATATAAATATAAAATAATTATTGTAAGTTGAGCGAACTTTCTCAACCGTAATTCAGGATTTATGAAAGGCTAAGCGAAAGGGTAAGTGGGGATAATTCTGTATTATTTTGATGTTATACAGCAGGTGGGGCGGGCGACCTTTCAAAAGTATACTTTAATGAAATAGGAGTTGGATTTTTTTGGATTAAGAGGACTTTTTGATGATTCATAACGGGATTCGTGAAGCACTTACTCGTATTTATTGTTTAAATTGCTTCTCTTTTTTCACGTTCAATAATAAAATTGTAGATATCCACACAAATATCATGTGAAACAAACTTTTATATATCAGGTCTTACAAAAATAGTGGACTTTATTTAAAAGGACCATCAGTATAGGGATCGCGTTTATTAAAGACAAGTTGTACGGAGAGGCTTTTGTTCTGCAGTGGACGACCTTTGGCTGATATGATGATGATGATTTTTGTTGGACCCTACACATATGAAGTTGATGACTCTTAACGAACACTTGGAAGAGAAATAACGTAATGTAATTTACAGTGTATATAAATTCAAACTGTCTTAAGTATTAGTTATAATGTGGGACAGGAGGCATTACCTGTCCCAAGTTAGTTTCAGTTCAGAATTGGATGTTGCCCGCTAATTTGACAAGTGATACCTAATATGTTGGACACTTCAGCCAATAGATATCGACTTGATTTGATTTTAAGTGATATAAAGCCTTATTATGAAGACATCTTCTTCAGATTGAAAATGCTTTATTTGGATCTAGAGACATACTTTAATTTATTAGACAAATTTGGGAATGCGCCTGGGTAATTGGCTTCTAATTGGTTTTATTCTTAATTTTGGTTTCATCACATATTTTTGAAAATTATGATTTCGCTAAGGCAAAGGACTCATCAAGCATATCTAAACACAGATATTTTTTAGCAATTGCCCCAATAGCGACACAATTTTAGGAAATCGACATCAAAGAGTCGTAAGCTCCATCCGATATCTCCGTCCCATAAATAAGTTATGTAAAAATCGTACAACTATAACACGAGTTGTTCAAGGGATGAGGTATTAAAATATATATTCAAGAATATACTGCCGGGGTCGTATATTTGACATGAATCCCCCCGATACGTATTACCGTACAAGCTAAAAGTCGAAAAATATAACTTTTTTACTTTTGTGATAAGGATCAACGTGTACGTTGTAAACTTAAAGAATTCACTTGCAGTTTCCTGGCTTCGGGTGCAAATCACAGGAATTTATTTGCGGGACACAACGTTAGGGGGATAATTGTAATAATTAATTTTTATTATTTAATTGCCTATAATGAAACGCAAAATATTAAGCTTTTGTATTAGGACTGTCCTGTGTGTCCTAGGTGTATAAAATGTCGAGTCGAGTTTACAACTTACGCTTCCATCTGTCAAAACGCACTACTTATTACGCTCATAATTTTGAAAAATGGAAGCGTAAGTTCATGCTTAGACTCGTTTCTGAATCTCACCCTAATACTCTTTATGCCTGTATTTTTTTTCGTTTTTGAAATTATTGATCGCCCAACGACAATATTTAGCTCCTTGTTGTAAACTCGACTCATTTTATACACCTAGGATACAGACCTAATACAAAAGCTTAATATTTTGCGTCTCATTATAGGTAATTAAATAATAAAAATTAATTGTTACAATTACCCCCCAAAAGCTTAACATTTTGCTCACCCTTACTGTATTTTTAGGGTCCCGAACGTCCGAAGGAAAAACGGCGGATATATAGGATATGATCCCATATAGGATCACTCGTTCCTCTGTCTGTCTGTCACTGTCTACTGATTAAGTAGAAATTTGGTATACATATGGATTTTTGCGACCCAAACACGGACGTGTAATAACGTAAATAAATGAGCTTTGATAAAAAAATAAATTTAAAAAACTGCCAAGGTTAATCAACGCTCGGTCTCTAGATGGGTGACCGCATAGTGGTATAAACTGATCGTCTCCATGCTTCAGAGTACACGTAATATCGGTGGTCCCTGTTGTTGTCATTAGACGGCAGTCGTTAAGCCAAGTCGTAGGCCTTAGGCGGCTTGAACAACTCTGACACAAGTTGGCGACTAACCACACCCACACACATAAAGGGGAGGGCTCTTTATGTTCCCTCACGGGTTTTTCATGAACTATGTTGCAACGGATATTAACTACGACGGCGTTACGTAGTTCTCTAGGGACGGGTCAGCGCGGAAGTTGAAGGCTTTCAAAACGGGATTCTTCCTACATTGTTGTTAGCTTTAATAACAACCAATATTTTCGTAAAACTATTTGCTGTTATTAAAATCATAATAGTTTCATGACAGTTTTTATACCTTTCAACTCTGTCATCGTTTCGGCTACGGACCGGTGCCTTGAAACGACACAATATAAATTGTTAATTAAAACTAGATTTGAGCTATGTTTAACATGCGGCTCGATAGATGGCGTTAGTATTACATTATAAGTAGTAAATAAAGTTGATTCACACGCATTATGATATATCATGCCTACTCCATAAAAAAATATGGCTCATATCTCAGCATTTAGTCACGACGACGTCAAAGTTCAGTCAGATTTGAACAATATTTTTTCGTATGAAGAATACATGGATGAAACGCACCTCCGTTAAGATACGGCAATAGCTTACAGTGGAATGAGACAGAGCAGTCCATTATATCTATTTTTCCAAAATCCAAACATAATTCCACTGTTGAACAAAGGCACTCCCCCATAAACCACCGGTTACATGTCGTGTGTCGTCATCTTGGGGGGAATTTGACAGTAGTCACTACGCTTGATAGGCGGGCTGGTGAGCGTAGAATGGCTGTTGTTCCACAGAAAAAGACGCTGCTGCCTATCCCCTTCTTCTGGTTTAGAGGCTATTAGTCACCTGTAACAGCATACAAGGGAGACGATGGAGTAGTCATATATTCTTAAGCCGGTGACCCTGTCTTCCAACATAAATTAAACATATAAATAAAAGTATAGATCTACGGCACGGTTGGTGCAGTGGCTGATACAGGCGGCTGCTGCGCACCGGGTCGTGGGACTCGTGATTCGATTCTCGCACGGAACAAATATTTGTATGATCTGCAGATAGTTGTTCCGGGTCTGGGTGTATTGTTTGTGCAATTCATCTCTGTAAACGCACCCACGACACAGGACAAATCCCAGTATGGGGGAAAGTTTAAAAAAAAGAGATAACTGTTTGATTCTATGATGGTCTAGGTCGCATTGTGCAACTCGGACATATTGATAAATAATTTTCATTTATCAAGTAGGTTACAGGAAACAATCACTCGCCAATTAAATCCATTTGGGATTTATTATTACTATACTATACAAAAATAACTTGAACATTATTAAATAATTTCATAACATTAAACCATATGTTCGTGCGGTGTCCGGATTGAGAGTATAGCACCACTGCGTCTCCCGTGGCTATTGTAAAAGGCGACGAAAGGATTTTAAACCCGAAACCGATTGAAAAATGGGCAGCCGCGTCCCTTCTGTGGAACAGTAGCTGTGCGCTCACCAACTCGCCTGCCAAGCGTGGTGAGACCTTTGTTCAGCAGTGGATGTCCATCGACTGATATAACGATGATTAAACCATATTTAGTAATACATTGACTTTTATTCCGTTTCTTTGTAATCACATAGGTACAGTGAGCGAAATAAATAGCTGAACAATAAAAAAAATCAAATCGGTTATACTCTTTATTTTAAAAACGTTGGTGAACATTCTCAAAACCAGATAATAGCAACATATTTAAATATTGTTTTGATTAGGAAAAATGATGGCTGCGATGCAAAACGACAACGTGCAAGCGATTTGAATTCTTTCTAATTGTTTAGCGACTTAAGTCGCTGACCGTACATTAAGACTTTCTGATTGAAATATCTGAAAAGTAACATTTAAATATGATTTGTGGAGAACAAAATAATATGAAACAACAATATACTATAATTTTCTATTTTTTTTTTATACAACTTGGTGACGAGACTAGCGTCTCATTCGCCTGGTGGTAAGCGACACGCCTGTCCATAACAATTAAAATGCTACTAGGACTGGTCATGCGAGGCATCACACTGCGCTCGTCACATCGTGAAGTAAAGTTATTTAATCTCTTATGCCCAGTAATTTCACTAGCTACAGTGGCCTTCTAACCGGAGCACAGTTATGTCTATAGCTTAAACACTACTGCTTAGCGGCGAATATCTGGCACTGCGGTGGTACCTATCTTGCCGACCTCTCGCAATCTCGCTCGAGTCTTTTGGTCCCCAGTGGAAATTTATCATGAACTTCCTTCGTCCCGGGGCAAAGGGAAGGGGCATGCCGGACTCCTACCGGCTAAAACCACTGCAGCGGTCTTCTTCGAAACCGACGGGGGGCTCCAATTCCTCCTAAGATCACACTAGAGCCGCCCATGACGCCCACATCCCTGAGGGGATAACTGTCAACCGATCACCCCCTCTAGCATAGGGAAGGCGACTGTAAAAAGGTCGCCCCCAAGGCACTTCTCGGGGAGGATTATAAAGGATCCCCTTGATCCCCCACGCCTTGCTGTGCGCGCTGGTGCGCACACGGCGGCACGTATCCACTTGCGCGCCACCGTCTTTTCGGGGACCACTCGGTATGAGTGTGTAAAATTGTTTACAATGTTCAACGTCACATTTGCCCTAAAACACCAGGCAAAAATAAACAAGTTGACATCGTTCGTGGCGTGTGACGTTCAGTTAGTGGAATGTTTTACCTTATCAGCCTGTAACATACATGAAGAGTATCCGGTACCTACATATACCGTACATACTTATAGTTTAGATATTGGCGTTAATTAAGCTATCGACGAGCTGATCGCGCCGGATTTATCTCCCCCTGTAATCTACGCCGATGTCGGAATTCGTTTACGAACGGAGATACTATGAAAAATTTAATTTGACGTATGTTAATATGCGACCGTGATTTATTTTGTTATAGAGGAAGCCCGTGACTTCGTATGAATGGAGTTTTATGACTTACATTACCCATTTGAATCTATATAATAATTAGATTCAAATAATGTTTAAATAAAACACATTTAAATGGATAACATCGCGTATACTATAGATTTCTAACCGACTTAAAAAAGGAGGAGGTTCTCATTTCGTGCGTATTTCTTTTTTATGTATGTACACCGATTACTCCGAGATTTGTGGACCGATTTGAACAATTCTTTTTTTAACCGGTGCAGAATGCTTTTGAATTGGTCCCATATAAATTTCATTACATTTGATTGAGTAGTTTTTTAACCAGTTTCAATAAACAGGTTAATTTGACTGCGCTTATCTAGATGATGTCTTAATATTTTCGATTCCTCTCAGATCTTAGAACCGATTTAAGTCATTCTCATTTTTTGTGTTCAATACTGATACCAAATTGGAAAAAGTTCTCACATTTAAAATACACTCACATAAAAAATATTTTCTCACAAAAAGAAACAAATAAAACTTTTTAACTGCTCCAACCATGGTTCATGCAGACCAACCAAGAAGTTATATTTCATACCTGGCCCCGCCCGACTTCATAAATAAAGTATTTTTTCCCTTTTCAGCGGTTATAATATTTTTATATCTTGTAGAGTTTTTGAAGTCGGTATTTATTTTATTAAAAAGTTTTTGTTTTTCCTGACGTTTCGAACACTGCAGCGTTCGTGGTCACAGGTCATCCTGCTGATTATACACGCGATATAATCCGTTTAAAAGTGTTTTATTATGTGTAATAATCGCGAAAACCTAAGACATTACTAATTATTATTTATTATTAGTGTCGTTGTGGTCCGAAGTGCCCTAGAGCTGGATAGCAGGGGTCACGTGGCGTGTACCAATCTGACTATTAAAATGTATGTTTTCAACGTATTTGTGTTCCGGGTGAAGGGTAGGAACAAACAGAGAAATTACAGGAACAAAGCAATTTACAATTTATAAGGCATTACAACATAAGCCTCAGGTTGGAAGGAAACGTTTTCCCGTGTGGCGTCCGGATTAAAAATATAGCTCCAGTTCATCTCCTCTCGTGGATGTCGTAAAAGGCGACTAAGGGCCTCTAAACTAAAGGGGTGGGAAGCAGCGTCCCTTCTGTGGGACAGTAGTCATACTGCGTTCATCAACCCTCCTGTCAAGCGTGGTGAGTACTGACAAATTCCCCCTAAAATGACGACACAATTGTGGAATTCTATGGGGGAGGCCTTTGTTTAGCAGTGGACGTTATTTGGCTGATAATGATGCCAACGCATCATTAAGTTACTGATGTCTATTGGCGATGTTTATTATCATAAAAAACGACTATATTAATTATTATGGTTGTTACATAATGCTGCCAAATACCATTTATTGGAAATTGCTAAGACAACACTATTAGTGTGGTGTTAGCCCGTGTAGTATGGGCAGCAGCGTCCTTTGAGTACCTACAACTACAATAATTACAACTCAACTGCAATCGCCAACCCAACTGCCAAGCGTAGTGATTATGGCAAAACCCCCCCAATGAGCACATAACATAAACGCATTCCGGTCGTTGTGGAAAGTGGGTGAGGTCCGTATCCAGCGGTGGACGTTTTTCGGCTGAAGTTATCACGATGAACCCAATATTAACTAAATACTTGTTATTTCAACTAGAACTAATTATATAACGTCTGTTTGGTTTTGTCTGTAAAAATAAAATGCGACTACTGGAAATTCCCAATTAAATAGATTGCATGAAAAGTATGTTTGTATAAAGATTTGAGCATTATTATTTTGTATGAAGGAGAGACGAAAACTTCATCTTAACTGCTTGATATACCTAATGTTAGATTCGTAATTAAGGAAATGATCGTAATTAAGAGCGGAACCACGAGTCTTGAAGCGGGAATAATTTATTAACTGTGAACATAATATTTACATGTTCCTATTAATTAATGTACCAACCTAACTATTTTGTTGAGCAAATCAGTTATCTGTCAGTCACTTACGGCCGAAGTCTTTGGATTTGGGATTGAAGGTCTTAGCAATATTGTCACATACATTATAAATAATGAAAGATTTTCACATAAATATTAAAATTCATAAACTCCGAGCGCATATTGGTGTAAAATTTAAAGACGTGATAAGAGACCTATATTGAGATATCAGTGCCTGATCGTGCTCTGAAGTAATGAGTGCAAGCGAAGATCGTAAAGCAAGGGGGAGCGGGAGTGGCGTGAGCTCGATAGCTAGCAAAATATTTAATCTGTGACCCACTTTAGACAATACCTGCAAGACTTCAAGTTCGCGAAAGGAATTTCGGGTTTCAGTCACTACTACAAGTTTCGCTGGAAGTGGGGACATGTATTATTCTTACCTATGTCTTTTGTATCAAGCCTGCAACCTCAGTGGCATTTATAAGGACATACCTCTCGAAATATTCTTAACCCTTTTCAAAGATATTTGGAGTTATATGATTTAAATGTTCTCTTACTGGGCGACTGGGCTTATACTATCCTCATGAAAGGTTATCCTAACGAACAAACACTGTCACAGTAGGTTATGGTGCAGCTGGAGTGGCCCTCGGGCCACCCCAATGGCGCGAACATGTATGCTCAACGAGTATTGAGACCAAACGCGAACCAAAAGTTGTTAATTTGGTACTCAAACAAAAATCCTGATGCCAAATGTAAATTAACAGATGCTTACAACGGTATTGCATCTATCTATTTAATTTTTCAGAGGCTGAACATTAGTCGCCTGCTTTTAAATTTTGGGGTCTATTTCCATTTTTGTACGCTTCCTAAGTACAGTTTTTTGCCTGTTTGAATACCATCCACACTTTACAGAATTAATATCGAGATACGGCCGAAATGAATGAGCAATCAAATCTAATCCCAAATCTTTGGATCTGGGATTCAGGATTTGTCTATTCTTGTGTTAAGTGGGATTTAAAATAAAAACTGATCAAGTTCAAAATCTTAAACCTAAAGATTTTGGATTAGATTTATTCTTCAGTTCGGCCGACACTTGCTTAGTACAGCAGTCATGTTACGATCCATCTCCCCCAGTAGACTAGGAAATAAAATATTTAAATAATTTATGCATTAACATGACCAATGCATTATGTAGTGTTTTATACATATTAATAAATACATTTCTCGGGTCACTTGTAGTTTACATGATTATCTCTAATAAAGAGTAACGGCAACATTGTTTGGTCAGCTTTCTTTTTTTGTGCGGCGAATGTATAAACAACGACATCAAAAAGTCGGTTTCCTCAAAGACATAATATACCGTCGCCAATCCATTAAAAAAATTAAATATTAAGAAAATGTAATTACATTCGAGCATGAAAATGTAATGTATGGTGACGTCTAGTTCCGGTTAAGAATGGGGCTACCCCATCTCATCTCGTCGGCGTCGAAGGCGACTAACGGAGTTTGGAACTCAGTGCGTATCATTAAGCACTTTGGGTTACCCGCGGGTGACGGGTAAATCACCAACACTAGCATACCCGAGGAGGGTTGGTGTCAGGCAGACGGCCGACTGAAAAAACCTTTTGCCAAAACCTTTGCAATATGGCTAACATATTGCAAAGGTTTTGGCCAAATGGCATGTAATGTTATTACAAAAACAGATCAGTTTCAAAATCTTACATCTAAAGATTTTGGATTAATTGATTATGCTGCATGCATGACGTCATATGTATCTATATTTTACGTAATTTAGGAACAATTATAACGAAATTGTTTTCATTCTGCAGTTTTATCTATGATTTTATAAAATATCTATCATCCTGATGGTTGTATGACCATATTGACAATAGTGGGTTGTCCTTGCAATATTTTAGTAACAAATCTATTTATCCCAGTGTAACGCTGTGCGGCGTGCTGGTGGCAGTTTGCGCGGCCTGCTGGCGACGATCGCCGTCTCCCGACAAGCCGGAGGACGCCACTGACTGCCACGGTGTGTACATCGTCAGCGGGGACTCCAGGCTGCTGC
This sequence comes from Diloba caeruleocephala, assembly GCA_947459985.1. NCBI lineage: Eukaryota > Metazoa > Arthropoda > Insecta > Lepidoptera > Noctuidae > Diloba > Diloba caeruleocephala. Next base: position 7,032,834 of record OX381621.1, on the reverse strand, counting down.
AGGTCAGTGTCAATTGTAAGACTAGCGAGGGCAAGGGAACTTTTACTTATATTGGGACGAACTATATTCATTATCATTCGGTTCCAAACAGCTCCTTGCTAGTCCTCTTCATTATAATTGACTATGCAAACATGGCAGTTTATTTAACTATTGATTGTTGTCTATTACTGGTTTACATGAGTGCATTTTTACTAACGATGTAGCAAAGGGTTGGCAATCATCCATTCGCAAATATAACTGTCATAAGTTGAGAGTCGAGTGTCGGGACGTAGGACGTACATAAACCCAAATTACATTGACTCTAACTGCCTTAGTGATATTGTTCATATTCCCTTGAGCTATTCATTGGCTCTAGCGACGCTGTTTAAAACTTTGTATTAACTAGGATATAAACATTCGTTTTATGCTTTGTCAGCTTCCAGTAAATCCTAGAAGATTCTAAGGCAGCAAAACCAACCTCTTGTAAAGTTCTTTAAAATGAAGTTTATCTACCTTAACGTGCCCGGTTAGTTAAGTTGATAACTTTGTCGATGCTTCATTGTATTTCATGATGGTTTTATATGCATCCAATACTTAGACACTGATATAATTCGCTTTGTTCGAGATTATAGGCTGAAGGCAAATAAAATTGTAGGAACAGCTTGAATATTTTAGTAGTTCTAGATGTTTTGTATTCTGTTTCGGGGGCCATATTATTAGTTAAGTATGTATTTATGGAAGATTTACTTACAGAGAATTATATGACATTAGTTATACCTAATAGAAAGAGAATGGGAGAAGCATGAAACCCTGTATGATTAAATTGCTTCGTTGATTACGTCAATGTCTTTTAGAATTCGATTAAATCTCTAGTTAATACATTACTTTAATTTGTCAAGACTAGTATTTCTGATTATTGTTTTTACAGAATATATTATAGATTGATATTTCAATTATGATCAACCACAGATCTATTGCTTTAAATTGGAACTGAAATACAGTGAGACATAGATAGTTACCCCATACTGCGGCGACCTACCGTCTGCAATTCCTTTGTGCTCTGGCATAGATTGAGGTGAACCCTGAAGCCAATACATTCGCAGTCGAATGCCGTGAATGTATGCGAGATCAACACAACAATGCATTCTGACAACTCAATCTATGTATACGTCGGATAGTTTTCGTCAAAGTAAAAACATATTCATAATTGAAGAGTGCTAATCGTATAGTTACGTAGTTATGTATAGGTGGGGACTTGCCTTGCTTTCTGGAGCAATTTTTTTTCACGTTATCGTAATGTATATTGTTTTTGTTGGTTTTTGGCAACAAACTAACAAGAAGCGTCGTATTTAACATATTTAATATATTTGACGGCACGGTTGGTGCAGTGGCTGATACAGTCGACTGCTGCGCCCCGGGTCGTGGGTTCGATTCCCGCACGGAACAAATATTTGTATGATCTGCAGGTAGTTGTTCTGGGTCTGAGTGTGTATTGTGTGTGAAATTTGTGTCTGTAAACGCACCCACGACACAGGAGAAATCCTAGTGTGGGGCCATGTTTTTAAAAAAGAAAAAAAAATATTATTAACACATTCATAACCCTTCGGCTGCTATTATGATTAACATCACTGGTCACATATGATATTACAAAAAATTGTAAGAGAAGTTTCATCTTGGCGTGAAGCATATTCCTATGCAAGGTGAAGTAATATTTCCGTCACCAGAATGGGACAAATTGGAATATTACGGATACAAGTACATATGTTACAAACTAAACATCTGGATTTCAGTTTAGGTATTATTGGGTGCCGATTTAACCACCTGTAAACCTTTAGGAGGCGAATCAGTCCACGATGCTCTGCCCGAATCGGTAAAAAATTACCTTAGTTTTTCACCAAAATATCTGTGTTTTGAATAGATACTAATAACATTATTGTGTGTTCAAACTTTAGATAAATTTACAAGAATGTTACTTAATAGAAAAACATAGGCGAATTAAATTCCAAACTAAGTACAAGTTCAATTGATGTTTCTAGTTTCGAATCAACAATTGCTTACCTACTTCCTTAGTTCACTAACTTTGCCCCACACTAGGATTTCTCCTATGCCGTGGGTGCGTTTACAGACACGAATTCCACACAAAATACACCCAGAGCCGGAACAACTACCTGCAGATCATACAAATATTTGTTTCGTGCGGAAATCGAACCCACGACCCGAAGCGCAGCAGTTGACTGTATCAGCCACTACACCAACCGTGCCGTCAAAACTTAATTTCAAAATCCAGGACGTACACACGGTTACGTATCAACCTAGACAGTTTGGACTTTGAACTATTAGAAGTTGAACGCTGCGAATGGGTGTAGTAGTTTTTGTCGTTCCGTCGCACTCTTTTACATACTCGAATATTCGGCTACACATCAAACTATACAAAACCTGTTTAGCTAGTACGTATCATATAGGTATATATTTTGTAAGTAAGTTTAGCTAGTCTCGTAATACATTGTTTTTGCTTTGCACTGCGCCTGAGACCCTACCCCCTATACATCCATTATTATTTATTATGAATGAATATAAATTTATAGAAATAGCAAAAACGATGACTATTAAGGAAATGTCGCTAAAGTCTATACGAGTAAAAGTATATACGTAAAGAATTTGAATTTTCATTAAAAAAAACAACCTATTACTGTCCCACTGCTGGGCACGGGCCTTTTCTCAGGATGAGAAAGGTTACGCCTTAGTCCACCACGCTGGCCTAGTTCGGGAAGGCAGATTACACACACCATTGAAAACATTATTGGGGCCGTCTCAGCAGGTTTCCTCACCATGCTTTCCTTCACCGTTAACGCAGGTGATAATCAAATTCTGATCCGCACATTAAAAGTCACGAAGTGCGGGCGGGGATCGCACACAGACCCTCCTGAGCACGTGGAACCTTGCCTTCCAGTTCAACTACTAGGCTATCACTGCTAAATATATTAAATATTATAAATGCGAATGTGTTTCTATCTGTCTGTTTGTTACGTTGTCGCGGCTAAAGCCCTGAACCGATTGAGATGCATTTTGTGTGAGATAGCTTGAACCCTGGGGAAGGACATAGGCATAATAATCATCCTCTAAAGAGGTTAAATGGGGTGTTGAAGTTTGTCTGGGAAATTCTTAATTCTAACCGAAGTCGCGGACAAAGCCCTTATTAAATAAATAGAATAAATACCTAATTAATTAAGTTACAGTAACTCAACTGTAATCACCAACCCGCCTGCAAAGCGTGGCGATTATGGCAAAAACCCCCCAATGAGCACACAACACGCCCAGACCGGTCGTTATGGCGATCTTTGGGGAGGCTTGTGTCTAGCAGTGGACTTTATTTTTTACACTTTTATGAAGTTTTATGTGTGTTAGATGTTAGAGTAAGATATGATCTGCATTGCTTAATCACATCAGAGCAATGTGTCGGTGTGATTTTGCACAGACATCGGAAGCTTAGGAAAATATTCCCAATGGAAATAAATACCTTAATAATATTACAACATTTGTCTATCTGTCAAATATATCTGTTTGATACATTTATACAACAAAACTACTGAACTGATTAGAGATAGTTTGGATTGGGTATTGGCTAAAGGCCTATACAGATATAAGCGATTTTTTCTTTAAAAAACAGTGCGACTGTGTGCGTAAAGCAACAAATGCTGTGATTGGCCGATGCCAAAATAGGCAGTCCCTTTTGTTCGATTTTGTGCATCGCATATACGAGTAGCATAGTAATGGATATATAGGGTGTCGAGCTCAACGTGTAGCCATGTGTACATTATTTGTATACACTGTTGATTAATAAATACAAAGACTTTATGCACAGAAAAAAGCACCGGCTTTTATGAAATTGCTGTCACGTCAGTAAAATGCATAAAAAATACGTAATTACACGGGTATCGCCCATCAGAAGCAAAGCGAAAATATGATTTAAGTTTGAATAAAAATACAGGGTATACTTTGGTTTTCTGTTGAATTTTTTATTGCGTAGACAAATCCATTGCCAAAATCACGGGCCCGTAATGATAATCAATGAGGTAAGCATAGAATAGGAAACAAAGATATACTATACTCGCTAAGGAACTAACTTTAAACCCTTATAGGAACTTGTCAATGCAAATTATGCCAAAGGGGAATGTCCACCAGCCACAAAAAAATGCCTGATGTAACGACGGCACGGTTGGTGCAGTGGCTGAGACATTCGGCTATTGCGCACCGGGTCGCGGGTTCGATTCCAGCACGGAACAAATATTTGTATGATCTGCAGGTAGTTGTTTCGGGTCTAGGTTCGTATTGTGTGTGGAATTTGTGTCTGTAAACCCACGACACAGGAGAAATTCTAGTGCGGGGCAACGATTTATTAAAAAACAATGATATGTAAGGGGGAACCCGGTCTTTTGATAGGCTTACGCGGGGACATGGGTCCAACACGCAGAGGCCCTTTAGAGAATTTTAATCTAAAATGTAATGGGACACCAACCGGGGACTCTCCATAGCTGCACTATAAAATGCAGTCTCGGATTGTCCCCGGAGGTGTAAAACTACTGTATAAGATGGAAACTACAATTACAAGGTATATTGTAATGGGTGCTAAATGGATTATATACTTCTAAAACCGGAAACAACTGCGTCTGCCTGTCAACCTTCAAAGTGAAATTCTGTGGCAGACGGTGACTTGCCAGTCACAAGATGGGCCCCCTAAATGGCCACCACTACAGGCGACAAGGAGCAACACTGGTGTGAGCGGTTAGGGGTGTAGAGAGGTGCGGCACCGGTTTCACCATTGCGCGTCTCGAAGAGCTCTGATCGGCCAACTAAGGCAAGCCAGAGTTGAAAATCCTACACACACTCATGGGGTACCACTCCAACCAACCAATAAAGGCAAGCCGGAGACGAGGTCCTGACCGACTCTCTGGAGCATTCGGGTACGCAGTGTCGCCACTAACATTCAGCGTGCTACAAACTGCCCTGCGTTCTGTAAGCTACTTAATATACTTTTTTATATCAGAAGGTAGGAAGAAATGAAGCAGCTACTTTAATGTGCCCTCCAGGATTACCTTATCCCATCATTAGATAACAGCTGCCCAGAGTTATTATTACTACGAGTATTAGTAGTTGCTGTTCATTTCAGGCATTTAATAGGCGTTCCCCTTTCATTCAAATCTCTTTAGTTATTCCGACGTGATTTCGGAGCAAACACGGGGATATTGCCATAATTACCACACTTGGCAGGTGGATTGGTGATCGCAGTATGTTGTTAGCACGTGGGAGCCTATCCACTTGATAACAACCCTTAAGTCGAGCCCCCTGCCGTCACTACATGGTGGGGGGCCTCGGGGATCGCAGGCGCGCAGATTGGGGAGTCTGCGTGCTCACACCAAGCGACCCCCGGGAAGACAGCGGTGCGCACGTGGTCACGTGCCGCTGTGTGCGTAGAACAGCGCAAACCGTGGTTTGGGGGGATCCTTTACAATTCTCCCCGAGAAGTGCCTGGGGGGCGACCTTTTTACAGCCGCCTTCCCTCCGCTAGAGGGGTTGACACCAATGGGCGGCTCTAGTGTGAGGCCCTGGAGCCCCCCTTCGGTGCCAAAGATGACCGCTCCAGTGGTTTTAGCCGGTAGGAGTCATACCCCGTCGCCCTTCCCCGGGGCGAAGGAAGTTCCGTGTAGAATTTCCACTAGACACCAATTTTTTTTTTTTAAATGTGTAGAGGGTTCGTCTGTTGCCGGAACCACACAGAAACAGCAACCCATACATAACCGAGGAAAGATTATTGAAGAATAGAGATAATGTGTCATGTTAATCGCAACATGATGTCATCGGCCAGCAACAGTTGACTTAACGATTATTCTAACTTTATTTTATGCTGTTTAAAAACGCGACAAATATCTACATAATTATGTAAGTCCCTAACTGCCTACTGATAACGTAATAGAAAGAAAAAAACAGCGGGTACATTGTGAATATATAAGATCGTAGGAAAAAATATAATAGTGATTATTTTTAAGTGTACCAGTAGATTGTAGAGATAGAGATTATAAAAAAATGTTACTTCCATTTCAAATTGCAATTATTAATGAACAAGTTGCTGTTCGAGGATTTCGAGCATACAAAAATGTTCCTTATTTGTGTCGATTTTAGTAATAAATCAGAAAAAAAGTGCTCAAATAGCAACTTTGTTCAACAATTGCAACAAAATTGGTATATATATACTATCTCCTTTATCTCGTACGGATTATTCAATCAATTAAAGTTCACTATTTTGTAGGACCCGAACATAGGGTCCTACTAACTAATTAAACTAATGACAAATTCAAATGTCGTGTAGTGAATGGGAGAACACAATGAATGGAAAGGCGGGTGGTGCGGGTCGAAATGCGTTTAGCCGGCGACGCTTCCGGCACGAGATTGTTGTTCCGGTTCTGATTCCGTTCCCCGCCACACTGTTAATAAACTTTTTTCTTATCGTAAAGCTAAACTGTGTTGATTTGTTCAATATTTGAGTAGTTCCTTTTCGATTTCGTTATAGAGAGACGGTTGTCTTTTGATTTTCCATTTCTATGGAGCGAGTTTTTATGTTGATGAGTGCGTCTTTTTTAAATGTGATTCACGTTTGAGCTCGCGTCACCTTCATCATCGTCATTATTATCCGTAGAATGCAATTGTGTTCTTATTTAACCTCTATGATTTCTAGATATTTAAATTAATTTATGAAGATAGAGCCTATTCATATATTTTAAAGGAGGGATATAAATATCCCGCAATAAAGAGAGGTACAATAACTCAATAACTCAGCGACTCAAATTTGACGGCACGGTAGTGTGGGGCAGCGTTTAAAAAAAAAAAGCTCAAATCAATAACGAATTCAAGCAATTAAGATAATAACAATAGATACATAAACATTTATTTTAAATATACCTCAATGTTGCTGACGATGTTTTTCCCGAAAAGGCTCGAATTATATGTATAGCTCTTTAACTTTTTATTTTTCATCTCTTTGAATTCTGACGATATTCAATTCTGAGTAATAGGTGCTCTGATCTCGTGATGCATGAGAGCACGCTTGTTCCATTCATAAACGGCTTTAGTTGTTTCTCAAACAATAACATTGTGCGAATTCAGGAACTAAGCAAGTATCTAGTGAATTGTATAGGACATTAAATTCAGTGATATTTGAGTTATATATTCCACATCTGCGATAATTTAATGTTCTTATTTACTTGACATAATATACCGCGTATACACATACGTACGTGTAGGAACATTTTGACATTCAATGCGGCCCAACATTATTAGCAAACATTTCAATTTACTTAGTAATTTAGTATCAGATAGTAGCGTAATTTGAAAGGGTATAAAATGACCCATGTCAATTACTAACTTCTGTTCTACAACTGTGACACACATATCAGCCCTTAAACCTCCACTAGTGAATATGGTCATAACCTAATTATCACGACGATAAGCGGTCCTATAGGATAGCCATAATCACCACAATCGACAGTCAGATTGGTGATCACAGTATGCTATTAGCATAAGGGAGCATCATCATTTTAGCCGAATAAAGTCCACTGCTGAACACAGGCCTCCCCCAAAGATCGCCACAACGACACGTTTGGGTATGTTGTGAGCTCGTTGGGGGGTTTTGCCATTATCGCCACGCTTGGTAGGGTTGGCGATCGCAGTTGAGTTGTTAATGTACTCGAAGGACGCCGCTGCCCATCCTCCGACTAATCTCCTAGTCGCCTTTTACGACACCCATTGAGGGCTGAGATGGGAAATGGTGCTGGGGAGGATACTGTTGCCCACCTTGATATCAACCCTTAGTCACGTATTACGATATTAGAATAACAACGACAACCTTTGCCGAAAGTCAATAACATTACAGAAACAAGATGACATAAATACTAAAGAAAGAAATGATTTATTTTGTCGAAAACTACGCTGAGGATAACCTATAGTGGCAAAGGGCGTGCCCACGTAAGCGAAGATCTCTGACGCACACTCTGTCAGAGGATCAATGAACAAAAATTGCATTCTCGCCTTTCAATTTCAGACCATTTGCCGTCGTTGGACACTTGGCTGCGCGATAGTTGCAGTCGCTGTTTTTAGCTAACCAGAAGGCCAATTCTCGTAATTTAAAAATGTTCAAAATATAGTTCCGATCTTGTCTCAGTGTCATAAATGTCACAAATGGTATTCTCCTAAACTAACAAACAACGTCAAAGGTGAACTTATACTGTGATGAAATCGAAAATGGAGCATTTGAAAAAAACAATTGAACGGTACGACGTTGCCGACATGTTTTTTAGAATTTTTTTAAAGAAATATTTTATGAATATGTAAAGATTTATTCATCTAAATACCGTACGACGTTGCCTTAAACTTGACATTAGCGAAATTGTGGAAGATAACCTACAGAAGCCATAATCTAAGAGAAGAAGAAGAAGAGATTGAAATGAGACTAGATCGAGATTATAAGTACTGAAATCCGACTGAACTTTAAGAGTAGCAGAATACCATTTTTTCGGTCAATTCATAATCTAATCTCAGTTCGGTCAAGTTTCAGTCATAGTGTAAATTAATTACGAGAATTGGCCCTCAGAGTGCTGGTTATTGTCATTATACAGCAGTCGTTAAGTCAAGTCGGAGGCCTTTGGGTGGCTTGAACAACTTTGACACAAGGCTGCTTACCACTACCCACACGAAAAAAAAGAGATTAGACACAAAATGCCATCGTTTAAAAATTGTTTAAACAGTACATACCTACCACATACATATACAGTTAAGCTTATACGGTTGACTCATTCGACCGCCATAAAGTGATTTTATGGGCGTTTAGCATAGCGTTAATTTGTTGACACGTGTTTTATTAAACCGGAGTGGTCGCGAACTGTTTGTTAATTATGCGTATAGCTTTCCACGAATGAATTCAGCTCGGATGTCCATTCCTAACACGTCAAATTCTGGCTGACATGACCACAATCCGCCGCTTTATCTACGAAATAATTATAGCAAGATAATCTTTTTGATGTTTACGCGTTAACTTCGCAACGTCTTTTCGTCAACAATGCCGCAATGCCTCAAGAGGAAAGTCTTTAACCAGTGTGCGTTACCAGTGATGACATATGGGGCACAAACGTGGTCACTCACTACGGGCCTCATAAGAAAGGTCACACGAGAACTATGCTTGGTATTTCTCTACGAGATCGATTCAGAAATAAGGAAAAGAACTAAAGTTGCCGACATAGCTGAAAGCATTAGTGAACTGAAGTGACAATTGGCGGGGCATGAGGATTTCCCTACGACACAAAAGGCATCGTCACTCGTGAATGCCCCTCATAATGATGATAACGTAATGAACATCAAATACTTTGGTGCAGTGGCTGTTACAGTCGGCTGCTGCGCTCCGGATCGCGGGTTCAGATCCCGCACGGAGCAAATATTTGTATGATCTGCAGATAGTTGTTCCGGGTCTGGGTGTATTGTGTGTGGGATTTGTGTATATAAACGCACCCACGACACAGGAGAAATCCTAGTGTGGGGCAACGTTTCATAAATAAAAAAGAAAATATATATATAATACGTAGATTAGGCTGGAAATAAAAAATAAAAATATTAACTTTGAATTTGTTTGCGTAAAACTGTATTTTATTTATGTGGCATCATAAACAAACTACGATGTCCAATATTATGGTAATAAAGATAAAAGGCATCGGAAGTTTGTTTGAAGCTTATTTATTATTTACTCTATGGCCATTTCGTTGTGTAGAGCGTGCCACACGTCACTGAAGAAGCCTGATGTATTGATTAAAGATTATATTATTTCTAAAAACATGACGTGGTATATTGAAGGTCAACGAACTCGCTTTTCAATACGCTTTTATTAGTTTGGTATGTATCTATGTACATATCTATGAATCTATGTAACGGATTTTTTTTACTCGATTTTCATCCCCTTAAAAACGTCGGATTGATTTGAAACTTCGCAAACTTATTAAGGACCGAAGAAAATGCAATAATTTAAATAGTTTTCCCCATTATCTCTGCCCAGATCCTGATACCCCGAAAAAATTACAAATTCGGCGACATACACAAAGTTGCACAAAAAATAATACCTCCATAAAATGTCGATTAAATTTTCCGCGGCAAGAGTGTGATGAGAGTGGAATAGTGTCTATAATACTATGGATAATTTTATGCGTAATGGAGGGAAAACTTGTTTATTTAAACGTCAAAAAGATGTTTGGGTAAATAATTACCACCCGGAGTTATTGAGACTTTGGACAGGCAACATGGACATTTAGCCATGCGCAAAAAGACATGTTTAAAAAACATGCTTTTGTAGATAACCGAACTCAAAAGTATAAAATAATTTTCAATAAGTTTAAAATAACAATAGTGATTAACAAAATGCTTTATCATTTTTTTTTTTATGATGACTTTACAACACCACAAATATTTACATCAAGTACCCCACGCTTTTTTTACAATAAAATAATTTATTTCATTAATCACTCTATTGTTATTTTAAACTTATTGAAAATTATTTTCTACTGTTTAGTTCGGTTATATACAAAAGCGTGTTATTTTTGTTTTTGTTTTTAATCCATTATTTAGTAAGGGACCCGGTCTGTTACTGATATCCTACCCTATCAGTAAAGTAGTACACGTTTCATATGATCCACCGATGCATCTTTGCAGTCGACACAAATTAAATACGCGGGAAATTGTCAATCAATTAAAAAATTTTTAAAAAAATGTGAAAAAGCGTGGTGTACAACTTCACGATGCCGTTTTCGGTGCGTAGATTACACCATGAAATAACAGTTAACAAATAATGAAGACGTATCATGGAGAGTCGTAATTCGTTAGCGGCAGAAACAATATATTGAGTCGACGATTTATTGTACGATGAGGCCGGCCGTTTACAGTTTTCCTGGTGATTATTTAGTGTGTTTCGTAATAAAAATACAATGGTGCATTCATACATTATGTTTATCAAAACATAATTTTCGTGAGTTGATGTCGGCTCCAACTAAGCATCCCATGTCAACTCATAGCTGACCTGAAAAAGGACTAGAAACTTATGAGAAGTTTGTCTTTTTTAAAAACGATGCCCCACACTAGGTTTTTTCCGGTGTCGTGGGTGCGTTTACAGACATGAATTCCACATACAATACACCCAGACATGGAACAACTACCTGCAGATCATACAAATATTTGTTCCGTGCGGGAATCGAACCCACGACCCGGAGGGAGCAGCCGACTGTATCAGCCTCTGCACCAACCGTGCCGTCATTTTACAGTAATGGCACAGATGTAGTCATGTTGATTATGTTTGGAAATATTAACTAAATCATAATATTTATTTTTATTTCGACAAATTTTCCGACAAATTGGTTACGATCCAGGCAGCTCGTTTGTGGAATGCATTACCAGTAACAATAAGACGTCTATATCTAAAGGCTGCCCGTAAGAGATCACGGATAGTGATATTGTAATGTTTTTTTTAGTTGTAATTAATATGTGCACCATATGCACAAATAATAGATAAAGGTGTTAAAAAACTCATGCACCTTTTCAAAGGAATCGTAAAACTCGCTTGCAAGGAATATGGTTTTGTTATAGGTAACCCATTCAGTAAATAATGTGATTTACCAACTATTTACATCAGTCCACCTAGACTCTTCAGGTATCCCACCGTAATGAGATCGATACACGTTGGTTCGTAACTTCGTACATAGTCGCGTGTTTTCGGCCACTCACTCAAGGTATGTGACAAGGTGCGTGTACTGGCTGCTGGCACGGAATGTCACGCCATTTGTTTGCCCACTATGTGACGCTGAATATAATTCTGCCGGTTTGAATTACTTTTTTATATACTTAATAGATGCGTTGATCAGTTCGATGAATGTGAAATAGTTGATGATGAATATGAACTAATTCTAATCATATAAGAATAAGAACTATATAAAAGTAGTGTTCAAACTTTGGACATGAATGTTTCGGTTTGAAGGGCACTGTTGCGAGGGAAATTACTGGGCATAATAGACTAAATAACTAAAGTCTCTCAAGCGCAGTGTAATGTTATGCAGGACTTGTACAGTTACAGCAGTATTACAATTGTTACATGCAGGCAAGACGCTTTTCACCAGGTGAATGACTCGCTCATCTTGCCACCACACTGTACACAAAAAATGCTAATTCAAAAACGTCTTCTGTTCTAGTTAACTCTTAGTCTTACACATGATCATCATTCATCATCATTTCAGCTGCATAAAGTCCACTATTGGACACAGGCCTTCCCCAAAGATCCCCACAACGCCGGCTCTGGGTGTGTTGTGTGCTAATTGGGGGGTTTCGCTATAATAGCCACGCTTGGCAGGCGAATTGGCGATCGCAGTTGAGTTATTAATGTACTCGAAGAACGCTGCTGCCCATCCTCTGGCTGATCCCATAGTCTCCTTTTACGACACCCGCAGGATGAGATGAGTTAGTGCTATACGTAGTCGGCGCCACACTAGCCACACCACACTGGTACCACAGTATCATATCTTCCGAATTATAAAGTATTATGGATTGCACCGAGCCTTATAATTAACTGTAATATGATAACGACTGGGAAAAAGTGAATAAAGAGAGGGTATTAAACTCATGGACAGAAATTTTAACTCTGGGCCATTTTCCCAAACGCTAAAATAATATTTTTCTTCATACTGGCTCCAGTTTATGGCTATACTCGTCGTTTAATTTCTCATCTGTTGATCTTGCTGGATATAAAAGTGGATTATTTTCATGTATTTATGTTTATGGCGTTTGCGATACAGTAAAGGGACCATAAAGTGCGTAAACGGCCGAAACTACACACGAGCGACCGCTCACTAATCGCAGCAGAGCCAATTAAGGCTAATGCGATTTTTATCAGCGATTCTGCGCAGCTGATCGCGTCCCACGAGACTGCCGGTGCGAATTATCGTTTAGCTGGGGAAATCTTACATGATAGTTATTGGAAGCGCGTCAAGGTCGATTAAATAGTAATGCGCGTTATATCTTATTGTTTTATCGATGTTAAATCTCGATAATTGAGGAAGAAGTGTTCTCTATGAAGACGACGTAACCTATATAATACTACGTAGGCCGTGCGGAAACAAAATCTAAGTCATAAATTTGTCGTTCTGCTATATTGTACTTCTGTTTAGTTAAATAAGGCAGTGATGATTTAATTTCTTAATTAGGAACTTAAGTAGTAGTATTAGATTCCTTACCACACCATCGAAAGGACGTCCACTGCTGAACAAAAGATCTATGAGGGAGGCCTCATAGATTTCCACGATTGTCTCATTTTGGAAGGAGCTTGTCAGTACTCACCACACTTGGCTTGGTGGCCAGCGCAGAATGGCTACTGTTCCTCAGAAGAGATGATGCTGCACACTCCTCTGGTCTAGAGTCTCTTAGTCGCCTTGTACAACAGTCACAGGAGATGTAAAGTGGTGCTATATTCTTAATTCGAACACTTTCAAATAAACGAGATTCAAACAGAGTTTAATTGGCTACAAACAAAACAATGGATGGTTACAATCAAGAAGAAAGTTCGTAATTGAACAATATTCCGCTTCGTCAATTTCCATACGATTGAACTAAGGCATCTAGAACAATGAACACTTAGTATGCTGTCTGTATAAGTAATTCCATCGTTTTATAAATTTGAATGATCAACTGAAAACAGTTTCCCGTTTATACTTTTTTCAAGGGCAGGTTGCCACTGACATACGAGTTCGCCTAATCACATTTGCCTTGGAATAATATAAATTTTGATGACACTGTTTATATCATTTTCTATAAATGTTTTCTTGGTGGAATCGCTTAAAACTGAATTTCCAGAAACAATATGTAGGTAACTATTTTATATATTGTGTCCTTGGAGCTCGACACAATAAAATAATGGATTGATAAGCGTGTGCCGCATTGAATGAGTTCGCGTTTAAAACTTTTACGTTAACTGCTGAACATGCATCTGAAAGAAGAAAGAAAGAAAGAAAAGCGATTTATTACCACAACAAAACGTGCATCGTGCATCGTGCATCACATTCACATTAATTAAACTAAAAACTAAACTAGCTATCAAAATATGTGATTTACTATTTATTTTTTGAACAGAAAGATTGATCGTAGAATAGAAATAAGAAATAAGATACAAAAGAAAACAATCATAAAAAAATAGCAGTTTGTTTTAAAAGTGGCAAAGAGGTCAACACTCAGCATAATACTGTGCTCGCCTGCCCTCCGCTAGAGGGGGTGACCGCTTTACAATCATCCCCTCCGTGATGTGCCTGAAGGCGTGGCACCAATGAGCAGCTCTAGTGTGACTTTACGAGGACCTGGAGCTCCCCCTTCGGTGCCGAAGATGACCGCTCCAGTGTTTTTAGCCGGTAGGAGTCCGGCATGCCCCTTCGCACTTCCCCGGGGTGAAGGAAGTTACATGTAGAATTTCCACGGTATATTAATTTAAGTTATGAAACGCACGTTTGCCACGAAATCGATATTCAACCTTTGACGACCTTTTCAGTTCTAAGTGGCTCCTCGATTCAAACGTTTGAATTGAAGAGCCACTTTTAACTTCATGTGACCTTTGAAGACTTTTACTACAAATCCCAGGTTTGGTTCAACAAAAACGGCTATGTTACTACTTAATAGAAGTTAGTATACGCGTTTAAATATCAAAACTGACTCCTCAGTCCATAAGGACACGTATTAGGGCTGTTAGTTCGTAATAAATTGATTCACGTACCCGTTTTTGAAACCTCAAAATCAGAGGCTTATTAATATTTGTTAGCCGTTTACGATACAGGTTTTTTTTAAACGTTGCCCCTCACTAGCATTTCTCCAGTGTCGTGGGTGCGTTTACATACACAAATTCCACATACAATACACCCAGACCCGGAACAACTACTTGCAGAACGTACAAATATTTGTTCCGTGCGGGGATCGAACCCGCTACCCGGAGCGCAGCAGCCGACCGTATCAGCCACTGCACCAACCGTGCCGTCAGGGATTTGAAATATAAATAACACACGAAAAAATCTTGTACTATGAGAAGAAAGAAAGAAAGAAAGAATTTTTTTATTTGACAGCAAAGTGAGACATCACAAACGGTAATAAAACTTAATATAAAACTAAAAAAAAACACGATAAAAATTTGGATAGGGTTATAAACAAGACAGAAAAAAAAAAAACAATATTAGGCTAGAGTTTGTTGTGTGCCCCACAGTTGCGCCAACGGGTAACCAGTTCAGCATTTGCCAGACAAGAGCCTGGCGCTGGTTTTCAACTGGACCCTTCGGTGATTCGGTGATTCACGGGTGTAAAAACAGTATATAACATAAAATGAACTATGATAAAACATTTTATTCTACATAACGCATTAGTTTTTCAAACGTAATAAGATCATATCGGAAGGGCGTAACTCTCGCGTATTTCGGGCTACGTGTCTTGTTTAATAACACCCGTTCATATACCAGACATGTTTCAGATCTATGTTATAGCTAATATATTTGCCTAAATTTTTATACCGAATAGTAAATCTGAGTACATGGATGGAATAGTTTTAAGCGTTTTAACTATAATAAAATAGGTGCTGCATAGAATGCGTAAACTATTTCCGAAAAGTATAGCGCAGTGTAGTTAAACAAAAGTTGAAAAGCTAGTTAGCCACTAACACTACTACTAAGTATAGGTATGTTTATAATAATACGTGTTACTTGGATGTATGTTGTTTAAATGGGTATATAAATATGCATGATTGATTATTTCGTTATATTGTTATTTTATTTATATTATTATTATTTATCGATTAAATATTCATTTATGCTATAATAACATTTACCTATTAGGTAATTTTGGAGTTCATTCTTGAATTTATTTTCGTATTGTATATTCTTTATGACATTCGGAATTTTATTGTATACTAGCTGGGACCCGCGGTTTCACCCGCGTGTAATTTAAAAGAAATTTAGAGTACTTCGACATATACACTTGACATAGAAGATATATTGGATTTCAAGGTTTTTATTTTTTTGCGCGGAACCCCAATCGTTTTTCTAAAATAAAAGTAGCCTAAGTTATTCCTTATAACATCAGCTATCAGCCAGTGAAAGTCCCGTCAAAATCGGTCCAGCCGTTTCGGAGTTTACCCGGAACAAACAGACAGACAAAAAAAAAAATATTGTGTTTTTGTTATAGGTACCATATATACTTTCATATGCATTTAGTAAAAACCTGTTATTTTGACATTACAAACAGACACTTCAATTTTATTTATTTGTATAGATGTATAGATGACATAGAAGATATATTGGATTTCAAGGTTTTTATTTTTTTGCGCGGAACCCCAATCGTTTTTCTAAAATAAAAGTAGCCTAAGTTATTCCTTATAACATCAGCTATCAGCCAGTGAAAGTCCCGTCAAAATCGGTCCAGCCGTTTCGGAGTTTACCCGGAACAAACAGACAGACAGACAGACAAAAAAAATAAAAATTGTGTTTTTGTTATAGGTACCATATATACTTTCATATGCATTTAGTAAAAACCTGTTATTTTGACATTACAAACAGACACTTCAATTTTATTTATTTGTATAGATATATACTTTCATATGCATTTAGTAAAAACCTGTTATTTTGACATTACAAACAGACACTTCAATTTTATTTATTTGTATAGATTTTAACACACATTACAGAGGGTCCCGAATGGAATAAAGCTAATGTAGAACTTGGTAATGCTAGTTTATTTTTAAACCGTAAGTTACGTTGTTGAGGGCGTTGGTCACTTGTGAGTTGAAATAATGATGAGTGTTTTCTAACAAATTTACTAATTTCTAATATATACATACTAGTTAATGTGAGCATTTTCAATTTAATGAAGTGCGGTTTACAGCTTTCCATATTGTCTTTTATATTTACTAATATTCTAATGCATTTTTTTGTAGAATAATGAGTTTTCCTACGTCTACACTGTTACCCCACAGTATAATACCGTAATTTAGCCAAGAGTGTGCGTAACCATAATAAGCTGTCATGGCTGTTTTAAAATCTGTTGCTTTTTTTAGTTCATTTAACGCGTATGTGAATCTTGCCAGTCTGTTGGTAATATTTTGTATATGAGCCTTCCAGTTTATAAAGGTATCCACTGTCAAACCTAATAATGAGAATTCATCCACGCATTGTATTTTTATATAAATAGTTCTTTCGCAACCTTTGCTCATCCACGGCCGTAACCATAGACGTTATGACGCACAGCGCAATAGAGTAACGTAAGAAAAATCAACAAACCACGTACCGCTAATCGTATTCAACGGATAACTATACGTTTGATTTGAATTTTTGTCCCCAAGCCTGAAATCTACGCGCGCAAAGTTACAGACGATATTCTATTTAATGTTCGGCTCTTGCGAGTCAGTGGCCGAAATTCGGTCTCACGGAACATATATCACGCCTATTAGCTGGTCTTCCTTAAGGGATAGTCGACATCAAACTTAACGCTAGCTAGCAGCGGTTCGCTTCTTTTTTGCATTAACGCTACGCGTAATAGCTTTGGAAAATGTAGTCCAACTTCGCGTTCACACTAGAGCTCACAGTCGGTGGCTGACTGTACGTTTGGTATAAACCGTCTCTTAAACACATTTCCATGTGCTCGGTAAGACGCGACGTATCTTCAGCCGCATTGCCGTAGTCGTGACTAGCTGTTTACCACTACGCCACGATAAATATGCTCTCACAGAATATCAGCGACGTGACGGGTAGTTGAAACCCACTCCACGTTTTACCCTCCCTCTTACAATGCGGTCACTACATTGGTGAAACTTAGAGACTATTGGTCTCACGAGTTATGAGTCCTTTAGAGTCCCTTAAGTCTTTCGAGTTCTTGGGTCCTGAATTCTAAAATAGGTGACTCCAGTCAAATCAAAATGACTTTGAAGTAGAGTTTTATCTAGTGACTAGGGCGTTTATAAAGGCAGAATTTATTATTAAAAAAAAATTACACTTAATCTAGTTAAGGGAAACGATTCAGATATTTTTTATCTACTAAGTAATCAAATCAGTAAACTTCATGATATCTCCGACATGCTAGGAGCAAATAAATGATTGGTTGATTATAAATGTATTCCAACTACTCTTTTAAGTTCCACTTAATTGACTTAAAACTCAAGTTAAGAAGTTAAAACTCAAAAAAGACTCAAGACTGAGGCTTATATCGTGAGGCTCGAGCAAAGAGTATAATAACTATTTATAAGAAAAGAGAGCCCTCTCGGGTGAAAATGTTGTCCCTGTAGCAAAGCCACCATCTATCATTGGCGGCTCTAACTAATCTTTATATATGAATGTAGGTTGGTATATACTTATAGTGTACTAATGAATAAACATAAGACAACACATTCAAATTCTGCAAGTATTTTCATCATTGCTAATTAATATTATTGTATTTATATTTTTATATATTATACATGAATAAAAGCAATGATAGGAAAATACTAACAGAATCTGAAAGTGGAATCAAACCAACCAAATGATGACAAGGGAACACTATTATAAACAAAATTGCTGTCATTAATAATTATATATTTACCTGATTACAATTTTTCTGAAAATAAAATTGTGCAGCTTGCTTTGTCTTGTCATCCCCATCGAAAATGGTCACTCATAACAGAACACTCAACAATACTTAAATGAACAATGAATAATAACAAGATGGGGAAATGTAAATTTAGCAACTAAATCTCCACAAGAACTCGGAAATGCACGGAATCGAAATTAATTTACACAATTATTTGAAATAACCGCAATAGTTGACAGTTGTACTCTGTGGTAATAAACAAGAAGGCTACGTTCCATTCATCAATCTTTTTAAGTACTCTGTCCTCTATACATTCAATATTGCAAAATTAAATCAGGCATATAGAAATATGCATATATAGAAAAATGAAATATTAGAAAAATGATTAACAATTAAACAGAATGGTAAGAAAATATGACGATTCAAACTCAAAAATAACTTGAAGAATTAAAATATTAGCGCAACCAAGTTTCTGCTATGCATGAAATGTAACGTCAAAAATACTAGCTTTCTCCTAGTGGCATCTAGTGTGTAAAATAAGACAATATGCGCCTGTTTTATCGACAATGTCATAAAAATATGAATCCAACGCTGAGGGATGGCGTAACCTTCTTTGCAATTTAGCGTCTGAACTAAGATTCCCCCCCCTGGGCTCGAGTCTATCTGAAAAAGACTTTTAAAGGGGTTTTATCGGTTAAAAAAAGCTCAAGGCTTATTATTGGAGGACTTAGCACTCGAGTCTCTTACAACTCTTATTCAGTTTGAAAACCTCTACCGGTTTTATTTGCATGTCATCGTATTTTAACAGAAAAAGCTCATTCCAACGTACGTAAGTGCCTTTTAATGCGACTACGGAACAAAAAATGACCGCAATAAAATTATGCATAATGTCTGAATTTTAAAACATCTTCAGTAGTTGTCATCTGATATTATAGAGTGGTTCCGGAATGTTCGCGTGTACTTGGATACCACCCCGGAATACCCATGAGTGCAATTATGCAAATAACCACAAAATGACACCTCCGGCATGTCAGCTGTCGTGAAGTTCCTCGAATCAGGAATCGTATGTTTTCATTTTTAGGGGTAGTTGAAATATGAAAAAACGGAGGAACCCTATAAGGGATCACTCGTGTGTCACAGCCAATTTGCTCCGAATCTACTAGAACGATTAAGTTGATATTTGGTACAGCCTAAACCGAAAATATTGAAACATAATATAGGCATTTTTCTTTACTTATAGATTACAGGAAGTCTTAAAAATCATAGCGAATGTTTCAATATTGTGCGTACAAACTTACATTTGCAGCTGGAATTTATTGGAGAACATGTTTTTAAACTATTGTAGTTTAGTTATTGTAGTAAGTTTGTTCTTGGGATAAATTGTTGGTACAAGACAGAATTCAACAATTGACAATATATTTAGCAATTTCTCTCTACAATCCAGTACCATACATATTCTTTTTAGTTACAACAAAAAAATTGGGTCAGATTTAAAAAACATTGTAAACAACATAATCATCATGCGGAGAAGTGAGTGGAGCCTTCCACGCGAGTTCAACTCGCACTTGTCCGGTTTTTCTTTAATACTATTTCGATAAAAGCGGGTAGAATTATGTAAATCCGGAACTGGAATACTTAGCTAAGAGTCTTACCTTTTAAAAATTACTAAAAGAAAATGCAACTACATTTTGCATATAGCCCTTCCGACTACATTACTAAAATTTCAATTCCATTTTATCACATTTCAGAACTTAACTATTGTATTATTGTCGGCTTAAAACTAACATTGTTATGATGGACTGTTCAAGTTGTGCCCGCAAAGCCCACAACTCCATCAAAACACTCCCAATTCAAGCAGTGTTAATCTGTTCACCTATTTACGTCGACTCGCCTACTGGATTGCAACTTGCTGCACCTGGTCCAACTTTGACTGCTCTATTCACTTCAAAGTTCAACGTAACTATTTGGTTAGCCGGATAATTGTTTGATTGCTCGTTTTGGGTTCCTTATGACCAAGTTTACTGGTGGAGAGATTGCAAGAGTCCAGTTAGGTAGGTACCACCGCAATGCCAGATATTCTGCCGCCAGAGTAGTGTTTAAACTTTAAACATTATTGTGTTCCGGTTAGAAGGGCACTGTAGCTAGTGAAATTACCAGGCATAAGAGAATAAATAACTTAATGTCAGGAGGTGATGAGCGCAGTGTGGTGCCACGCAGGATTAGTTCTGGATAGCAATACAATTGTTATGGGCTGACATGATACTTATCACCAGGCGAATGACTTGATCTACTAGGCAGATCGTCTGATAGGTACCGGGGTGGATAAAAAAAAATTAAGTTACTGTATTTTTTTAATTTTTAATAATCACAGACATCTCACGCTGCGTTTTCCACGCAACGGAAAATGCAGCGTGGGCCGGCCTCCAACGAGATGGATAGACTACCTGCTGAACGCTGACAGTCGTTCGATGCGCGGTATGTAACAGCGAGTTGTGGAAACCTATGGGAGAGGCCTTTGTTCAGCACTGGACGTCCTTCGGTGATGATGATGAAATAAGATGTTTTGTTTAATATTGTATCTACGATGATGACGTCTGATAATAAAGCATTGAAATAATATTATAAATATAATTATAATCATAATGTATAGTCACTTCATAGTCAATCTTTCACAAAACTATTAAGTACCTCTTAGCGATACGGACTCGTTGGTAAATAGGAAGGTGTATAGGAGGCATATTCAATCTGTGAGGTGTCCGGATTAATAATGTAGCACTTCTCCATCTCCTGTGAATGTCATAAAAGCCGAATTAGGGACTAATCCCGAGGGATGGGTAACAAGTCCTTCCTGCGAAATAGCAGACAGTCTGCGCGTACCAACCCGCCTGTCGAGCGTGGTAAGTACTGGCAAATACCCCTAACATGACACAATCATGGAAATCTATGGCCTTTCTTCAGCGTCCCTTAGTTGATACAATGAATTATATCCGCCAATACGTAGGTATATTAAAATAATCTTAACGAGGTTTTAAGTAGCGTACTAATTAGCTAGCTAAACGTGTCATGGATATTAAGATGTGGTTAATTTGTGTGTATGTTACGGTTTATGCTAGAGCCCCCAAGAGTGAGTAAACCTATGTTTATGTGGTTTCACTTACAATTATTTAAGCTCTGTTCGTAAAGCCTAAAAATAAAAATACATTCCCATAAGTCATTTACCCGTACCAGAAACTTTGTGGGAGGCTTGTGTCTAGTGGTAGACTTTATTCGGCTTTAATAATGAGGTCCAAACTCACTAGGTCTCGATGACGACGGGAGACCGACTATAACCAATGGGCCATTGCCGTTTATTCGAATCTATTTCGATCGTTACTCAGTATCACTAACTATGTAAATAAGTAGCCTGTGGGCCTAGCACGAATATTTTGACGTATAGTAACGTGAAAATAACTCTTATGTGTGTGAATTTTGAATTGAAAATACTTGTTTCCACACATTTGTTATTAAGGCTTTGTTCATATCTACATATGATACAAATTATGTTTGTGACATAAATTTAAATGGAAATGCTATAGTATAGTTGAATTTTCGATTCCAAATTCACTCAAATTATCGCTACGTTTACTTTAATATAGGTCAAAGCATTCATGCTAGGCCTTTTTTTTATTGGTGCCCAGTGGAAATTCTTCATGAACTTCCTTCATACAGTTTTATCGGATTCACTAACGGCCAAATACTGAAACGTCGTTTAATATTAAGTCACGCTTTAACTATTTCAGTAGCCCGGTTTTGTACCGAAAACCGTTTTCTCGAATAGTTAAAGCGGTATTTAATGTTAACTGTCGTTTCAGTATTCGGCCTAAGGGTGGCAGGTAAACTGTCAACCATTTCATCGTGTACAAATAAACGGTTGATGCCGATAGGATGGCCACACCGAAAGCGTTTTAACTCAAAGCTATTTTCCATTTAACTCGAATTGAAGTTTGTATACAGTTTCAAGATTTAAGCTGTATGCGACCTGTATAAGCAATTTGTTTACAAATAGATACACTATTCAACTGACTTAAAAAAAATCAAGAAGGTTCTCAATTAGCTTGTATTTTTTTTATGTTTGTTTCTTCAGAACTCCCTCATTTATGAACCGATAGAAAACATTTTTTTTTGGGGTCGTACAATTTCCGTTTGGTCCCATATAAATTTAATTACATTTGATTTCGTTTTTTAACCAGCTACAATAAACAGGTTTAATTTTACTGCGCTTATCTCCATGATGTCTTAATATTTACCGGTTCCTCCGAGATTATCATCATCATCATATCAGCCAAGGGACGTCACCTGCTGAACAAAGGCCTCCCACTTAGATTTCCACAACGAGCGGTCACATGCCGCCCTCATGCAACGACTCCCAGCGACCTTCACCAGGTCGTCTCTCCACCTCGTTAGTGGTCGTCACACGCTGCGTTTGCCGGTACGCGGCCTCCTCTCGAGAACCTTTTTACCCCAACGGCCATCAATTCTACGAGCAATGTGCCCCGCCCATTGCCACGTCAGTTAGCTACCTAATCCTTTCAGTAATGTCAGCAACTTTAGTTCTTCTAAGGATCTCCTCATTTCGGATTCGATCTCGCAGAGAAATACATAGCTCTCTCCATAGCTCGCTGAGTGACCTTGAGCTTGCTCACTACGCCCATTGTCAGTGACCACATCTCTGTTCCATATGTCAACACTGGTTAAAGACTTTCGTCTTGAGCCATTGCGGTATTTTTAATAAATAGACGTTGCGAAGTTTCCCGTACGCTGCCCAGCCGAGTCGGATTCGACGATTTACCTCTTTCTTTAACCTACCTAACTGGACGGTTTGTCCCAGGTAGACATACTCGTTAACAACTTCGAGAACTGAGCTCCTAAAGGATATTGGGATGGGCACGACATGGGCATTTGACATGACTTTCGTCTTGCCCATGTTCACTTTAAGGTCCACCTGTTGGGAAACTATGATGAGATCATCGAGCATTGTGCTGAGCTCTTGCAGCGATCCTGCCATGACTACGATGTCGTAGGCAAATCGAAGGTGAGTGATATACTCGCCAATGATGTTAATGCCGAATCCTTTCCACTCCAGCAGCTTGAAGGCATCGTCCATTGGAGCGGTGAACAGTTTCGGGGAAATGACATCTCCCAGTCTTACACCTCTCTGCTATGGAATTGCACCAGAGTTCTGTTCATGTAATCGGACCGACACGGTAGCGTTTCTGTATAAGCACTTCAACACTTCGATGTACCGATAGTCAATGTGACATCGCTGCAGAGACTGAGATTAGCAAAACTGGTTTTCGCTGCTGCTTAGAAAAAGTTCTTACATTTATTTACACTAACATATCGTGTAGGTTTTGTGAAGCCGGTATTTTCTTTGTTTTTAAAAGTTTTGTTTTTATAGTGAAGTCTTTGTGAACTAGTGAAAAACTTCACTGCAATAAAAGGGGACACATTTATTGTTTAGCAGTGGAGGAAGTAAGATACCATCTACTGATTACAATCAAGTAATCACCGGTAGTTACATTATGATGACGCATTTTTATACAATAATAGTTCTCAACGAATATTGTGCCGCTGGTTGTAAAAAAAACCTTTTCAGCAATTCGGTGAAAATTCAAAAGTTATCTGGACTTTTCCGGTAAAACAAAGCTGTTCGCATGCACTTGTAAACCCAAAGTTTTTAATAGAAACCGAGTAGTCAGCTGTCTGTATATTCCCTGAAATAAAAACACGAAAATCACACAACAAGCTAATATGAAATATCGATATAGTGGTGTATGATTAATAATACTATATAGCACCA
Organism: Diloba caeruleocephala; assembly: GCA_947459985.1. NCBI lineage: Eukaryota > Metazoa > Arthropoda > Insecta > Lepidoptera > Noctuidae > Diloba > Diloba caeruleocephala. The sequence continues at coordinate 7,008,365 of OX381621.1, read as the reverse complement.
CTCTATCTCCTCTCGTGGATGTCGTAAAAGGCGACTAAGAGACTCTAAACTAGAGAGATGGGCAGCAGCGTCCCTTTGGAACAGCAGCCATTCTGCTCTCACCAACCCACCTGCCGTGCGTAGTGAGTACTGGTAAATTCCCCCCGAAATTACGACATACGGCATGTTACCGGTCGTTGTGGAAATCTATGGGGGAGACCTTTGTTCAGCAGTGCACGTTATTTGGCTGATTTGATGATGATCATAAATCACGTCACATCGATGTATCTTATTTTAGCTCTGCCCAATCACAATTGAGCGTCGGCGAGTGACCCCATGAGACTAAAGATTCGTTCTCACCGGATTTAACGGGCGACGTCGACGGGCTAAAATAAAAATCGCATTTGCGATAATTGGTTTCGGGCCGGCGAGCCGAACTGAGCGCGGTTTTACATGCTCGACTAGCTAAATGAGCGATCGAATCTGATTTTCTAGTCGCTAAAGTTACATCTAGCGAGTAGTAATCAGAGAATCGTCAATATTTATAGTTGACGGAATGTATTGACTTCCAGGGTAATTGATTTATTTTCCAAATTCACCATTCATTACGTAGTGGTAAATACGCAATTAATGCCTTGAATCCTGGGTCGGAAAAAGTTTAGTTACGTTGACGTTTGATGAATGGCGGCCGAGATTCCACGTCCGCCACATAAGACTGAATTAAAATTACTGAGTTAAGGTCGGACAGTCCTTCGGTGTTACAAAAATAAAGCATTGTGAAATCATATCAGGTTTCATTTCTCTTTGATCTTCAAATTTAGTAAACACAGATACTGCGTCTCGTTTAATAAATTTAAGTAACTAGAATCTTGTAAAGAACATGCTTAGCGATTAGTCAAGAAAAGGTAAACTAAAAAGAGGCACTTGACTGAAGATTTGAGAGGTTATATATTGCCTACTAGGTGCGAGTAGAGACTATCTATATCAACTTCTTGTAGTAGGTATTTCACACCCATGACGGGTTTATAGTAGAGATTACAGCAGCATTTGGAATTGAGAGGAAAAGCCCAATTAACTAGAAATATCTCTCGTTTTCCAATCCGCGAGGCTAACGTGGAGCGAATAATTAGAACCTAACAGCTTACATGCTGTGGAGAGTCTTGAGCTAGTTCTGTACGAATGCCAAGCCACATTCGATTACAACGTTCCATACCCGATTCGACTCGAATTTCAGACAGCAATATCGATTATACAAATCGATATTAATGACGAAAGTACGATGGGAAAATTCTCTTTACTGGTAAAACATTATGTTGTTCTAAAGCGGAGCTAAAAGAACATTGTCATAACTGACATCAATGTAAATTAATGTTAAAGTCCAGTTAGTTACTTTGAAGCTCTGAAATGAATTCTGGTAAAGTAATAAATGTACCTTAGAATGTTATAGAAACATACATATTTTTATTAAAAACAACCTTATTTATAACGTAGGTCTATATAAAATACATTAACAAAATTAATATCATCAATTCATAACTGTCACAAACAGAACACTACTCCATTACTCGAAAACGTCGAACCACAAAATTAGGAATATTTCACGATTCACTGAACATTAATGTGTACTCAAATAACTTCACTATATCAGATTCCAATCGTATTAAATAATATGCGTCAGAATCGAACATTTTGATCCCTTTGTTGGAAATACATAGATAAAAGCGATGAAATCTATTTGTGTACAATATGTGTACTCTACTGTGAAATTATTAAAATGTGAACTGCCGTATTTAGCATGAACTTTCGGATACCTACAATGTGTGACGGTGTGAGGTCATCTGTCTCTCAATCTATGTCAAGCGATGTTATTCTAGCGGTAATAGCTAAGGAGCCAGTCGAGGTGTCGTGAATTCACAATTGACTAATTGCACTATTGATGTATCGTACACGCAGCGCGGAAAGGCAAGGGGTTAGCTATAACTTAGAATGTTAGTAAGTATTGTATAACCCACATTTAAGTACCTAACCTTTAAAACATACTCAAGCAGGAAATCATTATCTTTTATTTAGTATTTGTGGAGACAGCAGACACTTTTGGGGGAGTAAAATTATAAGTGACTCAACAAAAACTAGATATACAATAAACACTCGCGCTGATTAGCAAAGTTAGGATTCAAGAGCAGGTTCCTCTTTTAAAATCCGACGATGAAACAGGATGAAAAATAAAAGCGGAATTTCCACGAATTCAAGTATCGTCCTTCAACAATTTTCGTTCAGCGCACACCGAAGCAGACAACTTCCGAATTGTAACGCCCACGAAGATTGCTGATTTAACTTGAATTAATGGTAAAATTATACTACAACTAGTGTTGCCAAGGTCACTTCGTTCTTTCCTTGTTCACGGTGACGAGTAATCTCTGATATGACTATCACGTGGATGCGCAGTGATATCGGCTTAAATTAATAACGTTATTCTGAGAAAATGCGGTTGAAATGCCAAAACGTTGCCCTTTTAACCGTAGGCTATTATCACCATTATATCAGCCAAAGACAGTATAAATTGCAGTAGCGAATTCACTTTTTAAAATGTTAATACGTTGAAAATATGCGTGTAATGTTAAAACAGAAAATGGCTGGCGGTTAGGATTTTTTTTTTCGTCTGATGTTTAAACATATTTATCAGCCAAAGAACGTCTAATGTTTAACAAAGGCCTCCCCCGGTTACATGCCGTCTCGCACTTGGCAGGTGGGTTGGTGGGCCCAGAATGGCTGCTGATCCACAAATTGTGGTAGTTTAATCTCTTACCGGCTAAAACCACCACGGTGTCCCTTCGACCTACCCTACGGCAGGGGTGCAATATTCACTCGCACATTCACCGTCACTATAAATAACGTCTTAATATGTTCCGCGTGTTTATTTATTTTAAGGGAAAACAAACAGTAGTATATTATGTCTTATACAATGGTTTTAAAACTAGACTAAATGAATATACTATCCACTACATTTTCCACAGATTAGTTTACAGAATTTAAGCTGTTAGCAGAAGTTTGCTGTTGTCACAGCAATTTTACTTTATGAAGCAAAATGAGAGGTAAATAAAAACAAAAGTATTCAAATAAAAGAAAACATTCCGTGTCTGACGCTCGCCGCAGACGGTCGTGCAGTGCTCGCGCTCCCCGATCAGTGTGCCGTGTAGTGTTTTTTCGCAATCCGTTCCGTCGGATTGCAGTCACTTCACATAAATCACGCGTTGCCTTTGTCAAGGCGACTACTGATTTTATTTCTTTCACCGACTATATTCATCGAGTTATTGTGCCCCTTCAGGGAAAAACCACTGTTTGGTGGTCCTCGGCGGATACCTTACGGTGCCAACGAAGCCGAGTGGGGTGTTGACCCGGCACACCCGCCTAGCCCCATCAGGGCAAAGCAGTTAGTCGGCAGCGGACTAGGACCACCGGCCTTGGGGGCTACCCTAGTCGACCCTAGTTCGAGTCTACGTTTTCAGGATATACAGTCTCTTGCGGGCGATACCTTATCGCCCCTTGCAAAAGAGCTGTCAGGGACCCGTTTGCCCATTAAGACTGGCCACGGATGGTACTAGCTTAGGGCTCACCACAGGTACACACACCTCCCTGCCTACACCCGGCAGGGAGGGGTTGTTACACACCCCCGGGCCCATCCAACCCGGGAGGTTAGGGATCGCGTAAATCGATTGTCCTCTACGCTTTAAGCGTATTTCTGTTTTTTCTTTTTGTCCCACGTCCGCCATTTTGTTTGCAAAACAAAATGGCCGACGACGCCACGCTACTTAAAAATATTAGGGAGATCCTTCTAAAAGACCCCTACATTGCTGCCAACTATGGCAGCCTTCTGTCCCCAGGCACAAAAGTGCAGCCCCCCTATCCCGAACCCAAGAAAAGGGGCACAACCCCTGAATTGGATGCCGGCATCTCATCCGCCCCTCAGGCAAAAACCCCCCTCCCCACCGCCAGCACGAACGCCTCCACGTCCCCCGACGCCGACATGCCCTCGGACATGTCGGACATGTCAGAGAGCGAGGACTCTCCTGCTCCTCCCCAAAACCCCTCCTCCGATTCGGCCTCTGACGAGTTCCAACTCGTCAGCGGTAGCCGTAAAAAGCGGGCCCGCAAGGCCAAGTCCTCCGCACAAGCTGCGCCCGCTAAAGCCCCGAAAACGGACGAGGCTTCGTCCTCCGCTCCGCCCTCTGCCCCTGTCCCCACAACGGCCACTTCTCAGGCCAGTCTTCCCCCTACCCCTACCCCCGCTAATTCCCAACCCCAATCCCAGCCCACTAAGGTCCCTAAAAAGGACAAAAAACCGCCCGCAATCTACATTCAGGCCAAGGACAAGTGGAATGACGTGTCCAAAATGTGTGTTGAACTAGGTATTAACTACCTAAGTGCCCGCACCACAGCCATCGGCGTCAAAGTGGCAGTTCCCACTGCCCAAGACTTCAGGTCTTTGACCCGTGCCCTACAGGACCGCAGCGTGTATTTCCACACGTACTCCCTCGCCGAGGAACGCCCACTCCGGGTAGTCCTTAAAGGCATCCCCAAGGAGATCGACACCGACTCCATCAAAGACGACCTTCTGTCGCAAAGTATCCCCGTCCTCGAAGTTCATCGCATGCACGCTGGTCGCAGCGGTGAAGCTTACGATATGGTCCTCGCCATATGCGAAAAGACCGCCGATAATGATCGGAAGATTTTTAATATCAAGACTGTATGCCACCTCTCAGGCATCAAAATCGAACCTCCCCATCGTTATGGTCCTCCCGGGCAGTGTCACCGCTGCCAACTCTATGGACACGCGCAGCGACACTGCTACGCCAAACCTAGGTGCGTTAAGTGCCTAGGTGACCACAGCACCTCCGACTGCGATCGCCCCAAAGATCGCACGCTTTGCACAGAGCCTCCGAGTTGTGTGCTTTGCGGTGAGTCGGGTCATCCCGCGAATTATCGCGGATGCCCCAAAGCACCGCGCGCTAACAACAAGGCAGCAAAGCGCAAAGCGGCTACCCAAGCCTTCGCGGCCGCCCATTACGCCTCTCAGGCCCCTCCCACGTCCCAACGACTCAGCCCTCAAAGGCCATCGCCGTGGAACGCGCTGAATCACCAGCAAGCGTTCCCCGCCCTGAGGCCTAGTTTACTGACCCAACAGGCGACCCAAGCGTCAGCGATTCCCTCGCTGATGACCGCCCCCCATACGGCACCGTACCTTCCCGTGCCGTACAACCAACCCGCACCACAAGTGCACTCTCAGAGGGCCGCCCCTCCCTCACCCCTTCTCAAAACTGACGACCTCTCAGTTTGCCTCGGTCTTCTCAACTCTGTCGACCCGAACAGAGTCGCCCAAATGGCCGCAGCCATTAGGGCAAACCAGGGCCAATACGGCCTCATGCTAGTTCTCAGCGACTTCGCTGATGTTTCATCCGCCCTCCTCTCCTACCGCGTTCATCCGTAATGGATTCACAAAGCAGGTGCAGAATAAAACCCCGATCCCTTAAAATAGGCATCTTCAATGCCAACAGCATTAATGGCCAAAAAGACGAAATCGCCTTATTCCTCCGCGACCACCTTATTGACATTATGTTGATACAAGAGTCCTTTTTGAAACCCTCTCACAGGAACCCTAGAATTGCAAACTATGATATAGTGCGCAACGATAGGACCCACTCCCGTGGAGGAGGCACTCTTATCTACTATAAGAGATCCCTTTATTGCATGCCCCTAGATACCCCGTCCCTTTCCAATCTAGAGGCATCTGTGTGCAGAATAGGCATGACAGGTCATCAACCGATCACTATAGTGTCGGCTTACCAATCCCCCAATGCCCAAGACGATCCAATCCAATCGGATCTCGAAGCACTCTTCGATCTAGGCGACTCCGTCATAGTGGCGGGAGATCTCAATGCCAAACATGAGTCTTGGAACTGTCTCACCCACAACCACAGAGGAAGTAAATTATACTCCCTCAGTAACCTCCTCAATTTTGACATCATCGCCCCGATGTATCCCACTCACTACCCCAGCAATGTTAATCATCGCCCGGATATACTCGACATAGCACTTCTAATGAATATCAACCTCAAGTTGCATTCCATTGAAGTACTACAAGAGCTAGACTCCGACCACCGTCCTGTGATCCTTCACCTCACCTCCCGCTTTGGCCCCACGGACACAGGGCTACCCCCTCAGACCATTGTGACGACGGACTGGAGGAAAGTTAGGCAACGCCTCAACGACCCCTCGTCCGCTCAGTTAGATAGAATTCCCGAATGCATAACGTCAGTCGCAGACACGCTAGGCGCGATCGACTCCCTCACCGGGCATGTACAGTCCGTCGTGGACGAGTGTTCACGGCGAGTTCCTGCGATGGAAGACCATCGCATGAAACTCCCTGACGATGTACGTGCACTGATGACGGAGAAGAACGCAGCCCTTAGAGCGTACTCATCTTTTCCCAGCGAACCCAATCGCCTCTTTATGCGCCACCTGCAGCGTGCTGTCAAGGAACGTATCAAGGAGTGCCGAGAGGCTAACTGGGATAAGATGTTGGGCGACTTAGAGCCAACCCACCTTGCGTTCTGGCATCTGCAACGGAAACTCAAATCCGAAACATCCAATGCTGTCCCCCCCCTCAACCGTCCCAACCAAAGGCCGGCCTTTGATGACGACGAAAAATCCGAATGCCTAGCTGACAGTCTAGAAGCGCAATGTTCCCCAAGCACTCTACCTGTAGACCAAGCTCACCTCAAAAAGGTTGACGCTGAAGTCGAACGTAGAGCAGCTATTCCGCCTGCCGAGGACCCTGACGACCCCCTCCCTCCGGTCACGGTAGACGAGGTCAGAAATCTCGTGAAAAAGATTCACCCTCGCAAAGCCCCCGGCTCTGACGGTATCACCAACAAGGTGATTAAACTCTTCCCCGAACGTCTTATCGCCTTAATGACCGTCATCTTCAATGCGGCATTAAACAATAACCTATTTCCGCATACGTGGAAACAGGCCACCGTTATCGGTATTCCCAAACCCGGTAAGCCCAAGTGCGAGCCTTCCAGCTATCGCCCCATAAGCCTTCTCAATTCTCTTGCGAAGATTTATGAGCGGATTATCTATTCCCGATTAAAGGATTATGCCGATTCCAAGAAACTCATTCCCGACGAACAGTTTGGTTTTAGAACCAAACACTCGTGTGTACAACAAGTCCACCGACTAGTTGAACACATCACGTTCGGATTCTCACGCGGCCTGATGACGGGAGTCCTCTTTTTCGATGTTGCGAAAGCATTTGACAAAGTCTGGCACAATGGCTTATTATATAAGTTGTACCAACTCGGAGTGCCTGACCGTCTCGTTCTCATCATACGAGACTTCTTGTCAAATCGCAGTTTCCGATATCGAATCACGGGCGCTCTCTCTTCCCCCCACCCCATTAGAGCCGGAGTCCCACAAGGATCCGTGCTAGCCCCATTATTGTTCACACTGTACACCAGTGACCTCCCCAAAAGACCTGCTAATACGACCCAATTAGCACTGTTCGCAGATGACACGGCCATATTCTACTCTGGTAGCAGTCCCGATAGTATAACTAAGATCCTCCAAACCACAGCCAACGTCTACGGTAAATGGTTTAGGAAATGGCGGATCGAAGTTAACCCTATCAAAAGTAAAGCCGTCCTATTTTGCAAATTAGGCGACGACCACCCACGCTTCAGGGAGATCTCGATGCTGGGCCAATCGGTTCCTTGGGAACCGCACGCCAAGTATCTTGGAGTCACCCTAGACAAAAAACTGACCTTCATTCCCCACACAAAGATGGTGCGTGCCCGCGCTGCCTTTGTGCTCGGTCGCCTTCACTATATTCTGAACGCTCGTAGTAAATTATCCCTTAGAAATAAGGTGAGAATTTACACCACATGCATTCGACCCATCATGACCTATGCCAGCCCAGTGTTCGCACACGCCGAATCATACCCACTCCGTAGATTAGAAACCCTCCAAACCCGTTTCATGCGCAAGGCCACCGGAGCGCCTCTGTACATGCGAAACGACCAACTCCATTTCGACCTTAACTTGCCGACCATCAGGCAATTTTTTTTTTTTTTTTTTTTTATGGGACAAGCCCGCCACACATTCCCAACCACTGCAACTCCTGTAAGCCAGGATCTACAATGGCGACCACCGAAAAGAACACCGATCAATGAAGCTCGGTGTGTCCCAGAGAAATGAATAACTGTCTTGGAACCCGCACCGAAATTAATCAGAAAAGATAAAGGAGGAGTATGAAAGAATATACGTTCCACTTCCCTCCGTTGCAAGCAGGAGACAGAGAAAAAATTTATGAAACAAGCGTCCAAACGCTATCTCGATTCTGCCCTGTCCCACCCAAATCCCCTTGTGGTATCAGCCGCCGACTACGAACCCTCCCGTATCAGTAGAGTACGCCGCCCGAGGCACGTTCTGGTCGATCCAGACGATAAAATCACGTTAGATCACATGAAGAGACTCGCGTTGTCTCGTTCACTGAACACCCGACCGTTGTACCGCCCTCGCCGCCGAGGATGCCCGCCTCACCGACGTCGCGGAGGCCTATCGCCGCGTCACCTTCCCGTTCAAGTTAGCACTTCTCCCTCCCGTCTCTTGCTCGCGCCGGCCCGTGCCGAGCCTGTAGCTTTAAATGTCCCTTAATACAATTTAAATAATACCGATCCAGCTGTCCCCAAAACAATAGCTTGATATCCCCAGCAACGCCCTAAGCCGAGGTCCGTGTCCCGCAGGGGGCGCCCTTAGCGAAAGTTGCTTAGTTTTTAATAATTAATTTAAGCCTGGCTGGAGGCCTCTTTTGGCTTCGCCAGCAAATGACCGGTTAAGCAACCACATTTCCCAGAAATGTATGCGAGAAGCCCAACAAAAAAAAAAAAAAAAAAAAAAAAAAAAGAAAAAAAGCAAATCACAAGATTAACCACAGTACAGTATCATGGAACTTACAGAGCCTACTGCTGATCTTTTAGAATTATAATTTTATTATTTTTAAATTAATTTTGGTGTTGTCCGGATTAAGATTATAGCATCACTCCATCTCCTCCCGTGGATATCATATAGGCGATTAAGGGACTTTAAACCAGAGGAACGGGTAGCATCGTCCTTTCTGTGGAACAGCAGGCATACTGCGCTGACCAACCCGCCTGCCAAGCGTGGTGATTATTGCAATATTCCCTCCCTAAAACGTTGACACAGTTGTGCAAACCCATGGGGGAGGCCTTCGTACAGTAGTGGGGGTCCGCTGGCTGATATGCTGATGATACTGAATATGTTTCATCAGACGAAGTAAAAGAAGTTCCTATGCTAATAATTTTCTATTTGTCGCACACTCATATTTTATACATTTATTCCTAATGTAGAATAGTGTACAACGGCGGTATTAATGCCACACGACATTTGGGTGATGCAGAGAAAACAAGGTAGATGTACAAACAAAAATAAGAGTGAGAGGTATAAATGCAATGACATTTATTTACACAGAATAGAAAATTACATAAACATTAATGACATTACCTATATATTAAATATATAAATATCTTAAATACACGTACATGTATATATAATACATAAAAAATACTAGGAAAAAAGAAACATCAAGGCCGAGATGAATCAGCTGACGTCTTGTCAAGTAGTAGTAGTATTCAAATATATGAACTTTAATTTTAAAGTAGTTCCGACCATTATACATTCTGAATTTAAAGATGTTTTCTACTCATTTATATTTTAAAAAGTGAATTCGCTACTGCATTTTATAATATGCATTTCGATATTCCTCCAAACACCATTTAGTATATGTAAAATATTATTAAATGACCACAAATAATCACAAATGACCACAAATTGACAGCAGATGAAATGGAAGTGTTGTTATCGCCAAGTGTTTTAATTAGGGTATTATTTACGATAATCGCAATGATATTGCGACAGTTTGAGCTAACACAATGGTATCACAGTCAGCATCATAACGAGTCCTAACCGCCGACTTATCGTAAGCGACAATTCTTAGAATTTCCTTTTTTTGTCGTAAGCTCCATAGCTTACGACACAAATTTCAAGTTCAATAAAATGTCGCTTACGATAAGTCGGTGGTCAGGGCTCGATAAGTCGATGAATATTTTCGAATAACGGGATTAAGCGTCTTAAAAGCCAGTCATTGTTCTCAATTTACCATAATATGTATAAAGAACTCTCCACTCTATCATATTGTGTTAAAAATACCAAGAAGATTTAATTACCGACTTCGAAAAGGAGGAGGTTCTCAATTCGGTGCGTATTTTTTTTTTATGTGTGTACACCGATTAATCCGAGATTTGTGGACCGATTTAACTGGTGCAAAATGCTTTCAAGTTGGTCCCATATAAATTTCATTACATTTGATTGAGTAGTTTTTTAACCAGCTTCAATAAACGGGTTAATTTGACTGCGCTTATCTAGATGATGTCTTAATGGTTTCGATTCCTCTCAGATCGGTGAACCGATTTCAGACATTCTTATTTCTAGTGTTAAATACTGAACCAAATTTGGAAAAGTTCTTATATATTTTTACACTTAAAAGAACCAAATAAAACTTTTAACAAAAAAAAAAATCCGACTTCAAAACCCCTACACGATATAAAAATATTAAAACCACTGATAGGAAAAACTAAATTATGAAGTCGGACGGAGCCAGGTATGCCCCAACCATGGCTCATGCAGACCAACGAGAAGTTATATTTTATACCTGGCCCCCGCCCAACTTCATAAAGTTTTTTTTTTCGTTTAGCAACATATTTAAATATTGTTTTGATTCAGAAAAATGATGGCTATGATGCAAAACGAGAACGTACAAGCGATTTGAAATTTTTTAATTGTTCAGCGACTTATGTACAAGGAATTCTGAAAATCACATAATTCGATCACTGGTAGCCAGGCGACTGGGACTACGAGATACTGGAACCCCGATCCCAATCGCCAAAGTGTCTTCCGATTCAGTCGACTACAAACCAAGTGACGCAAAGTGTACAGTCGCCAAAAAATCTAAAAACTATTCTCGATTTATCTTTATAATAACGATGAGTTAAAGTTACTATACTATCGGCCGAATACTCAAACGACATTCAACTCGTTAAGCACTGCTCTACTGTTTGGCGCGCCGTTATCTTAGTTTTTCGTATACTCAAACGTCTATTAAGGCATCATTTAAATAAATTTGGGATCCAATTAAACTTGCGCTTAAAATGCCACTCAATGTAAAATTCGTATACTGAAACGTTACTTAAGCCGTGACAGCTGTCAAATCGAGGTCTTAAATAACTTGAGTACCTGTCGAATTTAAGAGTGGTCGAGAGCTATCTTAAATAGTTTTAAGTTCAGTAAAAAGTTATAAATAGAAATTGAAATGTCCTTATCATCACTTTCTGATGAAGAAACTACCAGAAGAAGTCGTAGAAACGTGAAAAGGCTTAACGCCTGTGAAAAATACAACGATATCGTTTCGAATGCGGTTCCGAATCTCCAAGGAAACTGTGTTGGACTTGGATTCAGTGATAGGCAATGCTATCTACTACTGATATAGTAATCTGTGATGCTATCAAGCCTCTGACTAAGCGCAATCGAGCTTGCATATATAATCGAGCAAAATGTGAACATCTTCACATGCCAACTCCTAGCGAACGCTTGGAAGTTGCACATGATTTTACACAATAGATGGATTTCCAAGAGTATTGGGTGCTGTGGACTGTACCCATATTAAAATAAATTCACCAGGTATGTTCCATCTTATAACCAAGTTACTTGTTCTATAATGAAAGTAAGTAAAAACTGAAAGGTCTTAATAGAAACAAAAAATTGTTTGCAGGAGGAGTTCAAGCTGAAACCTTTCATAACAAAGGGTTACTTTTCTTTGAATGTCCAAATGGTGTGTGAAGCAAGACTGCGCATTAAAAATGTGATTCCAAGATGGCCAGGCTCTGTACATGACAGTACAAGTTTTAATGATTCACCTTTGTGTGCACAACTAGAGTGCTGCGACTTCGAAAACATGATGCTTTTTGGTGATAGTGATTATCCATGCCACTGCTATTTAGTAAAACCTTTATTAAATACAAGGACTCCTGCTGAAGAAGCTTATAAACTTATGGTGCACTTTCTAATCAGGATACATCTCTAGAGGTTGAACATTCCTTCAGACATTGCTGAGGAGGAACTTATTGAATAACAGACCCATCAAGGAAATTCGTTTTTTTATTGTGAGGACAATATTAATTAAAACACATTTTTCTAATTAACAATTGTTTTATTTGAATATAAAAGCTTAAAATGATAGCTAGCTTATATTGTTTAACAATAATTAACAATAGTCAACCTAATGTTATCAATATCACAATTTCTATTCAATATAGGATTTATATAAAAAAGAATAAACTAGAAATAGCAATAATCACAGTAATGTTTACAATACCACCAGTCTTTATTTAATATACAAATAATAATAAATAAGAATTAGTAATGCATAGTCAAGTCAGTTTTTATTTCAAATAGGACATGCAATTATTAAACCTTTAAGCTGAATGATGCCAATTGGTTAGTCCTATGGAGAAGAGTCAGTACAAAGCGAATTCATGTCTAATAATTGATATTAGTGTTGATGGATACAAATTATGTTAAAGTATATAATGAGAAAAAATTGTTTGATGTGTAAAGAATTAAAGGTAGAACATACTATTACATTATTATAATTTATTTGCCATGGAAGTTAACAGCTGACCAGTCCCAACAGATGATACCCATTCACACAACTGCATCGCTTAGCTCAACCATATTGTAGGGAATCCAATGACCTGACACAATGCCACCACCAGTAAGACATTTTAGTGAGCAATTTATGTACATTAATGGCTACATGCTGCTCACACATTTACAGTTCTGTATATATCTGTGTAATATTGTACTTTAATGTCACAAGAAATGATACATATCATATCATATCATTAAGTTATGTACTTATGTAAAGGTTTATTTAGATTAAATTAATAATTACATTTATTAACATTAACCATTGATTGAAAGTGTATACACACACAACACTTCACTAAAGTCAAGAACTGTAAAAGTAATTAGACAGGGCCTGAGAGGCATCTTGCTTGATAATGTTAAGATTATCACAAGTTTTCATTCAACACAATCTTCTTCTTTTCTTAGATCATGGCTTCTGTAAGTATCTTTCACAATTTCGCCAATGTCAAGTATAAGGCAACGTTGTACGGTGCTCAGATGAATCAATCTTTAAATATTCATATAATATTTCCCAAAAATGTAACATATCTAATAAATATGTCGGCAACGTCGTACGATTCCATTAAGTTAAAAGCGCACGGTTAATTTGGCATCTTTTGATTAGTTCATCGCGTTATTTTCATCAACACAATCATGTATGTATGTTTATAAAAAATATATTTGATAATTGTAAAACTGGTGATAGGTACATAACTACTGCCAGCTGTTACAAAATCGTTACATTATACGTAAAGTTTCTGACGATCCCAGTTTAATTTATTTCTTTAGTAAAACAGACAGAACAGCTAATGCTGCAGCTATAACTTAAAAAAAATGTAAAGCGCAGTCTCAAAATATATTCTTAACTGATTTATCTAATTTTTCTATTCATTTGCGTAATTTAAAATTGTTACTATTTAAGTAAATACTGCGTGAAACTGAAAAGTAATTAAATTGTAATCGAGAACAAACTGTTTCTAGATAATGTTGCCCTATTAGAAACATGTAAGAGACGCTGAGCTGATTATGGTCTTAAAACGTTTGAGTAGCGTTTGAGAATTCCATTTTAATTTGGGGGCTGTACCAAACTAAAGGGAACTCCGCTGACAGACTGAGTTGAATGGCGTTTCAGTATTCGGCCCTATATGTACAAAAGACATGTCATGTCATCTACAAAAGTATAGGTTGAAATTGTTGCAGAGCCGAGCGAATTTCAAGGTATTTCAAATATTAATTCTTTTAACTTTACTAGAATTCGAATTAAACAATCGAATTTATCGTATCGCGAGTGGTCCTAGTCACCTGAGGAAAAATAATAAAATAAATGGATCAGGCAACTGGGACCGCAGTCCCAGTTTCGAAGCGGACCCAATTGCCTGACTACTCGTCTGGAAATAATTGGCTTTACCACATGCTTTCTGAAATCTTGATGAAAATTAGGATTTTGATTTACTCCGGTAATTTACGGTTTTCAGTTTTGGTGTGGAAATATCTAGATGTAAGTAAGTTCATAGGCTTTCCAAATATTATTATAGTCAATGTTGCCCGGTGTATATTCTGCAGTGCAATATCCAAATATCAACACATAATTTAATTCATCATTCAAGGATGTTTCATCCATACGTCCTTGAATACAGCATCAAAACAAGGGTGAGAAACCAACTCTGTATTCGCTAAAACATGATTGACCACGACACCACGTCGTTGCAGACGGTGAATCTGACATGACATGATTGAAGCTATTCAAGGACATGTTGCAGAAGGTAAGCCATGAGAACCAGTCTTAGCGAATACGAAATTGTTTTATCACCGTTACTTCAATTCTGGGGTGCAATTCCTTAAGCTCAAACATCCATACATCCTTGAATACAGAACCGAAATAACGGTGTAAAACCATTTCGGCATTCGCTAAAACATGATTGAAGCTATTCAAGGACTCGTTGCAGAAGGTAAGCCATGAGGACCAGTCTTAGCGAATACCAAAATGGGTTATCACTGTTATTTCAATTCTCTATTCAAGGATGTATAGATGTTTGAGCTTAAAGAATTGCACCCCTGTATTCAAGGATGTATGGATGTTTGAGCTTAAGGAATTGCACCCCTGTATTCAAGGATGTATGGATAATTGAGCTTAGAGAATTGCACCCCTTATCGAATACCAAATTTATTTCCTTACCGTAGATGTATGGATGTTTGAGTTTAGGGAATTGTACTACTGATTGTCTTATTTTTTGTGGGAACAATCATTAAGATAAAGATCTGCATAACCCGCCCCGTCCCTTTATCTTAGTTTGCCAGCGATTTTGTTTGCTTGATAAATATTTGTTGGCATTAATTGTTAGTTTCTTACACTTACCATTACATTTATAACATACAACGTCAATCAGGCCCGGAGACAGTCCTCACATGTGGCGTGGCATCTGAAAAAGAAAAAAATACAGATTTAGTTGCATAGAAACAAAATTCTTCCAAAATTATTAAATTTGCATATTTATTTAAATGAATGATATTTATTGGTCTCCAGTGGAAATTCATCATGAACTTCCTTCGCCCCCGGGAAGGGCGAAGGGGCATGTCGGAATTCAACCGGCTAAAACCACTGGAGCGACGATGACTGTAAAGCGGCTCTAGCGGAGGGAAGTCAGCTGTAAAAAGGCCACCCCCCAGGCACGAGGCCCCAACATTTAAATGATAACCAATAAAAAGTGCAACAGAAGACTAGAGAAAACCTCCGGTAAAAGACCGGGAAACTGCTACTCGGATCATATTTTATTGATTTATCTAACATTTCACTTCCACTTAGAGATTATATGAATTATACACAATTTCTAATTACACTAATATATATTACAATATTAACTCTCATTTCTCATTTCGGCCGAATAAAATCCAATGCTGGACACAGGCCTCCCCCAAAGATCACCACAACAACCGATATGGGTGTGTTGTGGGCTCATTGGGGGGGTTTTGCCATAATCGCCACGCTTGGCAGACGGGTTGGCGACCGCAGTTGAGTTGTTAATGTACTTGAAAGACACTGCTGCCCATCCTCCGGCTAATTCATTAGTCGACTTTTACGACACTCACGGGAGGAAATGGGGTGGATATATTCTGAGCCGGCACCACACGGCAATATTAACTATGAAACATGAAATATTATTATTCAATTGGTGGCCGAATATGGGGTAAGTATTCATTAGCTATTAAATAAATAATTCACGTACTATCCCTGAGCTATAGCACTTCGATTTCGCTACTTTTATATTAACTAGGTTATTGGATATAGCACAGCGCATAGTGAGGCCTCGGGGGAATCTTTTACAATCCCCTCGAGAGATGCCTGGGGGGTGGCCTCTTTACAGTCGCCTTCCCTCCACTAGAGGGGATGACCACTTTGCAGTCAGTCATCCCCTCCGAGATGAGCCTAACGGCGTGGCACCAACGGGTGGCTCTAGATGGAGATTATTCGAGTTCCTGGAGCCTCCCTTCGGTGCCGACGATGATCACTCCGGTGGTTTTAGCCGGTAGGAGTCCGGCATGCCCCTTCTCCCTTTCCCGGGGCGAAGGAAGTACATGAGGTTGTTCCACCGAATCAATAAAAAAAAAAGGTTATTGGATATGGCCGTCACAATTTTTATATGCACGCAAAAACGACTACAACATTGGAATAGAAAATTCTTGGTAATGTGCAACAATAAAATACTATAAATCAAACCTAAATAATTTTCAGTACTTCTACTACTCGTACTACTTATTCTACATTCAAAATCCCTGCGCCCGATCTACGTAGAACATTTAAATGAAAACCTATCATAAAACTACATTTTCGACCTATGTATATATTATTTAAAAGAAATTTCGATGTTTATAGGATAATAATAAAACAATTTTAAACGGATTAAATCGCGTGTATTATTGATTTTTTCCTGACGTTTCAAACACTTTGCAGGGTTCGTGGTCGCAGGATGACTAAGGTGACAAGCGTCGTTACAGATTTAAAAAGTTATTTTATCTACCGGACAAAACTAATGACTGCGTAATACACACGCTTTAATCCGTCTGAAATTGTTTTATTATAATGTGTAATAATCGCGAAAACCTAAGACATTACTTTATAGGATAATTTAAAAATATAGCACCACTCTATCTTCTCTCGTAGATGTCGTAAAAGGCGACCAAAGGACTCTAAACGAGAGAGATGGGCAGCAGCGTCCCTTCTGTGGTGCAGCAGCGTCCCTTCTGTGGTACAGCAGCCATTCTACCCTCACCGAGTCGCATGCTAAGTTTGGTGATACTGACAAATTCCCCCAAAATTATGACACAATTGTGGATCTATTGAGGGGCCTTTATTCAGCAGTAGATGTCCTTTGGCTGATATGGAGGATGGATGTTTGATGATGTACCGCAAAAAGTTGTATTTACGTTAGGTCATGGAGCTTTCTGCTTGAGGGGAATAGATTGAGGAGGCATGGGCCGAGGCCCGCCGTGTGCTGTGTGGTGCCTGGCTACGAATAGCACCAACCCATCTCATCCCTTAGGTGTCTTAAAAGGCGACTATGGGATTAACCGGAGGATGGGCAGCAGCGTCCTTCGAGTAAATTAACAACTCAACTGCGATCGCCAATCCGCCTGCCAAGCGTGGCGATTATGGCAAAACCCACCAATGAGCACACACCCATATCGGTCGTTGTAGTGATCTTTGGGTGAGGCCTGTGTCAAGCAGTGGACTTTATTCGGCCGAAATGAAGGCCCGCCACTAGTTTTAGCGGGCCGCATTTAGCTCTTGACCTGCTGGGGGAGATGAATATGCAAGCGAGTCTTGCACTCCCGGCGCAAGGTAGGTCGAAGGTAAGCTGTGGTGATTTTAGCCGGTGAGAGTTGAAATATCCACGCTCCAGGTCGGAGGACGTTAAGGAGGATTTCCTCACGAAATAAAATGCTATAAAGCTTTCTTAGCACCAGAACACTTGATTTCCCGCCTCCCGCATCCAGTCTACCCCAGATGCCACCTTCGGTTAACCTAACTAGGAGGCCAAAACGATTT
Organism: Diloba caeruleocephala; assembly: GCA_947459985.1. Taxonomy (NCBI): domain Eukaryota; kingdom Metazoa; phylum Arthropoda; class Insecta; order Lepidoptera; family Noctuidae; genus Diloba; species Diloba caeruleocephala. Next base: position 6,990,523 of record OX381621.1, on the reverse strand, counting down.
ACTGCTGGTAGCTCTCTTAATGCAAGAGGCCGGCCAGGTAGATGCCCTAGTGCCAGATATTCGCCGCTTAGCAGTAGTGCTTCCAGTTAGAAGGGCACTGTAGCTAGTGAAATTACTGTGAATAAGGGACTTAATCAACTTTACGTCTCGAGGTGACGAGTACATTGTGATGCCTCGCTGGACTAGACCTGGGTAGCATTCCAATTGTTATGGGCAGGCATGTCGCTTACCACCAGGCGAATAGGCGAATGACATGTTCGCCTCGTCACAAAGTAGTTTAAAAAATAAAAATACACAAACTTTTCAAGTCAATATAGAAACCGTATCCCTTTTTAAACATATTGCGCGCACGGAGGAGTGTGAGATTTAGCATAGTTAGAGTTCATATGGAGGAGGAGGGCAGAAATCTATTGTTTTCTGTAAAAAAAAAAGTATTATCGTGGCATTTCGACCATAGGGCTACCACTAGTAACTATAATTACGTATACCACCCGATAACAGGCACAAAATAAACCAAAGACTATATTTGAAAACAACTTTTCATCGTTACCATGGTAACACGACAGCGCTGCGACGGGTGTATAAAAACGTTTTGCTCAGAACGTCTGTAAACTTACGACTTTGTATGCTCGGCCGCCGCCGCCGGCTGTTTAATTTGCTCACTATTATTTTAGGGCTTCGGCCCTTGTATTTTCATTATGTAATTAATTTCCATGTTTGTGACCTCAAAGTCAACTACAATTGCTTAGGTTTCGTTGTATGCGTATTTAAAATTATGTTCATTGTTTATGCAACTAAATGTTTTGCTTCATAACGTTTTAAATTAAAAAGCTATGATTCGTTCCAAGCCGAACGACTTAAAGCTTTAAAAAATCCTGACAACAGTCGACAACAATCACGCGCGTAGATGTGGAAGCAAACACAACATTTTAGATTTGCTTCTCGAACATTCCTGTTTGTTAATTACACACATCACACGTCAGCCCGTAAACGTCCACTGTTGAAAATGGCCCCCCAATGATCAATCACTACAATGAGGGCTCATAGGGGATATTGCCATAATCACCACGCTTGGCAGGCGGATTGGTAATCGCATTTTTTGTTATTAACACAGGGAGGATGCTGCTGCCGCCTTTTAATACACCTTTGCCTATGGGTGGATAGGGATGGTCTATTCTTTACCAGGAACCACACGGAACATTGTTTCCATACATTATTAATAAAAAAATACGCTATAGTAGTGCTAACACCCAAACTAAACTACCATCTTTGAATAACACGAGGCATAAATAACGCATATTTCAGCAGGTTTACGTCACAAAGCAAAAAAAGATTACACATATAATGACTATGGCTATGTGCGTCGCTAATAATTGATGGATGGCCCTTGCCACTATCAACATCAAACGAATGGTGAACTAGTGGGCTATTTTGATTCGACTCAAGGAAGAAATGTATGTTGATCTATTTTGATATTTGGTTTGATATCTATATTTATTGCTCTAATATAAATTATGGGTTCAGGTTACAGTTAATTCAAATTGTTCGACCGTGACTGTTCTTTTTGATTTATCCACTGACTTATAAACACGAGGATTTTTCTAATATTCTTGTGGCAGCCTTCTCATGGGAGCTATATATAGCTCTAGCTGCTTAGCCGGACAAATCTGCCGAAGCCGTAAATACCCGAAAATATAAAAACTAAGCTCGGGCTCCGGCTGCGGTGCAGTACTGTAGGTGACATTTTAAAGTAGCGTCCTCATAGAGCGAGTCAGTCAACTTTAAGTTGAACGTTTAAAATCGAAATCGAATCGCGTTCACACGCTCGAACCGACAAACGGGACGAAAGGACAGACGTTTTAAAATGGCGCCAAACAAATTTGTGCGCCGCGTCTGCGTCTTGATTGTTTAAAGTGATCTTTACGCAAAGAGAATTTATGAACAATCGTTTTCAACTTGAACAAACCGTTTTCACACTAATCAAGTTGCAACTTACAGAATGACGTCCTATAATTGAAACGATGCGCACCGGACAGGGAATCATATTTTGTCTTGAAAGCGTGTTCTCATGATATTATTTCGCTTGATTTGTTTACCAATTTAAGTTGATCAACTAAAATCACTTCGTGAGAACGCGGCATAAGGAGCTAGATTTTGATTAAGGGCCATATTAAAACTTACTGGCTTCACACAGGTCGGGATAGGGATGTAAAGAAGAGGTATTCAGGTCTGTGTTATTTATATCCACACTTTTCTTCGAGCAGTGTCGTCTGACCAATGGACTGCGGGTACATTTTTTTAAATTTAAATAATTGGCTTATGGTTTTCGTCCATCGCCCATTCTATCTCCGCTGTGTATAATGTAGTATAAATTCTAATTATTAATTACTTGTTGTACAGGAGCAAATGGAGATGCCTGGCCCACCACCGGCCTACGAGACCGTCGTCGAAGGACCCCCGAGTCATAAGGAGTGTCATACATTGCAGGTGAGAAAACTTTTTATTTTAACTTTTGTTGTTGTTGTTGTTGTGGTTGTCCTTTTTCAATCGGTAACTGCTATTTGTAGATTTTTATTTTATTTATTTATTCTAACAATATTTCTTACAAACAGTTTAGTAACTTACAATCTAAAAACCACGGGGGGTTTGTCCAGATTGCAGTGAGTTTCATTCTGCACACGGTCTCAACAAAGCATTATTAATAACATGTAGACAATCAACTAATTATATCATAAATAGTAAGTAACATTGCTACGTAACTACCCACATTAATCCATTAGCCACTCCGCAGCAAGTCCGGAATCCGGTATTTACAAAGTTTCAACAAAACACAAAGTAGTGTGATTGAACTACAGGTTGTTCAAAAAAAGAAAAACCACGGAATTCACCATATAAGGATATACTCTAAGATAATTTTCAGTATCCGGGGCTTAATAGGACCTGTAATTGCCAGTCAACAGTCAGTAGTAAACGGTCATATTGCGTAATTAAAAAAGAACAAAATAAATGCATACTGCATAATGACAACTAACGGCTGACCGGGAAATGACAACAGGCTCTTTCGTTATCCGCGAAAATAAATGTGATGCGTTAGCGCTGCACTCAACCTGATCTTTCATGGAAAATACTTGTGTGTGGAAGTGTGTGTTTAATTATCATGAAAACACATGATATTTATACAAATTAATTCTTTCGCGCTTTACATAACTATAATGATGCTTCTTTCGTCTGGTTAGTGGCCAACCCTGTGTCCGAGTTCAAGACTTGGCTTAACGACTGCTGTCTAATGATAACAACCGGGATCGAAGATTTTACGTGCCTTCTGAAGCACGGAAACTCTTATTTAAAATACCACTATGCGGTCACCCATCCATACTGACCACGCCAAACGTTGCTTTCCCTCGCCGTTTACCGATCAATGATGATCAGTTTGAACACTGACATCTACGAATTTGAGCGTTTATCGGAGATCAAATCTTGCCTTAAAACGGATTTGGGCGAGCCAGTTCTTAAATAATATTACTGTAGTATATTCCTGTATATTTGCTATGGCAACCTACGACCCAATTTAGTGTGGACACGAATATTTCATAACAGGTATTACGCAAGTTATTTTTTCGCTTTTAGTTCGCGCCATCATAACATTTTTGTTTGTTCGTTTTAATACGTAGGTATTTAACGAAGGGATTGCGTTACTGTGACCTATATTCACTCGGCGAAGTTCAGAAGTCGATGTCTTGGCACTATTAATTAAACGTCATTTTCAACAGTTTGAAAAATTGCTTTTACAAAAATACGCTACTTACGGCTACGCAGCCGTAGTGAAATATAATAGTCATTCATAAGGCCGGTTCCTATATGTATTGTTTACTTAACCTAGTTCTCAGTAATACCAAAATGTGAAATAGAACAATTGTTACCTGTAGTTGCTTACTAACTGACATGAGTTTACCGCGCTACTCTTTGAAGACTACGCTTCATTATCACGCATCCGATCCAACTAATCGGTCGTGGTGTGTGATGCTAGGAACAGATTTTTTTTATTGAAACAAACTATTTAATCTATCGGACAATATAACATGTTACTTGTTCTATGAGGACAGTAGCCCCAGTCTCCCCATTAACTAGACTAAATGAGTATATTGTAAGCCTGTGCTAAATCTTTTCCATGTAATCTCGTCCTAATTTAACAAATAAACTTATTATTATTATTTGCTGGCATTCATAATTAATAATACAATATTATCAGGAGGTGGTGACGGAGCCGTGTGTGCGGTGCCAGGCGGGCGCGCGCTGTGACAGCGGCCTGCCCTCGTACGAAGCAGCAGTCCTGCTTCGCGACACCAAGTTATAATGCCTCGAGGAACCATTGTAGACCGTTTGCAGCAAAAGTGTCATTTACTTACCTATTAAAAATCTCACAGCAAATATTCAATAGAAAAATGTTCAACTGCATCACAAAAATTGACGCAATCAATTTTGATTTTAAAACTACTTAGGTTTCATTATTTAATAGTAATATTTCTCATTGATGTACGTCCTTGTGTTTGTCTGTTCCATTATAATGTAAAAGTGACTTCTTCGTGAGGCCTAAGGCATTTTCGTGCTTATCGATTTATATAAACACATTTTATTTAAAGTAAATCGAACTATCAGTTACTCCTCACCAACATTTTACAATCTGAGATAGCTACAGCTAACAGTATTAATTAAAACTAATCGAAAATTACTTGTGACGTCATAAGATCTAAAAGTGGTACATAATGTGATTGTAGCCAGTGTCGAGACGTGATGAAAGAGGTGTTAGCTCAAAGAACCATCTTACCGTTCAGTTGGCTTGTAAAGCTGCCTCTCAGTGACAGTCTTATCCCTTCTTGTCAGTCAGTGACGGCTATTCAACAAGAGAACATAATATATAGGCGACTTAGGCGAGATATGGTTATATATTCGGAGTCAGAGGATGTCCAGACAATCGCACGTGCGTCATAGTAATCTTCTTTATATGACAAATGACGCGTGTATAACGTGACCTGTATAATATACGTTCAGTGTGAAAGATGCATGAAGTCATTCATCGATCATTTCGGCCGAATGAAGTCCACTGCTGGACACAGGCCTCCCCCAAAGATTATCACAACGCCTGATATGGCTGTGTTGTGGGCTTATTGGGGGGTTTTGCCATAATCGCCACGCTTGGCAGACGGGTTGGCGATCGCAGTTGAGTTGTTAATGTAATCGAAGGACGCTGCTGCCCATCCTCCGGGTAATCCCTTAGTTGACTTTTACGACACCCACGGGAAGAGATGGGGTGGTGGTATTCTGAGCCGGCACCACACGGCCAATGCACACGGCATGAAGTCCTGACTGATTATTAACTTGATCTATAGACGCCCAGGAGTGAAAACCACGTATGTGTAAAAAGGAGAAGTAAGCACAAGAGGAAGAAAAACCTGTCTCCTGGATAGTAATATATGAGAGATTTTGAGAAGATCTGATATAAGGATACCTTAAGCGGTACTTATCTGTAGTTGTAATTTCACAATTATAATACAAAGTGAAAATATGGCCTATGTTTATACAAATTTCTCATCGCAATTCGCACGTCATACCTAATTGTTTGAAAGTTTGTTGAATTTATATGTAAGAACAAATAAAACGTTTTTGAAGAATATTGGATTTACGAGGTTTTCAATTCTGGGCGGCGCTATATTACATTTTGCGGAATGAACATCTTGGATACGATTTGAACCGAAGTTATGGCTTAGCTCCATTAAGTTTTGAAACAACGGGCTTATAGATCGAAAATGTGCCTAATACACTGAGGTAATAGCAATGCTTGTATTTGACTTTTGCTTTGAAAGAGACCTTTAAGATTCCCTGTGCCTTTGTTTTAGTGTTTAGTGCGTCGGTATTCTAGTTCCGAAATATAATGTAGATAAAAAAACAATGTATCTTTGGTCATGGGATAATGGATATGTCCGCATTATTGAACTAGTGATATTCTAAAAATATGCTTATCACATAGACAGTGAACTCTGGGTATTTTGATATTGGAACGTTCGTTCGAAAACAATACAATGAATGTTAAACGTAATACTGAACTTTTATTTCTGCTCACAGAACATGAAAATAAAATTAATATTTCTGTTAAAACGAACACAACGCTAACTTATTTTTTGTAATAACAAGTGTGTTATATTAGCAAACATATACATTAATTAATGGGGTATCCAAATGAATACTCTTTCGATAGTACACTCACAATCGTCAAAGTTTGCATTTGCGATGCTAATTGAGGTTATCGATAGTTTTCGCGACTGTATTGACGTAAAAAGTATTCCTGAACGATAGTGTCAGACTGTCAGTTCATTTGGTTCATAGTTACATATTGACGATTTTAACGGGTGAAACCCATTAAAACTTTAACGCAACAAGATTCCTTTTCAAAATGTCTACTTGATAAAACCTAAACCAAGTTTGAATGCTCTTGGATAGCATAATGAATATTCAAAGTCATTTTACAGGTAAGATAATATTTTAACAGACTTTGCCTTCATTTAGATAGCCGACCGTTCGACTTTTACTGAAGGCAAGTGCCCAGTTAATAAACGTTAGTAATCTAAATTTAAGAGTATTGTACCAGGATGTCATGTTTAGAGGAGGTCTTATGAATAGGATAAGCATTTTGAATATACTGAGTAAATAATAAAATAATATGAAAGCTTTTCCACGCTTCTAAAGTGATTGGTTTAAATCGACTACCAGTTTAGGTGGTTCCAATAATAAATACACAAATAGATGTATAAGTCGATACTTCTAGTATAATTTTAGATTTGGTGTACTTTACAGCTGGGGTGGCCAACACGTTGTTCGCTGGAGAAAAAGTGTTCTCTATAGCGAAAGGACAAAACAGATTTTCAGTAAAGAGTAAGTCAGCATTTTCATTGTAACATTGATGTTATTTAATTGCATTCCAATTCTTGTTTTATTCATCCAACTAAACCACAATGAAGTCGATCCCAAGAGGTCTGGTTTTTTTGTAGATAACTGCCCTAGACTTGTTCGCCACCCCTGTTCTATAGTACCTATATAGATGCTCGTATACTTCGGTTATACCCCTAAAACATTCCGTCTACTGCATTAAGTTTAAGTTAATTAAGGTTTTCTTCCTTCAATTTGTATTCACATTCTCTGCTTTTTACTTTTAAGTTTATAACTTATCTACATAATGTAATTAAGTATACTTTATACAGCACTTAAATGTAAGAAATAAAATTATATATTAACCCTATAAAATTAAGGACACGAATTTCGTAGAAAATGTAATGCAACAGAAAATGTAGTTAAAAATTTATAATAAGAAAATTAAATAATAAGTCCGAATATATATATTATTTATTGACCAGTACATATAATTTATTTAAAATATTGTGTTTTTTATTGTTTAATCAAGTCCCTTGGACTTGTTGTCTGAATATTTGTGTGCCATATATTTATTCTTACTTTGTTCATAACATGAAATAAATATTATATAAGTTGCTTAATATGCTAAATAGACCATTTAAAATATTTTAGTGTCTAAAGAATTATTTATCAAAATATATTAATTTTTGCCTTTAAATGTTTATAATAAAATACTTAATAGGATTACTTACATCGCATACCTATGTATTGTAGATTTTTGTTTTCCTTGACGTTCACTTTGCAGGGTTCGTCGTTGCGTAATAACACTAATAACTGATGATGAGGATAAAGTAAATAATCGCGAAAACCTAAGATATTACTATTAAAAAATTTGGTTTGGAATATGACAAAAAACATTCCAGAAAGTAAAAATTTAGTCGTAGAATAATAACACAATTTAGTATTGATTGATGTACGGGCTTTGCTGGCATGCCATTTAAAAACTTTTAGACAGTAAACTAATTATTAATTAGAAGTAATTAATGCTGTGATAGTATTAAATAAAAACTTTTTCTTTCTTTCCTTCTTTCATACATTTTTTTATATAAAAGGCTTTTAAAAAATAGCCTGTTCCTACCATATTTCATTTATAATTAGGTATATTCTCCGAACTTTTTCAGACCACGTATGCTTATATTTTGTATACACTTATTAGCGTTTAAAGTTCCTTGTCGTTCTGTTTAATTGAATTTTAAACGATATATGATAATAATAAACGTGTGATTAATATTTCTGTTTCATTATTCCCCAATATAAGATAAAAATACTTTATTCATTTAAACCATATACAGACACTTAATGAACAGTCAGTCTTTAGTTACCGCGTTCCAAATTGTAGATTTCCCATGGAGAAGACCGGGTACTTCATGCTTACTCTTATTAAATCACATTAATAGTTACAATATTTTATGGGCACATTCATACAGACAGATTAAATACATTAATCTGCACAGAACAAAAATGGCGATTTTTTTAACATATCACTAAAAAAACTGTTTCTTCACTCTAAAGTGCGAGAATGTATTCCTAACATCTGTTAGTTGGGCTAGTTTCTGTTATATTAAAGATTTAATTTGGCACTAAACTATTTTTGTTTGGTGTTACTACATAAAAATCATATTTTATCTAAAATGTAATCTTTAATATAAAATAAACCAGTCCACATGTAAGCTGTCAAGAACGCATTCTCTCGGCGGCTGCACTTTAGTTCGGGGGTTCGATGTTGTCGCCTACTGATTGGGACGTTGTGTTTGTACACACGGCTACACATCAAGTTATACATAACCAGTACAAGCTGATCTCGCATTGTATAGGCTTTCTGTATGATGACAGATCAGCGTAAACTGGTTTTGTATAGCTTGATGTGTAACTACATCTATACAAATAAATAAAATTGAAGTGTCTGTTTGTAATGTCAAAATAACAGTTTTTTACTAAATGCATATGAAAGTATATACGGGACATATAACAAAAAACAATTTTTTATATTGTTTGTCTGTCTGTCTGTTTGTTCCGGGTAATCTCCGAAACGGCTGGACCGATTTTGACGGGACTTTCATTGGCAGATAGCTGATGTTATAAGGAATAACTTAGGCTACTTTAATTTAAGAAAAATAATCAGGGTTCCGCACAAAAAAATAAAATCCCTTCATATCCAATATATATATGTATTCTATGTCAAGGGTCTATGTTGAAGTACTCTAAATTCCTTTTAAATTAAACGCGGGTGAAACGAGTGTGATGAACGTGATTTATTGTTATCATGGGCGTACCTAGCTTTTGGCCCAGGTGGGGGCAAAACGAGGTTACGGCCATGATTGTTATATTAGCTAAGCAGTAATTACTGAATTAGGCGTAATATCCTCATACTGTGTGTACACTTAATATGGTATTGCTCGATGGTATTCTGCTACTCCCGCATGGTTCGGCAATTAAGCTGATTATATAGAGAATTTAACTACGTCTGTGTATTATGTTTAGGCTGATTAAGCAGATGCTGTTTGCCTATTGTTATAACAGGTGTTTAGAGGGTTAACTATGAATATGGTTACGAAGATCAACATTTATTTTATTATTGATGTGAAAACTTCTTAGATGAGATATAATCTCTGGACTCGCGACACCGTTACGAGACGCTAGACGTTTAGTTTGGCGTTTCGCCGTCGGGATCGCATTAACCTTAGTACCCATCTAAAAAATGTCTAACGCACCAAAATAAGTTTTTACTTCTCTCGGCAGTCCCGGAGTGCAACCCGTATTTTTTATTATTAATATTATTTACCGGTGGCCGGATTAAGAATATAGCACCACTCCATCTCTTCCCGTGAATGTTGTAGAAGGCGACTAAGGGACTCTGAATCAGAGGGATGGGCAGCAGTGTCCCTGCTGTGGAACAATAGTCATACGCCGCTTACCAACCCGCAGGCCTGAGTATTGGCAAATTCCCCCCGAAATTATGACACAATTGTGAAAATCTATGGGAGACGTTTTTGTTCATTAGTGCACGTCCTTTGGCTGATATGACGATCGAAATTTCGCTCTATACTTTCTTTTACTTTATAATTAATGTTTTTACTCATACGTAAGTCTGTGTTAAAATATATGATATCACCAATAATACTTACATATATATTGCTTTTTAATCTCCCCCCCCCCCCCTCTCTCTCTCTCTCCCGCAGACGAAGTCGCAAGTAAAAACTATTTTATTAAGTACATAAGTGTAGATAGTACAAAATCATTAATCATTTTCTATATAATCTCTAGTACATTATAATTTCCTTCGTTCCATACATCGTGTCGATTGTTAGTCACGGTATTTCATAGAATCACGAAGATGACAATGACTGTACTTATTCCGTGATTCATCATAAAAAGCAAGGTGTTTTTATCTATAGTTTGTAAGGTCGATTACTTATTTGTGTCTTTAAATTATCGGCGAATAGCGCCGCAGCAACTTGATAGTGATGATAGGGAAGATAACATGGTAACAACTGGTTTCTGAAACCAAAATTATCGCAATAATTACGTAACAACATGTTGTTAATCTCGAATTAAACGTGTTTTGGGTTGGTTGGGCTGAAACACAAATGTGACATTCTGTCAACAGCTTATTAACGATGTGTCCAATTAACAAGTCTGTCAAGAGTCATTTTGGGTCAATAGATTGTCAACGAGCCTATTTTATAATTGGTGAATATTGACCGATTAATCGCGTGGCAAAATTAATAATACTCATTTAAAGGCTATTAACATGATAAAAAATAATAAAGGCGCTTGGTTTTGTACCAAAACCGGTTTCTCGAATTGTTAAAGCGGGGACTTAACGTTAACTACGTTTACTTGACTTGGCGTTTGAGTATTCGGTCGTATGAATCGGAGAAAATTAAAGGTAAACTCAATAATAAGAACTGAAAGTAGTTCCTTATCCGTAATAGAAAAGATATTATTTGAGCTTGAACAACTTAGTACTTACTTTTCAACTATCACTATCACTATATTCAGTAGTTCCTTTTTTTTTATTAGTGGCTTTTGTGTACGAGTCGTCATTTTGATAGTTACACGTATCTACTATGACAGATTATCAAACGAAGGGGTTTGTTTAAATAAAAATAAATTTTAAAAGCGAAAAGAAACGGAAAATAATATATAAACTGTTATTGATTTCGTATTTGTACGCAGACAGTTTTCCACTAATAAACATCCGCGTTGCCTGTCGTTTGACAACCTAATTTAGCAAAATAAGGCATTCCAGGTTTGCTGACAATTCAAAGAGGACCACAATATATGCTAGCCAAACAAAAAGCACTTTGCAGAACAACACGCGTTAGTCGCCAATAAGCAAATTTTTCTATGAGTTTCAGAAACTCGTGAATTGTAACATACTGTCAACGGGCGGGTGATGGTGACACAACGTCAGCTATTTCGGCATTAAACACGCGTCTCTGAAACTGGGTGTAAGTGTGCACCAGAGAGAGCCTGAGCCATCTTTATTTTTAGTTAAATTGAAATGACTTGAGGTCAATAATACTAATTAGCCAAGTATTTAAAATAATTAGTGTATACAATCAGTCAAACATCTCTCTCACGTAAACAAAAACATTCCTATAATATCTTCACCCATCCATCCTCAAACATATAAATCAATACTTAGATGTGACTCCAGGAAATCGATAAATGCGTGCGTGGTATTGCCGAATTAGCTCGGGCTTCAGTACCATGCAGTCCTGCTGCGACGGTAGATTTGATATCTACCGTCGAAGCAGGACAGGACAGGCTGAAGAGTCGACTTAGCTCACTGAGCAACTCAGGCGAGTCCATTTTGCTACGAATAATGCATGCCGTAACAATTTGGTCAAGACCCTTCTGGATTCAAGCGAGTGCGACCATGACATCCCAGGAGAAACTAGGTAGGATTAAGATAGATATACCATTAATCATTACCCACTTAAGTTTTTTTCAACATAAATAATATTATCTAGCATTGTCAATCAAATAATTGGGACCTTGAAAGCACAAAACCTTTCCTCCGAACCCGAGGTTTACAGGCGCGGCCACACCATACGATCTCGCTACGATTTATATATGATTGTTTAGACGAGCACACCTCGATCCTAGCATAATATTGAGTGTGCTGCGTTTAATTTACTAATGCCCTCCCTTACGATACGATGCGGTTAGGTTTTGTTCACCACTGGATGTGTGGTTATTTTTGCTATAATGTAGGTATTATCACGATTATATACTTAAAATAACAGGAGTTAATCGTTTAAAGAACCTTATTTACACGAGTTTATTCCAATAGGGCTAGAGTTTTAGTATAAACTAAACATAGTACGGTTTCAATATTATTTCAGCATCATTTTTATTAAGTGATGTCAAGGTTGGCACAGTGGCTAAGCGATACGATTCTGCATCAGCTTTTTTAAATTATATTTTTATGGCCTATAAGCACTTAATTGTGTCTTGTCTGGGTGTCTGTGTAGAATTTATGTCTGTTAAATGTATCCACAACACAAGAGACAATGAAGTATGGGGCATCGGTTGTCACCAAGTTCATGGTAACAATATTAGTGTCGATATTTCTGAGAAGCCCAGAATCTTTCATTTTTTTACGTGAGGGTTCCTCTTTCTATTCCTCCCAACCTGGGCAATGCGGACGAGTCTTTCAGGCTCTTGGCAGCTAAAACCACCCAAATCGACGTATTTTTGGGGTACGGATCCGCATTCGCAATTCCGAACACCTAAGATTTACCGGTAATTCTGCAGTTTGCAGGTCAGCATAGGGACGCTAAATTAAACCGGAAACGCTGTTACAAGAACTATTCCATTAATGATTAAGTGCCTTTTTATAAACTTACACACAAGATTATTGATACCATATATAATATCACACGTAAAGTGCCATACTAGAAAATAGAATGAAACGTCATAAGTTGCATAGTTCCAAGTAGTTGGTTTTATGGACAGAAGCCGGCAAGAAATTTCATGGATAATGGATATAAAAATAATAGAGATTACAATATAGATTAAACTAATTGTAGTAAAAGATATTATCATTTCGGCCGAATGAAGTCCACTGCTGGACACGGGCCTCGCCCAAAGATCACCACAACAACCGATATGGGTGTGTTGTGGGCTCATTGGGGGGTTTTGCCATAATCGCCACGCCTGGCGATTGCAGTTGAGTTTTAAATGTACTTGAAGGACGCTGCTGCCCATCCTCCGGCTAATCCCTTAGTCGACTTTTACGACACTCACGGGAGGAGATGGGGTGGTGGTATTCTTAGCCACACGGAATGTAAAAGATATATAATTAGTAAAATGTATTGAGTATTTTATGATAATACTGACCAAAATAATAATATCGACTTCTCGTGACCACGGTTAATGCAACTCGATCGAAACGTCGAGGTCACTCAAAATATGCTTTAGTTACTCATATTAATCTGTGCGCGAATAGACCCGATATTGTCTTAAAGTATTCAATTCGCGAAAGTTTTAGAGTAAAATGTAGAATGTGTTAAAAAGGAACGTACTACGAAAACTTAGTATTTGATTTGCTATGGTAGTTATCGCCTGACCCGTCTTCAAATTGGCAAATTTCACCCGTTAAAGAGCATGACGCATGGCATCAGCTTCGCTTAAGTTCAACCAATGGTAGGTGAACAAAAGACCCGATACACAACGCCACCACTAGCCAGACATTTTACTGAGCTTGAGAGTACAATACTCTCAGGCAACAGGCACGGACAATATAAGTAATACCTACTTATTAAATAATATATGGAAATATTAACTAAGTAAGTGAAAATACTAAGTGGGCGACTATTTATAGTCACTCGCTCAAATACTACCTTTATAATAATAAAAGGTTATTATTAATTTTAAAGAAAATATACTGTGTCAGTAGGTTATGGTGCGGCTGGGGTGGCCCTTGGGCCGAACTATGCCGCAAACGTGTACACACGAAATAAGTTTAGTCACTCACAGTCGCTCTTTTAAATACTACCCAATAATATAATATCATTTATGGCAATATGATTGATGCTCACATTTACAGTTTTGTGTGTATATTATAAATCAATGTTACAAGGAACAATAAATAACAGTAAAGCAATTTGTACTGAAAACCATTTCCAAGACTGAATTTTTCACATACGTGTGTATATGAAAAACCCTGGAGTAATTGAGTACCTACGTACTCAATAAGTGAATATCACTTGCTATCTCCGCGGTCGACACAATGTTAATTGCTACACAGGTCAACGTTTAAACGTGTGTTATAAATAACTCTGAAAAATGTTTTCATGAAAACGTGTTGCAATTTACGAATTGGAATTTTAAAAACCACTATTTCAACTTTCAATGCTTTCATGTAAATACTGAATACGGTATTGGCTGGAACGACGGACTGCCGGATATTCGATGGTGTCTTCGATATCTACTGATAAAACCGCCAATAGGCATAACATTCAGAATGTTGTACAGTGATGTGATTATTATTCCTTGTAATTCATTGTATAAGCTGAACTTGAGCCTCTCGCGTTCAGCTCCTCCTCTACAAGCTAATCAGCTGGTATGTTAGATTACAAAGGTTGCGGTCCAATGCAGAAAAGCGTACACCTCACCCCCGGCTAGAGGTAAGAAGAAGGACACCGTGGGGTTTTAGCCGGTTTGATCCCGGCATGCCCCTCCGCCCTACCCAAGGCGGAGGAAGTCCAAGAGGATAGCCCCACGTTAAAAAAAAACAAAAAAAGATTACAAAGGTTGTCTGTAAGAAATCGCAATAAGACCACCCATTGTACAATTACTGCTAATAGAACGATTCCTAGTAATTGTTTTTAAAATGGTGTACAATAAAGAATATTCTTTTCTATGTTAGTAGAGAGTTTACACATTCCTTATTCTTGCAAACCAATTGTTCAGGTAAATTTATCCGTTACTAATTCATTTTAACCGTAATATATTCTCAAAGAAACAATTTGTAAGCGCAGTTTTGCACCTATTAATAATACTGGTAACCGACAACAGCTGATTAGTATTCATGGTTCATTCCAAAAGAGGTCCATTTACTGGGATCAGTACGTGAGCGCGGCATATTCCCACTAATTTTATTTCTAAATGTTAATGCTACTTTAACAACGCTTATGAGATGCAAGATACGGATCGTCCAGAAATACGATAATTTAAATTTCTGATAGATGTCTGTTATTTTTTGTTTGGAATCCGGTGTGTAGAGGTCATCGCAGGTGGAGGGTAAACCACCTGCACTAACGTACCCAAGGAGGCAAGGAGGTTGGTGTCAGGCAGGCGGCCGACTGTAAAACCCTTTTGCCAAAACATTTGCAATCATCATCATATCAGCCAAAAGACAACCACTGCTGAACAAAGGCCTCCCTCGTAAACGACCAGTTACATGGTTGTCATTCTGGGGGGAAATTGCCAGTACTCACCCCGCCTGGCAAGCGGGTTGGTGAGCGCAGAATAACGGCTGTACTACATAAGGGACGCTGCTGCCCATCCCTATGTTTTAGAGTCCCTTAGTCGGCTTTTACGACATTCATGGTAGAAGAATGGAGTGGTGATATATCCTTAAGCCGGACACCTTTGCAATATGACTAACATATTCCGCCGACCCCAAGTAACTTGAGACCTGGACAAGAAGATGTCTGTTATTTTAGCGGTAAACTCTGAACAGCGTACATGCAATTTATTTTTAAACCACCATAAAAATAATTTCCGCCACATGCCGTTTATTTTATCATCAGATAGTAAAAAAAATAACTCGACAGCAGAATATCGTGATAAGATATACTGTCTTTTGAAAAGATCAGATCAGTTGGTGTCAATATATCAGTGAATAATACGGTCTCACACAATGCCAGATAAATAATTCACTCAGTATCTAAAATGAAATACACAATTGAAAACGCATTCCATTACTTGATAACTCTCGGGTGCAGGTGTACGTATATGACGGGCAGGAAAGTAAGTTGCTATATCCTCTATTAAGGCTCTTCTAGAACGAGTCAATGATAACCCATTTGGCAGATTGTAGATTTAGAAGGAACCTTACGTGACCTTAAAAATTAAAATATCGCGTCCCGTTCGTGGTATTATTCAACATGGCATAGCGAGTAAGGGCCCTGAGGATACAACTGCCGAGTGCTGTTCATCCTCTTAACATAATATCAGTCCTTTAGTCCCTTTTTAAGACACCCATATGAAGTGAGTGGGCCTATTCATTGAGTTTAACATGGAATTTAATACTTACGGCGCTGACATCATTATTATTTCAGGTGAAAGACTTCCCCACTGCTGGATATAGGCCTCCAAAATATCGTTACCATCGACCGGTCTCGGTTTGTGTTGTGTAACTACTCACTGGGGGGTATTGCCATAATCACCTTGCACGCTTGGCAGGCAGGCGTCTTGGCGATAGCAGTTGAGTTGTAACGCGGCTGCTCATCCTTGTGTTTATGCCTTAGTCGCTTTTTATGGCACCCACGATGTGAAATGGGGCGGTGTTGTTCTTAGCCGGCACCACACGGTCAGCGCTGATATAAGCTCTAAATAATGTACGGACTTTTAGTTACTAGTCATATTGGGCTTTCTATCAAATGCTTTAAATATAGCAATGTCTTAGATTTTCACGATTATTACACATTATAGGTAATAAAACACTTTTAAACGGATTCTATACTCGCTCCACAAAGTCTGCAGTGTGTGAAAATGCCTTAGGCAAACCCAACCATTTTCTTCGTTTCGATCAACCTCAAGAGAACCGATATGTACCTAGAATGTTTCGTGAGGCTATTGAAATTAAAAAACATCCTAATTTTAATAGAGAAGATGGTTGGCAGGTACCACCTGTTTGGAATCCAGTTATTAAAATAATAAAGACCCAAACAAGATACCGCACTAAGAAACATCAAGACACTGTGAGTGATTACTGCGTGCATCTAAACTAAATTTTGATTAAAATTGTACGGTAGTAAAAATTAAATAACTTTTTTAAATCTGTAACGACGCCTGTCACCTTAGTCATCCTGCGACCACGAATGCTGCAAAGTATTCGAAACGTCAGCGACCGAAATCAAAAATATACGCGATAGAATCCGTTTAAAAGTGTTTTATTATAATGCTTTAAATATCTCAACAAACAATGTATAATCTTTTTATATATCTATCTATCAGCCGTCGGTGCTAGTGGGAAGCAAGGCGCGATCCCTCTCGAACCACTCCAGTCGAGCACGCGCCTACAATGCGAAAAACCCGCCTTTCAGAGTATAAGACAAGCTACAGAGCGCGATTACGGTGGGGAAGTACCTATAAGCTGATGTATGTACTACAAGAATTTCTTCGGTACAGTGGTTTATTGCATTTTATTCATAGGTGACAGCACGACTGTCGATGTCAGGGGAGTGACAGCGACGATATCACTCGCGCATCACTACAATAAAGCACACGACTACCTCGTCACGTATCCGACTCAACCAGCTTCAGAGCGGAAGTATGACCCGTGGACATGTGTTAATTTAAAAATCTTTTTCATACAGGTTTGTCGCATTTTATTCATAAGTGATGGTTCAAAGTCAGTGCCCGTGAGGCCATGACGTGATCCCTCTTGAACTAGAGCACCGAACACGCGCCAACAATGTGACGCATCTTAGCGTAGAAACCAGTAAAAGAGCGGTTTTATTTATTTATTCTTCATGTATAAGATATACTTTATGTTTTTTAAATCATTTTTATATTTTTGTTTTGATGAAATTAATTAAAGTTTAGCCTTAGTTTAGCTGGAGGATGGGCAGCAGCGTCTTTCGAGTACATTAACAACTCAACTGCGATCGCCAACCCGTCTGCCACGTTCGGTGCAAACCGGATACAGCCACGACGCAGATTTTAAACTTTTGGTCAGATGGGGGACCTCTGGGTTCGCGGGTGCGTAGATTGGGGAATCTGCGTGTCCACACCAAGCGACCCAAGAGAAGACGGTAGCACGCATGTGATCACGCGCTGCCGTGGGACGCTTTGGGGGATCCTTTACAATCCCCCTGGGGGGGTGACCGCTTTACAGTCACCCTCTCCGAGATGTGCCAATAGGCGTGGCACCAGTGGGCGGCTCTAGTGTGATCATACGAGGACCTGGAGCCTTCCTTAGGTGCCGAAGATGACCGCTCCATTGGTTTTAGCCGGTAGGAGTCTGGCATACCCCTTCGTCCTTCCCCGGGGCGAAGCAAGTTCATGAAGAAATTCCAATCGCACCAATAAAAAAAAGGTATTTGTCGACAGTTTTATCGCAATGAGTTCAATTAAAATTGATACGTAGCGAATCGGCAGCGCGTGATAAAACCTAGTGATTGTATCCTCTGTGGAGCGTGAGTGGTGGTAACGCATGGCGTCACTTAGCTATATTTTCGCCCACCAAAGGCTATTCTGTAAGAACTCACTAGCAAACTCACTTCTATATTCGAAGTGAAATCTCTAATACCGTATAGTTCATACTACTTTTCACTGCGGATTCATAAATGAGTATGCTTCACAAGCAAATTCACTTCTGAATCTGCAGTAAAATCTCTAACTTTGTATTGTTTTTACTACTTTTCACTGCGGATTCGAAAGTGAGTTTGCTAATGAGTTCTTACTGAATAGCACTGCTGATCCCCGCACCTGCACCATTTTGTCGCGATGCAGGCGTATCGTCTGCACCGATCGATTGATGAATCGATTCAACAACGTTTAGCATCAATTCAACCGCGCGTTTGCATAGACGCCTACAAATCGCCAGTGCCGCGATGCATCGCTGCAAGTAGTTCACAGTGTAGACTTTGTTCAATACTATAATTAGTTGTTTAACATCTAATAAGCACCACACTAGAATTACGGAGAGTTAAAACGGTTGATTTCCTATAGCAAGAAGATATCCGCTTACGGCTGATATGCGCTTCTATAACCAGTCTTTGTACTCAAAATGAACGACACTACACTTCTTTGTACCGCTACTTATCACACATGGGACAGACAATGCTTTTCTCAATATTGATTCATTTTTCTTTAAATATTCACATTTAAATTTATTTTAAAAGATAGAGGGACAGAAAACAATATAAAAATACGCAATTATTGGCTGCTATTAATTGCCACAAGATGGTTTTTATATCACTAATACGTTTTATTTGTTTGGATGTATACTTTTTTATAAACTGTCATTATGTTCTTTGGAAATAAAAGATAAAACAATGGCGGGCTGTTTGACAAAAGGACATTTGCAAAGACTGCAAGCATTGCACAATTATGTGTTACAGAGGTAGCTACACAATATAGCGTTCTTTTTCAGTCTTAATATGGGAAGTTACATTTATTACAATGTCTCCTGCTTACATTAAAAAAAAAAAATTGCCGTGGAAATATTCAGATAGTTGAAAATAGCTTGAATTTTTATTCTGATGCTTTTTACTTATTTTGAAAAAATACATAATCAATCTCATACGGTCGTCAAGGGGTTCACATATTCGTGTTTAGTTTTTCAGTACTCTAGATAATAACAGTAAATAGTCACCACAAAAGTTTACCAACGATCTAATCTTATATGGAAGACACAATGACTATCGATTCTGTCAATGTATGTCGTTTGTCAGGAAAGCAAGTCACCAAAGTATATATAGGTAAGTAATTGCTTGCTAGCGTAACAGCCTTGTTAGTCTAATGACATGTATTTATCGCTTAATTGTAAGTTTATGTACTTATGCATTTAAAGGCGAACTGTAATCGTTAGGAAATCGTTGCGAACTTTTTACGGCATCCCACTTGCATGTATTTTTCCTGCATTTTAATTCAGTTCACGTTCATTCGAACAAGTATTGGTCTGTCCTAGATTGGGCCCAGAATGGGCATTCTCCTTTATGTATAATATCAAATATGGTCTACAGATTGACAGTTGTTTGGGTCTTGGTGATGTGAGATTTACGTCTGTAAACTGTACCTATGACACAGGAGAAATACTAGAGTAAATATTAGTTACCACCTCCGTTATCATCATCATATCAGCCAAAAGATAATGAAGATAAAGAAGAAGAAAGACTGCTGAACAAATCCTCCTACATAAACAGCAGAATAGCTGCTGTGCCACCGAAAGGACGCTGCTGCCCATACCTCTGGTTATGAGTCCCTTAGTCAGCTTTTACGAAATCCACGGGAGGAGATGGAGTGGTGCTATATTCTTAATCCGGACACCACACGGATTACATCCGATACATACATTATATAATGCTAAAATCGATGACGTGATTACTCAGAGCAATTACTGTTTCTTACTCAAATAGTTTCAGATAATGTGCAACAAAAATATGAAAAATTGAAAAGTAATTTTGAGAAATCGTCAATAATGGGTGTATCGAAGCCATAATATATACATTTTATTAAAACAGCGAGTTTATTTTTATATCAAGATGTTATCTGCAGTGAAAGTGCGCATTCATGGGGTGCAAGATGATAACTGGGTATAAAGGACAAAATCAACCAGTATCGGTGTCTGGTAAAGTTATAGCAACGTATTGGAGAGTATTCATCAAGAGAAAACAGCTTGATAGAATCAGATACACGAAGAACAAGGAAATGGAAAATTTTCGTTTGGCACAATTTTTGAAAGAACTATGAAATTGGACTTCTGGGGTGGAAAGCCTGGTGACCTGAAATACAGGCTTCAACCTAGTTTAGGCACCAGTCTCCCACAGTAAATTTTAAAACAAAAACAATGTTCCAATATATACCAATATTGATGTGATAGATATTTCCATATTGACCCTTCTTAATGGCTCGTCCCGTATGTATATCAATTACATTATAATCTACAAAACAAATGAAATACAAGCTACACCAGTCCAACCCCACAATTTTTTATTGGGGTTACAACATAACCGAACGCTACTGTGATATTAATATTGAAATACAATATTATGTTACTACGTTTAATCATTGCATATCAATTTATTATTATGAATCAGTTAATATTATTGCAACGATCCGGTGCCGCCCGCATATTGAGTTACATTATCAGGTTGTAAATATGGTTACATTAATTAATTGCATCAAAATTATATCATTTTACGCCGACACAATATAATGCAAAATTATCCTGCTGCCTATACGCTAATCGGTAGATGGCGGCTTGGCGCTTATCAATGTATTTATTTTTAATAATGCAGATATAAATGGTGTGTGGGATATCTATTTTCTGCTTGAATTGGTATTAAAGGTCACGCTGCCGTCTGATGGCAAAACGCGGTAACTGCATTGTTAAAGGATTTGCAAATACAGCATCTGAGAGCAAAACGCAGTAATTGCAATGTTTAACGGCTTTGCAAATACAGCGTTTTGCCAACCGACACGACGGCAGCACGGTCCCTTGATTTTTTTTTTTAAACATTGCACCACACTAGGATTTCTCCTGTGTTGTGGGCGCGTTTACAGACATGAATTCCACATACAATACACCCAGACCCGAAACAACTACCTGCAGATCATACAAATATTTGTTCCGTGTGGGAATCGAACCCACGACCCGGAGCGCAGCAGCCGACTGTATCAGCCACTGCACCAACCGTGCCGACATATGGTAAGTATCTACTTATTTATTTATATATTTTTCCGTAAGGATAATGAAAGTTAAAAGACATCAAAATGGTATATAAGCAGAGACCATATTCTAGTCTAAAGTTTCCATGTCTAAATTACTCTCCTAATCTGCAGGGCTATTATAGGTTTCATTCATTCGAATTCTGAACATACTTCGGTGTGTTGTCAGCGCGACTCCATAAATCGACATCAAGAGGTCGCATGATCGCATCCAACTAATTGTGGTCTGATAAATCAGGCGGTTGATTGGATTATTATATATTAGTATTAAATATCTAACTTCAAATAATAACACATTTATTTTCCTCAGTGTACGGTGGCATACTTTGAAAGTTTGCAAGGTAAACAGTTGCAACCATAAAGTGCGTATATATTTCCAGTACACAAACGGGCAGCTGTTTACGTTTAGGTAAGTTATCATTCTGCACTCATCAAATGTTAACATTAACTTGTTATCTTGTATGTATGAGTTGAGACTAGCGACTGCAAGAAACGGGTATCTGCCATTCTTTTAGACATTCTTTAGTTATCCTTTCTTATTCTTTTCAAAAACGATGCCCCGCACTGGTATTTCTTCTGTATTGTGTTATTCTGTAAGAACTCACTAGCAAAAATTAATTCTGAATTCGCTGCGAAATCTCTAATATCGTACTATTTTTCCTACTTTTTACTGTGGATTCATAAGTTAGCTTGCTTCTCTAGCAAACCCACTTCTGTATCCGCAGTAAAATCTCTATATTTGTGATGTTTTTACTACTTTTCACTGCGGATTTAGAAGTGAGTTTGGTAGTGAGTTCTTACAGAATAGCACTAAAGTTTATAGAAATAAATCTTACTCGTGCACTCACACTCAGATCCAGAACAACTACCTGTAAGCCGTACAAACATTCCCTTCGTGCGGGTATCGAACCGAGGACCCGTAGCGCAGAGAGCTAGCTAGCGTCTTAGGGTTAACGGTTGCCGCGAGGCTCCTGGCAAGAACTAGTCACCTTGTCGCGGAGTGCCTCCCTCCGTGTTTCCTTCCCGGTTAGCTCAACTGGGAGGCTCTCTCCACGGCAGCAAGTAACGGTGTTCAGTTAGCGAGATCAATTGTTATAATGGTATATTGATATTCACAACTTCAACACTCCATGCTGATGATTATATAAATTTTAAAATATAGCTGATATCACAATTTTAAGCTAGTTAAAAATAAGTAGTTGGAATATTGCAGGAGACTATTGGTCAGAGCGATAGCTGTGTGTTGAACCACTAGCGTTCAGGATCCAATGTTTCATGATAATAATCAAAATATCAAGAGCGACTCTACGTCTCAAATTCAAATTTTGATTTGAGTAAAGAATGAATCGTGAGGGGGACAGTGATGGAAATAAAAAGGTATGAAGTTATGAAAGAGGTTGATTGAAATGATGATGAAGGATGACTTCGTCACAACCTCTTTGTTTTTTGTGGTTGCAGTTAAAGGCGATGTCAAGGTATAGGCAGCAGCATCCTGCTGTGCGCTGATAACAACAGCATGCTTGGGTGATTCTTGTAATATTGCCACGTTAATTGTAGAATCAGACGGCTCATGGTCAGCAGCACAGCAGTGGACATTTACTGGCCGGGTTGACAACTTGTGAGAACTACGATACATTATCAGAAAAAACTTGATACTAAACGCATCCTCAATGTTATTACTTTACACTACTACTGCCAAAAAAACAGAAACTTTTAGAAAATATACCATACCAATAAGGAATAATAAAAAGAGCAGACTTGTTGTAATTCATATCTCGGCCAACACCTGACTCTATACATATTTAAGAGGTTCTTGATGGTATCAGAGTATCGAGCGGACGGTTGGCTACGCTGCATTCAACTCGGTTTGGCGCAATGTGCTTAAGAATTGCCAAATCTTGCGAAGCATTCAGGGGTTACCTGACGTAATATTTTATGTCTTACATACGAATCTTGGGTCTTATGGGCAGTTTAAGTGTCACTTGGGATTCCGTTACTTCAACTTTCTCATTCTATATCACAGTTATTTTTACTGCCAGTACTTTAGGAGCATCTAAAATCCTTTCCTGTTTTCATATTAAGTTTATGTGTTTATATATTTAATATTTTATGCACTAAAACTGTACAGAGGCGGAGTTAATGCAATTAGACATTTCCTACCAGTCGACCTTAGCGTGATGCAGAGATAAAACACAGGTGCACAGACAGCGTAATTGTGAGTAGTCAAATAGCGAATGGCAATTTACACAAGACGTTTTAAATCGTTGACATAATATCAACATACGGACATGTATGATAATAAATCAATGCAATAATAATATATACATATTAATAATTTATTATAGGAAGGACTATCTATACATCTTCCATACAAATAAATAAAATTGAAGTGTCTGTTTGTAATGACAAAATAAGAGCTTTTTACTAAATGCAAATGAAAGTATATACGGTACATATAC
Source organism: Diloba caeruleocephala (assembly GCA_947459985.1). NCBI lineage: Eukaryota > Metazoa > Arthropoda > Insecta > Lepidoptera > Noctuidae > Diloba > Diloba caeruleocephala. Next base: position 6,966,464 of record OX381621.1, on the reverse strand, counting down.
CAAAAATACATTTTAAATTTTTTTGTCTGTCTGTCTTTTTGTTCCGTGTAATCTCCGAAACGGCTGGACCGATCTTAACGGGACTTTCACTGGCAGATAGCTGATATTATAAGTAATAACTTAGGCTACTTTTACATTAAAAAATAAAAATAGTAAAATCGAATATACCTACCTATATGCTTAAGTAATCAAATAATCAATAACTTTGTATTTATTTTAAATTAAACAGCGGGTGAAACCGCGAGGCCCAGCTAGTATACATATATAACTGTCCGTGAACTCACCAAAGGTCTTAGCAGAATACTAGAATGCTGCTTCATCAGCGAGTAGCACAATGCTGAGCTAAGTTCCATTTTTGTCTCTCAGGTGACATCACACTAATCTTATAAAATTTCCTATTTTTTTTACTGATCACGCCATCTTTTACCTAATTGCCAAAGTGTGAGAGCAAAATAAATGAGTAAGAAAACTCACTTATTAATATAGATATGATTCTGCAAAAGAATTCAGGAGGTATTTACTTAGTTTACTTTTAGAAGAGTAGCGACTGGTAGCCATCCAGATTTCAAGAGGAAGGGCATTCCACAGAAGAATATATTGGACAAAGAAAGAAGAGTGCATCAAGTTGTATACATATTTGAGTGTAACGGCTTTCAAATTATAGGTTCTTTTGGTTAAAACTACAATTTGGCTTATAGTTTTCTGATAGAAGTTCTTTATACTACCTTTGGGTGACCTAAATGGCTCACTTGTCTTGTTCTGTTATCATTGGTCAAAGTTGTTCAATAATGTTTCATGTATCCACTCACACACGCAACAATCTCCATGCTAGTATTGGGGATCGTTTCATGGCTTCTCTGTGTGGATGCCAGTAAGCCAACTAGATAAATCCCTATTGCGTACGTCGGCTTAGGTACTGCAAGAACTCATTATCTATACAAATAAATAAAATTGAAGTGTCTGCTTGTAACGTCAAAATAACAGCTTTTTACTAAATGCATATGAAAGTATTTACGGTACCTATAACAAAAAAACCATTTTTAAAGTTTTTGCCTGTCTGTCTGTTTGTTCCGGGTAATCTCCGAAACGGCTGGACCGATTTTGACGGGACTTTCACTGGCAGATAGCTGATGTTATAAGGAATAGAAGAATAGAAGAAGAAAACTAAGGCTACTTTTATTTTAGAAAAATCATTAGGGTTCCGCGCAAAAAATAAAAAACCCTTGAAATCCAATATATATATTCTATGTCAAGTGTCTATGTCGAAGTACTCTAAGTTTCTTTTAAATAAAACGAGGGTGAAACCGCGGGTCCCAGCTAGTTTGCAATAAAACTCAATAAGTGCATCTGATGGATGATTAAATTCGCCACAAGGAGTTACTACAAACAGTGATCAGATTTTTGCTTACTTGATATCGTCAAGTGGCTAAGTCGATCGTTATTTGTGCGATTCTCGTTTTCGAAACCTAAAACACGTTGCATCAAGAAACTTGATAATAAATGAGGTGCGGATGCAAATGTATACAGAACTTTACCTTGAATTCATTAAGCTGTCACCCCAATGATATTATACCATAGACATGTTACGTCCATATGTGCATCAAATTTAAATTAAATCGGTCCAGTAGACGGACAGACAGACAGACACACGAGTGATCCTATAATGGTTCCGCCGTATTTTGCTTCGGGCGTTCGAAACCTTAAAAAATAGTAATGTACTTTATCTTATTATTTAATGTTGGATTTTAAAGACATTGTGGCAAAAGGTCATCAATTTTGTTTACAGCCAAAAAAAACCGCATATATGGTTATTCATCCCTAGCTTTAAGCTGATGTTATTAATAAAAATATTATTTATTGATTGGTTGGTTGTGTTTACTTGTCATAAATAAATGAAAAGTGTGTTAAGAGTTCGTCCAAAACTAATTACGTTTTTATCTCAGAATGTTGTTTTATCAGTTAATGACTTCTTGTAGTAAGCCAACGATAACAGGTACATACATTTAATTAAAAGCGTATACTCGTAATAAAAAGCAGAAGTCTATTATTAGCAAACATTAGTTTATTCTTATGATTAAGGCAGAAATAATAAATATTTGTATATATATCTGATATCTGGCGGTCGAGTACGCTGCCGAAGATTGCACTTGTACAAATATAAATTACACTTCATTATCGTGACGTATAGCAGTGGTACTCAACCTGCGGTTCTCCTTTTCTGTGTGGCCTATCGTACTTTCCTGACGAGCCCGGTGTGTGATATACCTATAGATGGTGATTCCTATGCATGTTTTTTTCAATCACTTATTAGAGTCAAAATGTATGTGTGATAATAATAACTCAGGGTTTGTCCTTGAACTCAAATGAGAATCACTACTGTCATCAATGTCATATCAACCTGCATTTAACACAGACCCGCAACTTTTTGCTTTTAAAATTCTCAAAAAACAAAAAACCCCTCACTAGGATTTCTCCTGTGTCGTTATTTTATGACTGTTAAAGTACTAATTGCAGTCATAAATTTTACACACACTACATCCAGACTCGGATAAACAACCTGCAGATCATACAAATATTTGTTCCGTGCGGGAATCGAACCCACAACCCGGAGCGCAGCAGCCGACTGTATCAGCCACTGCATCAACCGTGCCGTTCGTGGAGTACGTTGTATCTGACACAGCACGACTACCTCCGCTCGGGGGAAGGGCGAAGGGGAATACCGGCTAAAACCACTGCAGGTCCTCGTAAGATCACACTAGAGCCGCCCAGTGGTACCTCGCCTTTAGACGCATCACGCAGGAGATGACTGTAAAGCGGTCACCCCTTCTAGCGGAGGGAATGCGACTGTAAAAAGGTCACCCCCAGGTACTTCTCGGAAAGGATTGTAAAGGATCCCCCCTAAGGCTTGCTGAGCGCTGTTCTACGCACACGGCACACGGCGGCACGTGGCCACGTGCGGGTCGCCGTCTTCCCGGGGGTCACTCGGTACGAGCACGCAGACTCCTCAAACTGCGCGCCCACAACTTCCAAGCCCCCCCACCATGTAGCGAAGGCAGGGGGCTAAGGCGTATTGGACCTGGGTACCGGGGCGGTTGTAACTCCGGCGCCGTCTCGTCCTTCTCCGTGAGGGATCGGCCCTCTACCGATCCTTACTACCTAAGGCTAAGTTCGGTTTATATATTTCCGGGACGCTCTCCGGGACAACCTTGGCATTTGTGTGACAGCCAGACCGATGGCTTAACGTGCTCTCAAGCACGATGAAGTCTTGGTATGTAACGAATGGTCACCCGCTTACCCTCGCAGATTGATGGATGCATCACAGATTGATGGATGCATCGCAGCACACCGTGTGGTGTCAGCTATGAGTTGCATCATCCCTTCTCATCCCGTGGGTGTAGTAAAAGACGACTATGATTAACCGGACGTTGGGCAGGAGTGTCCCTCGAGTACACTAATTACAGCTGAACTGCAATCGCCAACCCTGCCAAGCGTGGCTATTATGAAAAAGTCTTCCCAATGAGCAAACGCAAACCCAGACCGGTCTTATCATCGGTCTATCAAACCAGAAACGGTCACTATTGCCGCAATTAAAATATAAAATAATTTGTACAGTATTTTCTTTATAAGAAAAATACCCACCGTCTGCGGCTTGCAAAATAAAAAAAGTTGAGTACCGCTGTCGCAAAGTGTAGTTCGCATTTTGAGCATGCCGAGTACTTTCTGCCCGTTCTAATTAGCCACAGTCAAGGATAACGATGAGGTCGCAAACGACTTTTATGAATATTCATCTCCTAGTGATCGATTTTCTAGACATTTTTGGCCTTCTCATTTGGAAGACGCCTTGTTTACGGGGCTCCCTTTGAAACCGTTTAACAGCTAATTCAAGGTTGTGTTGGAATTATTATAATTTATTTATTACTAACAATAATATAATATCTACGTAATAATTTCCGTATGGTGTTCGGATTAAGAATATCTCTACTATATAAATAATAATAATCCACTCTATCTCTTCCCGTGGCTGTTGTAAAAGACGACTAAGGAACTCTAAACCAGAGGGATGGGTAGCAGCGTCCCTTCTGTAGAACAGTAGTTATTCTGCGCTCACCAACCCGCCTGCCAAACGCGTACTGGCAAATTCCCCCCCAATATGATGACACAATTGTGGAAATCTATGGGGGAGGCCTTACTGAACAGTATTGGACGTTGTATGGCCGATATGATGATTACTAACAACGGCGAGCACAACGAAACGATTGGCGCAGGTGAGGATTAAATTGCAGAAGTGACAAATATTTGTATGATTTACAGATAGTTGTTCCGGGTCTGGGTGTTTGTGCATGTGAGATTAATGTCACTGTACTCACGACACGAGAAATCCTAATGAAGGACATAGTTGTTAAAAAAAAGAGAAATTTGAAATGCACTCACTATACGAACGAATTAACTGGATGATAATAAATAACATAAGTAAAGCTTAATAAAGTAGCAATAAAATTGGTCAGTAAAGTTCTAGATTCTGGTGAATCGACGCCATTATTTTTCACGTGTCTTTTTTAATTCGTTGTGGTGTCCGGATTAAGAATATAGCACCACTCCCTTTCCTCCCGTGGATATCGTTAAAGGAGACTGCGGGACTCTGGACCATGGGCTACTGTTACCAGCGTTGCGTCCAGCGTCCCTTCTGTGTAACAGTAGCCATACACTGTACTCACCGAGTCACCGACCCGCCTGTCAAGCATGGTGAGTTTTGGCAAGTTCCCCCGAAAATGACGATAAAATTGTGGAAATCTATGGGGGAGGCCTTCGTTCAGCAGTGGAAATCCTTTGGCTTATATGATGATGATCATGACGATTTTATTATCACTGCTAACCTGTAGTACTAAGATTATATTATAGCGATAGATTTTTCACTCATTACTCAAATTCCCATAACCCAATCGAGCTGACATTTTGCAAGGGTTTTAGTTTATATGACATTAAAAAGTATCAATACCAAGTAGATGATTATGATGACGTCGTCGTAAAGCAGTTATTGTAGCGGTACCCACACGCGCCGTCGAAATAAAAACGGTACTTTTCACGGCAAAGTTTTGCAAGGTATATTACTTTTTTGGTTTCATCCAAATTTAATGACGAGTGAAAGTGTTTCTTTAAACCTACTTGCTTAAATAGAGATCATTTCATTTCGTTATTAAAATTTATATATAATCTAGAAATGCTATTGTAGAGATATTTCTTATTTCTTCTAAATTATTTTGAGGGTTTTGCTGTGGTAGAATTCTCGTCTCTCCCGGCTTACCATTGAGCTGAAGATAACATTCTGGTGGCAAAACGTGATGATAACATTTATCATTTTTCGCGGGCGCAGGTGCCGCCGCTACACTAGCTACAGAGCATTGGTGATACTACAGGTCGTTTTCAATTTCCTAGATCTGAACCATAAATGGCAAGTAAAGCGACAAGTTTCGGTCGATCTAAATGGTATAAAGTCACGCATCGAACGTGCCCACCCTTGTTGATGACACATACCGATGACATCATAAACAGTGATTTTAAATTACCTGCATCTCATGGTGACAAAATTCCGGCATATGTCGCGTATTTTATGCGAGGACGCCACGTAAATGCATAAAAAAATATGTATTTCCGTAGTAATATACACTCGGCACGTTTTTTTTACCTGGTGGTAATATATCACGGCCTTCATCCGCCCCGGGGAAGGGCGGGGTATAATAAAATATGTCCCAGGAGGTATCAGCTATTAAAGGAGAACGTAAGTATCGGACATGTACAAAAAATCGTCCTCGAGGATTTTGGTCTATACACAAGAAAAAAATTATAGCTAACCATTCTTGCTAATCGAAATTCTATTTAAACCAATTTTTTTATAGGGTTATGTACTCCAATGGTAAAAATGGAAACCTTATAGTTCGATCAAATATCTGTGGCATATGTCCAGCCGTGGACTGATGATGATGTTGATGAACCGGGAGGGTAACGGCTTATATTACATATATTGTATATAATGCACACTGTACTGTACACCGGTAGAGTACTGTAGTCTGGTTTGTACTGTAGAGGGTGTTACTCCCTACCGGGGACGCGGTAAGAGGAAGGACACCGTGGGGTTTTTACCCGGTTTGAGTCCGGCATGGGCTCCGCCCTTCCCAAGGCGGAGGAAGTCCGTAAGGATTTCCCCACGATAAAAAAAGGGGGTGTCACTCGACTCAAAAGCAAAGAAGCAGTGGCAGTGGATGTTGAGGTATAGCCTATATTATTTATCACAGTAAGAAATGTAGGTCAATATTAGCGTAATATACTTACTATATTAAATTCACTAACAGTATTTGCCTGTTGATTTTCATCTCAAGGATGTACCTGAAATAAAAGAGACCGTTACTATAGAGCTGTAACTACAACTCGTTCTCAGAACTAAAATTAAACTTACCGCTGCCTAACGCATCGTTTAAGTCTAAAAAATGTTCACTGCTGGACAAAAGCCTTCGCCAAAGATTGTCACAACGACTGGTATGGGTTTGTGTTGTGTGCTCATTGGGGGGTTTTTGCCATAATCGCAGACGGGTTGGCGATCGCACTTGAGTTATAAATATACTCGAAGGATGCTGCTGCTCATCCTTCGGCTAATCTAAGATGGGATGGTAGTATTCTTAGCGGGCACCTAATATTAAATAATATTTATAGATTTTATAAAAGGAAATGCTGTCAACATGAACCACTAAAAGCGTCCGTGTGGTATTAAGAATATAGCACCAATTCATATCCTACCGTGGATGTCGTAAAAAGCAACAAACACCGAAATTATAATCAATCAAATCCAAAATCTTTGATGTTAAGATTTTGAACTTGATCTGCTTTTGTGTTAAGATCACATTTAACACAATTAAATTATAGTCTAAAAAACAAAAAGACACGCTTTTTGTAGATAACCGAACTAAAAAGTAGAAAATAATTTTCAATAAGTTTAAAATAACAATAGACAGATTAACGGCACGGTTGGTGCAGTGGCTGATACAGTCGGCTGCTGCGCTCCGGGTCGTGGGTTCGATTCCCGCACGGAAAAATATTTGTATGATCTGCAGGTAGTTGTCCCGGGTCAGGGTGTATTGTATGTGGAATTCATGTCTGTAAACGCACCCACGACACAGGAGAAATACTAGTGCGGGGCAACGTTTAAAAAAGAAAAAGATTTTATTAACTATAATTTATGTTCAATTTTTTTGTGTGGCAACTACAAAATAACGTTTTTTTTGTTTAGCGCATGTCTGAATGTCCATAGTCTCAATAACTCCGGGTGGTAATTATGTACCCAAGCATCTTCCTTTCGATGTTCAAGTTAACAAATTCTCCCTCCATTACGGATAAAATCAACAGAAGAATGAGACACTATTCGAGTCTCATCGCACTCTTGCCGTGGAAAATTTAATCGACATCTTATGATGTATTATTTTTTGTGCAAGTTTGTGTATGTCGATAAAATTATAATTTAATCTATATCGCTAATCTGAGGATCCTGGCGAGGATAATTGGACAATCTATTTAAATGATTGCATTGTCATCGGTCCTTGATAAGTGTGCGAAGTTTCAAATCAATCCGACGTAATGAAGGGGATGAAAATCGAGTTAAAAACATCTGTTACATAGATACATACCAAGCTAATAAAAGCGTGTTACAAACAGACAAATCAACAATCCCAAATTAGATTGATTATTAATTTCAGCCGTAAGGGACGCTAAACCAGAGTGATGGGCAGCATTCTGTGGAACAGCAGCCATACTGAGGTCACCAGGTCACCACCATTGTGTCGTCATTTTCCCCCAAAATGACGACACAATTGTAGAAATCTATGTCCCCCATAGATTTCTACAATTGTGCCTTCAGCTTGGCTGATTTAATATGATGAAGACTTAAAGCGTCTGCTGTAAATTGCATCCCGCATATTGCGGGCCGCAGCTCATATTAGATCATAAACTGAAGTAATAAGTACACCAGACAATTTGTATACTATTTTTAGGCAAAGAAATGTATATGCGCCCACTGATCGGTAAACGATCGGCGAAGGTTAAGCAACGCTCACCGCGGTTAGTCTATGGATGGGTGACCGCATAACGGTATATGAACTGAGTATCTCCATGCTTCGGAGAGCACGTAGAATCGACGGTCCCGATTGTTGTCATTAGAGGGCAGTCATTAGCTAGGAGGCTTTTTGGCGGCTTTAACTCACACTCTAACACTAACACTCACTAACCAAACGAAAGGAAGAAAAGGCAAAGAGAAATAACATAAGACCTTCGGATTTGTATAAAAACCGAATATTGGAGTTATGTGACGCCTCTAAACATTTGTTGCGAAGATAAAAACTTTATTGTTCCAAACATGGCGCCATTAGCCGTACATAACGAATTTACATTTAGTTCTCTTCTATAATACGTTATGCCATTTCTATAAAAATATCGAAATGTCCGCGTAAAATAACAATGGTTAGGTATGAATCGTAACCGAATATTATGTTACTCAAATACACCCTCATAGTCTCTTGTTTGATGACATTATTCAGGTCGTGCTATTGTGTGCTTTATTGCATTGTGCTTAGGGAGTTTTTATACTAAATATGGCATCAATTTATATTCTTGACAATGTACACAATAGAAGCCTAAGGACAGCCTTTCAATAAAAATGCGAAATATAAATATCGGGGGTCTTAATAAGATATTTAGGGCGAATCTCGGTAACGGAACTTTTTTGTACTCTTTCTTGATTAATTACAAAAATATTCAACCGTTTGTGACCCTCTTTTACCGCGATGGAAATCCTCCATGGACGTCTTCTGCCATGGACTTATTTTTAATTTTTTATACATTTTGGTGACGAGACGAGCTAGTCCTTCGCCTGGTGGTAAGCGACACACCTGCCCATAATAATTAGAGTGCTACCCAGGACTGGTCGGCCCTTCTAACCAGAGCATAGTAAATTAGTAATGTCTAAACTTTAACCACTACTACTTAGCGGCGAATATCTGGCACTGGGATCCCAGTGGAAATTCATCATAAATGTCCTCCGCCCCGGGGAAGGGCGAAGGGGCATGCCGACCTCCTAGTGGTTAAAACCACTGGGGCGGTTATCTTTGGCTCCTAAGGGGCTTCAGGTCATCGTATGATCACAGTAGGGCCACCCACTGGTGCCACGCCTATAGGCACATCTCGAAGTGTGTGACTGTAAAGCGGTCACCCTCCCCGAAGAGATTGTAACGAATCCCCCAGAGCTTCACTGTGCGCTGTGCTATGCTGCGCACATGGCGGCGCGGGACCACATGCGGGCATGCGGGGTTGGTACCTACCTAGCCACCAGTAAACTTGGACTTTGAGGACGGCGAGGGGTGGTTCGGACTCTTAGCGGATTAAATACCATTTAGATACCAATTATCTATTTATGATTTATCAATTAACGGCAAATGGCTTTCTGAGCTGCGTGTCGCGGGTTCGATCCCCGCATGGACCCAATATTTGTAAAATCGACAGATAGTTGTTTCGGGTCTGGGTGTGCATGTGAGCTTTATGTCTGTAAACTGTATCCACGACACAGGAAAAATACTAGTATGGGACGTCGTTTAAAAAAACACTGCCAATAGTAAAAATCCCGTTTTATCCTTTCGATAAACCCATTTTTGGTGGCAAATCGGGTAGCTCAAATAGTCAAAGTATTAATTGGCGTTTCAGTATTCAGCTGTAATTATATTAAGAGCATTTATTTCGTTTCGTAACTTGATAAGAAGCGCACATTTCTTCTCTCAATGTCCAAAGAATCTTACATTCAGTTATTGATAAGACTGTTGTAAATGCAATTGAAGAAAATTCATTAAAAGCTGAATCATAATTAATTGGAAAACAGATAACGTTACAAAAAAGGCAATCTGCATTACTACTTTAAAAATACTTCATAATTATTTCCATAAAAATTCTTGAGACGCGCGCTACTTAGCAAGGCGTCTGAAACATACCATCCTGGAAGCTTAGCGAAGTTGCTTCAAGAATTCGTTTGGCATCAAAGCCTTTAAGGCATATTAACGGTTCAAACCGGTATATACTGGTTAACGAGTTGGCGGACAAACATTGCACATTGAAACATTTGACTGAAAGTGCAGCCAGCCAGGGAATAGTGGGATATTTCGGGACCCTAAAATAACACACCTTTCAATTTACGCACTTCAATGCAAAGTGCCGAGTTGTGCCGGTTACGAATAGCACTACCCCATCTCATCCCGTGGTTGTTAAAGGCGACTATGGGATTATCCGGAGAATGGGTAGCAGCGTCCTTCGAGTACATCGCCAACCCGCCTGCCAAGCGTGGCTATTATGGCAAAACCCCCCAATGAGCACGCAATACACCCATATCGGTCGTTGTGGCGATCTTTGGGGGAGGCCTGTGTCCCGCAGTGAACTTTATTCGGCTGAAATGATAATGAAAATAATTAATGTAAAGTTCGGTGAGACAGTGTGGTCGCCAGCGAAGAATAGACGACTTCTCTCCACCCATTGTTATCGTAAAACGCTACTAAGGGTTGATATCAAGAGGATGGGCAGCAGAATCCTCCCACGTGCTAATAACAACATACCGCGGTCGGTTGCCGCCTGCGTGGTGGTGTATATGGCTATTTCCTTTAACTCGTTAAACGCCATGTAGGTACCGGTGACCGACTCTGTCGTGAATCTAGGCGCCGCGTTGGTCACAGGTGGCCAGACCTGTTTTCAAAGTGGATTTGTGCCCCGAAGGACGCGATAACTATATGTTTGGGGTTATACGATGGCTGGAGTGGCGCTGGAGATCATTTCTGATAACGTGGTTCTGTGGTGGCAAAGGCAAGGAGTTATAATCATCATCATCATATCAGCCATTTGTGGTGGTGGTTGTGGTTTGTGGTTTAAAAAAAAACGTTGCCCCATACTAGGATTTCTCCTATGTCGTGGGTGCGTTTACAGACATGAATTTCACACACAATAGACCCAGACCCGGAACAACTACCTGCAGATCATACAAATATTTGTTCCGTGCGGGAATCGAACCCACGACCCGGAGCGCAGCAGCCGACTGTATCAGCCACTGCACCAACGTATATTATACGTCCACTACTGAACAAAGGCCTCTCCCATACATTTCCACTATTGTGTCGTAATTTCGGGGGGTATTAGCCAATACTCACCACGCTTGGCAGGTGGAATGGTGAGCGCACGGTTACTGTTCCACAGAAGGGACACTGCTGCCCGCCCCTCTGGCTTAGTGTCCCTTAGTCACTTATAACGACATCCAGGGGATGAGATGAGAGTGGTGCTTTATTCTTAATCCGGACATCACACGGACACCAAATGCCTTAAATCGTTAATGTATTAAAATTCGAGAGTGATTTTGTTTTAGTTTAATATAAAGCGCGAATATGGGTTGCGGGTGACCGGCAAATTTGACCGCGTGGCGCCTTTGTAACGAAATCATACATCACAAAGCTACGACGGGCCCCGGTGACCTCGTGAGGTGTTACAGAAATATTTTTGGAACCATCCCTCAAATCAAAGCCTAACTAACACGAATGTAGATCAATTACATAAGCGCACTGAAAAAAACAGAATTACATTTTCATGTTTTTACTATGGCGTATGACGTGTTAAGACCGTACACTGTAGCGGTCACTGGGAGAGAGCAGGGATATGAGAGAATGTAAGGTTATTTTACTGTGTCCGCGATTTTATTTTATTGTTTATGAACGTAACTTTATTAAAACAAGTCTCATAACCAACCAACCAGTTCCGTTACCTGAACCTGCCTGACTATAGGTACTTTATTTGTAAGTACATGCTTTTCCAGCACATCGAACTATTTTTAAACTTCCAACAACCAACGCCGTTCTAACTTCTAATCGAAGTTTTTTTTTTTCTAATTTACCGTTGCCCCACTCTAGGATTTCTCCTGTGTCGTGGGTGCGTTTACAGACATACATTCCACATACAATACACCCAGACACGGAACAACTACCTGCAGATCATACAAATATTTGTTCCGTGCGGGAATCGAACCCGCGACCCGGAGCGCAGCAGTCAACTGTATCAACCACTGCACCAACCGTGTCATCAAAGTGATGGATATGTACAGAGAAGTGTGATTGAGTACCATACCGCGCATATTACAACCGCGGAACAAATACACACTATTTTTAAACCCATCCTGTTTTGTGAAAAATGGATTAATTACAAAGGTTTACCGTCATCTTCTATACTACTCCAGTGTTATGTAAACGAACCGATAAAATACACTAACACATTTATTCACTGAACACTTTGGAGCTATTTATTTTCCGCATATAGAATGTAGGTTATCTATAGTTTTATCAGAGACACATTTCACAAAACATTACTATTATTTTGTTTTTGTTAGTAACTCTAGGGTTACCATCTATGTAAGGAGGGAGGCAGGGAGGATGCCTGTCTAGGATGTACAAAATTGCAGATTTTTCAAATGCCTGTCGGTAGTAAAATTAATGGCGCGATTTGATAGTCAGTTTCATCCGGGCGGGCTGGCGGGCTTGCGTGACACCGCGAATTTCAAAAACGCCTGTCTTAGCATTGCGTCGGCCGCAGGCCTGTCTAAACCGTAAAATGCCTGTTAAATGCGGCAAATGCCTGTCAGATGTAACCCTAGGTAAGTCCCTATTGGTGTTAGCCGGCTAGGTAGGTAAAGGCTAGTGCCAAATATTATTGTGCTCCGGTTAGAAGGGCACTGTAGCTAGTGACATTACTGGGCATAAGAGACTAAATAACTTTACGTCTCGAGGTGACGAGCGCATTGTGATGTCATGCAGAACTAGTCCTGGGTAGCAGTGCAGTGGCTCATACAGTCGGCTGCTGCGCTCCGGATCGTGGGTTCGATTCCCGCATTGAACAAATATTTGTATGATCTACAGGTAATTGTTCCGGGTCTGGGTGTATTGTGTGTGGGATTTATGACTGTAAACTCACCAAAGACAAGGCTAAACGCAACATTACAAAGAAAATGTTATGGGCAGGCTTGAAGCTTACCATCAGGCGAATGACTTGTTCGTCTCGAACGAAAACTTTTAGAAAAAATGTCGAGTGTGAGTTCACCTTTACACGCGGTAGAAGTGACACTTTTTATTTTGGTTAATTTGTAAAAGATTACTATGGAGGTGGTAAACAAGAGAGAGAGAGAGAGAGAGAGCGATTGATCGACAATAGGGAATAGGGAAACTATAAAAATGTGTTTTATCTCATTCTCTCATAGCCTAAAACCTATGAATACATTTATAGTTGTCATTCTTTCGTTACATGTTTCGTTTCATAAAATCCAGTTCTTCCGTCCCAAAAGAAGTTTCACTTCAAAAAACATTCCTACTGGCATTATATATCAACAGATAGTTATTCAGATATTCTAACCTTTTACTTTACATGACATTTAGACATCGATAGGTAATCGAATTCACCGGATCATTTAAGCTGAAGGTTATTTTATAAATACACGAGCAAGGTTTCCTCAATTTCGTTAGCCCCCCTGGAAGCGATTCCGTAGACCGGAAACTATGCAGGATATAAGCAATTTGCAAGTTTATCAAATAAAGTAAACTCTATGAAATGTAATCACGATTCACGGGAGATTGAATCAACACACTGTGTTTCTGTTGTTGTTGTATCATTAGCATTCTTTTCTTAATGTAATATATTGTACTAGCTGTGCTTCGCGGTTTCACACGCCGTTTCATTTAAAATAAATCGGTATATTTCAATATAATTTAGAGGACTTCATCATAGAGAATTGACATATTGAGTATATAGTATTGTCTTGCTTGTTTTCGCGATTATTACACATTATAATAAATCAATAATACACGCGATTTAATCCGTTTAAAATTGTTTTATTATAATATAGAGTACATATATATATTGGATTTCATGGGGCTTTAATTGCGCGGAAACCTAATTAATTTTCTTTTTCTAAAATGAAAGTAGCCTAAGTTACCCCATATAACATTAGCTATCTGCCAGTGAAAGTCCTGTCAAAATCAATCCAGCCTTTTCGGAGTTCAGCTGGAACAAACAGACAGACAAACAGACAAAAACGGTAATCATTGTTTTTCTATTAATAGTACCGTATAAACTTTCATATCCATTTAGTAAAAAGTTGTTATTTTGACGTTACAGACTCTTCTATTTTATTTATTTGCATGTATGTATAGATTTTAACTGTGTACGCAGAGGCCCATGTTCAACAGTGGAGGTTTACGGGCTGTGCTGATTGCATTTAAAAGCAATTAATTATATAGGGTAAATTCGTTAGACTGGCCATAGTTTTTTTAAGCCTAAATAAAACTGAAAATATTGAGAGCTGATTATACTTTTATTTTAAAGAGAATCAACAATAATCGGTCTTTCGCTGTCCACGTTTAGAGCACATGTCAAAAAAATGAGTACAATTTTCATGTACCCACAGATCACAAATGAAACATTGAAGCCAATCTTCAATAAGGTGGTGACTCATCCGCATTAAAGACACAATTTTGACATTCAATAATTATCAATCAAAGTTTGTTCTAATAAACTAAAATAAGCATTTACTTCAACTCGTTTCATAACAAGACACCGGGCCATCGCGGCTTTCTTAATACGATATACGAATCATCATCATCATCATCATATCAGCCACAGGACGTCCACTGCTGAACAAAGGCCTCCCCCTTAGATTTCCACAACGAGCGGTCACATGCCGCTCTCATCCAACGACTCCCAGCGACCTTCACCAGGTCGTCTGTCCACCTCGTTGGAGGTCGTCCCACGCTGCGTTTTCCGGTGCGCGGTCTCCATTCGAGAACCTTTGTGCCCCAACGGCCATCAGTTCTACGAGCAATGTGCCCTGCCCATTGCCACTTCAGTTTACTAATCCTTTCAGCTATGTCGACAACTTTAGTTCTTCTACGGATCTCCTCATTTCTGATTCGATCTCGTAGAGAAATACCAAGCATAGCTCTCTCCATAGCTCGCTGAGTGACCTTGAGCTTTCTTATGAGGCCCATTGTGAGTGACCACGTCTCTGTTCCATATGTCATCACTGGTAACACACACTGGTTAAAGACTTGCGTCTTGAGGCATTGCGGTATTGTTGACGAAAAGACGTTGCGAAGTTTCCCGAACGCTGCCCAGCCGAGTCGGATTCGACGATTGACCTCTTTCTCGAAGTTGGACCTACCTAACTGGACAGTTTGTCCTAGGTAGACATACTCGTCAACAACTTCGAGAACAGAGCTCCCAACGGATATTGGGATGGGCACGACATGGGCATTTGACATGACTTTTGTCTTGCCCATGTTCATCTTAAGGCCCACCTGTTGGGAAACTCTGTTGAGATCATCGAGCATTGTGCTGAGCTCTTGCAGCGATTCTGCCATGACTACGATGTCATCGGCAAATCGAAGGTGAGTGATATACTCGCCATTGATGTTAATGCCGAATCCTTTCCACTCCAGTAGCTTGAAGGCATCCTCCATTGCAGCGGTGAACAGTTTCGGGGAAATGACGTCCCCCTGTCTCACACCTCTCTGCAATGGAATTGCCCCCGTGCTCTGTTCATGTACTCGGACCGACATGGTGGCGTTTCTGTATAAGCACTTCAACACTTCAATGTACCGATAGTCAATCTGGCACCGCTGCAGAGACTGCAGCACTGCCCAGGTTTCGATCGAATCGAAGGCTTTCTCATAGTCCACAAACGCCAAGCATAGTGGCAGATTATACTCCTCGGTCTTCTGTATAACCTGCCGCAGCGTATGGATGTGGTCTATGGTACTGAAACCTTTTCGGAAACCGGCTTGTTCGGGAGGCTGGAAGTCATCAAACCTGCGCTCGAGACGATTTGTGATGACCCTTGAGAACAGCTTATAAACATGGCTCAGAAGTGAGATGGGTCTATAATTCTTCAATAGGGTGTTATCACCCTTTTTGAAGAAGAGCACCACCTCACCTCTGTTCCACGCTTCCGGCGTTGTGCCCTCGAGTAAGACGGAATTGAATAGCTTCTGAAGGACTTTAAGTACCGGTGTGCCACCCGCTTTCAGAAGCTCTGTCGTAATTCCGTCTCCACCCGGCGCCTTGTTATTTTTAAGCTGTTTCAAGGCCATCCTAATCTCGTACAGGCTGATGTCCGGGATATCCTCGGTATAGTGTCGGGTTAGTTTGGCTCGCGGGTCTTTGTCAGAGCCAATGGTAGGTATACTTACCGAGGTGTATAACTGCCGGTAGAACTTCTCAATCTCTCTCAAAACCTCTGGCTTAGTCGACGCTACACTGCCGTCCTCGGTCTTCAGCTTCATAATACGACTTTGCCCAATAGACTTGTCTCTTGCGAACACTTTGGAGCCTTGATTCCGCTCAATCGCCTCTTTAACACCGTTGGTGTTAAAGGTGCGGATATCGTGACGCAAGGACTTCCATATCCGTCTATTGAGCAGTCGGTATGCTTCAGCATCACCGGAGGACTGCAGCGTCATGGCGCGTCTTTCTGCCATGAGGTCGAGAGTGTGATCGGAGAACTTTTTTGGTCTACCTTTACGGTGGGCCTTAAAGAACTTAGACCCAACCGTTTGGACAGTTTCTACAAACCTACCATTTAAATCGTCCACAGATACGCAATGTTCTAGGCACTCGAAGCGGTTTTGGAGTTCGAGTTGAAAGCTCTCGGGGTTTTGGATATGAGCACTAGAGGGCCGGAGCGTAGACCTCATCAGACGAGACCTCTCAACTTTGAGATTAATATTCAATGTGCCTCTTACGATTCGGTGATCACTACCGGTTTTCACCCTGTGGATCACAGAGACATCATTGAATATTTGCCTCCTATTGGTCATGATGAAGTCAATCTCATTCCTCGTGGAACCATCGGGACTCATCCAGGTCCATTTCCTGTGAGGCGGCTTTTGGAAAAAGGAGTTCATCACGAAGAGTCCCTCCTTTTCCAAAAAGTCGGCCAGCCTCTGTCCCCTGGGGTTCCGTTGCCCATATCCAAATTGCCCCACTCTCAACTCACCATCGCATCGAGTGCCCAGCTTCGCGTTGAAGTCCCCCATCACAACGAATCAGTCCACTTTTTTATCAGTTTATAGCGGATTTTACTTGATTTTTACTCCAGTTCTCTCTAGTAGCCACATCTTACCTATGGTATTGGTTTGGCATCTTTAATAAAGAAAGAAAAGGATTGAAACAGTAAAAAACATAATTAATATATGGCCATCTTAACCTGCCTAAACATGGCCATCACTCCTTTTAATCCGGGTGAGATGGCCACTTCAATATTCAAACTAACGAATAACAAGTACTTTATCATTTTGAGATTAGAATGAAGAAAAACATATACTCAACTCAACAAACTCACCAAAATACAAAGAATTAATAAAAATATTAGTATTTCAGAATAGTATATGAAACATCTATAAAATTTCACCACTTCTAAATAAAATCAAGGCCTGTTTACTTACCTTTATGATTTATTTTTGCACGTAATTTTGTTTGGATATTGTTCCGTGAGATTGCACGAAGCGTACTGGCATTAATACAACGCCACCATGTGAATAAATAACCAAAATAAATTGATTGGCCATCTCTCCCATAAGGCCATCTCTAACGAATTTACCCTACATTTGTAGGTAGAGTTTACCTAGTTCGAGTTTGTTGGATGCACTCTAAGGTCATTAGATGTCGACCAGGCATATAATAAAATAATATTCCTTTTAGCGGATCAAAGGGGCGGTGAAGCGGCACACGCGTGGCATCATATTGTGATCACTACTCGCAAGGCGGGTTTAAGTGAAACGGATATAGAGCATTACACACTTATTATAACATTAATTTCAAGCGAATGAGCACGAGGGGATCAGAACGGACTTGAATTTCGGTGTACCGTACGATCGATTTAATATCCTAAAGCGTTCTTGGATTTATTTCGGTAGGTATTAACGCTCCTTCAGAGTGATTGTTTCTCGTAGTCACCTCAGATTCCAAGTTTTGAACGCCGATGTTCATGCCTGTTGACGTTTCTTTTAATACCTAACAATCAGGTTCGCCGTGTGGTGCCGGTTCAGAATATCACCACCCCATCTCCTCCCGTGGGTGTCGTAAAAGTCGACTAAGGGATTAGCCGGAGGATGGGCAGCAGCGTCCTTCGAGTATATTAACAACTCAACTGCGATCGCCAACCAGCCTGCCAAGCGTGGTGATTATGGCAATACCCCCCAATGAGCCCATAACACACCCATATCGGTCATTGTGGTGATCTTTGGGGGTTTGGGGGAGGCCTGTGTCCAGCAGTGGACTTCATTCGACCGAAATGATTGATTGATGATGAAAATCAGGAATGTATTTTATGTAAGTACGAGCTGTGCCCGTACCCGTATGTTAGTATCTATATATATTGGATTTCTTGGGTTTTAGCTTTTTTGCGCGGAACCCTAATCATTTTTCTAAAGTAAATGTGGCCTAAGTTATTCCTTATAACATCAGCTGCCAGTGTAAGTCCCGTCAAAATCGGTCCAGTCGTTACGGAAATTAGCGGAAACAAACAAACAGACAGACAGACAAAAAAAAATATCTTTTTTGTTGCAGGTACCGTATATACTTTCATATGCACTTAGTAAAAAGTTGTTATTTTGACATTACAAACAGACAATTCAATTTTATTTATTTGTATAGATTTTATGATTATAAATATTATAATGATGTCTATAATGCTTACTGAATTTTACACGTCCCGATTTGTTTATTCGAAGAGTCATCATCATTATTATCATATCAGCCAAAGGACCCTGCTGAACAAAGGCCCTCCCGTAGATTTCTACAATGATGTCTTCATTTTAGGGGGGCACCTGCCAGTACTCATAACGCTTGGCAGACGGGTTGGTGAGCGCAATATGGCTACTGTTCCACAGACCCTTCTGTATGCTGCTACCCATTTCTGTGGTTAAAAGCTCATTAGTCGCCTTTTATTACATCCACGAGAGGAAATACCGTGGTGCTATATTCCAAATCCGGACAATCACATCAAGACATTCGAAGAGTAAAAGGTTGTTAATAGTTGTAATAAATGAAGCCAATAAAGCAGTTAAAAAGTAAAAGCTTGTCTAGGACTATATTATAATGGATTATGAGCGCTCAGTGAACGAGGGCTCGGTTTTCGTAGTTGCATACCGCCAAACAAACTCAAAAAATCACTTCCACGCATGTGAAGTTAGTTGGTAAAGCTCAGCGCTCAAGATCGGTGTCGGTTACTATAGGTAATACAATCTTTAAATAATACTAAAGATGTATCCTCTTCTCATCAAAAATATGTTATCGATTATAACCCAATAACGATTTCAAATACGATTAAAGACCTATTAACAAAATGTTACCACATTATATGATTTATGACGCATTAGGCAGTATAATCGCTTACGATTACCTTATCAAAACATGTGTGTAAGTTTTAAACTGCTTCTTAGTTATGTTTGGTTTTCATTGACAAAACATCGATATTTATCTATGATTAATGAAGGGTCCGTTATCAGCAAAAACGGTTTAATATTTGCATGAATGTAGTAGATATAAATTTCTATAAATGAACGGCGTTATAATGGTGTACTTAGATGCTTTCACCTTTGGAACGTCTCATCGACTTAGATGTGATTATTACAGATAATACATAGATTATCTGAACGACTGATAGCAATAGATAGGTACGGCACATTAGCACCATCCGTACCTGTCTCTAAATACGTTAGTCTAGACTTCCAGTCGCTTTGAAGATGCTTTTGAATCGTTCTTAATATCCACAGGTAACGTCAGGGAAAGTGCCATCAAATGTACATCATTCCAAAAATAGCGTAACAAAGTTTTTGTTTACACAATATAAAAGCTGTTCTCAATTTTCGGTCCGTTGTCCGTTGACCGGTATCTCCGGTGCATCGGTATAGAAAATTGGCAATAAGCGTCCGAACTATCCAAACCGAGGCTAGTGCATACAACACAGGTCATTTGGAATCTCGAAGTTTACAAAACTAGGCACGTACTTTTTTATGGAACTACGTTGTTGCTCACAACTTCATGAGAGTACGAACGACTGCTATAGATGTGTGCCTACCACAGAAATAAGAAATAAGGAGAAGTGGTACGGAGGGGGGGGCGTAACCGCGCCACTGCGACATGCCCAATTTGGGCCATACAGAAAAAATGGCCGTTTTATAACATCAGTAGAGATTAGATCGCGAAAGTGAAACTTTGTTAAATTGTCGTGTTGTTCGGGGTAGAATTTCCGAGTGCTTTATTTTATTTAGGAAAAAAAGAAAACAAGGTAACCCTTTTTGAGCCCATAATCAGAAAAATTATTGAAGTCAAGTTGTTCCGTTTTCCATGAGATAGGTGTGTGATTATTTCTGTGCGTATAGTAAAGGGTTTAAATTGATATAAAACTCTGTGAAAAATACGTCAAAATTATAAGTAGAAAAATACGAATAAATAAATTTATCTAACGATTTTATTGATTTTACTATGATAAAATACCTTTACCTTTACCTTTATAATACTGTTCGACTAAACTACTTTTCTGAAATTGGGTTAAAATTTGATAAATTTGAAAGTACCCAAAAACAAACATACAACGGAGTTCTACTTTTGCATTTATAATGAAAATCGACAGTCGATTTGTGACCGAAAACGAGGATTACATATTTTTTGATCCCATAATACATAACAGTGTGATCAGGTCGTATTCAAGGAAATTATCTTGTATCATGTTACATGTTACTACCGACGAAAGAGTAAAGAGATTGCAAGCACATTACATTGTTAATTACATAAACTAGATGACCCGGCAAACGGTGTTTTGCCATATAAATAATTCGCAATAAAATAATATTACGATTATAAATTGAGATATAAACTATCCTATCTTTTAAGTTGGATAAAACTGCACACAGTGTGCAAATTTTTATTAAAATCGGTTCAGTAGTTTAGGAGTCTATAGCGGACAACCAACGTGACACGTAATTTATATATATTAGAATTATAACAGTTATTATCCTGTGTGGCGCGGAGAGGTTAGTAACTGATTTGTTTTATTTTTTATAATTCATAAATGTGTAATTGCAAACAATGATGTATCTAGATTAAAAATCGAAGCTCGTCGAAAAAAATCCGAGTTATCGTGGATGCAGTACGCCCCTTATCTGAAACGGAAACTAGCAGGATCTTCAGGCGGGTAATGGCAGGTTCACCCCGGGGCGGCCTCAGGAACGTATTGTGTTTTAAGCGCCCTTATTTACAGGCCGACGCGAATGCTTTCGCTCGGAATACACAATTTTGTCATGCCATACACGTGCTCCATTTTTGTTTAATTTCTGCATTTAATTTAACTCCTTTTGTTTACAAATGTTCGGCTGAAAAGTTTAACAGGGCAGTGTCGAGCATTATTAACCCTTTGATGTTGTGCGGAGGAAGTAGTACTTCATGATATATTGAAAACGTTTTGGTTAAGGTACATTGTGGTGATTTTAAAAACAAGATTAGCTCGTATTATTATTATTATATGTTACACATTGGCAATCAAGGAGAATGGTCCATGATTAAAACTTTCACACAGCAGTCAATCGCCTGACAGACCGTTGACATACCTATTTACAGGGTTGTCACAAAAGATCTGGTTTTTATAAACGGTGTTAATGTCAAGCAGTTCCCCACATAGTATGACTAACCGCCGCCATTTGTTTTAGAAGCATTTCGCCATTAGAAGTTGAACATTGCAGATGTCAGAATATAAAAGTGACCTGTTATTTGAGGAATTCGAAAGTCAGTTTTCCGCCTACTATCCCCTCGCGAAAGGAAAATACTTCAATTTATTCATTCCAGTCACTTAATTGTGTAACACACTTACTTGCACACGTGATCGGTTGCATTTTGACAGTTCAACGATGTTCATTGTTACACCCAGTCGGTAAAAGAAGAGATTTTTTAGAACATAGAGCGCAATTAATTATTTTATTCTGTTAAAGTCATTACGAGGTCGAGTGTGTTACACAATAGGTGTTTGTTAATTTGAGATTTATGTCTGTAACACACCTATGCTGTAATTGCACCATCGTATATGATAATCATAGCGATTATCCACCGTTTAAAAAATACAAGATTATCGTAGATATACTATTCCACGACATAATCTACGTTTATGCCAAATTTTATTAGAATCTGTACAGCCGTTTGGCCTTGATAGAGTTTCAAAAACATACAAACTTTCATATTTATACTTTCATGCCGAATGGTGGTACACAAGGCGGAATTAAAGCCATATGGAATTCTCTATCAGTCAACATTTTATATTAAAAGTAAGAAGTAAAACGATAAGAGGCATCGCAGATAAGGAGTGTCTTTCTGTTGCTATAAAACAAATACTTATTTCAGATTATTGTTATGATCTTTCAATCTATGACCTCCACCTCATTAACATGTATTATTTAATAGAGCCACGATGCGAAGTTTGCTTGGAATGCATTTGTACGTTGCATTATGTAAAGGTCGAACAGGCTCAATGGCAAGGAACCGTGGTAATATTTTTGATATCATTATACCACTGATTAAAACCGGACTCATCAATTATTATTGTTTCTGTTTATAATCGTATTAAGTAATCATGACAGCAAATTAGTTATTCATCAATTACAATTATTAAAAGTAATTAATTGAAGGATTAGGCATTCGACGTTATCATAGTACTAATCAGTCCATAAATTTTCATAATAAAACCGTGTAATTACGGATAAATTAGTATTTGAGCGTGCACTTTAATGAGTTTTAATCACTGGAACGAAATGCAGGAATTACCCGTGAGTGACAGTTTTATTTTTTATTATGTAATTTTATTAGTTATCTCATCATATTATTTACTATCGGCCAGTCATGACGGAAGTTATATTTAACACTAGCCGTCATACGAGCGTAAGCGTAAATTATTTTTATATTCATATCTTCTGAACCCTGCAAGGCATCGAAATGGCGTTAAATTCCAGTTTAAATGCCAAAAAACTTTATTGACATTCGTTGAGCCGTTTCAGAGCCTATTCGAGGCAAACTTTCAGACAGACGGACACTAAAAACGATAATTTATAATCATGCGTCGTATAACTAGCAGTTTTTTCTTAAATTTTATCATTTATTTTGAAGGCACAAAACAGACACTTTAATTTTATCGTTTCAGCATAGATAGTAAACAGTTCTCAGCAGTGGCAGTGCATGACATAATGCTTGAAGCTAATTAAACGCAAATAACAATAACAATTCTGGGAACAATTTAATATTTCAAAGTGTATGTTTTTGTACGGCATGAGGTTACCGTGTTTCTTGCCCATGTTCACGCAAAAAACGTCTTTGAGAGAACTTCCTTTCTTGATGTATTCAGTTCTGGTATTGTTAGTCATGACGGAATTTAATATGTTTACGGGAACTTTAATGAAACCGTGCAGCTCCGGTCACGAATAGGACTACCTATACCATAAGCATTAAGCACTTTGGGTTACCCGCAGGTGGCGGATTGCTTAGATATACTTTTAGGTTTCAGGAGAAAAAATATGCATATACGGTGCGGAATTAACAGCGTATTTTAAATTATGAAATATTGTAGAGATAGTGTCTAGGAGTACAGAACATACTTGGTTCCTAAAATTATTTAAAAATATACCAGTGTAGTTCCTTCATTCGTAATCTCGTGTGATCGGAATCGGGTTTTACAAGGAAGCCACGGTGGTCTCGGAATTCCCTACTAGATTTTCTAGGTTACCTAATGAGCTCTAGTGTGATCTTACGAGGACCTGGAGCCCCCCTTCGGTGCCGAAGATGACCGCTCCAGTGGTTTTAGCCGGTAGGAGTCCGGCATACCCCTTCACCCTTCCCCGGGGTGAAGGAAGTTCCACGTAGAATTTCCACTGGACATCAATAAAAAAAAAAAAAAAGGTTACCTAATGAACGTTGTTGCAACTCCAAAAGGACAAAGTGGTCTGTTACTCGTATCACCCTTTGTCCATGTTTCTATTTTAATATTTTCGACTAACGGCCGAAATTAATAATCAATATAACCCAAAATCTTTGGATTTGGGATTGAGGATTTGTCTGTTATGTGTTCATAGTGAATTTAAACACAAACTAATTAAGTAAATTTTACTTAAATCTTAAGATTTTGGATGAGATTGATTAAAATTTTCGGCCGATATTGAATCTATTTAGTATACTGTGATCTGTGGGTAGGTAGTGTAGGTACACAACACGCGGCAAAATTACGCTCGTATTAATTTTAATTGGAACAGCGTATTACATAAAAGTTACAGTTTTAAAGGAACACATATTTTTAGCTCCCACATCTCCGCACTTATCTAGATCATATTACAAAGTTTTTCAGGCATCACCATCTTTCTTTTAAAAGTAGCTGAATGAAAAAAACTCGCTAGTCCCAAGTCCCGCCGTTGCGCCCCGCCGAGTTCGATACGATGAAAAATAGCTCCAACTTGTAAGTTTAACCTGATAAGCAATTCATTGGACGATGTTGTGAACTTATGACTCAGGATTCAAGTTGAAACTCAAAATCTATATAAGTATATAAAAATGGATGATGATATATCTGTTTGAGATTAATAGACTTCGACACAGTTTAACCGATCACCATGAAAGTTAGCACATAAATTATATATAATGTATTTTTTCATAGAGATTTTTATAGTATCCATATTGTTGTAACTCGCCACTAGATACCGATGCAACATATCTAGGTACTTCTATACCGTGGAACCGATCGCCATGAAAAAGGCAGGGCGACGTCTGCCGGGTTTTGCTAGTTAAATATCAAAATATAATGTTGCAAAGATTACTGTATCCATCCGACATGCTTATTATTTATTGACTTTGATGTGCAATTAAATGGAAAGTGGTAGGTAGTAGGTAGGTACCGAAATGCGCGGCGATCTACTTACGCGGTTTACGAGTTTTGATCGTAAATAAATGTAGAAGGGTGCGCGAATAAATAGCTATAGAGCGGAACTGGGCATCCGGCCGTGGGCTCTTCACAGCCCATTCGCAAATCAAGCGGCAGAACGGTGAAGGGCCATTGCCAGGAGTTTTGAAAAAAAAAAGAAATATATTCAATTTAAGTGCGGCACTCGCTGACGAGCAGTAGACGTAAATTGTAAATTTCCGCTATTTGGGACCTGGTCATGAGATTTTGTATCAGATAAGCTTTCAGCTTCGCTCTTATTGTATTAGGTAGGTATACACTGACATCAATTTTTGCATGCATGTGTTTTACTAATACTTACTACCTAATTAATTATAATTGAATTTTTTTTATTAATTGAAATATATTATACTCGTATACTATTGTTGTTACCTAATCTACTACCTACCTACCGAATAATGTTGAACACAATGATATTTTATACCAAAAATATCATTGGTTGAACATATTTTATTTTACAAAAAAATAGGCACTCGCGCCGAATTATTCAGCTGCTGCAGCAGTCGCGAATACGATTTTCAGTGCACCTCTATACTAAACATTGCTACTTGGCATACAACCCAGTGAATTTTGTTTTCAATATCAAACCTTGTAGGTAAAGTTTCCACGCGCCGTCGCGTCGTCGTGCAGTTTATCATTCGGCAGTAAAATATAGTTAAACATAGGAAATGAGATGTCACCCTTGGTACGTAGTACGGTGATAGCTGATTAGTTATACAGTTAATTAGCCATTAAAAGTTTTAACCATCGTTGGCAGTTTCCGGGGCCCGATTAGGTACTGCCGCCGACGCCAGTTTAATTAATGTACTCACGTGTCCCAAAATTACCCCAGAAAATTGAGTTATGACGTGGTATTTTCGCAATTCATCATATCAGCCACAGGTCCACTGCTGAACAAAGGCCTCCTCCTTAGATTTCCACAACGAGCGGTCACATGCCGCTCTTATCCAACGACTCCCAGCGACCTTCACCAGGTGGTCTGTCCACCTCGTTGGAGGTCGTCCTACGCTGCGTTTCTCGGTGCGCGGTCTCCATTCGAGAACCTTTGTGCCCCAACGGCCATCAGTTCTACGAGCAATGAGCTTTTTTCAATTAAGGTACTGGACCTTATGTGGGTTGTAGGTACGTTGTCAATTCTTGTTAACAGCTTCAAGTGCAACGGATGGGTCATTATCATTAAAGCCTTCAGTGAAAACCCACGATGCGCCGCTGGCGTACGCTAATTTGTAATAATCTATACTTATATTATAAAGCTGAAGAGTTTGTTTGTTTGAACGCGCTAATTCCTTAAACTGCCAGTCGGCAATGAAAAATTCTTTTCACATTTAATAGCCCAAATATCGCCTAATGCCGATACGCCTGAAAACCCCTGCCGTTGCTATAAGGTGGGGGACCTCTGGGTTCGCGGGTGCGTAGATTGGGGAATCTGCGTGCCCACACCAAGCGACCCAAGAGAAGACGGTAGCACGCATGTGGTCACGCGCTGCCGTGGGACGCTTTGGGGGATCCTTTACAATCCCCCTGGGGGGTGACCGCTTTACAGTCACCCTCTCCGAGATGTGCCAATAGGCGTGGCACCAGTGGGCGGCTCTAGTGTGATCATACGAGGACCTGGAGCCTCCCTTACGTGCCGAAGATGACCGCTCCAGTGGTTTTAGCCGGTAGGAGTCCGGCATTCCCCTTCGCCCTTCCCCGGGGCGAAGGAAGTTCATGAAGAATTTCCACTGGGCACGAATAAAAAAAAAAAGGAGTCATGCGCATGCATGCATCTTCGGCCTTCCCCGGGGCAGAGGAAGTTCATGAAGAATTACCAAAAAAAATACAAAAAGGTTGGTGAGCGCAGAATAGCTGCTGTTGCACAGAAGGGAGCGTCCCTTTCCATCCATCTTTCTAGTAGACCCTTTAAGACATCCACGGGAGGAAATGGTGTGATGCTATATTCTTAATCAAGACACCATTCTGGACACCACATCGGACACCACCCCAGACACATACCTTTTTTTTTTATTGGTGCCCAGTGGAAATTCTTCATGAACTTCCTTCGCCCCGGGGAAGGGCGAAGGGGTATGCCGGACTCCTACCGGCTAAAACCACTGGAGCGGTCATCTTCGGCACCTAAGGGAGGCTCCAGGTCCTCGTATGATCACACCAGAGCCGCCCACTGGTGCCACGCCTATAGGCACATCTCGGAGAGGGTGACTGTAAAGTGGTCACCCCCCCGGGGGGATTGTAAAGGATCCCCCAAAGCGTCCCACGGCAGCGCGTGACCACATGCGTGCTACCGTCACCCCAGACACATACCTACTATGATAGTTTACTAAACAGGTAGATCAGAAGAGCTATTCTAAACGTGGTAAAATTTTCCGCGACGAGAACGTGTCTGCAGAGATCGGTATTAAAAATCAACCAATATTAACGGATTGAAAATATTAAAAGACTAGCTGGGCCCCGCGGTTTCACCCGCCGTTTAATTTAAAGAAATTTGATTATTTATAAGTAATTTAGCGTAGTTATACATATACACTTGACATAGAGTATATTGGATTTCATGGGTTTTAATTTGTTTGCGCGGAACCCTATTTATTTTTCTAAAATAGGCTAAAGTAAAGCTTTCTTAAGTAGCCTAAGTTTTCCTCATAACATCAGCTATCTGCCAATGCAAGTCCCGTCGATCGGTCGAATCGATCCAGTCGTTTCGGAGATTAGCGGGAACAAACGGACAGACAGACAGACAGAAAAAATAAATATAAATATTTTTTGTTGTATGGTACCCATATGTAATTTCATATCCATTTAGAAAAAACTGTTATTTAGACATTACAAACAGACACTTCAGTTTTATTTATTTGTATAGATGTATAGATAGAAATTAATAGTTTTACACATTGATTATAAAAATAATATGTTCGTAAGGGTCAATCATAATTTAGTAGATTTGTTCTCGACATGGAATGTTTTCACGCGGTTAGTGTAGTCTTTAGGAAGCTCCTACAACACGGAAAACAAATCGTTAATTTTGTGCAGATCGCAAAATATAGTGCGGTCTTATTAACCGACGCCGTCAGGTGGAAGGGTCAGTCAGTATGAAATATGGCGCGAAGCTGTGTACCCGTGTGAAGTGACATTCCATTTATCCCCCGCGAATCACGATGTCCACAGATAATATATAATAATAGACTTATAGCGCTGCCAAGTGCCTTGACACAATATAGAAAGTTATATTTATCACCATCATAATTAGGTATACTTACCTACTATATTCCTTCCGTAAACGTCCACCGCTTAACATGACCCATCTGTTGTAGTTAGAATAAAATAATAAAAGAAATCAAACGATCTGTGAAAGTGTTGTGTCTAACATAACGTTTATTACATTATTGGAACTATTGAGCATGGGTCATATAATTTTATTGGTTAAAAATTTGCCATACTATACGATTTAATTTGATATTCATTTTTATAACCCTACAAATGAATGTCAAACGGTTTCGGTTGTATATATATTATACCACTAAAGTGTTAATCAAGCTTACAGCCCGCCAGATCATAAGTGGTTACGGTAACCTTAACGCTTGCAATACCAGAGATCTCACTCGCGCGTTGCTGACCCTATAAAAATCTTTTCACGCCCTTTTTGAAGAGTTCTATGCTGTAAATCTCTTGGGATTTCCGCGGTGGAGAGCCGATTCCACAACCTGAGCGTGCGTGGCAGGAAGTTCCTCTGAAACCGTAACCGTACTCTAAAGTATGCGCGTGATTCCTCGCCGATGGCGAGAGGGGCGATGGTAGAAAGTAGCCGTGGGCACCATATCTTACAATTCTTTAGAACCCACACCTATTGGTCCTCAGTGGAAATTCATCATGAACTTCCTCCGCCCCGGGGCAGGGTGAACGGGCATGCCCGTCTCCTACCGGCTAAAACCACTGGAGCGGTCATCTTCACTACCGAAGGGAGGCTCCAGATCCTCGAGGTAGATGACACCAGAGCCGCTTACTGGTGCCTTCAGACACATCTTGGAGGGGATGACTGTAAAGCGGTCACACCCTCTAACGGAGGAAAGGCGACTGTAAAAAGGCCGGGGAGGATTGCAAGGATCCTCCCAAGCGTCGCTGTGCGCTGTGCTGCCCACACGACGGCACGCGACCACGTGCACGCCGCCGTCTTCCCGGGATACACCCACACCCAGGCGACAAAGAGGAGGAATATCCAGCAAATCAACACATTACGAGCACGAATCCACCCGCACGGCGTGGAAGGATAACCACCCATTTTTAATTTTTATGTTTGTCAAGCCTCAACTGCCAGAGTTGTTCAAGCCGCCCAAAGGCCTGGTTTAGCTTAACAACTGTCGTCTAATGATAACAACCAGGACCGACGATTTGACGTGCCCACCAAAGCACTGATACACTCAGTTCAAATACCACTATGCGGTTACCCGTCGCTAATGACCGCGCCGAGCGTTGCTTTACCTCACCGATCGTTTACCGAACACTAAGTCCAAGTGGCTATGAGCGCCTCAAACTTATAGTGAAGCTGTATTTGGAGGATGTGTTTACGTGCTGATTCGTAAGAAATTACAGGATATCAGTTCAATAACAGTAATTGTTCTTGAGTAAACTGTAAGAAGAGATTCGCTTGGAGGCCTTTTCGTAAGAAACTACAGTTTGTTGTGTCATGTATTTTTTGACGCTTACTGAAAGTATAGGTATATGTATGCCTTGCTTTGGCTGGTGAAGATATATAATTTTGTCTCTTACGTCACTCGGCGCACAGATGGTATATTTTATTATATTTGAAGAGTCGTATTTGCTATTGAGAGCAACCGGATATTACGATCAGTAATAAAACCGAGAAATTAATCTGCTTATGTCTTTTATATAGGGCTTTACTTATTGGGGCTATTTTAACGATTTACCACTTTTATATTGCTCCTGTGCTGTGGGTACGTTTTACAGACATAATATCTCAAACGCACAAACACTCTAACCCGGAATATCTACTTGTAGGTATTATTCCGTGTGGGAATCAAACCCGCGATGTGTGAGAGCAACATACTCCATGCTTCGATATCCTCAGAGCGGGATTGGTAGAGGACATGCAGCTCGGAAAAGGAGGACGCGGCGCTGAATCACAACGCAGATTGGAGAATCTCCGTACGCATCATAAAAAGTAATTTCGAAAAAATATGAAGAAAATATAGAGTCGGCACGGTTCTACGACACATCACATCAACAAACTGCCCTTAGAATAACATGATTTTAATTTAGACAGTTTTAAATTAGAAGGATGGCATCTAATCGAAATATTCTTAAATACCCACATAAAAAATGTGTGTGTATGTGGGTACATAAAAAAAAAAACTATTTCACAAGTAAAACTTCACCTATTTAGACAAACCAGATAATATGGTAATGATGATGACATGATATAGATATGATGAAGTACGCCAGAGATAAGAACCAAATAGTGTTACATAGTCCGCACTTTTTTTTCTTTGTGTTTATTCGTAATAGTAATATGTTTATCAATGAATAAGTAATTGTAGTAATATTGAAGCCTGAAGTACTATGAAAAAAGGGAATTATGATTTACCTAATCTGGGCTTGATGCGAATAATTTATTGATGTGGCGGCGGAGAAACGTAGATTATATAGTCTACGCGGAGAAAACACATCTGAATTTCTTTCTACTGTTACGCTAGATGTCGCTACAGAGTTTTCGAGCCCGCCAAACCAGCCATGCCTAGCTGCTACATCGCTTTCAACAACCTCATCTTCCATCTTGACAAACAAGCCGTGACAGCTAAAGAGCGCCATAACTATCTGTCAAGCCCGCCACTGATTGTTGGTGACGTACTGACGTCATGTTCGACCTACTTTCGCTGTACCGCTTAAAATGGAGGGGCGGGAGTGATAAATACACCGGAGAGCTTTTACATAGATTCTTCTAGCTTCTAGCGACACGATAGCATTTTTAACCAACTTCAAAAAGAAGGAAGAATACGATGCGTAT
Organism: Diloba caeruleocephala; assembly: GCA_947459985.1. Classification (NCBI taxonomy): domain Eukaryota; kingdom Metazoa; phylum Arthropoda; class Insecta; order Lepidoptera; family Noctuidae; genus Diloba; species Diloba caeruleocephala. The sequence goes on along the minus strand of OX381621.1, from coordinate 6,935,364 downwards.
TTTTTCTTTCTTTTTTATGTATGTACACCGATTACTCCGAGATTTGTAGACCGATTTGAGCAATAATTTTTTAATAGGTGCAGAAAGCTTATATTTATAAATTTAATTATATTTGATTAAGTAGATTTTTAATCAGCTTCAATAAACAGGTTTAATGTTTTGATTCCTCCGAGATTAAGGAATTATATTCTATACATTTATACAATTTTATACAAAGGTTTTATTTATGCTCGATACAAAAACTACTATATATACATTATGCAAATCCTTTAATCGCGTTTGCACTAAGCGTGAGCTAAGTATCTGAATAATCATGACATGGTTAAGTGTTGAACGACGTATAACAGCAATAAACAGCGGACGGGCAAAGGAAAATGAATATTATTATCACATACTGCCAAGCTAATGTGAATTAGCGAATTTTGTATGCAGTAATATTCACCTCCGTGTTTAAACGTTAACACGTGCTGTACGGCCAAAGCACACACGATTATCGAAGCATTGGCGATCGGCGATTGGATCGCTTTTCGAAAGTTCGATGGAATTGAACGGAAAGCGGAATATTTAACACCTAAATGCATCGAAATATATTGCATAGAGACAAGAATGGTTCAAAAAGTATTATCAAAATACCATTTAACGAGCATTTTATCGTTTGGATTATCAATAGCCCACAACTGTTACTTGGTCAGCGGACCGGTAAAGGGACTCCGCACATTTAATCGTTAGTTTCCAAAGCTCGATACAGCGACTCGTGTCACTCCTCATTGAAGCGGGGTATAAGTATCATTAATAACGATCTATTTTCAAATAAATATTCGGCGTGGGCGCGTGTACTCCGTGCTACCTCATCCGCTCGCCGCCCTTTTTTATCGTGGGGAAATCCTCATGGTCTTCTTCCGCCCACGGTGTCTTTCCACTTACCTATAGCCAGGGGTGAGGTGCACACTTTGTCTGCATTAGACCGCGCCCCCTGGGGGGTGACCGTTTAACAGTCATCCCCTCCGAGATGAGCCTAAAGGCGTGGCACCAAAAAAAAGATATCGGCCCGTCACTGTTTGACGGGCCTACTGTGGCTTGGGCCTGTTTCTGTTCGGGCGACGGACTGCCCTTAGTTCGTCGCCCGCAGACCGCTTCTCATGGTGGCCGGAGATCGTTCATCGCCGTCCTCCGTCCGCCCGCTGCGTTTTCTGCGGCGGTGATCAGAGGTGGTCTCCTCCCGTCCCCGCTCTGCTGGCTCCTTTGCATGCATCACGTCCTTGCAAACTGAGGCGACGGCATCTGGCAAGCTGGGCACTCCTCCGACGTATGCTGCGCCGTATCCTCCGGGAAGTCTCTGCAGTGATGACAACCGGCGTCCTTTCTCGTCCGATTCGACGCAGATACTTCGCGCAACACCCAAGGTTCGAGAATATCCTGTCATCCGGGAGGTGAGGGTGCCATGCCACCTCTCCAGCCATTCCTCCATGACGGGTCTTACCGCCGCTATCGCAGCGTGCCCTATCCGCTCGCCCCCTCGTTTCAACTCTACACCAGCCGATGCAACATCGATAAAAACGCGCGGTTTTTGTAACACGCTCAAAGCCAACAACTCAACTCGCCAAAACACGATGAGAATAGACCTAGCCGCAAATTCACCGGTCACTGTTAAATTCGTGTATGCTTCGGCCCTTAGTATTCGTTATAAATTAATATTATTTTTATTGATCATTCTCGTGGTTTCTGAGCACGAAATATAAAAAAAGACTACAAATATTAAGCTCTTCTTTCGGTGATTTAGTTATAATTTAATAAATCCTAGGCCTGTGTGGTGTCCGGATTAAGAATATAGCATCCTACAATTTCCTTCCGTGAATATCGTAATATGCGACTAAGGGAATCTAAACCAGAGGGATGGGCAACAGCCTTCCTTCTGTGGAACAGCAACCATGTTGCGCCACCAACCCGCCTGACAAGCATGGTGAGTATTAGTAAATTTACCCCAAAATGAAGACACACGGCATATAACCGGTCATTTATGGAGGAGGCCTTTGTTCAGCAGTGGACATCCTTTGGCTGATAAAATGAATATGGTATAATAAATTTATATATGCAATGACATTCGTCTCAATAAGTAACAATCATAGATAACTTACGTCTTGACTTTAAATTAATAATATGAACTTGAACTCATTCTATCAGTAAAGGAGTACAGCTTTAATTAAAATTCAATGCAGTCTTGTACTCGACAATGGTCACTTTCCAATTGAAGTTGAACCGCAGAGAATTGTCGAAACTGTGCTCAAAACAAGTTTTATAATTTGCGGTCGTATTGCGGCACTACTTTTAGTTTAGGCACGCTAGATGGCAACTGTCCGCAATTCTCATTAAACGCCAAAACAACATGAGAACGCTGTTAAAGTTAAATTAGAAAATGGAACATAGTTAACGCTACAAAAATATTTAGGCTAGAAATATGGCCTTAGATATTTCTTACACTATGCGGAAGTTGATGTTATTATGTTTTTTTGCCACTGCTTAAACTTTAGACATAGCTGTGTTCCGGTTAATAGGGTTCTGTAGCCAATGACATTATACAAATAAACGCGCCAAACACGAACATTATTGCGCTACAAAACGGCGCGCTGGCCGCCATTAGACCACGTGTTGAAAAATAAAACAAAATACTATTTTTATTTACAATATCGATTTACGTAACGTATTTATTTATTTATGAAATAAAGCGTCTTTTTCTCTCACAGTTGCAGTATACTTTGTGCATCGTCTATAAACACAGGATGGCATTATTATTTCGCAATATGTTGCTGAATTACGCTTATGATTCACGTCGAGCCGCGACACTGGTCGGTGCTACGTGACCTCTGGGCAATTACCTTGTTTTCATGTGAACATCGTAGAGCGCGGGCACGCATCTACACTTATAAAAACATCTTAGGACTGTAGCTAGTAAAATTACTGGCAATAACTGGACTAAAAAACTTGTGTCTCGAGGTGACGACCGCTGTGTGGTGTTACGCAGGACTAGTCCTGGGTAGCATGACAATTGTAATGGGCAGGCATGACGCTTAAAACCAGGCAAATGATTGGTCTCGTCTCAACGTTGACTATAAAAAAAGATTTTTGCGGCGTTAATTTGATAAAAATAATAAACCTTTATAAATTGGCCTCATTCTACTAATATTATTTATTAATGAGAATTTATCGCCAGTGCGCCTGCAAAAACGAAATGTGTTTTTTGTTCGAAATAGGTTCTTGATGTAACTTTACATTATTTTCGAAGGCTCATTTGTCTGTAAAACCTAGTTTGTAATATATTTAATAGTTGAGAAAATAGGAAAATCTGCTGTTACGCTGCTGGTACGTCGGCCAAAACTTTACTTGGAATATTTTCCCTGAGTGCAAAAGATATACAGTGCTCTGAAAAGTAGAGATTTTCACACTTTTGCAGGCACAGCGACGTTATGTGAAGCTTGGATGTCTGTTACTCAATCACGCTAAAACGGCTGAACAGATTTGGATGAAATTTGGCAGACAGATAGACCATAAACCAGATTAAAATACAGGCTACTTTTTATCCCGGGACATATACACAGTGGGAGGGATGCGCGATAAATCTTTCTGTGATAAGTCGAAATATACACAGACGAGCCGCGGGCAGCTAGTGCTATCATAATTAACCATCACGGCATGTGATACCTCGTCGAAGACCTCAACAGTGCCAGGGATACATAAAAACGAAAATAGAATCGTATGAAAGTGATATTGATATTAGAGTGTACTCGAATAACACAGCGAAAACTATACAAAGAAATAAAATTGAAGTGTCTCTTTGTAATATCAAAATAACAGCTTTTTACTAAATACACATGAAAGCATATACGGTACCTTAGCATTTTTATTTATTTATGTCTGTATATCTGTCTGTTCCAGCTAATCTCCGAAACGGCTGGACCGACTATGACGGGCGTTCCACTGGCAGATAGCTGATGTAATAAGGAGTAAAAAGAAATAGAAATAAGGGGTTCCACGCAAAAAAATTCAAACCCAATAAATCTAATATATAGACTCTTTATCGACTGTCTATGCTGAGGTATTGTAAATTATTTATGAATAATGCAATTTCTTTGAAATAAGGCGGCGCGTGAAACCGCGCGGCCCAGTTAAGTTTCGAATAAATTCTGAAAGGATAGCAGCGCATCTCTTTAAAACGGAGCGCGTCGGAGGCAGCAATATTTTTACTGATTTTAGCACTTGCCTCCCTCAAGTTTGTTTGCCGGCTGCAGCCTACAGTATAAGATTTTTCACAAATGTAAAAAGCAAACTTGTTATAGTTTTATTTATTTGCATAAAAAGTTTACACAGTTTATATGCGACACAGTTATACACTGCTACAGTATTTTTACTCAGGAATCGAACTCATGACTGTCGACCTCTTTTATATACTTCTTACAGGTACTTCATTTTGAGATGACTGTCACAAATTCACTTACTTTGTGTACCTACATTAACGATCTGTGACAACCTAATCTTAAAATTTCACATAATGACACCCCACTATCGTTTTATTGTATGCCGATTTATGGGATGAAATTTCGATAAATCTCACATACACAAACACCCAGATCCGAAACAAGTATATGTAAATCGAATAAATATTTGTTCCGTGCGGGGATAGAACCCGCGACACAAAGCGCAGTAACCCAACTGCTTAGTCACTGCGCCAACGTATGATAATCAAATGATACATTCAAAACCTGACATTACGGTAAATATTATCCCAAAGAATTAGAAAACTCATATGTTTTCAGAATTTTGAGACATGTAGATGGAACGTTATAGAAAGGTGTGCCCAACTCTATTCCAATACGATATGACATATAGCATTCCATCTTATATGTTGTTTGTTTTTGCCAACATTATCATTTCAGCCGAATAAAGTCCACTACTGGACACAGGCCTCCCCCAAAGATCGCCACAACAGCTGTTCTGGGTGTGCTGTGTTTTCATTGGGGGTATTTTCATTCATCATTTATTTGCGGGTTGGCGATCGCAGTCGAGTTGTTAATTTACTCGAAGGATGCCGCTGCATATACTCTGCCCAACCCCATAGTCGCCTTTTACGACACCCACGCGATGAGATAGGTTGATGCTATTCTAAGCCACCCTGTCAAAAACATGTTATTCATCTAAAAATAGATTTGTGTCGTTTTATTTTGTAAGAAGTGACGAAACACCCTGTAAAGACAACGCGTAGCGCCATCCAGTGACGTAATTACAAAGCTTTTAAGTACTCAACGACGAACTAACATGGAAGCTCTGCGAGCTTTCCATTTTACACAACTATTGCCCTCCAGACCTTTGAATTACAGAAAATCGCGTCTAGATGGCGCTATAAAGCGTTTTACCCATAAAGTTGTTACAATTTAATAAAAATAAAACGCTAGAGGTCACCCGAACGTATTATATGGTTCAGATATAGATCTATGATTAATGGATCGCTTAAAATTTCTAATAAAAACATATGGTAACCACGTAGCTAAGTATGATGTCACTCATCGCTATAAAAAACGGATCTTTTTAGGTTTATTAGCGATATAAACCTAAATAATGTTCGTCGTGTTGCACGATTTAACTGGCGTTCTTAAATAATAATTACCTGCTTTATATTAGTGCTAGCAGTAAACGACACTTAATATGAACTTTATAGTGGAATTGCTTACCATAAAGATATTACTGATAAACGGAAACATGGACGGATGCTATGGTTGAAATAGTCTACTGCTAAACAAAGGCCTCCCCAATATGATGATTTCCACAACAAGCGGTTACATGTCGCTCTCATTCAACGACTCCCAGCGACCTTCCCAAGTCGTCTGTCCACCTCGTTGGAGGATTGGATCCTACTCCACTAGAGAAGCTATTTGCCCCAACGGCCATCAGTTCTACGAGCAATGTGTCCCGCCCATTGCCACTTCAGTTAACCATTCCTTTCAGCTATGACGGCAACATTAGTTCTTCTACGGATGTCGTCATTTCTGATTCGATCTCGTAGAGAAATAACAAGCATAGCTTTAAAAATCCCAAAATTGTCTACGAAGCATTAAAATAAAGCTCAGTGAACACGAGTTAACTAGCGATTATTTCCTTAGAAAGCTTTCAGAGTACTCCATAATGATATCAGCAGTCTTATTCCGTAAGAACTCACTTCTGAAACCGCAGTGCTAAGTAGTAAGAACAATACGAAATTAGAGATTTCACTGCGGATTTAGACGTGACCTCGACGGCGAGTTCATTCAGAATAGCCACGCAGGCCTACTAAAAACGATATTTATAAATACCTCCATAAGGAAGTATGGTGATAGGTATGTTTACAATGCAGAGCGGGATCGGGAGAGGGCTGATTCTGCTCGAAGAAGGAGGAGACGGCGCCGGAGTAACAACCATTCTGGCGCCTAATTCCTATACGCCTGCTATATTCGCTCAAGCGGCGAGCCTCTGGGTTCGTAGGTGCGTAGATTGGGGAATCTGCGTGCCGACATCAAGCGACCCACGATTAGACTGTGGCGCGCATGTGGTCACGCGCCATGTGTGTGCGCACGATACCACAGCGCACAGGGACGCTTCGGGGGATCCTTTACAATCCCTCGTCCCGCTTGGTGACCGCTTTAGACACCCTCTCCGAGATGTTGCATGATTAGATGCAGATGGATAGGTGTGGCACCAGTGGGCGGCTCTAGTGTCCCCCTTAAGATGACCGCTCCATTGGTTTGAGTCGGTGGTAGTCATAAATTTAAAAAAGTTATGTCTGCAATGGGGTGTTCTTCCGTCCATATATTCACCATGGCAGTGTGATCGAAGCATAAGAATAATAAAAAGTACTCTCGTCTTATCTTGTCTTGTTAATTTGTTTTGGTTGTTGAGGTTGACCTCGCGCCCCGTGATATTTCCCTTGGGAATTTTTCGAACAACAACGGACAGTGTAGAGCTGTTGATTATCAAATATAAGGTATATTTCATTTTCGCCTTATACCGTACTGTACGTGTCTCTACAACGTAAGACGTTTATTCGATTCGTAATGAATGTTCAAGTAAAAAATGATTCATTTGTAATCAGTCATCATCATCCGAGCTTTAAGAAAGTAAATAACAGTTGTACTTAAACGTTTGAAAGGCAGGCGGCAAAACATCCTTGCTTGCATCATCATATCAGCCAATGGACGTCCACTGCTGAACAAAGGCCTCCCCCATAGATTTGTGTCATAATTTTCGGGGGAATTTGCCATCTGATTGCCATCACCCGGGGGACCACGTGTAGGGATTAGAGAGGGAGCATTCTCATCGATGTGGGTACTCGATTCCTGAATAGAATATTTCATCAAACTTCTACGTTGTGAAAATCATGTTCGTGTCAAGTTATCCAGATATAATATGATAGATAAACGCAACACAATCCGTATCTGCATGAGAGTCATGCGATAACCACAGCATTAATCAGCAGGTCCATGATAGCGCGCAATTAACAAATGTTGTGCATTCAATTGCTGATAATTATCCTCAATCGGAGGTCGGACATCAGTCGGATGACCCACATCGCTACTGGTATGATAAAATGTGTGGATTTGCCACTTGAATAACAAAAACGATATCACATTTATAGGAGGTTGTGAAACACATTTATGTTTAGATGTCGACCGAGGCAAAAAATGGGACACAAAGTCAAAAAAAGCAAGTAAGTATGTACTTAACTTTTTAAATACAAGGGATATTTTATTTGACGAGTTATTGTAATAATTAAAATGAGAGCGCTGAAGGTACTCGTGGCAAAACCAGGCAAAAATATATTTGAAAAATAATAACTTATATTCGGAAGCGATAATGGAGGTACCAGCGCATCTACATAAAGATCAATCGGGGATATAGGTACTGATGGTTACTTCCTTACATGGCAAATTTTGCATCAATATTGATTATTAACTAACTGTAGCACGCAATAGCGTACTTAGTGCAGTTCCGCCTTCATGTTAACGATTTATTCGCAATATGAATTTAAAAAGAAAAGACAATTTCGTGATTTCAGATTTCCCTACATTCTATGAAGATAAAATGCCGTGTGGTGCCGGCTACGAATTACACCACCCCATCTCATCCCGTGGGTGTAGTAAAAGGCGACTACGGGATTAACAGGAGGGTGGGCAGCAGCGTCCTTCAAGTACATTAACAATTCAACTGCGATCGCCAACCCACCTGCCAAGCGTGGCGATTATGACAAAACCCCCCAACGAGAACACAACACAGCCAGACCGGTCGTTGTGGCGATGGCGATATTTGGGGGAGACTTCTGTCCAGCAGTGGACGTTATTTAGCTGAAACTAAAGATAAACTTATTTTTATTGGAACGAAGTTCCTTACGGCAGGCTTGGAGGGGATAGGGATTTTGCTGCGCGACCGAACTGAAAAAAATGTGATAGTAAAACCGTAAGAAAAAATCCGTGGAAAAAAGTGCGTGGAATAAAACCGTTAAATGAGACGTGCGCAGGCGCGACAGTCGCATACACAAGCGAGTAGTGTATAAGTGTCGATTCTACATTAGCCGAAGGAACTTCGTTCCTACCTGGTGTCCCACGACACCACATAATTTTTTTCATTTAAACCATTAACAGGCACCTATGTGGTGTCGAGACTTAAGTTGCCGCGTTCCATGATGTAGATTTCCTATGGAGAAGAACGGGCAAGAAACTCCATGGTTACTCTTTTTAAATCATATTATATTACAATGTTTATTTATTATTGCTCTCGAAAATTCAGGTTCAGTAAAGTATAAACTGCTTAAAAAGTGTCAGTATCAAATCTTGACAAACCAAAAAAAATATAGAGCTTTAAATAAAGTTAAATTATAATAAATTCACTATGTAAATAATTATTAATATTAATGTCAAAAAGAAACAAATAAATTAATGTGCCAAATATTTATATCTCTAAGATACTCCTCTAATTTATAATATGCTTGTTTGCATTGAGTATTTTTAACAAATATTTTGTGGTAATTGCAACACTATCTCCGGTTTTTATTATAACAGACTGACTGACAGAACTGACCGAATTTCTCTTTCTGAATATTATGAAAAGGTCAAAACGTCCGTGTGGTGTTCCGATTAAGAATATAGCAACACTCCATCTCCTTCCATGGATGTCGTAAAAGGCAACTAAGGAACTTTAAACCAGAGGAATGGGCATCAACATTCCTACTGTGAAACACATCCATTCTGCGCTCACCAACTCGCCTGCCAAGCGTGGTGAGTACTGGCAAATTCCCCCCGAAAAATGAACCGGTAGTTTATTGGGGCTCTTTTGTTTAGCAGTGGACGTCTTTCGGTTTATATGATGATGATGTAACAAAATACAACGCGGAAGACAACGCTATCATTTTGTTAGACAGTCAATCCACACTCAAAGCTCTTGAACGGCCGAAATTAATAATCAATCTAATCCATAAACTTTATATTTAAGATTTTCTTCATCCGTTTTGTTTTTAGATCACGTTTAACACAAAAACAGACTAATCCGTAATCCTAAAGACTAATCAGTTATTTTGGATTAGATTGATTATTAATTTCAGCCGTAAGACCCTAACAACCCTGATTTTACCGTAAATTCCATTCCAAAATTCTTATACCAACTGAGCACGGAACAAAAATAATAGGTCAAATCACACACAGAGATATCTGTTAATGAAATAGCGGACATAGCAATCTCATACGTTAAGTAACTATAGGCAGGTAATATCAAAAAAGCTTCAGATACCAAAAGGTATGAACAATACCAAAACGAATCCAACACAACCGATCTAAGCTAATTCTTCAAGAACACCAAGTACAGAAATTTGAACATTAAAACCAACAGAATATAGACCCAATCATACATTTACTTTTTACCAACGGTAACATAAAAAATTCAAGACCCCTATAATCTATAAAAGACTCAATCCCTTATCCATCAGGAGAGAAATAAGTAACTTGGCCTAATATAACAGTATATAACTTAAACCCAACCCAAACGCATGAAACCGTCAAAACAATTATGAATATTGTATATTAAAGAACACTAAAAAACATTTTTAATTACTGGTAAATTGACCATTAAATGCGTTATTCGATAGGCGGTAATCATTATAGCTCGCAGTACTTTTCCTGGTACAATACCTACATAAAAACATAACGGACATATCGACAGGCCCGCCGTCCGTTTGTGAGCAGGTCAAAAGGTTTAATTAACACTGCACTGGCATGAAAATGAGTCAGTTATTACTCACTTCTGTTCCAAAACAGTACAGTTACATTACGTGGTTGTACGCGTTGTCCAAAAATCACATTCATTTTCTGTTACTTTTTATCATACAAACAAAGAACTCCACAATATTGAACCAAATTCGCTACGAACACTACAATAGTGGTTATTTTCTCGTGAAACTATTTTCGCACTAACAATCTCGGCACTGACTCATACATGTAATTATCAAGCAATGTGTATTTACACTCGGCGGCATCGAATTTGGCGTCGCATAACTTCAACAAATAGAGTTGCGTGTGAAGCAGGAAGCGGGTCGCGTCGCGCGTATCGCTATGCGTCCCTACCAGCTAGTAGTCCGATAGTGCATCGAGGGAGATATCAGATGACTTCCTGCGAGCGCCAAGGATACACTTTAAAAAGTTTAACTATGATGTATTGTTAGAACTATTTGCTACAAAGTTTATTTATTTATATAACAATAACAAAAAGCCTGTAATTGTCGGCACGGTTGGTGCAGTGGCTGATACAATTGGCTGCTGCGCTCCGGGTCGTGAGTTCGATTCCCGCACACAACAAATATTTGTATGATCTGCAGGTAGTTGTTCCGGGTCTGGGTGTATTGTGTGTGAAATTCATATTTGTAAACGCACCCACGACACAGGAGAAACCATAGTGTGCGGCAACGGTTTAAAAATTAAAAATAAAAATTTGTCTGTAATCACCGCACTTGGCAGGCGGGTTGGTGTGTGCTGAATGGCTGCTGATCCACAGAAGGGAGGCTACTTTCAATCCCTCTGATTAGGAGTTTTTTAATCGCTTAGGATATCCACGGGAGGAGATGGGAGTGGTCTATGTTCTTAATCCGGACAACATACAAAAGCCGGACACAAAAAAGTAAAGAAAAAATAAAAACCATTCGCAGAGCGCTTGTACTGTGTAATCAACTCATAAAGTTTGTAATGAAATGAATTGTAAAAGACGGGGCCGTTCCGCTGAATGTATTAAAACTAATTGGCTACAAAAACGCTTTTAACATCAAAAAAGTAAACGATAGATTTATTTTTTCTTAAAAAACTTGTTACAGGATGTATTAATTGTCCTGGTCTACTTAGTAGGGTATCTTTCCATACGCCACGAAATCTGCCGAGAAGTAACAACAAAAAACTTTTTTGTTTACCGAGATGTCACACAAATTTAAAACAGCACTGTCCACTGTATAGGATGTATGCATTGTACAAAGAGCATGAAGTAGACATTGATTTAAATCCTATTGGAGACTTAGCAAATAACTAAATTATAAAATGTATAAAAATAAAATAGAACTATAATAGTGCATGCAGTGCTCTTCTATAAGTGATGGGGTACTTAGATATAGCTTATATTGTATCTCTGTGTCTGTTATAGTGTACTCATTGTTGAAGAGCCAAATAAATAAATAAAGTAAGATTATAATAATTTTACAAACTAATTAATTAATAATACAAGATGTGTTTTCTTTTAGTGCGATGTTCCTATTTAAAGCTTTTGTTAACCTGTGTCCTGAGTTGTGACGAGATTTACAAAATTTTGCCAAGTTTTCAAGACTATACGATACTCAGAAAAGGGTAAAATGATGATACACAGGATTATTTTGCAAACATGGTATTTATGCTGGTTAGTTAAAAAAAGCTATTAAAAGCGGTTTAATATTTATTTTCTAACATAAGATGTGTTTGTTACAAGCTTCTTTTCATCAGGATTTACAAAGTTGTATAGGTACCCTGAATAATCGTTTGTCTCATAGTTAAATAACAAGGCGCAGATTAGCGGAGACCGCGCACCGGAAAAAACACAGTGTGAGATGATCTCCAACGAGATGGACAGACGACCTGGTGAAGGTCGCTGGGAGTCATTGGATCCGGGCGGCATGGGACCGGGCGTTGTGGAAATCTATGGGGGAAGCCTTTGTTCAGCAGTGGACGGCCTTTGGCTGATGATAACAATAATGATTAGCGGCCCCTGCCGCTTAGGCCCACGAGGCCTGGGCTTTGGGCAGCACAACTTGAGGAGCGGAAAAATTTGGAAGGTAACCAAAATCAGTGATAAGTGGCCCTATAATCTTTGCTCATTCGGCGGTTTAAAGTTGACATAAAATAGATCGTCTGAGCCTTTGCCGTGTACTTTACTAATCGTATAACTAAGGCCTTTTAAAAAAGTGCAGTGCTGGCCATATCCGAGCAAGCCTAAGGCTCCATTGCAATTCGATTCACCCCTGAGAATATCAACTGAAAGGGGTATAAAATATTATTAACTATTGCATACTTATATAAAGGCGTACGATTTTATTTCGATTTGTAAACACACATCAATATTGGCGTAACGGAGGCCGCAGCGGTTAGCCAGTCACCGAGGTTGCTATCGTTGTGTTTTATAGTTTTTGTTAACAATTTCTAAGTTATTACAAGGTTAACGATGAAAGTTATTATTTTAATAACCGTAAAAACTTTTAAGAATTTAACGTTGAATATTGAATTCTTTCATCGTCTAATAATTAAATAATCAAGAAATACTTTTATATAAAACATTGCATTACAGTTTTTTTTTTCACTTCGGAAACTGATTGAATGCTTTATTAGACGACTTATATGGTAAATGTTGAGGTAGCACGTTTTTTAAAACTACTGTTATACCAAGCCGTTTCAGGATCAACATCGTTAGCTACATTTGAAATAAACATTAAAACATCCTGAATTAAATGTTCCCCTTGCGCAAAAGTAATTTGTGATATATTTATTAAGTTCTTAAATCATTAAGTAGGTAGCTACTTCTTTATACTACGGCATGGTATATTATTATTATTTACTAGCTGTGTCCCGCGGTTTCACCCGCCGTTTAATTTAAAGGAAATTGGATTATTTATAAATACTAATTATATATAATAAATACTTATATAATATTGGATTTCATGGGTTTTAATTTACTTTCGCGGGACCCTAAATCTTTTTCTAAAATTAAATAAGTTACTCCTTATAACATCAACTATCTGGCAGTGAAAGTCCCGTGAAATTGGGATAGACGTTTCGGAGATTAGCCGGAACAAACAGACAGAAAGGCAGACAGACAAAAAATAAATAAAGTGCTTACGGTGTTCATTCTGAAATGCCTCGAATTACTATTATTTCTCCAGTCTCGCACGATGCGTACAGTTTACATACACAAATATCTCAGTACATTTTAGTTGTGTGCTTTCTTCTTTCACATGCACGCACACGCAGACCCGTTACAACTATCTGTAGAACTTACTAATATTTGTTTAGTGCGGGAATCGAACCAGAGACAGGTAGCCCAGAAAGCCAATCGGTTAGCCACAGCGTCAAATGAGCCGTCAACGTATTGGCGTACGTATATAAAAAGAAAACAAGTTTATGATCAACTATGTTTTGTAAGTTGTGATGTAACAAGCTTGCAATCAATGAGTTTTATGTAAATACTCAAGAGTAATTTTGTGATTGCCGTGTGGTGCCAGCTCAGAATGCCACCACCCCATTTCATCCCGTGGGTGTCGTAAAAGTCGACTAAGGGATTAACCGGAGGATGGGCAGCAGCGTCATTAACAACTCAACCGCCAACCCGTCTGCCAAGCGTGGCGATTATGGCAAGACCCCCCAATGAGCACACAACACACCATATCGGTCGTTGTGGTGATCTTTGGGGGAGGCCTGTGTCCAGCAGTGGATTTCATTCGGCCGAAATGATGAAATTTGTGATTATTTGTAATTAAAATAGTTATTTCCTAAATCATACAACATTATACCCTTGTATAGATTTTATTAATGAGATCTTCAAGACCATTTCAGTCGTAAATCATTATCTATACAAATAAATAAAATTGAAGTGTATGTTTGTAATGTCAAAAAAAACAGCTTTTTACTAAATGCATATGAAAGTATGTACGTTACATATAACAAAAACACTATTTTTACATTTTTTGTCTGTCTGTCTGTCCGTCTGTCTATCTGTCTGTCTGTTTGTTCCGGGTAATCTCCGAAACGGCTGAACCGATTTTGACGGGACCTTCACTGACAGATGGCTGATGTTATAAGGAATAACTTAGGCTACTTTTATTTTAGAAAAATAATTAGGGTTCCGCGTAAAAAAAGAAAACCCTTGAAATCCAATATATATATTCTATGTCAAGTGTCTATGTCGAAGTACTCTAAATTTCTTTTAAATTAAACACGGGTGAAACCGCGGGTCCCAGCTAGTTAAAAATAATAAAGCTTCCGTGTGGTGACCGGTTTAAGAATTTACCACTATTCAATTTACCCCGTGGATGTCGTAAAAGGCGACTAAAGGACTCTAAACCAGAGGGATGGGCAGCAGCGTCCTTTTTGCGGAACAGCAGCCATTGTGCGCTCACCAACCCGCCTGCCAAGCGTGGTGAGTACTGGCAAATGCAGGTAGTTGTTCCGGGTCTGGGTGTATTGTGTGTGAAATTTGTGTCTGTAAACGCACCCACGACACAGGAGAAATCCTAGTGTGGGGCAACGTTTAAAAAAAAAGACGACTTTAAGTTTTCTAACATTTAAGTTGTGCACAAGCATAATAATATAAGAGAAAAAATATAATAGAAAATATATACATAAGTAAAAATCGAGTTGTTGTGAATGATAGTTCCAGAACCCACGCGAGTCGGACTCTCATTTGAGCGCTTATATGATCACAAGTGCCGTGTGGTGCCGTCTAAGAATAGCACCACCCTATTTCATCTCGTGGGTGACGTAAGAAGTAACCACGGGATTAGCCGGAGGATGCGCAGCAGCGTCCTTCGAGTACATTAATTACAACTCAACTGCGATCGTCAACCCGCCTGCCAAGCGTGACGATTACGGCAACACCACACAATGAGCATACAAAGCAATATGGACCAAAATATTGAACAAAGTCAGATGGTATAATAAGTATTGATTAATAGGTATAATAAGCATTTCTTTTCATTTTAAGGTTCAGCATGGGCCTTAAAATAAATATAAATGATTTGGACAAGAAGTAGGCAGTAACAATGTGTATATAGTTATGCAAACATGGTTACAAATACAATACAACCTTAGTTGGCTGGACAGAAGTTAGGCACTGCAAACGATCGCCTATGACGTGTTTTATTCATGCGACCTTTCGACCGGCTAACTTCAGTCAGTCCGGCCAACTAATTGGGTGTAGTGTAATGACTGTAAAATCATAATGGAAATGATAATTGCATTACTTCCTCTTTGACCTTATTTTAATCGATTTCATTATGTCATTATATCATTATAAAATTATTTGGTATTCTTATTTTATTATTAACTACATTTCTTATAATTATGATTAATTCTGACATTAGTTTGGTCTATCTTAACTGCTCTGAAGTCCATCCAAAAGACTTCACTGCTTGTAAATGGATAATGAATTCATTAATGATAAAAATATATCAGTATTTTTTTTGTCTCAATATTTAAAAGCCAGTTTTTATACCTAAAGGAATATCAGTCTTGAATTTTAAAAACAATAGTATAAATATTAGTTTTATCATATACTTTATCATTTCAATATTATTTAACAATTCAGTGAAAATAAAATAAGTCTCCAAATAAATCTATTATTGATTTTAAGTGCATAATTTTTTTTAACTAATTAATGTTCTTTACAATAATTTGATGGCGCTATAAGTAAATTATTCTGTGGCCTCTTCGGCCTTGATCTTGTCAGAGGGTCATTGTGTGCCAACTGTAAACATGTACCTATAGGTCTGGTTTAATAACATCGTGTTGTCATGTTGAGATAAGTTATGTAAATAATTAGGCATGATGCAACCATCTGGGTCACATCTTTTGTTTGAGCTGGCAGTTGAATTATCTTGTTATTGAAATGTCAGGAATTTTTATAGAAAGAAAGAAAAAAGCACACACACACAAACTTCACAGCAGCATTGTTATTCATAAGTTCCCATGAGATTTATAACTTGTGAAAAAGACAAAACACTAGGTAGGTATTATCTAGATATTCCCACACCAATCAACAATTACACATCTTTCACATGGCAATAATTTAATTTATAAGGAATTCAACATGCTTCATGAACATTCTTTACCTAGATAATAATTTAATAATAAGTAAGTATCAATTTAAAAGATAAATAATATTTCACTGCACCATGAAACCTGTAAAAATTTGAACAAATACTAGCACTGGAACTAGCAGCAATTATTGAAGTTTCAATAATGTTCTGAGATTTATTTGACTTGTTTATTTTGTTATGAAAGGTTTATTTCTATATCACTACATCACATCACATCACACAGGCATACACATCAGCAGTAAACTATTAGTAAATATCCACTGCTGATGAACACAGGCCTTCCAATGATAACTACAATAAGTGGTATTAGGGAACATTGCCAGAATTGCCATGCTTGGCAGGCAACCGGTGACCGTAGGATGCTGTTAGTAGCACATGGCAGGTTGTTATGGCTCATTGCAAATATCTGATATTAAAATTACAATCTCACCATTTCAAAAACATATAAAGCATATTTTTTTCATGATTAACCCTTTTTTAAGACCATTGAATAACCCATGCCCATAAAACTGTGCAATTCTTAACATGAGACATCAAGCTCCCAAAATAAAATCTTGGATCCGATTTCTTAACATGAGACACCGAAGTTTCGAGGTGATTAAAATCCTGGCCATGCACTTGAAATAACCTGTTATGTATCCAATTCAAATTTAAGTTTGTATATATATTAATGTACTTAATTTAAATACAACAATGTAGTATATTATTAAAGTGCAGCACAGTGGTGGCTGTGGCTGTGGCATGGCTTCTTTGAAATAAGAAATGATTTTTTTTACATATATGTTAATATTAAAATTCTTTGAAGACATTTTTCATATGAATTGTTAAGATATACAAACACATTTGTTTAATTTCAAAAGATTATATCAATAATAATTAACTTTTAAGTAGTAAAAGGAGAGAATAAGCAAGCTGCCAGGTCCAGCACTGCTGGACTGGATAAATTTTATTAACATGAATTCCAGTAATAAACATTTTATTCCAGGTGAGCTTTAAGTGCTGGAAGTATTCTATAATGTTAGGTTGTATTTCAAGTCTCAACATTTATTATACATATCAAAAATATAAAATTATAACTGGTAATATAATTTTTTTGATCATTTCAATACTTGAGTAGATACCATACCATTATTTGAATGTCCTAAATGGAGATATCAATTATTTCAGATATAGGATTAGACATTATAAATTTTTAGCTTACTGAAATAAACAAATTGGATAATTAAGGGCTGTTTCACTATTTCCCATCGGCTAACAGAGTTAGAGAACAAGGTAAAATAATGGAAAGCAGAAAGCTATCACATTGATCCCATTATATAAAAATAGAAAATTAAACTAATAACTTTGACAATAGGAATATTCTTCTGGTAGTTTGATGATGGTTTTTGTTCAGTGTAATTCATACTGCCTACTGTTTGTGAATAAATTATATTATAGGCTTTCCTTCGAAATTGTGCGAGTTCAAAAATAATAAATCCTGAATGATAAGAACTTTTCTATCGACTGTTTATTCTACATTGACATTTGTATATAAAATATGATTAATTGTCTAAAACTTACCATACAAAAAGCGCTTATAAAATCCACAGAAGTCGTTCCTTTGATACTTAATAACGACCACAGTCACTTATCTGTACACCTACATAAATGGATTGTGAAGAAACGACGTTTAATTTTAATATTAATCACAACGAATTATTTCATTTTGCACACATTTCCACTTATTTCATTATTGCTGTAAGTCGCACAATATTCATTTGGTTTTATTATAAAAATTTAATGTAACAATTAAACAAAAATAAAAAATCACGGTCCCTGGCCAAAACACCAAAAATTGGCTTTGACATTAGATTAGACAGCGATGTTTCAACTGTTAGGAAATATTCAGTCAAAAAGTGAAAGTATCTTACACCATTTAAGTCCTAAAGAATCTTAGTAAAATACGTTGCGTTAAAATTAATTTACAAAACTGAAGTGACTATGTATAAAAAAATAAATATTTTAGTAACGACTCAAAAATAATAAACGAATAAACACCTACTGCGCGCACGGGAGCGCAAGACGTATTTTTCGTAGTATGGGAACGAACTAGTTAGGAGACAGAGAAACAAGACTGAAGACAGCGAAGCCACCAGATGACACGCTATCTTCTGGCGGTTATGAATTAAAATTATGAAACAACACGCATTGGTATCATACAAATAACAATACAGTGTTATTCCGTTGTCGGTTAAAATATTAAAATAGTTATTACTACTAAAGTGATTTGATGACTAGTAACGCCACTAGGAGATAATTGTTTATATCTTAAATTCATGCCCTTTAATTCTTTTGTATTTCTGGAGATGTGAAAATGTATATTTACGGCTTTCTTTCTCTAAAATCATATTTACTGTAGATAGGTATCTATTACAAATTTCTGTTGAAACATGCATTAAATCCTTTGTAAATGCTAATAATTTTGCCCAACCCCATCTTTGTTCAGATGGCCTAGGCAGATAAAGCTGTCCAATTGTCCATGCGCATTGCTACATACAGAAAAAACATCCGCTAATGGTCCTCTAGTCCGTGGGCCCAGCCAAGGTCTAACTAACAATTACAACAGTTTGTAGAAGCGGAAGGCTGCAGTAAGCGAAGTTATGTAAATGTTGTTGAATTAATAGAAGAATCATTAATCAAGAAATACTTGCAAGGATAAAAGCATTACATTTCGTTTGTAATTTCATGAATATAGAGGTAATGTTTTCAATATTTAGATAAATGTCATAATCTGTCACAAGTCATAACGCCATTTTTGTTTATTGTCATCACCATCACACATCATTGTCGCACCACACGAACTATTTGAAATGGTTACGAGAGGGACAGTGCCAAAGATAGTTTCGTACTTCGTCAAGATATCAACGATAATCTATTGTCCAAACTACACGTTTTCCATTCAAGACACAGTGTAGAATTATTACGTGTGACATCGCAAGTCATCGATACATGTTTATACTGTTGTATAAAGTTTTACGATAAACTTGTTCGAGTAATGTAATAAAATCGGTTGTATAATATTTATACGTGTGCACGTATAAATAATTATTATACAACCGATTTTATTCTGAGCCTATATAACGATTTTATTTCTTAACGTATTTCACTGAACGACCACAGTCCATCATCATCGTTATGTGGCTAGATGCCCGCTAACGGTAAAAAAAAATACATTGAAGTTCAATTTAGAAAAAAAGTTTTTCACCAGGTAATGTTTGGAAATATGGCTGCTTAACCGGGCCAATTCTGGCGAAGCCAAAAATTTTTATTGTAATCTAAGCAACTTCTGCTAACTGTGCCATGCGGGGCTCGAACCTCGAGGATAAAAGTTTGGTCTAGATCTCTAAATAGTCTGGCCAAGCTAACTCTGAATAGGAATCATGGTAACACATAAAATGCCCAAAGGACTTGAGTCCAGGCTCAAAAGTAAACAAACCAAAAACTATCAAAATCCTTGAAATGCTCATAGTAAGCGTATCATTATGCTAATGCAGTGTTAGTTCTGTCTGACTAAGCAAATTAATTAGATAATTCTTATCCAGAGTTCTCTAAAATTTTACTTCGACTCGACTACAACAGATTCAAATCTCGATTAAATTGAGAACTAAAAGGTTGATTTTCAATTAGTTGAATTGCTAGATGATTTCAAATAACTCTATAATTAAAATATTAACGATGTTGATGAATTATTAGGACACACGAGATCAATCGAAATGATCGTTCTTGGTCAAAACCAGCATCAAAAATATTAAAAATACAATGTTATTGCATCGAAAGGTCAATAATAAGCTTGACCTTCAGTTTTTGTAAAGCAATATTTAAATGGAAATACAACAAAAATTATTATCCTGCTATTCGCAGTCCTCGATCTCGTTAGGTGGCTTCACCTTCGATCCGAACACCGTCAATCACTGGTTCTGCTCGGTAGCGAAGATCGTGTCGGATCAGTTTTTTAACCCGCTTATTGAGTGCCAGATGGATTACTCTTTCGGAAAAACACGTGGCACTGTGTATTACGTCTCCCGTCGAACCCTCATGAGTTCTCTAGAGCTCTAGTTGTCTGCAAAAGTTTGGACTTGGTCTTCCAAATTCTAAAAGATCCATCTTTCCACCGTGACGAGGCCAGTCCAGCGTTGAGGCCAGTCCAGCATCGAGGCCAGTCCAGCGTCGAGGCCAGTCCAGCGTCGAGACCAGGCCAGCGCAGCGTCGAGGCCAATCCAGCGTCGAGTCCAGTCCAGCGTCGAGTCCAGGCCAGCGTCGCGTCCAGTCCAGCGTTGAGGCCAGTCCAGCGTTGAGCCCAGGCCTGCGTCAAGGCCACTCCAGCGTCGGGGCCAGTCCAGCGTCGAGTCTAGCGCAGCGTCGAGTCCAGGCCAGCTTCGCGTCCAGTCCAGCGTTGAGGCCAGTCCAGCGTTGAGTCCAGGCCTGCATCGAGGCCACTCCAGCGTCGAGGCCAGTCCAGCGTCGAGTCTAGCGCAGCGTCGAGTCCAGCGCAGCTTCGAGGCCAGTCCAGCGTCCAGTTCCTTCTTTCGAAAATTTTGACTCCGATGGCCACAAGATGTATTTTAAATACCATGCATCTACAATGTCACCAAGAACTGGATCCTTCGATTTCGGCTTTTCAAGTCATGAAATTAAAAATCACGACTATAGAAGTGAGAACACGGGCCTGCGTTTGTATTAGAAACCGTGGTCAACATTTTGAACATGAACAATAAATGATAGTACATTTAATTCCTCACAAAATTAGCATTATGTGTTAACCTAATGCCTAGATAATAACGCCCATATTTTTATAGTAATTAAAATTATGACCCAACCTAACTGATAATGACTATGAAATGTAGTACCGATAATTCGAGATGACTTACTTTTTTATTATACTTCCCTTCTCTCTGGATCGACTCGATTCAACCGTTATCTGTAATGACATAATAACATAGTGACGTAATGTTCTGAAGGTTTCTGTAATCATGGGAAAGATGCACCAGGTAGCAACAAATGAGGTTGTAAAGTTCATGACGGACTGCCTGAAGGCCGCTGGTGACACATCCAGAGCGGTGAAAGAGCAAGCCCAATTGCTGATACAGGCCGATGGATTTGGACATCCTATTCATGGTCTTAATAGGTTAAGTGAGTGTGGACGGTAATGGACAACGTTATTGTTTTGCAGGCCAGAGTTATATTTCCTTAAAGTGTAGTGTTTCGCAAAAAAAGTGTAAATTTGCCATGAAACTGCGAACTCTCGATATACTCAAAATCGACTATGACTGCATGTTACTGCACTGTATGCTCTAGAATTAGATTTTCGAAATAATTAATGCAGAAAAAGGAACTGACCAGGCTAATGAGAAATGCTGTCAGGTTATGTTAAATGCGTTCAGGTTTATGAGAAAACTGCGTCAGGTTTATTAGATACTTACAGGTTGGTGAGGGAACGTATGGTAATATATAATTTTATTCTATAAAAATATGATTTTCGTAGATTAAGTTTTAGTCGAAATTATACAATATTACTTATAAGTCAATCTATATAGCTCCTGTCATAAATAGGTCTGCCCCATCTCATTTCAAGCAAATTTAGGTTGCCTACAGATAATGATAAACGGTAAAACACCAACACTAGCATACGCATTTGACTGGGTTAAAATATATCAAAATATCATATATATTAATTAAATAAGCGATATTGCTAATCTCGATATAGCGATAATCGATATTTTTTGCGAATATCAAATTCGATATTTTTTAAATGGGATGTACATATGTACTATTGAAGCTCTCAACGCGTCTTAAAAATGTGAATTTGTCTATGGTCAGATTTTTTTTTGTGTATGTATGTGTAATAGCGGTGGGGTTTCTCTGAGGTTGCCAAATTTGTTTAAGTATTAACCTATTGTTTGCAGTTTGTGTGGTAAAACATATAAAACTTGCGGAAATACTAGTAATTTACCTACTCATCTCAAAATGAAGCATTATCATTAAGTACAATTTTTAAAAATGCAAGCAGAACTTCTCTACCTCCTCTCTTATTGTCTTTAATTTTCCGAATTTTACTTAAATATTTTTATAAATTTTGGTACTACACAGATAATGACTAGCTATGGGCATAAATAACGATATTCGACTCATCGATATCGATACTGTTTTAAAATATCGATTTGATATATATCGATATACTTTGTTCATTTGCCCATCCCTAAAACGCATAGAGGGTTGCTGTCAGGCTGACTGTAAAACCCTTTTGCCAAAACATATTCAGTCTACGGCCAAACCCAACTAAATTAAATTTAAGGTTTAAACCTTAAATTTTGCAGTCGTGTTTTTTTTGCTAACATTTTCATTTTAATTTAATCTTATTGCTTTGGATATTTTATTTATATATTGTTAATCATTCTTTGTATGTATTTATTTTAGTTCAGTTTTAATAGTTATAGGAATATTTTTTTTATGAAAAAACGTTGCCCCACACTAGGATTTCTCCTGTGTCGTGGGTGCGTTTACAGTAGTGTTGCTTAAAAATCGACTATCGATAGGACTACCCCTAAAACATTCATACTATCGATTGGCCGATCGATAGTATCGATATTATCAATAGTATCGATACTATCGATTTTATTTTACATATCGATCAATACTATCGATAGTTGAAATTATACAATAGTATCGATACTATCGATAGTATTTACGATAGTATCGACACTATCAATACTATCGATAGTATTGTTGCAAAGCTCCCAATCAATACTATCGATACTATTGATAAAATCAATACTATCGATAGGGCAATTGATAGTATGAGTGATTTGGGATTATATGACATTATCGATTGACAATCGATAGCCTATCGATTTTTAAGCAACACTAGTTTACAGACATGAATTTCACACACAATACTAGTGTTGAGTAGGACACGATTTAAAAATGAGTTTGTAAGAGTAGCCTCTTTTTTGTACCGAGCCAGTACAATGTCCCACTTCAAATGCGGCGAGGCGTCATGAAGCTTGGCGGTACATTTGAAAGAACGAGTATTTCATGTACTGTTGCTGTATTTGTACTGCCCTGTCTTACATAGTATGATTGAGGTAATACTTAAAGCAAAGTAATAAAAAGCGATTGATTTTAGACGAATGACGATTGTATCGACGTTTTTACTTATTAGCCACTGTAGCATTATTGTGCAGGCGACTTATTTGTAAAACATGATTTCGATTTAAAATATACCTAATACACAGACATAAACAAGCAAAACAAATAGGTATTTAACAGACATTCATGAAATCATATTTTTCTAAAACTGTCGCGTCTCGTACTAGTACATTTGTAATAGAGTGAATAAAAACATCATGTTGTCTCTTGCAGTCACGATAATGTCCGTTGAATAAAAAGTCGTGCTTTTGAAGCATGTGCCTCATTCTCTATCTCTCTCACTCTACAGTTCACATGCGAAGAGTAAAGTAACGCGACATAAAATTTGAAGTGGTACATGTTATAATGTTGAGCCGCTCTTACAATATTGTGTCATGTACGGGACAAATGTACCGCCTCTTGTATGTCCTACTCAACACTACTCACAATACACCCAGACCCGGAACAACTACCTGCAGATCATACAAATATTTGTTCCGTGCGGGAATCGAACCCACGACCCGGAGCGCAGCAGCCAACTGTATCAGCCACTACACCAACCGTGCCGGAGTATATTAGGTAAGTTTTTTAAATATATAGTTTTACACTATGGATCCTCCAGAGGATCCTGGGGGACGATTCCTGATATAGCGCGAATGATACGAGCGTAGACACTGATGAATCTGTTAATTTTACCAACGGAAAATGATAAGAGTATCTGCTAGACCCACAATTTGCAGACATAGTAATAAAAAGAGACGCAAGAATGGCGGGAAAAAAGTGAATGACTGCACTTGTGTACATGAGCTCGAAACTTCTCAACCCGTTACTCATAAACCTAATACATCTTATAGTTCTTTCCCTCAACAACACTCATTATTTACACTTCTACTGATGCTGCACCTTATATAGTACATAATATACAAAAAGAAATAATTTCCTCAAATGATAATTTTTCTTTACACTCCATTTAATTTGGACGTTTGCTGAAAAGAAACTGTTTACACAGTAAAATGAATGGCAGTTAATTAAATTAAAATTTTGAAGAATTAGACTTTGTTTAACATTCTCAAATTTTATTGATGCACACACTTGTCTAGATAATCCTCAATTAAAACTTGAACAATATAAGGCTTTCATTCCCTCATTCTATGTTACCCGTAAGGGTGTTGTAATGAACCTGCTGAAAGGTCTGATGAGTTAGTGATGAAAAACATTACAGTTCCCATAGTTTGTGGTCAAATCCTTAAGATAAGAAGAATAAAACGAAATGTTACCATAGAAGGAAAAAAATATTTTAATAATAATAACACAGAAACCATAGATTATACACTTACAGAAACTGTAATTCTTACATTTGATGGACAAGTGCTACCGAAGCGCATATTTATTGTGTTATACATCCTTGTCTGTCAACCTTTACATATATCCAATCATCCATTGTTACAATTGCTGCAGGTATGTTCATGTCAAATCTCAGTGTAGATCACAGCCTAGTTGTTACAGATGTGGACAAGGTCATAATGGTGACAGTTGCTCAGTCAATGAAGTTTCTATTTATTGTTGCATGTGTAAAGGCATGCTGCACTTCGGGTTTATAGACGCATTCATGCGACAGCTCCTACAAGCATCTTGTGCTCAAAAATGGAGCTGAGGCAGTCCCGTAGGTTACTGCATAGACTATCTGTGTTCAGATGTAGCACTTGCAATGGCTCTCGTTCATTTTTTCTCCACAGGGTCAATCCCGCTGAGATTCGTCTAAATTTATTTGCCGGTACATTTTCTCTATATCAGCGGTCACCACAAAAGCGTTTTGACGAAATCTCAGCAAGATCGAAAAAAGATCATCCTGGACGACCGGCCCTACCAGCTGTGAATCGTTTAAGTCGAAATATTAAAGCTATAAGTAGTATATAATATCTAGTATACAATCACAATCCAGCTGTAACACCTAAAACGATTGATTAAGTATATATATATATATCTAGTATTCGATCACAACTGTAACTCTTAAACAAATCTTCTAACAAATCTAGAGTTCATCACAATCTAACTGTAACACCTAAAAACCGTTAAAAAATTATAAACAAACTTGTATACATCGCAAACCCACCGTAACTTCTATCTAATTATCATAATGTTACTAGTCAAGTTTAAAATTGCAATATAAATGTCTAATAAAAATCTTGTAACAAAATTAGAGTTAAATTTGTTTTATTTATTACATTATCAATAAAAACATTATCATCATCACACAATCGGACGAACGACACTGTGCCACCGTTATATGGTTGGTATTCGGCCCATTTGTATGAAGCCTTTTGTTTCCACGTTTTTCGTGCGTAGGTACGCTAAGAAGTGGAATTCATTGCTAGAGTCTGTTTCCCGATCGTTATAACCTCTTCCTAGTCACAAGTGAACAGGTTTCTTATCGTCGGGTGCATCGTCATTTAACATCAGATGAGATAGTGGTCGAATAAGATAGTGGCCTATTCAATATTATAAAAAGTATCCCTTCGCCTTCCCCAAGGCCTCCTTCCGCCCATGCGGATTTTCTATATTTTTTTATATAAAATATTCATCATCATCATTATCGGCCATTTATTCGTCCACTGGTGAACAAAGGCCTTCCCCATAGATTTTCACAACTACACACATTATTCTAAGGGGTATTTGCCAATACTCATTGCGCTTGGCAGGCGGGTTGGTGAGCGCAGTATGGCTACCGTTTCACAGAAGGTACGCTGCTGCCCATGCCTCTGGTTTAGATTCCCTTAGTCGCCTTTTACGACATCCACGGGAGGAGATTAACAGGCGTTATATTCTTAATCCGGACACCACACGGATCAAATATAAATACATTCAGTCAAAAAAGTATCGGGAATGGATGATTTGTTTATGGTTCCAAATTCAAAGTTTTGTTTTTATTGTTGTTGTTAGATTGGCACAACTGTTTTCCATTTTAGAGCGGAGTTTGAGTTGCATCTGTTATTTATATTAAATACAGTGTTGTTTTTAGTTATATCATATCTAGTGTGTATAGCGAATTTCATTATGGACAAAAACACCGAACAAAGAGTTTGTCTTAGATTTTGCATCGCCAATGAAATTTCGTGTTCGGAGTCACTGAAAATATTACAGAAGGCTTACGGTGAATCGACTTTATCAAAAACACGTGCTTATGAGTGGTACAAAGCGTTCAAAAGCGGTCGAGATGTGATGGAAAAATTGCCTCGCTCTGGTAGGCCAACAACGTCTGCAACTGAAGTTAACATCGCAAAAGTGAAGGAAATAGTGACTGAAAATCCTCATTCAACTTTGAGAGAGATAGCCGCCGAACTTTCTGTATCTCACGAGTCGATCCGTACCATTTTAACTAATCAGTTGGGTATGAAACATGTTACTGCTCGGCTAGTCCCAAAAGACCTGATTTTCATCAAAAACTCAATCGCATGAGAGTCGCTGAGGACATGCTAGAACGAGTCAATTCCGACCCAACATTCATGAAACGCACTGTTACTGGTGACGAGACGTGGGTTTACGAGTTTGACATGCAAACTAGTCAACAAGCTTCGGAGTGGCGCATTCCAACTGAACCGAAACCGAAAAAACCACGCCAAAGTCGATCAAAAGTCAAAGTTATGTTGACTGTTTCCTTTGACTATCGCGGTGTTGTGCACTCGGAATTCTTGCCGGAAGGTCAAACGGTAAATAAAGAATATTATTTGAGCGTTATGCGGCATTTAAGAGAGCAAATTCGAAGAAAAGGCCAGATTTGTGGAAAGAAAATTCTTGGATTTTGCACCACGATAATGCGCCTTCACACACGGCCATCATTGTGAATGAATTTTTGACCAAACACTCAACAAATACCATCGAGCAACCATCATATTCACCAGATATGGCTCCAGCCGACTTCTTTCTTTTTCCTAAACTCAAATTACCACTTCGTGGCACCCGTTTTCAATCGGTAGAAGACATAAAGGAGAATTCGCGGCGAGAACTGAACTCAATTCCGGAAACAGTGTTTGAAAAATGTTTTGATGATTGGATTATTCGTTGGCGTAAGTGTATCGTTTCTGAAGGAGCATACTTTGAAGGTGACAAAATAAATTTGGATTAATAACAAACGTTTTGTGTATTATTGATCTTTTCCCGTTACTTTCTGGACAGAGTAGTATATAGGTACTAACATTTCAAAGGCACCTGCGGTTATCATTGGTCTCGAGACCAATTCAATCAAATTTCGATACTATTATTATATAATTAATCAGTTTTTTAATAATAATAATATTTAATAATAGTAATATTACTCAACACATAGTCACTCCCATACACATCTATAAACCTATCTATACAAATAAATAAACTTGAGGTCTCTGTTTGTAATATGTCAAAATAATAGCTTTTTACTAAATGGATATAAAAGTATATAAGATCCAAATAACAAAAACCATGTTTTTTATTTTTTGTCTGTCTGTCTGATTGTTCCGGCTAATCAACCAAAACGGCTGGACTTTCACTGGCAGATAATGTTATAAGGAGTAACTTAGGTTACTTTTATTTCACAAAAATTTAGAGTTCCGCAAAAAAAGAAAACATGAAATGCAATACTTATATATTAATTATACATAAATAAACAGATTTTAATCAAATTAAACGGCGAGTGAAACCGCGGGGCTCAGCTAGTGTTATATATCTATATATCTGCACTATCTTTGCTTATTGCTACATTCATAGGTTTAACTTTGAGCCTCTGAGCGAGGGCAGCACTTGACTCTACTTGATGCTTGACATACGAAATTGTGCCCTTTGCGTCAGTCTCGGCTGCTATCATTTTCTCTTTGTCTCCAGGAGCCAGCACTGGTAGGTTGGGATCCGTCTGGAAATGATAAAAAGGATACATAAACATCTTAGAACAACCATACATTTTCAACTTAAAAACATAGCGGACGAGCTCGTGGCAGTGCCATCGTCACGTCTCGCAGATTAAGTCAGTCCTAGCTTCTAACATTATGCGTGCCTTTTGCCACCCACTTCCTGGGCAAAGCCTTTGTTGTTGCTTCGTTCAATCCCTCTGTAATATGTAATAATGTAATATCCCCTTGTCGCAGGCAAGGTTCCACCAATCAGGAAGTAAATAGTGTTTAAACTGTAGCTAGTGAAATTATTGGTCAAAAATACTAAATTACCAAGTCTTGAAGTGACAAGCGCAGTGTGGTGCCACGCAGTACTCTACTCTACTCCTGGGTTGAATAATAATTGGTGTGGGAGGTATGACGCTTACCACCTGGTGAATGCCCTGCTCGTCTCTTTATCATATTGTATAAAAAAAGTAAACGAAGCAAGCACTGTGATTTTAGAATATGGGTATATTCCTATGTAAAAAGCCCATTGAAAATAGTCACCAACAAAAAGGCGGCACCATAATCCTTGGTGTTTTGCAAGGCTGAAGGAACGGATTCTGACTGTCTTGAACTGAACCCCGACCGATAGGTACCAATTAGAAAAATCGGACAAGTGCGAGTTGAACTCGTGTGGAGAGGATTCCGAAATTCATCATCATCATCATTAAAGCTAAAAAACGTCCACTGCTGGAAAGAAGCCTTCCCCAGAGATTGCCGTAACGACCGGTATGGGTTTATGTTGTGTGCTCATTGAGGGGTTTTGCCATAATCGCCACGCTTGGCAGACGGGTTGGCGATCGCAGCTGAGTTGCTAATATACTCGGAGGACGCTAATGCCCATACTCCGGCTAATCCCATAGTCAACTTTTACGACACCGACGGGATGAGACGGGGTGGTGGTATTATTAGCCGGCACCACACGGTATTCCAAAATTGCTGAATATTGTTGAAATCTGTCTTTTATCAATAATGTATCCCAAGAACAAACTTAACATTGTAGTTGAAAAACATGTTCTCCCTTACATTACAACTGCAAATGTAAGTTTGTACGCATAATATTGAAAGATTTAGAAACCATGTTATTTTAAGACCATAGACGTCTTATAGATTTTCCTGTAATCTATAAGTTAAGAATGAATACAAGTATTTTTTCAAAATTGTTGGCTTAGTAGTTATGGAGATAAGGGGGAGGGGATGATCAATTTTCATTTTAAAACTATTTAATTTAAAATGATAAAATAAGTATATTTGCGCGCACCGGATAACACAGCGTGGGACGCCGAAGGACGACCTGGTGACTGTCACTGGGAGTCGTTGGATGCGGGCGGCATGTAACCGGTCGTTGTGTAAATCTAAGGGGGAGGCCTTTGTTCAGCAGTGGACGTCCTTTGGCTGATATGATGATGACGATGTGTTGAGACCCTTACAACAAGCTTTTTTATTTCATAATATGTTACACGGTACAGTCTGCAATACTTAATTCTTTCGTTTTCTAATATTCCCCCCAAAAATGACCTCCATACTCAAAATTCATTTATTTACGTTACACGTCCGTTTTGGTCGCAGAAGTTCACATGTGTACCAAATTTCAACTTAATCGGTCCAGTAGATTCGGAGTAAACTGGCCGTGACAGTAGGACAGACAGACACACACGAGTGATCTTATAACGGTTCGGAACTTTAACGGAACGGAGCCTAATCGATGTGGTTGAGAGGCCCACTATGGTTTAAATTATATCGGACGGTTCCAGAAAATAGGCCAGCTTTTGTTTTCTTCCGGGTGATGCAATGTTCCCTTACGAACGTGCATTACAGTGGACGATAACGCACTGATAAGATATGGTTGGTCCCACTCAAAATAGTTAACAAACTAGCGAGACCTGTAGTAACAGCCATTAGTAAGAACACAGATTCGACGGAATATATTTGATACATACCGGCTCCAACTGCCTCCAATGCTTTATGCTTTCAGTGAGGCGGTCACCAAAGCCAGGGGCAAAGCACTCAGGATTGACGGCCACGAAGCAGTGGCCTAGGTTAGCAGGACCACCATCACCGCTGTGTGACCACGACCGCACGTGGTGACCGTAGTTGGAACCTGTACAAGATAAGTCAAGGTTTAAAAAAGGTTTCGCTATTCGAAAAAAATATTTCGAGACATTATCTTGTTTTCTTTCATTAATTTAACACATGACTGACTGACTGGATAAGAAATGTTTGACCTGTATCTGGATGAATTTGGCCATTATCAATATAACACCAAACAACAAAGATGAACAGGCTACGAGTATACAAAAAAATACTTGCAGCAACCATTATTAACAACAATTAATTTAATATATCTTTTCATGTTATGCTAACCTGCAGATATTCCACAAAATAGCTCCACCATAGCTGCAAGCCCGAATCCTTTATATCCTGAAGTTCTCTCGCCGCCACCCAGCGGCATCAAACAACCGGTCTGGAACGCCTGGAAAAAGGAAAGACAAGCATGATGACTATTTATAGCTGTATATTTTTATGGACTAAGAACCCCTTGTTTTGGTCCTCGACGAAGATTCACTTACTGTTCAACCAAGTTTTAATCGACTCAAACTAGACGTAGGCCTCTCCGAAGCTGCGCCACAACACTCGATCCTGCAGCATCTACCCAGCTATGTTCTTTTGGTCGTCAGACTGCTGCGTAGCTGGAGGCATCCTACGCTGCGTTTGCTGATTGCGGCCTCCACTCAAGGACCCGTCTATTCTAACAGACATGGATCCTTTAACTAACATATGGCAAGTCCACTGCCACTTCTGAAAGCTATGACTTCAGTTTTTGATAGTTTCATTCCGAATATATCAATGAGTTCTTGCCAACAGGTGGGTCTTAAAATTAAAATGAACATGGGCAAGACGAACGTCATGTCAAACGCCCATGTCGTGCCAATCCTATTATCCGTTAGGAACTCTGTTCTCGAAGTTCTCGACGAGTAAACCTGAGAGAAGCCATCCAGGTACGTCCAACTTCGAGAAGTTCAAGAAATAATTGTCGATTCCGACTCGGATTGCGAGGTTTCCCAAACGCTGCCGGTTCGGGATACTTCACAACGTCTTTTCCTCAACAATACCTCAGTGCCTCGAAACTCATTAACCGCTGTATTTTATCAGTGATGATATATGGTACAGAGACGTGGTCGCAGGATACGCAGAGAGCTTGGTCTACGAGATCGAATCGAAGTCAAAAGATTTTTATTGATGTCAACTTGCCGTGTGGTGCCGGCTCAGAATGGCACCACCCCGTTTCATCCCGTGGGTGTCGTAAAAGTCGACTAAGGATTAACCGGAGGATGGGCAGCAGCGTCCTTCGAGCACTCAACAACTCAACTGCGATCGCCAACCCGTCTGCCAAGCGTGGCGATTATGGTAAGACGGGGGGACTGAGCACACTACACAGCCATATCGGTTATTGTGGTGATCTTTGGGGGCGGCCTGTCCAGCAGTGGACATTATGCGGCCGAAATGATGATGAATGATGAAACCATTTACTGGCACTTACGAATAGTCAGAATTTAAATAGTTGCACGGTTCCAAGTCTTTGGTCCTATGGAGAAGAACCGGCAAGAAACTCCATGGATATACACTTATTACAGTCTTAATATTAAACACAATATAATCGTAAAAAAAGAAGCTATGTGAGGATAATGCACGCCAATGTGTGGGATAAATACCACATATTTATGCACAATTATATTAATTGCCTTACAATCAGATTGCTATAGCAGTCAAGAGCTGACCAGTCCCGAAAGAGGGCACCCGTTCACGGGCATAACGCATGCATCAGCATAGTTCAGCTCAACCATAATGCAGGGAACTTAACCACCCAACACACAACGCTACCCTCAACAAGACATTTTAGTGAGCATGACCGACCCAAACTGCCAAGCTACAGACTAATCGTTATTTTATCTTATTTCAGTCAGCTTTGGGCACTAATCCAATATCAGTGGTAGCACCGGCTTCGCAGGGTGAATCAGAAATGAGGAGATCCATAGATTGACTAAACTTGTGGCTGGGCTGCATGCGGCCCACGAGTCGTTGGTTGCCGACCATTGATAGAAAGCATAAAATCTAAAAGCCCTAATAGTATCAGATAGTAATAGACATAGAGACGTATTGTTCCTAGATAGTTTATTGCGGCACTTCTTCCCAGCTTAATCACTAGGAAGCAACAAAAGTAATGTTGAGATAAAAAGTGTATTTTAAATAAACGCTCTTTCTTTCTCTGAAGTGTAAATGTGAACTTTATTTAGTGGCAGCAAAAGAGAAATATTTAAGACAGCAAAATTAAAGCATATGGCCTGCCTGGAAGGCGGTTACTGTAACCTATTACTTTAGAAGGATCAAAAACCCTACCAGTTCTGCGTCATGTGTTTCTCTCCCATCGGGGCCTTGCGCCCATCCACTTGGTAACGGTTCACCTTTCCGACGCTGCATCTCTATCTGGAATAGTTAATAAAACGTTCTTCCACATCAAAGCATACCATTAGCCCCATAATGGGGTTTACCTTTAAAGTCTTAATGGAAATAAACTGATAATGTTAGTCTATATCTTCGCACTACCTTTTAACATCAGGCATCGTCACGCAATCTGTCTCCCATAGGACTATCTCTGTGATTAAATCCCTAGAGTGGAGCTTGAACACAAAAGCAATTGTATAAGTACAGGTACAAGTAGTAGAGCGTTATATATTGGATACCTTGTAAGTTTACCTTGCCAACAGCTACCGCAGTCGTAGCCATGTCGAGGTAAAAGGATTCACCCTGCGAAGCCGGTGCTACCACTGATATTGGATTAGTGCCCAAAGCTGACTGAAATAAGATAAAATAACGATTATTTTTTGGTAACAGATTAGTGTCACGTCGATAATGAGCAATTTGAAGCGGTTAAACATGTCCAAACGTTTAAGTCGGTTGAGAACCAATGATTAATAACATCAAAGTGTAGAATAAACACCAAATTAGACTAGCAATTGTAATTTAGCCCGTGCATGGATAACTATGGTTTGGGGTTCGCGGGCGTGCAGACGCCCGCGTGCTCACACCGAGCGACTCCCGGAAAGACGGCGGCGCGCACGTGGTCACGTGCCACCGTGTGCGCAGTACAGCGTACAGCGAGGCTTCGGGGGATCCTTTACAATCCTTTTTACAGTCGCCTTCCCTCCGCTCCGAGATGTGCCTAAGGCGTGGCACCAATGAGCGGCTCTTGTGTGATCATACGTGGACCTGGAGCTCCCTTTCGGTGCCGAAGATAACCGCTCCAGTGATATTAGCAGGTAGGAGTCCAGCATACCCCTTCGCCCATCCCCGGGGCGAAGGAAGCTCATGAAAAATGTCAACTAGATATCAGTCAAAAAAGGGGGTAACTAAGCTAATCAGAGTTAGAGTTAAGTTAAAGTATATACAATACAACTAACCTGTTTACTCCTGGTGGGTGCTAATAGAGGTGAGGTGTTAGTGAAGGCCATACCTATTAGCCCCTTGTCCGCTGCTTTCTGAGCCCAAAAACCAGCCATACCATTGTGATTTGATCCTGAAATCATGATAATTGGATATATTTGAGTACTAACGACAGCACGTTTGCTTGTTACGGACAAAAATACTGCCATCGTTTTGACTGATATTCCGACTCTATAATTCAAATATTTTAGTAACATCCAGCTCTCTCAAACGTTAACTTTTGGCTGTATGTAGAGTAACGCTTGCTCTTTCTTACTTGTTACGGACAAAAAACTGCCATCGTTTTGACTGATATTCCGACTTTATAATTCAAATATTTTAATAACATCCAGCTCTCTCAACCGTTAACTTTTGGCTGTAACGCTTGCTCTTTCTAACGAGTCCCGTGATTCAACCATATCCACTGCTGGATACGTATGTAGCAATCTACAATATTGTCAATACAAAACAGTTTATTCGTTGTAATAAAATACTATTAACTGGATTACATCGCGTATATTATAGATTTTTGTTCTTCCTAACGCTTCGAACACTTTGCAGCATTCGTGGTCGCAGGTCATCCTACTGTGTAAAAATAAATAAATATAATCATCATCATCAACAGGCCATAGCAGTCCACTGCTGGACATAGGCCTCTCCAAAGTCACGCCACTGAGCACGATCCTCGTCTTTTCTCATCCAGTTCATGCCAGCCAGCTTGCGAAGATCGTCACTCCACCGAGCGTGAGTGCACCCTACACTACGTTTGCCGAGCCGCGGTCTCCACTCAAGAACACATTTGCCTCAATGGCCATCAGTTCTACAGTTAATATGGCCAGCCCATAGCCACTTCAGCTTGCTAATCCGAAATAAATATAATTTGTAATAATCGCGAAAACATTACAGTTTATTCGTTTACCTTTAACTGTGACCCATCCTACACCCGTTTCCTTAGCTTTCTTGATGGCTATATCCATAGCAAAGTGGCTGGCTGTAGCCCCCAGTACGTTGTTGGCATCAATCCAAGCCGTAGACGGGGTTTCCTTCAGCACTGTCGGCTCATTGTTGGGGTTGCATGCGCCGCTTATTATATCGTTTACGTACATTTCTGGAATTCACAAACATTCATGAATTCATTTTTTTGGATTTGTTTAACATGATAATGCAGAGAAAATTAAAATATTTGAGTAAATATTTTGGAAAATATCTGTAAAAATTTAGAGCATATCATACATTCACTTTACACACATACAGTTACTTTACAGATAGCCGTTTCGAGGCTGGGTGTTTTGATTTATGTCAATATTATGTGTAAACTGTACTCGAGAGAAAGGAGAATTGCAAAATGCAGTCTCAATCAACACACACACGTTTTAAACTTACTGGAAACATTTGTGAATCAGTGTTTGCGAATGCGTTGGACTTGGACATGTTTATTTTAGACAGCAAAGCCAAACATAACCATAATAAATAAGTAAAAAATGTGCAATGGAATTTTATTATGTAAGTAGTGCGTATAATAAGTATTGTATTACTGTACTTATTTTCTTTACCGAATGTTTGGGAGCCAGCTTAATTGTGGTTTGTTCTTCTTTATTTGAATTAAGATGAATAAACGAATATAAATCTAGTCAGTCTAGTTTATTTTGTTGACAACGAAAGAACTAACCAGGTCTTGTTGATCACATTGTGCTCACTGACCAGGTTATGTTCACCAATAGAAAGTGCACACAGGCTGATGTGATCAATGCTGGTCCTAATCCTTTTTAATAATCCTATTGTCTACATGAATAAGCATGCAGTGTTGTGTTTAATCATGTACCCTTTCATACTTTAGGCTTATGAATCTAAACGTCAATATTTTTGTTTTGTATGTAGAATTTGTCTGTAAACGACCACCACGAGACAGGACCAATCCTAGTGTGGGGCAACATTTAATTTTTTTTAAAAGCCAATCGCAATCACCTAATCTATTAAGTCCGTGACTAGGATGTCCAAATCGATCCGCCTGTATGAGCAACTCTGCCTGCTGTTCCGCCGCCTTAGCTGCTGCACCAACAGCCTTCAGGCAGTCCGTCATGAAGCGTAGGGCTTCCGTAGTTGCCACTTTTCCCATGATTTCTGAAACCGACCAAATATAATAGTGATATTATTGTGTAATTTCTTAATTTCAAAGAACAGTCTAATCGAGTAGGTCCAACAGGGAAGTTTACTAAATAGCAAATTAATTTTGAATCATTCATAAACTGTCTAGAATACTTCGGCAAAAACTGCAGCGTCAGGCAATACACGGTTGGTGCAGTGGCTGATACAGTCGGCTGCTGCGCTCCGGGTCGTGGGTTCGATTCCCACACGGAACAAATATTTGTTAGTCTAAATATCTGCAGGTAGTTGTTCCGGGTCTGGGTGCATGTGGAATTCATGTCTGTAAACCGCACCCACGACACATGAGAAATCCTAGTGTGGGGCAACGTATTATTCTATGAAAAAACATGGTTGTAATATATTTTTTTGTATCCGTACTATTTCAGAATGACATCATACACTATGACTTTTTTGAGAAATGTACGATTCGGTTCTATGTTTTGTGTGCGTGTGTTTGATATTCAAATGTGGTCAATGGGTGGGTCATGCGGAGATAAACCTATCATAGAAATAATTGAATGCTCGTTATCACCAACAAGTCCCTAACGTTAGAGATACTTGAGGCGGTAAACGCAACAGAGGCCTATCTTTTCCAGGCACAAACTATTTAAATTGTTCTTGGAGAAGATAGGCCACTCTTGCGCCCACCGCTGCATTAATGTCGAGATTTTATAAATGTTAGTGAGAAGAAATTTCTATTATGTAGACTTGACTTTACACACAACATTCCTTCTGGTCACTGTTGTGATGAGAACTTTAGTCTTTTTAAAAAAACTCTGTATTTTCTAACGCAACTGGATACAAACTTTTATCGGTCCTACAGTACAAGAAGAGAGTATTCGAGATAACATGGAAATGGAATAATGAGATATGGAAATCTCTTTCCGTTACGTAATTGTCGGAAGCCTGCTTTGGTCGTGCGGTTCCTAGTAAAGAAACAGCGTTCCATGTCATAAAAACCAAGGGACGTGTCAAGAGGATAGGTAGGAGCACAGCTCACGGTCATCCGGTGCTTATAATAAAATACTGCGTTCATTAATCCCGGTAAAGCATGGTGATTATGAAAATTCCTACGACCATTTATTGAAGCGGTCAATTGGAGGCTTATGTCCAGCAGTGGACGTTCATGGATTGATATATGATGTGAGGATTTTACGATTATAATTACGAGGTTAAGTATAATTAAATGACCTGCTATAATTTAATATTTCATATCAGCAAAAGGAGGTCCACTGCTCAACAAAGGCCTCCCCGATAGATTTTCACAACGACCGCTTACATGCATTGTGTCCTCATTTATTGCTAGTATTTACCACGCTTGGCAGGCGACACTGCTGCCGTCCCTCTGGGTTAGAGTCCCTTAGTCGCCTTGTACGACATCCACCAGAGGAGGTGGAATGGTGCTATGTATTCTTAACCTAGACACCACAATTAAATGTAGGTATTCATTCTTTCTTTCTTTTAAAACACGTTGTCCCACACTAGGTTTTCTCCTGTTTCGTGGGTGCATTTACAGACACAAATTCCACACACAATACACCCAGACCCAGATTTTTATAGTAAGTATAGTATAGTAGATAAAAGTAGCCTAAGTTATTCCTTATAACATTAGCTACCTGCCAGCGAAAGTTCCGTCAAAATTGCTCCAGCCGTTTCGGAGATTACCCAGAGGAAACACACAAACTTACAGATTTTTAACAAAATGTTATATTGTTATAAGTACCGTATATACTTACATATGCATTTAGTAAAAACCTGTTTTTGACATTACTAACAGACACTTAAATTTTATTTATTTGTAGAGATGTACTTTCAGAGTTTTAGAAACCTCGTGATAATTAAGAAGTTATTCTATCGTATATTTATAAGGTTCTATTCAATTAAAACTTAAACATCAACTCATTAAAACTCAAATGCCAGCTGGATTGGTCTCGCACAAATATCTACGGGAAGGGCCATTCATAGAAGAAATAATATCTACTGGTCTAATATAATGGTTATGTGGTCTATCATTTCGGCCGAATGAAGTCCACTGCTGGACACAGGCCTCCACCAAAGATCACCAAAACGACCGATATGGCTGCGTTGTGGGCTCATTGGGGGGTTTTGCCATAATCGCCACGCGTGGCAGACGGATTGGCGATCACAGTTGAGTTGTTCATTTATACGAAGGACCCTGCTGCCCATCCTCCGGCTAATCCCTTAGTCGACTTTTACGACACCCACGGGAGGAGACGGGGTGGTGGTATTCTGAGCCGGCACCACACGGCATGTGTTCTATATATTCTAGGAATAGGGGAATTCTATTGTCTGGCGGAAAGGCGGAACTAATGCGGTGGCCCTAAATCATTTTCTAGGTGGTGCAAGATCTCCTGTTTGCGCTTTTGTAATGATGGTTAATAATTATGGAAATTAGAGCTCTTTATACGGAGATTTTATATGTGTGGCTAAGCTACATAAAGATAGACCGACAAGAGACAATTTTTTTTTCACTAGTATTAGTCACGTCGGCAGGATCCTTAAGAAGATTACGCAACTTTCTTCCTACTGATACTAAAATTGCGCTTGCACAATCCCTTCTCCTTCCGATCCTCGATTATGCTGATGCCAGCTATCTTGATCTTACAGAGGAACAACTTGATAAGCTTGAGCGACTTCAAAATTTTTGTATTAGATTCATATTTGGTTTAAGAAAATATGATCACGTTTCAGAATTCCGCACTAAGCTCAAGTGGTTACCTATTCGTCTTCGCCGGAATACTCATATTCTTTCACTACTTTACAGTGTACTGTTCTTTCCTTCTACTCCCTGCTACCTTAAAAAACGTTTCGAATTCCTTGGTGATACTCATTCGCGAATCCTAAGATCATCAGAAAACCTTAGGCTTAAGATGCCAATGCATTCTACTAATTTTATTGATAAATCCTTCACGGTTCAGGCCGCTCGTTTGTGGAATGCATTGCCGATCTTAATTAGACGGGCTCAGTCACTACCGGTATTCAAAAGACTAGTGAGAGAACATTACTTGTCACTGTAATTATTAGTATTATTTTTCTTGCTTTTACTCTGCCTTTTGTTACATCTTTGATTTCACTTATTTTGTTTATACTTGTATATTTATATATTTTATATGTGTATATATTACCATATATGTATGTAGTGTATTTATAATCTTCATTATTTACATATTTAGTATAGTATTATTTAAGTTTATGGATATTTATTTGTGTGCACCATAGACTACCCCATATCTTGGCTAGTATTTTTTTTTTCCATCCTAAGGTTGCCTGGAAGAAATCGCCGTGTGCGATAAGGCCGCCCATTGTACTCTATATTCAAAGTGTTACTTTGTATTTTACTTTTTAATAACTGGTGTACAATAAAGAATATAATAAATAAATAAATAAATATATTTTATGTTGTCCTTGGAATGACAAATGTATTTCAAGGATCAAATATATTCGTTTGATAAGGTTTATTTAGAATATCGGCACAACCGCCAAATACGCGGTTTTCAGACGATTGAATATTATAATATTGTGTATGATATATTGTACACTTGACAGCCCAATATCTCTCTCCTTTCTTCCTGTCCATCCAAAGGTTGTCTGGAAGAGATCGCCCTGTGCGATAAGACCGCCCATTGTACATGTATCTTTTTAAATTTTTATCTCTATGTATGTATTATGTGGTTTACAATAAAGAGTATATAAATAAATAAATAAATAAATAAATATTTTTTTGTTTAGAAATTGTTGGTACACACGGCTACACATCAAGCTATACAAAACCAGTTTATGCTGATCTATTATCATACCGAAAGCTTAAACAATCCGAGATCAGCTTATGCTGGAATTGTATAGCTTGATGTGTAGCCGTATGTACCTATAATATAGTATTAAAGCTACTTTATATCCATGCTAGCCGTGTGGTGCCGGCTACGAATAGCCCCATCTCATCCCTTGGGTGTCGTAAAAGGCGACTATGGGATTAGCCGGAGGATGGGCAGCAGCGTCCTTCGATTACATTAACAACTCAACTGCGATCGCCAACCCGTCTGCCAAGCCTATCGTGTAGTCATTAATAAAACACCATAAGCCATGTTACCATTGATGTAATGCCCTACATTTCATCAATGCATATTCCATGTTACTAGGTAGTACAATATCTTTGCATGTTATGCATGTTACCATGTAGTATAAGCAATGTCAGTTACAGCTTAAATGTCACTGTCAAACAACAATAACTGGCAAGAGCCTTTCTTTCCTGCCGCAGACATATTTATATTTATAAGGATTCTGGATATGTCACATTCATTTTAGTCTGATTCATTCATCAATATAAGTTTTACACCTCTACCATGAGTTTACACGGCCAAAACTCGCTAGCGTCTCCGTAAATGGTTTATATGAAAGATTGTAAAGCGCCCCTAGCGGTCACAGAATAAATTAAAATTCGTACCATGAGCAACATAGATTTCGATAGACAAGAAACCTAACGTAATCTACTCTATAGTCTCTAACGTTTTCAACTGTCACCATATAAAACGGCACCATGAGTCACAAATTATAGAAGTTTATGCATTACATTTTAAGGTTATTCAACCAGATCAGTTTTGGTTTAATATTCAAGGGCTATTTATTTTGGTTTTTATAAAAAATATCTACCTTTTTGTTTTATCCAACCTTGACATTGGCAGAATCATCGACAAACCGATGGAGCCATAAACTAAAATTGGAATTGGAATTGGAGTCACAAATTCGTCAGAACATACGCTTGCGATAGAAGCACAGAGTACATTTATATATACTGAAAATAGAAGTTACGTAGCTCACTAGCATTTTGAGGTGTGAAATATTTGTTTACATTATAATTGAATACGTTTTTGAGTCTATTAAAGTCTAAATAATGTCTGGAAGAGCTTAGTTACCATTGAATATGTTAGTGGCTGTTGAATTTAATGACTAACGACTTGAACAGCGTGAATTTCAAGCCTAAATAAGAATTAATGTTGGATTCCAATTGTAAAATATAAGTGAAAGAAAGTATATTAAACTTTAAGGTCATTCCGGCTACCCTCAGAGGGCCTGGTTGATGTCACCAGACTCAGATCCAGTGCCCAAGTCCGTAAAGGATAATTTCTTTAAGGCTACGAATGGCACCAACCCATCTCATCCCGTGGGTGTCGTAAAAGCCGACCGGAGGATAGGCAGCAGCGTCCTTCGAGTACATTAACAACTAA
Source organism: Diloba caeruleocephala (assembly GCA_947459985.1). Lineage (NCBI taxonomy): Eukaryota > Metazoa > Arthropoda > Insecta > Lepidoptera > Noctuidae > Diloba > Diloba caeruleocephala. The sequence continues at coordinate 6,894,043 of OX381621.1, read as the reverse complement.
ACTACGGTCGCTATCCCACCTGCCAAGTGTGGTGATTATGGCAAAACACCACGACGAGCACACAACACACCCAGACCGGGCGTTGTGGCGATCTTTGGGGGAGGCCTGTGTCCAGCAGTGAACTTTATTCGGCTGAAATGATGATGATGAATATGAGCAAATGGAAGTACCTATTACAGGAAAATGAAACTTCTAGCCATTTCCTAATGGGCAGAGCAATACGGGAGCAGCTAGTTATGAGGCTATTAACTTGATTTCTAATTTATAGATGTTGTCTATAACATTTTTAGCATAGTGATACCACCACATTTTAAGCATATGAGCCGTTCTCTCTTTTTAATGCTGAGAAAGAAAGAAACAAAACATAAGGAGTGAAGTTACCTAGATAATACGTTGTGCCAACATAACATTTCAAAGACGACACAATCTATCGAGCTTGCCTTCTTAGCCTATGCGTCAGACTTCGCAAAAATCATGGTGCAAGCATTATAGAAATCTATTTGATCCACGTTAGTACGCTAGCAAGGTTGACGCTAGCGGGTAAGTTTTCTATAACAACTCATGGTAGAGGTACTGGGGTGCAATTCTCTAAGCTCAAACATTCATATATCCTTGAATACAGAATTGAAATAATGATGATAACCCAATTTTGTAAACGCCAAGACTGGTCTTCATGGCTTACCTTCTGCAACATGTCCTTGTATAGCTTCAATCATGTCTTAACCAATACCGAATTTGTTTTACACCGTTATTTCGATTCTGTATTCAAGGATGTATGGATATTTGAGCTTAAGGAATTGCACCCCTGCACATAGTCACCGCGAACGCATGACGCGACACGCCGCGAAATTCAGAATAACCAGAAAATACCGACCCCGAACGGCCTCTTAGGCGCTCATTAGTATACTAAAGTAAATGATATAACAGAATTTACTTGGTTAAGATAACGGCATTCTTAATATATTTATGTAAACAGAAATAGGAAATTCTATGCATTACGGCGAACTTAACTCGAATTTGAGTTTTCTATCGGCAAACATTTTGAGAGATGCGCATACAAACAAGGTGGCAAAAGTTAGTGTACAATAAACAATAAATGGCATTATGTAACAGCAACAACACATGGTACCTACATATTGGCTTAAGAGTTTAAGATACTAATTTGTACTGTAGTTTGTGTACATTGCTGTACTGATAGTAAGTGGCTTTATTATAGCTAGACAGCTCGTGACCTTCAACCATTACCATAATAACACCAGTTCAATGTGAGTAGACATGTAGAAACTGTGCTGCCGGCTACAAATAGATCCAACCCACTTCTTCCCGTGGGTGTCGTACAAGGTGACTATGGGATCAATCGGATGATGGGCAGCAGCGTCTTTCGAGTATATTAACAACTCAACTGCGATTGCCAACTCGCCTGCCAAGCGTGGCGATTATGGCAAAACCCCCCAATGAACACAACACACCCAAACCGGTCGTTGTGGCGACTCTAGGGATGCTTGTGTCCAGCAGTGGACTTTATTTGGCTGAAACGACGACGACGATGTAGAAACTGATGGTTTAATCCATGGTGGTGATATGGTAATGTCGGCTGAAAAATCAATGCTACACCGCAATCTTATGTTACTGGTATTTTACGTAGATGTTTTATTACTACGTATTATGGTATGAGAATAACCAATATTAATAAAACGTATGTGTAAAAGTTCCGCTTAGTTATTTATGGTGTATACACAATCTGTATATTATTTACAAACAAAACATTATAACCCAAATAATCAATTCTACTTACATAACTAAAAAGGTCTCAAACTTCCAATGTAAACCCGTTTTCTGTTGAATTGATAATTATCTGTTATAAATGTATACGGACTCTTTTATCACCACAGATTACACAACGCGACCGCTCGAAGTGGCGTGGGCCGGAATACTAAATTACCGACTATAAGACAGTCAGTGCCTAGGTCATTTGTATACAGGAAAAATTATAGCACTAATAATAAAATTGGCCTACGTTTATGGTTGCGTGCACGTAGGAATGTAGTCCTAGAGCTGTAAATGGTACCTATCTCTAGCGACTTACGGACGAAATTAATAATCAATCTAATCCAATCTTTCTAAATCCAAAGTCAAGGTCAAAATCTTAAATCTAAAGATTTCTGGTTACATTGATTACCTATTAATTTCAGCCCATAGCAACCAACACAAAGTACTATTACCTAACTAAAAAGGTACCTACCTGTTGTGTTCTGTACCAATAGATAGTTTTTTTTGTTGGACTTCTCGCATACATTTCTTGGAAATGTGGTTGCTTAACCGGTCGTTGCCAATATAAAATAGTCAGATCAAAAAGTAGCGAGAATGAGAAAGAATATAATGACTATTGATAACTTAATAATTTATTTTTCTACATAGTTTCAGAGTCTCTCTACACACCGAGTCCAGCGCTTTTCCAAGGCTTCAATCCCTTTCACAAAAAAGTTTTGTGTTGGTCCTGCAAAAAGCTCTCCACGGCAAACATCACCTCGTTATCGTCATCGTACCTGTTTCCCCTCAAGTATTTTTTCAATTTGGGGAACAGATAAAAATCTCTAGCCGCCAGATCTGGTGAATAAGGGGCGTGGTCAACCAATTCGAAGCCAGCTTGCGAATGGCAGCCATTGCAACTGCCGACCTGTGCGCGGGTACGTTGTCGTGATGAAACAGCACGCCCCTTCGAAGTTTCCCTCTCCTTTTCTCTTTGATGGCATTCCTCAACTTGGGAATTAAAGCTGCATAATATTGGCGTGTAATAGTGGTTCCACGCTCCAGGTAATCAATCAACAATATCCCTTCTGAGTCCCAAAAGAGGCATAACCTTGAGGCCATAACCTTGCCAGCCAATGCCACGACACGAAACTTCTTCGGGGTCGGTGATGATGGCCGTTTTCATTGCGAAGATTGCTGTTTTGTCTCGGGATCAAAATGATGGACCCATGTTTCGTCCATTGTTACGAAACGAGACAAAAAGTTTTCAGAATCTTCTTGAAACTTGTCCAACAATAAGTTCTAAATGTCAAGTTGATTTTGTTTCTGACTGTCGGTTAAAATTCTCGGCTAAAATGCTCGTTTCTTGAATTAAGTATCGGATGGTAACTCTTCGATCGTTCAATACAATTTTCTCGACTTTCGTAACATTTTCTTGGGTGACTGACGTCGATGGACGGCCGCAACGATGTTCGTCTTCCGTGCTCGTTCTCCCTACTCGAAATTGAGAAGCCCACCTTGCGACAGTGGAATACGGCGGAGCAGACTCTCCTAATGTTGCCTCCAAATCGCAATGAATCTCTTGCGTCGTTAACTTTTTTAAACAGAGGTATTTAATAACGGCTCGTACTTCGTTTTTCTCCATTTTCGAGAACACGTTCCGAACGAAGCAAACAAATGACTACATTCAGAAAAAAACAAAAGAGAATCGAAGATTTTTTTGTTTATTAATATTATGTATCTGAGCTATGCCTGTCAGTATTTTTTTTTTCTTACCAAGTAGTATGTCGTTCTCACTAGGTACTTTTTGACCCCTCCTCGTAGATAGACCACACCACCACCACGACCACTTAATAGTTTCCATTTGCAGTTAGGGATGCAACGATACCGTCATACCGCTGAGGTACTTTACTTATATCGAAAGAAAGTATCTATACTTACTCATTTCTCGATAAAAAAATATCGATACCTATTTATATCGGTCAGTTATTGTTGGAAGGCTTGGATGCTTTGAGTTTTGGACTTTATTTGAGAAACGCGTAATTTAGTTATTATGCTCTAAAATACTGGATACAAACAAATCAGAGCCACCACCCGAAAACAGCAGTTTTTCGAGAAGTTGACCTTGATAACCGGTACCTTTTATTGGAGATTATCACAACAAACTTCTCGTAAGATTGCAAAGTAGCAACACAATCACCAAAATACTTGCCAGCTTGAAAACGAAACTTAACCTAACCAATGGATATGATTTAGGTGAACATACTGGGTTTTCCGCGTGGTGTTCGGATCAAGAATATAGCACCATAGCATCTCCTCCTCCTCCTGTCGTGAAGGGCGAAGGGATTCTAAGCTAGTGCGATGGGCAGCAGCTTCCCTCTTGTGGGCGGCTCAGAGGGCCATGCCCCCTCTCAAACTATGGGTTGCAGTTGACCTTACACCTAGTAGCAATAATGATCTCTGCAAAATCTTGAAATGAGACCCCAGGCCTCCTCCCGACACAACCTGGATGCGGCCCTGATTGAATCCGATACCTTATCGGTACGAAGTCATAAAGTATCGATGCCAGAATAATTGGGTATCGAATCGAAAGTATTGAGTAGTTACTTATACGACTCCTTTAATTATGCTCTTATGGAGAAAATCTTGTGACTTCGGAAATTAGTGCTTGTCTAAGTTTGACCGCTGGTATAGGTACGAAGCGATGGATTTATGGAGTTTATTATTTTTTTAACACAAAAATGCTACAGGCAAATGAGGACATTAAATTATTCAGAAAAATAGTTGTACCTACAAATGGTTATAATAATATTCACTAACCATCGGCGTTCAATATTGTCCCTCTACCTAATTTGATGATATGTGGACAAAGTCGGGGTCAAACAGAAGGCCATAGAGCTGTCATTATGTAATATTCATGTAGGTAAGTTGAATGCAAACAACATGCACATGTCACCGACTGATAACTAATAACGCGGTCATTATGAGTACATGGTTACCCTTAATTGATATTCTTATCTATTAAGAACTGAAATCTAATTCGTAACGTGAAAATAAATATTAAGTAACTGTCAATATTACACTCCTGATAGTAACTTGCTATTTGTTTGAATAACTGAAATATCAAGAACATTTTGAAGTAAAACTTCTTTTGGGACGGTGTGAATTGGATTTTATGAAACGAAACGTGTAACGAAGGAGAGATAACTATAAATGTATTTATAAGGTTAAGGCTGTGAGAAAATGAAATAAAACACGTTTCTATATAGTTTCTCTAATGAGTATTGTTGATCAATCGCTCTCTCTCTTTGTCTCTCTCTTTCTCTCTCTGTTTACCACCTCTATAGTGTATTCATCTCATTCTCTAACCAATTAACCAAAATACAAAGTATCACTTCTAGCGCGTGTGACTGTGAACTCACTCGATGTTTTATTTAATGCTTTAACGGCTTCTTATATTATTATTTACCCATTTCCAGTCATTAGCCGATAAATGGCTCGCATGATTGTTCTCTTTTCCTGACAACAAATGAAACATGTAAAACATTTGAACGGTGGAATATTCAGTACTCAATTGCAATACTAATGAATACTACAAACGAATAATTAAGATTTTAGGCATTACTTCTTCTAATATTCACTAGTTTATTTCGACAAGTACTGTTCATTATTATAAAGCTACATAGCTAAGTTGGCTTTAAGAAGAATCCTTTATTAAGAATGCTTTATTTTATGTAGCGTAAACTGTTACGTACAGAATTTCATTATCAGTTGCGTCCCAAAGTACCAAGTAGGTCCACTGCTCAACAAAGGCCTCCTCCATAAATTCCCACAATTGTGTTGTCATTTTGGGGCGAATTTGCCGGTATTTATCACGTTTGGCAGGCGGGTTGGTGAGCGCAGTATGGCTAATATTCCACAAAAGGTCGCTGCTGCCCATCCCTGTGGTTTAGAGACCCTTAGTCGCCTCTTACGACATTAAGGGGAGGAGATGCACACACAATTACTTTTTTAGTCCGTGTTGTTAAACAAGTAACAAAACCTTTAATGTAGACAAAATACTTACACAGTGATAAAAACATGACCAAATATTCGAAAGTAGTATTACTCATAAGTCATAATACAATGTACTTACCTGCCGATGCGCTCGGTGTCACGTAGGTATACATAAATTTGTGTATAAATAGCATTGACATTCTTCTTGAGACCTATCAGGGTCCAGTGTGGTTCATTGATAATGAACTCGATTCTGCAATAACACTTGAATATTTTCTTATCTTTATCTATATTTTTCACAGACCAATGCCTTATTTTGAAATCCGAAACGAATCATCTTGCTTATTAGGTAGCATTTTTCTTTCATGTATATCAACGGGTTATTATTTTACTTGATATTAGATTTTCAGCACCCTTGAAAGTACTAATTTAATTTAATTATCATATTGGAATTATTTTACACTAAAAGAAAATTCAGTCTACCTAAGAAACTTGAATACCACCACCATCATTAATCAATTATATTCGACAGTAAGATTATTCCTTTATCACCCGACTTAAAGGATCTATTGGCTTATATATGGACGATAGGCTGGGTTGGAATCTGTCAGGTTGGCCGTAAGGTCACAGCCATACTGCGATCTCCTTATAGATTTAAGCATTTCCGTCCATCTAACAATAAAACCCTTCTGCCCAGTCCCTAGTGCTTCCTGTAATTGATTATGGTGATTTTTGTTACGTGGATTTATCCCAAAACCTTCTCAATAAATTGGATCGACTTCTCAATAACGGCATTCGCTTCATGTTTGGACTTTGTAAATATGACCAAGTCTCTTTTTACCGTTCCGAGCTTTAATAGCTGCCTATTAGTCAGCGAAGATCCCTCAGACCTCTTTGTGTCCTCTCCTCCGTTATTAACGATCCTTGTGCTCCAGTAACTTATCTTTTATCTCAAAAGGTATTCCAAGTTTTGGGTACATAACACAGCTGTAACCTGCGTGCTGCCGAAAATTTAATTCTTCAGATAGAAGTGAGGGACTCTTCGTAAAGTTTCATTTCTAATTCCTATGTTGTCTCAGCAGTTAAATTACGGAGCATCCTTCCACTTGATATAAAAAAATATCTCTAAGTAAAGGAGACAGGCAATCGCCCACACAACGCTAGGCCCCAAATTGAGTTGGTTGGTTGGCTGATTTAAGAAATTGGTATGGTGTGATAGAGTATTTCATGAGTATTTAATCCTTTTTTTTCTCAGTTGCTTTTTTAAAATCCTCCTTTTTTTTGACAGTGAGATTAATTATGGCGGTATTAATCTTATAGCTATTATCGTTTATTTTATCACATAAATAACGTAACGATACATGTAATAAGGAATTGTTCGCAATATTCGAGACAGATTATTAGGTATTTTTTACATATTTGGCACAAGGCCATCGACAATAGTACACGTTTCATTGAAATGTCACTGGTTTATTCACATTGTCTTTTTATTATTTTGCACTTTTTATTTAAATTGTAAATCTCAGACGAATAGCGAAACAATATATAAAAAATACACTTATTTTAGTTAAGCTTTCATTTCTGTAACAGATCAGGCCCAAAATCACCCATGACCTTTTCGTTCAAAAGCAAAGTCCGGGAATACTATTTCAATTGATGTATTTTAAGTAGGCAATGCCATATGGTATTTAGTCCGCCTTGTGTACCATCATTGTGCATAAAATAATAAATAAATAAAATAAATAGTATTAAATTTGAATACAGTATAATGGCGGGTTCGTCGCTAAAAACTTTTTTTCAGACTATCTTTGTGGACGGCCAGAAATCACGAAAGATGAGACTACGGCAGGTGGCAGCTTACAAATATGGAAAATAATATTTAAAAACTTTATTATGTCGTATACACATAATATACGGTTGGTGCAGTGGTTGATACAGTCGGCTTCTGCCCTCCGGGTCGTGGGTTCGATTCCCGTACGGAACAAATATTTGTATGATCTGCAGCTAGCTGTTCCGGGTCTGGGGGTATTGTATGTGGAATTTGTGTCTGTAAACGCATCCACAACACGGAGAAATCCTAGTGTGCGTTGTATATAGGGTAACAAAATAACATACTGGGTGCCCATTATTTACCTGTTACTTTTAAGGAGGTGAATCAGTCTACGATTTTTTTCTCGAATCAGTAAACAAAAAAGTTAAATTTATAGTATAATCGCAAAATATCTTACTATTTTCTAAAACAGTCAATCCAAAACAGATGGCGGTCAATGGCTTAATCATGAGCCTACCATATGATCGGGTTCACTAAAGTTTCACCAAAACGCCGTTGACAAACAGCCGACGTTTCATAACTATTTATTTCACAAACAACTTATTGCGTAAATCTTTCTTAAATTCTTAAATTCTTTATTGTACTAACAGAAAATACAAATCAGACAGTCAATATAAATGTTATGTACAAAGGCGAGCTTAACTCAGACTGAGTTTTCTACCAGCAAAACCTTTGAGTGATAGAGAGTGATGGTAAAAAGAGGGCAAAGTCACGTGTACAATAATATTGAAACAGTCATTTAACAAAAACTGAAAAAAAAAAAAATATAATATATGTGCGCATATAAACGAATATATATAAATATAAATAAATATATATATACCATTATATATATTTTATACAAATATATTACATATTGACATATAACGAATTTAAAAAGTCACATAGCAAGGAAATGCTTCTTAATTCTAGTCTTAAAAGCGTCCAGAGTACGGCTGTCGCGTGGGGCATGTGGTAAGGAATTCCATAGACGTACGGCACGAATAGTAAAGGAACCGTCATAACGGCTAGAAGTGTGATGAGGAGTCCGGAGAAGGAGAGAAGAAGCCGGAGTTTAAGACAGGGTTTTCCTCTGGGAACAAGATACTCAAATCGCTCACGAAGATAGACAGGAGAATTTGGGTTATGAAGAATAGAGTACAGTAGGGAAAGAATATGAGAATCACGGCGTTGCCGAATAGGTAGCCACCTCTATCTGGTTCGAAATTCAGACACATGGTCATATTTTCGAAGACTGAAAATGAAGCGGATACACAAATTCTGCAGACGTTCGAGTTTGTTTAGTAGTTCCTCTGATGCATTAAGAAAACAGACATCGGCATAATCTAAGAGAGGAAGAAGGAGAGATTGTGCAAGATTTATCTTAGTATGAAAAGGCAGGAATTTTTGAAGACGTTTGAGGGAATGAAACGAGCAGAATATGTGTTCCATTCTAATCCGGACACCACACGGCGACGCACTAGCTTGATATGGTCATTATTAACCATATTATCACAGAAGTTATCTCTGTATATAGCCCAAGTATAGAGTACTTCTGGTTCTTAATTTTTTTATATTTAGAAAACCACCGAATTAATGTATGTTAGTCACATGCATTTTAATTTTTTCGCTAATTCAGTCTTGCGAGAATACAAACTAACGTTATAGGCTACATTCAGATCAAGTTTCGCAAATCATGTACCGTTTAGGCAATGTGACACTTCTTAGGGCGTGTATGTTCTTGTTCCAAGTTTCTTGCAATGCATTGTTGATTATAAAATTTAGGCATATTCCGTTGTTTTTATCTTAGGTATGTTATAAAAATATTGAAAGCAAAAACATTCTGATATTGGTATATTGCTTCAGATTGTTCCATGAACATATTTATTTGTATTTGACATTAAAGTTTATCATGAAACTTTATCAAGGCCAACCTATCGTTCTTAATACCTAAAAAACCGGACAAGTGTGAGTTGAACTCGCGTTGTGAGGGTTCCGAAATTGCTGAATATATTGTTTAATTCGGTCTTGTACCAATATTTTATTTATCTCAAGAACAAACTTAACATCGCAGTTGAAAAACATGTTTTCCCATACATTTCAACCGAAAACGTAAGTTTGTACGCACAATAATGAAAGATTTACCATATTATTTTAAGACCATAGACTTCTTATAGGTTTTCCTGTAATCTATAGGTAAAGAGCCGGACACGGAGCCGGTATCCAACTCTATGTGACAGCGAACCCACTATCTCTCCCACCTTCTCTTTCGCCACCTTCTTAGTTTGTTTTGTCGGTTTTTTCATAGTAAGTCCCACTAGTATGGGGGAAATAATCGGTCAACCCGGGCAGTGCCCCCTGTACCCGGGCAAGCGTATCCCATGTTCAGGGGCCGCCGATCCTGGGGTTGGTGTACTCGCGACTGAACTTCCCATCAGCCATGTACCTTTCGCCGCATGCTAGCTTGGGTTCGGAGAAATTTTATACAGGCCTGCTCCCTCGCGATCCGGGCGGTTAGGCCAAGATCCTCGGTCCCGGTCGAAACCGCGAGACGTGACCACGACACTCGAACAGAAGTTACGATATTGACGGTGGCAGGGAAGGAGAGTCCTCCCACTAACTGCTCGGGGTACGGTGTGTGCACACCGAGCCCGCCGCTAGACGGTTATGCTCCCCCGAAAACGGAAAAGCACCCTATGGCCAGAAATTGGGCCCGTCCCTGTCAGAATATTAGCTACCGGGCAACAAGGTTCTTGAAAAGTAGAGTAGTTATTGCCCGGTGTCCAGGGTGCAACAACTGCTCGTCCCCCTGGACATATCAAGACGGACCAGCAGCCGCCGAGCGCACGTGCAGGTTTCCTGACCTGGCACCCCATGTCTCGAAGTTTCCGGCTAGAGTTTGAGATGAGATACAAGTCATGTAGGCGCAACTATTAATGTAGCGATCAGTTTGTTAGTTAAATCCTACGTACTTAAATGTACACTTTGGGTTCATTTACTTTTGGTTTTATTTACAATTATCACATTTAGACATTTTTTGACTTTTGTGGGTATTCGACAAGTGTACTTTGTGTCCGAATGTGCATCACGTGACGCAAGCTCGGACACTTTGTTCGTCGATATGCTTTGTCAACATTTCACAACCATTGGTTTAACGTTAAGCCTCTTAGCAAGGGCAGCGCTTGATAATATTAGTTGCTCGATGTACGGAACTGTGCCTCTTAAGTTTGTCTCTGCTGCTGCCTTTTTCTCTTTGTCTCCAGGAACCAGCACCGGTAGGTCAGGGTCTGCCTGGAAATGATAAGCTTCTATATACTTTAAATTTTGGCCACCATCTATAGGCATCGCATTAAGGGCACTACATTGCCTGATGACTTTGATGATTTGGTCTCTGTACTAGTATTTGTTACTATACCGCCAACTACCGATAAATGACCATACTACAACAAAAGATGAGGCAAAAAGACAGATGTGTCGCACTGTTGTCATTGTTTTTGCACTTTGCACTCAAAGCTGACTTATATTGACTTTGCTGCCTGCTGATACAGATAATGTATAGATGTCCGCTACAATCTATCTATTACGTACGACTGAAAAACCTGTACATTATATTTATTTTGATTGTAATTGTGTAAAACATTGTTACTCGACGAAATATAGCTGCTACACACCGGCTCCAACTGTCTCCAATGCCTTATGCAGTCACCGAGGCGGTCACAAAAGCCAGGGGCGAAGCACTCAGGGTCGACAGCAACAAAGCAGTGGGCCAGGTTGGCAGGATCACTACCAACACTCTTTGACCAGGGCCGCACGTAATGACCGTATTTGGAACCTGTAAATATTGGTATTTTCCATGTTCACTTTTGTAATATTTAATTATATATATTAGAGAAAAGATTTCGTGACGTCTTATTTTCTCATTTCGACGGGTTCTATGTTTATAGAACTATTAATTTATCAACCAAGTGACTGGGCTCAAAAACAAGTGAACCGATGACCGGTGTGTCCTGAATCGGGATTCGTGTTAGCCATATAAAATAATAATGGAGAGGCTAATAGTATGTAAATCTTACTACAGTAACAAATTTGATAGAAAGCTTATGACATGGAATAGGATGTACGATAAATTTAATAACAAAAAAAAAATACCACACGTAATGCCCAGCGAAAATAACATCAACTTCAACATCAACCATTTCTTACAAGCCTAATGCAATTCATTGTGGGTGTACATAATAGTTCTAACCTGCAGATATTCCACAAAATAGCTCCACTACAGCTGCCAGTCCAAACCCTTTGTATCCCGCGTTTTTCTCGGCGCCGCCCAGTGGCATCAGACAAGCGGTTTTCATGGCCTGACAGATAAGGATGATGACTGTTTATTCCTGTATAATATATTCTATTTAATAACCACCCCTTGTTTTATGCCTGGAAGAAGTTTCATTAACATTACCAAGAATCCATCAACTCAACCTATCGCAGTCTACTGCTGAACGTAGGCCTATCCTCCGCCTCAGAATTTGCGCCACAAGATTCAGTCCTCCGTTTTCCACATCCGTCTACTTTAGCTACCTACTTTAGCTCGTCGGATCATCCGGCTGGAGGAACTCCTCGCTGTGCTTCCAAATCGAGGTCTCTACTCAGGGACTTGTCTGGTCTAACAACCATCGGTCCATCAAGAAACATGATCAGCCAGCGGATTCAACAAGCTATGACTACGTACTATTCCTGATAATGTAATTGTGAATCTTTTAAAGTCCGAGCATAACTCGTTCCATGGCTCAGTGTCACTTTGAATTTCTGGTCTGGCTCAACTATCAGTGCCCAATTCTATGCACCAAAGGTCATGAGAGGCAGTTGGCACTTGTTGATGTCTCGTATTTAGGCTTTGCGTCTCGTAGTAGTGTAGTCTTTTGAGAAGACTTGTTGAAGTAGGTTTTCGCGATTGTTGCTCATTATAATAAATAATTTTAAACGGATTATGTCGCGTAATTTATAGATTTTTGTTTTTCCTGCCGTTTCGAACGCTTTGCAGCATTCGTGGTCGCAGGATGATTAAGGTGACATGCGTCGTTACAGATTTTTTAAAGTTATTTTATATAGGTAGATAATATAAAATTACTATATAATAGACGCGTTTTACCTGAAATAAAACGTATATTAAACTACTTACCTCATTAGAAGCTTATATATTGAGAAGGCACTTCCGTTTTCGTTGTATTTTACCTCTCTCTCTTTCTACATTTACATCTATCTCTTTCGCACATCCCCCTCCTTTCACCTGGCAGACGGCGCTGTCGAGCCAAGATGCGCCTGCACCTTGGTACGTCATTGCGTCGAAATATACACCAGGCAGGAATAAAAACTAAGCTTCTAATGAGATAAGTAGTTTAATATGCGTTTTATTTCAGTTACAATGCGTCTATTAATCAACTCGACCGTTATTAGAAGCTTATATATTGAGACCTGTTTGTTATCGCCTGGTGAAAGAAAGGTAAGCCAATGTGACTATAGTAAGTAAAAAACAAATGCAGATGTGCGAATACAAGGTTCCAGATACATCTATTAATTAACTAGCCGTTACCCGCCCGCTCCGTTGGGCGTATAACTTTCGCATTTATAATGATGGTAAGATTTAGGACAATAATTTTAACAACGTCATACATGATGGTATCGATTAGTTATTTATTCATTCATTTATCACAACCCAGGGCAAGATAAAGTGGTAAATGATGAATCGGTTAGGTATTAGTTGTGATCAGTGTGATCACCATATGGAAAGTTTTTGCTCTAGCTAAAATATCTAGAGGAAAATTGACAATCCATTCCTGAAAGCTACGGCAGAACGTTGACTTCCTGGCGTTGCCGTGACAAGAGTAGCCAACCCTGCGACAATGGTACTGGACGTGGTGACGGATAAATTGGATGAACCAGAGTTACTGTGTCATTCATTTAGCCTGTTGATGATGGTCAAAATCCAATAAACGGAATTCATATTTTTATTTTCTGAATTAAACCATCGTTTGTATACCCACGACCCACACCCACGACAATCTGGTTTGTGATAAAAAATGAGGTGGTAAAATAATAAAATAATGATACAATGCTAATACAATGCTATCGACTCTTAACAAAGTAAGGTGGTATATTCTGCAGCCTAAACATAAAAAGGTTAATAATGTTGCCTATGTCGAGCCGTTTGAAATATATCTATACTGTCTTCAGAATAATTACAAGCATGTTAATGTCCCAGATTGACAGTTTTGGAGCCTTTGCACCTGCCCCGCGGCATAAAAATGCTGGCGAAGTTTAACAGTGCCAAGGCTCTGAAGTTTTTGAGTTGCCATTCTCTTCAATCGACTGACATATTGAAATACTACTTGGAACTTACCTCTTTGATTTGGATGTTTTGTCTTACATCCACTATTGTTTTAATTGTAGCAGTGTTTGTAACCATGTGGTGTCCGGTAAAGTAAAATATGTATTCCGTGTGGTGTCCGGATATAGCACCACTCCCATCTCCTCCCGTGGATGTCGTAAAAGGCGACTAAGGGAATCTAAACCAGAGGGATGGGCAGCAGCGTCCCTTCTGTGAAACGGTAGCCATACTGCGCTCACCAACCCGCCTGCCAAGCGTGGTGAGTATTGGGAAATACCCCCCAAAATTATGACACAGTTGTGAAAATCTATGGGGGAGTCCTTTGTTCAGCAGTGGATTATAAATAGCCGATATGATGATGAACCATGCTATTTCGGACGACATTAGCACGAATAATCATGACCATTCTGTTGCGGCTGGTTTTGATGGCAATGCGTGTTAGTGCTTGGAGCAGGCTCACAGTGAGTACAGGTACCACGCGTTGGTACATTATGACGGGCATGCCCTTGCGAGAGGAGCCGCAATAGAGGCTCTTAATCGCGAAGCATTACCTAATATACTTTTTGCTGGTTTGAAAGCGTTTCTTACCCCGTCAGATTCTTGTAATGCATTTATGGTTAAAAAAAAGAGTTAGGAGGGATTCAAGGTAATTAATTAATCAAGCAGCTAAAAATTTAATTGAGTGAATTCTGCAATACGTACTGGTTTGAGCAGTGTTTCTAAATTATAATAAAAAATATATTTTTTATCTACACTGCCAATTTAAAATACTAAGTGGACGACTATACACACCGAGTGAGTAAGTCACTCGCTTAAATACTACCTTTATACTAATAAAATGGTATTACTATCATAAAGAACATGCTCTGTCACGGCAGGTTATGGTGCGGCTGGGAACACGGAAATAGTTATTACTAAAATAAAAATATGTATTTTTGTAGTCGCTCACGTAGCATTTTTACTACCAGGTTTCAGTATTATTGACAGCTTGTAATTTGAATTTACAGTCAATCAAATTAAATATTAACCTTTATTTAATACAGATTGTACAAGCGAGTCTCAAACACTCGAGGATTTCTCTTTGCATGTCTATGGCTCGACTCGGTCACTTCAAGCCTTAGATGGCCAAGGCAAAGACCTTATGAAAATTACTTTTAAACAGCGATTTTATTAATCAAGATTAACAAGTGAAGTGATTTTGATGTTGTAAACTATTATTTAAAATGCAGTAAGTAATAGCCGCATAGGATTTATCAAGGTAAATTAAGTAGCTGTACCATCAAATGCCTTCACCTCTTCGTTCGTACTGAACATTTCAGGGTAGTTGGGGTATTGGTATCCAGCCTGTGAAGGTGGGTTAGTATCGAATGCCTTCACCTCATTGTTTGTATTTAACATTTGATGGTAGTTGGTGCATTGGTATCCACCCAGCGAGGGTGGGTTATTAAAGGCATGCGAATGCATAATAAGTAAGCCTGGTTAATGAGATGAGTTCTACGCGATGGAACTGCTAGTTTTCATGGCTTACCCCCGCGAGGGGTGGCAAATAAGTAACTTTGCTTGTAACTTGTAAGCAATTTATTTAGGGTTTACAATATGTAATCCATTAGATTATAATTCTAAAGGGCGCAAAAACAATAAAATTCATGACTGTCAGTATAAATTAAAATAAGTGATAGAAAGAATTCTGAAAATATGAATTAACTAAATATCGAACGGTAAAACCGTTAAAGTAAAATATTTTTGTGCAACTTAACTGCGTACGTGTAACACTTAAAGACACTGTTTAGAATTAGACAGGTAGGTTTAACTGAGCCATGTGCAATATATGTCAATATGAAGAGCACAGTGCACTAGATAACACAACGGGAAACTTCAAGCCAATGACGTACCAAGGCGCATCTTGGCTCGACAGCGCCCTCTGCCAGGTGAAAGGAGGATGGATGGAGGATGTGTGAAAGAGATAGATGTAAAGGTAGAAAGAGAGAGGTAAAATACAACGGAAACGGAAGTGCCTTCTCAATATACAAGCTTCTAATAACGGTCAAGTTGTTTAATATACGCGATATAATCCGTTGAAAATTGTTTTATAATAATGAGACTTGTTGAAGTTTACCTAACGGTACTTAGGCCAAACGGAGCTTCTGATCAGATTCTTCTTCCATATAGTCTTGAAATACTACATTTCATTCAGTCTTGTGATCGAAGAGACAGCACCAGGTCATAGTAATTGTGTAATGTCATCGATTCTGGATACATTTGCAAAATTTCAAGTCAATCGGACATCTAGAACTTGGTGACAATTTAACCTACATACAGGTCAAGCTGGTATAATGCGTGAATTGTATGTATGTATAATGTATGGGACTCGTCAAAACAGATCAAATAAGCCCAAACTTTTGAAGGGATCATTAGTAGCAGTTGAGGAGTGCCACTATCTTCTTCCTGGCTCCATAGTCAGATCAGTTCGATGCTACCTAATAATTGTATTGTCATCCGGATTACATATACTTGCAAAGTTTCAAACGATACGACAATTAGGAGTAGGTTAAATTCGACTTTCAGGATTCGGTTGCAAAGTTTAGGTAAAGGCACCTTATTCTGAGGGGTTCTGATATTGGCACCATGTTCCGGGGTATTTAGAAAAATGGCGTTTATAAGCGATTTAGAAGCTCTTTTTTCCTGCAAGATCTCCTAAATGATACTTTTTCAGTGATATAAATATGTAAAATAAAATGATTAGTTATGTTTGATATAATGGTGTATAGCCGTGTGGTGCCGGCTCAGAATACCACCACCCCATCTCCTCCCGTGGGTGTCGTAAAAGTCAACTAAGGGATTAGCCGGAGGAAGGGCAGCAGCGTCGAGTATATTAACAACTCAACTGCGATCGCCAACCCGCCTGCCAAGTCAGCTATTATCTGAGATTTTGTCGAAATATACCGAACAGGATGGTGTCCCTTGAACCAGGAGTGATCGCATAGAGGATAATGATGACGATCCAAACCACTAGCAGCGTGTACTATCGATAATTTAATATTGAGCATTCCCAATAATTGCATTTCATTAGACTTAGTTCAAGCAAGTTGCTACATATCATTCTAATTCCGTATACATTTTTGTTCCCGTAATCAATATATTTTAGTTATATCCTAGGTACTAATAAAACCATTATATAAGACTTAACTATTAATATTATTGCGACTATCTGTACTCTTATTGTAAAAGTTTTAAATATATTTTTATTTTTAGATTTTTATTTTTTCTATAAAATAAGACTGTATTTTTTTCTTTTTGAGAAGCGTTGCTAGGATATATTTGCTTTAATCTGCCCTCCAGGATTACCTACTCCCATGGTGAGATAACGACTGCCCAGGGGAGTATTATTATTATCTACGGTTATTATTATTATTAGAGCTCGGCACAATGCTCGATGATCTCAACAGTTTCCCAATAGGTGTGCCTTAAAATGAACACCGGCAAAATGAAAGTCATGTCAAATGCCCATGCCCATCCAAATATCCGTTGGGAGCTCTGTTCTCGAAGTTGTTGACCGTTAACCATCCAGTTAGGTAGGTCGGGAATCGAACGTCGAGAGGCTGGAGAGGGCCAGCTCGCCATTGCAGAGACAGAGATTACGCGCGGGGTTCCGCAGGGGTCAGTTCTTGGCCCCCTCTTATGGAACCTCGCCTACGACGCGGTCCTGCTAGTCGTTCTCTCTGCTGGCGTCAACTTAGTCTGTTACGCTGACGACACTCTTGTGTTGGCCACCGGGGAGTTCTTCGAGAGAACCATCCGGCTTGTGGAGCAAGCGGTGGCAATTGTCGTGGCCAAAATCCACGCCCTGGGTCTGCGGATTGCGCCTCAAAAAACTAAGGCGCTATGGTTCCACAAACTGCCGCGGAGCAGAGAACCACCCAGTTCATGGATACGCATTTGTGACACGCGAATCGGGGTGGGTCGGTACATGAAATACTTGGGGTTCACCTTGGACAGTCGCTAGGGCTTCGAAGAGCCCTTCCAGCGCTTCGTTCCCCGAGTCGAGAGGGTAGTGGGTGCACTACACCGGCTGCTGCCTAATCTCGGGGGACCATGTCAGGAAGTTCGCCGTCTCTACGGGGGGTCGTGCGGTCCATGGCCCTATGGACAGAGACGTGGTCACTCAGCATGGGCCTCATAAGAGAGCTCAAGGGCTATTACTCAGCGAGCTATGGAGAGATCCATAGCTCGCTGAGTAATCTTGATATTTCTTGCTTGGTATTTCTCTACGAGATCGAATCAGAAATGAGGTGATCCGTCGAAGAACTAAAGTTGCCGACATAGCTGAAAGGATTAGTAAACTGAAGTGGCACCGGGCGGGGCACATTACTCGTAGAACTGATGGCCGTTGGGGTAAAACGGTTCTCGAGTGGAGCCCGCGTACCAGAAAACGCAGCGTGAGACGACCTCCAACGAGGTGGACAGACGACCCGGTGAAGGTCGCTGGGAGCCATTTGATGCGGGTAGCATGTAACCGCTCATTGTGGAAATCTGTGAAGGAAGCCTTTCTTCAGCAGTGGACGTCTTTTGGCTGATGATGATGAAGATGATCTATGGTTACAAATGTGAACCCAGCTCATTTCTGTTTTTGTCATAGACAAAATAAATAGGGACTACCTATCTAGTGAAGTACTTAATCGACTAGGTAATGGATTGGTGGTCGATTACATTCAATATTTTATATATAATGAATTTTGATAAATTTCTTCTTCCGTTATGTTTGTATATTTATAACTTTTATGTCTATAAATATAAATATATTATACGACTTTAAATATATTATGCAAATACATTATGAATTTTAATAATATATTGGTGACTGTCCGTGATTTGACTTTTTATCTAACAACCTTATCATATATCAAATGTCTATCGGAAGACCAGCGCAATGCTGAGATAGGAGCCTTTTCTGATGTCTCACACAAAAAAAATGTTTTATTGTATGTTTTTTTTTTCATATTTTTCAATATTCTGTGTTGTTATTTTTTTTTTTATGATGACTGGTTGGTTTTATTTATTTTATTGACAAATGATACATTCAATTCTGGTCTATTCATTTGTATTTTTGAATGTCTATGGTGGCAAACCAACATTTGGTCCACCTGATGGTAAGCGGTTACCGTAACTGAGTACTACAGAAGGATCAATCAAAACCTACCAGGTCTGGGTCATTTGTTTCTTTTCCATCGGGTCCTTGCGCCCATCCGCTTGGCAACGGTTCACCTTTTCGACGCAGCATCTCTACCTGGAAAAGTTAATTTAATGTTCCTTCTCCATCAAAACATAACATTGGCCCGTTGATAAGGTTTACCATTAACGCTACATTGGAAATACATTATTAATGTTATTTAAAATCATCGTGGCCTGGCCTGGAACACATTTCCTATGATTCACTCTCTAGAGTGTAGCTTGCAATTGTATAGGTCTATCATCAGAGGGTCACCTAGCGGTCAGGAAACCTCCACGTGCGCTCGATCTACTGGGCCAATGAAAAGGAAAAGTACATTAATTATAGAGGATTTTATACTGGATAACTTGTGTGGTGCAGTGGCTGATACAGTCGGCTGCTGCGCACCGGGTCGTGGGTTCGATTCCCGCACGGAACAAATATTTGTATGATCTGCAGATAGTTGTTCGGGTCTGGGTGTATCGTGTGTGGAATTCATGTCTGTAAACGCACCCACGACATAGGAGAAATCCTAGTGTGGGGCAACGTTTTTTTTTAAAAATAATAATAAAATACCCTTCCTACTTCCGAGAGCGTTTTTCGTATGTTAGAGCTCCTGATGCCCCTTGCACGTCCCACCTTAGATCCCTTTTACAATTCCCACCCCATAGAACCAATTACTATTCCTACTCCTTCTCTGTTCATGCAGTACGACTGTGGAACTCGCTTCCGCCTAACATACGTGAATCCAAATCTATATCTGTTTTAAAAAAACGCGTTAAAGAGCATTACCTCTCTTTATAATATTATCAAAGTATATGTATTAGTCTATTTGTAGTCATTTTATTTTTGTATTGTACCATTATTATGTATATTTGTTGTTTGTAATTATTATTATTTTTCGTTTTTTATCGGTTTCTTCTTTATTTTTAGTGCTGTTACACACTGTGTCTTCATTTAAAATTACACTATCCTGTCGCAGGACTGCTGGCAGAAATTTCTTTAGAAATAAGCAGTACCTTTGTACTTAAGTTTTTCTAAATATTCTGTATTTTTCTATTATTGTGTGTACATAAATAATAAATAAATTAAAAATAAATAAATAAAAATAAATTTACCTTGCCCACAGCAACCGCAGTAGTAGCCATGTCCAGGTAGAAGGATTCACCATGTGAAGCCGGAGCTACCACTGACAAGGGGTTAGTGCCTAATGCCGACTGAAATAAGATAAAATAAAGAAAACGTTTTGGTAATTCATATGTTAATTAATGTTGTGGCGCAACTTGGAGGGGCCCGTGTTTGGTTTTCAAGTAAGTTGGTTGAAAACCAACGATTAATACTTATCAAAGTGGGCGTTCTTAATAAATTTATACCTGAGTAAACAGCTAGAACTGGTTTCCATTAATGTATAGACTGGTATTACAGATCACCAGGTCTTTACCCCAATGGTATAACTAGAATTAACATGGAAGGCTTGGCATGTCCAAGGCTTTCGATTTTGTTAACACAAATTATTATTATATAAGCTCGAAAAGTATGGGATCCGGGGAAAAGCGCTAGATTGGCACAGTAGTTACTTAAAATATTGGTATTAATATGTAGAAATAAATAGCATGTCCAGAACAAATAACTCGTCTACCAGGTCAGAATTTAAAGTAATGAATAGTTTTGTAGTACCTCAGGGGAGTATCCTTGGCCCGTTGCTGTTTCTAATATATATAAACGACTTGCCTAATGTGACACAGCATAATTGTGTACTATACGCTGATGACACCACTCTAATCGTTGAAGATAGTAATAAAAAACCTAGAACATAAGATCAACAAAGCGTTGGACAATATAATTGATTGGTTGGATCGCAATTACTAAATAAAACAAAAATGGTTCAATTCCAGCTTACAATAGCAAACCTCTAAAACTAAATATAAAATATTACAACACCTTAATTGAAGAAGTGGATGTAACATTATTTTTAGGCATTATAATAAATAAAAGTTGTCACTGGAAACAGCATATTGAGAATCTTTGCTTATATCTAGACAAATTTGTTTACGCTCTTTATCGTTTAAAACAAGTATCAACTTTAGCAACTGCCATAAGTGCATATCACGGCTATGTCTTCTCAAAAGTAAGATACGCTCTTATAATCTGGGGTAATTCGGTATAGGCAAATAGAGCTTTCCTTGTGCAAAAAAAGTGTACGAGCCTTATTCGGTATACAACAAACAGACAGCTTTAAAGAATATTTTAAAAAGCATAACATATTACCACTACCCAGTCTATAAATCTTAGAAATTTGTGTTTTTGTGCGTAGACATCCACATTTATTTTGTAAGCACAATGATACTGTGACTAGGCCAGGGGTCGTACTATTGTTTCGGCTGAATGAAGTCCACTGCTGGACACAGGCCTCCCCAAAGATCATTACAACGATTTTTATTTCATAGATTATGCGAAAAATAGTATATAGTTATGTACCACGTATAAAAAGTAACGAGAAAATATAAGAACAATGTATTGTGCTACGTAATTAATTCATATTTTAATTTTCTGCTTTGTGATGATGGCTACACGAGATATAGTTTTCGAACAAAAGCAATCCTTATGTTTAGCGGGGAGTACATCCACTTGAGTTTATATGTACGTACATACTTTTTAAGCTGTGAACAGAACTATACATTGGTTAGAACTATTTATTAACCTTGTTATGTTTACGTTTCAAGTCGTACTCGCACATTACACTACATGAATAGGTTTTTGTTAAGTACCTAGTTTATATATTTATTTAATAGTCACACTTACACTTAATAAATAAATAATTAGTTAAATATATTTTTATCCCTATTTTAAGTTAGGCTAGTGACTCTTTTACTATATACACTTAGATCATAAAACAGACGCACTTTACCTTCTATCGTCCTTCGTACATACAAAATCATCGTGAATGTGTAAACTATTTAGCTTAGAATTTATTATACTAAATAATAAATCTAGTAATGATTATTTAAAAAAGTGTAAAGTATTTATAGCGTAACGAAAATGGCGTATTTATCGTATGTATTTCAGTTCGTACATCAACTATGATATAAAAATGTAGCAACTAAAATATATCGCCAAATATCTAAAAACAATCCAATAAAAGCTATACAAGTGTAGCGTAAATTGAAGGTTAATTTTTGACAACGAAATATGAAAAGAAATGTCAAATGAAAGTTCATAATACCGTATTGCCTGGCCAAATCCGGGCAGAAGTCAGCCAAGTGTCACGTGACCGCTGAATGACTGGTATTAAGAGTTCATCGTAAGGAATTGCAAGGCAGTTCAGTTTACGGTGTAAACTGCCTGGAAATAAGAGGCCCCAGGGAGACATATTCACAAACTACTAATACCTAAGCAAAGAGTTAATGTGTTTAGTCAGAATGTATACTGCATGGCGATACGTATTTATAATAAATTACCAAATCGGTTTGAGGAAATAAATACTTTTAATGTCTTTAAGCGGAAATCATTCATTTTGTTATTGGACAAATGTTATTATAGTGTAAAGATTTCCTTAACGATGAAACATTGTGACATCTTCTAATGTATGCAAAAGTGACAATCATAATAATAAAATTTTTATACCCATATCCTGACATATAAATGATTCTTTCTTTCTTTCTTTCCTTCTGAAGTAGGACATTGACATAGAATATTAAATATTGAAGGCGCATTATCGTGGTGCAAAATCCAAGAATTTTCTTTCCACAAATCTTGCCTTTTTCTTCGAATTTGCTCTCTTAAATGCCGCATAACGCTCAAATAATATTCTTTATTTACCGTTTTACCTTCCGGCAAGAATTCCGAGTGCACAACACCGCGATTGTCAAAGAAAACAGTCAACATGACTTTGACTTTAGATGACTTTGGCGTGGTTTATTCGGTTTCGGTTCAGTTGGAATGCGCCACTCCGAAGCTTGTTGACTAGTTTGCATGTCAAACTCGTCACCAGTAACAATGCGTTTCATGAATGTTGGGTCGGAATTGACTCGTTCTAGCATGTCCTCAGCGACTCTCATGCGATTGAGTTTTTGAAGAAAATTCAGGTCTTTTGGGACTAGCCGAGCGGTAACATGTTTCATACCCAAATGATTAGTTAAAATAGTACGGATCGACTCGTGAGATACAGATAGTTCGGCGGCTATCTCTCTCAAAGTTGAATGAGGATTTTCAGTCACTATTTCCGTCACTTTTGCGATGTTAACTTCATTTGCAGAAGTTGATGACCTACCAGAGCGAGAAAAATCTTTCATAACATCTTAACCGCTCTTGAACGCTTTATACCACTCACAAGCACGTGTTTTTGATAAAGTCGATTCACCGTAAGCCTTCTGTAACATTTTCAGTGACTCCGAACACGAAATTCCATTGGCGATGCAAAATTT
Organism: Diloba caeruleocephala; assembly: GCA_947459985.1. Lineage (NCBI taxonomy): Eukaryota > Metazoa > Arthropoda > Insecta > Lepidoptera > Noctuidae > Diloba > Diloba caeruleocephala. The sequence continues at coordinate 6,870,479 of OX381621.1, read as the reverse complement.
AAGACAAACTCTTTGTACGGTATTTTTGTCCATAATGAAATTCGCTATATACACTAGATATGATATAACTAAAAACAGCACTGTATTGAATATAAATAACAGATGCAACTCAAACTCCGCGCCAAAATGGAAAACAGTTGTGCCAATCTAACAACAACAATAAAAACAAAAGTTTGAATTTGCAACCATAAACAAATCACCCATTCCCGATACTTTTTTGACTGAATGTATGTTATCAATAAAAAGTTTATAGTAAAATGGAGTGCCATGACGCAAGCGTTTGATTATGATCACGTTATTCTTTAGAAAATTGAATGCATACTGTCTGCGAGGTAATGTGCTTGAGTTAATTCAGTTATATATATAATAGACTGAACCCAGTATTTTAAGATTAGATAATACATTTTCTAAAATAACGTGAAGAACATCTCATCACATCATCTGTTGAGCGAATTGTAACGATTATTTAAAAAAGTATTGTGTTGTTGTATGTCAATAAATATAATCTGTCTGTATTATGATTATACTAATTCACAATTGTTTGCAGCAAGGATATGTTCCTCTATCTGCTCACTAACTGAGGTATCTATAAAATGACTAACCTGTTTACTTCTGGTAGGTACTAACAGAGGCGAGGTGTTAGTAAAGGCAATGCCTATCAGCCCCTTGTCCGCTGCCTTCTGAGCCCAGTAACCAGCCATGCCGTTGTGATTTGACCCTGAAAATATGATTACTATGTTTACTATTAACATGTTACTGAAAAAAGGTCAGCGTACTAAGTACTGAAAATAAGAACAAGAACTACTATTTTGTCTTCATCTTCCAGATCTTTTAATAAATTTAAGTTTGTGAAGTCTAGGAAGTACGTCACATTACGTCACCCTCTTAAACGTCGACTATGACTTTATAGATAAAGTAAGTATCAGTTAAAAGATAGGGCCCACTAGGATTTCTCCTGTGTTGTGGGTACAGTTTACAAGTTCTACATGTACGAACACCCTGACCCGGAAGAACTATTTACTGGTCATACAAATACTTGTTCTGTGCGGAGATAGAACCCGTGACACGCGTCGCAGAAAGCAAAACGATTAACCACTGCGCCTTACGCGTCGTCAAAGAGTAAAACTCGATTTACGTGTGTGTGACTTGTCATAGTAAGCGAGTACCTTGATTCGTTTACCTTTTACTGTGACCCATCCCACACCCGTATACTCAGCCTTCTTGATGGCTATATCCATGGCGAAGTGGCTGGCTGTAGCCCCCAGGACGTTGTTGGCGTCAATCCAGGCCGTTGAGGGGGTTTCCTTTAGCACCTCCGGCTTATTGTTAGGGTTGCATGCACCTTTTAATACGTCATTCACGTATAATTCTGGAAATCATGAACATAAACATCAGTCCATATGCAGATAAACGTTCACATATTCACTTATTATGAATTTAATTATATCTGCTGTAAGAGTACTAAAGAACAAACCAGGATAAGGTTTTGATTGTTGATCACAGCAAGATGATAGTCACGAAGCCATAGGGGTAAGTAGCCTTTATATTAGATGGCCTATGTTCACCTGGTAAGTTCTATAGGCTGATGTGATTAATATTTATTATCCCTTCTTATAATCCTATGTTAAACATCAACAAGAATACAGTTATGTGTCTATTTCTGTACCTTTTTATATATACATTCTGATCATATTACCTTTAAGGCTACTCTTTTTACTATCCACACGGCCGAATACTCAAACGCCATTTAACGTTAAGTCCCCGCTTAAACAATTTGAGGCGCCCGGTTTTGTACCAAAAACCGGTTTCTCGAATAGTTAAAGCGGGGACTTAACGTTAAATGGCGTTTGAGTATTCGGCCAACACTCACCTAACCTATTAAGTCCATGACTAGGATGTCCAAATCGATCCGCCTGTATCAGCAACTGAGCTTGCTGTTCCGCCGGCTTGGGTTCGACACCAGTGGCCTTCAGGCAATCTCTCATGAACCGTACGGCTTCAGCAGTTGCTACATAGTATACCTTTGCCATGATTACTGAAACCGTCATTTCATTACAGATAACAGTATAAACGAGTAGCAAAGAGAGAAGCGAAGCGAACTCGAGTCATTAACAAACGTGAATTTTTCGCCAAAAACTGCAGAATGTCAGATAGCATTGCACAAGAAGAAGAGGATAAAACCGGAGGCCCGTTGGCTTCAACAGCCCAAACAGCAGCTGCAACTCAAGTCATCCAATCACCACACCCATCGTTTGGCCGCTGTGGTGCGCATACTGCAGCCGGGAGTGTGGAGTACAGCATGCTGTGTACGCCTCTGTGTTCACTGAAGCCAGGAGGGGATCAACCTTTGTGGCCTCTGCATCGGGATTTCTATGAAGTTTCACCAAGCTGCAACGGGCATCCGTATTTTGAAGGTGTCCGACGCCAGCAGCGGCAAAAAGGCTAACTTATCCGAGGTCGTTGGAGCGAAAGTCGTCAAAGACCCGCCCCACGAAGTGCGCAGAGGTGCGCGTATCGGGCGGGGTTGGATGACTCTGTCTTGGCAAATGTGGCTCGTTTCTGCTGTCGCCAGTGGTAGTGGATATACTTTGGTCAAGTCGGGGGAAATCCGCTGAAAAACACCTCCAGCCAGGCACCAGTCAGCGTGGAAGGAAATGACTGCAATGCCTCGAGCAGGGGCATGTAAGGGCCCGAAGCTCCGAGGGCAGCCCAGCAACAAGGCCGGCCAGTGCATCGCAGCGCTGCACTGCAACTTATGTGCTACGGTGGAGAAGCCTGTGGAGTGATGAGCAAGACTTGCTGTCCACCAACTACCACGAGAAAGAAGCGGTGGTCCTGCTACCTTTCAGCCATTCCTAGGGGTCGAGACGGGAAGGAGGACGATATGCTGGACTACACCCGTAGCGACAGGTAGTTTGAAGGAATACTGTTCCACTTTCACTTTATTTCCAGTTGCACTCCCCTGCTTTCACCAGAATAGAGAAAGCCCATGAGGATTTCCCCAAGTACAAAAAGTTACCGTTGCACGGGCATTATACATCTTTTTCGTTGCTGTAATTATGCAACATTTCATAGATACGCCTCTTCAGTTAGCGAAGGACACTACATAATGCGACTTTTGTGAGGAATTGAATATACTTCATAAGTAGGTACAGTGTTTTTGTAGTGGCAGTATTTATTGTTACCAAAATATTATGTGTGGTATTCAAATAAAGTTAATGGGTGGGTGATGCGGAGACAATGAGTAGGTATGGTACGCAGTCACAAAACTTGAAATCCGATTAACTGCATCTCAAAGCACGCCACCACGACCGTACACGAATAAACCTTAGTCGAATCACGTCACGCAATCACAATCACGAATCGCTGCATCGCGAATCGATATATCACGCACAGGCATAATTGCACAGGTATTCGCTATATGTATATTAATGCACGCGGGAACAAAGGATGGATTTATTGAAAACGCTTCGTCGATCCATAAGGCCACATCAACATCTGGCGATTATCACTCAAACATGAGCTGTGATAACTATGTTAAATGACTAAACGAAAAACTTTCGACGATTTTACCTGTACGCTCTGTGATTGTCTCAGACAAAGCTTCTTACCACAACACACGGGCTGAAATACTACCAACACCGACAACTAATAAAGCAGATAAGGATGCTCAGGAATAAGGATATATAACTTGATCAATCTCTCCCATAATTGGAATTGTACGATATTATAAAACAATACAATGCAAAGGTTTTGATGTTATACGCCTTAATATATATTATTTGCAATTTAAAAATAGGTATTTGGCGGATTGTAAAAAAATCACAACAGAACATTGATCAAAACCAAAAATCTAAATCTTAATCAATGAAAGCTTGAACCAAGTTAGTAGCGAAACGTGGCAGAAAACCAGTGCTAGGTTATTTAAAATACTTCAACCTGGATTTTGAATTTATCCAGCGACAGAAAATTCGAATTTAATATGTAACTAACAGTAATTAAAAACGCTGGATTATTTTCCAATTTGTTGTTTCTACTCATGGCAATCTATGGATCAAAGAAGCAAATATTTATTTTATATTAAAACTAAAAATATAAAGTACAAAACGCGTGTAAGATTCCTTTGCCGTCGCTCCTTACGTTTATACATACAAATGGGCATATCAGTACTCGTCACTACCATAACCATAGCCAGACGGACTTCGTGAGATGGAATAAATGCACAGAGGACGATTTTATAACATATATTCCTATTATAATCACTCGCAAACAAGAAAGCACCTGTCCGCACTCACAGTGGTCGTAGGAATAACCAGGTTTTGCTATGTACGTCAGTATTTACATGGATCATTCCGGACCGCCATGCACGAGCTTGGCTATTTTCAAGGGTCATCACGAATTATCCCGGATGCAGGTTTCATGAGTGCCAAGATTCTTCAAGACTTTTCAGGGTGGTTAAGGAGACTGACGCGGATGACATACTTATAAAATGAACTTACGTAACAAAGGAGTTAACAAAGCTGCCTCATCACATTTGACTATATTGATGGCAGGCTGCCAAAGGATATCACTAGCCTGAAAGCGAGCCTGGCCGAGAGCAATTCAAGATGGAAACAAGCATAATCTAATAGTGAAGTTACGCAACACTATACGATGTAGAATTTAGACCATGTAGTGTCCAGATTCAGAATATAGTACCACTCCATCTCCTCCCGTATAGGTAGTAAAAAGGCAACTAAGTGACTCTAAACCCTCCAAAGTAACAGCATTTAACCCGTCGTCTTATGGGAACGGTTTTTGTTCAGCAGTTAACGTTTTTTTGGCTGATATGATGATTATACGATGTAGGACACCTGAGTTCCCGTCTATTAAGAACAAGCGTCGAGGGGCACACGATGCAGCGCATAGTATCGAATCAGCTAAAACTGACTCATCACCACCGTTATTGCGGACAGTGCACTACCGCGCCCATTTTTTTATTTTTGTTTTTATTGGGTCCAGTGGAAATTCTACATGGAACTTCCCTCGCCCCGGGGAAGGCTAAAACCACTGGAGCGGTCATCTTCGGCACCGAAGGAGGGCTCCAGGTCCTCGTAAGATCACACTAGAGCCGCCCATTGGTGCCACGCCTTTAGGCACCTCTAGGAGGGGATGACTGTAAAGCGGCCACCCCCTCTAGCGGAGGGCAGGCGGCTGTAAAAAGGCCGCCCCCCAGGCACTTGAGCCAGCCACTTCGCGCCTGTCGAACGCCCCTGGCGGCACGCTTTCGCCGCTCTAACGGAGGGAGCGTGACTGATCATAAACCCACGCACCCATCTCCGCCGAGATGTCGAAAAGTGGAAAGCGCGCCAGGAGAGTTTCCGCCTCATAGGACACTATCCTGTATCCCCGTGCGATCCGTATAGCCACTCTGCGCTGCAGTCCGTGAAGTTTGGCTCTACAGCGCTGGACACTTGAAAGCCGGGATGACCCTGCAGGTGGCCCGTAGAGGCCAGAGGGAGACGAGGCGCACTACCTCGCCCCACCCAAACTACATCATCCACTTTAGATACACCGTATCGACACTTCGCCGTGATTACGCAGCCGGCGCTGTACAACCTTCATTACAACATGATTGGCAAGAACAACGAAAGATAACCAAAGAAGAGAATGCACCAAAGAGCCGTATTGACCCGGTTCCCACCAAAATTATTCAAGCCTCTAGCAAAGGGCAGGCTGACAAGAAGGGTTCCATGAAGGTAAAACATAAACGAAGGGAACTTCTTCTTGTTCTGAAAGTTGTTGACGAGTATGTCTACCTGGGACATAACATCCAATTAGGTAGGTCCGAATCCGATGCTGGCGGCTGGGCAGAGTTCAGGAAACTTCACAACTATTTTCGTCAACAATACCACAGTACCCTCAAGACAAGTGTACCACTACTAATAATGAAGTATGGCCGAATATGTGTTTACTCACTATGGACGTCATACAAAAGCTCAAGGTCAGTCAGCAAGCTATTAAGATAGCTATGCTTGGTATTTCTTTACTAGATCGAATCAGAAATGATGTGATTCACTTAATAACTAAAGTTGCCAACATAGCTCAAAGGATTAGTAGGCTGAAGTTGCAATGGGTGGAAAAAGTTCTCGAGTAGAGAGTACCACGGAATGGAAAAAAAAGCGTGAGATGGCGTCTAACGAGATGCATAGACGGGTAGCTACGAGTCGATGGATGCGGGCGAGATGTGCCCGGTAGTTATGGAAAGCGATCCTTTGTTCGGCGGTGGAGATTCTTCGACTGAAATGGTGATAATGACGGTAATGTTTTTTGGTGACACATATAATTATTTATAATAGAGACTACTTATTGATGGGGTACCGATTAATGAAGGAATGGAACATTTTTAACACAAAAAATCCTTTTGTGCCTCAGAGAACACGTTATGCTGTCTGGCCCGGTAGTCATGCGACTACCTACGACAGTGGTAATGGGCAGCTAGAAGCCCGAATATCACATAAACATGACTCAGAAGCGAGATGGGTCTGTAAATTTCAATATGGTGTTGTCACCCTTTTTGAAGAGCACCACCTAGCCTCCGTTCCATGCTTCCGGTGTTGTGGCCTCGAGTAAGACCGAATTGAATAGGTTCTGAAGGACTTTAAGTATCGATGTGCATTGTTATTTTTAAGCAGGTTCAAGGCCATCCTAATCTCATACAGGCTGATGTCCGGGATACCCTCGGTATAAGTGTCGGGTTAGTTTGGCTCGCGGGTCTTTGTCAGAGCCTATGGTAGGTATAGCTATCGAGGTGTATAACTGCCGGTAGAAGTTCTCAATCTCTCTCAAAACCTCTGGCTTAGTAGACGCTACACTGCTGTCCTCGGTCTTCAGCTTCATAATACAACTTTGCCCAATAGACTTGTTCCTTGCGAGCCTTCATTTAGCTCGTCTCTATACATATCGTGACGCAAGGACTCCTATATCCGTCTATTGAGCAGTCGGTATGCTTCAGCATTACTGGAGGACTGCAGTCATGGCGCGTCTTTCTGCCATGAGCTCGAGACTGTGATCGGAGAACTTTTTTGGTCTACCTTAACGATGGGTTTCATAGAACTAAGACCTAACCGTTTGGACAGTTTCTACAAACATACCATATAATAATATGCATGATAGTAATCATTCTAAATCTTATTAACGGCGTCGTGTACAATACCTATATGTTAGTCACTAGCCGTAACCAGCCCCGCTTCACTGGACGTAAATTAAAATGTAATAATGGTAGTTAAAATATAATTGTAAATAATCCTGTATCATATTTAATTACCAATTCTCATTAGTATCCGATCAGCCGTTTGAGTATGATGGCGCGTCAAACATTTTAATGTTAGTTAGATAACACCAAGTACTTACCTATTAATTTGGAATCAAAAGATTGAACAAAATAAATTTGGATTGTAACAGCAAGCCGAAAAATGACACTATTTGGGTGGCACAGATGAGAAATGAGAATAACTATACATTTACATAGATTACTTACTTAGAACTAACATCAGATTATTTGTGTATTATCTATGGTACTGAAGTAATAGCAATATTAAAGAGCTACCAACTTATCTGTGAAGTGGCAATAATTGGAACTACGACGGTGTATTGCGGTTTGCCTTATCATCATCATCATCATCATATCAGCCAAAGGACGTCCACAGATGAACAAATGCCCTTAGATTTCCAAAACGAGCGGTCACATGCCACCCTCAGCCAACGACCCCCAGCCACCCTCACCCTCACTGTTTACCTCGTTGAAAGTCGTCCCACGCTGCATTTTACGGTGCGCGGTCTTCACTCAAGAACCTCTTTGCCCTAACGGCCATCAGTTCTACGAGCAATGTGCCCAGCCCATTGAAACTTCAGTTTAGGTACTAATTCTTTCAGCTATGTCGGCAACTTTAGTTCTTCTATGGATCTCCTCATTTCTGATTCCATCTCGTAGAGATATGCCAAGCGTAGCTCTCTCCGTAGCTCGCTGAGTGACCTTGAGCTTTTTCTGAGGCCCATTATGAGTGACCACGTCTTAGTCCCATATGTTATCACCAGCAACACACACTGGTTAAAGACTTTCGTCTTGACTTCTTGAGGCATTGTAGTATTGTTGACGAAAAGACGTTGCGAAGTTTCTCGAACGCTGCACAGCCGAGTCGGATTATATACATATATTTATTTATATAATCTTATTGTACACCACAAAATGAATTAAGTAAAAGTACAATAGGCGGCCTTATCGCTTCGAGCAATCCGGGGCCCTCTTCGGACCATCTGTATCATCCCAGCTGTCAGGCATCCAGCACTGTTGAAACAAACTTCACGCTCTGCAGCGCACAGTGGCTATACGGATCGCACGAGGATACAGGACAGTGTGACAAAGCGGCAGCTCTCCTGGCGCACTTTCTACCTTTCGACATCCAGGCGGAGATGGATGCGTGGGTCTACGACAATGTTCCCTTTGTCAAAGCGGCGAAAGCGTGCCTTCAGGGGTGTACGACAGACTGAGGCGGCTGGCTCGACGATGCGCCCTCGAGATGTGGCGACATCGCCTACGGTTGCAATTCGCGACCAAGCGTATCATCGAGGCCATCCTGCCGCTCTTCAGAGCCTGGCTCAGAAGAAGCGAGCGCATCACCTACCGTCTGACGCAGGTTTTCACCGGTCACGGTTGATTCGGTGCGTACCTGGGATGCAATTCCTTAAGCTCAAACATCCATACATCCTTGAATATAGAATCGAAATAACGGTGTAAAACCAATTTGGTATTCGTTAAGACATGATTGAAGCTATTCAAGGACACGTTGCAGACGGTGAGCCACGAGGACCAGCCTTAGCGAATACCAAATTGGGTTATCACCATTATTTCAATTCCGTATTCAAGGATGTATGAATGTTTGAGCTTAGAGAATTGCACCCCTGCTCAGAATAGAATACGGCACAGTGCCACCATTGTGGAAGTGACCAGGATACTGCACAACACACGCTCGAGGATTGCCCTGCGTAGGCGGCCGAGCGGCGGATCCTGGTCGATCGGATCGAGCAAGATCACTCTCGAAGATAGTTTACGCCTGACTTCTTCTATTTGAGGTCCCCAGGACAAGGTTTTGTCTATATATATCTCTCCCCAGTTTCTTAACTTTGTCACTTACATGAATCATGGTGTTATTAAAAAGAACCAGGTGAGATCGGTCCAGTTCACTCTTGAAATTATTCTAGAGCCGCTAAAATCAATGACCTGCGTCTTCAAAGGATTCACCAGAAGTCCATAAGCCTTGCTCCATTGGCTTATTTGTTTGAGCTCACTATTTATGATATCCACTGCGTGTGACAACTTCTGGCGGTGCGTGGCAATAAATTTGGAGATCATCTGCATAGATGGTAGGATGAAAGAGGTCTATTAAAGATAATATTTTGAAATAACGATATCTACACATAACATTTCTTAGAAATCATTTTGGCTTTAAACGATTAATTGCGTTTGGTCGAAATTATTTTACTGTATCAATACAATTGGGGTGGCCCAAGGGTCACTCCTGCCGCCAAACAATAAAACATCGTGAGGTTCACACGTGGTAAAAGTGAAACTTTGTATTTTGGTTAATTTGTTAGAGAATGAGATGAACACACTATGGAGGTGGTAAACAGAGAGCGAGCGAATAGGGAAACTATATAGAAACTAAATAGTTTTAAATATCATTATTATTCGTCACAATAATGTGGGTTCACTTGTTTTATCGCACGAAACAAAATATTAATTAGCGAACTCGGCTGCGTGCAGGGCAATAATGAGATAATATTGTTTGTGTAAGCTTAGCCTGTTGCGTCTGCCTCGCTGTGCATCTTGACTGGTCCGTTCGTATCTATTTAATTAACGTTTTGCACAGTACAGTATTGTTACAAGTATTAGTTTTATTGTTTTCTATTTTAAATATATATTTATAGATTTATTTTTGTTATGTAAACTGGTTTACATCCGTCACGGCCTACCTATAACAGGTTCAGTTGAAAATCAGCGTCAAGCACTAGCTGTCTGACATAATGCTGAATTGAACCTATGTGGCTCAGCTGTTGGTCACATAGCAGCTTAATTAGGTAATAATTTTAAGAAGCGTTTTTGTATATATATTTTTTTACTTATTTAAGTTGTGAGTGTCCTGGGTTTGTGCCAAATAAATTATTTTCTTTCTTTCTTTCTTATGTCATTCTCTCATAGCCTAAACCCTATAAATACATTTATGGTTGTCTCTGTTTCGTTACCTACACGTTTTCGACTCATAAAATCCAATTCACACCGTCCCAAAAGATCTGGTTGAGTAACCTAAAAATCAGGCATTACGAAATGTTTTGTCCCTTCATAATATTCGTAGCTAATACTTGGAGAAGGTAAATGTTACTTCCATAGATTTGATTCACAACCTCTTTCTGTGACGTAAGACTGACATGTGACACGTCAAGCGTAATGAGGAACAATAATCCAGAAACTCCATGCACTTGTTTCAGAAATGTACACAGCTTCAGTATCTTGTAAATTAACACTCCCGAGGTTATCGACCTAATTGATAGTCGAAACCTTGCATGCAATAAATTAATTGCTTTGCAACCTCTTGGAGAAGTCTCGCTGCAAGAAGAGAGAGGGGATGGGAGACGATGAATTGTTAGCCAGTCGTTAGTTTATAGCAGATTTATTTAATATCTAGTTAAACATCACGCATACAGTATTACATCCAAATATCGAATATTTTCTGACATTATACAAGGCTCACGCTAAGAGTTATTATAAAATAAAAAATAGGATAACGTAGGAACCTGTTAATGTATTTATTGTTTTTCGAAGTATTCTTCGTTCTTTTCTAAGCACAGTAGTACGTGAGCGAACCATTGACTCAAGCAGTGAGCCCACTCTTCTTTAGGGGTCACGTTATTTTCGAACGCATCCACGGCATCTTCCGGGTTCATAAAGCGAATTCCTCTGAGTTTATCTTTTATTTTGGGGAATAAATAAATGTCGCAAGTAGGCTCTAGATCGGGATTCTAAGGAGGATGACTCATAATTCCACACATTCTATAGACAAATACTGGATTGTCCATCTGGCGGAGTGAGCTGGAGCGTTGTCGTGATGGAGGAGGATCCTGCTTCTTGGGCGCTGCTGTCGAACGTTTTCTAAGACAACCAGTAAACAATGATTAACATACCAATCTTCAGTAATAGTCCTTTTGTCCACTAGCGGAATTGTTGCGAATTGACCCGTCCGTCCAAAGAATGAGGCATTCATCTTTTTCCCTTGACTTCAGCCCTTCATTACTTTTGTTGGCCAATCTTCGAATGGTAACATCCATTGGGCAGGTTGTCTTTTTGTTTTCGGGATCTAGCTTTCATCACCCGTGACGATGTCAAACACAGCATTTGAGTCACCTCCGTTATACTTTTCAAGCATTTCACGGCACCAACCCAAACGGTTTTGATCTTCCGTCTAATTATGAGGTATCCATTTGGCGCAACGCCTAAATGTTCGTGTAAGACTTTTTGCATTTGACTCATATCAATGCCTAAACTTGCCTGGGTCTATTGATATGTCTCTCTTTTATGAGCTTCTATGATAGAAGTGTGACATTATAGCCGCACAGCACTCACGTTATCTTCTGTGGTCGCCGTAGAAGGACGTTCGCGCAAAACATCAGTGAGTCTGTTTCGACGACGGTTAAACTCATTAAACCAGTTATAAACAGTGGGTGGCACGAGATAAGGCTTCATCATGAAATGCCAATCGAAGTTAACATAACGTAGTTGTTGATTAAGACCGTAACGAAAGTCGTAATTAATCATGGAGCGAACATTTTCTCTATTAAAATTCATTTCGTAGCACGACATGCACTTTTTAAATGGCCGCCAATTTATTAAAACAAATATTAAATGAATTCAGTATACATCTACAGGTTCCCAAAGAGTTCTCTATACGTAATTAAAACAACATTTTCATCGCCAGCTTGTCTTACTGGCCAATTCTAAAAACATTCAGTGTGACCCTCGTATCGTGCGGACGACGAAGTTAAGATAAATAATAATGACAAGATATAAGCTGTGGTGTAATTACGTACTCAGTAGGAAATACACTGGTGGATCGTAAAATAGTAAAAACAGGGACTGCTGTTAATTACCTATTAAAGTTACTTAAGATTAGTAATCATTCGTCATTGGTTACAATTTTGAGCAGACAATTAATTAATTAATTTTGTAGGTACACGTGATGCTACTAAAGTTTTAAGGTAAGGTTCGAATTTAGATAAGAAGGAAAGAATGAAATATTTATTTCTACGCTCCATTTAACGCATTGTAAACATTTACTGTATTGCTGCCAGGTTTCTCAATCAACCCGCACGCATCATCATTCATTATTTCAGCTGGAAAACATTCCCCCATTCCCCAAAAACCACAACGAACAGTTTAGATTTGTAATGTGTTTCGGGGGTTTTGCCAAATTTTCCACTGGCAAGCGGCAAGCGGGTTGGCGATCTCAGTTGAGTTGTAATTAATAAACTCGAAGGGCGCTGCTGCGCAACCTCCGGCTAGTCCCATAGTCGTCTTTTACGACGCCTACGGGATGAGATGAGGTGATGCTATTCTTAGCCGGCAATACACGGTAAAATCACTACCCATTTGAGTGTAATTTGTTAGAAGAAGAAGCCAGGAAGACTTCAAAATTATATATTTGCCGTACTCTTTTTTATAATATGTAATTTCATTTGATACAAATCCGTAATTGTTAGTGAAGTAAATAGCTTATCAGCCAAAAGACGTTCACTGCTGAACAAAGGCCTCACCCATAGATTTCCACAGTATTGTTGTGATTTTGGGCGTAATTTGCCCGCGGAGTAGCCATTCTGTGCTTTGCTGCTGTGCTGTCAGTTGTTATTGTTCCACAGAAGGGCCACTGTTGCCCATCCCTCTGGTTTAGAGTCCCTTAGTGGCCACTAAGGGACTCTTAACCAGAGGAATGCACTGCACATCCTCAAGTGGATGTCCTAAAGGCGTTTTAGGACATCCACTTGAGGATGTGCAATGTAGTTCAGTAGTGTTATATTCTTAATACCACACGGAATTAGCTCATGTCATAATTACTGGCCTTTTTATTCATATAAATATTGGTTATTAATTATATTTGAATTAAAATATATGTTTAATTAAATGAAGCCTTACTTTTGGCATATAGTGTAATTACTTACTAAAAAGCAGTTTGTAATAATTATAAACGTTGTTTTTGGTTGTATAAATATAAACAAACTGATAAACTTAGCGTCAGTTTATTATTTATATATTTGCGTTACGGTTGTCTTATTATCTTTATTATCGTCGCATAACAAGGTAATCATTTTCTCTAACATTACATTATTAAAATCGTTTACACATAACATCCCGTTTTCTTTAATGTAACTTTCACCTCAGAGCACAACCATACAAGACGACGATTATCTCACGCGGGACTTAACAAAATGTCAGGCGTCCAAATGAAGTTTGCTCCTATTTTGGCGTTAGCTCGCTCGCTCTTGCTCGCTTTGTCGGTCAAAGTCATAACACATTCCTATTTAATTATTGACGAAGTCAAGAAGCCTAACTTATATAACACCAAACAGGACTAAGTCCGAGACTACATGCTTCGTCCTCGACGTCCAATCTTGTCTAATCCTCGATGTTGTGCATTCACAATTTCTACCTACGTGCCACCGTCCACCTTCACAATTTACGACCCACACTTCTCTTACCTCTAAGTTCTACCAGCATAAGGTCTCTGGCTCCAGTATTCCGTCTTGCAAAGTGTTTCCAATGCCTAGATATGCTGCTATCCTACTACTGCTACTCTTCATATTATATAAACATAAAATAACTAATTCCATTTAGTAAAATTGGTATACTACTAAATAATAAATAACTAACATTTATTCATTAAATAATTAATTAATTACATTTATTTAAGTACGAATTAATTAATAAATAATAATTATTTATTATTAACTAATATACAACAATAACAATTTACTTACTTTATGTTATAACATAAATGTGAAAAATATGAAGTTTTTTTATAGTTGACTATTCATTTTAGTTTGTTTGTTCAATACAAGTACACTTACTTGTTCCGTGCGGATATCAAACACGCGAAACGTAGCGCGGAAAAAAGTGACATGCCACTTTTTCTTTAACAGCCATAATTATCTAGCTCATTTTCAAAAAATCACTCACTTCAATGTCAAGACTACTTAGCGGCTAATGAAAAAAACAATTTGTTTATCGACGATTGTTGTTTTTCTCTATTAAGTTTTTTCTAGCAGATAATCTTGCCGGTTGACTGCTGTTCTTTTAATCTTTCCGCAGTTTCCCAATACATATAAAAGGGTCGGTCTGCCTGATCTTAGTTCAGTTTCCTGGTGTCTTGGTATCTGGTTTCAGTTTCCGTGGTGAGCTGAAATTTGATCATAGTATCGTGTGGAGTTGTACAGGCTGTTACAAAAAGTGATATTCAAAGTAAGTGCTACATTTTTTCTTATATAGTGTCTTATGTGAATAATCTACGATATTTTGATGGTTCCTTAGTGAATGCATACGGTTATGCATGAACCTAGACTGTTTGGACTTTGAACTATTAGAAGTTGAACGCTACGAATCGACTGAGAGGGTGTAGTACTTTTTGTCGTTCGGTCGCACTCGCTAAAAAAGCGGAAAAAATACCGAAGCCTCATAAGAAAGACTGTATCGACCCAATATTAAACTACCAGTCATACGAATAGTTTTTTAGTGTTGCACAATATGATTATCCTGCAGATCTGTTTGTTTGGGTACGCCGGTTCCGATACTAATTTGGCGATATGCGATTTCTATTGTTTTTTTTCAAGTGATAGTTATCTTAGCGCGGTACGCATAGTTTTAGATGAGATAAAATCTCTGGACTCGCGACACCGTTACGAGACGCAGCTATAGTGTGTGCATATATGCATGTACATATAGCAGACCGCGAACGCGTCTAGATAAATAAAATAATCTTAAATGTGTTACTTGTTACGTGACTTAATTATTCATAAAATTGTAAATGTGCGAGCATCAAGTAGCCGTTAATGTTAGCATCATGTTGCCGTTAATGTTATATGTTTAGTACCTATACTTTGCCTTTTGCTTGGTAGTATCGGTCTGTCATGCTCACTAAAATGTCTTGCTGGCGGTGGCGTTGTGTATCGGGTCGTTCGGTTCCCTACAATATGGTTGAGCTAAGCGATGCTGATGCATGCGTCATGCTTATGAACGGGTGCCGTCTGTTGGGACTGGTCAGCCATTAACTGCCATGGCGAATAATAATTATATTACATTAGTAAGTTTTTTTTTATACGTTTGCCTACATCATGCTCGTTATATGTTTTACCATAATTTGTATCAATCAACATTGTAATCTCAATTATTTTAAAAGAGTATCTATGGAGTTTCTTGCCGGCCTCCATAGATCAACTATTTGGAACCGTGCAACTTAGATTCTGACGTTTCATAAGTGCCAATATTTGGTTTATTTGAAATAAAAATATTTGACTTTGACTTTGATACGAAAACGATACTTCTAAACGAAGAGATCCGTGACAGAACTAAGGTTGCCGACGTAGCTCAAACGATTAGTAAGCTAAAGTCGCAATGGTGGGGCACATTGCTCGTAGAAGGCGGGGCACATTCATCGTAGAACTGACGGCCAAGGTTCTCGAGTGGAGACGCAGTGTGGGACGTTTTTATGATTCTTTCACTTGGTAAATCTATATACATAAGGTTCTTGTGTATAAAAAAAAATTAAGGTATGGTACCTTGTACAGACCTAAATATAATATATTTTCCTAAAACGTAATTTTTATATAACTATCTATTGCACTATGTATCTGCGCTGGCTTTCAGTACTTTTAGATGTTTATTTTTATGAATTCGTAATCAAACACCCTTTGTAAACATAAACTGGAGCTTCCTTCCTCCACTTTTACTATCAACCACAAATTGGTAACTATTACCTCTACAACTTCTCAAGTCTCCTCCCAGGGTTTAGTCCCCACCTTGTATAAAACATGTCACAGCGTGATAGGTTTTCTTCAGTTTTAAATCATCGCTAACCTGGAACTTTGCCACGTCGTGTTGGAATCATCGATAGGTACTGCACAACCTTATTTGTACTTGCGTTGACATTTTGATTAATGATTTATTTATTTTTATAATATTATCATATCAGGAACCGGCTAATGGTGCCGGCTAAGAATACCACCCGCCCATCTCATCCCATGGGTGTCGTACAAGGCGACTTTGGGGTTAGCCGGATGTGGGGCAGCAGCGTCTTTAGAGTGCATTAATAACTTAACTGCGATCGCCTAGTCGCCGTCTGCCAAACGCGGCGATTATGTCAAAACCCCCAATGAGCACACAACACTAATACATACTGGTCGTTGTGGCAATCTTTGGGGGGGTTCTGTCCAGCAGTGGATGTTTTTTCGGCTGAAATGCTGACGATGATGATATGGGGAACCACACTGCCAACGTTAACTTATGGCTGTATATTATTAAAAAGTCTTTCATTTGCAGATTTGTTTCAAATTGTGGGTACAGTTTGTTGACATAAAGCTCACATGCACAAACCCCAGACCCGGAAAAACCATCTGTAGGATGGCCTAAGGGTAAATATTTGTTTCGTGCGGGGATCGAACCTTCGATATTTGGCACAGAAAGCCACTGGGCCAACTGTACGGTCAAATATTGGATAGAAATAGCTAGTAAATATTCTAGGTGTGGCTCTCCAACCGCAGTGCGGGATCGAGAGAGGGCTGATCCCGCTCGAAGAAGGAGGAGACGGCGCTGGGGTAACAACCACCCTGGCGCCTAATTCCGATACGCCTGAAAACCCCTGCCGTTGCTATAAGGTGGGGGACCTCTGGGTTCGCGGGTGCGTAGATTGGGGAATCTGCGTGCCCAAACCAAGCGACCCAAGAGAAGACGGTAGCACGCATGTGGTCACGCGCTGCCGTGGGACGCTTTGGGGGATCCTTTACAATCCCCCCCCCCGAGGTGGGGGGGGGGGGGGGTTGGACCGCTTTACTTTACTTCATAGGCATGGCACCAGTGGGTGGCTCTAGTGTGATCAAACGAGGACCTGGAGCCTCCCTTAGGTACCGAAGATGACCGCGCCAGTGGTTTTAGCCGGTAGGAGTCCAGCATACCCCTTCATCCTTCCCCGGGGCGAAGGAAGTTCATGAATAATTTCCACTGGGCACCTATAAAAAAAAAAAAAGTTTGGCTCTCCAAATAGATCAAATTTCTTGTTACGAAAGGTTTCCTGTTTGAATTATTGGCCTCTCTGAAAAATAATGTTAATTCTACATCCACTGGGCAAGCGGATTCTGATCTATAAATATATACCATATGAATAAAAGAGAATACTGTCTGCTATAAGTATTGCGTGTGTGATTTATTAGATTAAATAATTTCATTTTTTACCTATCTTCAGTTAGAGCCATGCCTGAGGTGAAGCTGGAGGAGGTACGTCGATTCATGGAGGACAGCCTGAAGGCCGCGGGGGCCCCAGAATCCGAGGCGAAGGCCCACGCTGATCTGCTAATGCACGCTGACAAAGTGGGACATTATAGCCATGGGCTGAATAGACTTGGTTAGTTAAAAGGTATTTTCTTTATATACTTTAAGGTACAAAAAAATGTTTAAAATGTAGTACTGTGTTTTTACTAGGATTTGATTAGTAGTGGCAGTGAACAGACATAAATCTTGCATGCATCAAGCCCAGCCGGTAATTTGTTACGAATATTTTAACCATGCGGGAATCGAAGCCGGGATTCATCGTTTCGGCCGAATAAAGTCTACTGCTGGACACAGCCATGCCTCAAAGATCACCACAATGACCGATATCGGTGTGTTGTGTGCTCATTTGCGGGTTGGCGATCGCATTTGAGTTGTTAATGTATTCGAAGGACGCTGCTGCCTATCCTCCGGCTAATCCCTTAGTTACCTTTTACGACACCCATAGGATGAAATGGGTTGGTGCTATTCGTAGCCGGCACCACACGATTTTTTAAAAGAGATTAATGGCCTAGGATTGTTAAACGCGCTTTCCCCCGCAGAGTTTTACGTCAACGACTGCAAGTCTGGGGCGTGCCTGCCGTCAGCCAAGCCTGTCATCCTGAAGGAATCTGGCGCTACCGCCTGGGTAGATGGGTGCAACGCTCTTGGAGCCACCGTCGGTAACTTCTGTATGGATATCGCTATCAAGAAGGCAAAGGAGTGTGGCGTCGGATGGGTCTCTGCTAAAAGTGAGTTTCTTTTGTAAAAATATACCTTTTCGGGGACGAAATTAGCTCTATTATATAACTTTTTTTATATTAATGAATATGCGTAAATTTAAATTTGAAAATAACGAAGCAAACCGCACGATAGGCGTTAAAGACATCTACTTACATTCTTCTTTTTCTTTCTTGTTCTTAAGGTCTCGTTAAATTTGTACCTGTCCAAATTAGATACTGATGGTAGGTCTCATATTGCTAGAGTCTTGACTGGCTTGGTACAAATGCGATACCATGCATAATATTCGGCCACCGAGCAGAAGAATTTTAACTTTTAAACATCTATGGTTCGGTTTATACGGTACTGTAGCTAATGAAATGACTGGGCATAAGATACTAAATATAGAATTCTTCGAGGTGAATATAATATGGTGCCGCGCAGGACGAGTCCATGGACTGGTATAATGCTTACCACCAGGCGAAGGGCTTGCTCGTCATGTCACTAAGTTATATAAAAAATGTTGCGCAGGAAGCAACCATTTTGGTATGGCTGGTTACTGGGCGCTGCAGGCAGAGCGCGAGGGTCTTATCGGCTTGGCCTTCACAAATTCATCGCCAATCATGGTCCCCACCAGATCAAAGCAGGTGAGTCGACTAGAAATAGAAACATATTTTCTGATCAATTTGTACCTTTTTTTTTTTTTTTATTGATGTCCAGTGGAAATTCTACATGGAACTTCCTTCACCCCGGGGAAGGGTGGAGGGGTATGCCGGACTCCTACCGGCTAAAACCACTGGAGCGGTCATCTTCGGCACCGAAGGGGGGCTCCAGGTCCTCGTAAGATCACACTAGAGCCGCCCATTGGTGCCACGCCTTTAGGCACATCACGGAGGGAAGGTGACTGTAAAATGGTGGCCCCCCAGGCACTTCTCGGGGAGATTGTAAAGGATCTCTCCAAGCCTCGCTTTGCGCTATGCTGCGCACACGGCGGCACGTGACCACGTGCGCGCCACCGTCTTCCCGGGGGTCGCTCGGTGTGAGAACGCAGACTCCCCAATCTGCGCGCCCGCGACCCCCGTGGCCCCCCACCATGTAGTGACGGCCGGGGGCTCAGGCGTATTGGACTTGGGAGCCGGGACGGTTGTTGCCCCGGCGCCGTCTCGTCCTTCTCCGTGCGGGATCAGCCCTCTCCCGATCCCGCTCTGCAGTCTCCTTCTGGAGCATGACGCTCTCGTAGAAGTAGACCACTGCACTCCAATTTTCATGCTCTGCCAACATAGCCGACACTACTGCCGGCAGAGAGAGATCTTGCCCGATCTGATCGACCAGGATCCGCCGCTCGGACGCCCACGCAGGGCACTCCTCGAGCGTGTGCTGTGCGGTATCCTGGTCGCTTCCACAATGGTGGCACTGTGCCGTAACCTCGCGTCCTATTCTGTGCAGGTATGCACCGAAACAACCGTGACCGGTGAATACCTGCGTCAGACGGTAGGTGACGCGCTCGCTCCTTCTGAGCCAGGCTCCGAAGAGCGGCAGGATGGCCTCGACGACGCGCTTGGTCGCGAACTGTGACCGAAGGCGATGTCTCCACATCTCGAGTGCGCGCCGTCGAGCCAGCCGCCTCAGTCTGTCGAACGCCCCTGAAGGCACGCCTTCCCCACTTTGGCGGAGAGAGCGTGCCTGGTCGTAGACCCACGCATCCATCTCCGCCGATCAATTTGTACCTACAGTATTTAAACACTTAGATGCCTAAAGGAGGCTACACACCGTAGTCACCGACCTGCCCACAGCTTTTGTTATCGACGTGTTAGCGGCTTCACATCAAGATGAAAACATTGTTGGCGGCACGAAATCAGCAACTTCTTTTCATCTTTTGGCAGTTAGTGATAGGCGCGTGTAGAGAGACGTGTCTTTATTTGTATAACTGAGTTAATCAAATTTATTAACATTTAACTAAACATGGACGCTGATCTAATAGTCACTATACTAGGAATGTCGTCCGGAAACTGACGGCTAAGCGCATACGCAAGTTGCGGACATATCCCCACAAGTCGCACATGCGAGCGCAAGTTACGATTCTCTGAAATAATGCCGCGCCTAAGTTGTTTTTATAAGTGTAGATGCGTTGCCCGCGCTCTACGATGACCACATGAAAGCAAGGTAATTGCCCGGAGTTCACTTAGTCACGCACATAGATTACACATTTATATGGAGAGTCACGCACCGACCAGTTTCTCGTCTCGACTTGAATTTTATACGTAATTCAGCAACATATTGCGTAAAAATAATGCCATCCTGTGTTTATAGACGATGCTATTGTGAGAGATAAAGACGTTATATTTCATAAATAAATTATTTTATTTTCTATTACGCGGTCTAATGGCGGCCGGTGCGCCGTTTTGTAGTACAATAATGTTCGTGTACGGCGCGTCTACGAGTATTTGTAAAATGTCATTGACCGACACCAACCCAATGGCCGTGTCGGCAGGGTCAGCGACATTGGTGTATAGACTCCTTTGAATACAAAAAAATGTATTTGTTTCAACCATTGTTTATATAAAAATCCTTATTTAATCCTCTGTTGACGTATTTGTTTAAGAGGGCCCTGGGTACGAACCCAATTGGAATGGCAGCACCAGCGACCGGCGGTGATAAACTTGTGGTCGATATGGCAACCACTACTGTTGCTATGGGAAAGGTAAGTAAGGCAAAAAAATAAACATTATAAGTACTTATCTAATTATGTATCAAGATTTTTAAAGTCGATACGATCGCTCTCTTTGGCTCTCATAAAACAGGTCAAAGTTACTCAGTGAGCTGTGGAGAGAGCTATGCTTGGTATTTCTCTACGAGATCGAATCAGAAATGACGAGATCCGTGAAAGAACTAAGTTTGTCTATAAAGCTAAAAGGATTATCAAGCTGAAGTGGCAATGGCGTGTCACATAGGTCGTAAACTCGTGAAACAGACGGCAGTTGGGCAGAAAGGTTCTCGATTGTTCGATCACGTACCGAAAAACGCAGCATGGGGCGACCTCCAACCAGGTGGACAGACGACCTGGTAAAAGTAGCTGGAAGTCAATGGATGCAGGCAGCATGTAACCGGACGTTATAGAAATCTATGGGGCAGGCCTTTTTTGCAGAGCAGTAGACGTCATTCGGCTGATATGGTGGTGATGAAAGTCTATAAAAGACTTATCATGATGATATCAATCAGTAGTTATCAAACGTAGTGGTTTCTTTGGCCGTCATTGCTAAACATAACAAACGACTTGTCGGACTTCTGACGTGTCGCTCCAACTACCATAGAAACATTTGACCTATTGCTCTCACAAGTCGAGCAAATGGGTGCGTATCACGCTCTTGTTTGAAAAACCTTTGACATAGAGTCATTGTAAGTAGATTGTAGGCAAATTGTAGGTAAAATAAATAAATCCGGTTTTAATTTTCAGATCGAAATTAAGATTCACAAAGAAGAAACATTGCCTGAAGGTTGGGCTTTAGGTCCAGATGGAAAGCCTACCAGCGATGCGAAGGCGGTAAGGTTTTTCATAATTGTGAAATATAAAGCGCCGTCAATAAAAAATTAAGCAACAGGTTGCGAAGATGTAACAACATTCATAATGTTTTCAGGGGCTACTTATATACATAGTGTAGGTCTCACAGTATATATCGACACTAGAAAGACAAAAAGATAACCTTTTCAAATTGAATTATCGTTAGAAGATTATTCTGCGTCAAATAGTCTAACTCAATATAACAAATCTTGTGGTCTTTTAAGCCTCTATATAATAAACGAATAAATTATAACCATCTTGATATATATGTTTCACATGTGCTTTGAATATCCCATTTAATAATAACAGTCCAGACATAGGTTCTCTTTCGTGACGTTACAGCACTCGATGGCCCAATTCCTGCATCTGGTAACCTTATCAAAAATATTATTTTTAGGCCTTCCAGGCTGGACTACTTACGCCATTGGGCGGAGAAGAAAAGACTAGTGGGTACAAAGGCTATGCCCTCAGTGCTATGGTAGAGATGTTCTGCAGTGGATTGTCAGGTAAGCATGACAATCAAACATATTTCTATTCAGAAAAGGTACACATGTCACGAGCAAATTGTGGTATGTTATCTTAGGTGCATGTAATATTACATGCATTAACAAGCTCGTGTGGTGTCCGGATTAACAATATAGCACCACTCTATCTCCTCCCGTAGATATCGTAAAAGGCGACTAAGGGATTTTAAGCCAGGGGGATGAACAGCAGCGTCGCTTTTGTGTACTGCACTACACGCCTGCCAAGCGTGGTGAGTACTGGCAAATTGTGTAAATTTATGGGAAGGCCATTGTTCAGCAGTGTACATCCTTTGGCTGATATGATGTTGATGCTGAGGTTTCAAAAGTGAGGTCGTACATGTCCAGCCGCCACGAAACTAATTTGGCGTTAAAATTTTACAGGGTCCAACTCAACGCACAACATCCGTGGCTGGGAGCTGTGCAGCATTCAGGGTCCGCCGGACCTGGGCCAGTGCTTTGCCGCAATAGATCCTAGCTGCTTTGCACCTGGCTTTGCGGATCGAGCTGCTGACTGCCTTAATACCTGGAGGAATTTGGAACCGGTAAATGAACTGTTACACATTGCCCGTAGAACTGATGGTCAAATTTCACCTATTTCCTTAAATAACTTTCATTTCGGCCGAATGAAGTCCACTGCTGGACACAGGCCTCCCCAAAGATCACAACGACCGATATGGGTGTGTTGTAGGCTCATTGGGGGGTTTTGCCATAATCGCCACGCTTGGCAGACGGGTTGGCGATCGCAGTTGAGTTGTTAATGTACTCGAAGGACGCTGCTGCCCATCCTCCGGCCAAACCCTTAGTCGACTTTTACGACACCCACGGGAGGAGATGGGGTGGTGGCATTCTGACTAGACTAAATAACTTTAAACCTGTTTATTTTAAAATTATAAATTAAATATATCTAAGACCTTCACAATATAAGCCCTTTCATTTAATAAGATACACGGTAGTTTCATAACTTTTTTTTTCTTGTTAAGTTTTCTATATAGTCCCAAAAGTGACCCCCATATCCAAAATTTATATATTTACGTTACGCTTCCGTGTTTGGGTCACATAAATCCATACGTGTACCATATTTCAACTTAATTAATCGATCCAATAGAATCGGAGAAAATTTGCTGTGACAGACGGACAGACAGACACACGAGTGTTCCTATAAGGGTTCCGCCATTTTTTCCTTCGGACATTCGTTACCCTAAAAATAAGTACCAAACTCCGTTTTACAATACGTTAAGGAAAATCCGACATAAGTCAACCCTTGAATCAAAGTAACCCCCAATCTACCAGTACCTATCTTGAAATCCACCTTGAATTTAATGCGAAAATTAAAAGGGGGAGGAAAGCATAATTTGCTGGTATGATCACATTTTCACTGTCTCGTGGGTTCAGTAAACAGACATAAATCTCACATACACCCAAACCCGCACCCTGATTAGCTAAAAACAGCGACAGCAGCTACCGCGCAGCCAAGGATCCATCGGTGGCATATCGCCTGAAATTGAAAGGCGAGGATGCAATTTTTAGTATTACAGTGCACATCAGAAATCTTGGCCTATTTAATCGTTATCGGCAAATACGTATACCAAAATGACGTTTGACTGCAGCGTCTGCGCGATTTACGCCTGTCGCAAACCGTCTGCGAAATACGTAATCGGCCCGCCGGTACAACTAAGTACGTGTTGGCCATACAAATATTAGTTTCGTGCGAGAATCAAACTTGCAATACGCAGCGCCGAAAGCCAAGCGATTAGCCACTGGGACAAACGTGCGGTCAAACGATGGTTTGTTTCATACGAAATTAACCGTTTGGCAAAAAGATCTCTTATACGGCCCAGGTCTTTTTGGAGTTAAATCTTTGGTTTCAATTCACTTGTGTATCCATTCTCTATCTCTCAATCACAGTCACAGCTTCTTCATTTTCCGTCTTCTTTCTTTATTCGGTCCTACCGTTTCGTCAACGTTTTTTAGTATCAATTATAGACTCCCGTTTTGTATCGATAGACTTCTTGACTGAATTTCACTGGCGATTATCCTTTACCAAGTATGTTTTTTTTAATAATTTTTGGGCTTCTCGCATACATTTCTGGGAAATATGGTTGCTTAACCGGTCATTTCTGGCGAAGCCAAAAGACGCCTATACTAGACTGGCTGTCCAAGTATGTTGTATATTAAGGTATATGTAGTGGCCGTGTGGTGCCGGCGATGAATAGCACCAACCCATCTCATTCCGTGGGTATCGTAAATGGCGACTATGGGATTAGTCGAAGGATGGGCAGCGGCCTCCTTCGAGTCCATTAACAACACAACTGCGATCACCAACCTGCCAAGCATGGCGATTATGGCAAAACCACCAAATGCGCCCACAGCATACTTAGACCGGTCGGTGTGGTGTTCTCTGGGAGATTCCTGTGTCCAACAGTGGACTTTATTCGGGTGAAATAACGCTGATGATTACTAATTATTATTGTAAAATTACGACCGCCGGACGACTCGCTAATTGTACTGGTGCGCAAGTAATGAATATCACTCTTGTTTTGTAAACTAATATATGACTAATATTAATACACCAACTATTTCACAGGTTGACCAATCACTACCAGTTCTGGCCCCCGGTGATAAAGAGCACATCATAGGCGAGAAAACCAAGGCAAAAGGGACTGTCAGCTACCCGCCGAGACAGATCGAAGCCATGGAAGCTATGGCCGAGAGAATCGGTATTAAGCCCTTGCAGACTGTATCTACCCAGGTTTAAGGATTATGGAAGTGGAGCTTAGAGACCTACGTTAGAATAAGCAGCAATATGTATGCTTATGATAGAAGACAATATTTATTCTAGTAAACAATGTTATTTAATACGATGGTAAGTTATAAAACCCTTTTATTTAGTTGGAGCCGGCTCTGACACAATCGGTGGATTTATATTGTTTTTAAATTAACATTTAGTGAGAACAATGGTAAACTTGATCCAATTACATCTTATATAGTACTTCTTATAAAACAGTAATCGTCATTATCATTTCAGCGAATTTATTAGTATTATAACCTATACCTATGCATAACTGTGTAACGAAACATTTTATTTTATGAGAATATAAAAGTTTAAGCAGTTTTATTTGTTTTACTGTTTGTGTTTAAGGATACACAAGTATCTACCCGGTACAGATTTTTTTTTTACATATTTATAACGATCTCACAAGACGCCATCGAGTATGTACGTAGTACTAAATGGGCAATATATTGATTCTTATCCGACAGCCAAAAGCCGGGAGGAAGGGTTACATTTTTCGTAACGTTTAGGTACTATATACTACGAACACCGTTTTCCTTGAAATATATGAACGAAAGAAACAAAATCAATTTATTCTTTGCCCTTAAGGACACATCAATTGTGGTTACAAAATACATACTCAAAAATATATTAAGTATATATTAGGACGAATAAGATAGAATAAAAAAGACAGTTTGATAGAAGATTGACACAACGGATAGCGGGAAAAAAAATTATAATAAAATAAAACCAACTGAAATTATACATTTTCATATTTTAATTCGGAGCTTTAAAGCAGTGCAGCTACAATCAATCATACAGATCAGGTCTAAATACCGTACCCCGGAAAGACTGCGAGGCGCACCTGGTCACGCACCACCGTGTGCGCAGCACAGCGCACAGCGAGACTTGGGGGGATCCTTTACAATCCTACTCGAGAAGTGCCTGGGGGGCGGCCTTTTTACAGCCGCCTGCCCTCCACTAGAAGGGGTGACCGCTTTACAGTCATCCCCTCCGAGATGTGCCTAGAGGCGTGGCACCAATGGGTGGCTCTAGTGTGATCTTACGAGGACCTGGAGTAGAGCCCCCTTCGGTGCAGAAGATGACGGCTCCAGTGGTTTTAGCCGGTAGGAGTCCGAGATGGTCATGAGAGGTGATCATGGCAAAACCCTCCAATGGCCTGAGGCCTGTGTCCAGCAGTGGACTTTATTTGGCTGAAATAATGATGACGATGTATGCATATAAAGTGTCGTTGCTGCCCATCCCTCTGGATTAGAGTTCCTTACGGTCGAAATTAATAATCGAATCAATCTGTTGTTGTGTTACGATCACATTTAATACAAAAAACAGACATATCCGTAATCCGAAATCCAAAGATTTTGGATTAGACTGATTATTAATTTCGGCCGTTAGTCGTCTTTTACGACATCCACGGAGGAGATTGGAGTGGTGCTATATTCTTCACACGGACAGTACACGGATATTAATTAAAAACCTTAACTAAACAATTAAACTTTATTTATAAATATTTGCAGCCCTTCCAGGAATTTGGCAAAGAGAGTTTGCCACTGAGTATGTTGCTGAAGTTCTATTTCTCGCAGTCTCTGTTGCTCGGTGGTAAAATCTGCTACCAAATTCCGCCAGCGCTCTTCGCTAACAATGAACTGCTGCGATGCAACATCAACACGCGTCGGGCGAGCACGAGATCGTCGCGGCGTCGACCGACGCCAGCGAATCATACGCCGAGTGCGTGATGAAGTCCCCACTTGTGCATGATGCGGTGTGGGGGAAGCAGTAACAGCTTCCACCATTTCCGTGGGATATGGTGTAGACTGGCTGCTTCCACTAGGCTGGTTCCAATCTCCATCACTGAAAAAGAAAAATATTGTAGAAAACTTTACACAATTTTAGCCGAAAAAACGTCCACTACTGGACATAGGCCTAAAGATCGCCACAACTCGTTGGGTTTGTGTTGTGTGCTCATCGGGCGGTTTTGGCATAAAAGCTACGCTTGGCAGGCGGCTTGGCGATCGCAGTTAATTTGTAAATGTACTCGAAAGACACAACTGCCCATCCTCTGGCTAATCCTTTAGTCGCGTTTTAAGACTCCCACAAGATAAAATGGATTGGTGCTATTCTAAGGGCCGATTTTTCAATCGTCCGATAAACAAACAGATAGCATTTATTCGACAGATAGCAAAAAATGCATGAATTTTTCAATAATCAGATAAGCTTTATTTGGTTAAGAAGGCAACTACTTGAAGAATAAACTTATGTCCCTTTGACGGCCAGACAAGAGCGATATCCGAGTGATAGTACCATTCGACAGATGCGGGACAGATGGTGTAAACTCGAGAACCTTTTTACCCCAACGGCCATCAGTTCTACGAGCAATGTGCCCCGCCCATTCCCACTTCAGTTTACTAATCCTTTCAGCTATTTCGGCAACTTTAATTCTACGGATCTCCTCATTTCTGATTCGATCTCGTTGAGAAAAATGCCGCAACATGGGTGCCGAGAATGTTAACCGACAGTCAGAAACAAAATCGACTTGACATTTCGAAGATATTGTTGGACAAGTTTCAAGAAGATTCTATGGGAGGTATCTGCCAACACTCATCACGCTTGACAGACGGTTTGGTGAGCGTAGTATGGCTGCCGTTTCATAGAATAGACGCTGCTGGCTCCCTCTGGTTTGGAATCCCTTAGTCGCCTTTTACGACATCCACGGAAGGAGATGGAGAGTTGCAATATTCTTAATCCGGACACCACACGGCCATGTGGAATGTGTTATATGGTGTTTATAATTTAAAATCTATATATTCAATACATTTTGTAATGTAGTTTAAGTTAAAACTGAGTTAAAGCTCAGATTTGCCGAAGATTTCCATGGCGAAACATGTAGATCTCACCTGTTTACTTGTCACCTATTATGTTACCATGTTTAGAACAAATTAATATTATGCTATTCTATTCTAAATAGTGTAAAAGTCGTGTGAATTTCAATTAACAAAATAAGGTTCACTTTATATGATACGATACGATATTTTCATGTTATGCAAGCTAAGCAAAGTACAATCCAGGCTGAAAATAACATTATTACGGTAGATACAGGCACACAGACAGAAAACGCCGTCAATTTTTTTCGTGACTAAATATTTAAGAATTCTTCATCAAAATGTAGCTGGTATTATGAGTAAATGTTATGATTTAGAAATAAAATTGTATTAATAATTATCTTTATTTTTTATTGGACATAATTTATAATGAAATCTTGTTATTTTAGTCGACATGTTGACATTAAACTAGGACATGTGATAAATATAGAACTGTTGGACGTTAAAAAAAAACAAAAATTTGCATGTCTGATTTATTGACTAAGTGTTTGAAACACTAATAAGTTTTGGACCTTCACTGTATACAACACTTAAAGCAAATAAATTATTATTATAATTATCGACATGTTTCATTACACGGGTTTAAATCCCCTGTTAGGTGAAACCTGGTCTATCCTATCAAAGGCTTACGCGGCGACATGGGTCTAACACGCAGAGGCCCTTTAGAGAATTTGAATCTAAAATGTATTGGGACACTAACCGGGGACTCTCCATGGCTGCACTACAAAATGCAGTCTCGGATTGTCCCTGGAGGTATAAAACTATTGTATGAAATGGAAACTACAAGTATAAGGTCTATTGCAATAGGCGCTAAATGCATTTAGTACTAAGAAAATTATTATTATTATTCATGTATTTATATACCTACTCTGTTTGTTGTAACATTACACTAATAATCATCATGTGACCACATATCTTATAAATTATTGCTTTAGTTTTATATATATATATACACACACAGCAATGATGAGATTATATTAAATATTTTATATACAGTGATTGATTATAGGCAATGATTCAAAGTTTGAGATAATTCATAGTCATATAGGCCTTATTTGTCTAATGTTATAAGTATAACCAATGGAGCACAGATATTTTGTGTCTTTCATCAACATTCAACTATCATGTTTATGCAGACATGCTAATTCTTTATATTTTAATATATATTATATCAAGCTATAAACCATCCCTGATATAACATTTTTCTAATGAAATAAAAACATGGTATCATACACACACATAACCATATGATAAGCACACATATACCACCTGTATCCCATTGTGTGTACAAAATTACAATTCTTAAAGGTAATAATTACCCCTAAACCAAATTCTTCGACATTAAGCAGACCTATAGGAGCCTGAGATCTGAATATCAGGTCTGTTAGGATCAATTTACATGCTGGTTTACCATCTGTGCCACCTGTAGCTCTATGGATTATGGATGCTTTTCACTTTGTATTATTTTTTAAGTCACTCTACACGTTTCAGTGATAGCCTAGTGGTTGAATGCTTGCCATCCATACAGGAGGGTCTGAGTTTAATCCCGCCCCGCACCTCTTGAATTTTCGGATTCATGTGCAGATCAGAATTTGATTATTACTTGCTTTAACGGTGAAGGAAAATATCGTGAGGAAACCTGCACACTTGAGAGGGCTCCAAAATGTTCCCAATGGTGTGTGTAGTCCGCCAACCCGTACTACGCCAGTGTGGTGGAATAAGGCCTAACCTTTCTCATCGTGAGAAAAAGCCCGTGCCCAGCAGTGGGACAGTAATGGGCTGATTATGTATATCTGTATGATTATGTACACCTTTAAATACAAAGCAATTAACAGACTCAATTATTAATGTCTACTAATAAACAATCAATCATGTTGTAAATATTGGGTGCAGTTCGATTAGTAGTTTTCCATAGCAATATAGGACGAGAGTTAATCTGCACTGTATTTTATGAAAAGATACCGTTTTTCATTAATTTAATGTAACTTACCTATCCATGAAATCTACCACAAGTCACAACTTCAAATATTGTGATGAGGTTGTCCTAATCATGTTCACTGAACTATATCTTTTAAAATATATTTTTAAGGTTTACTATTACATCCACGTGCGTTTATTGATAAATAACAACAATTACGAACTTCAAAACCAGGGTCGCCAGATCACAGATGAATATCGTATGAATAGTGTAGTGAATTAGTGATTGATACTAGGGATGGTCGATATTCATCGATGTTAGATAAATATTGATGTTTAGCGGGAAGACATCAATGTTTCTACATCGATGTTAATTCCTCTAAAACATCGATACATCGATATGAGAGCAATATCGGAACGGCAATATTTCCATATTCCACTCCAGTCGAATTCCAATAAGTAGCCCTTAATTTTCATCTCGATTAAATAGGATACCATAGGAATTCAACTATAGATGATTTTAATAGCAAATATCAAAATCTTGTCGATATCTTTATAAACAGTTTCTTTATTGATACAAAAGTTTACTTTTATTGTTGCTGACTGTAACAAAAAGTACGGTTAGTAGTAATATTTTCTTATTTGTTGCACAATGAATACATTTAATAAATAATATAATAGATTGTTTATTTTTGCATCAAAAACATCGATGTTTTCGGACATCGGTATTTTTCTAATATCGAACATCCCTAATTGATACTACGAACTAAGGGTGCGATTCAGAAACGAGTCTAAGCGTGAACTTACGCTTCCATCTGTCAAAATTATGAGCGTAAGTACTGTAGGGAAGTTGCGTATTTACGCGACCAGGTATTTACACCAGGTACTTACTTTCAAGTACGCGCCCCAGGTACTCATAAGACTCGAAAACCTTGAAAGTATTTTACTCGGCTACATATTATTTGCTACGACATACTCGTAGGTAGGTACATAAAAAGGTCTTCAGAAAAGTAAGCTTCAGAAATCCGAGGAAACTGCGACAAAAGTCAACAACAAAAGTACGTTTTTCCAGAAAATAAGGAATTCAATTAGTGTTAGCTGTGTACTGTGTATGTTTGTGTTACACTTACACTGTTTTATGTTAAACTATTCTTACAATGTTGGTTGCGTTTAAAAGAACGATTAAAATTGAAATCTTGAAACGTTACTTTGAGTACATATACAAAGCCCAGAGTACGTAAGTACACATATGACTGAAATAGTACACAATTCGTACCCTTTTGGCAACGCTGCTAGATAATAAGATACTTTAAGCCTATGGTGCTTGGTTAAAATATATCGATAAATAGAAAAAAAACATATTAATCGATATTTTTTATCTTGATATATCAATAATCGATATTTTTTTGCGAGTATAAAATTGCAATAATTTTTTGAACGCAGGTCAGTGTCCCATGCGATGAATTTGCCACGGGCCGCAGATGGTCTAGTTACGCCCATAGATTATACACTGTTACGCCACTGCGGACAAGTGCGACTTGAATTCGCCTGAAGAGGGGAGAACGTAAGATGAAAATGTGGTCTACCATGTTTTCTTAAATCTGACCCACCTAAATCGTATGTTTAGTACCGGATTGTATAGGGAAATTGCTGATTTACCAATAATTTATCACAAGAACAAAATTTACTTTGTAGTTGAAGAACGTGTTCTCACATACAATCTGTAAATATAAGTTTGTACGCACAATTTTATAAGATTTAGGTACCATGTTAGTTGAAGACCATAGACTTTTACTTACTTTTTTTGACCATAGACTATAAATAAATAGTTTTTACTTATAGATTGCAGGATTTTCATTTTTTTCAATGTTGTGCTCAGTAGTTTCGGAGATAATGGGGAAAGCTGATGATGGGAATGGTCAATCTTCATATCGTTCCTTAATTAAAAACTATTTAAAATAAAATTATAAAAAAAGACATATTTGAGACCCTCACAAAAAGCCCTTCCATTTAATATGTTACAGTCGAGTAGACTCGAAGCTAATTGGCTGTGACCCGGACACACGAGTGTTCCTATAATATATGTTTTGGATCAGTTTTGTCAGGACGTCCACTGCTGAACAAAGGCCTCCCCCTTAGATTTCCACAACGAGTGGTTACATGCCGCCCTCAACTAACGACTCCCAGCGACCTTCACCAGGTCGTCTGTTCACCTCGTTGGAGGTCCCACGCTGCGTTTTCCGGTGCGCGATCTCCGTTCGAGAACCTTTGTGCCCCAGCGGCCATCAGTTCTACGAGCAATGTGCCCAGCCCATTGCCACTTCAGTTTACTGATCCTTTCAGCTATGTCGATAACTTTAGTTCTTCTACGAATCTCCTCATTTCTGATTCGATTTCGTAGAGAAATACCAAGCATAGCTCTCTCCATAGCTCGCTGAGTGACCTTGAGCTTTCTTATGAGGGCCATTGTGAGTGACCACGTCTCTGTTCCATATGTCATCACTGGTTAAAGACTTGTGTCTTGAGGCATTGCGGTATTGTTGACGAAAAGACGCTGCGAAGTTTCCCAAACGCTGCCCAGCCGAGTCAGATTCGACGATATTCGGTTATAACTAAATATTACTTCTGTCCACGACCAACGTAACTAAGAAAACGTCTTCGGAGCTAGTATTGATAGGTAAAGCAGTGGCAAACCCCGGCCAAGGCATAATTAATAACCTGATCAATCATATAGAACAGAGAAATTACTACTTGGAGCAAGTGAAGGAATGGAATACAAATATGATAAATAAAGAAATAAGAGCACGGATTAAGTAAAGAAGTAAAGCGTCAAGGCCAATATAAAATTAAAACGATCATGCGAAAAGACAAGTTACTTGTAGAAGACAACCCTTTTGTCTAGAGGTATGACACAATTGCTCCCGTTGATATAAAATATTCCTATACTTGAGTTTTAAATTCCCAACTCTTCCAGCGAAGACAATGACAGTGAAACTGTTAATTTTTATAAAGGTAAGACTAATCCTATTGTTACGATTTCATTTGCTAATTGTTTTCTATGATTTTTGATCTCGTATAAATTTATATAGTAAGTTGATTAAACTCTTGTAAAAGTAGAAAAGACCATTTTATCATATGAGTTGAACTAAAGTTAGTGTATTGTACTTACACAATAGATTATAATATTAGATTATTGAATTGTATGAATTGGGCATGATTAGAATATGATGAATACAGTGATAGAATGAAAGTTGTGTATTGTGTGATGACAAACATTGAACTTGACAGAAAACTTAAATATACCATGAGAAAAGTGAGGGTGTTTTAAGTCGAACAGGGTTGGCGTTCGAAATCGTCGCTCATGCGTGTCATAGAATACTGCAGCTGATGACGGAGTGCAGCAGCAAGAAGGAGCGCTCGCACCACACGGCTATAGAAGAAGCGCTAATTTGTTGGGTCCAGCAGGACTAGCGTTCATGAATAGTCAAAACATTCCGATTGATAGTGTTGTGACATTGAATGAAAAATTGCTTTTACTCCATACAGCCATAGGAATAATTAAAAAGTGTTGAATCATGATTTGTTTGATTGATTTATTACTAATAAAATAAAACTAACACTTTTGTCTTATATATCAACAAAGTAATTTATTTAGAATTACTAAAATAATATTTCCTACTTAAACTTAAGACAATGAATCAAGGAGTATTATATATATAATCATACATTAGTTATTTTTGTAAAGGAACAAAGGAACTCGTTCTTGAAGGATGGTCAACTGTAACAAGACTTATCTACAACATTTTATCTATAGGTAGTTATTTATATTATTCTACTGATACCAAAGATTCTATGGATAAACCTTGTTACACCAGAGAGACCATATTCATATTCACATTGTTTTTCAAGCTATATTGACAAAAGATTTAATAAGTTTATGAAAAAGGCATGATTCATTCGGGAAAAAGACGCCCGAGTGACGACTTAGGTTGATGATGTGAATTTACTACTTTATGTTGTGCCATTAATTTGGTTTTTACTAAATGTTATAATTGCATTGATTGATTTGTTGTTTAAATTTAATGACTTCTTAGACTTTTTTTATTGTTGTTGGCGGTTGTGTTTACCCAACAGGATAAAGACAACTACCATATCTTAGTTTCAGTCAGAATCGTCTTTGTCCCAAAAGTTTGGCTTTGAGATCTCAAGATGATCGTCTTTGCACATACTTAGACGTGTTCCACAATATTATTTTCTTTGGCAGCAACCGTCACCAGTAAGTAACCTTTTTGGACTGGTACTTCTTGATGACGGATCTGCCAACCTTGTTTTGGAAATCTGATCTGATGAAATTGATAGTCGGTAACAATATATTAAGATCCTCTTTCATTTTGCAGAGCGTATAAAGCTATCACATCGGTGGCGGCCATTGGAATACAGACATCAACCCGTAGTCGCTTATTGTTAATATTTCTAGATGACTATGACAAATTAATATGCTCACACCAAAGGAATCACATTTCTTACAGGAACTCGGTACTTGAACCTACCAATACCGCTACCGATACCGCATAAAAAACAATCAAGCAATACTTTTCCGAAACTAAAAACTTTTTAGTTTCAACTATTTGAATTTTATTCTAACAAGCTAGACGCATCTTTTTACACTTAAGATATAAAACTGCCTTCTCTAGATGATTCAATCTGCAGGTGAGTCAGTCAATCAGTACCGGCTGCATTTAAGCACCCTTCATTTCTGACTATGCTACGCCAACTCGGCTCCGGTTCCCATACGTTTTGGGTCCACTGAAAATGCACATAAACTGAAGCCAAGCCTGCATTGCACAGACCTTAGACTGGAAGTAGACTTATATATATTTGGGAGAAGACCAGAATAACATACGCACTGTATGCATAGAATAGACACTGATATGGGCATTGGTACTGAATAGTAACTTTGTACTTTAGGACATTAAAAAGACAGCAACAAGTATAAAAATACATCATATTTTCTCTGTTGATACTTGTATGTATCTAACAATAACCCATATTAAAAGTGATTGGCTTTTACTTCGTACAAGGGACATTACTGGTGCCATGGCACGATGTTGCTGACTGGATTTGTTCAATAACCTCATATTTTAGACTTTCAAATTTTTGTATATTTTTATATTATAAACAATGTTTACAAAAGTCCTTCTTCCTATATTATTGTCAAAGGTTTAACTTTCAGTGAATTTGCAAGGGCGGCGCTTGATGTTATTTGGTTTTGGGCGTATGTAATTGTCCCGCTAGCCCTGGTAGCCTCTGCTATTTTCTTTTCTAGATCTCCAGGAGACGTCACTGGTCGTTGTGGGTCCGTCTGGAAATGATGTACAGACTAAATAAATATCTTATTAAACGCAATCTTAATAGATGTGGAAATTATGGTTGAAAGTGGCAACTGCCAATTTAAGATGTCATACGCTTGCAACTGTTCCACGCGCGAACCCCATGTCACTTGGCACCGAAATCCTGTGACGTCGCAGGCGAAAATGATTTTAGTGGTGTCTGGAACAAATAAGCCACTCTTGCGCTCACCGTACGAATTATGAGGACTATAATGTTGTTTTATTGTTTATTCGGTCTAGTGATGGGACGATTATTGTTTTCCGATTTGAAGGGCACTGTAGCTAGTGAAATTATCGGGCATAAGAGACTATACAATAACAGCCTCGAGGTGACGAGCACAGTGTTGTGCCGCGCAGGACTACACCTGGGCAGTATTACAATAATTATGGGAAGGCATGACGAAAAATGACAAATGACATATCAGCTCGTCATCAAGTTCTATAAAAAAGTATGCTATCGTTTTTCAGTAGGACGTAAAACACATCTACCACTCTAAAGCATGTTTTACGGGCTACTGAATACAGTACCAACAATGTTAACTCTTTAAAATAGTTGAAATTTAGTTCCTCATTAAATAAAGGGAATAAACCGAGTAGAAGGACTTATTCAAATACTGTCTCTACAACTCATAACATTATTTGAAAGAACGAAAAAATTTGGCTACTTTGGCCAACAACATTCGCCAAATAGTAAATTATTACATTAAATTACATACCTAGTCAAAACGCCCAATACCCTCGATAGACCAGCACCTAGTGTTATTAAACAAGGACGCTGTAACTACGTGCTGCTCCTATTCCAAAGACAGAAGAAGCAAGGTCTTCTGCAGCAAGCGCAAAATGCGAATCCATGGTGAGCATCAAGTAAAAATGTGTTTAAAATACTAACGGAACTACGAAATACGAAACGCCACTTATAATTTAGACCCACTAAACTACTTCGGACGCCCATTTTGGGTAGGATAGCGGGCGTCTCAAATAGTTTCACCATCATCATTTCAGTCGAAAGACGTCCAATGCTGAACACAGGCCTCCCCCAAAGAACGACCCAACGACCGATCCTGCGCTACTCGCATCCAGGGGATTTCCGCAACTTAAGCTAAGTTGAGCATTTCTTCGGGCAATGTCAGTTATCTTGGTCCTTTTGCAGATCTCCTCATTTTTTATTCGATCTCGCAGAGAAACGCTGAGTTTAACCCTCTCCATTGCACTTTGGGCGACCTTGAGCCTTCTTATAAGGCCCATGGTGACGACCACATCTCAGTACCTTAGGTCTTCACCGGCAACACACACTGGTCAAAGACCTTCGTCTTGAGATAAAGTGGTATTTTGGACAAGAAGATATTACGCAGTTTCCCGAACGTTGCCCAGCCGAGTTGGATTCGGCTGTTGACCTCTTTCTCGAAATTGAACTTACCTAACTGGACAGTTTCTCCCAGGTATACATAATCGGCAACAACTTCGAGCGTAGACTCTCCGATCTTAACGGAAGTTGGTACGTGGGTATTTGACATGATCTTCATCTTGTCTATGTTCATTTTATGACCAACTTTTTCGAAGGCTCTACTGAGGTCATCTGATTTCAGTGTAATGCTCCTGGTCCTCCATGGTCTCAGCTACGACCAATATATCATCAGCAAACCGAGGGTGAGTGATGTACTCTTCTTTATGTTGATGCCTAGCCCTTTCCAGTCCAGAACCTTGAAAAAGTCTTCCAGTGCGGCGGAGAACAGTTTAGCGAGTCTTAAATATTGACTGGGGTTTCAGTATTCAGCCATTACTAATTTTGTTTTGTTGACAAGGTAATGAACATAATATTTAAAATACAGCATTTTTATTAGCGTCCTTGAAAATTGATCCTTTACAATACAGAGTGCTCGGTAAAATATGAGTCTCTAGTATCTAGGGTAAATAGCCATAAATGAACCCTGCTTTACGTAATCAGAAAAGTAAATAAACAGAAAGAAAGCGGCAAGCAAGTAGAATGACCGAATAAACAGCACGATGTCACTCATTCATGCTAGTATAGCTGCTTGGACCCACAACACTGCTGCCCCACTACTGAACCACGGTCTATGAAGCGCCTCCGCCTGACGACGACATCTAATAGTCTCTCATGCGAGCTCACTTCTTTATCGTTTGTATACTGTGTGATTCTTGGCACATGGGTCAGCACCACTTCTCGTGGATGGGGCTAATAACAACTACAATTACAGCAATGTTTCTTAATGACCATGCAATATAGAGGACGTCTACCACTT
The DNA here is from genome assembly GCA_947459985.1 of Diloba caeruleocephala. NCBI lineage: Eukaryota > Metazoa > Arthropoda > Insecta > Lepidoptera > Noctuidae > Diloba > Diloba caeruleocephala. The sequence goes on along the minus strand of OX381621.1, from coordinate 6,832,845 downwards.
TAGATGACAACTTCTAATTAAAAAACTAGCGCAATAATCGAAATGATATATATTTTAAATAGCTACTTATATAGTTTTGCCCACAGTTTTGATAAACCGAGAAGACTTAGAAGAATAAGCTACACACCGGCTCCAACTGCCTCCAATAATTTATGCACTCGGTGAGGCGGTCACCAAAACCAGGGGCGAAGCTGTTAGGGTTGATAGCGATGAAGCATTGACCCAGGTTAGCAGGCTTAATATCACCGGTCATCGACCACGATCGTACATGATGACCATAGCTGGAACCTGTACAGAATTTATTAAGACTTTAAGGCCTAGTCCACACTGGCGCTTCACGCATAGCATTCTTCGAACGTAAACAAACGCACGCGAGACCGCATGATCGTGCCTATACACGTAGTCGGTATGATCAGTATTAAAATGGACACTGAGAAAAATTACAGATACTATTAAATCCTACGGTATATACGGTGTATATATCCTAAAGTCGTTTTATACTTCTTGAATAAAAAGTTTGTGCATCTTGTATAAAAAGTTTCACATGAAAGTTATTTTGTGATTATAATTCTATTATGCATTTTTTTAGCATAACGTGCGTTAGCTATACTTTGCGCTTTGTGGCTGATGGGGGCCTGACGCGAAGCGGTAGCGGGTTTGCGGAACGAAGCGGTAGCGGGTTTGCGGAACGAAGCCGGCGCTCGCGTCACGTGTGCGTCGTGTTCACGTCCATCACACGATCAATGAATGCGCACGCACGGGAAGCGGTGGTGCCGTGCCTAAGATATAAATTAAATACAATTCAAAAACACTTTTTTTTAATAACTGATTTCCAAATTCGCAATAGACGTTCGCGTTGTCTTGTTTTATTTCTCCTCAGCGGTTGCACTATAATGCCGTGAATACTCCACGACTTGATACGGGACTAATTCACGGCTTAACTACGGAATTGATTTCGATAAAAATTATACATAAAGCTTCCTTGTAGCCAAACGACATCGGCATTATATTCAAATTTATTGTGGCTATTGAAAACCTTTTTTTCTTATTCACTTCACATCTGTTTAATTATTCTCTTCACAGCTTAACTCGATAGAAAAATATAAGAAGGAAGTGAGATACCACCAATGCTCTGCCTTTTTTTGTTTTGTACGTGGGGAAATCTTAAAGGAGCTCCTGGAGGGACTGGACATGAATCCGTGGGGGAGACCCTACCGTATGGTAGCGGGCAAGTTGCACCCCGGTGACCGAAATCATGGCTCCGGATTTGCTGGAGAGAGTACTTGCAACGCTCATTCCGGCGGTCCAGGACCGTCCTGGCCCCTCTCAACCCCTGATTGCCTCGGATTGCGCCTAGGAGTTGGGAGTTTTGGAAGGGGAGCGGTGGCCATTGTCGTGGCTAAAATCCACACTCTGGTCTGCAGATAGCGCCTCACAAAACCGAGGCGCTATGGTTTCACAAACTGCCGCGGAGCAGAGAACCACCCAGTTCGTAGATACGGATATGAATTTCACATACAATACACCCAGACCCGGAACAGCTACCTGCAGATTATACAAATATTTGTTCCGTGCGGGAATCGAACCCACGACCCGGAGCGCAGCAGCCGACTGTATCAGCCACTGCACCAACCGTGCCTTCGGATTTTTTTCTGTCTCCTGCTTGCTGTGCAGGGAAGTGGAACGTATATTATTTCCTACTGCTCCTTTTTCTTTTCTGATTAATTTCGGTGCGGGTTCCAAGACAAATTTTCATCTCTCCGTGCTTCATTGATTGGTGTTCCTTTCAGTGCTCGCCATTATAGATCCTGGCTTGTCTAAATAAAATAAATAAAAAAGGCATATTAGAGATGGAGCGCTGAAGCACAGATCACACCACAACATGTAATGTGCGTATCAACAAGGTAAAGCTACTGAAAAACAGCACTACGTTATGTAGTAGACAGAGCCAAAAGGGCTCTGGCAAGTAACGAGATCTTAGCACTAGCATTTCTTGATATTGAAGGTGCATTCAATAGGACGACCTTTGTCTCGATAAGGGCTGCTGCAGAAAGACATGGCATAGGACCCACAATAATAAAATGGACATTATGCTACAGGGCAGAATTATCCAAGCCAACCGACTGGGAGACAAGGTAGCTGTAAAAGCAACGAAAGGTTTCCCACAAGGAGGGGTTTTATCCCCATAATATGGAGCCTTGTAGTAGACTCTCTTTTGGTGGAACTCAACATATGAACATTCTTTACAGTAGGGTGTGCTGACGATATAGTCATACAATAGAATGGCAAGTTCCCGAATACTGTGTCGGACCTGCTTCAAGAGGTTTAGGACAAAGTAGAAGGATGGTGTGATAGGAACAACATATCTATTAATCCAAACAAATCCGTTTTAGTTCCGTTGTCAAGAAGACAGACCGGAGTGGACTCAAGGAATTAAAAATGTACGGCACCGAACATAAATGGGCCATAAAAGTATCTAGGTGTAACCTGAACAAGAAACTAACGTGGCGTACTCACGTTGAGAATGCAACAAGAAAAGGCCCTAAGAGTCTTTAACAAGGGCCGTTCTGCCTATGGCAAGACGTGGGGACTCAAACCTAGGGTAATTTACTGGATATACACAATGATGGTGAGGCCAATACGAACTTATGACAGTACAGTATGGTGGATAAGGACTTTGGACATTACACCATTTTGTATTCACATACAAACAGAGGCAAGAAAATCTCACTATAGACTTGCAAAAGCAGGCGCACGGAATCGATACAAGCCCTGCATAAAACACACATCAATGGATCCTGTGAAACAACTGGATGACATAATGGACATGACATGCGATGCTGACAATCCAGTCTATATGGTCAATAGGAGATACAGTGTACGGGTATATGTACAAGGGAACAGTGGCAGAGGAGTCAAGCCTAAAAATGACGCAGTTCATCTCATTTGCTGATGGGTCTAAAATGAAGGCGTACGAAAGCAGGAATTTGGTCCAATGACTGCAGTATCAGTCAATCCATGGGGTCACTATACATGCGTTTTACAGTCGGAGACCTAGGCAATAACTACCAGCATTAGAGTAATAATCATCATCATTCATAATTTCAGAACCCTCCCCCAAAGATTGATAAAGATAAAAATATTTTTATTCATGTAAAACCATTTACCACTGCCTCGTTTCAAAGGTGTAGATTTCCTATGGAGAAGAACGGGCAAGAAACTCCATGGTTACTCTTTTTAAATCATATTGGTACAATGTTCTCAAAATGATGGTAATGTGAGGACAATGCAGTAGAAAAGAGTCTAAATTTCTTAAAAAGTCTACACTAAACAAGCTTGATTTTAATATTCACCAGAGTTTTTGATTAAATTGTTATGACAGCATAAAGATGACCAATCCCAACAGACGGCACTCGTTCACGAGCATCACGCATGCATCAGCGTTGCTCAGCTCACCCATATTGTAGGGAAACTTAGCGACCCGACACACAACGCCACCATAAGCAGGACACTGAGTGAGCATGACATACCTAAACTGCCAGACAAATATTACGTCAATAAAACAAAATAATTGAATAGCCCACATGGTACTCGCACTATTACAGTATCAAATCTACATGCATAAAATGAACATAAAAATAACATTAAAAATAAATAACATAATGTCATATATTCCAACTTCGAGAATGAGGTCAATCGTCGAATCCGACTCGGCTGGGCAGCGTTCGGGAAACTTCGCAACGTCTTTTCGTCAACAATACCGCAATGCCTCAAGACGAAAGTCTTTAACCAGTGTGTGTTACCAGTGATGACATATGGAACAGAGACGTGGTCACTCACAATGGGCCTCATAAGAAAGCTCAAGGTCACTCAGCGAGCTATGGAGAGAGCTATGCTTGGTATTTCTCTACGAGATCGTATCAGAAATGAGGAGATCCGTAGAAGAACTAAATTTATCGACATAGCTGCAAGGATTAGTAAACTGAAGTGGCAATGGGCAGGGCACATTGCTCGTAGAACTGATGGCCGTTGGGGCAAAAAGGTTCTCGAATGGAGACCGCGCACCGGAAAACGCAGCGTGGGACGACCTCCAACGAGGTGGACAGACGACCTGGTGAGGGTGGCTGGGAGTCGTTGGATGAGAGCGGCATGTGACCGTTCGTTGTGGAGATCTAAGGGGGAGGCCTTTGTTCAGCAGTGGACGACCTGTGGCTGATATGATATAGAATAATGAAATGTCATTATATGAATTAATTTAATCCATTCTAAGAAATGACGCAATTTAAATGTCAAATTAATTAAAAAGTAAGGTTTTAGATACAGAGATACCAGGAATGTCAATATAATTAAGCCTATGCTCATCAGAACAGCTCAATCCCAAGCATTTTTGTCATCCATATAGTCTGTTATGTTATAGAAAGCTTTTCTACACAGCTTCTGTTTTATAGTGGACTTGAATTTATTAACGCTTAGTTTTTAAATATGGCTTGGGATTTAATTGTAAAAACGTACATATTGACATTTAAATGATTTGCTTATTTTCTGGAACCTAGTGGCAGGAACAACGAGTTTGTGTTTCTTCCTAGTATAAATACTATGGATATCACTGTTCTTTGCAAAGAGAGAGATATTTTTATGAACATACAAAACATTTTCGTAAATGTATTGATTGCCACAACAACCATTGGGTTTGTGTAGTGTGCTAATTGGAGGGTTTTGCCATAATCGCTACGCTTGGCAGACGGGTTGGCGATCGCAGTTAAGTTATAAATGACGCTGCCGCCTATCCTCCGGCTAATCCCATAGTCGCCTTTTACGACACCCACAGGATGAGATGGGGTGGTGGTATTTTTAGCTGGCACCACACGGCACTTAGCCGGCACCACAAAACGGTTTGGTTTTCTAAAAGCACACGGCTTTTAGAAATCCAAACCGTTTCAACCAAAACCCATTTCAGGCACTATATAGGCACAATGACAGGCCACTTCGGCACCAAGGAGCACCTCCATAGGATGAAGCTTAGCACAACGGATACATGCAGACTCTGTATGGACAATCAAGAGTCAATGCTGCACATTTTGTGCAGCTGTGACGTTCTGGGAAGACGTAGGGCAAAACATCTAGGAGTAGCTTATCCATCACCTGATGATTTTGCATGGCTCCAGGCAGCTATGGTTGCGAAGCAATTTGCGAAGGGACTTCTTGATTTGCCAGCGGAGGATTAGTGCAGGGCTTTGGGCAGCACAATGGACCCAATAGGGTTGTCTTGCGTTCGGCTCTTGAGAGCCACAATAGAATAGAAATAGAATTGTAAGACTGGCTGTTAAAACGAGGCATTGGTAAACAATTAATCTCAAATCGCGCACCGCGCTCCGCATTTCCCGCTCTCCCCGGTATTCTTACGCGGCTAACTACAACAATAATTAAATTATATTAGCAGCTACGTACTTATTTTTTCTTAACCATATCTTACATTTTTCTATTTTAACAAGATTTTTCATTCGTTTAGAATCTTTTACAGCGTTTAGCCCCCATTTGTAATAACCAAATATTACTCTCAAGATATTTTGTTCGATAACGCGTAGGAGTTTGGCTGACGCAGACCCATCGTTGACAATAGTCAATATTAGACTGAGGTGGGATTTTCTGCATACAAAAACGCGCGCGAACTTGCTTGTATCGTAAAGTCGTATGCGTCAAAACAGTATTTTTCGTTTAAATTAAATAAAGACTAGACTATCACTAATTTTATAAAATCCAATTACAATTTTGAAGTATGTGGTTAGACTGATCTATACATACAATTTAGAGGCTTACATCGTTCTCGTTTGCATGTAAAATTAACATCTCTGTTTTTAAAGAGCAGTTTTGATATTTTTTGCTCTGCTGTAAAAGTTGACCAATTGTGTAACGCAATTACAAAAATGAAGTCATAGACATGATTAATGTAATACAAAAATATCAGTTCCGAATGTTTTATAATTGCTGAGAAATATTGACATCGCTGACGCCAACATTTTCAATTTGTTACCGTGGTAACGAAAAAGGCCGATCCTCACCATTCAAACGGCGAACAGGCCGATTGAGAGAAGAGACATTGGCAAAATCGATAGAGGTTGGGTCAAACATTATGTTTCACCGGTTCCATCAAAGTCAGTGGAACCGGACTTTGAAACGGTAAAAATAAATCTATGCTGATGAAGTCGTGGGCAACTGCTAGTTCCTACTATTATAATATGTTTATATTTATATAAAGTCCTTTTAATAAATGATGATCTTTTTTATATATATTTGACGCTCTTGAGTTTCCGGCGGACTCTTATCGCTCCAAAGGCGACCGAACAGGAACTACGTCTTCGATAACACGTGCGTTTCTTTATCGTGCAGAAGTTGTTCAACAGGCAAGAGACTAGGTTATCTCGAATTTCTTAATTAGACGCGAAATTGAAGACTCAACAGGCCGATGTATTCTAGTCCAATAATATTCTGACCATAAAATTGCATGTAACGCATGGAATGTTTCAAGAACTCAACTCTTGAGTCATGTAATTTCTCCATAATTAAATGGGGAAGCTTAATAAACATTACTATCAAATATAATATATATTATAGGTAAGTGTAAAGATAGCCGCAAATGGTTTTTTTAAATCGAATCTTTTGGAAAATCCTTTAATATTGTATGCAAACCAGTGACTGTGAATTCGGTAATTAAAATAGTGCTTACCTGCAGATATACCACACAATATCTCTATCGTAGCCGCTAGTCCAAATCCTTTGTATCCTGACGAGTTCTCGCCACCACCCAGTGGCATCAGGCATCTGGTTTTAAGTGCCTGAAAACGAGTAGATGAATGATTATATAAATTTATCCCCTAGGCTAGAATGTGGTTGTCCTGATGCGCTTTCCGACTTTGAATTTACTGGTGAATATAGACGCTAGAGCAATCAGATTGTTAACGCAGTGGGAGCAGCGGCACACGCACGAAAGGTTACGCGAGTGGCTGGAAGGGTCGTCATACTCGCGCAAACATGTGGGTGGAGCCATTCTTTTATTTGATTAAATTATATATATTTATCTAGCCGCAGAAGGAGCCGCCCATGTCAGGTCCACGACCGACTCCCCTTGCCACCGAACGCAGGTGCTAACGGACTCCCGATTCAACAATCGGAGGTCAAGCGATGCCATCCAGTCTGCAACACTCTCCCCTTTGGGTCGTCCCGGTGTTTGCCCCAAGCTCTAAAGTGAGCATTGAAGTCACCCAGGACGACCACTGGACGGGGCGAGCATTTACAGCGCTGCGTGCCACCCCGTCCAAGTATCCCTCTAAGTCAGCGGGAGACACGTTGGGGGAGACGTAACAGCCCACTACTGCCGGAGGTCCCTATTCTACAGCGACAAAGCCCTGCCGACTGTCCAACAGTGAGCAGGGCGGATGAGTGGCGAATGTCACCCACCTTCACTTACTCGGGCCGACAGCCACCCGCCGCCGCCGCGATGGTATCAGCCACCTCCTCAAGCGTGACGGTGTCGTCTAGGTCGCGTACCCGTGGAGTTCCGCCGTCTTTATCAGCCACGCGATTCGCATGGCAAAGACGGGGGAGAGCACCTCAGCACCTCCCGCATACGGCGCGCCAGGTTATCAGCTTTGACGCTGCAGTCCTCACCAGCGACGGACCGCATCATTCCACCGCTGGCTGCCCTCTTGATGGTTACCGTGTTGGGACCGATGCCGATGTCAGCGAGCTTTTTGCCCTTCCTGGCCTCAGACATCATCATTTTTTTTTACGTGGTGAAAATGCTTTATGCGTCCCACGCCGTCTGGGAATACTGCGTGGTTATGTGGGACTTGCACCCACTAAAAACTCTGCTATGTTGAACTGCATCCGCCTTTTGATGAACCGCAAGTACTGTTTGATATTGCCTTCGCGGCCCATCAGCTGTTGGCCCACTTTGGCCTACCCGTCACATACAGCGACGCATCCAGGGCGTCGCTGCAACTCCAGGGCCATGCAATGCGGACGGCAGACTCCCCGATCTGCCGCGCACTGGCTACTATTAGGGTGGCATCAGGCGGGCATTTTGCCGCCGGCACCGACCTATCTGCCTGCGATGGATTGGGTCAGCTAGGGCATCTTCCTCCCTGACCCGCTCTACCATTTACTTCTGTGAGATGACCTCCTTGCAGAACGATGCGACTGCCTCCGAAAGCCTCACACTGTCGACCATGGCTTTTACCAGCACCGACAGCGAGAGGTTTCCCCCGGTTACTGCTACGAGATCACGGCGCTGCACTGCCCAAGCAGGGCAGTGCTCGAGAATATGCTGCGCTGTGTCCTCGCTGCAGCCGCACTAGTGGCACACGGGGGATGGCTCCCGTCTTGCCACTGCGTGCGGGCATGGCTGCTTCAGCAAATACATGCGCATTTGCTGAAGCTGCCATGCCGCGACAACACCTTTTTTTATTGGTATCCAGTGGAAATACTTCATGAAATTCCTTCGCCCCGAGAAAAGGCGAAGGGTATGCCTCCTACCGGCTAAAACTACTGGAGCGGTCATCTTCGGTACCTAAGGGAGGCTCTAGGTCCTCGTATGATCACAGAGACTACACTAGAGCCGCCCACTGGTGCCATGCCTATAGGAACATCTCTGCGAGAGTGACTGTAAAGCGGTCACCCCCCCCCCCCCCCGGGGGCATTTTAAGCGATCCCCCAAAGCGTCCCACGGCAGCGCGTGAAGACAGTGCGGTATCCGCGTATGACTCGGACTGCCATGATTCTTTGTGGCCTCCGCAATACAGTTTTGTTCTGGGCAGTCAGGGCTTCCGCCCACACCGGAGCGCCGTAAAGCGCCATCGAGTGGACCACCCCCGTGTAGAGATGTCGGCAGCCCGCGCTAGGTCCACCCAGGTTACGCAGCAGCCAGCCCAGTTCCAATAAGCTTCGGAGCAAGCTGGCGCGCCCTCGGTGCCGCTCGTGCCGCCTCTTCAAAATTGGCTCCCCGGGCTGTGACTAAGGTGTCACTGGCGTAACAAATGACACCTTGCCCGGGGCTGAGGGTACAACGCAGGACCCAGTCATACCCCACGTTCCACAGGAGTGGCCCTAAAACCCCTGTGGGACACCACACGCAGTAGCCCACCACACGACCCGGCCATCACGTCCCTGGTAGCTGACGCACCGCCCCCTAGATAGTCGGCCGCCAGCTACCTTAGGTACAAGGGCACCCCGTTGAAAATCCCCGATGCAGCCGAATGAGCCGAAAAACCGAATTGAGCGTCCGACATATTTGGACCAATCGTGTTAGGTGCTAGACGATGCGGGTAGCGAAAATCGTCTTTAGCAACTTCCCCGCTTCGTCCAACAACACTATTCGGCCTGTAAGTCGAATGAGAGCCAAAGGGTCGTCCAGCCTTGTGCAGCAGTACCAGGCGGCCCTCTTTCCATGGCCTAGACGACTGCCTTGACGTTAAGCAGGCGTCGAACAGCTCTCTAAACCTATCCTCCATCGCATTTAATGCCAGTGCCTGCACTTTTGCAGGCACACCATCCGAACCTGGGGCAGTACTCTTCAAGTGGAGACGTAGAGTCACCACCTGTGAAACTGGTGGAGGAGCACTCATCTCAACTTCATCACTAGCCGACTAGCCCCAACTCCGTTCTGTCAGGAAACAGCGCCTCAATGGTTTCAGTGAGGAACTAAGGCTGAAGGGTCTCCGTCAGTGGGGGGCCTTGGGCGTGAAGTTTATTCCACGCCAAACGACACTGGCGCCCCCAGGGATCACGATTGAGACAGTCCAGCATCTCGCTCTATACTTGCTCCTTTGCTTGGCGGATCGCCAGTTGCAGAGTCTCCCGGGCATCTCGGTATGACCCATACAACCTGGCCTCCAGCTCTTCGTCACTCCAACCGAGGTTACAATATCGACGGTGGCAGGGGAAGGGGAGCCCTCCCACTACCTGCTCGGGGCAGGGTGAGTGCACACCGAGCCGGCCGCTAGTCCATTTCTTTATTTGACTTTAGAATGAACAATGTACTTAATACCTACTACTTCTGGGTCAGTTGTATCTCTCCCATCAGGTCCTTGCGCCCAGCCTACTGGTATTGGAATGCCTCTTCGTCGGTACATCTCTATCTGGAAGTTCAGTAAATTTCAAAGTATCTGTAGTCCATAGTCCATCGTCCAGACCAGTGATTTTCCTAGCCTGCTTAAAAGTAATTTGTTGTCGTTTTATGAAGACAACCTTTAAAACCACGAAATTTTCATCAATATTTTGTTTTTTATAGGATTATTCCATACTAGATCAGATCAATGAAATCTGATCGCGTATACATTGGTCTGTTAAAGCAATATCGTATGAATCTATATTGCTAAATTGAATAGGTACAGTCAGCAATAGAAATAACTGGTAAATTTAGTTTTTTTAATGGCATTATTTGAAAACCTATTGATAAACGCTTTAAAATATTCTAAAATAATTAAAATAGATATTTATAGTTTTTACTGCCGATCCATTAGGTTTTTAGTTCATCATTTCGGCCGAGTGAAGTCCACTGCTGGACACAGGCCTCCCCCAAAGATCACCACAACCACCGATATGGATGTGTTCTCGCTCATTGGGGGGTTTTGCCATAATCGCCACGCTTGGCAGGCGGGTTGGCGATCGCAGTTGAGTTGTTAATGTACTCGAAGGACGCTGGTGCCCATCCTCCGGCTAATCCCTTAGTCGACTTTTACGACACCCATGGGAGGAGACGGGGTGGTGGCATTCTGAGCCGGCACCACACGGCAAAACGGTTTTTAGTTAATGCCATGTTTATAAAGTAAAATTTTCTGCTACTTTTGTTGCTGAACGCAATTTGATCGACTCTTGATGTGCCTTTTGCCTTTGCGACACGAAGCTATTAGGTATGTTGATGTTGGCCCTCTACGGGCCGCCTGTTTGGTCATCTCGACTCTCGGGCGTCCAGCCCTGCAGAACCAAGATTCATGGTCTGCAGCGTAGAGCGGCTATACGGATCGCACGAGGATACCGAACGGTGTCCTTTGAGGCGGCAACTCTGTTGGCGCGCTTTCCGCCTTTTGATATCTGGGCGGAGATGGTTGCGTGGGTGTATCACCAAACACGCTCCCTCCGCCAGTGCGGTGAAGGCGTGCCTTCAGGGGCGCTCGAAAGTTTGAGGCGTCAGGCTCGGCGGCGTGCACTCGAGCTGTGGCGCGAGCGGCTCATGCTGCCACAGCACGCGACAAAGCGCGTCGTTGAGGCTGTCGTGGAGCCTGGCTCCAAAGGAGCGAGCGCGTCACATTCCACCTGACGCAGGTATTCACCGGACACGGTTGTTTCGGTGCGTACTTGCACAGGATAGGACGCGAGGTCACGGCACAGTGCCACCACTGTGGAGACGATCAGGATACCGCACAGCACACGCTCGAAGAGTGCCCTGCGTGGACTGCCGAGCGGCGGATCCTGGTCGATCGGATCGGGCAAGATCTCTCTTTAGCAGTAGTATCGGCTATGCTGGCAAAGCAGGAAAATTGGACTGCTGTGGTCTCCTTCTGTGAGAGCGTAATGCTCCAGAAGGAGGTCGCAGAGCGGGATCGGGAGAGGGCCGATCCCGCTCGGAGGAGGAGGACACGGGGCCGGGGTAACAACCGCCGCGGCGCCCGTGTCCAACATGCCTGAGCCCCCTGTTGTCTTTATAGGGGGCCTTGGGGGTCGCGAGTGCGCTTATTGGGAAATCTGCGTGCTCATACCGAGCGACCCCCGGGAAGACAGTGATGCGCATGTGGTCACGTACCGCTGTGTGCGCAGCACAGCGCATAGTGAGGCCTCGAGGGAACCTTTTACAATCCCCTCGAGAGATGCCTGGGGGGGTGGCCTCTTTACAGTCGCCTTCCCTCCACTAGAGGGGATGACCACTTTACAGTCATCCCCTCCGAGATGTGCCTAAAGGCGTGGCGCCAATGGGTGGCTCTAGATGGAGATCTTTCGAGTTCCTGGAGCCTCCCTTCGGTGCCGACGATGATCACTCCGGTGGTTTTAGCCGGTAGGAGTCCGGAATGCCCCTTCGCCCTTTCCCGGGCGAAGGAAGTACATGAGGTATTTCCACCGGATCAATAAAAAAAAATAAAAAAAAGGTATGTTGATGTACAATTTAATATATAATATACCTTGCCAATAGAAACTGCGGACGTAGCCATGTCGAGGTAGAAGATTTCACCTTGCGAACCTGGCGCAACCACTCCAAGGGGATTGGTGCCTAACGCAGCCTGAAATGAGATAAAACAACGATTTTCCTGATGTACTTCATTGAGGATATGTTGGGTTGGCAGACTCTTTTGTTCTCTACCGGGATAGGCTGAAGACTGTTTTATTAGTGACCTCTGGAGTTCGCTAATCACTATCTCATATTATGAAGGCCGAGTACTTATATCCCATTTATACCAGTCACAATTGAAAACCTGCGGCCTTTGGCTTAAAATTAATTTAGCTCAATGAATACCTAATTTAATCAAAGATCTCACGCTCGGCTGCTCTGCATAGAATTTATCACTACTATGACACTATGACTGACCTTTTTACTCCTGGTAGGGGCTATAAGAGGGGAGGTATTAGTGAGAGCAATTCCTATCAGCCCTATTTTTGCTGCCTTCCCACTCCAGTAACCATTTATACCATAGTGATTTGCCCCTGAAAACATATTGAGTGATTGTACAAATGCACCATTACAGTGACAAAAATATGTTACCTAAACATTCAATATCGGGTTTAGAACTGTTGTCTAATATACTGGATTTGTCTTTCAGATAATTGGTTACTCCATCAAAGTTTAAAAGGTCGGAGGTCAAAGTCATCACGTCCAGCTTCCTTATAACATTTTGGCACTGACTGACGACTGATATACGACTTGAAATTTCCCAGCTCAAAAAGGTACAGCCGACATCAAAGAAGTCATACGACAAATCATGTGTTATACTCAGTTTAAGGAATAGTTCAGCGATTTTTATATTATCATTAGCTTTTACTGTTGACTGTACTCCAGATCGGTGATGTTAGCGTTGCGGTCACCGTGCATAATAATTATGATTTGTGCCTGAACCCATTACTTTCATTACTGAGACTGCTATAAGGTTACCAGAGAACTACGGTTTGCTGAAACTAGGGTCCAGCAGCGCTGGCTCTAGGGTGGTGCGAGCGGTGCGACTGCACCAGGTGCCGCCATAAGGGTGGCCCCCATCAGGAAGACGAGCAAATATTCGATCGTTTGCAAGTCGCGTTGTTGGCGGCGGCGCCGATATTCTACACAAACCTTATCAAACAAATAAGTTGATACTGCACCAGAAAATTTGTCGTTCTGCAAAAAACAAAACTGTCTGTTGCCGGTCTGAATGTAGCTTAGCCACGGAAAAATAATATGCATAGGAAAAGCTCTAAATTCCATAATAATTATAGAAGGGCAAACAGGAAATCTTGCAAAACCTAGAAATGATCTAGGGCCACCACTGGGTACCAGCCTAAGTCAATTTGTAAATAATCTTGTTATTCTACCATGTCTACTGCCAAATATGAATCTACATAGCTTGAATTTGCTCAAGCTCAAGTTACAGGTTTTTTGATTACCTTTAACAGAAATCCATCCTACTCCCGTATCCTCAGCCTTCCGGATGGCGAGGTCCATGGCGAAGTGACCGGATGTGGCCCCCAGTACATTTTTGGCGTCAACCCATGCTGTTGACTTGTTTTCTTTTAGCACCTCCGGCTGATTGTTTGGTGTGCAGGCACCGGTCACTATGTCCTTCACGTACAATTCTGTAAATTTGAAATTAGTTTTTAATCGTGCAGGCACTATATATTTTATATGTTTGTGTCACTGCTATTCTCATCACACCTATCAGCCAAAGGACGTCCACTATTGAACAAAGGCCTCTCCTATAGATTTCCACCACGACGACACGACGATTTCGACTTAAGTTCTACTTGAGTTTTGATTCTTGATCTGTAATAAGCCTAAGTGAGCGAGAGTAGGGTTTAATAATCGGGTAAGGGTAGGGTAATCTTCATCATATCGGCCATTTATACGTCTAATGCTGAACAAAGGCCTCCCCCATAGATTCCACAACAGTGTCATCATTTCGGGGGGTATTTGCCAATACACACCACGCTTGGCAGGCGGGTTGGCGAGTGCAGTATGGCTACCGGTTCACAAAAGGGACGCTGCTGCCCATCCCTCTGGTTTAGATCCCCTTAGTCGCCTTTTACAACATCCACGGGAGGAGATGGAGTGGTGCTACATTCTTAATCCGGACACCACACGGACTAATCCTACTACATTTCGGGTAATCTTTACTACATTTAAAAACGTTATTATATTTTTTTATTTAATCTGGTGGAAATACATCTTGTATTCCGCTACCCTGGACAAGGTTAGAAGTTGGAAGGGCATCGTGGAATCCTACCGGATAAAACCAACGAAATGGTCATCGGCACTGAAGGTGCTCCAGGAACTCGATAAACCTCCATCTAGAGCCATCCATTGGTATCGCGCCTTTAGGCACATTCCTGAGGGGATGACTGTAAAGCGATCACCCTTTCTAGCCAAGGGGAGGCAAAAGAGGCCGCTCTCCCTCTTCACCCCCGGCACATCTTGGGGATACGGTGGCACGTGACCATGACCTGCGCGCCCGCGTACAGTTGCTACCAAGTGTCCGTTACTGCACGGCCTTCCCGTTACTTGTCGGACTTTCTGTTTTATCATCCATACTCACCTAATCTATTAAGTCCATGACTGGCATGTCCAATAGTGTCCGCAGCCAACAGCAACTTGGCCTGCTGTTCAGCTGGCTTTTGTCCGGCACCGGCGGCTTTCAGACAATCCGTCATGAAGCGATAAACGTCAGTCATCGCCACTTTACCCATGGTAGCTGAAATGGAGAAGGAAATGTTTATGTCACTATGCTTTTGTGTGCTGTGTGGCTCTCGGCAAAGAATAGACCACACCTCTCCACCCCGTCATATCAAGATGAGGGGCAGCAGCATCCTCCCGTGTGCTAGTAACAATATAGGTACTGCGATCACCAATATTATCTGACAGCTATGTGGTGATCATTTCGGCCCATATTCAACTGTGGACATTTACAGGCTCACAGTGTTCCCATATAAAGAAATAAGAGTACAATTTGAATATTGGCAATGTTTTGAAATTCGTACGTCTTACGTGAACAGGGAGCGGTATGTTGAACCGGTTAAGATACGTAGTCCCGTATTACAGATCGAGAATGAAAACTCAAGTAGAATTTGAGTCGAGATTGGGTTAATCAAATATGAACCCTACTTAGTAGGTCCAGCTATACTTAGAGGGCCGATCCCGCTTGAAGAAAGAGGAGACGGCGCCGGGGTAACAATAATTCCCATACGCCTGAAACCTCCTGCTGTTGCTATAAGGCGGGGGACATCTGGGTTTGCAGGTGCGTAGATTGGGGAATCTACGTGCCCACACTGAGCAACCCGAGAGAAGACGGCAGCACGCATGTGGTCACGCACTGCCGTGGGACGCTTTGGGGGATCCTTTACAATCCCCCGGGGGGTGACCGCTTTACAGTTACCCTCTCCGAGATGTGCCTATAAGCGTGGCACCAGTGGGCGGCTCTAGTGTGATCATACGAGGACCTGGAGCCTCCCTTACTTGCCGAAGATGACCGCTCCAGTGGTTTTAGCCGGTAGGAGTCCGGCATACCCCTTCGCTCTTCTACAGGGCGAAGGAAGTTCATGAATAATTTCCACTGGGCACCAATCAAAGAAAAGGTGCAGCGTTTTATATTTAATTGATATAATCTCGAATCAAGTTTTGCTTCAGTTTTGATACTCGATCTGTAATACGGGTCTAAGAGTGCGAGTGAGTCGACGAGTTGCGGGATTGCCAGATTACAGCAAAACAACTTGATGGCACCAGCCCGCCGTGCGAAGTAGTGTTTCAAGAATAAATAATACTGCAACATATGTAGCTGTGCCCCGCGGTTTCTCCCGCAGTTTAATTTGGGTCAGATTAAAAAACAACATGGTAGATAACATACTTATTGTACCGAACCCTCTCCATGCGAGTTCAATACACACTTGTCCAGTTTTTATTACAAAATGACTTAAATTGATTGTGAAACATATTATAGATAGAAAACTATTTAAAAGATAAAATAATATGTGGAATGTTGCATACTTACTTATGAATCCAAATTAATTTATTGATGTACTCCACTGCAACTAGGTTCACATGGAAATGACTAATTGGAAGATAAAACTGTGCACACGTCTGCTATGTTCCTATCTCTTCTACAACATTTGATGCATGACGTTTTCTTGTGTTCCACAACAAAACTTCTTCTGATAATTTTAGTGAAGGAGACAGGTATGGTGTCCAGTATTTGTAGCAGGCCTACATTAACTCATGGGGTTTAGAAAGAGTAATAAATACAAGAGAAAGAAAAATAATGACATTTTATTGTTTTCATAATCATCATCACATCAGCTAGATTTCCACAATTCTATCGTCATTTTGGGGGAAAATTTCCAGTACTCACAACGCTCGGCAGGCGGATGGTAAGCACAGTATGGCTATTGTTCCATAGAACGGACGCTGCGGCCCATCCCTCAGTCCCTTAGTCGCCTTTTACGATATCCAAGAGAGGAGATGGAGAGGTGTTATATTCTTAATCGGGACGCCACAGGCACTTTATTATATACTAGCTGGGACCCGCGGTTTCACCCGTCGTTTAATTTAAAAGAAATTGAATTATTATAAATAATGTTGAGTACTGTGTCTATAACACTTGACGTAGAGTATACTAATTCGATCATATTTGCAAATGTTGTGTACATCTATAATAGGTATACATATAGGAATTTGTTATTGTAATAAGCTATATAAACTTTACATATGTAAACGATTGATGTGCCTTATGAAATAAATAAATAAATAAAGTATATGTATTATATATAAGTATATAAGTATATATACATATATTTATATTGAATTTCATGGGGATTTTTTTGTGCGGAACCCTAAATATTTTTCTAAAATAAAAGTAGCCTAAGTTATTCCTTATACCATCAGCTATCTGCCAGTGAAAGTCCCGTAGAAATCGGTCCAGCCATTTCGGAGATTAGTGGGAACAAACAGACAGACCGACAGACAGCCAAAAAAGTTGAAAATAGGTTTTTTGTTGTACATTGACATTGACATTACAAACAGACACTTTATTTATTTGTAATACTACAAACAAACACTTCAATTTTAGTAATTTGTAATATGTATATTATGTATTATGTATTACAAACAGACACTTCAATTTTATTTACTTGTATGTAGTATGTATGTATAGATCACGGAAATCATAATTATTATACTCTTTGATAAAAAGGAACGCGTAACTTTTTAACCAAAGATTTAAATCTTTGTTTTTATCCATTTTTTAACGGGTGGTAACCGTTCGTTGTGGAAATCTATCGGTGACGCCTCAGTGGACGTCCTTCAGCTAATATGATGTTGATATTGAATAATATCAACTCACCTACGAATTAATTTGGATACATAAATAAGAACAAAAATTTTGGATGAACAAACGGTACGCCAAATTTGACACTAAATGGCACTCATAGACTAGAGCAAAAAATAATATGGAAATGATGATTAAACTTAAAGGTTCTATACTGTTCTATACTCTTTGAGCATGATATGTAAAGTGCCAAATAAATTATAAAAAAAGAGTATGCAGTAATAAGCACTACATTTAGGGTGCTTCTTAGCAAAGATTATACAGACTGTAAATGACAATGTACCGAAATCTTTGAGAAGAAAGCCATTTAACTCGGAAATAAAGATTTACAGTTTTTTTTCATTTTTGAACATGCAATGTATCGTAAACAACGCGATCAAAACGCTACTCGATTATTGTACTATGATATATTATTATTAGGCTACGCCAATACTCGCCAGTAAACTAAAAATATGGTCTACCCGCTATAGTGAAACTTAATGATTTTAAGTGCTTGCTCTGAAGAATACATAATATATTTTTGCGCCACCACTGTACTGAGTCAAGAAAGTTGGTGGAAGAACGTAATCATAATATTATACTTTAAAAGAACAAACCCTTTATATCTGGATCTCTCCTGTATCGTGGGTACAGTTTACAATCTTAAATCTCACATTCACAAACACCCAGACCCGAAACAACTATCTGTAGATCATACAAATATTTGTTCCGTGCGGGGATCTCACCCGTGACACGTTGCGCAGAAAGCCAATTGGTTAGCCACTGCGCCAACTGTGCCGGTTGGAAGTACTTCTACATGTAACGTTATATAAATAAATAAATAAATATCAAAACATATACTCTTTGGTTTCGGGACTTCTACATATAACATAGTCATTATATTCTCTTTGCTTGTACATTGCCATGTGCATGACTCATTCATCCATTCATCTGTAATTGCCATTAATTAATGTCATTATCCTCTTTGACTTGTTGATTTTGCATCCCAAATTTCTTGTGTAAATACCGTGTAAATACAGAGGCCATAATCTAAGAGAAGAAGAAGAAGAATTTCTTGTGTAAACTTTTGTTTCTGAACTACACACACAATCAATTATTAGGTAAGTTACTTGATATGTTCTGATATATTTTGTACAATTGGCCACTGTCCGTTGTACAAGCGGTAGAACACATGTAGGCAAGCAATCTGCTCACACTTGAGGTTTTTTGTAGAGCGCATGGCATTTGGGATCTCGCTAAGAGCGCGTTTCTAAGCCGAGTCGAAAGGTCTTAGCTGATATAGTGATTGTCCCACCGTCAGCACTACTCCACCGGCTGGACTGCATCTGTAGTTACACGGTGGTATAATGGCATAATATTATAAACATTACTGCGTTTCGGTTCAAAGGACACTGTAGATAGGGAAATTACTGGGCATAAGAGACTAAATAACTTCCCTTCCTTATCCTTCCCCCCGGACCTCTGAGCATCTCAGACGTGTTGTAAAGAGACCACAGTATTATTTGATTTTTAATTATTAAATCTAAAAAATAAAAATTAAAATCTGTGAAAGTAAATAGGAGAACATAAACTTACAAGAGGTCGCCGCGCTGGACAGTTGGCTACGTATATAAACCCTGCGCGTGAGTCACAATAACAATCTTAGTTTACTACTTAATACCTCCGTGCGTAAATTACCACATTAACTATCGGGAATTAGTTAATGAACCTTGCAGTAATAAGAGTGTGTGCGTCTTATATTGATAACCACTGACTGAGACGAACGTATTTGCGAGAAAAAGATAGTCAAAGAAGTGAAGTTATACTGGACGGATAGCTGTTTTCCTCTGATCTGTCGATACCGTCCACTGTCAATTGACCCGTGCGTTACGCACTGGAAGCTTTGCGAGTTCTTAGCCTCCTTGCAACGTTGGGCACCTGGTACTTTGGAGAGAAAAGATACGTACATAAATTTGAAATGCCCCTTCAACGCTCGCCGCCGCCGCCTCCTCCAAAGACTCAGCCGCCAACAACGCCGCTTTTTAGCACGCCACAGCCTGCCCTCTATATACCGCATAGCTCTTCTGAGCCGAGCCTCAATTTAAACCTGGAATCACCATCCATTAACGTTTCTCCTGCTATAACCTTCCGCAATGTCAAGCGCAAACGCCTAGATGAGGATGAGGAAAATACGCTATCCACTTTTATGTCGGAAATTAAGGAAATGTTTCACGAGCTCAAACAACGGCAGGAGGAAAAGTACGAAAAGCTATGTTCCATGGTGAATCAGATCCGCGACACTGTTGATCATATGGCTGACAAATTTAATGAACTAACTTCGCGAGTAGAGCTTTTGGAAACAGACCGAAAAGAAAACTTGTCCTACATCAATAAGTTGGAGGCAAAACTTGAGAACTTTGAACAGAGTTCCAGATCAACCTGCATAGAGATACGCAATATCCCAGTGGTCAAATCTGAAACAAAGACTTCTTTATTAAAAACTGTGACAGATACGGGCAATCTTATCAATTTGCAAATACAAGCTCATGAAATTAAAGATGTTTTCCGAATACAAACAAAAAACCCGGACAACAAAACCATAATAGTTGACTTTACCACGGTCTTACGCAAAGACGAATTTTTGGACAGCTTTCGAAAACACAATAGGAACAGTTTCAAGTTAACCACGGAGCACCTGAAAATTAGTGGCCCTGCCAAGCCAATCTTTGTCTCTGAAAACCTAATACCTAGAAAAAAGAGACTATATTTCCTGGCCCGTGAAGCGGCTCAGTATAACGGTTACAAATTCTGTTGGATTAAACATGGAAAGATTCTTTTGCGTGAGAGAGAGGGATGCAAGCACTTCGAAGTCAAGAGTGAGGTTGATCTTTCTACCATTTTAAAGTCTGCATGACTACACCCTAATTGTTTTTATCTAACCAAATTAGCTGGTTCGCCGACTATTGTTTATTTCTGGCTTCTGTTCCACATGTCCTTTTATTTTTGTTTATATTGCTTTATATTAGTTTCCATAATATTTATACTACTTACACTTTTACATTCCTTGTACACTTGTACACTGTCGACAGACACACATAAACATTACTGCAATCAACAGATCACACTACATTACTATTACTACAAGTTTTCCAACAATACTATACATATGTTTGTTTTTTCCTATAATAGACAATTACACAAATTCGCAGCAACTTTTGTTCACATTCCGTGTTTGCTAAATATATTAAAATTAATGCAGCACATGAGTATAAGCCTAGTGCTGAACCTTCAATTGTTTTCTCTTTTTGCTAATACAATTTTAAATGGATGACTTAAATACAATTAATACTGAGATCGAGAATTTTAAGGTTTCTGACTGTTTCGTCTGCTTGCCGGAGACAAGCGGCAATTATTTGAAAAATCCTGAGTGTACACTTAAAATCTTGCATGTTAATATCCGGAGCATCAATTGTAATATTGATAAATTACAAGTATTATTAGGCAGATTGAGTTATACACTGGATGTTATTTTGCTGTCGGAATGTTGGCTAAGCAAATGTCCGAATATTCCCCCCCTAACAGGTTATAATACGCATACTTCTTCTTTCAAAAACCAGAATGATGGTGTAGTCGCTTACGTCAGAAATAATTTACAATACTCTTTTGATACTCCCACGTATAATGACGCAAATTGCGTGTTATTGAAATTCTCTGACAAAGTTGCAGTTATCGCTTTATATCGATCTCCCTCGTTTAAAGACCTAACTCCATTTTTCACCAGTCTAGATATTATATTACACCAGTTAAGAAATTTTAAAACTATCTCTCTTATCGGAGATATAAATATTAACATTGCACCGACAAACGCGGATCCAAATTGTGACGAATATTTAAATATTTCCGCATCACACGCTATGCTTCCCGCGCATTATTTTCCCACTAGGCTAGCAAATTGTCTCGATCATGTTTTGCTGAAATCTACACACACTGCCACAACTCTGGTACTAGACTGCGATTTAACAGATCACGCCCCGGTTCTCCTGTTCTGCAATCCGGACATGACTTTAAATACAATTAAACACATAAATACAAAAATTGATATTGCAAAAGTTACATCTGATATAGAAAAAGCTGATTTTTCTCTAATCCTCCTATCAAACAATCCTAATATTGCTGCTGAAACTTTGGTATCCATTCTATCCTCATCCGTCAAACAGCACACTTGTTGTTCAGTCGTTCCTAGTAGAAGGCGCATCATCAAGCCGTGGATTACACCTGGCCTTCTGAGATGTATCCGACATAGAGATAAGCTGTACAGAGCTTACAAGAAACACCCAGAAAATGAAACACAGAAAACTACTTTTTATCGTTACCGAACTTTCTGCAATAATCTTCTGAAAAAACTTAAATGCGAATATGAAAGGATAGAATTTCAGAAGGCCAGGCACAATCCAAAGGCTACCTGGAAACTTATCAAGAAACTTTCCCATCTGGATAAGGGTAAAACATCTCCTTCAGAATTACTAACGTCCGGTAACGATCCTCTCCTTTCTGTGAATTTGATAAACTACTACTTTGCGAATGTGGGCTGTAATCTTGCATCTAAGTTTTTGCAGTCTTTACCTCAAACTAGATCTACAGAGATTGACTCTAGCCCAGAAGTAGTAGGCTCTTCCTCGCCGGCCCTTTTGGAGTCGATGGTTATGTATGACGTGGATGACGCCGAAATAGAAAGCATTATTCATAATCTTAAAGATAAATGTGCTGTCGGGTATGACGGAATACCAACCACGGTTATTAAGGCCATAAAAAATACTATTATCCCACTCCTTGTTCACATTTTTAACCTGTGCCTATCCTCTGGTATCTTTCCGGATGTTTTCAAAACTGCCATAGTCCACCCTATATACAAGGGGGGAGACAGGGATCTTATATCCAATTATAGGCCAATATCCGTCCTCACGACCATTTCAAAAATCTTCGAGAAAATTATTAACGTGAGACTAGTAAAATTTCTTACTAGATTTAATATCCTGGCAAACAATCAATACGGTTTCAGAGCTGGAAAATCCACAGAAGACGCTACATTGGATCTCTCGAACACAATAATCGAACACCTAAACAATAAGCAAAAGTCAGTCGGCATTTTCCTCGACCTATCTAAGGCGTTCGATACCGTTTCTATCCCCAAATTAATTGACAAACTGGAAAAAATTGGCATTCGTGGCTATGCACTCGATATCTTCCGCAGCTACCTGACGGGACGTAAACAAGTTGTAAAAATAGAAACCTTTATAAGTAGAACAGAAAACATATTATTTGGTGTACCTCAGGGTAGTGTCCTAGGACCTACCCTCTTCCTTATCTATGTTAATGAGCTGTGTCAGTTATCTCTTCCCAACACAAAAATCATTACTTATGCGGATGATACAGCTCTAATAACCCATGGTAAAGACTGGCAAGAGACTCGAATGAAGGCAGAGGCTGCTCTCAGGTTGGTTTTGAAATGGTTAACCTCAAATCTGCTCACACTCAACCTCTCAAAGACGAAATTCATCCCCTTTACCGCAGGAATTCTTAGCCAACCAACAACTTCGTTTGAGATCATTGCTCATGTTTGTCCTAACCCAGTGGCTACCACCTGCAACTGTGCTCAGATAGAAAGGGTCGACAATATCAAATATCTCGGAGTTATAGTGGACAATCTTCTCACGTGGAAAAAGCAGGTTGACTCTATCGTGGTTCGTGTCAGAAGATTGATTTATGTATTTAAGAAGCTTCGAGCGACTGCTGATTTCTTATGCCTAAAATTGATTTACTTTGCTCTCGCCCAATCCGTTCTAAGTTACTGCATAACAACGTGGGGTGGGACCCATAAGACAACCATGCTGCGGTTAGAGAGGGCTCAGAGAGCAGTGCTAAAAGTACTCGCGAAGAAACCTGTTAGATTTCCGACTTCTGAATTATATTCACATTGTGAAGTCCTCGCAGTAAGACAGCTGTTCGTATTACAAACTGTTCTTATAAAACACCACCTTTTGCATTATGACCCCCAGTCCCTCGCAAAGAAGCGTCGCACTGATAGAATCTGCAAACCTGAGCTCTCCAAATTAGCGTTGGTAAGTCGCCACTTCAACCACATTAGCTCTAAACTCTATAATTACATAAATATGAAAATAAAAATTTACCATTTAACAAGGAATATGCTAAGAATAAAAGTTACAGAATGGCTGAAATATATGTCCTATGATGCAACTGAACAACTTGTGGGTTCATGAATTAAAAACATAACACGCTAGCACACCCCCATTAATAACACGCACAAACACACATTCACACGCACACACACGCACACACACAAACGCGCATTCACGCATGCACACTCAAACACGCATACTCTAACACAGTCAGTTATACACACTTCTTTATATACTAATAGCACGATTAATTGTAATTCTTAAAATTCCATGTATGTAATTTTTCTTTATGATTGTCTGGAACAAATGTCTTTTATTGTATTTTGAGTTGGGCGTTGATAGCTGCGCCGCAGTATTATACTTTTGTAGCTATCATCGTTGCTTTTGTAAAACTTGTGTGACTCCAATTGTTCCTAATAAACGTTTAATTTAAAAATTTAAAATTTAATAACTAATGTGTCGAGGTGCTGTGCGCAGTGTCCGACCACGCCAGACTAGTCCTAAGTAGCATTACAATTGTCATGGGCAGGCGTGACGCTTACCACCAGGCGAAGGACAGGCTAGTCTCATCACTAGGTTATTTAAATGATTTTACTGTTTTCAGATTTAGTTCCACCGATCATGGGTAAGGTAGCGACGGTTGAAATTCTGCGGTATATGACGGACTGCCTGAAAGCCGCCGGTGCAACAGGCAGGCTAGCTAACCAGCAGGCCTGTTTGCTGCTAGCAGCGGACGAAATAGGACATCGTAGTCAGGGACTCGTTAAATTAGGTGAGTATAGAACAAAATCAAAAAAGTGCAAAAGTATAAATCGGTTAGCAGATTTAGGTTCTCGGGTGGAGACCACACAACGCAAAACGCAGCGTGCGACGGCCTCTTACAAGATGGGTAGATGACCTGCTGGAGAAAGCTGGGAGTCGTTGGATGCAGGTGGCATGTAACCGGTCGATTTCGGGTCTATAGCCATAGGCTATGTCCATAGCCAAATTACTTTAAAAATCCTATCTCTAGTTTTTTCCTATGAATACAAAATACTTCATCATATCGGCCATATAACGTCCACTACTGAACAAAGGCCTTCCCCATAGATTTCCAGAACTGTGTCATCATATTGGGGGAATTTGCAAGTACTCACCACGCTTGGCCAACCCGCCTTGGTGAGCGCAGAATGGCTACTATTCCACAGAAAGGACGCTGCTGCCCATCCCTCTGGGTTAGAGTCCCTTAGTCGGCTTTTACGACCTTCACGGGAGGAGATGGAGTGGTGCTATATTCTTAATCCGGACGCCACACGGATAAATATAAAATACTTACCAATTTAAAAACTTTGTGGTAGGTTAAGTGAGTAAACTTGCCATCATTTTCTCATCAAGTTTTTACAAAATAAATAGATTTAAAAATCAGTAAATATCAGGTGTAAATAAATATTAATACATATTACGTAAAAATACTTAAGTAGGTTTAATATGAAGTAAAATAATAAGATCTTGTGTTAATTAATAGGGGTCGATTTTTAGACCTCGTCGACCCCCAATATCAGTTTCGTTTATGATGACCCCTGGGAAACTGATATCGACCCCTTGGGGAATCCCTTTAGATACTTTTTCATTTTTTAGAATTTATATTTGTGAGGATCCACAGTAAAGCAACTAGTTTCGATAAGCTTTAGAATTTTACCATTTTAATTAGCTGAACAGGCAGGCAGGCGGGAGCAGTGGTCAATGGACTACCGATTATAGTTACTTGTTTGTATACAGGGGTGCGATTCCTTAAGCTCAAACATCTATACATCCTTAAATACAGAATCGAAATAACGGTGTAAAACCATTTTCGGTATTCGCTAAGACATGATTAAAGCTATTCAAGGACACGTTGCAGAAGGTAAGCCATGAGGACCAGTCTTAGCGAATACCAAATCGGATTATCACCATTATTTCAAATGTATTCAAGGATGTATGGATGTTTGAGCTAAGAGAATTGCACCCCAGATTATATTTAAAAATGATTAAAATTATAATGTTATAAAATATGCAGCGGAGTACTTTGATAAAGGTTCAATAGATAAGGGAGTTTTGTGCAATACTATCCGGTCACAATTCCCGAAAACATTTGGATTGATCATCATCATCGTATCAGCCAAAAGACGTCCGCTGCCGACCAAAGGCCTCCCCCACAGATTGCCAAATTTGTGTTATCATTTAGGGGGAATTTGCCGGTAATCACCAAGATTGGCTGGCGGGGTAGTGATTGCAGTAAGTTATAATTATTACTCGGTAGGATGCTGTTGCCCATCCTCTTGATATGAACCCTAAGTCACCATTTACGACACCCATGAACCACACGGAATACAACAGTTCACGGTAAGACCCATATTATCTATACAAATAAATAAAATTGAAGTGTCTGTTTGTAATGTCAAAATAACAGCTTTTTACTAAATGCATAATCAAGTAGGTATATACGGTACCTACAACAAAAAAGCTATTTGTAATTTTTCTGTCTGTCTTTTTGTTCGGGGTAATCTCCGAAACGGCTGGACTAATTTTGACGAGACTTTCACTGGCAGATAGCTGATGTTATAAGGAATAACGGAGGCTACGTTTATTTTAGAAAAATAAATAGGGTCCTGCGCAAAAAATAAAACCCTTGAAATCTAATTTATATTCTATGTCGAAGTACTCTAAATTTCTTTTAAATTAAACGCGGTTGAAACCGCGGGTCCCGGCTAGTACAACATATAACATAATTGTGTGTTATTACGTACTATTTTCTTATTTCCAGAAACCTACGTAAAAGATATTGTAACGGGTGCGTGCATGCCAAACAATAAGCCGAAGGTGCTGCATGAAACCAGTTCGACTGCATGGGTGGACGCGCAAAACGTGCTGGGGGCCACATCCGGCAACTTCGCCATGGACATCGCCATCAAGAAGGCTAAGGATACGGGAGTGGGCTGGGTTTCTATGAAAAGTAATCAAACAAAAACAATTTTACTTTTACTCAAGCTAAGTATGCAGTTTCGTACTCAGAAGTAAACATGGTTCAATCACAATCTACTGGTGGTACATCTACTTGTGCGCCGAAAAGAGAGAGTTCTTGGTGCACCGACTGCTACCCAATCTAGGGAGACCTACAGGGAAAGTTCACCGCCTTTACGGCGAAGTCATGTGGTCTGTGGTCCTCTACAGGTATGGTCATCTCGATTGTGGCGTCCGGCGCAGCAAAACTAAATTTAATGGTTGGCAGCGCAGAGTGGCTATACGGATCGCACGAGGATACCGGATGGTATCCTACGAGGTGCCAACTCTCCTGGCGCGCTATTCACCTTGCGACATCCTGGTAAAAGATGTAGTAGTCTATGTTCAAACACGGTCCCTTCACAACAAAGTGCGACATCGAAACCATCCACCACCAGCCGGGCTCAAGAGGGTTATGGTATATTGGTCGTCAGCCTCGCAGTACGCAGGTGCCCACGATAAATGCATGTGTGGTCAACGTGGTTAGGAACCTGGACGTGATAACCTTTTCCTTTAGTTGAGTTAACAAAATATCATAACGGTAAAGACAGAATATTGTTCAAATAACAGTTTAACTTCATCACCTGAATTTAAATGTTTTGAACTTAGCTTTTGTGCAACTGAAAAATGCATTCACGTTCTTACTCACTTACTAAATAATCAAATTATTTTCAGGAGCAAATCACTTTGGATTTAATGCGTACTGGGCTCAGAAGGCGGCAAAACTGGGGCTGATAGGCATGGCTTTTAGTAACTCTTCTCCTCTTCTAGCACCTCCCAGGAGTAAAAAAGTTAGACATAATGCTATAGTAGAGACAAGTTGTGATTTTTTTGCGGATCAACATCATCATCATAATCACATCAGCCAAAGAACGTCCAATGCTGAACAAAGGCCTCCACGTAGATTTCCACAAATGTGTAGGCATTTTGGGGGGAATTTGCCAGTACTCACCACGCTTGGCAGGCGGGTTGGTGAGCGCAGATGGCTGTTGTTCCACAGAAGCGCTGCTGCTTATGTCTTTGGTAAAGAGTCCCTTAGACGCCTTTTACGACATCCACGGAAGGGGATGGAGTCATGCTATATTCTTAATCTGGACACTACGTGGAAGTTTGCGGATGAATACCCGGAAATATTGTTAGTTGTTTGCGATTTCAAAATCGCAAGGGATTTTTATTCGTCTGCGATTGGGTTATTTGTATACGAGTTTTTATTATTGGAATTAGTTTGTACCATTTTAATTCCAGTACCTAATATTCTATCCTATATTATTCTATGATAAAAAAGTTGCATGTGTGAGGATACGTAAAATTTAATTGATAAACACGTACTTATTTTGTTTATTTCCTATAAATATCCTATTTTTATTTATATTCGTTCGGGAATCTCTACAAGCAACGCTGTCCTGGACCTAATTGATGAAGTTATCAGGAAATCAGATGCAAAGTAAAATACTATTGGTGTCTTCTTAGATTTGACGAAGACGTTCAACACGATCTCTGTCCCCACACTTATAGCTAAGCCGAAGGAATTGAAATTAGAGGCACACAGCTCTAGTAACTACCTTACAGGTAGGCGGCAATGCCTAAACATTGGAGACTGGATTAGTGATGAGCTAAGTAGCTACCATGGGATATAGGTGTGCCCCAGGGCAGTATTGTCGCCCCAATCTTATTTATATAAAGACCTTTGTCGTTTAAAGCTTCCAAATGGATCTATATTTACCTACACCGATGATACTGCCCTAACATTCTATGGTGCGTCCTGAGAAATTGCTTTCAATTGGGACTCAACACTGTGACCAGTTGGTTGGCCCAAAATTATCTTATTTTGAATGTTGACAAAACAAATCTTATTTGCTCTATATCATCCTCTAGCAATCTGGCATCTTCCCAGTATTCTCTAACCGCCCATACCTTTAATATTCCACCTCAAAGTGCATATAACTGTCCTTACCTAACCCACAGTAATTCCATCAAATATTTGGGACTGATAATTGATGACCGCCTTTCATTCTATCCTCAATTATCTCTATTGAAATGATTACCACCAGACTGCGTAAATTAATATACGTTTTTAAGAATCTTCGCCATTTTGTTGATACGAAGGTACTCAGACTTGTTTACCTGGCTCTCGGCCAATCACTCACCTAATATTGTATAGTCACCTAGGGTGGATCGACTAAAACTCGTCTTTTTAAATCTTACTCTAATTTGTTTGTCGTAACTAAAATATATTGTCTACTGTTGAATTCTATCTTGTACCAATAACTTATCCCAAGAGCAAACTTAACATCGTAGTTGAAAAACATGTTCTCCCATACATTCCAACTGCAAACGTAAGTTTACATGCACAGTATTGGAAGATTTACAATTTTATTTTAAGACCATTGACTTCTTGTAGATTTTCCTGTAATCTGTAGGTAAAGAGGTTATAATCTATATTTATTTTAAAATTTTAGGCTCGGTAGTTTCGGAGATAAATGAAGGGGGAATGGACTCTTACTAGTTAAAACCACCCGGGCAGTCATCTTCGGCATCGGAGGGGGTGGAGGCTCCAGGATCTCAATAACGTACGCACCGAAACGAAGGCACATCTTGGAAGCGGTAACTTTAAAAGAGGCCAGCCACATCTCGGGGGAATTGTAAAGGATCCTCCCGAAGTCACGCTGTAGCGGAGTTATCTCTGTTATTACATGGGAAAAACTACTCGAATCTTCAAATAACGTTTTACCATTTCAGGCGGCGTTGGGTTCTAACCCCATTGCGATGGTGGCGCCGGGTACGGAAGGTGAAACCTTCTTCCTCAACATGTCCACAACTGCGGTTTCTTTAGACAAGGTCAACTTTATAAAGTGTCCTGTACATCCTTCTGTAATGGTTCCAACTAGCTAATATTAAATGTGTGTGCCTACTGCCGTGAGTACGTGTGTCCCGGCAAAGCATATATCACCCCTCTCTACCCATGGGTATCGTAAAAGGCGATAAGGGTTGATGTCAAGAGGATGGGCAGTAATATCTCCCCATGTGCTAATAACAACATACTGCGAACACCATTCCGCCTGCCACGCTTAGTAACTCTGACAATAGAACAACTTTGAACGCTCATTGTAGTGATCATTGGGAAGCTCATGTTCAGTAGTGCACGTGTAGTGGCTGATTCTTGTGTTGAGTGAGTGTGTGTAAGAATGTGTGTATGTGCGCGAGTGCGCGCTTTCGGTGTGTGCATGTATACCACAGAGACTACAACTTTTGGGTCATTCTTACTCAAAAGTCTGTCAATGTACCTATTAATTTTATCTATGTAGATAGAGATACATTGACAACACCTCGATGAATACACAAGCTATTAGATTTATTGATTGTATTATCGAAATATAATGCTATCGAAACAAAAAAATGTTGACCTAACAAAAGTATAATTGCTATGAAGGTTGTGTCCATAATACCATTAGAATAAAAAAATAAATAGAATACTGTTGGAGAAGAAATCTTGGGCTACTAACTATGCATTCTTTGAAATTATATTGAATTTACAGATAGAGGAGCGTCATCAAAGAGGTCTACCATTGCCAAGCGGCTGGGCGCAAGGACCCGATGGGAAAGAAACTAATAACGCAGAAACGGTGGGTATTAAAACATTTATGATTCTAAAGTATTATATATACATAAATTGAAATACATACGCGTGTCCGGATTAAAAGCATAGAATATATAATATTATTTATAATAATAGCCGGCTCAGAATGCCACCACCCCATCTCCCCCCATGGGTGTCGTAAAAGTCGACTAAGGGATTAGTCGGAGGATGGGCAGCAGCGTCCTTCGAGTACATTAACAACTCAACTGCGATCGCCAACCCGTCTGCCAAGCGTGGCGATTATGGCAAAAACCCCCAATGAGCCCACAACACACCCATATCGGTCATTGTGGTGATTTTTGGGGGAGGCCTGTGTCCAGCAGTGGACTTCATTCGGCCGAAATGACGATGATGGTGATATTTTCAAACCGTCACTGAAAATTCTGCATATTTTCACAATCTGAGAGCATACTTATAAGTAAAGGCCGGAATATAAAAAAATACCACTCCCACGTCCTCCCATAGTGGTAAAATACGATTAAGGGACACTAAACCAGAGGGATGGGTAACTTCCTTCTGAAACAGTAGCCATTCTGCGCTCAACAACCCGCTGGCCAGGCGTGGTGAGTACTGGAAAATTCGCTACAAAATGAAACACGGCTTGTAAACCCGTCGTTTATGCAAAACTCAAAACTCAAATTTTTTATTTCATATAGGCCCTAATAGGCTCTTACGAAAAGTCAAGTTAAGTGCACGGTTCGGAAAAGTTGTCCCTATGGAGAAGAGCCGGCAAGAAACTCCATGGATATATATACTCTTTTCAAAAAAAGTTATATTACAATTTTGTTATTACATGGTAATAAGCTAGGTATGTGCGAACAAAGTTGACTAATTAAATGTAAAATACACACAATAACAAAACAGACAATATGCGGGAGGTCTTAGTCAGCAGTGGACGTGTTTCAGGGTAAAATGATGATATGATGACAGAATACTTAAATCAAGTAAAAATACAATATTTATACTACTACTAAACTGTACCCACGACACATGATTCATCATATTGGGCAATTGTTAAATATTGAAAAAAAGAAACTACCGCCCATCATAATAGAAAACAATATATTTAAATATATGTTTAAATGATTATAAACGGTCATATCTGGTTTCAGGCCCTCAAAACCAGGTGTTTGATGCCACTGGGCGGAGACGAGAGAGCGTCGGGATACAAAGGATTTGGACTAGCAGCTATGGTAGAGATATTTTGTGGAATATGTTCAGGTAAGCACTGTTTCAACTCACACTAATATAAAGGATGAATTTTTGTGTTAGGACTGGTTGGCCAAATCCGAAACTACAAAAAAAAAACAAAACACAACATTTGCAAATATGATCGAATTAAATTGTAAAAATATAATCATTTAAATATTGTGTAATTGTGAATTATGTCTAATATGTAATATATATAATTAATAACAATTATGACAATTAATAAATAGAACATTTTTAATACATTTTGAACACAGTAAATTAAATTGATTTGTGAAAAGGACAATAGATTTGATTTATTTCTAAAATAAAGGTGTCATAGTTTAAAACAGATCAAATTCATCAGAACATAAGTATGGGCAAGTAGGCATTTCCTTGATATCTCTGGTGCTTTCGACAATGCGTGGTGGCCTATCATCATCATTTCGGCCGAATGAAGTCCACTGCTGGACACAAGCCTCCCCCAAAGATCACCACAATGACCGATATGGGTGTGTTGTGGGCTCATTGGGGGGTTTTGCCATAATCGCCACGCTTGGCAGACGGGTTGGCGATCGCAGTTGAGTTAGCTAGTACATTAACTCGAAGGACGCTCCCATCCTCCGGCTAATCCCTTAGTCGACTTTTACGACACCCACGGGAGGAGATGGGGTGGTGGTATTCTGAGCCGACACCACACGGCACGAGTGGTGGCCTATGCTACTACTTAAAATGAATGCTCGTGGTTGCTTCAAAAACATCTACAATCATCAATCAATCATTGCAAACGGATCTGTAAAACTTAAACTAGGTCATCATGGTGTGTCGAAGGAACTCACGATGGGATGTCCTCAAGGATCCGTTATCGGTCCTTATCTATGGAATATAGGATTCGATGATTTTCTAGCGACTCCATTGCCCTACGGCTGTTCATTGACTGGTTACGCAGACGACGGCCTTCTGCTTATTTATATACCATTGTATATCCTGGCTTACAGGAGTTGCAGAGGTTGGGAATGTGTGGCGGGCTTGTCGAAAAAAAAGCAGTTGGTACAATTTCCTGTTCAAGTAACAGATAAAAAAGTAAATATGCAATATATTTTTCTCATAAATCAAGCTCATGGCTTACACCATTTTTCTCTATATCTTATAGTTTCAGATTTTCCCATACAATCCCTTCTCAAAAATCCATTCTGTATGCAATAAAGTAAAGTCAAGTCAAATATTTTTATTTCAAACAAACCAAATATTGGCACTTATGAAACGTCAGAATCTAAGTTTATTAATTAATAAAGGTACACCAACAGCTTCTCTATATAAAATATCAAATAACAGTAGGTAACAATGAGTTTTGGGCTTATACAGTTGCCAATGATAGGTGAACCAACATTCCCAAATACAAGTGATAATTTAAGATAAAACGAGATGTAGTATAAATTTTGTAATAAACTATAAAAACAGTAGAGGATTAAAACTAATAGAGTAGTAGTATTTTATAATATAAGAAGAAAAAAAAATAGTAGTATTATAAATAAGTTGACCGGTTCCAAATAGATCACACACATCCGTAAATAAATTACATCCTGGGTTGGATGCTAGAAGGGCGTTGAGTGCTATGAGAATTCTGGGCACAGGTGACATGGAGCGAGCCACAGTGCGACTCAGCAGCACAGGAAACAAGTCGTGGCGACATGCGTGGTTGTAGTTTTTCGGCACAAATAAACGACACAACTATCTGAGTAGATCCGGAGCCGGATAGTGATCTATTACCGCGGAAAATCTTACAGACATTTATCATCTGAGTATATGAGCGTCTAACTTGGAGAGAGTTAAAACTTAGATAGCCCAATAGGAACTTTGTTGGCTACAAGATACCCATATGCTCTATTTTATCCTATAAGATACACGACTCAACATCAGCAGGACACTTGAGTGAGCATGACATACCTCAACTAGCAGACAACTGTCACGTCTATTAAACAAAATAAATTAATAACCCACATGGTCCCCGCACTTACAGTTTCAAATATAAATGAAGTGTATATAAGAAGCAAGCAAGTAATTGATGTCATTTAAATAAATTGAGAATGAAGGTTAATAAAATGTCATTAAATTAATTAATATAATCCCGTAGACTGAGTATTAACTAGACGGAGCCTTAGCGTATACCTTATGACTTATGAGATAGAGATAGTTTAGCAGGGTTACCAACCTATCAACCCATTTCCCTAAATGTTATTAGTGTTCTTAATTTATTGATTCTGTATATAAATTGCCGAAACCGGTAATTAAAACAAAATAATTACATCCTGTCTTTCAAACCATTTATTATTAATTATGTATATCTTACCGATATTTTGAATAACATGCAATGGTGACGTTTAACGTCACACTAAGTTGCACCAGCCAGTCGTTTATAACGAAATATTTGACTAGACTAGACTATGATGATTTATGGGATTCGCATGATAAACTTTCATTACCTGTCACAAGTGGTAATGAGTTGCATTTGTAACATTATACTTCTTTTGAAGAACATCTTACATGTTTTTTAGAAGAACCTTTGCTTCTGAGGAATGCTGACGTTTGTGAATATTAAGCTTCTAGTCCATACATACACTTATCTACGGCCCTTAAATATTTATCTGTTCCTTCCGCTAGTTTTCGTAGTGAACAATTATTCAGCGCTGCGGGACAAATATATGTGACAGGAAAATATTACTTGATTGGTGAAAATATCCTAGAAAAAATATTATTTTTAGCTTACAACATAAGACTATTTAGCGTTGATTACTAGTTATTTTTAATTTAATTGACAAATATCAAAACGCTAATAAGAATTCAAGACTCCTTTGGCTATTAGCATGTGGTTTTTTTCCAACAACAATCATATAGCTTTAATTGAGTTCTTGAGAAGGCTAAGTACAAATATTTTGCAGCGAGATTCGCTTAATGTGATCTAATGATAAGTTAAATGATTGTAACTTGTTTTTAATAAAATGGAATGAAACCTGATTATTTATAAAATTATGCATTTGATATTATAATTAGTATTATTTCGAAGTGTTCTTTTTGACAAGTTGTAAGGTACTTTTGTCATCTTAACGCTCATGAATTGAACCGTACGACGTTGCCGACATATTTTTTAGAATTATTTTCATTTTTGATAAATATTTCATGACTATGTAACGATTTAATAATCTAAACACCGTACGACGTTGCCTAATACTTGACATTGGCGAAATTGTGAAAGATACTCTACAGAAGCCATAATCTAAGAAAAGAAGAAGAAGAAGAAGTCATCTTAACGAGATGATTAAAGTTGCTTATATACAGTCACCATTAACTTTCGCCTATCTTGAAGTGAATTTCTCAGGGTTATTAAACCTTTGGCTTCGGTTGAAGCTTGTGGTGATAACCGATTAATCGGCTTCGGCCAGAAATCGACCTTCTATTACTAACAAATACTTTTGATCAATTTTTTTTGTGTCCAGCTGGGCCTAGAAACGTAAAAATATAAAGTGGTTTGAAAGTTTTTACAATATTCAAAGGTACGTCGTGTTTTGCCAGTAAAGCGTTATGCCCAAATGTATTTTTGTTTTATTATTCATTATGAGTAGGTAAACGAGATCGAGATACACATCAATACATTTTCACAAATTGCAACATTGTATTTTAGTTTTTTCATAATATATTCAATTCCATACTAAAAATAAATTACCAGTGAATTAGGGAAACATATGTTTCCTTCGCTGGTATTCATATAACTCGGCCAAATTAAATGCACGTCAGTTAAGTTTGTCTGCCAACATTCGTGTGACCTCTAAATTTAAAGGGGTTATAGCGGCAAACAAATATTTTTTTACATTTAAAATAATAAGGAATTAGTCTCTAAAATATCAGTTTTAGCATAAAATGTTACAATGCATTTGTAAAAATTTCCATAGCACACTGTAGTTGGTCATTTAAACGACAAAATATGCAGCTTACCGATGAAAGGCTATGTTTTCCTCTTTTCGTCCATTGTCGTTCTTACAGCCTAAAATAGCGGAGTGTACCATGCTTTAAGGGTTCAATAATATTCACAATGTGCACCATCACACAAGTTGACAAAAAATATCACTTACTAGGCTTAAATGCAATTCATCAAGATATTTCACTAAATTGTTTCGCACCAGTTCACCGGAGCGGAACAATCCCCACTACTAAAATAAAGATATACGCCGAAAGAGATAAAACATCATGATGTTGTCCCCCTTACTACTACATCTATTTGTATAGAAGCATCTCTTTTCCTTGTAATTTCTGGATTTTATGTGTCATCTATACAATACTCCATCTACGTATAATCAATCCATTTAAAAAAAATATCAAAATAAATAAAAAATAATGGCAGTGGTATTTGATACAATCAAATACAATCGCCTCTGAACATTGGAGCAGCTCAATCCCAAGCATTTTTGTCGTCCTCGTACGTCGTACTCTGTAACTTTATAGAAACCCGTTCTACACAGCTTCTGCTTTATAATGGACTTGAATTTGTTAAGACTTGAATATCACTTGAGATTTTATTGTATAAACGTACACATTGACATTTAAATGATTTGCTTATCTTCTAGAGCCTAGTAGCAGGAAAAACCAGTTTGTGTTTGTTCCTGGTATTAATATTATGGATATCACTGTTTTTTGTAAAGAGGTTCATATTATTACATATATGTACATACAAAACAATCGTTCGTTTGTAGTGTTCGCTCCGTAAACGTCGTTGATGTTGCATGCTGCTTTATGTGTTTAGTATATGTGCCGCTTGTGCCGCGTTGCTGCCACGACGGTCCTCATATTTCATAATTACTCGAATTTTCAACGTATCCGTGACGACGAAAAAGATTCAAACGTGATGAAAACATTACACTAATCCAATACACATAAGACTGATATTGAATTTCATTATTATTTTACTGCATCTATTCCACACTGGCAGTACGGTCAGCGAAATAAGTCACTGAACAATTTTTTTTCTGGTCTCTTGCACCCTCTCGTTTTGCATCATATCCATATTTTTTCTTAATCGAGTCATTATTTAAATATGTTGCTATTATCTGGTTATGAGAATGTTCATCAACGTTTCTAAAATAAAGAGAATTAACGATTTGAGTTTTTTTAATTGTTCAGCGACTTATGTCGCTGGCTGTACATAATTCTCACATAACTTTATGCCACTATATTGCACTGTATGTAACATTTTTAAATTATTTTAAAAGAGGGTCTATGGAGTTTCTTGCCCGTTCTTCTCCATAGGACCAACTTCTTGGAACCGTGCAACTACATTCTGACTATTATTATAAGCGCATGGTTTAGGTATATGAATAAAAATCTATTGAACTTGAATTTGAGTTTGAAGAATGAAAACCATGGTTATAAAATATATTGAAATTAGGATTCATAGCCAAACAAAACATAATTTTGTTTGAAATGGCTAGAACTGCAGAACGGCAATTTCATAGGTAAAGGCCTATTATTTTGTATATAAATATACAAAATAGTACTACAGATAAGGATAGTAATCTTAAAAAGCATTCTGTACCTTTTCCAAGGAGAGCAAGTTTTATAAAACTATCTTATGTTGTGAATTTTATTTAAGTCTCAAAGCCTTGACAAAATCTACACAGGTTCCAGCTACGGTCACCACGTGAGGTCGTGGGCACAAACCACTGATGGCGATCCTGCCAATCTGGGCCAATGCTTCATCGTCGTCGACCCTACAAACTTCGCCCCTGGTTTCGGTGACCGCCTTAGCGAGTGCATGCAATATTGGAGGAAGTTGGAGTCGGTGAGAACTTCATATATTCCTCTGATTATCTTATAGCTGTAGGCATAATTATATGAGTATCTACCTCATTTATTTTAAAGTAGTTAAATCAGTTCCATCATCCCTGAGAAAAAAATTGCAATACGATTAGGTTTTTCGTTGGCGATTCTTGTACAGAGAGAGACCCTTCAATAATATTCATTTTAAATAAGAGAAAAACAGTATTTTTGTGAAAAGCAGGGATATTCTTATTTTAATCGACAGTACAGACTTTGAGTTTAGTAATGGGGCAATAAATTTAAACTACATACACTACGTAGCCCCAAAGAAAAGTCTAATGGTATTAAATCGCACGATCTTGCTAGCCAATTGTTGTCTCCCTTTCGAGAAATCGCACATTTTTTACGCGTCGGAGAAATTGTTTTACGGACGCTATGTGGCATGTTGCGCATCGCTGGTTTAGAGTCCCATAGTCGCCTTTGACGACATCCACTGGAGGAAATGGCACTCCATATGCTATATTCTTAATCAAGATACCACATGGAATACCATCTTGTATGATATTTATTTACCGTCATTATCATTTCTAGGTGCACCCCAATCGTCCAGTGCTGGTTCCTGGGGATATTGAAAAGAAACGAGCTGAGGAGGTCGAAAAGGCAGGCGGAATTTTATACACTAAACCACAATTAAAGGCGTGTGCCGCCCTCGCAGAGCGACTCAAAGTTGAACCCATGAAAGTAGATTTGACACATGAAGAATATTCTACATAACACGGTTTTTGAAGAATATTTATTATAAAAATAGTAAAATAAAACGTTTAGCTACTGAGTGTCAAGCCTTGCGGCTACCCGCTTGTATTAATTGTAATATTGTATAGAAAAAATCTGCAAGGCTCTATAGTTTTGTTCATTGCAAATTCGAATTTATCCGAATTCGGGGCCATTTGAAGTATTCGAAATTCTAGTATAGTCTTATATAAATGTTTGTATAACAGTACGTCTTATTTCCTTTATATTAAAAGCTTATATCATATTTTGGTTATTTTTTTTATTTACATGCCCCACTCTACCTTTTTTCCTATATTGCGAGTACAGTTTACAGACCTAAATCTAACAATCGTAATCAGCGCTTCTCCTTGTAGTGAAACACACGCAAGTTGGTTAAACACGGACTTTATTTAGATGTACCGTCTCATACTAATATTAATTACAATAATACCTTCAAGTAGATACTTATATATACAACACTCCTCAACCTCCATTATGCGCACAGCGACAGAGTGGAACTTTACACTCTTTAAATCAAGTGTGAATAGGTGTCTTCTGGGTGCGCTCGTTCGTGCATGATAGACATCATACATCGCTTTACATCAGACGAGATGGAGGTCGGGAGGGAACCTAGTCATGAATAAAATAAAATTTCAAACAGCCAAACCCGAAACAATTACCTGTATTTAGTGAGAATACACACATATATTTTAACCGTTTTTTTTAAACTAAATCTTAGGTTTTAAATTAGAGACATGGTAAGTGTGTAAAAAAATAAGATGATTTTTCGGGCTTTTACAATTATATTTTGGCACGTGCTAGGTTTTACCAATAAATATTAGTACATGTAGGTTTTGGTAATAAAACCAGGGTAGTGTGATGAGACCTTGCGTTAGTATGGTGAGTATAGGAAAATCATTCGCAGGTAGGATGGAGATGTTTGGTTATGAAGGATATTAAAGAGGCGACACAATACCGGAGTGTTTCTGCGAAGACGAATTGGGGGCCACTTGAAGTCCATGCCAAATTGGGAGCCAGTCATATTTTTTAAAATTAAATACAAAACGCAATCTTTCGTCTCTCAAGTTTATGCAAGAGCCCCTCGGTGACATCCAGATAGAAGACATCAGCTTAGTCAATAATTCGCTGAATACGAGTTAGAGTAAGAGAAAATGTGTTAATAAATGATAAAGTCTATCTGTGAGCCAAGTTTCATCTAAATCTGTTCAACTGTTTAGGCGTGATGAGTATTTAAACATCTTCACAAATTTTCACATTTATAATATTTTACTTAGTATTGTCTTAGGTTTTCGCGATTATTACACATTATAATAAAACAATTTTAAACGGATTCATCATTTCGGCCGAATAAAGTCCACTGCTGGACACAGGCCTCCCTCAAAGATCACCACAACGACTGATATCGGTGTGTTGTGAGCTCATTGGGGGGTTTTGCCATAATCGCCACGCTAGGCAGGCGGGTTGGCGATCGCAGTTGAGTTGTTAATGTATTCGAAGGACGCTGCTGCCCATCCTCCGTCTAATCCCTAAGTGGCCTTTTACGACACCCACGGGATGAGATGGGTTGGTGCTATTCGTAGCCGGCACCACACGGCGTAAAACGGATTAAATCGCGTGTATTATTGATTTTTGTTTTTCCTGACGTTTCGAACACTTTGCAGGGTTCGTGGTCGCAGGATGACTAAAGTGTTCGAAACGTCAGGAAAAACAAAAATCAATAATACACGCGATTTAATCCGTTTAAAATTGTTTTATTACAGTCTCGTCTCGACACTCGAGCGAGGTGGTCGCGTTCGAAAATAGTTAATTTATTTACAAAGTTGCGTACGCTATCGTACTCTTGAGAGTACTGTTAGTTTTGACCCGCGGGTGCCGCGCCACCCAGTGCGCCGGCCCTCTTATAATAAAAATGGATAAATTTAACGCTGAAGATGAGATTGAAGATACCACCACGATGATGAGCAACCGGAGTTTCTCGAGCGAGCAGGAGATGATAACGGTGATTATGGAAGATAAACAATATCAATTAGATAACTCAAACGAAGAGGGAAAGGATGGTAAGGAACAGAGGCCGATTAAAAGAGAAAGAGAAGACGATGTAGAGGAGGAATGGACATTAGTGCAAAGAAGAGAAAAGAAGTACAAAGGCGAGAAGTTCGAAATTTATATTTCATCTAAAGACATAATGCCGAAACAGTTCGCATTAGCAAAGCTGTTTAAAAACGAGGGTATAATAGATATTGAAAGAGTTAGATATATTAACCACTATAAGATAAGAGTTGACATAACGAATGAAAGCAGTGCAGAAAAGCTGGAAAAATGCGGGAAACTAATTGACAAGGGATGGAGAATTCAAAGGGCTATGGAGGTTAGTTTATCGTACGGTGTTATCAAGGACGTGGATATCGATCTGACGGAGGAGGAAATTTTAAAGAGTATAGAGTGCCCGGAACCTGGAGAGCTAATATCTGTCAGCAGGCTCATGCGGCGAAACTCAGAAGGTGATGGATGGAAGCAGAGTGAATCTGTGCGCCTATGTTTTAAAGGTTCATTTCGTCCGGCATTTATATATGTTGATGGTTTACGTATTAGGGTTGACCCTTACATATTTCCGGTGTCTCAATGCTCTCGCTGCTGGAAGCTTGGTCATACTACAAAAAGATGTCCGTCAGGTAAAGTTATTTGCCCTAAATGTAGTGCAAACCACGCTAATTGTGAGACTACTGAGTTTAAGTGTGTCAACTGTGACGGCCACCATATGGCTTTAATACGATCTTGTCCAGCATACCAGAAAGAGAAGAAACTGAGGGAGTTAATGGCAGAATTTAACTGCACCTACCGACGTGCTTTGATAATGTATGTTCCAACCAGGTACACTCAACGCGAAGACACGTATGCAAAATGTGAACCAAAAATGGAAACTACTACTATAACATCTGTAGATTATACTCCAATTGCGCCCAGCTACCATACTTCATTTGCAGATGTACTTAAGCAAAAGACTGTACAGGAAGATAATGATACAAATCCCGTGTCTAATTCCTCTAAAAAGCAAAGCCGGTATAAGGCAGACTTCTTTGAGCTCCAGGTGCCAATTGATGCTGACGAGCCGAAAAACCAGGATAGGACTGATGACAGGGAGAAGAAGGAGAAGAGGGATGTGAAATTTAGTGAGCTTATTTGTAGGTTGAGGGAGATTTTGTTTTTAAAAGGAGATACAATACAAGTTAAAGTTCAAAATATAATTAAATCCTGCATAGAATGGGTAATTTTAGTAATTGTAGAAAATATGTCGGACTGGCCAATTTTGAAGTCAATATTGGATTGTTTTGGTAATGGATAAAAGTAATGCTCTTGTGGCGCTTAATATCATTCAGTGGAATGCGCAAAGTCTCCGTCCAAAGTTAATTGCGTTAGAACAAATATTACATAAAGAGAAGATCCACATTGCTGCACTTAATGAAACCTGGCTGGAACCTGACAGCCACTTAAAGGTAAACGGCTACAATATTTACCGGAATGACAGACAAGACTCGTATGGTGGCGTAGCGATATTGGTACATAGCTCGATAAATGCTAGTTTCTATAATTTTAATGGCATAATTACGGGTATAGAACTATTGATAGTCAAAATTTATAATTGCGAATTTATTGAATACATAGCATCCATATACTGTGCACCATCTGTTCGCACCAGCCGAACAGACTGGGAGCGCTTATTCAACATTATAGATAGAAAGGCTATTATTCTTGGAGATTTTAACGGACATCATACAAATTGGTCACGTAAAACAGACTCGCGAGGTTCCCAAATATATGATGCCCTTATAGAAAGTAGTTTTATCACTTTGAATGATAATAGTTGTCCAACACGTATCAAATTAGTTAATCATCAGCTACAACAATCATCGCCAGATGTGTCATTAGCGTCGTCTGATATCGCAATAAGGTTTAACTGGGCGACCATAAACGAGACTTTAGGTAGTGACCATTTAATAATAAAAGTAACGACACACTTAGAGCAAAACTCTGACTACATATTTTCCCGTCGTAGTTATAAAAAGGCAGATTGGAGTTCCTATACAGAGTTATTGGAAACTCTTTTTCATGAATATAGATATAGCACAGATAACCCTCAAATATTATATGATAATTTTGTACATTGCATAAATACGGCAGCGGACCGTTTCATACCACATATTAAAATAAATCGTAACCCTCACAATAATTTTATACCTAAGCCGTATTGGCAACCGTCATTATCAAAACATGTAGCTGAACGTCGTCTAGCCCTCACCGCATTCCGACGTAACCCCACCCCTACAAACTTAACAAAATTACAGGAAAAAATTCGAGTTACACAGAAATTAATACGTCAAGCACGAGATAAGTCATGGCATGAGTATTGTTCTTCGTTAGACGGTACTATTACTCAAAGCGAGATGTGGCGAAAAATCAGATGGATAAGAGGTATAAATGTTCCGCGAACACATGTCAATAAAGAAAGGGCGAATGAACTCTTGCGCAGTTTAACTCCTGACTACGTGCTCCCTAGTGATCCATATTTTGGATCCGTTAAAACTATTTTAGATTCACTAATTACAAGACAGGAGTTGGACTGCTGCATTCGTCATAAAGACACATCCCCTGGTAGTGACAGAATATCATATTCCATGTTGAATCATTTACCTGACAATGGAAAATCAATTTTGTTAACGTTATTTAACACCTTTTATTCACTTAGCTTTGTCCCTTCACAATGGCGTGACATCACCATTATCCCGATACCTAAACCAGGCCGAGACCCTCAGTCCCCTGGATCGTTGCGTCCTATATCTATGATATCTTGCATTTGCAAAACATTCCATTTTATTTTGATAAAGCGACTAGAGTGGTACACCGAAAAAAATTACTTTTTATCCACGGAAACAACGGGTTTTAGAAGATGTCGCTCCACTTTAAATAACCTTACAAGCTTGGTGTCGAGAATACAAACCGGTTTGTCACGGAATCAAATGATCATAGCTTCCTTCATAGATATTGATAACGCATATAATAACGTCGATATAAGGAGTTTGATACACATTATGCTACAAATGGGAGTAAGTTCTATTATGTGTAGGTAT
The DNA here is from genome assembly GCA_947459985.1 of Diloba caeruleocephala. Classification (NCBI taxonomy): domain Eukaryota; kingdom Metazoa; phylum Arthropoda; class Insecta; order Lepidoptera; family Noctuidae; genus Diloba; species Diloba caeruleocephala. The sequence continues at coordinate 6,789,554 of OX381621.1, read as the reverse complement.
TTATGGAATTTTTTGAAGATAAGATATTTAAAAGTGCAGGTAGATGAGTATTACAGTTGTAGAAGTACGTGTCGTGGTCTAGCACAAGGTGACCCCTTTTCTCCGCTACTCTTTAATATAGCTACTGTTAATATTTGTAAAAGTATAAACAATGTATTCATTTCGCAATACGCCGACGATTATGTATTATACATCAATTGTGACAATATAGAAAAAGGAACAAATCAATTACAATTGGCTATAAATATATTTGTGAAACTACTTTTTAATATTGGTTTAGAAATTTCGTCGGCAAAAACTAAAGTATGCATTTTTAAAAGAGGTTACATAAGAGAATCTATAAATTTGTTTATTGGTGGCTCGGCTTTGCAGGTTGTGGAACACGTGAAATATTTAGGACTTTGGTTAGACAGATCACTACGCTGGGCTAAACATATTAATGAGCTGAGAGGAAAATGTTTAAGATTATTGAACATATTTAAGGCATTAGCTGGGTCGGGTTGGGGTATTCATCCAATTAATTTAAGACGTATATATATAGCTATGATTCGCAGTAGGTTAGACTATGCAAGTCCATTGTATGGAAACAGCTGTAAAACACATTTAGGAAAGTTGGATAAGATACAGAACCAATGCATGCGCGTAATTGGAGGATTTATAAAAAGTACAGCTATACACGTAATGGAATGCGAACTCCATCTCCAACCACTGCATTGTCGTAGACACTATCTGGCTGGAAAATTTTATTTAAAAATTAAATCTTTTTTTGATAATGACATTGTAAGTATTTTAGATCATTTGAGTGTCCTTTGTGAAAACGTTTATTGGAGGCGCAGAAATAAACCATTATTAGTTTCGAGCCACAATTATCTTAGAAATACGACAATTTACTCTAGTAACCTTTTGGGAATGTTTTCGTTGGACACATGGGTCAGCAATGTGGATCTCTCATCAGTATTGGAACCAAATATAAAGTCTGTTGATAAACCAAAACACCAATATCAATCGTGCGAATTAAAACGGCTTTGTATTGAATTTTTAAATCACAATTATTCAAATTTCTACCAGATATACACGGACGGCTCGAAAGAAAAAGATGGAACTAGTGGCTTAGCCCTTTTTGATCCTCAAACAAATAGCTCCATTCAATTAGTTATTAATGTTAACATATCTATTATGCATACAGAGTTAATCGCTATAGCAGAGGCTATCTCTTATATTGATTCTTTTGAAACTGGAAAATATGTAGTATTGACCGATTCTAAAAGTGCCATCCATCACCTGGCTCGGTGTACCTCGAATATTCGAGGTACACCGATAGCCTACAATATCTTGGTAATGCTTCATAAGCTACTTAATAATAATAAAATTGTTAAAATACAATGGGTTCCTTCTCACATAGGCTTACCAGGAAATGAAAAAGCCGATCGCCTCGCTAAAGATGCTGTAGTAAATGGGATATTATTCACTTGCCTACCCTTATTCACTGAACGCCTGTACTTAATACGGTATAAATGTACAGAGATATGGAAAGAGTATTTCGATGAGAGGTCATTGACAAAGGGTATTTGGTATAAAACAATACAGCCCTGTCTTACTAGTTCGCCGTGGTTTAATGGGTCTGACCTAGCCAGATCTGATATTGTGACTGCCGGTCCGGGCACATTCCATTAAACAGTTTTGCATTTCTGATGGGAAAATCTAGTTCACCAAATTGTGCCGAGTGTGATGTTGTAGAAGATGTATATCATGTTATGGTGGAGTGTGTCCGGACCGAAGCCGAGAGGGTGACGTTAATGAGTATGCTAGAAATTGATTTGCATGAAATTGGCAAATGTAATAGTATCCTGGCTCATCCTCGATCAGAGGAGGCCAGGATGCTATATAAACTTGTTAAACTAGCAATTAAACGTAGAAGTTAGGAAATCTGTAATGTGCCTATGAGGGTGGCATGATCATGTCTGATCAAACCCTCCATAATTAACAAATAAAGACTAAAAAAAAAAAAAAAAAAATTGTTTTATTATAATATTTTACTTATTTTTGAAAAACGTTGCCCCTCGCTAGTATTTCTCCTGTGTCGTGGGTGCGTTTACAGACACAAATTCCACACACAATACACCCAGACCCGGAACAACTACCTGCAGATCGTACAAATATTTGTTCCGTGCGGGAATCGAACCCACGACCCGGTGCGCAGCAGCCGACTGTATCAGTCACTGCACCAACCGTGTCGTCGAATATCTGCCGCTTCTGCAGCAGAAGCCCTCAAACGGCGCAAATACAATATAATAATAACCTTATTGGCAATTATTGTTTTGAGCCGTTTGGGGTCGAAACGCTTGGGTCATGGGGTCATATATATATATATATATATATTTATATTATACATAGTTTATTTTCTTAATATTTTGTGTATTCATAAATAGTGTAGAAGTCGACTAAGGGATTAACCGGAGGATGGGCGGCAGCGTCCTTCGAGTATATTAACAACTCAACTGCGATCGCCAACCCGCCTGCCAAGCGTGGCGATTATGGCAAAACCCCCCAATGTACCTACAATACACCCATATCGGCCGTTGTGGTGATCTTTGGGGGAGGCCTGTGTCCAGCAGTGGACTTCATTCGGCCGAAATGATGAATGTGTATAAAAGCATAGATATTAGTTTAAATCTGAATAAATAATATTAATTCAACAAAAGTGGCTTCAGTTCCGAGCAAAACCAGCCAAGAGTAGGGTGAACCACGCGAAAGGTACCCTACCTTTTCGCCAGTCTTTTCCTTAAAATATGCACCTGATAAAAATAATTTCACATATTAGGGAGTTGATTCAACAACCTTAGCGTGCGTGGGAGGCAGGTCCTCAGAACCGCATACCATACCTCATCCTTTTATAAGACCCAAAATCGTGATGATACGTAGACGTAGACAATTCACTTCTAAGAACAACACGGCTAGATCAGGGCGGTCGCCGTTGCATTAGCCAGTAGTATTCTAGTATCTACCAGTAGCGGTATAATTCTACTTGTTCAAATTGAATGAGCCGTGCCATATTAAACGCACACATCCCCCCGTAAGTGACCATTGCTGAACATTGGCCTCCCAATGTTCAGATCAATAAGTGATCAAAGGAGATATTTCCATAATCACCAAGCCTGGTAGGGGATTGGTGATTGCCGTATGCTATTATTAGTATGTACACTAAGAATGCTGCTACCAATTTTCTTGGTATCAACCTTTAGTCGCCTTTTACGGTGCCCATGGTTTGAAAGACCATCTATTCTTTGCTGGGCACCACATAGAACACATGACATTAGCGCATTCCTACTCACTGATAAATATGAATCTGATTGAGCGAGCGTAAAGTTAAGGACGTAGACGTATGGAATGGAACCAGTGTGTATTGGTGTTCACCTTGATGTCACTAGTCTGGACTAACTTCCGTGCAATTGAATGCACCTCATTGCAGGCATAGAGCAGACGTCGAACAGACTGGCGGCTCGAGCATACGGCGATATCCTGTGTTTGCAGAACCCTGTTTAGTGGTGAACCTGCTTCAATACACGTGTTCACGCAAGTAGTATACCGTTTGCGGGATCCTGCAATAAGCCAATCCAGCCGAGTTTTGAGATTTGGTTTTGTAAAATTTGACTTAAATGTGTTTGTTTATACAGGCAGACAGACAGTCGCTCTCAGAGGACTTCTTTAAGTTCTGATTTAACACAATGCACGGTCTGAAGGATGCGGTAGCGCCTCTAGAACATCAGTTTTACGGACGGTAAGTCAGACGGCACGGTTGGTGCAGTGGCTGACACAGTCGGCTGCTGCGCTCCGGGTCGCGGGTTCGACTCCCGCTCGGAACAAATATCAGCAGGTAGTTGTTCCAGGTCTGGGTGTATTGTGTGTGGAATCTATGTATGTAAACGCACCCACGACAGGAGAAATCACTGGGCATAAGAAACTAAAATTCCAATGTCTCGAGGTAACGAACGCAGTGTTAGTCCTGGGTAGCATTACAATTGTCATGGGCAGGTGTGATGCTTACCGCCACGCGAATGACCTACTCGTCTCGTCAGCAGTTCGTATAAAAAATATGTAAATTGCTCATAAGAGGATTAAATCGCTCAAATCGCAAAAATAGCGTAAGTTTAAAGGATTTAGTTGACTAATCCATTTGAGCACTGGCTATGTAAAAAATATATGTTATACTTAAGGTCATCACAGAAAAACAAGAAAGTGTATTCTTTAAAATTATAAATAAATTTGTCCATGTGCTGGAAAAAAATTAAGCAAACAGTTTTAACCTAAATTTAATTTCGTCTCTATAACGGTTCAATAGTTAGGTATGAATTTAACACCAAAAAAAGCGGAATGACGTCTGTAACAACTTGTGCATCATAGATTATACACTAATATTGAAAATTGTGCATGAGCGAAGAGCATGCGCTATAAGCCAGTATATACTATTGCTTAGATATAAAATTATTATTAAAATAAATTAAATTAGATTTAATTATTATTATAGAATTGTGTATAAGTGCTGTGCTCTGACAGGGTTTCATGTTGTTTATCTTATTGTATTGTTAAGATCATATGTGTGTACATATTGCTTTCATTCATGTGTATGAATGAAAGCAATAAATACTTTGACTTTGACAGACGTTTCGGGAATTCGGGCTACATCAGTGACAGGTGTTTGTTATTATAGTCTTTGATCAGTGTCTTGAGGACTTTTATGACGGGTGGATTGTACGTGCGTTATTTTTTACAAAAGTAATCCAAATTGAACAACTTTAAATAATTTATGAATTAAATCCTATTGTAAATATACAAATGTAATAATTACGTGAAATGAAAATAGAAATTACGGCCGTAAATATATTTAAAGTAGTTTGTTACTTAGTTTCATTGATATATATATGTTACTATATGCTTAGTTTTGTGTTTTGAGCTTATCATAGAGTATGTCTAACAATACCTAAATATAAACATAAATGTGCAGTGAAGCGTGCACGAGCTGTTAAAAAATATGCTCAGTACTTACATTATTTCTAAGCTGTATATTTTCCCTTTTAGTTTACTTCAGTATGGACTGTCGTAAAACATTTTGAAAGCTAGGTCATCCTAACTATTTCCGTCACTGAGATCCGGCAAGCATTTACCTGATCATCATCAGACCTTCAGAATGTATTATGTATAATATCGTAACACTTAATGCTAAATAAGATAACTGGTGAAACTCATCATTGTTACTATTTTATTATAAAACTTGTATTAAGGTCTCTCAGAGAACGAATAAAAAATAGGCAAAAACAATGGACAACACTGCAACACATCTGTGTTTTTGCCTAATCTTTAGATTATTTTGTTATAGTATGGTCGTTTGTCGGTAGTTGGTGGTAAAGTAACAAATACTAGGAGAGAGGCAATACCATCAAGGTCATCGGGCAATGTAATGCCCTTAAGAGATTATTATACTTCAGCGAGTCCATGCTAGCTTCATAAAAGAAATCAAAGTGAGATCAATTGAAGAAAATCATTTATTGTAATTTTTCAGTTTTAGCATAGCTATTTGACAAATGAAATATATTATGTAAATATGACCTCCATCGGTCAAGTCGTTCAGAAGTTACACGATCAATAATAGATGCATGATTATATAAGAGGTATATAAAGATATTTCATGTACTGGCTCAGATATTACAATACTCTAGTAGTTCTGGTATCCGCAAATGCTTTCATACTTTAAGAGGATATAAATTGTATCTTGAAGGTTAACAAAACAGGTTAAATTACATTACACACATTGTTTTGACATTCCGAATATCAGCACAAGCTCTGAGACTTGATGGTTAAAGATAGAATACAATAACGACATTGTAAAGTTGTAGCCTTAGCTGACAAAACATGTAGGTATGAATAATTATGCTCTAGTGTGATCTTACGAGGACCTGGAGCCCCCCTTCGGTGCCGAAGATGACCGCTCCAGTGGTTTTAGCCGGTAGGAGTCCGGCATACCCCTTCACCCTTCCCCGGGGTGAAGGAAGTTCCATGTAGAATTTCCACTGGGCATCAATAATAAAAAAAAGGTATGTATAATTATGGCAAAATATACGTCTATTTTCTTTTATTTAAATCTAGAACTTCGTGTACGAATTACGAAATGAAATTATCATTATTTTCATTAATTCATACAGGTATTTATAGTACCGCCTTGATATTTTTAAACATACCTAATATCATGTTTATGATAAATTATGCTCAATATAAAAGAGGTTATTATAAGTAAAAAATAAAAATAATTAGGTAGTCCACCAAACTGGCGTCAACCATCATTATTCATTTTCCAGTAAAGTCATTACGATTATAAGTAACAAAAACAAATTTTCATGTAAAAAATATTTGAATGATTACTTGAGATAAGTTATTTCTGACATATTAATTGTGGCCCTAAAATAGCAGGTTGCAATGGCCTAGTTACCGTTTCGTGATTGTTAGAACTATTTAATAAGTGCCTTGAATCAGCGAGCATTACATAATTGTATGTGGAATTCATGTCTGTAAACGCACCCACGACACAGGGGAAATCCTAGTGTGCGGCAAAGTTTATTAGAAAAAAAGATATGGAGAAAATCATACCTATATCTAAAAATGAGAGATCTGCATAAGACCCTTAAAACATTGGACCGATTTCACTGCATTGTCACATGAACCTAAAATTTTTCGAAATAAATTACTACTCACCTTACCTACTTACTTACAGCTTATAGACCCAAAACTGATCCCAAAACAAACAGGCATAGACCAGGAAAATCATGTTGCAGCCAGTCTCTAAATCACACAGAGCACATCGAAGATAGTTTTGAGTTGGGGATGGTGACAGGTGCTGTATTTGTGGATTTATCTGCAGCTTTCGACACGGTCAACGTAAAACGCCTGCTGTGAAAATAAAAGGACCTAACGACAGACAGTCCTGTCTGTCGGTAGGTTTGTCAAATTCCTAAAATAATTTCTCCATAATCCACCGCTTCGAAGTCAATCTCTTCTCGGGGAAAAGTCGCTGGCGCTTTCAAAAAATGGTATGCCACAAGGTTCTGGTTCTTCTACATTTCAACATATACACCATTGATCAACCATCATCCTCCAACATTTCCCGTTTCCTAGACGCGGATGACTTAGTATCCACGTTACAGGCCCGGTCTTTTGAATAAGTTGAGGCAAACTTCATAAAAGCATTTGATCACCTAAGCTTTTACTTTAAGGCTAATGCTTTCAAACCGAATCCTTTATAAACACAGAATTGCATCTTTCATCTACGTAATAGGGACGCAGACCATCAGCTGAAAATCTCATGGCAGGGAGCTCCTATAGAACACACTAACTGTCCGAGATACCATGAAATTTACTTGGACAGATCCCTAACCTACAAACAGAATTGCCAATCTGTGGAGCAGAAAGTTAATGCCCAGAACAACCTCTTAAGAAGGCTCGCTCGCTTCGGAGTTAGGTTGGCCGTAGCAAAGACAACATGTCTCGGTGGGGTTTCTCCAGCGGGTCAATCTTATGCTGTGGGCGTAGTGCCGTGGAGGATATGGCGCATATGTTGTCATGTCCCACGTGCCCTGACACCTGCACGCAGCTTGATCTCATGGCCATTAGAGTAATTGCAGTGAGTGTAGGAAGAAAAGAAGAAGGAACTTTGGATATATAGTCAGGGAAGAGGAACATAACCAAACCATAACCAAAAACATCACGTTTAAAAGCTGGTATATAAATAAATGTATCATCGGAATTACTTATCAGGTTAGATCCTATTTTAGCGCACAAATCTGACTTATGTTGGATAAAAATAGTAGAAAATGTCTTCTTCTTCTTCTCCTCTTAGATTATGGCTTCTGCAGAGTATCTTTCACAATTTCGCCAATGTATGTTTATAATGTATAAGGCAACGTCGTACGGTGTTTAGACTAATGAATCTTTACGTATTCATAAAATATACCTCAAAAATGAAAAAAATCTATAAAATATGTGGGCAACGTCGTACGGTTTTCAATTGTTTTTTTTTCAACCTGAAGTCTGAAAAGCCTAGAAAATGTCAATAAGTCATGTCATGAAATGTCAATGTTATCTATGCATGGAAGACTGACAGCTAGAGAACCTTTAGTTTTAAAAAATAACACTAGCGAAGTCATCAGAGCTAATGATGCGTCTTTGCATGTTCATTTTATACTGAGCAAGCAGAGTAACAGCACTATGAATTATGTAGATTACATAAGACAAACGTGCCAAATATCGCAGTAAATATATATCTACATTAAGCCTATTTAAAACACTTAAGGCTCAGGCACCTTCTTTCCGAGCACATATTAGTTAAAAAGGTACCAATACCGTTCTGTTTACATAAGTACTATAATAAAACTTCTGCTGGCACGCACCAAGTAACTATGTTGCCTTAAATTTGTTAAAACTTTTAGAACGCGGCGGGGGGAAATGAATTGGATTGATATATACCAGGAGAGTCAATACCATGATTAAAAAAAATCATTTGAAAAGTGTTAATTAATCTTTTTGATACAAAGATAACCTTTTTGATACAAATATGTATGTACTTGTGTATGTGACTCTTTGTTCCCTAATGTACACACAACACCTGACTGAGGCCCTAGCAAAAGTTGAGTAAGCGTTTCACGGATATTATTATTTTCGTACTCATCTTCTAAAAACATTTTTGCGAAGCTTATTTCTACAACGCCTAATAGTCCAACAGTGAACGTTAAAGAGCTATTAAACCGATGGGTTATTTGATAGATGGGCTATTTCATTCAACATTCATATGTCCACGCTCCCGGAAGACCGAATGAAGCAGCTTTGTCACTTATTCCTTCCCATTGATACACAAAAAGATTATCATAAGGAGATCTATTAAGAAGCTGCAGGGTTGCTTGTGGCAAGCTGTACGTGAGTGGCGACACTGCGTACCCGAATGCCTCAGAGAGTCGATCAGGACCTCGTCTCCGGCTTACCTTTATTGGTCGGCTGGAATGGAACCCGACACCCGAGTCACTCACACCGGTATCGCTTCATGTCGCCAGTAGTGATAGCCACTTAGGGGGCCTATCTTGTGAGTAGCTAGTCACTATCTGCCACAGAATTACACTATACAGGTTGAAAGGCCGACGCCACGGCTTGTTCCCGTTTTCCTTTAAATTTTAGTTCCATCTAACACCCAAGGTATATTGGCTTATTGTTATAGTTTCATCTCATACAATATTCCCACATAACCGGGTACAATCCCTGACTTCGTTCCACCCCAGGGTTTAAACTTTAGACATTACTGTATTCCGGTTAGAAGGGCACTGTAGCTAGTGAACAGGCGTGATGCTTACAGCAAGGCAAATGACATAGTCGGCTCGTAACCAAGTTGAATAATAACAAAAAACTCAATCGTAAAAGTAAAGTCCAAGACCGTACGCTCTGGTCTCTGGAGAGTCTCTCTATCCGTGTATATAAGATACTGATTCTACAGTAGGCTCAACACTGCGGGTAGCCCTTGAATTCAAGTTGCCCAAAACTAAACATTGTGGAAGTGTATGGGAGAGGCCTATGATATCCAGAAATGTATATCTTTGCGCTGATATGGGCAATAGAATATCTACGAATTAGGTAACCAAGAAGTTGAGAGTATCATAACATAACACGCTAAAATATCGAGAAGCAATTACACCGACTCATGCGAAAAGAAATTTGAGAGCCAGCATGTGACTTGAGTTACACATGAATGCAGGATTCTGAGCCCCCACACGAGGATACAGATACACATCTGTCTGAATTATCTGTGACTGCGCAGCATTGCATTTATGTAGAATAATAATTGAATGCATTTATCTTGCTACAATGCTCGCGACATGTTCTTGGCAATGGTGCTATATCTTAGCTCGTTATTCACTGTCGCCTGATTTGTCACTGTACGGTGTGTGTAAATTACAAAGATTAATTTTTAAACACGGTTTTAGCCCTTCCTCTGAATTCTCGGTATTTAGGGTTTACAATTATAAAACCATTATGATGAATAGGGTAATGTATAAACTTTAAAATGTGACTCATGTCTATTTATAGATTACTAAGTATTCGTTATCAATGCCGGACCTTTACATACATAAGAACATCAATGTTTATGGGTTCCAAACATTCGAAGGCAAAAACAGCGAATATCACTCATGTGTCTGTCTGTCCGTCTGTCACAGCCAATTTGCTCCAAATCTACTAAACCGATTAACTTGAAATTAGGTACACATATGAACTTTTGCGACCCAAACAAGTACGTGTAACGTAAATAACGGAATTTTGAATGAGGGGGGGGCGCACTTTTGGGGACCAATATAAAAATTAAAAATAAAGATTTTAGTTTAAACCATATAGTCAAAATCTCAGTTATTGAAACAAATATAAATAATAGCTCTTTACCTTTAGAAAGTAACGGGGTTTATGCATGTAAGATTTATGTCTGTAAATTGTATCCACGACACAGGAGAAATCGAAGAATCATTATAAGAAATAAACTTTAAATGCTCGAATTATCTCTGGCAAGGAAGACGAAGTAATGTTGTTGTTAGGACCCATTTCTCACAAAAAAATAGTGTAAGCAGAACCGGTTTTTAGATTATCAAAGTTTAGACCCGGTAAACGATGTGCGGATAGAATAAGGAACAAAATATTTGTCCATAAAGATGGGTTACCGTAACCTATGAACGCTTGTAACATCAGAGGTGTCACTCACTCGTGGTCGACCTTGTAAGAATCTTTATTACAATATATTTATTTAATTACGAATTGTAATGCCTCCTAGGACTAGTTCTTCGTGGCACTACACGCTACGCTCGTCACCTCACGACATTAGGTACTTAGTTTCATATGTCCAGTGATTTCAATAACTACAGTACTCTTAAAACCGGAAAACAGTAGATAATGTCTTAAGTTTAAACAGTAGTTTTTTTTATTATTGGTCCCCCGTGGAAATTCGTCATGAACTTCCTCCGCCCCGGGGAAAGGGTGAAGGGGCATGCCGGACTCCTACCGTCTAAAACCACCGGAGTGGTCATCCACGGCACCGAAGGGAGGCTCCAGGTACTCGAATAATCCCCATCTAGAGCCAACCGTTGGTGCCATGCCTTTTGGCACATCTCGGAGGGGATGACTGTAAAGCGGTCATCCCGTCTAGCTGAGGGAAGGTGACTGTAAAAAGGCCACCCCCCCAGGCATCTCTCGAGGGGATTGTAAAAAAAACCCCCGAAGCCTCGCTATGCGCTGTGCTGTGCACACAGCGGTACGTGACCACACCGCTGTATCCCGGGGGTGGTTCGGTACGAGCACGTACATTTCCCGACCCCCATGGCCCCCTGCCATATAAAGACGACAGGGGGCTCTAGCTTGTTGGACACGGGCGCCGCGGTGGTTGTTACCCCGGCTCCGTGTCCTCCTCCTCCGAGCGGGATCGGCCCTCTCCTAATCCTGCTCTGCGACCTCTTTCTAGAGCATTACACTCTCACAGAAGGAGACCACAGCACTCCAATTTTCTTGCTCTGCCAACATAGCCGACACTACTGCTGACAAAGAGAGATCTTGCCCGATCCGATCGACCAGGATCCGCCACCCGGCAGTCCACGTAGGGCACTTTCCGAGCATGGGCTGTGCGATATCCTGATCTTCTCCACAATGGTGGCATTCTGCCGTGACCTCGCGTCCTATCCTGTGCAAGTATGCACCGACACAACCGTGTAGTATTTACCATCTTAATCTATTTCGAGGTTTTCTACAACTTCTTCGCAAATTGTTTGTTTTATTCGAATTTATTACTTCACTCAAACGTCAATATCGATTTTTATCATCATCATCGTCATGTCATGTAATTACTAAGAATAGGCTAAGCTTGTTTTGTTACGGGTTGGCGATCTCAGTTGAGTCGTTAATGTACTCGAAGGACGCTGCTGCCCACGCTCCAGCTAATCCCATAGTTGCCTTTTACGACACCCACGGCATAAAATGCGTTGGTGCTATTCCTAGCCGGTGCCGGCCAGCCGTGCATGGCACCAAACGGCGATTTTTATAGAAGCTGCTATTTATGATAAAGTAATGAATTTTCGTGTTTTAATATCGATGTTTAGCTTTTTTTTAACGTGGGGAAATCCTCTTGGACTTCCTCCGCCTTGGGAAGGGCGGAGGGGCATGCCGGGATCAAACCGGCTAAAACTGGTGTCCTTCTTCTTACCTCTAGCCGGGGGTGAGCTGTACGCTTTTCTGCATGGGACCGCTCCCCCGGCAGGTATCGGCCCGTCAATGATTGACGGGCCCGTTCTGTGTGCTACCTTGTTGGCCGCACCTATCCTTCGGAGAGGCGCGCCGCCATCTCGGGCCTGTTTCTGTTCGGCGAACCAGGGGCGGTCCGTCGCCCGCAGGCCGCTCCTCATGGTGGCCGGAGGTCGTCCAACGCCCTACCCCGGCGCCCACACCCGGTGTGTCTTCTGCGGAGGGGATCGGAGATCTCCCTCCGTCCCCACTCTGCCACCTCCTTTGCTTGCATCACTTCCTCGCAAAAGGAGGCGACGGCATCCCACGCGCTCTCGCTCCGGACGATGGACTGAACCACGGCCGGAAGCGAGAGGTCACCCCCTTCGACCACCACGACGAGGTCACGGCGCTGCGCTGCCTAAGCTGGGCACTCCTCCAACGTGTGCTGCGCCGTGTCCTCCGGGCAGTCCCCACAGTGATGATAACCAGGCGTCTCTTCTCGGCCTATTCGACACAGGTACTTCCCGAAACACCCATGGTTCGAGAGTACCTGCGTCATCCGGTAGGTGAGGGCGCCACTCGGGGGTCCCGGGTGCGCAGATTGGGGAGTCGGCGTGCTCACACCGAGCGACCCCCGGGAAGACGGCGGCGCGCACGTGGTCACGTGCCGCCGTGTGCGCAGCACAGCGCAAAGCGAGGCTTGGGAGGATCCTTTACAATCCTCCCCGAGAAGTGCCTGGGGGGCGACCTTTTTTACAGTTGCCTTCCCTCCGCTAGAGGGGGTGACCGCTTTACAGTCATCCCCTCCGTGATGTGCCTAAAGGCGTGGCACCAATGGGCGGCTCGAGTGTGATCTTACGAGGACCTGGAGCCCCCCTTCGGTGCCGAAGATGACCGCTCCAGTGGTTTTAGCCGGTAGGAGTCCGGCATACCCCTTAGCCCTTCCCCAGGGTGAAGGAAGTTCCATGTAGAATTTCCACTGGACATCTATAAAAAAAAAAGGTGAGGGCGCCATGCCGCCTCTCCAGCCATTCCTCCATTACCGGTCTTACCGCCGCTATCGCGGCGTGCCCTACATACTGTTAGACCTGAAATATTTGCATTGGCCGTATTTATTTTAAATTGGTATTCGTTGTTGTTATAATTATTAAGGTTATGTGCTTAGCTGCCGCTTCTAATAAAATCACTGTTTCGGAGATTTTAATACAGACAAAAAATGGAACGAAAGGCATGTTATTTATATTTATAAATAACTGTAGGGGCGTATATGAATACGCAAAAAACTAATTACATTCCCTAAAAATGAGTTAAATAAATAGCATAGGTATTGACCAAATCTTCATTTTTTCAATTCAGTTCACACAATAACTATTTGTTATTACCTGGTATTAACCACCTGCTACCACGACTAATTCATAATTTATTATTTAAATACCGTGTATTAGGATTTTAAAGTTTTTTTGGCGTATGGAAGAACCCTGAAAAATATAGCGTCAAGTCGCGTTAAAATTTATGGGTATCATATGATAAAAAATTGTGTTGTGATGGCCCGGAGGTTTACGGACTCGGTTTGTACGCGTACCAAATTGACGTTTTCAATGTCATTCGAGTTAGTTAGTTAATCTAAGACAGCCTTTTACCAGAATGGAAATATTAACAGTGATGCGACTCTTTTGATGTCGCGCGAAACGCTGACTGCGTCTGAATGGAACGTTGACCATAGGGCTGCTACTTACACAAAATAAATAAAACATATTCTATGAGAAATGAAATGGTTTAATATAAAAATATTGATTACAAATGTGCGACAAATACTTGCGACATTTTGATTTAAGCTTCCTATTATTTTATAAAGGGATCGGCAGCAGCGTCCCTTCTGTGGAAAAGTAACCATACTGCGCACACCAACCCGTCTGCCATGCGTAGTGAGCATTGGCAAATACCCAACAAATACAAAGGCGACACAATTGTGGAAACCTATGGGGGAGACCTTTGTTCAGCAGTGGACTTATAAATGGCTGATATTATGATGATAAAATGTACCAATTACTACCAAAACTGTAAATATTTTCATTTTTATTTTGTGCATTATAAATAATTGTCCCCAGGAAAAGGTAATCCATTGGCACGTTAACCTACTGTGACAGTCATTATTGGGTCCAGCTTTATCTGATGTGCAATCAGTACCTTTTTTTTATTGGTGTCCAGTGGAAATTCTACATGAACTCGCTTCGCTCCGGGGAAGGGCGAAGGGGATGCCGGACTCCTACCGGCTAAAACCACTGGAGCGGTTATCTTCGGCACCGAAGGGGGGCTCTAGGTCCTCGTAAGATAGAGAGCCGTCCATTGGTGCTACGCCCTTAGGCACATCATGGAGGGGATGGCTGTAAAGCGGTCACCCCCTCTAGCAGAGTGAAGGCGACTGTAGAAAGGTCGCCTTCCACACACTCGGGGAGGATTGTAAAGGATCCCCACAAGCTCACCGTGCGCTGTGCTGCGCACACGGTGGCACGTGATCACATGCGCGCCGCCGTCTTTCCAGGGGTCACTCGGTGTGAGCACGCAGACAATCTACGCGCCCGTGACCCCCGAGCCCCCCACCATGTAGTGACGGCACGGGCTCAAGCGTGTTGGACCTAGGTTGTTACCCCAGCGCCGTCTCGTCCTTCTCCGTGCGGGATAAGCCCTCTCCCGATCCCGCTCTGCAGTCTCCTTCTGGAGCATGATGCTCTCGCAGAAGGAGACCACTGCACTCCAATTTTCATGCTCTGCAAACATAGCCAACACTACTGCCGGCAGAGAGAGCCCGATCCGATCGCCTAGGACCCGCCGGTCGGCGTGCAATCAGTACCTTTATTTGAATTGCAATCTGTGTTTTAGTAAAACAATATTTAATGACTATATTATTTGGTTCTAAAACGCACAATTATTCCGTTACACACATATTTATTTTCGGACTGAATGCGTTATGTTACGGGAACCTTATTTTAGGATAATTTAATTCAATGAGAGGTAATTTATTTTTCACTTGGCACTTAGTATTTATTTTGGTGAAACATTTAAATTGTACCCTTAATTTAATTCAAATGCACCTTAAAAGATGTACGTACAACAAATTTGTTGGTATTTTATAAGTTTTTCTGACTTGTGTAAAAAAGTTTTCTTACATTTCTTACAGATATTTTTAAATTACTCTTACGATAATTGGCTAAAGAAACATTTTGACGGATTTATTTCTGTTGATCAAAACCAGATGTTTAACAATAAATATAAAAATGCGCATAAACTTCAGATTTAGATAACATAATCTGAAGTTTATGCGCATTTTTATGTCGTACCTAACTAAATTATACACTAATTGTCTCGTATGAAATTATACACTAATTGAATAAATTATTTAATAATATTAAATAGAAAATTCTAAATTAAGGTAGGTACGTACATAGCAAAAATATTTGCTACAACTACAATATTTAATTCATTATCATCATCATTTCAGCCGAAAAACGTCCACTGGACTGGACGTTTAGTGCACTGTCAGAAGATTGCCCCAACGACCGGCATGGTTTTGTGTTGTGGGCCCACGCCATGGCCACACTTGGCAGACGGGTTCGCGATCGGATTTGAGTTATAAATGTACTCGACGGATGCTGCTGCCCATCCTCTGGCTAATCCCATAGTCGCCTTTTACGATACCCACGGGATAAGATCGGGTGGTGTTTTTTTAAGCCGTCACCACACGACAAACATATTATGAAACTATATAACTGCATCAGTGGTTTTTTCTGCGCAGTTCCGTACATCTTTAAAGGTACAATTTGAATGTTCACCAAAATAAATACGAAGTGCCAAGTGAAAAATACATTGCCTCTAATTTAATTAAATTGATAGTAAAGTTCCCATAACATAGCGCATTCAGTCCGAAAATAAATATGCGTTTAACGGAATAATTGTGCGTTTTAGAACCATCGTATGCTCATTAAATATTGTTTTACTAAAATACAGATTGCAATTCAAATATAGGTACTGATTGCACGCCGAACGGCGGGTCCTAGGCGATCGGATCGGGCTCTCTCTGTCGGCAGTAGTGTTGGCTATATTGGCAGAGCATGAAAATTGGAGTGCGGTGGTCTCCTTCTGCGAGAGCGTCATACTCCAGAAGGAGACTGCAGAGCGGGATCGGGGGAGAAGGACGAGACGGCACCGGGGTAACAACTATCCCGGCACCTAGGTCCAACACGCCTGAGCCCCCTGCCGTCACTACATGGGTGGGGGGCCCTCGGGGGTCGCGGGCGCGTGGATTGGGGAGTCTGCGTGATCACACCGAGCGACCCCCGGGAAGACGGCGGCGCGCACGTGGCCATGTGCTGCCGTGTGCGCAGCACAGCGCACGGTGAGGCTTGGGGGGATCCTTTGCAATCCTCCCCGAGAAGTGCCTGGAGGGCGACCTTTCTACAGTCGCCTTCCCTCTGCTGGAGGGGGTGACCGCTTTACAGCAATCCCCTCCATGATGTGTCTAAGGGCGTGGCACCAATGGGCGGCTCTAGTGTGATCATACGAGGACCTTTGGTGCCGAAGATAACCGCTCCAGTGGTTTTAGCCGGTAGGAGTCCGGCATTCCCCTTCGCCCTACTCCGGAGCGAAGCAAGTTCATGTAGAATATCCACTGGACACCAATAAAAAAAAAGGTACTGATTGCACATCAGACAAAGCTGGACGCAATAATCACTGCCACAGTAGGTTAAGGTTCCAATGGATTACCTTTTCCTACGGGAAATGATTTATAATGCACAAAATGAAAATGAAAATATTTACAGTTTTGGTAGTACAATTGGTACATTTCATCATCATAATATCAGCCATTTATAAGTCAACTGCTGAACAAAGGCCTCCCCCATAGATGTCCACAATTGTGTCATCTTTTTGGGGGTATTTGTTGGATATTTGCCAATACTCACCACGCTTGGCAGACGAGTTGGTGAGCGCAGTATGGTTACTTTTCCACAGAAGGGATGCTGCTGCCCATCCATGGTTTAGAGTCCCTTAGTCGCCTTGTACTACATCCACGGCAACAGATGGAGTGGTGCTATATTCTTAATCCGGACACCACACGGAACATTACAATTACATTTCTGGTAAGCGTTTAAATACAAGTCTTAAATTACTTAATGTGAATAGTTATTTAGCATTACGTAACATGAATCGAAACTTAAGAAAATAAGTTAATTGGGCAATATTTTATTATAATAAAATGCGATCGTAGGTTCGTAATTACAAATTCAATACATATCTACCGACATTACAAGAAAAGGTACCAAACATAGACTACTAAGAGAACTGACAATACATATTTGGACAACACATGATATTAAAGTATAATGTTGATCTAGCAGTAGTTATCACCTTGGTTTATATTAATACAAACAACTCAGGCAAAACCGCAAAATAATTTAAACAACAAATGGGAGGATTTTAAATATGTATACGACCTTGCAAAATGTGTTCTGGGTACAGGTTTTTGTTGAAACATGGCTTAAACTGGTATATATGTTAATCAACATGTCCATTGTATATTATGTTCTGAATATAAAAATGATTAAACTAGTCATACCTTCATGATAAACTATTTTTTTAGTCTTTAATATGTAGTCCCTTCGGTGCCGAAGATGGCCGCTCCAGTGGTTTTTGCCAGTAGAAATTCGGCCCCTTCGCCCTCCCCGGGACGAAGGAAATTCGGGATAAATTTCCACTGGGGACTGATAAAAAGTAAAAAACGGTAGTTATATACATTTGATTACTTACTTACATAAAATGCTGCGATTTAGGTACATCTTTTCAACTCTTAAGTATTTCTTGTAATTTAGTAGTTATATCTACTAAATAAAAAATCAATTTGGTATTTGCTAAGACCTGATTGAAGCTAATTAAGGGCACGTTGCAGACGTGCAGGCTCACGCCTTAGCGAATACCAAACTGGGTTGTCACCGTTATTTCAAATCTGTAATCAAGGATGTATGGATGTTGGAGCTTAGGGAATTGTACTGCCAGGCTCGTCGCGTGCGTCGAGCGCTTCCCTGTCAAACTATGCGAGGGAATGACGGTACATTGGATCTACACACACACACCAAAACATCAGTAGTTCTGTATGCGTGATTCTATAGATAAAGCCACTGTCTGAATGTGGCCCGCGTACTAAGCCACCCATCTTTCCCTATTCCCAGGCCATCGTTTATGATAAACAAACCGTTCCCCGTCCGCTAAGTTAGGCGTAAATTAAAAAGTGAGTGTGATCTTTTTTAGGTGTCCTATTTCACGACACAATGCATCTGTTGAGGCATTTGAGCGTGATAGATAGAACCTCAAACATTCCAACAATTTATTCTTGCACAGTAAAATTATATTTATTTAACAAGCTGGTGACGTGTGCCTGACCTGCACAAAATTATGTTTGGTAGGTTCTTACATTTTTTCTAAGCTGTTTAGTTAGGCTTTTAAATTACTTTAGAATTTCATTTGATGGCATTTCTTAAAACCATCATGAGATCCCATAAGCATTTTCCTGGTTATTATCAAACCTTCAGAATTTATCACGTAGCAGCAACCATGCTAAATATGATAAATGTTTAAAACTAGGTCATCCTAACTAGTTCCGTTACCGAGATCTGGTAAGCATTTGCCTGGTCATCATCATATCGTCAGGATGTATTATGTATAATGTAGTAACACTAAATGCTAAATAAGATAACTGGTGAAACTTATCACCGTAACTATTTCATTATAAAAAAATGTATTAGTTCTCAGACCGAATGAAATAGGCAAAAACAATGGCAACACATTCGTATTTTTGCCTGATCTTCAGATCCTTTTGATGTAGTATGGTCGTTTATCGGTAGTTGGCGGTAAAGTAACAAATAGTGTGCTAACAGAGGCCAAATCATCAAGTTCATTGGGCAATGTAATGCCCTTTAGTTGTCAATGTACTCGAAGGACGCTGCTGCCCATCTTCCGGCTAATCCCTTACGCATCTTACTGATAATTAGGTACCATGTAACAGCCAGTCACAACATAAACATAGTCCGACCGTCATAGTACTGAAATTACTAGAATACTTGATCATATCGGCCATTTATACGTCCACTGCTGAACAAAGGCCTCCCCCATAGATTTTCACAACTGTGTCATCATTCTGGGGGGTATTTGCCAATACTCACCACGCTTGGCAGGCGGGTTGGTGAGCGCAGTATGGCTACCGTGTCATAGAAGGGACGCTGCTGCCCATCCCTCTGGTTTAGATTCCCTTAGTCGCCTATTACGACATCCACGGGAGGAGATGGAGTGGTGCTATATTCTTAATCCGGACACCACACGGAATTTCTCTATTAAAAATAACATTAATATCATTATTATGGGTAAATGTTACAGTGCGTCGGCAAGTCTTTATTAATATTAGAATTGCAGATCTACTGCTAAGTTAAGTAGGTACAAATGTTACCTTGTATCTATATTATAAAATAAACAAATTAACGTCGTCGCCAGGACTGTATATGTCTTGGTAGACAAACATATGATTCAAGTAATTAGACTAGAATTACATTCTTTATTACACTAATTGTGGGTAATAATAGATTAATTAAAGTTCTGCAAAAATGGTTAATTCATGGTTAGTTAATTAAGACAGATAATATCAGTGTTGTTTTGAGTTCGACAGAAGAACAGCTGCAGATTCTGGAAAATACCAAATGACTAAACACCTATACGTACCTACATTACAGCTTGCTTTTAAACTGGGTAGGTAATTAACTAGCAGGTACTATAATTAGACTTAGATTCGTTATAGCTGCAAAAAAATGTCTGGAACTTTATTAAGTACCTTTTTAGTCATTATATCGGTTATACAATGTCCACTACTGAACAAAGGCCTCCCCCATAGATTTCCACAATTGTGTTATCATATTGGGAGGAATTTGACAGTACTCACCACGATTGGCAGGCGGGTTGGTGAGCGCAGAATGGCTACTGTTCTACAGAAGGGACGCTGCTGCCCATCCCTCGGGTTTAGAGTCCCTTTAACCTTTAACCTTGCATCTAAGAGGGAAGTGTGTGCTATTGATGAATTTCTATATATTGCTCAATAACAGGATTGATAACGGCATTCGTTTCATCTTCGGATTGCGTAAGTACGACCGCATTTCTTCCTACCGTGGCTACCGTCAGAGGAGAGTCGTCAGATCACTCTATTTGCTTTTCACTATTATAAACGATCTTTGTGCTCCTAATTATCTTAAAATTCTATCTCTAATAATCTTATATCTCAATTCAACTTTTGGGTAGCTCCCACGGTATGACCGACTTCGTGCTTTTCGTTGGTTTTCGTTCGTTTGCGTGCTCGTGAAAATTTAATTCTTCGCATTCCATCCCACCATAAAGGGTTTATTTCATTATCATAACTATGTAATATAATATATAATCTATTTTTATATTAGTATATATTCCTTTTTCTTTTAGTGAAACTTTTTTTGGGACGGTGTGAATTGGATTTTATGAAACGAAAACGTGTAACGAAAGAGAGACAACTATAAATGTATTTATAGGGTTTAGGCTGTGAGAGAATGAGATAAAACACATGTCTATTTAGTTTCCCTGTTCCTGTATGTAATGGTAGGTCGCTTACAACCTACGAATTAATTCTGATAAAACCAAATGTTTAAAATTTTCATTGCCTAATACACCAAGTGTCCAAGTGGGACTAAAATTTATTCTTGAAGGTACTCAACTTGGAACTGTTGATGAAACTGTAGTTATAGGAATAACCATCGACTCTAAATTGCAATGGAGTGCCCACATCAAAGCTTTATCGGGTAGGCTAAACTCTGTTGCATTTGCTGTTCGGAAAATTAAGCAGCTGACTGATGTAGCTACGGTCAGGTTAGTTTACTTTGCATATTTCCACAGCATTATGTCTTATGGCATTATTTTGTGAGAATCAGCGGCCGACGTAGATATTATAATATTACAAAAAAGGGCCATCCACGCGATCTACAATATGGGCCCTCGCGAGTCTTTTAGAATCACATTTAAAGAAATTAACATACATACACTGCCGTCACTCTATATCTTTGAAAATATTTTATGTCTCCGCAAAATTCTGCACAAGTATTATAAAAGAAGCGATTTTCATGACATAAATATACAGCATAAACATAAAATAGTAGTACTCAAATTTAGATTAGCTAAAACGAATAATTCATTCCTAGGGAATAGTATACATTTCTATAACAAGCTGCCCAAATCTCAAGAAAAGCGAGGGAAAGTTTATACCCCGTATTAAACGTGTTCTTATTGAAAAAGCTTATTATAAAGCTATAGATTACGTTGACGACAGGGATGTTTGGCACTGATTCTATCTACAGCACAGGTGTCTTCCCTAGTAGCTTATTGACAAAATATGTGTCTACCTATTAATTATTCTGAATTGTGAATCTTTTCCGTGAACCGTGTACCTTAACTTTTGACTTTTCTTATGTGAAAAATAATGGAAGAACAGAAAGAGTGGAGTCAAAATGTGGAATAGATGTGGGCCGAATAGAAAGAAAAGAAAGAAAGAAAAGAAAGAAAGAAAACACATTTATTCAGCACAAACATACTGATAGTACAGAACAGAAAGAAAATAGACATATTTTTAGGTAAATAAAATCAAATGTACCATTGGCCTGATCAACTCAGCATTTGCGGGGCATTAGGTACCCAGCGCTGATTTTCAGTTGGCACCCCTGCAGTGACACACGGACGGAGGGAACGTAATATTAATGTAAATAAAAATGTATACCAATAAGGAAGTGGCAAATAACATGAAATAAATATAGGTACATATTAAAAAGAAAAACAGAATATTTAGAGGGTCCAAAATTTATACATGATGTGTGTCAAATTAAAAATAAGGTTTATTGATTAGACTAAAATTTTGCTTTGAAATTAAATGGGTAGTTTTACTTATTTAAAACGTAGTGGTTACTTGCTCTGTGCTCATTACATTTTCGCTCGGCTTGACGGCAGGTCTATAATATTTCTTTGTAACGAAATTTAAGTGCAATATTTAAAATAATGATTTAAAGTAGTCATAATAAATAGTTAGCTAAATAAATAGTCAAAGTAATGCTTTGGGATTAGATTGAAACCATCAAAGACGCCATACATGACAGACCAATTTAAACTACGCCAGTACATTTGGACGAATGCGTATTGCGTGGACCAATACCATAGCATCACGTCAGCTCTGAATCAAATTAGTGCGGCTATTCTTGTGGTGCCTAACCCCTGAGACCAAATCTGTATCGTCATATTAACTCGTATCTATATATCTATATCTATCTAATGAAACTACTGATTATTAAAATTTATATACAGATCAATGATCCACATGACTCACGAAATAAAAACTATCAAATAAGAACTTTTTTTTCAGTAGCGTAGTGTAGTCAATGCTTACATTACTGCTACACTAGATGTTTGACCGAGCTTTGCTCGGTATTTTTTTATTTTTAAATTGTGTTTTCTGGAAATTATATTTAAGTACGAATTACTAATAAAATAATGAAATATGAATAATATTTTTCGATCTTACCGATAGAATAATAAAAAATATGAACTGGTTATTTAAAGAAAAAAATCATGAGTGCAATTAGTTTAATCTTATATTAGAAACAAATACTTAATTTTTTACAGTTTATCAATCAATTACGTAAGTATATATATATAGTATTATTATTCGCCAATAGATGTCTGGAAGAGTCATATTTTTCAGTTGAGACTACTCAAATTTAAAGATATAAGATTAAGAAAACTTGAACTTCAATATTTTGAGTTTAGCGCCATCTATGCGGCAGTAGTGGTACCACTAAGCACTCCATTGTCTCAAAATTAGACTACATAGCTAACCTCATAAAATAGTTCTTAGAGTATGTAACAGATGCTACTTCCCCAAATTAATTTTTTTGGACAAAGTATTTAATATTGAATGTCAGTGGTACCTAAACAAAATTATAATACTTCCATTATAATTAACTTTTATACTATAATGTGAAATAATACTTGACATTATAGTATAAAATGAACATGGTGTTATGCTCGATTATTAATATACCTGGATGACCGAGCTTAGCTCGGTATTTTCGTGTTACTTAACAACGCCATCTGCTGTTGTGTCGTTAAAGCAATTAGTTGCTCACAAAAAATAGTATTATTATTCGCCAATAGATGTCAGGAAGAGTCATATTTTTCAGTTGAGACTACTCAAACGCCTATAAAATCAAACGCCTATAAAATTACATTTTCTAAAAATGATTCCTAGCTAGATCGATTTATCGCCCCCGAAACCCCCTATATACAAAATTTTATGAAAATCGTTGGAGCCGATTCCGAGATTCTAATTACAAGAATTGCTCATTTAAAGAGATAAGATATGAACATACCTAATTAAACAGTTTTTATTACGTTATACGATGAGGTTTTGAGTAATTTAGACATAATTACACATAATGTGAACATATGTTTTGTTCTACTTGTGCAACCTTCACTTCACTTCAAGAAAACAAAGACTCACCGCATCGAGATTAATTCAGATTTTTATGTTACTATATCTGTTTATTTTTTAATTATTCTTATAGAATGTTGCATTGTGTCAGAAATATTACAATTAAAATACACACGCAACAGAATATTTACAATTATACTTTTAAGTCTTTTAAGTTTTGTCGCTTGAAGAAAAAAACACAACTAGAACCTTATAGTACTTTTTATTGTTTTTCAAAGTATTCACCATGTAGCTTAATACACTTTTCCATTCGCTCAAACCAGTTATTATAACATTTATTCCACTCTAAAGAGGGGGTGTTCAAAATGGCTGACTTGAAAGCATCGACTGCTTCTTCACCGGACTGGAACCTTTGACCACGAAGACTTTTCTTAATTTTAGGAAATGTAAAAAAATCGTTAGGGCTCAGGTCAGGACTGTATGGAGGATGGTCAAGAATTTCTACTTTTTCCTGCTTCAAATACTCAATCGTTTGACGAGCGCTGTGCGAGCTTGCGTTGTCGTGGTGCAGGATGATGCGTGGGTTTAAGTTAGATTTTCGAAGTTCGGCGATGACTTGTGGTAAACAAACTGTGGTATACCACTCTGCGTTAACCGTTCTACGATCTTCAAGTGCAATAGTCGCAACATGACCGGTTTTTCCAACGAACGTGGCCACCATCTTCTTTGAAGTGCTTCGAGAATGAAGAACTTTAGTCGGCTTTGGCTCATCTTGAAAGACCCAGATTGTGGATTGTTGTTTGGAATCAGGATCGTAGGCATTGATCTAAGATTCGTCACCACTGATGATGTCGTAGACGTGATTTGACTCTCCTCGGTTGAATCTTTGCAGAGTTTTCTTACACCATCTGACGCGGGCCGCCTTGTGGTCGTCGGAAAGCAGATGGAGTATCCAACGGCAAACTAGCTTTCTCACACCAAGCGCTTCATGCAAGATCTTCTGAATGGTTGTCCCTGAGATGCCTAATAGAGCCTCTATCTCTCGATACGTCACATGACGATCTTCGAGAATTAGTTGTCTCACAGCAATGATGTTATCTTCAGTGAAGGCGGATTTTGGGCGTCCTTCGCAAGATTTGTCACTAACATTAGTATGTCCACGCTGGAATTATAAATACCAGCGTTCGACAGTCCGCAGACATGGGGCTTCTTCAATGAACACAGATGTTAGCTCGTCAAAACACTGAAGCCGTGTCAGGCCTCTTCTAAAGTTGTAGAAAATTATTGCACGAACATTTTCCTTAGAAAGATTAATTTTCGTACGTAACCTGACAGATTCCAATCGACGCTGTGACCTAACAATAGCATTAATCCTAATACTTTCAACTGTTTTCGAGATTCAAATTTTAAACACATTCGAATATAGAACAGTTCCAAATTCAAAATTTCCGGGAAATATGGAAACGACAGAACTTAAAAGGCATGCCTAGTATTAATATATAATTATATTATTATATAAATACATCACAATAACATAAGCCACTACATTAATAATTATTCATTACCAATCATAATAGTAGGCAAATTCATTTTTAAAGCTTTCGCGAAAAATTTCGTAAAATTTCTAATCAAAAATATTACACATCCGTAGTAGTACACCCATTATGTTCCAGTTATCTTGCAGCAGTAATTCCATAAATTTAATTTAGTTGTTTAATTAAATATCCGTTTAGTTATGATTGTATATATGAGCTTGTTCGGTTTTTTGAAATAAACAGAACAAGCTTACCTTACTGTTATCGACTGTGTTGCACATTATCTCAGCATGCGCATCGGCCAAGTCGTTGTAATCAACTTCACAGTGAACAACATTATTTACGATTTAGATTAGTTAAAATATTGTCCAAGCAAGATTGCGAATTGTTGCGTATATGAGTAGTGGAGTTTATTAGGGGCCTGAAGTTATAACACTTCAACTTCATAAAATATATTTTTTTGCTCAGCCAAGAGGTCGATATTAAAATCTGTTTATCCAGCATAATCATGAATTTCTCAAGATTACTGTCATATGGACTATGATAGCAACAACATATAGAAACACCTGTTTGTATATCTTTATCATCACATCATTTTGGTGAAATATATACGTCCACTACTGAACAAAGGTCTTCTCATAGATTTCCACAACGATTTCCTCATGCTGCCTGCATCCAACGACTCCCAGCGACCTTCACCAGGGCGTCTGCTCACCATGTTTGAGGTTGTCCCCTGCTGCTTTTTGCCGGTGTGCGGTCTCCCCTCGAGATTTGCCCCAACGACCATCAGTTCTATGAGCAATGTGTCAAAAATACAAATAGAAAATCGCCGACAATTCCACAGTGCCTCTAGATTTCTATAGCCAAAAGAAAATTATTTCCTATAGCAATGGCAGTATTTGCAATCAATTAAAAACAACAACAACTTGATTTACAAAGCATACATACCAACTACTTACATTTTACAATTTCGAATTAGTAAATCCTAAATCAATTAAATGAAATACTGTTTGTTCCAAACAGACTTGATATAGTTATGATTTTAACATTAATGTTCACGTTAGAAAAAATGTTTTTTATCTATTTTCCAGCCAGCACATGGGTAAGCGTACCCGTCACAAACATAAATAATAATTAATAATATGTGAGTACATCACTATACGCATCACTCAAAGTTTAATACATTTGAGAAGTTACACTTTACGGTTATCAAATATAGTTATTTGATAACCATTAGATCGATGAAAATACAATAGGCATGTGATTAAATTATAAGATTAATTACAATAAATCACTTTCAAACGGATTACTTCGCGTATATTATAGATTTTTGTTTTTCCTGATGTATGCATACTTTGCAGCATATACACGATTAATCCGTTTAAAAGTGTTTTAGAATAATGTGTTATAATCGCGAAACCTAAGACATTTTTTAAGTCTAAGTAATAGATATTAAAATGTGACGTCTAATAAATTGTAAAAAAAGCTAATAGATACCTAAAGTATAAAACAATGGTGTTATAGATCAATGAAATTTTACATATAGACGCGCCATACACGAACTTTATGGCACTACAAAACGGCGCGCCGGCAGCCATTACACCGCGTAATAAAAATCAAACAAAATACTATATTTTATTTACAATACCGATGTACTTTACGCATTTATTTTTTATTTACAATATCGATTTATTTGTTTTGTTATGAAATAAAACTTACTTTTCTCTCACAATAACAGTATACTTCGTGCATCATCTATAAACACAGGATGGCATTATTTTTACGCAATATATTACTGAATTACGCTTATGTGATTCACGTTAAGCCTCGACACTGGTAGTTGCGCGACTAAGTGAACTCCGGGCAATTACCTTGCTTTCATGTGTCCATCATAGAGCGCGGGCAACGCATCTACACTTATAAAAACATGTTAGGCTATAGATGAAATTCTTTTAAATAAAATAATTATGAATGTGCAAATACCTACATTGCTCGTAGTCGTAGGGTTTAACCGGTCGACTACTGCACTAACTGCTCATGACCTTCCTTTACCGTGTCTCTCGTACATGAAATTTGCACGACATGATCCACAGACGTTTTCTGCTTTACTTTGTGCATATACGTGCATGTACGTTATCATCGTCATAACAGCCAAAGGCCGTCCACTGCTGAACAATGGCCTGCGCTATAGATTTCCGAATTTACCAGTACTCACCGCGCTTGACAGGTGGGTTGGTGTTTCTCACAGGATCCAGTTAACGAAACCAGCTTCATCAGTACCAGAACTCTACAGTACCAACCATGTCTACTACGCAATTTAATAATGGGCACAACTATGTTGCACCTAAATGTAAGGATATTTATTCAGAAAAGCTAATTCTAGAACATTTCTAAAACGTGCTTACGTGACTGCAGGCACGAAATCGTAATACTCAAAGGTTTTGCCTCATTGAGTCAAGTTTATAGTCTTAATAGTAGGTATATAATATATAGGTACTGCATATCTATACAAATAAATTAAATTGAAGTGTCTGTTTGTAATGTCAAAATAACAGCTTTTTACTAAATGCATATGAAAGTATATAGGGTACATATAACAAAAA
This sequence comes from Diloba caeruleocephala, assembly GCA_947459985.1. NCBI lineage: Eukaryota > Metazoa > Arthropoda > Insecta > Lepidoptera > Noctuidae > Diloba > Diloba caeruleocephala. The sequence goes on along the minus strand of OX381621.1, from coordinate 6,761,601 downwards.
AAAAACATTTTTAAATTTAATGTCTGTCTGATTGAATTGAAATGACTGGACTGATTTTGACGGGACTTTCACTGGCAGATAGCTGATGTTATAAGGAATAAGGTAGGCTACTTTTATTTTTAGAAAATAATTAGGTTACCGCGCAAAAAAATACCCTTGAAATCCGATATATTATATGTCAAGTGTCTATGTCGAAGTACTCTAATTTTTTTAAAAATGAAACGCGGGTGAAACCGCCAATCCCAGCTAGTCTAACATAACAATGGGCATGCGATTGTGCGTATTAGTTAATAATGCAGGTGTTCAGAGTATATTACATTATGTTTTTATCGCGACATGAAGTGACCTTAACGGCTGATCATGATACCATGCAAATTATAAACAAGTCTTAAAGCGTGTGAAATTAAATGAACTGCGGGGCTGCGGAGCTTTATTTGAAGAGCTTCTCGCAAACATTTCCAGGAAATGTGGCTGCTTAACCGCACAATTTCTGGCGAAGCTAAAAGACGACTCCAGCCAGGCTTTTAAGACTACATGCATGGGCTGGCGCGAGCTAGGGACGAGGGGGAGAGAAGGTTATTGAACGGGATGGTGTCGCGGCGACAGTTCTCCGCGGCGTCGGTAAGGCGGGCTCCTCGGCGGCGTGGGTGGTATACCGGTCTGTTAAGTGAACGAGACTGCGCGAGTCTCTTCGTGTGATCTGCGGTAATTTTGTCGTCAGGATCGATCAGTACGTGCCTCGGGCTGCGTACGCTACTGATACTGGAGGGTCGGTATTCGGCGGCCGATACTACGACGAGATTCGAATGGGTCTGGGTAAAGTAGATAAAGCGTTTCGACGGTTTTTTCTTGAATTGCTTGACGGTCGGCAAGTTCAAATCGATATGTAGGTAGTTGATCATTGCGTATGCATCCGTGGCTTGTACATGAAACGATTTTGGAGGGTTTGGAGTCTACGGGGTGGATAAGACTCAGCGTGTACGAAAGCAATACTGGCATGGGTCATGATTGGCCGAATGCAGGTGTTGTAAATTCTCATATTATTTCGATAATTTACTACGAGCATTTCGTAGGCAATGGATGCGCCCGAGTGCAAAGGCGGCGCTGGCACGCACCGTCTTTGTGTGCTCTCGGAAGGCCAAATTCTGTTGAGAGTCACTCCAGGAAAAGTTGCGTACGCTCTGAGGGCTGCGTTCTTTTCTGTCATCAGTGCAGGTACATCGTTAGGCAATTTCAAACGATTGTTTTCTACGCGGGACGACTCTAGTATCAGATAGAGGATTACTTTCTTCTTTTCGTTTGGATAGTGGCCTTCCTACCGCGGAGTTATTCAAGTCGCTCAAAGGCCTCCAACTTGGCTTAGTGACTGCCGTCTAATGATAACAACCGAGGCAGACGATATACGTGCTCTCCGAAACACGGAGCCTCTCACAGCTCAGGTCAAGTAGTACTATGCGATAATGTACTCATACGACCGCCGCAGTGAGTGGAAGTGGCTATGAGCGACATGACAGAGACTTATGAGACCACTTTTCTTTGGCGAAGTGTGCTCAAGATGTGTAAAAGGCTTTATGCCAAACCTAATATACTTACAACGATAAACGGCGTCGCGCGAATCTTAAAGTAAATTCTTTTCCAATTTCAAAAATGGAAAAATCATGTTCGGTTGTATAAAAACACGCGTTTATAACATTAAAAATAATTTAATATTAAACGACCTGTTTGTCGCTCGTCTAACAAATAGATCATGCAATAAAAACTGAATATAAAATTAAATAAAACAATATTTAGCAAAATTGAACGTAAGTACGGGTCTAAGTAGTAGAGTTTATATCTCGTCGAGTTTTACATGAATTTAAAAGGTTACTTGTTTTACAAGTAGACATAATAGGTTATAAAAATCCAACAATATAAGAGTTAAAAATAAAGCAAACATTTGCATAACAGAAAACATGATCCGCCATCCAACTGGATGTTTTGAGGCCAATAATCTAATAATGTGTGAATTGAATAGAAACTAAGGGCAATAAACTTTTATAATAAAATTATCTTCTTACAAAGCCTCTGTAGTCTAATAATCTCAAGGGTTTAAACTGCGCATTTTGTGGCCCTAGGTTTCTCATCTCGGGCCGGTTTATTGTAGGCACATACTTAATGAGGTTTTTCTAGAATAAAACATCAGTTTATATCTCGAAGTTGGATTCGTATCCTTGTTACCTTAACCTTTTATCCTGATACTCACATACGCTTAATAATACTTAGTTAACTAAGTACAGCACATTGACGCTAGTAAGCTAAGCGCTTTCTGAAAAACAGGCCCTTTTTTTATTGGTGTCCAGTGGAAATTCTTCATGAACTTCCTTCGCCCCGGGGAAGGGCGAAGGGGTATGCCGGGCTCCTACCGGCTAAAACCACTGGGGCGGTCATCTTCGGCACCTAAGGGAGGCTCCAGGTCCTCGTATGATCGGACCGTCGCCCTAACAGAAACAGGCCCGAGATGACGGCGCGCGTGTTTCGCGCGCGCCTCTCCGAAGGATAGGTGCGGCCAACAAGGCCGCACACAGAAGGGGCCCGACAATCATTGTCGGGCCGATACCTGCCGGGGGAGCGGTCTAATGCAAAAAACTGTAGAATTCACCCCCGGCTGGAGGTAAGAAGAAGGGCACCGTGGGGTTTTAGCCGGTTTGAGCCCGGCATGCCCCTCCGCCCTTCCCAAGGCGGAGGAAGTCCAAGAGGATTTCCCCGTATGATCACACTAGAGCCGCCCACTGGTGCCACGCCTATAGGCACATCTCGGAGAGAGTGACTGTAAAGTGGTCACCCCCCTTGGGAGCTTTCTGAGGGCCTAGCACCAGCACAAACAACTTCCGAGAAAGAAGTCGTATCGTAACGTTAATGTGAATAAATTTTGAATTGAAAATACTTGATACGCACATATTTTTGATTTAAACTGAAGACTTTATTCATGCCTGTATACGAGTATGATACCAATTGTACTTGTCGTATTAATTTAAATGAAAATGCTTTAGGATAGTTATATTTTCGATTCCAAATTGACTCACATTAACGTTATCTTGTGTGTGTAAGTATTCAGGGTAAGATTCTGCCAAGTTCGTTGCTTGGCTGATCAAGATCGTTTGACTGGGTTAACGTAACGAATACTTTTTCGCAAGTTGTTCGTGCTTGGGCCTCAGTACCAGGTCGCGAATTTTACTCACGCTTTGTATAAATATCTGTGTACAGATAGTTAAGCGATTGGCTTTCCGTGCTACCGTGTTCGATTCCCGTACGGAACAAATATTTGTATGGCGTATTGAAGTTGTTTTGGGCCTGGGTGTTTGTAACCGCTATACAATGGTATAGGGAAATTAAGAAAAAACTAATTAGACACACGCTATACATATAACTGATGGATTAAAAAATATATAGATAATGATAAAAGATAATGCACTTATCCCTGTGGGGTATAGTTAGATAAGTCTTGAAAAATGATAAGTAGGAAAGAAGTTTCAACATGCCTGTTATTGTTTAAGTCAGTAGTTTGTAAGATTTGCTTTTCTAGTCGTTAAAAGTATGTTTCCTTCTCTAAGTTCTCAACTTTTTTTTTTTGTGGGAAATGGTAGTAGCCTTTAAAAACACTCAATTTAAAATTCGTTTGTATTAGATATGTTGTGTAGTTCTTGAGATATAGGATATTTTTGGTTACACGCCAAACAACTGTTTTTATTGAATTCTCTCTATTCACGGGTAATTTCCTCTGTGAGGAGGAAGCCGTCGAAAGTATTCATTGCTGGAACTAAAACAAAACTTGCTCTAAACTGAAGACGGGACACGTATAAATGGCTCTTCGTACATCAAGATTAGTTGGAAAATTTATTTCCCTACGGACTTTCCTTTCTTGATGTTAAGCCAACTTGTCTGCAGTTTCGTCACGTTCTTACTTAGTGAGTACTTTATTTTATTGTACTTAAGGCTCACAAAGATAAGATTTCAGCTTTCTCGTTCAAATGCGAAACCTCAATATCTTGTGTGTGTAAGTATTCAGGGTAAGATTCTGCCAAGTTCGTTGCTTGGCTAATCAAGATCGTTTGAGTGGGTTAGATTAGCTAGACCGCTAGAGATTTTTCTAAGGTGGATTTGTGATCGTAATATTATTTTGTTATTAGCACATAGGAGATTCCGCCACCATACGGACTCCAAATTCGTTGTATCGCAACGATATTTACTTGGTACATGAAATGAGATATTCTGAAATGTCTAACGGCGTATAACGAAGAAACCCACTCCGAGTCTTCGAGACTCGCGATGGTGAATCCAGTGCTCGACACCTCGAGCCGTTCACGCGCTGGTGTTGCTCCCAGTCACCTATAGTGGTGGACATTTAGGGCGCCCGTCTTGTGAGTGGCGAGTGACGGTCTGTCACAGAATTTCATTAAAAGGTGACAAGGCAGTGGCAGACGCCATTGTTTCCGTTTATTCAGAGTTTTTAGTCCATTTATCACCCATAGCAATAGACCTTATCATTGTAGTTTTCATCTCATACATTAGTATTACATCTCCGGGGACAGTTCGAGACTGCATATTTATTGATAAGATTTAACATTTTGTGTGATGTCCGGAATAAGAATATAGCACCACTCCATCTCCTCCAAGCGGATGTCGTGAAAGACGACTGAGGGAGTCTAAACCAGAGGGATGGGCAGCAGCGTCCCTTCTGTGGAACAGCAGCCATTCTGCGCTTACTAACCTGCCTGCCAAGCGTGGCGAGTATGGGCAAATTCCGCCCATAAATGACACACTTATCTAAATCTACGGGGGAGGCCTTTGTTCAGCCGTGGATGTCCTTCTTTGGCTGATACTATGATGTAGATGATGACATGGTATGAGACTTTAAAAATCGACACAGAGATTACATAGCGAATTAACTAACATATGCTGTACTGCTACATAACGTGGCAATATTATGGTGAAAATGTTAACCATAGAATTATTTATTCTGACGGATTACATGTGAAATAAATTTTTTGAAGCACTGATTACCCCGGCATGATATGCACATGCGACATGCGTGGTGATAAAAAAGCTGTTCCTATCTCGTAATGGTAGCTTATGTAAAAATAAGTACCTACTACATTCTACCCATGAATAACTGTCTGGTGTCTGGTATAGAATTAAATAGGTACTTAATTGTAATTCTAAAACTTTCGCGAATAACATTCATTTTTTTTAAGATAATATCGGGTCTATTCGCGCACAGATTAATATTAAAATTATATTTTAACTAACCTCAACGTTTCGATCAAGTTGCATTGACCGTGGTCACGAGTAGACTGGAGCATAGATTATACACTATTATCACTGGAGGAGCGGGTGTCAGCGTCGAGACGGGCGGGACTTGTTACAACTACCCGCACTTGCTCTTGCAGTGCACCTTCACGACACACACTACCTGTCGATACTGTTAGTACTACGGCGAAACACTAACTACAAAATTACAGCCTTTCCAATTAGGTTTCGGTTCAAAGGGTGTGAAGCTGCCGTACAAGCCCTTTCCACCTAGGTACAACCTAAATTGTAGTGAAGTCATCCTTAAGGTTGACATTAAAAACACTTTTATTTCGTTAATCGGTGTCCCTTGTTGGCAGAAGTAAAAAGAAATATCCAAAATTAACAGGGTTTGGCAATGTTACAGACATCCATATTGTAAACAAGGATTACCTTTTGGAATCTGCAGTTGGCTGTCAACAGGCTGGCCCTCTGGGGCCGGTCATTTTTAGTTTAGCGATAAATTCGCGATTTCAACTAAATTAAAAAATTCAAAATTTTACGTGTGGTGTTTGGATGATGGAACTCTAAGAGGCAATGTAGACACTGTTTTGAATAATTTCTAATTTGGGAAGCAGAAATTTAATTCTATTGGGCTGGACCTCAACCCATCTAAACATGAAATTTATTTAAATGACAAGACTGACAGGCAACCGACTCTGCAAAAGTTAATCACAATAGTGTAAGAGTTTATTAATACACATAAAAATTATTGAATAAAGTTCTCTTCTTCATCTCCTATTCTAGAGGAAACTTTTGAATTTTTTTTTTAAATTAAAATTTAACTTTGGAAAGAATATTCGAAATTAATATTTTATTCCGATTTTTACTGTAATTAGATCCACTTTTCATTTTATTTCGGCCCCTAATTTACATATCCTCCGGTCTTCCCATTTATGAAAGCAGTAACAACTTTTGGAGAAAATTGCCAAAATGATACGTAATACCTTGACAGCTATTTTAAATGCAGCACTGGACGACCGAAAAATTTCTAGTATGAATTTAGCGTTTAACAAAATTAACCGGGAAAGTCCTATAATCCTCAGTGATTGATTTTAATGTAGCGTGTTTGACTGATGCTATGGACGCCTAGAAAACGACTTGCCCGAATACGGTTTTGCCCGTCAACCTTTCTTCCCAGAGACAGTGAATTAGGAGGAAGTTGAATTTAGTAGAATCTAAATTTCTATGTTTTTCTTCTAAAATATTATTTCAAATGTTGTAAGAGGTGTTACACGGATATATCGTTAGATACTCGTTAGTAGGCTTCTGAGTTAGCGGATGATTACGTCACGAACGGACACGCGAACTGGGGAAAGTGTACGATTTGGACTCATTTGTGTTGTGTCGACTTACGTCACGTTTCGTGTCTTTTTGGCGATATTTTGTCTAAATTACCACTTACTAGATTCGAAGATTGATAAGTTAGTAAATACAAAATAGCCTAAGGCCACTAAAACCCGACGTGTACGAATCTGAGTTGGATGCCGAAGGTTCCGTATCGTGGTAAAGAAACAATATATCTACTATGTAGGTATTATTATTATGACATGTTTCAATGACAATCGGGCCAAAGTTGCCCGATAATTACACCAGCTCAACGACAAGACACGGCTAGGCAAGGGATTAGCTGATTAGCTGAAATGATTTTAAATCTTTTTTAATAACTCTAACGCTCATATTTAGTTGATATCATTACAATGAGCATCCAAATGTCGAGGAGGACTAGGCATGCCTATCAGGATACTTTGGCAAGAGTGGTGCGGGGGAAAGACGAAAGACGCGTCGCCCGCGCCTCTCTTTTTCTTCACATTATGCATAGACAAAATGACTCTTTGAATGTTTCTTTTCCAAAACACACAGCCATTACTTGCACGGTACAAAACCGAATGGTGTTAACATAGATCGTACAGCACCACCAACATCCTTCGGCTAGGGTTGCCAGATGGCATGGAATTCGTCTGGATAGTCCCGACATTTTATATGATGTCCAGAATCCCGACAAAATACAAAATTTTAAATTACCTTGCGCCAATGATATTACATATTAAAAGAAGTAGATATGTTACATGCGTGCCAAAAGTAAGAACCAAAACTCCCCCAATTGTAGCACCTCGCAATCGGTTCGCCTAGATAGCTATCTCTTTTACTCTTGTTGTTTTTGTATATTCTTTCTCAGGACACGGTTGTGCAAGCGAGACTGTATTTTGCGCGCCATTTAATATGGACGTAACATATCTATGGTATAATATCATTGCCTCGCGCTATCACGCTCACTACTTACACTGCGACGGAACGGAACGCACAATAAATACACAATAGTAGTGTATTTGTTGTAATTGTCACCTAAAACAAAGTAAGAACGGCACAGAGTCACGCAGTTTATTTCTTAAGGAGAAAGTTCACAACAGAGTTCATAAATCACAGTACAGTAACAGGAGAAGATTTTTTAAAGTGTACAATATGAAAGATAACGGAAGCGGTAGGGTATATGGAAGCGTACGATAGCGGAGCGAACGACACTGACTGACACTGCACTGTGCGTCGAGTTAAACACGACTTTCTATTATGTCTCAAATTATTATTATTAACCTATGTCATCGTACTCATAATGTGCCAAAAATTTCGAGCTTTTGTCATAATGTCAATTTTAATTATAAAAAGTATGATTTTGATTAATAATTTTGTCCCGACAACGATCCCAAAATCCCGACATTTTGAAGTTTTGCCCAAATATTGTAGTCATCTGGCAACCCTAGATACGCCGCACGACCCCGCATCCAAATGAATACTTTGTGAGCCATATGCCGTTAAATTATACGTAGTATAGAAAGGTATTTTCTAAATTACTCGAAATAACATCAAGTTGCTGTGTTTTAGAATATGCCAAATAACAAGTGGATAGCTTCAACCGCTAATGAAATATCCATTGTAACAGACAGACAAAGAATTTACACTATGTTACGGAACCCTAATTATGAGAAAGTTTAACAAAGCTTTTACTACTTCTAGCAATGGGTGACACATATGTGAGCTATTATATCTATTAATCTTGTGGCTAAATGGTTGCCACGCGGAACGGTAGAACTGCAAGGTTAAGCTGCACTTGCCGCGGTTAGGCTTTGGATGGGTATTAATATTACCTATTAATCTTGTGGCTAAATAGCTACCTACCATATAAAACGATCAATCTGCAAGGTAGCAATCTGCAATCTACACTTCCGCGGTCAGGATTTGGAGGGGTGATCTTTCTATTCACATCAAAAATTTCAAGACCCCTCTGTATCTTGCAGAGCTCGGTGACGACCGTCATAGAAATATCTATAATTACGAGAAATCAGAAGCACAATATTCTGACAACTGCTCTTTACCTAAGGCTTTTGGTAGCGACCAAGTAATTTATTTGTGGATGTGGTGTGGGTGTCAGATGACAGTCGCTCCGTTCATCATCATTGTATCTGCCAAAGGACGCCCACTACTCAACGAAGGCCTCCCCATATATTTCCACAACGACCGGATATATTCTGTATGGTGTTATTTTTGGGGGGAAATTGCCAGTACTCACCACGCTTGCCAGGCGAGTTTGTTAGCCCAGAATGGCTATTGCTCTACAGAAGGGACGTTACTGCCCATATCTCTCATGTAGAATATATATATATATAAATCCTTTGTCGCATTTTGCGACATCCACGGGAGTAGATGAAGTGGTGCTATATTCTTAATCCGGACACCAGACGGGATAAATCGCTGTGTTTAAAATGCTGATATTGAGCCGTATTTGGTTAAGCTGGAAGCCGATTCCAACATAGTTGGCAAGAGGTTAGGAAGAAGATTATCTGTTAACGTACAACTTGCTCACACATTCACACACACACACATCAGCTCGTAAATGGTGTGGAATTCATGTCTGTAAACGCACCCAAGACACAGGAGAAATACTAGAGTGGGGTATCGATTTAAAAAAAAAATTTTGAGTCATCCTCGTTACAGTCCGTCCGACGAAGACAACTTCGACAAACAATAAACATATTAACAGGTTACGAAATCATTCCATTTTCCAAATACTTTCATACGGGGTCATATGAGATGTAAACTATAACGCTAGGCTCACACACTCACACCTATCTCAATAAAACGACCGCTGCTCCCCGGAACCGCGCCCGATGCACACGTGTTCAAATATGGCTAATTGAATTTAGGCTATTTTATGAGAAATTCGTAAATTTTTGCTACTTGTGTCCGCCAACCCGCACTAGGCCAGCGTGGTGGACTAAGGCGTAACATTTTTCATCATGAGAAAAAGCCCGTGCTCAGCAGTGTGATAGTAATGGGCTGATAATGTTGCTACTTGTGGTAAAAAGTATTAGTTTGGATATTTTACCAATTCGTAATCCTAATCATTTTATATATGTAAGTACATAGTAATATTATCGAAATACATCACGCATAGACAGGGCTTAAGGTACATATTGTATGTAAAGTAAAAATATTTTTTGTATTTACAATTTCATCATTTCAGCATTTATATGTCCACTGCTGAACAAACGCCTCCCCATCGATTTCCACAATTGTGTCATCATTTTGGGGGGTATTTGCCAATACTCACCACGTTTGGCTGGTGGGTTACTGTGCCACAAAAGGGACGCTGCTGCCCACCCCTCTGGTTTAGAGTCTTAGTCGCCTTTTACGACATCCACTCGAGGAGATGGAGTGGTGCTATATTCTTAATCCAGACACCACACGTAATATATAATTTATACGACAGTTATCAATAATAAATATTAAGCAAATTAAGATGGTCAAAAATAGCTATTTTAAAAATACATTGATGTGACTTTTTAAAATTTATTTGCTTTCACAGAAACTTGACTGAATTTTAATGACCCTGATCTTATCAAACAAGTATCTAGCATGTTTTCTGAGAAAGCTGTAATTATATTACTTATATAAAAATAGGATACAATATTCTTAATGTTGTCATGGCATGATTATAAACTAGTAGGTGTTTCAATCTTTTTAATCAGTTTTTATTTAGTACATGGAAGAGTCGCAGCATATGAACCTAAAATAACAAATGTAATGTCTAATATATGAAATATCAATAAATCGCCATGGAAGCCAATTTGTCATAATTTATTTATCTATAAGCGCTTGTTTAAAAATAGTTTACTTTAGTTTTAATAACGTTAATGACAAGAACATTACGGATATAACTGTGTTGGTAATACCTGTACAACACAGAAAATACTGGTTATCATTAGAAATATTAGTGTATTTAAGATGCGAATCAAAAAACTATATCTGTATGTTTTTTGAATTGTAACTTCTTTTGGTACTGTGTGAATTGGATTTTATGAAACGAAAACGTGTAACGAAAGAGACAACTATAAATGTATTTATAGGGTTTAGGCTGTGAGGGAATGAGATAAAACACGTTCCCTATTGTCGATCAATCGATCAATCAAAAAAATCAAATCTCCTCTCTCTCTCTCTCTCTCTCTCTCTCTCTCTCTCTCTCTCTCTCTCTCTCTCTCTCTCTCTCTCTCTCTCTCTCCACCACGTCCATGTGTATTCATCTCATTCTCATACAAATTACCCAGAATACAAAGTTTCACTTCTACCGCATGTGAACTCACACCTGACATTTAATTTTTATTGCGATAGTCTGCTTTTATTGATTGATTGAATGGACTTGAATGGATTTTCATAAAGTTCCGATTATGAATTGAAGAAATAAAGTCCTTATCTTCTTCCGACAACGGGTATCACGAATAGTAAAAGCGGAACTTAATAATAAGTGGTGTTTCAGCATTCGACCGATTATTCTTTTAAAATAGTAGCATGAAACTTTGTTATTATTTTATACCAGTTTATAGAGTATATATAGAGTTTTTTATTGAAACTTCTGGGCCCGATGAAAGTAAAATTGTAAAGTGAGTTCTCATTCTTAGTAAACTGAACGTAAGTGAGCTGTCCAAAATAACACCACCATACTTTGGGAGGTCGCTGTATTCAAGAGCACCTAATCCAAAACGATGTTTAGTTTGTGGCCCGCCACTTCTTACGTGCGGACTATTTAAGACTGAGTCCGTCAGAGAGACTGATGCTCGGATTACGCATAAGTTATCAAGGTAATATACCGGGCGTGGTAATAAGGTACCAAGACCATTTGACAAGTTGTTCTCGACCTTCTTAAAGGTTGGGAAGGGAGGGCAAGGTCATCTGCATAGACGAAGCAGAATGTGTTCGAGCACGATGGTTGGCCGTTGCTGTGTATATTGAAAAGGGGCAATGCAAGGACCAGTTTCCTTTTATTATTGTTTGCTTAACTCTAAGACACATACACCTTGGGGTAATACAATAATAATGAATCTACTATCTATAGACATCTCATCCAAAGTCATATAAATGTGCTAGTACTACGCCAGATTGAACAACCTGTTGAAGAATTATAGACCCACCTCGCTTCTCAACCATGGTTATATGCTGTTTTCAAGGGTCATCACGAATCCTTTCGAGTGCAGGTTTGATGAGTTCCAGCCTCCCGAACAAGCCGGTTTCCAAAAAGGTTTTAGTACTGTAGACCACATCCATAATACAAAGATCTGCGGCAGGTTATACAGAAGACCGAGGGGTATAATCTGCCACTATGCTTGGCGTTTGTGGACTTTCAGAAAGCCTCCGATTCGATCGAAACCTGGGTAGTGCTGCAATCTCTGCAGCGGTGCCACATTGACTATCATTACATCAAAGTCTTACAGTGCTTATACAGAAACGCCACCATGTTGGTCCGAATAGTAGGTCCAGTTAGGTAGGTCCAACTTCGAGAAATAGGTCAATAGTCGACTCCGACTCGACTGGGCAGCGTTCGAGAAATTTTGCAACATCGTTTCGTCAACAATACCGCAATGCTTCAAGACGAAAGTCTTTAACCAGTGTGTGTTACCAGTGATGACATAATATGGAATAGAGACGTGGTAACTCACAATGGGCCTCATAAGAAAAACTATAGTTGCCGACATAGCTGAAATGATTAGCAAACTGAAGTGGCGCGGGGCACATAGCTCGTAGAACTGATGGCCGTTGAGGCAAAAAGATACTCGAATGGAGACTGCGCACCGGAAAACGCAGCAGGGGACGACCTCCAACAAGGTGGACAGACGACCTGGTGATGGTCGCTGGGAGTCGTTGGATGAGAGCGGTATGTATCCGCTCGTTGTGGAAATCTAAGGGGGAAGCCTTTGTTCAGCAGTGGACGTCCTTTGGCTGATATGATGATGATGACGCTAGATTAGATGTGACGTCAGCTGAACATGTTAATTGTGGTGGCAACATTTTACTTGCTAGTCAACACAGACAGGTGACATTGGCCTTTTTACTATTTAATTATTTTACATTATTAACTTAACAAAGCACCGTTTCCCTCCATGTTCTGTAAGTCTCTAACCACTTAATGATCATACCAGTTCTGTATCTATACGGAAACTAATTGGATGGACGAAAACAATATAACATGTTTTTGGTAAGTCGTATTCAGATTTCAATTCAAAATCCTAATTCTTAGAAGTCATTTTTTTTTGCAAAGTTATAATAGTATATTATAATAGTATAGTATAGAAATATGTCATTGTGTTAATTTAATTAACATAATAAATGAAATTGTTAATTTTGGTGTTTGTCTCTCAATCAGTAAGCTAAGAAAACCGAATTTGCTGTAGTTCCACAATTCCAGAACACGTCACTTAACAATGGTTATAGTACCTATTGGGATCTTTGGTGTCGACACTCTGGAAGTGTCGTCCAGTTTCGCACGCACTTATATGATAAGGTTGAGTCCAAAAAAACAGGGCGCACTTCTGCGTTCCCAGCGTCCACGTCCGTGCCCACTGGAAGCGATAGGATGGTGCTATTTTAGCCGGCAGCATACGCTTTTACCTTTCATATTTTTATTGGTCTATAATTTGAAAATAACATTACAGCGAACGCTTTTAAAATTTATTAATATTTAATCATTCACACTGGTATTGTTCCTAACATACTTTATAATTATTTTAGCTTACCATACCATTTCTCCGACACCTATTAACATTTTATGTGTTCTCTCCATACATCCATAACAACCGAAGGACGTCCACTGCTGAACAAAGGCTTCCCCCGTAGATTTGGTCATCTCGGGGGGAATTGGCTAGTACTCACCACGCTTGGCAGGCGGGTTGGTGAGCGCAAAATGGTTGCTGTTCCACAGAAGGGGCGCTGCTGCCATCCCTCTTGTATAAAGTTCCTTAGTCGGTTTTAACGACATCCACGGGAGCAGATCGAGTGGTGCTATATTCTTAATTTGGATACGATACGGATGACCGTATCGTGTTAAATAGCCTTTAAATGAGTAATTCGATTTATAGGTCAATATTTACTGATTATAAAATTGGCTCATAGGCAATGTGCTGACAGGCGAAAAAGCTTTCCAGAAACCCTAAAATGCTCCGACCGGCCATTAATTGGAGATTTGATACATTGTCAACAAACTGTTGACAAAATATCATATTTATGTTTCAGAAACCCAAAACTAATTCGAGATTACAGCATGTCTTTCTTGTTAGTCTGCCGCACTACAATCTATATATGAGGTAGTCCTGCCTCCGTGTGCGCAGCACAGCACAGCACACAGGGACGCTTCGGGGGAACCTTTACAATCCCCCCGGGGGGTGACCGCTTTATGGGCGTGGCACCGGTGGGTGGCTCTGGTGTGATCATACGAGGACCCTTAGGTGCCGAAGATGACCTGCCCAGTGGTTTTAGCCGGTAGGAGTCCGGCATGCCCCTCCGTCCTTCCCCGGGGCGGAGGAAGTTCAAGACGAATTTACACTGAGTCCAATAAAAAAAGATAGTGTTGCCTAGAATTCCCACTTACCAGTGTTACAGGATAGTCGCCTCTAATACTGAGCTACCCGCGGAAGTTGATTGGTACTATGGACAGCTGTACTCGCGACATGCGGTGGCGCCCGTGGCTCAGAGCACCGACGGCCCTAGGGCTCTAGTGCACCTTTACACCGAGGACATCCCGGACGTCGAAATAAGTGAGATTAGGGCGGCTCTGATACAGCTCAAAACCGGAAACGAGTACGTCTACCTCGGACAAACACTCCAGTTGGGTAGACACAACTTTGACAGAAAAGCCGGCAGAAGGATACGTTTAGGCTGGGCTGCTGCCCAAGCAAGCTCGGCAAGCTTCGTCAGATCTTCTCGCCGCCTTGTATTCCGCAATGTCTGAAAATGAAAGTTTTCAACCAGTGCGTCCTACCGATTATGACCTACGGAGCCGAAACGTGGACACTAACAGCCGGACTAGTCCACAAGTTCAAAGTCACTCAGCGGGCTATAGAACGTGCTATGCTTGGAGTCTCTCTAATGGATAGACTCCGAAACGAGGATATCCGGAAGAGAACCAAAGTGATCGTCATAGCACACCACATCAGCAAGCTGAAGTGGCAGTGGGCTGGTCACGTTTGTCGAAGGTCCGATGGCCGATGGAGCAGACGAGTCCTAGAGTGGAGGCCGCGTATTGGCAAACATAGTATGGGACTCCCACTAGCTAGATGGCCGGATGACCTGAAAAAGGTTGCTGGGTCCGGCTGGATGCGGAAAGCTGATGACCGGGTGTTTTGGTGTATGCTGTGAGAGGCCTACGTCCAGCAGTGGACCGGTATAGGCTGATGATGATGAGTGTTACAAGAAAGATACAGCATGTGGCTGAATATACACTGTCTTTTTTTATCAACTACTTCCTCGCTTTGTTCACTTGAGAAGCATAGATCTTCATCGCATAGATTTTCGGGATACAATCAAACTCTCTCTCAAAACATTCCCTTTTTAAAATTAGTAGAAATACATTATTTACATAATACTCAAATATGCATTGTGAAGCTTTTTGCATGCATGCAGTCTTATTAAAATACCTCATATTTTGAACAAAGGCAATCCTTTTCCTTTATTTCGAAATTGTATGCAATTAAAAAAACACAATAGATTAATCTCAAACTGAAAATTAGCTCACACACACAGACAAGAGCCCGTAAATGTCCATTGCTGAACCTCGGCCTCTTAACGGTTTTCACAATGAGCGGAGCACAATATTACCCTAACTCGCACACGGGATGATGCTGCCCATCCTCGTAATATAAACCCCTAGTGGCTTTTTATTACACCCATGAGTAGAAAGGAGTCTATTCTTTGAAGGGCACCACACGGAAATAAGGTCGTGAATTGTTTTAATAATTCTGCCTAAAATATAACCCGGTATTTTTGCGTTCAAGATGACTGACTATTACCTCTAATTGTCAATTTACGGGCATGATCATTAACGCTCATACATAATATGGATCTTACTAGTAAATATTATGTAGGTTACCAAGAATAGACTTCTTATAGGATTTTCTGTAATCAATAGATAAAGTTTCAGGTGTTAAACGGTACAGCTTGCAAAGCTTTATTCTTTATTTTTCTAATTTTCCCCTTCCCTTCCCCCTAATAGTGACCACCTTATTCATAATTCCTTTATTTACGTAACACGTTCATGTTTACGTCGCAGAATTCCATATGTGTATCAAATTTCAACTTAATCGGTCCACTAGATTCGGAGCAAATTGGCTGTGACAGACGGACAGACAGAGACATAGACAGACATACTTGTGATCCTGTAAGGGTTCCGCCGCTTTATCCTTCGGATGTTCGGAACCCTAAAAAGAAGAAAAATGATCAAAAGGACCTGGCCCGGACTTTTAGAATTTCTTCTCAGTTTCAATATGACGTGTAAACGTGTCTGTTAGGACCTAATTATTGAATAGAATTGATCGATTTACGACGTTAAGTTGTGATTGCCACGGTCATTCATTAGACCGGAGTTTTTTACAGATCACAACTCCGGTTCAGATAGCATAGATTGTCAATCATTTTGACTAGTGACAGTCGTTAAGGGGATTCGAAAGCCCAATTATCAGATAACCGGTATAATCTTATGATTTTAGTAGAGGTATAAATTAGGTTTCGGAAATAAGGTCCGTTCGCTGCCACTCTGTTTTAAAAAGGTCAAGCCCGTTTATGGCTAAAACGTCGACGGTTCCGTCCGATATATAAAGACTTTACAATTCTCCCCGTGAAGTGAAGGGTGCGACCTTTTTACAGTCGCCTTCATTCCGCTCGAGGGGGTGACCGCTTTACAGTCATCCCCTCAGAGATGTGCCTAAAGGCGTGGCATCAATGGGGGGCTCTAGTGTGATCTTACGAGGACCTGGAGCCTCCCTTCGGTGCCGAAGCTGACTGCTCCAGTGGTTTTGGCTGGAAGGAGACCGGCTTGCCTCTTCGCACTTCCCCGCTTTTCTTGCACGACCAATTACACAATGGTATAACTTTTCTGAGTGGTGTCGGATTAAGCATTTAGCACCACTGCATCTCCTGCCGTGGATGTCGTAAAGGCGACTAAGAGACTATAAATCAGAGGGACCCATCCCTCTGCAGCGTCACTTCTGTGGAACAGGAGTCATACTGCGCTCACCAACCCACCTGCTAGTGCGAAGCGTGGTGAGTACTAGCAAACTCCCCCCAAAATGACGATACAATTGTGGAAATCCATGGGAGAGGCTTTTGTTTAGCAGTGGAAGTGCTGTGAATCATTGTCGCAAAACATAATGATAAGTTGTCACGAAAGTATATTTAAACTTTACGTTATAGGAAATGCAAACAGTATGAATGATTAAGCGATTGATATATTCTATCACATGGTATCTCATGAATTCTCTTTCTTATTTCTCAAATCCATCCAAAGGTTGTCTGGAAAAGATCGCTGTATGTGATAAGACTGCCCATTGTACATTGACTATGACCCATTGTATTTATTCTTTTTTCCTTGTTGTTGTGTTGTACAATAAAGTGTATATAAATAAATAAATAAATAGATAATTCATAACATAAAATATTTACATCTGATGAAAAAAGAAATCACTAATAAATCATAAAAACAACTTGACCTACTGTGACAAATACAGGTTATATTATTTTTCTGCTAACCAATTGTATTATCTTGCTGATCAAGTGATAAATTTGTATCATCACTATTTATTATGGGAATACATACATAAATATCAAGCTGACTAAAGATGTGTTATTTTCTGATAGTAAGTTAAAAAATAGTTCCTACAAAAACAAGTTAGGTCAAGTTATCGATGTGTAACGGCCGAAATTAATAATCAATCTAAACCGAAATATTTAGGTTCGGAACTTACGATTTATCTGTTTTTTGTGTTAGATGATATTTTAATACAAAAACATGATCAACGACGAGATTTTAGATTAGACTGATTATTCGAATGCCGGCCGTAAATGATTTAATAGCAGTTTTTAAGCTAGTCCCATATTTATATGGCGAATCATTTAATTACTTCTGTTTTTTTAATTATAATTCTAATCTGTTTGTCAAACGTAGTTATTATAGCGTAGTCATCCTTTGTTTTTTTAAACCCGCCCTAGTTCTCATGTATCGTGGGTACCTACAGTTTTCAGACATACATTTTACATACACAAACACCCAGACCCGAAATAACTATCTGTAGATCATACAAATATTTATTCCGTACGGGGATCGAACTCGCGACACGCAGAAAGCCAATCGCTTAGCCACTGCGCCAACCGTCATCGCTCAAATCGCAAAAATAGCGTAAGTTTAAAGGATTTTGTCGAGTAATCCTTTTGTGCACTAGCTATTTAAAAAATATATGATAAACTTAAGGTCATCACAGAAAATTTGTATCAAAAAAACTGTTTAACAAAAAAAATACCGACTTCAAAAACCCTACATGATATAAAATATTAAACCACTAAAAAAGGAAAAAAAAAACTTTATGAAGTCGGGCGGGGCCAGGTATAAAATCTAACTTCTCGTTGTTCTGCATGAACCATGGTTGCGGCATACCTGGCCCCGAAAAAGTTTTATTTGTTTCTTTTTAGTGTCAATAAATTTAAGAACCTTTTCCAATTTGATATCTGTATTTAACACTAAAAATAAGAATGACTCAAATCGGTTCCCTGATCTGAGAGGAATCGAAACTATTAAGACATCATCTAGATAAGCGCAGTAAAATTAACCTGTTTATTGAAGCTGGTTTAAAAACTACTCAATTAAATGTAATGAAATTTATATGGAACTAATTTGAAAGTATTCTGCATCAGTTGAAATATGAATTGCTCAAATCGGTCCACTAATCTCGGAGTAATCGATGTATATATATATAATAATATAATTCTTCCACGTGAATATACAGAGAGTTGTTATCACAGGGAAAGTTACAAATCAATCACAGGACTGATGAAAAAATATTTTACCCCAGAACCTAAAAATTGTAAAAAAACGGTTGAAACAGAGCAAGAAAAAGAAACATCTAAAGCCATAAATACATCAACAGACGATTCAATACTAGGTTCATCGCATTTGTCTGAGTTAACTGTATTACACCCACCTTCAGCTTCTCAATAAAAAGAACCTCAACCTTCCCAGGCAGCTGTGGACACTCGTGGACTTGAAGAAGTGAGTGAATATAGTGATGCAACCACAGAAGTAAATAGTTCGATTCAGAGTGATACCAGTGTTGACATAAGTGAAAAAGTTTGTTTAGTTTGCAATAAAAAAAAGAGACAAGTGAGATCAAAAATGCTTCCACTCCGTGAAGGTGATAAAATCTAGCATCGAAAATCAAAAAGAGTATAATGAGTTGTTAAGTAGATTGGGAAGTATTGCAAGTCCGAAAATTTACTTTCACACTGAATGTAGGATTCTCCTAGAGAGCTACCCTACATGCTTGTCTGGCAAGGGGTTGGAACTATCAAAAATGTCTGGCTAATGAGGAAACATCATCTAATTATTAATCTAATCTAATAATACCCAAGTATTATATATCAAAATCAGCTTTTATACAATAACGTATGTAGAATTATAATTTCATGAACATTAAGGGTGTCTGGCAAGGGGTTGCCACGATTTTATTTATTTATTTATTTCATCATCATTTCGGCCAAATAAAGTCCACTGCTGGACAGGCCTCCCCCAAAGATCACCACAACAACCGATATGGGTGTGTAGTGTGCTCAGTGGGGGGTCTTGCCATAATCGCCACGCTTGGCAGACGGGTTGGCGATCGCAGTTGGGTTGTTGTGTGCTCGAAGGACGCTGCTGCCCATCCTCCGTTTAATCCCTTAGTCGACTTTTACGACACCCACGGGATGAAATGGGGTGGTGGCATTCTGAGCCGGCACCACACGGCATTTATTTATTTATTATACTCTTTATTGTACACCAATCGTTAAAGGTAATAAAAACAGTAGTGCTTATAAGTATATTTTAGAGTACAATGGGCGGCCTTATCGCACTCGGCGATTTCTTCCAGGCAACCTTAGGATGGAGAAATACTTAACTGGGTAATATATGCGGTAGTTGATGGTGCACACAGATACATAATGAAATAACTAAATTACGTCATCATTTCGGCCGAATGAAGTCCACTGCTGGACACAGGCCTCCCCCAAAGATTATCACAACGACTGATATGGGTGTTGTGGGCTCATTGGGGGGTTTTGCCATAATCGCCACGCTTGGCAGACGGGTTGGCGATCGCAGTTGAGTTGTTAATGTAATCGAAGGACGCTGCTGCCCATCCTCCGGGTAATCCCTTAGTCGACTTTTACGACACCCACGGGAGGAGATGGGGTGGTGGTATTCTGAGCCGGCACCACACGGCAAATTTTTAATTTATTCGACAAAATATCGAAAAGCAGTTAAGTTAAGTGTTAAGTGTCTGGCAATGAATGACGTGATTTTTAATAATATCCTAAGGTAATACCAAAAATTCACACTTTCTTATTTAACGAATTTAGATCGGTATTTTACACACCTTTAGTACCGTTTACCTGCCAAAGCCACGATAACCCAAACTTCATAGCTGCCCATCATTCTTAACTGTGTTGGGAGCATGCGCTGACAAACTTACAGCTTTTGGGGTTCACAGGCTCTTGCTCTATAGGTATATCAGTGTCTTGACGATTCTTATGGCAGGTGGACTGTGCGTGCGTTATTTTTTACAAAAGCAATCGAAACTTAAACAGCTTTGAATGATTATGAATGAAAGCTTATTGTAAATAGTACAGATATAACAATTACGTACAATATGTGTAGAAATTAAGTTTATAAATATATTTAAAGGAGTTTATAGTTTCGTTTTGTGTTTTGAACTTATCACAGAGTAAGCCTGACAGTGCCTAAATATAAACATACTTAGTACTTACATTATTTCTAAGCTATTTATTTTTGCTTTTACTTTAGTTTAGTATTTCGTTTGTTTGTACTACGTAGGAAATGTTAAAAGCTAGGTCAACCTAACTAGTTCCGTCACTGAGATCCGGTAAACATTTATCTGATCATCATCAGACCTTCAGAATGTATTTTGTATAATATCGTTACACTTAATGCTAAATAAGATAACTGGTGAAACTCATCGTTGTAACTATTTTATTATTAAAAAATGTATTCGGGTCTCTCAGAGAGCGAAAAAAAATAGGCAAGTTATTACAACTATGCGATACATCTGTGTTTTTGCCTATCTTTAGATTCTATTGTTGTAGTACGGTCGTAGTTGGCGGTAAAGTAACAAATACTAGTTTAAATCATCAAGGTCATTGGGCAATGTAATGCCCTTAAGTAAATTAGACTATTACTTGAACACCCGTGTAGTCTCGCCAACTGGTAACCAGTGAAAGAATAAAGAGTAAATATTAGAGTTGCAACGAATATTCGGCAGCAATCCTATCCTATCGGCTTGTTCTGCCACGTTTTGACTATTCGGTCGAATACCGAATATTAGGCTACTATTCAGGCGAATAACGAATATCAAATTTTTTTAAACGCTGCCCCACGCTACGATTTCTCCTGTATCGTGACAGACAGACATAAATTCCATACATAACCCCCAACAAATACCTGCAGACCATACAAATATTTGTTCCGTGCAGGAATCGAACTCGCGACCCGGAGCGCAGCAGCCGACTGTATCATGTATTCATGTAGTATAAAAGTAAAGTAAAGAAGTTAATTTAAGATCTGCTTTTGTAGTGAGATCACATTTGGTACTTAGGACCGAATATAAATCCAACTAAAACTGCCGGTGAAACCAAATCAACCTGGTTTTTATGTCGTGTTTTATTTGAACGACCTTAATGACATGAGATTTATTTATATCAAAACCGAAAGATTGATAAATAAAAGAAAAGGAATAAATTAACAAATATGATCAAATAGAAGAGCCAGATTGTTATAAACGATGCTAATAGCAAATACCAGAATTTATGTGTGTATATCAATGTATTGCAAAAAACTTCATCATATCGGCCATTTATACGTCCACTGCTGAACAAAGGCCTCCCCCATAGATTAACACAACTGTGTCATCATGTATTTGGCAATACTCACCACGCTTGGCAGGCGGGTTCTTTTTATTTTTAAACGTAGCCCCACCCTATCATTTCTCCTGTGTCGTGGGTGCGTATTACAGACATGAATTCCACATACAATATACACCCAGACCCGGAACAACTACCTGTAGATCATACAAATATTTGTTCCGTGCGGGAATCGAACCCACGACCCGGAGCGCAGCAGCCGACTGTATCAGCCACTGCACCAACCATGCAGCAGCCGACTGTATCAGCCACTGCACCAACCGTGCCGCCGAATTGACAGGCGGGTTGGCGAGCGCAGTATGGCTACCGTTTCACAGAAGGGACGCTGCTACCCATTCCTCTGGTTTAGATTCCCGGCAGCCATGGCTGCGCGTGTTGCAAGAGGAAGAGACAAATTATGACATGCTACTTTGCTTAATGTGCTGCATGACAATCAAACACAGCAGAGGGGCAGATTTCATAATTTTAAAATCTTCATATTATTGTTCCAATCTAGTCTCAGTGTAGGCAATACAACAAATGGTATTCTTCTAAACTAACAAACAACGTCAAACGTGAACATATACTGTGATGAGATCGAAAATGGATTGAAAGTATAGTAGTAGCCATAACGGCAATTCTGCTAATATTTTGCACTGACACTGGTTTAACTGGTGACACTAAGATTGTCATTAAATAAACATCACAATTTACATTGAAATGAGATTTAAATTGCGATCATACTGAAATCGAACTGAACTTTAAGAGACGCAGAAGCCAATGTTTTGTCGATTCATCATTTTCGTCCTAATTCGGTCAACCTTCAGTCATAGTATACATTAATTATGTGAATTTGCCCCTGGTGTTGGTAGATTATAATGATTTACTAGTACACCCGAGTTGCTAATTTTTTTAAGGATAATTTCCAACTTGTGCAGATGCATTTGTAAGACGCAAGAACAACTATAAATACAACAAGCTAAAAAGTAAAGCCTCCCATTCGTGTCAAATTCAGCTGAATAGGTTGGCCAAATATTCGGCTATTCGGTCTGGCACCCGGCCGAATACACAATTCGTTGCAATACTAGTAGCAATAAGTAAACAAATGTGTAAGTACAAAAATGTTTAAAGTACACACGGCTACGCATCAACCAACGCATAGAAGTTGAACGCTGCGAATCGTGCGATAGGGTGTAGTACTTTTTGTCGTTTCGTCCCACTCTCGTACACACTCGACTATTCGGCTACACATCTAGCTATACAAATCCAGTTTAGTTTTAATTTTAGTTCGCGGCACACACCACCACCTCGCTCTATCCGTAATATACATGTAGATACTTATCATATACGTATATTATTTTGTAAGCAAGTTCAGCTCGTCGTGTAATACATTGTTTTTGATTTGCGCTGCGCCTCAGCGGCTATATGTCTATTATTACTTATTATGAATTATTATAAATTTAGATTAGCAAAAACTATGACTATTAAAAAAATGTCGCTGAAGTCTATTGGAGTCAAAGTAGGTAAGTAAAGGATTTAGATTTCATTAAAAAGAAGTCCCACTGCTGGGCACGGATGATGATGCTCAGGATGAGAATGGTAAGTCCTTAGTGCGGGTTGGCGACTACACGCACCATTGAGAACATTATTGGAGCCCTCTCAGGTGTGAAGTTTTCCTCACGATGGTTTCCTTCATCGTAATCGCAAGTTATAATAAAATTCTGATTGGCACATAAATCTGAAAAGTCAGAGGTGCGGGCGGGGATCGAGCTCAGACCCTCTTGTGTAGAAGGCAAGCGTTCGACTACTAGGCTATCACTTCTACCCCACCGAGATTCCCACGTTGTCGTCGTGGTGGGGCTTGCGTATCTCGATGATCTTTGGAGCTAAACCGGTAGAGCCACTCATCCGACACGAGCTGGACAGGCCCAAAGGGAGAGACCAGACTAAGAGGGATCAGCGGTGGAGTCCTGTGTGGACTGCCGTGTGGTCGGGCCGCCCGATTTATCGGATGGTGCCCGAATTTCGCTCTTCGTATTACTCTGTTTTGCAGAGGATACGGAGGATGCGAAACCGAGACGGGTTTCGTCAGTCGTGGACACGATTGACGGACTGGCAGCAATGCCAATGTCTCCACATCGTAATCCTGTGATATGCTGAGTGTCGTGGCCATGTCTCGCGGCTCAGCATTAGGACCGAGGGTCTTGGCTTAATCGCCCGGACTGCGAGAAAGAAATTCTCTATAAAATAATTACCCCGAATCCTAAGTTGGCGTGCGGCGAGGGGATGCATGGCTGATGGGTAGTTCAGTCTCTAGCACGCAACTCCAGGGCACCAGCGGAAACCCTGGTAGTAAATACGCTTACCCGGGTACAAGGAGCACTGCCCGGGTGGACTGTTTATTTCTCCCATATTCGTGGGATTAATATGGAAAAATGCACAAAAACTAATAAAAATGACGATGTTGGTGTAGAGTCGGGAACCGACTCTATATTGGAGAGTAGATCGGAGGTGCAGAGCGCCCCGGATGGAGAGGCATTTCCGGTGCCTCTGCCGGTGACCTCGTCACGGACGCGCGGGAAGCTTGTGCTGCCGCGTCCGGGTACACCGGTTAGTGGTGGTATGGTGAGCGATGGTGGTGAATCAGATGGTTCCCAAAAATCGCTCACCTCCCAAACGTCGCTGACATCGACGGTGTTCCGTGCGCGAAAGCGGACCCGGCCGGCTGGAAATGGTGAACTGCCTGGGCCGAAAAGAATGACGGTCTAGAGCGGGCCTTCTAGTGTCGCTGATGAGGAGACGGACCCGGAGCTGTGGGAGCTTTCATCCAATACTAAGGCTAGACAGGAGCTGCCCCAACCGGTGGACCTCGCGAAGGAGATGCAGGCGCGGCCGACAGCCGATCTCGGTGCCTGCATAAAGCAACAGCTGGAGGCCGTGGAGAATGTTGCGGACAGGTCCCGCAACCTCAAGGGGGCATTTGCCCGTAGCCTCCGAATAGCCGCACGGACGGTGCAGGCTGCGGCAGATGAAGTGGCCCAACGCACCGCCGCTGGGATAAATATAGAGAGACTGGAGAGAGAGAACACAGACCTACGTTCTCAACTCGTGAGTCTCACATCCCAGGTAGACAAACTGACAGAGGAGATCAACCTCCTCCGTCAGCATCGTGATCCTGGAGCGCCGCCCGGTAGGACCGTCACCCCACCTACTATGGCGGAAGATGAATTTTTGCGCTCCATCATGCTTGCGGTTGGGGGTATGATGGACGCAAAACTTGAGGCTCTAAAGAGGAGGCTGCCGCCCGAACCTCTTCTCCGGCCGCCACTTGCAGTTGACAGGAGGACGCAGTCGGCGCAGGCCACCCAGTCGGGTACGAATGTGGCGGCTGCTAGGACACCGTCGAGCATGAGCCTTACTGCGGCCGCCAAGGCTTCGTCTGCAGCCACAGCAGCGATTCAGCCATCTTCCCCTGCGACTCAGGTGCAAGGGAAGAAAAAGAAGAAGGGTAAAAACGCTGCGAAGGGGGCTGGAGGGAATCTGCCGGTAACATCTACCGCAGCTGCAGCGGCTACTGCACCCGTGGCGACACAGCCGGCAGAGGTGGCTTTACAGATAGCAGTCGAGACCACTGAGTTGTGGTCGACTGTAGCCACAAAGCCGAAAAATCCCCAACCCCCTAAGGCCCAGAAGGCCGCCACTACGCAGGCCGCGCAGACTTCCTCTCTCAAGGGTGGAGGAAGAAGGGGGAAAAAAGGAAGGGGCAAGGTCAACCTCCCCAGGGCTCCCGCAACGGCCGCTATCACGGTCACCGTGCCGGAGGGCTCACCCGACAGTCGGTTGGGTGAAGTTATGGCCGAGGCCAGGAAGAGCATAAAGCTCGCTGACCTCGGCATTGGTCCCAACACGGTGACCGTCAAGAGAGCAGCCAGCGGCGGAATGGTGCTGTCCGTCGCTGGTGAGGACTGCAGCGTCAAGGCTGATAGCCTGGCGCACCGTATGCGGGAGGTGCTCTCCCCCGTCTTTGCCGTGCGGATCGCGAGGCCTATAAAGACAGCAGAGATGAGGGTGCGTGACCTGGACGACGCCGTCACGCCGGAAGAGGTGGCTGATGCTATCGCGGTGGCGGGCGGCTGTCAGCCCGGGGATGTTAAGGTGGGTGACATTCGGCGCTCACCTGTGTCCTTGGGTACAGTCTGGGTGCGCTGCCCACTGGAGGTGGCCAGAAAGGTGGTGTCCGCCTCGCGTATTTGTGTGGGGTGGGCATCGGCTAGGGTTGAGGCATTCGCGGCACGGCCTTTACAGTGCTACCGATGCCTACCAACAATGGTCTAAGCATGGGTGTCGTAAAAGGTGAATGTGGGTTTGCCGAAGGATGGGCAGCAGCGTCCTTCGAGTAAATTAACAACTCAACTACGATCGCCAACCAGCCTGCCAAGCGTGGCAATTATGACAAAACCCCCCAATGAGCACAAAACACTCCTAGACTGGTCGTTGTAACGATCTTTGGGGGAGTGGACTTTATGTCTCATTATTTATCGCTTGAAATATTAAGATAAAATAATTACCAAAATCTAAACATACCTACATGTTTATTTATTTATTCTTTTGTGCACAATGATGGTACACAAGGCGGACTTAATGCCATAGGGCATTCTGTACCGGTCAACCTTTGGTTTAAAAAGAAATGTATAGAAAAGAGGTACAAAAAAAGAAATATTATAAAAAAATTATAATAAGGTACATAAATATATACATACTTTAGATACGGTCAAATACATAGGTTTAAAATATACTACATACAATACGTACTATTTATCATTTTAACCATGCCCGTAATTGTCAATTAGGATTCCAGCGAATTCAAAAAGTATTTCCGAACTTTGCGTTTGAAAGAAAATTTACTTGGCGCTTTCTATATAGCTAGAGGAAGCTAGTTCCATATTTTTATTGTTGAGACAGCATAGGATTTAGAAATAAAACCGGGAAGGAAACTGAAGAATCAAATTCTCGGCAGCAAGCAGGTTACGGCTATGAGAGCTACCCAACACTAGAAAAAATCAAACAATGAACATAATAACAACACAGTTGAAATGTGAGCATTCTAATCAATAAAATATAAAAAATATAATAAATCATAGTCATGTAGTGAGAATTCTTTATAAAATCAAGTATGGCAAATAAAACTTGACTACTAATAGGTATGCGAAATATCTTTACGCTTTTATGTAATATGGTTAGATAATTGTATTGATGACTTCCAAAAGACGGACTGTAAGCTGAATCAACTTAAAAATAGTTAAGTATTAGTGTTATCCTTGTGTATAAGCGCAACGCAACAAATGCTGTGATTGCCCGATGCCACGATACGCAGTCCCTTTCCTACGATTTTCTGAATTGCATGTTATGGGTATGTAGGGTGTCGAGCTATGTGCAGTCATGTGTACAAATTAATTTGTTTATTTACAATTAGGCAGGTAGATTAAAATAATATGTACCGTGGAAATTTCTTATAAGTAATCAATATTATGGATGGCATAATGTAAGCCGTTAGCCCTAATAATCTGTGGCTGTGTGTACTTTAATTATCAGATTGAAAATGAATGGAGGAACGTACTAGAACGTACTAACTGATAACTTCTTACTTAACGGCCGGTGGGCGCAGTGGCTAAGCTATTGGCCTTGCGCTACATGTTGCGGGTTTGATCCCCGCACCGATCAAACATTTGAATAATCTAGAGACCGTTGTAACTGGTCTCTAGATTATTCAAATCACACACACGTCTGGGCGTATGTGCATTTCTCATTTATGTCTCTAAACTGTAGAGATAATAGAAAAATCAAACGACTCTTTGAGTCCCAAAGCACTTATTAGGTAGTAATAACTTATTAGGTGGTAATTTTATCAACTTATTCATTTTACGCACGCAGGTCACTCACTCAGAAAAGAAGGATCCAAACGCTAATAACAGTACACCTAGAACGAGTTTCTTTTAACTATCGAAATGTAATAGTAAACTACACATTTACGGCTATCAGCGTGCCGATTGGCTAAACAGTTCGGAGCGGGCCAATTGCGGCGCCGATGGCGGCAAACGTGTAGTTTACTGTTACGTTTCGATAGTCAAAAGAAACTCATACTAGGGGTACAGTACTATAATTAGGTAGGATGTTTTAAGTGAATATATTTTTAGAAACACTTAACAACTTTTCCCACAAAGAGACGTCGTTGTATCGTTTTACGAATAATCGCCGCCATGTTAAACCCTCTATGGCATTGAATTTTTTTTACGATCTCCAAATCGTGTTCTCAGCAACTCATTGGGTCAACATACTAATTAGCATGGATAATATAAAATCAATGCTGAATAAATTTTTAATTATTTAAAAGATAAAAAGTTCTGTTTGTGATGCTTCGAATGATTACCGTCTGGCATCGTTTACAAATTCTACGAACCGTTACTTACATACAATTTTTTTTTTTTTATTGAATATTCTGGAGATCATTGCTCGTAGAACTGATGGCCGCTGGGGCACAAAGGTTCTAGAATGGAGACCGCGCACCGGAAAACGCAGCGTGGGACGACCTCCAACGAGGTGGACAGACGACCTGGTGAAGGTCGCTGGGAGTCGTTGGATGAGGGCGGCATGTAACCGCTCGTTGTGCAGCAGTGGACGTCCTATGGCTGATATGATGATGATGATGATGATGATGATTCTGGAGAGAATACATACAGCGAAGTTAATTCAATTCATTGAAATTATTTTAGGTTTCACGGGCGCGCAGGTTGGGGATTCTGCGGGCCCACACCGAGCGACCCACGAGGACACGGTGGCGCGCATGTGGCCACGCGCCGCCATCTGCGCAACATAGCACAGCGCACAGTGAGGCTTCGGGGTAGTCTGTTACAATCTCCCCGGGGGAGTGACCGCTTTACAGTCACCCTCTCCGAGATGTGCCTATAGGCTTCCCTCCAGCCCCTGCCGTTGCTATAAGGTGGGGGACCTCTGGGTTCGCGGGTGCGTAGATTGGGGAATCTGCGTGCCCACACCAAGCGACCCAAGAGAAGACGGTAGCACGCATGTGGTCACGCGCTGCCGTGGGACGCTTTGGGGGATCCTTTACAATCTCCCCGGGGGGGTGACCGCTTTACAGTCACCCTCTCCGAGATGTGCCAATAGGCGTGGCACCAGTGGGCGGCTCTAGTGTGATCATACGAGGACCTGGAGCCTCCCTTAGGTGCCGAAGATGACCGCTCCAGTGGTTTTAGCCGATAGGAGTCCGGCATACCCCTTCGCTCTTCCCCGGGGCGAAGGAAGTTCACGATGTTCCTGTCCGCAGCTAACAAAAACTACTGCGGTTAAATATCTTGGGATTCGTGTTGACAAGGCCTTAAATTGGAAGCTACATCTTGAAAATCTAACTTCACGGATGCGTTAGCTCATTTACATCTTTAAAAAACTAACATACTCTACCGACCCCTGCACGCTTAAAACGGTCTACTATGCTTTATGCCAGTCAGTGCTTACATATTGTATTACGGTATGGGGTGGGGCACCAAAAACGCATCTTTTAAAACTGGAACGAGCACAGAGAGCTGTCCTCAAGGTCATGACCTTCGGGCATTTTAGATATTGTACTACTATGTTATACAGTGATTGCAAGGTTCTGACTGTGAGACAGCTTTTTGTTTTCCAAACCATCCTTCGGAAACATAGCACGCTACGATTTGATGCGCATGCTTCTAAAAATTGTCTGTCGTATAAAGTTTGTCCCACTCACAGATCTAATACAGCTATCGCTCAGCGACAATTTCATATTCTTGGAAATTACCTATACAAGAAAATTAATAAACTCTGTAAAATATTCCCTCTCACTAGACGTTTATGTAAAACAAAAATTCAGAACTGGCTTAGCAGAAGAACTTGGCAGCAGAACTTAGCAGACACTAAGCTATGACGAGACAGAAAATTTAATTAAATTGTCTATTCCATAACATAACTAATACAGACACGACAAACGTTTACACTTTTATACATAAGTATGACACATGATTACGTTTTTTTTTTCACCTGCATGTTGCTATTAATTTATGTTATAATAATGATTAAATTAACCTGAAACCACGTTCCATCCGGATGCAATGTAACTCTCTGCTTTTTATACGTGAGAGCGCTGGTACCCATAACACAAGTTGAATCTTACCTTGGGTACCAGAGTTCAACCTATACTACTTACATACACGTGTATGTTTTGTATATTCATGCAGTCATTTTTAAGTGGTTATTGTACAGTTTCTTGGAAATCAATTATTCTTATTCTATGTAGAATTTACACTGGACAACAATAAAAAAAACGAGTCCGGCATGCTTCTCGGCCTAATCCAGGGCTGAGGAAGTTCATAAAGAATTTCCACTGGGAGAAAGAATGAAAAATATTTTATTTATTTTGTGAAAATAACAAATGTCTTATTAAATAATAGTAAAAATTGACAAAGGAAATATAATTACATTAAAATGTGAATTTCGAAGTATTTAAACACGTATAGGAATTACTGTAAAGTGGTCATCCCCTCTAGCGGGGAGAAGGCGGCTGTAAAAAAGCCGCCCCCAGGGACTTTTCGGGGAGAATTGTAAAGGATCCCCCCAAGCCTTGCTGTGCGCTACGCTGCGCACACGGTGGCACTTGACCACGTGAGCGCCACATACTTCCCGGGGGTCACTCGGTGTGAGCACGCATTGTCCCCAATATGCTCAGGGCTCAGTCGTGTTGGACCTGGGTGCAGAGGTAGTTGTTACCCCGGTGCCGTCCCGTCCTTCTCCGTGTGGGATCAGCTCTCTCCCGATCCCGCTCCGCAGTCTCCTTTGGAGCATGACGCTTTCGCAGAAGGAGACCACTGCACTCCAATTTTCATGCTCTGCCAACTTTGATTATACTCCCGGTGTTCTGTATAATCTGCCGCAGCGTATTGATGTGGTCTATGGGGGCTGGAAGTGATCAAACCTGTGCTCGAGACGATTCGTGATGACCCTTGAAAACAGCTTATAAACATAGATCAGAAACGAGATGGGTCTATAGTTCTTCAACAGGGTGTTGTCACCCTTTTTGAAGATGAGCACCACCTCACCTCTGTTCCATGCTTCCGGCGTTGTGCCCTCGAGTAGGACGGAACTGAATAGCTTCTGAAGGACTTGTGTTCCACCTGCTTTCAGAAGCTCTGTCGTAATTCCGTCACCACCCAGCGTCTTGTTACTTTTAAGCTGTTTTAAGGTTAAGGCTGGGATATCCTCGGTATAGTGTCGGGTTAGTTTGGCTAGCGGGTCTTTGTCAGAGGAAATGGTAGGTATATTTATCGAGGTATATAGCTGCCAGTAGAAGTTCTCAATCTCTCTCAAAACATCTGCCTTAATCGACGCTACACTGGCGTCCTCGATCTTCCGCTTCATAATACAACTTTGCTCAATAGAAGGTGCGTATATCCTGACGCTAGGACTTCCATATCCGTCTATTGAGCAGGACTGGACTATCTTTCTGCCATGAGATGAGTGAGATTAGTTCAGTGAGTGTGATCGTAGAACTTTTTTGGTCTAATTTTACTCGTACCAGTAAGACCCACCGTCTTAAAGAACTGAGACTCAACCGTTTGAACAGTTTCAACAAACCTACCATTTAAATTGTCCACAGATACGCAATGTTCTAGGCACTCGAAGCGATTTTGAAGTTTGAGTTGAAAGCTGTTGAGGTTTTGGATATGAGCACTAGAGGGGCGGAGCGTAGACTTCATCAGACGAGATCTCTCAACGTTGAGATACATTTTCAATGTGCCTCTTACCATTCAGTGATCACTACCGGGTTTCACCCTATGGATCACAGAGACGTCATTGAATATTTCTCTCCTATTGGTCATGATGAAGTCAATCTCATTCTTTGTGGAACCATCGGCACTCATCCAGGTCCATGTCCAATGAGCCGGCTTTTGGAAAAAGGAGATCATCACGAAGTACCGCCTTTTCCAAAAAGTTGGCCAGCCTCTGTCCCCTGGGGTTGCCCATACCCAAATTGCCCTACCCTCAACTCACCATGTGTGCCTACGATGCGATAGCTTTGAGTTGAAGTCCACCACCAAATCAGTGAAGTGTGTCTTGGAGGTATGTATGGCTCTACTTACGATTAAAGACATTTATTTTCTCAAGACTTAAAATAAATACAATATTAACTGAACAAGTTTTAGCTCACCAGCGTAACAAGCTAGGAAGTATTATACAGGTAGGTAGATGCGTAAAACTGTCACATTATAATTAGTCACACAGGCAGGGTAGATCCGTAAAGTTTCTGTTGTGCTAATAGATGTTTATTATGGCCTATGACAAGTGGCTGTTTCGGAGTTAAAGTAATTAGTATGTTATT
Source organism: Diloba caeruleocephala (assembly GCA_947459985.1). NCBI lineage: Eukaryota > Metazoa > Arthropoda > Insecta > Lepidoptera > Noctuidae > Diloba > Diloba caeruleocephala. The sequence goes on along the minus strand of OX381621.1, from coordinate 6,729,392 downwards.
GATTGATTTGTATGATAGGATCAGGTCACGTTAAGAGTTTAAGATATGTTTGGGGTGTAATGCAGTGTTGATTGAATAATAGATAAGTTATAATAGAAATATTAGTATTATTTCTTGAATTTTTTTAATGTAAGTATTTTGATGTATTATAGGCATATGTATATAATACATATAATGCTTTTAAAACTAATTAATGAAAGTATTCTTATGTATTATAGATATATGTATACATTGCTCATGTAACAAATGCGAGCCAAATGCGTGTAATTGTTTTGAAATATGTATGAAGAAGTGTGTGTCTATTGGTAGGGTAGACTATAACTGCCAACCCATGCTGTTTCGCACAGGCTAGCATGGACATACATATCAAACCACACCCTGTGGCATAGACAAGCAATATTACACCGTACGGTCTACTAGTGAAAAATCCTTTAAGATATGGCTTTTTAGAAGCTATTTAAAGATAAATAAGGATTTAACGTCTTTTATAGCTTTAGGTAATTTATTGTACTGTTGTACGCCTTCATATAAAATACTCTTTTTTGCATAATCCTTGGATTGGTATTATTGGTATTATTTGGGAGTGGGTGTCTTTAGTTAGTATTTTTCTTATTAGGATAAAGCTATAGTATTTATGTGTTTGTGCTATATTCATTAGATTTGTCTCTTTATAAATTTTGATAGTAGGTGTCAGGTAGTCATACTTAAATAAGGTCTGTATAATTTTATTTTGAGTTACTTGTAATTTTTGCAAATTAGATTTGGCTGCTGATCCCCAGACTTCAACTAAATAATCAATATGTGTCTTTACCAATGAATTATATATGGTGTATCTTACGTGCTTCGGGAGGCATCGTACTATACCTCGTAGCGCACCATGCAATGAGATAAGCTTCTTCCGGATTTTATCGATTTGAGGTTTCCAAGAAAGCTGACTGTCAAGAACTAGGCCTGAGTATTATTCGTTATTTGCCTTATTTATTATTTCTCCGTTTATAGTTAGGGGATTGAAGTTACCAATTTTCTTATTTTTGGCAGTAAAGATGATATAATTGGTCTTTGAAGCATTCAGAGTAAGCAAATTAGATTGCAGCCAGTTGTGTAGGATGTACAGATCTTGCTGTGCTTGGTTTATTACTGTATGTATCGAGTGACCAAAATAAAATAAGCTTGTATCGTCAGCGAACAATGTAATATCCCCCCTCAGTTCATTCTCGTGAATGTTATTTATGTAAATAAGGAACAGCAAAGGGCCCAGGCTTGAGCCTTGTGGTATGCCACAAATAATCAATTTAGGTTCACTTTGCTGGTTATCAATTTTAACAACCTGGTACCTATTAGTAAAATAGGATTGAAAAATTTCAAGTGCTGCACCCGTAACACCTATGTTTCTCAATTTCATTAGTAGTATTTCGTGACTCTTTTTCCATTTTCAGTACGTTGTTTTAATTCATTCCGTAGATTTACCATGGTTTGTTGTTGGTTAGGTGTTTGGTCTGAATAAATTTTAATATCTTTAAGATTCGTTTTTTTTTCAGTGTTGTTTTGACTGTATCTTGAGATGTAAAACAGACTTTTATAGGGCGCGTTTTCTTCTTGTCGTATTTTCCAAGGCGGATGATTTTTTCCGGTTCTGCACAGAGTGGATTTATATCTAATACGACTTTTTTTACCTCTAATCTATCAAATTCTCTCTTACCTTTCATGTTTTCTAAATGTGGTTCAGGAATGCCGGTTATTACTAAATTCTAACTACGTTCCATGTGCTCTTGAAGTTCTACCATTATGGCACCATAAGCGTCAGTTGGTGTAAGGTGTGCTAATAGTGGTGCAGAGGACTGATTAGTTTGCAGTATCTCAACGTTATTTTCAAGATATGTTACTTTTTCTCGAGTATCATCAACAGTACTTGTAAGATTTTTGACCTGACTTAAGGATATTGTTTTCCTGAATCAAGAGTTCCGTTGTAGACTTTATGGCAGCCATCTGTTCCTTCATAGAGGAAATGTCTTGTCTTATAATGTAGATGTTTTCAATTTACGATTTTCCGAAGTCTTTGAATAATAGTAGAATGTCGTTTTTATTTCTTATTTGCCTCCTCCTATTCTTTAAATTGTTTTGCATAATTATCCTCAGGCATTTTTCTCTTTCGTAGTGATATGTTTCTGGACTCCAGTTCACCAATCCCAAGGTTTGATAAGTCGGGCTGAGAACTACTGCTTCCTCCAATAATATTGTTGTTAGAACTATCAAGAGATGAAATTAAGTGATTCATATTGAATTTGTAATAAGGTGTTACCCGCTATGCTTGTCGCTCCGCTCGGTCAATGTATGTGCGGTCGTATAATGCGTTCGGGCTCTGCGATTGTCCGGAATCAGTTCGCTCAATAAAGCTATACCTTTCTCAATAAAGTCATGAAGCGCTCGCCGCGGTATTTAAAACAACACCTTGAAATTTACACAAATGAGTTCAGATTAATATAACATTATGATAATCTAATTCTTTAATAGCTTTCTTAAACACGCCCGCTCACTACGCTGATTTCGATATTTTGTGACCTTTGTACTTACGTCCTCATACATATTCTCTACTTCATCATATGGATGTATCGAGGTCGTTGCGTAGATCTGTATGACCTTCAACGAATACCTCTTGGATATTCTGAGTATCAGGTACGCTACCCTGCCCGACACACTTTCAATGTTAACTACGTTGTTAATGAGGGACCTGTGGACGAGGAACCCGACACCACCTTGGGATCTTGTCGCCTTCCCGGTAGTAGAATAAGTTGCTCGATTTCAGGGTTATCGTGTCCTCGCCCTCTCTTCGGACTTCTGATAAACCCATGACATCCCAGAGCAACTTTTCAATTTCTTCTTCCAGCTCAACAATCTTTCCGTCTGCCGTCAGTGTGCGTGCCTCACATATTACCAGGGCCAGTTTTCGTTTAAGGTGGTAGCTGGATCCCATCTGGAGATTATTAGCAGCCCCTGCCCCGCCGTTACCATGGCCGCTACCATAACCAGGAATAGCCGTGCTGCCGAGAACTGGCGGCCGGTGCTTAAATTGTGTCGTCATTTTGGAGGGAATTTGTCGATACTCACCACGCCTGGTGAACGCAGAATTGCTACCGTTCAGTAAAAGGGACGCTGCTGTCCATCCCTCTGGTTAAGAGTCCCATACTCGACTTTTACGACAACCACGGCAGGAGATGGAGTGGCGCTATATTCTTATTTCGGACACCTACGGCGACCGCACATCTTTATAGCTTGTTCCTCGGTTAATTAATAACTTACCTTATAATTTGCGCAGTGACTTCACGCCAACTAATATTAAATTTAAACTTAAGTATTACTTCTTGGAGCACATGAAATGCTAATTGCTTGGCGATGCACTCACCAACTTTCAGTTTACTTTAGTATACTATTTTATTTATTTTATTAGATATTAGACTACTTGTAGCATTAATTACAAACCTTTGTGGTTTACGAATGCTATATTAATTATCTGTTTATTCTGTACTTTTTTAAATGGTAAACAATAAAAAGAAACATGGGCCATCACACATACATTATATTACATACGTTAATTATATTAAAGAAGCAAAAACATTACTTACCTTTATTAAGTAGTTAAATATAGAAGATATATCTTGAAAATTGATCTGATGATTGAACCGGAAAATCCGAGTTTTGTGTTTTTTTTCTTGAGACCATTTTTCAATTATGCTGATATAAATCGTAAAAAAACGATCAAGTGCGAGTAGGGCTCGCGCTCCGAGAAGGTTGCGTATCAAGACATCACACAGAAGCGAGCGTGACTGTGTGGGTAGAGTTGGCGTATATAATCGGACTAACCCACCATGATCCGTTCGATTTAGCGTTATATATTATTATGGAAAATATTTAATAGTAAGCGGATGGCAAAATTACAATTACATATACTTAACATATGGTGTTTCAAGTATTTTTTTTTACTATTATAGTCAAATTATGTTTTATTTTTTCCCTAATAATGGATAAACATGAATTTATTTTATGAATTTAGACATAAATCCTGTCCTCAAATGTTGTGATTTATTGATCTAAGATAAGTAAATCATATTTATAATATTTAAATAAATAAATAATTATAAATTTGATATTAAAATGAAACACTTTATACATGCATATAAAGCTGAGCTATGCATTCTCATCTCGTGTTTATTTTACATTATACATAAATATATTATTATAATAAGTGTTTGCTACCAATAATTGTAGACCATTTAGCTCTTGCCTTAGCCAAATTTCTAATTTTCTGGGTTTCCTTTTGTTTAAGATCTTGTATCTAAAATAGCTTCGTTTTAATTTCCATTTAGTCTGTAACATCAAAAAATTAATATCAAGTTAATCAAATGTCAGTCATAAAAATGAAATGGATTACATGCCAAAGTACTAAGACTTGGTGATCACACTATAGATATGCAATATTCTTGTACGCACGGAAAACAACAGCGGTCATGAAGAGCGCGCGAGCGATCCGTCCTCACTCTGAAACGCCTGGCGGCCTAAAATTAATATTAAAAACTAAGCAACTTTCGCTAAGGGCGCCCCTTGCGGGACACGGCCCTCGGCTTAGGGCGTTGCTGAGGATAACAAGCTATTTTTTTGGGGACAGCTGAATCGGTATTATTTAATCGGTATAATGTATTAGTGATTACTGCGTGCATCGAAATAATTTTTGATTATAATTGTACGGTAGATAAAATAAAATAACTTTTTAAAATCTGTAACGACGCCTGTCACCTTAGTCATCCTGCGACCACGAACCCTGCAAAGTGTTCGAAACGTCAGGAAAAACAAAAACCTAAAATATACGCGATAGAATCCGTTTAAAAGTGTTTTATTATAATGTATTAGGGGACATTTATAACTACAGGCTCGGCACGGGCCGGCGCGAGCATGAGACGGGAGGGAGAAGTGCTAACTTTAACGGGAAGGTGACGCGGCGATAGGCCTCTGCGACGTCGGTGAGGCGGGCATCCTCGGTGGCGAGGGCGGTTAAACGGTCGAGTGTTAAGTGAATGACAACGCTTTATGTGATCTAACGTGATTTTGTCGTCTGGATCGACCAGAACGTGCCTCGGGCGGCGTACTCTACTGATACGTTAGGGTTGGTAATCGGTGCCTGATACCACAAGGGGATTTGGGTGGGACAGGGCAGAATCGAGATAGCGTTTAGACGCTTGTTTCATAAATTACCTGATGGTCGGCAATTTAAGATCGTAATGGAGTTGGTCATTTCGCATGTACCAAGGCGCTCCGGTGGCCTTGCGCATGAAACCTATTTAGAGGGTTTCGAATTTACGGAGTGAGCCGGATTCAGCGTGTGCAAATGCTGGGCTGGCATAGGTCATGATATATAATATATAATAATATATGAATAATTTCGCACGCAAAGTTTTATAGTAGTTTTAAAATAATTATAGAAAAATAATAGAACTACATTAATAGAATTAATTAAGGAATGGAAGTTATAAAGAAGATATTCTTCTAACACAGGAGGCCTTTTAATATTACATTTTTCCAGATATATCGGTTATAATAATCATTTTATGAGCTGTAATGTCTTAATAATTTCACAATATTCGGATCTTAATTTCGTATTTACATACAACATCAAAACAGAAAATATTTTCAGCTACTACGCTCACCAGCCCGCCTGCCAAGCTTGATGACTATCTAATGACAAATTCCCCCCAAAATAATGAAACAATGTGGAAATCAATGGTCCAGCCTTTGTTCACCAGTGGACTTCTTTGTTGTTGTAGATGATTCATTCTTATTTTTCTTTCTTGTTGTGTCTTTTCTTTTCTTTCTGTCTTTCTTTCAAAACAAAATTCATTTTGCGATTCAATAGATAGCGACTATGGGCTCTCTATCGAACAATGAAAGAATGTCGAATATCGAATAATGGCGGTAAACCTCGGCTAGTGCGGATACTTGAATCCGTCTTGAATCGTAGCATCACTAGTACAGAACCCTAAAAACGGGTAACAATACTTGTTTTTGTTACATATTAAACATTTTTCTCTGTGTCCTTCATATATACGCCATATTGACTTATCCAAATGAAATGGCTCAGAATGCCACCACCCCTTTTCATCCCGTGGGTGTCGTAAAAGTCGACTAAGGGATTAACCGGAGGATGGGCAGCAGCGTCCTTCGAGTACATTAACAACTCAACTGCGATCGCCAACCCGTCTGCCAACCGTGGCGATTATGGCAAGACCCTCCAATGAGCACACAACACACCCATGTCGGTCGTTGTGGTTATCTTTGGGGGAGGCCTGTGTCCAGCAGTGGACTTCATTCGGCCGAAATAATAAAATAATAAAATGAAACTGCACCTCCATCCTCCATCTGTTTTATTTTTATGACTTATGTGCACATTGACCCAAACATTTTACGAAGCCCACATTGAAAAAGTATATTTGCATATTAATGATTTGTTATTCTTTTTGAGGAGACACGGGGTCCGTAAGACGCTTCGAAGTGGATACCGATACATATAATTATGTAATAAAAATAACACGCAGAACGTAAAGAACTTGTTTAAATATCTATACAAATAAATAAAATTGAAGTGTCTGTTTGTAATGTCAAAATAACAGCTTTTTACTAAATGCATATGAAAGTATATACGGAACATATAACAAAAAATGCATTTTAAACATTTTTGTCTGTCTGTCTGTCTGTCTGTTTGTTCCGGGTAATCTCCGAAACGGCTGGACCGATTTTGACGGGACTTTCACTGGCAGGTAGCTGATGTTGTAAGGAATAACTTAGGCTACTTTTATTTTAGAAAAATAATTAGGGTTCCGCACAATAAAAATGAAACCCTTGAAATTCAATGTATATATTCTATATCAAGTGCCTATGTCGAAGTACTCTAAATGTATTTTAATTTAACGCGGGTGAAACCGCGGGTCCCAGCTAGTCACAAATATTTAGTGCATTGATTCATTAGGTAATAAATACATATTTATATTTATGTGTTATTATTAGGCCCAATAATCATTTGGGACATTAATCCATAATCGCGGGACCCTAAAATTCGATAAAAATCGATCGTCATCACAATTCATACGTCGCGTTGCGTGACGTCGTATTGAACTTGAATAAATAAATAAAAAGGTAACAGTAACTAAAAAAAACAAAATGAAGCCATTTTTAACACGCTTTTATTAGCTTGGTATGTATCTATGAATCTTTGTAACAGAATTCACCTTCAAAACGTCGGATTGATTTGAAACTTCGCACACTTATAAAGGACTGATGAATAATTTAAATAGTTTGCCCCAATTATCCTTGCCAGGATCCTCAGGATTAGATCCTCAAAATTATAAATTCAATGACATACACAAACTTGTACAAAAATAATACCTCCATAAGATGTCGATTCATATTTCCGCGGCAAGAGTGCGATGAGCCTCGAATTTTTTACCTTTACCGACCACGTTTTTACAATAAAATAAAATAAATTGTTAACCAATCTATTATTATTTTAAACTTATTGAAGATTTTTCTACTTTTTAGTTCGCTTGTCTACAAAAGAGTTTTTGTAAACTATTATTTCTTATGAAGAAAAAAAAATGCTATAAAATATTATTGTCTTAGGTTTTTGCGATTATTATACATTATAATAAAAAGAACTTTTTAAAAGATTACATCGCGTATATTATAGATTTTTTTATTTCCTGACGTTTCGAACACATTACAGAGTTAAACAAAAATCCATAATATACGGGATGTAATCCGTTTAAAAAAATAGATTTTTTATAAAACGTTAGAACATTATTTACCTAAAGGCATTTCGTAATCATTTTGAAGATGAATCGCCCCAGTTCTCTTCATTTTAATGGCTAAATACTTAGCAAAATTATATGTAGTTTCTTAAAGGAAGGAAGATATTGCTACAGATTTCATATATAGTAATAGTTGGCGATGGATGGCGAATTTCCATGCTTGCTGCCATAATGTATAGCTTGTCGTGATTCCGAGTATAGTAAAATTTTAGGTAGCTTACGTTGCGGACGTCGTGTTGAATTTGAATGGATATATGAAAGCGTAACTGATCAAACTGAACCTAAAATAAATTGAAATGATATAAAATGAAAGCTATTTTTCATGAAGAACAAATAACTGTGCTCTTTATTGTAATAAAATAAATAAATATGCATGCAAATTAACCTAATTAATAACACATAATTAATTAATTTGAGTAATGGCAAATTCGCCTCAAAAAATGACGACAGAGTTTGTGGAAAACGAAAGGCCTTTGTTCAGCAGTGGACATCCTTTACTGATATGATATGATGATTAGGTAATATATATTTATAAGCACAAGCTGATTGGCATTCCCTGCTTTTTACGTTCTTTGCGCCAAAGGTGTAGGTAATGTTTTACTGTTTACGTCGATACAAGAACCTTTTGAAAATCATTCGTGCATTCCAAGTGTTTTAATTTGTTAACTATAACCTTAGTTTTCCTGTGTCGTGGGTGCGTTTACAGATATGAATTCCACATACAAATACAAGCAAGCTTTAAAGCAACGATAGCCAAAGTGTTTTAATGGACCCCAAGGGTCGACGACGACCTACAAAGGGTCCATGTGAGCGGAAGAGATTTAGGGCTCTGTGGGATATAAACGGGGTCCACGAAAGTCGATCTCAGTTAAGTAGGTCACGATTTAAATTATGCCGAAGTTCTGACAAAAAAAGAATCAATCTGGACATCATTAACCGAGGAGATTTAAGACCTTACTAAATTAAAGCCAAATATTGAAAATTTATTATAAAATCAGGTTCAGACCTCCCACTAAAAATTGATTTCTTTAAATTTTATATTTGTTTGTTCTATTTCGGTTTCATCAATAAATGTATAAAACTTAATCTGTGTGAGTTATTGTTTTTTTCTTCTACATTTAGACATCAGTCAAAACACATTTGAATATGATTTTTTTTTTAAACGTGATAATAACTAATCAGGTCTACCCAAAATAGAAAAACGTGGCAAGTGGTCTATGAGACAAAAAAGTTTGGGGACCTCTGCTAATGGTTACACGCCTCCAGGTTCGCAGTTTAAACATGCTATCATAACTTAAAATAACAAAAATAATCTTCTTTTTTCGAAACTTTATTACTGCGGTGCGTGTTCTTTATTTGAATTCATTTCGATTATATAGAATGGTGATTATAGAAGATTCACCAATAAGAACTAGTTTTAGTGCTCCAATAGGAACTTAATTTATTAATAATTGCAAAAAATAATTAAATACTTCCTGTGTTTTTAATAAACGCGGTCCCTACAACTGCTGATTGTCCCCTTAAAACCAAGTCTACTGTTTTTGTGGGATCCTATAAATTCTCACTACTTAATATATTTTAATCAATGCAAAACAAATCTTTCATTTCAAAAAAGAAAAGCAAGTTGGCTATAAATAGTTCAGTAAACAAGCCTAGCCTAGCCAAGTAAACTTTCTAGAAACGGAATTCTTCATTTACGACCAAGTGCTAACTTAATGTTGTCGGTGTTGGCTGCCAGGTTGAATAACTTTGTGCAAAAATGTCAAGTGCGAATCCTACTACCTACTTCGGATAAATAATATTTTCTATTCATATTACACACCCAAGTTGAAAGTTGTTGAATTGTTCAGAATCAGCCCGTGAGTCAGTTGAGAAGGTTATTATATATTGAGACAACATCTTGGTAACCGAAAGACTTTGACAGCCCGTATGATGCAGTGGCTAAGCGATTGGCTGTCTGCACTACTGGTCCCGGATTGGATTCTCCCGTGGAATAAATATTTGAATTGCATACATGTATCAGTTTCGTGTATGGGTTTGTGCATGTGAGATTTATGTTTGTGAACTGTATACACGATAGAGGCAATACTAGAGGATCGTTTGTTAAAATAAAACTAGTTCTTATACTCGAACTAGGTATACAACAATTTGGTCCATTGTCGTAGGCTTTTCTCTCGTGTCGTGAAGTCGGCTTCCCGTCGTACAAGAAGCGGCCATATCAGTTTGAAACTTTTACCTATTAAAGCTCAGGAGATTATAGCATCGTTTCTTCGCCCCAGCTAAAATGACAGCACGGTTGGTGCAGTGGCTGATACAGTCGGCTGCTGCGCTCCGGGTCGTGGGTTCGATTCCCGCACGGAACAAATATTTGTATGATCTGCAGGCAGTTGTTCCAAGTCTGGGTGTATAGTGTGTGGAATTTATGTCAGTAAACGCACCCGCGATACAGAAATCCTGGTGCGGGCCAAGTTTAAAAAAAATGTTAAAGCAGGAAGTAATCAAGTCGGGAGAAGCTCTGTCTTTTGTTAAATGTTGACAAATTCGAATCAAGTGTTCGTTTCGGCCAAATGAAGTCTACTGCTGGACACAGGCCTCCTCCAAAGATCACCACAACAACCGATATGGATGTGTTGTGGGCTCATTAGGGGGTTTTGCCATAATCGCCAGGCAGACGGGTTGGCGATCGCAGTTGAGCTGTTAATGTACTCGAAGGACGCTGCTGCCCATCCTTCGGCTAATCCCTTAGTCGACTTTTACGACACCCACGGGAGGAGATGGAGTGGTGGTATTCTGAGCCAGCACCACACGGCCGCGCCACAATCAAGTATTGATGAATTCAAATTTACAAAAGAACGTATGTTTCATTATCATATCAGCAAAAGCACGTGAACTGCTGCTGAACTAAAACCTCCCTCATAGATTTCCACAATTGCGTCGTCGTTTTGGAGGGAATTGGCCAGCACTCTCCACGCTTGGACAGACGGGTTGGTGATCGCAGTATGGCTACTGTTCTACAGAAGGGACGCTGCACCCTATCACTCTGGTTTTAAGGCTCTTAGTAGCCTTAGTAGTAGTTTACGACATCCATGGCAGGAGATGGAGTGGTGCTATATTCTTAATCCGGACATCACACGGAACACGGAACGTACCTACGTCTCTATTTTGTGGAAACCCATGCGTCATTGGTAACTATAATTATCAATAATAATGTGCCGCGGTCATAATTACCCTGAGTTCGCTGATCCAATGCTATTTATAATTAAACTGTTTTCTGAAATATGGTAACACATTCGTGCAGAACGCCAACATATTCATGCCTGGATTGACAAGGAGATCGAAAATACATAAGAACATTTGGGGTTGGAAAATCAAGGCAAGATTCGATTTCTAAAGATTTAAACATTTATTTACTCTATCAACACTTCGTTGGTTTAGGTCGGGACTGCGAAAGCAAACACTTTGACACATCTTTCATCCCTTCCACTCACTTACCATTTATCTATAACTAACCTGTTAAGAAGAGCATTGCATAATTATATTTATAAAAAGAACTAGTAAAAGAACATTACTTGTCTGTTTAAATGTTTGTTTACCAATATTGCTTTCTTCCTATTGTATATTTTCCATATAGGTATTTATTATATTTATGTTACAATATCCTATATTCTTATGGATTATTTATATTGTATTGTATAAAGTATAGTACTTATATGGTTGTATATATGGATTATTTTTTATTTTTTTTATTTTATTTATATTGTATTGTATAAAGTATTATATATGGTTGCATATATGTGCATATCATTTAAGTAATTTATGTAGTATATACCTATTCGTTCCGTGTGGTGCCCGGATTAAAAATATATAACCACTCCATCTACTCCCGTGGATGTCGTAAAAGGCTTTTTTATTATGTTACATTTGTATTGATGGAGCAGAACGACATTATTATTTTTGTACAAAATACAGTGCTTCTTATCTACCACTTTTAACTAGCAATCGGTAAATAACAAACGCAGTGAATAGAACAGTGTATGGTACTCTTTTTTTTCTAGTCCGTGGGTACGCCAGTAAACTTACGCGTTGCGTCGTACGGCCACCGTGTGCAATTTGTGCTCGGCATGATTACACTATAAAGTCGTGTGTGTGTTTTAGTATGAGTAGCCAATTATAATGTAGTGTTCAGTTCATTGGATGAAAACTTGTAACTGTGTGCATTAGTGTGTTTTTATGAAGAATGGTAGGGGTAAACTGGATTTCTAGGCTCGCATATATTTTGAACTACATAGCATATCGCCTTTCTTCCAATATATTTGACTCAGCTCCTTTTTTGTAAACCGTTTCCTAAATCCCCTTCAGTCCGGCTTACATCCTGGTCATTGGACCATCACAGTTGTAGTAAATATTACGGCCGATATTAGATCAGCCATGCAGAATGGAAATCTGATAGTCTTATCGCTACTGGATTTAAGCAGCTTTCAAGGCAGTAGATTTACGGCCGAAATTAATAATCGATCTAATCCAAAATCTTTGGATTTCGGATTACGGATATGTCTGTTTTTCGTGTTAAATGTGATCGTAACACAACAATGAATAGATTTCCAAATCTTAATCTGAAGATTTTGGATTACATTGATTATTAATTTCGGCCCTTAAACATTTCGCTTGGTATACTATGCTCTCATAACGTATCTCCAACAGCGATTGACTGAAAATACGGACATATTCCACCAACTTTTTTAGCTAATATTTTACAGTGCAGGCCGCGCGGCTGTGGAATGCGTTGCCAGTAACTGTTATACGTGCTCAATCCTTGGCAATCTTACAAGCTGCTCATATTGCGCGAACCAACCCGCCGTCCAAGCGGAAACTGGCAAATTCCCCCCAAAATTACGACACAATTGTGGAAGCAGTGCATTCAGCAGTGGACGTTCTTTGGCTAATACTAAGATGGACAAATGAACTGGACTAAATATATAATATATTTGCCGTGTGGTGCCGGCTCAGAATACCACCACCCCATCTCCTTCCGTGGGTGTCGTAAAAGTCGACTAAGGGATTGGCCGGAGGATGGGCAGCAGCGTCCTTCGAATACATTAACAACTCAACTGCGATCGCCAACCCGTCTGCCAAGCGTGGCGATTATGGCAAACCGGGGGGTTTGCCATAATCGCATCATAATATTTGCGCCCACAACACACTGTGGTGATCTTTGGGGGAGGCCTGTGTCCAGCAGTGGACTTTATTCGGCCGCAATGATGACCAAATATATTTATGAAATGCGTATATTACATAAAAAGGGTTTGAAATTATGTAAAATATTTTTTTCCTTATCTTTTATGGCGATATTTGGTTTTGAGAGATAACGACAAAACATATTTTAACTAGATGGGTTTGAACAACGTTTTATCTTTTTGTGAATAAGAGGCTAAATTTGGTAGGTCGATAACCCTGTTCCAGAACGTTCGTTGTCGTGATCCAGCGGCCCTGTTCGGTGCCGAAAATGAACGCCCAGGTAGTTTTAGCTGATAAGACCTTTCGCCCCGCCCTTCGCTCCTCTCCTCAGGAGACTTGGACGATGCATGAACATTGCCACCGCCAAAAGTTCGTTAAACCTTAAAATGCGTTTTTTGTAGCATATATCGCCCACGTTATTTACATTTAAGTACGGGGCTACAAAAGCTTGTTATTATCGCTAAGCAAATATGTTTTAGAGATCACTGATTCAACTGACATGCTACTATAAAGCAATAAAAGGTTCACTTGTTTCATAGATTAAAGTGTTTAACGCATTTCATTATTTCGCCCCCGTTTACATTTCCGAAAGGTAAGTCTTATACAACGTGTAATTGAAACAATCCAAAACCTGAAACTAGTTTGCTCAGAATCGAGAGTAGAAAAAATTACACTACTTTTTAATAAGATTTCTCTCTTTTCACGGGTTTTTATCCCCTGTAAGGGGGAACCCGGTCTTTTGATAGGCTTACGCGGGGACATGGGTCCAACACGCAGAGGCCCTTTTGAGAATTTTAATATATAATTTAATGGGACACTAAACGAGGACTCTCCATGGCTACACTATAAAATGAAGTCTCGGATTGTCTCCGGAGGTGTAAAACTATTATATACGATGGAAACTACAATTATAAGGTCTATTGTAATGGGTACTAAATGGATATATGCTTCTAAAAACGGAAACAATCTGCCTTTCAACCTTTAAAGTGAAATTCTGTGGCAGACGGTGACTTGCCGCTCATAAGATGGGCCCCCTAAATGGCCACCACTACAGGCGACAACGAGCAACACCGGTGTGAGCGGCTAGGGGTGTAGAGAGGTGCGGCACCGGTTTCACCATCGCGCGTCTCGAAGCGGAGCGGGTTTCCCCGTTATTACACCATTAGACACTTCCACCCCCGAGCATATAGCTCTAGCGGCCCCCCTCTGATCGGCCAACTAAGGCAAGCCAGAGTTCAATATCCTACGGACACTCATGGGGTACCACTCCAACCAACCAATAAAGGCAAGCTGGAGACGAGGCCCTGACCGACTCTCTGGAGCAATCGGGTACGCAGTGTCGCCACTCACATTCAGCTCGCCACAAACTGCCCTGCGTTCTGTAAGCTACTTAATATACTTTATTTTTTCTTCTTGTGATAGTTTTTTTTTTATCATAATGTAGGAAGAAATCAAGCAGCTACTTTAATCCGCCCTCCAGGATTACCTTATCCCATGGTGAGATAACGACTGCCCAGAGGGGTAAATTATTTAAAGTAATTAGATTTATTTTTACAAATAGTAAATACCTACAGCACCCAGGGTTACCTTTGCGCAACTAATCTACACTTACTTTATGACGTGGTAGGTATAACATGTTTCCATCGAAACTTTTAAGCCACATTTCTTTGCCAAAATCTTCAGAACTTAGCGGAATGCTGACATGTAATTATTATTAACCCCAGTGATAGTAGCGAGCATAAGTCATTGGTAATGAATATGTTTAGAGTTATTCATCTTCATCATCAGCCTATGTCAGTCCACTGCTGGACATAGGCCTCTCCTAGAGTGGGCCACAACACCCGGTCATCGGCATTCCGCATCCAGCCGGACCCAGCAACCTTCTTCAGGTCGTCCGTCCTTCTGGCTGGTGGGCGCCTCACACTACGTTTACCCATACGCGGTCTCCACTCTAGAACTCGCCTGCTCCATCGGCCATCGATCCTTCGACAGTCGTGACCAGCCCACTGCCACAGCATGCTAATTTGGTGTGATATGTCGATAATTTTGGTTCTCTTCCGGATATCCTCATTTCGGATTCTATCCTTTAGAGAAACTCCGAGCATAGCACGTTCCATAGCCAGCCAGAGCAGCTTAAACTTGTGGACTAGCCCGACCAGCAGCCATTTTGCACTCACCAACCCGCCTGCCAAGCGTGGTGAGTATGGCAAATTCCCCCCAAAATGACGACACAATTGTAGAAATCTATGGGGGAGGTCTTTGTTCAGTAGTGGACGTTGCATGGCCGATATGATGATTAATATTTTCTACCGTTATTTACAAAACAAAAGAATTTTATTCTTTATCAACTTATTAGATGAAAATTCAGCTGGGGTGTCTGAGGTTTTGGGTTATTTTAATTACACGTTGTATAAGATCAAAATCTCTTGGCATACAAAATGCCCGAATGTAGTCGATTTAAAAACCGTTCGTGTAAACGGACCTACATATTTTGTAGCGTTTTAAGTTTAACAGCCGTAGTTTTTGTACTAAATTAGTATGCACTATAAAATGTAATTGAAAATGTACAGTTAGCAAAAAGGGAAATTAGAGACTGGGAAAGATAACAAGTGAATGCAACAAGATGGAGAGAGAGATTGATTTTGATTTATAGTAGGATTTTTAGTGAAAGCTAGTGTCGAGACGAGCAAGTTATTCACCTAGTGGTAAGCGTCAGGCCTGCTCATAACAATCGTAATGCTACCCAGCTCTAAGGACCAGCCCCGCATTTCACCACACTGGGCTTGTCAACTCTGAGACATCAGTTATTAGCAGACAGCCATAAATCATAACCGCAAATTTTCATTTCATTTATATATTTATTTATGCTTAATGTACAAGTATGCCGTGTGGTGCCGGCTCAGAATACCACCACCCCATCTCCTCCCGTGGGTGTCGTAAAAGTCGACTAAGGGATTAGGGCCGGAGGATGGGCAGCAGCGTCCATCGAGTACATTAACAACTCAACTGCGATCGCCAACCCGTCTGCCAAGCGTGGCGATTATGGCAAAACCCCCCAATGAGCCCACAACACACCCATATCGGTCATTGTGGTGATCTTTGGGGGGGGGGGGGGGGGGGCTGTGTCCAGCAGTGGGCTTCATTCGGCCGAAATGATTGATACCATCTATATCATTGGGCCACTAATGTACCTTTAGGTGATGCAGAGAACAACAAGGTAGATGCAATAATAAAATATGAAAGACAAGTATAGATGTGAAGTCATGAAAACAAAAGTGTACTTATATATAAACTTACATAAATATTACGCACATATATATGAACATTTATATAAATACTCGTAAATATATACCAAATAAACACATGCATACATATATATAATAAAAATATACAAATGATAAGAGAAAAATATCATCAGAGTTGTTGCGAATATCAGCGTCAACATCAGCAACAACCGATGCTGATTTTTAATGCTGATATTCAAATCGTAACGTGTTCGTTAAAGACCGGACCTAGCACAAGTCACGTGGAGTTTTAACCAATCATAGACAGTTATACAAAAACCTGTCATTTGTTCTCTCATTCGATAGATTTGTCAACAATTTGAACGCTAGTGACTTATTGTGTGACATGCGTAGTGCAATAATAAAAAATAAGTAATCCATAAACCTATTCAAATTCATAATGCCTCTCCTCCAATGAAAAGTGCAATATGGAAATATTTTACGCTATTGGACAAGGATACCGTACAGTGTAGTATTTTTAAAAAGACTATTCTCGTAAAGAACGTACAAATACCTCATTAAAACTCATTTAAAGTTTAAGCATCTCGAAGAATATACCTGTTTTTCAGTTGTGAGATCCAAGATGCAATCCATCAGAAGACCAAGAAGCTGCTTCCAAATCCCTTAAAAATGCGCATGCTGAGCAATAGTTAGTTATTGATAAAAACTTGAGATGTTGTTAATTATTATAAGATGATCATTGAAAACAATAATTTAACATATGTAACATGTTTATGTATACTTACACTATAGAGGTACAGTATATTTTTTAACAATATGTAATACATTTATTAAGTATAACTTGTCTTTTATTCAAAATAATATATTACACATGCTAATAACTTTATAGTAGAATATGTCTTATTTAAGTAATTTATTAATATCAGCATCAACATCCGCTGATACAGTAAAAACCTGCATCAGCAACAACCCTGGTTTGGATTGCGTGTTGCACGTATGTATATCGCACGTATGGAAGCTGCACGTAGAGGTATATAGATTATATGAAATAAACGCAACATATTTCCGTAAACTATTTTGATTGCATGCATATTCTTGTAAACTTCAATATTACACAAATCTTTAGGTAAATAACATCTTTTATTTTAAATATTACAACTATACGCTGCTAATGAAAATCTAAAGAAGAATCACACAAGAACTAAAACTTAGATATGGCAGGAGCAGGCACCGGCTCCAGTGTGATCTTACGAGGACCTGGAGCCCCCCCTTCGGTGCCGAAGATGACCGCTCCAGTGGTTTTAGCCGGTAGGAGTCCGGCATACCCCTTTGCCCTTCCCCGGGATGAAGGAAGTTCCATGTAGAATTTCCACTGGACATCAATAAAAAAATTAAAAAGAAGGAGCAGGCACCGATCCGCCTGATTAGGCAAGTGAAAGTGGCTATCGCTATAGAGCATAGATATTCGACTATATTTTGAATCCTGGAGGCACACCTGGGGATACCCGACAAGAAACAAAAAAGCAAGTCAGAGATGAGCCCATGACCGACTCTCGCCCTTACCAATAGCTCGCTTCTAAATGTCCTGTAGTTTATATGCTTTTCAATAGACCTTAGTGCTGCTATGGTAGAAATTATGAGGTCATTATTTGGCTATTGACATAGTTCTATGCAAAATATTTAAGTCCCTAGATTCTTATGACAATCATATTCTCGAAGGGATGCTCCCATTCGCATCTGGGCTGCGAAATGATGTTCAGGCAATTTTCCTACACAATACTCGGCTGTCGAAACATACGCTCAGGCTAATTTATGTAAATACATGCTAGTTCCGAACGGCTGACCGCGGACAATAGGACTTCCTCATTTAAGTGTTTTCAAACGGTGCGTAAACGCAACTGTTATTTAGCGAAATGATCAGCTGAGATGGGATCGAAGCAATCTTTTTGATGTAGTATCATTAACTATGTGCTGCTAATACTTTTTCATGTAGATTTTAACCATCAGAAGAATGTAAACAGGTAGTATTAGTCTTTATGAAAACGATTAGTATCTAAGTTTTCATGGCAACCCTGCCAGTGCCATTCTTGTATTCCCCACGAGGAGATTGGATTAGCTGAAATTCCGCGTAATATATCAAATGGTTAATAAATTAAAAGTCATAAGTACATCTTATCGCGGTTATTCTACAAGAATAATAGACATAGGAATCGAAATTAGGATCAAGTCTTGCTATCTTCACACAAATTGATTTCTGTAAATCATCATTACCATATCCCGTGTCAGTTATTAAGCGAAGTCGGCAGGAAACGACAAATTAATGTAATATATTTAATGAGTAAAGCAAGCAAGTATTGAGAGAATGTACCTACTTAAGAGTACAAAGTGAACATTTCCCGAAAGCTTAACGCGCCATAAAAGCCGTTGAAACTTGAAACCTTTTTCAAATTTGGATATAATTATCAAAGTGATGCGAATTTTACAGTTTATAAATGTCATTTCCTGCGGAAACGTATTCAGTTGCTTCAATAGGTTCACAGTAAAAAAATATTTATTTATTGACATTTTTATATGTCCTTGAAACAATTGAAATTCAAACCGAGTCAGCGATTTAATTGAGATTTGATAAATTGTTATTATGATTATTAATTAATTATCGATACATAGATACTACCTGGGTAGATGAAGAACAAAAAAATATGTTTTTTTTATTTTTAAATTAAATTTATAAGTACTTCAGAACGTAAGTGGTACCCTCAAAAAAGAACCCGTTTTGTTTCAGAGGTGCACCAAAGAAAGCGTCTCAATCATCGCGTGCGCAGCTTTACCTTATAACTGCGGCAGTTCTCACGCGTGGTACACAACAACAAGCGAGCCCGGCGCGCGCGCACGGTGACGCCGGACGGAATCGCGTAATTTTCCTTCGAAATATTGTTATGTGAAATTATTTAATTTTCCATTAGATTATAGTAAACAATTTATTAAAATGCGTGCAGTGCTGTTCATTTGTGTTTTTGTGTATACCGTGGTGGGACAGGATGTCAATGATATGGGAAACATGCCCAAATACGACGCGAGGTATGAATATTTGGACGTTGACGCGATTTTCACTAATAAAAGACTAGTCAGGAATTATGTGGATTGTCTGATTAATGCCCAGCGGTGCACGCCTGAAGGAAAAGCGTTAAAAAGTAAGTTTTCACGCATATTTTGTTTTAAAATGGTACCGTTGTAAACATAAATACAAAAATATTGTTTATGAATATAATGAGTCTGTGTTTTTCCGTTAGTATGAATAAAAAATGTAGTGCAAGTAATTGGGTGCTTCACCTTAACATTATGCAATTCGACGCGAAAGGTCAACGAATGTACAGATTTAGTTGAAATTATTTATTTAAATTTACAAGGTAATATTCGCAACTTCGCGCGAGTTTGGCGATCAAAACAATTAAGGTTTTCAAAGATATATTGGAATGGTGCTTCACATCATTTTTGAAGAAGTATATGAAACATCCTTTTTTGTACGTACCGTTTCATACTTTAGTAAAGTAGAGAGCTACATACAATAGGGACAATTAAGTACAAAGGTACATATTAATTTTAATTGTTAAATAACTAATCAAATTATACAAGGTAAACTGATGCATTCAAAATTCAAGTTTACTACAACTTAATAATAATAAAAAAGTGTTGTTAATGTTATTACCTACTAGTGTTTATTACCTTTTTAAATGCTACGAGTAGGTGCTGACTGTCAGTCACTATCATAAAGTATGACCTCTTTATCTTTAGATATCGTAATAACCGTACGATAATAAGAGCTTGTTATTGTTATATTAATAAAGGTTAATTAACCTACCTACCTTCTGTGTGGTGTCCGGATTAAGAATATAGCACCACTCCATCTCCTCCCTTGGATGACGTAAAAGGCGACTAAGGGAATCTAAACCAGAGGGATGGGCAGCAGCGTCCCTTCTGTGAAACGGTAGCCATACTGCGCTCACCAACCCGCCTGCCAAGCGTGGTGAGTATTGGCAAATACCCCCCAAAATTATAACACAGTTGTGAAAATCTATGGGGGAGGCCTTTGTTCAGCAGTGGACGTTTAAATGTATATATGAACCTACCTAATGAGTAATTTAAATAGTAAAAACTTAAACCCTACATAAACATTATCAAAACTTTATGTTTTCTTGCTTGAGTCTCTTTTCTTGGTTTAGCATGCTTACGGGGTTTCAACACGCAGAGTCCTCTATAGGACGAAAATGTATGACCACTCACCGCGGACTCTCATTGACTGAGCCATGGATTTTCCCCGGAAAGTGTAGGGATATTGTGAAAGATTTTTAATTGATTATTCTTAAGGTATTTTTCAGGTTTGTATATGCGACTGCCTGACTCAGTTGCCTTCGTTTTGTATACTCACATTTATAAATAAATAAATATGTACTTGGAATTCATAAAAGCGTAATTTCAAGTAGACGCAGGTCTCCTGTTAATAGTAGGTATGTCCACGAACATTCTTGAGTTGTTATCCATTTCTATTGACTTTGGCAACTGGCGTGGGAAGTTCCTATCTATACCCACTGCTTTTTAGTGCTCTATGGTAGGTATAAGTTATAGGTACTTACGGTTCACACTAAAATTGTGCCGTTTTACTAATTATATTACAAGGTATTGAGACTAAACAATACTCTCACGGCAGTTCTCTGCAGCTTGTTAATTTGTTAACTATTGTTATAAGTTGTATTTTGTTATAAGTTAACTATTTGAAAATTTATTAGTAATTCATTACTTTGCCTGAATTACAGATGATATCAAATGAAATTTTCATAAATAATTTTATTTACAGTTTCATAAAGTGTCTTAAACAATTCGGTGAATCTAGATTCATGTAAAATTATTGATAAATAAATAAAAAATTGCGAAGTTAATAATGCTGGCATTGCAATTGGTGTAGACGATGTAGTGCATTACAGTGGCTAATAATATAATATCACAGATATTATAATACACATCTAATATCAAAATTATCTAAATTAATTAGGTTTCTACTTTAATTATTATTTATTATTTTTTCGGTCAGGAAAAAAATCAGTAAAATTATTTCGAATTTAAGTTACTCGTGATCCAACAGAATAAAAGAATTAGTGAATCATTTGATTAATGCTAACCGAATTTAACCGACTTCAAAAAGGAGAAGGATCTCAATTCCTCTGTATTATAGTCCGACATATACGCATTTATTTATTTTTGTTTAAAAGCCTAATTCCCGAATAAGTCTCATTTAAATTTGGTGCAGACCTGATACAGATCTTTGAGGATAAAAAGGGAACCCTTCAATAGATGTCACCTTCAGCAGCAAATGACCCGCAATTGTAGCAATCGTTTGTCTATATATTGTTTATGTCACTAAATATATGGGGTCTTACTTTAATAATGGAAAATATTTTAAGGCTAGGCTCTATGAATGGTATAGAATACATTTCAAGTATCAACACACACTGGTGGGCTACTAAACAACCACATTGCTGTTCGACCGGACCATTTTCAAACACGTTTTAGTGTTATTGTGTGTGTGTTCGGTGACAGTACCGCAATACTTTTAGAAAGACATAATAGTGATAGTTACCTACAATTTATACGTGGTGTATTGCGCTTTTTGAGCAAACGGAAACATTTTTTAAAATTTAATTGTTGTAAAAGTCAGTTTGATAGGATATCTTGTATGAAATTTAATTTAATACAAGATACCCTAACAAATTGTTAGTGTTCCCAAGACGTTGGAGATAATATGGCGTAGGCATCTTATCGTTTCACTAAATTTAATTATATTTAGTACAAAGTGGCGCTTTGGTTTATCACATTAAATGTTACAGTGGTTACTACTAGTAGATATATTATGTCTGCTAAGTTAATCAAATAAGTAATCAATAAGTCAAAAATAAAAAGAATATTAACAAACAGAAAAAATTACCTAGAATTTGACACGAAATAAAACATATAATATTATTTTGCCGACCTTGTGTGTGAGTGTCGGCGAGGCAACGTTTAGAACTTTTTCGTCACCCAGGTCATCTCTTTGCAATTATACGATATTGATAAATATCACAAAACGATCCCGCAACTAGATTATACAATGTATTTCATTTCTTTTTTGTGTATGGTCGAAGAATGCCATTACTTTACGTGGTATCATTTAATGTGATAACCTAAGTAAGGTCCACTTTGTATGATAGTCAGCGTTTACGTAACCCGATAATTTCACACTGTCACTTCCGCCAAAACAAGTGAAAGTTTTGCGAAAATCTGTCCAGCAGTTTTAATACGAACTGCGAACTGGTTTTATCGTCTTGTAAAGGCAATAAAACCACAGCAAATACAATGTAATCTAATACAAATTCAAAGTGTAAAACATAAGGAGGTACTTATTGCAATATTAGCTATCATATATATTCAGCAAATCTTTATATATATTGGAAATGTGCAATTAGTGAGAAGTAACCATTCGCTTTTTGAAAATAGGCTTAAATTATGTGACTAGAATTGCTATACCATGGCAGTTAAAATATATACAATAAATTACCGAAAGATGTCAGAAACGTAACAGATTTAGAATTTAATAAAAAACTGTATAACTGATTGTGTGAGAGAAGCTATTATTCCGTTGATGATTATCTCAAATTTAAATTGTATTTTGAATGTCAGGAATTTAAATTGTTTTGTTTTAAAATGTATGCCATAATATTTGAAAATCTAAACATTTGCACGACAGAAATGTCGAATGTAGTGTATCCCAATTTTATCCTTAAACCAACAAAATGTAACCTATGTTCTTGCAATTAAATCAAATCATTCATTCATTCAACACAAACTGTTTTTCCAAAGATGAATAAAATCTCATAATTTACTAGCTTATACATATCAGGTACACTAATCTTCATATGCGTATAACGGTTCCGCTGTTAATTATCAGTAATTATAAAAACTTAGTCAAGGAGAGACAAAAAACTAACAGATCCCAACCCGACATTCACCCGTCATAGAGAAGAATTGAGGCGCTCATAGCTAGACTAGCCAGTTGTACTCACATATCAGTAAACGATCAGTGAAGGTAAACATCGGTCAGTGCGATTAGTCTATGGATGGGTGACTGCATAGTGGTATTTGAAATGCGTGTGCTTCGAGGGCACTTAAAATCGTCGGTCCAGGGGTGCAATTCCTTAAGGTCAAACATCCATACATCCTTAAATACAGATTTGAAATAATGGTATAAAACCAATTTGGTATTCGCTAAGACATGATTGAAGCTATTCAAAGACATGTTGAAGAAGGTAAGCCATGAGGACCAGTCTTTGCGTTTACCAAATTGGGTTATCACAGTTATTTCAATTCTGCATTCAAGGATGTGTGGATGTTTGAGCTTAAAGAATTGCACCCCTGGTTGTTGCCATTAGACGGGAGTCGATACGCCAAGCCGACTGGCCTTTGGGCAACTTAAACAACTGACACAAAGTTCTGGCCACTAACCAAACAACAACACCAAAAACATTTTTTTAATTGGTAATCTAGGAGAAACCCAAACAATATTAGTTTGTTATTTTATCAATAATATAAGGTCCTATAAAGCATGTAGCAGCAATTAATTTCTTACATCAATCGGAAAGAGAAGCTTACGCATGATGATTGAATTCAAAGGGACATGTTTATTTATACACTTCATTACTAAACGTTTGAGCGACATAATTAGGTCGTAAAACTAACTAAAGTACGGCCGCAGACAGAGTGCGTTTATGGGCAACAAGGTGTGGTTTTTACGTTCAGTACGTTTGAGCGACATAATTAGGTGGTTTATCCGTACATATATGTCGGTTAGTACAATACATTTTGTGTTACTCGAACTGTAAAAACAGTAATTCTAGTAACTAATAGTGAGCTTATATGTTTTACGAGCAACAAACCTGAGTAACAACTGGTGATGTATAAACAGAAGCCCTATTTGTACAAACAATCTAGTTTTTTCTACGTGCGCGTCATAAAGGTATGTTATATGGAAGAGAGAACCATCAATGCAAAGCAGCAGACAAAAAGTGACAGAAAAACATAATTATATCAATTTAATTGCGTGACGGTCGGATTCGCGCAGTACCTACTAATACTTAACATTCTGATATATTAAGCAGATATTGGTCGCTGGTTCAATCGACAATTATTATGCCTACTCATTACTGTTTTAATTCTAGATATTTCTGAGATATGTGTCGGTTGACGTACCCTTGATATAGAAGTAATGCTTGTGCATATAGTGCGGCCGCCTAGAGAATGCGTTCCTAAAATCTGTTAGTTGGTCTAGTTTCTGTTTAAATAATGATTTAATGTAGCGCTAAACTATTTCAAGTTTAAGCAGACGTTACTATATTAATATAATTTTACATATTAAATTTTATCCTTATAAAAGATACTAGTCCAACTAAAGGTATCAGGAACGCACTCTGGCCGCGGCCGTACTTTAGTTAGTTTTTTTGTAACGTCGCCCTCTCTAGGATTTCTCCTGTATCGTGGGTATAAGTTCACAGACACAAATCTCACATGACCGCACACAGACCCGACACAACTTTCCGCTGATTATACATTTATTTGTTTGGTGCGGAGATCGTACCCGCGACACGTTGCATGTAAAGCCAATAGCTTAGCAATTGTGCCATACGTGCCGTCAATAAACAGAAACAAATAAACGCATCAAACTAATCCCAACTACCTGTACTAGGTCGTCTAGTTGGTTACTATTGTAACGTTCGACACCTCTTTGGTGTGAATAGCCAACCAATATAATAAAATAAGTCAAATTTGATATTAGCGACTCGATTTGTAGAGAAAAACAATTGAAAACCGTACAACGTTGCCGACATATTTTATACAAATTTTTCATTTTTGAGAAATATTTTATGAATATGTAAAGATTCATTATTCTAAACACCGGACGACGTTGCCTTATACTTGACATTGGGGAAATTGTGGAAGATACTGTACAGAAGCCATGACATTAGAAATTCGTAAGAATGGCGGGAAAATTATGTATTAATATTTTATCACTGAAAATATACAGAAGTATTTAAAAACTAACTGTTTATATTGAATATATCTACCTCTATACCCCAGATATAGATGCCGGTTATTACAGTAGACATGCATATAAAAAAAGAACAATTGCAGTTACTTCTCGGTTCATCACACGAATGTTTTTGTAACAGTGTTTAATTTCAAGATTTGAAATATTACTAAGCTAGAAGAAAAATCTGTAAGAACTTAAAACGGTAAAATCATGTACCTAAGTATCTTTCGGTCCGTGGCAGAAATATTTATTTGCTATCAACGTAGGTACCGAACAGGTATAAGATGTTGTAGGTACATAAATAGGTAAGTTCCGCTACATTCTCTGGCCGTGTTCTAATATCGATGAGTGATGGAAATAAATGAAAATATATCAGCATGAGGCTTCCATTTTCGCAGTATTGCAGCATGTTTCGTACTTGTGTCCACGTTTTGACCATTATTATTATTTTTATCTACATGTTTCTCTTTTACACGGGTTTATATGCCCTGTAAGGGGGAACCCAGTCTTTTGATAGGCTTACGCGGGGACATGGGTCCAACACGCAGAGGCCCTTTAGAGAATTTTAATCTAAAATGTAATGATACTAACCAGGGACACTCCATGGCTGCACTATAAAATGCAGTCTCGGATTGTCCCCGGAGATATAAAACCTTAAGGTCTATTGCCATGTATGCTAAATGGATTTAATACTAAGAAAAACGGAATAAACGGCGTCAGCATTTCAACCTTTAAAGTGAAATTCTGTGGCAGAGGGTGACTTGCCACTCACAAGATGGGCCCCCTAAATGGCCACCACTACAGGCGACAAGGAGCAACACCGGTGTGAGCGGCTAGGGGTGTAGAGAGGTGCGGCACCGGTTTCACCATCGCGCGTCTCGAAGACTCGGAGCAGGTTTCCCCGTTATTACGCCATTAGACACTTCCACCCCCGAGCATATAGCTCTGGCGGCCCCCCTCTGATCGGCCAACTAAGGCAAGCCAGAGTTGAAAATCCCACGGGCACTCATTACCACTTATTTTTATTTTTATCATTTATTTATTGTCAAGCGACTAAGGCCCATAGATACAAATACACAAATACATTAAAATCTTATAAACTAATACATAAAAATCAATAAAATAAAACAATCACTATAACACGTATTGGCGGTAACGTGCTGCAGCGAAGTGTCCCGTAGTCTTGCACGGAACTTCCGGTACATGACACCCTCCGGCCAGAAGGTCTCCTTCATGAACATATCTAGATGGTGTGTCGGGACTCGCACCACAAACGATTTGAAGTTCGTATTGTGGCGGGACTCCAACTGCTCTACCCTCAAGGTCCATTGCGTCTTCACTCGAATGTACTGCACGATCTCCTCAGCCTTTGTAGTGTTGAATACGTGACACATACAGCTGCGTCGAGGGTATAGCGGTACGCAGCAGCATGTTGGGTCCACTGAGCGCACTACCGCACTGATTACGGTGGGACTTCTTCTTCTTCTTCACTTCGGCGAAGCCATCTTGATCAACCTGTCCTTGGCGTGCTGCTGGAGGCAAGATACTTCGAACAGGTTCCGGGGTCCGTTGTGCACCCTCAGGCTTTGTTTTTGGCTGCCGCAGATTTATCACTGGAGGTTGACTTACGGCAGCTGAGCAAGCACGTCGGGTTGTTGACTCACTTACTTGTGTCAGTTTCTCCGCAACAGGGGAAGCGGGACGGCAGGGCTATGTTGTGCATCGCTTGCAGAAACGGTGGCCGGTGACGAGTCCAGTTCTGCTGACTCGAAACTCAGCTGCGAAGCGTTAAATGCCTCGCGACGCTGGGTGAGATGGGTTGGTGCTATTCTTAGCCGGTCATGTGGTGCTGCATAATGATTAATGACTGTTTTGAATAATTCTTTTAAGACTGGTGCTATTCATCTATCCTAAAATCATTCATACGTGCAGCGTACGCACCGTGTTTACTTCGACGAAAGTCTACGTTATGCATTATCCGTTTCGTCCGTCTTAACATTTAGAATGTTACAAACCGCACTCTCTTTTTTAAAAATATGTTGCCATTACTTATTTACTATTTCACACTGTTCACCAACGTTACTAAAATAGAGAGTATTACCGATTTGAAAAATTTAAAATGTTGAGCGTCTTATGTCGCTGACTGTACCAGTCTTAAAAGGTTGGTGTAAACAAAGAACCTACCTGTGGATAATTATGTTAATGTGTGAAGAATGTGAAGATACATACATTGTATTATCCATGTCGATTTCGATGTTGTATAGCAATATGCACATAAAGAACATACTTCTGCATATTTTATATATTTATAGCAACGGAATCCTTCATACTTGAGCATTAATATTATTGGATTGCAAACGGATAATAAGTTAAAGAAACAACACATAATTAAACATACAATTATTATGTATTGTAAATGTATGAAACGTCAGTTTTGCTATCCTAATGTTAATTGCACTTTCTTCCTCTCTTTCTCGTGTATCAATAATACAATTTTCCATCTAATTACTTCATGTCACCCTTTTTTTTAATTTTACCGCTTAGCAACAAAAAATAACAAAATGAAAAATTAACAAATAGCAATTTTTTTTTTCTTCTTAACGCTTCTGCCATCATATCAAAAGACGTCCACTGCTGAACAAAGCCCCCCCCCCCATAGGTTACCATAACGAGCGGTTACATGCTGCCCGCGTTCAATGGCTCCCAGCTACCTTCATCAGGTCATCTGTGCACCTCGGAGTTCGTCCCACGCTGCGTTTTCCGGTGTGCGGTCTCCACTCGACAACGACTCTGTGGTGGTGCGGTGGTCTCTTATTGCCAGAGACCGGCTTGGTAAGCATCACCCTAGTGCCAAACATTCGACGTTATGTTTAAACTTTAGATATTACTGTGTTACGGTAAGAAGGGTACTGTAAAATGAGTAGGCATAATTAGCATACTGGGAGACTCAATAATTTAGTGACGAGCGCAGTGTAGTGCCACGAAGGACCAGTCCTGGGTAGCATTACAATTGTTATGGGCAGGTGTGACCCTTACCACCAGGCGAATACTTGGTCACCTCTTCACCCCGTTGTATATAAAAGTTTAAGTTCCAGGTTTCCTCACGATGATATCTTTCATCTAAAGGCTAGTTTAATATCAAGTTAAGTTTTTGTTTAAGAAATAGTTATTTTAATAGTACCTTATTTGCACAAAATAAAATGTATGATTAATTAATTTAAAAAATATTTTGTAAGTGAGAAAGCGCTTAATAAATCACTCCTAGTTATGATTATTTATTTAACTATTTAAATAAATAAATAATCATAGCTAGGAGCGATTTATTAAGCGCTCTCTCACTCACAAAATTAAATGAGTTTATATGCAACAAATATCCTCTACAATGCATCAGGATTTCTCTGGAATGCAATCTCTGTTCTGTAAACGGTCAAATTTCTCGAAAGGTATTTAACGGTTCTGTGTCGACGGGCCGGTTCTGCACGGCCGAGACCCTATTACTTAGCCTCCCTTCACCAAGTTTTACAGTACACTGGCTTAGGCACTTTCTGCGTGTCACGCAAAAACAAAGTCTTGTATGTCTAAAAATAGAATGTGCAAATGAAAGGGCCAAAGATTTAAATCTTTGGAAAGGAATTCGAGGTCTTCATACTTCAGTTAAGTAGTGATACGGTATTAATAGCGATGACGAAAATCTGCTTATATTTAAATAATTATGTATGTAATGTACCGTTCTGTTCCGAATCGATAAAGTTTTAATTTTAAAACTTAAGACCTTGGCGACCTTGAAAAGGCGTTTAAATTATATAAATTATTCAAAATAAATCTACCTTATTATAAATTCTAGATTGAGACATTTTCCACAAAAATGTGTAATTTAATTAAAGACTTAATTAACCTAATTAGTGTAGAAACCTGACTTAGAACTAAAAAATGAACACTATAAAAGCAGATAAAAAATTAATGTGTTTTATTAGGTAACTTAAGATAGCTAATGTGCGTTTGAATTGAGAATCATGTTTTTAACACTCCATGAAGCAGTTCATTTTAAACACGCTTTTATTAGCTTGGTATCTATCTATGTAACCGAATTTTTGAACTTGATTTTCATCCCCTTCAAAACGTCAGATAGATTTGTAACTTCGCACACTTATCAAGGACTAACGACAATGCAATCATTTAAATATTTTGTCCCATTATCCTTGTCAGGATCCTCAGGATTAGCGACTTTTTCATCTCTGATACCCGGAAAAAATGATAAATTCATCGACATACACAAAAAATAATACCTCCATAAGATGTCGATTTACTTTTCCGCAGCAAGAGTGCGATGAGACTCGAAAAGTGTCTCATTCTTCAGATGATTATATCCGTAATAGAGGGAGAATTTGTTTACTTAAACGTCGAAAGGAAGATGCTTGGGAAAATAATTACCACCCGGAGTTATTGAGACTATGGACTGCAACATGGACATTCAGCCATGCGCAAAACAAAACGCACAAAAAGTTTATATTAAATAATAGTTTAAAAAAACATGCTTTTGTATTTAACCGAACTTAAAAGTAGAAAATAATTTTCAATAAGTTTATAACAACAATAGAGCAATAAAAAAAGATCTTTGAAAAAAACGTGGGGTGCTTAATCAGATATTTTCATGATACTTTTAAACAAATATTCACAAAAATATTTACAACAATTGACATCAAAGCACCATACGTTTTTTTACAATAAAATATAATTTATTGTTAATAACTCTATTGTTATTTTCTACTATTTAGTTCGGTTATCTACAAAAGCGTGTTTTTTAGTTTTTTAAATATTATTTATTAAATAAATTGTTACGATTTCTTTGTTATCTATGTAAAGTTTTTATGAATACTTCAAATACAAAATTAATCGTATGGCTTACAATGCTTAAGTATTAAACGTGCGTAGACCACTTGATAAGTTAATGATAGACTTCCGACATTATGATCTGCACGATATTTTGCTAGTTATACTTATATGCTGTAAATACGTAGTCACTCATTGCTTCTAATTATGCCTGTAGGTGTAGCGAATTAAATATTCTGGTTTCTCATTTAAATTATCTATTACATATTTGCGTCGTACAAAATATGTGAAAAAGGGGTGCTGATATTAGACCAAGCGGTTTGCACAATATAGAGCATTTTTTTTTTAATATTTATCTGTTTAAGCTCTGGTAGATTCATGACTCTAAATATTGAAAAATATACAATTCATAATAACTTCAAACAAAACTCTAATGACGATACTGGTTTGAATTTAAAAAGGAAAAATTTCATGTTTAGTTATTTTATGTATATTACTTTGTAACGCCGCACCGCGTAACATAATTGTGTCGTCGCAGGTAGTCGCTGAAAATCAGCGCTGTGATGATACTCTGTGCATTATGTTGAGTGATTACCATTCTGTACATATAAAACGCATATCTTCTCAACTAGTTATGCCTTTGTGCTCCTTTTTATCTTTATTATTTAAATAACGGTGCATTAACATAGTTTCCTCTTAAAAAATAACCTTTATGATGTGTCGTGGATACATGGGTACACATAAATCTCACATGCACAAACACCCAGACTATCTGTAGATCATGCAACTATTTATTCCGTGCCGAGATTTAACCCGCGACATGTAGCGAAAAAGTCATTTGTTTAGGTACTGCGTCAACCGTGGTGACAAAGTGTGAATTTTGCATATAATCACTTTTCTTGATTTTGTATCCTAAATATTCAAACGTGTACGTTTTTATTATTGTGGTCCATCATCATCATTTCGGCCGAATTAAGTCCACTGCTGGACACAGGCCTCCTCCAAAGATCACCACAACGACCGATTTGGTTGTGTTGTAGGCTGATTGGGGGGTTTTGCCATAATCGCCACGCTTGGCAGATGGGTTGGCGATCGCAGTTCAGTTTTTAATGTACTCCAAGGACGCTGCTGCCCATCCTCCGGCTAATCCCTTACTCGACTTTTACGATTACCCACGGAAGGAAATGGGGTGGTGGTATTCTGGGCCGGCACCACACGGCAATTATTGTGGTTAGTTATTGTTTATCCACAAAACACGTCGAGTACATATATCAACATACATTTACTCAGTTGTATGCTGGGGTCAGCTTCCAGTCCAACCAAACACCGCTGAATATCACCATTTTACATAGAACAACTGTCATCTGACCTCCGCCAACCAATCACTGGGAAACACACCGATATCATTTCAGTCAGACCAGTTGTCCGATTTTGGGGCGTATGACTACCCGTAACGACTGTCTTAAGTATTTGCATGATAACCTGAACCGACAACTGTCCGAGGCTCTAGTCGAGGCAATAGTCACATATCCGAGGACTAAACGTGGCAGTGGCTAGCGCCGCTTAACGTCGTATACCAACCATACTGCATAGTAGTAATTTACCCACATACATGAGTTATATACTCTTGGAGAAAATATTTGTAATTTAATAAGATATTTGGATAATCAGATCAGTCCATAAACATTCACTGTATAAATGTGCATGCCAATGATGGCATTATGGTCGGTCATAGGTATAGGTATGGTTATCATCCGGAGAAAATACCAGGTATAGAAAATCAGGGATTTTATTAGAGCTTCTTGTTCTAGTTTATTTATTTGACAGATGGCAACCCTAGTCATAGGGGCCTACTGCCAACGCTAGGCGCTTGGTGGATTGGTGGACGGAGTAAGTCATTTTTAAACCTTAGATAGGGGGTGGGTAGCACCCTCTGGAATGAGCCCTAGTGAGTCTTACATAAATTTATTGTATGTATGTGAAATGCATGACAGGAAGTTGTGACGCCACGGGCATCGGCACCTTTTTTATTTATTATTGGACCCAGTGGAAATTCTTCATGAACTTCCTCCGCCCGGGGAAGGACGAAGGGGCATGCCGGACTCCTATCGGCTATAACCACAGAGGCGGTCATCTTCGGCACCTAAGGGGGGCACCAGGTCCTCGAATAATCATACTAAAGCCGCCCACTAGTGCCACGCCTATAAGCACACCACGGGGAGGGTGACTGTAAAGCAGTCACCACCACGGGGGGATTGTAAAGGATCCCCCGAATCGTCCCTGTGCACTGTGCTATGCCGCGCACACGCACGGGCATCGGCACCTACGATCCAACAGTGTAAATGTCTCCGTCGCTGTAATATAGTGAGAAACACAGTAGCTTATACATGTTATGTGACTACCGATGAATTTAAAATTGCCAATTATAGCTATTTCAAGCCAGTCACGAAAATAAATGTGTGACTAATAGACAGCACGCAAATCGTTTTATCCATAATTGTATATTTATCGGTTCTATCCAGAATCAAAGCTTTTACAAATCCGTCCGACAATACAGTTGTTATGCCGATATAGCAACTCAACATGCATTTTTGAGACTAAATTACATACTAGATAATCCCATGTCGTGGGGGCCCGGAGGTTAAGGACTGGGTTAAGGTTAAGGTTGCCGGTTCAATCCTTTACAATTCTCCTCGAGAAGTGCCTGAGGGGTAGCCTTTTTACAGTCGCCTTCTCTCCGCTAGAGAGGGTGACCGCTTTACAGTCATCCCCTCAGAGATGTGCCTAAAGGCGTGACATCATGGGCGGCTCTAGTGTGATCTTACAAGGACCTGGAACCCCCTTCGGGGCAAAGGAAGTTTGTGTAGAGTTTTCACTGGACTACACCGATAGGTCTGAAACGTGCCCACAAATTATAAAATATTTTTATAAAGCAATAAAATACTTAATAAACGAAAACGCAGAAATCTAAAGAAAAAAATCATAGAATCGAAAATATTAATTTACTTGATTGTATATTATCAAAGTTCGTTGCCTCCAATGCGCACGGTATTTGAAGGCTAGCTACTTTATACCTATCGTCTATCAAGCAGAATCTTAGATTATAGACGAAAATTTAAAAAATGTTACCGTTGCGCAAAGATCTTGCATTTACAAGCCTTTGTTTAAATATACTTTTTATCACAGTCGTGACAACGAGTACATCGTTGGACAATGGATTTTTATTAATTATGTAGAGCTGACTCTTCATACCTTCGCCAATTAGGGACATTGACGATTCGGGTTTCGTTGTTTGAGGCATTTTTTCGTAATACATACAAACGATTTGTTAATTTCATTTTGTACTAACAAATATTATTGTGAATGTTACTCACAGAAAATCAGATATGTAGTATTTTAATAATCAAGGTAGTAAGACAGAGATAAGGTCATACAATTATTTATACATTCACAAAGTCTAACAAAATGCAAATGAACTTGCGCGTAGGATTTGTTTCAAATTAGGTATACGCCACCTAATATTAAGTTTTGCTTTAACAATTTGAGCCGCTCGGTTTCCTATCGAAAACGGGTTTCTCGTATAGTTAAAGCGGGACTTAATATAAAGTGGCGTTGCAGTAATCGGTCGTTAATCTGTTATTAGTAGCTCCTAGTAGAGGATGCAAGATTATTTTTATTTGCAACTTTTTCAATGACCGTCTTAAGGCAGAACTAATTAATGCGTTCCACAACCAACATCTTTGTGCTGACCTTGAGGTTAACACTACGATAAACATCGTCTTCAAAATTAATCCGAAACTGGAATCGTAATTAACAATTAAACCACAAACGCGTCATCAAAATATATAACCCATAAAACGTCTTAAAATATACACAGCAGAACCTATTAGTAGTAACCTATTACAACAAGTAAAAAATTAATACGGTATTTTATATTCGCGAGGACAACATTTTGTTTTTTTTTCATGGCAATTGTATTCCATTTTGCTAGTGTCAAGATAAGAGGAACAATTTTTTTTTTGTGATGTGGCAATTGTTATAACATTTTGCCAGTGTCAAGTTAAGAGGACCAAATTTTGGAGTAGATACGTGACAGCTATAATACAGATGTTCTAAATTCAAAATAATTCTTGTTTCAACGTCATTTTTAGGCAAAGGTGATCAACAATATGAGCTCTAACTGGCAGTAAAAGTGGGAAACTGTCAAATTGTATAAAAGAATAAAGTTTAAGACAGTTGACGTTGGATAAAAATTAAAGATCTTTGATGTCCCCCTGAAAATAAAACCAGCCTATTACACGGCCGCTGTTGATCATGATGGAATATTATTTTGACATAAAGATAATATAATAATCTCAAGTAAATTGGGTTATTAATAATAAATTAACAATAAAACACGTGTTTTCATATAATTGTATCACAAAAACTATAATAGTGCTAATAATTATAACATAATAGTAATTAAAATTAATGACTTAATTAAAATATAAAATTAATAAAAATTGATTACTTAATTAAAATATATAATTAAATTAAAATTGATTACTTAATTATAATATATAATTAATTAAAATTAATCACTTAATTAAAACATATAATTAATTAAAATGAGTTCGTTAATTAATGAACGGCCGTCACCCCCTAAGACAAATGTTAATTTTTTTTTCATGGCAATAAGACAAATTTTATAAATCCAAATGGTTTACAACTAAAAATAATGGTAGGAACTTATTTTTATTTTTATTGAACCGTTATAATTAGTGTGGTTTGTTCTTATATTATGCTGTTTGTTGAGTAACTACATTCTCACCCCTATTATTAAACTACCTTTTAAAATCGTATTACAAATTATATAATAAAGAAAATGTTGTAACCTGTTAGTATCGCAGATAAAATTTACTACTTTTTCGTAAAAAGAATGCCATATTACCCGCACGCGATCACCATATACACGTACATTCGCACAGATAACAATTTATTGCTGTTGGTTCATGGTTGGCAATTTGAGCAGATAAAATGTAACAGCAACAAAAGTCCTACGACCAAAAAATTCACGATTTCTCTTGAAGATGTTATTTATAAAATCCGGGATTAAGGAGAATCATGTATTTATCAACACACATCACATCAGGGACCAGGCTACTGCCCATCCCGCTGCTTAAGAGTCCCTTACGGCCGAAATTATTCAGTTATTCATTTATCAGTAATCCAAAATCTCTGGGTTTCGGATTACGGATATGTCTGCTTTAGGGTTCTTCCGAACGTCCGAAGGAAAAAACGGCGGAACCCTTATAGGCTCACTCGTGTGTCTGTCTGTTTGTCCGTCTGTCACCAATTTGCTCCAAATCTACTGGTCCGATTAAGTTAAAATTTGGTACACATTTGGATTTCTGCGACCCAAACACGGACATATATCGTAAAGAAATGAATTTTAAATATGGGGGTCGCTTTTGGGGGGCAATATAGAAAATTAAAGAATAAAGTTTTACAAACTGTACCATGTAACATATGAAATGAAAGAGCTGATTTTGAGGGTCTCAAATGTATTTACTTTATAATTTTAAAGTGTATAGTTTGTAAGTTATTTAAGACGAAATAGACGAATATTGACCCACCCTTACATCCGGAACTACTGAGCCTAAAATGAAAAAATAAAAACGGTAGTAGCTCTTTACCTATAGATTAAAGGAAAACCTATAAAAAGTCTATAGTCTTAAGATAACATCGTAAATCTATCAGTATAGTGCGTACAAACTTACGTTTGCGGTTGGAATGTATGGGTAAACATGTTTTTCAACTACGATGTTAATTTTGTTCTTGTAACAAGTTAGCGGTACAAGACCAAATGTCATATATCTGACATTCGCGAATACATAAATAAATGAATATAATGACATTTTTTTTCGCAAACTGCATTTCGTGTGATCTAAATTTTTCTGGGATGTTACGAATGATTGCTTTCGCATTCGCATCTATTATTACGAATGCGGGTATTGTACGAGTATATGCGAATGCCAATGCAAACATTCATAACAAGTCTGGTCCGTACGCCCGTGATACGACATGTGAAAAGAAACACAATTCAAGAGAAATCAGAAAAGAATTGCGCGAAATAAGAAAGCTCCTAAGTAACTCGGTAACTCACATTCAAACAAAGGCACAACGAACAAGTACACGGTAGTTTTCAAATAACATTGTGCCACATATCAACGATAACCTCAAAAAAGTGAAATCGGGCAATCCTATAGGTTTTCCTATCAAGCCATGATTTCGCAAGTTACCAAGTACAACCGAAATTCCTTCCGACGCGAATGCTGTATGATATGGGACAGACCGTTAATCAAACATATATAAATATTGTATATGGGCCTGTGCCGATATTCGATAAGCGATATTCGCGTGCGCCTTGTTGACAATAATATACAGGCAATATCCCACCGGATATTTTCACCTGACGGATACGAAGATTATTTACTAACTTAAACTTCTATGTAAATTGGCGTTACACAAGGTGGACTAAATGCCATCATTCTCTATACATAAATCAATCTTTGGTTTGATGAAAACTTTTCTATAGAGCTATAAAACTTTATCTATAGAGAACGCTGTCTGGTAACCGAATTGAAAATATAGTACTACTCCATCTCCTTCCGTGGGTGTCGTAAAAGATGACCAAGGGACTCTAAACCAGAGGGATGGGCAGCAGCGTCCCTCCTGTGGAAAAGGAGCCATAATCCTGAGCCATAATCTGGCTAAAAATTCCCCCTAAAATGACGCCACCAATGTGAAAATGTATGGGGGAGGCCTTCGTTCAGTAGTGGACGTCCCTTAGCTGCTATGATGATGGTGAAAACAGGTACATATTAAAGGCAAATACATATAGTTATGAGGATAGACATAGAAGCCACAATACCGCTTACATGTAACGCTTCTGAACTATACAACAATAAATATTATGATTGTTACCTGAGCTGAGAAAATAATGGATATTCACGTGACGGGTCACTTCCCACGGTGGTGACAAATATCGCATATATCTGAATAGTCCTTAAATCTTTTGTTTACTTTCGTACGGATCATAAGACGACCGTTGCCTGACACAGTTCTGCGTAAGGTCGTCGTGTTACGCATGCGCGTCATGCTGCCCGATCATTGGAGCCGATCATAGATCGCGAGCGTAATGTAAAACGTGTTATTAGATTAGGTAGGGCTGCTACTGTCTGAGGATGTATCGATTGCGTTAAAGTTGTTTATGGTAATACGTAGTAGTAGGCAGGTACATTATAGCGCTATGAATCGTAAAATACTAATAATCCGATAGGTAATCTGCTATTTAAATAGCGCGTCGAGACAAATAATAAATATGTTGTATTTTTCCGTCTGTAGATGTGGACAAGTAGGTATTTATGTGGTATTACCATATTATGTACATATCAGTATTTAAAGAATATACGCACATTAATGTTGATATATGTAGATAAAGGAAACTTTATAAACGGAGAATAATAAAACACTTACGGATTAAATCGCGTATATTAATGATTTTTGTTTTCCTGACGTTTCGAACACTTTGCAGGGTTCGTGGTCGCAGGATGACTAAGGTCTTTTAGAATTAGACGTGAAAACACTCATTCCATCCTGCGCGAAACCCCCAAAGCTGTATGGGTTGCCGAAAATACACAAAAGCAATGTTCCCCTACGACCAATAGTAAGCCAGATTGGTACACCAACTTACAAACTAGTGCAACACCTAGCGAAGATACTCTCAAAAACTTCGTGGAAAGTCTAACACATCTGTGAAGGATTCCTATCACTTTGTCAGCCAAATAAAGGGGAAAAGAGGAGCTTAACAATGTGAAGCAAGTTCTTCAAAATAACAATTTAAGAGCGCCACATCCCCGTCGCAGAAGCCGTCCGAAACCCACCACAGTTGATCGGAGACCTGCTGTTTTACCATTCATAAAGGGAGCCACGGACAGAATTGGTCCTATCTTGAAGCGTGCTTCTATTAAAACCTACTTCAAGCCACATAAAAAGATCAGCCAACTTCTCAAATCCGCGAAGTGTCACATTCCTCTACAAGATGCAGGGATCTTCAAAATTGACTGTGATTGTGGGTTGTCATACATAGGGCAAACAAAGCGTAGTGTAGCCACCAGAATTTAAGAGCACATAGCTGACGTCAAGCATAGACGCTCCACAAAGTCTGCAGTGTGTGAACATGCCTTAGGCAAACCCAACCATTTTCTTCGATTTGATCATCCTCAAGTCCTCGCGATAGAGAACCGTTATGTACCTAGAATGTTTCGAGAGGCTATTGAAATTTAAAACATCCTAATTTTAATAGAGAAGATGGTTGACAGGTGCCACCTGTTTGGAATCCGATTATTAAATTAATAAAATCCCAAACAATACACCACACTAAAAAACATTAAGACACTGTGAGTGATTACTGCGTGCATCGAAACAATTTTTGATTCGTTTTGTACGGTAGATAAAATAACTTTTTAAATCTGTAACGACGCTTGTCACCTTAGTCATCCTGCGACCACGAACCCTGCAAAGTGTTCGAAACGTCAGGAAAAGCAAAAATCAATAATATACACGATTTAATCCGTTTAAAAGTATTTTATTATAATGTGTAATAATCGCGAAAACCTAAGACATTACTATGTAAACGGACAATGTTTTCTTAAGTTCGACTTTATTATAGAACATTATGACAAGATAAGTAATTACCTACTTAAATCACCATTATATAGCCGAGTTCAAACAGGCCCGACCATCGCTGAGCTCTAGTA
This sequence comes from Diloba caeruleocephala, assembly GCA_947459985.1. Classification (NCBI taxonomy): domain Eukaryota; kingdom Metazoa; phylum Arthropoda; class Insecta; order Lepidoptera; family Noctuidae; genus Diloba; species Diloba caeruleocephala. The sequence continues at coordinate 6,690,319 of OX381621.1, read as the reverse complement.
CAAAAAAGGATTAATATTTAAACGTCTTTGACATTTCCATATAAAGTTTCCAAATACATTTTTCAAGGCGTTCGTTGTTATTTGACGAAATTTAAATATAGATATAATATTTAATTCGGTGTTTACGCAGATAGATTCATAGTAATTTGGAAAAAAACGTTCATGTTATTTTTGTTCACGTTCTATGTACCTATATAACAAGCGTTACTAATAAATATAATGGCAATAACAAAGTAAGTTTATAATAAAACACGTTTAAGTGGATTGTATCGTACATTTTAGGTTTTTGTTTTTCCTGACGTTTCGAATACTTTGCAGACTTTGTGGAGCGTCTGTGTTTGACGTGAGCGTCTTTTATTCGGGTGGCTATGCTACGCTTTGTTTGCCCTGCATGAAAAACCACAATCACAGTCAATTTCGTAGACCCCTGCATCTTGTAAAGGTATGTGACATTTAACTGGTTTTAAAAGATGACTGATCTTCTTTTGCGGCTTGAAGTAGTTTTTAATAGAAGCGCGCTTCAAGATATGAACCATTCTAAAAAACCTAAAATATACGCGATAATATAATCCGTTTAAAAGTGTTTTATTATAATGTGTAATAATCGCGAAAACCTAAGACATTGCAATGTAAATCTAACTAATATTATTTAACTTGCTCCGAGAATGAAAGTGAAAAAATACGTGCAATGGAAACAATTTCTCGTAGTAGAAAGCGCATCCTCTTGGCTAAAGAACAAGATTTACGCGGAAGTAGTTTAGGCAGTAGGCTAACATGTCTTTGCTGCCATTACCCGGATGTACACCATTACTGAGTTTACCTAGTCATACACTTTTTGTTCGCCCAGGGGAAGGGCGAAGTAGTAGACTCCTATCGGATAAAACCACTGGAGCGGTCAGCTTCGGCACCGAAGGGGGGCTCCAGGTCCTCGCAAGGAGACACCAGAGCCGCCCATTGGTGCCACGCCTTTAGGCACATCTCGGAGGGGATGACTGTAAAACGGTCACCCTCTCTAGCGGAGGGAAGGCCGCTGTAAAAAGACCCCCCCCCCCTCCCAGGCACTTCTCGGGGAGGATTGTAAAATATCCCCCAAGCCTCGCTGTGCGCTGTGCTACGCACACGGTGGCACGTGACCACGTCGCACCACCGTCTACTCGTATATGTTACCAGAATTAAGAATGTTTTAATTCTACATTAAACATTTAGAAACTAACATGCATTTGCTTTAACAAAGCGCTATGTTTATTTTACAAGTATCTTTAAATTAAATCGCGTAATGTAATATTTATTTTAGAATTTATATACACACAGAGTGAACTGGTTAGGTTACAATATGTAATGACACTTGAGTACAAAGGTACTGCTGATTTCAAAAAGAAATTTCTGCCAGCAACAAAGGTAGTGCTTATTTCAAAAATAAATTTATGTAGTGTCAACCCTAAAAGTTGAGACATTTTGACAGTTCGGTTACCCAAATTGACAAATGAGTCATCCGGGCGATGCCCTCCACTGAATAAGGGATTCTCACGTAAAGGTCATGGCATAGAAAGACTATGGCAAGATGAATAATGATTTTTACGAAGGATTCTACAGTTACAAACCATTGTTTATGGCCTAAGGCTACGGGCCTAAGTGAGTTTTAAATTGAAAATACTTGATTCGCACACCTTTTTTATTTAAACTGAAGACGTTATTCATAACTAGATATGATACGAATTGTGTTTGTCGTATAAATTTAAACAAAAATGATATAGGATAGTTTTATTTTCGATTCAAAGTTAACTCACATTAACGTTACGGTACGAATACTTTCTCGCAAGTTGTTCGTGCTAGAGCTACAGTGTGGCTGTTGTTCGACAGAACAAGGTCTCTCTCTGGTCAAGAGTCCCTTAGTAGCCTTTTACGACATCCACGGGAGGAGATGGCCTGGTGCTATACTCATAATCCGGACACCAGACGAAAAATAACATGGTTTGAGGTTATTATCAAGTAAAAGATTGTCTAACAAAAGCTTTATTTAAATTCATAAAAAGCCTGTTTATACATATTTTTGAACATGACCAAAGAGTAGAATAAATTTTTGCATTTTGTATGAAATTATTTTGATTTTTGAGCAGAGGCAAAAGGCAACTCATTTTTTTATAGTCGGCAAGTCGACGAGTTGACAGTGTCACTCTGTGAAAGGAATCCAGTTTAAAGTATTAGATATTATTGCGAATTGAACCGTATAACGTTGCCAACATATTTTTTTAATTTTTGTGAAATGTTTTATTGAATATGTAAAGATTAATTAATCTAAACACCGTACAACGTTGCCTTATACTTGACATTGGCGAAATTGTGGAAGATAATCTACAGAAGCCAAAATTTAAGAGAAGAAGAAGAAGATATTATTGCATTTGAGCGTAAGAACCGTGGTAAGAACAGTTAGGAGACGGAGTTTATTTTGTTTGTTTATCTTTGATCATAGCTGTCACAGGTTTTGACGAGGGATGTATTAATTACCATAATAAACACATTAGCGAATAAATAATGTTATAAATAATCTAATTTATAATATAAAAAGCCACAACTCATGTTGAGTAGTTGAAGTAGGTACTTGGGTAATATAAAAATAATAACAGGACCGCTCAAAACATTTTAATTGGATAACTTAGCAAAGTTTTGGAGCAAAAACAGTTTTTTGTATGGTATTCCAAAAAAATATTGATGTTTATATTATAGGTCGCATCATACCTTCGAACCTTATTTTAATTATGTTGTGATACAAAATACTAAATTGAATAATAAAATAATTATTTGATTTAATATCCGTAGGAAGGGGATGTAATTTTTATTACTCACTTCAAAACAGATAAGGCACAAATGTTTTTCTTTTGTATATCAGTGACGCTTTGTTCATACATACACTCTAAAGATGTGTTATGATGACGCATTATATACATATACATACAAACATATACAGGGTGTCCAGTAAATATATATATATATATATATATATATATATATATATATATATATATATATATATATATATATATATACAGGTTGGCCAGTAAATAGCACGACATACTGCAGGGGGTGAGAGCTTGGGTACCTACCAAAAAAACACAATATATGTTCAGCAAAATTTTACGGATTTACAGTAGTACAAAATTTTCCGAAATATCGAAAAATCTCTACCTTGACACAGATTTTTAAGCATCTCGTAATCAAAAATTCCTTTTCTAGTTGTTTTTTTACCTAAAATTATTTGTGAATAGTTAGTTACTTGTTGTTGTTGTTGTTCGTGCTAACATATATGTTAATCTATTACTAACGGCTCAATTGGCACAGTAGTTACATGATTAGCTTTCTGCGCTCCAGGTGGTGATCTCAGTCCCAAGGACTCCCAACAAATGTTTGCATTACAGATAGGTAGTTCTTCCGAGTCTGGTTGCTTTATCATTTGTGATGTATGTCTGTAAACTGTAGCCATAATACAGGAGGAATCTCAGAGAGGCTATTGTACATTTCATTCATCATCATTTCGGCCGAATGGATTCCACTGCTGGACACAGGCCTCCCCCAAAGATCACCACAACGACCGATATGGATGTGTTGTGTGGTCATTAGGGGGTCTTGCCATAATGGCCACGCTTGGCAGGCGGGTTGGCGATCGCTGTTGAGTTGTTAATGTACTCGAAGGACGCTGCTGCCCATCCTCCGGTTAATCCCTTAGTCGAATTTTACGACACCTATGGGATGAAATGAGAGCTGTGACATAAAAGTTTCACTGTCACCATCACATGAAATGTTTCTGTGCTCACTCTAGTCTGTTCTATTGATTACGTTGATTAAACACGTTTTCGACGTAAACAAGTTATGCTTGTTTAAACCACCGGATTAAAAACACCTGAGCCGGTGACTTAAACAAGTTAAGTTATTGTTAAGGTTCCGCACCTCATTATAGAAAAACGGAATCCTTATTGAATCGCTATGTTGTCCGTCTGTCTCTGTGTCAAGGTCCTTTTCCAAAACGTTTTGAGGTATCAAGTAGTAATTAATATTAAGTGCCGAAGTATGAATTATGTGTGCTGTCTGGATTAAGAATATAGCGCCACTCCATCTCCGCCCGTGGATGTCGTAAAAGGCGACTAACTCTAAATCAAAGGGATGGATAACAGCGTCCCTTCTGTGTAACAAAAGCCATTCTGCTCTCAACAAGCGGCCTACCAGGCGTGGTATGTACCGGCAAATTCCCCTCAAAAAGACGACAGGGCCATGTAACCGTTTATGGGAGAGGCCTTTGTTCAGCAGTGGACGTTATTTGGCTTGGATGATGCAGTATGAAATTCTAGTATACAGTTTTACGCAATAAAGAGATACGGCCTCGCAAAATGTATTTTCATACTAAAAGTCCCACTCACTGACTGACCAACAAAACTTATTGGGTACTTCCCGGTGACCTCTAAAGTGATCTTGAAATTTGCACGAAGGCGGCTCTTGTGGAAAAGAAAGGAATAAATTTGAAAATCATTAATTTCAAATCCCGTGTCGAATTATTATGATGAGACATACTTTTGCCGTCGGTTAATTTCATACAGTATTTTTATTTTTTTTAAACGTTGCTACACACTAGGATTTCTCCTGTGTCGTGGGTGCGTTTACAGACATAAATTCCACACCGGAACAACTACCTGCAGATCATACAAATATTTGTTCCGAGCGGGAATCGAACCCGCGACCCGGAGCGCAGCAGCCGACTGTGTCAGCCACTGCACCAACCGTGCCGTCATACCCGTATACTACGTGAGGTGCGGTGTCCGGATTGAGAATATAGCACCATTCCATCTCCTCCCGTAGAAATCGTAAAAGTTGATGATGCGTAGCGGCCACGGTCACGGCGGGGCAGAGGATGCTAACAATCTCCAGAAGAGAGCCAGTTACCACCCCAATCAATAACGGGCCCTGGTAACGTACAACGCAAGCACTCTGAGAGCAGACGGAAACTTCGTTAAGCTGGAAGAAGAAATAGATAAGTAGCACTGGGATGTCATAGGTTTATCAGAAGTCCGAAGAGAGGGCGAGGACACGATAACCCATAAATCCAACGAAATATTCTATTACTGGAAAGGCGACCATCTGTCTGAAGACGGTGTCAGGTGCCTCGTCCGCAGATCCCTCATTAACAACATAGGTAGCATTGAAAGTGTGCCGAGCAGGGTAGCGTATCCTTATACTCATAATATCAAATATTCCTCGTAAGTCATACAGATCTACGAACCGACTTCGATACACTCAGATGAAGTAGAGAGGGTACATAGATATATGTATGAGGACGTAAGTAGGGACATACATACCGCCATAACACACTTCACTGTTGTGATGGGGGACATGATGCGAAGGTGAATTGAGACTGGTAACGGAACCCCAGAGGACAGAAGCTATCCGACTTTTTGGAACAGGAGAGAGTCTTTTTCATTATAAAATTGGCGCCTTTAAACGAGTCATAATTTGATAACGGAGTAATTGATTGGAGAATTTACTGTTTGGTGTTTGATTTGATTACAGGTTTATAAAATAATTACTTAATGACCGAACGAATGCCGCCGTTGTGATTACAAGCAGTTGTGCTTATGTACCTATTAAAGCATATGTAACTATTTATCTAGTCTCTTCAAGCCCTACACCGTCTTGTCTCTTAAACTCCTCAAGCCCTACACCTCATCCGCGGCTAGAGGTAAGAAGAAGGACACCGTGGGGTTTTAGCCGGTTTGAGTCCCTGCATGCCCCTCCGCCCTTCCCAAAGCAGAGGTAGTCCATAAGGATATCCCTAAAATAAAAAAGCCCTACTATTCTGTTCAAGGAGGAACCCAGTCTTTGGATTGGGTTGCGTGGGGATCTGGTTCTAACATGCTGAGGCCAGTTTTTTTTAATGAAACTTCTTTGGGAGTGATGAGAGTAAAATTTCAAGGTCAAATTTGAGTGCAACGTTTTAGGCGTAACGTTCGCGTATGCGCGGGTGAGTTTCATATCCGTCACGTGTACTGAGTACGCGCTCGAATTTTCGGTTGATGAGACTGTAACCACGTTCTCTGCACTGCAGTGTAGAAATATGGAATACGAGGCTACAACTATAAGGTGGGGGTCAATGGGAGCTACTAGTATAACCTGCGTTACCGATCACATCTGGGTTAGACGGGGTCGTTTTTTTGAGAAAAGTGTAGGTTGGGGATAGTTTTGTTTTTTAAACGATGATATTTACTGATGTTTTTATAACATATTCAGTATCCGGTGACAGGCTCCGTGTAGCTCCGGCCACGAATAGGGTTGACCCAGACCCCGTGGGTGTCGTAGGCGACTAAGGGAGTTTGAAACCCGGTGCGTACCATTAAACACTTTGGATTACCTACATGTGGCGGATAAATGACCAACACTGGCATACCCAAGAACGGTTGGTGTTAGGGAGGTGACCGACTGTAAAACTCTTTTGGCAAATCCTTTGCAATATGACTATCATATTGCGCCGACCCTAAGTAACTTGGGACCAGGTCAGGAAGAAAATTATTGCATATAGTTGTATATATTCGAATACTTAGCACTACCTACACGTGAATGCAGAGTGCGAAGTGTTGAGCACAACTTGGGAAAAGCTTATTTATGCCCAGCAGTGGACTACTATACACTGATCTGATATTCGTCACGTGACAACCTCTTCTACCTTAACGAATTTTATTTCTTGAGTTTCTTCTGTGTCGTGGGTCCGACACAACAATCTGTAGACCAAACAAATATTTCGAAATCGAAACCTTGACAGGTAGCATAGAAAGCCAAAATTTCGGTGGTTTTAGCTGGTGAGAGTCCGACACACCCCTCAGTCTTCCTCAGGCGGAGGATGTCCATGAGGATACCCCACGATAAAAAAGGCCTGCACGAGTACTGCGTAAGCAGCAATCTTTCTGGACTCCCCGTCGGTCCCGTAGTCAGTATACATTGCCTGGATTCACATGGTCCTTTCACAGCCTTCCTTTACAATGCAGAACGGAAACGCCAAATAGTTCTTCAATATGTCACCTATGAGCTCGAATGACTGAATCATACCGCCTTAACCGTAATTCTAAATAAATCCGCAAAGATCGGCACATTGTGAATACTAATAGATTTAATTTTCATTGAAGGGTTTCTGCTATTCATTATATTCTACCAACTTTGATGGTACGACTGACGCAGTGGTTCGCAGTTGCCTTTCTGCGAACGTTAAAAATAGCTTAAAACGTTTTGTCTTTGTCGTGGGGAATTCCTTTTGGACGTCCTTCCATTTACCTCTAGCCGGGGATGAGGTGTCCGCTTTGGCAGCATTAGACCGCACCCCTGGCTTATATCGGCCCGTCACTATTTAACGGGCCCCGTCTCTGTGCGCCCTGCCTGACCACACATATCCTACAGAGAGGCGCGCGCAGAACTCACGGGCCGCCGTCGTAGGCCTTTTCCTGTTCGTGTGAGGGACTGCCCTTATTTCATCGCCCGCAGGCCACTTCATATGGTGACCGGAGATCGTTCAGCGCCCTTCTCCGCCCTCCGACAAAGTACTTATCTTAATATTCTTGGATTTAAATGCATTTTATGCGAGTTCAGGAAATGTACTACCTCTGTTTCTGTATCCAGACTACATATACTTTTTTTACAACCTGGTGACAGGATGAGCAAGTCACTCACCTGGTGGCAAGCATCATGCCTACCCATGATAATTGCGGTGCTACCCAGGGCTACTCCTGAGTGGAACCACACTGTGCTCGTCACCCCGAGACGTGAAGTTACTTGGTCTCTTATACCCAGTAATTTCACTAGCTAACACAGTAACGACAAAAATTTAAACATTACTGCGAATAACTGGTACTGGAGTGGCACCTACCTAGCAGCTAGCGTCTTGCAGTAACAGATTTACCAATATTTACCATCAGTTATAGACATCGAATTCAGTAACCCTAGCGTTTTCATGCGGAAAAGGTATAGAAAGGAAAGTACCTATATAGCTTCAAATCTAACCAGTGGACCTATTCTAAACGCGTGAAAACTTTCCGTGTTGAGAGCTCGTTTACGAAGATCGGTATTAAAAATCTATCAATATGGTTGAGCATAACAAAAACATTATTTTTGTAATCAACATGTAAAACAGAAAAAAAAAATAAAAAAAATAAAAAAATCAATATTTACTAACTATTTATTATTGGTGGCTTTTTAATACGGATATCTGTAGACACGTGCTCGACACGAAAAGTTTTCACGCATTCAGAATAGCTCTACCGGTGCGGCTGTTATTTCATGATTCATTATCAATTCTTAAATCGTACATAATTTGTTTCAAGCAGTTCCTATGCACACAGTGTCGGAAGTTCTGTAGTCCCTTTAAGGAAAAACAAGGTGATATACATACATATGTATGCACGTCCCGTACAGTGTGCATATGTATGACACATACATACGTCAATAGACTGTTGTACAATAGGGGGAGGAAGTAAATAATGTTATGTTAGAATAATGAGCTAATAGCGACATACTGAGAGCAGCAATTTGATTTTAGCGCGTAAGATTTCGGCAAATTACGCTGGCGCAGTGCCTAAGTGATTGTTTTTCTGCGCTACGTGACGCGGGTTCGATCCCTGAACGAAAAAAATCGTCTAGGGTCTAAGTGTATGTGCATTTGAGCTACGACACAGTACACACGATAAATCATAGTGCGGGGCATCGTTAAAAAAAGCGTCCATTTTTGGATCACAGCAGGCAAATATGAGTTGTTACGTCCGACATGAAAACAAAATAACCGCAAAACATCCCAAACTCTGAGCAAACTTCCGGGATTTGGAAGAAGTATGAAAGCAATTTGCTAGCGGATAGAGTAATATGAATAAATCAGGAGATCAAAGATAGAATATACCTAGCTAGAATAGAAAAGCGGTTGAGTTGAACTATGCTGTTCTAACTTTACGACTGAACTGTCGTTTTTCCGGTTTAACAAATTTTTTCCTTATTAATAAATCATTATTTATAGATAAAAATCATCATGTCATCACGTCAACGCCCACTGCCGGTTATAAGCCTATATCACATGTGCTAAAACCCTGAAATTAAAGTTAAACAATAGTTGCCGACATAGCTGAAAGGATTAGTAAGTGGCAATGGGCGGGGCACGTTGCTCGTAGAACTGATAGCCGTTGGGGTAAAAAGGTTCTTGAGTGGAGAACGCGCACCGGAAAGTGCAGCGTGAGACGACCTCCAGAGAGGTGGACAGACGACCTGGTGAAAGTAGCTGGGAGTCGTTGGATGCGGCCGGCACGTAACCGCTCGTTGTGGAAATATATGGGAAGGCCTTTGTGCAGCAGTGGGCGTCCTTTGGCTAATATGATGATGACGATGATCATGAAAAACCCTGTTCGGTGAAAATATATAGCCACAACCAACCGTCATATTAAATAATCATCAATTTGTACATAAATGATTTAATGAAGTTCTTCTGGGTATTGAATAATTATTAATGATTATTCACATTAGTTATTATGTCAATATTCGTTATTCAGTTTACCTTATCCAAGAAACACAACAACTCAACTTTTATGAAGATAGATCATGCATATTTCTCGAAATCAGTAACTTATTACATACAAAGGTTAGAAAATATGTTTTCCTACATATAAAACGAATTTAAATATTAAAGTAATAATATATTTAATATCCAGCTGACCTTTACAACAAAAATTAAACAATACGCTCATCTGTGGTTTACGGAATTATAGAATTGTTTAGTCATAAGTAATCTAATTTAATAGGTCTAGAAGGAAAATAGGTACCTATACTTTAAGGAAAATGAATTTGAATCGACGGTATCTGTGATCTTAACATTCACAATTGAATATTGAAACTTCTCGGTCTGCCTGGCGATTTTATTTACCTATATCGGGAAAAACCCATAGGTACTGCAGCCGATTTATATCCCCATAGATTTCCATGCCGCACTCATCCAACGACTTCCAGCGACCTGCACAAGGTTGTCTATCCACGTCGTTGGAGGTCGAGAACCTTTTATTAATAAGTATATACATTTATTATTAAAAGCTATTTTATAAGATCAAAACTACAATTATAAGGGCTATTGCAATTTGCAATGGATGCTAATAATAATTATTGTTATCATTAACGACTTATATGTTACTGTTTTTTTCCACATTATGATACAACGAACTATAATCATAGCGGGTACATTACACTTGAGTAAATTACAATTATTATGATGAACACCACGGTTTCATGTCTATAGTAATAGTTTATTGTTACATTCCGTTGTTAATAATATTGCTCTGGTTTAGCGGTTGCTCAGGCGCATTCTGTGGTTTTACTATTAATAATCCTTGACCAGCCTGTCAATATTACTTAGACTGATAGTATATATCCATTGAGGTCAAAACCATTACTTTGATGTTAATAAGAAAAAAATGCTGAAATGCAATTTTCTGACCGATCGTATAATTATATCCTATAATATAATTCGGCCTCATTGAACATCGAGCCGTGTTCGTGCCGGTGCCGGTTCAGAATACCACTACCCCATATCTTCCCGTGGGTGTCGAAAAAGTCGACTAAGGGTAAGCCGGAGGGTGGGCAGCAGCGTCCTTCGAGTACATTAATAACTAACTAACAACAAAATTGTAATACCACTTTTTTTAAAGAGTGGAATGTATATGACCTTTTTCGCCGGCTCTTCTCCATAAGATCGACTTTTCCAAACTTTGCAATTTAACTGTTGACTTCCTTAATGGATCCTTTGATGACGCACGACATAGAATCTGGTCCTTATAACCGATTACGATATATTTATTTATGTCGGTGAGGTGTAGGCCAAACTCGCAAACAAAAATATTGCCTGCAGAACGGATGTAAGTGACATCGTAACTAAAACATTAGTCTTTAGTAGTTTAATAGTGGGTATTAACCCACTATTGACTCAGTACATGATTCGAACCAGCGCTTTTTTCAATTATTTAACTGATTTCAGTATAAAATTGTTATCGAAATACATTTGTTTTCATCTATCCTAACGCTATTTTGAATAGAAACAATAAACTATTTAATTTTACATAAAATTGCTAACTGCACGCTTCTGCACCGAATCAAAGGGTCCAAGCTGGTAGCCAGGTGCTCCAGGCAATAAATGGCTGCAGTACTCCATACGAGATCGGACTTGCAACTTATAAAGCAGCAGTCTTTGCTCCGATACTTCACAGCCTTGCCCCGTTGAACACACCAATTTTTTGGAACAGTTCAGCACACAGTAGTTATCATCTAAGTGCGTGCTAAACTGGACACTGCTGGAAATGTCAAATTAAATTCATTTACTCAAATTGACTCAATTTAGCCAATTTCGTCCCCAGTCGGATACACATGTCTAGAGTAGTCTCAATTTCTGACACAAATTGTCTGCGGCTTTCCTCCACTACGGAACGGGGGATGTTAGCACGGCCCGTATAATAAGTGTCCCCAGTACTGTCGTCCGCATAACAATGAATGCCATCCATAGACAGCATATCATTGACATGCAGTAAGAACAACGTCGAGCACGGAGCCTTGCGGGACGCCAGCGTTAATGTCCAAGCTATCGAAGCAACTGCCATCGACAACGGGTCAAAGTATGCTTTTATTGGACAGAAAGCTGGCAATCCAGGTGGACGATCCCTCGGGTAGTCCGTATTGATGGTAACTTCGATAAAATACTGCGGTGCCAAACCCGATCGAACGCCTTTGCTACGTCTAAACTAATAAGCCAATATCTCACCTTGACTCTCAATGGCAAGAGCCGAACGGTGACTGAGCACACTAGAAGATTAACAGCTGACTGACTATGACGAAAGCCGTATTGGCGATTACCTGCTCCATAACCTAGGAGAGCAAGGAGGTAATCGCGATGGGTCTGATCTATCACCCTTTTTGGGCACTGGATGCACATGGGCAGTTACAGGCTGGTACTATTATATTATTGTTATTTATATATATCTGATGCGTGGTGTTCGATTAAGAATATAGCACCACTTCATCTTCTCCCGAGATGTCGTAAAAGGTAACGAAGGGGCTCTGGAGGGATGGGCAGCAGCGTCCCTTCTGTGAAGCAGTAGCAATACTGCGCTCCCCAACCCGCCTGCCAAACGTGGTGAGTACTGGAAAATTCCTGTTCCTTGTTATGGGGGAGGCCCTTCTTCAGCAGTAGGCGTCTTTTGGTGGATATATATAATTTATTTGTGTGATATATGCTTGATGATAACTCATATGTTGAAAAGTTTAGTTTAAAAAAATTAATAGGACTGAAAGGACAAGGTGTTTGGGATATTATTAGGAAAACAATGAGCAACATCCAGTTTGAGAACACCATACTTGAATCACAATTCCTCCTGACAAACAGGGCTCACCGCGGAATCTCATTTCAGCAGTTGGTATCTATCTTTTCAGTAGTGGATGTATTGTAGCTGTACTTGGCACTGGAAACGAGTTTCATTAAACTCTGTTCTCAATACTTCCTTGCGGAAATTAGATAACTAGCCATTTCTGCATGAAGCTAGTCAAACTAGTTTTCAAGATGTACACGTACAAGTATACAGTTAGACGGACTAGCAATCAGTTGTTGGGACAACTACTTCCTGGAAACCTTCATGAAGGAGTTCGGGCGGAAAGGTGTCGTGTGGACTTCCGCGGAAGATTACACGACAATACGCTGCAGCGCTGCATGTCGCCTTCACAGCGGCTTCTAAATTTTATATCCGTTCGAATGGCTATACAAGCTATATTTCTAGTATAAGCTGATCTCGTATTGTATAGGCTTCCCGTACAATAAGAGATCAGCTTACACTCAAAATATATAGCTTGATATGTAGCTTAACTGTACATTTGTCCGGGATAAAAGCCTGTCACTCTCTGGCGCATGCACTATCTATAGGAATATATCTCATCTTCAGCACCGAAGGGGGCTCCAGGTCCTCGTTAGATCACACTAGAGTCACGTTTATAGGCACATCTCGAAGAGGGTGACTGTTAAAAGTACAACCCCTGATGTCGATGTCGTAAAAGGCGACTAACGGCCGAATACTCAAACGCCATTTGACGTTAAGTCCCCGCTTAAACAATTTGAGCCGCCCGGTTTTGTACCAAATACAAGTTTCTCGAATAGTTAAAGCGGGGACTTAACGTTAGATGGCGTTTGAGTATTCGGCCATAAGGGACTAAACCAGAGGGATGGGCAGCAGCGCCCTTCTGAGTAGCCATAGTGCGATCACCCGCCTGCCAAGCGTGGTGAGTACTGGCAAATAAGCCAAAAAAAGATACACATACAGAAACACAAAAAGGAAAAATGTGGATTTAAATACGTATATGTTAAGCAGTGGAAGTCCTTTGGCTGATATGGTGACAGAAACTATAATTTTACATTTTCCTTCGAATTCTGCGAATAGTGCTATTAAAGCTATAACATAAAATCAGCTTGATAAAAAAAATGAGTTTAAGTTTGGAAAAATCACAGCCCACTCTGCACCTTTTCAAAACTAAAACATTTTTTTACGTAATAGCGAACAAACAAATAAACACACTTATTCAATATTAGCAAGAATAAACAAATGAAAAATCACTACATAGTAACAATGGTGATTTTCACAGCGCGGCAATAATTTAATTGCAATGATGCTTTCTTGGAGAGATTGTTTTCCACGGCTAAATTGAAATTAAATGCATTGTATCTATGTGTGAAGTTATTACTGCCATTAAATAAGCTAATAGATTTATCTTTTTATCTTTATGTAGCGTTAATAAAAAAACGGCTCAGAATGCCACCACCCCATTTCCTGGTGGAAATGATGAATAAAAAAAGGTTTCGATGCGTTACTTTACAAATGATTAATTATACCATTCACCAGATCTAACTATATAATATTCACTCTGCCTAACTACATAGTATTCACCCGACTTAGGGTGAGGTTCTTTATAGATAATAAATTCGTTAAACACACTACCGAATACTGAAACGCCAATTATGCTAAGCCCCATTAACTATTTGAGCCGCCCGGTTTTCATACCGAAACATGTACAGGAAAAGGTTTCTCGAATAGTTTAAGCGGAATTTAATATTGACGAGCATTTCAGTATTCGGCTGATAAATACTTATATCTAAGTGGCTGTTATTTAGAGATAAGCAGTGCTGTTCTGCTGCTGCAAATTCACTTCTGTGAATTTGTAATCAATTCACAGTGAAGTCTCGAATTTCGTATTCTTTATCTACTTTTGACTGCGGATTCAGAAAACTCACTTGCAGTATAATGTCTAATTTCATATTATGTTTAATACTTTTCACTGCAGATTTAGAAGTGAGTCGGCCAGTAAGTTCTTACAGAATACTGAAATGCTAATAGTATTATAATATTCCACGTCGTACGTACCAACCCAACTTGGTTCTTCAATTTGATATATAATGGAAGAATATGGGCGTACCTTCCAGTAACTTCATTGAAAAAGCACGCTGTTTATGTCGCACGGTATGTCTTATAGTTTTCATAAAAATGCCAATCGACTTGGGCCTATATATGACGAGCTATTTTAGGTATATTAGGTACATCAATTTAATGTTTATCAAATTGAAGTACTAAGCTTTATCGGTGCAAGACCTGAAATATTTATTATTTTAAGAAAAAGTTGTTTCGTGGAAATACCCACAAAACGTCCTAATTTATTATCGCGTTTCTGTTATGTGTTTCCGAGGAACCCGTATGCTTTTTTATCGAATATGTAACCTTTTTTAATCCGTGAATTGGTACTGGCCGGTTTGGGGTCGTCGCACTCTATATGCATGTTCGAAGATCTGGATTATAAAAAACTTAAGCTTTTTTGGAGTGACTTCCAAACAAATTTACAATTTTTCTTATGCAAGTGGTAACTAATGTTGTCTTAAGTTGTTAGAAACCATTACGATGTTATTACATGATCGTGACTTTACGAGTTTGCTAAAACAAATAATTAATTAAATTGGTTTTGGTTACATTTGTTTTACTTACGCCTGACAAAAATGATACAAAATGCGTTGTCAGCCCTATATGATAATTTGTCAGTATTAAATAACATAATATTCGTTTATTTATTAATGATAATCGATTCATTTTCCTTGTTTCGCCTGCTTTTGTTTCTCCTTAAGTCATCTCGCGATCAACATCACATAAAATTATTTATGAACCAAAAATAAAAGCCAAGAGTCTTGACGTGGCTCAACAAGCAGGTTTCTCTTTTGTTTATAATAAACAAGGAAATTATTACTACATAACGTCATCGAGCGCGAACGTGATCGAATGAACGCAGTCTAGCCTGAATATAAATCGGGTATTACTTTAAATTCTTTATAATCTGTGGAAGATCTGCGATGTTTTTAATCTACAACGAACGAAGTAGTAAAATTATGCGGAAATCACGTTTTTTTTACATAACTAAGTGATGGGACGAGCAAGTCACTCGCCTTGTGGTAAGCGTCACGTCTACCCACCCAGGTCTAGTCCTGTGTGACACTACGCTCGTGTGTACTTAGTGGAAGCAGCTAATGAGTTTTTGTCAACTTACCGACTAATTATTAAATAAGCTAAATTATCTAGTACTACTTTAATAGTACTTGTCTAAATGATTTGCATTTTGCTACCTTGTTTGCATCTAAATATGTTTCGAGTTTACGTTGCAATAAGTCTATGTGTATATATTTTACAAACTTTTAAAGGTGCATTGTTAGCCTGTTGTCAATGTAGGTTAGAATTAAGTACATTTGTTATTATTGCTGATAAATAAAGATTTTGAAAATGAACGAAAATGACTTAGTACCTTACGCCCAGTAGTTTCCCTAGCTACAGTGACGTTAAACCAAAATACAGTGAAATTTAATGTTTGAATACTACCTACTGCTTGGCGGCGAATATCTGGTACTGCGATGGTACCTAGGTAGGTATTAATGCAAGAATCCTGCTAAGTAGTAGGACTCTTGCAATAACATATCTACCACCAGTAAAAATAACCAGTTCCCAGAAGAACGGAACCTAGCTTTAGTGATTGCTTGACTAGAGCTCGTAAATTGGCCGGCTAGTACCACGCCTTCACAGAATACCGGCTTGAAGTAGCAATATTTCTGCATTTCGTACGGTAAATACCTACCAGAAGCCCAACCGATAGAGACGACACAGAGACCTTCAAGGATAAAGTATCCTGTCTGTCCTAAAGGTAACACGTCATCAACTCACATGGTGTTGCGGGTCTTTATGGGCGGCACTAAGTGCTTAGGCTACCGCAAGCTTGCAGAGTGGGATCGGGTGGAGGGCCTATCCCGCACGGAGAAGAAAGAGACGGCGCCGCGGTAACAACAGCCCCGGTGCCAAGGTTACAACCGCCCCGGTGCCAAGGTTCAACACGCCTGAGCCCCCTTTTTTTTATTGATGTCCAGTGGAAATTCTACATGGAACTTCCTTCACCCCGGGGAAGGGCGAAGGGGTATGCCGGACTCCTACCGGCTAAAACCACTGGAGCGGTCATCTTCGGCACCGAAGGGGGGCGTCCAGGTCCTCGTAAGATCACACTAGAGCCGCGCCTGAGTCCCCTGCCGTCGCCTTATGGCAGAGGGCCTCGGCGGTCGCGGGTGCGTAGATTGGGGAGTCTACGTGCTCATACCAAGGGATCCCCGGGAAGACGGTAGCGCGCACGTGGTCACGTGCCACCGTGTGCACGGCGCACAGCGATGCTTGGGAGGATCCTTTACAATCCTTCGCGAGAAGTGCCTGGGGGGCGGCCATTTTACAGTCGCCTTCTCTATGATAGCATTATGGGAGCCTCTAGTATGATCTTAAGTGGACCTGGATTCCCCTTAGGTGCAGAGGATGACCGCTCCAGTGGGTTTGGCATGCCCCTTGGACCTTCCCCGAGGAGGGGGAAGTTCATGAAGAATTTCCACTGGAGATCAATAAAAATAAATATAAAAAAGGCTACCGCAAGCTCGTTTGTCGTGCTATATTATAAAAACATAAAAAGAACATGGGCCAACCTCAAACATTCAGATAGAGCGGTAATGCGCCTAAGGCGCCCGTCGTAAAAGTAAAAGAATGAATCGCAAAATGATCTACTTGAAAAGAATAGCTAGACGTTTGGACTAGGTTGCACCGGTCGTGGTCACAACCAGACTGACTCACCCCCTTTTTTTTGTTTTGGGGCCGCAACACACTACACTTACTGACACTCGGAAGAATGAATAATAAAAAGAATGAATCTTCTTACAGCGTGACAGAGTCAGTCAGTGAGTCAGTGACGAGCGTGAATATATATTTTAATATCATAAAACTTGTAATACCGACTGGCATGTACGAGTAGTTGTTTACAATATTGATCATAGCAGCTGCCTAATACGTATGCCGTGTGGTGCCGGCTACGAATAGCACCAAACCATCTCACCCCGTGGATGTCGTAAAAGGCGACTAAGGTATTAGCCAGAGGATGGGCAGTAGCGTCCTTTGAATACATCAACAACTAAACTGTTATCGCCAACCCGCCTGCCAAGTGTGGCGATTATGGCAAAACCCTCCAATGAGCACACAACACACCGATATCAGTCGTTGCGGTGATCATCGAGGGAGGCCTGTGTCCAGCAGTGGCCTTTATTCGGCCGAAATGATGAATACGTATCAGAGGAGAATACAGTTTATGGTAGCTTCCCAGGGCACAGGCTCTCACCTCACTGGGCCGTGCCGACCTAGCTACTTCGGCCTTTGGCGACACGTGCTCGTCTTGAATGCCGCGTGCTTGGCCGTATTGTAGTGCGGAGAGGCGCCGCCGGCGCAGCTCAAGATATCGCGTGCCGTTGAAAGCCACCATTAGAAATTCAAAGCTAATTAATCCATGTAGTGTCCAGATTAAGAATATAGCACCACACCATCTTCGCCCGTGGATGTCGTAAAAGGTGACTAAGGACCATAGAGATGGGCAGCAGCGGCCATTTTGTGGGATAGCAGCCATTGTGTTCTCACGAACCCGCCTGCCAAGCCTGGGGAGTACTGAGGATTCCCCCCAGAATGACGACACACGGCATGTAACCGTTTGTTTATGCAGCAGGCCCTTGTTTAGCAGTAAGTTTTTGGCTGCTAATATGATCATGATAAGGAAAAGTTAGCTTGAGTTCAAACGTCAGTAAAGCCTTTAATTGTATAATTATTTGAAACCATTAAAACAAAAAATCTGCACACAAATTACTGCATTCAATCATTTCAATGTAGGTATGGTCTACTATAATTTAGGGTGATAAAATTCGTATTTGAATGCTGTAAATTACCCGGATGGGTATGGTAAGCAGTGAATTAGACTGAACCTCGAGGATAAGTTAAAAAAGTTTAAACACGTTCAGCTATTACGCGGTGATTATGAAATAATTTATGAGTACTTGTATAATCCGGATCTCTTCAAAAGTGCATAGTATGTATGTTTGTTCTCATCGTACATCTTAGCTTTGACTAAGGAGTTAAATAGAAAATACATTTGGTATCCTTAGATTACACACAATAAGTTGGCAACAAAGGCATTATTTTTAGAATCGATACCTTCTGTGCAACGCTTTTTAAATTGCATTGCAATGTTAAAATTCATATCAGCCTTAGTACGTCCACTGCTGAACAAAGGCCTCCCCCTTAGATTTTCACAATTGTGTCGGCATTTTGGAGGAAATTTGCCAGTACTCACCACGCTTGGCAGGCGGTTTGGTGAGCGCAGTATGGCTACTGTCCAAAGAAAAACATTAAAAATGTTAAAGTTGCATTAAAATTGCTGTTAAAATTGCATACGGCTTAAATGCGCATTGAATCCGCAAAATATTTTAGTCAACATTTTTTAAATATTTCCTCAGAAGCTATCCAAATACCGGTATTTAGCAT
Source organism: Diloba caeruleocephala (assembly GCA_947459985.1). Taxonomy (NCBI): domain Eukaryota; kingdom Metazoa; phylum Arthropoda; class Insecta; order Lepidoptera; family Noctuidae; genus Diloba; species Diloba caeruleocephala. The sequence goes on along the minus strand of OX381621.1, from coordinate 6,671,375 downwards.
ACTTATAGTTATTGTAAGATCATACTTGCAATAGATACTTACACTGTATTACTACATTATGTTTGGGAGTGTTTTAAAAAAAATTGTGAATATTTCCATGTAAAAAAACTATACCAAAAAATAGGGTTTCCCAAAATTGAAATTAGAATTTAATGTGTAGGTATTGTTAATATGCGTCATTACAAGGAAACTACAATTGGCTTCAGTAAAAAAACCTCCTTCGTACAAACCCGTTCAAAACCCATCCTTTATGAGCGAAAAAAAATTCGTGACCGATTAATTTGTTGCACTGATAAATGTTTTTATTATTTGATATCATCCTCTTTGCAAAAATCAGTGATCTCCATAATATCAAGTCATATTGAGAAATTAAGTCTTAATAAATTCAAGTCCATTATAAAGCAGAAGCTGTTTAGAAAGGGTGTCTATAAAGTTAAAGAGTATATAGACGACAAAAATGCTTGGGTTAAGCTGCTCTTTTGTTCAGAGGCTGATATTGACATTCTGGTTTCGATGTATTAAATACCATTGCCATTATTTATCTTTTTTTTTTACATATACACTTCATTTATAAGTGAAACCGTAAGTGCGAGGGCCTTGTGGGTTATAAATTTATTTTGTTTAATTGACGTGATAGTTGTCTGGCAGTTTAGGTAAGTCATGCTTACTCAAGTGTCCTGCTGATGGTGGCGTCGTGTAACGGGTCGCTTAGTCGCCCTACAATACGGTTGAGCTAAGCGACACTGATACATGTGCCATGCTCATGAACGATTGCTGTCTGTTGGGATGGGTCAGCTTAATGCTGCCATGACAATTTAATCATAAACTTTTGTAAATCTTAAAAGCTGGCTTGTTTAGTGTAGACTTTTTAAGAAGTTGTCTTTTTCTCGTACATTGTCTTTATTTTGAGAACAATGTAGCCAAAAGTACTGTAACAGTAATTATTATGATTTAAGAAGATTAACCATGGGATTGCTTGTCCGTTATTCTCCAAAGGAAATCAACATATTGGAACGCGGCAACCAAAGTCTTGACTATTCATAAGAGCCTGCATATGGTTTTACATGAATATAAAATATTCTTATATTTTATCAAATCATGAGTTACGACTTGTTCCAATAAAATCTATTTCATATAATTGACAGGGGTTGATATAATCATAGGTTTATTGCAATACTAGCTGGGACCCGCGGTTTCACCCGCGTTTAATTTAAAAGAAATGTAGATTACTTCGAGATAGACACTTGACATAGAATATATATGTTAAATTTCAAGGGTTTTATTGTTTTCGCGCGGAACCCTAAATATTTTTCTAAAATAAAAGTAGCCTAAGTTATTCCTTATAACGTCAGCTATCTGCCAGTGAAAGTCCCGTCAAAATCAGTCCAGCCGTTTCGGAGATTACCCGGAACAAACAGACAGACAGACAGACAGTCTAAAAAATTAAAAATTGTGTTTTTGTTATAGGTACCATATATACTTTCATATGCATTTAGTAAAAACCTGTTATTTTGACATTACAAACAGACACTTCAATTTTATTTATGTGTATAGATTTATATGCAATTTGACGAATTGCTATTTTATTCGTGGCTGTCTTGTTTACGAACAGAGCAACAGTGGAACAACACTACGCTTGCCAAAAACATTATCCTTACTGCCATTACCATAACTTTCTATATAACTGTTTAAAACATTGTTATTAAGTGAAGTGACATTATTTTGGAAAGAACCGTTATAGAAACGTGTTTTGAGTGAACTCATTTAGGTTTAAAGTGAACAGCGTCGTTCGTTTAAATACAATAACATTACCCCTTTGTTTTCCCAAATTCCAGTAAAATTCCTAAGTTACGTTTTATAGTAATAACTAAATGTATAATTTAACGGTTTGAATAAACAACAATACTAATTAGAAAGATCCTCATTCATCACATACAGTTATATGCGTTTTTTTTTTAAATTACATGTACAGGTAATAACGGTTGCCTGCGCTGACTCAAATTATTTAAAATTATCATAATATTTACTTCTTTTAACACTTGCGAATACATTAAGTTAAATGGTGATACTACTATTGGTTGAGAAGATCCAGATTGATATTTTGCGGAAATCCATTGAGGCTAAGAACCATCTTTACAGATTTGCTAGGAATTATTATTTTCTGGAGCCCTCCTTCGGTGCCGAAGATGACCGTTCCAGTGGTTTTAGCCAGTAGGAGACACATATACCCATTCGCCCTTCCCCGGGGCGAAGGAAATTCATGTAGAATTTCCACTGGACACCAAAAATTAAAAAGGCATCATTATTTTACCTATGCCATACGTGTCCGTGTAGTGTCCGGATTAAGAATCTAGCACTAGTCCATCTCCTGTGGATGTCGTAAACAGCGACTAAGTGACTTAACAAGAGGGATGGGCAGCATCGTTCCTTCTGTAGAACGGGAAACATTCGGCGCTCACCAACCCGCCTGCCAAGTTAGATCGCCAGATGGTCCGGATTCGTCTGGATTTCACAAAAGTTCAGACGCCCGAAAAAAAAAAACAAAGTTTCCCGCCACAACAGTTTTCAGCACAATTTATAATAAAAAATTGCTATTTATTGAAATAATTTAGTTCTTTGAAGTAAATAATTTTTTTAAGTCGATGATTTTAATAAATAAAAAGAAACATTTTGATTCATAACATTTATTTATCCAGGGAGAAACGGCAAATCCCCAATATTTCGGAATTTTTTCGAGATATTTCTTTTTCCAATCTTGCAGCCCTACTGACAAAGCGTGGAGAGTACTGGCCAATGCCCTCCAAAATGACCACACATTTACTGTGGAAATATATGGGAGAGGCCTTCTTAGTTCAGCCGTGGGTGTCCTTTGGCTGATATGTTGATAACTACAAACGTTATTTCTATTGTATACATACCTTAACAAAAACCATCTCTTCTTTGCAGGAATACTTCCAGAAGCCTTAAGAACAAAGTGCGTGCGTTGCACAGAGAGGCAGAAGAGGACAGCAGTCAAAGTGATCAAGCGGCTGAAATACGAGCATCCTGATGAATGGGCCAAGGTCGCCTCCAGGTGGGATCCTACCGGAGACTTTACCAGATACTTCGAAGAGTTCCTAGCTAAGGAAAGCTTTAACACCATTCCTGGATCAGGTAACGAACATTTTTCGTCTGTTGTATTTTTTTCAACGTATTTTCATTCTGGGACAGGACAGTAACACTAATTGCCAGGCGAACATGGAAAGACTTCTGTCTTAATTTTTTATAAGTACATCAATTTGTTTCCGAAAATCTGGTAACAATAAATGCAGGCCGTCTTCAGCTGCGAACCCGATAAAAGTATATATGAGGCTGCATTACCAATAGTTATGTTAACCCAATGATATTATACCGTAGATATGTTACGTCCATATTAAATGGCGCGCAAAATACAGTCTCGCTTGCACAACCATGTCGTGAGAAAGAAGATACTAAAACAACAAGAGTAAAAGAGATAGCTATCTAGGCGAACCGATTGCGAGGTGCTACAATTGGGGGAGTTTTGCTTCTGACTTTTGGCACGCATGTAACATATCTACTTTTTTTAAATATATAATATCATTGTGTTAACCCCTCAAACTAAGCTTGCCGTATAGGGCATAGGTATAGATAATTTATACTGGAAATAATAATAGACTCCAAGAGTAATTAGTCTAGCCAGATCAGCAACATATGATTCAACAATCCAACGTGTTTAGTGTAACCCCACAGACACAGGCTGATAGAATAAAATAGATTAACTTACTACGTATCTAAGTTTGCTTTTTAAGTAAATCTCAGAATCAGACAAGCAATCTATTAATGAAAGACAGTTTTATGACGATAAACCGCACAAAAGTGCCTTACATTATCAAATTGTTTAACGAGGTACTATAGGACCTATGGACGTGCTCAGAGGTAAATTTGTTACTGGGATACGAATACATATAGTCCTTTTTTTAAATCTTATCCCACACTATATTTTCTCCTTTGTCGTGGGTTACATACATAAATTCCACACACAATACACCCAGACCCGGAACAAATATCTGCAGATCATACAAATATTTGGTCCGTGCGGGAATCGGACCCGCGACCCGGAGCGCAGCAGCCGACTGTGTCAGCCACTGCACCAACCGAGCTGTCCGTTATTATGCTGATCAAGAATTTTATTATTCTGCACGTATTCACTTCTAAATTAATAATACAATCTCGAGTTCTCGACCCGAAGCTTGCGCCTTGCTGCAATAGCCGAATTAATTCTACTGTCAATGTCATTTTCAAATCAAATTCAAAAAATAATATTTCGTTTCTAAATGGTTAACATCTCACACCAAAAAGTATCATCGGTATTACAGTACCGTAGAAGTGCTAAAGGACATTTGAATCGTTAAATCCGTGATAATTAAACTGACAAGGTTAATGGTTAGACGAAGTGAGATTAAAGGAATCAAGTGAGTATAGAAAACAACTAAGCTCTGTGATATCTATCTATACAAATAAATAGAATTGAAGTGTCTGTTTGTAATGTCAAAATAACAGCTTTTTACTAAATGCATATAAAAATATATACGGTACCTACAACAAAAAAAACTATTTTCATTTATTGTCTGTCTGTCTGTCGGTCTGTCTGTCTATCTGTCTGTCGGTCTGTCAGTCTGTCTGTCTGTTTGTTTGTCTGTTTGTTTCCGTTAATCTCCAAAACGGCTGGACCGATTTATACGGGACTTTCACTGGCAGATAGCTGATGTTATAAGGAATAATTCTGGCTACTTTTTACATTTTAGAAAAATATACTTCCGCACAGAAAAATGTAATCCCATGAAATCCAATAAATGTACATACTATATGTCAAGTGTCTATGTCGAAGTACTCTAAATGATATATAAATAATCGCATTTCTTTTAAATTAAACGGCGGGTGAAACCGCGGTTCCCAGCTAGTCTTTGATATAACAACAAATCTTTTGTACTGATAGAGCACCAGAACACAAAAACATGTCACAACATAAAAAAACGAAAATTCTAGAAATAAAACAAAAAGATTCAACTTAAGATTAATTAACTAGTTTCAAAAATAAAACATTTGTTTTGCTTGGCTTTCGTTTTTGTGTCCTCAATGAGTAAACCAGCTAAAGAAATGAAATGTAAACGTGTCTTTTGATTTAAAATGACTGACCATTAATGTTTGAATGGATTGGAATTGCAACGATCATTTGTTAGGAACAAGATTTGTCAAATAAATCTATTGTTCGAAACGGGATTCTATGTGGTTGCCCTTGAGGAAGCTTAAGCAACTTGCGTTAGAATATAAATAAGCTTCGGTTGAATATTGTGCACGATTTGTGGCATACATAGATCCTTGTCCTGTAGACTTGAATTCTAAAGGCAAGTTAGCGTTCAACTTAATATCACAATGCAAGACCGACACTTTGTCGAGACATTATAAAAACACAATTCTCCTATATCTGGGAATTCCTGGTGAGCTGTAACAATATAGATAACTGGCGGTAGGTCTCTTATTGCAAGAGCCTTTCCTACCTGATAGTTTGAAAATTAGAATACCGTTTTGATTTCGATCAATTATCAATCTATATTTGATCTCATTACAGTGTAAATTTGACGTTGTTTGCTAGTTTAAGCGAATAACATTTAGGACATTTAGTACATTTAGGAATTAGACCATTTTTAAATTACGGGAATTTGCCTTCTGGACGAACGTGCTTTCCGAAGCGCAGATGCGCTTGGCTCAAATACCACTATGTGACTACCAATTCATAGACTTTACCGCGCCGAGCGTTTGTTAACTAAGCTTGTCGCTTGTCTCGTCGATTGTTTACCGATCAGTGGATGCTATGATCGACATTTACAGATTGATAATTATAACTGAACGGAATATTTTATTCCTACAGGCATCGAGATCCCCACGTCACCGCCTCTAGCGGCGCCCGGGCTGCCCGCGGCCCCTTCGACTGTCAGCCCACCTCCTGCGCCCACTGAGTCGACACCGCCGAGACCTATTGTGCTTAACAGGTAAGCATTATAAAATACAGGTATCATTAAATAGAATTCGACCGTGCCTGGCATTTTAGTCTTACATTTAAGGAAGACTGAATGCGGAAGGCGAATAATCAATTCCCGTGCTGGAGCGATATATGTCCAGCCAAAGCAGTTTTTAAAATTCTTTTAGTATAATTATCATTTTTATGTCATATATGTTATGAAAAATATGACAGCGCTGCGATCAACAAAGCACTGGGAAATTCATAATTATATAAGTTATCTTAACAACGATCATAAAAAGGTAGTTTTATAATGCAAACAGCGTAACAATGGAGGTGAGTAAAGATCGGCCTTATTTCACCTAAGATATGTAATTCTGATATGACATTCGGTCTCATAAGAATGCTCAATATCACTCAGCGAGCTACAGAGAGAGCTATGCTTGGTATTTCTCTGCGAGATCGAATCAGCAATGAGATCTGTGGAAGAACTAAAGTTACCGACATAGCTGAAAGGATTAGTAAACTGAAGTGGCAATAGGGGGGCATATTTCTCGTAGAACTGATGGCCGTTGGGGCAAAAAGGTTCTCGAGTGGAGACCGTGCACAGGAAAACGCAGCCTGAGACGACCTCTTACGAGGTGGACAGACGACCTGGTGACGGTCGCTGGGAGACGTTGGATGCGGGCGGCATGTAACCGCTCGCTGTAGAAATCTATAGGCGAGACCTTTGTTCAGCAGTGGACGTCCTTTGGCTGATATGATGATGTAACATAATAAGCTTTTATTTTGTATTTAATTAAATATCAATCCAACCAACAACAAAAAAATACACACCATGGTTGTAGGTTTAGGCGTTTTTTGTACTTACTTTCAGTCATTGTGTTCTGAGAATGCGCTAAAGCGTCTTCAGTTACTTAAATACAAAGTAAAACCTTATAATTTACATGATGATCTTAGACGAATCAACCAATTGACGTAAATTTTATTATTAAAATTTTAATATCTAGGATTTTAGTGGGACAAAACGTAGCGATATGGTCGAAACATATAGTAACGAAACCGTCGCACGTACTGAGCAATTTATAAATTTACTTAAGGTTCTGGCTGGTTCTTCTTGGGGTCTGCACCCATGTCACTTACGTAGGCTTTACATAATTTTCGGATGGGTCATGCTCGTGAACGTGTGCTGTTTGTCGGGATTGGTCAGCTTTATATTGTTATGACAATTTAATCATAAGTTTTAATTAATGTTAACATTTGGCTTGTATAAAGTAGACTTTATGAAGTTTAGACTCTTTTCTCTCAACGTAGTCAAATATTGTAACATAATATTATGACTAAAAGAGTGACTTTAGCAGTAGCACTAGTTTAGTTTATTCCCCATTCATCTCCATAGGAATACTACATCTTAGAATGCGGAAATTAAAGTTGGACTATTCATAAATGTCTGATAATGATTTTACATGAATAAGAATAATTTACACTCATATATAGTAGTTGATACATAGTTACACACATACATGTCCAGCAGATATAAAGCTTGCAAAAGATCGATCTATACCCACCTCATTTAAGTTGAACAGCCTGGTTGCTCACCTCAGAGCATCGACGCTTATGATCATGCACATGCACAAGCATGGGATGTGACAATGAAAATATAATTAAGTAATTGAATAAATCCAATCAAGATTCTTTAAATATCAAATTGGTCTCTCAATAACGAGACATAAAACACATTTTAATAATACATCAAATATAGGCATTGACAACAAAGGTATTGTGCCAAATTACGTCACATGTTACATTAATTATATCTCACGGTTCACGTGTTCACACATTATAATAATATAATCGATGTTTCGATAACCAAAACACGGTTTTCGATGGACTGGTTCAGACTAAGACCTGATTGCATAATCAATTGCTGGGTAACAATCGGTAACACGTGTGGTAACGATATAGTAATCAATCTACCACGGATAGAAACAATATTCATGTTAATCGATTTGCTGAATTGTTTCAAAGTCCCGATACTGAAATGAGTTCGTGTCACACTCCAACCAAAGAGACGCTCAATCATTAACTTAACGGGTGTGTGTTTCAAATAAAATGTGACCATTTGCAAATCATAAATCAATATAAAAAATAAGAAAAGCACTAAGCAAATGTCGGAGTAGGTATTAATTCGTTGGTTTTCGGCTATACTCCTTGAGTAGACTCGCATTCAGATACTTATAACATATCATTGCTCGATTTATTCAAATCAATTCCAGTAGATTATTAATGACTAATCATTGTCATTCTCATAATTGATACGAACAATGATTAATATAACCAAAGACAACGGAAAAGATATTTTATCCTGCTCTTCGTATTGCCCATCTTCATCATCTACATTTTATGACACATCTAGTACTAAATCTTTTTATGTATTATAAAAATGATATAACAATGTAGGTACATAGCAACAAGTCATGCATACGGATTACGATTGTCTTGTAATGAATTGTTTGTTGGTTGATTATGAGAAATCTTTATAGGGTACATAATTCTCTGTGTTTTTACAGCCACGAAAATATACTTATATTGAATAAAAAGTAATTAAAATTGTCATAATCCAGCTTCAAATGCTACCTGATTTTCAAATCGACAAATGAAACAAATGAACGAAGCAACGGAAAAGTACTACGTCACCTTGAAATTATTATGTAGTGTTTCGTTAGATTGGTCATGACCATCACGCGCTTGAGACTCCTAATCTAGAACGGCATTTGAGCTAATAAGTACATCTCAGAACATATTAGAAATGAGCCGACAGGGTCGCGATCTTGGCCTGTATTGTTGCCTGCTAATTTAGACTTTTTCGACGGCTAAAAACAACAGAGGAACGATCATATCAGAACTTATGAACTATCTATATTTTGATCACATACATACGTATGTTGATAACTATTTATGGATGTAATGGAACCTGAAATTAGATTTTCACCCACTTCTGAAATATATCTAATCGACTTGAAATTTTGCAGACGTATCAAGAATTGATGACACTACAATTATTTGCCATGGCTATGACCTGGTGCTGTCACCGGGATCATTTATTGAATTATTTATTGGCTTAACAATAATAACCTCAAGTTATTAATAATTAATAATGTATAGTTTGTCCTTATCTACATTTAACCATTTATGGTATGCAAGTATCACTAAAATTAACACGTTAGAAAAAAAATGCTAATACATTAATCTAAATTCAATTAAATTAGATAATTATTACAGCAATGATCATAAATGTATTATATTTAGGTACATATTCAGTCAATTAGAAAAAACGTATCTTCAACTCATGGTTTAAACTAATCTAATAACAAGTTATTCTTCTTCTTCTCTTAGATTATGGCTTCTGCAGAGTATCTTCCACAATTTCGCCAATGTCAAGTATAAGGCAACGTCGTACGGTGTTTAGACTAATGAATCTTTACGTATTCATAAAATATTTCAACAAGTTATTATAATACGCTAGATGTATTGTGTAAATTATGAATTAGAATCTATAAACAATGATTTATAGGGTTTTAGAGTTTATTATGCATTAAAACTAAAAAACAAACTTAAAATTATGAAATCTCATACTAACGCGCTTTTAATGAAATGTAGACTAAAAAGCACAAAATAATTGTTAAAAACATAAGCGTGGTGTTCGATACCAAAGGTAGAATAATTATGAGAAATATATAAGTATGGAGGACCCGACGCTTTTATTTTACATTTAAACATTATTTTGTACTTTTTAGTTCATATTTCATTAAAGCGTGTTTTTATTTAATTTTATTATTTCTGCTTTAGTTGTCAAACCATATACCTAGTTCCTCTACAAAAATCATATAAACTTAGTTATTTTATAAAAGAAAGCGTTACATTTTCAAGAGTACACAAGTAGACTTCTCTATTACACTCGGTACATAGCAGCGTCATCATTAGACTTCTCAAATCTGAAGTGTTATCTAAATATTGGGTTGAATGATCACTTGACACTATGCACCAGTTACGCGCGGCGCCGTAGTGTCTTGTTGTTTTTTTCTCTTTTAGTGGTCTATGAATGTTGAATGAACATTGATTTTATCAATGTTTAAAATAAATACCTACGTAAAGATAGAAGTGAGGCAAAAACAGCGTCTCTAAATCAAACGTCGATGATATTACGCACCAACGCGCTTTGTGTGTTCAAACAGTAGCCGTTTCTTGTAAAAGGGTCATCCTTTTTAACACGCTTTTATTAGCTTGGTATGTATCTATGTAACAGATTTCTTAAACTCGATTTTCATCCCCTTCCAAACGTCGGATTGCTTTGAAACTTCGCACACTTATCAAGGACTGATGACAATGCAATAATTTCAATTGTCCCATTATCCTCGCCAGGATCCTCAGGATTAGCGATGTTTTCATCTGTGATACCCGGAAAAAAATACAATTTCATCGACATTCAAAAACTTGCACAAATGACAAATTCATCGACATACACAAACTTGCACAAAAAATAATACCTCTATAAGATGTCGATTCACTTTTCCACGGCAAGAGTGCGATGAGACTCGAATAGTGTCTTGTAGTGATATCAGAAATTTTCATGATGACGCTACTTTTACAAATATTTACAAAAACACTTACCACAACAGCAGCAGCAGCTGATATTAAGCACCCCACCCTTTTTTTAAATTTTTTTTTTTTGTTAATCACTCTATTGTTATTTTAAACTTATTGAAAATTATTTCATACTTTTTATTTCGGCTATCTACAAAAGCGCGTTTTTTAGTTTTTTAAACTATAATTTATTTTCGTCATGTCATCACATTAGCCAAAGGTCGTCCACTGCTGAACAAGGACCTCGCCTATAGATTTCCACAATTGTCTCGTCAGTTATGTGGCCAATTGCCAGTAGGTACTCACCACGCGTGGCAGGCGGGTTGGTGAACTCAGTATGGCTACTGTCCATACCGTTTAGAGTCCTTAAGCCACCTTTTACGACATCCACCGGATGAGAAAGTGGCGCTTTATTTTTAATTCGGACACCACACGGAACACGGACACACTTTTTTTTTACACTTTCCGTTCGGCAAACCTCGTGCCGGGGTCGCGAAATTTGCTTATGCATTTATCTTACCCTCTTTTATAATACTCACATATCGACACATTTAAAATTTATATTTTTAAAGTGTTGCCCTACACTAAGATTTCTCCTGTGTCGTGGGTACTGTTTATAGACATTAATCTCACACTATTACTAGAACTGAAAACGGGATAATTTACTATGATTATTTATGTTGAGTTCCCGATGTTGCAAGCGCCATATTCACGGAATCCGTTTTAGTTCTAATAATAGTGTCAGTGACCATGTCCAGTTTAAAAACTTATAAATCTCACATTCACAAATACCCAAACCCGAAACAACTATCTGCAGATTATACAAATATTTGTACCGAGCAGGAATCGGTTCTTTTTTTTGTATTATCACCTTTCCATTATAATTTATTTTTGCCAACATAATACACTTACAACATAGTTGACTTCTTCTTCTCTTAGATTATGGCTTCTGTAGAGTATCTTCCACAATTTCGCCAATGTCAAGTATAAGGCAACATCGTACGATGTTTAGATTAATAAATCGTTACATATTCATGAAATATTTATCAAAAATGAAAAGAATTCTAAAAAATATGTCGGCTAGTCGTACGGTTCAATTGATTTTTCAACATAATATATATTAGGCAATTAGGCAAAATATATGCCAAAAATATATGTATAATAAAAAATAGTGACGTCCACAACATCAATACCCGAAATAAATACCCTACCACTGATTACACAAGTTATTTTGTTGGGCTCGGTTTTCGCGTTTACAATAAATCACCACATAATTTGCTACAATTACCATTTGGTTCTTTTAAATCTAATATAAAATCTATAATCACCCAAAAGGCGTACTACACCATAAACGATTATTTGGATAATAAAAATTACTCGTTGCTATGTTAAGCTGAAGACAATCTTATTTAACATGTATGGAGTTCAATTTATGATGTCTTAGGTTTTCGCTAGTATTACACATTATAATAAAACACTTTTAGAATCAGTTTAAAAGTGTTTTATTATAATGTTCAATTTATGAGTTTATTATCATTAAAACTTAAAAAAAAGTTTACATTATTATAATTTATTATTTTAGTTGACTTTAATGTTTACAAATTGTGATACTTTTAATTGACATGTGGACATTTAAATTGAAATCTATATTTATGATATCAATTATTTAGTTTAATATAATGACTGCATTCTTAATATTTTCTTAATCCTTTGACATCATATAATTCAAATATAAATGTGTGAGCATCATTTAGCCATTAATGTTATATATATTTAACACTTATACTGTGGCTTTTACCTGGCAGCATTGGTCTGTGACGCTCACTAAAATGTGTTGCTGTTGGCGGCGTTGTGTATCGGGTCGTTAGGTTCCCTACAGTTTGGTTGAGCTAAGCGATGGTGATGCAAGCGTCATGCTTGTGACCGAGTGCGAGTTTGTTGGGACTGGTCAGCCGTCTGCCATGCCAAACAAGCATTCATTATTTAATAATGCAGTATGAAGTTCTTTACACATTAACCTACATTATTCTCGTTATATGTTTAACCATCATTTGTATCAATCAACATTGTAATCTCAATTATTTTAAAAGAAAATCCATGAAGTTTCTTGTCGGCTCTTCTCCATAGGATCAACTAATTGGAACCGTGCAACTCCTGTTTCAGACGTTTCATATTTGACTTTGACTTTCGAAAACTGTTATTTTCTCAGAATAACAAAATATTTCATGTTTTCATTTCTACCTTCCAGGTTTGGAGATAGCGGCGAGCTGATGATGGGCAGTCCATCGTCAGCGGGCATAACCCCCAGGCCGATGACGCAAGCCACTACCATGAGGCCAACTACCACCATGAGGCCAGCTACCACCATGAGGCCAGCTACCACCAGGCCAGTAAACACGCGTCCAGTCCCACCTAGGTAATAATTTTCATCTTTGATGCCTTGTCATTTTGGGGGGAATTTGCCAGTACTCACCACGCTTGGCAGGTGGGGTGGTGAGCGCAGAATGGCTATAACTATTCAACAGCAGGGACTCTGCTGCAAATCCCTCTGAATAATAGTCCTTCAGTCGCCTTTTACGACATCCATAGCTGAAGATGTAGTGGTTCTATATTCTTAATCCGATACTGATTTCACACGGACAGATGATCTCACCAGAATTTGCCAACAGGGAAAAATAAACATGGACAAGACGAAAGTCATGTGTAACGCTCATGTCGTACCAATCTTAATAAATGTTGGGAACTCTATTCTCGAAGTTGTTGACGAGTATGTCTGCCTGGGACAAATCGTTCAGTTAGGTAGGTCCAACTTCGAGAAAAGGTCAAACGTTGAGGGCAGCGTTCGGGAAGCTTCAGAATAGTAAAACTTCGGAACACCATGGTGCCTCAAGAAAAAAGACCTTGACCAGTGCATGTTACCAGTGATGACATATGGCACAGAAACCTCTCACTATTGGTCTCATAAGATAGCTCAAGGTCACTCAGCGACATATGGAAAGAGCTACGAGCGATGAATGTTCTTAGAATTGGCCAGTAAGAAAAGTAGCCGACGAAAATTTGTTTAAATTTCGAATAAAGAATTCTTTGGGAAGTTGTAGATGTAGATCAAAGACATTGGAAGAAAGGAGATATGCTATGTAGTTCAAAATGTATGTGAGTCTAGAAATCCAGTTTTCCCCTACCATTCTTCATAAAATCACATCAGTGCGTATGCACGCATGTATAATGCAGTTACAAGTGCTCATCCAATGAACTGAATAAACACAACATTATAATTGGGCTACTCATACTAAAACACAACACAGCGGCCGTACCACGCAACGCGTACGTTTATTATTGGGAGTACCATTCGCAGTTATATTCACTGCGTTTGTTATTCACCGATTGCTAGTTAAAAGTGGTAGATAAGAAGTATTGTATTTTGTAGAAAAATAATAATGTCTTTCTGCTTCACAATTCAAATGTAACATAATAAAGAAAACAATAATTTTATAGACAAATACAATTCTTTCACTTGCATATGGTATATGATTCCTTCCTTGATAAAGTTATTATTTTCGCTTTGGTTTTTGCATATTATCCCCGAACAACACGACACATTAACAAATTTTTACTTAGGCGATCAAATCTCAACTGATGTTATAAATCGGGCATTTTTTCGGAATGGCCCGGATTGTGCACATCGCGGTGGGGCGCCCCCGTACCACTTCTCCTTATTTCCTATTTCTGTGATGTAGATACATTGAAATTAATATGTCAATTGTTTTTAGAAATTTACGGCAACATAAAGGGTGCATGTCGTGCTTCTAAATTAATTTCACTAGTAAATACTTTCGAACAAAAGGAAAGAAGGGCAGAAGTCAAGGGAAACAGATGATTGTCTTATTCTTTGGACGAATGGGTCATTTAGCAACGATTGCGCTAGAAGATAAAAGGACTGTTATTGCGGATTGGTATGTTAGTCATTGTTTACCGGTTGTCTTGGAAATGTTCGACAGCAGCACCTAGAAACAGGATCCTCCTCCACCACGACAACGCTCTAGCTCATTCCGCCAGACAGACAATCGAATATTGGTCTTGGAAGGTGTGCAATAAATGAGTCATCCTTCTTACAGTCCCAACCTGGCACCTTGCGACATTTAATTTATTCCCCCAAATAAAAGATAAATTCAGAGGAATTCACTTTAAGAACCACGAAGAGACCGTGGCTGCGTTAGAAAATAACGTGGAAGAGATCCCCAAAGAAGATTGCGCTCATAGCTTCAGTCACTGAATTTGCATACGACGCTGCTAAGAAAGAAATGGAGATCACTTCGAAAAATAATAATATTAACAAGTTCCTACATCATTCCGTTTTTGATATTCTAAAAACTTTTAGTGAGACCCTCGTATGCTTGGTATTTCTCTACGATATCGATCCTCGAATGGATTCGAAAAGAACCAAAGTTGCCGACATAGCTGAAAGGATTAGTAAGCTGAAGTGGCAATGGGTGGGGCACATTGCTCGTTGAACGGATGGCCGTTGAACAAAAGGTTTCTCGAGTGGATACCGCACACCAGAAAACGCAGTGTGACACGGCCTCCTATGAGATGGACAGACGACCTGGTGAAACGTCGCTGGGAGTTATATGATGCAGGCGACATGTAACCTGTCGTTGTGGAAATCTATAGGGGAGGCCTTTGTTCATCAGTCTTTGCCATTGCAATGAGCTGCTTGAAGGCAACCTAAAGAAAGATTTAACCTACCAGTCAGCCGCCGAATGTGAGCTAGCGTTACGAGGTTTGCTGCCTTTTCATGCAAAGTCAACTTTACACTCATACCTATGTAACACAATATTTACGCCACTACGCTACACGTTGACATTGGAAAATATAGTCCGACTTCGCATTCACACTGGTATTCCCATTGAGCCTGCTCACAGTCCACGGCTGATAGAACCTTAAAATGCTGTGTAATACTGCCTCGACACGCGTAATATTTAGCGATTATTCAAAGATATATACGTACAACATGTTTATATAATTGAATGTCGTATTCGAGTCGATCATAATCGTAACATCATCAACTAAATGAGGCGCAACGCGACGCAACTGCTGCTGTTAAACCGTTTATCATACGCTTAATTAATCATAGTTATTACGTCATAAGAAAACGTGATTTATGAAATTCGACAACATCCATAACCAACATACATACATATTTGTAGAATACTTCTTCATCAAGTGCTTCTGTTTCATAATTATTAATGGCGAGCAGGTGTTCCGTGTGGTTATTCTGCGCACACCAACCCGGCTTTTTTATTTTTATTGGTGCCCAGTGGAAAAACTTCATGAACTTCCGTCGCCCCGGACAAGGTCGAAGGGTAATACTCTCTTACCGACTAAAACCACTAAAGTGGTCATCTTCGGCAACTAAGGGAGGCTCCAGGTCCTCGTGTGATCACACTAGAGCACACCAACCAGGCGCCAAGCGTGGCGAGAACTGGCCAATTCCCCCAAAATGATGACACACGGCATGTATCCATGTCGTCTTATGGTCCCAGGCTTTTGTTCAGCTGTGAACGTTTTTTACTTTTTAGTGGCTAACTCGCCAACAGAACTAGATCAAACATTTTTTGTGTCTTTAAATTTATCCGTCTATCAAACGGCAAACATAGCAAGCCTATTATATTTTTCAAATACACAAAAGGGGAACTTCGTAATCCTACTACATATTGCTAAATAAAATGTAATAGGCACTACATAGTTAAGCTCCATTTTGGATGTGTTATTGTGTATGTCTGATATTTATTGTGTATGTCGACAATCACCAGTGTCATCCCTACCCATAAACATTTTAATTCTACGCAGGGCTAGTCCTGCATGGCACCACAATGCAATTGTCACCTCGAGACATTAAGTTATTTAGTCTCTAACGCCCACGAATTTCACTAGCTACAGTGCCTTTCTAACCGGAACACAGTTATGTCTAAAGTTAGAATACTACTGCATAGCAGCGGATATCTGCATCTGGGGTGGTACCTACCTAGCTGGCATCTCGCAAAAAGAGACCTAATGGTGGTCCATTTAATTAATCATTTAGAATTGAACATACAACGGTAAATATTAACATACACCCAAGACAACTCCGTAAATCTTAGGCATAACGATTTACAAATTACGTGACCACGCGCCATAAATAAGTACTTAATCAACATAATTATTAGGAGACCATTGCACAACTTCGCGTATTTAGGGTGGCCCCATGGCTACCCCAGCCGCACCTTAACCGTGATAGTTTTTAGAGTAATAACAATCATAATGTAAATATCGAAGATTCACCAAATGGTCGTGCAGGTCGTGTGGTCGATATATGATAATTGATAACATTCACACCAATCACCGAAAACGTCGTGAAAAGAATAAATAACTGACATTCACCAGCTAGCTTCGTGATTTTTAACATACACCAGGGCATCTTAAGATACACTGTATATATACACTACAAGAGGATGAGGAAATGTACCAAAAACAAAAATTGAAAAGTTATATATATTTATTGAAGTCTATTCAAAAGATTGTTTTATCACTTTAATAATTTTACACATGACAAGGTCACTATGCGATGAAGGTCAGAGACCGTATACATTCAATTGAACTAGATCTACATAATGTAAAACATGAAGAGCGGTTGCCACTTTCACGTCCATTCTCCTACTAGACGAATGAGGGCACGCCAAAGTGTGGGAAAGTTATTGACTGTTTATGTACGGTGTTTGTGTACGGAAAGCATTTTCGGATACATGGGTTCCTTTTTTGGTATCCTTGTATTCATCATCATCATCATCATATCAGCCGAAGAACGCCCGTGAACTGAAGAAAGCGCTAGACGACCGCTTACATTTCGCGACATTTTGGAGGAATATTGGCAGTACTTACCCCGCTTGGTAGGTGGGTTGGTGAACGCAGAATGGCTGATGTTCCACAGAAGCTACTTTGCTGTCCATTCCTGTGGATTAGTCCCTTAATCACTGTTTACAATATCCACGGGAGGAGATGGAGTGGTGCTATATTCTTAATCCCGACAACTCTCGGATCCTTGTATTAACAGCATGTTTTATTACGTTGACCACGTATCAGCCCGCGAAACATCTACTGCTGAAGATTGGCTCATAGACCGCTATACGCGTGATCTCAATATTTTGTAATATTCTGTTGGTGAACAGATTGGTGATCTTCGTTGCTCTTAGAGTGTAAAAGAGTGCTGCTGCCAATTTTCTTTACATTCTTTCTTAGTCATATTTTACGATACCCACGGAAAGAGACGTGTTCTTTGTCGGGAATCACACGCTCCTTGATCGGACATGGGCCGTGCGGCCTACCCAAGACAACTCTTTTTATACATGTCAAAAAAGAATCTTATTAATTTATCTGTTGATGTAAAAGCAACAGAAAATTCTCCTATTAATGATGCAGAATGTTCCAGAACCGTCTCGGTGCTTTATCTAAAGTTGAAAATTTGGTCACTAAATCGGGTTAATATTTCATTTATAACACCCACAAGTTGCCTGCTTTTATGTCAGGTAATTACAAGTCTCTTACTTCAGGGTGTACATAAGTAAAAAATAAATGAGTATAGAATGCATTTAACAATTCATGCCTGTCGTTGCATAACATAATAGTATTGTATTGGTATTATTTATACCTACATGATTTGAAGCTAATTGCATTGATAACATTTAGAAAATGGAGTCACCATTACATTGTGATGTATGATTAACTCGTATACCATTTTTTATAATCAATGCATTTAATTAGGTGGTGATTTACGAGCTTATGCATGTGTTAAAGATGCATAATACATTAGAAACTCAGTTTATGTGGTGCATGACAATGTGAGAGTGTGGGAGAATCAGAGAGAGAGAAGAGAGAAGAGAACATTTTCATTTCATAGGAACGGCCAAGTGATACGAGTAAGGCCGTGGGGTCTCGACAAAGAACATGATACTGCTCTTCACCTATCATTTCCAGATAGGCAAGATTCGTCTCTCTCGTCAAAAGTCCCGAAAAAATACCGAATCTCCTGACAAACAGCTTATCGTTAAGTTTTTCGCACAATTTATAAGTACTTATTTCTTTTTAAATAAGACTTTTTTAATACAGTTAAAGAATCAAAAATAGTGGAAACAGTGAAAACAAATGCAAAATACATTAAGGCCAGAGGCGGTGTACAACGGTTTTGTCTTCACCGTAGCTAGTTGGATAAAAATTCTAAGAAATCGACTCATTTAGCGCCATTTATTGAGTAATCCGGGCATTTCTAAAATGTCTGTGTAAAGTGTTTTAACCATATTTTTCATTTTTTCCAGACCTACTATGATGACTTGGGCGGGAGCAGCAACAAACACCCAGTCTACCCGATTTTCGCTTCGTCCCGTATCTGATCTCCCGCCTCCTTACTCCACAGCCATAACGCTTATCGATCAAATCGGCTACAAAATAATAAGGACCACAGAACTCGTCACCGATTTATTGAGGAATACAGTAAGGGCAGTTGTAGGCCGGTAGAACGACAGAAATAACCAATATTTTACTCAATAATAAGATTTGGCTTTGTCTGCCAGTGACAATTTAGCGTTTGTGACGCAGATTGGAAACAAAATTAGATATTCAAATGTGAAATTTACGAATCTATAGTAGATTATTCCAAAGGCTGTATTTACTTTAAAGAAGATTTGATTGAACAAACCTCCAGTGTTAAGATAATAAATTTAAGCTTGTATGATCCTTTTTTAATTATGAGCTGGATTCATATAAAGAGCGGTCACAGCTCTGTACCGACCTTTAGGGATATTAATTTTTATTATTGGAGTAAAAATATGATCCTCATTGCAGCCTTTTTACTGTGAGATTATAGTAAATAAGGTATTTAGTAAATAAGTGTAATGTCGGTACGAAATAATAATTATTGTCGTAACTTAGGTCTACATACTATAATTATGTCATTATTTTTAAGTGTTAAATTATTTATACTTGGTCGATTTTATGCGTAATTAAGCTAATTACATATTGTGATTATGCGTTAAGCTTTTATACTGTAAGTCAATCAGTGGCTTAATAAATTCTTTTTATTTATATTCACATTGTTTCCGTCCAGATCCTTTAGATATAATGATCACATATCTTATTTAATTCCCAATTTAACATTATATTATTGAAACGAAGTTCGTTTACGCGGCTTAGGCCTAGTCCGCACTGCGATATTTCACCGCGCGATTTATTTCTCGTAATTCTGTAACACGTTCAATACTATAGAACTAGCCGCACTGACCGTATAAAATTCGCGCGGAAAAAAAATCTGTGATTTGATGCAAATTGAACGCGATTTATTCCCGCGCGAATGTTTTGTGCTATAGTAAGTAGTATGACTATAGCCGCACAGCGGAAAAAAAATCGCGCGTTTCGCTCAGTCGCACTGACAATAGTATTGACAAGATGTCGCGCGGTTCGTCTCCCGCCCGATCGACAGGCGAGCAGGATTTAGCAGAAAATGACGACATTGAAATAGAACAATTGATCACTCTGATGCACAGCAGACCTCCCCTGTGGGACAACTTTGATCCTAATTACCACCATCGAGTATTGAAAGCAAGATTGTGGGAGGAAATATACAGACAGATATACAGATATATCCGTCTCAACCGGAAACAGCATCGAACTGGCAAATATCGCGCGATTTTTGCCAGTTCGATGCTGTTCCCGGTTGAGACGGATATATCTGTATAATATATCTGTTTGTATATTTCCTCCCACAATCTTTTAATACTCGATCGTGGTAATTCAGATCAAAGTTGTCCCACAGGGGAGGTGCATCAGAGTGATTAATTGTTCTATTTCAATGTCGTCATTTTTTGCTAAATCCTGCTCGCCTGTCGATCGGGCGGGAGACGAAGCGCGCGACATCTTGTCAATACTATTGTCAGTGCACGACTGAGCGAAATGCGCGATTTTTTTTCCGCTGTGCGGCCATAGTCATACTACTTACTATAGCACAGAACATTCGCGCGGGAATAAATCGCGTTCAATTTGCATCAAATCACAGATTTTTTTTCCGCGCGAATTTTATGCCGTCAGTGCGGCTAGTTCTATAGTATTGAACGTGTTACAGAATTACGAGAAATAAATCGCGCGGTGAAATATCGCAGTGCGGACTAGGCCTTACAGTAGAGTGAACTGGCAGAAATCGTCACGAGCAAAGCGTTATGCCCCGTTCAGGTGACCTTTCCCTCACTTTCTCTTTCTGTCTCTTTCTACTATATACGGTTTGTGCGTGTGTTGCGTGTGATTATCTAGATTCGAGCAGCAAACATTTTGCGCGGTCAGCTGTATAACTTGAATTCTAAACATGTGTGAATATTGTTAAAAAAAAATTTTGTATTGTTTTAATTCACACGGGATAACATTATGTCATTAGTTCGCGAAAGGAACTTCGTTCCTGAATGGTCCCCAACCCAATTTTTTATACTAACTGTAGGTACCGACTCACTATTCTAAATTTGAAGGGCTGTTTGAATGCTTAAGGCGTCATACAAATGAGCGTATTGTGACCCACGCCATCAAAAGCTTTGGAAAGATCACAAAAGATACCAACAGCATCCCAAGAACCATCCCACTGCAGGGCACGCCGCGATAGCGGCGGTAAGACCGGTAATGTAGGAATGGCTGGAGAGGCGGCATGGCGCCCTCACCTACCGGATGACGCAGGTACTCTAGAACCATGGGTGTTTCGGGAAGTACCTGTGTCGAATAGGCCGAGAAGAGACGCCTGGTTGTCACCACTGTGGAGACTGCCCGGAGGACACGGCGCAGCACACGTTGGAGGAGTGCCCAGCTTGGGCAGCGCAGCGCCGTGACCTCGTCGTGGTGGTCGAAGGAGGTGACCTCTCGCTTCCGGCCGTGGTTCAGTCCATCGTCCGGAGCGAGAGCGCGTGGGATGCCGTCGCCTCCTTTTGCGAGGAAGTGATGCAAGCAAAGGAGGCGGTAGAGCGGGGATGGAGGGAGATCTTCGATCCCCTCCGCAGAAGACACACCGGGCGTGGGCGCCGGGGTAGGGCGCTGGACGATGTCCGGCCACCATGATGAACGGCCTGCGGGCGACGAACCAGGGGCGGTCCGTCGCCTCCGAAGGATAGGTGCGGCCAAAGAGGCCGCACACAGAAGGGGCCCCTCAATCATTGGCGGGCCAATACCTGCCGGGGGAGCGGTCCAATGCAGAAAAGCGTACAACTCATCCCCGGCTAGAGGTAAGAAGAAGGACACCGTGGGGTTTTAGCCGGTTTGATCCCGGCATGCCCCTCCACCCTTCCCAAGGCGGAGGAAGTCCAAGAGAATTTCCCCACGTTAAAAAACAAAAAACAGGCTTCTAAAATTTGAGTGACTAATTTCGACTGGGCCCAATGAAAAATAAAATAAAAATGGGTTTATTATTGCAAGAGTCCGGCCAGGTAGATACCACCACAATACTGATTTCATGATGAATTTACACTGGGATTTAATAATAAAACATAAGAAATTAAATGTACCACTGCATGTCAAGTACATAGGCTGCACTAAAAGTATCGGGAATGGAATATTTCCACTGTTCCTGTCATATTAAAATCTTTTTAATTGAAAACTCCTTGGTTTTACAAATCGAATACCATTTATTTATTTAAAAAAAGATTCACGGTCTTGTCACAAGGTTTTGTCAAACTTGTTTAGTCGTTGAGAAAATGGAATTGACTCGAGAAAATTCAAGAGCGATGATTTATTATGACTTTCGAAGTGGTTTAACACAAAAACAGTGTGTTGACCGGATGATTTCTGCATTTGGTGATGAAGCCCCATCCAAAACCACAATTTATCGCTGGTTTGCTGAATTTCAACGTGGACGTGTCAAGCTCAGTGATGATCCTCGTCAAGGTCGTCCAAAAACTGCAGTCACCCAAGAAAACGTTGATGCTGTGCGTAAGCTGATTGAGGAAGATCGACATGTGACATACCGCGAAATTCAGGCAACTTCAGACATTGGCATGAGTCAAATACAAATAATCTTGCATGAACAATTAGGTGTAAAAAAGTTGTTTTCCCGCTGGATACCGCATTTGCTATGTGAAGAGCAAAAAGCGGCTCGCGTTACTTGGTGCGTCAGAACTCTCGAAAGATTCCACGCAGGATCCTCAAATGCTGTATACAACATCGTATCAGGTGAAGAATCCTGGATATATGCGTACGAACCCGAAACAAAAAACCAGTCACGAGTTTGGGTGTTCGAAAATGAGTTAAAGCCAACAAAAATTGTTCGTTCACGGAGTGTTGCAAAAAAAAATGGTGGCCACGTTTGTCTCCAAAACCGGCCATGTTACGACTATTCCTCTAGAGGGACAAAGAACGGTTAATGCAGAATGGTATGCTAGCATTTGTTTGCCACAGGTCGTTTCTGAACTCCGTAGAGAGAACTGCAACCGCCGCATCATCCTCCATCACGACAATGCGAGTTCTCACACCGCGCACAGAACAAAAGAGTTTTTAGAGCAAGAAAACATATAATTATTAGACCATCCGCCGTACAGCCCCGACCTAAGCCCTAATGATTTCTATACTTTCCCTAAAATAAAGAATAAATTGCGTGGACAGAGATTTTCATCACGTAAAGAAGCTGTGGACGCCTACAAAACGGCCATTTTGGAGACCCCAACTTCCGAATGGAATGGTTGCTTCAATGATTGGTTCCATCGTATGGAAAAATGTGTCAAATTTCGCGGAGAATACTTCGAAAAGCAATAAATACATTTTTAAATAGTAATGTTGTGTCACTTCCTTGATTCCCGAAATTTTCAGTGCCGCCCTCGTATTATGCTACAATACAAGCAAGACCAATCATTCGCCTGGTGGTAAGCGTCACGCCTGCCCATATCAAATATAATGCTCGTAGGACTAGTCCTGCGTATCTGCGTGGTCATACTGAGCGACCCCCGGGGAAAACGGCGGTGTGCTGTGTGTGTGTCGGTCTGTCGTCGATCTACCTTTAGAAAAACCAAACTGCAAGAAATGTAATATCCTATATTTAGTAAAATGAGACAACATCTGATCAAGCATTATTCTTTCAAAGATTTTACTCAAAGCTGGAAGAACAGAAACCGGTCTATAATTTGAGGGATTGTGCTTGCAGCCAGATTTGAGAATCGGGACCACTTTACTGTGTTTCATCCAGATCAGGAAAAGTGCTATCTATACAAAGATTAAAAATTCTTGATAGTATCGGGACAATGTTATCAAATACTGATTCTAGTACCCTAACAGAAATACCCCATAAGTCTTCCGTATTTTTAATATTTAAACTTTTAAAAGACTTTTTTATTGTACTGAAATTGATATATATAAAATAAAAATTTGGAAGATCCTTAGAAAAAAAAGTTTTAAGCATTGACTCTGCCAGGAAGAGGACGAGTCTAGTGGTCCTCTAATGATATATTTGTAAAAATAGTTTCAAAAGCATTAGCGACTTCATCTATGGGTGCCGTCATTTGGGACAGTCAGTCCTTACTGCCATGCAATCTTATTCAATGGCACATCATTATTATTATTCTTCATACATTTCACACTGGCAGTACATTATTCTCATACAACTTAATTTTATTTAACTATCAACAGTGTTACATATTTTAATTATTTTTAAAGAGTGTCTAGATATGGAGTTTCATCCCGGCTCTCCTCCATTGAACCAACTTCCTGTAACCGGGCAACTATATTCTTACTTATTCATAAGTGCCTGTTTTAGTTTACATTAATAAAAATCTTTTGATTTGAATTTAGATAGAATTTTATCTGATTTATAAAGTAATTGTCACATAAATATAATTTATGCCCAGCGAAGCGGCGGATACGTATGCTTTAAATGGCTACTTAATGCTGTCGAAAGAGGTTTCGAAATATTTTCTCGGAAACCGTTGCAACTAGCGTAGGTATGTAAAGCGAGTCGATAGCCCCGTATTGTCTCGCACCTCGGATCCGCATAGACAGACGACCAGACACGCACCGCAGTAAAGCCTCGATGTAGTGCGCGACCATACGCAGATGTCCGTGGTGCAAGATGTCTTTCTCGTTATCACGCCCCTCAGAAAGCCATAAGGTTAGGATAAGAACCTACTTAACTTACGAGTTATTAACAGTATCTGTAGCTAGATACAGTTAATGCCCCATATTTACTGAATTTCTTTTAACTTATCCATCAACATCATATTAGCCGAAAGCTGTCCACAGCTGAACAAAGGTGTTTCCATAAACGACCACTAATACATGCCGTGTATCGCCATTTTGGGGGGTATTTGCCAATACTCACCACGCTTCGCAGGTGGGTTGGTGAGCGCAAAATGGCTGCTGTTCAACAGAAGGGACGCTGCTGCCATTCCCTTGGTCGTCTTTTACTACATCCACGATAGGAGATGGAGCGGTGCTATATTTATTTATTTCATAAGGCGATTACAACAGGTAACAATCAAGGCATAATAATGCTTATAACACAGTGAGATTCGTACAAATTGAGACCCTAGCGTAACTGCACAACATGATATTCAATCTTACGTTATTAGTTGACTATTTACAATTTGATAAAATAAAAAGCAAATACAGGTACTACAATTAAATCAGTCATGCGATAAAAAAAACCAGTTACAAAGAGAGGGCAGCAACATTTCTCCTAAAGACCGCGGCTCGTGAATCAAAGATGTCGATGCTAATATTACCTCTAGAAATGTCGTTATAAAGACGACACATTCTAATGACAGGGTTATAATATGAGGTTTTATTTTTGAATACCTGAAGTGCAAAAGTCTTCGGCGATCGGGTGTTATGCCTGGTGTTAATGTTAATGAGGGAAAGCAAAGTGGAAGAATCCAGATACGCGTGTAGGATCTTATGAAGGTTTATTAAGTTTTGTTGTTTGCGACGAACATGTAAGGGTGACAATAAGAATGAACTGAGACGCTCCGTTCCTAATCTGGACACCACTTGGACAACTTGTCTTATGAATTTTAGTTAATTCGTATAGATTCTAAGCATTACCTATAGAACATAAGCTTAGAAGCAGTCTATGCTTATGTTCTATAATGCTTCTTGCTTCTTTCTTCTTCTTATATGCTAACGATTGCGAGTCCGTTCGTGCACGTATCACGTATTTGTAAGCGGTTGTATAATGTAAGCACATGCTGGTATATTGAAGGTTAAGCGATATCGATTGACCTTACTGATTTATTAGATGAAATACCTACAGCTTTGAACAAATTACTTGAATAAACTTAAACATTATAAATCTCTAATAAGCAAGTGATTGATATATAGGTCTGAAAGGCGCTTAGGTGACGTGAATCTTCCGTTCGGACAGACGGCGGTCACCCAGTTTAAAAATAAACTACTTTTACCATAAGCTTCATATTACACATAATAATTACAAAACATAATTAGAATTAGGTTCAGTAAACATGACTTACCGGGACTGCACGCGGTGGTATCCAGAATCTGCTTTTATTTATTCAAATAATAAATCAATTGAATATTACCTATTATTACTTAATGTAGCAGTGACAGCATTTTTTAATTTTTCTATTTATGTTCATGGAAATTCTACATGAACTTCCTTTGCCCCGGCGAAGGGCAAAGGGGTATGCCGGACTCCTACCGGATAAAACCACTGGAGCGGTCATCTTCGGCACCGAAGGGGGGCTCCAGGTCCTCGTAAGATCACACTAGAGCCGCCTATTGTTGCCACGCCTTAGACACATCACGGAAGGGATGACTGTAAAGCGGTCACCCTTTCTAGCGGAGGGACGGTAACTGTAAAAAGGTCACCTCCTAGGCACTTCTCGGGGAGGATTGTAAAGGATCCCCAAGGCTCACTGTGCGCTGTGCTGCGCACACGACCACAGCGGCACGTAGCCACGTGCGCACCGCCGTCTTCCCGGTGGTAGCAGTGACAGCCTAGTGGTTGAACGCTTGCTTTCCACAAAGGAGGGTCTAAGTTCAATCCTAGCCCGCACCTTTTCGGATTCATGTGCAAATCAGAATTTCATTATCACTTGCGTTAACGATGAAGGAAACCTGCACACTTGAGAGGGCTTCAAAATGTTCTTAATGATGTGTGTAGTCCGCCAACCCGCACTAAGCCAGCGTGGTGGACTAAGACCGACGGCCCGTGCCCAGCAGTGCGACAGTAATGGGCTGATTATGTACTTAATGTGTAATGTAAAAAATAGGAGTGCTGTTTTATACAGTTTCCAATACTATGGGTTTCTTTATTTCTATCTAAGAATAATACAGTATAATTAAGTTACAGTATAGTCAACCTCTTGGAGAGACCTTTTTAGGGATTGATTTTCACAAAATGATTCTTAGCGGACATCTATGTCGTTAAACAACCTCTCCACCTGCTAAATTTGAGGTATTATAATTTCGGAAAACTCATTTCAGTATCAATACCGTAGTTGATCAATAGCGCCGTCACGTCGTCGTTGATCCGTTTGCTAAGCGTGTGACAAGTCCAATCATCGTGCTTCGTGTGCGTACGAGATGATGATGGCGTCCATATTCAGCGGCAGCGCAGAGCACGTACAGGCTAATAATGACTGGGATTTCAAGAGTCAGGAGCAGCTGGATTACTTGTACCGCGTCTTTTGGTCGGCTCAGTTCTATAGTAATGGACGACCTTACCTATGCTTAACGAGCACAATTCTACTCTCAAGCTCTTAGCTGAATGTGGAATTCATGTCTGTAAACGCACCCACGACACAGGAGAAATCCAAGTGCGGGGCAAAGTTTAAAAAAAATAGAAGTTATTTACGACAGATTGAATCCAACCATATTGCTTGACTCCGTACCAGAACCCAGGGCTACTATTCATCTTCTGGAGGGACTGGACAGGAATCCGTGGGGGAGACCCTATCGTATGGTCGTGGGCAAATTGCGCCCGTGGGTCCCCCCGGTGACCGAAACCTTGGCGCCGGATTTGCTGGAAGGAGTACTTTCAACGCTCTTTCCAGCGGTCCGGGACCGTCCTGGTCCCTTTCCACCCCTGATTGCCTCAGAATGGGCCGAGGAGTTAGGGGTTTCGGAAGGGGAGCTGGGCCGAGCCATTGGCCGCCTGAAGAGTCGCAACACCGCACCGGGTCCGGACGGCATTCCGGGCCGCGCGTGGGTGTATGCACTGCAGTCTCTTGGGGACCGCTTGAGGCGGCTGTTCAACAGTTGCCTCCGTCGTAGTGTGTTCCCGTCCAGCTGGAAGGAAGCCGGATTGGTTCTCTTGAAGAAGGAAGGAAGGACCGCAGAGTCTCCCTCTGCATACCGTCCCATTTGCCTGCTCGACGAGGCTTCGAAGCTATTCGAAAGAATAATTACCCGAAGACTCGTTGAGCACCTGTCGCGAGTTGGCCCCGACCTGGCCGAAAGTCAGTATGGCTTCCGGCAGCGGCGGTCCACCATCGACGCGATTCTTCGCGTCCGCTCGCTGTCGGAACAGGCGGTGTCCCAGCGGGGTGGGGTGGCGTTGGCGGTCAGTTTAGACATCGTCAACGCCTTCAACTCCATCCCGTGGGATGCGATTAGGGGGGCACTAGTCCATCATCGGTGTCCCCCCTACCTGCAGGGCATCATAGGGGCCTATCTGCGCGATAGGCACATTCGCTACGTGGGCAGGGACGGTAGCATAAAGCGGAGGGAGATTACATGCGGGGTTCCGCAGGGGTCGGTTCTCGGCCCCTTTTTATGGAACCTCGCCTACGATGCGGTCCTGCGCGTCGTTCTCCCCGCTGGTGTCAGCTTGGTCTGTTACGCTGACGACACTCTTGTGTTGGCCAGCGGGGAGTCCTTCCAGGGAACCATCCGGCTTGCCGAGCAAGCGGTGGCAATTGTCGTAGCCAAAATCCACGCTCTGGGTCTGCAGATAGCGCCTCACAAAACCGAGGCGCTATGGTTCCACAAACTGCCGCGGAGCAGAGAACCACCCAGTTCGTGGATAAGCGTTGGTGACGCGCAAATCAGGGTGGGCCAGTACATGAAGTACCTGGGGCTCACCCTGGACAGTCGTTGGGGCTTCGAAGAGCACTTCGCACGCCTCGTCCCCCGAGTCGAGAGGGTAGTGGGTGCATTACACCGGGTGCTGCCCAATCTCGGGGGACCGAGCGAGGAAGTTCGCCGTATCTACGGGGGCGTCGTGCGGTCCGTGGCCCTCTACGGGGCACCTGTATGGTCATCCCGGTTTTCAGGTGTCCAGCGCTGTAGAGCCAAACTTCACGGTCTGCAGCGCAGAGTGGCTATACGGATCGCACGGGGATACAGGACAGTGTCCTACGAGGCGGCAACTCTCCTGGCACGCTTTCCGCCTTTCGACATCATGGCGGAGACGGATGCGTGGGTCTATGATCAAACACGCTCCCTCCGCCAGAGTGGCGAAAGCGTGCCGCCAGGGGCGCTCGACAGGCTAAGGCGGCTGGCTCAACGGCGCACACTCGAGACGTGGCGAAATCGCCTTCGGCTGCAGTTCGCGAACAAACGCGTCGTTGAGGCCATTCTGCCGCTCTTCGGAGCCTGGCTCAGAAGGAGCGAGCGCGTCACCTACCGTCTAACGCAGGTGTTCACCGGTCACGGTTGTTTCGGTGCGTACCTGCACAGAATAGGACGCGAGGTTACGGCACAGTGCCACCATTGTGAATGCGACCAGGATACCGCACAGCACACGCTCGAGGAGTGCCCTGCGTGGGCGGCCGAGCGGCGGATCCTGGTCGATCGGATCGGGCAGGATCTCTCTCTGCCGGCAGTAGTGTCGGCTATGTTGGCAGAGCATGAAAATTGGAGTGCAGTGGTCTCCTTCTGCGAGAGCGTCATGCTCCAGAAGGAGACTGCAGAGCGGGATCGGGAGAGGGCTGATCCCGCAAGGAGAAGGACGAGACGGCGCCGGGGCAACAACCATCCCGGCTCCCAAGTCCAACACGCCTGAGCCCCCTGCCGTCACTACATGGTGGGGGGCCTCGGGGGTCGCGGGCGCGCAGATTGGGGAGTCTGCGTGCTCACACCGAGCGACCCCCGGGAAGACTGTGGCGCGCACGTGGTCACGTGCCGCCGTGTGCGCAGCACAGCGCAAAGCGAGGCTTGGGGGGATCCTTTACAATCCTCCCCGGGAAGTGCCTGGGGGGGCGACCTTTTTACAGTCGCCTTCCCTCTGCTAGAGGGGGTGACCGCTTTACAGTCATCCCCTCCGTGATGTGCCTAAAGGCGTGGTACCAATGGGCGGCTCTAGTGTGATCTTACGAGGACCTGGAGCCCCCCTTCGGTGCCGAAGATGACCGCTCCAGTGGTTTTAGCCGGTAGGAGTCCGGCATACCCCTTCACCCTTCCCCGGGGCGAAGGAAGTTCCATGTAGAATTTCCACTGGACATCAATAAAAAAAAAAAAAAAAAAAAGGGCTACTATTCATGCTAGCAAACACTAAACGAATGAGTCATCTTAAAAGGTAAGCAAGTATGGGCTTTCAATGCAAATGCAAAAATAATGGCATTAATGTTAATAACATAGTGAGATTTTCATCTAAAAAAAATACCTAGCAGTCAGAACAAGTTTTAAAACATAACCGGGTTTTATCCGAATATTACTTACCGAGATTTCTATTAGGTAGGTACTGTTGTTATGCCACATTTGTATAACAGGTAAAAGATAATTGCTTGTAGCGGTACAGGGGAAATACCACTATGAGTAAAGTTACACATGAAAATACTCTTAGTTCTAGGTAATGTGGGTTTTACCTAAGCCAGGTACCTTTTTTTATTGGTGCCCAGTGGAAATTCTTCATTAGCTTCCTTCGCCCCGGGGATGGTAATGTTGCATAATCTTGAGAGTAATCTCAAATGCTTATTTTTAACATTGCCATCACTAGGATTTCTCCTGTGTCGTGGGTGCGTTTACAAACACAAATTCCACACATTTTATACCACAATTATGTAGAAGTAACTAAATATTATAAATTCAGAACAAAAAAATTGTAACTAAGGTTCTTTACATTAAAATTTTCTCATAAAAACCTATTCCACATCTCAATATAATAGCCAATAATGCAGAGACCTATTGTTATTTACATTGTCCCACAATAAGGATTCAAGATAGTGTTTCAATATTCATTATCAATCAAATGTAATTTACTAAGTAGATAACTTGACTGACCTTAATCACCAATGAACCATTACATCAGGCTATCAATAAATAAAAAACGAGTAAGATGCTTGAACATTTATTTTAGTGTCTTTATAAATATCACATTGACTATACTCTGATACATTTCACATGATACAAGTACTACACATACACTTTGAGATTGCTCCCTTATTGTCCTATATTATTCACGTTTTTTTAAAATAAATCCGTACAGTACAGAAATGGTAATAATAATCTTTTAAATGATAAAAAATCATTCACCCAATTACTTATGAAAATTCTCGAAAAAAAGAAAAACAATAGATCGCACTGATTAACTTATAGTGTATCTGCAACCAAACAAATCATGTTACGCTCATTAAAATACAGCAACTGTTAAGGTCTTATAAAACAGGACAATAATATAAATGGTTAAATTCAGAACCATTAAATGTTTGAGACTTTACATTCACTTGCATCTTGAGTTGGCAAGATCAACTCTGTGATATTGTCCTTTGTGACAAGGGCAACTAGGCTACCAGATGGGGGTCGTTCATCACCCTTGATCCACTTGTCAAATAACTGGGCCACAAAGGTTAAGGGTGTCCATGTGCTGAAGTCAGCTTTTGGCATCCATTTTCTGTTCATTTCTGTGTCCAATGTCACAGGAAGTATTGCAACAGCCAGTGAGTTCTCCGGCAGACCGGAATCTTTGGCACCTAGGGACTTTGTGAGTTGATGAACTGCAGCTTTTGCCATGCCATAGCCAATCATGCCAGGTGTGCCTTCAAGTGCGGCTTTGGCACCAGTCAGAGCGAGTAGACCTCCAACAGAGAGGTATTTAGAAGCAACAGTGGCTGCAATAGAGGAACTCCACACAGACTGGCGCCACATTAGGTCCGCCTGTTTGCCGAGGTCCTTAGCGGCGTTTCCACCGGCCCAGCCGCCCGCCACACAAATAACAGCATTCACTTTCTGACCTTGCAGGGCGATGGCTAACTCGTTTACGACATGTTCTTCTTGCTGGACCCACGAAGCATCTTTGGGTACGGTGATATTGAAATCAGCTTTTTCATTGGGGTTTAAGTCAATATTCGCGACCCACCAGTTGGCTGATTTGAAGTGATTCACGCAAGCAGCTCCGAGAGCGCCTCGCCCGCCGTACACGATAATCTTTCCGCTAGCCATTACGACGTCTAACTAATATCACGGCGTAAAACCAACTAATTGCCCTATCGGTAAAAGCTAGCTATAAGTTGCGCGACGCGATAACCTCGGACTCTCACTTTTTGTCGTTCGGATATCCAAGTGACAATGAAGGACAATGTTTTTGAGTAAGCAACTATACGTATACAGTTACGATGTACAATAAGTGATGTTTATTAATTAAATCGAGAATGCCTGTACCCCTGAACCTAAACAACTAAGCAATGTCCAAAGCAATTTATGAATATAATTTACACTTTACGTACCTACATTCCCTACTCATATTTATTTGACAATTGAATTTGACAATTGACAGTTATAATTTATTGATGTGGATTCATTCGATATCGACATCGTCACATTTTAGCACAATCGACTAAATCCCAAAAAAACATCGTATTTAACTCTGATTGCTACGAGCCCCGATGAAAAATAGGTCGTCTAGTGTGAAATTTTCTCTGTGACATTTTTTCTAACTTCATTATTATTGTATATCTATATAAAATATGAAGCTGTTCTACTATCACATGTCTCGTTACTTATGCCATTTTTTAATTATGAACCAATAAACTATTTCAGCTTTTTAAATTTATACTTAACCTGTTTTAAATTCAAAGAAGTTATAAGCAAAATAGTTCGATCAATTGTTAATCGATGCAAAAGAATTCGTCTATTGGTGAGTTAAATAAGATTATTCCATCTTTGTACAATTATGTTGCATAATTTAAATTTGTAAAAGTAATTCTGTGTCATTTGTCAAGTGAAAATCTGAAAATTTCAGTTTATTTCATTCGTTTTCAAATTATAATGGGTCGTGGCAAACCCGTGTGTGAAGAGCTTTGAAAGCGATCCGGAGCGCAGCAACCGACTGTATCAGCCACTGCACCAAATAAAATAAAAAATGTTTAGTAATTAGATCAATAAAACGATGACTTCGGGCGAGATTCACAGACCGCACTCTAGGCTATTGCGCTAAGCAAAACAAGCGTTTATATGAATATGAACATTATCTGCATATAAATAATGTTCACATTCGAACGTTCACAATGGGAACCGAACGGTGAGAGATTTTTTTCTTAAAAAAAAGTGCGTGTGTATATGCATGGGTGAAGCAACACGAGTCCTAACCGCCAACTTATCGTAAGTGACAATTTCTTGAACTTGAAATTTGTATCATAAGCCTATGGGAGCTTGTTGTTGTTGGAAGTTCAGGAAATTGTTGGGATAAAAAATGCAAATTCTATGGGTGAGATTCAGGAACGAGTCTAAGCGTGAACTTACTATATACATATATATGCTGTAATTTGGAATCCATATGAGGAAAAATATGCTCTAATTTTTTTAAAAATACAACGCAAATTTGCTTGATGGATATACAAGAAACAGTACGAATACTATCCCTACCTATATCCTTCTTTATTCGTCTCGGGTATGGTGGGCACGGAAACGTTGTAATTTAGAAGGGCTATGTGTCAAGTCGCGCCATATCTGTTGATTATTCGTAATACAATCGATAGTCCCCAAATACTAGAGCGAGTCCGTATCTTGGTCCCACGGAACATAGCAACGGACTCAGAGGGTCAGGTAGCACCGCGCCGCCGCCCGTGGCTGCTGGAACCGCCCACCGCGCGCACGGAGCGCGGGCGACACGCACCCACCAACCGCGCACTCCGCACTATCGGGGACTTACTTGCTCAGCACCACGAACTGGACTTATTTGCCGATGGATTGGTACATTTGTGTAATAAATTTCGTATAATTTTAAATGACAATACAATACTCTTTATTGTACACCATACATAACAAAAAAAGAAGATCCAATACATAAATTACAATATAATAAAATTACATGTACAAAGGGCGGTCTTATCGCACTCGGTGATTTCTGCCAGACAACCTTGGGATGGACAGGTTTGCTAATAAAATATACGACAAATATTATATATATATATATATATATAACTTACTTAATACATACTTATGATATATACGACAAATATGATATATATATATATATATATATGTCGCCGCAGCGCTTACATCAGTCGGAAATATAAACAGCGTCTAATTTATTTTAATATTAAACTATTTAATGTAAACTCTAACCTTAAATCATTACGAATTTATCTAAAAAGCCTATCTATGTATTAGCTTTGCCGTTCTTAAACCATGCTATTAAATTAGTTTTGTTTGACTATCAAGTGATTGTTTTGAACAGTGAGAATAAAAAGTAAGTTCATATTTTGATTTATTTAAAACTTTCAGCTCTGTGATTGTTTGTAATTTAATCTTAATTCTATTTATAATAAGTGTTAATTATCTGTAACAGTTTCATTGTCTTGTAAGAAGAGATAATTTATTTATCAGCTTGTAAGTAGATCAATTTGTTGTAAATTCTACGCGGGTACAATGACGTTTATAAAATTGCACCCGCTTGGAATAGCTAGCCAACTCGCCCACTTTGCTCCTGATCATCGAGTTGGAAAGGTCGTAAGCAAAACCCCTGTAACATTGATTAATTAATTAGCATTTAATTAAAGAAGTTAATTGTGCTATTCCTTTATAATTTTATTGTTTCTCCGTGCCATTAGTTCGTTAGAAAATAAATCATTTCAACACCTAGGCTGACTTGTTTGCTAACTGTTTTGTTTTATAGATACCACTCCCTTATGGATGAATTTAATATTAGCAGAACCGATGACCAGTATGGGGTCAGCGGTTCTGAGCATTTTAAAAATAATCATGTTCCCTCTTTTCCGATATATACATATCAATAAAAATAAACATGAAATTAGTGTAGGACATTATAGTAAAAGATAGTGCTTCTTTACTAGTTTTTTAAATGATGCCAGGGACTTAGCACGTCTAATTGAGACTGGCAACACATTCCATAAGCGAGCAGCTTGGACTATGAAGGATTTTCCAACGAAATTTGTGGAATGTGTTGGAATTTTCAATGTCAGATTCTCTGATGACCTTAAGGATCTCGAATGTGTGTCATGAAGGAACTCGAAACGTTCTTTAGGCATACTTAATAAAATAATAATTGGATACTATTAATATGACATATTATATCATTACTAAGTACTATTTTTATATTTTTTACTTTAAAAATTGATAACTAACTGACATTGTTTTCATCATATTATTATATATTATTGTAATTTATTATTATCATTATTTATAGACTGACATTATTGCTATTTTATAATAATCTATTGTATAATGGGACGAGTCTGTGTAATATAATAAGCTATAAATCAATTGTTACAATATTAATCTTGTAAGCGTTTTGGATATCACATCTGTTAGCTTGTAAGATCAAATGAATAAATAAATAAAATATACCTACATACTAATATATACATTAATATAATATATATGAATACATACATAGCTGATTAAGTGGATACAGAGGGATAGTGCTCTTTAACACGTTTTTTGAAATGAAAATACAAATTTTCAAATCAGGTTTCCCGCCAATTGTGATTTGAGAAAGGCTTGGTGTAAAAATGTAAGAAAGAGTTACTCTTTGGATGGAATCTTTCAAAACATAGAATTTGTATGTTCTATACATTTTGGACGAAAATCTCTACATTCGTAGACAATGACTACAAAATTTCCAAATCAATGAGTTTCTTGTCAACCAGTAAGTTCAAATAATTTAAAATGTATAATTATTGGTAAAAAATCTGCTATTTTAGACACATTCTAAAATATTTTTGTTTCGGAGCTAGAAATAGTTTTAGGCATAACGACATTTATTGTTGACTTGGATAGTTAAACTTTAGGAAATTCGTATTAGGGCTACTGGTGTCATAATCTAATGACAGGAATTTTACATCTCTCGTAGTAGGTACATCGTTTTATTTTGTTAGATCTAGGTAACTTTGATTTATTATGTACATAAGGTAACGATCCGTGTTGTGTCCGGTCTAAAAATATAGATCCTGTCCATCTCCTCTAATGGATGTCGTAAAAGGCGACTAAGGGACTCTAAACAGGGGGATGGGCAGCAGCGTACCTTCTGTGGAACAGTAGCCATACTACGCTTACCAACCCACAACACCCCCCCCCCCCCCCCCCCCCATCAACCCCCATCACACAATTGTGGAAATCTTTGGGGGAGGCCTTTGTTCAGCAGTGGACGTCCTTCGGCTGATATGATGATGATGAACAAAGAAAAACTGCTAGAGGTAGTAGATCCGGCTTACCTTAACGTCAGTCTGCACTACAAACACTATGTGATCCGACAGCTATAATGTCAGAAGTTGGTAAACGAGAGCCGAGAGGATTGGCTATGCAGTCAGCATCCCTCTTGTACGGCTTGGTACCTATTTTACTCGTAGCAGATAACCTCCCTTCCTAGGGAAGCAGTATGTTTGTATGCCAAGTAGGGAGAAATCATTAGTAAAGTAAGAAAAAGTTAAAGACATCAGTATTTTATTGAAACCAAACAAAACAAATGTCACATCTAACACAGTGTCGAAAATAATTTCAAATAGGTGTCATGCCATATATACATGCTGGTTTAGCCGACTACAAGTTACTATTTAAAAGGTGACTCGTTTTTTCCGCTTTTTTGAACCCAACTTATATTCGTGAGAAATCAGACTGCCTTGCAGTGCTGCGCACCGTCGCTGTGCGGCGCAGGCCTTAGCAAAGACACGCGGCGGCATAGCAGTACACGATAGTCGCAATAATAATCAGCCCATTACTTTCCCACTGCTGGGCATGGGCCTTTTCTCACGATGAGAAAGGTTCGCAATAAAGTTGTGCGTAATTCAGTAGGTATCATATTACTTATATAAACCCCTTAATTCTTAAATAGCTGAAACGGAAGGTATCAACCAAATTAACTCTATATAATACAATATATTGCTTAGTATCTAATCATTGCGTAGTTATAGCCTCTAACCCCTATACGTACTTTATTTTATGCTACAAGTATATAATTAAAACAAACTATTGAGACTATTGGTACTTATTCTAAATAAACATCTTTACAACGAAAAAAGAAATAAATTTTCATTTTATACAGGAGATAACTACAAATATGCAAGGTTTTACAGTTACTCATTTGGTAGGTAATGTATAGGTAGGTACAGAATGAACTTTACTGTGTCAGTAAGCGTGCATCAATATCTATTTGCATTGAATAAAAAATACTTATAATGATGTTAACAGTGATACTAACTACTTTGAACACCAAACTTATGTTATTTAATAATTCGGCTTTCCGATGGTCTGGTTGATGATTAATGTTGAAGATAAAGCTGAGCACTACTGCTACTACTGCTGATATCACCTATGAATAAAAAATGAATATGAAAAAACAAAAGAAAAGACGATGTCAAAAATACAGCAAAATAAAAATTTAAAAAAAATGTTTACTCTCAGTGCCATGCAAGTGCCATTGTTGGTATTATCATCTGAATTAGATAACACTACTATTGTTAGTATTTGCATCAAACTAAAATGACAAACTCGACTAACGAAAATGAAAAAAAACACAATAAAATTGTAGTCTATTCTTTACATATGCGCCTGAAAGTGCAGTGGGTTGAGCTGTTTCGAACTAAGTACATTACACATTAGTCATAAATTACCGATACATGTACAGGTGAGCATAAATAACACAAGTTGCAGCTCTCCAATTTATTTTGACAGCGGTCAAAGACAGTCAAAAGGCATAGTTTTTTTTATTACCTAAAGTTTTATTATGATTAAGGCCCGTATTACAGAACGAGAATCAAAACTTAAGGAAAACTTGAGTCTAGATTGCATTAATGAAATATAGACCTTACGTATTAGATCCAGCATGTATATTCAATTGAAGCAATCTCAACTCAAGTTCTGCTTGAGTTTTGATTATCGATCTGAAATACGGGCCTCAATGTTCGTAAGTTCGTATAGCACTTAAATCTAACTAAGAGTACCATTATGGATTTTAAAGAATGTGTCATATAAGCTCGAAGTCTTATTTCCAAGATAGTCTTGCAAAGAAAGCGCGGGGTCAAGGCCAAAGGTCATTTTGATGACGTCACAGAACACAACTCCAGTCATCATACCGACTGAGGTGTGGTAAAGGCCGTCAGCAATCTTCTTATGTTTGTGGGTACCATCACCGTCCATAAATGATATGATTAGGGCTAGAATTCCCGCGCTCGCCTGCAGTAAGCAAAGATGGAAATTAATATATAATCTTTTATTTTAAATAGTAGTAGCGGCCAACCCTGACTCCATCCATTATGAAGGAATTAGCGATGGTTAGACATGGCATGCCATAAGTATATGATTCTTATAAACTTTTGTTTTAAAAGCGTAACCAATACAGCACTAGAAAATAATTACTCTTTTCCGTCTTATTGGAATTTATTATTTGTATTTTAAATAGTTCTGAAGTAATGAATTTATGATACGAAAAATACTCATCATTTTAGTTTATCAACTCGGGGAGTAGTCTTCCCACGCTTAATTCCTCGACCTACAATCGAGGCGTCCATGTGTCTCTGTTCTTAACATCTTGGAAAAAAGATCTCGTAATAACAATAAGACTAAATTCACAAATACTTTATAGCTACCAATGATATTTTGGTATAAAATATCATTGATAGGTACCCATTAAAAATATCTTAGAACGTATGGCACATCATTATTATCTGTAATTTTACAATAACTAACATTGTCGGGCAAAAGGTTATAACAATTGCTTTATAAAAAGAAATCTATCATTGCATAGAGATCACCGCAGAGCAAAAAACTTTTTATGTTCTGTAGAGATGACAAAAATGTTTCTTTTTGTTATGTACGAGTATATGCATAGAATATTTATTATTTAAATTGTATTTCGTAACATGTACGCAGGCATCTTATCTTAAATACTTGGCTATTTATATCTACCTAATATATTTCGCTACAATTACCTTTAGGTAACGAAGTACGTCATCTAACTTGATTCATATTCTATATATGAATATAAAGTTCTATACGGTTTTGGCAACTGACTACCTACCTACTAAAGTCTGAGTGTTACAAGCGGATATCAATGCTACAGTAAAAGTACCTACCTACTTATAATAAGCATTCAGTTTTAACCCTTAATCTCTTTCAAGCCCTGCTCAATAATCCTATTTTTTAACAAAATGTGTGAGTTTTTACGCTAAAATTAAATAGTTTAAATTAAATTAAATGTTAACAATCACCTTAAAATATTTCAATGTCTGAAGCTAAATGTTTTACTTCCTGATTATGTTTCCGCAATGCGGGCAAATTTACTTAACATGATTCGACTATATATAAAATAACTAATTATTACTTGTTGCCTACCTTATTATCTATACAGTGATCATTGCATGATTTCTTACATTGTGCCTAGTACCTAGGTAGTACAGTCAGCATTATTAGTCGATGAGTATTTTGTAACTTTTTAAATAATCATGGAGTGAGTTGATTATTGTTTTAATTTAGTATGAACACACACAGGGAATTCTTTACTGTACCATGTTTGTTACAAACAATAATAATAAGCAAGTTTAATTCACTTGAAACCTTATAAAATCATCAGTTACCTACTTTTTGATTTGACTGTAGGTAGGTGTAGGTAACTTTAGGTTGCAGTGAAGTTACCCTTTGATAAATATTGATTATTTATATAATTGAGCCGCTCTAATACTAAGGGATTATTTGAATACTCTATGCCGAAAGCGGAAATGATGATATTAATGACGGATATGACAAATATGAATATTACAATGACGTCATTAAGAATGACCGCTGAAGGCTGATCCGCATGATCGTTCAGGTCCAAGCCACCGATAACCACGAATAGCAATCCAATGAGAAGCTAAAACAAAATGTTTTGTTTAAGTAAGACTTAACCTTCATAGGTACTCCGTTCAAAATCTTGGCAAACAATAGCATTTTTCTCTATTTCCCGGCTTAAAATGTTTTTGTTGCATGGAACGGTTAATGGAGAATAAAAAATGTATTTGGCATTATTTTAATTATCACGTTTAGCGTTGGAAATATTCCGCGAAAAATTACGATACTAGATTTAAATAAAAAAAATAGAAACATGTGAATCTGCATTCACATGTTCGTTCGTTGATGTTTTAATAAACTTTTGTAATTTCTGTATTTTGGCCTGTACCAGATAAATATGAAGACTTACTTTAACATGAAGATAAAAAGAAACCGATAGCTTCTATTGAGCGCTGTATCCGCTTCAATAACCTAGATTCTATTTTTTATTACATACAACTCGATCGATACGGCTGAGGACCTACCTTTGAAATAGTAAAGCCAATTATAGTACTATTCTCAGATCTAACAACTTCCACATTTTTATTTCTAAGTGATCCATCTTATTCTAGATATCTAGCGAGGGAGGAGTCGAAGGCAGATACGAGAACGTTCAACACGGTAACTACGAAAGCTGTGGCGGTGGTTCCATAATTGATGTTCAAAGCTGAGGTGCGATGGCGAGGTTTGTGAAACCAGCAGTCGCGCCACAGGTTTAGGGTTAGAAGCACGAACCCCATCGCCACCTGCAGAGCTTTCATGTTGCTTGAGGAGTTCAGAAGAACAGCATAATGTTGGTTTTATGTGAATACCGCTTGTATCGGTCTAATCTAATGTGATATGTCATTCGGAAAAGGTCAGTGTTTCCTAGAGCTTTCTGTTTTAGGTGATCCCATTTTTAAATTAAATAAAAACAGGCTGTTAATTACTACTGCTGGACGTAACTGACTCCCAAGTTTTGTCATCATGAAACCTGCATGCTATTGGTTTCGTGAATGCCCACTGCTTGGTGAAAATATCTTTGAAATTACTCAATTCAGCACAAGCTGGAGTTACACCCTGAGGTATAAGCTGGTAAGAGTCACGCCCGCTGCCTTCCCCAGGATGGAGGAAGGCCACCGCATTTCCCCACATACAAATAAAAGGTAATACCAATTATATACAAGCCTCACCTGAAGAACTATAGATATAGAGATTAACACAACCAGCAGCGTATAAAACTCATGCTTGGGCCCCACTTGCAGGACGTACTTCAGTTGTGACGCATTTGAAGTCAGCAAGGCAATATCCAACATGCCCTGGGCCACCGTTTTCTTCGTTGCATACCGATTCGCGTCCAACCCTTTGACCTGAAAAAAATATATGCAATAAGTTGCATTCGCAATTATTTATCACTTATGTTAGTGCAGGTCAACATTGTTGACATGGAGTATCATGACCTAAGTCATAAAAAAATATTTGCAATAAGCTGTTATATAATTTAAGGGGGCTGGGGCGAAGCACAGTTCGGAACTGTTTGTACTCTTTAACTCTAAAACGGTATAACTAATATTGCCCCAAAAAAGCGGTCTGTACTGTAAGTACTGTAATATATTCATCGACAGGTGATAACCTAATTATCAACTTCGAGCTTAAGGACGTAAAACAAACACGTAAAAACAAAATCGCTGTTTCGTTGCAAAAACCTTGAAATAGTTATACATAAATCTACATCAATTTTAGCCTGCATCGCAATAAATTATTGACACAAGCATATTATTCTGCTAAACATTTTTAAATCCCTAAAAAAAACAATATTTATGTACTTCATCACAAACAATTTCAGTCGAGGCATCCTGTTCCTTAGTCAAAATCTCATCGCTGTTTACTTGGTCACTGGCACCATTCTTTTTGCTTTTCTCCTCCATTTTTATAAGAAAATAACTTAACACAAAGCGATCAATGTTGAAGTGCT
This sequence comes from Diloba caeruleocephala, assembly GCA_947459985.1. Lineage (NCBI taxonomy): Eukaryota > Metazoa > Arthropoda > Insecta > Lepidoptera > Noctuidae > Diloba > Diloba caeruleocephala. The sequence continues at coordinate 6,629,559 of OX381621.1, read as the reverse complement.
GCTAAGATCGCGTGCGGATGACTACTGGTACAGACAATGATTGTAAGAAACCGTGGATTAGTTGGTGTTTCCTTTTGACAAGGCCAGAAGAACAGACAGTTGATCAATGTATATTTAAGATTCTTTGGAAACTCATGTAATAAGCATTTTTTTTAAAAGGATATCGATGAGTAATCTCTGTAATTGATTCGTGAAATCAATTACAAAGTTTTATTCTTTACAATTTTTTGTTTCCGTTATTTCAAATCCAAATGATTCAACTATCGAAGCTTATTTATTATCGACTAACCAGTTCCCTACTCATTATATGTATGTATATATAGGATAACTCATGAACGCAATTTACAGATTCCCCTATAAGTTCTTTGATTGCCGTTATTAATGAGGAAGAGTTTGAATCAGTTTTCATACTGGGTGATTTTAATGCACCTCCAGATGAGATACTTTATAACAAACTTTTAGATTTTTGTACCGATCAAAACTGGATTTATCATTTCATTTCGGCCGAATAAGTCCACTGCTGGACAGGCCTCCCAAAGATCACCACAACAACCGACATGGGTGTGTAGTGTGCTCAGTGGGGGTCTTGCCATAATCGCCACGCTTGGCAGACGGTTTGGCGATCGCAGTTGAGTTGTTGTGTGCTCGAAGGACGCTGCTGCCCATCCTCCGGTTACTCCCTTAGTCGACTTTTACGACACCCACGGGATGAAATGGGGTGGTGGCATTCTGAGCCGGCACCACACGGATTTATGCAGATTTAATGTTGTTACGGTGTGAGTATCCAGATGCTTATACATACATAAATTAATCACATGGAAGTGAGCGATGGTTGGATCATTGTATCGTTACTGAAGAGGCCTGGCAATCCTTGGTAAGGTGCTAGTGTAAGGCATGACGTATTGTGGGCGGATGATTTCCTACTTGTAATTAATGGAAATTTAGCTGCCTTCAAACCAAGGAGGTACAGGAATGTAAAGACGAATAAGATAAATTGGGGAGCTTTCTCCCCAATTTATCTTCACAGACATTCAAATAAGCGACTACACTTTCAAATGGTAATAATTAACTAGATTTTCCAACAAAATTCTACCCAATATGCCGTAGAAAATTTTGTGAATAATTAATCATAAAGTTACAGTTTTATGACGACATTGTATCTATATAGTCTAAAGCCGCGTGTGAGATTCATAAAGCAAGTTTCAGACATTGCGAACGAACTTCGACAGGTTGGAATAGGCACGATAGGGAAGCTTGCCAAGAAACGAGGGTAATTTTTTTCATAACATGGCTGTTATATCGGAGTCCAACAAATGATGTTATTTATTAGGATGTGGTTAGCCGCAGGATTTCTAAAGGTAGGCTGAAGTGGTTAGATGACTAATAACAAACCAAAAAGAATTATCACTCTAGGGGTAACTTTAAGCGTTTTGGAAAGCAACCCATAAAATCAATTCCGGGCCTCATCTGCCGTTAAGTTTTGAAGAGATTGGCAAGCCGATGGTAAGTATTGCTAATACGTTCAGAAACTTGTTTATTGTAAAATCACCTTTGGGACTTCCACATGGGCAGTGCGTCGCGATCATTTAAAAATACATACTGTTTAACGTATCACACATTTATGACCAGAGCTAAATCGCCGGGCCGCGACGAGCTTAGCATTGAACACTTACAGCATGCGGGAGTTCATTTGCCCTTGCCCTCCTCTTCAATATGTATATGGTACATTCGTACTTGCCGCCAGGGCTTATGAAAGCAACAGTTGTACCTTTTGTAAGAACCAAGACGGGTGACGTATCAGACGGGTCGATATAGGCCTCTTCCGAGGGCAACGAATGCTGCCAAGGCACTGCGCTAAATTTCCATTTAGGTCAGTATTTAAATCTAAACGACGCCCAGCACGGCTGATTTTACCGAGCGAAACTGAAATAGGTGTCAACCTATACATTTTAAGTTTAAATTTAGTGCGTTAATCGGGCGGTTAGGTGGCACGCCTATAGGTTGTCATGTTGGCTATGTCTGTGTTAATAACATCAGTTACGCAGACGCCATGGTGCTACTAACGCCACAGGTTGGTGCAATTAGAAGACTTGAAATATGCGAGCTTATGCTGGTATAGCTTAGTGCATAATGTTGGAAATATAGAGTACATGGCTGGTAACAAGTGTACCAGCGTGAAAAAAGTCAAACTACACGACAAATGTATAGTGGCGTCACTAGTTATGAATATCTCTGGCATTTGCATAATGAGTGTCTCAAAGATGATGTGGATGTTAAAAGGGCGCTATCGGCGAGGGTGAATATGTTGCTCGCAGGTTTGCTCGATTGTTTGTCAAAATCACAGTTTTTAAGCCTAATGTTCGTCTATACACCGTTTTCTTCGAGCAGTGTGTGAGACCACTGTACGAAGAAATCGCAAGACGCGTGTCCAATTCAACAACGCTTTAAGTTAGGGCGCTGCTGGGGTACCACGTTTCTGCAATGCTTCGCAGATGTTCGCAATTGCACAGGTGGAAGGTATCGGTGCGATTATGCGGAAGAAAGCCGCATCGCTGCGATTTAAGATTGGGAACAGTTCCAAGAGCATCCTGAGAAAAATTACACGAAAGTGAGAATTATCCACGTATAATGGCCGCATAAAATCTATCGCACTGTAAGTACCTACAAACATAAGTTTATTGTTATGTTATGTTATGTTAATTACCTGTCCAAGCGTGGTGAGTACTGGCAAATTCCCTCCAATATGATGACACAGTTGTGGAAATCTATGGGGGAGGCCTTTGTTCAGTAGTGGACTTTGTATGGCCGATATGATGAATTACCTGTCCGATACTAAATATTTTTATTTTATATTTAATTATGTATATGATTTTGTATTCTTAAGTCCATTGAGGCACAGATCAGAAAGTTTAAAGGGCAGTCGTAACAGTAGCCTGATTATTACATATTCATGTTATCGTCAACATAGTACCTACCTGTGTATACAAAGTTATGAGAGCTACATGAAATAGTAACTAATGGATAAACAATGAAAACAGGTCGATGGCCGAAGACTAGCGGCTAGCGGAAGCCACTCGTTTCTTGGCATCCTTGTTGCAAGGCTACAATTCAAAATCACTTCATAAACATGCCTCATTATTTTATACGTACTTACATTATTGCAGGAATTGATAATTAGGGTTCCGAACGTCCGAAGGAAAAAACAGCGGAACCATTATAGGATTAATCTGTCTGTCTGTCACAGCCAATTTGCTCTGAACCTACTGGACCAATTAAGTTGAAATTTGGTACAATTTATGGATTTATGCGACCCAAACAAGTACTTCTAACGTAAATAAATTAATTTTGAATATGGGGGTCACTTTTGGGGGACAATATATAAAAATTAAAGAATAAAGTTTTATAAACTTTATCGTGTAACATATGAAATGGAAGGGCTTCTTTTGAGGATCTCAAATTAATTATTTATAATTTTAAAATAAATGGTTTTAAAGTTATTTAAGAAAATAGATGAAAATTGACCATTCCCCCTTATCTCCGAAACTACCAAGCCAAAAATTTGGAAAAAGTATAGATAATAGCTCTTTACCTAGATTACAGGAAAACCTATAAGAAGTCTATGGTCTTAAAGTGGCAAATCTTCCAATATTGTGCGTAAAAACTTACGTTTGCGGTTGGAATGTATGGGAAAACATGTAAAGTTTGTTCTTGACAATATATTCAGCAATTTCGGAACCGTCTCTACGCGAGTTCAACTCGCACTTGACCGGTTTTTTTTATCATTTCAATTTAATTGTATTTAAATGTGTAATTGTATTTTAATTAAATATTGCGTAAGTCCGCAACTTAGGTAAATGTTAGCAAATACGTTGTTACTTATTTATGAATAAAAAGTTATTTACGGTATATTAATATAAAAATACCAATACATTCCACTAATTAAGTACGTTGTAAAATCTTTCACAGTACAGTTTGCTCACTTATCTTTCACAGGCCAGGGTGTTCACGAGGCGGCAACACTCCTGGCACGTTTTACGCCTTTCGACATCCTGGCAGAGATGGCTGCGTGGGTCTACGATCAGACACGCTTCCTCCGCCAGAGCGGCGAAGTCGCGCCTCCAAGGGCGTTAAACAGGCTGAGGCGGCTAGCTCGGCGGCGCGCACTGGAAAGTGGCGTCACCGCCTGCGGATGCAGTTTGCGACCAAGCGCGTCGTCGAGGCTGTCCTGCCGCTCTTAGGAGCCTGGCTCAAAGGAGCGAGCGCATCACCTACCCCCCCTACCCCTAACGCAGGTGTACCGGGCACGGGTGTTTCGGTGCGTACCTGCACAGGACAGGACGCGAAGCAACGGCACAATGCCACCATTGTGATAGCGACCAGGATACCGCACAAAATTTATCCGATCACCAATCTGTTAGCCAAGTGTGGTGATGTACTAGAATGCATTAGGCGCATCTAGTAATTCTTATTAAAAATAATGGCTAACCTGCAACTACCATTTTAAAAGATATACCAGACAAACGGATGACCAATGGTTTCCATATTAAGTATATGAAAGGAGGGATCTATTCAAGGCTGTTTGGTTTTCTGGGTTAACGGGCTTAAAGAGGCATAGGCCAGCTACAGAGTTGTAAACGAAATAATGTCACAAACCAGCTAGTTCAACCATTCCACCAGCTGGCTGAATAGTTCCAGATAAATGAGACTATTCACCTATAAATAATAATATAATTGACTTTAAAATAATGTAATTATATATAATAAATTAATAAAGCAATATGATTTTTAGTAAATGTAATTTAGTGTAAATATTATATATATTAAGTTAATTAAGATTCTATGATTTAACTGAATAATGTGATTAAATAGTATAATAAAATGAAAGGCATGTAGATGTAGTAAGTGACACTTATGCCGAGTACTTGGTTACGGTATAAGGCATCTTCATTTCATGTTTATCTACCGAGCGTGATCATTATAGTAACAGCACGGTCATAGGGAACCCTACGACTGTGTTGTCACAGTCTGAGACTGAGACTAGCCCCATATACAAGCTGATATCAGCCTGTAATGTGTAGCGACGATGATTATTAGCTTAACTTTATATTATAACTTTTTTTTAAACCACCAAGGTGCCGAAAAAGCATAGGGCTCACTTGACGGTAAGCGGTTACTGTAAACAACAACAGTATCACTCGCCGACCCTGTAAAAATCTTTTCACGCCCTTTTTGAAGATCCCCACGCTTCGGTAGGCAGCTGATTCCACAACCTGAGCGTGCGCGGGAGGAAGTTCCTTTGAAACCGTGTGGTACGAGATGAACTCCCCGCCGATGAACTACATTTACTATCCGTGTGGTGTCCAGATTAAGGATATGGCACCAGTCCATCTCACCCCGTGGATTTCGTAAAAGTCGCCTACGGGCCTTCAAGCCAGAGGGATGGGCAGCACGTACCGTGGAACAGCATTCATTCTGCGTTCACCAACCCGCCAGTCAAGTGTGGTGAGTTCTGGCAAATTCCACCCAAAATAACGACCCACATATCACAGAACAGCAGCAGACTTTTTCTGGTAATTTAGTTTGGTGTCCAGATTAAGAATTTAGCACCACTCCATCTCCTCCCGTGAAGGTTGTATAAGGCGATTTAAGGAACTTTTACCAGAGGTTTTACTACAGTAGTCTCCACTTGATCACGCACCGCAAAACACAGCGTGAGACGACCTCCGATGAGATGAATAGACGACCTGGTGAAGGTCGCTGAGAGTCCTCATATCAGCCAAAAGACGCCCACTGCAGAACAAAGTCCTCCCTATAGGTTTTCACAATTGTATCGTTATTTTGAGAATTTTCTGGGTTTGTGAGCACAATATGGCTATTGTTCTAAAGAAGGGACGCTGCTGCCCATCGCTCTGGTTTAGTCCCTTAATTTCCATTATCAACATCCACGGGAGGAGATAGAGTGGTGCTATATTCTTAATCCGGTCACCACACGTCACCGTACTAGTACCTGAAAATGTCTGTTCCTGTTCTGTGATATTAATAATGTAATTGAATCAAGTCTTACCCCATTTCTTAATCCCGTAGGCAATATAGCAGCCATCCTTCCAATCTGCAATCACTATCAACTCTTATTAACCATAATTCAATTTAAAAACCAAATTATACTTTCAACAATGAAGTTTTTTCAATTATTTCCGTGGGAGCTGTTATTGAAAACTGTGGATGCTACTGTGTTAAGTTATAGAGTAATAAAATCGATGCCGTTACCTGACAACGGATAACACAACAACTATTGACTGTATCAATCGAGGAACGTGTGACAATCGAATTTAGTAAGCGTGTAGTCCATCCGTGCTGTATACTAAGAATTTACGACGGGTTTTCGAAACATTGAAACGCCGTAGATAGTCTACGCAACGTTTTCTGTAATAATTATTTTTACGTTGTACATAGAAATTAGGCAACCTGCTGTAATAACCACTAATAAAGTTCGAGTTGGGTACTCTAAGGTGGGTTACCTCTTTAGTATGAATTACCAGCTGTTAAAGAATAATACTTGTTTTACTTTTAATAAGATCATTATAATTTTATCTGTTTTAAATAATGTATATCTTTGAGCCCTAAGCAATATTTCTATTATGTTTGCTTGCCTACTAGAATTTATATTAGTGCCTTTTACCTTCACCTGTTGTATGCTCCAATCTGATTGTGACGAACACACACCACTCTCATTAGCGCAAATGTAAATCTCGCTCGCTCATGCTTTCAGGTGGTCAAAGTTAGATATGGCAACAGGTGGAACCTTTCGTGACATGCTGGACATCATTTTCAGGGTGCGACGTACCGGGTTCACAATCACCCGCACAACTGTGGTAGGTACTGCCCATCGAGTACCGGCCGGCCCATTTTACGGTTTGACGCGTGCTGGGCCGCCCTATACCACTTCGGATCACCATCACCATGTCCATCTGCACCACGCGGTCGTAATCACCAAACCCTCCGCCAACCTCGGGGATTGAGCCAGGAGAATACAGCTAAGCCCACCTACCCTGGAAAGTGGAAAAAATAATAGTGAAGGGCATTCGACCACGCCGTTTCTTGTTATTTATTTTATAAATATGTATGTTTACCTTGGGTTGTTGAATGTTTTATTTTTAAACCTATTTGTTGAATCTGGAACGGGCTCAAAGAGCCTGTACTCGATGTCGGACTGCTTCCTTCTATTTGTTACCCGACATTTTAATTATATTATTTAAACAAGTAAAAGTACATACAGTACGTAAACTCTAATGTCCTTTTAACAATGAATGAAAATACAATTATTACATATGTCTAGATAATAATAAGAGGCGTACCACGGATGCGTGTCCTCCGTCTAAATTTTGGTCTAGTATTGTGGGGGAAGTCCACGGATGTTCAGAAAGCTTTTATTAGCACAATAAGTGTGTCCGACCTAATGCTGGTATACCGCTTTGAGAATCTTGCTTGCCACTACTTATATTTTTTTAAATCTAACGTTAGCCTCTATGTAACTTCTGAAAGCAGCATAGAAGTGTGTTAAGCTAAACTCTAAAATATTTAATTAAAATAAGTTGTGGATTTGTAATATAAAAATACAAGAAATTTAAACAGAATTATTTTGACACAAATTTACTAAGGACAACAATGTATAAAAAAAGCGATTTAACGAGATGCTAATGCTAGTTGAGCATCAGCATCCTCCCGCGTTCCCGTTAACATACGATCGCCAAAATGGTCTGCTTAGCGTGGTGATTATGGCAATATGTCACGACTGTTATTTTAGATCATTGTTGAGCTGACGATGGCTCCGGGCTAATATGATTTCGAAAACTACTCCAAATGTATGTCACTGTATAATTATGATACCTGATACGTGGCAATATTTGCAACAAGCTTAGCACTCTGTCTGCGAAGAACTTAAGTAAGTGACTGCCTAACTACATGAAGAAGGTAACGACTGAAATCTGAAATTCTCCTCAACTGGAATTTTTTGAGCCATATTTTATACTATGAATTTTATTGTGTCTCTACAGTGCGTACTAAGTATTTTTTCTGTTTATCAACAGTTTAATATGTAGGTAATAATAGGTTTAATAAGTAATAAATTGTAGAAAGAAACTTTGCAAGATATAGAGCGAAACTTCAAAACAACGTTACCTATAAAACCTTGTTTGTCGCTTAAAATCATATGATAGCTTTCAAGTTTAAATGATAGTATGAATTTTAAAATATACTATACTTTGTTGACTACAATAGCTTTACCTTTACTTTATTATTTGGTTAATTCATGATAAAATATGGTTTAAAAGTTACTAAATAATTTTATAAAATGAAACGTGCGCGCCATCCGCGCCCGCCCGATTTCGCGTCCTCGATCTGTCAAAAATGTTTCCATTCTTTCGATGACTTGTGTTGTTTGGATAATTTCAAAACAATAATGTTTTATACGTCTCATAATTCCTGAATTATTTTTGTTTTTAGTGACGGTATTATCGTGTTTTTATTGTATTTCGGTTGTGTGTAAATATCATGTAAAGATTCTGTGTATCCGTGTCCCTGTCGTGATTGCGTTGCGTGAGGGGATCGTAGATCTTCCAGATGCTGCCTTCTATGCCCATCCTGTTTGCGAGGGAAAGTCAGGATGCCTTCGGGAACAAAATTGTACCAAGCACTAGCTTTTTCAATCAAAGTTCTTTTCCAAAACCTTTTATCAAGCCAGAGGTGAGTCAAAGAACGTAGTTGATGATTTTACGTAATTTTTGTCAAATATCATATGTTGTACTGCAAAATTACATTTGAAAATTATTTGTAGAAAATCTCTTTGATGTAGTTTTAATATGAATCGACAGGATCATCATTAATACGAAGACTTATTAGTTCATGACGGACTGCAAGTGTGTCGCCATATTTATAACTTAAATGATTTGTATACGTGACTTTATAATATTGTTATTGTTACAGCCACTACCGCAGAAGGTTACCCTGGAGGTTACGAAAGTAGCACAGAAGGAAGCCAAGACTAAAACAAATGCTAAGAAAAACGTTGATCCACCTAAAATAGATGACAATGCTTCAGAGACAGGTAAACAAAGTGTATGACAAGCCTGTAGCACCATTTCCTCTTATGTAATTTATAATACCAATCAATATGTGTTATTTTTAATTGTTTATTTTACATGATATTTTAATTAAAATACAATTAATTTCTTTCAGCTTTAATAAGATCATATTATACAAAAGTACAATCAAGACTTTCTTCCAACACATCTGTGCCTACCAACAAGTTGATACATTTTCAAAGTATGTTGAAGTCATTCGACCCAGGAAAAGAGACACCAGTAGATTTGTATAAGAAAATAGAAAACTTATTTGGTGAAGAACACAAGGATATTGTGGAAGAGTTTCTCTTGTTCCTGAAGCCGGGACAAGCTGCAGAGATAGGACGATTCATGGATCATTTCATGTTAGTCCAAATGACTGGTTTCATAGACATGCTGCAAGTAAGTATGTAAACTAATATACTGCTGTGCATATAGTATGTTGTATTTAATTTATCCTTTGGTTTTGGATAACATTGTAATTTTTTTATGTAATCAATTTGTACCATAAATACCATAGTCTATTATTTTTTATTACCTACTGTATTTATTCTCTTACATATTATTCAGAACAAAACTGACATTGATGCAGTTTTGATATGCCATATTGATTTATTTACATTACATCTTACATCTGCTATGTATATTATTTGGGTATTTTCTCCTATAGATTTATTTAAATGAAGCTAATCTAATGAAAATGTTACTTCCACACAATACTATTTTTAAATGACAATTGCTTTGTTTTTTACAAAATTTAATCAATCAGCTTGGAAACTAGCCAAACTTATAATAGATTCTAATCAGTATCATTTCTTTTACAGTATTGATTGAGTAATATTACATTACTATTGGATAAAAACATGTACTCAACTCCTTATAGATATAGGATACCCATCTTTTTTCATATGTTAAGCACATATAAGCCTCTCATAATATAAATTTTAATATATAAGCTTGCCTCAGTGTAGAGCTCAAACTACTAGGTCAATTGTTTGTTGATTTGACCAAATGTAAATAAACCATTGTCTTCCCATGAAATAGTCATCACTGAAAGTGAAGTGTAAATATAAATCAAACAAACACATTTATTTCAGAAAATTTGTTTAGCACTGTACACAGTTTGCACACACAAAGGAAAAGTGCATCTATACATGTATTCTGAGGGTGCAACTTTACATACACAGCTTATTCAATAAACAGCTTAAGCGCTCCATGAAAATAGCGCGCTCGCGTAGTGCTGCGGTAGCCTTGTGCAGGTGCCGTATTTTTATGCTCTAGTTGGCTTGCCGATTCGTTCGGTTATCATGTAACTTGCTCATGCCAGAAACACAGAGTTTCCGTGGCGCGCATGTTTGAGACTAGTGTGTGCCTGCAAATTATTTGTGTTATAGAAAGGGACTTATGCAATGCAGATCTATCAACCCTAAAGCATATTACTTTGGTCATACCTACAGAATAGGGTTGGAAAATATACATTGGATAGCACTACTGCAGTATTAACAAATGTAGTTGCAGTGGTCACAACGTGTTTGTCATTTAGCTAATATCAACTTAAATTGCATCTGATCAGTAAGATTGTAGTATGTGCTTTGACCGATCCTCAAGGGGATCACTTGGTGGAAGTTATGACACGGGAGTGACTACAGAGCTCTTTGGCTATACATCACTCCTGTGTTATAATACCATACCACGGTTCATCTCAGAAATTTTAATGATTAAATTTCATTCTCAGAGTACATTGCACCGTAAGCCGACAGTCCTGCGTAAGGTGCTGCGTGCGATCACGAGTGGCAGCGCTGAAGATATGCGCGCGCGCGTGCTGCCGCACCTGCGCTCCAACCCTCGCCTGGCCACCATGTTCAAATCTCTGTTTCCCGATGAGAGGCCGCCTGACAGGTATGAAAAAGTTAATGCAATCATCTATTTAAATCGGACTATGGCAAAACATCAGGGGTGCAATTCCCTAAGCTCAAACATCCATACATCCTTGTATACATAATTAAAATAACAGTGAAAAATCAATTTGGTTTTCGCTAAGGCATGATTGAAGCTATTCAAGGACAAGTTGCAGATGGTAAGCTATGAGGATGAGTGGTGTGGTGCCGGCTAAGAATACCACCACCCCATCTCATCCCGTGGGTGTCGTAAAAGGCGACTATGGGATTAGCCGGAGGATGGGCAGCAGAATCCCTCGAGTACACACAGTACAGTACAGTAGTTTATAACTTAACTGCGATCGCCAACCCGTCTGCCATGGTAAGTGTGTGTATGTTACGAACGTAACACACGATTGGCTCTTCTTGACCTTCTGGGGCCATGTTCGCATCCTACTCATCTTTTTTTCATAATTTCAGCCCCATAAATCCAATGCTGGACACATCCACACAGTCCATCGACAACAACCGATCTGGGTTTGTGTTGTGTGCTCATTGCGGGGTTTCGCCATAATGGCCATACTTGGCAGGCAGGTTGGTGATCACAATTGAGTTGTAATTAATATGCAAGAAAGACACTGCTGCCCACCCTCTGGCTAATCCCATAGTCCATTGAGAGATTGAGATATGGGGTGATGATATTCTAACCCGGTACCACACAGCTCTTACTAGCTGGGAGGCATACAGCTCTGGTCCATCTGTCCATCATGAAGTTCTGTCATCCTACGATGCCTCCAATGCTGAAGCCAGGCATCACTTCACTGGGAAACACCTAGTGACGTGATGACCATCAATCGATCAATTATAACGCTTCGCAATACCATGCTTGTCTTTTCACTGCAAAGAGGAGTCCGTTTCAACCAACTGCTACTTTCTGAAGTGCATCTGTCCCTATTTCTGACCGCTTGGAGCTTATAGGCATGTGCTAACTTCAAATCTTAATTCGTCATTACCATTGAGCCAAAAGCACAAACTTCAACCAAAACATTTGGATGTCCTAAATAAAGTGAAGCGATACTTCACACTTGGACAGAGTCTTACTTTCTACAAAGCACAGGTCTGATCTTGTTTTGAGTATTGCAGCCAATTATAGGATTCCTCGGCAAAGTACCAGTTTTGCTGCACTTGATTTGATAGAAATTAGAGCTACAATACGATGGTGGAGGCGTTGATGGCCAAGGTCCACAGCAGAGCACATTAGTGAAACGTTGCTTGCCTATCTGTCTTCTACAGATTGTACTTCTGGGAGTGTGTGCGGTATCTACACGAACTCACGCTATCATCTCCCTTCTATCATCGGACTTCCAGACGTACTGCAGGTTACCATCCGCACTTCGTTGCTATCCCGAGTAGTACTCAGCGCCTACCTTTAAACTTAAATCGTCTATAAACCATTGACCTTGAAAGTTAGATTAAAATGGCATCTCCTGGGTGCGCTCGTTCCATTGTAGACCTAATATCTCCTCCATCGCTTTCCGTCAAGCGATTGAGGTCAAGAGCAGACCCAATTAATAAAATTATTTATTTACATAACCGTGTGGTGCCGGCTACGAATAGCACCAACCCATCTCATCCCTTGGGTGTCGTAAAAGGCGACTATGGGATCAACTGGAGGATGGGTAGCAGCGTTCTTCGAGTACAGTAACAACTCAACTGCGTTCGCCAACCCGCAATGAGCACACAACACACCTAGACTGGTCGTTGTTGGATCTTTGGGGAAGGCTTGTGTCCGGCAGTGGACTTTATTCGGCTGAAATCTATACAAATAAATATAATTGAAGTGTCTGTTTGTAATATCAAAGTAACAGCTTTTTACTAAATGCATATGAAAGTACGGTACTGTGTGTACAATTTGTACTTGTTTTTGTCTGTCTGTCCGTCTGTTTGTACCCGCTAATCTCCGAAACGGCTGGACCGATTTCTACGGGACTTTCACTACATATAGCTGATGTTATAAGGAATAACTTCGGCTACTTTTATTTGAGAAAAATAATTAGGGCGCCGCGCAAAAAATCTCTATGTTGAGCATCTATGCCAAAGTTCTTTAAATTATTTATAAATAATCTAATTTCTTTTAGATTAAACGGCGGGTGAAACCGTGGATCCAAGCTGTGATGAATGATTTACATTAAAAAGATCTTCCTTAAAAAGTGTGATCGGCAAGCTAGTTTTATCTCACACAATATTCCAGCAAGTCCGTGACGATTGCCTCGTCATGGTACATCGGGCTAGCCTAGCAGACTAAGCGAGCTCACCTCTCAGTGAATTTATATAAAAATACGAATGGCGTCAATTATAGATATGACATCTGATTTTCTTTTCTGATTGATTATTATCTTATTCCGGCAGTGCGTACGAGACCGGGACCGATATTATAAATGAGAGCTTCCTGACGAGTGACAGAGGCGTCGACGTGTGGGAGTTTGACGAAGAGAGCGATAACAAGAGGAAACTGGACGCCACAGAGAGTTTAGACACTGTGGTAAGTTTACGTTCATATCTTATATAAAATATTAATCTAGCTTTGCTTCTGTAGTTCTTAATATTCCTTTGTTTTCGGTTCAATAACAAAACAGTGCACCTTACCGATTACGTTATGTCCGTGTACCTATTTCAGGCCAAAATTTTGATTTAAACTAAAAAAGTACATTAATCTGTAAAATATCATCTATTATTGGTGTGCGGTTTGGACGATTTTTATAATTATTGTGAGGCCATAGCCAGTTGCACTCATTGATCGGTAAACGATAGGCGAGGTTAAGCAACGCTTGGTGCGGTTAGTCTACGGATGGGTGACCGTATAGTGGTATTTGTACTGAGCGTCTGCGTGCTGTGGAGGGCACGGTAAAATTGTCGGTCCCGGTTGTTGTCATTAGACAGCAGTTGTTAAGCCAAGTTGGAGGCGGCTTGAACAGCTCTGACACAAGGTTAACCATTAACCACACAAAAAGAGGAAGAAGTATGATTATTGTCATTTACTTTCCATGTGTGAACTTACGAAGAATTATTAAATTCATCCCTGGTTTCGAAGTAGTCAAGAACCCGACTAACACAAGTTGTAAATTACTTTCACTTCGGTGCTGAACTGAAAATGGACGAAACTTCTATCATCTGCGTACCTTATAGAGTCATAAGATGAATATTTGAAAATAAGAATAAAAATTGCGTTATTTCCCCAGTACCTGCACGGGCGAGTGTTCCTCCAGCACGGCAGACTGCTGCGTTCTGCGTGCGTCACATACCCGTACAGCAAGGAGCCTTACCGGGTGCACGCACGGCGCCTCGCCCCCCCTCACTGCCACCTCTCCCCACCAGACTCTGAGGAGGAACGCTCATCAACTAAACGAAACGCCAAGAACAACTCCAAGAACCCACCTAAAAAAGCTAAAAAACAACTCAAATCACCGACAAAACACGTTAAAGATGTCAACGACAACACGAAGCATAAAGACTGCACAGTAAACTTAATAAGCCCTAAAACAAATAGAAAGTCTCAAACTAACAATAAAAATAAGACATGTAGAAAGGAGCCAGAGAACAAAACGGATGTCTTGCAGAAACGCGAGAGAAAAGACAGTAAAAGCCACACATGCCAAAAGAAAGACGAAGGGTCAAAAGCTAAACAAGCGAAGTTACAAATGCCCTTGTCTATAGAACCTAAAAAGGTAAGGAAAGAGAGAATTAGCAGTTGGACGAGGGATGAGGACAAAACTATGTTGCAAGTTTTGAAAGGCGAAGCTGGCTCTGAGCAAGTGTTTGGCCGTATTAGAGAATTACTTCCTCACCGATCCACGACAGAGATCAAAGATAGATTTTTCCACGTCATGACGTTGTTGCAACAGATGGCAGTTGGTGAAGTTACTTAGTTGTAAGAAGAACTGAATTTAATAATTAAGCTATAAAAGTATTTATAATTTTGTATAAATAAAATTTATTTTTTATTTAGACTGTTTTGTTGGCACTTATTTCTTGTAAAGAGAAAATTACATAATTTACTACCCCAAGCCCATGCAATATTTGGAGGATTAGGTGGTGTGCGGCAGTGCACCTCTGTTATATGGTGGATATTCCACGTATACGCACGAAGCGGTTTGCTAACTTATATCTTACTAGATTTTACCCGCGGTTTCGCGCGCATTGAGCCATTAAATAAGTCAATATTTTGATCTTTAGTAAAAAAAGGGTGTCCTATGTTTTATGTTATGTCCCTTCTAATAACTCCAAGAGTATGTGTACAAAGTTTCATGATGATCGGTTAAGTAGTTTCCGCGTGAAAGCGTAACAAACAAACTTACATTCACATTTATAATATTAGTATGATGCGGACCGCTAAAGAGTGAAACTCCTTGCCGAAGTCTCTGTTTCCCGACACTAACGAGGATTGTTTGAAAAGTTCCCGGCCTGAAAGAAAACAAAACTTAATATAGATAATGTTTAGATTTCGACATACTCTCCTCTAATCTTAATGCATTTGTTACATCGGCGCTCTGACATCTTGATACCTTCCCTATGGGCTGAAATCTTACTCTTCAATATACTGCTCTGCCACTGCTATTATCTACGTACCTACTCAATTGATGAAAATCTTCCTGCCAGGTGTTTTTGTAAGTTACAAAATAGGTGAAGTGGTGGTGCCAGGTCAGGTGAAAAAGGTGGGTGGCTAAATACTTCAAATGTAAGTTCGTGAAGTACAACCAAAACTGCGCATTATCTTGATGGAACAGGACCTTTTTTGTCGCAATTTCAGGCCCTTTTTCGCGTGTTTTCTGCTTATTTGTCCAACAGGTTAGTCTGTCCTTTGGGAAGATAATCAATAAAAATAATTCCCTCAGAATCCCAAAACAGACGCCACCATAATATCCTGTCGAATGAACTGCCTTTGGATTTTTTCATAATCATCATCATATCGGCCAAAGGACTTCCACAGCTGAACAAAGGACTCATTAATCACTAATTTTGGGGGGAATTAGCCAGTACTAACCACGCTTGATTGGGTTGGTGAGCGCAGTATGGCTTCTGTTCCTCTGAAGGTACGCTACTGTCCATCCCTTTGGTTTAGTCGCTTAGTCGACTTTTACGACATTCACGGGACGAAATGGGGTGGTGCTTTGCTTGTGTTGTTGTACGGGTTTGAGTCTTAATCCGGACATCACAGGGCATGCCCACAGAACGCCCAGCTTATGATCGGCCGGAAGGCCGAAGTCCGCACACAGCGGACCGTTTAGAGACTGCGCCATGCACTCTCTCGCTTTGTGGCCCTAGCCACCACAGGCGGGTTTGTAAGCGCAGTATGCTGTTCCATAGAAGGGACGGGCCCGTACCTCTAGTTTAGTCCCTTAGTCGCCTTTTACGATATCCACGGGAGGAGATGTAGTGGTGTTTTGGTGGCGGTTAATCATCATGTTTCCATTGGTTTTTACCGCTCCATTGTATGTGGAATATAAAAGTGAATCCAGGTTTTATCGCTGGTTATAAATCTCTAACATTTGGCTAAATAACATATAAACAGCGCTAGATTTGCTTTTGAAATTTAAACACATTTGAGCTTGTGCTCAGTATAATAAAAAACACAGCACAGAGTACGTAAGTACTCTGTTTACAAAACACAGTTTTGATTTCAGCTTTCCCTGAAGATTTAAAAAAATAAACCACGTAACGTATAGAAATTTGGCATATTTTGATACTCTTTTATGGCTTAAGTCGAGAACTTTTTTAACAGCCCTTGTATAACCTGGGAGTCTTTAGTCAAGATTGAACTGATCTCTTTGCACATCATCGCGTCGACTGCATCATGGCTTACCATCAGGTATGATAGTGTTCAAACACAAGCTTATACAATATAAAAAGCAAATGCTAAAACTTATCTGAACCACTTTTAGCATTAGGAGAATGACACTCTTGGTAAGTGAGCCGTATAACTGCCTATAAAACCAAGAATACACTCCTGCAGGCACTCTCGTACAGAATGGTACGAATATTACTGATTATATTGAAATCCGGATCATTATTTGATACTTTACGGCCTGCCCGTAAAAAGAAGTATAATCCGGGTGGAACACAGTACCTGCTGTGCTAATCAAATATAAATCCTACGTTTGTAAAACATTCTTATATTTGACTAGCTAGGACCCGCGGTTTCACCCGCGTTAAATTTAAAAGAAATTTAGAGTACTTCGACATAGACATTTGACATAGAATATATATTGGATTTTAAGGTATTTATTTTGCGCGGATCCCTAATTTATTATCTAAAATAAAAGTAGCCTTAGTTATTCCTTATAACATCAGCTATCTGCCAGTGAAAGTCCCGTCGAAATCGGTTCAGCTGTTTCGGAGATTACCCGAAACAGACAGACAGATAGACAAAAAAATTAAAATTGTTTTTTTATTATAGGTACCGTATATACTTTCATATGCATTAAGTAAAAAGCTGTTATTTTGACATTACAAACAGACCCTTCAATTTTATTTATTTGTATAGAATCGTTTCGACGTGATTCGTCTCATACAAAAGCATTGCTTGACCTTAATTTTGCCAATAAGCGATTATAGTGATGTGTGCTACTTTGACCTGAATCTACACAGCTTTGACCGTCTTCTCAACAATTGCAATCGATTTGTCTTCAATCTCCGAATATATGATCATGTCTCTCTGTCATCTGCATATCGCTCTCGTTTAAATTGGTTTAAAAATGGTTAAAACTATCTATTGATAGATGATTGATAGAGGTCAGAAACAAAGAGATATTTTCTTAATTTATAATCGATTTTGACAAATTAATAATAACACGTTGCTAAGTAACACTTTAGTTTTGTAATAAGTATGTAAAAATTAAATAGAAATATATTAAACAAATATTCGCAATGTTCAATTTGAGCGAGAACTACTATTTAAGAAAGTGCTTCCTTCAAACAGAACAGATTCCTACTCAGAGTATGATTAAACGAAAAATGACGCCTCGTCTTGCAGATATCTACTTCAAGTCTATGAGTCCAAAGCTTAAAGTTATTGTAGGGCTAGAACCTCCACTGGAAGGTGCTGGGAGTAATTGGTACGTATGTCCAAAAGAATTATTATATGAAAGCCGTGCAGTGATGAAACCCGTGAAAAATACATTCTTGGCAAAATTAAGCCATTTGGGTATTCAAAAAATGGAAACAGCCTTGTTGGATAGCCATCATAAAGCAATGGAGTTGATAAAAGACAAAGCTCTTTCGGAAGCTGATAATAATTGGCGAAATCAAATCCAAGCCATTAATTGCCTAGAATGGGAAAACGCTGTCTTAGAGGCTACAAAAAAGAATACTGAATTCATACATAATGCCTTTAATTGTTTTAGTTATTTATATAAGATATCCTTAAATAAATTAGAAGCATTATTTCATGAATCAGCCATAGCAGAAATCAAAACAATTAAACAGAAGACATATAGAGAAATGCAAAACCACTACGAAGCTGCCATTAAATTGCAAGCAACTAACTATTACGAGATATACACGGAAAAACTTAAAAATGAAAAAGTCGCGATGAAAGCTGAGTTTATAGAAAAGTTAGAAATACATCGCACCGACACAGCTGACAAAATTCATGATTTAAATGTTGATAAACATGTAGCTATAGAAAAATTAAGGCAATTCTTGGAATGCCAAAATCTAGCTTGTCAAGTTTATGTTGCCTTGAAAGAGCGAGAAGAGTGCTTAAAAGAAATAAATGAATCCACACATAAGCACCAAAAAGAAGTGAAGCCTTTGAAAAATAAAATAGAGTTTGGAGACTTAGAAATTCATCTTGCTGTACAGAAAGAAAAGAAACGACAGGAGTTCAATAAAATATGGCAAATTAAAGTATGCCATTTCGTGAAAACTTTCCAGATGTTTGTGTTGTACTGTCTAAATATACTACCGGATCATGCAGAGTTCTTCATAAACATGGAAAAATTGATGCTATTACAAATCAACGAAGCCTTGGAAGAACCTAACGCGAAGAGTATTATCGTAGAAGAGGGCGAAAAATTCCACACTCCTATTCCCAATCCTCACCCTTTCTATCTTTTCTGTGACAAAGGTCACAAGCGTCAAGTTGATAAAGATCTTTGTCCGAAACACTGTACTTCTAGTGCGTCGCAATTCCCAGTGATTGTTATTAATAAGCGATGCCTATATGCGGCTTGTGACAATTTCGAACAGTTCACTAACAATATTAAGGAATTTGTTCACGGCAAACGCGGAGACGATTCTGATTTCAAAGATGACGTTATCTATGAGCATTCTGTACCGATAAAGTATTCTTCATCGCAACAGTTGATGGAACTAAAATTAGAAAGTTCTTTATTACAAATGTTGCAACAAGAGATACCTTATATTAAAGAAGTACCAATATTGTGTAGCTGCTGCGGAATACCTGATTGCTTTTGCGCTCCGCGTGATTATATTTCAACAGATACAAGTAACAAAACTATGCAACCATTTCCGCTAGTAACAACATCTTCCGAAGCTCCAGGGAATAAATTTGAATCTAAGGCAAGAAGGCCAGTATTGGAGCACGAAAGAGAACCTAAAAGGGACAGCTTCTTTGATTACGTCAAACCCAAAACCTGTGCTTGTGCCATGACAGCCAAGAAATATTTAGTAGAACACTTACCTGTGTATATGCGACAGATACCTACGTATAAGATACCCGAAATACCAAAGTACGAAATGTGTTCGTTCTCAACGCTGAAAAAGTTGGTCAAAGAGGCTGAGGACAAAAGACCTTCGCCCGCGCTCGCATCAGAAAAATTTCCATCTAAGACGAAGGACGTAAGCACTCAGTATGTTGATCCGGAATTCGAAACGCTATGCACTTGTTTCTCTGATGGTGAAATAAATCGTTTGCTTAGTGCTTTAATTATTGATCCTACCCTGGATTCAATGAGCACCAACAATGAGTTTGGAATAATAGGTGGCGCCGCATCAGCCACGTATATGGCCAAACAGGCGAGTTCCTTTGCAATTGACAGAGCACATTCTTTAAGGAATTTAATCAATGATTCACCGGATCTTGAAGATATATTCAGGGGAAAAGACTGTACATTCGAATAATTATAGAATATATTTCTTTTAAATATAATATTTTGAATAAGTTTAAAAAGAGTAAGTTTTGAAGTGTCTTAGATTTTATTGTTATCTGTAATAAAGATTTAAGTAGAAACCAAAGTCCGTTTTACTTTAACAAAATTCATCCGACATGATTCGGGCGTTTACTGTGTAAGGTAGGGCGAACACTTATAACTCTATAATCAACTACATTTTAAGTTTATAATGCCCTCAGTCAATCAATCACCTATTGTGTAATTATAGCTACCTACTAATCCTATTGAGTATAAGCCGTGTCTAGCGTCAACACTTAAATAGGTAGGTAATAAGTTGCCAAGTTACCCTATTGCTATTACATTGTTGCTAGGCGTTTACTAACGCAAAATTGAAGTGATAATTAAGTATGCACTAAAGGTTTTTTATTTAATAGGCCTTTACTATATATAGTACATAACACGTACAAATGTAATATTATATAAAAATATATAGATAGATTTATAGATATAAATATAATCTTAGACACGAATCATCTATTAAAGGTGTGGATTTCAGCCTATTTATGCATGGCCGTGCCGTATGGTGCGAGCTAAGAATACCACCCCATCTCATCCCGTGAGGGTCGTAAAAGGCGACCATGGGATTAGCCGGAGGACAGGCAGCAGCGTCCTTCGAGTACATTTATAACCAACTGCGCCAAGCCGTCTGCCATGCGTGGCGATTATAGGAAAACCCCCAACGAGCACACAGCACAAACCCATACCGGTCATTGTGGCGATCTTTGGGAGAGGCTTCTGTCAGCAGCAGCAGCAGTGGACGTTTTTCGGCTAAAATGATGTAGCATGGCCGTGCTGGGAGGAATATGTAACATGTGCTGTAGTCCGGCAATTAAAAATACACGATAAGTGCTTAATTATTATAGGAGGTACTATTTTTATTTTTCTAGTACCAAAAGTATTAAAAAAATTGAAAATACCGTACACACACATATCCGTAAAGTGTACTGCAATAAACACGACCATCTTTGGCTGCGTAGATGGGCCACAACGGAACGCGCGGGCGTTTAGTGGTGGCAGGTACAGTTTGCCCCTCCTAGGACGGAGGGGCAAACTGCACCGGGGCGGAGGAAGTATTTCCATCAGCTTAAATTAGTGCAGGTATTAGTCAATTTCAATGAGTATTGATCTTCCAGAAAATTCGTGCTGGTTTTACAATTAGTATGTGTGAAACCCAAAATCGGCAAAGAATATTTGTTGTAACTATACAATTAATGACACTTAAAATAGCGGTCAAGAGGTCGTCATGTTTTCTTTATTTGTTGTAGAACTATCTCGATCACACCGAGGGCCAGTTCGATCAACCGTTACCTTAAAGAACGTTTTGATTTCCTGACAGCCGAATACTGAAACGCCATTTAATATTAAACCCCGCTTTAACTGTTCGAGAAACCGGTTTTCGGTAGGAAACTGGGCTTCCGCTTTGCGCCGGCGCACCCTCGCTGCATCAATAGTCCACGCTGACCGCAGTTATTTCTGGACGCATGCGCTCTTCCCGCCTAAGAGCTACCACGTGTTCAACATTAGATGTGTGAGGGATAATCAAATAGTGTTCTATCGTTATTTATCATATGTGTGCACAGTACAGCACAGTAGAAATGGGTACCTACTACTGTCATCAATAAGCCCTAGAAATATTTTAATCAGGGATATCAAAGGCGACAAAGTCGACACTACCCACAAATCTGATTAATTTTACCATTTAACCTGGTAAAACATTTTCTATCAAGATCAGTATGTAATCAATCAAAGAGCAGAATGTCTTATAATATATTTTTAGGAAAAAATTCAAGTTTTCTATCAATAGCAGCGTAGTCCACAAACAAAATATCAAATTACGACAAAGTCCACTCCAGGAAATAACAGGCCAGCAATATTTTAATGTTAATATGGAGGTGTCTTACGTACAGCACGTAAAAGTGGTGGCCATATTATTGAATATTGTGGTTTATTTTAAACAAATAGTAGTAATAAACCTTAAAAAAAGTTTTTGTTTAAATAACTAGACTTTTTAATATTTTACTTAAAAGCACGTCAGCATGCATTTTATAATTTGTATTTTGTTCTTTGTTTAATTAGATTAAACTAGCTGGAAACCGCGGTTTCACCCGCGTTTAATTTAAAATAAATTTAGAGTACTTCGACATAGACAATTAACATATATTGAATTTCAAGGGTTTTTTTTTTGCACGGAACCCTATTATTTTTCTAAAATAAAAGTAACCTAAGTTATTCCTTATAACATCAGCTATCTTCCAGTGAAGCTCCCGTAGAAATCGGTCTAGCAGTTTCGGATATTAGCAGGAACAAACAGCATAGACATAAAAATTAAAAATTCTAATTTATTTTTGAGTACCGTATTTACTTTTATACTTATGCATTTAGTAAAAAGCTATTATTTTGACATTACAAACAGACACTTCAATTGTATTTATTTGTATAGATAAACTCTTATGAAATAAAGATGTTTAATGTGGTTAAACAAGCAATAACCAGGACACTTATTATTATTTATAAATAAAACCTTTATTGATTAATTTCCGTTTGTTATGGTTCAAAACTTCATGGTCCAAAAACATTAAAAATCATTACATTGGCAGAATCATCGACAAACCGATGGAGCCATAAACTAAAATTGGAATTGGAATAGTCCAAAAACTTTGGCTTTTGTTTATGAAACAATAATATTACAGAATATTGTTACACAACAAACTCTGTGTCATAAGACGTTTTGACAAGATCTTTATTGGATTTGAATTTATAATTTTTGTTTGTAATTTGATAAATATATTAGTTTTTTAATATTTACAGAATTATCCGTTATGCCTTACCTAAGTAACAACTATTATTTAAGAAACCAATTCCTTGAAACCAACGAGGTACCCACTCAGACTCTTATAAAGAACAGAATGTCTCCGTCACTAGCAGCTGTATATTTCAAGTCCATGAATAAAAAACTTAAAGTTATGGTAGGACTGGAACCTCCGATGAAGGGTGGTGGTGCCGATTGGTACGTCCCACCTAAAGATCTTTTAGAAGGCAGAGCGGTCTTAAAACCCCTTAAAAAGGAAATATTGTCGAAATTAAACTATCTTGGAATTGATACAATTGGTATGAAAATATTAAAAATGCGTTTCAAAGAAATGCAATTAGATAAAATGAAAAAGATTCAAGAAAGCGATGAGAAATGGAAAGCTTTTATTGAAATAGAGTGTCGGCAATACTTTGAATCGTCTTCCTTGCAAATAGCAAAGACGAATACCGAGAGAATTCAGAAAGCCTTCACCGCTTTTACTACTTTATACTCTACGTCTATCAGTACTATTGAAAATGTTCTCTTTGAAGCAGCTCGTAGCGAACTTGTTAAAATAAAAGATGTAGCTCACAAGAGAATGCAAGAAAAGTACAATACTTTAATAAAACAGCAAGCAACTACACTATATGATAGTTACGAGGATAAAATGATAGAACATAAGGCAAAACTGAAAGCTGAATTTAAGGAGAAAGTAGAAGTAAATCGCACTGAAATGCGAGAAAAAATCCATGATTTAAATGTGGACAAACATACAGCTGTCGAAAAACTGAGACAATATCTGGAGTGTCAAACCCTGGCTTGTCAAGTTTATGTTGCTTTGAAAGAACGAGAAGAATGTAGAAAGAAAATAGAGCAGTCGCATTATGAGCACAAGAAAAAAGTTAAGACTTTGACGAAAGACATAGCGTCTAAAGACTATGAAATAATTTTCCAAATACAAAAAGAAAATCAGCGGCGGGAGTTCATTGCGCAGTGGCAGAAAAAAGTTTGCCACGTCGTGAAAAAGTTACAAATGTTTGTGTCGTATTGTCTGAGCTTATTGCCAGACCATGCTGAATTTTTTATCAACATGGAAAAGTTAATGCTGTTACAGCTTAACGAAACCCTGGAAAACCCGACAGCTGAAACTATGTTCGTAATTGAAGAGGGCCAATATGAGGGCCCTTTACCTAAACCACATCCTTTCTACCTTTTCTGTGATAAAGGTAACGAATACAAAACGCAGATTAAACAAGATCTTTGTCCGAAACGCTGCACTTCCAGTGCGTCCCAAATGCCTGTGATAATTATTAATAAGCGGTGCATGTACGCAGCTTGTGATAATTTTGAACAGTTTACTAACAAAATTAAGAGTTTTATTTACGGCAAACGTGGAGATGAAGCTGATTTTATGGATTACCACGTCTATGAATATGATGTGCCAGTAAAATATCCCTCATCACAGCAATTATTAGAACTAAAATTGGAAAATTCTTTATTACAAATATTGCAACAAGAAATATCAAACTTAAAAGAAGTACCTGTTGAGTGTGGCGTTTGCAAAACACCTCATTGTTTCTGCACCGTTTCTCAAGTCTCACAAGAATCGATTAACGAACATGACATAATAATGAAACCTAAACATATAATGCCTGTTGGCAATCAACTAGAAACAAGAAGCGAGGAATTACTACATGAAAGAGGACCAAAATGGGAAAGTTATTTTAAATACATTGAATCCAAAAAGTGTGCTTGTATGAAAACGGCTAAGAAACATTTGGCAGAACACTTGCCAGCTTATATGAGGAACATGTCGGTCTATGATGCACCTGAGTTGCCGAACTACGAACCGTGTTCGCTCACTACTCTAAAGAATATGGTCAGAGAGGCAAGAGGAATCCATCCTCGGACTTCGCCATTGATATCATCCAAAATCAGAGACATGGCCACTCAATGTTCAGATCATCAGTTTGACTTACTGTGCACTTGTTTTTCTGACGATGAATTACAGCGTTTGTTCGAAGCTCAGTTAACTGGTGCTGTGTTATTTGATCCATTGAGAACTGACATGCAATTCCAATTAGTAGATAATACGGTGTCACAATCGGTCTTAACTAAACGTGCATCTTCGTTTACAACGGGTAGGGCGCATTCTTTGAAGAATTTGATCGACAATTCACCTGAACTTCAAGAAATATTTAGGAGTACCGGTCAAGCATTGGAACAAAGTAAAATACAAACATTTTCATAATAAAATACCAATACAATACCAAAACATGTATACCTATTAAATTTTTAAACGCATATAAAAATACTATTGTTTCAAATAATTTTAAAAATAGAAGCCTACCGACCGCGCCGGCGGCACGCCGTCGCCCGTGGGCTGTAAATCGAGCTTCATAGGCATTTAAATTCTTTTCGCTTTTATTTTTCATTTTTGCTTGTGATAACCTTCTAATGCTTCAGCAGTTATGAATATAATTTCATATTATAATAAAACACTTAAACGGATTCTATCGCGTATATTTTAGATTTTTGGTTTTCCTGACGTTTCGAACACTTTGCAGGGTTCGTGGTCGCAGGATTAAATAAACAGAACTCAATTATAAAAATAAAAATTGTTTTTTGTTATGGCGCCAAAGTAATAAATCCAAATATCTTCAAAACCGCTGTCTTAACCGTAATCGTTATGTCCTTACAGATGGCTGTTCTATAAAATATTTGTCATTTTTGGCGTACTTTATATAACGGTATAATAATTTTTATTTCTCTTCACAAAGTTCACAAATTGATAAGATGATAACAACAGGTAATATGTTCCTTTGTGAGAGACTGGAGTCTGTACTAGGGAAGCCCTGTGTGACAGATCACCAGGCTCTCGCCTTGAATACATTATAAGCACCTTAAACGTAAATGAGGATATACAAAACAGTTTTTTCATTATTTTTATAAAAAACGTTTTCATTAAAAAAGAAACGTTGTGCCACACTAGGAGTTCTCCTGTGTCGTGGGTGCGTTTACAAACACAAATTCCACACAGAATACACCCAGACCCGGAACAACTGCCTGCAGATCGTACAAATATTTGTTCCGTGCGGGAATCGAACCCACGACCCAGTGCACAGCAGCCGACTGTATCAGCCACTGCACCAACCGTGCCGTCAAGTTTAATACTAAACATACTATTTGTGTTGTATATGTTTGTGTGTGTGTATTTTCGTGTGTGGTCGTATGAGCGTGTTCGTGTTTGCGCTTGTGTTCATGCGTTCGATATTATGAAGCCATAACTAATAAGTTTTCTGTACTATCATAGTCAAGAGTATGTAGCCACTTAGTTAGTACATTTTTACATCAATGTTTTGTGAGGGATTCAATTAATGATTAGTAATTATTAAGAAACTCTAAAATCGATTGTAATGGCCGAGGCATCATAGTCTCAAGGAAAAGTTATGCGAACTTTTTTTCATATAGGTAAGTGTATTAAAGAAGTCGCCGTGTAACTTGAAACAAAATGGTTGGAGCTTGATTACAAAAACATATTTTGAAAAATTTACTAAAATTATTTAATTACAAAGAAATAGGCGAGGGCGTTAAAAACTTCACAACAACACATATATATATCGTCATAAAAATAAAGTTCCCCAAAGGACAACTCGCTGTCTTACAATTGTCATCGCACTTAAACTGCATTTAAATAATCTACAGTAATAAGTGTTTATTATATTTTGTAATCATGGAAATTACTTCATTTTGCCTTTTGCCGTGACGTTTTGACACGGTTATTTTAAGCGGTCACATACGGGGGGTTTCATTACAACCAGTATTGGACCGAAAAGTCTGACGGTATACTTTTATTTAACTTGTATACCTACAACGTTATTGGCTGACTTCTACGTAACTACTAAACGATAATATTGTCGTGTAATTTGGGCCTAAATAGCGTTTTATAACCGTTTATATTTACGTTTAAACCACCACCAATCTTAAAAGACTAACTGAAAGTGTAAAACGTCTACTTGACCATTATAAAACATTAATTTGTTAGTGCCGGTTCAGAATGCCACCACCCCATTTCATCCCGTGGGTGTCGTAAAAGCCGACTAAGGGTTTAATCGGAGGATGGGCAGCAACAGTCAAATGTCTATTCAAACGACCGTCAAGCAGTTCACGGAAGTTTTGCCGGCCGATACACACCTTCCCGCATCCTCAATTGTCGCCCAAGGCACATTCTCCGCAGTTTCAAAGAGACTCTCCAACACTGCACTAAACTGACCATTAAACCATCTTCGCCAGCGAGCCCTGTCAAAACGGCCCGTTTCATGCCCTGTCCTACCCTTATTTGTTCCGCCGGCTTTAAACTGGTGGTAGGTGTATTATTGCAAGAGGCCGTTTACGTAGGTATCACTGCAGTGCCCGTTATTCTGCTGCCAAGCAGTAGTGTTTAAAGTTCAGACATGGGTTTGGTTTGAACGGCACTGTAGCTAGTGAAATTACTGGGCATCATTATATCAGCCACAGAACGTCCACTGCTGAACAAAGGCCTCCCCCACAGATTTCCACAATTGTGTAGTCATTTTGGGGGAAATTTGCTAGTACTCACCAAACTAGGCAGACGGTTGATGAGCGCAGTATGACTACTGTTCCACAGAACGGACGCTGCTGCCCATCCCTCTAGTTCAATGTCCCTTAGTCATCTTTTAAGACTATATTCTGGTGGTGTGGTGCTATATTCTTACTACGAAAACGTGTGGTTTTCGTGGTGGATATGGCATAAGAGACAAATCGTCTCGAGGTGATAAGCGCGTGTCACCACGCAGGACCACTTCTGGGTGGCATTACATTTGTTATGGGCAGCGTGACGGTTGCCACACAATTATGTGCACGCTTCGTAACCAAGTTGTATAAACGAAAAAGAATGTCCAAATAATTCAATTATGATTTAGCACCCTAACTTTTCCGCTAGCAACGCCCGAAGCCAGGGCCCGAGTCCCAGTATGGGCGCCCTTAGCTGTTGCTTAGTTTGTGTGGTTTTGGTAGATATGGCATAAGAGATAAATCGTCTCGAAGTGATAAGCGCAGTATGGTGACACGCAGGTCTAGTTCTGGGTGGCATTACATTTGTTATGGGCAGCGTGACGGTTGCCACACAATTATGTGCACGCTTCGTAACCAAGTCGTATAAACGAAAAAGAATGTCCAAAATAATTCAATTATGATTTAGCACCCAACTTTTCCGCTAGCAACGCCCTAAGCCAGTCCCAGTCCCAGTATGGGGCGCCCTTATCTGTTGCTTCGTTTGTAAGTTTTATTACTCGGATGGAGGCACGCATGGCCTCACTCATTGGCTCCCAGTAGCTATCTGTCAGAGGCGCAATAGAAGATAAATAAAAGCTATAAATCCAAAACACTCGTCGAACGCTTCGGTGGTCGAAATGACGAGTAAAATTCAACTATATTTCTTTCTTTCTATAAATCCTTGCCCCACACTAGGATTTCTCCTGTGTCGTGGATGCGTTTACTGACATGAATTCCACATACAATACGCCCAGATCCGGAACAACGACCTGCAGATCATACAAATATTTGTTCCGTGCGGGAATCGAACCCACGACCCGGAGCGCAGCAGCCGACTGTATCAGCCACTGCACCTTTTATTTCATATTATTTATCTTGAATGCGCGTTAATATTTCCGTTTGCGTTTATATTGCGTTATAAATGTAAACATATACAGGTGTGGCGTAAATACCACTATTAACGCCAACGTTAAGTGTCCATAGACCAGATCTAACATAATATTATCTGGTATGCGTTTATGCTGTGTGTACTTATATAGAACAAACGCGATATAGTTGTGACGATAAATAATGCCTAAAATGTATTTAACATTTTCTTTCAATGTCCATAGCAACCGCATGGCACATAGTTTCGTTATTGGAAACCGAAAATGGTGAATTTACACATTAACCGTGTCAGTTACCCAGCGGAATCGGTTACGTAATAGCATAAGTGAAAATGATTTTTTTTTTAATTATAAATTAATAATTAGGTTGTGTTGGTTGTTTCATCAAGTCGGCCATACAATGTCCACTGCTGAACAAAGGCCTCCCCCATAGATTTCCACAACTGTGTCATCATATTGGGGGAATTTGCCATTACTCACCACGCTTGGCAGGCGGGTTGGAGAGCGCAGAATGGCTACTGTTCCACAGAAGGGACGCTGCTGCCCATCCCTCTGGTTTAGAATCCAGAAATAAATATTTGAATGACCTACAGATAGTTGTATCGAGCCTGTGCGTTTAATTTGTGAGTAAACTGTACCCACAGTAAAGGAGAAATAAGTGTGGGGCAGTTTCATGTATAATAAATAACTTGTATTACCAGCAGCTAGCTTCTCGTTCCACTGAAAATGAAGAAATTAAAGGTCAACAAGCTCCGGTCTGTTCGGAGCGCCAGTATCATTTGGCCAGAATCGGCTATTTCTATCTAGTGAAAGTTTTAGTCGTGCAGCGTGGGCGCTAGTAAGTATTCGCATTCTAAATTATATGACTGGGGTAGTATAAGGAAATTTCGAATCTAAGTATTTAAGTATTATTTTATTTTTATTTAAGTAGCTACAAGAAAATGTTATTTGGAAACTTGCTGTATAAAAGCAATATTTACATATGGTGGCGTAGTTCTAGGTAAAACAAATAAAAACAAGATTCTAGTCTATAAAAATCTTTTATTTAAAAAAATCACTGTAATATTGTGTTTGGTCGGCGTGGTTGCCTAGGCATCCGCACCGTCACCGCCTACGCAGGGCATCGGGCAAATACAGTAAAGTTAACAATTACTCTATATCATATGATCTTACATACTCGCCGCGTGGCGAGCGGTACATACACAAACGTTATTTATTCAATTACAACTAAACATAAGCAATCCGGAACAGAAACAAATGCTATCGAATGATTCAATTATAAAATAAATACATTTACATATTATTAGACACAGATTGGTAGAAATTTTATCGACCGCGACGCGCAGGATGTCGCGCGCCGTTTTTAAATATTATTTATTATCTCTCGAACGCGAGAGGGGCTGCCCGCTGGAACCATTCGGTCGCTTCCCGAGTCCGAAACACCCATTCGTATTACTGAACCGATAAATCTTAAGTAGTAAAGGTCAGTCCTAGAACTGTGCTGTGTGGTGCGCGCTGGGTGCGAGTCAGTCTGCACAGTGCGAGCGGCGCCGGGGCCGGCCGCTTAGCTGTACAGGTCGTCGTCGCCGCCCTCCTCCTGGAAGGTGGGCTGGTCACCACCCGACGTGCCCGTGCCGCCCGCTGCGCCGCCGCTCGTTGGGAATCTACGCGTACAAAACATTCCACCTTTAACTTTGCTGTTCTGTGGTGGCTAAGAAAAGTTATCATCCAACCTTATCCTGTGCGTGTCCTAATTGGCAACTATGGGATTAGCCAGAGGATGGGCAGTAACATCCTTCGAATATATTTATAGCTCAACTGCGGTCGCCAACCCACCTACCCAGCGTGCGTGAGTGCAACGCGATTATGGCAAATGTCCCCCAAAGTACACAACAGAAACCTAGACCGGTCGTAGTGGCGATCTTTGGGGAGGCATAGGTCCAGGCAGGTGTAACGAGCTATAGAAGCCCCACAGTAATTAAGTTTGGCAAGACATCTGACTGCTGAGATATGTTGACTGACAAGTAGAATATATGTGCCGTCACCACTCGCGGTCAGATCCTCGTTAGGCATATTGTATGATATAAATATTGTATCAACCAAAACTAAGAAGCTTATCATACGGCGTCTTTGAACTTGAATGTATCGCCTCGTGCTGCTCCCTAAAGCCAAGCTTTAACTATAGCAGTTCAAAAATCATGGAAGAAGGTGAATTGAATAATTCATTCTAGTTCCATGAAGAGATATTGTATTGTGTAGACAGTTTTCTACTGGGTTTGTATTACCTCCATAAATGATGTATAGAAAAAACTCAAATGCGGTAGTAGCGAAAACGACAAGCACAGCTTACGCTTCAAAAAATTTACAGATTAGTTATTTGATAGCAATTAACTGACCAGTAAGTTGCCACCAATAAGCTATTATTACATGGACGCATCATACCTGAAGTTGGTGCCGAATCCCCTGCTCTGCTGCAGCGTCTGCGCGAACATCTCGTATTTGCGGATGTCGTTGTCCGAGACGGAGCGGCGCGCGAACTTCATCGCCTCCTCAAAGTGAGCGCGACTGATTTCTGGGACAGGATCCTCCTCGTCCATCTGCCACGAAAATATTTTATATTTATAGTTTCGATAATTTTCTGTAAACTAATCGATGTTAGTTTCATTTGTGTGTGAAGCAATAATAGTTGAACAGGACAAACAGTCGCAGTGTTTTAAGGTTCGTCTTTACAAGAATTATTACTCGTATATCGCAGTTACACTAGTCTAGCATTTGATTGGGTTGTCTAGTCACCACTATTAAATGAAATGTCTAGGGTTGATATCAAATGTGACTTTTTACTAATCCTGTAATCCTTCGTTTAACACAAGAGCCATTAAACATTTCCTAAAATAAATACCAGTCTCCGTTACCGCAATCGACCGTAATATATAATACGCTAGTTTTTTTCTTTTTTCTTTTCTTTTCTGGTCTAAAGTGGCGTTGTGTACCGGGTCGCTGACTTCTCTCTAAACTATATTAAGAGCTGAGCATCGCTTATGCATGCGTCATGCTTGTGAACGGATGCTTTCTCAAGTCTTATTATAAGACAGTAGTTGTTTTTGTATGTTTTCAGAGGTTACAGGTTGTAGGTTTCATTATTATTGCCTCGTGTTTCATCATATCAGCCAAATGACGTCCACTGCTGAACAAAGGCCTTAGATTTCCACAACGAGCGGTTACATGGTCTCATTGGAGGGCTACCCATGCTGCGTTTTTCGGTGCGCGGTCTCCGTTCAAGAACCTTTTTGCCCCAACGGCCACCAGTTCTAAGAGCAATGTGCCCCGCCCATTGCCACTTCCGTTTACTAATATTTTCAGGTATGTCGGCAACTTTAGTTCCTCTACGGATACGGATATCGTAGAGAAATACCAAGCATAGCTAGAGAGTAGCTCGCTGAGTGACCTTGAGCTTTCTTATGAAGTCTATTGTGAGTGACCACGTCTCTGTTCCATATGTCATCACTGGTAACACATACTGGTTTAAGAGGAAACTATTATTGACGAAAAGACGTTGCGAAGTTTCCCTAACACTGCCCAGCCGAGTCGGATTCTACAATTGACCTCTTTCTCGAAAATAGACCTACCTAACTGGCTAGTGCTTATCAAATTAATATTTTTTATATATACATTATTTCACAGTAGTATTTTTTATATATGCATTATTTCAAGAGTCCATGGCGTTTCTGCCAGATCTTCTCCATGGGACCCACAACTTGGAACCATGCAATTATATTCTTGACGTATAACAAGTGCCTATAAAAACCTAGTTGGATTAAAAAAGATTAGAGTTTAAAGGACTGAAAACTTGTAAATGGCTTAACATAAGTACATTTTTGTAGTAAAAGTTTTACTATCGATTAGGATAAGCTGTACTCACATCCATGACTGCGGCGGCAGTCTGTTGTTGCCGCGTACGTTCGCGTTGAATTTCTGCTTCGATAGCCTGTCGAATGGCGAGTTTGCATGCGCGCTGGCAGATCTCTGTCAGGTCAGCACCACTGAAACCTTGTGTCACCTGTAACGAAGTTTTGTTTGATCAATTCTTAATCACTGTATGACCTTGGGTAAAGAAAAGGAAACCTATTTTAGGCATTGCTAACTATCATCATGTCAAACAAAGCACGTCCACTGCTGAAGAAAGGCCTCCCCCATAGATGTCCACAACTGTAACTTCATTTTGGGGGTATTTGCCAGTACTCACCACGCTTGGCAGGCTGGTTGGTGAGTGCAGCATAGAAACTGTTCCACAGAAGGGATACAACCCAATTTTTTTTACACTACTCCATCATGAGATGAGAAAGTCATTCACCTGGTGGTAAGCGACATGCCTGCCCATAACAATTGGAATGCTACCCAGGACTAGTCACGAAGCATCACACTGCGCTCGTCACTTCGAGACGTAAGGTTATTTAGTCTCTTATGCCCAGAATGTCTAAAGTTTAAACACTACTGCTTAGAGTTTATGGTTTAGTCCCTTAGTCGCCTTTTAGGACATCAACGGGAGATGTAGTGGTGCTATATTCTTAATCCGAATACCACTCGGCAATACTTCAATTCAATTCTTACTAGCATTATGTTAACTATAATCTCATTTTTTCAAGCAATACATTTTACAGTCAAATTTAAGATGCATCGGCCAGACCTACAACATCCATCTATAGACCATACAATATTTATTTTCCTATATCAAATCCTCTACCCATAACAAGGAAATCCAACCGGTTAGCCACTGCGCCAAGAGTGTTCGCCGTCAACAAACCCGATGTCAAAAATATTTCTGCTACGGCCGGAGGCTTATGTTCAACACTGCACATTCAATGTGATGAAATAAACAAATATAATATAACAACGCATTTCATCACGTTTTATTATCTTGTATGATATACGTATGCAAATACGAGTATAAAACATTCAAGTCTAGTAAACAATAATCAATTTAGTATAAGTAAAAATTATATGAAATACCTTGGCGATGTATGAGAGATCGACGTCCTTAGCGATGGGTGACTTGCGCAGGTTAGCGCGCAGGATGGCCTCGCGCGACTTCTCGTCGGGCAGCGGGATGTAGATCAGCTGGTCCAGACGACCGGGACGCAGGATGGCCGGATCTATGATGTCGGGACGATTTGTTGCACCTAGCGAACAACAAATGTTATTTATAGCGTATTAAGTGTTACAGCTACCAATTATAGGCCTCGTTTATATAGAGGAGTTTGCCGTGTGGTACCGGCTAAGAATACCTGCACCACATCTCATCCCGTGGGTGTAGTAAAAGGCGACTATGGGCATAGTCGAAGCATGGGCAACAGCGTCCTCCGAGTGCATTTATAACCTGACTGCGATCGCCAACCCGTCTGCCAAGCGTGGCGATTATGGCAAAACCACCCAATAGGCCCACAACACAAAACCATACCGGTCATTGTGGCAGTCTTTGCCGGAGGCTTCTGTCCAGCAGTGGACATTTTCAGCTGAAATGATGATAATAGAGACGCGGAGCTTTGCGCGACGCGTAGAGCGGAACTTAGAGCTTGTTATGGCAGTGTATGCAAAATCGACCAGTAACGCGCACATGGAAGAGGTGTAGGTTGCGCATTCCGCGGTGGAAAAACGCACTGAAATCCGCAGTTGATTCTGCGTTTACCTCGGGCGACGCAACGCCATGCCTTGTTCAAACATCACACCTTACAAAAGAATATTAATTTTAGAGATGGTATTTGAAGAAAATGATTTTTAAAAGCATAATATCATACTGTTAAAGGCGTCAGAAACCGCTCAAATTAGAACAACACGCGCGGAAATCTGAGTCTCTATAAACACTTTGACACATGGTTGTATGTACGATTTTTCTAAATTAAGCGCTAAGAACCCCGTCTTCATGAACGAGGCCTTAGTCCCAGACATGACGGGGTGGGTATAAAAAAGTACTTCCGCCGCCCCGGGGAAGGGCGAAGGGGCATGCCGGACTCCCGTCGGCTAAAACCACCAGGGTGGTCATCGGGTGGGCACCGGAACGGGACATGAACGGGATATGAGTCAGCTTAAGTACCTATTAGATTCTATTATCTACCTATTATTGTATAACTTAATTTAATATGCATTTTTAGTTATGTATTACAATTATTTTGCCATACCCTTACCGGGTTTCATGTTGAACCTTATTATAAATGTAACACCTATTTAACACATGAATGCAATAAAGAACTTGAACATGACTCTAGGAAGGTGAAAAATCTCCGCCTATTGGTCCCCTCTAGAGAAGAGGAGATTGTAACGACCACCAAGAACATCTATCGCGTTTGCTTTCGCTGAATTGCGCACACAGCGGCACGTAACCACGCGCGCGGCGTCATCTTCAGGGGGAAGTTGACCTAGTCGATTTTGCCTTCCTTGTAGTTTTTAAACTCAACCAACCCAACCCATTGCAGTCAACATAGGCCAAGAAAGTCACCTTTCCACAACCATCCAGTTCACTGTGTATTCAATTTAATTTTGCATTGTTATCTCACCAACTTAAATAAAACTTACCAATAATGAAGACATTCTTCTTAGCTCCCATGCCGTCCATCTCAGTGAGAATCTGGTTGATGACGCGGTCGGCAGCACCGCCGGCGTCTGACACGGAGCCGCCACGCGACTTCGCGATCGAGTCCAGCTCGTCGAAGAACAGCACACATGGTGATGCCGATCGGGCCTGAGACAATACAAAAGTTTAAGAAACAATTATAATTTAGAGTATATAACTCCTTATAAAATAAATGCTCATAACTAAACACCGGATTGTATGTAATTTAATGTATTAAATATTGACATAAATTATTAATTGTTTAATTAGTTTTATACGATACTGTCGAAATGACAACTCTCAATTGAAATGTAACTACTTAATTTTGACGTGCGTTATGTATAGTAAGTGTAAAAGTATTTAATGAAAAATCAGTAATCGTGACTAATGTAATTGTAATGTATATATAATAAATAATAGTAATAGTAGTAATGTATGTGAAGTAAATTACAGACTCAATGTATTTCGCATGCCTGTAAAGGTAGAATATGGTGTAACTATTTACTTATTTCAACATCTTATTGTACCCATATTTTCACGAATAAATTATTTATTTTGTGGTATTTATTTAAATTTGATGTTGCATATTTTAGCACATTTGGCGATTTTGGTGTACATTTCGACAATTCGTGATGCATATTTTGACCACTAACACGCATATAGTCCGGTCTCTACTCATAACCCTCAACCCCGTATCTAAAGCTATTCTTAAATAGCTACGGATCTACGCGACAGGTACAACAACTTGTTAATTATGTTACATAATACATCAATAGAGAGGGGACATCTATCTATAGAGATAGATAAAATGTGTGTAAGTGAGTAATGAATTTTAACAACATACAAATGGTGCATTATTTTTCTCTAATCATAAGGGGGCTGAATACACGTGTAGTCGAAGTCCTAAACATTAAGACGTACCTTGTCGAAAATGTCTCGCACGTTGGCCTCTGACTCACCAAACCACATGGTTAGCAGTTCGGGGCCCTTCACTGAGATGAAGTTCGCCTGGCACTCGTTGGCGATCGCCTTCGCCAACAGAGTTTTACCTGTAATCGTATTTTTTAGTTATTAATTAACTCTTTTTTATTGAATAGGTAGACAAACAAGCATGCCTAAGCCCTAAGTAACTATCCAGATTAGTCGCTGATTAATTATCAACCTTTAGGGTAGTGAAAAGTGTATTTTTACGTAAAGACCCTTATGTCGTACGTCTGCCGTATACCTGGGGGTTAGGCTTCCTGCATTTTTCACTCGCCGTATGTAATGCAGCAACATTGTTGGCAACAACAGTGTTGCTACATCGCGTCGGTATTCTGTTAATAAAAATAGTTCTAACACGGGAAATCTCGTTTATTATCAGCCCAGCCCCTTTTTCCTTCAGTCAAACCAGATCCGACTGTGTATCAGTATTATACAAGGAACAACAGCCACATGATCTCTTTAATGCAGTTATCATAAATAAATTGTTTCTGCTTGCGATTCATAAATTCAAAACGACTTCCACCAATATATAATTGAAAGATTCGGCCTTGTCCATACAACTCGCTCAATAATAACGAGTCAAAACAATTGGTTCATATTAATTATACGTATTTACAGTACAAATAAAGGCAACACTTAATTATACGTATTTACAGTACAAATAAAGAGATGGCTAATATAATGTGTGAGAAAAATATAACACCTATGTTTATCTGTGCTCTCGAACCGTTTGACATTTGAAGACAAGATTTCAGCATTATCGAACAGTGTCGGTTATCCTTGAATGGAGTCCACTGCTGGACACAGGCCTCCCCCAAAGATCACCACAACGACCTACTATATGTGTGACTATGGGTGTGTTGTGTGCTCATTGGGGGGTCTTGCCATAATCGCCACGCTTGGCGGATGGGTTGGCGATCGCAGTTGAGTTGTTAATGTACTCGAAGGATGTGTACGATGCGTATATTTCAGTCCTATTCTAAAACTTCGTGCATCAGGATAACAAAAAAATGGAGACCAACTAATGTTATTGAAATTAGTTACATTTATGACAAAATAAAGTGATAATTATGGACTCGTGGAATGTAACGGCTGAACATTTACTTTGGTTGTGGTTTAGCACCTTGGAAATGCACATGAAGGCATATTTTATAATAAAGTTATTTTGATCGCATGTAATAATAAAAGTGTGCATGTTGCACTTCTAATGAACAGAGACCGACTGAGACAAAGTGAGAGGCGGCGACTTCAAAAATCCGCATGTTTCAGCCCGACCATTCATTTTATATTGGTCGAAGATTAGGACAATAATAAAGGTTTTTTTTACAGTTAACTAAGTCACTGAATTTTTACGTACCGCAACCAGGCGGTCCATAGAACAGCACGCCTCTTGAGGGCTGCATGCCGAACTTGAGGAACTTGTCGGGGTGCTCCACAGGGTACTGCACTAGCTCCTGCAGTTCGCGCTTCACGTTTTGCAGGCCACCGATATCGCCCCACGTCACGTTGGGAACCTCTACCACGGTCTCGCGCAGAGCAGATGGTGACGATTTCGTCATCGCGTACTGTAGAAAATTATTATAATGTAGCCAGAGAACGAAACGACAATAAAAAGGATGATGGTGATATTGAATGCAAAATGATAAAAATAACAATACCTGTTTCCAGCAGCATTGTTCATTCGTTTTTCAGGCAGTAAGACCTTTCTCCTACTTATATGTACAAATTGGAAGTTTAAAAGTAACAACTAACAACACGTAAATGGCAATATGTTATGTATTGCATTTGTTGAGTATGGTATGGGTTAGGTTTATATATTTCAGGCCTTACCGTTATTCACATAAAGTTCCTAGCGTAAAGATCTACTTCATAGACTTAATGTCAGTGAGCAAGTTTTTGAAATCTTGTATCTGTTTGGCAAAACCATAAACACCTTTCGCAAACTTAATAATATTTGAAGATGTATTTTTTGCGAAACTAAAGTAGTTTTGTTACTTACCCGGAAGTTGTCCATAGATACTGCGAGTGAGTTGAGCACTTCGGCGTCGATCTGGTCATCCTCGAGGTCGATGAGGTCCATCTTTTCACGGATCTGTTGAAGAGCGGCCTCCGAGCACAGTGACGCTAGATCAGCGCCTACGTGACCGTGCGATTCTGCCGCGATCTGACAGCAAAAGAAGAAAATGTGTTATACTGTCTAGATGTCAAAGGCGACGCTGGTAACTTTCATATTATTCTAGTCATATTGTTTGTATTTTTTTTTCATTTCCTAAGTATTCCAATAAACTATATGACCCTACATTATGCATGGACACACATACAGCAGGGTTTATAAAGTCAACAAAAAGTTTCTCATAGGTACTTTACTTCTACAAAATAAAATTTCGAAATGTAAACCATTCTATTTCTCTATCCTGCAGTCTGAACATAAAGAGATCTCATAAACCATACCTGTTCCAGATCAACATCATCGCCAAGCTTCATGTTTTTAGTGTGGATGCGTAAAATCTCCAGCCGGCCGGTGGCATCGGGGATGCCGATGTCGATCTCACGGTCGAAACGACCAAAGCGACGTAGAGCGGGATCGATCGAGTTCGGACGGTTCGTGGCCGCCATTACGATCACGTGCGATGACTTCTTCATACCTGATAATTTGTAATGTAAACAATATTACAATAGGAAATATCATTATATTAGTTGAAGGAACACCAGGCCTCGCTATCCCCATATATTTCCACAATAACTGAGGGGCTCGTAATTTAAAAACGTTCAAAATATAGTTCCGATCTAGTTTCAATGTCGTAATATCACAAAGGGTATTCTCCTAAACTATCAAACAACGTCAAACGTGAACTTATTATCATACTGTGATGAGACCGAAAAGGGATCGAATCCAAAATGGTATTCTACTAATATTTTGAACTTCACAGGTACTAAAACTGTCATTAAATATAGTAGAGCAGAGACTATACTGAGATTATACTGAAATCTGACCAAACTTTAAAAAGAGCAGAATACAACTTTATTGTCAATTCATAATTTCATCTTAGTTCGGTCAACTTTCATAAATTTTTATCGGTAAATTAATTACGAGAATTCGCCCTCAGATTACATGCCACTCGCATTCAATGACTCCCAGGTTGTCTGTCTATATCATTGAAGCAGTCCCATGCAGCGTTTTCCAGTGTACGATCTAAACTCTAGAACCTTTCTGAACCACTGCCCATCCGTTTTACGAGCTGTGTGCCTAGAACGCATTCACATAGCTTTCTAGGCACACAGCTCGTAGAGACATGTAGTTGATTATGGCAACACTAGCCCGTCATGCTTGTTGGCAGATTATTATTATGCTTATAGGGGATATAACAATGTTATAGTCTTTTAGTGGCAAGCCCAAGTTAAGCACTACATGGAAAAGAAGAACTTCTGTTGGCATGGTCAGATTAGTACAGAGGGGTGAAGTCCTAAACAAGTCAACTTCAAAGGTAAGATCTTATCTAAATTGTGGCTTCAATATCAATAAATGGAACGAGAGAGAGAGAAAATATTTGCAAAATTGCTTCTATACCCTCTATAAAAAGCAACACTTATGTTGATGTGTTTTATCAGAACTTTTTGTGCTGACAGCATACAAATACTTCTTGATGGAATTTAACCACAATCTCATTATAGGGATAATTGTTATTACAAATTATAGTTACACATAACGCCATTCTCCTGCCCTTATCGCATGGTATTTACTCATTAATTATAAATATGTCACAACTATAATGTATTACAAAGCTCAACTATGCAACATTGTTAAAGTTAGTTATATTTTATATCATTATAAATTCCATAAAACCTGACATGCAAGTACTTGATAAGTTTTATCAGTCATTGCCATTTTCTTTTCGAACAATACGAAACTATAGTAATAAGTAAATAAATTCATGTTATTCTGTATCTCGCTCGCAAGAAAGCTCCGTTGACGAAAATAGAGCAGCATTCAACCTATTATTTAATTGATTGTTAACATATTGTTTCCTTAAATAGAATTGTACTAAATTTCTCCCATAAAATATTGTTTTATGGATTCATCAAAGTAGGCGCTTTACATCGATTGACATTTTTGGAGGCAAAAGCTAAATTCATTATCTATTAATTAACCAATTTGAGTCACATGATATACTCACCATCCATAAGAGTCAACAGTTGAGACACAATCCTACGCTCCACTTCTCCGTGAGTTTTCTCCCTCTTGGGCGCGATGGCATCCAACTCATCAATGAAGATGATAGCAGGAGAGTTCTTATCGGCCTCTTCGAACGCCTTGCGCAAATTCGACTCGGATTCACCGGCCAGCTTAGACATGATCTCAGGTCCGTTGATCAAGAAGAAGAAGGCGCCTGTTGGAAAAGGAATTCGTTATCAATCTTCATGATTGTTATCGTAGCGTTCACTGGTTAAGTCTTAAGATCCTGGTGAATAGTGTAATATTAGATAATGAATGGAATGGTTCAAACTCATTATTTTTTTAAAGATTAATACATAATCACTTTACTACAAATAATTACTTAGTTTCATTAGTTCGATATTACAATTTGTTCAATCCCCACATGGTACTAACATTTGTCTGATCTACAGATACTAGTTTCGTGTACACACCTAGGTTTGTGCATGTGAAATTTGTCTGTAAACTGTACCCACGACTCAGGAGAAATGTTAGTGTGGGGCTTCACAAAAAAGAACTTTAGTATATCCCTCAATACTTTATCAAAATTAATGATTGAGACATCGTTTTGAAGATTTTGTTCCCCATAATGAAAAATAATATAATATACACCATTCGGTAACGGATCACAATACTGTACGGTAAATTCGCACTGGTGAACTAGTTATATATATTAGTCACGCGTAAACCTAAAACATAAAAAAATCTAATTTATATGTTGACTTTAATTTATTATTTTAATTAACTTTACAAATTGTAATAATACTTTATTATACTGACATGTTGACATTTAAAGTGAATTATTCAACATTGAAATCTATATTTATGATGATATAAATTATTTAGTTAAATATAACGACTTCGATGTACATTCTTAATATTTTCTTAATCTTTTGGCATTATAAAATTTATACAAAATTGTTAATGTGTGAGCATCATATAGGCATTAAGAGCGCGGCGGAGGTAAAAATAAATGCCCATAACAAACGCAATATCAAAATCATTTCTAATTCAAACATATTTGTACCATATTGTGCTTATTATTCGGATTCATGTACACCCAGACTACCCATTATCTCTTTCCTATTTCGCAAATCCATCCAAAGGTTATCTGGAAGAGATTGGCGTGTGTGATAAAACCGCCCATTGTGCATTGCCTATTGTGAACTATTGTTATTGTCGATTCAGCCGAAAAATATGGATTTTTGCCTGCTCTTCTCCATAGGATCAACTAATTGGAACCATGCAACTTGAATGATGACGTTTCATAATTGGTTTATTTGAAATAAAAAAAAATTGAATTTTAGTTATTAATATTTTAAAAATAATGTAACAACATTTAACTTTTTTTAAATACTATTCACGATTTTGCATCAATTCTAATATATCCTTTGGAATGGAATTATAAAGTTGTGATCCCGCATATCTTATATTTTTTGTCTGTAATTAGTTCTAGGCTTTGGTAAAAATAAGGATGTGTGCTTATCTCATCACGGGCTGTGCCAATAGATGGAGAAAACTGACTCCCAAGACACAGGTCTTTCCGCCTAGGTTGGGGTTTGACGTTTAAGGATGGATAACTTTACTAGCGAATTGTAAATTGTTTTAGAGACTTTTAAAGAAACACATCCAACATTTCTATGCAATGACTATAAACACCCATAAGACTCGATATTTATGAGCATTTTTGATCGATGTGAGGTTTCCACGTTTCTCCCTTGGATGTCGTAAAAGTCGACTAAGGGATTCTAAACCAGAGGGATGGGCAGCAGCGTCCCTTCTGTGGTACAATAGCCATACTGCGCTCACCAACCCGCCCGCCAAGAGTGGTGAGTATTGGCAAATACCTGTGGGGTAAT
The DNA here is from genome assembly GCA_947459985.1 of Diloba caeruleocephala. Classification (NCBI taxonomy): domain Eukaryota; kingdom Metazoa; phylum Arthropoda; class Insecta; order Lepidoptera; family Noctuidae; genus Diloba; species Diloba caeruleocephala. The sequence goes on along the minus strand of OX381621.1, from coordinate 6,587,240 downwards.
GACGAAACAATTGTGGAAATCTATGTGGGAGGCTATGTTCAGCAGTGGACGTATAAATGGCTGATATGATGATGATGAATATTGCCACGTTAGTTTCTAGAACTAGGGAGTTGTAAGGCGCAAAGACTAAGATAGAATATATAAGACAGAATATGCCCAGGGATACCCAGCATGGTTACTGTGGGATTATCTCCCCCAAGATTGTTTCTTGCAAGACGCGAGAGTCGAGAAGCCGACGTGAAAGACTTTCACGACTGGTAATCTAGTTTAGATGACGTTAAGACGAATAGAGTGAATTTACTTCTACAACTAAAACATATAACTTACCAGTTTCGTTAGCCACAGCGCGAGCGATGAGCGTCTTGCCGGTACCGGGGGGCCCGTACATAAGGATACCGCGTGGAGGCTTGACTCCGATAGCCTTGAAGAGAGACGGGTGACGCAGAGGCAGCTCCACCATCTCCTTGATCTGAGCCAACTGCTTGCGGCAGCCGCCGATATCGTCGTAGCCGACTGCATTCAGAGCTTCTTCTTCTTCCTGTTAAAGTCAGAATGTTGATGATGATAATCAGGCTCACTAAATGAGGTCAGTTAACATAATTATCTGGTATTTAAAAAGGTTTATCGTCGCTATCATTTCGCATGTAAAAACATTGTTTTCAGTAGACACAAAATAGACATTCTTGTAAAGATTGTGCAAGTACTCAAAAATATCTTAATTGATGAGATTTAAAGCATCTATTCAATTTTTACCAAAAATTTCCAAACGGTTAATAAAAAATGAACAAAACGTATACGACTTTTTGAAACGACAGCGACGTTGTGTATGGGTCCCATATGCAGTAGCCCTTTACAGAATTTTAATCTATAATAAGAAGGATGTTTAAATTCAAGCAGTGAGTAATAAGAAAATGTTACAACTTGCAATAATATCATCATCATCATGCATCATCATGGATCATCATCATCATCATCGTTTCAGCCGAAAAACGTCCACTGCTGGACAGAAGACTCCCTAGATTACCACAACAACCAATGTGTGTGTTGTGTACTCATTGGGGGGGTTTTCTATAATCGCCTTGGCAGATGGGTCGGCGATCGCAGTTGATATAGTACTCGAAAGATGCTGCTGCCCAACCTCCGGCTAATCCCAGTCTCTTTTTATATTCATCATCATCATCATTTCGGCCGAATGAAGTCCACTGCTGGACACAGGCCTCCTCCAAAGATCACCACAACGACCGATATGGGTGTGTTGTGGGCTCATTGGGGGTATTTGCCATAATCGCCACGATTGGCAGACAGGTTGGCGATCGCAGTTGAGTTGTCAATGTACTCGAAGAACGCTGCTGCCCATCCTCCGGCTAATCCCTTAGTCGACTTTTTCGACACCCACGGGAGGAGATAGGGTGGTGGTATTCTGAGCCGGCATTTTATATTGATAATAGTTTTTTGATAAAATACCGCAAATAACATTGCAATTTCTCTCAATTTAAAATTATGCATAAACCTAACATGTAATATGTATGTTTTAAAACGTTGCGCCTCACTAAGATTTCTCCTGTGTAGTTTATAGACATACATTAAAACATGCACAAACACTCAGACTCGAAACAACTATCTGTAGATCATACAAATATATGACAGCACGGTTGGTGCAGTGGCTGCTGCGCTCCGGGTTCGTGGGTTCGATTCCCGTAAGGAACAAATATATTTATGATCTGCAGGTAGTTGTTCCGGGTCTGGTTGTATTGTATGTGGAATACATGTCCGTAAACGCACCCACGACACAGGAGAAATCCTAGTGTGGGGCAACTTAAAAATACAAATATTTGTTCCGTGCGGGGATGGAACCCGCGACACGTTGCACGTACCGTTGTTGCAAATTAATATGGAGTTGAAACCAAAAGATTCTTCACAAGTATGAGCATTAAAGTTCCCAAAAATCAGTAGTAAACTGCTTTTAAGTCTTTGCGTAACATAAACAAAATGGCGGCGATAATGAACACACTTTAGTGCACCTAAAAATACCTAACTAATTGAAAATTCTATGTCGATTTCCTAGAGATTGTGAGACTAACTGTTGCACGCAAACCACTCTCCGAGATTAAAAAACCGTGTTAGGCACCACTGATAAGGAGTAATACGTTACATATTGGGTAATCTATTTAGTTCAATCTTTTTCCGAATAGTGTAAAAAGTTATACAGGAACGTTTACAAATGTCCGGTAGCTATTTATATATATATAATATGCAAATAGTTATTTGTCTTGCACCCAATCAAAGTCCACAGTTTTAGGGCCAAACTATACCCTATTTTTTTCTATCAGCGACCAGCGATTTTGCGGCTGCAGCGAATATTGGCGATGTTTTTAAATAACGCGTTTTAGCGATTCTATCGATGCTACATCGGCTGGTGGAGGACTGAAGCGAGGGGAAGAGCGGGCGGGGTATTAGCACGTTCTCAAGATTTCACCATTTCGTTTTAATTGACCGTAGATATTTATTTGATTTTTGGTTGATACTGTGTGCGTCCTATATCGTGCGGTGTTAAATAAAAAATTATTCAAAACAGAAAACAATAATAGTTCCTTTTGATAGACAGCACCCATATAAGCACACCCTTCACTGCTTCCCAGTGGGTAAGCCGGAAAGATGAAACGGCGCAACAAACTCCCCCAGCAACACGTCAGTTTGTCATATACAAATTTTAATATATGTGCTTTATAAACAAAAGAACAAAGAGGTTGGTTACCGGTGGTAACTTTGTCATAGCTACATGTCCGCTAGCACACATATTACGCAACGCAATCGAACTAAGATAATGAACTATACTTACAAACATAGATATAAGAAATATAGTATATATGCAACCAATTAATTAAATTAAATCTAAAGGCTTGCATATATGCTAAAACACGCAATTTTGATGCCACGCTCAGCCGCAAAATCACCGATCGCCGATGCTAAAAGTACCATTGTGTGATTAGCCCTTACTTCACATTGAGTATGTATTCAATTTCTTGTCAATAAAGTCTCACGTGGTACTTCCTCCCGGGCGTTATTTAGGCTTGGAATCTAGTAGATCCTTGTCAGTCAGTCAAAGTGAAGATGGCATGCAAATAAGGTTGATTACAAAACTAACCTCGCGTTTAATCGGATCTCCTTCACAGTGTATGACAGTGTCGGGTGCGACGATGCAGTAAGGTGAAGGGTCAGTCTCCACCACCTTGAATTCGACGGCGCGCATGCCTCCGCGCACCATAAAGGTGTCATCACGGTGGATTGGTCGGTATGCTTCCATGAAGTATGGCTTCAGGTATACCTCAAACAGGTTGCTATAAAAACGATATAAATTTTATTTTCTATAAATTAAAAATAATTGAAATTATGATATCATCATTTTAGCCGAACAAAATCCGCTGCTGGACTCCCCAAAGATCGTCATATCGATCGGTCTGGGTGTGCTCATTGAGGGGTTCTGCCATAATCGTCACGCTTGGTTGGCGGGTTGGCGATCGCAGTTGACTTGTTAATGTACACAAAGGACGCTGCTACCCATCATCCGGCTAATCCCATAGTCGCATTTTACGGCACCCACGGGATGTGATAGGATAATGAAACCCTTACATAGTCAATTATGGTATTTGTTGACAATTAGCAAGTCTGAGTAATATTTATCTTAACATGAAACAAATTAACCTATTATAACTTATAAATTCAAAGAAACCATCATAGTGCATAAACATTGATCATGGCTTAAACATAAGTGGCTGATCCTGGCTTACAAAGTATACTGTCGAAGCTTCCAGAACTATACAAGAAATTAGCTTTACATAGAATGAACTTACCCAGTCAACCCTTCAACAGAATCGTCAATGGGCAATATATGCACACGTTTCCCGTACTTAACGGACGGGCAAGGCGCGATGGACACGACATCGGACAGCCGAACGCGCAAGTTGTTGCGGACCACGCGATTCATGCGGATCTTCTCGTCGGGGCAGTTGTCGTCTGAGAGGACGATGCATACGGTCTCCTTGCGGCGCTTGCCCTTGAGGAGCACGGTGTCGCCACGGAATAGTTGGAGCTGCTCCATTTTTGCCTGCAGATAAATAATTGAGTTGCTTGTATTACGTTTCTACTATTGCTATAATAATCAGTGTTAGGTGTCTGTTCTATGTTCAAGTATTATGTAAGAAGGTTTAGGGGGGCGGAGTTAATTTTTCTTGCTTTTATGACAAAATTAGGGGGGGCGGGGGGGAACTATATATAAGTTTTACGTAAGATAAAAATATAAATAATAATAATACATGAATAAACTATTTTTTATTATGGTTGTACCAAATTTCTTTGCATATTTCTTATTAGAAATAAACTGGTGTTCCAAGATGGGACACATACAGATTTTTTCATTACGAACAATTTGGAGCTTTCAACCTTATTGCATATGAGTGTTCATGGAACAAATCTAGCAAAAGGGTCCATGTTAAAGTTTGTGACCGTACGAAAGGGTTTTCTTTCCACAAACCCGCTACCGCTCGCGTCAGGCAGCAACAAAGCGGAAAGTATAGCTAACCCATGTAATACCCAAATTTGTCTCAATCGCAAAATGAGTTAAATGTGAGACTTATTATACAAGAAGTAAAAACGTTTTATACAATACAGAAAAAGTACTTAATAATCTTATGTTATCCTAAAATCTTTAGGCTTCTTCTTTCGACTCTGTTATTTTCTTTTAGAAATACAGATAATAGTAATACTCGTAACCTCGTCAGAATCTATTTTGATACTGATCATACGGCGCTCGTACGTGCCTGTTCCGTTTGCGCCCATTACACGTTTAAACGCGCACGCTCGGGACGCGCTAGTGTGGGGGAAGCCTAACTCTACTAAGTACGTAGTTTTAAAATATACCAACGTTCAATAGGGGAACCCCAGACATGTATACTCTACAATACTAAGTAAGTAGTTTTAAAATGTACCAACGTTCAATCAGGGAAACCCAGTCATATGTATACTCTCTCTCTAAATTACTAAGTAGTTTTAAAATGTACCGTTGTTCAATTCGATACGTCCATTGTCAAATGTTATGAAATAGTTGTCTATGGACAGTTTTAGACTTTCAGCGATATAAAAATGGTTTTGTAATTGTAAAAGAGGATTTTTTCATTTTCTAAGAAATCTGCTCACATGTTGCTCAAATTTAAAGTTTTTTTATGTATTGCTGTTCGCATATATCTCTAGGGAGATGTGGATGCTCAATCGGACAATTGGGGAAGCGAAAATAGCCTCCAGCCTGGACCTTTTTATTGTGAATTTTGTTATAAAACCAATCGCTGCAGCAATACTTATTACAGATAAAACCTATCTTCGATTCTTCGATATTGGGTATCTATATTCTATACTATAATTAAATTCGTTATAACGTTTAATTCGTTTAACTCGTTATGTAAGGATAATAATAACAATGATTTTCCTTTCATCATATTTACAAAACACGTCCACTAGCTGAACATAAACGACCGATTAAGTACATGACGTGTGTCGTAATTTTGGGGGAATTTGCCAAAACTCACCACACTTGCTGGGTGGGTTTGTGCGGGTGAGCGCAGAATGGCTGCTGTTCCCTAAAAGGGATGCTGCTGTCCATTCCTCTGGTTTAAAGTCCCTCAATCGCTTTTAACGACATCCATAGGAGATGGGAGTGATGGTCTATTGTTGTGTATCTGTACACCACAGTTTGACACTTTGTTTATTTTATATTCCGTTAACTTTAAAATATGAAATTCCTCTTTATGTTATAGTTTCAGAAACAAGATTGATAATATTTCTGTTCTAAAATTTTCGCAATAACCATAAAACATTCCATTAACTGGTTACCATTGAAAGAAAAAAAAAAAAAATTCAACCCAATAACAGATTTTTGTGAGAGATATCATTAAATTTTCTCTGCACTGCTGGTCTTTTGATAGGATGTTAGGCAAAAAAGTAAAATCACGGACAGTTATAAATGTATTGTAAATATTAATAGATGCATTTATATATTTATAGTCATTATAAATACACAAAAGTTACAAATATACAAGTAACAGTAAGAAGGAATATCGAAATAGGACATTAGGACGTTTGCTATTGTATTTTTATTTTGTACTAGCTGGGAACCGCGGTTTCACTCGCCATTAATTTAAAATAAATGCGATTATTTACATATAATAATTTAGAGTACTTCGGCACAGACACTTAACATAGAGTATGTATTGGATTTCTAAGGCTTTAATTTTTTTGTGTGGAATCCTAATTTGTTTCTAAAATAAAAGTAGCCAAGTTATTCCATATAACGTCATTTCGGAGATTAGCGGGAACAAACAGACAGACACACAAAAAACATTAAAAACAAAATAAACTTTGTTGTAGGAACCATATATACTTTCATATGCATTTAGTGAAAAGCTGTTATTTTGACTTTACAAACAGACACTTTAATTTTATTTATTTGTATAGATTTTACATTGGTGGCAATGGGTGCTCATAGCCCATTACATTTACTGATCCGTAAACGATCAGTCTGGTTAAGCAAGTCTCGACGCGATCAGTCTATGGATGGGTGACCGCGTAGTGTCTCCGCGCTTCGGAGTGCACATAGAATCGTCGGTCTCGGCTATTGTCATTAGATGGCAGTCGGTAAGCTAAGTCGGGGAGGCTTTCGGGCGGCTTGAACAACTTTTACACAATGTTGGCCACTAACCAATAAATATTTCTGTCTTTATTTGTTCTTGCAAAAAGTTATATTCTATTTTACAGTAATACAGACTGTGAGCTTGTTTTGTCTTATCCATATCTTTGTGTGTATATTATGCCATGTTTTGAGTGTTCGAAAATAGTTACCATAATACTAAAAGAACAATAAAAACCACAATAAAATAATTCAATTTAAAGAATTGAGATCATCAATGTCGGGCCCTAAACTCAGTAGCACGGGGAGGCGCCAAGTCGGGGCGAACAGCCAGTAACTAGTGAGATAACAGGTACGACGGTCTGAGCCGCGAATCCTGGTGGTGGAATGAAAGGAACGACTGGTGCAGCCCAGTGCAGAGTACGCCGCGATAACGGCGGTCATGGCGGAATGGCTGGAGAGGCTGCATGGCGTCCTCACCTTCCGGATGACGCAGCTACTTTCGAACCATGGTGTTTCGGTAAGTACTTGTGTCAAGTAAGCCGAGAAAAGACGCTCGTTTGTCATCACTGCGGAGACACAGCATAGCACATTTTGGAGGCCTGTCTACCTTGGGCGACGGAGGTTGTTGTGGCGATATTTGACGGAAGCCTATGTCCAACAACATTTTTTAGTTGAAACAATGAACCAGGTACAATCTTTGGGGGAGGCAAATGTTCAGCAACATGTTTCAGTTGAAACAATGAACCAGGCACAATCTTTGGTTTGTATAGAAATGCTAGTAAAGGGCAAGGCTAGTAAAGCAGTAATAAACTGTGTCTCAGGTTCTTCTCAACTGACTAAATTCAAATTAAACATAACATAGTTCATAATTTAGGATATAGGTACAAATACAACAGTGACAGTCCAATTAAAATTTCATCAGCCAGTCTCACATGTTGAAGTAACAAAGAGGTTTCCAATACATATAGTCCTTCCTCTATTTTCATTGTAGTATAGACAATAAGAAAGCCTAATTACCATAGGTAGATTAATCAATTCCAACATGCCTTTGGAATGACAAGTTGGAAAACAAAACAATCATTATTATCTCGCGGATAAACTAAATTTTTGATTAGTTTATTATTTTTATAATATTTTGTATTGTTCAATGAGTTCATATAAAGTTTAAACATTAACCTCACTACAAAAAACATAATACTAATTTAGTTGAAATATGTTTTGACCTTAGCCTGCCCTCAGGTATATAAAATTAGTTGAAAATGCTATGTGCGCCATGATGTTGTTGAATATACAAGAAAAAAATTATGTTTGTAGCAATGAGTCTGGCATATATGGCTATTGGCACAGACTTCCCTAAGTATTTTATCTTACAGAAATGATAACTTTGTAATACCAACTAAACTGATATCTTATTACTATGTGCAGTTTTACAAAAATATGTCTAATGTAAAAGCAACAATATTCATTTTTTTTAAACTAAACCTTTGTTAGTTCTCAAGGACTTGAGAGTTTTTAAATTGGACTTTTTAAACTTTCCTGACATAAAGTCACATCTGTAAACTGAAAGCAACCACACCAGACATGTTATGATTCACGCTTTACTGTTGGGATTCTTTTATATGTTCCACAGGGTAGTAAGTTATTTGTTATACATACAAAAAATATTAGGCTGATGAAGCGAGATTGTGAATTGTACAAACATGAACTAGTATGTTTTCTACCAATTTTTTTTTACAAATACATTGCTCTCAAATACCAACATTGCTGAAGTACCAACAGCTTCATGGTATAATAACGCTTTTAGCTTGTCATAAAAATAGATGCAATTCAAAAATTCTAACCAAGATACTGAATGTTGTATGACATCAACTTGCATGATAGTGACAAAGCATATTTATGTTAACAATTACAATTGGTAAAACAAAATGGGTAAAACCTATGTAAATTTCGCCGCAGGATAAAGACAAAGGGCTCAGACCTGTGATAGCGCGACCACAGAGTTGTCATCGCTGACCGCCTCCTCCACGATGAGGCGGTTTGGTCTGTCCTTGCGGCGCAGGATCGCGGTCGATAAATCATCAGGATTACTGCCAAAGAAGAAAAAATATTAAACAACCTAGAAATTTTTATGACATATCAACCCCAAGCTATATCGTATTTAAATATATATCTAATAAGATTTAAATTAAAATATAATACTACTCGGTGCTGAACTAGCAAAATTTGATAACCATGGGTCGGTTTGTAACTCACGACATGATGACAAGCCAATTTTTGAAGATTCGTTAGCAATTTACCGCATCGATTACTTACGAAACAATACATAAAAAGATGCCGTGTATTAATTTAACGAACAATTATATACTTACCCTTTACTATCTGCCATTTTATTTAGGTAAAATTCAAATTACAATTTGTAAATTTACTAATTTTTCAGAACACCGAATGAACAATCACTCTACCACTTCTATACGTGCGTGACGTTGCCGTATTTCATTTGTTCGTCGATGATCTACGGTGTTGCCAGTATATACTTGTAGTTTATGGAAAACTAGTTTGTTTTCGCAAGCTTTTGGAAATTACGGTTTTCGAATTTTATATGCTATGTCAGTGCTTAATCTAAAATATTAAAATTATTTTGACATTCTCGTATAAGTTTCGAGTTATATCGTTTACCAAATTATTAGACAGTTGCAGTGTTCCTGAGCGACATCCACTGGACAATCTAATTCATTTCAGAATATAATTTCGTTTTGTCGGAATTCAGGTGGAGTTGAGTTTACCGAAGAATAGCCGAATAGGTTAGATTACGTAAATTTTGGGTTGATTTATATGTCTGTTGATTATAATAAATTGATATTAGGCTTTTGTTTGCAATATTTTACCTATAACACTTACATTATGATATGTATATTGTTTGTATAACAGATAAAACCAAAGATATTGGAAGAAAGGAGATAATATCTCGTCGTCGTTACAGATTTAAATAAGTTATTTTATCTGTAACGACGCTTCGGCTTGTCACCTTAGCACAGAATAATATTACTCTCTGAGCGTCTCTGAGTCGCGGTGTCTCTGCACCTTTATTCATCCCACAGAGCACATCATATATTACGGAAAGTCATGAGTCATCCTGCGACCACGAACTCTGCAAATCGTTCAAAAAATCGGGAAAAAGAAATCTATAATATACGCGATGTAATGTGTTTTATTATATAGTGTAATAATCCCAAAAACCTGAGACATTACCAAATGTAACTTAATAAAGAAAACATCTATTTTTAATTTATTATTTTTATAGACAAATACAACAAAATTCTTGCAGTTACATAATATGGTATTATGTTTCCTTCCTTGATAAAGTTATTATTTTCGCCTCGGTTTTTGGTAGAATAAAAAGTATTTTATTTGATACCGGTCTTTTGTTCTTTAATTATCTACTTTTCATATTATTTTGTTCTGTCTTCTGTCAATTATACCTTTCAAGTTTTAAGTAGCCAAAATTAATTAAAACTTGGCATAATCGTATTGGGCCTAGACTCAACGGAATAAGGCCAAAAAAATGAGAATTAAAACAAACAAGAAAAACTCGAATTGAACCGTTCGTCACCAACATAATTTTGTAGTCTTTTCATTTTTGAGAAATATTAAATTTAAAGATTGAATAATCTGAACACCGTACAGCGTTGCCTTATACTTGACATTGACGAAATCGTGGAAGATACTGTTTAGAAGCCATAATCTAAGAGAAGAAGAAGGAGAATAAAACAAAAAATATAAGTTTTATCTAAGCTTTTATTTAACCATGCATATTTCTACATCTGTTTTGGCAATTTATCGATGAACAACACAGCACTCAAAGTTTCACTTACGCGATCGAATCTCAACTGATGTTATAAAACGGCCATTTTTCCTTACATACTCGAATATTCGGCTACACATCAGGCTATACAGAACATATTTAGTTTAAGCGCGCGGCACACACTACCATGCGGTGCTCTATCCATAATATACATGTAGATACGAATCATTTACGTATATATTTTATAAGAAAGTTTAGCTCTTGTAATACATTTTTTTTGATTTGCGCTGCGGCTGAGCGCCTAAATCTATTATTATTTGTTACTAGCTGGGACTCGCGGTTTCACCCACATTTAATTTAAAAGAAATTTAGAGTACTTCGACATAGAATATATATGTTGGATTTCAAGGGTTTTATTGTTTTCGCGCGGAACCCTAAATATTTTTCTAAAATAAAAGTAGCCTAAGTTATTCCTTATAACGTCAGCTACCTGCCAGTGAAAGTCCCGTCAAAATCGGTCCAGCCGTTTCGGAGATTACCCGGAACAAACAGACAGACAGACAGACAAAAAATGTAAAATTTGTGTTTTTGTTATAGGTACCGTATATACTTTTATATGCATTTAGTAAAAAGCTGTTATTTTGACATTACAAACAGACACCTCAATTTTATTTATTTGTATAGATGAATGAATGTAAATTTATAGAATTGGCAAAAACGATGACTATTAAGGAAATGTCGCAAAAGTCTATAGGAGTAAAATTATATGCGAAAGGGCCGATTCCGCACGGAGAAGGACGAGACGGCGCTGGGGTAACAACAACCCAAGCGCCCAAGTCCAACACGCCTGAGCCCCCTGCTGTCGTTACATGCCTCGGGGGTCGCGGGCGCGCAGAGTGGGGAGTCGGCGTGCTCACACCGAGCGACCCTCGGGAAGACGGTGGCGCGCACGTGGTCACGTGCTGCCGTGTGCGTAGCACAACGTACAGCGAGGCTTGGGGAGATCCTTCACAATCCCAAACGCTGGCCTAGTGTAGGTAGGCGGACTACACACACCATTGAGAACATTATTCGAGCCCACTCAGGTGTGCAGGTTTCCTCACGATGTTTTCCTTCACCATTAACGCAAATGATAATCAAATTCTGATCTGCACATGAATCCGAAAAGTCACGAGGTGCTTACAGGGATAGAACACAGACCCTCCTCTGTAGAAGGCAAGGGTTCAACTATTAGGCTATCGCTGTTAAATATATTAAATATTATAAGTGCCAATGTGTTTCTGTCTGTCTGTTTGTTACGTTCTCACGGCTAAGCCCTGAACCGATTTTAATGCATTTTGTGTGAGAAAGCTTGAATCCTGGGGAAGAATGTAGGCATAATTACCATCCCCTAAAGAGGTTAAATGGGGTGTTGAAGTTTGTATGGGAAATTCTTAATTCTAAGCGAAGTCGCGGACAAAGCGCTAGTTATTGAATAAATACTTAATTAATGAAGTTACAACAACTCAACTGTGATCGCCAACCCGCCTGCCAAGCGTGGCTATTATGGCAAAACTCCCCAATGAGCACACAACAAGCCCAGACCGGTCGTTATGGCGATCTTTAGGGAGGCTTGTGTCTGTCGCAGTGGACTTTATTTGGCTGAAACGACGAGACAAAACAGATAGCTAAGGATCTAGATAGAAAGTGTTATGAGCATCATATACAGGCGATTAACTTTTATGAAGTTTTATGTGTGTTAGAGTAAGATAAGACCTGCATTGCGTAATCACGTCGGAGCAATGTGTCGGCGTGTTTTTGTACAGACATCGGAAGCTTGGGAACATATTCCCAATGGAAATATCATAATAATATTAAAACATTTGTCTATCTGTAAAATATATCTGTTTGATACAATTATACAGCCCGACTACTGAACTGATTAGGGATAGCTTGGACCCAAAGCTAAAAGCCTATTGACATATAAGCGATATTCACTACCACTGTGGGTGGCGAAAATACCGAGCGGTATTCGGCTGGGTAGGTATTTGTATTCTGGGTAGGTATTTAGGTACCGCTCGGAAATTTTTGCTATCCACAGCGGTATCGTCGAAGATTGCTTATATCTGAATCGTCCTTTATGTATGTTGCCCAAGCTAGTCACTCATTGAATTTATAAACATATCTTCGAAATTACCTAATAGGAAACTAAATCAGTCGAAGAAAGTCTAAATTGAATTAACTATCCAAAATAGTTTAATTCACAAAGCAGTATAGAAAATTGCCTCATTATTTAACGCTTGAAATGTTGAGATAAAATAACTAACAACATCTAAATACACCTACATATTTACCTTAGGACCCAATCATAATTAAAAATCGAAACGAACATAATAACACGGTTGAACTTAATGTGAGCATTTAAAAAAATACAAATGAAAAAATATAGCAAATCATATTCATCTAGTGACACTCTTTATAAAATCAAGTATGGCGAATAAAACTTGACTACTAATAGGTATAAGAAATATCTTCACGCTTTTATGTAGTATACGGCCGAATACTGAAACGGCACTTAATATTTTGACCCGCTTTAACTATTCGAGAAAACCCGTTTCGGTAGGAGACCGGCCGGATTAAATAGTTAAAGCGGCACTTAATATTAAGTGGCGTTTCAATATTCGGCCGTTAGTTAGATAATTGTGTTTATGACTTCCAAAAGACAGACCGTAAGCTGAATCAACTTAAAAAAAATGTTAGTATTGACAACCAAATAATACTATGTAACAAGAGCAGTGATAGCGTAGTGGTTGAACGTTTCACTTCCATACTCGAGAGTCTGACTTCGATTCCCGGCCGCACCTCTAACTTTTTCTTCAAAAACCTGCGTCTGTGTGCGTAAAGAAACAAATGTTGTGATTGGCCAATGCCACGATAGGCAGTCCCTTTCGTACTATTTTGTGCATCACATATAGCATAGTTTTGGTTATATAGGGTGTCGAGCTTGACGTGTAGTCGTGTGTACGAGGATTGTTTTGTTGACTATATTTTCTATTCTATTCTATTGTGTGGCTCTCACGGCCTCAGCATCAGCCGAACGCACTTCGACCCTGTTGGATCCATTGTGCAGCCCAAAGCCCTCCACTACTCATCTGCGGGCAAATCAAGAAGTCCCTGTAGGTACTTCGTAATCATACCTGCTTGGAGCCGCGCAAAATCATCAGGCAATAGATAAGCTATTGATATAGATGTTTTGCCCTACGTCTTCCCAGAGCGTCACAGCTGCAAAATGTGCTGCATTGACTCTTGATTGTCCATACAGAATCTGCATGTATCCGTTGTGCTAAGCTTCATCCTATGGAGGTGCTCCTTGGTGTCGAAGTGTCCTGTCATTGCGATATTTTACTTAAGTTTATTTTTAGAGCTCCAGAGGGAGGACCCGCCTTACAATGCATGCCATGTCAAAGAATAATGAAGCAATTGCCGTGGTGACGCCACTATTAGTACAATCATTGCAGAGTCCACATGCCGCATCTTAACAATCTCGTGCGATAAGTCAAAATACTTAATAAAAATAATTTGTTTATGCTTCTCAGCTTTCACCGGATGTGACGGTGACATGCCCGACACACTATGTATTATATTTATAAAAATGAAAATATAAAGTATACGAAAATGTTGAGGTTGAAAAGGTTGAATCCACTGGGGTCCTAGCGGGATAATAATGAAAATTAAATTTAAGTAAAATGCGTAATGAAAATCAAGTATATTTTTATACAGATAAAATCTGATGAAAAAGTACTGTGCAGTCTAGGTGCAAACTCTTTGACTTTTCACTATCATTCGGAATTATCCCGAAGTATTTCGGAATTGCACATATTATTGAGTTTAAGCCACCGTGTCCACCGTGTGATGCCGGCTAAGAATAGCACCACCACATCTCATTTCGTGGATATCGTAATAGGCGACTATGAGATTAGCCGCAGGATGGGAAGCAGCGTTCTTCGCGTATTTACATTTACAAACTAACTGCGATCGCCAAACCAAATGCCAATAGCGGCAATTATGGGAAACCTCCTTTTTTTATTGATGTCCAGTGGAAATTCTACATGGAACTTCCTTCACCCCGGGGAAGGGTGAAGGGGTATGCCGGACTCCTACCGGCTAAAACCACTGGAGCGGTCATCTTCGGCACCGAAGGGGGGCTCCAGGTCCTCGTAAGATCACACTAGAGCCGCCCATTGGTGCCACGCCTTTAGGCACATCTTGGAAGGGATGACTGTAAAGCGGTCACCCACTCTAGCGGAGGGAAGGCGACTGTAAAAAGGTCGCCCCCCCAGGCACTTCTGGGGGGGGATTGTAAAGGATCCCCCCAAACCTCGCTTTGCGCTGTGCTGCGCACACGGCGGCACGTGACCACGTGCGCGCCACCGTCTTCCCGGGGATGGGAAACTTCCTAATTAACATACCATCATAAACCCAGAACGGTCGTTGTGGCGATCTATGGAGAGGCCCCAGCAGAGGATGATTTTCAGTTTAACTGATTTTGCAGTAAAAATACTAGCATGTTTTGAAATCCAACAGAATCCATTGATATTTTAGAAAGTAATTGATATAAAGCACTAGGCTGTATACTGGGTTAGTAGGAAAGGGTGTGCTAAGCCGTGGCCAATTTAAGGTGTGACACCTTAAATTGGCCACGGCATGTTTCACAGTCAATGCCTCATCTTATAACACGTTTTTTTTTATACAAAAGAAAAATAATGTTTTGTTGTTTAAAAAGCAGCCCTGTTTACAACAATTCTAAAAATAGCGTCGCTCGCGATTGCAGTTACCTAGCGCATACGCGTTAAAATACAGAGCTGCCGATACACGCGCTACCGGAATTCTACCTAATTATGACAATACCTCTTTTAATTCACGACTTCCAGTCGAATGACTCATATGGCAATCAGTTAAGGTTTACATTGCAATGATTCACGCTCATGCCACGAACAACTGTATGTATTTTGATTATTATCTAGGAACTTACCCATTTCTGATGATGAATAAATGATGTTCGTCTCTTCCAAGTGTCAACAGACATCACTTATGTAGTCCTTCATTTTAGATTGAAACACTACGACCACTCAATTGCCAAGGTATTATTTTATTTACGTAGGTACCTACTACCACACCAACACTGTATTATGACGCACGAAATGTATGAGCGCTTAATAAGTCAGTCACTCAGCCTACTAGTAGGTACCTAATTAAGGTTAGGTAGGTTATTATTGACGCCTTATCTCCACGGGCCACCAAAGGAAGGGCTCAATGTGCCGATGAGCATGCATAAGATACCGATTACCATGGGATAATGTAATCCCGGAGGGCAGATTAAAGCAGCTGCCTGAATTATTCCCCACTTATGATACAAAAAATAAAATATCTGGAGATCTATCAAGAATCCTACAGAACGCAGGGCTGCTTGTGGCGAGCTGAATGTGAGTGGAGACACTGCTTACCGAAATGCTTACAGAGAGTCAGTCAGGGTCTCGTCTCCGGCTTGCCTTTATTGGTCCGTTGGGGTACCCATGAGTGCCCGCAGGATTTACAACTTGCCAGGCTTGCCTGATTTGTGGCCGATGAGGGGGCTGCATGGGGGTGGAAGTGTCTAATGGCGTAATAACGGGGAAACCCGTCTTCTAGATGCGCGGTGGTGAAACCAGTGTCGCATCTCTAGACACCCCGAGCCACTCACAGAAGTGTTGCTCCTTGTCACCCTTAGTGCTGGCCATTTAGGGACCCATCTTGTAAGTGGCGGGTCACCGTCAGCCACATGATTTAATTTAGAGGTGGAAAGGCTTTGCTTTTTCGTGTTTGCGTTTTAGTAAACTTTTCGTTCCATGTAACACCCATTGCAATAGACCTTATCGTTCTAGTGTCCATCTCATACAATAGCCTTACGCCACCGGGGACAATCCGTGACTTTATTTTATAGTGCAGCTATGGAGAGTACCCGGTTAGTGTCCCATTGCATTTTAGATTAAAATTCTTTAAACGGCCTCTGCGTGTTGGACCCTTGTCCTTGCGTAAGTCTATCAAAAGACCGGGTTCCCCTTACAGGGGATATAATAAACCCGTGTATCTACGCAGGTTTATTATAGAGAGACATGTAGGTAATTATAATAATAATCATTCTTTATTCAAGTGACTGACTGCCGAATACTGAAACGCCATTTAGTATTAAGTCCGCGATTTCACCATTTGAGCCAACCGGTTTTTGAATAGTTAAAGCAGGACTTAATATAAAATGGCGTTTCTGTAT
This sequence comes from Diloba caeruleocephala, assembly GCA_947459985.1. NCBI lineage: Eukaryota > Metazoa > Arthropoda > Insecta > Lepidoptera > Noctuidae > Diloba > Diloba caeruleocephala. The sequence continues at coordinate 6,570,473 of OX381621.1, read as the reverse complement.
TCGGCCGTGAGACTCGTAGTGCATACTTAAAAACTATGGTTGGTAAAATGGCTATTGAAAAACAATTTAAAATCTAGGTTTTGTTTCGATTCTCTCAACATGCATCGCTGAGCAATGGTTTATATAAAAAATATTGCGATAGGTTTTCGAAATATTATATTAAAAACTGTTTAAATAATTTATATAAATAATATATAAAATGCGATCACAATTCAAGAAACCGGGAACATGAATAGGTAAAGCGAAAACTTATTAAAATCGATAAACTTATCTTAAATTATCATTTAAAGAGGCAATTATTGTTTGTTCGCAAGATCAAAATCTCCAAAACTACTAAACCAATCACGCCAAATTTTGAGGTTTTTTTATTTCTTTTTTTTTTTTTCTTTTTACGTTAGTTTTGTTATGTACTCCGAAGGGTCATAGGACTGCACTATATATATATGTATTAATGTGAAAGTTTGTATGTGGGTCAAATGCAGGAAATATGCACCAATTCTCAAAAACACGCAATTGTCAATCACGTTCAAATGGATTCAATTGAAATTTGGCAAAGAGGTAGATTATGTCATGGAATAGGGCATAAGTAGGATACATTGCAGTTCGTTATTTATTTGGTTTCATTCAGTTGCGTTGCGCATAATAGCTAGTTGCACTATTGGTAAGACTAGTCGCTAAGATGTTAGAATCCATTTGACATGAACTACATAGTCATAAATATTGTAAGCTATTCTAATTAAAAAACACTACATATCTTTATCATATCAGTCGAGGATTCTGTGTGGTGTCCGGATTAAGAATATAGCATTACTCGTAACTCTCAAAACCACCGGATGTGCAGCAGCGTCACTTCTGTGGAACAGTTACCCACACTGCACTCACCAACCCGTCGGCCATGCATGGTTACCATTTCATAAAAACAACGCTGCTGCCCATCCCTCTGGTTTTGAGTCCCCGAGTTAACTTTTACGACATCCATACGAGGAATTGGAGTGGTGCTATATTCTTAGTCCGGACACCACACAGGCTAAATGAGTTACCATTGAGTTTCATGCCCGTTCTTCTCCATAGACATCTTGGAACTTGGCAACTAAAGTCAGTCTATTCAGTTGTCTTCATTCCTACTATACCGTTATCCAAAAGCGCTCTTACACAAAGAGGCCAAAGTATTAACGGTTCGTCAGCTGTTTATATTTCAACGGGTTCTAAAACAACATGGCTTCCTTTCCTTTAACCCCTTACCGTGTCGTGGTAAAAGACGATTCAATCCCGTTGATCGCCATCACACTCGGCTCACTACTATGTTCTCTAATCGCTTATTTTGCCATCTTGGCCTACCAAGATATACCTATATCTCTACAATAAAATGAATAATTTGCTTTCTATTTATAATCTTACCACGATCAAGTGCAACAAGAAGGTAAGTTGCTGGCTCCAGGACTTTAAACTATGATGATACAGAGAAACTATTTGTAGCCCTGGTATAACTTGTTTATTTCTACAGTATATAAACATAAATAATATAATTATAGCTTACTATATACAAAAAATATAATAAAAAAATAATTTAACATAATCACAAGAAAAAAATCACTCGCACATACAGATCATCAGAACAGCACATTCACTCTTCCATTCATTGTTTCTATTCCCCCTTCACGTAGACACATTCACAACACATACCACACACAAATATACACTCAAATTAATACAGATACTAACCATACTAACACCGAAATCTAAAACATAACTTGTAACCTTGTTAATTTAACCGCATTCTCGTCAATGTACGAGTAATGTCACTGTTATCAAAATGTAATTCTTACCCAAGGGTTGGAGACCTGGTGTCCTGAAGTAGAGGCCTTACGCCTAGTTTAGGCACCAGTACCACAGTATATTGTAAATGTTACCTTGTACGTTTCCATTATGCTTAATTATGTAATGTATAATGGTGAGAAATAAATCTTATTAATTACAAGTGCCTGTAAATGGTTTATATGAATATTTTTTTATCTTATCTTTAGCTTTGATTGATCACTTAAAGAGGGAATAATGAAGTAAATGAAACAAAACAAATCTCTAAAGACATATTTGTTTAGTTTTTAAACTAACTAGAGACTTATCTTTAAGTAGCTTGGTACCGAATAGTCCTTGAATTTTAAAATATTAAATAATAGATCAGTATTGTGATACTGATCTATTATTTAATAGTATCTACATATTGTATTCTTTAATAGCCATCCTAAGTTTCTTATTCAAGATTTTCTTTTCTCTATAACTCAATTTATTAATACTACTCAAAATAACATCGTTCAAAAGTTTTTGTGTTTCTTCATGCATAAACGGTTTATGTCCGTTGGCAAAATCCGTCAAATCGTATATATAGTTATCGAAAAGCAAATTGTCTCGTAAAGTAAATACATCGTTAACTGCATTTAGGAAGTTTTGTCGACTGGGCAACTTTTCATCCAGCTCTCTCAAATACTTCGCCACTTCTTCTACTAAATCGTCCCGATACATTCTTGAAAGATATCTAAAATGCTTGGCCAACCTCTCTGTATTCGGATATTGCATTTTTTTCAATTCCTTGCTAACCATTCTACAGTGTTTTATTAGCTCTTTACCTTTAAAAGCAGTTGATAATAAATGTAAATAGCTCCTTAAAAACCTTTCGAAGATACCATCGCTTCTGATGCCGGGTTTTTTATCCGCAACATATTGCAACAACAATGGGCGACTAGAACCCGAGTTGTCAACTAATCCACGTATACTTATGGAAGTGACGAACCCTACAGAACACAAACAAAAAAATGTATACGTGTATGATGAATACATGTTACTTTTAAACCGATTTATTCTAATGTAACGAAAGAACATAAAATGAGTCAATTTCACGGTGCGCGGATCGTGGAATTAATAACACTTGTATTTAATGTTTTCTCCCAGTATTCCAATACGGCTAATTTGAATTTCAACTCGATGTTCGATTTGACTTCCTCAGTTTGTTTATGCAATGTGCCAAATATTAGTTTCTGAAATACCTCTCTAGTTTTAACTCCTATACGCCGCAACCTTCTCTTCCCGTAGTTTTTTAGAGCATAAACGTAATCGTCCATCTTATTGTCGTCTCGTATGCTATATATAACATTCATTGCCTCAAAGTATTGGTTCTTCCTCGGCTTCCCATCAGATACGAACACCAAAAAATCAAATACTTTCATTTTTAGTGTTTTTCCATTGTATATGGAGTACTTTTTCAATTTTCTACGAAATCTTCTTATCCACATTTTCTGTAAAAAATCGTGTCCCAACCCATTAAGACTTTTGCTTAGTATTAAAAAGTATTTACCAATATTTTTACGAGAATATTTATTAGACATAAGTGCATTGCAAATGTTTAGAAGGAAACCGGAGAAAGGCCCATTAGGTAACCTGTTTATTTTTGGCGTTGCCACTGTAGTTCCCTCATAATCACTAATTTTGTATTTTATCAAATTCTTGTTGGTTCTTATTGACAATCCAATAACAAGGTCACTTGCATCTTCGCTTGTTTCTTTGATTTTACGATGACAAACTGCTACATCGCAGGATATTGAACAAATAAGGAAATAAATGAATTCTTTCCACATCTTCTTACAACTGCATGTTTAGCGGCTTACGTTTATCTTATTATATTTCAGTTTCAGTTTTTACTCTTTGATTTTTAATTCCGAACCATCTTCTTACGTGCATCAATGTCTGAAAATAATAAATTAATATTAAAATTCTCACTGCAATCACCAGTATTATTTTAAGAGTCCGGCTAGGTAGGCACCACCAAAGTGCTAGATATTCGTCGCACAAGCAGTAGTGTTTATTTAAAACTATAAACATTACTGTGTACCGGTTCGAAGAGCACTGTAGCTAGTGAAATTACTGGGCGTGAGAGATGACAGCGCGGTGCCATGCAAGACTAGTCCTGGTTAGCATTACAATTGTTATGGGCATGGGCGGAACGCTTTCCACCAAACAAATGACAAGCTCTGACAAGCTCGTCTCGTGAGTAGGTTATATAAAAAACATGCCATACAGACATTTTGTATGGCTTCATTCCTACGTCGGTAATTCAAGGATTTATTTTTTGTACTGTAAGATTTCGAAACAATGCAGTGAACGTCGATATTTATTTGATCATTTTGTAGAAGTTTGTCGACAATATTAGAACGAACCTAATAGACAATAGATTCCTCCTTATCGATTAATTAGCAGTTTCGTCTATTATGAAATCCATGTGGTGTCCGGACTTAGAATATAGCAGCATTCCATCTCCTTCCGTGGATGTCGTACCTTTAATGTGCACTTAGGGACAATAAGCCAGAGGAATGGGCAGCAGCGTCTCTTCTGTGGAACAGTAGCAATTCTGCGCAGACTAACCTGCCAAGCGTGATGACTACTGGCAAATTCCCCCCAAAAAGACGAGTCCTCTATGGGGAGGTCTTTGTTTAGCAGTGGACTTCTTTTGGCCAGTATGATGATAAGAAATTAGTTGCAATTTGAATGAATGAATTCAGAAGAAATTGGGTACACTCAGAAAAAGGAAAGAAAGAAAGGGTACTGCACCCCTGTCAAGAAAAAATAATACGATTACGGTCTATGGCTGTCCTAATCACAATATAAATAGTATTAAAAATAAAAATAAAACAATTGAACCGTACGACGTTGCCGTTATAGTATACTTGACATTGGCGAAATTGTAGAAGATACTGTACAGAAGCTATAATCTAAGAGAAGAAGAAGAAGAAGAAGAATATAATAAAAATGGCATGACGTGAATGCATAGTTTTATAAAGGCCTATGTATAAATAATATCTTATTAGTTACTAGTATAGATGCAGTTGCACCTCCCTAAGAATATTCTTACCGGCGCCCATGGCTGCACCTCTATGTGCGTTAAGTTCTGACATTTAAAGCTGACCTCCCCTAAGATAAATGCTTTTAATTTTTTCTCGCAATAAAACTCATTAGTTCACTTTTAAGTCACTGTTTATGAGAGCTCGTAATTGATGACTTTTGTTAGAAAAAATCTTTACTAAGATATCTGCTTTGCGGTTAAGAAGTTTAAAGCATTATTTTATTATTCAAGAATGGGTTTTCGATTATAATAATATTTCATAGATATCGCCGCGACACGACGTATGTACGTACGTAGTCAGTACTGGATACTGGGTAAGAACATAGAAACCTTTTTTATTTATTTTTTATTGGTTTCCAGTGGAAATTCTACATGCCTCCGACCCGGGGAAGTTCGAAGGGGTATGCCGGGGTTCCTACCAGCTAAAACCACTGGAAGGATCATCTTCGGCACCGAAGGGGGCTCCATATCCTCGTAAGGTCACACTAGAGCCGCCCATTGGTGCCACGCCTTTAGGCACATCATGGAGGGGATGACTGTAAAGCGGTCACCCCCTCTAGCGGAGGGAAGGTGACTGTAAAAAGATCGCGCCCCAGGCACTTCTCGGGGAGGATAGTAAAGGAGAGAGTATTCAGAGATTAACTGGTTATCGGAATTGTATACATACGATTAGCTTTCCGACTAAGGCATGATTATTATGTATGGACCGTCTGTACGCACGCTTAAAAAGTTTTGTTTTAAATGTTGTTATGACATTTTTATATAAATTACTTCAGTGTAATATGTTAAAAATACAATTTATTAATTACAAAATTTGTTTTTGAAGCCTAGATTAATTAAAATTACAAATATTCGATGGTATTTTTATGTTTTATACTAAAACTAGCTGCCGGCTTCGCGCGGGAAAGTACATGCATACCCAATTGCAGTGACATCTACTGGATCCAATCAATCCAGTCCAACTAATTACCTTATACCGCCATCTGTTAGAATCTTATCGAACTAACAGATAATATTGATAATCGAAATAAAATAATATTGCGATTATAAATTCAGATACAAACTATCATATCTTTTAAATTGGATAAAACTGCACACAGTGTGCAAAGTTTTATTAAAATCGGTTCAGTAGTTTAGGAGTCCATAGCGGAAAAACAACGTGACACGTAATTTATATATATGAAGATAGATCGGAAAATAAAATATAATTATTAAAATTAACTAGCGACATCCATATTTTCGTGTTTTCGTAGTGCTTATTGGTCGCGTCGAATGTATACATCATACTGGCCGTAACGGTTACTGCTGAACACGCATCCTTATATACCTCAAATGTAGCGGATAGCTAACGGATTGTTGATCACACAAGGTCACCAATTATCTCATCATCATCATTTCAGTCGAATAAAATCCATTTGGAGGAATTTGCCTGCTTGGCAGGGGGTTGGTTAATGTACTCGAAGGCCCCTGCTGCTCATCCTCCGGCTAATCCCTTAGTCGCCTGTAACAACACCCATGGGATAAGATGAGTTGGTGTTATTCGTAGCCAGTACCACACGGCATTATTGCGTAAACGTCAACGTGATACACATCTATACAAATAAATAAAATTGAAGTGTCTGTTTGTTATGTCACAATGACAGCTTCTTACTAATATGCATATAAAAGTTTAAACGGTATTTTTTTTGTCTTTTTGTCGGTCTGTTTGCTCCGGCTAATTTCCAAAACGGTGGTACAGATCTAGAAATAGAACGCAAGACTTCAACTTCGGCAGTTGCAGTTGCCACAATTAGACCAATAAGTCAGTTAAATATGTCGTATATATGTACCTATAAAGGTTGTAACTGACATCGTAATGAAAACTGATACTACGGATTCAGTACATGATTTTGGATCCTCAGCGTTAGAATTCTGCGTCGGTTTTTCATGAATTTGCAGATTTTTTCCCTAGTTTATTTCAATATGAAATCGTTGTTTCCGTCTATCCTAACGCTATTTTGAATATAAATAAAGCAATATTTTATTTTCACAAAAAACTGCATTGCAAGTGTTGCTACAGTTGACGGATGTGGCCATCGCAGCAATCACGTAGCGTTGTGATTGCGGTATTTACAATGCATTGCGTGCTCAATCAAAAATGTCAAAAACTGTAACCTATTATTTGCGAAATAAATGGCTTTTCTATTTTTATTACAGGCGTAAGTGTAGTGTAGTGTCTTTCCAAAATAAATTTTCGGCACGTTGTCACTTTCACCCTGTATAAGTCGGGTCCAATATCCATATATATATATTAAAATTCTACATGAACTTCCGCTGCCCTGGGGAACGACGAAGGGGCATGTGGACTCCTACCGGCTAAAATCACTGGGACGGTCATTTTCGGCACCTAAGGTGCTCCAGGTCCTCGTAAGATCACACTAGACCCGCCCACTGGTACCACGCCTATATGCACATCTCGGATAAGTCGAGTCCTACAAAAATAGTAAACTTTAAGGGTATATATTTAAGGGATAATAAGTAGGTAAAAATAAGTTAATCTTCATTTCCATTATTTTATTTGCAATAAGATATAAAGTTGCAGCACAATAATTAAAATAAACAATTGTTATTACAACAATTAATAAAAATAATTACTTATTATTGTTAATAATAATTATAAAAATTATTTGATCGTAAAATCGTGTTTTTTTTTAACTTTATCCTATATAATAGCAAAATAAAGGAAATGACTACTTTTTTAATAAACGCTACCCCTACCTACTGTTTGTCCCCTTGAAATAAAGTTCAATATTTTGGTAGGTTATAAGACTAGATGCATATGTAAGATAAATAAATTAGCATACAATTACTCTCACCTGCCACGCTATAAGAGTAGCTAGTCCAGCTACCACTGCGTCGTCTACCACTACCAACACGCAACTGAAGAGCATAGCGTCAAATGTTGTTTGACTCCACTCTTCCCCCCACCTTAGATAAATATAGAAGGCTTATTTATTACTTATATTTATTAGGGCAAACAAGCATACCACTCACGCACACATCAGGATGGTAGAATTCACTGTCGTCCGTGAAATAGATGAAGCTACAGGAGCCGCTGATTTTTGCCGTCCTTTCAAGGAAAGGGGTAAATTGAGGCGAGAGAAGAGAGAAGTGATCTACTGACACTAGTCACTCACCGCACAAACCACAGCAACTCAATGCTTCTACTTTTCGCTGTTATTCTGTACAAGCATAGTTCTCAAAAGCCAGTCCGTCTTCGAGCAGTAGTCAAATATTGGCTAATTAGTAGTAAATTCAAATGAGTAACCTAAGCAAATAGTGTGTTGAATTGCTTATGAAAGTATATAATACAACCTTCATTGCTTTTTGTTCTATGCCTATAAGTTAAACCATTATTATTATACCTACGCCTTATGCTGAAACATACAGCACTTACATATTTTAAATATGGATACTATCACATGTTACCTAATACTAATTAATATTTCGATTGGTTGATATATTACGGGTACTTATTATAATAAAATCTCCTCACCAAGTAACAGCAAAGCATGAAGGAGTGTTATCATCAGGGTCGTAGAGCAGTGTGCTGGTGTTTCCAGCTTCCCTTGTAGTCAGCTCCACGTTTAACAGACGCTCGAGTATAGTTCGCTCGCTGGCAACCCAGCTAAGACCATCTAGGGCCTAAAAGTATGTATCTGGTTAAGACCTGTTACATTTTCGGAAGTTTGATCAATTCAGGAATGATTAAATGGCGGAGTCTGTCAGTGCCTGGACACGTATTGCTGTATAAATATTATCATAGTCGAAAAACCCACAACTGGACTTAGACTTGGACAAATTCAGAACATTTTTTAATACGTTGCCCCGTACTATATACTCGTTAGTAATATTCCCCACTAAAATTGTGGAAGAAAGCAGTCAATCTGTTTAAAGAAGTAATATTTGTTTAGGTGGACCTGATTGGGCCGGAAATACCAACATAGTTTTAAGGCTACGATCTGAAATTGATACTAAGCACTTTTAATTATACTTTTAATTTAATTTCTCTTACCGGTCTTTATAGTTTAAAAGATTAGCAATGTAGTCGGCAAACGAGACAAACGAAACGACTTTAAAAAAAAACTTACCCGTTCAAAGAACGCAGCTAAGAAACGCGACAGTAAAGTTTGTCGTGTGTCAGTTTCTACGGTTTCTCCCAAACCTACAGAGTAAAAATATTACACTCAATTCTGTAGTGTTATTCTAAAACACATTTATTATTTAACTGGGTATTGTATACCTTCTTTCAATTATTATTTACATCCTAAAAGATTATAGAAATAAATAAAGGTTATATGTTAACCCTCTAATTCATATAAAAATAAAAAGTTCAAAGCCATTTCGGTTAAAATGTGTATTTTCCTTATCTTTTATTCCGACGTTTGGTTTTGAAAAATAAGGACCAAACATATTTAACTAACGTCGTTCAAACCTGTTGGTTTGAATAAGTTTTATCTTCTTACACGCTTTATTATATTAGTTTGATTTCTAATTATGATGTAACTTTTTCTTTTTTTTTAAAAACGTAGCCCCACACTAGGATTTCTCCTGTGTCGTGGGTGCGTTTACAGACATAAACTCCACATACAATACACCCAAACCCGGAACAACTACCTGCAGGTCATACAAATATTTGCTCCGTGTGGGAATCGAACCCACGACCCGGAGCGCAGCAGCCGACTGTATCGGCCACTGCACCAACCGTGCCGTCAAATATAATGGAATACTGTAATTTTATTTTCACCCACTTCTAGACTTGACGCTGTGACCAGGATCAACAGCTCATGATTTAAAAAACGAATAGCAGGTTATTATTATACACTATACATAAATTAAATAAATAATACAGTTGAATCTATACGTAACAACACTAAAGTACAACCTTTCTCACTGTGTGAAATGGCCCGAGCCCAGAAATGAGATATGGGAAATGAAGAAAAGATAGATGAAGAAGATAAGTAATTAACTAAAACGTTTATAGGGTTAATCTAGCTTTAAAAAACTAATAAAAACACCATTACATTGAAATATGAACTAAAAAGCAAAATTTAATTTTTAAATGTTGATAAAAGCGTTAGGTTCTCTACATCAAAGGTAGAGGATAAGTATTTTATTTACTTTTTTATCATGAATAACAAAGTAGCAATATACATACTGACCTGGTATAGAGAGTGACAGTTGCTTATACACGATCCTGGAACAACATCAAATACAAATGTAATATATGCTGATATCAACAGGAATTATACACAGGCACACTCATACCCAGTCGCATTCACTGATCAGCGAGGTTCGCCGAACCAACGCTCGGCGAGGTCAGCCTCTGGATTGGTGCCTACATAGCGGTATATTAACTGAGCGTTGCCGTGTGGTGTCCGGATTAAGATGCCGTGTGGTGTCCGGATTAAGATGCCGTGTGGTGTCTGGATTAAGAATGTAGCACTTCATTTCTTCCCGTGGATGTCGTAAAAAGCGACTAAGGGAATCTAAACCAGAGGGATGGGCAGCAGCGTCTCTTTTGTGAACCGGTAGCCATACTACGCTCACCAACCCGCCTGCCAAGCGTGGTTAGTATTGGCAAATACCCCCCGAAATGATGACACAGTTTTGGAATCTATGGAGGAGACCTTTGTTCAGCAGTGGAGGTATAAATGGCCGACATAATAGAAAAAAAAACCGAGATTCTCCGTGATTCGGAGGATATATAAAATGGTCGGTCCCGGTTTTTGTCATTAGACGGCAGTCGTTAAGCTAAATCGGAGGCATTTAAGCGAATTGTATAATTTCGACACAAGGTTGGCCATGAACCAAACGGTAGAGGCAGAGAGAATTAGAAATTCAATTAAATCAACGATGGTAGAAACGTATCATACCTTAGCTGTGGAGCGCATACCACACGACAAGTTGCTAGTGGTCCCGCCATAGATCTTAAGTCTTTGGAATCTTCATATCTTTGCAAAAATAAAGATTACATTTATCAATAACAATAGAAGTGATAAAAAATTCATAAATAAAAATCTTTTTTAAAACTAGCGTTTATTCATTATTTTCGTATTTTTCTCAGCAAACACTTTCATTTGATAGCAATATCATAAATTTTGAGGAAATTGGGAGTCCACCATATTGGATTTAGAATGATGTCACTTTGCTAACCATGCATTGTCATCCAAACTAAACGCAGAATGCAAAATTTCTGCTTAATCGGTTGGAGATAACTGTTTTAAAATTCAGCTGCAACATTGGCCCATCTTAACAAGACAAGTTAAATAAAAGCTTGTAATTATGTACGAGCAACAGTAAGTAAATCATCCGTTTGTTTTTTAAGATACAAAAATGTAACTTGTTATTGAAACACCTTTACCTTCCATGCACATAATGAGCATAACAATCTTCTTCGAATACCAACAAGGACAGACCAACACAGGTGCAGGTCTTGGATATTGCAGCAGTGGGCGACCCTCGCAGTTTGTCAGCCATCCATCGAGATAGTAACAGCGTGGTGTATGAAGACCACCAGGCGATCGTCGCTAAGGCCCATCTGTAGCCTTGGCTTTGTGGGAGGTAGGATTGCCAGGGAGTCATGACCTTAGATGAAAATAAGAAGAACATGGTATTTTAGTATAATTTGATACCAGTCAGTGTATAACAGTCTATGTACCCATCGTCCGTGTGGTGTCTGGATTAAGAATATAGCACCACTCCATCTCCTCCCGTGGATATCGTAAGGGACTCTAAACCAAAGGGATGGGCAGCAGCGTCTGGCAAATTTCCCTTAAAATGACGTGACATTGAATAAAGTCTCGTGCTGGACCCAGGCCTCCCCCAAAGCACACAACGACCAATCTTGGTGTTGTGTGCTCATTGGGGGGTTTTCCATAATCGCCACGCTTGGCAGACGGGTTGGCGATCGCATTTGTGTTGTTAATGTTCTCGAAGGATGCTGCTGCCCATCCTCCAGCTAATGCCATAGTCACCTTTTACGAGACCCACGGGATGAAAATGGGTTGGCGCTATTCGTAGACACAATTGTGAAAATCTAACGAGTAGCCTTTGTTCAGTAGTGGACGTCTTTATCGAATAAGAAAACTCTCCTTACATTTCTGATCTTTTGAGCGGTTGCGTCACTTTCAGAGTGTTAGATATTTCGCTTCTATAAAACTAGCTGAATATTGATATGAGAATAACCCAATGTGTAAGGCGTCGGTTTGGCGATCAGGGGTGCAATTCTCTAAGATGTTTGACATCCATACACAATTGAAATAACGATGATAACCCAATTTGGTATGCCCTAAGACTCGTCTCCGTGGCTTACCGTCTGCAGCGTGTCCTTGAATAGCTTTCATCGTGTCTTAGCGATTACCAAACTGGTGTTATTTTAATTCTCTATTCAAGGATGTATGGATGTTTGAGCTTCGAGAATTGCATTCCTGATACTTACGTGTAAAATAAGCAGCGTCACAGTGACAGTGAAGCCCGGAGAGACTCTTCGCTTAGTCTGCATCGCACTCCACTCTCTGGCCAGCATGGTAGCTCGCCATTTGCTCAATTTGTCAGTCGGCGAAGCAGCTACTATTTTGAAAAATTTTGATCAATAGAAGCGGAATATAGACTTGTTCCTTTTTTTCATTTTCCTCTAACAAATTTTCAGAGTGTACTTTCTTTTTATGTTTATGTGCTTTACTTGCATATTTTTTCTTCTCTATAATACTTCTAACACCGTCTATATGATACAATGTATATCTGCAGCATTATTTATTATTTAATAACTATACAAATAAATTAAATTGAAGCGTCTGTCTGTAATATCAGAATAACAGTGTTTTACATATATATATTTTCATATGATTTAGCATATGAAAATCTATACGGTACTTATAACAAAAAACTATTGTTATTTTTTGTCTTACTTTCTGCCTGTCTTTCTGTTTGTTCCAGCTAATCTCCAAAATGGCTCGACCGATTTTGACGTGACTGTACTAGCAGATACGCTATATTATAAGGAGTAACTTAGGCTATTTTCATTTTAGAAAAATGAACATGGGCAATACGAAATATCGTGCCCATCCCAATATCCGTTGGGAGCTCTGATCTCGAAGTTGTTGACGAGTATGTCTACCTGGGACAAACTGTCCAGTTAAGTAGGTCCAACGTCTTTTCATCAACAATACCGCAATGGCTCAAGACGAAAGTCTTTAACCAGTGTGTGTTACCAGTGATGACATATGAAACAGAGACGTGGTCACTCACAATAGGCCTCATAAGAAAGCTCAAGGTCATTCAGCGAGTTATGGAGAGAGCTATGCTTGGTATTTCTCTACGAGATCGAATCAGAAGTGAGGAGATCCGTAGAAGAACTAAAGTTGTCGACATAGCTGAAAGGATTAGTAAACTGAAGTGGCAATGGGCGGGGCACATTGCTCTTAGAACTGATGGCCGTTGGGGCAAAAAGGTTCTCGAATGGAGACAGTGCACCGGAAAATTCAGCTTGGGATGACCTCCAAAGAGGTGGACAGACGACCTGGTGAAGGTCGCTGGGAGTCGTTGGATGAGAGTAGCATGTGACCGCTCGTTGTGGAAATCTAAGGGGGAGGCCTTTGTTCAGCAGTGGACGTCCTATGATGATGATGAAAAGAACTAGGGTACCGTGCAAAATAAAAATCCATGAAATCCAATATATATACTCTAAATTAACTGATAAAAGATAAAAAATATTTTTATTCATGTAAACCATAAACAGGCACTTATGAATCGTCGAGACTTTAATTGCCGCGTTCCAAGATGTGGATTTCCTATGGAGAAGAACGGGCAAGAAACCCCATGGTTACTCTTTTTAAATCATATTAAATGTTACAATATTTTATGAGCACATTGTTGTAAAAATCAAGGTTATGTGAAAACAATGTAGGAGAAACGAGTCTAAACTTCTTTTTTTTTTTCTTTTTTTTCATGGCAATTGTATTCCATTTTGCCAGTGTAAAGTTAAGTCTAAACTTCTTAAAAAGTCTACAAAACAAGCCTGAATGTATTTTTTTTTAAGTTTTGATTCAGTTGTCATGGCAGCATTTGGCTGACCAGTCCCAACAGACGGCACCCGTTCACGAGCATGACGCATGCATCAGCGTCGCTTAGCTCAACCATATTGCAGGGAAACTTAGCGACCCAATACACGACGACACCATCAGCAGAACACTTGAGCGAGCATGACATACCTAAACTGCCTGACAACTATCACGTCAATAAAACAAAATACAAAAACAACCCACATGGTTCTCGCACTGCCAGTACAGTAACAAATCAAAATAAATTGAATATTTAAAAATAAACAAGTCATTAAAGTAATTTAAAAAATATAGAATAATTGAATGTCATTATATGAAATAATAGAATAGATTAATCAAATGTCATTATATTGACATAATTTAAATGTCAACATAAAAAAATGGCAATTGTATTTGATAAATACATAAACCAAGAATGTCAGTATAAGCCTATGAAAATTAGAGCAGCTCAATCCCAAGCATTTTTGTCATCCATATACTCTGTAACTTTACAGAAACCCTTTCTACACAGCTTCTGCTTTATAATGGACTTGAATTTATTAAGACTTAATTTTTGAATATGACTTGGGATTTTATTGTAAAAACGCACAGATTGACATGTAAATGATTTGGTTATCTTCTGGAGCCTAGTGGCAGGAACAACCAGTTTATGTTGGTTCCTGGTATTAATACTATGGATATCACTGTTTTTCACAAAGAGATTAATATTTATATGTACATACAAAACATTTTCATAAATATACTGAGATGGGAACGTCATTATATTAATCTCCTTAAATTTCTCCCTCAGTGAATATTTCGGGCTTAACTTATAGATTGACCGAATGGCTCGTTTTTGTAGCACAAAAATAGTTTGAATGTCGGCAGCATTCCCCCACAACAGAATACCGTACGACATTACACTAAAATATACTAGTCGGGCGGTTTCTATGTCTGTTAAATTACGAATTTTCATAACCGCGTATGCTGCAGAACCAAGCCTTTTCGACAATTTAAGTATGTGTGGGCCCCACTGCAGCTTAGAATCTAAAGTGATACCTAAAAACAGTGCTGTGTCCACAAGATCCAACTCCGCACCATTCACTAGCACACTGGTTTTTACAATTCTAACATTGGGTGTAGTAAATTTAATGCACTTCGTTTTTTTCTCGTTTAAGAGTAAATTGTTAACATTAAACCAGTGGACCACTCTGGAGATAGCGCTATTTACATCGTCAGTAGCCAGATGTTGGCGTTTGAGTTTGAATAAAAGTGAAGTGTCATCTGCAAATAACACTATCTCGTGATTGTCCCTTACGATATCAGGTAGGTCATTTATATAAATAAGAAACAAAAATGGACCAAGAATTGAGCCCTGCGGAACTCCCATTGTCACCACAAACCCAGGAGACCTCTTACCGTTAACATCAACTTTCTGAATCCTATTACTCAAATATGAGACAAGAACATCCAGTGCAGAGTCTTTTACACCATAGTGAAGTAATTTCCTGATCAATATTTCGTGAAGACTGTCTATGGCAAGTACTTCTAAACAATTTATAAATAATGCGATTTTTTTATTAAACGGCGAGTGAAACCACGTGGCGCAGTTAGTTTTACTTAAAATTCTTTTTCACTCACTCTGTCACTCTTAAAATACCAGGAGAGTCCCTAATGCGTTACAGAACTATTAATGGAGTTGGCCTCCGATACCGGCCGGCCGGCCGATCTTAATCAACCTATTTTTTTTACTTTTTTTTTTTTTTAACTTTTTTAGTACAGGCGATAGTGAATTTAAATGATGATCTAGCTAATTTCAGAATTGCTGAACTTATTCATTATAAGTTATTTTAACACGTGATCTAAGTTTTTAAATCTGAATGATCATCATTTAGTTTTGTTGTTGACGGTACTTTCCCGGTAGAGCTAGCATGTTTTCGAATTGCATCCAACTTCTGACTACATCTGGGCTCTACTTTCTACCAATGGGCTCTATCATGACATATTCTATCATAACACAACGCATTAGAAACATTTTCCACTAGGGGCACTTTCAATTCAATATTGAATTGAATACAACAATATACTATACTAGCTACGTTAGTAAGTATGTTAGTAAATCTAAATTATTACACTAGAGTTAAAACTGTATGTACTGTGTACTGCACTGCAGCTGACATAAAAAACACAGTAGCCATTATCAGCTAGACAGTATGACTATGCCAAGGTGACACACAAATAGACGAGAAAAAAAAACTGCAATTAAACATTGCTTACTCTGGCTACGTAAACATGCAACATAAATTGTCACGGTTCATAAGTGCCTATAATTTAGAAATAAGAAATTACTTTATTTTGAACACAGAGTATGTAATATTTTACCTTTAAATGGTGCATTATATTCAGACCAGTCCAAAAAGAACATGTCACACGTGCACTGTTTGAAGTTTATCCATGCAACTTTAAGTGCCTGGGAACAAAATAATTTACACGTGGTTAAAAAACTAAACTTTTTGTATAGTTCCGGCAAAGAATAGGTCTCTCCCGCTTCACTACTTGTGGTTAATCTAAAGTCCAGAGGATAGGCAGCAGCGTCAATCTGGCGTGTGAACGTTGGATCGCTCCATTACTAAACGCTTTCAAGGTGGCGGCGCGTATGTGTTCCACACGCGCCTCTCTAAACGAATCAAGAGGAAAACCAAACCCTTTCCCACACCAACGAGATTGGGTTCCATATTTAGCGGTGGACGTTGCATCATGGTAGACAAAGGTCCTCTACTGCTGACCAAATTAACCTCATTACAGGTGACATGCTGTGGGTCGTCATTTGGGAGGAATTTGCCAGTACTCACTATGCTTGGCTAGCGGGTTGGTCAAACTCCGGGTGGATTGTGGCACGCACGTAGTCGCGTGCCACGACACAGCGAGGCTTTAGTCCTTTACAATTTTCCCCAAGAAGGGCTTGGTGGGCGGCCTCTTTACAGTCGCTTCTCCTCCGCTAGAGGGGGTGACCGCTTTATGATTATCCCCTCGAGGTATGTGGCACCAATGTGTGGTTCTAGGTGTAGATTTTTCGAGCTCCTAGAGCCATACTTCTGTGCCGAAGATGACCACTCCGGTGGTGTTAGCCGGCAGGAGTCCGACATGCCCCGACCTTCCCAGGACGAAAGTACAATATGTATTTAGATTGGAACAAAAAAGGCACGTCGGTGAGCACATAATGGCTGCTGTTCCACAAAACGGACGCTGCTGCCCAACCCGCTAGTTTAGAGTCCATCCTTTTACGACATCCACGCGAGGAGATGGGAGTGGAGCTGTATTCTTAGTCCCGACATCGCACGGAAAAACAACGGATGTTTACGGCCCCATAATAGTGATGGTGACGAAAAATCCTTAAGTCTTCGTTTGACAAGACGCTTGATTAACTGTAGATTTTCTTACAAGGTGTTCTCATTGGAAACTGATGGGAAAATTCCTTCCGCGATTACCGTGATACGAGTGACACAAACAAAAGTAGGTCAATACGTTGTTGTGTAAACTTATATAGGTTTCTGACAAACTAACCTTTAACGAAACCGCTGAATAAATAAAGGCCCTGATGATTCGTTCTTCTCTGCGTGACAACGGCAATGTCAGTCCGAGAGTACCAGCCTCAGCTGCCAAAGCGTGAAGAGTGGAAAACCAAGCGGCCTGTAATGATAGGAATTTAACACAGTCTATATCGTCCCTAATTACTTTGACTATTGCTTTTGATTGCCCGAGTTTATCTGAAACCACAATCCAAAAGTGCCAATTTAAATTTAGAATTTGTTAGTAAATCTCTTTCGGAATTATGACAATGAGCTTCTGATAACTACAACATGTATCCATATGGTGCCCGGATTAAGAAATAGCACAACACCATCTCCTCCCGTGATTGTTTTAAAAGGCGACTACGGGACTCTAAGCCAGCTCTCACCAACCCGCCTGCCAAGTGTGGTGAGTACTGGCAAATTCCCCCAAAATTAACGACACGATTGTGAAAATCTACTCTTCAGCGGTGACATGCTTTGGCTGCTATGATGACCTGTGGATATCTGAATACACAATCCATTAAAATCTTGAAGATGTTAGTGAAACTCTTTCGGAATTGTAATAACGAGCTCCTGAGAGACTACATGGCATTAAAATCAATAACATAACAAAAAAGACAATTCTGTGCTTCTGAATACTCTGGTTCTTTTCTTTATCATTTCAGCCGAAAAACATCCACTGCTAGACCGAAGCCTCCCGATATGGTTTTGCATTGTGGGCCCATTGGGGGGTTTTGCCATAATCGCCACGCTCGGCAGACGGGTTGGCGATCGCAGTTGAGTTAGAAATGTACTCGAAGGACGCTGCTATCCATCCTCCGGCTAACCCTATAGTCGCCTTTTACGACACCCAAGGGATGAGACGGGGTGGTGGCATTCTTAGCCACACAGCTTTTCTTTTCTTATTAGGTTTTATTTTTTATACTTTAACAATCATCACTCATTGAGTGGAATAATTTGTTGTATGTTTTAATTACCGTTCCTGAAATACAAAGATGCTATCGTATTAAGTGCTGTTACAGCCCGAGGCGTATCCAATCAAGCCCTCTCAAATAAAGCTCTCCTGTAAGTATTAACATACATTACTGTAAGAAAGTATCCAGTATTTATGAATAGCATATATTTAATCTGGTGACGAGATAAGTATTTCATTCACCTCAGGCTCACCACGAGCGTCACGCCCGGCCATAACAATTGTAATGCTAAATGCTACCTAGAACTATCTGCATGGCATCACATTGGGCTCGTCATATCGAGACATTAGTTATTTAGTTCCTTCATCATTTCGGCCGAATGAAGTCCACTGCTGGACACAGGCCTCCCCCAAAGATCACCACAACGACTGATATGTGTTGTGGGCTCATTGGGGGGTTTTGTCATAATCGCCACGCTTGGCAAACGGGTTGGCGATCGCAGTTGAGTTGTTAATGTACTCGAAGGACGCTGCTGCCCATCCTCCGGCTAATCCCTTAGTCGACTCTTACGAAACCCGCGGGAGGAAATAGGATGGTGGTATTCTGAGCCGGCACCACACGGCAAACCGGCACCACATGGTTAAGTTCCTTATGCCTAGTAATTTCAATAGCTATAGTGTCTTCTATCCGGGACACGGTTTTGTTTAAACCTTAAACACTATATACTATTATACTCTACTCACGAAATACAAAGTATCAGCAATAGCTCCAGCCAATAAAGGTACTACAGAGACATACAGGCCTCCTCTGCGAACCACTCCCCGCCACTGAACTACTGCATACAATGTCAGAAAAGACCCTAGAAGTCCTCCCCATATCTGAAACATATCATGATTTAATACAATATATATAAAATTCCGTGTGGTGTCCGGATTAAGAATATAGCACGACTCCATCTCCTCCCATGGATGTCGTAAAAGGCGAGTAAGGGAATATAAACCAGAGGGATGGGCAGCAGCATCGCTTTTGTGAACCTGTAGCCATACTGCGCTCACCAACCCACCTGCCAAGCGTGCTGAGTATTGGCAAATACCCCCCGAAATGGTGACACAGTTGTGGATTCTATGGGAGAGAATCAAACTGCGACCCGGAGCGCAGCAGTCGACTGTACCAGCCACTGCACCAATCCGTGGCTGTCATAAAAGGCGACTAAGGGAGTTGGGAAACCGGTGCGTACCATTAAGCATTTTGGGTTACCCGCATTTGGCGGGTAAACCACCAACACTGGAGACATGCGATGCATACCCAAGGAGAGTTTGTGTCAGGCAAGCGGCAGACTGTAAAGACCTATTGTAAAGAGCCTTTGTAATGTAACTAACAACATATTGCGCCCACCCCAAGTAGCTTAAGACTAAGACAAGACTAAGAAGAAGACAATTTGCCATTTTGATTTAAATTGGAAGCCTATATAGCCTATATACTATATAATATACGCGATTTAAAATTATTTTATCATAATGTGTAATAATCGCGAATACCTAAGACATTACTACTCAAGCCAGAAGTTAAACTCGGATTTATCTACCACCTCGGTCATCCACCGCCATCAACATAATCGCGGTTAAAGTATATTCATAATTTTTTTAGTTTTTTTTGGATCGTGCTAGACTACCTGAAGCGTTAAAATTCAAGCAATAACCTTTAAATTGCCCATAAAGTCAGTTTTATTCATCATATCGGCCATACAACGTCCACTACTGAACAAATGCCGCCCCCATAGAATTCCATAGTTATGTCATCATATTGGGGGGAATTTACCAGTAGTCACTACGCTCGGCAGGCGGGTTGGTGAGCGCAGAATGGTGACTGTTCCACAGGAAGGACGCTGCTGCCCATCCCTCTGGTTTAGAGTCCCTTAGCCGCCTTTTACGACATCCACGGGGGGAGATTACCCTGACACCACACGGACAGTTTTATTAAATGAAGCATATTCTTGCAATTTCAATTATTTTAAGTTCTAAGTAATATAATCTGTGCTGGTACCCGGATTATCAATGTAGTCACGGAGTATGGATTAAATCGCATACAAAACAAATGAAAACTGGCAATGTTATCTCGACAAAGTGGGCTTCGTAAAAACATGGGGAGCAGCATTCCTATTTATAACAATATACTGTGATCACCGATCCGGCCGCCAAGTGTGGTGATTAGCGAAATATGTTTGTTGTGTATTTTAATAAGTTAAACAACATTATTAAAATACACGACGAAGCTGACTACCCTTTCCAATACTTTTAATCGAAAAATGACTCTAACTCACCTACTGGTCCATAACGTTCAGATATTTGATGCATACAAATTGGTTATCTGCAACTTTTGTAAAATCGTTCAAGAACCTATTGCGGTACGTTAGGGACTTATAGGGTGTTTCATACAGCTTGGTCATGAGACGAGCAAATCATTGGCTTGATGGTAAGTGTCATGCCTGTCCATAACAATTGGAATGCTACCCAGGACTGTACCCGGCATCACACTGCACTCGTCACCTCGAGGATGTGAAGTTAAAGTCTCTTATGTCCAGTAATTTCACTAGCTACAGTGCTCTTCTAACAGGAGCACAGTAATGTTTAAAGTTACACACTACATATACATACTAATGTATGGCGGTGAATATCTGGCCCTGGGGTAGTACCTACCTTTTTTTATTTTTTTATTGATCCGTTGGAAATACCTCATGTACTTCCTTCGCCCCGGGAAAGGGCGAAGGGGCATGCCGGACTCCTACCGGCTAAAACCACCGGAGTGATCATCGTCGGCACCGAAGGGAAGCTCCAGGAACTCGAAAGATCTCCATCTAGAGCCACCCATTGGCGCCACGCCTTTAGGCACATCTCGGAGGGGATGACTGTAAAGTGGTCATCCCCTCTAGTGGAGGGAAGGCGACTGTAAAGAGGCCACCCCCCCAGGCATCTCTCGAGGGGATTGTAAAAGATTCCCCCGAGGCCTCACTATGCGCTGTGCTGCGCACACAGCGGTACGTGACCACATGCGCACCGCTGTCTTCCCGGGGGTCGCTCGGTATGAGCACGCAGATTTCCCAATAAGCGCGCTCGCGAGCCCCAAGGCCCCCTATAAAGACAACAGGGGGCTCAGGCGTGTTGGACACGGGTGCCGCGGCGGTTGTTACCCCGGCCCCGTGTCCTCCTCCTCCGAGCGGGATCGGCCCTCTCCCGATCCCGCTCTGGGACCTCCTTCTGGAGCATTACGCTCTCACAGAAGGAGACCACAGCACTCCAATTTTCCTGCTTTGCCAGCATAGCCGATACTACTGCTGGCAAAGAGAGATCTTGCCCGATCCGATCGACCAGGATCCGCCGCTCGGCAGTCCACGCAGGGCACTCTTCGAGCGTGTGCTGTGCAGTATCCTGATCGGGGTAGTACCTACCTAGCCAGCCTCTAGCAATAAGAGATCTACCGCCACTGTAAAATTGTTAATAATAAGCCGAAATGCTTTAGGGTTCTTTCAATTTGGGTAGAAACAGCAGAGCGACAGAGTGACTGTAGCGCTGCATACGCGCGGTCATATCATCAAATTATCGAATCCATACTTTGAAAGACAACTTTTATTGAACTTACCTCAAGGCCACGATGAACACCAGCGTCAGGCATAGTATGTACTACTTTTAAGGTTATGACAACTTCATCGGAGGAATGCGACTTCAAGGCATAGTTCGCTTCAACCAATATGTGTACTCGTAAAGAGCTTGGACTGCTTTTATCTCGTTCTATCCTGATTTAAAGAATAACCGATTAATGAAATTCCGTGTTGATTCCGGATTAAGAATATATCACTATTCAATCTCCTCCTGTGGATGTAGTAAAAGGAACCAGAGGGATGGGCAGCCGCGTCCCTTCTATGGAACAGCAGCCATTAGACACTCACCAATCTGCCTGCCAAGCGTAGTGAGTATTGGCAAGTTTTTTACGTTGTCACAGGTACCTATTATATATCTTATGTATCTCCATATTCAGCTTTATTAGTATCATTTCGGCCGAATAAAGTCCACTGCTGGACACAGATCCCTCCCCAAAGATCACTACAACGATCGATATGGGTGTGTTGTGTGCTCATTGGGGGGTTTTGCCATAACCGCCACGCTTGGCAGGCGGGTTGGCGATCGCAGTTGAGTTGTTAATGTACTCAAAGGACGCGTCTGCCCATCCTCCGGCTACTCCCATTGTAGCCTTTTACGACACCCAAGGGTTGAGATGGGTTGGTGTTATAGCCGGCACCACACAGCTTGTGTTAGTAGAAATGTCAGCAATTAAAATAATGACAAAGCAAATAATACACTTGTTCTATTTATTATTTGTCCTCAGCGCACTTCACAAGCGACACA
Source organism: Diloba caeruleocephala (assembly GCA_947459985.1). Lineage (NCBI taxonomy): Eukaryota > Metazoa > Arthropoda > Insecta > Lepidoptera > Noctuidae > Diloba > Diloba caeruleocephala. The sequence continues at coordinate 6,547,616 of OX381621.1, read as the reverse complement.
AGGTGCAGGCTTAGTAGGTCATTCACAACTCACAGATTACATAATCAGTCTGTGTCCGACCGTCACTATTCCGTATGTATAATGTACTCTGTGCCGTCAGTCCGGGAGTCCCGTGGCGGTGCGAGCCAAATACAGAATATAGTTACTACAACGTGAATACAATGTGGACAACAGATTAAAAATGATACCTTATTATATCATGCAAATGGCGATAGTGACTACAATTTGTCAGTGCAATATTCAGGAACAGAGTAGTACCCCTCTTCTATACCAATATAATAAAATTGATATATCTGTCATTTCAATACTTGTTATATTTACCAATATAGTCATCATTTCGGCCTTATGAAGTCCACTGCTGGACACAGGCCTCCCCCAACGACCGATATGGGTGTGTTGTGGGCTCATTGGGGGGTTTTGCCATAATCGCCAAGCTTGGCAGACGGGTTGGCGATCGCAGTTGAGTTGTTAATGTACTCGAAGGACGCTGCTGCCCATCCAATTTAGTACTTTCTTCTTATTACGTTTTTTCCATGTATTTAATATATTTATGTACAATATCCAATATTCTTATGGATTATTTACATTGTATTGTGTAAAGTATAGTATATGGTTGTATCTGGATTATTTAAAATGTATTGTAAAAAGTATTATATATGGTTTTTCATATGTACATATTATTTAAGTAATTTATGGAATCTATACCTACTTGTATTAAATTGAATTGTCTAGATATACTATTTAATTATATTAATATAATAAGTACACCACGGAAACCCCTGATGTCTTTTTCCATATTTTTCTTGTCCATCCAAACGTTGTCTGTAAGAAATCGCTAATAGACTAGCCGAACGAATAAGACCGCCCATTATACAATTACTGTTCATAAAATGATTCCTAGTAGTTGTTTTTAAAATGATGTACAATAAAGACTATTCTATTCTATTTCAGATTCTGTTCTATTTTAGAATAAATGCCATAATTTAAATGAAAACTGCTAATTATATGATGCTTAATCATAAATTACCGTATTAAGGATTTTTGTTTATCTGTCTGAAAGTTTGTCTCTAACAGGTTCTGAACAGCTCATCATCATCATCATCATATCAGCCTAACAACGTCCACTGCTGGAAAAAAGCCTCCCCCATAAAACGACCGGTTACATGCCATGTGTCATTTCGGGGGAATTATCCAGTACACACCACGGTTGGCAGTCGGGTTAAGGAGCGCAGAATGGCTACTGTTACATAGAAGGAACGCTGCTGCCCATCCCTCTGGTTTAGAGGCTCTTAGTCGCCTTTTACGACATCCACGGGAGGAGAGGGAGTGGTGTTATATTCTTAATCCGGACACCAAACAGAAAACCGACAACTCAACGGATTTCAATGAAAGTTTAAGGAATTAAGACAGGAATTTTAACTTTATGTTCCATTTCAATATGTTGCAGGATTCAGAACATATAAATATAAATATAATTTGCATCTAGCGAAGCGCGCGGGTGAGATAGTCTAGTAATAACTATTTAACTTATAAATATATCTGTACGAGCCAATAATGCTCATACAGCGGATTGCCTTTATGCGTTCATAATCAATAATTTTAGTCATTAGTGATACATAAATATATCACGCATACAATGATTTGAGTAAAAAGAGTCAAAACTCCGTTACGCGCTAATGTATAAAGTCCAACTCAGACTACTAAACATACGCGTATACCTAAAACATTTGAGATAATAAACTCATAAACTTAATAGTGTCTGTGGTGTGATTTATTTACCTACAACAACTATCTAGAAACTGGAGTATCGTCAACGACGAAAACCCCTACATCTCATGGATATTTCTAGGATCGCTTTAAGCAAAATTTGTGTAACATGTGCCACGCAATATGCGCTGTTATTGGGCAAGTCCATTTTTAACTTACTGCAGTCGTATCTCCATTGTTCGCAGATAAATGGTATTTGTAATATTTGCCGTCGTCGAAAGAGAATGATCCACTATGAAGTAACGTTTGAACTTACTCGACAACCATGATCCTCGCTGAAATAAAAAAAGCATTTCCTTATAAAAGCAACCATGGATCCCACACTACTTTTATCCTGTATAGTGGTACAGTTAACAAATATATTAACACATATACAAACACCCAGACCAACCAGTGCCCAGAACAACTATCTTTGGGCCATACAAATATTTATTCCTTGCGGGGATCTAACCCGGACACGTAGTACGGAAACCCAAATAATTAACCACTGCGCCAAACGTATGTACCTTCGTAATACACATCTATGACAAGACGACGGTATCATTTTGCCCACCCTTTGGGCAATATAGGCGTGATGTTATACTATATATATTTATGATACTCATTTTTAGTACCTGCACACTGTTTCCATTAGGTTTCCTTGGGTATACCGGTACTTGTATGAGATTCCCGTCTACATATAAAAATGGTGAGATGGACGCATTAAAATCGTCGCTCAGCTTTGATATATCCATAGTGCAGTCATGTCTGCAGTAAAAAAATCACCACATAAGATTATTGTAATACAACATTTTCCACCCTATAAATTTGTATTGGGATTATCGTAGGGGCTACGACAATACGTTTGGCTACGCCGCTACGTAGAGAATCACTATTCTTGATTTCTATTCTGCTACTTTTATTGCTTCCCAGCAAGCTTGCCGTAACGCTGGATATTATCACGCTGCGGTTACGAAATGCGTAAGAATTCCGCTTCGAGAAAATAATCTTGGATTTCATTAGATACAAGTATGTAAGGAATTATTAGAATGTGAAATTGTAAAATTTGCTATACGGATATGAAAATAAATAATATTTTGTTTAAAATAGAATTAATCGTTTCTTTCTTTCTTTCCATAGGGATAAATGAATGTTGTGAAATTTATCTAATAAAAAATCAATATTTGAATGTGATAATATATTTTTTTATATCTGTGCTATATACTCGAATATATATTATATACTTTTGACATGTTAATATTACTAATATATTCAATATGACATTAAAACTCTGGCGTCCAAAATGCCCTTTAATGTATGTAATTTAGTTTCTTCTACATTTTGTAAATGTGTGAAGTTCGTCGAACTTTATTAGTACTATGCATTAACAATAATCAGTTTCCTATTGTGTATGGTAGAGGCAATCGTCGTGTTTTGTTATTATGTGTATTTTACATTTAATTAGTCTACTTTGTTCGCAGATACCTAGCTTATTACAATGTAATAATCAAAATTGTAATATAACTTTTTTTGAAACTAGTATATCCATGGAGTTTCTTGCTACTTCTCCATAGGACCGACTTTTCCGAACCATGCACATAACTGTTGACTTTTCGTAAGAGCCTATTAGGGCGTATATGAAATAAAAATATTGAATTTTGCGTCGACCGCTATAATGCTCATAAATACAGGGAAATAAAAGTTATGCCTGGTAAATTTTCTTTTGTTACTTCTAATTTACCTTCCTATGAAATAAATATATTTCTAGATTTCAAAAAACCTGAAGAAAAAATTACAAATAATAGCTTCCGTGTTTTTCCCGCAAAAAATAGACCTAGATCCGTCCGTGGGTTTCGTAAAAGGCGACATAGGGTAATATCAAGAGGGTGGGCAGCAGCATCCTCCCGTGTGTTTATAACATAGTGTGATCACCAAGCCAAGCGTGGGGATCATAGTAATATAACTGCTCATTGTAGTGTTCATTGTGAGTCCCATGATGAGCAGTGGTCGTGTATGGGCTGATGTCTGAATAATTTATTTGATCAGTATTGTGCAACAGAAAATCTTTTAATGGATGCTCCATCTTTAACCTTTAAATGCTTCTTAAAAAAGCATTAGCGTCATCATCATCATCATTTCGGCCGATTGAAGTCCACTGCTGGACACAGGCCTCCCCCAAAGATCACCACAACCAGCGATATGGATGTGTTGTGGGCTCATTGGGGGGTTTTTTCATAATCGCCACGCTTGGCAGGTGGGTTGGCGATCGCAGTTGAGTTGTTAATGTACTCGAAGGACGCTGCTGCCCATCCTCCGGCTAATCCCATAGTCGAATTTTACGACACCCGTGGGAGGAGGTGGGGTGGTGGCATTCTGAGCCGGTACCACACGGCATTAGCGTCCTTCGAGCAAATTTACATTTCAACTGCGGTCACCAACTCGTTTGCCAAGCGCTCGTTTGCAAACTTATCGTTGTGGCGCTCCTGTGTCCAACAGTGGACGTTATTCGGCTTAAATGATAATTATGATGGCAAATGTATGTAAAATGTCAACTTACATAAAATCACGGCTGATTCTTATTTTAACAGGAAGAAGACACGGGGAGACTTCTCTATTTGTGTCTTTGATAAACTTGAGCCCACCGTCTGATGTGTATACTGCCGCCGCAAGTAGCAAAACATCCTGGGGATTTTTTTAAATGTGTTCAGTTATTTATTAGAATTTTCCCTTTACCGACTTGGAGGCTGTTTTCAATTCATCTGTATATATATGATAAGCGTGAGGTCATTGCCTACCAGCTGTTTTGTGATGCTAGAGATAAGAATTACGCAAATCAGCATACATGCATAAAAATACACGCTGAATAGAGAACTTTCTCTTTTTTGAACTTGGAATCCAATATATTTAAAGTTTAAATTTCCCTAATGATAACACGAATAGAAAGTTAATGTTACGTAGATACCTTTTTGCGGGCCAAATTAACCTCCCCTGGACTTTTATCCTCCAATGTTGACTCTACTGTAAGATGCGGTAATCCTAAAAAAAATTGTTGTCGAATATAATGCGGAATATTATTGTTACATTATTAACATTTAATACTTTACCCTGGAGATTCAAATATCTAGAAAGTAAATTTGCTGTCAAATCTCATGGACATTAAAAAACAGAAGAGCTCTACTTAGCAGTGGGTAGACGATGGCTAAATAGATAGATATCATAAAGGTACATTACGCACCTTTGGGTGTGGCTAAGTTAGACTGTATCCAAAGTCGACAAGGTCCCGCTGGGTCTGTGGAGTAAAACTTCTTCACACATTCGTTGGCCAAGGTGCGACAAGCACGAAGATCATTTTGCTGTAAAATAGGAACGTAGTTACAATAAATAGTTTATCTCAGTTACCAAATAATATACTGAAAGATTGTCCAGATTAAGAATATAGCACCACTCAATCTCTTCATGTGAATGTCGTCAAAGGCGAATAAGGGAGCCATGACCAGATGGATGGGCAGTGCAGAGCCATACTGCGCTCACCAACCCGCCTGCCAAGCGTGGTGAGTATTGGCAAAATTCCCCCTAAAATAACGACACAATTATGAAAATCTATGAGGAGGCCTCTGTTGAGCAGTGGATGCTCTATGGCTGATATGATGATACTGAAAGAGGATACAATATACAGGATTCATTAAAATTTATTGTGTATCCGCGTGGTGACTGGATAAAAATATAGCAACACTCTATCTCCTCCCCTGGATGTTGTAAAAGGTGACTAAAGGACTCTAAACCAGAGAAATGGGCAGCAGTATCCTTTCTGTGGAACAGCAGTCGTTCTGCGCTCACCAACCTACCCACAAAGTATATGAACACTGGCGTATTCCCCCAAAAATAATGAATAACGACACACAGCATGTAACCAGTCGTCTTTTGGCAGGCTTTAGTTCAGCAGTGGACGCTTCATGACTGGTATAATGATGATGATTGAAGTTAATTACAATATTTCTGAACGCGTGACTGACTTCTTCTTGCCGTGTGATGCCGGCTCAGAATACCACCACCCCATCTCCTCCCGTGGGTGTCGTAAAAATCGACTAAGGGCTAATCCAGATATACATACATACCAATCTACCTGCAATTGGTACGATGAAATACATTAGTTTAAATATACTACATATACGCAATACGTAAATATTCTACTAATTATTATAACGATCCCAGTGATTGATTAGGATTGCAGTGATTTCACCTAGTATGTATTCCAGAACATTGTTATCAGTGTTTAGGAAAACTATTAACTAGGTATTCAGAAGTAGACGTAAGAAAGCGAAGCTAAACAAAGTTCTCTTACAAATGCAAACTCAATGAAGTTCATCAATCCTTTTATGCTCTTGCTTCTTGTGCACAGATAAAATATATGAATAAATTCTAAGCACTGACTGATACTGTATATGAATTCAGAGAGGGTGTTACAATAACTCGGTAAAATTGTGTTTTTACTAAGTTATTTGTGTATACCAATATTTCAGTCGGTGTAAAATACGAAAATGTTATTCATGAATTTATAATGTTATTCATGATACCTTACTTATTTACATACACTGTGAGGTGGCAGACTGAAATAAAATTTATTTCTCGATAAAACTTATTTTATTTTATTTATGTCCGTTATTTCTTGTCTATCTCTCTACAGACGGGTTTTGATTCACTCCACGCTGCATTAATCAATAAGAAGTCAGTCATCATTTCGTCATCATTTCGGCCGAATGAAGACCACTGCTGGACACAGGCCTCCCCCAAAGATAACCACAACGACCGATATGAGTGTGTTGTGGGCTCATTGGGCGGATTTGCCATAATCGCCACGCTTGGCAGACGGGTTGGCGATCGCAGTTGAGTTGTTAATGTACTCGAAGGACGCTGCTGCCCAGCTTCCGGCTAATCCCTTAGTCGACTTTTACGACACCCACGGGAGGAGATGGGTTGGTACTATTTGTAGCGGGCACCAGACAGCATGACATATTATTTAATAAAGTATAATTAAGTATTTTCATCAACATACCATACACAAATATTCATGTTTCACCACATCTAACAATGCCAGTGGGTGTAGGATACTCTCTTCGTACTTGGGTCTCGAGTTCACGTAACTCTTTGATACGCAGATGCCTCTGACTATGATCTGGTTCTTAGCACAGGTGCAGGACTCGCATCGTGTACAAACGTTGTTCGCTATCTTGTAACCTCTTGCGCATTTCACGCACTGAACTTCTTTTAGAGGCGAGCCGTCGATGTTGTGGGTTACTGAGTACAAAATTATATATTTTGGTAGTATTAGTTTGCCAATTGCCGCTTAAAGTGATTATTTTGGTGGTTTGTCAGCTTATCGGTACCGGCTGTAAGTGTTTATTTTGGGTCTAGGGATCGTTGTTGTAAAGGCGTTTAAACCGTTTAATTGGACTCAAAAGGGATTTATATATGTAAAAATTATATATAGGTTATCTTTACATCTTCTTTCATGTAGTGACAAAAATTGAGAAAGGTATGCTGAGATGGTTTGGCCATGTTGAGAGAATGAATGAAGAACGATTGACGAAAAAAGTGTATAAGGCGAGTGTGAATGAAAGTGCTGGAAGGGGTAAACCTAGGCGGACGTTTCAAGACCAAATCAGGGACGTCTTGGAAAAAGGCCAGGTCAAGAGTACCCTAAACCGAAGAGCATGTATGAAGGGAATAATGAAAGTGGACGAAGCGAAACAAGTATGTAAGGATCGTAGCAAGTGGAAAGAAGTGGTCTCTGCCTACCCCTATGGGAGAGAGGCGTGATTATATGTATGTATGTATGTTATCTTTACATTTTTTTAATGTACTTGGATTTTTCTTTGGATACCAAACACTATATTTTAACCTTTTTGGAAGCCATTTATTTCCGCTATGCACCGCCATAATGGATTTTATGTAACGGCATATAGCCTATCACCTGCCGAATAACACGACGCTTCGAACAATATCTCATTTGTCAAAATACGAAGAGCAGTTTAGGTGATCTTAGTGCTAAAATCATAATCCCTCGTTTTGGATTAGCTGTATTCGGGTGAATAATGTAGCCCATGTCACCCGGACCATAATAACGAATCGATTGACACATCACTCATCTAAATCGGTGGAATAGTTTAGGCGCTACGGTGGAACATACGTAAATACAAACATACATACATAGACTGCTAACAACATACCTCTTCCTTTTGGCTTTGCCGTAGTCGGGTAAAAACAGATATGTTTTAAGTAAAACCAGTCTAAAGTGTACCCTAATTTGCAGTAGTTAGAGGCGAAAGGGATTTACTTGTCGTTCAATTTTCAACTTTCCATCGAAGCGCTAACACCTCGGATTTTACCCCGTGCAGTAACCTCGCCGAATGTGTTCAGTACAAAATCAAATGATACAACATTCTTCTAACCCTGCCGTAACGTTATAATAATTTACGTTATCATTCTTCAAAATTAATACTCAATGTAAATTTATACGGAATTAAAATCTATCAATTGATATCCGATAAATCGTGAATATAGATATGACATAGGATTATTATGATCGCGCAGATTAAGTAGGTGATGAGAGAAGGTATGTGATGGCATGAGCCACAGCCGACCTGAGATTTTAATAAACTTGGGGACAACTAGAATAGAATAGAATATAACTTTATTGTACACCAAGATAATAGATAGGATCATTTACAATAGCCAGCGTGGCATTGCTAAAACCGATCTTTTACAGACTACCTTTGGATGGATTTAAAAGTAGTATGAGCTAGACTGTAGCGATCCTGCACAATGAGGTTTCATACTGAAGTCGGCCTGCCTTATTACTTTGTTTAGTATTACCAACAATTGTTCACAAACACTTAATATTATAAAGTTATCCGTGTGGTGGCTGAGAACAGAACCACCGACGGGATCGTAGGTGTCGTAAAAAGTGAGTATGGGATTAACCGGAGGATGGACGCCAGCATCATTTCAGTATATTTACAACTAAACTTCGATCGCTTACCCAGTGTCAAGCGTGGAGATAATGGCAAAACTTTACAATAAGCACGAACCCAGACCGGTCGTTGTGGTGAGCTTTGGGGGAGGCCTGTGTCCAGCAGTGGACATTTTTCAGCTAAAATTATGACAAAGATGATGAAACGATATCCAAGAAAGCGTAAACATGGAGATGACATACGGTTGCTTGTAGAGTAAACATATATTTTCTTCATTTAGCATAAGTATCCCAGTATATGAATGCAGTGACTAGACAGTGTCCACTAATATTTAAAAATACTGGTTAATTATTTCTTACCTGTAACATAATCGCCAGGACACTTCCTACAAGCGATTCTGCCCGCAACGTTCTGACATCGACGAGGAACGCAAGTGGTGCCATCTGCAGACACTACTTCTGTGGCGTTGCATGGTTTGCAGCGATCTACACCTGCTGGCACACTGTGCTCTGCGCAGGAGCAACCGAAACCTAAATAAATAAATAATTTTCAATGCACTTGGCCATCGTTTGCCACTCATGATAGCCGGAAAAGGTTATTAACACCCTTAGCGCTATGTCTATCATTTACACACACCCAATTTAAGTTTCAGCGCTGTGTATCAGTCATCATCATCATCATCACCATATCAGCCAAAGGACGTCCACTGCTGAACACAGGCCTTCCCCATATAGATTTCCACAATTGAGTCGTCATTTTGGGAGGTAAGTAAGTAAGTCATTTATTCTGCACGAAATACATTTGTGTTGAATGTAAAAGTATATTAAAAACCAATTTAAATAAAGTAAGATTTCATTGATTTTAACAGGCCATTTTAACATATATTTCACATTAATTGATAAAAATTAAATAGAAAAACATCAGACAATGGAAGCTAATACCTACACATCACAAATATTTAAAACTCATCTCATTGAATAAAACTATTAAGTATATAAATATTATTATATTATAAATATTTGTCTTGAAAGAACTCGTCAATACTATAGTAGCACATATGCTTTTAATTAGTATTAAAAATTATTTGGGTTGTTAGTGCTTTTAAATATTTTTGGTAACTAATTATAAATAATGACTGCTTGAACTCTTAAACAATGTTTAACTATGTTAGTTGTTTAGCTTTGGTTGTACCAAGTTGGGCAGATCTTTTCTACGTGTTTTGCCTCTAATTTCCCTTTCTTCCTTTGTCTCAACCTTGTCTAAGTTCTCGAGAAAATGGCTAAGTAGGACTAATATATAAAGACCCAGTACCTTCAAGATTTTGAGTTTATTAAAGTGGTCCCTGCGGGATTCCGTTTGTCTAATACGAAGCATAGTTCTTAGGGCCCTTTTTTGCATAATAAATGCTATTGGCTATTATAGGAATTTGCTATTACTCATTACGCTTAGCATTAGAACACATTCTGACACAATTGTTTAGCATTGAAATGAAATATTTAAATGTCTAGAGATGGGTCAGCAGAGCCGTACCGTGTGCTGAAAACACATAATTGCGATCACATCTGCCTGCTAAGTGTGGTGACTATAGCGACGACTTGTCATTGTAGTGGTCATACGGAAGCCTATATTTAAAGTAGGTTTACGATGTGACGTTATTTCCAAAGGCAGCTCCAAAAATTACAACTACTCTTCTCACCCGCCCGTAAATCAGTGTGTGACCCGCAATAGCACAAATCATGCAAGGGAACGGCTACGGAAATACCACCGATTTGTAAGATATCGATCGACCTATTTTTTTGGGAATTCCTCATTTATATCTCTCACTAAACATTTTATCAATACACTAGAGACCCTGAACACTGGATTATCTGATAAATATACGTATTTTAGGGTTCCGACCGTACGAAAGAAAAAACGGCGGAACCCTTATAGGATCACTCGCGTCTATCTGTCTATCTGGGGTGCAATTCCTTAAGCTCAAACATCCATACATCCTTAAATACAGAATCGAAATAACGGTGTAAAACCAATTTCGGTATACGCTAAGACATGATTGAAGCTATCCAAGGACACGTTGCAGAAGCTAAGCCATGACGACCAGTCTTAGTGAGTACCAAATTGGTTTTCACCGTTATTTCGATTCTGTATTTAAGGATGTATGGATGTTTGAGCTTAAGGAATTGCACCCCTGTCCGTCTGTAACAGCCAATTTGCTCCGAATCTGCTAAACCGATTAAGTTGAAATTTGGCACACATATGGATTGCTGCGACTCAAACACGGACGTGTAACGTAAATATATGAATTTTGAATACGGGGGTCATTTTTGGGGGACAATATAGAAAATTAAAGAATAAAGTTTTGCAAACAAACGTAATTTTAAAATATGTAGTTTTAAAGTTATTTAAGAAAATTGACCTACCCACCCCTTATTACAAAATATATAGATTATAGCTCATTACATTTATAGGAGATTACTGGAAAACATATAAGAGGTCTATAGTCTTAAAATAACATGCTAAATCTTTCAATATTATGCGTACAAACTTATGTACGGTTGCAGTTGGAATGTAAGGCAGAACATATTTTTCAAGTACGATGTTAAGTTTGTTCTTGGGATAAGTTATTGGTACAAGACCGAATTCAACAACAGACCATATATTTTTGCTGCGACAAACAATTTTAAGTCAGATAAAAAAAAAACATTTTTAATAACATATTCATCGTACGGAACCCTCTCCACGCAAGTTCAACTCGCACTCGTCTATTTTTTTTAATTATGTACATAATCTAGTCTTCAGGTGTCTGCGATTATATATGCGAAGAATCGAGGATGAATTCATCAGCCAAATGTCGTCCATTGCTGAACAAATGACTCCTCCGTGAACGACCGGTTACATGCCGTGTGTCGTCATTTTAGGGGGATATGCCCAGTACTCACCACGCTTGGCAGGCGGCTTGGCGAGCGCAGAATGGCTGTCGTTCCGCTGAAGAGACGCTGCTGCGCACCCCTTTGATTTCCCAGAGTCCCTTACTTGCTTTTTACGACATTCACGACTGAAGATGGAGTGGTGCTAGATTGTTAATCCGGATACCACACGGAAGAAGACGAGGTGATCAACATTAAAAATAAAAATACTTACCATCTGCAGAAGTGCTCATGGAGGCGTTAGCAGGACAAGACCAACAAGCTAGCGCACTAGGTTCATAATACTGCTCCTGCTGACAGCTGCCCGGCATTTCTAATTCCTTTGCAGTACCTAACATTACTATTTCAAGCCAATAAAAAACGATGTAATTACGTAATTCTTTGATTATCATTTTTCTTTTAGTTAATGGTATTTTGAACTTAAAATATGTAGATTTGTAGATATTATAAATTTAAATGATTTAATCGATGATATTATATATTAAAAGACGTATTCAACGCACACAATGTAATAATAAAGCTATCAAAATTATTAATGGGCCCATTAAAATTAATTGCTACAAAACGTTGACCGAACTTTGTTATGACGTCAGATAGATGACGTAAACCTCATGACACTTGATCTTGGTCATTAATAATTAGGGTAATTGAAAGAAGTACAATTTTGCGATGCTGTTTTGTTTACAATTATGTTGTTACACACAGTTACCATGGCAATAGAATATGGCGCATGCGCGCAACGTTGTAGAAAATTATAAACACGGGAAGAATATTAATATTGTGGACAATTCATTTGAAGTGGTTGTTTTTTCTAATTCTATTTAGCACTGTTCACTTGGATAGGAAACACTAGAATATAATTTTTATCATACATAAAAATACTTCTTAAACGAAATGAAATCGTTCAGATTTAATAAAAACTGACCACTTTTTTTAACATTTCCCCTCTCATTTCTCCTGTGTCGTGGGTACAGTTTACAGACATAAATCTAAGACATAAATCTAACATGCACAAACACCCAGACCCGTAACAACTATCTGTAGATCAGACAAATATTTGTTCCGTGCGGAGATCGAACCCGCGACACGTACTACAGAAAGCCAATTGCTTAGCCACTTCGTCAAACATGCCGAGCGCCGAATTTAAGTATCTCGGAAAAACTCAAATTCCTTACAGCATTATGAGGCTAGACTTTAGTATTTGACAGTTTCTAATAAAAAGTGCCTTGACCCACAAACAAACAAACAGACAGATGGGCAACAAAGTGATCCTATATACTGCTAAACAAAGTCCTCCTCTATAGATTTCCACAATTGTGTCGTCATTTTGGGGGGTATTTTCCAGTACTCACCACGCTTGGCCGGCCGGTTGGTGAGCCTATTATAGCTACTGTTTCATAGAAGAGCCACTGCTGCCCATCCGTCTGGTTTAGTGGCCCTTAGTCGCCTTTTACGACATTCACGGAAGGAGATGGTATAGAGCTATATTCTCAATCCGGACACCATCCGGACAATGTTTTACCAATATTAGGTATGAAACCCTAAAACTTAAACAAACATATTTCCGTGTGGTTCGAAAAAATAGACCACCACTTCACCCATAGGTCAAAGGTAACTAAGCTTTAATATCAATAGAATGGGCAGCGTCCTCTGTGTGCTAGGAACAACATACTGCAATCACCAATCCGCCAGCCAAGCGTGATGGTTATGGCAATATGGAGGCCCATGTTCAGCAGTGGGCATTTACGGGCTGATGTAGGTTTGTGGTCAACGTTAAAAAATCGTATACTAAATACATTGTCGAGGATTCAAAACGATAAACGTTTTGAACTTTGATTCTTTTAATACGATTAACAACCATTTTTATTATTTAATGTCGTTCCTAACCATACAAAAATCACGGGTTTTCAAAAACCTTTTATAAAACTGATAACTACATTTGCTGTGTGCATCGATCATAATCTGAAAGAAAGATGTCCGCACCAAATGCCATCACCATTAAAAACTAAAGATGATTTATTACCTTTCAGTCAGAAACATTTGCTTTGGTTCATTTACTACGCGAATAGCAAAGTAAAGATTAGACACTTTTTATCAAATCTCCATTGACAAAGTTAATTTTTCGACATGCTTCGTAATTTTTCGAATATCCTCTTTTATTTTATAATTATTGATATTAAAACTGCAATATGTATAGAAGACAATCAAGAATATAGATGCGTTGAAACGTGAACCTGAATGTTTCGTATATAAAGATAAAAAAATCACTCAAGGTTGTTTCGTAGACGTTTGTAGTTACAGTTCTAATTTCATTATAGTAGAACTTTTGTGTGTAAAAGTATTTTTCTTAGGGTCGACTAAAAACATACTCTTGAAGGGTATATACCCCAACTAACTTCTTCAACACAAACAAGCTCATTTATTCACTGTTTATAGACTAAAGTCGCTCTATTGCCTCACAAAATAAAACTACAGATTAAACTTCATGTTTTATTTATCATCAAACATAGAAAATAATTGTCATATCTCACAGTTAATTGACGTAAAATAAATAAAAGCATCTATATTTATCATAATATTTTTATGGTCAACATTCATATAAAAATAGACATTTAGGGACATACAGATTTATAGAACTACATAATTATATCAAAGTAGGAATAGTAAGTATGTATACAACAACAGTGTACGACTACAACTATTTTATGAATTTAACATTACAAATTTATATTGATAGTTATAAGTAAAGTGCGCACCTAGACCTAAACCTATCCATACAAATTGATCTGATCTTGCGCTCGAAATATCTCGACATAAATCACAGTAATCCCAATATCCAATTGCATAAAGTTCATAATAACACGTAGCAATTTATTATAACCAATTAGAAATGTCTCGATGGACTGATGTTAGATTACGACGCGTGTGGCGAGCTAAGGAGAGTAAAGACAGTTTATTACAAAATTAAGCGATCAATTATCATATAAAAATGATTCATTTGATTGATATACCCAGCCCAAATACCTAACTGCTAAAGCTAAACAATACCTTCTTAAAAGAGTGCTACATTGAACGGTCATATGTAATAATGACACCATCACCACGCCTCAGAGACAGAAACATCTCTGTTACCCAGCCACTTGACTTTAGTTACCTTTTAAGACTCCCCAAGAAGGAGGTGGGCCATTTTTTCCATGTTCACACTACTTCATTTTCTTCTTATTCTTATTAAATGAGTGGGCTGTGGCTGGGCAGTATCTATCTATTCTAGTTTTTTTATACCTAAAGAGCTGTACGATTTATTGTAGTTGAGTGCAGTTGGCATCCCTCTGTTTGCGGAGGATATCGTGAAAATTTTGTGGGGGTTGCGAGTTCAAAACTTGGCATGTACTAATGTGACTTTTTCAATGTCATTTAAAAGGCTTTATTTTAATAATCCACGATATTTTACTTACAATGAGAAATAATAAAAATATGTGACATAAAAACATCAGATCTTTTTTTGTAATTCCTACATTAATTTCAGAATTCACTAAGGCGCCATCCAAAAAATCATGGATTATTAAAATAAGACCTTACATAATTTGTTGGTTCTAGTTATCTAAGACACCATAGATTTAAGGTGAAAGAAAACATTGCGAGGAACCTCGAAACCTCAGTCTGAAGTTTTCAGCACCTACGTAGTGTAGTAGGTATAGATAGGTAGGAAGATAGGTACGAATGATTAATTTTATTTTTTAATTCGTTTTTTAATCTAATACTGATTCACCTCCTAAAGGTTTACCGGTGGTTAAATCGGCAGCCAAGCGTGGCCATTATGGCAAAACCCCCCAATGAGCACACAACACACCCTTATCGGTCGATGTAGTGATCTTTGGGGGAATAACGTCAATTGGCCGAAATGATGATGAAATCGGCAGCCGACAATAATTCCATATATATAACAGTTGTCAAAAACTAGGTTGCGTAAGGAAAATGACATTTTGTGATTGTGTGTGATTTCTTTTTTTTATTATGTGCTGTAAACTATGTCCTATGCCGAATTAAATGATTTCTATTCTATTCTATTTTCCCTTCATTAAATTCGATTGATGTATATTCTATTTGATTTCATCTACGTACCTATTGAGTCCGTAGGACGATGTTACCTTCACGTTGCTACTATGTATCTATACAAATAAGTAAAATTCAATTGTCTGTTTGTAATGTTAAAATGACAGCTTTTTACTAAATGCATGTAAAATTACAAACGGTACTTATAACGAAATAATAATTTATAATTTTTTGTCGGTCTGTCTGTTTGTTCCGGATAATCTCCGAAAGGGCTGGACCGATTTTGACGGGACTTTCACTGGTAGATAGCTGATGTTATAGGGTGTAACTTGGGCCGCGGGACACAGCTAGTATGCAATAAATACCCGAACAATTTTAACATATACCTCCATTTGCTATACAATATAAGCACATATTGACATATTGTGTGTAATTTATTACAGTTTGAAGCTCCCCGGAAGACGCATTGTAATTTAGATACAACAGAGTGTCAGATCGTTTAAAATCAGGGAAATATTACGTCAAATGAAGAAAATGGAAAATCTTATATTTTGACATTTGTGTTTTTTTTTATATATAACTAGCTGGGACCCGCGGTTTCACCCGCGTTTAATTTAAAAGAAATTTAGAGTACTTCGACATAGACATTTGACATAGAATATATATGTTGGATTTCAGGGGTTTTATTGTTTTCGCGCGGAACCCTAATTATTTTTCTAAAATCAAAGTAGCCTAAGTTATTCCTTATAACGTCAGCAATCTGCCAGTGAAAGTCCCGTCAAAATCGGTCCAGCCGTTTCGGAGATTACCCGGAACAAACAGACAGACAGACAGACAGACAAAAAATTTAAAAATTGTTTTTTTGTTATAGGTATATACTTTCATATGCATTTAGTAAAAAGCTGTTATTTTGACATTACAAACAGACACTTCAATTTTATTTATTTGTATAGATTTAAGTATGATTTATCTTGTAAAATATTGCCTAATAAACTGTGTTAGGTCATAATTTCACCAGTCAACATCATCATTTCAGCCGAAAAGTGTCCACTGCTGGACAGAAACCTGCCCCAAAGATTGCCACAACGACCGGTATGGGTTTAATAATCACAAAAACCATAATCCCCACGTTTGGCACACGGATTGGCGATCGCAGTCGAGTTATAAATGTACTCGAAGGATGCTGCTTGCCCATCCTCCCATATCCCAAAGTCACCTTTTACGACACCCACAGGATGAGATTGGTGGTGGTATTTTTAGCTGGCACCGCACGGCTATCACCAACACATGATATTAATTCTCACTCGCATAACAATATTTTATCAAAAGTCTAATAATGAATATTTTTTTTACACGAATGGCAATATTCACACTCCGTAACAATTGCAGAGGTCTCGCCTACTCTTAAAATTCCTGAATAACATAGTATTTTATACAATCGAAAATGTGTTTTAAGATTGGGAATATAAGATTTATGTGCTGAAACTCAAATATCTTATCAAAGACTATACTATTATCAAAAATGTAAACTTTGCCATATAATTTATCATCAACAATAAACTTAAACTTTTGACGCCCGGGGACGCTAAAATGCAATTCAGATGCATCTGTACGTAACAAATGTACTACGCTCGTGTAGATTCGATGCAAATCCTCTCGTTAAACACTCATTGTGCTCTGGAAGCTTGTAAAATGTAAATGTTATCACTGTCAAGTCATTAAATAGTGGAAGACGGATAAAATGTTCATAAAATTTACATTTGACTAACGTAGCTGCTATTTTTAGTATATACTCACTTGTTTTGTAGGTGGATATTATAAAAGTGCTTATAGGTTGGCGAGGTTAAGCAACGCTTCACGCGGTCAGTTTGTAGATGGGTGACCACATAGTGGTATTTAAACAGCTTCTCCGTGTTTCGGAGGACACGTAAGCTATTTTTAGTATATCACTCACTTGTTTTATCGGCGAATGTTTTAGAAACGTTCATAGCCAGTTGCACTCACTGATCGTTACGATCCGCGAGGTTAAGCAAAGCTTGGCGCAGTCAGTCTATGGATGGGTTCAGAGGTCACGTAAAATCGGCGATCTCAGTTGTTGTCATTAGATGGCAGTCGTTAAGCCAAGTTGGAGGCCTTTGGGCGGCTTGAACACTCACACAAAGCCAATATCTGAACGAAAAAAACCTTATTTTATGGAGGTCTGCATTATGTAAATTGCACAGGCGTTTATCAAAGATATGTATTTTTATCGACATTAGTTAACAACAGACATCTGCTGGAGTAAAGAGTAAGACACATATACCATAGACCAAAATACACCTAATTCTAGATCTATTCTAACGCATAGAAGATTTGATTTATCCATATTATTTTTTGTTTATGTAAGTTTGCTGACAATCCTGTCCTAAATATCTTACTTGGTATGTGGTAACATATAAGGTCTTACTTTAATAATGGAAAATATTTTAAGGCTAGGCTCTATGAATGGTGTAGAATTTATATCAAATATCGGTCTTACTGTTATTAAATAAATTATAATAAAACAATATTAAGCGGATTACATCGCGTATATTATAGATTTTTGTTTTTCTGACATTTAGAATACTTCGCAGCATTCGTGGTCGCTAGATGACAAGGCACAACTGCTTGCTGTTTTTTAGTGCGGTATGTTGTTTGGGACTTTATTATTTTATATACTGGATTCCAAACATGTGGTACCTGCCATCCATATTCTCTATTAAAATTAGGATGTTTTTTAATTTCAATAGCCTCACGAAACATTCTTGGTGCATATCGGTTCTCTTTCGCGAGGACTTGAGGTTGATCAAAACAAGATAATGGTTAGGTTTGTCTAAAGCATGTTCATACACTGCAGACTTTGTGGAGCATCTTTGCTTGTCTACTCTAATATACGCGATGTAATCCGTTTAAAATTGTTATATTATAATGTGTGTAATAATCGCGAAAACCTAAGACACTAAAACGCATCAGCGCAACCGATAGATTTAACTACTAAAATATTTTCCATTATTAAAGTAAGACCCTATATAATGGTATATATAATATGGTGCAAATTACATCACACGAAGATAAAATACGTCTATAGTAAGATACATAGATGATCGTAGAAGGAGACTGGCTTCAGGTTCCAAGCAGTTGAGCAGTCACATATCACAATCCTTCTGCAACACCTTACGGTACACTATTAAAGTTTCAGTAAGTTAAGTTTGAAGGAATTATTACTGTATATTGACAAAAATATCTTAACTTTAGGAAAAGTGTAGGAAGCCCGAAAAGTTTTCCAGTCAACATGATCAAAACTTGATAATAATCATTAATTTTAATACATAAACATATCTACAGCTAGTGCTCAACTTATATACACAAGGGAAGCTCTTCAAGCCGCTAACGTAGGCGGCTCCACCACCAAATAAGGTACTTGCAAGGACAGTGCAGGTTGTGGCAGAGCAGGGAACAGTATTGGGTACTGTGGGGGAGGTTGGGCTCCTTGTGTGGGGGGTCTGGCTTCTGGCTCCGAGCAATGGAGCAACCAGTGTGTCAGCATCCTCCCGCGACCTTTCAGTTCCACCTCTCCTCGACGCTCGACTACGAAGGTGCCCCATTGGTCCAATAACGCTCGTGTGTTCTCGCTCAGGTGGATCCGTAGTGCTAGAAGTGTTTAATCATTTAGTATTTGCTTGTGAGAACTATATAAATCGCATATAAATTGCCGTGTGGTGCCGGCTCAGAATGCCACCACCCCATTTCATCCCGTAGGTGTCGTAAAAGTCGACTAAGGGCTTAACCGGAGGATGGGCAGCAGCGTTCTTCGAGTACATTAACAACTCAACTGCGATCGCCAAACCGTCTGCCAAGCGTGGCAATTATGGCAATACCCCCCAATGAGCACACAATACACCATATCGGTCGTTGTGGTGATCTTTGGGGGAGACCTCTGTCCAGCAGTAGATTTCTTTCGGCCGAAATGAAGGATGATGATGAACTATATAAATCTATCAAGGAGTCTCATCATCATTATTGCAGCCGAAAGTCGTCCTCTACTGGACACAGGCCTCCACCAACAATCACCACAATTACATGGTCCGGGTTTGTGTTGTGTACTGATTGGGGGGTATTGCCATAATCGGCACGATGGGTCCGTGGGTTGGCGATCACAGTTGAGTTGAAAATGTACTCGAAGAACGCTGCTGCCAATCCAGCATATCCCATAGTCACCTTTTACGACACCCACGGGAAGAGATGTGGTGGTGCTATTCTTAGCCTGTACCACACGGTAAAGGTCAAGAAGTCTATCTCCTTATAAATAAGCTTATGCCCAAAACCTTAGCTAAGAACTTGACCACTGTAACAAATTGTTTATTCCTTAAACGTTTGCAGCGACATTGTAGTCAATCACCCTAATTCAGGAACGCTTAGAATAATTTTGCATTGTACGTCAAAAATACGAGTAACCACTGGTGAAAATAGTGAGTAGTGAGTGAATCATGATTTTATATACGACAGTAAAACTCAAACAGATTAGTAAATTATATTGAGTCCTTTGACAGAGTTGAGTTAACAAGTTTTATTCTATGTTCGTAATAAACAAACTGGCATGGCTGGTAAAATTCTATCGCTTACACAAATCGCCTTATTATATTATATTATCCTGTCACGTAAGTCGTACTTTCATCTTATTTTCTTATCTTAGGTAAATAAATTACTTCAAATAATATCCGCAGAGGGCGATAACCTTGAAATGAGGCTCTAGAAATTGAGGGTTCCACACAAGGTACCTATCTAATTATGTGGCATAACACAGATGGGTAGCATTCTTACACTTCTTTGAATCTTTGGAGGATGAGCAGCAGCATACACCTGTGTGCTAATAACAAACACTGCGATTACCAATCCGCCTGCCAAGCGTGGTGATACTGGCAATATCCCGTATGACAGCACATTGTAGTGATTTGTGAGTCCTGTGTTTAGCAGTAGACGTCTACGGGCTAATATGTGTGTGTGTACATATATTATTATTATATTGAACGCAAAACATTTCTGGAGCGATCGATATAGATCATTCGTGATCAAGATCTATAGGTGACAACAAGTTATATTAATATCTTAAAGTAATTAAGATGGAACTTACGTTGCCCGGTAGACTCCATACGGCTGGCAGTATTGACAGTGTCTCCGAAAAGACAGTAGTGGGGCATTTTGACCCCCACCACACCTGCGCAGACTGGCCCAGAGTGAACTCCGATGCGAACCTGTGTAATAATTAATCTAATGAGTCAGCTGCGTCATGAGTACTACTATTCAGTCTTTTATTAAACTTATACATCTCGTGAGGGGCACTACAACAAGTCTGCTTGGCCTAAATCACCTTTAGAACAAAGTTGTTTTTTAAAACGTTGCCCCACACTAGGATTTCTCCTGTGTCGTGGGTGCGTTTACAGACCTGAATTCCACACACAATACACCCAGAACCGGAACAACTACCTGCAGATCATACAAATATTTGTTCCGTGCGGAAATCGAACCCACGACCCGGAGCGCAGCAGCCGACTGTATCAGCCACTGCACCAAGCGTGCCGTTTGCGTTCTGACCTCTACTCTTAGCCAGCTCCACGGCTGATGTTATAAGCCCATGCGAAAGAGAGACCTAGTCATAGCCCCTCGTACAGCTACCAATCATTTCAGCTGAAACACGTCCACTGCTGGACAGAAACCTCCCCCTAAGATTGCCACAATGACCGGTATGATTTTGTATTGTGGACCTTTCGGAGGGTTTTGCCATAATCGCCGCGCTTGACGGCTATCATAATAAGCATTATTTACCTCCAATCGATGCGTCGGTCGATGTCTCACGACGAATCCTCGGACTGCTTCCACGATGGCAAGTGCCATTAGACAGATCTCCCGCGCATGAAGATCACCGTTACGTTCCGGGAGCCCAGACACTACCATGTACGCGTCGCCTATTGTTTCCACCTTGACACCATAAAAAAGAAGAATAAAATATAATAATTTGAAATATTTATATGTTGATTGAAAATAATCTGAAGGTTTTGCATAACCACAGTAGCATAGAACAAGCAACCATTAAACATTTGACATCATCATCATATCAGCCGAAAGATCCGCCCGCTTCTAGTAACCTTCAGCAAGTCGTCTGGATATTTCGTTGGAGGCATCCCACGCAGCGTTTTCCGGTGCGGGTTCTTCACTCGAGAACCTTTCTGCGCCACAGCCACCGGTTCTAATATATCTAATATTTCGTTCGTAATGTAGTTTCGTCATGTCATGTTCGAAAAGAACACAAACTAACATATAACATAACATACATATATTTGATTACAACTATCGATTTAAGTGTTCTGGCAAACAATAATTGATAACTTAAAAAAATATGGCGTACCCACTGGAGGACTGTACAAATATGATGTACGTGTTTTTTATTCTTAAACAGTGATATATCACTACGGCAGTATTCTTTGTATGAGGTCGGCCAACTATACACAAAGAAAGGCAGAAAGAGAAAAGTAAATAATTTATTTTGGCTAGGCATTATTTTGTATATTTTTACTTTTTAATAAAAATAAAAAAGTAAAATATATAATAAAAATAAAATAGTAATAATAACTAATTACATATTAACATTTTTATCAAAAAATATTAATTAGACATTGACATTTAATTTCCTATCCTACTGCAAAACCCAAAATTAAAACAAAACAGCGCTAATTTTCTGATAGGACTTTAAAAGGATCTCCGGACAACCGCGACCTCAGAAATAGACATAAATAATTAGTAGATAGATTAACGAGAGAACTAACAATAGAAAAATAAATACATAATAAATAATAATTACCTACATAGAAACTCTTTAAGTGTTTAAAAATCGCCTTAACATATTTTTTTTCTTTGGCAGTCGGTTCCTAGCACATCCCTACATGACACACAAATACACCATCAAATTCCCACTCACCTTATAAACATCATAGAACCCAATGATCCTATCAAACGTGCTGTACAGGTCATTCAGCAGGTCCACCACCTGCATGGGAGTGGAGGCTGCGCACAATTCGGTGAAGCCGACGATGTCGCTGAAGTATACTGTCACGCACTCGAAGCTCTCAGGCTGGACCACTTCACCGGCCATTAGTTGCTGGGCAACTGGCCTAGATATATTGATATTAAAGATAGTATTATCACCGTAAAAACAAGGTGTACATATTTCAAATAAGCGTACAACAGTCGTACCTTATTGCTAAAAGTTAACTTTAACAGTCAACATTTGGACGGACACTAAAGTAGTAAGAGTTCAACATTTAACACTTGTGGTAGGTCTCTTATATCAAAAGGCCGGCTAGGTAGGTACTATCATAGCCAGGGGGCCGCATTATGGAAAGGGGCCTCGCCATCGGGGGTGCGCAGATGGGGGTGTCTACGTGCTCATACCAGGAGACCCCCGGGTAGACGGTGGCACGCACGTGGTCACGTGCGACCGTGTGCGTAGCACAGCGCACGGTGAGGCTTGGGGAGATCCTTTACAATCCTCCCCGAGAAGTAACTGGAGGGCGAACTTTTTACAGTCGCCTTTCCTCCGCTAGAGAGGTGACTGTGCCGAAGTGCGTTGTGTTGTGGGTGGCTCTAGTGTGATCTTAAAAATCGTCACGTAAGGAAAAAGCGTTATGTCACCTCCGGGTGACCTTTCGCTCTCTTTCTCTCTGGCGTTGTCTATTATATATGATAGGCGACCTTTCGCTCTCTTTCTAATATATACGCTTTTATCAATATTCGAGCAGCAAGCAGGTATCACCATAGTGCCAGATATTTGCCGCTAAGGAGTAGGGTCTAAACTTTAGACATTACTGTGCTCCGGTTAGAAGGGCACTGTAGCTAGTGATATTACTGGGCATAAGGGACTAAATAACATCTCGAGGTTCCGAGCGCATTGTGGTACCACGCAGGACTACTTCAGGGTAGCATTACAATTGTTATAGGAAGGCATGACGCTTACCAGGCCAATGGCATGCACGTCTCGTCATCAGGTTGTATAAAAAAAATATTTTGACATTGTCATTTTGTTATTTTACCAAATGTTGCCAGTTTCGCTCAACGTTAGTAGCAACAATCGTTGGCTTTGTCAGCACATTTGCTACATAGACCGAAGTACTCGTTTGATGAATGACCAATTGTTTTTATCTATTCATTGACCTCGACACAAATGGCTTCAGTTATATTTAATTTACTATTGCCAAGATCGTCGTTATTTTCATATTTTGAAGTGGCCAAGTGCTATGTAACGTAATGGTATGAAATTACGCTTAGAAAATCCAATGAGAATTCCCAGAAAATCCAGAATTATGTAAGAGTAGATAACCTCTTTCTCCCCCGGGAAGACGGTGGCGCGCACGTGGTCACGTGCCGCCGTGTGCGCAGCACAGCGCAAAGCGAGGCTTGGGGGGATCCTTTACAATCCTCCCCGAGAGGTGCCTGGGGGGCGACCTTTTTACAGTCGCCTTCCCTCCGCTAGAGGGGGTGACCGCTTTACATTCACCCCTTCCAAGATGTGCCTAAAGGCGTGGCACCAATGGGCGGCTCTAGTGTGATCTTACGAGGACCTGGAGCCCCCCTTCGGTGCCGAAGATAACCGCTCCAGTGGTTTTAGCCGGTAGGAGTCCGGCACACCCCTTTGCCCTTCCCCGGGGTGAAGGAAGTTCCATGTAGAATTTCCACTGGACATCAATAAAAAAAAAAAAAAAAAAAAGATAACCTCTTTCTAAGACAAAATGGGTATGGGTACATATGTACTCCACCTTCCAGCGTATAGTTTGGGCAGGCAGCTGCCCGAACTATATGCTAGAATTAATCAGCCAAGCAAGGAAAGTCACAGTTGAGGATCACGGGAACTCTAAAGGCGCTGCCAGTGTATATGGGACTAGTAAGGGAACATTACATGTCGTTGAAATTATAAATTATGCTTTCTTTTGTTTTGCCTTTATTCTGCTCTATTTTTATTACTAGTGAACTATCAGTTGGCCTAACTTGGTCTAAATATTATTTTTTGTATATTGCAGTATTATTTATATATTTTATGTACATATTTGTATGGTTAAATGTATGTATAACTACATCTACTAATCTTAACTATTTATTTAGAATTGTCTTGTTTAGATATATTGCTATACATTTTTGTGTGCACCATCAACTGACCCATTTTTTTCCAGTTCAGTGTTTTCATCCTAAGGTTGCTTGGAAGAAATCGATAAGTGCGATAAGGCCGCCCATTGTACTCTATGTACTAGGCCCTACTATTTTTATTTCTTGTATATTTTACTAATTGGTGTACAAAAAAATATGTAATAAAGACAAGCCTGAGACTACTCACTCAGACTGTTATTTTCAGAAACGGCGATCAGTAACTAAATTCATATTCAAAGATAATCACGGTGCCGGCTATGCCGTGTGGTGCCGGCTCAGAATGCCACCACCCCATCTCCTCCCATGGGTGTCGTAAAAGTCGACTAAGGGATTAGCCGGAGGATGGGCAGCAGCGCCCTTCGAGTACATTAACAACTCAACTGCGATCGCCAACCCGCCTGCCAAGCGTGGCGATTATGGCAAAACCCCCCAATGAGCCCACAACACATCCATATCGGTGGTTGTGGTGATCTTTGGGGGAGGCCTGTGTCCAGCAGTGGACTTCATTCGGCCGAAATGATGACGGTGCACCCCTGCGTCGTTTAATCCCGCACGCATTTTTCTGCAAATTCATTGGTGACTTATTTGTAGCGATGCAGTTGGAAATTTTCAATTATGATGTAGTTTCTTTTTTACTTTATATTACGTACTGAAGAGCAGAGCATGTCATTCGCTTGGTGGTAAGCGCCACGCCCGCCTTTAACAATTTTAATGCTAGGCAGGACCAGGGGTGCAATTCCTCACGCTCAAACATCCGTACATCCTTGAATACGGAATTGAAATAATGGTGTAAAACCAATGTGGTATTCGCTAAGACATGATTGAAGCTGTTCAAGGACACGGTGCAGAAGGTACGCCATGAGGACCAGTCTTAGCGAATACCAAACTGGGTTATCACCGTTATTTCAATTCTGTATTCAAGGATGCATCGATGTTTGAGCTTAGAGAATTACACCCCAGTCCTGCGCGGCATCAAACTGTATTTGTCATCTCTAAACATTACTTATTGAGTCCCATAAGCCCAGTAATTTCATTAGAGCTGCACTGCCCTTCAAATCAACACATATTTGAGCAGCTGAGCAAAGGCCTCCCCCATGGATTTCCACAATTTTATCGTCATATTGGGGGGAATTTGCCAGTACTCACCACGCTGGACGCCCGGGTCGGTGAGCGCAGTCTGGCTACTCTTCCAGAAGAGTGACGCTGCTGCCCATCCTTCTGGTTAAGAGTCAGCCGCCTTTTACGATATCCACTCCAAGATATGGAGTGGTGCTATATTCTTATCCAGACGGGTACGGGTAAGAGACCTGCCTACCGCTATATTGCCGATGATATAAAAATAACTAGTTCCAATGCTAAGCATATACACGTTGTACATTTTTGTTCATCGAAATAATATCTGCTTATCACGGATTTCATATTTACATATTTTTTATGTAGCAGTCTAGTAAATTGCTATATCGAGCATAACTTCGAATTCCGAGCTGCTAATAAAAACCCTAATAACCTAATAAAACTTGGCCCGCCCCGGGAATTTAACATCAGAAATATACGCTCGATGGCTGCTAACGACTTTCATATTAATAAAGAAGAACTTGTCACGTTTCTATTGTTTACGGACGGCACGGATAGCGCGGTGGTTAAGCAATTGGCTTCCTACGCTACGTTAATGGATTATATTAATTGATATAATGGCATTCGATTATTAATTCATGTAATGACATTCAATTATTCTATATTTGTTTAAATTACATTAATTACTTGTTTGTTTATTTTTATACTCACTTTATTATGATTGGTTAACGTACTTGCAGTGCGAGAACCATGTGGGTTATTTTTTATTTTGTTTTAATGACGTGATAGTTGTCTGGCAGTTTAGGATGTCATGCTCACTCAAGTGTTCTGCTGATGGTGGCGTCGTGTATTGGGTCGCTAAGTTGCCCTACAATTTGGCTGAGCTAAGTAGCGCTGATGCATGCGTCATGCTCGTGAACGAGTGCCGTCTGTTGGGACTGGTCAGCCAAATGCTGCCATGACAATTAAATCAAAACTTTAATAAAATATTACTAATTGGCTTGTTTAGTAGACTTTTTAAGAAGTTTAGACTCTTATCTCCTACATTGTTTTCACATAACCTTGATTTTTACAGCAATGTACTCATAAAATATTGTAACATTTAATATGATTTAAAAAGAGTAACCATGGAGTTTCTTGCCCGTTCTTCTCCATAGGAAATCTACACCTTGGAACGCGGCATTTTTTTGGTCCCTGGATGGCCTTAAATGGTTCCAATTTTCGGTATTATTGTGTTTTTCTATGATTATAAACAAAACAAAGACAGAGCCAAACATTAAATACTAAAAACCAGGCTTAGGCCTAAACGTCCCTTGCTTTTCTCATGGTAATTTGTACGTAGACCTATCACATGTTTTATTGCAACGATAAACTGTCTGTGCGTGTATGTGGCTATACTAATCACCTCTGCCTACTCTTCGGAGAACACAGTCGCGATGTAATTTAACTATCTTGTACTGGCGCCAGTAGGAAAGATACATAAGTCATAAGTCATTAGTCATATCTCATCCTTATGGCAAGTTATAAGTAACTAAGGCACCCGTACGAAGCCAGGAGGGTCCACTAGTTTAATACATAAAACATCAGGCCTGAGTATTATTATTAAAACAAAAACAAAACATGCTTATTTTCCTACTCTGTCTATCATTATTTATAAATACAGTTTTTGTTACAAACAAAAGAAAATTAACACTTGCCAAAATATAAAATAATAGAACATAGCTCACCTTTCAGCAACAAAGAGTAAAATAACTCAAACAGGCTTTTAATTATGAAGTATTACTCCATGCTAATAAATTTCCTAAAATAGCCAAATTGTATTTACGAGTATTCTTATAGTCTTCAGTGCGTAGTTAGAACAAAGCCAGTTACGTTTACATTACTGAATAATACAAATGGTTTCTATGAATACATAAGTATGTATTACTAAAACGATTTAAATCTAGTAGTATACAAGAGCACATTTACCTTGGAAGCACTTGATAGAGTAATTCTTCAGATCTTCGTTTCTCCAGCGACAGTTGTTCAGTTTTCTCTTCGACGAGAGACTCGAGATTGTTTGCGTATTGTTCCATGCGACGGAGCAAGTCATCCATAAGATTATCACAGTAACCCCTAGTCATAGAGAAATAGCCGTTTAGAAATATACAAATCAACATTTTTTGAGAGGATGCGTATGGTCATAAGAGTACACATTTTTACTAGCGTACAGATTTCGGGGTATCGGTTTTCGGCTCTGTATACCGCAACGTGAAGCTTATGAAGAATCCCGAAACAGCGAAGTATGCAAATAAATAAAAGCGTTAAAATCAATAAATGCTGTACCTGAAAAAAAATTGGCTGTACATTTATCCGTACGCAGTGATATTCTCCTGAATAAAATGTGAAGTTCACCAGTACCGAAAACATCCGTTGGATTGTAATTTTACCAAATTGCTATTTTCGCTAATAGGGTTCCAAGAAGTTTTGTCGTTAATATTTAAACGTGATAATAATTCCAATATACTCGTAGTATCGGATGTCACTGGTATTCGGTGTGAAATAGTTATCAAAACTATTAGTATTTGTTTATGTAGATTACAAATGGGCACATTTTATAAATGTATGGGCATGTCTACACAGTCGTCTATAGCATGCAATGTAATCAGTATGGTGTAGTTGATGTTGATGTGTGCGTGTGTGTAAGCGGGCATGTGTGTAAGCGCGCGTGTGTGATTGTATTTATTAGGTGCCCGGTCCACCGGTGCGATTAACATTACACCACGACAATAGGAAGTCAGTAGAGAAGTACTTATTTTATGTAACTTCCGAAAAAAAGCTCTTTTGGTGTATGGATGACACGATAACCATGTAATTTGGTCGGACTACCAAATTAAATTGAGGACAGTGCAGTGCACGGAACAGAACATAGGCGGTTAAGATAATTATGTTATAAGCGATACTTGTGTTTTTATCAAAAATGTCCTTATAATGATAGTAAATGAAACAATATACTATAGTATAATACAATATTTAAAAAGTAAACTATTTAATCTAAGCTGAAAAAATCCTATTTAATATGCAATAATATTTTTTCTTAACGCATCATCATTTCGGCTGAATAAAGTCCACTGCTGGACACAGGCCTCCCCAACGTTTACCATAACGATCGATATGGGTGTGTTGTGGGCTCATTGGAGGGTTTTGCCATAATCGCCACGCTTGGCAGACGGGTTGGCGATCGCAGTTGAGTTGTTAATGTATTTGAAGGACGCTGCTGCTCATCCTCCGGCTAATCCCTTAGTCAACTTTTACGACACCCACGGGAGGAAATGGGGTGGTGGTATTCTGAGCCGGCATCACACGGCAACGCTTAACTCTTAACGCATAGAACTTATAAAGTCTAAACATTATCAAATCCTGTATAATAAATGATGTGTGTCTATAGTTATACTAGAGTTAGGCTTATCAGAAATATTGCAGTCACAGTAGAGTTATAATTCTAGCAGCCGTCTTCGTTTTGAACATTAACTAAGCATAGTAAAATCCTTCTCACCGCGACCGCGTGACGTGTTTGGTTGAATTTCAGGCTCACATATTTCATGCTGCTTTACGTAGTGTATTTAATTTAAAACATTCCATTTCATTAAAGGACTCCGAATACATATAAAAAAAATCTGCTACCTAGACTTCTCCACATCTTATAAAGAGATTTCCATATATGAAATGCACGTTAATTAAAATCTCGGAACTACCGAAAGGCGCTTGTACAGCTGGTAATACGTGTTGATACTTTTCCGTTAAGATACCACATATGAATATCCAAATCTCAAGGAAATACATCCCGTAGAAAGAAAGTTTCACGAAAAAACGACTTCATAGATGCTCATGCTACGAGGAGCTACGCCTCGGCCTATGAAAGCGTGGAGGCTCCGGAATAAACACAGCAGTAACAGGCCGTTAAAAATTACATAGCGTGTAAGTTAAAACGCAAACAACACACCCATATCGGTCGTTGTGGTGATCTTTGAGGGAGGCCTGTGTCCAGCAGTGGACTTCATTCGGCCGAAATGATGAAGTTAAAACGTAGCGAGAACTTTAGAAAAAGGTTACGCTTAAGCCTATAATTCATCATTTCGGCCGAATGAAGTCCACTGCTGGACACAGGCCTCCCCCAAAGATCACCGCATCGACCTATATGGATGTGTTGTGGGCTCATTGGGGGTTTTGCCATAAGCGGCACGCTTGGCAGACGAGTTGGCGATCGCAGTTGAGTTGTTAATTTACTCGAAGGATGCTGCTGCCCATCCTCCGACGAATCCCTTAGTCGACTTTTACGACACCCACGGGAGGAGATGGGGTTTGTGGTATTCTAAGCTGGCACCACACGGCACATATATTCGGCGTAGCATACAAAAGTACTTACGGTTTAATTGCATACAAAAGTAAATCTTCGGTACTTATAACAAAATAACTTATTTTTGTCTTTCTGTCTGTCTGTTTGTTCCGGCTAATCTGCAAAACGGCTTGACCGATTTTGACGGAAGTTTGACTGGCGGTTAGCTGATGTTATAAGGGGAGTAACTCGAGCTACTTTTATTTTAGAAAAAGAATTGGAGTTCCGCGAAAAAAAAATTTAAGCCATGAAATTCAATATATATATATACTAATTATTTATAAATAATCGGATTTCTTTTAAACTTAACAGCGGGTGAAATCACGAGGCACAGCTATTATGAAATATTCTCCTAAAAAGTAATAGAACTGCAAGTACAAACCTTGTTCTTGGATATCCTGTCACAAACGAACAACACAAACAAATAACGAACAAAACAACAACTAAACAGTGGAGGCACTGATAACGACAAGATCAAACAATGCCGATGCGTTCGCTTCAAAGAGATAACGTGTGACATATTTAGAGTTTCAGGTAGACTTATTTCGAGAATTGGAATTATTGATGTATGACCTATGGGGGAACCTCTGTCC
The DNA here is from genome assembly GCA_947459985.1 of Diloba caeruleocephala. Classification (NCBI taxonomy): domain Eukaryota; kingdom Metazoa; phylum Arthropoda; class Insecta; order Lepidoptera; family Noctuidae; genus Diloba; species Diloba caeruleocephala. The sequence goes on along the minus strand of OX381621.1, from coordinate 6,516,667 downwards.
AGTGCCATTAGTGTGATGGGGGCTACCTCGGTCACCACTAAGAATAACACCAGAATGCAGATTTTGTGTATGTAAAGTGCTTGAATGCGTGGCGAGTAAAGCCCGAATGAATAAGTTAGTTCTAGGCAAGCATGCTTTCCTCGAACAGACGGCGGTGTGCATGTGGTCACGTGCTACCATGTGCGCAGCACAGAGCATAGCCAGGAATCCTTTACAATCCCCCCGAGAGGTGCCTGGGAGGATGGTCTCTTTACAATCGCCTTCCCTCCGCTAGAGGGTGTGACCCGTTTACAGTCATTCCCTCCGAGATGCGCCTGAAGGCGTGGCACTAATGGGTGGCTTTAGATGGAGATTATTCGAGTACCTAGAGCCTACCTTCGGTGCCAAAGAAAAATTCCAGTAGTTTTAGCCGGTAGTAGTCCGACATACCACTCCGCCCTTCCCCGTGGCGGAGGTGCATGATGTATTTCGACCGTATCAATAAAAAGAAATAAAAAGAAGGCAAGCGTGCTCTATCGTGGAGCGCATCGTCTCTTAACATCAAATAAAACTTTTTAACAACAAAAATATTTTTTGTTAAAAGTTTTATTTGTTTCTTTTTAGTGTAAATAAATGTAAGAACGTTTACCAACTTGGAATCCGTATCTAACACTAAAAATAATTCTAAGAATCGAAACTATTAAGACATCATCTAGGTAAGCGCAGTCAAATTAAACCTATTTATTGAAGCTGGTTAAAAAACTACTCAATCAAATGTAATGAAATTTTGAAAGCATATTGCATCTATTAAAAAAAGAATCGCTCAAATCAGTCCACAAATCTCGGAGTAGTCGGTGTACATACATAAAAAATAAAAATAAACGCATCGAATTGAGAACCTCCTCCTTTTTGAAGTCGGTAATGCGACAGCGGTGTAACAAGACTTTTCAATATTTAAATGAAAAATATATACTATATGTGTAGAGATGTGTGTACTGATAAAATGCACGAGTTACATATAGTGTCTACTTACTTGATATAAGTAGCATTAATTGCATCAAAGCTAGGTCTGTCATCGGGCGCCTCTGCCCAGCACCGTCCCGCTAGCTCCAGCAGTTCTACCGCAGCACCTCCCCCGCCTCCCGCCGCTGCCCCTACCTCGCTCACGCCCACCACGGGGCGAAATGGTGGAGATTCACGGGCGCATACGCGGTTTACTATTTCTGTTGTTGATAATTAAAATAAGATCTAACATAAGTTTTTAAACTGATGTGGTCACTATTATTAAAACTGAAAACTGGATATTTATCGGGTTTTTTATTTATTTCGAGTTCTCGATAATTCGGCGCTGTTGCAAGCGCCATGTTCACGGATAACCTAAAGTTTTTGTGGGTGGATGTTTACGAACAGACAAAACGATCTACCCTTTTCCTTAAACGTTTTGTACGCTGGGTGCCGGTACCACTATCACTTAACTCGACTTTGTTACCGACACACGAAACTCATTGTGTCCGCTCGCAAACTTTTTACGGCACTTTTTCGGTCTTTACACAATCGAACCACTGGATTCCAGGCCTTCGACAGTTGAAACCCGTCCTCCCGGTTAAAGTTATTATATTTGATAATATCCCGTTTTCAGTTCCAATAATAAGATCAAATATCAAATATAATCAGACTGCAAAAAATACCTTATCACCCTAAGATACACTAGTGGATAAAACTGATTAACAAAAAAAATACTGACTTATATATACATATCGGTCCATAAATCTCGTTGTAATCGTTGTACATACATAAAAAAAATACGCATCGAATTGAGAACCTCCTCCTTTTTGAAGTCGGTTAAAATGCCTAATGGCATTAAGTCCGCCTCTGTACAAGCGCATAATGTATTAAATAAATAAACATGAGACGAAGCAGCATAAAAAAGTTGTAACCCTACCAATATGGGACTAAGCACGTAAACCGCTGTATTGTTGTCTTACCCGGAGACATGCAGGTGGGGACGAATTGCACTAAAACGTAACCTTACTCTGATAGCCACGAAGTGAAACAAAGGAACATTCGTGTTATTGTAGATCGATACTGCTACAGTATTGATACATTCCTTAATAGCAACCCTATATAAACTTATAAACTTTGTGGAAATAAAAAATATAAACCTACATACAATAAGAAATATAAATCTTACATACGTGCAGTCTTTAACCAGCGTGTGTTTCCGGCGATGAGATATGGCACAGAGACGTGGTTACCCACTATGGGCCTCATAAGAAAACTCAAGGTCACTCTCAAGCTATACACAGAGCTATAATTGGTATTTCTCTGCGAAGTTGAATCAGTGATGAATGAACTAAAGTTGTCGACATCTTTAAGGACCGAAAGGATTAGCAAGCTGAAGCGGGCGGGGCACGTAGCTCGTAAAAACGATGGCCGTTGGAGGAAAAATGTTCTCGAGTGGAGACGCACGGTCCAGACGCACCAGAAAACGCAGCATAGGACGGTTTCCGATATATATATATATATATATATATGATGACGATGATGATGATACAATAAATTAAGATTATTGTTAATTAGATTTCTTGCTGACATTTTATAATTTTATCTGTATCTACACTTGACATTAAATATTATTACTAACTGTACCTATAATACGCACAATTGCATTTGTCTGCCTTTCTTTGGTTTTATAGAATTAATATAATTTAATTATATAAAACCATAATTAAATAATACCCCATCTCCTCCCATGGGTGTCGTAAAAGTCGACTAAGGGATTAGCCGGAGGATGGGCAGCAGCGTCCTCGAGTACATTAACAACTCAACTGCGATCGCCAACCCGCCTGCCAAGCGTGGTGATTATGGCAAAACCCCCCAATGAGCCCACAACACATCCATATCGGTGGTTGTGGTGATCTTTGGGGGAGGCCTGTGTCCAGCAGTGGATTTTATTCGGCCGAAATGATGATGATGATGATGAAAACCATAATAATTATAATTATAATAATATAATTATATAATTTAATTAATTATAATTAATACAATATTAATATATTAATTTTTATTAATATTATTTGTTTTATTAATATTATTTTTAATATTATTTGTAATTAATATTATTTTTAATATTATTTGTAATTAATATTATTATTAATAGATAAAATGCATATAAGCGTGTAAGCCAGCTGGCAGATTTTGGAGAGTCGATAATGTATGTGTATGCTTACTTATTTTTTTAAGATCTTTTTGTACCCAAAATCACAGCAATAAAGTTCCGATTACTTATTACACATAATGCATGTATGTAGGATTTAGGTATAAAAACTTGAATAAATCTTGTTTCATTTAGGTTTACATATGGGTTCTGTTATAGTTGATCCGTGCTTATGATGATGCGTAATCATCATGTTTGATGATTAAGTTCTCTGCAATAAGGTCGAGTTAAGCCATGCTCATGCATCCGTTGTGATAATGATCCACCCTTTTGTCGTGAATGAAAATATTTGACTACTCTTCGCGTCCTTTTGGCATTATCCCCGAGTCGCCTCTTACAACACGAACGAGGAGACAGGTTGCTATTCTTTACTTGACAGCCTAAACTTGTAAGTTTAGTTTATTTCTATAAATATAAACTACTCTTAAACAATTTATTACCTACATGTGCATAAATATTATAATTATAGCAATCAATGTTGTCTGTACAAACGTGAGCTTAGCTCAAAATTGAGTTATCTACCACCAAATCTTTTGAGTGTAGTGTGATAGCGAAATAGACAGAAAATAATTATTTTAATCTATTACAAAAAAATATGGTAACAATAAAAAAACAACACGCATATAGAATAAAAACCGGACAAGTGCGAGTTAAACTCGCGTGGAGAGGGTTCCGAAATTGCTGAATATATTGTCTATTGTTGGATTCGGTGTTGTATCAATAACTTATCCCAAAAACAAACTTAACATCGCAGTTGAAAAACATGTTTTCCCAAACATTCCAACCGCAAACATAAGTTTGTATGCACAATATTGAAAGATTCACTATAGTAATTTAAACCATAGACTTCTAGGTTTTTCTGTAATCTATACGTAAAGACCTATTATCTATATTTTTTTCAAAATGTTAGGATCATAGGTTTCGGAGATAATGTAGTACACTGGTAAAGTTTCGTCTACTTCTAAATAATTTAAAATTATAAAATTCCCTAAGACCCTCGCAACAAGCTCTTCCATTTCATATGTTACATGGAACAGTTTGCAAAACTTTATTCTTTAATTTTCTATATTGCCCCTCAAAAGTAACCTCTATATTCAAAATTCATTTATTTTCGTTACACGTAATTGGGTGTTTGGGTCATAGAAATCCATGTGTATCAAATTTCAAGTTAATCGGTCCAGTAGATTCGGAGCAAATTGGATGTGACAGACAGACAGACAGATACACGAGTGATCCTATAAGGGTTTCGCCGTTTTTTCCTTCGGACGTTTGGCACCCAAAAAGTAAAGAAATATTGCTGGACAAATCCAAAAATTTACCCTATCTCGGCACATGCTATACACGAAGTATTGCAACACTGATTTTCAGGTAGAATGAGCCATGGAAATAACGGCATTTACATGTTAATCAATTAAATTAATGTTAAATTAAATTAAAAGCCTTTGGTCATTTCATTGAAATAATTCATTAATTACATAAATAAATAGTAATAAAAGGTGTGTAATATATTAAATAAAGGCGATCTATATATATAATATCACACACATTTCATACAAATATATTACATACTAACACGTGATAACGAATTCTATGAGCGTACTGTACTACACAAATGGTCATAACAGCAACGTGTTATCTTTGTTGGTATATTTTAAAATTCTCACTTCATATATTATAGCAAAGCTAGGTTTTATACAACTTGCTTATAATTTATTGTGATTTCATTTATAAAATACAATTAAGTCATATCTGTCAGTTATAAATTTTTATAGTGTTAGTTAGTTACGGCGTAGTACACTACGCTGGCTACGCTCTACGATTCTAGTGACTAAATTATTTTGCCTTCTTAGATTAAATTAAGATATACACAGATTAATACCGCTCGAAAACTATACCATTCCAAAAACTGTACAGGAAGAATCTCGTATAATTATTCTCCATGAGTTTTGGAGGCAATTTTTAATAAATTAAAATTAAATTCATTAATTTCGATCAACATTGGATCATAAATCATGTGAATAAATCAGCTCATAAATAGGTTTGTTTTACTATTTCAAATCATTTATGTAAAACAGCATACTTAGAGCATGCAGTGTTTACCTGTAATTAGTTGTGCAGTTAGATTTAAGATATAATACGAATGTACCTGTTCTGTATTATTAATATTGTAACTAATGTTGGTACACCCGTACAATGAAATAAAATACAAAATATATAATGCGAGGGCTTAACTGAATGTAGTTATAAGTACGATTATAAATAACAGAACGTCGTCTCAATCGCACTGGCCTAGAAAAGATCAACCGTACCGTAAATAAAAACAAAATATATAATGCGAGGGCTTAACTGAATATAGTTATAAGTACGATTATAAGTAACAGAACGTCGTCTCGATCGCACTGGCCTAGAAAAGATCAACCGTACCGTAAATAAAAACAAAATATATAATGCGAGGGCTTAACTGAATATAGTTATAAGTACGATTATAAATAACAGAACGTCGTCTCGATCGCACTGGCCTAGAAAAGATCCATCGTACCGTTGCATATCGTTAAAAAAAAACATATACTAAAAATATACATAGGCTGCACTAAAAGTATCGGGAATGGAATATTTCCACTGTTCCTGTCATATTAAAATCTTTTTAATTGAAAACTCCTTGGTTTTACAAATCGAATACCATTTATTTATTTTAAAAAAGATTCACGGTCTTGTCACAAGGTTTTGTCAAACTTGTTTAGTCGTTGAGAAAATGGAATTGACTCGAGAAAATTCAAGAGCGATGATTTATTATGACTTTCGAAGTGGTTTAACACAAAAACAGTGTGTTGACCAGATGATTTCTGCATTTGGTGATGAAGCCCCATCCAAAACCACAATTTATCGCTGGTTTGCTGAATTTCAACGTGAACGTGTCAAGCTCAGTGATGATCCTCGTCAAGGTCGTCCAAAAACTGCAGTCACCCAAGAAAACGTTGATGCTGTGCGTAAGCTGATTGAGGAAGATCGACATGTGACATACCGCGAAATTCAGGCAACTTTAGACATTGGCATGAGTCAAATACAAATAATCTTGCATGAACAATTAGGTGTAAAAAAGTTGTTTTCCCGATGGATACCGCATTTGCTATGTGAAGAGCAAAAAGCGGCTCGCGTTACTTGGTGCGTCAGAACTCTCGAAAGATTCCACGCAGGATCCTCAAATGCTGTATACAACATCGTATCAGGTGACGAATCCTGGATATATGCGTACGAACCCGAAACAAAAAACCAGTCACGAGTTTGGGTGTTCGAAAATGAGTTAAAGCCAACAAAAATTGTTCGTTCACGGAGTGTTGCAAAAAAAATGGTGGCCACGTTTGTCTCCAAAACCGGCCATGTTACGACTATTCCTCTTGAGGGACAAAGAACGGTTAATGCAGAATGGTATGCTAGCATTTGTTTGCCACAGGTCGTTTCTGAACTCCGTAGAGAGAACTGCAACCGCCGCATCATCCTCCATCACGACAATGCGAGTTCTCACACCGCGCACAGAACAAAAGAGTTTTTAGAGCAAGAAAACATAGAATTATTAGACCATCCGCCGTACAGCCCCGACCTAAGCCCTAATGATTTCTATAATTTCCCTAAAATAAAGAATAAATTGCGTGGACAGAGATTTTCATCACCTAAAGAAGCTGTGGACGCCTACAAAACGGCCATTTTGGAGACCCCAACTTCCGAATGGAATGGTTGCTTCAATGATTGGTTCCATCGTATGGAAAAATGTGTCAAATTTCGCGGAGAATACTTCGAAAAGCAATAAATACATTTTTAAATAGTAATGTTGTGTCACTTCCTTGATTCCCGAAATTTTCAGTGCCGCCCTCGTATAATACATTTCCTCCCTTTCCTCTTTTAAACGGAATATTATGAAACTGCTGAATGCTGATATGGAAAGAACATAACAGAAAAGTGGCATATCCTCAAGGATAAAAAATCTGGTACCCAATCTTGACTATCCACATAAATTTCTGATATAAATAAAAACGTTTAGATCTTTAGTTCAGCCAAGAGATACAACTATTTATAAAATACCGACCTTTATTGGACAAATTCGGTGTATAATGATGGAAGGGTCCAGCTCTCAGCACGATCTCTTCCAGGATGATTCCAAAACTGTACACATCCCCTTTAAGAGAGGCGGCTGCCCCTGGGTATATACTGCCAGCCACTAACTCCGGTGATGTCCATAGTAACTCTAAAACATAGCATTACATTAACAAAATGTATGGTTTTGCCGTGTGGTGCCGGCTCAGAATGCCACCACCCCATCTCCTCCTATGGGTGTCGTAAAAGTCGACTAAGGGATTAGCCGGAGGATGGGTAGCAGCGTTCTTCGAGTACATTAACAACTCAACTGCGATCGCTAACCCGCCTGCCAAGCGTGGTGATTATGGCAAAACCCCCCAATGAGCCCACAACACATCCATATCGGTGGTTGTGGTGATCTTTGGGGGAGGCCTGTGTCCAGCAGTGGACTTCATTCGGCCGAAATGATGAATGTATGGTTTGGCAAAATATTATATCAACCACATACATATACTGCGCATGGAAAATGTGTTGTCTTAGGCTCAAGTTAACTTTTAGTGCGGATATACACTTGTCAGGGTCGGAAACGGTCATCAATAAATTTAACCCTTCTCTTATGTGCTTCTTTTTTTCGTATTATTTACATGAATGTAAGTTAACCTTTGTCATGTCGTGTGGTGCCGGTTAAGAATAGCACCGACCCATCTGATCCTTTGGGAGAAGGCGACCATGGGATTCTCCGGCTAATCTCATAGTCGCCTAGCGTCCTTCGTGTACATTTACAACTCAACTGCGATCGCCAACCGGCCTGCAAAGCGTGGCGATTATGGCAAATCCCCCAATAAGCACACAAAATACCCAAACCGGTCGTTGTGGTGATCTTTGGAAGAGGCCTGTATCCATCAGTGGACTTTATTCAGCCAAAATGATGTAGTTAAATTTTAGATTCGTCTTTCTCTCGATGAATTATTAAATATCATAATATATATCTATTTAAAGATGTACCAAAGGTAGACAATATCCATGAACATTGAAAGCATCCCTAAATCACAAACAACCCGGGATTAAATTTAATTAACATCAAAATACGATCCTAGGAATACAACTAAGCATTAATTACTGTAGTAATAGGTGTCGTCCTTTATCAAGTCAGTAGGCGTGCACAACGTGTTCAGCCCGTAGTCGGATATCTTGAGCACGAAGCGTCCATCGATGAGGCAGTTCGAGGACCGCAGTTTACCGTGCGCACCCAGCCCGCCGTGTAAGTAGCACATGCCCTAAACAACAAAATATCATAATAAAGACACATGGTTGTACTAAAATAGGGTATCTAATCTTTATAATCTAAGGGCTAGTTAAGGGACTGACTCCTCCATTAAGTCCCAAGTGCCAAGACCTTTTTTTATTGATGTCCAGTGGAATGAATTCTACATGGAACTTCCTTAGCCCCAGGGAAGGGCGAAGGGATATGCCGGACTCCTTGTTTTTTTTTTAAAGGTGCCCAGTTGAAATTCTTCATGAACTTCCTTCGCCCCGGGAAGGGCGAAGGGGTATGCTGGCCTCCTACCGGCTAAAACCACTGGGGCGGTTATCTTCGGCACCTAAGGAAGGTCCTCGTATGATCACACTAGAGCCGCTCATTGGTGCCACGCCTATAGGCACATCTCGGAGAGGGTGACTGTAAAGCGGTCACCCCCCGGGGGGATCGTAAAGGATCCCCAAAAGCGTCCCATGGCAGCGCGTGACCACATGCGTGCTACCGTCTTCTCTTGGGTCGCTTAGTGTGAGCACGCAGATTCCCCAATCTACGCACCCGCGAACCCAGAGGTCCCCTCGCCTTGTAGCTATGGCAGGGAGTTTCAGGCGTATGGGAATTAGGCACCAGGGCGGTTGTTACCCCGGCGCCGTCTCCTCCTTCTTCGAGCGGGATCGGCCCTCTCCCGATCCCGCTCTGCGGTTTCCTTCTGGAGCATGACGCTCTCACAGAAGGAGACCACTGCATTCCAGTTTTCATATATATATGTATAGCTTACCATACCAACATATTGTAGTTTTGAATTAGGCTCGAATTAGTGTAGGGACTAGCCAGAGATTGAGGTATATATTTTATAATCATCATTTCGGCCGAATGAAGTCCACTGCTGGACATAGGCCTCCTCCAAAGATCACCACAATGACCGACTTGGGTGTTTTATGGGCTCATTGGGGGTTTTGCCATAATCGCCACGCTTGGCAGGCGGGTTGGCGATCGCAGTTGAGTTGTCAATGTACTCGAAGGACGCTGCTGCCCATCCTCCGGCTAATCCCTTAGTCGACTTTTACGACACCCACGGGAGGAGATGGGGTGGTGGTATTCTGAGCCGGCACCACACGGCATATTTTATAATACTTCTATGTTATTTATTGTCAAATTTTAAGATATATCCTATTATTATCAGCGAGCCACATACTGTCCGGGTCGTTACCGCGATTGGTGATCCCCGTGGGCCGAAGTTTGGACACCGGAACGAAGTAAAACGTTTAAGGAACAATTTGGACACGATTTGCACTTAAAGTCTTTACTTTCCTGGCCTGGATCTTCGCGACCTTCATTATTTTCATCACAGACTATTGGTCGATCTTCGATGAAAATAATATAGTAGCATACGAGCTCAGTCTGTCATTTTGTGAGTTATTTAGAGTATCTATCGACTCGCGACTACGAGGGGAGGTGTTGAGAATATCTAAATAATAAGTGGCAAAACCCCCAATGAGCCCACAACATACCCATATTCGGTCGTTATGGTGATCTTTGGAGGAGGGCTGTGTCCAGCAGTGAACTTCGTTCGGCCGAAATGATGAAATAATAAGTGAAGGCAGTAAGTTGTGCTTTACAAGTGTCACCTTTATCATTGCTAGCTTAGTCTGCATTAATTAAGTTTGTATAAGCGAAGTACTCAGATATTAACGTTATTTTGTTTACTTAACAGTCTGTTCTAACATCCAAATTCATTTTACTCGAAAGAACTACACATATAGTTTGTTTTATAAGCTCTCAAAATTTGCAATACATTTTGTAGAACTTGTTAGTATTTTATCTACACTAATATTATTAAGAGGTAAGATTTGTATATTTGTATGTATGTAACGAATAAACTCAAAAACTACGGGTTCGATTTCAAAAATTCTTTCACCATTAGAATGCTACATTATGCTTGAGTAAAATAGGCCATATTTATTACTAGAAAATTTTAAGGATCCCTACTAAAACTTCAATAATGGTGTAAAAAAATCGTTATGTAACTATAACTTCTTCTTTACATTTTAAAAGTTGAAAGAAATGCCGATCAAAATCAGACCATATTTGCATACTCTACAATACTCTACATTTATCCAAAAATGTTTAAAAAATAAATGTCCTACCGTGCGAAGCCGGGACGGGCCACTAGTTTCTAATGAAATTAAATAAATTTAAATTTATTTATTTAGCATAGTATAAATTTGGCATAGTAGCTAGTAGCGCCGGCTCAGAATACCACCACCCCATCTCATCCTATGGGTGTCGTAAAAGTCGACTAAGGGATTACCCGGAGGATGGGCAGTAGCGTCCGTCGAGTACATTAACAACTCAACTGCGATTGCCAACCCGTCTTCCAAGATCCACGATTATGGCAATACCCCCCAATGAGCACACAACACACCCATATCGGTCGTTGTGGTGATCTTTGGGGGAGGCCTGTGTCCAGCAGTGGACTTCATTCAGCCGAAATTATGATGATGATAGTAACTTGGAGTCGTTGGATGCGGGTGGCACGAACCAGTCGCTGTAGTAGTCTATGGGGCCTTTTTTCAGCAGTGGACTTGCGTCGGCTAATATGACGCTTATGGTAATATTTGTAATACATAGTGTTTCAGTTATACTTTTATCACGGTATTGCAATTTTCTATAATTTTAAATTAGTTACAATATTGGCCAATTTTCTCTAGCATCGGTCATTGTAGAAATACATGGGGAAGGTCTTTGTTACTTTGGCTGATATGATTGTGCTGGTGATGCAATGGGTGGTCATTATTGCTATTGTATTAAGTTTAAAGTTGTCCGTGTGATGCCGGCTACGAATAGCACCAACATCCCGAGGTTGTCTTAAAAGGCGACTATGGGATTACCCGGATGGGCAGCAGCATCCTTCGAGTCCATAAACAACTAAACTGTGATCGTCAGCTCACCTGCTAACGCGTGACGATTATGGCAAAACCCCCCAATGAGCACACAGTACACCCAGACCGGTCTTTGTGGTAATCTTTGGGGGAGGCCCGTGTCCAGCAGTGGACCTTATTCGGCTGTAATTAAAGTTAAGGGGTAAGGAGTAAACAAACTTGTGATCAAATAAGATTTTTGAGTGTATTCATAGTTTTAGATATCATAGTAATCTAAAATTGTATACATAATTATGTACGTCACAGAATTCGTAGCACGAATTTATTCCTGCAAAAAAATCCAAGCTTTCGAAAAATGATTGAAAGTAATTGAAGGTACCATTCTGTGTCTGTGGGGTACCTATATTGCAGCACCTTTTAAAATTGTATTAAATTTTCTCTTCGCTCGAAAGTGGGGCACTTCACTTACCGTAAATTATGACTCAATTTCGTTACGCCGTTGTTAGTACGAAACATAAGTTATATCCCGAGTGTCTTTGTTATGTTGTGTAAAGGTGGATATTTTCCTTATGTATATAAAATGTACGCCTTTGTACAATTCCGAATTCCAACCATAACTTCTTTTTTTATGGTCTCCCGGTAGAAATTCGTCATGAACTTCCTCCACACCGGGGAAGGGCAGAGAGGTATGCCAAGCTCCTACCAGCTAACACCACCGGTGCGGTCATCTTCGGCGCCGAAGGGGGCTCCAGTAGAGCTATTCTAGATACGTCAAAACTTTCCGTGTCGAGAACGTGTTTCGATACTTTTCACTCATATAAAACCAGCGCTGCAAAACCGTCTTGCTATTTTGTACCATATAGCTGAATGAGGGACCTTTGTTAGTACATTAAAAAATATTTCTTTCTTTGTTTAAAAAACGTTGCCCCACACTAGGATTTCTCCTGTGTCGTGGGTGCGTTTACAGACATAAATTCCACACACAATACACCCAGACCCGGAACAACTACCTCCGTGTGGGAATCGAACCCACGACCCGGAGCGCAGCAGCCGACTGTATTAACCACTGCACCAACCGTGCCATCAATGTACCTATGTAATTATGTCAATGTCGTGTAAATGCTTAACTTTATATGTAATAGGTATAACTATCATAGCCTCCCTTAGGTGCCGAAGATGATTGCTCTAGTGGTTTTAGCCGGTAGGAGTTCGGCATACCCCTTCGCCCTACCCCGGGGCGAAGGAAGTTCATGAGAAATTTCCACTGGGCACCAATAAAAAAAAGGTATAACTATCATATGTATTGTTGTTTGCTGTCCAATAAAAATATTCGTTCTTTCTTTCAGATATCCGTATTCAAAAGCTACCAATAATAAAAAGTTTGAAAATATTGAAAGATAAAATTTAAGTTTGACACGTTGACTATAAAAATAGTATTTTCGCAAGCCTCAATCTTAATTCGTAGATTTTAATACCGATTTTTCTGTAGACAAGATCTCTACACGGAAAGTATTCACGCGTTGATGATGTAAAGCGGTCACCCCCTCTAGCGGAGGGGCGATATCTCGTACAGAACAATATTTGTTAATTTTGTGTCTTATATATCCATCTATATTTCTATTTATTGTACGAGTAACCTATATCAACCCGCTTTGCTGCGCGTATATTTAAAATTGATAAAGGAAACGGGTGAAAATGGGCCTGACGTTACACAAATGAATCATTTATTAATAATCCTTTCAAATTTTTTCGTTCTTACTTGATAAATATTTTGGGCTTCTACAATGGGAAAAGGTTAATCCTTTGCAAAAATCAAAAGATTTAGAATCAATAGATTATATGATAATGTATAAATGTACAGGAATATATTCATTAATGGCATTGATAAAACCATTTTATGATTTAATTTAGCGCAGGAAACTCTTCAATGTATGGAATGACAGCAAAATCAAAATGTCTAAGTCAAACTGTATTATTCGTACTGCGCATGCGGATGCGCGATGAGGATGTTTTACGTGTTGTGTTTTGTTTATCAATCAAATAGTTTCCTTTTACGACGTTGGCTATATTTGAAGTATTCTGACGGCTTCTTGTAATTCGTTTAGAACAAACCACCACCCCATCTCCTCCCGTGGGTGTCGTAAAAGTCGACTAAGGGATTAACCGGAGGGTGGGCAGCAGCGTCCTTCGAGTACATTAACAACTCAACTGCGATCGCCAACCCGTCTGCCAAGCGTGGCGATTATGGCAAAACCCCCCAATGAGCCCACAACACACCTATATCGGTCGTTGTGGTGTAGTTTAGGGGAGGCCTGTGTCCAGCAGTGGACTTCATTCGGCCGAAATGATTGAAACGCCAAAATTCATAATGAACAATCAACATCATTGTATTATCGGAATAGCTACCTCGCGTAATGCTGCTATAGAAATGCACCAACTTAAAGAAGAAAGCATTCTTTCAAATATTCAGTAACATATTGCTCCCCAAGTGGTAAGTGCACTATTTTGTGTTCCGAACTTATCACTCGTGAGCAATCGGCGCCAGTGGCAATACTTAATCTGGACTTGTGTATTCATAACGTTATTTATTCATGTCTTAGTATATTGCGGTAACTTGATTTACTCATAATACACTTTACAAGTAGCTCAAGCTGATATCATACTAGATGACCTTATGAACAGGTATTACGAAGTAATTAATAACATTCTACAGTTATTTTTCTTTTCCTCCATTCATTGGAGGATAGAATATTAGAATCTTCCTTTGCAAAAACGTATCAAAAGGCGCTCCTAACTTTTTCCCCAAAAAAGATCTATAAATCGAATCCCCGAGAGGGACCAAGTTTTATTGAAACTTTGATTTATTTATTTTAGTAGCTAAATCAAACTTTCTCTCCCGCCTATATTAATTAATTAGCGATTAATACGCACGTCGTAAGTTGGCAATATTTTACGCTGAGTATAGACTTGTTAGTGAGCGGTATTGTCAAAAGAAACTTTTGTATATTGCTCCGAGCTGGGGTTTGTGATTGATAAATCTACTAAAATTACATGTTACACGAATTATTCTCTTTAACAATTAATATCACTTATTTTCGCCAATACACTAGCAGAATAATTGCTCAGTATTTCACTTATTCTTCACTGTATCGTGTTGCAGAGTAAACTGTTTTTCCTTTTAATAGGCTTCTGGCGTACATTTCAGAGACACATGGCTGCTTAACTGGACAATTTATGGCGAAGCCAAAAGAGGCGTTCAGCCAGACTTAAAATTAATCTCATAAACTAAGCAACTGCTTCTAGGGGCGCCCCCTTGCGGGACTTGAACCTCGGCTTAGGGCACTGCTCGGGTACTAGCTATGTAGGGACAGGTGGATCGGTAATTATGATTTAAATATTTTAGGGACTATATGAAACTACACCGGTACTACTGACTTGGCACGAGCCGCGCGAGCAAGGGACGGGGGAAGATGATGAATTAATTGAACGGGATGCTGGTGTCGCGGCGTCAGGCCTCCGCGGCCTCAGTGAGGCGGGCCATCCTCGGCGGCGAAAGCGGTATGACGAGTCTGTTTCGTGAACGAGACTGCGCGAGTTTCTTCATGTATTTCATGGTAATTTTGTCGTCCGGGTCGATCAGTACGTGCCTTGGGCGACATACGCTACCGCTGCGGGAGGCCAATGAAATTGCCATTCTTAGTACTGTTTCAAATAAAAATATTTGTCGCCGCAGCACTTACGTCAGTCGGAAATATAAACAGCGTCTAATTTATTTTAATAATATATAATATAAAACTATTTAATGTAAACTCTTATCTTAAATCATTATGAATTTATCTAAAAAGCCTATCTATGTATTAGCTTTGCCGTTCTTAAACCATGCTATTAAATTAGTTTTGTTTGACTATCAAGTGATTGTTTTGAATAGTGAGAATAAAAAGTAAGTTCATATTTTGCTTTATTTAAAGCTTTCAGCTCTGTGATTGTTTGTAATTTAATCTTAATTCTATTTATAATAAGTGTTAATTATCTGTAACATTTTCATTGTCTTGTAAGAATAGATAATTTATTTATCAGCTTGTAAGTAGATCAATTTGTTGTGAATTCTACGCGGGTACAATGACGTTTATAAAATTGCTCCCACTTGGAATAGCTAGCCAACTCGGACTCACTTTGCCCCTGATCATCGAGTTGGAAAGGTCGTAAGCAAAACCCCTGTAACTTTGATTAATTAATTAGTATCTAATTAAACCAGTTAATTGTGCTAGTCATTTATAATTGTATTATTTCTCCGTGCCATTAGTTCTTTATAAAATAAATCATTTGAACACTTAGGCTGACTTGTTTGCAAACTGCTTTGTTTTATAGATACCACTCCCTTATGGATGAATTTAATATTAGCAGAACCGATGACCAGTATGGGGTCAGCGGTTCTGCGAATTTTAAAAATAATCATTTTCCCTCTTTTCCGATACATTTATATTTAGCTGTGAATTCTTATTTCAAATTTATTTTATTTTATAAACATGATTTTGATTATTCTAAATCAGTCTTATGTGTATTGATTAGTGTAATTTTTTCGCCAAGTTTGAATCTTTCTCATCGTCATGGAAAATTTGAGTAATTATGGAATATGAATACCGTCGTGGCAGCAACGCGGCACAAGCGGCATGCAACATCAACGACGTTTGCGGAGTGAACACTACAAACGAACGTACAACCCGTTATTGGTTTGCCCGCTTCCGTTCTCTTCTTCTTCGTGAAAAATGAACTCCGTGGTCATCCGAAAACTTCGGTCGACAATGACGAATTAAAGGCGATTGTGGAAGATACTCAATCTAAATAAATGAAGTACGAAGTGAATGAACTGAATGTTTGTAAGAGAGAGTGCTCAAGCACGAGATTTATCAACTGGAACCATTCAGCTAGCTAGTCTACCGAAGCCGCTGCAACCAGTGCAGTTACGTCAATAGCAAACATGAGTGTTTCAGCGTCGGTTACAGCGTTCGGCAGATCGTTCAGAAGCAGTGAGAACAAAATATTGGAAACTGATGATTCCTGCGTCGCCCCCATCTCAGACTTTAAGGGTCCGACCTCTCCATGCCTCTGTATCTCACCAGGATGTGTTTCTGTCTTGAATAAGATCTATCATCAAAACGTTCGATGTATCCACACCATAACGCAGTAATTTTACAGCGAGTACATCTCGGTCGGCGACTACAAACGCCTTCGACAAATCGCAGAATATTAAGTCTATTTGCTGCTTAATTTCTCGAGCAGCCATCACTCGACGAATTAAGGATGTCGTTGATCGGCCTTCACGATATGCGTATTGTCGGAAACGGCATCTGTCACTGATAAAAAACTAATCAAATCAGGCCATTCTCGAATACTTTCACTATAGCTGGAATAATCGAGTACAACTATATAAATAATTAGTATTTTAGGTCAGTCCAATATTGACCAAGAAGTGTGTGTATTCATGTTCACGGCACACTGCCACACTGGCCCTTGGGCCACCCCAGCCGCACCTACTGTGACAATGTTTGCTCCAAAGTCTTCAAGATAATACAAGATACTTATTATTTATGCTGCCCGACTGGATTTGTCATTATTCATACTGCCCGGGCTTTATAAATAATGTTCTCATAAATCACTTGGTCCATGCCATATAGGTATATATTTATTTCAGCTTTCATTTGTACGAAAGCTTATTTACTACTATTGCCGATTAAACAAGATGATTTTATTGCATTTAGAGGTGACAAAAAAGTTAATTATGAACACAAAACGTCGTAATTCTCAGTGTAGTTTACACATTAATTCACAACGGCAAGATAAAACAATTCAACGATAAATTTTTATCACATTAAAAGCCCCTAAATTCTAATGATATAAAATCAAACATTCTTAACACGTTAATTATTCTTAAAGCTATTTCTAAATAAATACAAGATTAATATCGGGTGCACCTGACAACGTACTAAAAACTTTGGGAAGAGTTACACGTTTTATCTCGGAAATAATAGGTTACGGTTTTTGTCATTTTTGAGCACGCAATGTATCGTAAATAACGCGATCAAAACGCTACATGAATATTATATATACTATGATATGATATTTATTATGCTAGTGCGAACGATGACCTCATCCGTGAACTGTAGCGAAACACGTTTAGTTTTTATTTACATTGTAGTTTTATGTGAAAATAAATAGTTTATTGTGTGTTTATTAAAAATGAGCGTTGGGATAGACGAAAAAAATTATTTTATACTGAAATCAGTCACATAAACTCGAAACAAACTCTGAAAAAACCAACGCAAATTTCGCTGGACGTTCTAGAATCATGTACTGAGTACAGTATCAGTTTTCGTAACAATGTCATTTACACCCGATATAGAACAA
The DNA here is from genome assembly GCA_947459985.1 of Diloba caeruleocephala. Classification (NCBI taxonomy): domain Eukaryota; kingdom Metazoa; phylum Arthropoda; class Insecta; order Lepidoptera; family Noctuidae; genus Diloba; species Diloba caeruleocephala. The sequence goes on along the minus strand of OX381621.1, from coordinate 6,498,858 downwards.
ACGATCGCTCTGCGACAGTCGGCGAACCCGAGCTTGCCATGGGCTTTTTTAAATATAAAACTGTTATATATGCATCGGTGCCTCTCCCTGGCTTGGAAAACATTTGGGCCTTAGACCTCTATCTCATCAGTTCGTAAACGTCCACTACTGAACATGGGCCACCAAATAATCACTATGCGGTCATCGTCATCATCATCACCATCATCATCATTTCAGCCGAAAAGTACGACCGGTATGATTTGTGTTGTGTGCTCATAGGGTGGTTTTGCCATAATCGCCACGCTTGGCTGATGGGTTGGCGATCGCAGTTACGTTATAATGTTAATTTTAATGTCAAGACGGCACGGTTGGTGCAGTGGCTGATACAGTCGGCTGCTGCGCTCCGGGTCATGGGTTCGATTCCCGCACGAAACAAATATTTGTATGATCTGCAGGTATTTGTTCCGGGTCTGGGTGTTTGTATGTGGAATTTATGTCTGTAAACGCACCCACGACACAGGAGAAATCCTAGAAAAAAACCTGAAGAATGGTGCTGCCTATCCACCGGCTAATCCCATAGTCGCCTTTTACCACACCCATGGGATGAGAAGGGGTGGTGGTATTCTTAGCCGGCACCACACGGCGAAATGAGCGGTCATATTGCTATAATCACCACGCTTGACAGGCAAATTATGATCGCAGCATGTGGTTATTAGCAAACGAGTGGGTGCTGCTGTTCTTGATATCCGTCCTTAGTCACCTTTTACGACCCACACGGGCGGAGAGAGATGGGCTGTTCTTTACCGGAAACCACACGGACCTATCGACCTGTCATATGAATATCCAGTTGTCTTGGGCTGTCGGAAGTCGTAAATTTGTGAGCATCATCATATCAGCCAAAGGAGGTCAACTGCTGATCAAAGCCCAGCATCCAACAGCAGCTCCAGCAGCAAAGAGTATCCATGGAGTTTCTTGCCGGCTCTTCTCCATGAGATCAACTATTTGGAACCGTGCAACTTAGATTCTGACGTTTCATAAGTGTCAATATTTGGTTTAGTTGAAATAAAATACTTTGGCTTTGGTTATATACCGAATAAATGTGTTATTATTGACCATGTTCCTTTTTTACGCATTGACCTACATATTTCTCATTATAATGTTTTACCACAATAACTTGTACTATTCAACATTGTAATCTCAATTATTTTAAAGCGTGTCTATGGAGTTTCTTGCCGGATCTCCTCCATTGGACCAATAAATTAGAACCGTGCATTTTAAATTCTGACGTTTCATAAGTGCCTGTAATTGGGTCATGTGAAATAATAAATTTGCCTATTGACTATTTACTATTGAAGCCTGAAAATAAAACAAACTGATTTTTTTGTCTTCGTCCATTCATTTCTCAGTTCACTAATGTTAATTCAAAGCACCGTTGACAATTTTTTTGTTTACAAACACATTGCTTTATATATTATTGATTTCGCAAACAATGTTTTATTTTATAAACACTCACTTTACAAACATTTATTTGGCAAATGCTTCTCTTTACAAATGTTTCGCATGATATTTAATCATTTATACATTTTTTATTTAATATTTGGTTTCTTGGGCAAAATTACGTTTATATTAAATATCATAGTCGTTGTTTTCGCAGTTCTAATCTAACCTTTCCTAATAATGCAATATGTAAAAGGTTTTTATTCCAAACGTTGTGTTACGAGATAATATGAATAAAAAATGAATGATTTGTCAAATAATATTTTATAAAAAAACAACTGGAATTAGAATTATTTGTCAAACTTGTTGTTATATAATGATGAAAGGACAACCCATGTTTCTGCCAATCCTTACTTGTCAAGTGAAAATATGTAAATCAATTGTCCGTGAAATAACAGGACAGGTCATTTCTCATTTAGACCCGAAACAACAATCTGTTGATCATACAAATATTTGTTCCGTGTGGGGATCGAACCTGCGAATGCAGAAGCAAGACAATCACTTGCTACTACGCCAACCGTGCCGTCAACCTTGACCTTAAGGGTCGATATTTCTCAGAAATTGGATTGAAGAGGTCGAAGTCAGGTTGATAGTAAATGTTTTACGAGAACATGGAAAACGAATATGCGGTCACACGAAACATCAAAAACAATATAATTCACGGAAAAACAACTATTGGTACAGAAAATTGCCTTAATGCAATATTTTACCATTGACGGCCTTTGTTTATTGTGTCGTCTAGGTTAGAAACCCTATAGGAACCATTGAACGGACAGCGAGACTATTGGTGAACAACAAGCAAACCCTGGGAAAGCTGTTCAACATTAAATTACGTGCTTGAAGAGTCAAGGTCAAGATGCGAGATATTGAATACCCTTATCTAGAGTTCCGTAGCTGAAAGGCGAAAACGGGGGACTTGTAATTTTGTCATACCACGTTCGTCCGTCTTAATAAAAATGGTATTATATATATATATATATATATATTAATAATAATGGCTCCATAGAACGAGTTTTATAAGAAGATAGAAAGAAAAGCAATTTATTTTTGCGGCAAACGTGGACACTCTAACACAGATTTAGTCAGAAAAAATCCACATATGATATAACTAAATAAACAGTTTAAACAAACTATATATTGTATAACTAAACGCTTAGAAACACTACATGAAGCTAATGGCGCATACGCGCTGGCTACACTGTGATTATATTTTATCCAAAGAGTGTAGAAAATAGAACCACTCAATATTTTCTACAGTTGATAACCAGAAAAAAAAAAAACAAAATAACAATGCCTACGCAATCGTACAATTACGATTACATAATACGGTTTCTCAAAATATTCATCTAGAAGTAGTGCGTCGCATCTGCGCAAAACATAAGTCATTGCTCAGCATAGTGTTGCGGCATCAGTAGGAGCCAGACGTGCTGGTTTTCAGCAACAGCCTCAGTTAGTGACGTAGTAGTGGTGAGTAGAACGCAGTGCAGGGCATATCAGGGCATCTATCAAATAAATTACATCTTACGTCACAGTTTTTCAAACCGCCGAAAGATCTCCGACTTGGCTTAACGACTGCCTCCTAATGAAAACAACCAGGACCAACTATTTTACTTGGCTTCTGTAGCACGGAGACGCTTAGTAGGCGGTCTATGCGGTCACTTACTATGCGGTCACCCATCTGTTTACTGACCGCGTCAAGCGTTGTTTAACCTCGCGGTCCGTTTACTGATATGTAAGTGTAACTGACTACGCGTGCCTCGAAATTACTGACCTTTGATTGTTATTTAACCAATGTATTTATATTAATTAATCTATGAAGTGAGGGTCAAGTATAGTTTTAAAATATCAAGCTACGGAACACTTAGACCTGTGTATATAAATAATGTTGGGTTCAGAATTCTATCCGAACTTATTTTCTCAAAGGGCAGGCAGGGGTGAACTGTCATATACCTTAATTCACTGATATATGTATAGGCATTTGGTCTCTTTTAATAGAAAGGTATCGCTATCACATATCACAGTAATCTAGTTTGATATTTATTGGATTTAAAATTTACTGCCGAACTTGTGAAGGTTGACATTCATACACAACCAACTTCAGATGACCCACTGACACGGTTCGTGAATACTAAATTCATAGACATCCAGCCGACATTTCGGCCGAATGAAGTCCACTGCTGGACACAGGCCTCCCCCAAAGATCACCACAACGACCGATATGGGTATGCTGTGTGCTCATTGGGGGGGTCTTTCCATAATCGCCACGCTTGGCAGACGGATTGGCGATCGCAGTTGAGTTGTTAATGTACTCGAAAGATGCTGCTGCCCATCCTCCAGTTAATCCCTTAGTCGACTTTTACGACACCCACGGGACGGAATGGGGTGGTGGCATTCTGAGCCGGCACCACACGGCAATTAGCAAAAAATACTAAATTAGCGTCTCGTAATACGGGACTAAGGGACTAAACTAAAGGAATGTACAGTAGCATCCCTTCTACGGAACATCAGCTATTCTGCGCTTACCAACTCGCATGCAAGTATGGTAAGTTAGTGCCTACTCACCACGCTTGACAGGCGGATTGTAAAATCCCCCAAAATGGGCACACACGGCGTGCAGGCCGTTTATGGGGGAGGCCTTTGTACAGCAGCGGACGTCTTATGGCTATGATTTAGCACATTTTTCTGTCACTTTCCTACCAACAGCTTTTTGCATAAGCATGAACACATTGATTTGATATGCTTAAAAAGAGTAGTCGCGGTTCACGTAAGAGAAACGGTCAAGGTATGACGTGGGCAGCTCGAGACCTGCAGAAGTTGACCGGTTAAACCTTGCGTCCATAGGGTATATACTACAATACTCGAAAGGAAAATATGTATATATTTATAAACATGAACATCTAATCCCAGTCAGCGATAGAACATGGTGTCCTCCCCTCTCCTATCCTCCAATCCATCACGATCTTCGTCCAGCCCGTGCATAGCGAAGACGTATGCCAGACTCTTACCGGCTAAAACCCCTTTTGAATGGTCATCTTCAGCACCGAAGGGGGAGCTCCAGCATCTCGAAAACAACCACACCAATTTTGGAGAAGATGACTGTAAGGCAGTCAACCCCTCTAGCGGAGGGGAGGTGACTGTAAAGAAGCCACCCCCAGGTCCCATCTCGGGCGTCACCCTCTCTAAGATGTGCCTGTAGGCGTGGCCATTTGCACCATTGGGCGGCTCTAGTGTGATCATACGAGGACCTGGAGCCTCCCTTGGGTGCCGTAGATGATCGCTCCAGTGGTTTTAGCCGGTAGGAGAATACCCCTTCGCCCTTCCCCGAGGCGAAGGAAGTTCATAAGTACCTTACCTGGGCTCCTTAGTAGGTCTCCTATCTTACCTGCACAATATCATGTACGAGTGAAGTCCTGAAGTTCCAGTCGAGTTGCAGCTCATCGTTGGCGAGGACGTCCTTCAGCGAGCCCTTGGGACAGTACTCCGTCAGCACAAACACTAGCGGACAGTCGACGCATGCGCCAATGAACCGCGCTGTGTTCTCGTGTGATACGTTCCGAGCCTGTATTGTAATAATATATATTATAAATCGTTACAATTAACATCTTGATTACTCCATCTTCTCCCATTAGTATCGTAAAAGGCGACACGCGGCCGAGCGGGAGCGGGAGGACAAGCGGGAGTTAATATTAAGTGGCATTTCAGTATTCGGCCGTAAGGGACTCTAAGCCAGAAGGATGGGCAGCAGCGTTCTACATGTACTTCCTTCGCCCCGGGAAATGGCAGACTCCTACCGGCTAAAACCACCGGAGTGATCATCGTCGGCACCGAAGGGAGGCTCCAGGAACTTGAAAGATCTCCATCTAGAGCCACCCATTGTGCCACGCCTTTAGGCACATCTCGGACGGGATGACTGTAAAGTGGTCATCCCCTCTAATGGAGGGAAGGCAATTGTAAAGAGGCCACCCCCCCAGGCATCTCTCGAGGGGATTGTAAAAGATTCCCTCGAAGCCTCACTATGCGCTGTGCTGCGCACACAGTGGTACGTGACCACATGCACACCGCTGTCTTCCCGGGGGTCGTTCGGTATGAGCACGCAGATTTCCCAATAAGCGCGCTCGCGACCCCCAAGGTCCCTTGCCATATAAAGACGACAGGGGGCTCAGGCGTATTGGACACAGGCACCGCGGCGGTTGTTACCCCGGCTCCGTGTCCTCCTCCTCCGAGCGGGATCGGCTCTCTAGCGATCCCGATCTGCGACCTCCTTCTGGAGCATTACGCTCTCACAGAAGCTCTCACTTTTCATGCTCTGCCAGCATAGCCGACACTACCGCTGGCAAAGAGAGCGGTCCGATCGACCAGAATCCGCCACTCGGCAGTCCATGCAGGGCACTCTCCGAGCGTGTGCTGTGCGGGATTCTGATCGTCTCCACAGTGGTGCCACTGTGCCGTGACTTCGCGTCCTATCCTGTGCAAGTACGCACCGAAATAACCGTGTCCGGTGAATACCTGCGTCAGGCGGAATATGACGACTTTGAAGCCAGGCTCCGAAGAGCGGCAAGACAGCCTCGACGACGCGCTTTTGCGCGTACTGTGGCAGCATGAGCCGCTCGCGCCGTAGCTCGAGTGCACGCCGCCGAGCCTGCCGCCTCAAACTTTGGAGCGCCCCTGAAGATACGCCTTCACCACTCTGGCGGAGGGAGCGTGTTTGGTGATACACCCACGCATCCATCTCCGCCAAGATATCAAAAGGCGGAAAGCGCGCTAACAGATTTGCTGCCTCAAAGGACACCGTTCGATATCCTCGTGCGATCCGTATAGCCGTTCTACGCTGCAAACCGTTGATCTTGGTTCTGCAGCGCTGGACGCCCGAAAGTCGAGATGACCAAACAGGCACCCCTTAGCCCACGGGCCGCACGCCTCCCCCGTAGAGGTGGCGAACTTCTTCCTTCGGTCCCCCGAGATTGGGTAGCAGCCCGTGCAAGGCACCCACTATCCTTTCGACCCGGGGGGCAAGACGCTCGAAGTGCTCTTCGAAGCCCCAACGATTGTCCAGGGTGAGCCCTGGGTACTTCATGTACCGGACCACCCTGATTTGCGCATCACCAACGCGTATCCACGAACATTTCAGGTGCCTAGCCATACTTTACTATTATCTGGCGTACAAAATATTAGTAAAAATAAAATAATAAGTTTATAATTGAATAATGCACTTGTTAAACATCACATCCTGGACAAAGATATCGGACGACGCACATGACGCAGTCGTCAAAGAACTTTGGATTAAATCATGGACAAAGAAATTCGACGAGTGGCATACACCCTAACTAGTTCTAAAACCGCTGTCTTTCCACCAACACTATTTATTTTTATCCTTATTACGTTTTGAAAACTTACGACATCATCGGCATAGTCTACATAACTTAAAAACTCAGGATAAAAGGTGCCTAATGTTTCTACGGTGTGTGTTATCCGTATGGTGTCCGGATTAAGAATATAGCTCCATCTCCTCCCATTGCAGAGAAAGCTATAGTATAAACACACAAAATTGATTATAAATGCTACGTAAAACTGTACTAGCATTTTTAGTTGGCTTAATTTTTTTTTTATTTCGTAAAAGGCGACTAAGGAACTCTAAACCAGAGAGATGGGCAGCAGCGTCCTTTCTGTGGAACTGTAGCCATTCTGCACTCACCCGCCTACCAAGCGTGATGCGTACTGAAAAATTCCCTCTTAAATTATGACACACGGTATGTAACCGGTCGTCTTATGGGGGAGGCTCATGTTCAGCAGTGGATGTTTTTTGGCTGATATGATGAATGTTTGTACTAATACGAGATTTATTCTACGTCTGCACCCATAAAATCGTATTCAAATCCATGGAACCATTATGGCCTGAGCATCAAAAGCATAACACTTCAGATGCATATAAAGAACACAGTTCTAGATGTCTCAAATGAAATATAATTGTTCCAAAACATCCTTATTTACCTGCTTGATCTCCCACAGCAGTTTCTTGTTAAGGTCCAGCTTCTTTCTGTGGATCTTCTTGACAGCGACCCTGTTACCCTTGTAGAGGCCCACAGTGAAAGACGAGAGGGTCAGTGAGGGAGTGCCTAAGTTGGAGGCTGCCCCGGTACTGCCGCGAGCACTCCAGCCCAGAGAAAGCTATAGTATAAACATACAATGGTTATAAATGGTACAAAAACAGCACTAGAATTTATGATCAGCTTAGTATTCATATATTAAAAAAATATGCGTACATAGATCTTTCTTTTTATATGGACTGACCGACTGAAGATAAGCACAAAACAAGATGCTCGTAGTCAAAGTTCGAGAATCATTACTTTTATTTATTTAATTTAGGTATCAAGGCCCATTTAGAAATAAAATTAAATAATAGAGTACAAAATCTTATAACTAACATAAAAATACTATACATACATGATAAAATATAAGCACTACACATGCCATCGTGCTATTTTCGCTTTATGCATCGCAGTTAGGCATTCGACTACGAGAAATCTTGTTTTGTACTTTTTCGTAATAGGGTTTTAGTTTTTTAAACAGCAGTGGAATAGCACGATACTTCCAACTATACCTTACTTGTCAAAATACGATGACTAGTTTAGGCAATCAGAGGGAACAGGAGAACATACTAACAAACATACATACATAGTAGCTTAAAATCATAACTCTTCCTTCTGGTTTCGCCGTAGTGCCGTAGAGTAAAAAGAAGTAGTAATGAAATGAAATTAAACGAATTACCGAGTAGGTTTCAAAAAAAACTTTCACTTGACTATAAATTTAACTAAAGCTGGCATTTCCTTTTTCCTAAATTTAGCTGACTGCATCTGAGAAGAAATGCCGAAACACACTCAACGGTTTCTGCTTTAAAGTCTATGTGTATGTAAATATGTCTGATAATTAGATACAAAATTATGAGAAAAATGTAGACCGACGTTTAGAATGCTCTTCTGATGAAAGATCCATAGCCATTATGAGATGCCCTGTCCTGTTAGATGGCAAGCATGACATTTATGTAGGCCGCATAAATACCTAAAACCACCAGAAAAATATGATGTCTAAGTGTGTATAGCTAGCCTACATATTACTTGCTTTCACAATCATTTTATTGTCATCTGATGTCATAAAAATATTCAAATGTAATTAATTATTCATTCAAAAATAGATTCATTTATTCAAATGTCATGATGTTTCCATTTAAATGTTGAAATTCAATAACACGACCGTACAAATGATAAAAATATGTTAGGTTAGAACAGCTCAATCACAAGCATTTTTGTCGTCCATATAATCTGTAACTGTATAGAAACCCTTTTACATAGTTTCTTTTTTATAACGAGCTTAAATGTATTAAGATGAATGAATTACTCATTTTAGCCTGGTCATTGGTATAATAAGATTTTATTTATTTCTAGAGTTGACGCTGTGAAATTCGCTTTTTCGAAGAAAAAATGTTTGACATTTTTACATATATTTGATTCTCATATATATGTTAAAATGCGACAGTAGATTGATTTCTTTAAATGAATCGCTCAGTGACTGTCTAAACTTAGCTTATAAATTTCTGCAATAGCTCTCTTTTGCAACACAGAGATAGTTTGAATGTCGGTAGAATTTTCCCACAGCAAAATGCCATACGACAATACGCTATGAAAATAACAAAAATATACTAATTTCGCTGTTTCTGACAGTTAACTGGCGTATTTTCAAGACTCTGTAAGCAGCATGCTGAGTCTAGTCGATAATACGGTGGGGTAGCTTTGAATCTAAAGTAATACCGAAAAACAGTGGTGTCTACAAGCCTCAACTGCTTCCCATTTATAAGTACACTGGCTATTTAACAGTTATTTTACAGCACCATTTGCTGCTTTCTAATAAAAAGGATGGGTAGAGAGGGTAAAAGAGCGATTATATGACAACTAAAAGCTAAAAAGAGGGTATACGCATTGCTACCTAAATGTCTGGCATTTATCGAGTCAAGCCCCTGCTTGACAAATGATTGTGTTGGTGTTGATTGGGTGAGTGTTCCATGAGGTTCTTGGCAAAGAGTTGACCACTCCTCTCTATCCCTGGGTGTCGTAAATGGCGACTTAGGGTTGATCCCAAGAGGATGGGCAGTAGCATCCTCCCGTGTATAACAACATACTGCAAAGCAATCCTCCTGCCAAGCGTGGTGACTATGGCAATATCCCTGACAACCGCTAATTATGGTAATCATTGGGTGGCCAATATCCAGCAGTGGACGTTTATGGGTTGATATATGCGTGGGATAACGTCTTTGTTTGACAGAACTAAGCCTAAAGACAGTAGACAACAACCAGCTCTTCAGACCACGACAACAAACAACACTGAGAATATATTGCTATAATTATTTCCGTATGTAGATTGATTAGTAATCTATTTTAGTAATGAGCATTCTTTAGGAGTTCTTAAACGGGACTGAAGAAAGTATGGGCTATACACGATTATTAAATCAACCCATATCCGTTCAGAATGCTCTTGACAGAATTTAAGCATAATCACCAAGCTTTAAAAACGGATTGGTGATTGCAGTATATGGCTAGCGCACAAGGAGTATGCTGCAGCCGGAATCTCTGCGGCTGCAGCTTAACATAACCGCTTAGGTTGCCTTTAGCATCACCCATGATACAAATTAAAGCACGATGAAATGAGTAATTCATTCTATGTCCAACACACGGCGTATTATTATAAATAATAGCGATAGAATAAGAGATGTCAAGATCCTATTAGTGACCGAAACGACACAACACAACACAACACACAAGTATATCTAATATCATATAACGAATGTATCTTAATAAGAAGGTAATCTGATCATGTGTTAGAGAGCACTTTGAAAAGAGGCGAGCTTTTGTAAATACATATTAGAGACTTGTTTAATAATGTTAATAACAGGGAATATAAACCAGAGACAGCTCTCTTAATTTTGTAGAGGAGTGATATTGTACAAGCAGTTACAAGATAGTAAATCCAGCCAGCCAGTCGCATTTACATGAGCAGATACTTTTTTATAAAGTTTCCCTCTACAACTTTATATTTAAATCACACAGCCAATAAATTGGTACACTTCAAACGAGATTAAACGAAATTTTGTCGTTTTATTTCGTAAATGGAATACTAAAACTAGGAAATTATTGAACGATTGTTTCACGCTTGATTTCCTGAAACCAATACACCGTAAAACGGAGGTTCACGTGTTTTATTGATATTGTTATAAAACAAATTTGTTCATGTAAATTAATTAAAACTGAATTCATCGCTCCGACCGGTTAAACCTTTTTTTATAATAAAAAATCTTGTTACTGGCATACTGTGTAATGTCAATAGTGATTAATAATAGGACTTGGTAAAGAAATAATTGAATATAATAAAAAATCCTAATAAGATCTGTCAGAGATCAGTCAAACAATACTCGACTGATCTCAAACATATTATCGTTAATTCAATAAAATGTTTACCTTTCTAAGGGTACGAAATGAATCTTGAAATGATAAAATCCGTCTACTATAATGAATTAGATTGTTCTTCAACTTACGAAGTAAGTTTCGTCTGTGTAGTATTTTCATGTCTCTCTATTTAATGGACATCTTCATACACTTTCTCTTTTGTCTGTGTTATTTGACCTTAGCGTTCCTTCCTTCTTTTGCCTTCTCTCATTACCTGATGTTATATTTTATACCTTTTTTCGGTTCAAGTTATTTTTGTTGTTGAATAAGATTATATACAATACCAAAACAATTGATGTAGGTGTTCTTTCGTTTTGTGTGGTTAGTGGCCAACGTTATTTCAGAGTTGTTCAAACCACCCAAAGGCCTCTAACTTACCTTAACGACAGCTGTGTTATGACATTAACCACTCCGAAGTACGGAGACGCTCAGTGAAAATACCACAAAGCGGTCACCCATACCTACATAGACTGATCGCGCTAAGCGTTGCTTAACCTCACCGATCGTTTATCGATCTGTGTGTGCAAGTGGTTATTAGCGGCTATCTATGTATATACTGTCTATATATATGCCTATATGTTCACACACAGACACGAACACGGCCATAAGCGGTGCGGTGCGTGGAAGTGGCGGTGGCATCGGCCACCATCCTTACTTGAACTCCTTTATCATCTGCTATTATTGCGATCGTTACCTTGTTCACTTTAATATACCAACTATTATGTTACAGTCCACGTTTTATTTATTATATTTAATAGCTGGCCTGCTGAAACAGCACGGTTTGACAGCACGGTTGGTGCAGTGGCTGGTACAGTCGGCTGCTGTGCTCCGGGTCGTAGGTTCGATTCCCGCACGGAACAAATATTTGTATGATCTGCAGGTAGTTGTTCCGGGTCTGGGTGTATTGTGTGTGGAATTTATGTCTGTAAACGCACCCACGACACAGGAGAAATTCCAGTGTGGGGCAACGTTTTAAAAAAAACATGAAGCCAAGTCTATTCTAACCCACGACAAGTTCAATAATCGCACGTAGTGCAAAGTTTGACGGACTTACTTACTCTGATTCTTTTATTCACAAATCATAAACGCAACAATCTTCTATCGTAATAAATATTGCATGAGATCGCAAAACCGTCTGTTGTGGCGACTTATAGCAGAACATTGTGTAATTGTAAAATTTTAAACACAAGTACGATTAATTGTTCATCATAGGTACAATGAATATTATAACAAAGAACATTCATGCACATACCTTACGCCAAATAACTAAGGTTTTCCACTGATAAATTGATTTCTATCCTTATTAGGTTCTCATAAAAACAATACTATTTCTGACCTACCCCATTTTCCTTTATGTAATCCACTATATCTCGCTCAGTGCTTCAAAATGGCTGATGTGGCCAAAATACACGTTTGACAGATCCACAAACATGTCTACTAAATTCTCATAATAATTTGTCTTCATTTTTAGAAAATACCATTACTATTAACACTATCGGTTAATTTACCACAAATACCTTGAGCACCTCGTTGATGCTGTGCAGTGCTGGACTGGCGCCGATTCCTGCTCCAACTTCAACCAGAACTTCCTCTGGCCGCACTCGCCATGCCGTATTGTGTAGCTCCGCGTCTATGCGGGCTTGCCTGTTTTGTGAGACACTTTTGAAGTTACAAAGAAATAATGTTAAGAGCTACATAGTATTCTTTTATCCTGAAAAGTAGTCAAGGTGTACGTGTATATGATTTAAATTGCCAGCATTAAAGTTGAACTACAAAAATCATTCAAATTAAAAATGCAAAATAAGGGATAACTTTATCAAGCTTCTAACTATAGCCGATATTTTGTCTACATCAATTAGGAATAAGTTATCAGGGGTTATAGTAGACGGGGCACAGCGGTCGCGGGGTTCGTTAACAGATGATACGAGTAAGAAAATAAAATGAACGATAATTGTTAAAAGAAAATCAAGCACAGTCTGTCTTTTTTTTTCGAAAAATGTTAATGGCGTCGTCTCTTCATTATTTTATGTCCTTCGGGCAATCATATATATATTATTTTGATATACGATTGCTTTTACTGAAATATACAAACATATGGGGTGTTTTTATTCATAACAGGGTCCGCACTTTACTTCTACTACTACTTTAATCTCGCCTCATGAAAAGCGATGAATGAAGTCTCGACATTATTTCCTGTGATCATTGCAACAATATACTTATATAATCTTTGTCTAACTAAAGGGCTAGTCCTGGATAGCATTCTAACTTTATATGTTAATATGAAGCAATACAAGACCAGCCACTTTATGTTAATATAAAGTTAGAATGCAATGCAGGATCAGTCTCTGCGAGGTATCACACTGCACTCGTCACCTCGAGACGTAAAGTTATTTAGTCTCTTATGCCCAGTTTTACTAGCTACAGTAGCCTTCTAACCGGAGCACAGTAATGTCTAAAGTTTAAACACTACTGCTTAGCGGCGAATATCTGGCACTGGGGTGGTACCTACCTAGCCGGCCTCTTGCAATAAGAGACCTACCAGCAGTAAAAGTAAATTAAATGAAATGAATTAATTATGAAAGTAAATTATGTACATTTGAGTTATCCCCTGAAATAGTTATGTGGATAGCAAAAACTATTATTGAATGTTAGATAACTTGGAAAGAATCAATGAGTGAATCCAAATTAGAAACAGCCCTCACTTAAAATTCTAGTACTGTATGTCATGCAGGGAAACCTTTGTTCAGCATTGGGCGTCCATAGGCTGATATTATGATGATCATGATAGTATAACGTAGATAGTGTAACGTAGTGTATATTTTGTCCTCTATCTCGATAGATCTCGAGGTTAAAAATGTGTATTGCTTATCTAAATCCCTAGAGATTGAGCAAAATGTCTCCTATATCTATTTGGCTGGAGAATATACATATGCACGTTTTAAGGCATCCTATGGAACCAACTGCTTTATTAAACTGAAATTCACAAAAAAAACAAAAAAGAATATTTATTTTAGAATATTAGTAAGACTTTTTAATACCTCTCATACAGGGTGTAAGTCATAGCGTACCGAAAACTTTGTGAAGAGGTTACACTTAATCTTATAATAAAAATAAGCTAGCAATTTATCTCATAAATAATAGGTTAAAGTTTTGTCATTTTTGAGCACGCAATGTATCGTAAACAACGCGATCAAAATGCTACGCGATTATTGTATAATGTGATGATATTATTATGCTACTGTGAAAGATGACCTCACCCGTGAACTGTAACGAAACAACAAATGTTTAGTTTTTATTTACATAATTTTATTCAAAATAACGTTAGAATAGCCGAAAGATTTTTTTATACTGTAATCCGTTAAATAATCTGAATACAAAATTCATGAAAAGCTCGACGCAAAATTCTAACGCTGAGGGTTCGAGAATCTTGTACTGAATCCATGGCAGCAATGTTCGTTACGATGTCACTTACACCCGTTATAAGCGAGTTAAAAACTGATTACTTACTTGTAGGCGACACATGCAGCTGTTACGGCAAAAGTTAGGAATATTGCGAGGCCGATGAAACAATAGATTATGACCGTCTGGGCCTCTGTCCGAGCAGCGTGGAACAAATATAGTACATAGCAGTGTTACTATTAATGATGTATAATATCACATAATCAGCCTATTACTGTCCCACTGCTGGGCGCGAGCCATTTCTTACGATAAGAAAATAACCTTTCTCGCGGCGTTAGTCCACCACGCTGGCCTAGTGCTTGTTAGTGACCAACATACACCCTTGAGAATGTTTTGGAGCCCTCTCAGGTGTGCAGGTTTCCTCACGATGTTTTCATTCACCGTTAACGCAAGTGATAATCAAATTCTAATCCGTACGGAGGGTAGGCTGGGATCGAATTCAGACAATCCTGTATGGGAGGGAAGCATTCAACCAAAAGACTACTATATTGTATGTATAATACTGCTATATTGTATGTATAATATACAAACACAATTGAGTACGATGACAGTATCTCTATGCCACCGAAAAATATTCCATAACCTGCTAAATTCTGCCACGCTTCACAGTGGCTATTTTAACGGTATTATTCACATAAATGTTTAGGGTAATAGTGTACAGATTGAAAATAACTCAAACTACTTTTTAAACCTTTTCAGTAATTATAATAAAACACTTTTAAACGGATTCTATCGCGTATATTTTAGACTTTTGTTTTTCCTGACGTTTTCAGTAATGTTTCAAACATAGCCCACAAATTTTATCTCAATAGATCGAGTGGTATTCGAGTCTATAAGTCACAAACAGACTAATATTGACTTTTATGTACATATATATATATTTAAGCGATTCTTCTCGTCTCTTCTTGGAAATGATAGAGATCAGCCTGTTCGGTGTTTAAATTCCTGAAATAGGCATAGTCTTTCTTTTTCCCCAATAGTATTTGTCCTTTTAGTAGATGCAGTTTACAGACATACATCTCACATGCAGAAACACCCAGACCCGGACTCGACCCCAGACGGAAACGGCTTCCGTGCGGAAATCGAACCCGTGACATGTAGCGTGAAAAGCCAAGGGATTAGTCGTTGCGCCAAAGGTGCCATCAATATTTTAATACATGGCCAATGTTATTTAGATTCAACAAAACAAGTTACCGACTATTGATAATGATTTTTATTTCTCTCTTCACAAAGGGTACAATTTGGTAAGACTATAACAACCAATATGGAACAGAGACGTGGTCACTCACAATGGGCCTCATAAGAAAGCTCAAGGTCACTCAGCGAGCTATGGAGAGAGCTATGCTTGGTATTTCTCTACGAGATCGAATCAGAAATGAGGAGATCCGTAGAAGAACTAACGTTATCGACATAGCTGCAAGGATTAGTAAGCTGAAGTGGCAATGGGCAGGGCACATTGCTCGTAGAACTGATGGCCGTTGGGGCAAAAAGGTTCTCGAATGGAGACCGCGCACCGGAAAACGCAGCGTGGGACGACCTCCAACGAGGTGGACAGATGACCTGGTGAAGGTCGCTGGGAGTCGTTGGATGAGAGCGGCATGTGACCGCTCGTTGTGGAGATCTAAGGGGGAGGCCTTTGTTCAGCAGTGGACGACCTGTGGCTGATATGATGATAACAACCAGTAAAATGTTCCGTTGTGATGGACAACAGTCCATAATAGGGAAGCCCTGTGTGAAAGATCACCAGGCTCTCACCCAGAATACATAATAAGCACCTTATATATAACAGAGCATAATTATAACATTTTCTTAATACTAATCACATAAAGCATTAGTGTGTATGCGTGTGTGCGTGTGTATATGAGAGTCCGTTTGCGAGCGCGAGTTCATTTAATGCGGGCGTGTGCATGCGTGTGTGTGTGGGTGTGTATGTGTCGTGACTGTATTTTCTTATTATGATATTCGAAAGGGATAACCAATAACTCTTCAGAGCTGTTATAGTCAAGAGTGTGAAGCAATTTAGACTATGACATATTTTATAAATTTATGACTTTTTTACACTGGGATTTAGATAAAGGATAAATTAGCGGTATTTGATTTATTTTATTATATAAATAGCCTCCAAGTAATGCAAAATGTTTGTGAGACAAACTAGTGTTAAATCTCCGATTAGGGCACACTGTACACTTGCCTCTTTTATTTGAAATAATGATGGAATTGTAGTGTAATTGAGATGTTTGCTAAACAACATATTCAAAATGAAGAGCTGCCTAACGGATAACAGAATACAGCTTTCATAAAGGTCTTTGGTGGGATAGAGAAATGGTAAGGACTAATTTAGTTTTACTAATGCTCGTTGAGTTTGCTCGAGTGTCAACATAACGGTTTTAGATTCGCCTCCCCATATAGTTATACCGTAACTTAAAACGGACAAAGTGCGTAGTAAGTGGAAAGAGGGATTACCCTCTTTACCCTCGGGCTTAAGCAAGATTCAATATAAAAATTAAGTTATTTGTCATAGCTGTTTTAATAATTTCTTACTATACTACGGTTAATGAGCTATTAATTTGAAACAGGTTAATTTAGGTTTGGACGTTAACTTAAGCTATCACCAAAATTTTAAAAATACACCTTTTGCCTCCATTTTCCTGAGATGTGAGTAATTGTAGTCATCAAGGGGGACAATAAGAGTCAATCCAGAAACAACTCAGCTCTTCAGCAGTTGTCGAATACGAAACATTCTGGTGAATCCTTTTGAAGCAGTCTGCATCATCGTTACAAGACGGCGCGGTTGGTGCAGTGGCTGATACAGTCAGCTGCTGCGCTCCGGGTCGTGGGTTCGATTCCCGCACGGAACAAATGTTTGTATGATCTGCAGGTAGTTGTTCCGGGTCTGGGTGTATTGTGTGTGGAATTCATGTCTGTAAACGCACCCACGACACAGGAGAAATCCTAGTGTGGGGCAACGTTTTAATAAAAAATAAATAAAAAGATAATTCCTAAATATAAAATATTTGGTTTTGGTCTTGTTTAGTGAGGGAAAAACGCAGACCGTGGAATGCAGGGCAAAAATGGGCTTTAATAGACAGATGACCAGTTGACTGGAGTGTATAATTTGTTAGAGAGAAGGTAATATATTTGGTTTTTTCTACATTAACGGTCAGTTTATTTTGCCTTAGCCATGAAGACGCCATGTTATATCCGGTTTATGCGAATATTGTATATAAACAGATGCTTTATCTCCTGTGTTGTCAATATTGATGTAGATATATGTCAAATTAAAAATTAAGGCTGATTATTTAACGTTGGCATTTAAATTCAAGCAGCTATATGGCAGAACATTTTGTTATTTGAAGGTATTTCTTGCTGGCAACACAGGTTCACAGTAGAACAGCCATTACAAACTTCAAGCATCCAATTTAAAAGTTGCGATGTAAACTTGTCTTAGCTTGATTAAAAATGATAAATAATTAACATCAGCGTAATGAAGCGACGGTTTGTTTAATGAAGTTGAGTCAGATTTAAGTTTATTAAGCTTTATCTATCTTCTAAAGATTCTAAAGGGTTTCTAAAAGTTCAATATTGAGAGAACTTTCAAATGTCATATTAGAATATTAAATGTTACAAGCTACTTACCGGTACTTTATCGGAGAAGATTAAAAAGCTGTGATCGTTGTTGTTTTGCCTATACCTGTTATATTTTGGAGGAAGGATCTAAACTAATCTAAAGGGAACTAGGAACTTAAAGAAATACTACTGAAAATAAGATTAGTTGGCCTACGTATACCGGTAAAGCAATATAAGAACGCTGATTTGTTATCGCTACTTAGAGAACTAATATGATTTTTGACACTTCAGTAAAGACGCACAGGATGTCTTGATTGTAGTGTTAATAATTATATTTGATACAGTGTCAAGCAAGCCTGTTTGTCTGGCAACTGGTTCCGTCCGATCACGTAAATATTTTCTACAATTTTTCCCCATAACATATCGTTTATCATAATCCTCTTGATACCGTTCAGCTTTTTACCGATATTTTTATTTACATTGACACAAAATGGTTTTAGGTTAATCGATTGTCTCAACACTCCGTAGGTATTTGAATCATCGTAGCCACTACGACGTAGGCGCTACGAGCTACGGGACGAACTACGCAAGCATATTACAATGATTTGGCAGCAGATCCTATAATGGTATTTTTTTTTGGTATTTGCTTGTCATCTGTAGTTGTAATAGAATGTGTTTATGTATGACAATAGAATATGAACGAGCTATTAGTTGAAATGAGGAATCAAATATAATAACCACCAAAGGACATTGTTAAAAATGGCCAATGGATCAACACGCATGCGACCTATAGTATTCATTTTCGATCTTATTCCCGACACCATATTTGGATGAATACAATATTTAGTGCTTTCAGCGCTTGATATAGACAATTGTTGGTTCAAACAGATATATTTTGCGCCAAAGCGATAGAAAACGCTGACTCGCTGAAAGGGCGAGGTTATTTCGAGTGACAATAAATTGACATTGACAGTACGTAACCAAAAGGTTATATTTTATTCAAATATTTAGATTTCCCTAAACTAATAATAATTTTCAATAATATTAGAATTGCATAGATAACATAGCATAGCTATCTATTATAATTATTATTTTGGAAGTTTTCCTTTACATCTCTGCAGATGCCTGCCTTACCAATTCGCCTCAAAATACTAGAACGTTCGTGGCTCCATATTCTGCTTAAACTGGCAGATGCAGATATTACCCGATAGTAATAGATATAGGTAATATAGTAGTAAAATGCACACACTATAGCTGGTCACAAATAAAACAAAATAATCGACCACACTAGAGAATAGTCGGACAAATAATTTTAATTCGTGTAATGCTTTTGTATTTTTAGACTACATCTGCCCAATGTAATAAAATGAAGTGCTTAAAGGTAAAACCTAGGTAATCTTAATCTTTCTAATTTTACGTGCCTGTTGGTTCTTAGGCAGAAAAGCTAGGCAGCTTAAAAATGTATGGCCGCAGAACAATGTCAGTTACTAAATGACCACCAAATCTTTGAGAAAATTTATGCTATATTACAACCTAAATCAAAAATACACATGCACATCAAATTAAGCTGAATCAAATATTGTGACAGTAGGTTAAAGTACAGTTGGTCCCAAGGGCCGTAAATATTAATTCTTGGTTTAAACAACAAGCGTTTTAAGTAGGATAACGAGATGGTAAATATTTGCATAACATTTTAATTTAAAATTGAGGTTTATTTTGGTGGTTGTTTACTATTTACTATGTTATATTTATTATATTTTACTATATCCGGTGGTCAGTTAAACATAAGTCATTTACTACCATCGTAATTAATTGGAACGGAAGTCATGAGTGAGGGAATGGTCCCAATTAGTTTATACGTATCTATTTCAAAATTATATAGAAATGCATTATTATTGTATCAGCCGGCTGTATGCCAATTAACGCTAAACCGATTTATTTTATGTAATTACAAACTTATTTACCACCGTTCTACTCTCGCGAACGTAAGTTGTAGTGGCTGGTGATTTGTTTGGTACTCATTTACTTATAGCGCAATCATTTATATTTTATTTGATATGGGTTATCTTCAGCGAGCTGTGGAGAGAGCTATGCTTGGTTTTTCTCTACGAGATCGAATCAGAAATGAGGAGATCCGTAGAAGAACTAAAGCTGCCGACATAGCTGAAAGAATTAGTATACTGAAGAGGCAATGGGCGGGGTACATTGCTCGTAGAACTATCGCCGTTGGAGTAAAAAGGTTCTCAAGTGGAGACCGCGCACCGAAAAAGGCGGCGCAGCGTGGTGGTGGCCCTCCAACAAGATGGACAGATGACTTGGTGAAGGGCAGGAGACGTTAGATGCGGGAGGCATGTAAAAATCTATGAGGGAGGCCTTTGTTCATCGGTGAACGTTCTTAGGCTGATATGATGATGATGATGATGAATCTTGAACTATAACGCATTAGGTTAAGTAATTACTATAATTACGACCGAAATATTAAAACTTCACACAACATTTAAGACCCTCTCTACTGTTTGAGACGCCCGTTTTCAGTAGGATAGATGGCGGCTCAAATAATTGAGATGCTCTTAAATATTAAGTGACGTTTCAGTATTCAACCGAGCCACTAAATCACTTAATTATTTTTCAAATGGTCACTAAATAACAATTTTCTTTTGCGATATACTTACCACCCTGACACATGGGGTCATTCCACAAGAAACCGCATCGGGGTGTGTCGGGCGGAGGACCACGTCGTCCTCCAGGCCAATGGATGGCTTTCCCCGCGACTGGCTTGTAGCTGCTGTTGAGGCCATGAAAGAATGCCACCACCTAAACAAGGAAAATCACATAAGCAAAGATGTAGCCCCACAATAATTTTGGAAGTAGCTGAACTTCAATATACTTACAACCTTAGTTTTTTTTTCTACTTAGAGGTCACTAGAAATGGTCGGATATATCTAGATATCTAGATAGTCTATATATAATTAAAAGTGTTTTTTAAAATTTGCTTGTCTACCAAAGATCATCTATCATTATCCCGTCAACTTAGAAACTCTAATCTTTGTTGTCTTGTGGTCTTGAGGCCATTTTTTAAACGTTGCCCGGCGCTATTGGACACGATGCCGTTAGAGACACCAAATCCACATAAATACAGACCCAGAACAACCACCTGCAGATCATACAAATATTAGTTCCATGCAGGAATCGAACCTGCGACCAGGAGCGCAGCAGCAAACAGCGATACGCGAATCTTTTGGTTTATTCCACTAGAGTGGCAAACAAGCATATGGCACGCCTGATGCTAAGCGGTTACTGTAACCTATTAACGCTTGCAACATGTAACACTCACGTGTTGCCGACCATGTAAAATATTTTTCACGACCTTTTTTAACAGCCCCATGGTGTAGTCTCGTGGTAAAACCTCGGTGGGGAGCTGATGCTATTAAGATTCGACTAACATTTGTCACGCAATCACCAATCCAATGACGGCACGGTTGGTGCAGTGGCTGATACAGTCGGCTGCTGCATCTGCAGGTAGTTGTTCCGGGTCTGGGTGTATTGTATGTGGAATTCATGTCTGTAAACGCACCCACGACACAGGAGAAATCCTAGTGTGGGGCAAAGTTTTTTTAAAAACTAAAAAAAAAACCGTGTTGCCAACATTCTCAAGAATGCTATATGTACGACTGGTCTGCTTATTTATTATATGTGTAGTTAGTGGCTAACCGACCCAAAGGCCTCCGACTTGACTTTATGACTACCGTATAATGACAACAACCGGGACCGGCGATTATACTTGTTCTCCAAAGCACGGAAACGCTCAGTTTTAATACCACTATGCACTCATCTAAAGACTGACCGCGCAAAGCGTTGCTTAACCTCACCACGACAAACCATCGTTTACCGATCAATTAGTGTAACTGGCAAACTAAGGCTGGTTAAATTAATGAAATCACTCATAATTCTCTTAATTTATTCCTAATACTATCTAACTAAGTAACTTATTGTCATTATCATCATCATCATATCAGGCTAAAGACGTCCACTGATGGACATAAGCCTCCCTCAAAGAACGAACAATGACGCCCGTCTGGGCTTGTGTTGTGTGCTCGTTGCAGTTTTGCCATAATGGTTACGCTTGGCAGGCGGGTTGGCGATCGCAGTTGAGCTGTAAATGAAAAGAAGGACGGTGCTGCCCACCCTGTGGTTAATCCCATAGTCACCTTTTACGACACCTACGGGATGAGATGGGTTGCTTCTATTCTTAGCCGACACCAGGCGGGACTTATTGTACTCTAAAATGATTTGATTTTTCCGATGTTTGTTTAGAAATAATCTGCAATGCACTTATAATTAGCTTAGCATTATCACAATAAATTTATTAGAACTTTGCCATTTTGAATGTAATTAGTTTACTGTGCAGTTAATAAAGTTAAAGAGAGAAGATGTTTACATAGAATTCTATGAGAAGGGTGTTGATATTTATTTTAGTTCCAATTATATCCATAAATAAAATGAAAATGAAACGAGATAGAGGCAGATGTTATAGAGGCAATTTCACGATAATTGTATGAATTTATCATTACCATTATTTACCCATCTCATCCCGTGGGTGTCGTAAAAGGCGACTAAGGGATTAGCCAGAGGATGGGCAGCAGCGTCCTTCGAATACATTAACAACTCAACTGTGATCGCCAACCCGCCTGCCAAGCGTGGCGATTATGGCAAAACCCCTCAATGAGCATACAACACACCGACATCGGTCGTTGTGGTGATCTTTGAGGGAGGCCTGTGTTCAGCAGTGGACTTTATTCGGCCGAAATGATAGTATTAATTTATATAAACAACATCCTGACAAACTATAACTCTGAGGCCCTACTAAAAGGAGTTAAGTCCAAAATTTAGGATTGTCGATTAATATATAGTTTAATTCAGAAAAAATATTATGATCATATCTAGCCCCGACATAAACCTTCAGCGTCATAATCGTTTTTGTTTATTAAATTAACACAAATCCTTCAACACTCAGATATACGGTTTTTTCTGATTTAAATCGTATAACGTATACCTATACAATTTAATTATATATATAATCCAAAACAACCCCTTTTCTATTAGGACCCCAAAACTTATGTCTTTGTTATTTTCTGTTGTGAAGCTACATGTATATTCCTAATAAAACCAACACAGGTAATAAATAAAAAAATAAAAAATTGAACTGAACTGTAATTGACTACTTATGTATCAGCATCAGCTTATAGGTTTCGTTTCTTTTACAAACGAATATAATCATTCTACCATTTTATCCATTAAAACTACTGTACGGATTACGAGCACAGGAAATTGTTTAGTTACTTTTAATATATATTACCTATAGTAAGATCATACGCGTTTTCCGCGTGGTGTCCGGATTAAGAATATAGCACCACTCCATCTCCTCCCGTGGATGTCGTAACAGACAACTAAGGGTCTCTAAATTACAGTGATGGGCAACAGCGACTCTTTTGTGGAACAGTAGCCATACTGCGCTCACAAACTCGCCTGCCAAGCGTGGTGAGTAAAGGAAAACCTCCACCAAAAATGATGGCATCATTGTAGAAATCGATGAGGGAAGCCTTTTTTTAGCAGTCCGTTCGCTGATGAAGATGATAATGAATATCATACCTATTGTTTTGATCTAACGGCGAAATAGAAACTGATTATCGTATCTAATGACAATAGCTTTCACATTTATCTTAAGTAAAACTGACACCAAAGATGTTATGACCTCATGAGCATATAATATTACCTCATACGACGCTCATTGTTAACTGACAAATATGATTTACGATCAACTTGATACCGACTAAGTTAATATCCAAATTTTGCGTTTTATATTATTATCTTTGAAATGCAAAGTTTAAAAATGTTCCAAGTTGATTAACTTGAGTTAATCGTTCAACTTCTGTTTCAGACTTTTTCAAAAGCACCAACTATAACTAATTTGTAAGTTGTAAATTAAAGGCTTGGCTCAAGCCAGTCTCGGGAGACAAAGTAAAGAAACTGACGTCTATTTGGATTACCTTAAGTACTTTCCCAATAAATCTTCTTATGCCCTAAATTGTACGTGCGAGTACTGTTGGAGTTTGGGTTTTATAGTTCTTAAACTAAAACTGGGTAAATTTAATCGGCACGATATTTCTTGCATTCATATAGTTTAAATATCTGTATTCATATCCATTCAAAAATTTTATACTTGATTTTTACTTCAAGCATAAATACTGTAGGCTTTTATTCAGCACTATCTAAATAAATCTAAATTCTTTACTGCTGAACAAAAGGCTCTCCTATAAACGACTGGTTACATACCGTGTGCCGTTATTTGGGGAGATTTTGCCACGCTTGGCAAGCGGGTTGGTGAGCGCAGTATAAATACTGTTTCACTAAAGGGACTGTATAGTACCTTAGTCGCCTTTTACGATATCCATGGGACATGGAGTGGTGCTATATTCTTAATCCGGACACCACACGGGCTTCTATTGGTAAAATATATTTTTACAGATGCAATCAGAATATTAAAATAAGCAAACACTCATTTCTTCGTGTCACATCTCGCCTGTTACTCAATTTAACGAAAACTGTAAAAAGTTACTGTTTTTAAAAGGGCTTACCTCAAATTTTCCGGTGACTGGGTCGAGATCTAAGATAGCGTAATCTGCATCCCGGTCGCCGACAGCATCTATGCGGACGTGGCCTGTGATACCTGCGATGTATATCATGACATCATTGTCTTTAACTACAATTTTTTGTTAGGCTTCTCGCATACATTTCTTGGAAGTGTGGATGCTTAACCGGTCGTTTCTGGCGAAGACAAAAGAGGCCACCAGCCAGGCTTAAAACTTATATTAAAATCTAACCAACTTGCGCTAAGGGCGCCTCCTCCGGGACACGGACCTCGGCTTAGGGCGTTGCTGCGTATTATTTAAAATGTATTATCATATAGGCCACACAATGTCCACTACTGAACAAAGGCCTCCCCCATAGATTTCCACAACTGTATCATCATATTGGGGCGAACTTTCCAGTACTCACTACGCTTGGCACGTGGATTGGTGAGCGCAGAATGGCTAGTGTTCCACAGAAAAGACGCTGCTGCCCATCCCTCTGGTTTATAGTCCGTAGCCTTTTACGACCTCCACGGGAGGAGATGGAGTGGTGCTATATTCTTAAACCGGACACTACACGGATAGAAAATATATTAGGGAACATTTAAACTACAGGCTCGGCACGGGCAGAGCAAGAGACGGGGGGATAAGTAGTAACTTAAACGGGAAGGTGATGCAGCGATCGGCCTGGGTCTTTTACTATTTAGTGGTTTCCATTTAATATCCTCTACCGTCTACCTGTGGGTGTCATCAAGAAATAAATCTTAATTTTCCAGAAACTGAGACAGATAAACATTAAACAAAAAGAAAAAGAAATGTCAAAGATAAATAAGGCTCAAGCACACGATATATCTAAGGTAAATCATGTGTGTCTCGAGTTTGCACCAAAAAGGTGATCAGCTAAAGCCACGCAACTAATGTCTGACGCTGATTTTCAGCTGGACCCATAACCTACTCACAGGCGTAAGTTATTGTTTCAAGAGGATGAATAGCAGCATTGCGCTTGTGCACTATAACCGACTTACTGCCATCAAGAATTAATTTGCTAAGCGTGGTGATTATATAAATTTTCCCTTACAGCCGTATGCTGTCTTTGAAGCAGCCCAAGTTCATCAGTAAAGGTTATGGTTATAGGAAAATATAGCCATGATTTGTGTAGGCGTAAATTATGTCTACATATTCTGATCGGTAACCAAAAAAAGATTTTCACATTATGGAGAGCAGAACTTGAACAATATCAATGTCTTAGATTTTCGCGATTATTACACATTATAATAAAACACTTTTAAACGGATTCTATCGCGTACATTTTGATTTTTGATTTTCCTGACGTTTCGTCATCGTCATCCTGCGACCACGAATGCTGCAAAGTATTCGAAACGTCAGGAAAATCAAAAATCAAAATATACGCGATAGAATCCGTTTAAAAGTGTTTTATTGAACAATATCGTTACGCATTCCGAAAGCTTCATTAATATTAAAAGGTTTTCTTCAAACTTCTGTATCGGCTTACTAAGTCACTAACGGCTCAGAATGCCACCACCCCATCTCCTCCCATGGGTGTCGTAAAAGTCGACTAAGGGATTAGCCGGAGGATGGGCAGCAGCGTCCTTCGAGTACATTAACAACTCAACTGCGATCGCCAACCCGCCTGCCAAGCGTGGCGATTATGGCAAAACCCCCCAATGAGCCCAGAACACATCCATATCGGTGGTTGTGGTGATCTTTGGGGGAGGCCTGTGTCCAGCAGTGGACTTCACTCGGCCGAAATGATGAAGTCACTAATAGGAAAGATCCTAAGAAACAATGCCTAATCTTAATTACACTCTATGTAAATAGGTCTAGCCATATTTGAAATGAATTGAACCGTGTGGTGCCGGCTACGCATAGCACCAACCCATCTCATCCCTTGGGTGTATTAAAGGCGATTATGGGAGTAACTGGACTGGAAAGGACGTGGCATAAACATAAACGGCGAGTACATCTCACACTTGAGATTTGCAGACGACATCGTCATAATGGCCGAATCGTTGCAGGATCTAAACCAGATGCTAAACAGTCTAGCTGATTCTTCTCAACGCATCGGTCTCCGGATGAACTTGGATAAAACCAAGGTCATGTTTAACCAACATGTGGTTCCGGAGCCGATTGCGGTACACGACAACACTCTCGAAGTTGTCCAGGAATATGTTTACCTCGGGCAAACCCTGCAGTTGGGTAGAAACAGCTTTGAGAGGGAGGCCAATAGAAGAATACAGCTGGGCTGGGCGGCATTTGGGAAATTACGTCGAGTTTTCTCGTCATCTATTCCACAGAGCCTAAAGACTAAAGTCTTTAATCAGTGAGTTCTACCCGTCATAACATACGGTGCCGAGACGTGGACACTCACGGTAGGACTGGTCCACAAGTTTAAAGTTGCTCAGCGAGCAATGGAGAGGGCTATGCTCGGAGTCTCTCTGAAGAATAAAATCATAAATGAAGTGATCCGACAGAGAACCAAAGTTATCGACATAGCTCATAGGATTAGTAAGCTGAAGTGGCAGTGGGCTGGCCATATTAGTCGTAGAACCGACAACCGTTGGGGAAAACGTGTTCTCCAGTGGAGACCGCGTCTTGGTAAACGTAGTGTAGGACGCCCTCAACCTCGGTGGAGTGATGACCTGCGCAAAGTGGCTGGCAGTAGCTGGATGAGAGTAGCCGAGGATCGCGATCAGTGGCATGCACTTGAAGAGGCCTATGTCCAGCAGTGGACTGCGATAGGCTGATGATGATGATGATGATAGGAGTAACCGGAGGATGGGCAGTATCATCTTTCGAGTACAGTAACAACTCAACTGCGATCGCCAACTCGCCTACCAAGCATAGCGATTATGGCGAAACCCCCCAATGAACATACAACACACCCAGACCGGTCGTTGTGGTAATCTTTGGGGCGAGGCAAGTGGACTTCATTCAGCAGAAATGATGATATTTGATATGTTACACAAAATATGTAAGTACGCTAGATAATGACCATGAACACAACGGCGTATCAAGTTTCTTATTTTATTACTGGAATCAGAACTAAACTCGTAGAAATAAAAGATACTGTACCGTTTAGTAGCAGAGTAGTATCAGAAGTTTTATTTACCATGGAAATCTCGTCCCCACATACGCCTGGTAATGTTCCTGCCATCTCTGATATCGCCGCCTTCCGTCAGAGTCTCGTTGAGCGCCATACCCAATAAGTAGACACCATCGTAGAAAGCGCCGATGAAGAAATTCACCTGCCAATCATATAAAAATGTATACGTATTCCTTTAAATGCTGCCCGACCATAGGAATCCTCTGGTTCTGGTTTGATCTTACGAGGACCTAGAGCCCCCTTCGGTGCCGAAACTGACCATTCAGTGGTTTTAGCCCGTAGGAGTCTTCCGTAGGAGGAATCTTCGGCCCCTTCACCCTTCCCCGGGGCGGAGGAAGTTCATGTAGAATTTCCACTGGATACCAATAAAAAAGCACTCCTCTTGTATCGTGGGTATAATTAACAAACATAAATCTAACACGCACAAAAACCCAGAACTGGAGAACCCATTACTGAATAATTATAATATGCATAATATTTTTACGTGCCGGGCTAGAAATCGCGAGACATAACGCAAAAAAAGTTTGGCTAGCCATTGCCCAAACCAACATTGTATACGAGAATGGGATTATATATAGCTGATTTGCTTGCTACGTGCATTTGTCTCTCGCTCACACACATGTACGGCGAGCGAATAGTGCAACTGCCGTTTATAAACTACTTCTACCTCTTAAACGGCTAAATCAGCGAGCTGTGGGGACACAATAGATTTTTAGCTGTGCCAGTTATTGAGTTAATTTTCTGTGTAGTATAGTACACACATATTCTCAACAAGATCTTATTTATATGTATTTAGACACCGGTTTGTAAAGAAGGAACTCGACGAATTGAATTGAAATGCGGTTGCGCAGTCCCGTCCACCCCATCCTTCTTCTTGTGGTACCCACTCACCGAGATGAAGCTCAAGTGTAGACCTTGCGAGAACTGTTATTATCACGCTAGTAAACTGTGATGGGTATGGCTGTAATGTAGATAGTATTCAGTCGGAAATTAACGTCAAAATTTCACCATTGATGCATCTAAGTCTCATGTGAATTGTCTATTACCATGTACCGAACACAATTCTAACACAAAGACTGTCATTGAGTATCTAACTGAAACCCAATTAACAACTAATGTTTTAGTCTACCTAAGAAACAAACGCTATGGGACTAACGAGGTGCTTAGTATCCATTGTTTCGTCTATACGAGAACAAAGTATATGTTTGCGAACCAGCTGTCTACAGGCAAGACGTGAACGCTACGAGCGTATCTACGTAAAGTTTATTGAGTGACACACCTAAACACCGGTCAAGGTCAGGATTAAATCAGGTAGCCAATAAATAAAATGTTAGACATTTAACCTCTTTTCTCCGTGACAGTAAATTACATTATTTCGATGGGAAATAACAGCTAAAAACAATATACAATATTATTTATTATATACAATATTATTTATAGTATATAAAAAAGCCGAAACATATACATAAAGTTTCTCATTCAAAGAGTCCGGTTAAAAAAACCAAAGAAACAATATACACAAACCTGTAGGCTTGTTATATTGCCCCGTTGGCCACGCATGATCATGTCGCAATAGTGCATGTATGGGTACGTTGGAAAGAGGAGTAACATACCTAATCTAAAGATGCGATGTCGCCGACACGGTTAACTGACTTGCGTAATAAATTGTCAAGATTTGAAACATTTTTGAGACAAAATAAAGCACGGTTAAAAACCATTGCAATCGATTCTATTACTGATTCTGAATAAAGTATTTTCAGGTTTTGTATGAGCTAAGAATAATTTTGTATATAATATTTCAAAAGGCTTTCTCCCTACCTAACGGATAATGAAAAACATCGTTGAAGCGGAAAAATCTTTGTAGGTACGGAGTATCATAACCAAAGCGTTTTCCTACACAAAATTATTTTCCCAACAATACAGACA
Source organism: Diloba caeruleocephala (assembly GCA_947459985.1). Classification (NCBI taxonomy): domain Eukaryota; kingdom Metazoa; phylum Arthropoda; class Insecta; order Lepidoptera; family Noctuidae; genus Diloba; species Diloba caeruleocephala. The sequence continues at coordinate 6,469,186 of OX381621.1, read as the reverse complement.
TACATATGTATATTAAACGATCATTGGGTCAAGGATTTAGCGAAATTGAACCCTAGGGCAATTCCATAGCGTAACATAAAGGTGAATTTTTTAAGAGTTCGAAAGGTCTTCCCTTTTGAAAATCCGGAATTAGAAATGTAATCATGCTTACAAGGTTTATTTGTATATCCACTTTTTTTTTAATATCAAGGGTCTGCAAGGCGATTTTTTATTTTTTCTTTCTTCTTAGAACCTCCTTCCTTTTTGTTTCTTTCCTCGAATATTTTGATGTGAGTTGACTTGACCTTGACTTCAAAAGTGTATATTATTCGTATTTAGAATGTACGCGAATTAAATCGAAGAATTTTTAGGATTATAAAATTGTGTATTATTGTAACTTATCTCGCGGTATGTGTTGTCTCACAGGTTTATATCTCCTTTAAGGGGAAACCGTCTTTTTAAAGGCTTACGCGGGGCCATGGGCCCAACATGCCGAGGACTTTGGAGAATTTTAATCTTATGTGGCTTGGGAATCTAACCAGGGACTCTTAATGGCTGCACTATAAAATGCAGTCTCAGACCATCCACTCAGGTATAAGACTAATATATGTGATGGAAACTATTGATAAGGTCTATTGCAATGGGTGTTATATGGAAATAAAACATAATGTAATAAAAGGCGCGCCATCTTGTGGTAGACGGTGACTGGTATGTCACCGTCTACCACAAGATGGGCCCTCTTTTTTTTATTGATTTTCAGTGGAATTTCTACTTCCTTCACCCCGGGAAAGGGCGAAAAGACTCCTACCGGCTAAAAACACTGGAGCTGTCATCTTCGGCACCGTAGGGGGGCTCCAGGTCCTCGTAAGATCACACTAGAGCCGCCCATTGGTGCCACGCCTTTAGGCCTTTTGTAAAAGATCCCCCCAAGCCTCGCTTTGCGCTGTGCTGCGCACACGGCGGCACGTGACCACGTGCGCGCCACCCCCTTCCCGGGGGTCACTCAGTGTGAGCACGCAGACTCCCCAATTTGCGCACCCGCGACTCTCAAGGCCCCCCACCATGTAGTGACGGCAGGGGGCTCAGGCGTGTCGGACTTGGGAACTGGGACGGTTGTTACCCCGGCGCCGTCTCGTTCTTCTCCGTGCGGGATCGGCCCTCTCCCAATCCCGCTCTGCAGCATGACGCTCTCGCAGAAGGAGACCACTGCACACCAATGTTCATGCTCCGCCAACATAGCCGACACTACTGCCGGCAGAGGGAGATCTTGCCCGATCCGATCGACCAGGATTCGCTCGGCCACCCACGCAGGGCACTCCTCGAACGTGTGCTGTGCGGTATCCTGGTCGCTTCCACAATGGCAGCACTGTACCGTAACCTCGTCAGACGGTAGGAATCGCGCTCGCTCCTTCTGAGCCAGGCTCCGAAGAGCGGCAGGATGGCCTCGACGACGCGCTTGGTCGCCAACTGCAACCGTAGGCGATGTCGCCACATCTCGAGGACGCGCCATCGAGCCAGCCGCCTCAGTCTGTCGAACGCCCCTGGAGGCACGCTTTCCTCGCTTTGGTGGAGGGAGTGTGTCTAGTCGTAGACCCACGCATCCGTCTCCGCCTGGATGTCGAAAGGCGAAAAGCGTGCCAGGAGAGTTGCCGCCTCGTTGGACGCTGTCCTGTATCCCCGAGCGAACCGTATAGCCACTCTGCGCTGCAGACTGTGAAATTTGTTTCTGCAGTGCTGGACGCCTGATAGCCGGGATGACCATGCAGGCGCCCCCTAAAAGTCTACCACTACAGGCAACAGAGAGCAACATAAACGGCTCTGGGTGTCGAGAAATGCATCACTGGTTGCACCATCGTGTGTCTCGAAGTCTCGGAGCAGGTTTCTCCGTTCTTACGCCGTTAGATACTTCCACCCCTGAGCATATAGCGAGCATAAGGCAAGCCGGAGACGAGGCCCTGACCGACTTTCCCCTTTTTTCTTAAGTTCTCACTGAATATATGTATCTATATAACAGTCATACCCTTTATAGTTTACAGGCGTGATAATTGCAGTAATTAAGGAGACCTGAGCTTCGCATCTATGTAAGTGGGTACCACAATAGAAGGATGGGGTGGGTGGGACTATTCAACCGCACTTTCCAATTCATTCATTCATTCCAATTCCAATTCATCGAGTTTCTTTGATACAAATCGGTTTTTAAATAGTGGATGCGCTTACGCAATCCCATAGTTTAGGTCACGCTGAAGGAAAACACGAGAAAATTACGGAATAGTTTAAAAAAGGCAGTTCCGTTATTTGCTCGCCGTGCATGTGTATGGGCGAGAGACGTAACAAGCCGCTATTTATAATCCAATTCACTTATAAAATGCAAAAAACATTGATGTTATGAAATACTTTTGTTTTTGTATCAAACGGTTGATTAAGCTGGTTTAATCTGCCCTCCAGGATTGCTTTTATCCCATAGTGAGATAACGACTGCCCCAAATGGGTTTATTTTTATTTTGATTATTGCTTAAAAAGCATTCTCAACACTGTATTTTGTAAAATATATGTTATCGTTTTCATTCAACCACCTTTGAACCTTTGTACAATTATCACCTTTTTTATTTTGACTACATTTCACTACAAAGTGCCTCGAAACCTGGAACGTCAGACGTTTCAGGTGGCTTTCTTTCTTCTTCTCCAATTGTCAGATCTCTCGATTTACTGTAAATTTGGGAGTCATCCTCACACTTCCTAGAGAAAGCTAACGTAGAAACCTACCTCTTCTCCATCAGAGAAAGAGTAATTGTAGTGCTGCTTGGCTCTACCCCTGACTGCATCAGCGAATTCGTCAAACCTGTCCCCCGTAGGTAGCTTCAGAGAGACACGAAGTAACGCCTCATATGCAGCGCGTGCCGCGGTGTCCCGATCGTCGTCAGCTGCCCACCCCGTCTCGCCCCAGTACCCACCCTAAATCATAAAATAAGAACAAGTGTTCAGAAAAAGTAGGTATCTGAAGATTTTTTAACACGTTTTCATTCTCATAAATTATTATAAATACTACACCAGTCAAATAAAGTTTAACGTTTTACGTAAAGTTAAACGAAACATATCTATACCAATACTAGCTGCCCGCCCCAGCATCGCACAGGCAGGTACATGCAAGACTGGTTGCTGCGCCACCTACCGGGTCCAATAATAAATCTAAACCATCCAAGGACTCAAACATACACATTTTTTAATTAAAATCGGTCTAGCCGTTTAGGAGCAGTTTAGTGACATACGTACGTGTACGTGAAGAATGATATATATAAGACAAAATGAAAATATCTGTGATTTCAAAATAAATGCCAAAATTTTAGTGAGACAGCTTTTTATACAATGCCTGAACATAATTGACCGTTTTAGAATTTTTGTCTTTTGAAATTTTGTCTCGAATAGGCTCCAAAACGGCTCAATGGAATTCAATGAAAATTGAGCGTTTGAAATAAAAATAATAACAATTATTTTTGTGTATGCTCTATTTTGATATCTTGCAGGGTTCGGATGAAGGAAAAGTTAACACGTACAACATTATACGTTTTAATCAGTTGGAGGCCAAGGCTTTTACTTGGCAACGGAAAGGTCGAGCGAGCCGTGTGCAGAATGCGAGATAGTAACGGAACATGATTGAAGGGATGCTCACTAGAATTAATAGATCGGCTTTATGTGAACTGTACCGGCTTTTAATCCGATGATGGAAGTTTAAACAATTCTCCTAAAAAAGCCTACTATAGGATTAAAGACTATATTGACAATACATAATTGCGTTAGCTCTTTTCTGCATATGTGGCTTCTATGGCAACCAAATATATTTGAAGTACTATTTGCATTCATCATCATTTCGGCCGAATGACGTCCACTGCTGGACACAGGCCTCCAATGACCGATATTGGTTTGTTGCGTGCTCATTGGGGGGATTTGCCATAATCGCCACGCTTGGCAGGCGGGTTGGCGATCGCAGTTGAGTTGTTAATGTATTCGAAGGACGCTGCTGCCCATCCTCCGGCTAATCCCTTAGTCGCCTTTTACGACACCCACGGGATGAGATGGGTTGGTGCTATTCGTAGCCGGCACCACGCGGCATATTTGCATTTTATAGCTGGTATATTGAAGTAAAAACTTATTTTAGCGCGGTACGCATATTTTTAGATAAGATAAAATCTCCTAACGTGCCAAAATAAGTTTTCACTTCTGTCGGCACTCCCTGAGTGCAATTTTTTTATTTTTCATGCATGTATTGTATTTTCCGTGTGATGTCCGGATTAAGAATATAGCACCACTCCATCTCCTCCCGTGGATTTAACGTGGTCTACAGATAGTGTTTTCAGGTCTGCGTGCATGTAAAATTTATGTCTGTATATTGTACCCACGGCACAGGAGAAATCCTAGTGTGGGGCAACAAAAAAATACTATTAAATTTTATTACTCTCGCACCCACGCTTCTCTTCAAAACTTAAATCACAGTATTCATCCTTAACTTTCATCAAAAAACACAGAATTTTTTGTGCAAGATCCATTAGATTTTCTTCAACACGTTTTTGCACGTCTTCTATAAAGGTCGCAGGAGGCACACTGTCAAAAATCTCTGGCGTTAATATAGGAGATCATTAAGTGAAGCCAGATCGAACGTGTCGATACACAAAAATTGAAAATCTGTTCTCCCAATAACCCTATAATTTTGATACGTATACTATGTATAAAAAATGCGCGTAATATTTTTAAGTATTGATTTCGAACGTTAACAATTTATTTTAATAAAACACTTTTAAATGGACTCATTATCATTTCAGCCGAAAAACGTCCACTGCTGGACAGAAGCGCCCCCCAAAGATTGCCAGAACGAACGGTATGGGTTTGTGTTGTGTGAACATGGGGGGTTTTATGCCATAATCGCCACGCTTGGCAGACGGGTTGGCGATCACAGTTGAGTTATAAATATACTCGAAGGAAGATGCTGCCTATCCTCCAGATAATCCCATAGTCCTTTCACGATACCCACGGGATGCGATGGGGTGGTGGTATTCTTAACCGGCACCACAAGGCATGTTAAATGGATTACATCGCGTATATTATAGATTTTTGTTTTTCCTGACGTTTCGAACACTTTGCAGCTCGAATCTATAATATGCGCGATGTAATCCATTTAAAATTGTTTTATATTATGAGTAATAATCGTGAAAACCTAAGACGCTACTAACAAGTTATTTATAAAAACAAAACAGTCTTTCAAACTATTTTTGCCCGGGACGAGATAAACCTTAACGGCATTTTGTACCGTACAAGTTGAAAACATCTGGATAGAATGAACGGCCGAATACCGAAAGGCTACTTAGTATTCAGTTCCGCTTTAACTATTTGAGCCTCCCGGTTTCCGAAAACAAGTTTCTCGAATAGTTAAAGCGGGACTTAGTATTAACTGGTCTTTCAATATTGGGCTGTTAGTTGTATAAACATATTGAAGATATCTTATGCAGCATTTTGTAAGTTAAATCGTCATTCATGATGAGAATACTTGGTAGATATTACGTAAGTAACTTAAGTGAGATTCAAATAAAAATTATAAACAGAAAATATAAATAAAATCTTAAAAATATAGTAAGCAAATCCATGTTAGTTCTTATATTAAGGAAGTGCAGTAGGGTGAATGCTCATGTTGTCATCCGTACCTGAAATATTTCCACGTCAAGGAACGCCCAATCGCCGCGCGTCATGCCAAGGGCATGCGCCGCCAGCAGGAACTCACGCACCAGTGAACCGCGCACGCTCAGAATTACGACTGGATCATAAAAATATAACAATAAAAAATATTGTACACTTAGATGACAAGATTCCATAGAACTTAGAATATTTGTATCTTGAAAAATAGTAAAACATGTTGACTCTTCGCTTAGACTTTGTTTGTGCGTCATAGGTAAAGTTATCATAACAATCTATACATGTACGCATAAATGATAGTGACAAAATTAACTGCATATTATCGCCACGTCTACATACAGTCCCTTTTTGTACCTATCCTTTGGAGTAGTACATATAAGTAGAATAAATAAGACAGAATAGTACAATATGATTTTTAACATAGGCAACACTGGTTTACAGTTACCCTTAAACTCGTTTATAATAAACTAAAAAGCTTTGAATTTGATTAACAATACAAAAAACTGCGAACAATTTTTTATAAACGCTTATAAATAGAAAATAAAAGAAAATAACTGTCAGTTTTCCAATTACTCGCAAACAAAGGAACCAACTGGTTGCACTTTCCAATAAAAGGATGTCAGAGTTAGCACCCGTCCGATGCTCTCATTATTTCTGCTCCCATGCTGCAAAACGACCATTCGACCTATCTATCGAAGTATGTTTTTCCAGTACGATGGTATTAATTTTAGCCCCGAGCACTAAATTCTAATTAGATTGTTCAAACAAACAAGCAATATTGACTCGTATTTTGAAATTATATACAGCCAATATTCTGTACAAATAGTAAAACTAATAACTGATAATTTTGTATCAGAAAGCAGATAAGCTTAAGTAGTGTAAGTAATAAGTTTGTAATAGCTTGATTAAGTTTTTTTATTAACTTTTGCCAACGCAATCTTTTTTATATAAGCAAGAACATATGGGCACATGCAAAATGATAATATTCCTTTTTGATAGCTTTCAGTTTAACTTCAGTGTTTATTTTTTAGGTCTTGACCTTCCCCGCTTTACATGCACGCATTTTTGAATCTGAAACACTCTTTCACTGAGCGCTCCAGAAGCGTACCGTGCACTACATTAGCCCTGATGCGAAAATTTAACCCAGGTCAAAGTCTCTCATAGTAGGCGACGATCATCTTACATTAAATAGGAAAATATCCCATACTATAATGATGAACTTTATTGTTTACCTCTCGCATACATGCTGACATCTTTGAGCAAAGCCTCACAGGACTCCCTCTCGTTGCCGTCTAATTCCCTCACCGCCTTTAGTACGCCCTTTTTCCGAAGTCCCCATTCCAGACTTTTACCTGCCGTAAAATTATTACATTTTAGACGACTAGTTGAATCAGTTGTGGTTATTCATAATATGATAATAGCCAATAAATCAGTGAACCGAAGTCACAAACTGCTAATAACATACATAAACTTAAAATACTCACCGACAGTAAGAGAGAACAGGTCGGACTTGTCCAGCAATAGTGCTACATGCGCCCAACCAAACCGCTCGAACACGCTGGTGAAGACGCGGGGTAGTCTACACTGGCAGTACGACATGCGAGTCAGCGTCGGATACTTGCCTTTGTCGTTGAATAACGTTTGGGGCTAAGGAATAAGCGCCTTAATTATTTATAATAATAAAAAAGATATTTAAAAATTCTATTTATATAAATACCTCTTTATATAGATACTTTTTAGATAATTCCGAATGAAAAAACTAAGTTAAAATCCATCATGTTTTTAGGAAATGATCACGAAGTAACTAAAATATTAATGCATCATTTACAACGAGGCGTAGATGATAACAGTGGCACTTACCCTAGTTCCTTTTCGTAAGTTTCTAAGTCGATGCATGCGGCTGACGACACTCGCTGGGGCTGCTAATTCACCTTCGGACGGAGGCTGTAACAAAGTTAAAATATTAATACTACATATTTATAAAAAGTTATATACGCCGTGTGGTGCCGGCTACGAATGCCACCAAACCATCTCATCCCGTGGGTGGCGTAAAAGGCGACTATGGGATTGAGCGGAGGATGGGCACCAGCGTCCTTCGAGTACATTAACAACTTAACTGCGATCGCCAACCCGCCTGCCAAGCGTGGCAATTATGGCAAAATCCCCGAATGATAACACAATACATCCATATCAATCGTTGTGGTGATCTTTAGGGGAGGCCTGTGTCCAGCAGTGGCCTTTATTCGGCCGATGGTGTGATAGCTTTGTAAGAATATAGAAATTTCTAATTATGTTCAGGGATGATTAGTGTTAGGTTTTCCACCAATTTGTGATTACAATTTAGTTGAGTTTACCGATAGTTATGAATGTGACTGGTGAGCTTAAAGTTTGCAATGACAAATTATTAAGATTTCTTAACAAATACTGCAATCACGCTTATTTAGTGTAGACTGGTAGACTTAGGCCCGTATTACAGATCGAGAATCAAAACTCAAGTAGAACTTGAGTCGAGATTGCATCAATGGAATATAAATGCTGGACCTATTACGTAGAGTTTATATTTGATTACCGCAATCTAGATTCTCGTTCTGTAATACGAGCCTTAGGTGGATAACACACGGGGTGGCGAGGCGGCGCTTGCCGTGGCAGAGCGTGGATGCGTTCATTGATTTTCATTTTCATTTCGGCCGAATGAAGTCCACTGCTGGACACAGGCCTCCCACAAAGATCACCACAATGACCGACATGGGTGTGTTGTGGGCTCATTGGGGGTTTTGCCATAATCGCCACGCTTGGCAGACGGGTTGGCGATCGCAGTTGAGTTGTTAATGTACTCGAAGGACGCTGCTACCCATCCTCCGGCTAATCCCTTAGTCGACTTTTACGACACCCACGGGAGGAGATGGAGTGGTGGTATTCTGAGCCGGCACCACACGGCACGGAATGGATGCGTTAATCGCACGGAATGGCAGACGTACCGCTGAACCGCCCGGTGCAGTACTGCAATTCTCTAAGCTAAAACATACATACATCCATGAATACAGAATTGAAATAACGGTGAAAAACCAATTTGTTATACGCTAAGACATGATTGAAGCTATTGAAGGACACGTTGCAGACGGTTACCATGAGGACGAGTCTTAGCTAAATTGAGTTACCGTTATTTCAAATCTGTATTCAAGGATGTATGCATGTTTCAACTTAGGGAATTGCACTACCGCCTTGTACAGCAGAGTAGACGAGATTTTTCAGTTTCATAATCGACGCCGCAGTGATAACATCGATAGCATCAATTTGGTTATGGTATCATAAAGAAAACTAAGCGAATATATTGGGTCCAGCGATTTTTACGAGTGTCTGAAGCCCAACGATTCCGCGCTTCACTCCACGCTAGGCATGTGTAACTCAGGTCTGAGCCGGTTCAATTATTCAGATCACAGATACTTGAGCTGCTGAGCTGTGGTTCAAATGCAACATAGACAGCTCACGGCTCATTGACAACTCACAGGGTATAATGAAAGCTTTGCTAATAGTTTTGACGTGACAACGTCTTATAAATTGGTTTGCCGGGTGACACTTCAAGAAACTGCGTTACGCTCCGCTCACGTTATGCGCTCACAATGAGAGCGAGTGAGAGGCACGCGTCCCTTCCACTCGGGCATGGTTAGCCCGCCTAAGAGCGAGAGAGACAGACATAAAAAGTGAAAGGCACGCGTCCCTTCCACTCGAGCACAGTTAGCCCGCCTAAGAGCGAGAGAGACAGAGCGAGAGAGAGAGAGTGACCACTCAAAGTCGTTGTCACGTAAAACTTTCGCCCGTATACCGACTTTACAGGCAACCAATTTTTTGAGTCTATATTCGCTCAAGTAGTACCTTTGAGCTGCTTTGAGCTGTTGATCTATGGTTCATCTGATTCGTTCTGTGAGCTGACGAATTAGTAACTGAATGATTAAAGGTGCATAAATAAAACGCGAAGCTTAACATATTTTTATTATATTTATTTTTTTAATAAATAGTATACAAAGAAAAATCGCTTATTTGACCTACAGATGACCTACAGACCCGCAGAGTAGTGCAAAATGTTGGTTAGGGCAACAGCGTTACACCGCCGTAGTCGGAGTATTAAGTTAGTAGTTCTGTGTATTAATCACCTTCAAGAAGTTTACACTGTTCGTTTCTCCTACATAAAATTCCTTTCGATAACAATGTAGTCACAAATATTGTAATTGAAAATTTATTTATTTCTTTATTTCTATAAAGCGTTGCCCTGCACTAGGATTTCTCCTGTGTCGTGGGTGCGTTTACAGACATGAATTCTACACACGATACACCTAGACCCGGAACAACTACCTGCAGATCATACAAATATTTGTTCCGTGCGGGAATCGAACCCACGACCCGGAGCGCAGCAGCTGACTGTATCAGCCACTGCACCAACTGTACCGTCTAATCCTCTGCTGCCAATCCCATAGTCGCCTTTTACACCCACGGGATGAGAAGGGGTGGTGGTATTCTTAGCCGGTACCACACTATACACCTACACGCTATACGGCTACATACCTATGAATAATTGAAAAGTCTATTGATTGCACAAGAATATCCAGAAACTCTTTTAAGAAGGCTTAAATGGATCGTAGTAGCAACATTATATCTCTATTATATTGAGAACGTATAATAATAGTTATCTGTATAAACACTTGGGATAGAAATTCATAAATATTGATATTCAATTAGCCCTGTATAATTGTTTATTGAAGAAACATGTTTATACAACAAAACGCAGTTTAATGGCACTCTTAGATTGAAATTAGTGATGTAACGAATACCAATACGAAGACTCGTATTCGCCGAATATTAGCAGTTAGCAAAAATTCATACTCGCCGAATATCATGATGACATTCGTAAAAATATTTTAGAATAACGTAATGAACCCGCAACCAAATGAGCTACAAGTCAAGTATCCGAACATATTTTGTTAACGTTTTACGGGCGAAATTAATAATCAATTTATACAAAATCTCTAGATTTAATATTTTGAAATAAATTCGTTTTTGTCATTCAACACAAACACAGACATATCCTTAAACCGAAATCCAAAGGTTGTGGATTAGATCGATTATATATCAGATAATTTCGGCCCTTAGTTGATTTTTCGGAGATTACCCTCAAACCAATTAACAAACCTTCTACTGTGGCCTCAGAAAGGCTATTTTTAAAACCTGGCAATATACAAACACACAAAAGAAATCGCGTGTCGTCAAACAATTTATTGCTTCTATATCGGGACATAAGATATATAAATCGGGATTTTGGTTTTGTTATCGAGATATCTAAAATACCTAGGTTTTCATTAGTTAACGATTCTTTTGCTGATGTAAATATAATGGGCAAGTACCACTAGTAGTTCCAAGTTCTTTGTACTGCCTTCAACACTTTAATTAAAGGTTTTATATATTAGAAAACGTTATAAAGACACAATTGATGCGTAACCTATGTAGAGCAACAGCTGGTACAGACCAAAAAAAACCAGCAAGAGCAAATCTGGACTTTAACGTCCGGCAAATAAGTTATTGTATGATAACTTGAGCGTTGTAAGGCGTCAAAGGCGCCGCGTTGAAAAAGTCAAAGAATGTATATCTTACAGTGTAATGTGTCCGTCAGTGAGTCTGTCAATGAGTCAGTGATGAGCGTAAATATATATTTTAATTATTGTAGTATTTTCCTTCTTTAATATATATTATATAATTTACTTTTAAACCAATTATTTTAAAAGAGCAACCATGGTGTTTCTTCCCTGCCTTCTCTATAGGACCAACAAATTGGAACCGTGAAAACTTAGATTCTGACGTTTGATAAGAGCCTGCAATCAATTTATTTGAAATAAAAAAACTGATAATTGATAATAGTAAATCTGAATGTGTCAGAGACTTTGAAAAACGCGACGTCCTGCGCAAATCAGGATACCTGGCAACGCTATACCTGACTGCCCGTAACGACAATTACAGGTAATCGAAAACAGAGTTTTTTTTTTGAGAATTAAGTATAATTTCTTTCACATTATACGACAACCGGGACGGCATTACGTGCTCATCGAGGCACAGAGGAGTCTTCATGTAGTAAGAATGTTCACGTATCTAAGATCTGACCATTTAATTTGTGCGGAAACAGTATCGCCGAGAACCCATAAAAAATCAAATGTGCCATCACTGCTGAATATTATATGACATTCATCATATCAGCCAAAACGGGTCCATTGCAGAACAAAGTCCTCCACCAGGTTTTCCGGAGCACCGTCTCGAGTAATTTTCTGCCCGAAAGGCCATCATTTCTGCACATTATCACCAACAAGAAAACTTATCGGCAAGAAAAATGAGGTAATCCCTGGAAAACGGCTTCTGATAACTGCCAACAAAGTGTTCTCGAAGATAAGACTTACTCAGTCTCTACCTTTTTTATTTTTTCATTTCACCCGGTGGAAATACGTCATGTAGTTCCTCAGCCCCGCAAATGGGCGGAGGGGCATGCCGGGCTCCTACCGGCTAAACCCACCGGAGCGGTCATCTTCGGCACCGAAAAGGGCTCTTTGTCCTCGACACAATCACACTAGAGCCGCCCATCGGTGCCACGCCTTAGGCATATATCGGTGGGAATTACTGTAAGGCGGTCACCCCTTCTAGTGGTAGGGAGGCGACTATGAAAAGGCCGCCCCCAGGTACTTCTCGGGGCTGATTTTTACGGATCCCCCAAGCCTCACTGTGCGCTGTGCCGCGCACACGGTGGTACGTAGCCACGTGCGCACCGCTGTCTTCCCGGAGGTAAACCCACAAATAAACCTAACAGTAAGAAAAATTATAAAATCTCGACACAGTGGTCACCAGAAACGGCAAGAGCTTCTGATCACTGCCAACAAAGTATTCTCGAAGGTAAGTCTTACTCAGTCTCTACCTTTTTGTTTTCAATGTACCCGGTGGAAATACGTCATGTACTTCCTCTGCATAAAATAAAACATGAAAAAGGTCTCTTAATACAAGAGTCCAGCTAGGTCCTCCACAGTAGGAGGCGACGGCACCGGCGTAACAACCACCCTGGCACCTAATTCCCATACGCCTGAAACCCCCTGTCATCGCTATAAGGCGGTAATAGTCCCATAGGTCGCATGCGCGGCTTCCGAGCATGAGGCCCTAGCTTCGAATTCCTAGCTAGAGCAAAAGTTTTATTGCTTTTTTTGGCTAAAAAGATATCCGTAACCGCCCGGATTTTGGATCTGTGCTAGCCCCAATTACATTTAACTTAATACCGTTGGCGTTAGCGAAATGTGGAAGTCAACACAACAGTTTGTTAAACCTCTGTAGTCCCTTTTTGAGAAACAGGCGTAATGGTATTAGTAGGTGTGTAATCATCATACCTATATGTCAAAAGTCGTCCATTGCTGGTCTCCCTCATAGATTTCCACGATTTAGTCGTAATTTCGGGGAGAATTTTGCAGCGCATACCAGGCAGGCAGGTTAGTGAGCGCAGCATGGCTACTATTCCACAGAAGCGATGATGCTGCCCATCCCTCCAGTTTAGAGTCCCTTAGTAGCCTTTTACCACTTCCACGGGAGAAGATGGAGTGGTGATATATTCCTAATCGTCCAGATAACGGAAAGGTATGTCACAAAAGGAATAAATACTAACATCTTTGTTTTCTTTTTGAAAACACTCAATCTTACAGTGTCACTGTATATTTTATGAGCAATAACAAAATCCCAAATCCACAATTTCCCTTTCTCGGATATTTAATGCTTTATTCAATTGTTTGCATTGCTTTGAGTGGTTATTATAACTCCAATGAAAACTGAGTCCACTTGTATTATTCAAATTGGTTTGCATTGCTTTGAGCAATTATAGTGCTGCAATAAATTTAAGGTCCATTGTATACAACTTTTACATATAACTCAAGAATGGAATTCATCATCATCATCATTATATCAGCCAAAGGACGTCCATTGCTAGACAAAGGCCTCCCCAATAGATTTCCACAACGTCCCGTCAAATTCCACCCGCATCCAACGACTCCCAGCGACCTTCACCAGGTCATCCGTCCATCTCGTTGGAGGTTGTCTCACGCTGCGTTTTCCGGTACGCGGGCTCCACTCGAGAACCCTTTTGCCCCAACGGTAATCAGTTCTACAACCAATGTGAGTGGACTTATGAATAATTAAGAATAAGAATAAGAATAATTTATTTCAGGAAACTGTACAATAACCACTTAAAAGATGACTGCATAAATATATAAAACATACAACATGACGTATGTAAGTAGTATAGGTTGAACTCTAGTAATTAATTTATTCATCATTTCGGCCGAATGGAGTCCACTGCTGGACACAGGCCTCCCCCAAAGATCACCACAAAGACCGATATGGGTGTGTTGGGTGCTCATTGAGGGGTCTTGCCATAATCGCCACGCTTGGCAGACGGGTTGGCGATCGCAGTTGAGTTGTTAATGTACTCGAAGGACGCTGCTGCCCATCCTCCGGCTAATCCCTTAGTCGACTTTTACGACACCCACGGGATGAAATGGGGTGGTGGCATTCTGAGCCACCACACGGTAATTTATTATTGCAGATAAATTCGTTACACTTACAGTAATTATAATGCTTGCATCTTTATGTAAAATTAATAATATTAGACTTTTTCAATGTCATAGCCGGTAAATGATCGGTAAGGTTAAGCAACGCTCGGCACGGAGTCTATGAATGGGTGACCGCCTACGATTATTTTAACCAACCATCTCCATGCTTTGGAAGGCAGGCACGTAAAATCGTCGATCCCAGTTGTTGTGCTTAGACGGTTAGTCGTTAAGCCAAGAGGAAAAGGAAGAGGCCTTCGGGCGACTTGAACAACTCAGACACAATGTTAGTCGGTTAATTATAAGGACATAGTCAGTATAGTGAGGCTCTAAAATAAATAAAGAAAAAATGGGGATGGATGAACATGAATCTAACTCACAAACGGAGTGATTTCGCTGCATCATCAGTCTGCCTGTGACCGCGGTCGGTGCAACCTGGTCGAAACGTCAAGCTATTCAAAGATAATTTCGCTTTAATTCGCATTTTCTATGTAAATAGTAAAGGAAAACACGGGAAACCTGGATCTTGGTACTTTGAAACCGCCAACTCCCAATAAGCCAACGTGGAGATCAGTAATCGTTCCTTCTCTGTATGAGAAGAAGCCTATGCCTGTAGTGGAACAGTTACAGGCTGATACTATTTTATTGAATTATTATATTTGCGTTACAATGTTTCTCGGAAAGACTACATCTTTTTTTTAAATGTTGCCCCACACTAGGATTTGTCCTGTGTTGTGGGTCCGTTTACATACATGAATTTCACACACAATACACCCAGATCCGTAACAACTACCTGAAGATCATACAAATATTTATTCCGTGCGGGAATCGAACCCACGACCCGGAGCGTAGCACCCAACTGTATCAGCCACTGCACCAACCGTGCCGTCGACATAATATATTATAGATTATGTAGATCAAGTAAAAATGACAAGCTGGAAAATTAAGGACAAACTGTCTACATTTTATACTGTAAAGGTTGTACCCGTGACTTCATTCCCGACGGAACTAATTAAAACCCTGAAGGGAATTTTATAACCCAATAAAAGATAACCATGTTTTATTCCACGACATAATCTACCTCCACCAAAAGAGATGTTTCATTTTCGGCCATAAGATGTACGGTAATCGAAAAAGAAAAAAAAACCATGTATTGAGGAAAATCATTATTTGGTGAACTTATGCCTGAATACTAAGGCATAAAAAGTAATAGCTTTTCAATGATTGCCATATACCATGCAACAAGGCGGCTTCTAGTTTGCATAGCCTGATTTCGTTCTGAAATCATGTCACATCAAATTTTGATATCACGTAGACGTTAATTATATAAATATGAAAGGTATGCTTTCCTGTACTACTAATAGCTCCCTTAAACACATTTTTCGATTATTTATAAGCAAGTGATGTAACGTTTTAGTGTTAATAAAATATATTCTACTTTTGTGTAGTGAACTTCTGAACGAAAAATTCTAAATGACATTTTGTTTTGACTATAATTTATAATATAAATTAGGCAAACGGGACCCATTTTAGGAAGAATAATGTATTGCAGGGATTCAACACCTTATTAACTCTAAGAAACCTAGTCATTAAAATGAGCCTACTTATAGATATAGGAATGGTTAAAAAGATTTGATCGCACGAGTATAAAAACTTACATACGTATCGAAAACAAGCACAGTTCCGACGACCAATTATTAATATCAATTAGGTACTATTATAGGTTATGTAAACATCATGAGGTTTTTCCAACCTCCCATGGCTGTCACAGCCATAAAACAAACAACAAACCTCACACATTTTTTTAAATTTTAATTAACCTAAATTCTAAGTTCTTCCTTCTAATTCTAAATTCGCGCCTAAAATCCACCCTCTTATTATGCTTGTTGATTCTCCCTTCGTAATTATTATTAGTTTCTCTATTACACGGGTTTATATCCCCTGTAAGGGGGAACCCGGTCTTTTGATAGGCTTACGCGGGGACATGGGTCCAACACGCAGAGGCCCTTTAGAGAATTTTAATCAAAAATGTAATGGGACACTAACCGGGAACTCTCCATGGCTACACAATAAAATGCAGTCTCGGATTGTCCCCGGAGGTGTAAAACTATTGTATAAGATGGAAACTACAGTTATAAGGTCTATTGTAATGGGTGCTAAATGGATTATATACTTCTAAAAACGGAAACAACGGCGTCTGCCTTTCAACCTTTAATGTGAAATTCTGTGGCAGACGGTGACTCGCCACTCACAAGATGGGCCCCCTAAATGGCCACCACTACAGGCGACAAGGAGCAACACCGGTGTGAGCAGCTAGGGGTGTAGAGAGGTGCGGCACCGGTTTCACCATCGCGCGTCTCGAAGACTCGGAGCGGGTTTCCCCGTTGTTACGCCATTAGACACTTCCACCCCCGAGCATATAGCTCTGGCAGCCCCCCTCTGATCGGCCAACTAAGGCAAGCCAGAGTTGAAAATCCTACGGGCACTCATGGGGTACCACTCTAACCAACCAATAAAGGCAAGCCGGAGACGAGGCCCTGACCGACTCTCTGGAGCATTCGGGTACGCAGTGTCGCCACTCACATTCAGCTCGCCACAAACTGCCCTGCGTTCTGTAAGCTACTTAATTTACTCTTTTTTTTTAATGATATTCTTTTTTTTTATATCAGAAGGTAGGAAGAAATCAAGCAGCTACTTTAATCTGCCCTCCAGGATTACCTTATCCCATGGTGAGATAACGTTTGCCCAGAGGGGTTTATTATTGGAGTTAAACGTAATTATTAATTTCTCTATGACATAATGTGACGTGACCCTTTGTGCCATTGCCTTTTTTTCGTGTGTTTTAGGTGGCGGGTCAACCACTAAACAATTTCTTTCCTTCTGATTTTAAGTATTCACAACCGATTAATCTCCTGCGTGTATTAGCTTACGAGTTTGATATTGATTTGATATAGAATCGGTTTGGGCCTAGACTCAACGGAATCAGGCAAAAGGAAAGAAAACATGTAGGTACTGTCACCGACATGAGTCGCTGAACATATTCAGTTTTTCATATCGGTAATTCTATTTATTTTAGAAACGTTAGTGTACCGGCTCTAAAACAGATAATAACAACATATTTAAATATTGTTCTGATTAAGAAAAATAATGGAATCTCAACAGAGTTTCGCAACATAAAATGAAAAAGTCATGTCAAACACCCATGTCGTGCCCATCCCAATATCCATTGGGAACTCTGTTCTCGAAGTTCTTGACAAGTATGTCTACTTGGGGAAACCGTCCAGTTAGGTAGGTCCAACTTCGAGAACAAGGTCAATCGTCGAATCCGTCTCGGCTAGGCAGCGTTCGGGAAACTTCGCAACGTCTTTTGTTCAACAATACCGCAATGCCTCAAGACGAAAGGCTTTAACCAGTGTGTGTTACCAGCGATGACATATGGCACGGAGACGTGGTCACTCACAATGGGCCTCGAAAGAAAGCTCAAGGTCACTCAGCGTGCTATGGTGAGAGCTATGCTTGGTATTTCTCTACGAGATCGAATCAGGAATGAGGAGATCCGTAGAAGAACTAAAGTTGTCGACAAAGCTGAAATGATAAGTAAGCTAAAGTGGGTGGGGCACATTGCTCGTAGAACTGATGGTCGTTGGGGCAAAAAGGTTCTCGAGTGGGGACGCCCACCGGAAAAGTCAGCGTAGGACGACCTCCAATGGGATGACCTGGTGAAGGTCGCTGGGAGCCGTTAGATTCGTGTGGCATGCGACCGGACTTTGTGGAAATTTAGGGAAGTCTTTGTGCTTTTGATGATGATGATGAGCCTCAAACATTTAAAGTTTTATATTTATAATAGTAGTAAGATTGAGAATGTAGTTATATTATAACTGCCGTTCCGGGCTTATAAGGCTTATAAGGCAATTTTCCGTAAACTTTATCCTGTCTTTCACTGAGATATATAAGCAGCAAATAAATCTTTATCTCAAGCCCAGCTTGGGAAACAAAAACAATATATTCTTTCCCAGCTAAAAAGACAGAATAAAAAGGCTGCCGTACAGCCAAGGTCTTTAATCACGATCACAACAAGATAGGCAAGGTAAGACGTGTCAATAAAAAAAGGTGTATACAAGTGGTTTATATGCAAGTGTGGTGCCGAGCTCCATATGATGCCGGCTAAGAATTGCACCACCCCACCTCATCCCGTGGGTATCGTAACAGATGACTAAGGGATTAACCGGAGAACGGGTAGTAGCGTCCTTCTAGTTAGTATGTATACATCTCAACTGTGGTCGCCACCTATTTGCCAAGTATGGCGATTATGGAAAACCCCGGCTTGAGCTTACAAAACAAACCCATTCCAGGCCATTGGGTGGTCTTTGGAGGAGGATTATGTCCAGCAGTGGACGTTTTTTAAATGATTATGATGATGATATACAAGTGCAAATACCTTGTAAATCAAGCCAGATAACAAAAGGTACGACTTTATTGTGGCGTCGTGTATTGATTTGCTCGGTTTACAAACAATATGGCTGAGCCGCGGAATTTCAATATAACTGAAATAACATGTTATGTGTTAAGTGCCGTGTGGTGCCGGCTTAGAAAACCCCACCCCATCTCCTCCCGTGGGTATCGTAAAAGTCGACTCAGGGATTAGCTGGAGGATGGGCAGCAGCGTCCTCCGACTACATTAACAACTCAACTGCGATCGCCAACCCGTCTGCCAAGCGTGGCGATTATGGCAAAACCCCCCAATGAGCCCACAACACATCCATATCGGTGGTTGTGGTGATCTTTGGGGGAGGCCTGTGTCCAGCAGTGGACTTCATTCGGCCGAAATGATGACTTAAATTACTAACTACAAAGGTAATATATTTTTCTTTATCCAGAAAATCTGAAAAATTGTAGTCCTGTAAATATTTTCATTGTTTTTTCATAGTAGTATCCGTTCCTTTCTAAGCTCCGTCGCGTGCGATGGAACCATTGAGCAAGCCAAGCAGTGAGCCCACTCTTCTTTAGGGATCTCTTTTACGTTTTTTTCTCGAACGCAGCCACGGCATCTTCGGGGTTCATAAAGCGAACTCCTCTGAGTTTAATTTTTATTTTAGGGAATAAATAAAAGTCGCAATGTGCCAGGTCGGGACTGTAACGAAGATGTCTCACTATTTCCACACCTTCCATAAAATATATTCGATTGTCCGTCTGGCGGAGTGAGCTAGAGCGTTGTCGTGACGGAGGAGGGTCCTTCTTCTTCTAACATACTAATCTGCAGTAACGGTCCTTTGACCCTCTAGCGCATTGTTACGAAAATACTTGTCCGTCCAAAGAATGAAACAATTATATGTTCCCTTAACTTCTTCCCTTCTATATTTTGGTGGCAAATCTTTGAATGGAAACATGCATTGGGCAGATTGTGTTCGGTTTCGGACTTGCAACAATATACCCAGCAGCAGCAGTGAAGGCATTCACTGACGATAACATGAGTGCTAGAAGCTTATAAAAGAGTGATATCAACATCAGTCCCAAACAGTCCTTCTATGGCAATAGAAGGACTTCCTTCGCGTAAATCAACAATGAGATTGCTACGACCACGTTATTGAAACGTTTAACACCAAACCAGTTATAAACAGTGGCACAAGATGGGGCTTCATCATGAAATCCCAATCGATGTCTATCATAACACAGTTGTTGATGAGGACCGCAACGAAAGCCGTAATAAATCAGGAAGCGATAATTTCCTCTACTCAAATACATTTCGAGGCACGACTCGCACTTTTTGAATTGCCGCCAATTTGTGAAAACAAATTACTCAATGTACATTTATAGCTTCCCAAAGAGTTATTTATTCAAAATTGAAATAAATTTAACAACGATATATTTTTTACTGGCCAGTTCTAAAACCATTCAATTTAGTGTGACCCACGTAAATAATTAATAATTAATACATGAAAATAATAGTAACAAACATTGGGTGATTTAATCACAGAGAAGTAAAAAATAGTTGCTTTAATAGATTTCACATTTTCTATATGTACAGAATGTAGTTAGGTATTTCATTAAAAAGAGATCGTGTTATAGACATTTATAGTAGTTTTTCGTAGAAATTTATCCCTGCAATCAATTAATATGACTGCACAATAATGTCACGGATACTTAAATAATTCTTGGAGGTTAATGCAAGGCTATATTAATAATATTTATGTAACGAAAGTTTGCGTAGAAAATACCAAGACGCAGACTTGGGTTAATTAATGTATAGGTACTTACGTATGTAACATTTACATGTTTTAATCAAAATCCAGTTAGGAATAGCCATTTAACTTTGCGGGATTTCATGATTTCGCCAAGCCGAGCAAGCACAGCCGCATCAGTACATTTGACCCTCCCATATCTATGTTTAAGTTTACTCAAAAAACTTGTTTGATCACAGCAGTCATATGGTGTTTGATATCCGTAAAGGCCACGGCGCGCGCTCTTTAACTAAAGATGTAGCGAATTGTAAAATAATTCATTACAGTTAAAAAGATCGCAGACCTTTTTACAGGTAATGAGAGAGACTTGGATATACTATCCTTGGAGCGTCTGTTAGTGACCGTGTAACTTCTGAACGACTTGGGCGATTGCGGTTATAATCACACAATATGTTTGGTTCTTCTTTGTAGGGTTTCTCGCGGAAATTCTCGGGAAATGTGGCTGCTTAACAGGGCTAATGGTGACGCCAAAAGAAGAGGAATGACTTCATCCAGGTCATGTATTTATTTTATCGAGACGATGATTATTTAGACGTACTAAAAGTGTCGCCACCTAGCAGAAAGGGAAGAAAAACGTCTGCCGATTAAGTGAACACCCAAAATTAACCCCAAAAAAGGACCTTTGTTTTTAGTATTAACTATATGGCATAATGCTCGTAGAACTGATGGCCGCTGGGGTAAAATGGTTCTTGAGTGGAGACCACGCACCGGAAAACGCAGCGTGGGACTACCTCCAACGAGGTAGATAGACGACGTATAATACGCATTTTTATTTCTTTTTATTCCTAATCGTTTACATTGACGTTCAGAGGAAGACGCTCAAAAAATGTCTCCACTCCCTCGCGCTGTAATTGTCTGAAACATAAAACCGGGCAATTGAGAGTTGAACTCGCGTGGAGAGGGTTCCGAAATTGCTGAATATATTGTCTATTGTTGAATTCGGTCTTGTTCTGATCCCAAGAATAAACTTAATATCGTAGTTGTAAAACATGTTTTCCGATACATTCCAACCGCAAACGTAAGTTTGTACGCACAATATTGTAAGATTTACCATGTCATTTTAAGGCCATAGACATCTTATAGGTTTTCCTGTAATCTATAGGTAAAGATGTTTTACCTATATTATTTTCAGAGTATTAAGCTCAGTACTTTTGGAGATAAGGGGAGAATGGTAAATTTTCGTATATTTTCTTAAATAACTTTAAACCTATATATTTTTTAAATTATAACATTAATCCATTTAAGACCCTCATATCAAGCCCTTCCATTTCATGTTACACGGTACTGTTTGCAAAACTTTATTATTTAATTTTCTATATTGTTCCTCAAAAGTGACCGCCATATTCAAAATTCATTTATTTACGTTACACATCTTTTATTTTTCTCTCAAAAAAAAAAAGGTACAATGGTAATAAATTAATACAAAGTATGCTGAATAAGTTAATGCCTTTATGAGAGCTGGAGTCCGAACTAGATTCGGGACCTGTATGACGGATCTCCAGGCTCCCTCCCTCTAATAGTTATATTAATTTAGCATCTAAAGTATATAAAAAGAATACAAGAGAACTAAAAGTATTCTGTGACTATGTGATAAAAAACAAATTAATCTAATACAAAATGTGTCCGTTTGTGTATATATGAGTGTGTCTGTGCATGTGTGATTGTTGAGTAACATACCCATTTTGGTGTTAACACGTATAAGCATGTGTGTCACACGTCTATGTTTGGATGGCAGAAATCCATGTGTACCAAATTTCACTTAATCGGTCCAGTAGATTCGGAGCAAATTGGCTGTGAGAGACGATCAGACAGACAGACACGAGTGATCCTATAAGGGTTACGCCGTTTTTCCTTCGGACGTTCGGAACCCTAAAAATCGATTGATTCTTAAACGTTACACCCATAAGCTGTTGGCGAAGAAAGACTTTGGAAATACATACAAAACTAAAAACTTACTTTTGTCCTTAAGTTGACAAAATTAACTTTATTAATCTGTCATTAACAAAATGCGGATTAATGAAGTAATTTTGTTCCGGATTTAAAAGGACAAAAGTAAATAGTTAGTTTTGTAATTGAAATAGTATTTAGATTCACAGACAGACTGGTGGTACAAGGAAGTTATGTACCAAATTTTATTAAACTCGGTGGAATAGTTTTAGAGTAATCAGTGTGGTGTGGTGCCGGCTCAGAATACCACCACCCCATCTCCTCTCGTGGGTGTCGTAAAAGTCGACTAAGAGATTAGCCTGAGGATGGGCAGCAGCGTCCGTCGAGTAAATTAACAACTCAACTGCGATCGCCAACCCGTCTGCCAAGCGTGGCGATTATGGCAAAACCCGCCAATGAGCCCACAACACACCCATATTGGTCGTTGTGGTGATTTTTGGGGGACGCCTGTGTCCAGCAGTGGACTTCATTCGGCCGAAATGATGAATCAGTCTAACAGTTGACAAAAATACAGTTTTAAGAAAAACGCGCTCACAGTTTCACCGCGGGAAAGGCTATTACGGCTACGGCTATTTCAGCACCATACAGGACTTCTTCAACTTCCTCATAAAACTGTCGTTTTACAACTATGAAACAAAGATGGGACAAGACGAAATAAAGGATGCCACGACATGCGCCGTCGTCCATGGTCGCAGTCCTGCGTCTATTGGGCACGAACGGTTATTCCGCGAAAACTCAGGCATTCTGACATGATCATTTTAGATTTTTATCGTTTTTCGTCATTTTTAGAGTTATTAATTAAATTTCATGTTTTATTTTTCAAATTTGTTAATGGTTTTCTTCCTTTAAATTGTTTCAGACGACACCTTCAGATTAGAAACCAAGACAAAGATAAGATAAGAAAAAAAAACTTTTAATGATTTTTATTACTTTAAATCATTAGCTTATGAACAGTACGACTTCAGGTGCTAAGAAATAGATTTCCTATGAAGCAGAACAGGCAAAAACTTCACGGTTACTCGTTTTAAATTACAATATTTATGAGTTCCTACATTGTTCTCGTCGTGTGGTGCCAGCTAAGAAGAGCACCACCCCATCTCATCCCGTGGGGTCGTTTAAGGCGACTATGGGATAAGCTAGAGGACAGGCAGCTGCGTCATGTGAGTATATTAATTAAGTACAACTCAACTGCGATTGACAACCGGCCTGCCAAGCATGGTGTTTATGAGTATACCCCCAATGAGCACACAACACAAATGAAGACTGGTCGTTGTGGCGGTATTTGGGGGAAACCTGTGTTCAGCAGTAGACATTTTAGGCAGAAATGATGACATTGCTCTCGAAATAAATGTTATGTGAAGACAAAGTAGGAAGCGTCTATACTTCTTAAAAGTCTACACTACACCACAAATTGAATTATCTCACGTTATCGTTCTGATTTGTTTTTCAGGCTGAGGGGTTAGACCGAAAAATGTGACAATGAAAATCGACCCCAAAAACCGACATCTTTTGCAGTGATTTTTGCGGCACTACCCAATCACCTAGGAAACAAAACAATTTCGATCGATTCAACTTGTCGTCAATTTTGAGAATATGCAAAAATATTTACAAATTTAAATACCCTTTTTTATTAATATAAATACAAAAATATTTGTACAGTTTAACTCGCACTTGCCCAGTTTTTTTTACTATGTTACATGTCTGTAAACTGTGCCTACAACACAGGAGAAACGCTAGTGTGAGGCAACGTTTAAACAAATAGCTACACAGAATTCCCGGGGACTTATTAATGTTATATTTATTAAAAATTGAACGCGCATTGTTTGGTTATAAACGAGAACATTCCAACAAAATTATATTCAGATAATTTGTAACGTAGAGAATTTAATCTATGCTAAATATTTTAATCTGAGTTGCTGTTGATATCTTAGACGCTTTACTGTGCGTAAATAAAATATGTACGACATTGTTAGCTACCTATTTCTAATATCCCAACAGTTATAAGTTATGTAATAACTCAGTCCAACTAATGCGCTTTGCGATTATGCTGTTAGCTGCGTAAGCTAATCTGGCTGCAGCTGTCTGGACTAGCAAGCGGTCGCGAGATATTATATCAGCTTAGAGATAACGGTAACATTTGTACTCTTTCTTCTTTCTTGTTTCATTAGTCAAACAAGCAACCAAGCCAATCTTGTATGAGAGTTGTTCAATCCCCCAAAGGCTCCTGGCTTGGCTTAACGACCGCCGTCTTATGACAACAACCCGGAACCGATGTTACGTTCCTACGCTACAAAGCACAGAGACGGTCGATTCAAATACCACTATGCGGTCACCCATCCATAGATCGACCACGCCAACCGTTGTTTATTTTATTGAGGCATCAAGTCCGTTGAAGTAAATACAATACAAGACTTATAACTAACCTCAAAAAATATACATAAACGATAAAATATAAACACTAATTCTCTAATTCACATGATGGGCCGGCGTCATGTGTATTCGGCGTCGAGTTGCCAGCCTCTGAATCACCGGATTCTTCCTTTATTAGGGTTGACAGATCGGCACGCTCACCACAAAGAACCCGAACCCAATGTGAATTTGGTCTTGATTTCGGTGTACTCTCCAATATCCTTGACCTCGTGCTATCTGATACCTCCAACTTAGACTGCACTTCGGCTAGGCTTGCTTTCAGAACTATAATGTCTTTCAGCATCCTGGTGTCATCAACATGGTCGAGTGTGACGGGTGGTAGCCTATGCAGCTCCTTCGCCACGAAAGCGGGCACGACGTCTCGATCGGTCACCTTCCGCAAGGTGATAATGACCTGGACACTCTTCTCAGTTACATCTCTCGTGCGTGAAGGGTACCTTCCAGCCTGGTCGCCCTCCAAGTGTTTGGAAAAGCAGCTTTTTAGCTTCTTTGCAGTTTGCAGGTCTGCAAAATGGTGACTTCGTCTATGTTGACGGTAGCATGTTGTATGAATGCCAGCAGCTCGTTGGCTATAAGTTGCTGTGAACTCATAGCGATAATTACTGGCAGTGGCTATAGCTACGCAATACGCGTACTAAATACTTATACTATGGGAACCGATTGCTAACCGATTAATGAGTGCAACAGGCTATGAGCGCCGCCTACAGAAATTCGGATCACCGAGTCCACTTAGGTTATAAATACACCCCCGGGAAGACGGCGGCGCGGACGTAGTCACATGGCGACGTGTGCGAAGCGCACAGCGAGACTTAGGGGGGTCCTGGTCAAGGGTCGTGTAGGAATCGTGACAGGAAATCGCACGCTCGACGGATTATTCTATATCGCAATAATATATTGAAATATCTCGTAGTAAGATCAAAGATATCGTAATATAACTTACTATACATTTCAATATAGGTTGGCATAATGCCTTAATATAAAAAAATATATTATAGCTAATTATGACCCCTCATACAAAGATTATTATGGAATAGAATTTAACTTTTTCATTCATTTCATTTCGGCCGAATAAAGTCCACTGCTGGACACAGGCCTCCCTCAAAGATCACCACAACGACCGGTATCGGTGGGGTATGTGCTCATTGGGGGTTTTGCCATAATCGCCACGCTTGGCAGGCGGGTTGGCGATCGCAGTTGAGTTGTTAATGATTCGAAGGCCGCTGCTGCCCATCCTCCTCCAAATTTAACTTTACTATACACCAAAGTGATAGAAAATATTATTTACAATAGTTAGCGTGGCACAATGGGCGGTCATATCGCTAAAGGAAATTATAGAAAATATATCGTAATAATTTCCGGCTATAACTTATATTAACATATATTATAGCTACGTGTGTAACGGCCTTCAATATAAGATACGCGCTCTAGATTCCGTAGAAAACTACAGGCCCTAAATATTTAGGTAGGTCCCGAGCTGCCCACAACCTCCCATGACCGTCTTTCTAACATAAACCGTGACGCCTACGCGACACTTCTCTTCACTTTAAGCATGTCATAAAAATATTACTATTTTTTCTTTTGGCATATCTGTTATCTATAAAGCTTCATCATCATCATCAGCCTTTATCGGTCCACTGCTGGACATGGGCCTCTCCTAGCGTGCGCCACAACACCCGGTCATCAGCACTCCGCATCCAGCCGGACCCAGCAACCTTCAGGTCGTCCGTCCATCTGGCCGGTAGGCGCCCCACACTGCGTTTACCCATACGCGGTCTCCACTCTAGGACTCGCCTGCTCCATCGAGCATCGATCCTTCGACAGACGTGGCCAGCCCACTGCCACTACAGCTTGCTAATTTGGTGTGCTATGTCGATCATTTCGGTTCTCTTCCAGATATCCTCATTTCGGATTCTGTCCTTTAGAGAAACTGCGCAACGTCTTTTCGTCAACAATACAGCAATGCCTCAAGACGGTCTTTAACCAGTGTGTGTTCGGCTCTGAATACCACCACCCCATCTCCTCCCGTGGGTGCCGTAAAAGTCGACTAAGGGATTAGCTGGAGGATGGGCAGCAGCGTCCTTCGAGTACATTAACAGCTCAACTGCGATCGCCAACCCGTCTGCCAAGCGTGGCGATTATGGGAAAACCCCCCAATGAGCCCACAACACACCCATATCGGTCATTGTGGTGATCTTTGGGGGAGGCCCGTGTCCAGCAGTGGATTTCATCCAGCCGAAATGGTTACCAGTGATGACATATGGAACAGAGACGTGGTCACTCACAATGGGCCTTATAAGAAAGCTCAAGGTTACTCAGCGAGCTATGGAGAAAGCCATGCTTGGTATTTCTCTACGAGATTGAATCAGAAATGAGGCGCACCGGAAAACGCAGCGTGGCACGACCTCCAACGAGGTGGACAGATGACATGGTGACTGTCGCTGGGAGCCGTTGGATGAGAGCGGCATGTAACCGTTGTGGAAATCTAAGAGGGAGGCCTTTTTTCAGCAGTGGACGTCCTTTGGCTGGTATGATGATGATGATAATGATGATAATGATATCTGGGTGTGAAAAGGACAGAAAAATATGCTCAATATATCAATATTCCCGAAACATATTGGGTTATATAATTTATTGTCTTAATCTTATCCCCATCTTTTACTTTTACATGAAGAAAAGAACATATTACATCAACGCAAACAAATTCGACTTCTCCAAAATCAACTATGTTTCGAACGACAAAACAATCCACCCAGACATTACTTGACAAACACACAATAAACCCTAGTCTGAAATAGAAGACCACATGAGTATTCACTAAAACATATTGTTCGTTGGCTCATTACATTTCAATCCAATCCCATTCCGCGTCAATGCCAAGTTCGTCGGTTCTCGGGCTTTCTCATTGATTTGTTTGTACCCTTGACCATAAGGACATGTCACTGAAAACATTCACTTCGATTAATGGCTTGCGTTTCAAATTCAATCTTGTATAGGTATTCGAGAATAGAACCCCTATAAAGTGTTTGGAGTCATTTAATATCGTAATTAGAAACACAAAGAGTTGTTTATGAATCAAAGGTACGGCTTCTACGACACATACATAACGAAAATATGGGCACTTCACTACACTATTTTTCATTATCATTATAAATAGTGAAGTGAGGTGATGATGATTTTTCATTATCCGCGTGGTGTGCAGTACTTCTCCTCAAGTGGATATCGCAAAAGGCCACTAACGGACTCTGAAACAGAGGGATGGGCAGCAGCGTCTTTTCTGTGGAACAGCGGTCATTCTGCGCTTACCAACCCGCTTACCCGCTTGGCTTGGGTTGGTGTGTACTGGTAAATTCCCCCAAGAGATGACACATGTGGTCGTTGTGGAAATTAATGGCGGAGGTTTTTGTTCCGAAGTGAACGTCTGTTTGCTGATATGATCATGATATAAAATTAGAAGAATGAGTCGTTAATATCGAGATTCATCAACGAAAGTAGGTTCGAACCGGTAATGGAATTGTGCATGACATTTCGCAAGATGAAGTGAAGGAAGGTGTAGCCGAATCTTGACAGAGTGGAGCCCTATAACAAACTTTACCCGACCCTGGGGAAAGTTGCTGTAATCCACTGGATACAAGCAGGACCGGTCATCGTAATGACCTTAGGGATAGGCCTATGCCCGACAGTGGACGTCTTTCGGCTGAAATTGAACGTTTTCCTCAAGTAAGAACAGCTTTCCCGAATAAAATTTTAATTGTCTTCCGAGTCAATGTATTGGTTGAGCTCTTCAATAAATGTAAGATCAGAGTTTTTATCAACTAGGGAGCCTGCCTGATTCATATATGTATCTTTGAATATGAAATGCTATAATGTTATCAAGAAATACAATTTTAGTTAAAAAAAATAACTATGTATATATAATCGATATATAAAACTATAACATGTACTTAGGCGTCAAAGTATACCTCCTCATCGCTGTCAGCTGATAATGTTCCTAGAAGGCTGGCAGCATTGCCACGCTGAATGGCAATGCTTCTTCTTTGGCCAAAGAAAAGACCAGCCCTCTGATCACGCGAAGTGTCGACCAACCGTCTAGCTATATCTTTGAAAAGCTGACGTGCAATGGCTTGGCACGTAACGATGGTAAAAGACCGGACGGTATGTCGTTACTGCCATGGAAGATGGGTAGGCCTCTGGTGTGGGATGCAACTTGTGTCGACACCCTTGCTCCATCCCATCTTCCTAGCACGGCAGGCTGTGCTGGCGCTGCCGCTTCTGCAGCAGAAGCCCTCAAACGGCGCAAATACAATAACCTTATTGGCAATTATTGTTTTGAGCCGTTTGGGGTCGAAACGCTTGGGTCATGGGGTCCGAGTGCAAATGCTACATATATCCTGCTGGTAGCATACTTCTTCGGGTCGTAAGACTCCTTAAAACAGACTTAAGTTACATGGTGACTGCATGATTAATGCGAGAATTTATTACCCTTCACCTATTTTTTCTTTTTATTGGTGCCCAGTGGAAATTCTTCATGAACTCGCCGGGGAAGGGCGAAGGGGTATGCCGGACTCCTACCGGCTAAAACCACTGGAGCGGTCATCTTCGGCACCTAAGGGAGGCTCCAGGTCCTCGTATGATCACACTAGAGCCGGCCACTGGTGCCACGCCTATAGGCACATCCCTGAGAGGGTGACTGTAAAGCGGTCACCCCCTCGGGGGGATTGTAAAGGATCCAAAGCGTCCCACGGCTTACCCTACACCTATACCAGGAATATATATACTAGGTAGGTGTACCACTTTGGCGGTGCGCACGTAGTCACGTGCCGCCGTGTGCGCAGCACAGCGCACAGCGAGGCTTGAGGGGAACCTTTAAAATCCTCCCCGAGAAGTGCCTGGGTTGCGACCTTTTTACAGTCCCCATCCCCCTTCCCTCCGCTAGAGGAGGTGACCGCTTTATAGTCATCCCCTCCGAGATGTGCCTAAATGCTTGGCGTCAATGGGGGGTTCTAGTATGATCTTACGAGGACCTGGGGCCCCTCTACGAGACCGAAGATGACCGCTACAGTGGTTTTAGCCGCTAGGAGTCTGGCATGCCCCTTCACCCTTCCCCGGGGCGGAGGAAGTTCATGTAGGATTTCCACTGGAGACAAAACAAATGTGTACCATTTAGCCTACCTATACCTATATTAGGTCTTATTTTAATAATCCACGATATTTTGCATGGTGCCTCAGTAAATGCTTAAGATGATGTACCGAACACAAAAATCTCATGGTAAAAATCCATTTCTTTCTTTTGTGTGATGTCGCTACCGTGCGCCGTCTGTTTTGTTTAACGTTACAGACTATCTAAATCAGTCAACCAGCCCTTTCCGCCAATGTCTTACTAGATGCATGTGAATATTATCACAACTAAGAGAACTAGGAAGTAATGAAATAAATGATTTAATAAAATAATTTTTTAAACAGCAAATTTACAAGTTTTTTTTATACCTACATTATCTTCATCGTTCACCATAGCGCCATGCAAAATATCGTGGACTATTAAATTAAGACCTTGTATAGATTAACCAAAACTAATTATTTCTTAGGTAGTGGTGTCCAATTGTATAATAATACGTAACCGAAACCACTTTGGGATCTTACTGATAATAAGTTTAAAATACGCATTTAAACAATTAAATTTCAAATAGCATAATATAAAATCAAAGTCTATGTTGACGATAGAGACGTGTGGCACTAATTCTTTTCTGCACATGTGGCGTCCCTGAAAACCAATTGTAGATGCATTGTTAATATTTTATAGCCGTTAAAAAGTTTTTAAATATACAGAGTTGTTTTAAATAATTTATAAACCTCGAGTCTCTTTTAGATTTTTTTCTCAGTGGCAATCATGTAGCGACAAGCCTTCCGTTGTTACAATATAACTTGTAAAATCGTCTGTTAGGACCTTATTGAATTGAAATGAACATAATAACCGAAATAATTATGTAGGACCTTATAACAAATAGTTTAAAACTCACCATGACCTTGACTTTGTTTCGGTGTATCTTATCAAGAGGTAATTTATATTTTTTTTATTGTTCGCCTGGAAGCGATACATCATGTACTTCCTTGGCCCCGGGAAAAGGTGGATGGGATGGAATACGTGGACAGAACGTGAAGTTTGGCTCAGCCCACCGCTGCATGCCTGACAGTCGGGTTGACCATACAGGCGCCCCGTAGAGGGCAATGGACTGCACGACCCCGGGCGGCGAATTTTTTTTCTCGGCCCCCCGGCATTGGGCTGGCAGCAACTGGTGTAAAGCACTTCTCGATCCAGGGGCGATCTCGGAAGGTGCCCGAATAAACCTAATAAACCAGGAAACACCGGACCAACTAGCGTAGTGTCTTATATACGCGTTGTTAACAACCTATTTACAGAATTAATA
Source organism: Diloba caeruleocephala (assembly GCA_947459985.1). NCBI lineage: Eukaryota > Metazoa > Arthropoda > Insecta > Lepidoptera > Noctuidae > Diloba > Diloba caeruleocephala. Next base: position 6,437,875 of record OX381621.1, on the reverse strand, counting down.
CCGATTACTGCCAGCGCCAGCTGCCAATATCAGCTGCCAATACACTATAGCAATATAATCTTCAATTTATGGTACCATTTAGAGCAACATACATTGCATCGAATTCAATTACAATAATGTTACAAGGGGTTTCTGTCCTTAGCTGTGCTACACACGGGCAATGTGCTATAATTTTCTTAAAGATTCTATTCACAAGCAAGTGAATAACGTCGCACGTACTCTAAGAAACGTGTAGAATAAATGTGAATTGCTTCTGCTATAAATAATTTTAAAAGGATCTGCTTTCAGGATCTTAAAAGAAACTACTTCAATGTTTATGTTCGGTATCCGTAGCCTGTTAGCGAAGATAGGTTTAGGATTAATGAATTTTCATCTTATAACAAGATAACAAAATTGAAGAGTCTGTCCTTGATTTCAAAATAACTGTCAATTTTTTTGTGAAACCTCCATTTATACGATGCCTAGTCATGAATGACCGTTTTTAGAATTTATCTTCGAAATAGCTCGCTAGTTAAAACGGCAATTTTAACTGAAGTTCTCGTGTATGTTCCATTTCGATATCTTGCAGGGTTCAGAAGATATGCATATAAATATTATTTACGCCCAGCTAAGAAGGTGGTCGACTAGTCCATAATAATTATAAAAACCTATCTTGCAGTACTTATATACAGGAAAGACAAGCACGAGATAAATTGAGACCGCAATAATCGGCTTTTAGTGAAAATAAAACTTTACATACACATTATGGTAATGTCTTAGGTTTTCGCGATTATTACTCATTATAATAAAAAAAACTTTTAAACGAATGACATCGCGTATACTATAGATTTTTGTTTTTCTTGATGTTTCGAATCCTGCAAAGTGTTATATGAGTGTGGTGTTAGGAGATAAGCAATATTGTAGGAAAATTTGTACACAGTAAAAATATTATCATCATCATCATATCAGCCAAAGGATGTCAACTGCTACTGCCCCATAGATTTCGACAAAGTCCAGCCACATGCCACACGTATCCAACGGCTAAATAAAAAGCGGAAATATTAAAGCATTTCAAATAACGATTTAAAATCAACCCCGTTTATCGCAATCCACTGCGCGAAAAAGGTCTCTTAGCGAGCGGTCGACCTCAAAAGGCTGAATTCAAAAGTTAAAAATAAACCAATTAAAAATTTAGATTAACTCAATAATAGTGCTGTACCACTTAAATTTGATGATAATCCTTTCACCCACACAAAAAGCACTATTTAACAATTAAAAAAATCGTAAAATAAAAAACATAATCTAAGGAACAAACGAAAAAGATTTGGAAGGTCAAAAGATTAGATCCTTGGAACTACAAACAAAGCTCTAATGTTAAAATGTCCAACTATTTCTTTCCATTACTAATGAATCGCCTACACGAGCCTTCTAACTGTTCTAAGAACTCAACAAGATGGCCATGCCCTTAACCTTAGCTTTTCCCCTGAGACGAATCATTAGAAGTGCTTAATTAGAATAATGAGACAGAATACGCCTTCTAATGCTTTGAATTTAATCATGGCAGGCACGCGTCCCTGAATTATGCAAAATTACTTTTTAAGAACACTTGGAGTCTTTCCGAATAGAGCTTTTAATATGCGGCATTAGACGTTATGTGAAGGAATCTAAGAAATCTTCAACATTCTTAGAGTTAACATACCACAAACTTCGTGCTGGAATGGCTATAATTTAATGATATATATATGAAACATGTTTTATGAAAATATGTAATAACTTCTTGACTTTAGCATTTTCATTTTAATAAAATAATAAAAGCGACATGTTACGACGCTATAAAGATTGAACAAGTCCATTTATCAGAAGCTTCAAAGAAAACATTATGAAGTTTGGATTAAATTGAACTCTTCTAAGTTATTTTTATTTCATTCAACAACAAAATTAACGAAATTTCATGTCATTCCCAAGTGTTAAATCTTGATAGCAATAACAGCTAACGGAATATATTAATATTCCGTAAAATTCTTAGATTTTTTTATTCATTTTTAAAGCTATGGCACAAAATATTTAAAAAAATACAAAATGAACAACAAAAACGTTTCATTGTTGTGTGAATTAGATTTTAATTAAAATCAAATTTATATAGAAATCCTTTTGCTAATCATAGGTGCCTGTAAGTATCAATTTCACCACTTAAACGGGTTTGATTGAGGCCCTGAGTTGAGTTTCCAATCGATCGCATTAATTATAACTAAATATTTACACAGGCACCGTAGGTTAATGTATTCTGAACTTTAAACTGGATTTTGAAATCCATTAAACCTTAGCGTAGAGAACCCTTTGGAAGACTTCGTAAAGAGTGAAGGGTCAGACTGACGGGGTCAGGTCAGGTCAGAAGTGCAAAGGTGAACTTCTCTATTAGCCGCGTTAGTAATCTAGCGACTGATGCTTATATGTATGATCATGTGCGATCAGAAATCGATCGACTTGCTAAAGTAAAAAATAAGATTAGCTTCATGTTTGCTTGTGTAAAATAAATTGTTTATAGGTAAAGGATTATGCAAGCAATTCTTCAGAAAATTTTGTATAGTAAAAATTATAATACAGTTTATTCAGAATAGATTAAACATTCGTCTTTTTGAACATCATCATAATACTCACCCATGAAAAATGTTCTCTTTGAACGTCAACATAAGGCCCCCTCTTCATCGCTTCCTTCTGTTTATGATGCGAAGTGCAAGAACGAAACGGCGTTACAGTAACCCAGCTACACACGAACACTAAAATTGTGATTTAATCTTAATAACCTTGCCCCCACACTCATCAAATATAATAGCCGGCCTCGTATGGAGTACTGCAGCCATTTATGGGCGGGAGCACCTGGCTACCAGCTTTGACCCTTTGATTCGGTACAGAAGCGTGCAGTTAGAACTGTCGACGATCCCAAGCTCACAAGCCATCTAGAACAACAAAGTGTGAGGAGAGACTTTGGCTCCCTGTGTCTTCTACCGGTTGTACAACGGACAGTGTTCTGAGGACTTGTTAGATATGATGCCAACAGCTACTTTCTACTGACACCTTCCGCCATCGGTGGAGAGTTCATCCACATACCCTAGAGCCAAAATGGTCTCGTACCGTACGGTTTCAGAGGCACTTCCTCCCACGCACGCTCAGGTTGTGGAATCAGCTCCCTACCTTGAGGCTCTTCAAAAAGGGCGTGTTTGTTTGAAACATTTGTGGTATAAAAAATCTGTTTTCATACACTCCTTGTAAATCTAAAACGTTATCTTTCTCTTGTCTTTTGTTCTGCCTTTGAAATTTGAACAAACAAACTTCTACCTAATTGAGTGTAACGAAATAAGAAACATAAAAGAATACCAATCAAAAACAAAAGTTTATTTACGAGTATATATAAAATTATCAAGATTTAAGATAGCCAACTATCGAACGGGCGATTGACTTAGCAAGTTCGCCTTCAGTTGCAAATTGTGTTAGCACTTCTACGTAACTTTATACACCCTTGGACATAGTAAGTTATATTAAGTCTACATACCGCTTCTTGAGGCTTTATCCGCATGAACTGATTAATTGACTATTGAAAACTGTAACCACGTACTAACTACATATAAAGTAACATTAAATCAATAAATCAATCTGTGTACAAACACAAATTCGCTTTCATGGTATAATAATGTCTGTGATTAATATACCTAATATACCTAATTGCCGTGTGGTGCTGGCTCAGAATACCACCATCCCATTTCCTCCCGTGGGTGTCATAAAAGTCGCCAAGGGATTAGCCGGAGGATGGCCAGTACATTTACAACTCAACTGCGATCGCCAACCCGTCTGCCAAGCGTGGCGATTATGGCAAAACCCCCCAATGAGCCCACAACACACCCATATCGATCGTTGTGGTGATCTTTGGGGGAGGCCTGTGTCCAGCAGTGGACTTCATTCGGCCAAAATGAGATATACCTAATACACTAAAGTTACTGTTTTATTTATACAACATGGCGACGAGACGAGCAAGCATTCGCCTGGTGGTAAGCGAAACACCTGCCCATAACAATTAGAACGCTACCCAGGACTAGTCCTACGTGGCACCACACCGCGTTCGTCGCGTCGGGTCTCTTATGCCCAGTAATTTCGCTATCTAAACCTTTGAGTGATAGAGTAATGTTAATATGAGGATCTAATAAAGTGTACAACAAGAATGAAGCAAGACCAGATATTTATAAAATAAAAGTACATTAAAATGCATAACATATTAGGTATATAAATAAAGATATACTTAGAAAATAAGTCACATACAAATATATACAACAATAATAATAATACATACATACACACATACATACATACATATACCAATATCTAATAATACATATATACTACTAAGTCACATTGAAAGAAAATGTTGCTTAATTCTTTTCTTGAAAACATCAGACGAAGGGCTATCACGCAAGGAATGAGGAAGCGAATTCCAAAGGCGCACTGCACGTACAGTGAATGACTCATCATAACAAGTTGAAGTGTGACGAGGAGTATGAAGGAGAAGAGAAGAGGCCGTGCGGCAAGGTTTCCCTCTGGGGACAAGGTACTCAAAGCGATCCCGAAGATTTCTCTTACAAGACTATAATTTCCATAATTCGCGAATAAAATTTTGCTGAGATTTCTATCACAGTGCGAGGTAGTTTTATTTTCATTAATCGCATAATAAAAGTTGTTTGGTAGGTATAAAATTTTCATTTTTCACACATAAATAATGGCCCAGACACTAAAGTTGTGTCCAGCCACAAAAAGAGCGGCGCAGTGCGGCGGCGGCGGCGGCAGTGTGACATGTGGTAATGCTTTTTTGCTGTACAATCCGGCGATTAAACTAAAATTTTAAGTGGCTCTCGAACCTCTCACAGCTTTTTGCACTCACTGATCGGTAAATGATCGGCGAGGTTAAGCAACGTTTGGCGCGGTCAGTCTGTCGATGGGTGATTACATAGTGGTATTTCAACTAAGCGTCTCCGTACTTCGGAGGGCACGTTAAATCGTTGATCCCGGTTGTTGTCATTAGACGGCAGTCGTTAAGCCAAGTTGGACGCCTTTGGGTGGCTTGAACAATTTTGACACAAGGTTGGTCACTAACCACACGAAAAGAAAGAATGTCAGTTACACTCACTGATGGATAAGATTAATCGCCGCTCAGCGTGGTCAGTCTATGGATGGATGGATGACCACATAGTGTTATTTGATCTGATCGTCTCCGTGCTTCGACGGGCACATAAAATCATCGGTCTCGGTTGTTGTCTTTAGACTTTAGTCGTTTAGACAAGTCCAAGATCTTTTGGCACCTTCCACTCCAGGTTGTCGCAAACAAAGACACCGAAGACTGTGGACCGATTGGTTCCACGACTTAAGGCACATCTCGGAGAGGGTTACTGTAAAGCGGTCACCCCTTGTAGGGAGGGGACGCGACTGTAAAGTGTCCACCCCGCAGGCACATCGGATGGGATTGTATTTCGGATCCCCTCCGAAGCCTCACTATATGCTGCGCTGCGCATATGGCAGTACGGGTCATTCAAGTAAGTAGAGGCCTTTTGCCAGCTTAAAGAACTATCTAACAGAAGGTTGGACTTTATACTATTGAAGCACAGTGAAACACCTTGTGTCTTTTGTAGGGTTGAAGGATAAGCTGAAAGCCGATATCAAACGTAGGCTGTGTCGTTGTACATAAGTAGAGCAATACGGTTCTCCCACGGTTTACTCGTTTCAAGGAGAGCTCTTACAAATCTTCCTGCATCAACAATACGATTATACGTGAGGTGCAAACAGCGTTAAGTTATATCACACAGAACCTTTTTCCTTATGTTAGCGTTTATTGCATAATGAGGCCTCCTTGTATTTATTTATTTAGATGCTGAACCTACATTGTTATTAAATGTGGGTGTTCGCATATCTTAGATGGTGTATTACTAAACTGACGGTCAATTCTCGTAATTTAAAAATGTTCAAGATATAGTTCCGGTTTAGTCTCAGTGTCGTAAATGTCCACAAATGGTATTTTCCTAAACTAACAAATAATGTCAAACGTTTACTTATTCTGTGGTGAGATCAAAAGTTGATCGAATCCAAAACGGTATTCTGATAACATTTTGAACTGACACAGATACTAAAATTGACATTAAATAGACGTCAAAATTGATATTGAAAAAATGAGACTAGATCAAATCATCAGAATCATACGGTAATCCGAACTTTAAAAGGAGCAGTATACCAGTTTATTATCAATTCATAATTTAATCTCAGTTCGGTCTACTTTCAATCAAAATGTAAAGTTGATACGAGAATAGGCCGTCTGTTATTTACTCTGACACTTCACTCGGACATTATTTATTGTACTTTGAAGATTCGCAAATGCAAACACATCTAGAATGTTATCCCGTCGAATACAGACCACTGATGTGTAAAACCAATGTAAATAAAAGTGATTACCTTGAATAACTACGTTCTCCTTTCCAGACGTTTAAAACTTGAGCCATCAGCATAAAATAATGCCATTTTCATATAATCTTGTCATCATCATATCAGCCATTTATGCGTCCACTGCTGAACAAAGCTTGCCATAGATTTCCACAATTTTGTCGTCATTTTGGGGGTATTTGTCAATTCTCACCATTTTTGTCAGATGGGGTGGTAAGCACAGCGTGGCTACTGTTCCAAAGAAGGTCTCTCCTGCTGCCCATGCCTCTTGTTTAGAGACCCTTAGTTTCCTCTTACGTCATCTAAAGGAGGAGACAGAGTGGAGCTATATTCTTAATCCGGATACCATACAGCTCTTCATATCGTCATACAAAAACTTTCACTGCTCATGGGCATCACAATGACTGCTACAATGGAGATATTGCTATATCATCAACTTGGTAGACGAATTAGTGATCACAGATTGTTGTTATCTGTTCACAGAATAAATTTACTTCCTACCCTGTTATTTAATCTAGTTTATTTGCCTCTTCCTCGCACATATTCTCCGCAAGCGATATGTGAAGTTTCGTTCCACCATTTATATTGAATCGTGTAGTATATTTTGACGACAAATACTCGTACAATAATGCCTAGTTACATTATTGTTTGTTTCTAGCGCAGCGAGCTGCCCTTGCTTTGCTCAGGTAATGAACATAGCTTAGACGTTCATCAGAGTACAGGTTCCTAGTTATAAATATTTTATTAGATCGATACACTATTAAACATTAATTCTTACATACTTGTATACATAAACAAACACATACTCTCTTTTTAGAATACTAGAATAGAAGATACTTCAACTATCATTGTTGCTCTCAGGGAAATTAAATCACACAGTAATTGATTTCAATCACAAAAATAATAATACTAAAATATTATTGGTCGACATGCGTTATACGTTATGTAACACAATGTTCTACATGTTGTATCCAATACAATTAATATTTACTTTATATAATAAGTACATTGAAGCCCAAACGTGTATTTCAATGTACTTATTATATCGTTAGTAAAATTAATCCACGTCTTCGAACTACGCCTTCGCACTACGTGCTACGTATACTACGTGCGTAGCATCGTACTACGTGAACAACAATTATGTATACACTAATTTAGCTGAATGTTTGTGTTTAAAAAAAACCAGACAAGTGAGAGTTGAACTCGCGTGGAGAGGGTTCCGTACTATATGTCATCTTTAGATACGAAAAGTGACGGATGCCTGGCCTAGTTAAAGCGAACGAGTTGTACCAATATTTTTTCCAAAGAACAAACTTAACAATGTAGTTGATAAACATGTTCTCCCATACATTCCAACCGCAAATGTAAGCTTGTAAGTAAGTTTGTACGCAAAATATTGAAAGATTTTGCATGTTATTTTAAAACCATAGACTTCTTATAGGTTTTACTGTACCGTATAAGTGAAAACTATGATATTTTTTTTTCATAATTATAGTTTCGGAGATAAGGTAAATTTTCCAATGGTAAATTTTCACCTATTTTCTTAAATATCTTTACAACTATTTATTTTAAAATTATAAACAAAATATATTTAAGACCCTCACAACAAGCCCTTCCATTTAAGATATTAATACTAATAATATTCATTTATTTTAGGTAACCTAGACACATACATAAATACCTTATAGACTAACATACATAATGATGTCTAACAATAAAGGAAGGAGACGAGAAGCTGAAGGAGCTTATCTTCCGATGTCTGTGTGTCCAACCGAGAGATATACAGGAGCATGATAGGCGATACAACTTTAAAATCTTCGCTTGCAAGAGCGGTACCGCGTTTGTTACGGTTACGCCGAGACTGACTTTTCTTCCCTTCCACCAGTGTAAAGCCGTCCTCATCCACTTTACCGGCTGTAGAGGCGGGTGCCTTAGACCTTGGACCGTGGCGCGAAGTCTTCTTTGCGTAACTCTCCTTCAGCAGCTGTGAGGTTTGCGTTGCTTTCACAGGCTGTGACGTAATGAGGTCACTCACAGAGAACACGTCGCGGTCATTGCACCGAACACGCGGCTCGTTGGCAGTAGTAGCTCTATTTTCGCTGACAGGCGAAAACTGAACCGCGCCGCCTCGGCGCATATTTACGTTACGCGACGGGTTCGGCAAATTGCTGATGCAGTGTTACCATTGCCCAGTGATGAAACTTTTTGCCTTAATTCGGCAATGGCACGTTCTGAAGCCTCTAGCTTCTTGTCTATAATTGCGACTTCAGTCTTCAAAAAAGTGATGTCTTTCAACAGACGTGTAACGTCTAAGTGGTCAAATCCCACTGGCGGCAGCTTACATAGGTCCCGGGCCACGAACGTTGGGACATCATCCGGGTCAGTCTCCTTGAAAACTTAGGAGATGTCCTGCAGGTCCCTCTTGCCGCGTCCGTCTCTCGTTCTTGTGCCAAGGCGGGTGCTGGTCTTGGTGGTCTCACTAAGTACCTTCTTAGCGTCCAGTATATCCTGCTCCTTATAGCTAGACATGCAGATTTGCTCCAGAGAGAGCTCATCCATCACGTCAAGCTTATTTTGTAGGAAGGCGAGAAACTCATGAACCAGAATAGTATTGCAGACCTTAGACTGCGCCATCGTGGTTATTTATTCCCGTGTTGCACTAATCGAAAACTAGATCAACAAAACGATCGCACGGACACGTCCGTTCATGTTGACGATTCTATTACACGACACAGTTCGCAAAACTTTATTTTTACTGTTATACCCCCCAAAAGTGACTAGCATATTAAGAATTCACTTATTTACATTACACTTCCGTGTTTGGGTCGCAGAAATCCATATATTAACAAATTTCAACTTTATTGGTCGATTCGGAGCAAATTGGCTGCGACAGACAGACAGACACAAGAGTGATCCTATAAGGGTTCGCCGTTTTTTCGTTCGGACATTCGGAACCTTAGAAATTAGGTAAGGTGGGAATTTTTATAAGTTTATATTGCATGACAAGCGTCTCTTTTTCGGAGAGGTCTAAGTTCACTGCTGTGCGCAAATAAATATGTAGATTTAATTAAAAACTAGCTCAGACCTGCAGTTTAACTTAAAAGAAAGTGAATTATTTATATATAATTTAGAGTACGAAGTACGAAGTGCATAGACACTTGACAAAGAGTATACATATATATATTATATACATATATATATATGATTTCATGGGTTTTATTTTTTTGCGCGGACCCCTAATGATTTTTTCTTAATCCGGACACTACACGGTATCCATTCATTGTATACCAAACACGATATTTTATATTTTAAGCTATTATTGGTAGCAGTTTATGGCCATGAACCGCCTTGTTGGATTTTATGTGACGTCATACAACCATAGTGGAATAGCAATCTCAAATAAAAAAATACCTTCCTACAATACCACGTTTGTCAAAATATGATGAGTATTTTAGGCGATCCGATGCCGATCTAAGGGAACAGATACTCACATATATACATCGACTCCTAAAATCACCGGCTTTGCCATAGTCAGGGAAAAAAGGTGAAGTGCGTATTATTAGTCAAACTAAATAAATGTATATTAAATCATGTTAGTTTTGCTCACAAGAATTGATAGTTCCATCACTCACCCTCGTCACCTACGGCTTTCACGCGAAAAGATGTTAAGTGCTCCATGGAACATTAAAAATACTTTGTTCGCAATACAATACTCTTTCTTGTACATCAGAGACAATGAAGATACAGCATAAAAATAGCCACATACAATGGGCGGTCTTATCGAACACGGTGATTTCTACCAGACAACCTAAGACGGACACGATATGGAAGTAAAAAGAGGGAGGGCTAATACGCGTGTTACAAGAATTGACATTATGCGCTACTTGTCGCGGTTTCAGTCCCCGGACGAAACAAATGTTTGTATATTCTACAGATAGCTGTTTCGGGCCTGGTTGCTTGTACATGTAAGAATTATGTATACTGTACACACGAAACAAGGTAAATACTAAAGAGGGCAACGTTAAAAAATCAATTACCCTGCTATTATCAGAAAGACACAAAGAAAACAGTTTTATTCTGGACTGACACAGGAAATTACAGATACCATAAAGTTTTTTTTTACAAAAAAGGCTCTTATATAAGCATAATGCAGCAACATGTAAAGAATAAAATGCCGCTGCGCTCTTTTTCAAATAGGGCCGAATATGACAGTTGTGATGCCACGAGCGGCTACGAATTGGATTATTACAAAAAAAATATATAAGTAAATGAGGCAAATAATATTTTCATTTTTTTATATAATTATGAATAGTGTAAGCCGAAATCATCCACTGTTTACAGAGGCCTCCCCAAAAGATTACCACAACGACAGGTATGGGTTGGTGTCGTTTTTTTTGGGGGGATTTTGCCATAATCGCCACGCTTGGCAGACGGGTTAATTATCGCAGTGAAGTTATAAATGTACTTGAAGGATGCTGCTGCCCATTCCCCGGCTAATCCCATCGCCTTTTACAATACCCACGGGATGAGATGGGGTGGTGGTATTTTTAGCCGGCATCACACGGCTTTTTCACTACACGGCAATATGAATACTATAGAATAAATAAATTAGCTCATAAATATATATAAAGTGTCAAGCGCATGTGTATTATACTGTATTACAATATTTCATACAGATCACGTCTAAATAAATATCATATATGATAAACATGTGTTATGTATACTTCAGATATATTCTTTCAGTCTTTTGAATTTTGCATAGACGAGCAATTTAGACTATGAAGGTTTTTTAACGAAGGTAGTATAATTGACGGCACCATTCGCGCAATGGCTAAGCGATTGCCTTTCTACGCTACGGGTCGTGGGTTTTATTCCTGCAGAACATATATTTGTATGGCTTCCAGGAGTAATCATAGAGAGGGGCAACGTTCTCGAAAAACGTTTCAGTGCAGTGGCATTTTAATAAGCATCAAAACGTCTAATTAATATAATAATCTGTATTGTGTATCGTGGACCAATTCGAAACGTTCTGTTTGGATGCAAGCAGCAGAAGAATCGTTTAAATTTGATTCATTTGAGTTTTTCGACGTAGGTTGTAGCAAATATATGTTTTGTTTTTTTTTTTATTGTTTTAAACTTTGCACACTAGGATTTCTCCTGTGTCGTGGGTGCGTTTACAGACACGAATTCCACACACAATACACCCAGACCCGGAACAACTACCTGCAGATCATACAAATACAATTTTTGATTCTGATGTACAAAAACCGTTAGATAAGCCCTCATGAACAAAATCCGTGGCGTTTTATTTGGACGTGTGCGTATATTACTCACACAAGTAATCGTGAAACTATACTCAATGCCGTGTGGTGCCGGCTCAGAATACCACCACCCCTTTTCATGCCGTGGGTGTCGTAAAAGTCGACTAAGGGATAAACCGGAGGATGGGCAGCAGCGTCCTTCGAGTACATTAACAACTCAACTGCGAACGCCAACCCGTCTGCCAAGCGTGGCGATTATGGCAAGACCCCCCAATGAGTACACAACACACCCATATCGATCGTTGTGGTGATCTTTGGGGGAGGCCCTGTCCTGTGGAGGCCTGTGTCCAGCAGTGGACTTCATTCGGCCGAAATGATGAAACTGTTAGGTAAGCCCTCGTGAACAAAATCCGTGGTGTTTTATTTGGACGTGTGCGTGCGTGAAAGTATACTCAATAGCATAAATACTCAAGACACTATTTTGAATACTTGCAACGTCACGCATAATACTTTCCGCAGTATGTCTATAAATGGAAAAGCTGTAGTTCGAACAATGGATTATGTTTGTATTCTTGACGAAGCACGATGCTATCTTTGTGACTGTCCTTCTCGTAATAATTTCAAATAGTTCGTTCTCTACCGCTATTGTCAGCGTCCGTAATGACAATAAACAAAAAGGCAATATGAATTTTGATAGATTGGAACATTTATCTAAATATTGAAAATATTACGTATAACACGTTGCGTGAAACTGTGTCTACCAACTATAGCATGGAAACTGTCGCTCATACCCGCACATGCGGTCACACCTTTTATGGGTACGCATGCGCCTACACACAACGTTACAAATAAACGTTGTAATCAAATTTGACCTTGAAATTTTACTCTTATCGCGCCCAAATAAGCTTTACGTTTTTACGAAACAGTTCACGTCATTATTTCGGCTGAATGAAGTCCACTGATGGACACAGGCCTCCCTCAAAGATCAGAGACCACAACGACCGATATGGGTGCGCTATGGGCTCATTGGGGGGTCTTGCCATAATCGCCACGCTTGGCAGACGGGTTGGCGATCGCACTTGAGTTGTTAATGTACTCGAAGGACGCTGCTGCCCATCCTTCGGCTAATCCCTTGGTCGACTTTTACGACACCCACGGGAGGAGATGGGGTGGTGGTATTATGAGCCAGCACCACACGGCATAACAGATCACGTAAACATACATAAATACATATTGTGCCAATCCCATTAGAGTAAGAAAAATACGATCAACACAAAACTAATTAACAATCTCGTTATCATATAAGATATTCTGGTCTCACATGAGATCACCTACGCACGTTTAATTGAATAGCTGATACCATAATGTTTACTTTGACATTTTGTTAATTTTGGTTTTCATCATATAAGAGTAATGAAAGTTATTTATAGGTTTTATGTAGTTCATGATGATAGATTACTGTTATACACAGGGATGACTATATATAAATTATTTAATTTTATAAAACAATGAATAACGCACAAGGTATAGAGAGGCTACCCAGCGCCCAGAACCGTACACGTTTCGCCAGACTTTAAAAAAAAAATTGTACCCAGTGGAAGCTCTACATGACCTTGCCCCGTCCCGGGGAAGAATGAAGGGGCATGCTGGCCTCCTACCGGCTAAAACCACTGTACACACGGTCATTTTCGGCACATTAGGTCCAGGTCCAGGTCCTCGTGTGATCACACTAGATCCGCCCACTGGTGCCACGCCTATAGGCACATCTCGGAGAGAGTAACTGTAAAGCGGTCACCTCCCCCGGAGGAATTGTAAAGGATCCTCCGAAGCATCCCTGTACGCTGTGCTAAGCTGCGCACACGGCGTCGCCAGCCAGCCAACCCATAGGTCCCCGCCTTATAGCAATGACACGGGGTTTCAGGCGTATGGGAATTAGGTGCCAGAGCGGTTGTTACCCCGGCTGGGCTGAAATTGACTAGCAAAAGCGTTTTTTGAAAGGTACTTTCAAAATAAAAATCATTTATACGTTAGTCTCAGACATAGATATAAAATCATAGTTAACCGACTACCTAAATACGTTCCCTGTCATTTACTCTATTCTAATATATGAACGTTTTTCCCAGCATGGCCACCCATCTCTCCCTCGAGTACCGTAATAGGTAGCAACATCCTCCTGTGCGGTCTAAACCACATACTGCGATAATCAATCCATTTTCCAACCGCAGTAATTATGTTAACATTCTCGTAAGCTCCTTGGCATTGCGATTTCTGAGCTTGGTATTTACCGTCAAAATGATCGTGATATCACCTTCATGTGCACACTACTAAACACAAAAACTAAAGTCATATAAGGTCGAACAAGGCATGTTAGTTTTTTTTATCGAATCTGTGTCCCATATTTTGTACCTACGATTACGGCGTTTTAAAACTCAGTCTGGTTGGCTATTAATTCATAGAAGGCTTATACGTCAACTAGATCGTCTATAGATCGTGAGAAAAGGCCCGTGCCCAGCAGTGGGAATGTAATGGGCTGATTATGATATGATGTCAACAGGCAAATTAATAGTGCAATTAGATAATATTAAAATTACTTGGGTCGCGAGTTAAAATTGGTAACATCAAGATCTAATATCGGTATATGTTACACTGGTAGACCTGAAAGTAGGTCTCTTTTGGCAGAATCCGGTAAAGGTACCACACCGTAAAACTGCGTGTGTATTTGATATTTTGATACTAATGTAATATGCCACGCAGTAGTTAAACTTTAAGCAGTTCATCATCATCATTTCGGCCGAATGAAGTCCACTACTATATCGACCACGAATGCTGCAAAGTATTCGAAACGTTAGGAAAAACAAGAATCTGTAATATACGCGATCTAATCCGTTTAAAATGGTTTTATTATAATGTGTAATAATCGCGAAAAGCTATATTTGACTTATGTCATGTAAATATAAGTTTTTTTTTCACTCTATCGTAATAAATATCGCTTTAATATCATTATGTTCTATCTAATAACCTTTATTTATTGTATTTAATATCTTACTTCAATCGTCTTATCATTGTTCCTACTTACGTAAATCGCAGGTATAGGCCTCAAAAGCAATTGTTAGATTATTATAACTTCTAACGCGCGTACATTACCGATATAGTTTTCTTTTTTACTATTTGTAAATACTTCAAGTATTTCTTTCTTTTAATGTTCCTCTTTCTCTGAAGTACGTGAGGTTAGAAGCACCAAAGAGTAGACGAGCTGAAGTGTAGCCAACAAGGTAGGGCTATTAATAGTTACGTTTGTCTCGTCGAGGCACGAAACTGCGCAAAAATATATTTTTGCAAGTCACTAGACTTGATTTGTGCAGACTAAGGCTGAGGGCAGACGAGCGTGACTTACGCTGCGCAAAATCAGTCGCGTAATGCACATCATCATGATATAGATAAAAAAGGTCCTATCATAAAATCAGCGCTGTAACTTCGTTGCAGCTTGTGCTGAGATATTTTTGGTTTTGAAGTGTAGTAATATCAATTTAGGGATAATGAACAATAATGTATTATTGTTAATTTATAGAAAAAAAAAATGTATTATTGGTTATTATTTCTTGTAACGCGAAGCTTAATAAATTATTTCTTTCTTTCTTTCCTTATGAGTATTAGCCGAAGGACTTCCACTATTGGACAATAACTCCAAAATCGACCGTTTACATACAGCTCGCATCCAAAGACTTCCAGCTACTTTCAGCTATCGTCTGTCAATCACGTAATTTGACGTTCGACTAAAATAACGTTGGCTCGCCAGACCAACGTATTATATTCAGTTTGGTCGTCCGTGTGGTGTCCGGATTGAGAATATAGCACCACTCCATCTCCTCCCATGGATGTCGTAAAAGGCAACTAAGGGAATCTAAACCAGAGGGATGGGCAGCAGCATCCCTTCTGTGAAACGGTAGCCATACTGCGCTCACCAACCCGCCTGCCAAGCGTGGTGAGTATTGGCAAATACCCCCCAAAATGATGAAACAGCTGTGTAAATCTATCGGAGAGGCCTTTGTTCAGCAGTGGACGTGTAAATGGCCGATAAGAGGTCGTGCGCAAAGCGCGTCCTGGCGTGGGTTGAATAAGGAAAGGTTCCTTTTATTAAAAGAACAGCAAACATGTTCGCGGAACTATCTAGTTCCGCTAGTTCAAAATATGTACCTTTCGTTTCATATTCGTGCGTCATAGTTCTCGGTTCTTTCAATCAAGAGCGAAAAATAAATCAGATTTAATTAATTATAGACTTTAACGCGCAGTGAAAATAGTCACATTATTCATTGTAACAGCATATAGTAAGAGATAGTATTTGGCGCCCATGCAGCCGTTCACGTGCACACGCATTCGTGTACTTTGTATAAAATGTCGGTCGGTTTGGTTCGGAAGGTTCAGCATACATAGAACATAGTTTCTGGAACTATTTCAACCCGGAAATACTCATCTCTAATTCAGTTGCTTCTAAGCTTTTGTACGGGGTGCTTGTGTTAATTTTGTTTTCTTTTACTAATACTTTGCGAGCTAGTAACGAGTTGACACTCACGCATCAATTCATTTAATACTAGTTTGACAGCTTCCCTCGATCCGCCCTCCCCTTGCAACAGAACGCGACATAGTTCGACCAAAGTTTGATCGTAATAACACCCGTGAGTCGGCAAAAGACGCATTTTCCGTCGTAGTGCCAAACCGCAATAATGTATTAAACCGAATGCAACGTATATTACGCAACGCAAAAAACGCGACTATCGCGCTCGGTTGGCCTCGGCCTAAGGTGACTAAAGTCAAGCCATCTATTTGCAAATAATAAGACCCAACTATAAATAGTATTTTCTATGTACATTTTAATATCTTAGCAAGTTTAATAGTTGAAAAACGAAATGGATTAATATCGTTTGGGTACTCGTAATTTACTTTTAATATTGGTGTACATAATTACCTGCGTAAACAATTGAGATCAATTATGGTTTATTTATACCGTACAGTTATCGAAGCTTGTAAATAATACTAGTCATAAATAATTACGTAAGCTACATACGTGGCTAAAACAAAAGTAGTTTACATAAACATTTTTAATTATGGTATATATTTTTAATAATCAAGCGAGGTCGCCAAAATTTTTTTTCATATACAGATAGGTATATAGCAGATTAGATAAGATACCTTACATTACAAACATCTTTACCGGCAATAACTATCCGTAGAAAACACAAATATTTGTTTCTGGAGATAGAAACCGTAACCCGTTGCGCGAAAAGCTAGGCGCTTTAAGCCACTGTACTAATAGGGTTGTTCATTATAATATACAATTACAGAAGTATGCCGTGTGGTGCCGGCTCAGAATGCCACCACCCCTTCTCCTCCCATGGGTGTCGTAAAAGTCGACTAAGGGATTAGCCGGAGAATGGGCAGCAGCGTCCTTCGAGTACATTAACAACTCAACTGCGATCGCCAACCCGCCTGCCAAGCGTGGCGATTATGGCAAAACCCCCCAATGAGCGAGAACAAATCCATATCGGTGGTTGTGGTGATCTTTGGGGGAGGCCTGTGTCCAGCAGTGGACTTCACTCGGCCGAAATGATGACAGAAGTATATTAAATATTGAAAACCTTGCCAGCTTTTAGGGCATTATACTAAATTATTAATACATTTAAATTAGAAAGAAAGAAAGAAATAAAATCTCATTTTTTGACCACAACAAACGACGTACAATTATGTTTACAATTTTAGTAGACCTAACTACTATGTTGATAATTTTATAAGGACTAAAAATAATATTAAAAGATCGAGTTACTCAATGCAACAGCGACGCTACCTGATGATTAGCGATTTATAATGAACAGCAACAATTAAATAATATTTATACTGTCTTAATAATACGAGTATTATTACGTCCGGATTAATAATATAGCACCACTCCATCTCCTCCCTTTGGATGTCGTAAAAGGTGACTTAGGGACTCTATAAACCAGAGGGATGGGTAGCAGCGTCCCTTCTATGCAACAGTAGCCATACTGCGTTCACCAACCCGCCTGCCAAGCGTGGTGAATATCGGCAAATATGATCCAGAATGATGAAACAATTGTGTTTGTAAATCTATGGGGGAAGCCTTTGTTCAGCAGTGGATGTATAAATGGCTGAAATGACTATGATTCCCAACAAAGAATAGACCACTCTTCTCCACCCATAGGTTTCGTAAAAGTCAACTAAAGTTTGATTTCAAAATGGGCAGTGGTGTGCTCCCGTGTGCTAATAAGAACATACTGCGATCACCAATCCAAGCATGGTGATTATGACAATATTCCCTATGACCGCTCATTGTAGTGATCGTTGGGAGGCCCTATTTAATAGTGGGAGTTTACGGATTAAATGACTGTTTTTAGAATTGGCCAGTAAGAAAAGTTGCCGATGAAAAAATTATTTAAATTTCGAATAAAGAACTCTTTGGTACGCTGTACATAATATCATTGATTCGTGTCCATTGTTTTTACAAAATGGCGGCAACTTTTTAGTGTGACCCCTGTATATAGTAGATTTTTATATCCAGAGACAGTGACTACAGGTCAGAATAATACAACTTTCTCAATTTTCCACTGTAGCAAACGGTATAAGTAATTCCATTTTTTACATCGAGCTTCATAATTTCATTGGCTGTTTTATGAATGAAAAATAAATTTTACTTTGATGAGAATATTTATTTTGTTCAACGTTTTGTAATTTGTATGAAACGTATCAAAATGTTATTCTGCTTCGTATCCTCATGTGGGACGTAACATGCCCTCACACCGCCACATCTCTCCAGACAGCCCGATCTTAAACACAATGGTTTGCTGTCTGCAGCTTCACCCCGGTCACTTTGCCGACCGCGTCATTACATCGCAACGTGTGTCGCCAAATCCTTTCTCCTTCCACACTATCAACGTAAGCGCACGATTCAGTTATAATCAACTATTCCAAGTTTAAAAAAAGTATGTTTCACATAAATAAGATCTTACCTGATCCCCCATCCCGGTGATGATCGGTGTGTTCCAGTAGGCTGCGAGCCTCGCGACGGGCTCTAACGCGAAGGCGCAGGCTGGTCCGATGAAGGCGATCACGTCGTCTTTGAAGTGCATATCCGCTGCCAGCCCCGGAGCAATGGCGCCGGAGCATGA
This sequence comes from Diloba caeruleocephala, assembly GCA_947459985.1. NCBI lineage: Eukaryota > Metazoa > Arthropoda > Insecta > Lepidoptera > Noctuidae > Diloba > Diloba caeruleocephala. Next base: position 6,418,983 of record OX381621.1, on the reverse strand, counting down.
TGGATAACTGTGAGAGAATTAGACGATGTAATATCTAGTCTATCCGCCGCTTAGGTGACAGAGAAGAGCCGCCCGCTCTCCGCACATAAAGATAAAAATATTTTTATTCATGTAAAATCATTTATTATTAGGCACTTATGAATAGTCAAGACTTTATTTGCCTCGTTCCAAGGTGTAGATGGAGAAGAACGGGCAAGAAACTCCATGGTTGCTCTTTTTAAATCATATTGGTACAATATTCTACAATGTTCTCGAAATGATGGTAATGTGAGGACAATGCAGGGTAAAAGAGTCTAAACTTCCTAAAAAGCCTACACAAAACAAGCTTGATTTCAGTATTTACCAGAGTTTTTGATTCAATTGTTATGACAGGATTAAGATGTTCACGAGCATGACGCATGCATCAGCGTCGCTCAGCTCAACAATATTATAGGGAAACTTAGCGACCCGACACAACGCCACCATAAGCAGGACACTCGAGTGAGCATGACATACCTAAACTGCCAGACAAATATTACGTCAATAAAACAAAATAATTGAATAGCCCACATGGTACTCGCACTATTACAATATCAAATCTAAATGCATAAAATGAACATAAAAATTAAATTAAAAATAAATAACATAATGTCATATAGAATAATGAAATACATCTTTATTTTTTCCACGTTCACAAATGTACTCATTATATATGTATACGTTCTTGCAAACATTTCTCAATTGGTATTATTATAGTTTCTTTTTTTCTTTTTTCTTTTCTCTCTTTCTTTTGTCTCTAATATGATAATCATACAATATATTTAAATCTAACATGCAATATCAAGGTCTCCACGAGACAGGCTTGACCTAGTGTGGAGACCACAGGTATAAGATTTCCTTTTTGTTAAACCGTTAATTTACATATTGTTAATTTATATGGAAATGTACATGTACAAATTTATTGGCAAATAAATGAATTTATTATTATTATTATTTTTACATTTTTATTTACATCATCATCATATCAGCCAAAAGACGTACAATACTGGGGTGCAATTCCTTAAGGTCAAACATCCATACATCCTTCAATACAGAATTAAAATGACGGGTGAAAAACCAACTTGGTATACGCTAAGACATGATTGAAGCTATTCAAGGACACGTTGCAGACGGTGAGCCATGGGGACGAGTCTTAGGGAATACCAAATTGGGTTGTTACCGTGACTTCAATTCTGTATTCAAGGATGTATACATGTTTGAGATTAAAGAATTGCACCCCTGAACCAAGGCGTCCCTCTGGTCGTAAATAACCAGTTAAATGCCATATGTCGTAAATTCGGTGGGATTTGCCAGTATTCTCCACGCTTGGCAGCCGGGTTGGGGACGCAGAGTGGCTGCTGCTCCACAGAAGGGACGCTGCTGTAAATCCCTCTGGCTTACAGTCCCTTAGTAGCCTTTTGCGACATCCACGAGAGGAGCTGGAGTGGTGCTTTAATCTGAATCCGGACACCAAACGGACATTTTACTGTGTCTATAAATAAAATGTTTACCTTTGGTTATTGACGTCGTCGTTTCAGCCAAATAAAGTCCACTGCTGGACACTAGGACGCCTGCCCAAAAGGTCGGACGGTCCGAGTGTTATCAGCTCATTGGGGGGTTTTGCCATAATCGCCACGCTTGGCAGACGGGTTGGCGATCGCAGTTGAGTTGTAAAAGTAGTCAAAGGATGCTGCTAGCCATGCTCCGGCTAATCCCATAGTCGCCTTTTATGACACCCACGGGATGAGATGGGTTGGTGCTATTCGTAGTCGGCACCACACAGCAATGATTACAAGTTAAATCAAATACCTATAATTATAAGTAAAATCAATTTAACGTTTGCTTTTTGATTTAGAAAAGCTGCTCCTATTTGTTTTATCACGTTTTTATTAGCTTGGTACGTATCTATATAACCGATTTTTTTTAACTCGATTTGCATCCCATTCAAAACCTCGGATTGATTTGAAACTTCGCACACTTATCAAGGACCAATGACAATGCAACTTCGTTCCCATAAAAACAAAAAAACACGTTTTTGTAGATAACCGAACTAAAAAGTAGAAAACAATTTTCGATAAGTTTAAAATAAGAATAGAATGGTTAAAAAAATATATATTTTAACGGTAAATGGCGTGGGGTGCTATATCAGATATTTTCATAATACGCTACTTTTACAAATATTCACAAATAGAAAAGCTTAAAAAACTTTAAATCGTGAAAGTTTTCATATTAAGTTAGTTTATGCTGTTGTGGACTTTCGCGTCTATGCCGAAGTAAATAAATACTAAGTAATAATTATAATCAATATTATTATCTACTTACAGGTAAAAAATTAAAGCTTAATTATGGGTAATTCTTTCTAGTAGCGTTCTTGGAACTTGAGCTTAGCAGCGAATGTTTGCATTATAATGAGTTGTCACATACAGTGAATTTATTACCTTACTAATGAGTGAGTTTGTTACGTCTTCTTGTGCTCATTAAAGCCTACTTTGATGATTTTTCTCAGAGTGGTCGCTAAAACCCAGGTTAGTTTTCATACTCGAAAATGTTAACACATTTCATCCTTGTGAATCTTTAAATATTTCATGTTGGCAGCACCGTCCGCCCGCCGTACTAGTAGACAATGTACAATGTATTTCTAATTCATACACACATACATATAATAGTAACTAGAGTAGCAACAGACAAACGTTGTGAGACCCTTGTAGTATGATTAAAATGTTATTATATGAAAGACAGAAAGGTCAATGACCTGTAGTATTTAAGTATTATTTTACCAAATTAAGATGTAAGACGTAGCAGCGTACTTCAAGTAAGCTTCAAGTACGCTGGTACTTAGTCATCGCCGTAGAATTACAGTACTCTAAAGCTGACTTAATACCAAAAAATTCAAGGGAGCTTCGTACTTTATTTTTAAATAAAGAATTTATTTCTTTAAATATTATATAACTCATGCTTACGAATGGCTTGTTTTAATAAGAATGTAATTAAATAAGGAACGTAAATTTTCACAATTAAATAGTTCTTATTCAAACTAGGAGGTATTCGTGTTGATCTTGGTTTGGACTGGAGCTTCGCTGTTTTATATAATAATATAATATTCTTATTTTTCATTTTCATGCAGCTTTGGCCTATAGATATATACCTTACAAACTAACATATACTTATATTGTAATACGAGTAATAAAGATTATGTTAGTATAAAGAAACTTAAGTCTATGTTAGTAAAAACTTCACTCGCACTACGTCATTGTGTGTTCGAGTAGCACTTGTCCGCGGAAGCGACGGAACCAGACCACCACGCGTTGTGGCCAAAAGTCCTCTTCCATGATGAGATTCAGATAACGTGTTGGTACTAACACCACGAACACCTTAAAGTTGAAAAATTTCTATATATAAATACCATAAAGTTAATATAACACCAGCTGCCGCGCGCCGTCGCATACGTGGTTCGTGTCTCTCAAATTTACCCATGCCATCAATAAAAGATAATCGCAGAAAGTACAGTAGTATCTTTTTTTTACAATACAGTTTTCGTTTCTTGTCTTACCTTCTTTTGCCAAGACAAACGAAGCATTCATCATATTTTCTCGTTAATTATAACTGGCTTTTTTTGTTTTCAAAGAGTATGTAGGTAACCTTTAAAAGGTTTTCTTGGGCAAGGCTGGTATATGTGAGATTCTTACCCAGAATACACAGCGGCCATATTTAGCACATATGTGCTTAATGCACCTTTTTTTTATTGATGTCCAGTGGAGATTCTACATGGAACTTCCTTCACCCCGGGGAAGGGCGAAGGGGTATGCCGGACTCCTACCGGCTAAAACCACTGGAGCGGTCATCTTCGGCACCGAAGGGGGGCTCCTGATCTTCGTAAGATCACACTAGAGCCGCCCATTGGTGCCACGCCTTTAGGCACATCACGGAGGGGATGACTGTAAAGCGGTCACCTCCTCTAGCGGAGGGAAGGCAACTGTAAAAAGGTCCCCCCCCCCCCCCCCCCAGGCAATTCAAGGTAGATCTATTGATTTTGTAAGCTCATATTTGTCAAATCGGGATCAAAGAGTAGAAATTTAAAAAGTCACATCAACAGGCTCACGCGTTAAAATGGGGGTACCGCAAGGATCGATTTTGGGGCCATTTTTGTTTCTGGTCTATATAAATGACCTGCCATACATGATAAACGATACAATGTCGAATATAGTCTTGTTTGCTGATGACACGTCACTTATATTTAAAGTAAATAGAAAGGATAGCCATCTTATAGAATCCAATGATATACTTCGTAAGATATCTGATTGGTTTTCGGCGAATAATCTTCTATTAAACGCAAATAAAACTAAATGTCTAAGATTCTCCACAGCAAATGTGACCCACGTAAGGTCACAAGTAACACTTGACGGAAAAGAATTAGATCTAGTCTCTTCAACTATGTTTTGGGGTGTTACTTTAGACTCAAAATTGCAATGGGGACCCCATATAAAGGCACTTTCAGGCAAGCTAAGCTCTGCTGCATTTGCCGTTAGGAAAATTAGACAGGTTACGGATGTGGCTACAGCTAGGTTAGTATATTTTGCGTACTTTCACAGTATTATGTCTTATGGAATTTTACTGTGGGGCTCGGCTGCTGATGTAGAGTCTATTTTTATATTACAGAAAAGAGCAGTGCGAGCTATCTATAACCTGGACTCTCGTGAGTCACTACGGGAACTATTTAAGGAAACAAATATTCTTACTCTACCATCCTTATATATTTTCCAAAACATTATGTATACCCGCAAACATATAGCTAATTTTAGTAAGAAAAGTGACGTGCACAGCTTAAATACTCGCAACAAGAACAAGTTGGTTGTACCGGGCTTTAGACTTAGTAGAACCAGCAAGTCGTTTATGGGAAACAGTATTAGATTCTATAACAAAATTCCTTGTAGTATTACCGACTTACCAGAAATAAGATTCAAATCGTTGATTAAGCGCATTTTAATTTCGAAAGCCTACTATAATATAAATCATTACATCGACGATAGCGATGTCTGGCAAACGTTTCCCTCCTGCACACTGCGACCCTCTGGCGCTTTATAATATATTTTATATTTTATAATTTTCGCATTAATGACGTGTTCCCAATCAATGTTTTACCGTTTACAAAGAAATTGTAGTGAATTTTTTTGTTGACATCCTGAAATTTTACTTGACTTATTATTTATCTTTTTATTGACATCTTGACATTTAATTTGACTTATTTAAAATTGTATTCTATAATTATGATATAAATTATTTGCCTATGTTTAATATAATAGCCATTATAGCAATTTACATTCTAATATTTTCTTAATATTTTGACATTATTAAATTAATTATTCATACATTGTAAATGTGCGAGCATCAAGTAGCCGTTAGTGTTAGCATCATGTTGCCGTTAATGTTATATATTTAGTACCTATACTTTGCCTTTTGCCTGGTAGTAGCGGTCTGTCATGCTCACTAAAATGTCTTGCTGGCGGTGTTGTTGTGTATCGGATCGTTCGGTTCCCTACAATATGGTTGAGCTAAGCGATGCTGATGCATGCGTCATGCTCGTGAACGGGTGCCGTCTGTTGGGACTGGTCAGCCATTAACTGCCATGGCGAATAATAGTTATATTGCATTAGTATGTTTTTTTTTTTTTTTATATACATTTGCCTACATCATGCTCGTTATATGTTTTACCATAATTTGTATCAATCAACATTGTAATCTCAATTATTTTAAAAGAGTATCTATGGAGTTTCTTGCCGGCTCTTCTCCATAGATCAACTATTTGGAACCGTGCAACTTAGATTCTGACGTTTCATAAGTGCCAATATTTGGTTTATTTGAAATAAAAATATTTGACTTTGACTTTGACTTCTCGGGGAGGATTGTAACGGATCCCCCTAAGCCTCGCTTTGCGCTGTACTGCGCACATGGCACGTGACCACGTGCGCACCACTGTCTCCCGGGGGGTGCTTAATGCACCTATGGAGGCAGCTCCAGTAGAACGCTAAGGTGCTCACTTTCTGCACGACTGTACATACTATCTCTCTTTATATCCGCAGGAAATAGGCGTGATTTTATTTAATTGATTTTACCTATCCATACTATTCCGCATAGTGTCCAGAGCAAAAATATAGCACCACTTCCGTGGATTCCGTGGATGTCGTGAAAGGCAACTAAAGGATGGCTGGTAGCGGCCCTTCGGTAGAACAAAACTGCGCTCACCAACCGGCCTGCCAAGCGCGGTGAGTACCCCAAAATGACAAAACAACTGTGGCAAATTGCCCCAATATGAAAACACAATTGAGGAAATTCATGGGAGAGGCCTTTGTTCAGCAGTGGACATTCTTTGTATGATACAATGAAGCTCCTGAAAAATTTATCTAAGCGAGAACCTATCGATTCGATACAAAAGATTGATGAACGATAACCTTCCCCCAATATTCTAATCAAAAGACATCGTCCCTCAAACACAACTTCTCTGTGTACAGAACTGTATTCCATAGTCAAAGGTTTATTAAAACACCTTCAAAAGGTAATATACAATAAAGAAGCTGCATGAGTGGAATGCGAAGTAGATAGCTTTCCCTGAAGACTGTGGTTTACGACTGTGTATTCAAGTTTAAAGACGTCGGAGAAAGTGTTGGAACGTTCCAAGAGCTCTACACACCACTTTGATTAAAATTTTGGGGATATAAGTGCGATACGGGTATAATGGTAAAAAATGTCCCTTGATTCATCATTTCAGCCGAAAAACGTCCACTTCTGGACAGAGCCTCCCCCAAAATTGCAACAAAGACTGGTATGGGTTTGTGTGTTCATTGAGGGGTTCTTGCCATAATCGCTACGCTTAGCAGATAGGTTGGCCATCGCAGCTAAGTTATAAATGTACTCAAAGGATGCTGCTGCCCATCCTCTGGCTAATCCTATAGTCACCTTTTACGACACTCACGGGATGATGGGATGATGATGGGGTGGTGGTATTCTTAACCGGCACCACAAGGCTACCGATTAATTAGTCTTAAATATAAATACGTATGTCCGTAAAACCCTGCTAATGTTCAGTGTAAAAAGCTACATTTCTGGTATAAATATCAGAAATAGACATAGTAGCACCATCCCATCTCATCCCCTGGGTGTCGTAAAAGGCGACTATGGTATTAGGCGGAGGATGGGCATCAGCGTCCATCAAGTTTTACAACTTAACTGCGATCGCCAACCCGCCTGCCAAGCGTGGCGATTATGGAAAAACCCCCCAATGAGGATACAATGCCAATCCAGACCGGTGGATGTGGCTATCTTTCCGGGAGGCCTTTCGCCTGCAATAGATGTTTTTCGGCCGAAATGAGATATAGTATAGTTAGGCATGTGTAACTCAGGTCTGAGCCGGTTCAATGATTCAGATCACAGAGCCTTGAGCTGCTGAGCTGCGGTTCAAATGCAACATAGACAGCTCACGGCTCATTGACAGCTCACAGAGCATAATGAACGCTTTGTTGATAGTTTTTGAGTCTATATTCGCTCAAGTAGTCACTTTGAGCTGTTGATCTATGGTTAATCTGATTCGTTCTGTGAGCTGACGTATTAGTAACTGAATGATTAGAGGTGCATAAATAAAACGCGAAACATTACATATATTATTTAAAATTGTCTTTTAAATAAAAAATAATCAAAGAAAAATCGTTGATATATTATGTTTTAAACCTATATTATGAAAGAGATGAAATGTGGCGGTTAAACCTGTTCGAACCAATAGTGTGCGCGCTGAGTCGCAGTTCACAGTATAGCAAAGTACCGATTTGAGCTGACCTGCGAGCCGGCTCGCAGCTCCGGTTCAAGTGCTTGAACCGTGATCTGACCTGCAGCTCATGCTGATTTGTTGAGTTACCCATGTCTAAGTATAGTACAGTGGTACCTAAATTTAGATTGGCCGACGTATTGATTTGGCAATTACTGATCTCACTGTTGAAAGTCGAAATAAATTCTCATAAAACAGCATATTCAATAGGATTAAAGACTATGTTGACGATAGGGACATTTGGCGTTAGTTATTTTCTCCACATGACTTACCTGGAAACCTAATACATCTGAAGTACTATTTGCATTGTATAGCTGCCATTCAATCTATGGATAACTGTTTTAAAAACTTGGTAAAGAACAGATTTGAAAATTCCATAAAAAGTGTCTGAAAACTTAACCCTGAGTTTCTTTCGGTATTTCTTCTCGGAGGTTGGCATGTAGCGAAACGCACTCCATTGTTTCAATGTGACATGTAAAGGTGTCTGTTAGGAGCTATTTACAAAATAAATTCTATCCTATTATATTGGGTGTATGGTATGTGGAATTTATGTATGTAAACGCATCCACGACACAGGAGAAATCCCAGTGTGGGGCAAAGTATATTAAAAAAAAAAAATCGTCTATTAGAGTAAAAGTTGGTATAAACGGATCGCGTCGCTTCGACAATACGCTATTCGCAAATTGAAATAAAGGCTCATTTTCTCTGTTATACCATTACACGCTAGCTTTGTAACCAATTATATAAACATTTATTGAAAACTTTCTCATACTCCATGAAAGTTTTTTATATAACGAGTTAAATTGAGTCTGAAATTCCTTTAACTACTATGAGCCATTAATGTAAAAAGTATTGAACTTTTCTGTCTTTCATTGCATCGTAAATTCGCGTTTTTTAATGAATATTAGAAGTAGGTACCTACTTATATTCCGTGCCAGACTAAGGCTGCCGACACCTTAGGGAGGCACAATCGTAGGATAATGGGTTAGATGCACTGCCACACTGTTCTTGGAGGCTAGAACATATGTATTATGTCTATATCACAGTACGTTTGGTGAATTAGATAATTGATTGACCTCCTGTGTTATGTGTCGCGGGTTCAATCCCCGCGTGGAACAAATATTTTAGGAACTACAAATATTTTTCCGGGTTTGGGTGCTTTTGCATTCGGGGGTCGCGGTCTTGCAGATTGGGGAGCTTGGGTGCTCGTACCGAGCGACCCTCGGGAAGACGGTGGCGTGCACGTGGTCACGCGCCGCCGTGTGTGCAGCACAGCGCACAGTGAGGCTTCTGGGGGATCTTTTCCAATCCCTAAGCGATGTGCCTGGGGGTGGCGGCCTTTTTACATCCGCCTCCCCTCTGCTAGAGGGAGTGACCGGTTTACAGTCATCCCCTCCGAGATGTGTTTAAAGGCGAGGCACCAATGAGCGGCTCTAGTGTGATTGTATCGAGGACCTGGATTCCTCCTTCAGAGTCGAAGATGCCCGCTCTGGTGACTTAGTCAGTAGGAGTTCAGCACGCCCCTCCGCCCACCCCCGGGCGGAGGAAGTACATGACGAATTTCCACCGGGACAAATAAAAAGGGTGTTGATGCATGTGAGATATATAAATGTAAACTGACCCCACGATACAGGAGAAATCCTGGAGTTTCTGATGTAAACATTCACTGCTGAATATGGCATACTATTTTTTTTTTGTTTTTTTAAAACGTTGCCCCACACTAGGATTTCTACTGTGTCGTGGGTGCGTTTACAGACATGAATTCCACATACAGTACACCCAGACCCGGAACAACTACCTGCAGATCATACAAATATCTGTTCCGTCCGGGAACCGAACCCACAGCCCGGAGCGCAGCAGCCGACTGTTTCAGCCACTGCGCCAACCGTGCCGTCAGCTACGTACCTACATAGTCAAAGTCAAATTGTTTTATTCATGTAAACCATTTGCTGGCACTTACGAATAGTCAGAATATAAATAGTCGTTAGTCCAATGGAGAAGAACCGGCAAGAAACTCCATGGGTATACTCTTTTGAAATATAATATAGGCACTTATAGCCAGTTGCACTCACTGATCAGTAAACGATCAGCGAGGGCAAGTAACGCACGGTACGGTCAGTCTATAGATGGGTGACCGCATAGTGGTGTTTGAACTGAGCGTTTCCGTGGTTCGGAGGATAGAAAGAAAGAAAATACAATTATGACACAAATTGAGACATCACAAAGCAGGTTTATTTCAAAATAACATAAAACGACGAAATAATCAAAGGAAATTAAAACTAAAATAAACTAGATTGTGTGCCCCACGGCTGCGCCACAAAGGTTCAGTTCAGCATTTAGCCAGACAACACGTTAGTGGTGCCGGGCGCTGGTTTTCAATTGAACCTGCTGGTGACTCACGGATGTGAATTATCTGCCACACATATAAAGTATATATATTTAAAAAAATGTACAAATCAAACAATAGCAACACAATTTAAAAATACTGGAATATATTATAATAATTTTAGTCATACGATACGTAAAATCCTTAGTCCCGGTTGTTGTTAGACGGCAGTCGTCAAATCAGTGATCTATGGGCGGCTTGAACCAGTCTGATACATGGTAAGCCGCTAACTACACGACAAGAAAGCAGAGAACTACACAATGCAATTTATCTGCTGTTTATGAGCCTACATTCCCGCCCAACGTGGTATCAAAAGGACGTTAACCGCTTATTTAAACTCTTTGGATAAAGTCCGTCTCTCACAATCATGTAAGTATGAATTTATACGGAGCTTTCACACGTACCTGCCTTGCACCTTCTGCAGCTCAACGCCATGATGCGCCAAAAACTTTTCGTTGACTTTGTCCAAGGCTAGATCCACCGCCGGGCCGCAGCGTTCCAGGTCAAAAGGTGAGTCCAGACGCGACGCCATCAGGACCCCCACTTTGTGCACAACACGAGATGATAAGGAACCTGATAGTACCGGCACGAAGAAGAATAAACAAGATAAATGTAGAATCTGCATTTTTCTTTCAGTCGCTTTTTTTACACTGATTGTTTATCAAGCTGAATTTGTTTTCATTTTCAAAACAGTTATCTGCCGAATAAACGATTTGGTAAAGGCCATAGTTTATATTTATGGTTATATTAATAACTTTAGATATCACATTTTTAAGTTTAAGATAGAATAGTAATAGATATCAATACATGCAAGAATTCATCAAGTGCTAAATAGAATAGGTAGGTATTGAAATGGTTTTTTTTTTTATAACGCCTTTTTAGATAACCCGGTCTTGTTCTAGCTGTTCCTGCAAAAAACTATATTTTACTGATAATAATAGACTAATCTCTTTCGCATCTTTTATTTTAAACATATCTAATTTTTATTTTTACTACCTTAAAATTGTCCTAAATAAACACATTCGGAATATCCGAGTCAAAAACAACAAAAAATCCCTAGCATGACACACATTCAAGTCCGTATTCCACTTTTTCATGAAAACTAATATCGGAAAAGGTTTCGCGGCATCCACGCAAACGAGAACGCGGCCTTTCAGGAGAACGTCACGAAAGCAACTGGCAGCATCATACAAGATAAGTAATAAGAAGAGGCTGGGGGAGCAACAGGTCCATTTTCCCGCTCTACGCTACCCCTTCCAGAGATATGTAATTGATACGAATTGTGGAAACAATGGAATGTGTTATGCAGAACAATTTGTAAATTCAAGTAACTTCAAATAGTAGTAGAATTCTACGCTTTTGTTTTTAGCGAATAATTCTGTTTTTTGTCATTACCGCAAATAAACGCGTTCAAATATATACTACTATTATTTTCTCTCTATATCAAATTATAAACTACTATTAACTATTATCATAAATTATTTATATCTCTTTTTCTTTTCTTTTTTAAAAAAAACGTTGATCAATGATTATGAACGGGATCAACCCGCGACACGTTGCACAGAAAGCCAATCGCTTAGCCATCGCGCCAACCGTGCCGTCATTTGATTTGATTATGCATGATTCGCAAGGAACAAATATTTGTGTGATCTATAGATAGTTGTTTCAGGTCTGGGTGTTTGTGTATGTGAAATGTATGTCCTTAAATTGTACCTACGACACATCCTAGTGTCGGGCAACGCTTTTTGAACGATTCGTGAAAATTTGTATGCTTGAATGTTTTTGTGGTGTGGTTTGTTTTGTACACGCGCGAATGGCAGAACGGATTCCAATTAAATTTGGTGTAAAGGTAGATTATGTCGTGGATAAGATCATTAAGTAGTAGTAGTAGTAGATAAAATAAGTAGTAGTAAGTACCGATCTAGCTGTCCTCAAAACAATAGCTTGTTATCCCCAGCAACGCCCTTTTTTATTGGTATCCAGTGGAAATTCTACATGAACTTCCTTCGCCCCGGGGAAGGGTAGAAGGGGTATACCGGACTCCTACCGGCTAAAATCACTGGAGCAGTAATCTTCGGCACCTAAGGGGGCTCTAGATCCTCGTAAGATCACAATGGAGCCGCCCATTGGTTCCACGCCTTTAGGCACATCACGGAGGGGATTACTGTAAAGCGGTCACACCCTCTAGTGGAAGAAAGGCGACTGTAAAAACGGCGCCCCCCAGGAACTTCTCGGGGAGGATTGTAAAGGATCCCCCCAAGCCTCGCTTTGCGCTGTGCTGCGCACACGGTGGCACGTGGCCACGTGCGAACCGCCATCTTCCCGGCGGTCTCTCGGTATGAGCACGCAGACTGCCTAATATGCGCGCCTGCGACCCCGGGCCCCCCCACCATGTAGTGACGGCAGGGAGCTCAGGCGTTTTGGACTTGGGTGCCGGGACGGTTGTTGCCCCGGCGCCATCTCGGACTTCTCCGTGCGGAATCTGCCCTCTCCCGATTCCGCTCTGCAGTCACCTTTTGCTGCATTGTGTTGGCAGTGCGAGGGACATTATGCGTAGCTATGGCGTGTTAACGCGGAAGTCAGGGAGACCCGATGATTCATTGCAGGTTGAATGGGTTAAAAAAATAAGGATATGTATAATTCTACAAAGAAAGACACGTTTTTTAAAATTAAAATATTTGCCTTTTCCTTGCGGTTGCTATGCATATGTATCAAGACTATGTCATCAGTCTGTGTATCAGCGTGTGCCAGACAGAGCCCTGGCGCTGGTTTCCAAGACACGCTGCCGTTACTCACGGATGGGATACTAGTCAGCAAAACAATCAATTAAGCAACTACTTTTAATTAAACTAATTATTGCCTGTATATTATACTTCAATAAAGAACGAAAACAAGTACATTAATTACAATGAGTGACAGGAATAAAAATAATTAAGTAGGTATAACAGGTATTTACACTTGCGCAGGCTAGGCTTCTCATGTCTAGCTTCCGTTGTGAATCGATAAGATATCACCTTAGATTTTTTCTAAAAGCAGTTATCGTATTTAGAGATCTTATCGGCGGAGGCAGATTATTCCATATTTTCGATACTGCACTACTGAAGCTGTCTCTAAATGCAGCTGTTTTGTTGTACTGTGGAACAGATTATCTGTAGTTAGTACTACCTACCGTTGCATTCACGGCTGTCAGTCACCCAGCTGAACATATCATCTTCATCATATCAGCCAAAAGACATCCACTGCTTAACAAAGGCCTCTCCATAACTTTTCACAAGGAACGGTCACATGCCGCCCGCATCCAACGACTCCCAGCGACCTTCACCAGGTCGTCTATCCACTTCGTTGTTAGGTCGTCCCACGCTACGCTTTCCGGTGCGCGGTCTCCATTCGAGAACCTTTTTACCCCAACGGCCATCAGTTCTGCGCGCAATGTGACCCGCCCATTGCCACTTCAGTTTACTAATCCTTTCAGCTATGTCGGCAACTTTAGTTCTTCTACGGGTCTCCTCATGTTAAAGATAAATTGGATCCAGATACTTAACTACTCCGAACATAAGACAAGCCAGGTGAAGTTTGTTTCTAGATATCATTATTAGGATAAAGAGTTTAATAAGGTACGGGTGCCATTGTTTCCAGGTGAAATCGCAAAACAAAAACGTGAACCATAATCTTTGACAAACATGATGAATACTAATCGGCTGCAGGTCTTTTAAAGCATAGGGTTGTGCAGTTTAAAACGGCTGTAACATAATGCCTTGGTTTAAAGTATCACCTTTAGGAACCACCACATCAAACAGTATCTATGTTCCTAGCTTCACGTAAGCATGCAGCGGTTCCAGAACACTCACAACGACGGTGGAAGATATAAACTACCAGTTTATTGACAATAATTTATGTTGAAATTTGCAAAGTCATACATACTTATGAATTAGTTGCAAGACGGTTTAGGTCATAAAATATTTATATTAGATAAACATTACAGTAATTGCTGCGCTAGGCTTTTGTTTCCCCGTACCCTCAGGTACCCCCGGACCCTTGGCCCTAACATGCCACCTAATGAATGCATATTTATATTGTTCAATTATTGTCCTAAACATTTGCCTCTTATCAAGCCAAAATCTGGGTTTGTTCAGTTACGTTTGCAATATATACCCATAAAGTTTATTTGAAGATTACTTTCCGCCAAAGAAATTATACGGGTTTGTGACGCGTAGAAGTTACCAATATCCCTTCACTTTACGAGCTGTTCGAGTGTTCATAATAATGCTATAAAGTTTTGACATTTCGCCAGATTGACTAGGGTTGATTCGTTCAAGTTTCGTAGTATTACGACATTAGCAATTCCATTGAGTGAATACACGATCGCACGTTTTCTACAACGATTTGTGAATACTCTTTATAACCCATATGCAGCATATCTCCATCGCCGTTGCTGCAATAAAACTAATAAACATGCGGACCTTAGCTTAAGCTGAATTTTACCTGACTTAAAAACTAAGTTGTAGGATAAAGCGTTCTCACAATTTGAGCCTTAAAAACAAAAAGTCGACCAAACAGATAACCTGACGCCGTCAGTTGCTGTACAGTCTAAGCCTTAAGTATTGTTTAAAACGCTGGTTTTTTGAAGTATATTTAACAATCTTTAAATTTTCTTTGTATGTTATGAGAAATTTATTAAATACCAAAATATAATGAAGAAAAGCCGATTAGTTACTATCACAAATTAACATTAACGTACATAGTTTCAGCTAGTAAAATTTCAACGGCACACTACTGGGCCTTGCCCGGACCGAAGGAAGCCCAAGAGGACCACCCAAACAAAAAACTGTCGTGTATCTTAGATGTATTTACCTATTTTAGTACTACGTTTTAATAGACTTTTTTCTTCTTCTTCTTGTTCTCTTAGATTATGGCTTCTGTAGAGTATCTTTCACAAGTTCACAAGTTCGCCAATTTCAAGTATAAGGCAACGTTGTACGGTGTCTAGAATAATTAAATCTTTGCATATTCATAAAATATTTCACAATAATTAAAAAAATCTAAAAAATATGTAGGCAAAGTCGTTTTAATAGACTTTAACACTATGTGATAACCGTTGACACTTACCTCTTAGCTTTTTAATATCATTTTTGTCCTCAATAACGTTTTTAACGAACCTCTTAGTAACCCTAAATTGCACAGTAAATCAGAGCTAACGTCATCAACACACGACTGCTTCCGAGTGTTGGCAGCCTCGTCGTTAACTCGTGTTTATGACACCGTCAACTGAATCAACTGAATATAGTTAGCTGGCGTCTGTTTGCAGTGACCACTCGACCAGAGCTGTTATACTCGTATATTCGCAAAAATTATATGATGAAATTACCTATATACCGCTTTTATCTAATATATAAATATCTCGTATCACGGTGTTTGTGGTCACACTCCTCCGAAACGGCTTTTTTTGTTTATTTGGTAGGTATGAGAATAGGTCGTAACGTATTCTTTACCCAAAATGGGGGTGGGTCGCGATTTTTGTATGTACAATATCCATGATATAGATTTCCAAATTCCACGCGTGCGAAGCCGCGGGCAAAAGCTATTGAATATTAACATCGAAACTATTGAATCAGCATGTTGTCTGCGGCTGAAATTAATAATGTATCTAATATCTGCGATTTTCTATTTACTTATTAATTTGCTTTTGTGTTCCTACATTTATATTGATATTATTTATTTTATTTATATATTCATTTATTTAATTTATATATTCATTCATTTTTGTTTAATTATATTTGATCGTTTATTTATATAGCCTCCCCTCCGTTAGAAGGGGTGATCGCTTTAGTTGTCCGTTCCGAGATGTGCCTAAAGGCGTAGCAATAATGGACAGTGCTAGATGGAGATTTTCTGAGCTCCTGGAGCCCCACGTTGGTGCCGAAGATGACCGCTCCGGTAATTTTAGCTGGTAGGAATCCGGCATGCCCCTCCGCCCATCCCCGGGGTGGACGAAGTACATGATGTATTTCCACCGGGTAACAGTAAAAAAAGATAAACATTGAAAGATATTACAACATCAACAACCAATAAATATAAAAATAATAGATACATCAAGGTAAACAGACCGTCTGCACATGTAGATTAATTAAATAAAAAACTACAATTAATAAAGCAATTCAGTTTTATCACAAATAATTTATATATCAATATCATATTTGTCATTATTTTAAGACAATATCGGTTCTATTCGCGCACATATTATTATATCTAAATAATATTATGGGGAAACATGGTAATCACGCCGGGGTCACCAGTATGGGGAACAAGGTGTGGTGTTCATAGAAAAGGGAGGATTCTCCAAACAGGCGGGTGCTATGCCTGGCTGGCTCTACTGGCTGGCCCAACATCAATCATTAGGCGTCTGTATATATGCAGCGTTATGCGAATAATTTACATGTGTGATTTAGGATTCTTTGACGTTATCGGAGTTGCAATTAATGTTCAAGTAGATGTCGCTATAAGCTGCAGTTATATGGGGGTGAACTAGGTGTCGCAACTGTATTTTGACTAACCTCGACGTTTCGATCGAGTTGCATTGACCGTAGTCATGAGTTGATTATATAATATTTGTCATCATCACTATTCAGACTGTACGTCTCATCACAGAACTTTTAAGTTCTACTTCATGAAAATAATCTAAGGCAAGAATGCTTAAGCCTATGACTGCTCGCTGGCCAACTGAACTTCTTAATATAGCCCATATGATAATAGATCCGAGTGGCCATATATCTACAACCTCCAAGAAATCCCCATAAGAAACGCCGGGCTGGGGCTGCTGCAGCCATGTGATGTCTTGCAAAGAACAATAATCCGGTACCACCACCACCACCGGTTAAAAATAAAACACCAGTTAAATCTCTTTGTGGGAATAACTGACCATTAGATAAGCCACGCGCGATTTCTGTTTATTCAAGTAAGTCATACATCATACCCAGTGACAGGTCCGCGGCTCGGATGTGGTGGGACTGCAAAATAGCATGCGACTCAAGTAACCGCGCGCGACTCCACATCTTCTACCTGCCCTGGTCCCAAGTTACTTGTTCGGTGCAATATGTTTAGATTGCAAAGGATTTGGCAAAGGGATTTTACTGTCGGCCGCCTGTCAGACCCTCCTCGTCTGCTAGTGTTGGTGGTTTACCCGCCACCTACGGGTAACCCAAAGTGCTTAATGGTAAGTACCGGGTTCCAAACTCCCTCAGTCGCCTTCTACGACACCTACGGGATGAGACGGAGTAGCCCTATTCCTGACCGGAGCCACACGAGACTCAACATCTACATATAAATATTAAATATACAACCTTACTTACCGTACTTTGCGTATATAAGAACGTTTGTGGAGAAAATAAACGAAATTTGTACTGTTTGTGTTTATTACTAGCTTTTGCCAGCGGCAGCGCGTAGAATTACAATAAAATGTTTTTATTATTAAAACCTTCCGTGGGCCTTAAGGTAAATACAGAAACTAAATTAGCCTAATTGGTCGAACCATTCTCGAGTTATGCGCTTAGCAATTATTACTTTTATTTATATAGATTACACGGGTAACTGGTAGTTTTACTTTTATCATGATGTTAACGGCAGACAGTATTTTATTCTTGTTCAGGAGTAAATTGTTAACATTAAACCAGTGGAGCACTCTAGAGATAGCGTTATTTACATTGTCATTTGCATTTTATATAAAATTGAAGATTTATCTGCAAACAACACTATCTTGAGATTATCCTGTCCTGTATCCTTAAGATAATAGGTAGATCATTTGTGGATACAAGAAACAAAAAATAGGCCAAGAATTAAGCCCCTTGGTACTCCCATTTTGACCACGGACCCTGGAGATCTCTTTCCTTACCATCAACTTCCTGAAGCCACAAATATGGAACAAGAAGAACTAGTGCTGAATCCTTAATACCATAATGAAGTCATTTCCTGATCAATATTTCATGCCGGCACAATCAAATGCATAAGACAAATCGCAGGTGCCCTAGGCATCGTGAGAATTTTCCCAAGCGCCGGAAATGTCTTGAAAGTTCAACATCAGTTCTGGAACCTCTTATAAAGCTAAACTATTTACAATGTATAATAATTGATACTTATGGGGGCAAGGTTAATCAAGTAAATAGAACACAAAATTCGAAACATGACATTTATTCAACAAAATCTCTACACACTGCTTACAATTCTTGCATATATTATAAATACAAATCTGAAAGGTACTATTTGGTGTTATAAATTATTACAATAACAAAATAGGTAAATATCTAAATATGCATTTATAAATATATCGACCAAACAAAATATTACAACAATTTTCAAAATATAAACTTTTTGTACATAAAAACACGAAATATTTTTATTTATTATTGTTCAAATCACCTACTGTTAGGTAATAATATACTCTCTTAATAAACAACTACACTATGGAATATATTAATTAAATATTAAAATTTAAATACATTATAAGCGTCAATTTTAAACACATCGACTACGGGCTCTGGACAGCTATTTAGTTACGCTATTTAGTGCGCTATTTATTTTTATTGTTACAAACAATAAAACAAACGTGGAGTCACTCTTAATATTAGGCAACACAGATTCAGAAAACATCTCCGTAGTCTAAGTTAGCTACAGTTCTTCATATTCATAGCATTCTTAAACTTCACTTAAAAATGAATTATAAAATGGCGGCGGTACTATCGCTATTTGCATCTCGCTTGTACTTATACTTACAAAATGAAGGGTGGATAATGCAGCCGCCATTTTAATAGCACTATTTATGTAAATGCTACGCATATAAAATGTTTCAGTGGACTGAACTAACCCTGCCAAAATTATGTAGCAATATAAAGGAGCCTAAATACCACATATAAGTGACGGCATAAATAAATAAATAAAGCTAAATAGAGATACCAATAAATATACAAGACATAACCAAGTTAGGCCTGGCATACTGTAGACCACACACATACTATTATCTAAACGAACACAGAATCTCCTGTCAACAATGTCACAAGTGATGAAAGAGACGGCGAATTGAGGGGTTTGGAAATAAATTGTAATGACAGTTCGTCGTAATTCGTCGGTATGGAAAAAGCGTTGTCATTAACTTGTGTTGCTTCAAGTTTGTTATTGTTTATATTTTAATTAGAGTTAAGTAGGTGTTTAGTATGCTGTATTTAGTATACTTTGTTACGTAGAGCAACAGCCAAGAGAAAACACACATTTTTAGTAGTCATTTGGGTAATCAAATGAATGCGTCTGCAGATTTGATAGATCAAAAATTATTACACGTAAACAAGCTCTTTTTTCATATATGCGGTAGTATTATAACTTATAAGTCATTTGATAAGAAAATATGGAATACGATTTATTAAAAAAAGGTTTTTAGAAATTGTGTTTTCCATTCAATGTGCAATCAATGCCGTACATTAGTGATGGGTAATTGTTTTTCATCGCATGGTTAATGAACGAGCTTTTTTAGATGTCAATGTTCAGCGACAACGAATAAATCGACAATCGAATACACGAGTGCACAATGGGTATTTCTAATATAGCTTTTGTTTTTTTTTATGGAAATTATATAGCATTTAAAAAGACTAACTTTAATAGTTTGATCATCAGCACAGTAGTTAAAGACAAAAGATTTGAAACTTTTAAGGGTTGTGACGTCATCAGTGGCGTAAAAGATTTGTGCCGCTGTCTCACTATTAAGTATTAAGAACTGTCAACCACACGTCATCTGTCAAATAATATGAAAATATTTATAACGTAACCTTTTATCCTTTAATGCACCATTTTCGATCGAGTGGATCTTGAATGTGTAAAACTATGTACACATGGCTACAAATCAAGCTATACATTTCCAGTATAAACTAATCTCGCATGTATAGTGTACTTTCCGTACGATTAGAGATCAGCGTAAACTGGATTTGCAACAAACCACAACTAGTGATACTTTTATTGAAGAGAGAGAGTTTAAGTTTTTTACTCTGACATCCACCGCTTGACTGACAGCTCTTGATGACATTGTTTTTTTTTTACTGTGCAAAGTAAGTTTATTGCAATTACCCTGATGGCGTCACTAAAGGTAAAATAAAAGACAACGTATTTCTCAAAAAATATGAGAAATCAAAGGTTTTTCAATTCTAACCATATGAACATCAATAGACATTCTATATAAACGGTTTTTCAATCAGAACGGTTTTAGGAAAATGAAGAATCTCAATTGTCGACTTAAATTCGATAGTGTTTTTAGTAGCCCATCGCTACCGTACTTGGGGGTAACGCACAATGAACTAAAAAATAATAATCGGAAAGTTCATATTCCATACAACAAAATAAAACTATTAGTACCTACTCGTGGCAACTAGTGAACAACGAGGGTTTGTTCCGAATAACTCTAATACTACAGAATTACTTAATCATATTTTGCTAACTTACTGGTAAAATAATTATATATAATATTTTATATATATATATATAAATAATTACATATAATATTTTATATATATACATAAATAATTATATATAATATATATGTTATGTTACCTTGTTACCTCACCATTCTGCAAATGTTCAACACCGGACTGTGAATATGAACAGTCTGCACATCATATCCTGTGGGAGTGTATTCTTTGGCAAGATGAACGCAATATTATGTTTGACAGCATGCAAGTTACATCCGGGGTTGTTTACTATACAGACCTTGTTGCGACTAGGACGAATTTCCGTGCGTTCAAGTGTTTTTGCCATACCTACTATTGGAATCAGTCACAATAGCTCACAACATAGGACCCGTAAATAAAAAAATTGTACCCGTGGTGCTTGGCAACTGGGCTTAACCCTGTTGTAAACTCCCATTTATTGTGCCTATGGCCTATCGTTTTTCTCTGTCTCCTGCTTGCTACGGAGGGAAGTGGAACGTATATTCTTTCCTACTCCTCCTTTTTCTTTTCTGATTAATTTCGGTGCGGGTTCCAAGACAGTTATTCATTTCTCTGGGACACACCGAGCTTCATTGATCGGTGTTCTTTTCGGTGGTCGCCATTGTAGATCCTGGCTTACAGGAGTTGCAGTGGTTGGGAATGTGTGGCGGGCTTGTCCCATTAAAAAAAATATATATATAAGGTCAAAGGCTAAAAGTCGAAACGCGAATAATAGCTTCATACTAAATAATATTCTCACCCAAACAGTTATTAATTTTCTCTTTTTATATAGTTAGGATATTTCTAGGACTTTTCCTGATAGCTTCCTGTTTCAAGTCTCAATAACTTCATTTTTTTTAACCTTAGCTGTTTAATTTATTAATACATGGAATAATCGTTGAAGAGTAGGTAATGTTGTATAGGTAAAAATATCAATGTATATATGATACGATTTTATGGAACTGTTGTAAATATTACGATAAAAGTTTCTGTAGTGAAATAAAAAGCTTTCATAAAAAAGTAATAGGTAAACTTTACTTTTTTTATGCTATATTGAGAAATTTTATTTTTATGGAGCGACAACGTAAGCCTTAAAAAGGATGTCCTCATGCACTTGCTATAAAAATCGCATTAAACTCCTCTGAAGCAAAACTAACTTAAAGCGAACGTACTCGGAAGACAGACAGTAGAATTGTTTAAATAAATCTTATAACAACATACTTATGTAGTTAAAAAGGTTAACAAAACAGGTTCCTATTTTACCAATAAACCAGCCATTATCAGGTTAAGATGAACATCTATTAACAGCTATACAAAACAATAATGACTAGAGTTAGAACCTTAGAATAGAATACAATAACTCAACACGAACTGTGTTGAAAAAATTATAATGTACATTTTATACAAATTAAATTGTACTTTAATACAATTGAATTAAGGACTAAATGTATAGTTTTCCTTTATTAGGAATAAGACTGTATGACACATGGTAAACCTCGAGCGGTATAGTGAAGCTTCGAAACGAGCGGCATTGTTAATATGTCAGCTGTGCGATGTTTTGTATGTTTTATTATTATCTGGATTGTCTAAGGCGCGGTCTCAACTTATCTATTACGTTAAGTCCAAAAGGACTAAGGTTAACGACTTCATTCGGCCGAAATGATGAAGTCCAAAAATATTTTTTTCCGTACATTTTGCACACCTCGAAGACCTCTCTACACTGAAAACTCCGTAAAAAAAAAAGGTTTTCTGTGCTTAAATCATGTTCACAATTTTACCAACACTCACATTGCGAAAAAAATACACTGATTTCACGAGGACATTTTGATTAACAATATTCTGATGCTCACCAACTCGCCTACCAAGCGTGGTGGGTTCTGGCAAATTCCCCCCAAAATGGCAACACAATTGTGGAAATCAAAACCTTTGTTCAGCCGTGGAAGTTCTTTGGCTGATATGATGATGATGATAGTGAAATTTTAAATTTAGACATACATTAAAAAAACGGTTTCAATTTTGTCTGTGCGAATTTGAACACAGTAGCTCTCGTAATAGATATTGGATTAAGTATTTTTTTTATTTTATATCCTTCTGTTTTTGATAGTATAGAACCTTATTAACATTCACTACAGTAATCTTTTTTTCTATCTATGAACTATAATTGAGAGAAAGAGCGTTGGAAGAGTGCATTTTTTTATCATAAGGACATAGACGTTTATCTTCACCCCCAACGGCTACTTAGTACTTATTGCTACCACCAGACATTTGGCTTTCAACATGGTTGCTCGCTCATTTCGAGGCCCCATCTTGAACACGACTTTAAACAATAAATACCTTACTTTAACACCGTCTTTTTGAACTGTGATCACAGCAAGACAGTGTCGCCCCCTATGCAGGAAATATTGTTCACGGACGAAGCATTTGACGATACACAGTATTATAATAGAACACGTGAAAAACATCAAAATCTACGTAGAAAAATTCTTTCTGTGGTGCTTAACACGCTATGTTTAGACAACAATTAGCGTCGAGTATGAATTAGAGGTTAAATGACACAGACTAACATTCACATCACAATAAGTTCCCGTTTTAGGCGTTTAATATTGCTTGTATTTAGGAATCTCTCTTTAATATTAATATAGGATCCTACAAAAATACTGAACTTCATTTCAAGGACACAATGACTAAGTTATAGGGCAGAACAGTAAGTTAAGGTGCAACTGGGGTGGCCCTTGGGTCACCTACGTGTGTACGAACGTGTAAATATTAATTTCTAAAAATTTCTTTAAAAATTTTTTTACATTTTTTACCATCCGATTTCTGGAATCATGATTAGTAAAATAGTAAAATAAAATGGAAAATGACAACTTTTTTTTATTGAACACGATCCTTATAACCCACTGATTGTTACATTGAAATAAAATTCACTATTTTTTTGGATAATATATAATTAACCTATCCTCTGTACGGTCAAATGATTCGCCCCGAATGTACGCACGACTACAATATAATTACGAAGCTATAATGTCCAGTATAAGCTGATCTCGCATTGTATAGGCTTTCTGTTAAATGAGAGATCAGCTTATACTGGAAACGTATAGCTTGATATTTAGTCGTGTGTACCACACTTAGAACACGACCATACACGTAACAACTAATCTAGTATTTGTGCGTATCGACCTAACATTATACATATTTCACTAACACTAAGGGTACTTCAATAATACATACACCAATTACAATATATACTAAAGTTATATAAATATATTTATTTTATATACTTATTGCTGAATCTGTTAAACAGATTAAACGAAGAGCTCGATACATCTCACTTACATTACTTAATTGTACTCCAAGGTTGAATGAAATTACCAAATCTTTTAATATAAATGTTGCTTTGGTTGGTATAATATACACAAATATGGCATTTTTACAACACATTTGGAATTTTGTTTTATCTACAAGGTGATTCGTATTTAAATAGGTGACTTGTGGGCCAGTCTAAGAGCTAAGTAGAAACTGCTTCTTAAAAAGATTTACTCGTCTGTAGCATGTGATTTAATAATGAAAAAATCTGAATCTTGTACAGTCGAATATCCACATTATCGTCATAAATGATATATAAGACTATAAGTAAATACTTATAGTATAGTAATAGCACACCCAAGGTACTTTTTTAAAACGGTCTCCCACACTAATATTTCTTCCTCGTGGTGGGTACAGACATGAATCTCACATGCACCAACAGACCTGAAACAACTATCTGTATCATACAAATATTTGTTCCGTGCGGGGATGGAAAGAAAATTAGCAGTAAGCCAATTTTGCTTAGCCACTGCGCAAACCGTGCCGTATTATATATAATAACAATGATTTAGTATAACACGGGCGACTTGTGATAAGGATGGTATGCCATTCATCCAATATATTTGTCCAACGTACATTTGATCAAAGAAATTGGTGGACATAATCATTTTTTTATTTTTGTTTTTATTTGATCCATAAATTTGATATTCAATATTTTCAATCAATCACAACTGAAAGGGTATGAAAGTAATATTTAATGACTATGAAAGCGACATTTAATGATTATGAAAGCAACCAATCTATACATATATAATTACTTGACCTGGCTAACTGATTCATCAATGCAGAGCCTAAACCGCTGGGGCTACAAACTTGAAATTTTGGCAGTTGATGCCTTTAATAACGTAGGCATCCACTGAGGAAGAAATTTTAGTAATTCCACCTCTGAGGTGGTAAAATAGAGTTGAAGGGTTGTATGAAACGCCGTCATTTATAAGTTAGAACTATGAAAATTGACATTTGGCTATTTGGTTCAAAACAAAGAAATGCGTGTTTCAGTGTTTTTATAAATTGTACCCTTAAGGGGGTAAAAGTGTGGGTGATAGTTATTATGAAGTATCTGTTATTTCTGTAACGCGGGCGAAATTGCGGGCGAAACCGCGGACGACAGCTAGTGTCTTTATAATGCAAGGCACAGAGATTATAAAAATAAAATATTGGGTAGAATCGAAAATGGCACTTATTAAACATCTTGGATGTGTCATGATGCAGTCGTCAAAGAACTTTGACTAAATCTTGGACGAAGAAATGAGCGAATGGCAGTGGAAATTCATCATGAACTTCCTTCGCCCCGGGGAAGCGTACGGACACTACCGGCTAAAATCACTGGAGCGGTCATCTTTGGCACCTAAAGGAGGCTCCAGGTCCTCGTATGATCACACTAGAGCGGCAGCGCGTCGCCATACACATGCAACATCTCCAACCAAGACCTTTAGAACAAAGCTAAGACAAGACTAGCGAATCATGTGGTCGTTTGAGAACTTTAATCAATCTAGTACTCTCACTACAGGACGACACAAAAAAGGCGCGTCGTCGATCTTCGTTCGCGCAGACACGAAAACATGATAGACGAAAAAACCCGAAACATTAAATAAATTTATAATCAACCTTATGCAACGCATTTAAGGTGTAAAAATCAAAGGCGGTGCCGTCTTTTTACAAGCTTTTAAGTTGCCTTATAAGTATGCGTCGAATCCAGCAACGGAATTTTGAGGTAACATTTTGCATACACGCTCAGTTTGGATGACAATGCATGGTTAGCTATGTGACGTCATTCTAAATCCAATATGACGGACTTCCAAAGAAGGCTTTACTTATTTTTTATGCATCCCCATGATATGGGTATCACAAAGAATACATTAACAAAAACTTGTTTTTAATAAATTGTTCTATTTCACTAATACGTTTCTCTATTGCGTTCTGCGTTTTAGAACTTTTGGCGCGCAGAGGTTGGTTGGTTGATTTTCCCGCGTATTTGAATGTGTCAACTGCGTAGGATGTCCCGGTGGGTCATATTAAGTATTTTATAGACTTCATTTCTAGTTAGCTATCAGACGTTACCTATCTACATAACTACGTAATATAAGCTAAACATTCAAACTCTTTGTTAAAACATTCACTATAGTCAATGGCTCAAACTATTGTAATTGAAAACAAGTTCTACATTTACTTATTGCTTTCAAGGGTTGTTATTCGGAAGACATATGGTCTATACTATTTGGTACTGGAGTCAAAACTATATACAAATATATTACTTATATTAACTCTTGTATAAATGAAGTATCTTGTGTGAAATCTCTTTGTGTATATAGAAGGAGTTTTTGAAAATTACTTATTAGAAATGGCACTAGATAACAAGCTAAATTATATGAAACATATTACCTTGAAAGTGACTTTAAATCAAAGGAAGGTGGGTAAATATAGCCTTAATTCGCTTAAGATAATCGTGAAAATTATGTATTTATTTTAGCAATTGTTTCGTGTCTAACCGAAGTTCAATGTTAAACTTAACATTTATATTAAGTTACCAGCGATGACATGACAAAGAGACGTGGTCACTCACTATTGACTTTATAAGCTCAAGATCTCTCAGCGAGCTAAGGAGAGAGCTATGCTTGCTATTTCTCTAAGAGATCGAATCAGAATTGAGGTGATCCGTAGAAGAACTAAAGAAAGTTGCCGACATAGGTGAATTGTGCTAGCTATGTGCTGAAAGGATTAGTAAACTGAAGTGGCAATGGGCAGGGCACATTGCTCGTAGAACTGATGGCCGTTGGGGCAAAAAGGATCTCGAGTGACCGCGCACCGGAAAACGCAGCGTGGGACCTCCAACGAGGTGGACAAACGACCTGATGAAGGCCGCTGGGAGTCGTTGGATGCGGGCGGCTTGTAACCGCTCCTTGTGGAAATCTGTGGGAGAGGCCTTTGTTCAGCAGTGGACGTCCTTTGGCTGATATTATGATATACAAAGGAAACCGAGTAGTCGTCACGAATAGGTCTAACCCATCTCATGGGTGTCGTAGAAGGCGATATAGGAAGATTGGAACCCGGTGCGTACCACAAGCACTCTGGGTTAGCCGCAGGTGGATGGGAAACCTCCAACACAAGCATACCCAAAGTTGGTTGGTGGCAGGCAGGCGGCCGACTGTAAAATCTTTTTCCAAAACCTTTGCGATATGGCTAACATATTGCGCCGTTAGGGCACGAAGAAGACAAGATATATAAAGGAAATATTACAGCAAGTTGCACAACAACCTGTCAAACACACAATGTTTGTAAATTTTTTGATCAATTAACCAAAATTAATAACAGTTTAATGACAAATATTTGAATTCTCTCTCGTAGACTAGTGAAAGCCTAGTGGTTGAACTCTTGCCTCCCTTACACGAGTTCGATCTTAGCCCACATCTCTGTCTTTTTGGATTCATGTGCGGATCAGAATTTCATTATCACTTGCGTTAATGGTGAAGGAAAACATCGTGAGGAAACCTGCATACCTTAGAGTGTTCCAAAATGTTCTCAGTGGTGTGTGTAGTCCACCAATCCAGTGCGAAGGGCGGGTTAATGCCTAACCTTTCTCATCGTGACACAAGGGCCATGCCCAGCAGTGAGACAGTAATGGGCTGATTATATATGTTAATTCTCCTATTCGGGCAAAACAGAGATACGGTACCTCTAGTACGAGTTTCTTATTACAGTCAAAACGTAATAGTAAACTAACTACACGTTTACCACGTCCGGCGCCGCGATTGGCCCGCTCCATACTCATCAACAAATCGGAGCGCCGAACGCGCTAAACGTGTAGTTTAGTATAACGTTTCGATTGTGATAAGAAACTTGTACTAGGGGTACTGTAATGTATACGGCGCCACATTTTTTAACTGAGTCACAAAAATTTCGAAACGTCATCGAGAATTGCAATAACCCCGTGTATATGACGGGTTGTTAATGTAATATGCTATATATTTTTTAATTGGTAGCACGGCTGGCGCAGCGGCTAATCGACTGGTCCGCTGCGCTGCGTGTCGCGGGTTCGATCCCCGCAAGCAAAAAAAATTGTATGATCTACAAACATTGGTTAAGTTGTTTCGGGTTTGGGTGTTTGTGCATGTGAGATGTATGTCTGTAAACTGTACTCACGTCACAGGAATCCTAATGTGCAGCAACGTAAAAAATAAACTTAAAAACAACTTTTACCTAATATATCAAGTTAAATACATGAACTTCAATAATATAAAAATTATTGCTTTAATTAAGACATATTTCTATGGTTATCTTAGGCGAAATATGGCAGATCTTTACCCACCTCCTTTAAGTACACATGTTGAACACCATACAACGGCGAACGTACACAATGATTTAAACTCAACTGTGTTGGTAAACAGTTTCAATAAAGGATATATAAAGCTATTACTAAAGAAAATATAGTCGGCAAACACTATCGTACGTTTTTTAGGTAACAACCTCAGTCATAAATAAAGTTAATCATAACAATAGTAACATATTTAGGCCTAATTTCCTTTATATATTACCTACTATATAATGGATCCTAAAGAAATTACTAATATATCCAATTTATCTAATTAGGAATTGTTTAAGAGGTAGAAGACCAAGGTATCTTTGATGAAGTAGCATAGTATGGCAAGGTAAATTAAATGCATTAACTAAAGCATTGTAATATGGCAACAATTAATGTTCTATGGCTTTTTTTCGAAGAATACATAATCTATACAATTAAATAAAATTGACATAAATAAATGTCAAAATAACAGTTTTTTACTGAATGCATATGAAAGTACATACAATACCTATAACATAGAAACAATTTTTATTTTTTTGTCTGTCTGTCGGTCTGTCTGTCTGTTTGTTCCCGCTAATCGCCGAAACGACTGTATCGATTTCGACGGGATTTGCACTGACAGATAACTGATGAAGAATTTAGGCTAGTTTTATTTCAGAAAAATAATTATGGTTCCGCGTAAAAAAACTACAACCCATGAAATCCAATATATATACTCTATGTCAAGTGTCTCTAGTACTCTAAATTACTTATAAAATATCCATTTTTATTTTATTAAACGGCGGGTGAAACCGCTTGTCCCAGCTATTTGAAATATAAAACGGGCAAGTGAAAAAGCCGACATCTAGACATTACGTTTGGCTTATCATTGACATGATTAAAACATGTACCTACTACCTTTTGCTGCTTTTATGCAGCACGGTAGTACCTTACATGTTTATTCCATTTTCTAATATGTTTATGATAAGATATATGTTCACTTTTATTCTTGACTCTTCTTATGAGTCTATCAGGACCTGTGTGAAATAAAAACCTTCATTTGATTCGATATATGCACATCAGTAACTGTGTTTTTCACAAATGGTTTAATGAACAGTATTTGAGTTGGTTAGGTGAATAAATTCTCAAAGCTAAAATAATCTCTAAAGCATCGCCTAAGGTTTGACTGAATCACCGACATAAAGTAACCTGCAAGACCAAACTAATTTTGAAATGATACCAGAACCCCTAGTACGAGTTTTTTTTGTTTCACAATCAAAACTTAATAGTAAACTACGCGTTTACCACGTTCGGAGCTGCGCTTGGCCTACTCCGAACTGGGCAACCAATCGGAGCGCCGAACACGATAACCGTGTAGTTTACTATTAGGTTTCGATTGTGAAAAGAAACTCGTACTAGAGATACAGAAAGTACACTTCAAAAACCAGCAAACTATGGCTGCAAATATTACACGTTTAATCCTCATCTTGCTAACTTCAACTTTGCACAATATCTTATTTGAGTACCCCAATTAAGCGAAACTTGTTTTCGACTCTAGAGCATAGACTTTCCACTCGAAATGAACTTTTTTTTTTAATAAACATATGAACTTAGTTTATGACGAAAATCCTGTTCACTGGTTTTATCGGCGCAAGTAATTAGTTATAAATAGAAGTACATTGTAACACGCTTATTTTATGATTTACCCTTATTATCTACGGCGGGTACACGTAATATACCTAAAATAATAGGAATTAATCCGTCAGCAATGTATGAATTAAGACGTTTTTAATTTCCTTGTTCTTTTTCGTAATTATAAATCATAGCATCATTTTGAGGTAGAAAAACATTTAACATTCAATTGTTTTCATAAAAGCACAGGAGTCTTATTGGGGCAATAGAACAATATTTGAGAATTCAATTGTTTTCATAAAAGCAAAGAAATCTCATTGGAACATTGTCAATGCAGTTTTTGTCCCGATATATTTAATAACGTATTAAAAGTCGCACATTTTCAAGAATGCACATGTATGAGATTAAATTAATCATAGGCGTTATAACTTTTTTACGAAGACGATAAAGTATTGCTAGTTAAAAAATAAATAGTTAAATTGTCAATAAGTTTTTTTATACTGAAATATTCTTTTCTAATTTTTTTCTGTATAATTTTGTTGTAATCAATTTCCATTATTTATCTTTATATACCAGTACATAACAAAAGTTACCTTGCTAATGGTATATTTTCGCCTCGAATCCCATCACAATATAGCTAGTAGCTATACTAAATATATTTTACACACTGTATTTGTAGATTTTCTCGATAGTTACAATGTAAACATCTTACGAACTGTGTTCAACCTGGGGTGGTTAGGGCGAGGTATGGTGTCGTCTTCTCCGACGGAAAACTAGGGCGAAGATACTGCGTAATCGGCGCCACCGTCTACGACCACCGCTCGTCGACATTCCAGTCCCCATTAACGATGCCTGAAAATTAAGTTAAATTATTAAATAGACTGCACTTGGCTGCCAAATTACCGTGCCCCGGGGTCTGTTCAGCTTTCATTGTATAAAAAAAATATTTTGATATGGGAATCTTTTAGATGTCACTATCATAAAAACATTTTATTCAAATGAAATAATTTGTTTGCAATACGAAAACGAAAATGGGCGAACATACCTGTCTCTGTCTTTCCAACCGGCGTATTTCCCTAACGAGTGCATGGAAGGCATCGTCAACAAAGTGTCGAAGAGCGGCCGATGTTTCAAAGAACGGACAGCCGAGCTGCGTCGCGAGAGCTTTGCCCTCCTCTGTTGTCACCTGTACAAACATGAGATTCCGAATACTGGCAAACAAGTGTAAGGCTAAATAAATTGAATATGTTTTGAATATATATTCTCAATACATTATGTGTTCTACTGTGCATTTGCATTGTGTCAAAACAAATAATTTGAATTTTGGAAAATGAGAAGCAATAACATGCAGCTCCGAAATGTGCTACTTTTCTTTTACTTCTCTCATTCGAAACTCTGTCCCTGTCAGACTGATTCTATAAATATTTTCTTTTTTTATTTGTGTCCTGTAGAAATTCTACATGAACTTCCTTCGCCCAGGTGATGCGCGAAGGGG
Source organism: Diloba caeruleocephala (assembly GCA_947459985.1). Lineage (NCBI taxonomy): Eukaryota > Metazoa > Arthropoda > Insecta > Lepidoptera > Noctuidae > Diloba > Diloba caeruleocephala. The sequence goes on along the minus strand of OX381621.1, from coordinate 6,387,537 downwards.
TATACCGGACTCTTACGGGCTAAAACCACTGGAGGGGTCATTATCGGCACCAAAGGTGGGCTCCAGGTCCTGCTAAGATCAAACTAGAGCCGCCCATTGGTGCCATGCCTTTAGACACATCTCGGAGGGGATGATTGTAAAGCGGTCACCCCCTCTAGCGGCGGGCAGGCGGCTGTAAAAAGGCCGCCTCCCAGTCACTTCTCGGGGAGGATTGTAAAGGACCCCCCCAAGCCTCGCTGTGCGCGGCGGCGGCACGTGACCACGTGCGTGTCACCGTCTTCCCGGGGTTCACTCGGTGTGAGCACGCAGACTCCCCAATATGTGCGTCCCGGCACCCGAGTTATAAATAATCCTGGAGGAATAATACTGCAGTTATTGAGTGATTGCAGTGTTGATTGTAGTTTGACCTATCTACTCTGTAAATTAGTAATAGTAAGTAAGTAATTTATTTTATTTTCTTACCACAATAATAAAAAAGGTGCAACTTAATACAATATTGCCTAGTTATAGTGTTATTCAAATTTACTGTGGGAGAATGGTGCCTAAGCTAGGCTGAAGCCTGTGTTTCCGGTCACCAGGCCTCCATCCTAGTAGTCCAATTTTGCTCTTTCATGATCTGTGCTAAGCAATTTTTTTTCCATTTTCTTCTTCATCGTGTATATGATTCTATCAAGTCAACAATACCGCAATACCTCAAGACGAAAGTCTTTAACCGGTATGTATTACCAGTAATGACATATGGAACAGAGACGTGGTCACTCACTATGGGCCTCATGAGAAAGCTCAAGGTCACTCAGCGGGCTATGGAGAGATACTATGCTTGGTATTTGTCTACGAAATCGGATCAAAAATGAGGATATTCGTAGAAGAACTAGTCGTCGAATAACTGAGGGCTCATCCTCAAGTTGCTCGTAGAATGGACGGCCGTTGGGGTACAAAGGTTTCCGAGTGGTGACCGCGAACCAGAAAACGCAGCGTGGAACGACCTCCAACGAGGTGGGCATACGACCTGGTGAAGATCGCTGGGAGTCGTTGAATGCGGGCGGTATGGAGCCGCTCCTTGTGAAAATTTATGGAGAGGGCCTTTGTTCAGCAGTGGACGTCATTTGGCTGATATGAACTTGATGAGTCAAAATAATTCCATAATAACTAAATATCCATACACAACAACTCACTTGTCTAAACCTCGGCGCCAGATCCAGCTTGTTTCCAACTAAGACAAGTGGCAGCCGCTCAGAGGGTCTGGCCTGGGCCAGCAGCCGCCTGTACTCAGCAGCAGCTCGGAACGACCGTCGGTCAGTCACCGAATAACAAAGCACAAACCCCTCCCCACACCGCATGTATTGTTCCCTCATTGCTGTGAACTCCACCTGTTTAGAAATGAATTGAAAGTTAATTACAGTTATTTATTGTAGTACAAGTAGGGCGGTCAGTATCGAACTTCAGTATTTTCGTTCTCGCTGACGATTGGTGTCCTACACGACCGACATCAGCGTAGGAGGAATTCAGGCCTAAGTAAAGAGGAACCATATAATAGCATAATACAAAATACTGTTCCTCTTCGGATATGAAGAGGAACAGTATTTTGTATTTTCAGTCTCACATTTTGCCGCGATTTGATGTGGACGCGTGCCTTCATTTATTTTTTGTTAATCAGTTAATGCGGTTGGCGCTAGTGTAATTTTAATCGACATGTCTCAACAACTTGTGGCAAGGTACTGGCGTTCCTGCAGAAACGAGACGTGATGGACGAGGTGTCCGCAGTCCAGATCTGCTCAACGAACTTCAATGAGGATGACATCGCCGCTATCAAGTAACTCTTGTACAGAGTACTGAACATGACTGACCAGTTAGTGTCCCGCCGGCGTGACGGGACTAAGAAAAGCGTACAAGATATTGTCACGCTGCTGAAAAAGACCGACCCGGTCGATGTACCGACGATTGTTGCGAAGGACTTGCATAAGCTTCCCATACCTCCGTTTTCCCGTCACCCTCGACCATGTCGGCGTAACGAGTCTTCTGAAAGACATCGTTTTGCTGAGGTCAAGCTCAAGCGGATCAAGCGGATGTGCAGAACTTAGGTGCATCCCAAAACACCGTCACCGATTTGCTCAACGAAATGATCGAGTTGTGTAGAACGGTAGGTGGCGAGTTTCGCGCATCTCCACCTCCGTTCTCGCCTCTGTGGCTCTGCACTGCCCTGCCAAACAGGGAGAACTCGCCAGCATTGCTGTGGGCACCAAGACGCCCATCATGCCTGATGCACCGACCGACCGCCGACCGCAGCAGGCTGATGAAGATGGTTTTGTGAAGCACCGTCAGCGAACCAATAAATACCGCTGCGGAACAACTCCTACGGAGTCCAAAATAACAATACGTGCCGCGAATCCGAATGCTCCGGTGTAAATGTCTACCTCTAAGGCGGAGGACATCGTGGAGTACGTGCGTCAAAGAACCAAGTACAAGCCCAGAGTACAGCTGCTGGAGTAGCGCCGCAACGTCAACAAGGCGTTTGTGGTGCGAGTACCAACTTATTTCTGAACCTCATCATGATAAAGGACTTTGTCCTCAAGGCGCGGTCTTCTGTCGCTTACGTGGACATGTTTCTGTAGATCATACAGTGACATACTGCGAAGTGAAGTTTTTACTAACATAGACATAAGTTTCTTTATACCAACATAATCTGTATTATTATAATTTAAATATGTTATTTTGTAAGTCATGGCTTGTAAAGTAGAAAGTAAAATGTAGATAATACAAGATATACAACATCAACCAGGTACTGAGCATATTGATTAAAAATATCAATAACATTTCAATGTTTGTCAATTACACATCTCTTCACTCACAGAATCATACCTTTGTAAAATAAAATGCTTTTGCAGACATAGTGGTATGTTGACTCATGTATGTGTCACAGCCAATGACCGATTAGCATTCAATGCATAAACTCTGACTATTCATGAGCGCCAGTAAATTGTTTCATATGATTAAAAATATGTTTTATCTTTAGCTTTTATCTCAGTGAACTGTTACAGCTCTTCACTCCGAATAATTACCGCCGTAACAGGAGACACAAACTATTCTCAGTTCCCTCATGCCGAACTGTCGCGCGTGCTCAGTCCCCTATTCCGCGAACCCTCACTGCCCTCAATGCTCTCCTAGACGCAAAACCTGATTGTGATGTGTTTGCGGATGAATGGAAAGTGATTTTGTCAGAGTGTTTGGAGTACTGTGAGAAGAATGTGTGAATGTGTGTGTAGCTTTAATGTATATTATATGTCCGATATTATATTATGTAATTCAGTATTTTTCTGTTCACTAAACCTTATTTATTTTTTATTATCGCGCCTATATTTATTTATTTTTTGACATCACTTTATAATAATATGCAATCTACTATGTATAATTGTATTTCATTGCTGTTATTGTACATACTTAGAAATTAATTATTGTAATTGGCCACGGCCGTGTAATTAATTGTATTTGAATAAATTGTATTTGAATAAATCTCATCTTTAATTAAGACTGCAGATTAAGCCGTTTGAGAGGTTAATATTTTTTATTGGTGTGTATGAAGTATGGTTTGCCAACAGTTTTTGAACAGATGGTGCCCGATGGCCCTTCTACCCTTTAGTTCTGTGGTATTTCCCTGTTTTCTCCTTAAGAAGAGGACTTTTTTTTTTTCATTTTTTCACCTACTGTATTGGAAAACATTGTTCTAGGTCTGTATGTTTTTCTTTTTCTGAATTTTCAATTTTCATTGAAACTTTGCATATTGAACAAAAATTTTAGTCTGTAAAACTAGGCAATTCTATAGTTTTTTTTTGTCCCTATAGAAAGCAAATAGTTGAATATAGCTAAATCTAGGGGCTTACTAGTAGTGAATATCAGTTTTTTTTTAATGCTACTTACACAATCCAGAGAGTAAATTGGGGAATATGTTTGTATGTACAAAACATTGCTCATGTTTCCTCTTAAGTATGATACTGACCTACTCACTAGGAAGATAGATGTGCTTCACAAAACAAATCATTAGCCACAGCATATTGTTGTTTTGTTACATAAATAGACAAATAGATTATTAGTGGTGAATCTCTGCACAACACACCATGTTTACAAAGTAGAGCTGCTGTTCACACTGAGGTGTGGTTTTTGCTACAAGAAAATATCTCATTCTGATTTATAATAACTTAAATGACAAACCTGTCCTGCTGTGTCTAGTATATCCAACAATGCAGGCTCCCCATCTATTACAGCTTGCTGTTGGTATGAGTCCTCTGAAAGTAAAATATAGAAGTTGCACTACAGAATAAATTCCAGTATGTAATATCCATACATTTTTATCGCTTGTGACTCATGATTTCTCAAAAACTCATTACCTCAAGTCAGCGCTGGAGACTCACTATTTAACTCGTCATCGTTTCATCTCCATAAAATCCACTGCTGGAGCCTTCCTCAAACATTGCCACAACGACTGGTTCAGGTGTGCTGTGTGCTCATTGGGAGGCTTGCCATGATCGGCAGACGGGTTGGCAATTGCAGTTGAGTTGATAATGCACTCGTAAGATGCTGGTGCCCACCGTCCCCATAGTCACCTTTTAAGACACCCATGGGATGAGATGGGTTGCTGCTATTTGCAGCCGGCTACACATGGCAATTCTACACACTTCTTAACGTACGTATATTATTAACAAATATATCAATATTTGTTTAACTTTCATTTTCATTTCATTCAATGAAAATGATTATTGATGTGTGATGCTGCATACAATATAAAATTATATTACATCACAAATAAATGTTTATTTAAATTAAAATAAGTTTAACATAACCACATGTTCTATAATAATTGATAATGTTAACTGGTAACAATTCTGTACCACTACTTTATTAGACCTAAACAAATACTTGGTGACATGACAAGCACTAAACTGAACCCATATGGTACAATTATGAGCACCACAGGCATGTATTGCTCTCACCAAATTAATATAAGCTACTTGTTCGGAGAAGTAAACAATAGTTCGAATGTGTTAATTCCATCACTACCTATTGTAGGGTCATGGTAGTCCAAGAAGCTGTGACTGACAAACTGCAGCGTGACCGCCGACTTGCCGACGCCACCGTCGCCCAGCACCACGATCTTGTAGACACGGAGGCCGCGCGACGTGCCCGCAGCCTCGCCCGCCATACCGCCGCATGCCTGCGCCTCCGAGCCGCGCCCGCCACCTTCACACCGCAACCACCGCCATGGCCCGCCGCACACACCGCCACCGAACACTAAAACCACCTTGCTGAATTGTATCACACCACAACACTTAGCAATAAACTTTCATTTAACAATGCACATTTTGGTTTATATACAAATAATTTTTCATAAATTCTTCAACAAAAAATCGACAGCTGATTGAAAACGATTGACATTTTGATTTTGTTTTAGTAGGTTGTAGTACTGGGCGTTTTGTTCAGAAACGCTTTAGTAAAACACTTTTTAGACGAAAAACGAACGGACGGTTTCTCGGCTAACTGACATTACGTTCCAAAACGAACGAGATTTCTAACCTGAATACTGACATACTGCAAACTTCGTTCTCTCAAAAATCGTTCCATTCGCCGTTTCTTCACAAACGTTCGGTTGGTACAACTACTTTGTACGTTTTTGGAACGAAGCATCTAATTAAATACCTTACGACGATTGTAATAAGAACTATTATCGTGTGAAGAACAACCAGTTGTTTTTAACCGCCAAGTAACTACTTTTAGTTACAACGCTAAAATGAATCTTATTTGTATGGATACAAACTACAAATTTGGTGGTAGAAAAACATGATGGAGAAAAACTGTTTCTTTTTGGCTCTCGTTTCAAGGACGGCTAGTCGGACGTTCGTTTTTGTTTGAAATTTGATTCTTGCATATATTGTATAGTGTTGGTTGACGTCATACGTAAATAGTTCCCGCGTTTTTACAAGTCTAGAAAAAGTATGACAAATGGTTAATAAATTTATTATTTTCGTATTAATGAATGCAATTTGTATATTAAATTATATTAATTAATAATAAAATATACCGGTATCCATTAATTGATGAATTCATTTTTCAGTAGAACATTTTCGTAGTCTAATTACGCGGAAGCACGGAAGAGTAATATAGGTATATTAATATTATAGATAGGGGGGAATGGGAGGGGGAGGCCGTTTTTCAGCAGTGGCCGTACTGTGGCGGATATGATGATACATAGGTCATGGTCATGAAAAAACAGTTTTTTTAAAATCTGTTTTTGGAAACTCTTTTTTGAGAAAATAAAACTGTTTCGTTTCATTTTCCGAAAAATCTGAAACGACCCAGTACTAGTAGGTTGGCCCAATGTACATTTGTAGTTTTTGGGTTGGCCAAATTGGGTAGCGTTTAGTAATTTAACTAAACTATTTCTGTTGTTATACATAACCGTTATAAAAGGGCTGCAAAACTAAGAGCTGCTTTTTACAACTTACAATAACTTCCGTGAACGCAATTTGCAATTTCAGTTTCAATTTTATTATAGTAATTAATAATATCTCCAATTTACATGGCCCCATCGCAGGTTGGGTTGGCCCAATAGAAGCAAAGTGAGTCATACAAAACATTTTTTTCTTTTTCAATGCTGCTAGTCCATTAGTATATACAAATTCAGATTCAGTACTCAAAGGTAAATATTTGTCCCGATCTATATAGAAAATAAGAACCGAAATAAGATTAAAAAAAACGAAAAATTTAATAAAGTACAAATAACAAGTAAATTAAATCACATTATTATATATATTGTTCTTTTTAATAAATATTACTATTAATTTAATTGAAGATGATTTGCCAAGGGAAAAAGGAATGGAATACAGCCCCGGAGGATGCAGATTTACATACAAATTTGGGACGATACCGTCCCATACTGGACTTGACCTATTGGGTACCTGTCTCCGAAAAAATTGGAAGGGCGAATATCATACAAGGGGACGACGCGATTGGGACTGAAGAAAAACAAGTGCTCTAGAGTACCCTCTGCCATGCCACATTCACAGAGAGATTTAGAACGGATGCGGAGTCTGGCAAAAAATACAGAGGAGCAAACATATCCTAAACGCAGACGAATAATATTCTATTCTACTGTGTGGTTCTCACGGGCTCAGCATCAGCCGAACCGCACTTCGACCCTGTTGGGTCCATTGTCTTACCCAAAGCCCTGCACTACTCCTCCGCTGGCAAATAAAGAAGTCCCTGTACTTCGAAGTCATACCTACCTGGAACCACGCAAAATAATCAAGCAATGGATGAATGGGAGGAACTATTCCTAGACATTTTACCCTACGTCTTCCCAGAGCGTCACAGCTGCACAAAATCTGCAGCAATGACTCTTGATTGTCCATACAGAATTGCCAGATCTAGTTATAGAGCCGCGGTGGCAAAATCGAAGGGGAATCTGTTACACAAGGTAGTGCAAACACTAGATAGGGAGGGTCCGTGGTCTCCTCTGTACCACGAGTTTAAAGCCAATAGATCAGTCGATCTTGCTTATATCCAAAATATTAAAATTAATAACATGCATACCACTGGTATTGAGGAGACCACGGAGGCTCTTCTCAATACTCTTATACCTGATGATCTACCTGGAAATGATAACGAGTATCATCAACAGATCAGATCATGGGCTGCTGAACCGCCGGAATCCCCAGCGTCTGACCTACCATCCACTGACGAATTCATAAACGTTGTCAATAAACTACCACTTAATAAAGCATCTGGAGAAGACAAAATATCGAATAGAATGATTAAAGAAGCTTGTAAAATATCGGGTGAATCTATACTGACCGTTTTTAATCGCTGCATTGCTGAAGGCATTTTCCCTCGTATATGGCGTTCCGGTTTTATACGCATAATACCAAAAAGTGGTGACAACCCCCCGGATGATCCTAAATCATACCGGCCTATAACTTTACTACCATCTTTAGGGAAACTTCTCGAGCGCCTTATAGTTCCACGTTTGCTGCCAGATGGACCGAAATTTCATAATAACCAATTCGGCTTCACAATAGGAAAATCTACTATTGACGCGGCAATCTCTGTCAGGAAAGTAGTAAATTCATCTGAACATAAGTACGTGATAGGCATCTTCCTTGATATCTCTGGTGCCTTCGACAACGCGTGGTGGCCAATGCTACTACTTAAAATGAAAGCCCGCGGTTGCTTCAGAAACATCTACACTCTCGTTTACTCATATTTTGCACACGGATCTGCAAAACTTAAACTTGGTCATCACGCTGTGTCAAAGGAACTCACGATGGGATGTCCTCAAGGATCCGTTATTAGTCCTTATCTATGGAACATGGGTTTCGATGATTTTCTAGCGATTCCATTACCATCCGGCTGTTCATTGACTGGTTACGCAGACGACGGCCTTCTGCTTATTCAGTCAAGTACAAGGGCGAGCCTTGAAAAGTTGGCGGATACTTGTTTACGTTTAATCTCTAGTTGGGGCGAACGAAACCGCTTAATGTTTGCACCACAAAAAAACCTTTCAACTAATTTTAAAAGGCAATCTTAAGACATCACCGAGCATTAAATTCAATAATGTTACCGTAAAAAGAAAGGAGTCCGTGTGCTACCTTGGTCTTGTATTGGAGAGAAATTTTTCATTCGTTGAACACATAAAATCTGTAGGCGAAAAAGCTAAAAGGAACTTTTATGCCCTGACAAGGATATCAACAGCTACATGGGGTCTTTCATTTAATACTTTGAAAACTATTTACAGCGCTACCTACTTAGGTTGTATTTGCTATGGTTCACCTGTGTGGGCCGATAGGGCTACTATCGGCGCGGCAAGACGTAAACTGCTCCAAAGCCAGCGCTTAGCGTTGATATTCTTGTGCAAGGCATATAGGACAGTAAGTACTGAAGCTCTGCCTGTGCTAGCAGGTGTTTTGCCAGTCGATCTTGAGATACAGCGACGTGCTGCAATGTACTACTTAACGCGAGAAAACATGGACGCGGAATTTCTGCTACAACGCGATCGTGTTAGGATCTGCAGATTGTTTAAACCACAGACTGGTGTTTGGGAGGAACTCTTGGCCGAATGGCAATGCAGGTGGGACACGTCTATTAAGGGCCGTCACCTATACCAGTACTTTCCATCCATTCGTGAGCGGCTGGCAAGTGCATGGTTGGAAGTTGATCATTGCGTGGCTCAATTTCTCACCGGTCATGGTAACTTTAAGAGTAAATTATTTAGCTTCAAGCTTGTTACCTCACCATTCTGCAAATGTTCAACACCGGACTGTGAATATGAACAGTCTGCACATCATATCCTGTGGGAGTGTATTCTTTGGCAAGATGAACGCAACATTATGTTTGACAGCATGCAAGTTACATCCGGGGTTGTTTACTATACAGACCTTGTTGCGACTAGGACGAATTTCCGTGCGTTCAAGTGTTTTTGCCATACCTACTATTGGAATCAGTCACAATAGCTCACAACATAGGACCCGTAAATAAAAAAAATTGTACCCGTGGTGCTTGGCAACTGGGCTTAACCCTGTTGTAAACTCCCATTTATTGTGCCTATTATGGCCTATCGTTTTTCTCTGTCTCCTGCTTGCTACGGAGGGAAGTGGAACGTATATTCTTTCCTACTCCTCCTTTTTCTTTTCTGATTAATTTCGGTGCGGGTTCCAAGACAGTTATTCATTTCTCTGGGACACACCGAGCTTCATTGATCGGTGTTCTTTTCGGTGGTCGCCATTGTAGATCCTGGCTTACAGGAGTTGCAGTGGTTGGGAATGTGTGGCGGGCTTGTCCCATTAAAAAAAAAAAAAAAAAAAAAAATACAGAATCTGCATGTATCCGTCCCATGACAGTTTATTTAAATTGTCTTGAGAGCTAAACCAGAAAACGAACATATTTTAAAGTTTTATTTACAAAATTATTATTTGTCAACTCAGATTGAAAGCCTCTGCTTCTATACTTTGATAAGGTGCGAGCAGGCCTTTATTTTTTTTAATTCAGTTTTTAAAAGTAATGTTCTTCTTCTTCTTGTCTTAGATAATGGCTTCTGTAGAGTATTTTCCACAATTTCGCCAATGTCATGCATAAGGCAATGTTGTACGGTGTTCAGATTAATCAATCTTTACATATTCATAAAATATTTCTCAAAATCAAAAAATCAACAAAAATATCTCGGCAACGTCCTTCATGACGTCGTACGGTTCAATAGAATACTCTGTTTACGGATTCATTTTTTATTAATGTCAAATTGTCAACTGTCATCATTATCGCCGTCAGTCAGGCTCATGTCTGGCTTCTTGTCAACAGTTTATATGTAAAGATTTATTTATATAAATACCGTACGACGTTGCCTTAAACTTGACATTGGCGAAATTGTGGAAGATAACCTACAGAAGCCATAATCTAAGAGAAGAAGAAGTCAACAGTTTAAATAAATGTACTCTGTGCTTGTCAACAAACTCCTGCTGAGCCTGGGATAGCTACTTCGTTTCGTTAAATGTTTTCATATTTTAATTATATAAAAATCCCTACCTGATAATGGCTCACATTCAATTTGTAGATGAATTAGTGCGAGAGTATCTGATATATAGAAGGTTTACATCTACGGTAAAAGCATTTGACAATGATTTGAAAGCAGATAAAGACAAAGGTTTTAGAGTGGACAAGATAGTTGAACAAATTGTACATTATATTAATACCTCAGACCTAAATGGATTAAAAGAGTATTGGTCACACCTAGACACTCTAGTATTCTCAAAATTGGAGATTCACGTTCAGCCTGGTAAGTAAAATTATATTTATTAATTCTGGAATATATTAAAAAATTATATTGTATGTGACGATACTTTTTCCAGCTGTGCGGAAACTCGAGTACAGCTTGTACAAATTATATTTAGTGACAGCAGCGCAAAGCACTGCTGGTGTACGCAATGAGCGGATTACAGACTTTCTGGCGAAAATGATGCCTGAACTACAAGGACAGAATGAGTGGAGGGACTGGTTCAGTAAGCTTTTTTATTTTAACAACAAATAGTACTTTGTGTATATCTGTGTGTATGTGGTCAGAACTAATCACAAAACTTGTATAAGATTCCTGGTAGCTTATAAAATAAGAAACCCAGAGGTTTTGCCAGAAAGTTCACCATTTCAGCTGAATAAAATCCATTTCTGGACACAGGCTGCCCTCAAAGATTACCACAATCAGCTGTCTGGGTTTGTTGTGTGCTCATTGGGGGGTTTTGCCACAATCACAGTTGAGTTGTTAATGTTCTTGAAGGACACTACTACCCATCCTCTGGCTAATCCCATTATTATTAGTGTTAGAAAGTTAGTTGAAATGTTGTTCAATAGAATGTTTTATTACCTGACGACAGTAAAGCCAAAAGGAGGGTTATGATTTTAGTGTCTATGAATGTTTGTTCATATGTTTCCCCAACTTGCCTAAACTACTGATAATATCTTAACAAATTAGGTATCACTGGAAAGGTCATCCTGTTCTGCAGTTTATAGGATAGGTGGCATCACATAAAATCCAGCATGACAGTTTATAGCAGACAAACTGCTACCATAAATATGGCTATAACACCATTCCAACAACAATCTCTAGGACAAAATATTAAGTTTATAAAACTATAACTCGACAATGGAAATCCACAAAACAACCACAAAATAGTTTACTTATAGTCGACTATGAGAAAACTATTTATTAATTTGACATTGTTTTGTGAAATTTTCTTCAAACTCGGGTTTTAGTTTCTTATTACATGATGATTTCACAGCTCCTATTATTAGTGTTAACGAATATGCACAAAGCAAAACAGTAACAATTCTTGGCCTTCGACTATGTGAAATCCATTTATTAATTTAACATTCATTTATGAAAAAAAATTCAAACTCATTTTGTGCTTTTTCATAGTCAGGTTTTAGTTTTCATTACATGAACACACAGCTGCCATTATTAGCGTTAACTGGAACTGTTACTCATACTCATCCCTATCCTACCTCATATAATCATAATATAACATTAAAACTTCTGTAAATAATATGTTTTATGCAGGTTTTATTCAATGATATTCCTAATATATCAGTGTATGTAATTATATAGATGCTTTCCTCAAACACAATTATCTTAACTAGACCATAAATATGAAACTTGAACATAATTAAATAATAATAATGTAATACAGTACAAACTAGAGCAGGTGGTATAGCGTTAGTTATGGTAGTCTTAATAAAGAATTTTAAAAAAAGTAACTATTACTTACTTAATATGATGTACTAGAATAAGGCATTCCACGTAACAAATAAAAAAATTATGTTAATGTTCTTCACATTTACAAACAGGAAGGCCATACTACTGTTATGATTTCAAAAAGCCATTCCCATGGCGGATAACTCCACAGTTACATCTTCTTATAACTATACTCATACTTAATGCCCATGTTTCCAGTGCTACCTTTCATCCAGAAACCAGAAGAGAATCCTTCATTCAGCCTGTACTTCACGCGAGCATGGCAGGACAGTGTTCTAGTGTCCCTCCATAACCTACTAGCAACTGTATTCCAATGTATGCCACAGCCCACTCTTACAAGCTACGAAAGTGATGCTGCTATGGTCAAGAGGCTCCAGGATAAATTAGCTGCAGTGTCAGGCAAGGTAATGTAAACAAAACCGGCATTATTGTTATAATGACCTCTTCTCTTCACTTTTCTCCTGTATCAGCGGTGCAGCTTACAGACATCAATATCACGCAAACACCCAAACCCATAACAAATACCTGATAGCCACACCAATAGTTGGGCCATGTGGCAATCAAACATGGCAAATTCAAGTCAAATCTTAGAAAATGCGCCAACTCTGCCAACATAATTATCAGGATTTAATTATTAACAGCTCACGTGGCTTCTGCTGACTGGCTGGCGTGGCTACCTGTCTGAATGGATGTCCTAAAAGGCAGCTAATGTGTACTGTCCAAAAAACAGTTCACAGTCATATAAAATACCATATCCGTCATACTGAACAAGTTTCTAGCTAGCTACAAATAGTTACATAGGAATGTTTCCATTATTACCTAACTTGGCATTCAGATAAGTAGTCGATCAGAAAGAATATTTTATTGCTAGTTTGCGACGCCTTTTGGTGTATTTCGCGAGGCTTCTTTTCCTTCTGACTCTTCCACGTAGGATAGCTGTCGCTTTTACAAATGTTAATGTTTTCCTTAGTACGGCAACGTTGTAGAATTAATTATATATTGTTATATTTTTCTCGCTGTAGCTCGCTAGACTCGATTCCAGTTTGAGAAACGTAATGGGAATCAGAAGGGGAAAAGCCATTATTTGTTGCTCTTTTAGTCTCTTATGCCCAGTAACTTCACTAGCTACAGCACCCTAACCAAAACACAGTAATGTCTAAAGTTAAAACACTGCCTGGCGTCTAAAACTGGCACTGTGGTGGTAAACATACTTAGCCGGACTCTTGCAATAGGAGACCTGCAATCAGTTTTTTCATAATTGAACTGAAAAGAGTCAAAAGAGTTGAAGTCAAGGAATAATTATTGTAAAATAAATAAATAATGCATGTAATATGTGTGCAGACGTATCATTATTAACACGCTTTTATTAGCTTGGTATGTATCTATGAATCTATGTTATGGAACATTTGAACTCGATTTTCATCCTCTTCAAAACATCCGATTGATTTGAAACTTCGCACACTTATCAAAGGCCGGTGACAATGCAATAATTTAAATAGTTTGTCCCATTATCCTTGCCAGCATCATCAGGGTTAGCGATTTTTTCATCTTGGATACCCGGAATAATTTACAAATGCATCGACATACACAATTTCTTTCTGCATCTATTACGGATAAAATCATTTAAACGTCGAAAGGAAGATGCTTGGGTAAATAATTACCACCCGGAGTTATAGAGACTATTGACAGGTAAAATGGACATTCAGCCATGCGCAAAACAAAAAAAACGCGTTTCTGTAGTTAGCCGCACAAAACAAATTAAAATAAATAATAGTTTAAAAAAACTAAAAATACACGCTTTTGTAGATAACCAAACAATTTTTTTTCAATAATTTTAAAATAATAAAAGAGTGATTCATCATCATTCGGCCGGCCATTAATAATAATTAATTTTAATGATTTGAGACAATAAAGATTAAAGATTATAGAATTCAAACCATGAAAAATTTCCATGATTTATTGCCGAATGATATGTATACTATATATTTTTTGCAGACGCAGCCCCAGCAAACGGTAGAAAGGACGTCACCAATAGGCCACCAGTCCCGGCTGTCTCAATACTCAGAGCGCCTCAGCGGCCCCTTGCCTTTAGTAGACGACTTCTGCGCAGTCCCCTCGGAACAACTAGAGAGTGGGGTGCGTGAAGCGAAGGGCCTCCGCGGCTTACTACGACAGATGGGAGGCAGCCCTGTTATGGGTAAAAAGTCAGGGCGATCTCACAGCCAAAACTAATTTATAAGTAAAATTGTATTATAATTGTAAATAAACATTTCTAATTTTATTTTGTGAGAGTCGAATTATGTGTAATCATAAAATATTTGAATAATACTAAACCCTCCTTATTGTACTCCATTTGACAATAGAAGTAGACTCATTTTGAAAACATGAAAGAAAAGTTACAGTCTGCGGTCTCATTGCAATTTGGTGATCTTCACAGTTAATGTATACTGTTTGGCGATGTCTTCGAGACGACCATTAGCCCATCCAATGCCCGACTGGAATGCTATGGATCATACAAGGAGTAGTTGGTTTAATTCAATAGTGATAATTATACGCTTTTACAGACAAATTATAAGTTAAATAAATTCATAATTATCATTATAAATTATATTATGAACAATTTTGTATTGTATTGTTTTTTCAATTCCAAATGTCCCATGATTTCAGACTATAAACCATGGTACAATTGTAATTGTCTTTGCCTATGGGTGTAGTTAACCCGTCTAATGGATTATATCAATACACAGGGTGTCCAGTAAATAGCACGACATACTGCAAAATTTTAAGATAAGAAAATTGTACTGTGAAAATTTAAATAAAAATTGTATTTCTTGAAAACATTTTGGTTTTTAATAGAATAAAGACTTATCAATGAGTAAAGTAACTAGTCACAAATAATTTGATGTAAAAAAAAAACTAGATAAGAAATTTTTCATTACGAGATGCTTAAAAATCTGTGTCAAGGTAGAGGTATTTCGATATTTCGGAAAATGTTGTGCTACTGTAAATCCGTAAGATTTTGCTGAACATATATTGTGTTTTTTTGGTAGGTATTGACCCAAGCTCTCACCCCCTGCAGTATGTCGTGCTATTTACTGGAAACCTGTATTTAATCTTCATTCATGAAATGACGTAATGCAGATTTCGGGCAGACATTCGCTAAGCAGAGATAGGTCGTTATTTATTAGAGTCAAAAATCAAAATAGGCTAATGTATCACCATCACGAACTTGCGCCTCTGTCTATGGTTGCGCCATCGATGGCTAACTCTCGAACTTATTAGGTAACCCCATGCTTGATTAACGTAAATGAAGACCTAGACAAGATTTAGCGTTCAACTACAAAAATACGTACTTGCACAACAGATTTTTGCCGTGTGGTGCCGGCTCAGAATGCCACCACCCCATTTCATCCCGTGGGTGTCGTAAAAGTCGACTAAGGGATTAGTCGGAGGATGGGCAGCAGCGTCCTTCGAGTACATTAACTCAACTGCGATCGCCAACCCGTCTGCCAAGCGTGGCGATTATGGCAAGACCCCTCAATGAGCACCCAACACACCCATATCGGTCTATTTGGTGATCTTTGGGGGAGGCCTGTGTCCAGCAGTGGACTCCATTCGGCCGAAATGATGACAACAGATTTAAAAAAAAATGATATTTCATAATTTGTCAGAATATATATTATTTCACATGATTAATGGTCTCAGGAGTAGTGTAGTGTAGAGTAGTGAGTAGTGACTGAAGTTTGAAGGCTTTATGTGATCATTTGTTACTTTTATAAAAAAATGCACAATGTTTTAATCCTCTAAATTTATTATCATCACAATATAAAATATTTTTTCTTTATAATAATTTTATTTACTGCTTTATTTACATTTGAAAATGAATATTAATTTGTTATAAAAAATACTTTAAAACTAGATTAAGCTTATATATACATATAACTAAAAATAAACTAAATAATTAACTTGGTAAGATGTCCCCATTATTACCAGGAAAGTTTTTTAAAAGTACGCGGAGTTTGAACGTTTAGGTAATGTTCATAAAACCCAAAATGTGTCATCAAGCTCCACATGCTCCACACACCTTCACCTATATTCGACCAAATTCCTACCAGGCAAACACTATCAAGTAAAAAAAAATCTATCCTAGTTTTAAAGAGGGTTCCCCATGCCGCGAGACCTGCATTTGCCCAATGCGTAGCAAAAGCGGTCCGACTCGGGAGAACTCATTAAGTGCTCGGAAATAATAACAATTATCTTCCCTTATCGAATTCTACATGTACGAAAAAGATTGGCAACTAAAAATACGTTAACAGCTCGAATTGAAAACGATTGTATTTGTTGGTTCGACCACAACTTTAAAGTTTATTTCACCATATAGAATCGAAATTAAGCGATGGTGATATTATATTCCGACATAGCTGAAAGCTGTAAACTGAAGTGGGAAAGGGCAGGGCACATAGTTCGTAGAATTGATGGCCGTTGGGGCAAAAAGGTTCTCGAGTGGAGACCGCGCATCGGAAAACGCAACGTGGGACGACCTCCAACGAGGTGGACTGACGACCTTTTTTTTTATTGATGTCCAGTGGAAATTCTACATGGAACTTCCTTCACCCCGGGGAAGGGCGAAGGGGTATGCCGGACTCCTACCGGCTAAAACCACTGGAGCGGTCATCTTCGGCACCGAAGGGGGGCTCCAGGTCCTCGTAAGATCACACTAGAGCCGGACTGACGACCTGGTAAAGGTCGCTGGAAGTCGTTGGATGATGTAACCGCTTGTTATGGAAATCTACGGGGGAGGCCTCTGTTTAGTAGTGGGCGTCCTGGGGCTGATATGAAAATAATGGTATTAGGGGAGCGGCCAGGCTTCTTTTCAGTACAGATGTGCAATCACATCTCTACTGAAAAGTAAAAAAGTACTTACATGATTTAAAGTGGATGATGGGACGCTAGGACGTAGAGTTTGTCAATGATCTTTTATGCCTGAAAGCGAAATTCCACTCAATCGGCCTGGACCTTAATCTCTCCAAATGTGAAATTTATTTACCTGACTATACAGACTACCAAAATTTTATGAAGTATAGCCCCAAATATCAATATTATCAAAAAAATACTCTGTACTTCCTAGGGTCCTCAATTCTAGAAGAATCCTTTCCATCTTACATAGACAAGAAAAAACAAAACATCAACGACATTTCCAAAAGCCTTTAAAGATATTTTACATTCGGCTTTTACTTTAATTAGGTAAGGTAGTAGGTTTTTTTTACTTCCGTTAACAAGGTATTCCTGTTAACGGAATTGAAGGCGTTTTTCTGTCAACCTTAACAACGAATGATGATGAATGTGGACAGGGCATGAACGGCAGCCTCACAGCCTCCTTGTGAACCAAAACCAAGTTGGTGCGGCTAAAATTTGCTGCAAAGCGCTTCAATGTAAACGTCTTCAAAATGAATGACCGCTTGAACACGTCAGATTTTTTAAATGCTGTGGTGTCCTAACGTCGAGACCACCGACCAAGCCGCTTTTAAAGGAACTATGGCTGCGACCAATTGCCGGGCTGAAATTACAAGGGTATTTGAGAAGTCATCCGCTGGGGCGGGGTGTTTATTTTGTGGACAGTACTAATAAATCAACCAGGAAAATTTTAGCATCCACACTGGTTGATTTTGGGATACCGTGCATGACTGATGCTGTAAACGCTTGGAAAACAGCTTCCCCGAATACCGTTTTGCCCCTAAATCTTTGTATCCAGAGAAAATGGAACAAGCCGTTCTTTTTTATTATTATATCTGCTCCATAGACTCGGTCAGGGCCGCGTCTCCGGCTTACCTTTATTGCTCTCGGTTGGAGTGGGACTCCATGAGTGCCCGCAAGATTTTCAACTCTGGCTTGCCTTGATTGGCCGATCAGAGGTGGGCCGCCAGAGCTATATGGTCGGGGGTGGAAGTGTCTACTGGCGTAATAACGGGGAAACCCGCTCCGACTTTTCGAGATGCGCGATGGTGAAACCGGTGCCGCACCTCTCTACACCCCTAGCCGCTCACAACGGCTCGCTGCATGCCTACGTTTAGGTGCTCCTTGTGTTGCTCCTCATCAGTGTCAATGCGGTGAAGCTATCGACCGCCTCGGACACCATGGCTTGTCTTGCATTAAAAGTGCAGGTCGCATAGCACGGCATGCCAATATTAACGACATTATTCGTCGTGCTTTTGTCACTGCCGGCGTGCCAGCTGTTTTGGAACCCAATGGCTTGGCACGTAACGATGGTAAAAGACCGGACGGTATGTCGTTACTGCCATGGAAGACGGGTAGGCCTCTGGTGTGGGATGCAACTTGTGTCGACACCCTTGCTCCATCCCATCTTCCAAGCACGGCAGGCTGTGCTGGCGCTACCGCTTCTGCAGCAGAAGCCCTCAAACGGCGCAAATACCCTTACTGGCAATTATTGTTTTGAGCCGTTTGCCGTCGAAACGCTTGGGTCATGGGGTCCGAATGCACGTCAGCTTTTCAAAGATATAGCTAGACGGTTGGTCGACACTTCGCGTGATCAGAGGGCTGGCCTTTTCTTTGGCCAAAGAATAAGCATCGCCATTCAACGTGGCAATGCTGCCAGCCTTCTAGGAACATTATCAGCTGACAGCGATGAGGAGGTATACTTTGACGCCTAAGTACATATTATACTTTTATATATATAGTATATACATAGTTTTTTTTTTATGTTTAGTGTAAACACTGTCAATTGTATAATGTCATTTCAAATTTCAAGTGCGCAAAAGTAACAACCAAATTTTTGTTGAACAAATGGTTTAATAATATATCAAAATGTCGCATGCTTTTTACGCCGATGCTGCCGCGAGGTCTGACCGTCGCAACAGATTATGGTACCAAACAAACTTGGTAAAGGTATTGCAGGCGGCCAAAGAGAAGCAAGTGAGGGAGATCGATGCCTCTATTGTGCTCGCCGAAGAACTTATGCGGGTATGGTTTGACTAATAGGCCTCTACAATTACTTATGAGTCAACCA
Organism: Diloba caeruleocephala; assembly: GCA_947459985.1. Lineage (NCBI taxonomy): Eukaryota > Metazoa > Arthropoda > Insecta > Lepidoptera > Noctuidae > Diloba > Diloba caeruleocephala. Next base: position 6,368,230 of record OX381621.1, on the reverse strand, counting down.
GCGTCTTTCTTTACCTACGTATCGTCTCACACACACCTACTGACTCACAAAGCTTTGCGAATGGCGCGTACCGCGTTCGCCCTCATCAGACAGGGTACGAGCAGGCGAATGCTGATAGAGGGCTAAATGGTTCGTGATCACCAGTGATCAGGCAATTATAATGATGACCAAAGCTTTTCGTATTACCTACGTCACTTTTTTACTAATTGGTCTATCTTTGTCGGGTATGTAGGGCATGCTACATTATTATAGGACAGATCTTGCCTCCATGAATGCCAGTTTCCCAACAGTACCTATTATTTAATATGATCACTTTCAAGTTTTAGGCAGCTGAAGCGCGCTATAGAGCTATGATCTAAGTACCCATCCAACCAAGAATGTACCACCGAATTTACAGGTTCAACTTTCACCCAAACGCTATACGCTGCCGATATATGTGCTGCATATCAGTTTCGCCCGAAAACGGAGGTAGTTCATAATTTTATCACCAATAAGAACTTGCCTTCGCTTAGGTGCAGTCAGTTCGGCGAACAATTCGCCTCCCGTTTAGAAAAATATAGCATTTCCGCCCGCTATTCAATAAAACACTCTAAAATCTTTGTCCAGAGTTAGTAAAACTTGTCCGATGTCAATTTTGGAAGCATATTCAGATAGACGATCTCTGGGGACTTTTTATTTTATACAACCTATGTAGCGAGTACTAATAAAGACAATATTGGGTCTATTCGCTCACCTAGATGAACATCAAAATACTATTAATCTGTGCGCGAATATACCCGATATCAACTTAAAATAGTAGCATAATGTTAACGTTATGTACTATGTTCCGTCTGATCCTATTTCCATCCTTTCCTTGTTAACCGTGCCGGGTGAACAGCTGAATACCTACCTAGGTGCTTAACTAGCTAGGTATTCACCTGTTTAGTCTTTAGCCAGGCTTCGCAGCACGCTAAGACAGCTTCAACCATACGTTTGTGCTAGCATTTCGTCTGTACCACCTCAGCTGCAGTTAATTGAATTCGACTTTGTGGACTGTGATGTCAGATTCCTAATGAGTCTTTACGACTACACAGACGTCCCGTTAAGGCCCATCGATAGCACGACTCTCACCTAGAAACGGCGGACATCCACCCGTGGTCCCTAGAGATTGGCAGCAGTCTGTGCACAACCACTGCTCTCTCCATCCTGTTCCAAGGTGAAGTAGAGGTATTTCATACTCCGACCTAACTGGAGTTGCGTTGGTGAGGCGCCATGTGCTACACTGAATATGGTCTGTACCAATTTAAGACTGGTTGCCGCTCGACCAATTTCTTAGCCCCTCTAAGATATTGCGCCTTAGTGAAAGCGTGCTATTTAGCCTATATGGCTAGTCAGACCCGGTTACAGACAGTAGGTACCTATTTATTAAGACATTTACAGAATATTGATGGTGCAATACTTTCAAAGCGAACTGTTTAATACTTTTTTAGAGATTAGCTGAACCGGTAGACCCGCCGGTGGTAGTGCCAAGGCCGCAGTTGATACCTACGGAAGAAAATAGAATGATGAAGCCTATAAATCCCAAAGTACTAGATATACTTCACAAGAGTACGGAGAAAGGCGCCGTCAAGAGATATTTAAAGGAGAGATACAAAAAGGCGCCCGAGGACAAGTACTTTACTACCTTAGCTTTTTTTATTAACAAGTGCATGAATAATTGTCTAGAAATTTGTTTGTAGTTAATAGACAGAATTCCGTGTGGTGTCCGGATTAAGAATATAGCACCGTTCCATCTCCTACCGTGGATGTTCTAAGAGGCGACTAAGAGACTAAACAAGAGGAAAGGGCAGCAGTGTCCCTTCTATGGTATAGTAGTCATACTGCGCTCACCAACCCGCCTGCCAAGCGTGGTGGAGTACTGGTAAATACCCCCCAAAAATGACGACACGTGAATGATCGTCAAAGTCTATGGAGGAGGCCTATGTTCAGCAGCGGACGTCCTATGGCTGAAATGATGATGATGATGATGAGACAGAATTCAAGAAATCTTTAGACACCTAAACACAAGAAGCAGAACGGCAGTGATATGAGGGTCAAGTGGACGCGAGCTTTACTGGGTTTAGGTTTCGGTGACAGTGATAAAAAATGAGTAACGCACCCCCATAGGAAATAAAGGGCACTGAAAAATGTCTCGTTCGAGGCACCGAGGTGACGCGAGTCATCATCAACTGTGGACTAACCACTCTTGCCGGTACTGCTCACTCTCGCTGAACATTTGATACTGCCAACACATACCAAACCCTTGATTTAATACCCAATTAAATATTCAGAATTTGCCGTGTGGTGCCGGCTCAGAATACCACCACTCCATCTCCTCCCGTGGGTGTCGTACAATTTCGACTAAGGGATTAGCTGGAGGGTGGGCAGGAGCGTCCTTCGAGTACATTAACAACTCAACTGCGATCGCCAACCAGTCTGCCAAGCGTGGCGATTATGGCAATACCCCCCAATGATCCCACAACACACCCATATCGGTCGTTGTGGTGATCTTTGCGAGTGGCCTGTGTCCAGCAGTGGACTTCATTCGGCCGAAATGATGAATACCCAGTCCAGGAAAACGCAAATCAGTTTCGCCGTAAAAAAATGTAACCTCAACATTACCCACACATACAATTTTTTTTAAATGACAAGTTCAGCGTAGTGCTTACAGATGAGGCATTCGCGGCATTGAGCCTTGAGTTTAGATATATTTAGATGAGACCTGCTCAGATGATCGACCCTTATATTGCAATTACAGATTCCTCTATCGAGTAGCAACGAGCTGGGACTACGGGTGGCAACAGAAGCAAGCAAAGCAGCGCGCTCGTGACGTGAACTTCGGCCGCTGCTTCATCCTACACCACACTTTCTACCGCAAGAACAACCTTGCTACTGACCCGCCGCACTACGCGCAACCTAGCGGCGGAGAGTTCTCCATATGCAGCGAGTACTCCTGCAACTTCAACTAAAAACCACGAATCATTCCAGCATACTGGCATAGGTTTTTTCTCTTACATATGATGAACAGCAATGACCCTAACCTAGGATATAAGGATCAATCATAATGGTTACCAAATGACTTACCGATGTTACAAGGACTGTTATTTTGTTTGAATTGAAATAACAGACGAAATATAGCAAAAAACATATATTTTATAATTTTATTATTTACAATAATTCAACTTTTATTTACATATTAACAACAGCAAATGTACCCCTGCTCTAAGGCCACATCTTACTGTTCAAAAAGGAATTACTAAAATAAAAGATGTGTACAGATTTATTTCAATTTTGTTTTTCCGAAAGATAGCGCGAATAAAAGGTCAGATGTATTCGATTTCAATAGAGTCATTTCTGGTAATAAAGAAAGCAGTCGTCTCAACCCTATATTACAATAATAATATGAACATGGAAAGACTTCAACACTTATTGTGACAAGGACTAATATAGTGAAATAAACTATTGAGACCGAATCCAACAATCAAATGCAACTATAAAATTAATTAACCAGCATATCAACAACATCCACTCCTAACAAGTTACCAAGAAAATAATTAATAAAATAAAAATTAATATTAATAATAATAAATATGAGACGTTTTGTTCTTTCTCAAGTTCATATTTTTGTCACATTATGTACAATTAATTTATATATCAGTCCGTATTATCTGCATAAACACGTATTTAAAATTTGTCCACAACAAAACTGTGTATTGTGCAAAATAAGACAATTTATTATGCTCTCTCCTTTGGCGTGCTGTCAGTATACAGGGTTTAAAAATCTACAGATATGCGATAATACTCGTACCAGTTATGGCTCCTTCACAAACGACGCTGCGACGAGTGAAACCGAGCAATATAACTCCGACAATTAGTTGCATCATCTGCTCAATGTAACACTGACCACACAGATGGTCACTTAAGTTTATATAAGAAAGCAGAAAAGCATTAAATCGCACATCCGGTGCAAGAATGACGCTATTGTCATTTTTTAAATGCCGGCTCAGAATGCCACCACCCCATTTCATCCCGTGGGTGTCGTAAAAGTCGACTAAGGGATTAACCGGAGAATGGGCAGCAGCGTCCTTCGATTACATTAACAGCTCAACTGCGATCGCCAACCCGTCTGCCAAGCGTGGCGATTATGGCAAGACCCCTCAATGAGCTCACAACACACCCATATCGGTCGTTGTGGTGATCTTTGGGGGAGGCCTGTATCCAGCAGTGGACTATATTCGGCCGAAATGATGAAAAAAAAAAGATGATACCACAAGTCTTAAAAATCTATTTTCTACCAGTTCAAAAACGACAAATCTCTTGTTCGACTATTTATCTCTAGAGGCCACTTATGCCATCAGAGATGATGATAGTCAAACATTATGAAAAAAATACTATTCAAATCTTAATTTGCCTTTCCTCTAAAATGATAACCCTGCAATTACGCCATTCTTGCACCGGGATGTGCCAAATGTTTCTGTCATTTAGTGATACAGATTGCATCGTTATTGCAAGGCACACGCTATCGTGGAGCCGCCAACCATTCGCTGTGCAATCGGTCGGACTACATATTAAATGCGAATTGTCAGAATTTTCCAGTTAGCATTCAGTGAAAATGCACCCTGTGTGTATTGACTCTAAAGTCCCGCGCACCTGGAGATCGCGACTGCGGCCATGGGACTAATGATTGACATTAAGTTATAAATGATAGAGTATATAAGGTATCCACCACCAACTAATGGTGACACATTGGGAGTGGTGGTACACTGGTGTATCACCAACAGTATCCGCAACAATCTGTGTGAGCTTAGGTAGCACAGAAATAGCAGCATCGCTGTTGCGACGCTGGACTATTATAATTTGATAATAACTAAGACCACGACCTGGATCGCAATTACGCAGTGCGCGGTTTTTAGACATAATGGACGTACTGACTTTTAGCCTTTTTGTATTCAACTCGATAAAAAAAACAATAATTACATATAAAGTCATTCGTTATTTAAATTTGATACTGATTACGGTAACTTCCGCCTCTGATATCGCTTCATATGTGATGATGATGAATGAGATCAGACATATGTATATGAAAACAGATAAAAAAACAAGGGTCGCACGGTTGTTGTGTACAACACAAGTGTGGTGTTGTCATGATACACCCAGACGCGTACGAGTCTGATAGAAATTTATTGTCACATAATTTTGTCAACTCAACAATCACAAACGAAGGTTTTCCATTCTGTCGTGTAAATTACAAAGGAAACCAAATCAATTTTACCCAAAATATGTTTTGTTATGGTAAAGAAATAAGGGCGAAGTTGTTTTCACAGATTTACATGACTGTAGGGAATGAGGGGATACAATTGAGCAATGTTAATTGCTATTTACTACAACCTTAACCGCAGCATGATGGAAATACCCAAATGTAAGGATGTATGATGAGGATGATGTTAATTGACCATTTAAATCAAGCTCTACCCATTTATTATTCACTAAGATAGTTGAATCCCCTCTCCCCAAGTCTGGGAACAGTCACTCTTAACACACTTGCACTATTCACATTATTTTCAGATCGTAAACATCTATTAATTTCACAACGCCCCACACTACCACTATTGAATGTCAGTTAAGTCACTGGCTTGGAATATCACTATCTGGTAATGTCTGTTTTTCCATTAGGCCAATAACAGTTTTTACATAAAACGATTCGTCTTGTACTTCAATGGTGAGTCGTAGCGGTCAAGCTACGCGTTCAGTAACTCGCTAAGAACACTTTTTACGTTTCTGTACTATCAATGTACAGTTCTCGTAGTCGGGTAGTTCTTGCACTAGCTGACGGAGTGCGCGGAGCAGCTCGCGGCCCGTGTTGTGGTGCGCTAGACCGCGCGGCGCGGGCGCAGGCGCCGCACCACAACCCTGAGCGAGAGCTGCGTGCACTATGTGCCGTGCGGCGGCGGCAGCGCTGGCGGAGGCCCGCTGGTCCAGTTGATGAGCGCGTGCTGAGGCAGCTGCGTGGCCTGGAAGTGGTCCTTGAGCAGCGCCTGCGAGAAGTTGCAGTGCATCTGGTACGCCTCGTTCTCACGTTCCGAGTCGCCCGCAAGCCGGTACAGGTCTGTATAATCAGAAATAAGTGCTAGTTACTTGTTGTAATTTAGGTGAATGTTTGACTTACTCTAGCCCATTTGGAACAAATTAAATTTCACACAAAGTATGAATAACATTTTATACGGCTCTTATCTTGGAGGCTACCACACAACAACAACCGATGACAACAACGAATGACAACCGGATTGTGCGAGCCCTGTGTGATCGTTGATTAGGTATCACGCAAAACTTCTGTCAAACAACAACAAACAACTATGATTGACACATACTGTCTAAAAAAGAGCAAGTTCATACTGTTTAGTTCTACCTACTGCTGTTTTACTACTATTGACGCTGGTAGTCATTGATGTCATACTCTGCTGGTAACTATGGCAAAAATTGCAATTAGCGACAGGCGAGTGACAGCTATGTTTTTTTTTACGTTTCACTATCTATCGCACTACCGCTGCCATTGCTGTATTAGGACCAAAACACCGCACGTTGTCGTCGTGGTGGGGCTTGCGTGTGATCTTTAGGGCTACTAAGCCGGTAGAGTCATTCATCACAGGTCCAAAGGGAGAGACCAGACTAAGAGGGATCAGCGGTGGAGTCCAGTGTGCCTAGTGGAGGACGGGCCATCCGATTTTCCGGATGGTGCCCGAATTTTGCTCCTCTTGTCTCCTCTGTTTAGCAGAGGATATTCAGGATGCGAAACCGAGACGTATTTCGTCAGTCGTGGACATGACTGACGGACTGGCAGCAATGCCGACGTTTCCACATCGTATTCATCAGTATGCTGAGTGTCGTGGCCATCTCTCGCGGCTCAGTATAAGGACCGAGGGTCTTGGCTTAATCGTCCGGACTGCGAGGAAGAAAATCTCTATAAAATAATTACCCCGAATTACGTTTATTTACGGACCGTTTATTTTCCCCATACTCGTGGGATTAAATATGAACCATTAAAATAAAATACTACATGACGATGTTGATGTTTAGTCGACAACCGACTCCATATCGGGCAATAGATCAGTGGCGCAGAGCGGCCCGGCCAGTAAGGCATTTCCGGTGCCTATGCCACCTGTGAACTTGTCAAGGACGCGCGAAAAGTTTGTTCTCCCGCGCCCGGCGGTTAGTGGTGGGATGGTGAGCGATGGTGTGAATCGAATTGTTCCCAAATATCACTCACCTCCCAAACGTCGACGGCGTCGGCGAAGTTACGCGCGCGAAAGCGGACCCGGTGTTGCCGGGGCCTCCATCCAGCACTCGGGCTAGACAGGAGTTGCCAACGGCCGATCTCGGTGCCTGCATCAAGCAACAGCTGGAGGCCGTGGAGAACATTGCGGACAAGTCCCGTAACCGCAAGGGGGCATTTGCCCGCAGCCTCCGAATTACCACGTGGACGATGCAGGCTACTGTGGACGAAGTGGCCCAGCGCACCGCTACTGGGGCAAATATAGAGAGACTGGAGAGAGAGAGAACGCGGATCTATGTTCTCTATCGTGAGTCTCACATCCCACGTGGGCAAACATACGGAGGAGATCAACCTCCTCCGTCAGCATGCGTGATTCCGGGGCGGGTTTCAGAAGGACCCCCAGCATCCACTTAGTCGGAGGATAAATTTTTGCGCTACATCATGCTGGAGGTTCGGGGCATAATGGACGCAAAACTTGAAGCTCTAGAGAGAAGGCTGCCTGCTAAGCCTTTTCTCCGTCCGCTAATTACGGCTGACAGGAGGGCGCTATCGGCGCAAGCCTGGGTGGGTACGCACGCGATGGCTGCTAGGGCACTGTCGAGCATGGTGAGGTTACTGCCTCCGCCAAGTACCGTCTGGAGCTCCGGTAGCGTTGCAGCCGTCTTCTTCTACGACTCAGAGCAAGGGAAGAAAAAGAAGCGCAAGAACACTGCGAGGAAGGCTGTAGCGGCTGATCTGCCACAGCAACAGCGGCCACTGCATCTATGGCGACACAGCCGGTTCCCGCAACGGCCGCTATCACCGTCGCCGTGCCGGAGGGCTCACACGACAGTCGGTTGGGTAAAGTTATGGCAGAGGCCAGGAAGAGCATGAAGCTCACGGACCTCGGCCTTGGTCCCGACACGGTGACCATCAAGAGGGCAGCCAGCGGCGGAATGGTATTGTCCATGGCTGGTGAGGACTGGCAGCGCCAAGGCTGATAGCCTGGCACTCCGTATGCGGGAGGTCCTCTCCCGCGTCTTTGCCGTGCGGATCGCGAAGCCCATAAAAACGGCCGAGATGAGGGTGCATGACTTGGACGACGCTGTCACGCCGGAAGAAGGTGGCTGATGACAACGCGGCGGCAGGCGCCCGTCAGTTCGGGGATGTTAAGGTGGGCAACATTAGGCACTTACCTTTGTCCTTGTGCACAGATCAAGATACCGCACAGGCAGCACACGCTCGGAGAGTGCCCTGCGTGGGCTGCCGAGCGGGGGATCCCGGTTGATCGGATCGGGCAACATCTCTCTGCCAGTAGTAGTGTCTATGCTGGCATAGCATGAAAATTGGAGTGTTGTAGTCTCCCTCTGTGACAGCGTCATACTCCAGAAGGGGGGCACAGAGCCGGGGTAACAACCGCCGCGGCACCCGTGTCCAACACGCCTGAGCCCCCTGTCATCTTTATATGGCAGGAGGCCTTGGGGTAGCGAGTACGCCTATGGGGAAACCTGCGTGCTCATACCGAGCAACCCCCGGGAAGAGGTGTGCATGTGGTCACGTGCCACCGTGTGCGCATTGCAAAGCTTCGCGGGAATCCTTTACAATCCCACCGAGAAGTGCCTGGGGGAGTAGCCTCTTTACAGTCGCCTTCCCTCCGCTAGAGGAGGTGACCGCTTAACAGTCATCCCCTCCTAGATGTGCCTGGTTGTGGCACTAGAGGGTGCACTAATGGTTGGCTCTAGAGAAAAGATGGAGATTATTTTAATTTCTGGAACCTCACTTCAGTAGTAATGTCTTAGATTTTCGCAATTATTACACATTATAATAAAACACTTTTAAACGGATTCTATCGCGTATATTTAGGTACATATCGGTCATGTACCTAGAATGTTTTGTGAGGCTATTGAAATTAAAAAACATCCTAATTCTAATAGAGAAGATGGTTGGCAGGTACCACCTGTTTGGAATCCAGTTATTAAAATAATAAAGTCCCAAACAAGATACCGCACTAAGAAACATTAAGACACTGTGAGTGATTACTGCGTCCTTCGAAACTAATTTTTTGATTAAAATTGTACGGTAGATAAAATAAAATAACTTTTTAAAATCTGTAACGACGCCTGTCATCTTAGTCATCCTGCGACCACGAATCCTCACTTCAGTGCCAAAGATCTCCTCGATCGATCGATCGAGACTACTCCGGTGGTTTTAGCATGTAGGAGTTCGGCATTCTCCTCCACCCTTTCCCGGGGCGGTTCCTCTCGGGCAAGTTCCTTATATCCACCGGATCAATGAAAAAGGGCCAAACCACACGATAGTTTTAGCAGCGGCGACCAACGATTTTGCGGCTGCATCGATGCTGCATTGATTTTGGCAACTTGCTGCATTTGAGCATGCTGTATCGACTGGCGGAGAGCTAAAACGAGATGAAGAGCGGGTAAAGTAGTGGCACGCCCTGGAGCCGACTGTTTATTTTATCGCAGATATTATTAATGATGCATGTGTCCCGCTCTCGAGTAAAAACATACAGTCGCTGCATCTATCTCCTGAAACTTATGAAAAAATGTCTAAATAAAAGATTTAAAGTTACCTTTCAGTATAGCAGAGGCCCACAACTGGACATGTACGTCGGGTATCTTGCTGGCGAGTTGCATGGCCGGTGTTACCATGTTCATGCTCTCCCGGGAGTTGTTGATAGACAGAAAAATATGTCCCAGCAGCACAAGCGAACATGACGTCAAACGGTTCAAGTCCTCAGCATTCGCCATCTTTAACGTCTCGCGGAGGTACCTCCTGTACATCAAGTTAAGTAAGAAATCGATGCACTTTATAAGTTTTGGAAGATGAGAAGAGGCTTGCGGCTTTGATAGGAATATTTTTCTTGTTATGGGCTACTACTTTTTGAGGGGCTATAAATGTTTTCTTTATTTTTCATCGTGTATGGAAAAAAGGCCTAAAACAATCTTTTATTGGGTCATTGATATACTATCTTATTTTTGGCCACTCTGTGGTAGGATCGTCAATGGACCTATTGAAAATGTTTTGCACAACTATACCGAAAGTACGTGATAACTGTACGTAGCTTCCAAAGTTTTGAGTACTAAAAACTTGCTAACTGTTATATGTATTATTTTAATAATACGATAGATTGTGGAAAAACCACCCTTGAGACAATAATTTGCTCTTACGATAAAACATTACATGATTCTAAGAACAAAACGATTACGGTGATGACTGTTGAACTTTTACAAAGTCACCAAACAACTTACTTCCTTAAAAAGATCTAGAAAAATACTGACCTCTTAAATAGCCATACAAAAACATCGCAGTCTGTAAAATAACACAATTATGTGCACATTTGTACTGTAAACTGTCTATTCCAGAGGGTTCAGTGATCACTTACTTGGCCTCGTTATACCGCGCTTGGAAGAACGCCTGTAGACCCAACACGTAATAGGACGCGGCTCGCAGACCGTGCGCGTACGCAGGTAACGATTCTGGCCTCACCTGTGAAACGAATCATACTAATATTATTCATCAGGCAGAGAATTAGCCCATAAAGAAACTGCATCTCTTTATCATGGTCTACTGGCCTCTTAAGGAGTTTTGTGCGATCGCAACCAGTCTTCAATTGCAAACATGGATGATTCGCATTTCGCGGCCTTACTGTACTGTATTATTAATCAACTATTATATCATTTCTTACCAAGTAGGTAATACCTATGTAAACTTTTCAAGCCTGATACTAGAAGGGTAATAGTGTACTGTCGTCCTGGAAATAATGAAAGACTGAGGTGCGTTCAGTAAGTGCATCCATACAACGGCTCAACAGTTATGGTATGGGCGGGTATTATGAAGAACAGACGAACTAAACTCGTTTTTGTAAATGGTAACATGAACGCTGTAAATTACGTTGAGGATGTTCTAAGGCCTTATGTCCGTCCATTCGCACAAACGCTTGGCTCCGATTTCACGTTGATGCATGACAATGCGCCTTCGCATACAGCTTTGCACACACGGGAGTACTTGGCAAGGGAAAACATCCTGGTATTGCCTTGGCCTGCACAATCGCCAGACCTCAACCCCATCGAGCATGCATGGGACATGCTCCAGAGACGTGTTTTAAAGGACTTGGATGGAGTGACAACAACCCAACAACTGATGGACTTACTAAAATTTCATTGGGAGCAATTGCCGCAGGATAACATTAACAGTCTCATCGATTCTATGAATGATCGGTGCCAGCAAGTTCTCCATAACAGAGGAGGCCACACTTTGTATTTATGCAATTATTGTACAACCATTTAATTTTAGTTTAAGTTTAGTTGATTAGGCACCTTACTTTGTACTACGTACATACAGTACTTACTCGTAATTATTGTTAATTAAGATTATTAAAAAATAAATTTAAAAAAACAATTGTTGTTTAATATCAAAAAGCATTAAAAAATAACATAAATAGGAAAATACTAAGGATTCAATGCGAAAACACATTGTAAAATTTAAATTTGTATGTGTTGCTTAGGGCCGAATACTGAAACGCCATTCAACTCAGTCTGTCAGCCGAGTTCCCTTTAGTTTGGTACAGCCCCCAAATTAAAATGGAATTCTCAAACGCTACTCAAACGTTTTAAGACCATAATCAGCTCAGCGTCTCTTACATGTTTCTAATAGGGCAACATTATCTAGAAACAGTTTGTTCTCGATTACAATTTAATTACTTTTCAGTTTCACGCAGTATTTACGTAAATAGTAACAATTTTACATTACGCAAATGAATAGAAAAATTATATCAATCAGTTAAGAATATATTTTGAGACTGAGCTTTACATTTTTTTTAAGTTATAGCTGCAACATTACCTGTTCTGTCTGTTTTACTAAAAAAATAAATTAAACTGGGATCGTCAGAAACTTTACGTATAATGTAACGATTTCGTAACAGCTGGCAGTAGTTTAAGTACCTATCACCAGTTTTACAATTAAGCAAATATATTTTTTATAAACATACATACATGATTGTGTTGATGAAAATAACGCGATGAACTAATCAAAAGATGCCACATTAAACGTGCGCTTTTAATTTAATGGAATCGTACGACGTTGCCGACATATTTATTAGATATGTTACATTTTTGGGAAATATTTTATGAATATTTAAAGATTGATTCATCTGAGCACCGTACAACGTTGCCTTATACTTGACATTGGCGAAATTGTGAAAGATACTTACAGAAGCCATGATCTAAGAAAAGAAGAAGATTGTGTTGAATGAAAACTTGTGATAATATTAACATTATCAAGCAAAATGCCTCTCAGGCCCTGTCTAATTACTTTTACAGTTCTTGACTTTAGTGAAGTGTTGTGTGTGTATACACTTGCAATCAATGATTAATGTTAATAAATGTAATTATGAATTTAATCTAAATAAACCTTTACATAACTTAATGGTTGATATGTATCATTTCTTGTGACATTAAAGTACAATATTACACAGATATATATAGAACTGTAAATGTGTGAGCAGCATGTAGCCATTAATGTACATAAATTGCTCACTAAAATGTCTTACTGGTGGTGGCATTGTGTCAGGTCATTGGGTTCCCTACAATATGGTTGAGCTAAGCGATGCAGTTGTGTGAGTGGGTATCATCTGTTGGGACTGGTCAGCTGTTAACTGCCATGGCAAATAAATTATAATAATATTATAGTATGTTCTACCTGTAATTCTTTACACATCAAACAATTTTTTCTCATTATAGACTTTAACATAATTTGTATCCATCAACACTAATCTCAATTATTAGACATGAATTCGCTTTGTACTGACTCTTCTCCATAGGACTAACCAATTGGCATCATTCAACTTAAAGGTTTAATAATTGCATGTCCTATTTGAAATAAAAACTGACTTGACTATGCATTACTAATTCTTATTTATTATTATTTGTATATTGAATAAAGACTGGTGATATTGAAAACATTACAGTGATTATTGCTATTTCTAGTTTATTCTTTTTTATATAAATCCTATATTGAATAGAAATTGTGATATTGATAACATTAGGTTGACTATTGTTAATTATCGTTAAACAATACTAAGATTTCAAACTTTTATATTAAAATAAAACAATTGTTAATTAGAAAAATGTGTTTTAATTAATATTGTCCTCACAATAAAAAAACTAATTTCCTTAATGGGTCTGTTATTCAATAAGTTCCTCCTCAGTACTGTCTGAAGGACAACCTCTAGAGATGTATCCTGATTAGAAAGTGCACCATAAGTTTATAAGCTTCTTCAGCAGGAGTCCTTGTATTTAATAAAGGTGTTACTAAATAGCAGCGGCATGGATAATCACAATCACCAAAAAGCATCATGTTTTCGAAGTCGCAGCACTCTAGTTGTGCACACAAAGGTGAATCATTAAAACTTGTACTGTCATGTACAGAGCCTGGCCTTCTTGGAATTACATTTTTAATGCGCAGTCTTGCTTCACACACCATTTGGACATTCAAAGAAAAGTAACCCTTTGTTATGAAAGGTTTCAGCTTGAACTCCTGTAAACAATTTTTTTGTTTCTATTAAGAACTTTCAGTTTTCACTTACTTTCATTATAGAACAAGTAACTTGGTTATAAGATGGAACATACCTGGTGAATTTGTTTTAATATGGGTACAGTCCACATCACCCAATACTCTTGGAAATCCAGCTATTGTGTAAAATCATGTGCAACTTCCAAGCGTTCGCTAGGAGTTGGCATGTGAAGATGTTCACATTTTGCTCGATTATATATGCAAGCTCGATTGCGCTTAGTCAGAGGCTTGATAGCATCACAGATTACTATATTAGTAGTAGATAGCATTGCCTATCACTGAATCCAAGTCCAACACAGTTTCCTTGGAGATTCGGAACCGCATTCGAAACGATATCGTTGTATTTTTCACAGGCGTTAAGCCTTTTCACGTTTCTACGACTTCTTCTGGTAGTTTCTTCATCAGAAAGTGATGATAAGGACATTTCAATTTCTATTTATAACTTTTTACTGAACTTAAAACTATTTAAGATAGCTCTCGACCACTTAAACTTAAACACTTAAATTCGACAGGTACTCAAGTCATTTAAGACCTCGATTTGACAGCTGTCACAGCTTAAGTAACGTTTCAGTATACGATTTTTACATTGAGTGGCATTTTAAGCGCAAGTTTAATTGGATCCCAAATTTATTTAAATGATGCTCTTAATAGACGTTTGAGTATACGAAAAACTAAGATAACGGCGCGCCAAACAGTAGAGCAGTGCTTAACGAGTTGAATGTCGTTTGAGTATTCGGCCGTTAGACTTTTTTGATGTGTGTAACATCAAATATATGTAATTTCAACTTAGTCAAGTCAAATGTCAAGTTATTAAATATAAGTAAATAACATAAAAAATGCAATTTTAAATGAGTTATGTCAACAGTTAGGTTGTGGTAACCTAATGTGCGCTATTGGTACAAATACAATGCAGAATATTGATACGACCATGGCCGCAATCACTCAATGCGCTAAGATTTACTGAGATAAAAGGAAAAACTTGTTCAGCGAGAGATCCTAATTTCAGCTTTATTAATTAAAAAGGAACTAGTATTGCGCAATCTAATAAGAGCAGACCACAGAGACTGACCACATGTGCTATAACAAAGTTTTGTTGTGTTATACACGTTTAGGGAATCAATACAATGTACATAAACATAACATCACATACCTGTTCCATCAACAGCGTTAGGTCGTTGTCTCTTCGCCCTCTTAAATATACAATAGCCAGGTTTAGTTTCGCGAACATCCATAAGTCTCTTTCTTGTGACATCTGAAAATAATAGTAAAATAAAGTACATTATAGTATAGAAGAGCTTGTGAAGTCACCCCTGACGGGTTCTATATATTATGTATATTTTTTAATCTCTCCAATACTATGCAGTAGGTCCTTCAAAGTAGTAAGAGAACTCACCGTAAGCTTGCATAAGGCTAGCTAGTGCAAATATTTACAATACAATTACAGCACCTTGCAGCGTTCGTGGTCGCAGGAGTGTTCGAGCGTGAACGTGAGGAAAAACAAATATCTACAATATATGCGATGTAGTCCGTATCAAAGTGTTTTGTTATACTTACAGAGACATTAGTCCAGCAGAGCCGGGGGACCTCTGGGTTTGCGGGTGCGTAGATTAGGGAATCAACGTGCCCATACTGAGCAACCCGAGAGAAGACGGCAGCACGTATGTGGTCACGCACTGCCGTGGGACGCTTTGGGGGATCCTTTACAATCCCCCGGGGGGTGACCGCTTTAGTCACCCTCTCCGAGATGAGCCTATAAGCGTGGCACCAGTGGGCGGCTCTAGTGTGATCATACGAGGACCTGGAGCCTCCCTTAGGTGCCGAAGATGACCGCTCCAGTGATTTTAGCCAGTAGGAGTCCGGTATACCCCTTCGCTCTTCCCCAGGGCGAAGGAAGTTCATGAAGAATTTCCACTGGGCACCAATAAAAAAGAGTTATAACTGTGCCAGTGTAACAACAGTGTACTCACGTCGATGGCAGTGTGGAACTGTGCCTCGGCGGCCTCCATGCAATTCATGGACATGGCGTACAGGCCCAGCAAGCAGTGTAGCTGCGGCGTGTGCAGCGCCGCCACCGCCGCTGCAAATAAACAACATAATATTATTAATTAAAGCGGTGTTCTCACAAGGCGATTTTAGTCGATTAATTTAAATTGTTTTATGAACTGAATGACAACTGTATGATCAAGATAATGAAAACACGCTTTAATAAGTTAAAAAAATTCTGACCAACTTTTATTGAAGGACTAAAAGTTGATTCTCTTTCAACTTTTGACGTGCGAGTCGGTTCAATTCTATGACGTCATTGTGCAGATTGCAACTTGTTGAATGTGAGAACGGTCTACCAAAATTTTAATAGATAACAGCTTTAGACTTGAATCAGAAAACGATTATTTTTAACATACGCGATGTTAATACCGTTTCCAAGTGTTTTATTATAGTGTACTGTATACTACGATTCCTTTTTTAATTTTGTTTGTTTAAACTTTTAAAAGTGATCGCGTGCAGATGGGCGAGTTCAGTCAATTGAATCGCGGACGCGACGCACGACGTTGTTTGGCACCATTGTGAATAGACTTTACTTTCATTCCCTCTATCAGTACGAGCGTGAGAACGGGACTCGTTTTCGATTTTACACGATCAAATTAAAGTTGACCGTCTGACTCGATCCATGAGAATGCTACTTTATCGGGACGTGCTTTACACCCGCGTATCGCGCACTGGATACTCACGTGAGGATGCGAGTATGCGCAGGTGCACAGTACGTGCGCCTTCCCGCCTGCGACCAGCCTGCACGGCACGGCGTGTTCCAGCAGCGAGTCGCGCTCTAGATACTCACGTGAGGGTGCCAGTGTGAGCAGGTGCGCAGCGCGAGCGATCTCCACGAGCGCGTGCGCCTTCCCGCCCGCGACCAGCCTGCACAGCGCGGCGTGCTCCAGCAGCGAGTCGCGCTCTAGATACTCACGTGAGGGTGCCAGTGTGAGCAGGTGCGCAGCGCGAGCGATCTCCACGAGCGCGTGCGCCTTCCCGCCCGCGACCAGCCTGCACAGCGCGGCGTGCTCCAGCAGCGAGTCGCGCTCTAGATACTCACGTGAGGGAGCCAGTGTGAGCAGGTGCGCAGCGCGAGCGATCTCCACGAGCGCGTGCGCCTTCCCGCCCGCGACCAGCCTGCACAGCGCGGCGTGCTCCAGCAGCGAGTCGCGCTCTAGATACTCACGTGAGGGAGCCAGTGTGAGCAGGTGCGCAGCGCGAGCGATCTCCACGAGCGCGTGCGCCTTCCCGCCCGCGACCAGCCTGCACAGCGCGGCGTGCTCCAGCAGCGAGTCGCGCTCTAGATACTCACGTGAGGGTGCCAGTGTGAGCAGGTGCGCAGCGCGAGCGATCTCCACGAGCGCGTGCGCCTTCCCGCCCGCGACCAGCCTGCACAGCGCGGCGTGCTCCAGCAGCGAGTCGCGCTCTAGATACTCACGTGAGGGAGCCAGTGTGAGCAGGTGCGCAGCGCGAGCGATCTCCACGAGCGCGTGCGCCTTCCCGCCCGCGACCAGCCTGCACAGCGCGGCGTGCTCCAGCAGCGAGTCGCGCTCTAGATACTCACGTGAGGGAGCCAGTGTGAGCAGGTGCGCAGCGCGAGCGATCTCCACGAGCGCGTGCGCCTTCCCGCCCGCGACCAGCCTGCACAGCGCGGCGTGCTCCAGCAGCGAGTCGCGCTCTAGATACTCACGTGAGGGTGCCAGTGTGAGCAGGTGCGCAGCGCGAGCGATCTCCACGAGCGCGTGCGCCTTCCCGCCCGCGACCAGCCTGCACAGCGCGGCGTGCTCCAGCAGCGAGTCGCGCTCTAGATACTCACGTGAGGGAGCCAGTGTGAGCAGGTGCGCAGCGCGAGCGATCTCCACGAGCGCGTGCGCCTTCCCGCCCGCGACCAGCCTGCACAGCGCGGCGTGCTCCAGCAGCGAGTCGCGCTCTAGATACTCACGTGAGGGAGCCAGTGTGAGCAGGTGCGCAGCGCGAGCGATCTCCACGAGCGCGTGCGCCTTCCCGCCCGCGACCAGCCTGCACAGCGCGGCGTGCTCCAGCAGCGAGTCGCGCTCTAGATACTCACGTGAGGGTGCCAGTGTGAGCAGGTGCGCAGCGCGAGCGATCTCCACGAGCGCGTGCGCCTTCCCGCCCGCGACCAGCCTGCACAGCGCGGCGTGCTCCAGCAGCGAGTCGCGCTCTAGATACTCACGTGAGGGAGCCAGTGTGAGCAGGTGCGCAGCGCGAGCGATCTCCACGAGCGCGTGCGCCTTCCCGCCCGCGACCAGCCTGCACAGCGCGGCGTGCTCCAGCAGCGAGTCGCGCTCTAGATACTCACGTGAGGGTGCCAGTGTGAGCAGGTGCGCAGCGCGAGCGATCTCCACGAGCGCGTGCGCCTTCCCGCCCGCGACCAGCCTGCACAGCGCGGCGTGCTCCACCACCGCCATGCGCAGCCTCCACGCAAGCGTGATGCTTTTCCTGCTTTTCGCTTGCTCCTCTTCTCGCTCTGTTTTCTCGCATCTCTCGCCTTTATCGTCCTTATCACTGGATTTTGCTGGACAACATACATTACTCATATAATTCATGTCCTAGAAACACAATGAAATTGCGGGTGGTAATTACGAGAGATTGGAACAGGCAAAGTATAATATTTACGTTAATTTTAATAAAGCACAGATAATACCTTCCCCTTAAATCAAAACATAACGTTTTCGCTCTAGAATTTTAATTCAAATTAATTAAGAATTATTTATTGGACTCGCCACTAGAAGCAGGCGGGTTGGCGATCGCAGTTTAGTTGTTAATGTTCTCGAAGGACGCTGCTTCCCATCCTCCAGTTAATCTCATAGTCGCTATTTACGTCCCCTACGGGCTTATGCCAATGATGATGATGAAATGATTATATTCTAACCTAATAATAAATACTCACATGTAAGTTTATCGATCTGCGCGAGAGCTTTTTCGGTATACTTGTGGGCCTTCTCCATGTACCCTGCCTGCGCAGAGTGCATCACCGTCACCAGGTACACGAGCACGTACAGCTGCTGCCGCGTCATCCACACGAACGACTCGCCTAGCACGCTACCGCATACCGCTACACAAATTACAAAATTATTATAGGACGACCTCCGACGACGTGGACAGACGATCTGGTGAGGGTCTGTCTGCCTGTCTGTCTGTCTATCTGTACGATCTGGTGAGGGTCTGTCTGCCTGTCTGTCTGTCTATCTGTTTGTTCCCGCTAATCTCCGAAACGGCTAGACCAATTTCCCGTAGACTTTCCCTGGCAGATAGCTGATGTTATAAGGAATAAATAAGGCTACTTTTTTTTATAGTTTTCTGCGCAAAAAATTAAAACCCATGAAATCCAATATATATACCTACTCTATGTCAAGTGTCTATGCCGAAGTAGTCTAAATTATTTATAAACTATCCAATTTCTTTTAAATTAAATTGCGGGTGAAATCGCGGGCCCCCCAGCTATATATAATAAATGAATATAACAACCTCACTTCTGATGTGATTCTCGATATCTCGAAAATGATAAACTTTCTAATTTAAAAAAAAGATCTTATCGGCGAACAGATGATATTCGAATTTTTCTTGTTTAGTAGCAAACATTATGTCGGTTTCTGTTGTTTACCACAGCTCCAAATGTAAACATATATGTTGTACTTCTTTAGCATTTTAATTATTGAGTATTCTTCTTTTTTATTATGGCACGCTTTCATTATTATTAGTAGCGTCATATTTTATCGCACGATTTAATGTTACCAATGCTACATATGATCTCATTGTATATTTTATGTATATCGTGTTGCTATATACTCCGGATTAAGAATATGGAACCACTCCATCTCCTCCCGTGGATGTCGTAAAAAGCGACTAAGGGACGCTAAACCAGAGAGATGGGCAGCTGAGCTGATGAGCGTCACTCCTGCGGAACAGTAACCGTACTGCGCTCACCAACCCGCCTGCCAAGCGTGGTGAGTATTGGCAAATACCCCACAAAATGACGACACAATTGTAAAAATCTATTGGGGGGGCCTTTGTTCAGCAGTGGACGTATAATGGCTGATATGATGATGATATACTTCTTAATATAAAAATAATAGTTACTGTCATCGTCAGGCCACTGAGGTGTCATGATTGTCTGTATGCTCTGCTGCAGCTGCTTCAGACAAGGCTTTACACTTTTTACCTGCCCCGCCATTAAGTAGTGACACACCTGGCAACAAAACAAATAGGTAATAAGTGTTTGTAACGTTGCTAAATTACGCGCATTTAAAGACAATATTTTGGTACTCGCACAGTAGACGTACTGTGCGAGTATCGCTTCTATACTTCGTATAAGCGATACGACATATAGTATCAGTAAGTTATAGGTAATGATTAGTAGATTATGTATATACATACAGAATCTACTAATCATTACCTACACAAATTTATCCGTATGGTGTCCGGATTAAGAATGACGTCCTCCATCTCCTCCCGTGGATGTAGTACAAGGCGACTTACGGCCGAAATGAATATTCTTCAAATAAAAAAGATCTTATCCAAAAACTCTAGATATAAGATTTTGAAATTTAATCGTTCGTGCGTTACGATCACATCTAACACAAAAAACAGACTTATCCTTAATCCGAAATCCAAGGTCCAATCCAAGATTATGGATTAGCTTGATTATTAATTTCGGCCGTAAGGGACTCTAAACCAGAGGGATGTGCAGCAGCGTCCCCTTTGTGGAATAGTAGCCATACTACGTTCACCAACCCACCTGCCAAGCATAGTGAGTACTGCCAAATTCCACCCAAAATTATTTCATCATCATCATCATCATTTCGGCCGAATGAAGTCCACTGCTGGACACAGGCCTCCCCCAAAGATCACCACAACGACCGATATGGATGTGTTGTGGGCTCATTGGGGGGTTTTGCCATAATCGCCACGCTTGGCAGACGGGTTGGCGATCGCAGTTTAGTTGTTAATGTACTCGAAGGACGCTGCTGCCCATCCTCCGGCTAATCCCTTAGTCGACTTTTACGACACCCGTGGGAGGAGATGGGGTGGTGGCATTCTGAGCCGGCACCACACGGATTGTGATTTTCACAATTGTGAAATAAAATTATTTCACAATTGTGAAAATCTATAGGGAGGCCTTTGTTCAGCAGCGCACGTCCTTTGGGTGATATCATGATGATGATGATGACCTACACAAATGTCCTATCGTTGAATTCCCCTTAAATACCTTTAATAAGCTACACGACAACTAGTTCTTGCTTGCCATCTTTCAGCACAGGTAACTCAAAACGCCATTACAGATAGAAAAGATTTTTCGATCGTAAATAGGTATGTCTAGACTTTAAGCGTAACATTTGAGTTTGTTACGACATTTGTTCTCAGAGGCTGAGTAAAAAAGAAATGTCGGCTTCACTTAAGTTTATTGACGAGTGAAAGTGTATTCGAGACGTACTTGCTAAATAAACCCATTTATCATTTTGTTGACAATTCTCAAATATTTGCGGATCAGAGACGATGATTTTACTCCTAAATCCTTACCATTTAAGTCTTCATTGATTGTATTTCTTTTAAACTAGTTGATTTACCGTTTTAAAATTAGTCAACTATCACATCAGAAGGACAAAAGGGATCATTTGCCAAGCATTATCTAAAAAGACATTGAAAAGTATTTTCTTTAATTAACTCATATAATATTTACAACCTTGCAATGTCGTTTAAATAATCCTATTGTCTTAGACAATACAAATGCAGGTTC
This sequence comes from Diloba caeruleocephala, assembly GCA_947459985.1. NCBI lineage: Eukaryota > Metazoa > Arthropoda > Insecta > Lepidoptera > Noctuidae > Diloba > Diloba caeruleocephala. The sequence goes on along the minus strand of OX381621.1, from coordinate 6,346,586 downwards.
TATTGAGTAATGACTATAAATTATAGTTACTATAAGTACCTAAGAGCACGATAATGCGCAGGCCATGTTCTCAAGACAAGCTGCACGCATATCGAACAATATTCACATGCGCTAATTCGTATAGAATTCTACTCCGTACAGAAGGCCTAAAAAGACCGTATTAGGTTTTATTTATAAGGCATAATAATGATCTCAATACGATGCACATTAGAAATCACAAAATGGTCACTTAATCATAACTGACTATTAACGCGACCATTTTGTGATTTCTAATGTAATTCATATTATGATTCACCTAAAGCGGCCTTTTTAGGCCCCCACGTCAATGGTATTACAGTTAATATTTTAATATAGGAATCAAAAAAGACAGGCGCGGGCTGAGATTGAACACACACCTTCCTGTATGGAAGGCAAGTATTCAACCATTAGGCTACACATGTAATTATATAAGATGAAAAAAGCTCTAGGTGGAGATAAATCACCTTAAATATTAATGTAGGTAAGCTAATTTATAAAAACTTTATCAATTAATCAATTCATTTATTTGCTTCAAATGGGTTACACAGATTGTTACGTTACGTTTTGTACATCCATTTCTACCTGTTAAGGTGTGCAAATATTAATTTTAATTATTATATGTCGACATAATTACTAATTTTATAAATGTATTGCAATATAAATGAACATGTTAGATTATAATATAGAATAATAATATAATAAATAATATTGATAATTAAGTAAACTCATATAAAAATATCAATACCATCGAAATTTATTTGACTGATTTATCGTTAAGGAAATCAGTTAGTGAGTAATTTGTCTTGTCGATCACGAACTCTCTAAAGTTTTTTTTTAATGAATATATCCCCACGGTAGCTTCTATACTGGTCGGTAATTGATTATATATTCTTGGACCCATACAAAAATTACTATTACTATACATGGTCGTAGCATATTTAAGACACAACCTATTTGCAAGCCTCTTGCTGTTTAACGTTTCATAATCGTGAATATTGCGTCTGACTTGTATTGCTACTCCTAATATACAGGGTGTCCAGTAAATAGCACGACATACTGCAGGGGGTGAGAGCTTGTGTCAATACCTACCAAAAAAACACAATATATGTTCAGCAAAATCTTACGAATTTACAGTAGTACAAAATTTTCCGAAATATCGAAAAATCTCTACCTTGACACAGATTTTTAATCATCTCGTAACGAAAAATTCCTTTTCTAGTTTCTTTTTACCTCAAATTATTTGTGAGTAGTACTTTACTCATTGATAAGTCAATACAATTTTAATAAAAAAATACGAAAATAATGCTATTTTAGTTCCAGAGAAGCTGATTTTGTTAAAAATGTAATTGGCGTAATTTTGTCAAAAACCACCACGAGCATAAGTAATAGCTGCTCATTAACGCGAATTATTATAAAACAAGTTGTGACATGTAAAATGCGACATGCACGTGTTTTTACCTGCTCGCCGACCGACCCGACCCGACCGGTTACTGTCTAACAAAAGAAACAACGCGTGCAAACTCTTTTAACTAGAGACTACGTGCCAAGAATTCAATTCTGCCGCCACATGCTTGAAATGCATCGGGAGGACCCAAACTTTTTTAATAAGGTGCTATGGAGTGATGAATCAGCCTGCAGAAAGGACGGCTACTTAAATTTACACAATCTATATAATTGGCAATTAGAAAATCCGTATGTGCCAAGAGAAGACAGGTCCCAGTACCAATTCAAAATAAATTTATGGTGTGGGATTTTCAATGGCCAGATTGTAGGTCCCGTCGAGCTTCCACCTACATTAAATGCCAGTAATTACTTGGGAGTTTTTACGAGAAACCCTAACAACGCTCCTTGAAAATTTTCCGAGTGAGCTAAGAGAGGTGGTGTGGCTTCAAAATGATGGGTTCCCTGCTCATTATGGCCGGGAATTGAGAGCCTACTTAGACGAAGCTTATCCAGGCCGGTGGATTGGGCGACTGGGACCGATATTATGGCCACCTAGGTCTCGGGACCTAAACCCTCTGGATTTTTTTTTATTGGGGTGCCATGAAGGACAATGTCTACGAAAAACCGATCCAAAATGACGGTGAATTGAGAGCAAGGGTAAACATTGCTGCAAGAAAAACATCCGAGACAAGCCTGAGAAGACTCAAAAGCTCATTTTTAAGAAGATGCCGAGCGTGTATTAGGGCACCAGGAAAGCAATTTGAGCATTTATTGTGATTAATTTAAATGAATAAATGTTTATTAAAGTTAACTCCTCTGTTTTTTTTACTATCAAGGTGATATCGAGATAGTGATCCTTCGATTACAGATAGGAGTAAAGTAACTATTCACAAATAATTTGAGGTAAAAAAAAAAACTAGAAAAGGAATTTTTCATTGCGAGATGCTTAGAAATCAGTTTCAAGGTAGATTTTTCGATATTTCGGAAAATTTTGTACTACTGTAAATCCGTAAGATTTTGCTGAACATATATTGTGTTTTTTTGGTAGGTATTGACCCAATTGAATGTTATTAGTAGTGAAACTGGAAAAGTTAGTAGCCGGAACGGTGACTATAGCTTATTTATTGACGATAAAATAATTAAGTCAGATATACAAGTAGCTATGGCTTTCGAACATTTTTTTACTGACATTCCCATTTCAACTACTAAATCATTAAACTCTTCCCCTACTGTAGCAGAAACTTTACTTAAAGAAAATGTAAATTTTTGCAGTAACGAATTTCAATTCGTTCATGTTAATTCTAGAGATATAATAAGAACCTTTAACACTCTAAATGTCAAAAAAACTGCAGACTTGTGGGGAAATTCTGTTAACGTAGCCAAATCAATTATTGACATTGTTGTCTGTGTGTTGACTGTGGAAAATTTCCTGATCTTATGAAAAATAGTCAAATAATTCCTTTGTTTGAATCAGGTAGTACATCTGACCCTAGTAATTTTAGACCTATTTCAGTGCTACCTACATTTTGTAAATTTTTTGAAAAATTGATGTTGAATCAATTACAAGCCTTTTTTAATAAGTATCAATTAATACATTGCAAACAATTTGGATTTACAAAGGGTCGTTCAACAACTGATGCTGGTGTTGAACTCTTAGGACATGTTTTCGGCGCTTGGGAGGATTCACATGATGCCTTGGGCATCTTCTGTGATTTGTCTAAGGCATTTGATTGTGTTCTCCATGAAATATTGATCAGGAAATTGCTTCACTATGGTATTACGGATTTTGCACTGGATCTTCTGGTCTCATATTTGAATAATAGGATTCAGACAGTTGATGTTAATGGAAAGCGATCTCCTGGGTCTGTGGTCAAAATGGGAGTACCACAGGGCTCAATTCTTGGCCCATTTTTGTTTATTATATACATAAATGACCTACATCATGAAGGATAATCATGAGATAGTGTTGTTTGCAGATAACACATCACTTTTATTTAAACTAAACGCCAACATCTGACGATGTAAATAACGCTATCTCTAGAGTGGTCCACTGGTTTAATGTTAACAATTTAGTCTTGAATGAGACAAAAACTAAATGTATGAAATTCACAACACCTAATGTTAAAACGGTGAACACCAGTGTATTAATGAATGGCGCGGAGTTGGATCTTGGGGACACCGCAGTGTTTTTAGGTATTACTTTAGATTCTAAGCTGCAGTGGGGCCCACACATTCTTATATTGTCGAAAAAGCTTAGCTCTGCAGCATACGCGGTAATGAAAATTCGTTATTTAACAGACATAGAAACAGCCCGATTAGTATATTTTGGTTACTTTCATAGTGTAATGTCGTACGGTATTCTGTTGTGGGGGAATGCTGGCGATATTCAAACTATTTTTGTGCTTCAAAAACGAGCTATTCGGTCAATTTATAAGTTAAGCTCTAAATATTCACTTAGGGAGCAATTTAAAAAGATTAATATAATGACCGTTCCATCTCAATACATTTACGAAAATGTTTTGTATGTTCATAAAAATATCTCTCTCTTTGCAAAGAATAGTGATACCCATAGTATTAATACTAGGAACAAACACAAACTCGTTGTTCCTGCCACTAGGCTCCAGAAAATAAGCAAATCATTTAAATGTCAATGTGTACGTTTTTACAATAAAATCCCAAGCCATATTCAAAAACTAAGCGTTAATAAATTCAAGTCCACTATAAAACAGAAGCTGTGTAGAAAAGCTTTCTATAATGTAACAGACTATATGGACGACAAAAATGCTTGGGATTGAGCTGCTCTGATATGCATAGGCTTATATTGACATTCATTTAAAACCAGTACTTTTTAATTAATTTGACATTTAAATTACATCATTTCTTAAAATGGATTATATTAATTCATATAATGACATTTCATTATTCTATATGACATTATGTTATTTATTTTTAATGTTATTTTTATGTTCATGTTATGCATTTAGATTTGATACTGTAATAGTGCGAGTACCATGTGGGCTATTCAATTATTTTGTTTTATTGACGTGATATTTGTCTGGCAGTTTAGGTATGTCATGCTCACTCAAGTGTCCTGCTTATGGTGGCATTGTGTGTCGGGTCGCTAAGTTTCCCTACAATATGGTTGAGCTGAGCGACGCTGATGCATGCGTCATGCTCGTGAACGAGTGCCGTCTGTTGGGATTGGTCATCTTAATGCTGTCATGACAATTGAATCAAAAATTCTGGTGAATATTAAAATCAAGCTTGTTTAGTGTAGACTTTTTAAGATAGACTCTTTCTTCCTGCATTGTCCTCACATTATCATCATTTCGAGAACATTGTACCAATATGATTTAAAAAGAGTAACCATGGAGTTTCTTGCCCGTTCTTCTCCATAGGAAATCTACACCTTGGAACGAGGCAACTAAAGTCTTGACTATTCATAAGTGCCTATAAATGGTTTTATATGAATAAAACTTAAAATAAAATAAAAATAAATAAGCTCTCACCCCCTGCAGTATGTCGTGCTATTTACTGGACACCCTGTATATAGCAAACGGAACGTCAAAATTTTAGGTTTTTAAAGTGAGGTCTGCACGTGTCAGTATATTTTAGCTTATAGATTGACCTGATACATTTGTTTACCCCGAAGAGTTTCCCCAGAATATTATTCCGTATCTTAAAGTTGAGACTACATATGCATGGTAGGCAGTCAAAAGTGCACTTCGATTTGTTACTTTGCAAAGCATATGTAGGGCATATGAAAATTTACTTAGTTTTGTGCACACATATTCAGTGTGAGGTTTCCAGGCCATATCTTTGTCAATGTGTAGCCCCAAAAAGTTAGTAGAATTGACTTGTTGTATCTTCGTACCGTCATAGTTTATGTTTAGTGAAATTGTATTGGAGTTTCGATTGGCAAATGTCATATTGTGCGTTTTACTTAAATTTATTTGTAGATCGTTTTTATTTGATAAGTCAATTATTGAAGAATTAATTTCATTTTCGTATGTTTTAGGGTCATTACATATATTGGCAATAATACTTTTCTTTTAATATAAAGCACTGTTTACTTTTACAAAAATTTGCTATCATCAATTATTTAGGTACTTTCCCTTCGCCGACCTTTTTTTCTACTCTGTATACTCATTGCAAAGATTATAAAATGTTATTAATACAGCTGACATAGATGCGGACAATAGACCTGAGAAAATATCTAACGTTGGCACTCACTCACTGATGGGTAATCGACACCTTGCCGTCACTTCTAATTATTTAAATACCACGAAGGTTTTCCCTGCAAGTTAGACATAAATGAGGAAACAAAAATTGAAATCTTCATGGAGTTCCGCCGCTCTAGAGGTGAGATGGCGGAGAGGTGGCTTGAACACCACAGCGTTTCTGCGCGCACATAGGTCTAAGGTCGCTAAACATAAGCTTAAAATCGCATAGGCCACGACTACAACCATGCAGCTGACCCTTGGCAGCACTGCGCGGAAACCATAGTTCATGCTATTGTGCCCAACGCCGCTAAAAGGAACCGCTAGGTACACGAGGCAGGTCACCACATTTACGCACCAAAAAGGAGTCTGCAGAACATGGACTACCTATTTTTATTATTTATTAATCCCAGTGGCTCTACTGGGGCGGTTATCTTAGGCACCTGAGGGGGACTCCAGGTCCTCATATGATCACACTAGAGCCACCCACTGGTACCACCCCTATAGGCACATCTCGGGGCGGGTGACTGTAACGCGTTCACCCTCCCCGGTGAGAAGCATCGGCCCTCTCCCGATCCCGCTCTGCGGTCTCCTTCTGGAGATGACGCCTTCACAGGAGACCACTGCATTCCAGTTTTCGTGCTCTGCCAACATAGCCGACACTACTGCCGGTAAAGGTAGATCTTGCCCAATTCGATCGACCAGGATCCGCCGCTCGGCTGTGCGTATCCTGGTCAAGAATAACAGTCACCGCGCGTGAGGTTCGAACCCACCGCTCGCCATTAAACGTATCTACCATGATACGTTATCCACTTAGCTAGCGTGCCATAACGTGGAATACCTAGCAGTCATATAGCTTTATACTGTGGCTAATTACAACTTGAATGAGGCCAGGCTTCTGTACGATGAGCCGGAAGACTTGGAAGCATTCTGCATGTGATCAGCAATGTTCCCTTCACCTCTAACTGGACAGCTCCTGCTCAACACTGATACCTCGGCGAAAATCCCCCGTGTCAGTGTTAACTGTCGGAATGTTACTAAGTTCAAACTCGAGAGTAAAAATAATCATGAATTTATAATTTTACTGTAAAATCAATCCCAATTGTTGCAAGGTACTAATTTTGTCTTAAGTTAGTAAGTTTGATTCCAGAATTATTTAAAAAGGTCCTTGTATTTACGTTAAAGAAACCTGTAGTGCACAAAACGGATATAAGTATTCACCACATTAAAGTTCTTTTTCAATTCGCAAAGGTTTCGATTTCAACACTTCAACACACGAATATGTACAAGCAAAAAAAAAACCGAACTCTCCAGGCGAAACATGGACATTAATTAGATTCAACATAAATACAAAAACAATTACCTGAAGCACTAAAAAGAAGACTTTGAGGTACTCTTTCTGATGTGGACTGCCAGACCATGAGTCCACTAAGTGGCCCGCTTGATTCAGCAGCGGCAACACTTCTGCGATCTTCTTATCTATTAATAACAGCTGGAACAAATGTTTATACATTTTGTAAATATATATGCCTGGGACATGGCCTTAGCTCAATTTCTGTGTCAGATTATGCCTTAGATATCAGTCAAGTAGATTATAGATTATAATTTGGTCGGGATGGACGCACTCATCTTCTTTTGCACTATTCACAGCATACTGCGATAACCACTCCATTTTGATACATGCAATGTGTGCTTACTAAAGGTCAGGCAAAGCAGCCTTATAGTTGTTTTATTTACTTGTGAGTGCACTAAGTTATGTGATGAGGGGTATGACAGAGCGAACCATCCGTTCTAGATAGTCCACTGGTTGTGCATAGCGCCTTAGGCCTGAAGATCCTCTTCCAGGCTTGAGGCACTATGGACATTTTTCATAAATGCTTCGTAGCTATTCATAGAAAACCTGCGACGAACAGTGATCAACGGGACCGTTTACTCCTTAGGGTACGAAACAGCCTAAGTGGACTAAGCTGTCGTAAGTACACTTTTGACATTGACAGCGACTGTGTCGCCTCTGTCAGTGTCAGGACATGGTTTAGCTGGTTACGTGAAGTCAGGGGCCTTTCACTTCGTACATTGGTTTTAACCTAATGTTTTAGGGTTTCTTGACAGTTCTGATATTTTGCGATAGATGGCGTAGTACGTCTTTTACTACCTTAGATGATATTTTCAATGGTCACACTGTCTTTATTTCTTATGGCAACATTGAAATAATTTGCAATAAATGGCTTATTAAGCAATTAAAATAATTGAATGATTTAATTATTTAATTATTATAACTGCAATAAGAATAAATAAAAATAACTAAGGAACTTAATACAAAAAATTAAATATTGGTTTTGGAATTGAGTAACTTGATTGGTCAGTTAGAAAATAAAATTACGCTGAATATTTGTTTGTGATTGGTCGAAATTTAGGAATGTCTTTAATTCCAGAACTAAATAAATTCCTTTTTTTATAAAGGCGAATAATAAACAAAACAGTTATTTCAAAATAGCAATAATTGTGGTTTTTTTTTGTAGGCTTTGTTGCTTTATGATTTGTAAGTTAAGGCTTTTTTTGTAACAAAACCGTAAACAAAGAACAAAACATAATAACATATAAATATATATCATAGTGTCAATGTCATTCATGCTAGGCATGATTCGACGTCGAGGTAGTCTATTATTTCAATTTCGTGTATATCAATTAATCGATTGCAGTCATGGTATACATTAATAGCATTCATGGTATCGGTTAATCAAACAAAGAACAGTTTTAGTTTAATCTTTCAAATGCTGGAAACATTGTCTATAGGCACACAGAGGTCCGGATTAAGAATATAGCACCACTCAATATCCTCCTCCAAATGTCGGAAAAGGTGACTAAGGGATTTCCAACCTCCCTGTCGAGCGTGGTGGTAAACTCCCGTGGTGAAAATCAATGGGGTAGGCCTTTGTTCAGCAGTGGACGTCCTTTAGCTGATATGATGGCTGGCTAAAAATGTTTTTAGTTTAAAAGATTAAAATTCTTGAAATATTGGTGAAAAATCGTATTTTAGATATATCTCTATATCCACTATTCAGTACTTTATATTGATTTAAAAATCGATATTTTTGTTTAAAAGAAATCAATTATTTGATTAATCGATTTCAGTTCGGCATCCCTAGTCTAACTGACTCGAACATCACTAATTCGTTTACCGTCTGTGTTTTCGAATGTGCTCTGATTGTTTTTTTGATATTTTCGACGACTTTGCTACTTTATTGGACCCTGACGACCCTGCTTATAACTTTTGACCCGAGCTGTTTATCATACTGGACTACGACCTGCCATACGATTTTACCACAATTGAAAAGAATTTTTTAATTTAGTGTCAATTTTTTTTTGTCTACAACTGGTGCAAAGATATAAATAATATATTAAAAGGACGCAGAAAAGACACGGTTAGTGATGATATGGTGAAAAAACTAGCTGTAGATTATTATAATAAACGAAAGAAATAAAATAAGATAAAACAAGCCCATGTTTTTTTTTTAAATATCATTTTCTCTAATTTCCATTCCAATTTCACTAGCTGATGGCTTATAAAATGAGGGATATATTACATTATTTCAAATATCTACATTTTATAAGCATCAGCTAGAAATGGTTACAAAATTTGCGAAATTTACTAATCTCACATACCCTAGATATCAACCCGATAGTACTGTAGATTACCGTTAGATGGCGTTGGTGGCATTATTTTGACTGAGGTCTCTATTTCCGTATATATAATGTACTCTGTGCGTGAAGTAAGCAGTCTAGATGTACCTTTGACGATGAGCGCCACCGAACAATGAATCCGACCATTTAGAGCAAATCAGTGTTGAAGCACAGCCCCAAACCACGTCCGCGATGCGTTCACGTATGGATACACGCTGCACAATTTCTTAAAATATGCCTAGCATATACTAACCATAACCCTGCTGAGTAAAAAAAGGACGCGCGTATAGGCCACATTGGATATTTGTGCATAATCCACACCGACGCCAAGCAAGCTGCTAGCCACTTCATACTCGCGCTCCGTTGCGTGGATTTGCTGAAAGAAAAGAGGTAATTAATGACTTAGGTACATATTTTAGGAGCCATCGGGCAAAGAGTTTGAACTATAACGTCGCTTTAGATAAAATGTATGGAATTAGTGCATTGTTACACGAGTATTAGTAACATCTATTAGGGATGGGCGGGTGTTACTAAAAAAACCGGACAAGTGCGAGTTGAACTCGCGTGGAGAGGGTCCACACGACGAATATGTTATCTACCATGTGCATGTACATTGTATTGGTAGTTTACTAGCTCTTGCCCGTGGCTTCGCTCGGGTGGAATTTGCAACATCTTCATCTTGGATATTGATCATACAAAAACACTAAAATCGCGATAAAGGGGGGGGGGGGGTTAGGAGGGTGAACCATACTTTACGACCTATTCTCATACCTACCAAATATACAAAAAAAAAACAATTATGTCACAAATTCCGTGACACGAGATATTTATATTATACATATGTATAATATATCTCGCCAACCCGTCTGCCAAGCGTGGCGATTATGGCAAAACCCCCCAATGAGCCCACAACACATTCATATTGGTCGTTGTGGTGATCTTTGGGGGAGGCCTGTGTCCAGCAGTGGACTTTATTCGGCCGAAATGATGATGATGATGATATACATAATACATAGAGATTGTTGACGATGTCGACGCTCAAGAGCTCAGTGGACTGTAGTGTTTGCGAGAAAAACGGTGGAAAGCTACGTTTTTAACACTCGCACTTTCTTCAGGGCTTGACCTTGACGCCAATATAGGCTTTTAATCTGCCGGCTGGGATGGAACCATGTGATAGGCAGCACTGCTCATTTACTTCGACCAGAAACAGGATAGTACGTTTAGACGCCCTAGGAATTACGCTCTAGGTGTTTCGACGCCCTGCAGAATTATTCCCAACGCCTTGAGAAACCACACAATAAAACCCACGATCTTGAATACACTGGTAGTACTTTAATCTTCAGTTATTCTCATTCACAATGATCTTCAGTAATTGTAATTAACAATCTTCATAAAATAATCTTCCACTATTCACTATTCCACTATGTTCACGACTCTTCGACCTCGACTCTGCTCGACTCCGCGACTCCACTATTGTGTGTTTAATTCGGCGTAATACCCCTTCTTTTATATGTTTCCAGGTACTAGCGAATTATCCTATTTCGACCAATCAGAACGCTCGACGCGTCTGACCGATCTTCCATCTATCTCGCACACAAAGGGACAAGTTAAAACCTGCTCCCGGCTAACAATGTTCGTACTACTTATTATTCTGAGGAATGAATTACAATTTAAATTGTTTGTACTACTAATCTGACAAACTTTTAAGCTATAACCATAAAACATAAATATGTCGAAGAGTCTTGAACTTATTGCCTAACAGTTGAAATAATAAAATGTAATACATTATCAAACTAGGTATATACATAAAACACTATCTATACCTACAGAAACACTAAACATTTGTATATACACTTATTAATTACGTGTCCATAAATCACTTTATATTAATCCTGAGCTCGTCGGTGTTGGGTGACGACTTCTCCGAGCTGGTGACGCCAGCTCGGAGAAGTCGTCACCCAACACCAAGCTAGTAAAATATATATATCTGTTACCCAAATTGAACAACATCTCAGAAATTACGGAGTTGAAATAAAGAGAGCTATATACAACTAGTCATGTGTGTGAGCAAGATGACAAATCAAACTGTGTATTTGGTCTGAGCCAAAGTGGCTGGAGTTAGACGAACAGCTGAACGAAAACGCTCCACAGATGTGAAAGGAGTTAATTGAATTCACCTAAAGTGAGCAGTTTATTGGAACTACTCGCCCATGAGTTACACAAGCCTACTTGCAGAGCAGTACTCTAGAACTAAATAACTTGCTATCTCATGCTGTGCAGTTGTATTCAATTGTTAATTTTCATATGATAAATATTCAGCAGTGATTAATAAATCTAATATGCAATTGCATTATTGTTAAGTTATTCAGTTGTTTTCTAGTAACAATTGCCAATTGGTAATGCCTATCGACCAGTAAACATTACAATTAAATTCCATTTTGTCTACTATGGGCCTGTGCCTAACTATACACCAGTTAAAGTTTCAGACAACTGTAGTATTCACTATTTGGTTACCTATTTTCTACTAACAATAAACCCAATTTTGAAGATATCTTCAAGTATAGTCAGTAAATGTTGTTTATTTTAGTATTGTTCTAATTATATTGTTCTAAATTATCACATTAATTTATTTATAAAATCAATATTATTTGACTTTCATTTTCAAAAATAAAATTAGTTTATTCAAAGCAAAAATCAAACTACAGATCTTAAATGATTTATATGCCTGTTACTTATTGCGATAAATTCTGAAATCAGCAATGTTTATCTTAGAATTTAGTGATGTTGATAATCAAATAAACATCAATAACATTATACATCAAGCAAAGGGTTAAGTAAATGACATAAAATAATATATCTTCTATATACTTACTGCTAATTGGAATATAAGTCTGCAATGCCAGTAAACACTATGCTGTGACAACTCAATGGCCTTCCGTAGAATGGGCTTAGAATGTGATGGCTGGCCCTGGGCCTCAAACAGATCTGCGAGCACGCTTGCCGCCTCGAACTTAACGTCGTCGAACCCATTGATAGTCTGAGACATGCACCACTGAAACCACAACACTTCAATCACCATATGACCCACTTGAACTTTGTTTACATACTTTGAGAAAGTAGTATCTGATTTACCCACCAACAGAAATATGTTGCTAGTAAAACATTCTTTTCTACGAAGTACCGCTACTCCAAAACACATTACACTCTCAAACTAAACGAATAACAATAAAAAAACTTACACTCTGCTCTAAATGCGTTCTCGCCAAGTCGATGTTTTTGGTGTGTGTCAAAAGAATATTTCCAAGTTGTAAATGTGTCCTGGCCTCAACCCTTTGTGGCGGTTTGAAATTAAATACGGCTTGTAGGCACTGGATGCAACTTTTTATGTCAGGAGGATTCGATGTACGGAAATGTTCTGCTAAACCAAGTAAAGAAATATACCAAGCGTCCTGCGTTGACGCCATTTTGACATTTCTGCTTGGAGGGAACGATGTTGCCAGACATATAGGTTTTAACTTTTTAATATCATATCGGGCTATTTTTTTGTACCTGGCCTCTTTACCTTGACTCATTGTGGTTTACAAACTTTTCCATCAATATATTATTTGTATGAATAAATAAGTGTTACATCAACTTACTAGTTAACCATTTTTATTTCATGTTATACCAACTTATTTCCATTTTAAATTGAAATCGTCAAAGTCCCTTCTTAGAACATGTCCTATGTCTAAGTGTGATAAAAGGGTTAAAGATTCTAAATGGCACACACGGCTCCACACTATCTATATTCTATTTTTATTTCTTCATGCGACAAACATCTTTCTTTATTTCATTAAATTCAGTGAATACGACACGTAGAAATTTCCAGTGACATTTATTTTGCCGTCATGTAAGGAATATTACTACCAAATATGGTTTTTTGTTTCTAACTTAGCCACCCTATTATCCCTTAAAGAGTCGTCATCCGCCCTTCGTACACTATTCGAGGTGAGATGTACTAGGTAAAATGCGTAAAAGTCTTAGATGAATGCGTTGTTGTTCCAGAAACTAGGTTCACAAGTATTTAGGCGTCTCTAGTATATTGACGTTTCCATATCTAGCCCGTCTTTGTACGTAGACTGAGTATTTGTACGTTCGAGTATTTAAGCGTTTTTAGTATAATGACGTTTCTTTATCTAGCGCGTCTTCGTACCTTCGAGTAATTAGGAGTTTCAGAGTACTGATATCTTCAGTTACTTAATAATTATTTAACAAAACCTATTGATAAATCGCAAAATCATACATAATCGGTTTTTTTTAATTAGGGGTATTTTAACGTTGTAATTTTTTTCATTTTATGTACGTAAATACTGTTTGGCAATCATTTTTTTTTCTCACCACATAACGAAAAAGTTACAGTATTATAGAAATTTACTGTGGGAGACTGGTGCCTAAGCACCCTAAGGTTCACCTAAGGTTGAAGCCTGTATTTCAGGTCACCAGGCCTTCCACCCCAGAAGTCCAATTTCATAGTCCTTTTATCATTTTACATTTTATTGTTCTTCGTGTATCTGATTCTATCAAGTTGTTTTAGTCTTGTTAGGGTTCTCTTGATGAATACTCTTGAATACGTTGCTATAACTTTATCAGACCACGATACTGGTAAATTTTGTCCTTTATACCCAGTTATCATTTGCCACCACCCCATCTCCTCCCATGGGTGTCGTAAAAGTCGACTAAGGGATTAGCCGGAGGATGGGCAGCAGCGTCCTTCGAGTACATTAATAACTCAACTGCGATCGCCAACCCGCCTGCCAAGCGTGGCGATTATGGCAAAACCCCCCAATGAGTCCACAACACATCCATATCGGTGGTTGTGGTGATCTTTGGGGGAGGCCTGTGTCCAGCAGTGTACTTCATGCGGCCGAAATGATGAATGCGCACTTTGACTGCAAACAAATTATTATTTATTTAATTCAAAAATTATTACACTTTTTAGTATTTTGTTAATATTTTTAATTGTTGTTGTTAGTTTATTGAGTTTTTGAGTAATACAGTGGATTGTGTACCAGACATAAGCTCGTTACATTATTTACCAAAATTAAAGTTGCTTTATAATGACGGTCGCATCACATTATACAGGTTGTTTGGTGCATCGTGTGCCAAATTGAAATGGTCGACTGGGGGGTCATCTGCCATCCTTTCAGACCCCTAAACATTTCTCATGCCCTGTGGATTCTTTTTTATCGACTTTTTATTGTTTTATTAAAAAAATACCCAATATTTACATTCAAATACAAATAAAAAAAAATAGGTGACAGACTCTGAATTTTTAATTTTATTTAGATGTGTATTGTATTACTGTACTTTTAAATTCAAAATTAGTGACATTGGCCATCTAGTTGTTTTTTAATTTGCTCGCAAAGTTTCGGACTTAAATTAAAGCCGTCCATGTTACAGCTATTTAGATGGCCATAAAAAAAACCAAAAGCGACCGGGATCTTCCAACTCTCTCAAAAAATTTCTAATCTATCCTCTTACTAGTAATGTTCCACATGCCATAAAAATATTTTTACAACTTTGAGAATTTGCTAGAATCGAGTCACAAAATACTAAATTCCAAATTATGATTAAAAAAATGTATTGCTTAAATTATACCTGAATTAATGCACCAAACATCCTGTATATACGAAAACTTGATTCATGTTAAAAAGAATATTAATCTTTTCTAAAAGTAAAGTAGTAGTAGTAGTAAAGTACTGTGATATACATGGCATTAACACTAGAAATAACAATAAACTTACTTACTACTTACGTACTACCGACACCAGGCTCCAGAAAATAAGTAATTCATTCAGGTGCCAATGTGTACGTTTTTACAACAAGATCCCGAGCACTATGCAAACTCTAAGTCTAAATAAGTTCAAATCTATAATTACGCAGAAACTATGTAAAAAAGGTTACTACAAAGTCGCAGATTACATAGAGGACTATAATGCTTGGGATTGAGCAACTCTAACATAATTTGAATCCACATATGCTAAAATGACCACTGATCATTATTTGATCTATAAACTAATGTAATTATTGGTATTTAAATTATAATATTGACATTTTAAATGACATCTCCTACCTATGTTGACATCCAAATACAATAGTTTGACATTAGTAACATATAAACATCAATGTTTGACATTCTTAAAATTTGTATAGTTCTGTGACATTAATATTTTATACGGCAAATGTGAGTATCATGTAGCCTACATCTATGAATTATAAATTATAACTAGGAGTGTTCGTTATATTAGATAGCTGAATAAATAATCGATTATTTTAAAATAATCATATCACCTATTATTTATTAAACCAGGTAACGGTTATTTATGTTGCCCTAATATTTTCATTCCTAACGACCACAGCTTCCCCAACGTCACATATTTCATAAGGTGCCACATGCAAAATTGTGCTTTCCCAGCATAGTTATAAGAGGTAGATTCCTATCAATATTTAGTCGATTCTAATATAATGTTTTAGACGTTATAATATGCCACATGCAAAATTATGCTTTCACAGCACAGTTATAAGACCTAGATTCTTATCAATATTTAGTCGAAACTAATAAATAATTGGAGGAGCTAATTTAATTATTTTTATTCGACAGCCGTTTTGATCTACGATTATATTCGAACAAAATCAGTGTGGACGACTCGCTTACGTCATAAGTTGTATTTTACGGGAGATTGCGAGCGATTGCATGATAGTTTTGAAATTTTGATATTATTTAGTTATTAAGTTTGTATTATGAAACTTTAAATATAAGTATTATAGTTTAGTGTTAGTAAAAATTAACATGTTTAGGTTGTTATTTACGTAATTATGAGTTAGTTATATTAAATAAAAATGTCTCGAAGAGGACAAATGTGGAACTATTTCTCTGCTGTGGACCGCGACGGTATCAAAACCACGGCGCTCGACGAAGTAATAAATATCATACTAATATACACACCGGCACAATTAGCGGAACACAAAAAAAGCAGGATTTTAAAATCTTTTACTTGAGGAACTGGCCAGTTATGATATTTTTTAAATTTATTGTCAAATTTGAAAATAGAAAATTAGATGACATACACTTTTTTCATTCATTTGTTTTATTTTCCCGAACAATACGTTTTATCAACTTGTTCGAGTAATAACTACGTAATTGTAATTTTTTTGAAAAATTGCACTTAATGGTTTTTTATAAATTTGTTATTCTATAGGCAATTTTGTTTATTAAAAGCTCTTTATTATGCCTGACTTAACATCACTGGAAATCATTAGGGCTGATGAAATGAGAAGAAATGGCCATACCTACAGATCGATTGCCTCAATGCTTCGTCGACCAGTATCAACGATTCATCGCAGCATCCAGCGGTACAGATCGTCTAATTCTCTTGTGAGGAGGAGGGGTCAAGGTAGAAAAAGATGTACATCGAGGCGAGATGACAGTTTTTTACAACTTGGAGTTCTTAGGAATACGCGATTAACGGCTGTACAAGCTCGAAATGAACTGGAAGACGTTCGAGGAGTACGAGTAAGTGAGCGTACAGTTCGCAGGAGATTTGAAGAAGTTGGTTTAGGGTCGTATATACCTGCCAAAGGCCCAAAACTTGAGAGACGTCACCGCGTTAACCGATTAAGCTATGCGCGAGAACATCGTCATTGGGATTTGAACGAATGGCAGCAGGTTCTCTTTACTGATGAGTGCAGAGTTCTTTTAAAACAGATCGATGCGAGACAGCGAATATGGAGACGCAAAGGAGAACGCCACATACAGTCTAATTTTGAACACACAGTGGCTTATGGTGGCGGCTCGATTATGGTTTGGAGAGGGATATGTTTGGGAGCTCGCACGGAGTTAGTGATAGTCACAGGAGGGACCATGACAGCAGATCGATACATCAGAGACATTTTAGAAGAACATGTTGTACCATTTGCCCCATTTATTGGTGACGAATTTATTCTAATGCAAGATAATGCTCATAGTGCACAATCGGTACAGGCATATCTGAGCCAGGTAGGTATACCGGTGATGCAGTGGCCAGCAATTCCCCCGATATGAATCCGATAGAGCATGTCTGGGACTTGCTAAAAAGAAGGGTTAAATACAGAATGCCACCCCCAACAATCTGAATGAACTTGGAAACTCATTACTTGAGGAGTGGGAGCGATTGCCTCAAGAAATCATCGATAACATAATATGTAGCATGCCCAGGCGAATGGAAACCGTAATCAGAGCAAGAGGGGGAAACACTCGTTATTAATTTTGCTTTAATTTTATTGTTAAATCATTTAATGCTTACTTTTTTTTATTTTTTGGGATGGTTCATAATCATCTAAAAATTTCACTTATTTCAACTTTCTTTATTTTTCAATAAAAAATAACGAAGACTTTTCAAAGTCGTTATTAAAAGATGTTAATCAATTTGTTATTTTGTGTCTAATTACATTTTCGTCAAATATATGCGTTATTATCTCAGAGTCTCACTTTTTTTTCTGTTCCGCTAATTGTGCCGGTGTGTATATATTATAACGTCAAAAGTAATAGGTGATATTTAAATCACGCATCGTTAATTATAACTGCCTGTTGTTTGGCAGTATGAGACTATGAGTCTGTCATGCTCACTAAAATGTCTTGCTGATGGTGGCGTCGTGTATCGGGCCGTAAGTCCTGCAATATGGATTATGGTTGACCTGAGCGACGCTGATGCATGCGTCAAGCTCATGAACGGGTGCCGTCGTGTGGGACTGGTCAGTCCTTACTGCCATGTAAACTTGTTTAGTGCAATGATTTTACTTCACCTATTTTATTATTGTTTTACTTCATCTATTTCACACTGGCAGTACATTATTCTCACATAACTATATTGCAATGTATGTAACATTTTAAAATTATTTTAAAAGAGTGACTATGGAGTTTCTTGCCGGTTCTTCTCCATAGGACCAACTTCTTGGAACCGTGCAACTGCATTCTGACTATTCATAAGCGCCCGTAAATGGTTTATATTAATAAACATCTTTTGAATTTGGATTTAGTGAAATTTTCTTCCAACTTGTTTTGTGCTTTTCCGGGTTATAGTTTTATAATCTTATTTTTGTTTAAAATTATGTAGTCATATGATCTTCAATTCGTTGATTGTATCGGTAATTTCAATTAAAATCTCTCACACACTTAGACCATTTAACCAAATTTGGTTATATGGTCTTTTTTTTTTCTGGCCTTATTCCATTGAGTCTAGGCCCAATACGATTCTGCCAATGTCAACGTTGTAAGCTAATACACGCTAGATATTCGGCGGCTGCAAATTTATAAAGAGATTGTTCAGTGTTTATCCGCCACCTAAAACAACACGAAAAACAAACACAATGTCACAAAGGGAGAGACGTCACATTATGGCACGGATAAAGTATAACTTACATTCAACTCTTAATAGTTTAAATAGAGGGAGATTAGTTAGCAGAACAAAACGAGTTAGTATTATTAATTACAACCTAATGCCAAAACGAGTAATATATTTAAGCAGTATAATTACAAAGGGAGAATCAACAAACATAAGAAGGGAGAGGAAATTAATGGGGCGAGGAATGTAAGGAGGGAGAATTTCATACAGGGATATAGGATATTTAGGACAGGAAAAGAAGATGTGGTCGGTGGTACCTTCATCAATCCCACACTCACAGAGAGAGTGGTCCCTCACCCTAATCTTACTTAAGAATACAGGCGTGCAGCAATGACCCAGTCGGAGTCTACATTACATATGGTTGAGGTGGCAAACTTGTTACCATGTCGGTATTTATGGAACCAAGGTTTTTTCCGAATTGTCGGTTGTATTCTGCCATAGTGTCGACCACATGCAGAGTTGGACACGTGCCACTGAGCACTCCAGGACTCGAACATAAAAACTTTGGCTAGGGATAAGATATCTGGGGGAAAAAGATTATAGTGGGTTAAGGAACCGGAATGAACGGCATCTTTGGCCCAAGAATCCACGAGTTCGTTATCCTTGATGCCGCTGTGACTGGGAACCCAGGCAAGAGCGACGTCAATGTCTCTAGATCTGCACTTATATAGTCATTCTTTAATTTTTAAGATAATACAGAAATTAGATTTGCTTTTAAATTGGTTAGTTAATAGTGCTTGCAAGCAACTTTTAGAATCTGTGAGTATAACAGTTTTATTCAAATTATGGGATTCCACAAAAGAAACAGCTTCCAGGATAGCGACAGCTTCCCCTGTGAACACAGAGGAATGAGGTGGGCATTTGTAATTTAGGACTACGTGAAATTTGGGTATCCACACTGCAGCACCAACACATCCTTCACTTGATAGTTTAGATGCGTCGGTGAAGATTGTGAGCCAGTCGGGGAAATTTTGAGAAATAGATTGTTCAAATAAGGAATTAGCACCTGGTTGAAGCTTTGAGATTCCCAAGACTTGACTTGAAGATGTGTGGATTGAATGTAAGAACATTATAGTCAAATTTGAACAGAGAAAAAGCAACAGAATCAGTGTTGTGTGGAGGTAAATTTTTTATTTTCCTATAGCTTGAAACAGTTCTAGGGGGCGATTTCCTAGCCCAATAACCACCTGCAGTGATTTTTTGAGAAAGGGTACTAAGACGGGAAAGTAAGGGATGGGAAGGGTCGTGGAGGAGTTTGAAAACAAATCTGTCTGATAGATATTGTCTACGTAGCGCGAGAGGAGGGTCGGCACATTCGACCTGCAATGCGTTTTTGGGGGAGGATTTCATAGCGCCTAGTACTATACGCAGGCATTTGGCTTGGAGTAAATTTAGTTTTTCCAGAGGAATTTTGTTACATGGTTCTACAATGAAACTGCCATAGTCAAGGTGACTACGGACAAGTGCATGATATAGGAGGTTAAGACAAAAAGGGTGAGAACCCCACCAAACTCCTGCCACAGCTCTTAGTACATTAATCCCTTTTTCACACTTCTGGGCAGAGAAATTATTTTGTATTGAGCCTGTCATACGACTGTCAAGAAATACTCCCAAAAACTTTACACTGTCCTGAACTGGAATGGTTTCATTTCCACAAAGAATAGTTGGGGTGGGGATATTACTCTTTCTAGTAAATACTACAACTTTACTTTTGGGAATGGAAAGTGAAAGTCCATGGTCTTGAAGCCAGACATACAGGTAGTAGAGGGCAGAGTTTAGACATGAGGAGGCTGATTCAATTGATTTGGAAGAAGTGTATAGAGCCAAATCATCGGCATATTGAAGAATGTGACAAAAAGGGTTAACGGAATGTTCTAGGTCATGGGTGTAAATATTGTAAAGGAGAGGGCTTAATACAGAACCTTGGGGAAGACCCTTCCAGACCTGTCTCCGTATGAAGTCAGAGCCTTGATAACGAACAAAAATATTCCTAGACATCAAAAGATGTGCAATGAAGTGAACAATCCTCACAGGGATGTTCAGCTGGTGCAATTTTTGCCTGAGCACCGGAAGAAGGACACTGTCATATGCAGAAGAGATGTCCAGGAATACACCCACAAGGTACTCCCCATCAGAGAAGGCCAATCTAATGTCTGATGAAAGGATGCTTAGACTATCCATAGTACTCTTGCCTTTCCGAAACCCGAACTGGCTTTTAGCCAATATATCTTTATTTTCTATAAACCACTCGAGGCGATTCTTAATTAAATGTTCTAAGAGTTTGCACATAGTAGAAGATAAGGCGATGGGTCTATAAGAGGAGGGATTTGAAGGATCCTTTCCAGGTTTTAGGATAGGGATAATAAGTTGACCTTTCCAAGGTTCTGGGATTTGGCCGGATTCAAAAATCTTATTGAGGATACGGAGGAGGCAAGCTTTTCCGGTAGGATTCAAATTGGTTAAAAAGGAATAAGGAATTCCGTCCATCCCGGGAGAGGAATCCTTCAGCCCATTAAGAACACTTTGGAGCTCGAAAAAAGAGAATGCATTGTTTAAAGGCCCAGAGGGAATAGAGTGGATAGCATCAGAGGAAGGGGGGAAGAAGTCTGGACCAGGCACATAAGGAGGTGCCAAATTATTAATGAAAGGGTTTAACCATTCTGATGTATCGTACGAGGAGTTAGATGGTGGAGCTAGGGAGCCACGGAACCTTTTGACACTACACCAGACACGGGATATAGGGGTCCTTGGAGACAGATTTTCACAGAAAATCCTCCAACCAGACTTTTTCTTTTTGTGCAGAAGTTTTCGGCACTGAGCTGAGACTTTTTGAAGAGATAGGAAATCTTCCGGAGTCATAGAGGAGTTGTAAAGGGATTCTGTCTCCTTTCTGAGATTAATCATATTGGAAAACTCAGAGTCCCACCATGGAGGAGAAGACCAATTTTTCTTTCTTTTCTTTTTAATGGGGATGTATAGGTCAGCCGCTGTGATTAGAGAGTGAATAAATAGGTCATAACTGGTTAAAGGATCAAGAGAAGGGTCAATAGAACGCGTTTTACTGTCCACCTCAGCCGCATATAAATCCCATTTCGCCTCACGTAACTTGTATTTGAGGAGAGGATCTGGGGATGGAGTAGGGTTAGCAGATTGTGGAATAGATATTAGTATGGGGAAGTGATCGCTGCCATAAGTCTGTGGAAGTGGTTTCCAGGAGATTAAAGAGGAAAGGTTTGGGGAACATGCAGTTAAATCAACTGCAGATTGAGGATTTTGATTAGGGTAAACTCTGTGTGTAGGAGAACCATCATTTACAATTGAAACATTTAAATTGTCAAAAATATCAATAAGTGAAGAGGAAAAGGAGTCACAGTAATGTGAACCCCAGAAAGTGTGGAGAGAATTGAAATCTCCAAGTATAATCATAGGGTGGGAGATAGCAGAGCAAATAGTTGATAGTTGAGAGGATAAGCTAGAGTTGGGATGGGGAATATAAATCGAGAGAAAGTTGATGTTCATTACTCTAATAGCAACAGCATCAATCTCTCTGGAGTGGGGGGGAAGGGGGATAGGGGTAAATGAAAATGATTTGTCAATGAAAAGGGCACAACCAGCGTATCCGTCGTCACGGTCCTCCCGGAAAGCAGCATAGCCCGGAACCCTGAACAGGGTTCTAGGGCGCAACCAGGTCTCCGAGAGAGCAGCCACCACGGGTGAGAATTTTTGGAAGAGGTGAATTAATTCAGATTTTTTAGGGACAAGGCTTCTACAGTTCCATTGAAGGATTTGGGCCTGGGGCATTGGAACTGGCTATAGAGGCAAGATGTGCTAGTTTATCTGCAACGTTGTTCAGTAGGCAGTCACTAAATTTTGTGATGAAATTATCAAGGATGGCAATGAAAAGATCTATGAAATTCTCCTGAGATAAATTTGCCAGACCAGAAGAAGCAGACGATGTAGAAGTTTGGGCTGGGATGGCACATCCATTTGGTAGAGTAGAAGGGGAGTTATTTATGATGGACTGGTGAGCATGTATATCATAGCCTGGGGACATAGAGGGTCTGGGGCGAGGGTTGCGAACCATTGCCTTTTTATAAGATATTGAAGGAGAAGAGTTGACTAAATTATTTGTCTGAGGAAGTGGGGAGGGAGAAGTGATTGGGGGTTGGGTGTTAAGGGAGAGGGTAACATCAGAGTAAGGGCGACGAACGGGGGGGAACTGAGAAGCTGCATCTGAATATGAAATATTATTTTCCGACATAAGCAATTTAACCATTTTTTGACGTGAATGCTCCGGGCATTGTTTGTCAATTGCACGGTGTTGACCTGAACAGAGGATACATAATATTTGGTCGTTTTGAATATTGCAAGATTCCCCTGGGTGACTCTGACAACACTTAAAACATCTGGCTTTTGACCTGCATTGGGTTTTAATGTGGCCAAACCGACAACAGTTATGGCACTGTATAGATGGAAGCTGATAAACTTCTACTGGGAGAGAGTTGTAAAAACAATAGATGTGCTTAGGGAGGATTTGTCCTTCAAAAGTGACAACCACGGATTGCGTAGGTGTCCACTGAATGCCTGTTTCTGAAGAAGACTTTCTGTTTAAACGTCTAAGTTTAAGAATCTTGCCACAGTTTTCTGGAAGTTCAACAGCTTCAGCAAATTCAGACATGGACCAGTCACATGGAACACCACGGACCAAACCAAGTCGAGTAACATTGTACGATGGGATGGAAGCTACAAGATTGGAAGTAGAGAGGCAGGGATGAGAAGTAAAGTCATTTGCTGCAGATGAAGTAGAGAATTCAATTGCAATCCTGTTGCGGCCCACTAGTTTGATTCCCCCTCTGACAATATTCTGTACATTGTGTTTCATAAGAATTTGACCAACCTTCATAGGGCGTAGGGACAGACCCGCTGTGGGAGCATTCTCAGCGAGGGACACATGGACAATAAATGGGCCATGATCCTTGTCACTATAAGATCTCTAAACTCAGGTGTGAAAATGTAGTTTGGATTGAAGCTGATGGCGTGTCTAAGTCGGTTATATTTCTTTTAGCTGGAGAGAGAATATCTTGGTTTTCGCTAGCTGGACGCTTTAAACTACGATCGGAGATAATGGATTCTTGAGTAAATAATACCGAGGATGGGGATGAAAATATATCGGGAGGTCTACCGGGGGACTCGTCCCCCATGTTGACTAGGGCCTATTATGGCCTTTAAATCTTTAAGAAAACACTTACCCGCTACCACACACAAACCGTCACCACACAAAGAAAAATCTCAATAAAAACGAATAAAACCACTAAGATAGCGCAATTTTTCCACAATACTATCACGAACGCGTGTGTTTACCAACTTCGCTTATGACAGAATCCGGTTATATGGTCTAAGCTCACACAGTAAATCATGGCTGTTTTAAACGTCGAGCGTGACAGTTTTTGACGTGTCCCTTAGAACATTTAACCTTCTCCCTATACTCAGCATATTAAACGTTTAAATACTTGGTAAAGGTACTCAATAAAGTAGTCTGCTAGTCAAGTCACATGATCGAAAAACAATGTTTTCATCGTGCCATTTAGTAGTGCAGAAATGACGAGATGTCGAAAAAAATAATGAATCAGAATCCAGATCAATTGGACATTTAACGAAAAAGTATTAGTAATGATTTTACTAACATAAGTACATAACATCATGTAACCCCGGCTTAAGAATTTTCGACCTGACCATTTAGTAGTGGCTGTTCCACTTAAATTAGATTTAATATTCTTCCCTTTACATTATTTATAAACCTTTATCTTCACAATGACGACACGGTTGGCACAGTGGCTAAGCGATTGGCTATCTGTGCTACGAGCAGTGGGTA
The DNA here is from genome assembly GCA_947459985.1 of Diloba caeruleocephala. NCBI lineage: Eukaryota > Metazoa > Arthropoda > Insecta > Lepidoptera > Noctuidae > Diloba > Diloba caeruleocephala. The sequence continues at coordinate 6,321,933 of OX381621.1, read as the reverse complement.
CGATTCCCACACGGTACAATTATGTGTATGGCCTTCAGATAGTTATTTCGGGTCTGTACACGATACAGGAGAAATCCTAGCGTGGGGCAACATATATGGCAGATATCGTTAGTTAAACTAAGACTCATTGAAAAAAAATGCAACTATATTCCATACACAGAAAGAAAATAGGGAGCACCCCGGAACCGCCGGTTACATAACTGTAATTATAAGTTGGTTATAAGAAATGGATTGCGTGTGGTGTCCGGATTAAGAATATATCACCACTCCATCTCCTCCCGTGGATGTCGTAAAAGGTCATCATCATCATCATATCAGCCACAGGACGTCCACTGCTGAACAAAGGCCTCCCCCTTGGATTTCCACAACGAGCGGTTACATGCCGCCCTCATCCAACGACTCCCAGCGAACTTCACCAGGTCGTCTGTCCACCTCGTTGGAGGTCGTCCCAAGCTGCGTTTTCCGGTGCGCGGTCTCCATTCTAGAACCTTTGTGCCCCAGCGGCCATCAGTTCTACGAGCAATGTGCCCTGCCCATTGCCACTTCAGTTTACTAATCCTTTCAGCTATGTCGACAACTTTAGTTCTTCTACGGATCTCCTCATTTCTGATTCGATCTCGTAGAGAAATACCAAGCATAGCTCTCTCCATAGCTCGCTGAGTGACCTTGAGCTTTCTTATGAGGCCCATTGTGAGTGACCACGTCTCTGTTCCATATGTCATCACTGGTAACACACACTGGTTAAAGACTTGCGTCTTGAGGCATTGCGGTATTGTTGACGAAAAGATGTTGCGAAGTTTCCCAAACGCTGCCCAGCCGACGATTGATCTCTTTCTCGAAGTTGGACCTACCTAACTGGACAGTTTGTCCCAGGTAGAGATACTCGTCAACAACTTCGAGAACAGAGCTCCCAACGGATATTGGGATGGGCACGACATGGGCATTTGACATGACTTTTGTCTTGCCCATGTTCACCTTAAGGCCCACCTGTTGGGAAACTCTGTTGAGATCATCGAGCATTGTGCTGAGCTCTTGCAGCGATTCTGCCATGACTACGATGTCATCGGCAAATCGAAGGTGAGTGATATACTCGTCATTGATGTTAATGCCGAATCCTTTCCACTCCAGTAGCTTGAAGGCATCCTCCATTGCAGCGGTGAACAGTTTCGGGGAAATTACGTCCCCCTGTCTCACACCTCTCTGCAATGGAATTGCCCCCGTGCTCTGTTCATGTACTCGGACTGAAATGGTGGCGGGTGGCAGGTCAATCTGGCACCGCTGCAGAGATTGCAGCACTGCCCAGGTCGTAAAAGGTGACTAAGGGAATCTAAACCAGAGGTATGGGCAGCAGCGTCCCTTCTGTGAAACGGTAGCCATACTGCGCTCACCAACCCGCCTGCCAAGCGTGGTGAGTATTGGCAAATACCCCCCAGAATGATGACACAGTTGTGAAAATCTATGGGGGGAGGCCTTTGTTAAGCAGTAGACGTATAAATGGCCGATATTGTGATAAATGGTACCTAATTGATTAATTACAGAAACCGTGTATTTTTCCTGGTAAATTAAATAAAAAATAGAAATAATAATAATTAAATTCCCAAGTCCTTTAATTATTTATTAAAAATCGCACAACCTTTACGTATTTATGACGACGCAGTCGTAAAAATGTCACGTGGCAGGCGAAGTTATCTCAACACTCGGTACACATATTCGGTTAAACACGGTTCGTTTCGCACTGCAGCGAACTAATGATATTATTAGTTAAGATTTTGTAGGTTGTTATAGCTTTCTTGTGTAATCATACGAGGAGCTAGAGCCTTCCTTAGAAGATGACCGCCCCAGTGGTTTTAGCCGGGAGGAGTCCGGCATACCCCTTCGCCCTTCCCCCGGGCGAAGTAAGTTCATGAAGAATTTCCACTGGGCACTAATAAAAAAAGAAAAAAGGTTGTTGGCGAAATTATTTTTGTTTTAGTATACAAGTGAAGTGTTTCCACAGTTATTTACGGCGGGTCTGCTGTAGTGTTGAGTAGGACACGATTTAAAAATGAGTTTGTAAGAGTAGCCTCTTTTTTGTACTGCGCCAGTACAATGTCCCACTTCAAATGAGGCGAGGCGTCATGACGTGATGACGCCTCGCCTCATTTGCACCTTCATGAAGCTTGGCGGTACATTTGAAAGAACGAGTATTTCATGTACTGTTGCTGTATTTGTACTGCCCGACGTGATGACGCCTCGCCTCATTTGCAGCTTCATGAAGCTTGGCGGTACATTTGAAAGAACGAGTATTTCATGTACTGTTGCTGTATTTGTACTGCCCTGTCTTACAAAGTGTGATTGAGGTAATACTTAAAGCAAAGTAATAAAAAGCGATTTTAGACGAATGACGATTGTATCGACGTTTCTACTTATTAGCCACTGTAGCATTATTGTGCAAGCGACTTATTTGTAAAACATGATTTTGATTTAAAATATACCTAATACACGGACATAAACAAGCAAAACAAATAGGTATTTAACAACATCATGAAATCATATTTTTCTAAAACTGTCGCGTCTCGTACTTTGTACTAGTACATTTGTAAATAGAGTGAATAAAAACATCATGTTGTCTCTTGCAGTCACGATAATGTCCGTTGAATAAAAAGACGTGCTTTTGAAGCATGTGCCTCATTCTCTCTCTCTCTCACCCTACAGTTCACATGCGAAGAGTAAAGTAACGCGACATAAAATTTGAAGTGGTACATGTTATAATGTTGAGCCGCTCTTACAATATTGTGTCATGTACGGGACAAATGTACCGCCTCTTGTATGTCCTACTCAACACTAGTCTGCTGCTTAACATGTGCTCCCGACATAACGCATTTGCATTGAAATAAAGTAATTTTAGCTTTAAAAAATTAAAAAAAAACAAGGTTTTGTAGATAACCGAACTAATTATTTTCTACTTTTTAGTTCGGTTATCTACAAAAGCGTGTTTTTTTAGTTTTTTTAAAACTATTATTTATCATAAAAAAATTGTGCGGCTCTACAATAACGTGTTTTTTTGTTTTGCGCATGGCTGATTGTCCATGTTGCCTGTCCGTAGTCTCAATTAGTGTTGAGTAGGACACGATTTAAAAATGAGTTTGTAAGAGTAGCCTCTTTTTTGTACTGCGCCAGTACAATGTCCCACTTCAAATGAGGCGAGGCGTCATGACGTGATGACGCCTCGCCTCATTTGCAGCTTCATGAAGCTTGGCGGTACATTTGAAAGAACGAGTATTTCATGTACTGTTGCTGTATTTGTACTGCCACACTTACAAAGTGTGATTGAGGTAATACTTAAAGCAAAGTAATAAAAAGCGATTGATTTTAGACGAATGACGATTGTATCGACGTTTCTGCTTATTAGCCACTGTAGCATTATTGTGCAAGCGACTTATTTGTAAAACATGATTTTGATTTAAAATATACCTAATACACAGACATAAACAAGCAAAACAAATAGGTATTTAACAGCATTCATGAAATCATATTTTTCTAAACCTGTCGCGTCTCGTACTTTGTACTAGTACATTTGTAATAGAGTGAATAAAAACATCATGTTGTCTCTTGCAGTCACGATCATGTCCGTTGAATAAAAAGACGTGCTTTTGAAGCATGTGCCTCATTCTCTCTCTCTCTCACCCTACAGTTCACATGCGAAGAGTAAAGTAACGCGACATAAAATTTGAAGTGGTACATGTTATAATGTTGAGCCGCTCTTACAATATTGTGTCATGTACGGGACAAATGTACCGCCTCTTGTATGTCCTACTCAACACTAGTCTCAATATTATTTACCCAAGCATCTTCCTTTCAACGTTTAAGTATACAAATCCTCCCTCCATTATGGAAAGAATCATCTGAAGAATGAGACACTATTCGAGACTCATCGCACTCTTGCCGCGGAAAATTGGATCGACATCTTATGGAGGTATTATTTCTTGTGCAAGTTTGTGTATGTCGATTAATTTATCATTTTTTCCGGGTATCAGAGATGAAAAAATCGGTAATCCTGAGGATCCTGGCAAGGATAACGGGACAAACTATTGCATTCTGATCAGTATTTGATAAGTGTGCGAAGTTTCAAATCAATCAGACGTTTTGAAGTGGATGAAAATAGAGTTAAAAATTCCGTTACATAGATTTATACCAAGCTAATAAAAGGGTGTTAAAAAGATATCTCATCTTCTTGGCGCAGTACTTATGTCGGTGTACCACAGGATAGCGTTTTAGTCTTTTTAGTTTAGCTTGCGAACCGCACCCTAAAGCATTCTGGCCACTCCTCGAGTACGCGCCGCGGAGCCAGTCCACGTCCGACTCCCCCTGCCACAAAACGCAGTTGCGGACCCCTGATTAAACAATCGGAGATCAAGTAACGCCTCCCAGCCTTGGCAGTGACTGCACGAGGGAAGGGCGGATATGGGCTATATGGACTCGCAGTGACTGACAACAAGTCGAGAGGCCTTGTTTTTATGTTCCCGGCGCGCAATTATTGGGGGCCCTCAGCGTCTCTATACTACGTAAACCAGTGTCGGATCACCGACCTGGGATCTGGAAGCGAGAGCCCTCGTCGCGTCGCTTAATTCGTGGCCCAGAGAGCGGCCAGTGGCTCGAGAAATCGATGTGCAAGTCGGAAGATGAGACACTTTCCAACCCAGTATATACATGTATATAGGTAGTAAATAATAGACAGTCAAACAACAATTTAAACTAAGTTCTCAAGTTTATTCATCAATGGTAAGTGCACCACTGTTAATGTCATTAATGAGGTCATGAGGGGGTCTGCCCTCGACAGTGCATCCAACGGACTGTGCAGTTCCAAGGATCTCCTTGACTGAACCAGATAGGTAGCGGGCCATTGATCTGGGCTTCATGGTCTTGGCAATGGAGATTACATCTTCGAGAGTGATGTTGCCGCTGTGCTTGACTGGAATTTAGAAAAATGACCGTGTTGATTTTATATTCAAACTTACTTTCCCGTGACATCCAAATGGCCCCCAGAACCCTTTTCAAAAGCATAATGGTAAAGCTATTTGACATGACAACATTTTGGGCCGGCATAATTTAAACTATTATTCTTATATTAACACTAGCTGGGACGGTTTCACCCGCGTTTTATTTAAAAGAAACTTAGAGTACTTCGACATAGACACTTGACATAGAATATATATGTTGGATTTCAAGGGTTTTTTATTTTTGACGCGGAACCCTAATGATTTTTCTAAAATAAAAGTAGCCTAACTTATTCCTTATAACATCAGCTATCTGCCAGTGAAAGTCCCGTCAAAATCGGTCCAGCCGTTTCGGAGATTACCCGGAACAAACAGACACAGACAAAAAATTTTAAAATGGTTTTTTTTTATTATAGGTATATACTTTCATATGCATTTAGTAAAAAGCTGTTATTTTGACATTACGAACAGACACTTCAATTTTATTTATTTGTATAGATTTGCAACATATTATATTCTCACAGCCAAATACTGAAATGCTACTTATTACTTAAATCCTGCTTAAATATTTAAGCAAGATTTAAATATTTAGTGGCCTTTCAGTATACAGCCATCGGAATCTTATATTCTCAAAATATTAGAAATACAATCAGAATCAATGAAAAATAAAATTGATGATTAGTTTAATCAAAATGAAGAGGAAGGTCATCATAAAGATCTTGGGCATTGTGATGAGAGCACACTGTAGATGATGAATTAGAAGTAATGCTGAGAAAGGACAGCTCCTGGCTACACATCATAATGAAGACAAAAGCCCACAGATTTCATTGGCAAGAGAATGGCAAAGTTTCAAGAGCTCTATCTAGGCCAACCAGCGGGATGACATTCCTTTTATTCAGTAGAGACTGATCTTCAAGAGCTGCAAGTAAACAATTGGTGAGCAACTGCCAAAGACCTAACTGAGCCAATGGAGTAGGTTAATTTAATATTTTAGACTTGTACTGTATTTATACGGCATTCTCATATTTCAATGCCAATCTCTCAATCACTAAAGGCTGTACTAATTGCTTTTAGCTAGATCACTTAAGTAAAAAAAGAACTGTGTTTGTTTGTGTTCAATAAATAATAATTCACAAGTAAACGGGCCATTTAGTAGGTACTTACTGTTCTTTTGCTTCTTACGGTCACGGGGAGGCTCCTTTAATGCTCTAATAATGAGGGCAGCGGCTGAAGGCACCACAGAGATCTGAGCCTGTCTGTTCTGTACAATCAGCTGCACGGTGATCTTGAGACCCTTCCAGTCACTGGTAGCCTTGGCAATGTCATCTCCAACCTTCTTGGGGGACTGAGAGTAGTTTTCTTTAGTAAGGTAATAAATCAGGTCATTGATTTTATATACAATACAATATATTGTGGTTAATAAAATTAGGTATGAAACATGTAAGCTTCTTCATGGTATTGTGATTAAGGTGTTTAATTTAATTAAATGGACTAGCAACACAATTTTTTAAATCAAAGATTTTAGTGTTTCAATGTTTTCAATCAAAAACAACTAGATGAGTCACAAAGTGAAATATAATGAGTATGAAAGAAACCAATGTCTTAAGAATACAAGACTGAGATCAATTTGTTTAGAAATTATTTGGCATTTTGCAAACATGACACCTTGAACAATGATATTGGATGAGTGAGATGTATACTACCCTAGAATACTGATATTAAAAATAGAACACTAATTTAAATTCCAATACAAAATATTCCCTTAAATTATAAACTTACTAAGCATGGCAGTCACATTGCCTGGTCCGCGACTCCTTATTGGGCATTCGGAGTAGCCGCGACAGGGAAATGATCCTGAGTCGCGGGTTCCTTCCATCCGCCACCCGGAAGGACGCGCCTGGTAGGGAGGCACCCCCCAGGATGATAAAGTTTAGGCGAGACAACTAGAAGGGCTATATTTCTCCCTAAAGAGGTATCAGATTTGTGAGCAAAACAAATTCTATTGTACAAACGTTGAAAAATATTTCAAGCTAACAATCGCATCTAGTTGTCTCCGACTTCGTACCACCCAATGATGGTATACTTAATTATGGTGTTTGGACTGCCATGCGAAACTTGATAGGTTAGATTTAATTTTTTCATATAGTGTATGCTCACCAGACCAAGAGGACCAATTTTAGGGGCTAATGACGACGTGGCTCCAACTTCTCCACCAACGCATCGCAAGTTTACTGAAAAAATAACACAAATTGAAGAACACTATCACTGATGAACCGGTCATGTTTTACACCGATGTCGACACTTACCGATTTTAATTTCATTAGGATCAAATTTGGGCGGCATTGTGTTATATTTTGAATGTACAAATAATTACGATTCGAACTATTCCAGGCAGATTAACCCGGATTTAAAAGGCGAACGACCGACGAACGTTTTACAACGTTGACAGTTCACCGAAAAAGAACTGAAGTTGTCCGATAATTTGACGTTTGATGTGACATTCGTGTATAGCTCGTGCAAAGATTATATATAAGAAATGTAGATGTCATAAAAACATCAACCGTAAGTCTCAATGATGAATACTGCAACGTTAATGTAAAAAGAGGCTGTCGTCGTCCAAATGAGTATCACTGTGACCCACCGTCACCACCAATGGGCCTAAATAATTTTTCCCAATCTAGATCCAATAATGACAATAATCCAGTGATAAATACTGTTGGACCGCCAAATGCAACATATAGAGAAAAAATTAAACCAGATGTCGGTATGACTACCGGACAAAAAGGTGTGAACAACTCCTGTGCACCTTCAACACCACGAATAACGAAACAGGTAATAAGTACAGTGAATGCGATGACTAATGAAGCGACTGACATTCCAAGTAATGCGCAAACAAAACCATCTTTATCGCGTAGTACTTTAGTGCGCATAGGGTCGCCTATGTCGCAAACGGACTCTGGTTCTACGCAGCCAGAGCAACAAATATGCCAGCTGGAATCCCGAGTGACTTTGGCAGACATAGTTAAGGCTCCTGGCGAATTGAAAACCGGAACGGCAACGGAAGAATGGAAAGTAGTTCAGAAGAAAAGGTTTAGAAACAGAATTGTAGGAAGAATAGGTGCCGCAGCCACAGACCAGAATGGGAAATTTAAGGCGGCCGACATAAAAGTACCGTTGTTTATATTGTTAGGCTCAGATAATAATAAAGGCGAAATAATATCCAAATAGATATATATACATTATGTAGCTATTTAAAAACACATATTGTAATCTCTAATTATATTTCTACCCTACATCTTAGTTGTCGGTAGATCATGAATTGACACTTTTAAATAAAATAACAGTCCTAGTGAACACTATTTAAGCCGTAAAATCATCAGGAGACAGTTCAGTCGCCTGTAGTCGGTCACATAGTCATCTTCACTACACTATCCTGTATTAGTTTACCTTGTTTAATCCAAATTGTAAAGCATAATGATTACAGTGTATTTTACTAATGCATTAAATTAAGTAAGACTATAAAGCGAGTTTGAATTTGTAAAGAAACCTTTACATCTCAGAAGTGGGATATAAGTAGAACATTTAATTCTACGTACCAAGTCCACATTGTTAAAACGTAAGTACAAGTTTATACCAAATATTTTTCATTATAACAAAATGTTTTGTTGAAGTTACAATCATTAGTTGACTTGTGGTTTTAAAGTCATTGCGAAATGTATGTTAAATTTGTGTAATTTGAGTGTTAACGTCGTGGATATATATTCAAAAATTTACTGACATGATTTCATTACACATATGACCTAGCCAGGGCTACTCTCTGGAGGTTATTCATACACATATGACCTAGCCAGGGCTACTCTCTGGAGGTTATTCATACACATATGACCTAGCCAGGGCTACTCTCTGGAGGTTATTCATACACATATGACCTAGCCAGGGCTACTCTCTGGAGGTTATTCATACACATATGACCTAGCCAGGGCTACTCTCTGGAGGTTATTCATACACATATGACCTAGCCAGGGCTACTCTCTGGAGGTTATTTATACACAACTAACCTTGCCAGGGCTACTCTCTGGAGGTTATTCATATACAACTAACCTTGCCAAGGCTACCCTTTGGAGGTTAGTGATATACATATGACCTCGCCAGGGCTACACTGTGGGAGGTCACCTATGCCCGAGCGTACTTACCCGTTTATTTAGTATTATACGTCATCCGAAGCCTCCGTCTTCACATTTCATGTCCGTAACGAAGTGGCTAAAGTGTTCAATTGTAAGTTTCAGACGCTCAATTCATTACAATAAAAAAGAACAATGCCGAAGTACAGACGGCATTCGCATAAGAGGCGATCCAGACCAGACGATGGTGAATGCAGTCCGCAAAATGAAAGGGATGCTCTGGCGCTGAAATCGAGGACCAAGACTCCAGCTTTACGCCGAAGTAGATCACGGGAGCGGAAATCGGTGAGAAGCCAAGCAAGTAAGCGACTCCGTGAGCGGCAGCTCCGGAGCCCCACGGTTCACAAGGTACAAGAGACTCCTGCTGAAACTATTCATCAAGAGTTTTCAAGTAGACGGCGACAGCTAAGTCTGTCATCGCGGTCAAGTACAAACGGAGAATCTCCATGTAGAAAAAGAACCTTAAATGATGTAGACTTATTTGAAAAGCTTTTGGATGTTTTAAAAAGTAAGAATACCACTGATGTGGATAGATTTCCTGTTCTAAACGTTGTTCCCGATTTTGACCCTATGTCACGGGAGCAGACTGTGGAGATCTGGATACACAAGGTTGAAGAATGCGCTCAGATTTATCAATGGTCAGATAAACAGATAATACATTATGCAATGCCAAAGCTCTGTGGCGTTGCTAAAACCTGGTATCAGGGTCTCCCCTCTCTGCTACACACTTGGTCCGAATGGAAGTTAAAATTAATAGAGTCGTTCCCTTCACAAACTAACTATGCCGAGATAGTTACTGAAATGTTAAATAAAAGAGCCAGGTTTGGTGAACCTCTCGAGAACTACTATTATTCTAAAATCAATCTACTGAATAGGTGTGAAATATATGGTAGAAAGGCTGTAGACTGCATCATTTATGGCATAGACGATAGGGGTATTCGATTAGGTGCACAGGGGGCGCAATTTTGCGAGCCTGAGCAGCTGTTAAAGTTTTTTAAAAGTGTGAAGACTAATCAGTCGAACAGTAACATTGATCCTAAACCTAAATATAATGATAGACAAGACAGAAAGCATACCCAAAGGTTACTAGACAAAGATAAAAGAACGATGACGCAGATCTTAAAGTGCTATAATTGCAACGATGTAGGACACACATTTTACCGTTGTCCCAAGCCTACAGTTAAATGCTCTAATTGCCATTTAAGAGGACACTTGGCTGAAAATTGCACAAATAAATCTAACCAAGTAACAAAGTCAAATATTGAATCTCAGTCGGTGATGGGAGTGCATTCGATTGAGGACATTAACGCAAAGTACAAAATCCCAATTAAAGTTAATGGACAAACACTCAAGTCCCATATTGATTTGGGAAGTCAATGCACTTTGATTAGACTGACCGATGCAGCAAATTTAGGAATAAGCTGGGAAACTAACTCGTTACCGATATTAAAGGGACTGGGTAATATACCTTACCGTCCAATTGGCCGTGCATTTGTCGATGTAGATGTTCAAGGTGTTGTTGAGAATAACGTAGAAATATTAATCGTCACTGATGATATGATTAATGACCCGGTGTTACTTGGTCATACATACACGGAAAGACCATCAATAAGAATAATAAAGACTGACTCTGATATAATTGTAAAGCGCGGTAGGGTCCTGGATGAATCTAAGTTTGTATTATTAACTACACAGTCGAATAGCTTTAAACCACATAGTACGAATGCTATAAAGGTAAAGTGCGATAACATTTATAGTGGTAGGATTTATGTGCATGGGACTATCAGAGGACGCCCAGGTAGTGAATACTTTCTCTTACCAGGCGAATACGATCTACATAATGGACAAAGTACATTAATAATACAAAATCTATGCGATAAACACCTAAACATACCTGCTGATGTGTTAGTGACACGTGCACACGTGGCAGACGTAATAGATAGGCAAAACGCTTATTCTATATTTGACATAACATTGACTGATGAGACTCTAAAGTGCGGTGATATAACACCCCAGCAGAAGATAAAACTTATAAATTTACTTGAGAAATATCGGGATTGTTTCTCCTCCAATTTGCATGAACTAGGATACACCACGGGAACAGAAATGGAGATACATTTAAAAGATTCTGAACCTGTGGTCTACCGGCCTTATCGCCTTTCATATTCCGATAAACAATTGGTTCAATCAATGGTTCAAGAAATGTTAGAGTGTGGTATCATTCGGGAGTCATCGTCCCCTTACGCTAGCCCTATAATTCTGGTGCAAAAGAAGTCTGGTGAAAAGCGACTTTGCGTCGATTACAGAGCTCTAAACAGAAAAACTGTTAAAGAGCATTATCCACTCCCTCGCATAGAGGATCAGTTGGATCTTCTAGCTGGTAGCACGATGTTTATCACGTTAGATTTGGCATCCGGATACTACCAGATCCCGATAGCTGAGGGATCTCGTGAGAAGACCGCTTTCGTTACGCCTGACGGCCAATACGAATTCAACCGTATGCCGTTTGGACTGGTGAATGCTCCTTCGGTATTTCAACGGGCAATTAATAAGATTTTGAGTAAGGCTAGAAATAATCACGCACTCGTATACATGGATGATGTCCTGATTCCAGGCCGTTCTTTTGAAGAATGCCTCGAGTTTCTCGAGGAAGTATTACTGCTTTTAAGGAGCGGTGGGCTTACCCTGAAACTAGAAAAATGCAAATTCTGTTTCGATAAGATAGAGTATTTGGGTTTCGAAATAAGCTCTGAGGGAATCAGGCCAGGATCCTTAAAAACTGATGCGGTTTCGAAATTTCCCGTACCTCAAAATCAACATGATGTTCGCCGTTTTATTGGCCTAGCCAGTTTCTTTAGGAGATTCGTCAAAGGGTTTGCTACGAAGGCAAGGCCGTTGACGGAACTTTTAAAGAAAGACTCGAAGTGGCGTTGGGCAGAAATTGAACAATGTGCCTTTGAAGACCTTAAAGAACATTTGGTCCAAAGGCCTATTCTTGCTTTGTATAACCCTCACGCGGAAACTCAGTTGCATACAGATGCAAGCAAAATGGGCATAGCTGGCATTCTAATGCAAAAAGGAGAGACTGACGTGTTCCAACCAGTCGCTTATTACAGCCGCCAGACCACTACGGATGAGCAGAAGCTTCATTCGTATGAACTCGAAACATTAGCTGTAATAGCATCCCTAAATAAGTTTCGTGTTTATCTGCTTGGGATTAAATTTACAATCGTGACAGACTGCAATTCTTTGCGGACGACGCTTACCAAACGAGATCTAATACCCCGGATTGCAAGATGGTGGATACAATTTCAAGAGTACGACTGTTCCATCGAATATAGACCCGGTAACAGAATGGCACACGCTGATGCGTTAAGTAGGGGCTCTATTCCCGAAGAAAACTGTGAAAACCGGGTATTAGATATACTGAACGTAGGCTCTCAAGATTGGATTGCAACGGTACAAGACAGCGATGATGAGATCAGACGCATCAAAGACATATTGGCTGACCCTCAATCTGAAAGTATTGCAGATGTAATGAAAAATTACAAAATTCGAAACGGTCGTGTCTATCGCATTATAGAACCAGATGTATTTAGATGGGTGGTACCAAAAGGAGTGCGCTGGCAAATCCTCAAGGCAAATCACGATGAAGTCGGACATTTCGGCTTCGAGAAAACGCTCGAGAGGGTTAAAGCCACCTTTTGGTTCCCAAAAATGCGCAAATTTATAAAAAAATATGTAAGTGCATGCCTTGAATGCGCCCATCATAAAGTTCCTTCAGGATGCAAAACCGGTTTACTCCATCCCATACCAAAAGTAGCTATTCCATTTCATACCATCCATATGGACCATTTAGGCCCGTTCAACAGAAGTAAAAGGGGAAATTGCTATATACTAGTTATTGTCGATGCCTTCACCAAGTACATCAATATTACAGCTGTGCGTAATACCAAATCGTCTACAAGTGTTTATGTTCTTAAGGAGCATATTAGTTACTTTGGGACACCAACACGACTAATAACTGATCAAGGCACAAGTTTTACGGGAAAGAAGTTTAAAGAATTTGTAAAATCTTTGGGTATAAAGCACATATTTAATGCTGTAGCTACCCCACGTGCTAACGGCCAGGTAGAACGGTACAACCGTACTATCCTAGCTGCACTAGCCTCAATGGCTCATGAAAAACACAAGGGAAACTGGGACGAATATTTAACAGACATTCAGTTAGGAATAAACACCACAATCCATGCCACAACAAAAAAATCTCCTACGGAACTACTATTTGGTTATAGGGCCACCCATCCCTCTGTAGGCACACTAAATGACGTCATACAGGATGTGGGTAATGATGTAGATAATTTGGAAGACTTACGAGAGACTGCGAATCATTTAGTAAAGCTACAACAAGACAAAGATAAGTTACGTTATGATTTACATAGAAAGAAGGGGAATAATTTTGTAGTTGGTGACCTGGTTAGAGTTCTTAGGAATATTCCTAGTCAAGATGGTCAGTCTAGAAAACTGGAATCCAAATGTCGTGGGCCTTACAGAATTAAAAAAGTTCTTCCAAACGACAGATTTGTCATTGAAGATACCCCTTTGACTAAGAAGGGCAAAACTTATGAAGCCATAGTTGCTATAGATAAACTATTCCCTTGGCTTAGTTTTGGAAATGCCTATGATGATGTGTCTTCAACCAGTAATGATGAGGTTGATGATGCTTAATTATATTATACATTCAATAAATATGTAAGCGGTTGTATGATTTCTGATTGGGTCAAGTACAATCTGATCAAAGTAAGTTGTAATACTCAGTGCAGAGAATGGTACTGTCATGGCCAGTCTCTGTATACATGCAATGAACATCGAAGCAATTGTATGATTTCTGATTGAGTCAAGTACAATCAGATGAAAGTCTCTGGGTAATGTCATGGCCGGCTTAGCGCCCTTGGAGTTATAAGCAGAATTTCTGTCACCATGCAACTATGTCAGGAGCGGTAATGTCATGGCCGACTTCTGAATGGTTGCATGGCATATGCTTGCCGAATAAGACGATTATAAAATTTATTACTCCAATGCAGAGAATGGTACTGTCATGGCCAGTCTCTGGGTAATGTCATGGCCGGCTTAACGCCCTTGGAGTTGTAAGTTGAATTTCTGTCACCATGCAACTATGTGAGGAGCGGTAGTGTCATGGCCGACTTCTGAATGGTTGCATGGCATGTGCTTGCCGAATAACTAGTTCTATTTATTGGTAATATCTATATAAATCTTATTTTAATTGTCTAATTTTGTGTACAGAATTATAAAGCTATCTAACTACAGATGTGTAATTACAGAAGACAATTGTTACAATTTTATGAGAATGTTTATGTATCTTACTTAGGAAAAACGCTACAAATTACATTACTTATCGTAATCTTGTAATTATAATGTATAACTAAATAAAACGTTAAATATGACCTTAATAAATTACGAATAAAAGTATATAGTGAATGTTATGTTACTTTATAAACTATTATAATATTGTATGTTCAGTTACGTACGTAAAACGTATTTCGCTTTTATTTTTATGTAAAATTCCTTAACGAGGGGTCTCGTTAGTATTTTAGTCGGATGGCCGAGTTGTTAGGCTCAGATAATAATAAAGGCGAAATAATATCCAAATAGATATATATACATTATGTAGCTATTTAAAAACACATATTGTAATCTCTAATTATATTTCTACCCTACATCTTAGTTGTCGGTAGATCATGAATTGACACTTTTAAATAAAATAACAGTCCTAGTGAACACTATTTAAGCCGTAAAATCATCAGGAGACAGTTCAGTCGCCTGTAGTCGGTCACATAGTCATCTTCACTACACTATCCTGTATTAGTTTACCTTGTTTAATCCAAATTGTAAAGCATAATGATTACAGTGTATTTTACTAATGCATTAAATTAAGTAAGACTATAAAGCGAGTTTGAATTTGTAAAGAAACCTTTACAATATACAACGTTGACAAGTCTACTACCCATGATGATATAGGTGCGCATGTGTTCAATAAGTCTCAAATGCATGTTACAATAAATAAACTAGCTATGAAAAGTAATATAGGTTATGACGCATACAAAGTGTTTCTACCTAGACACAAATTAGACATATTTCTAGAATCTAGATGAAAACATTTGGCCTGAGGGCGTATTGTTTAGGCGTTTTGTGGATTTCTCAAAACCAAAAGTTAAAGACCAGGAAGAAGTTATTTCTGTAAACTAACATATTTATGGATCAAATGGTCTGAAATAAATGAATTATTATCTACATGTCTCTCTTTTCACGGGTTTATATCCCCTGTAAGGGGGAACCCGGTCTTTTGACTGGCTTACGCGGGGACATAGGTCCAACACGCAGAGGCCCTTTAGAGATTTTTAATCTAAAATGTAATGGGACACCAACCGGGGACTCTCCATAGCTGCACTATAAAATGAAGTCATGGATTGTCCCCGGTGGTGTAAGGCTATTGTATGAGATGGATACTATAACGATAAGGTCTATTGCAATGGGTGTTACATGGAATAAAAATACTAATAAATACGGGAACAACGGCGTCTGCCTTTCAACTTTGATCGTGAAATTCTGTGGCAGACAGTGACTCGCCACTCACAAGATGGGCCCCCTAAATGGCCACACTACAGGCGACAAGGAGCAACACCGGTGTGAGCGGCTAGGGGTGTAGAGAGGTGCGGCACCGGTTTCACCATCGCGCGTCTCGAAGACTCGGAGCGGGTTTCCCCGTTATTACGCCATTAGACACTTCCACCCCCGAGCATATAGCTCTGGCGGCCCCCCTCTGATCGGCCAACTAAGGCAAGCCAGAGTTGAAAATCCTGCGGGCGCTCATGGGGTTCCACTCCAACCAACCAATAAAGGCAAGCGGAGACGAGGCCCTGACCGACTCTCTGGAGCATTCGGGTACGCAGTGTCGCCACTTACATTCAGCTCGCCACAAACTGCCCTGCGTTCTGTAAGCTACTTAATATACTTTATTTTTTTCTTATGATATACTTTTTTTTTATCATAAGGTATGAAGAAATCAAGCAGCTACTTTAATCTGCCCTCCAGGATTACCTTATCCCATGGTGTGATAACGTTTGCCCAGGGGGGTAAATTATTATT
Organism: Diloba caeruleocephala; assembly: GCA_947459985.1. NCBI lineage: Eukaryota > Metazoa > Arthropoda > Insecta > Lepidoptera > Noctuidae > Diloba > Diloba caeruleocephala. Next base: position 6,305,609 of record OX381621.1, on the reverse strand, counting down.
ATTATTATATAAATCGGCTCGTGTTTGTGGTCGGATACTATCGATATCGATAGCGATCGATAGTGTTAAACTATCGCTGACTGTCGATAGTTTGATATTACCATAGACGGTTTTTAATTTTTGCTTGTGAAGTTAATCTTAGAAGTATTCTGTACATTCAAGTTAAATAATTAAAACCCTAAAGATCGACCTCCTTTAAACGGCTAAGATCATGCGCCTACATATAATTGAGATATCGATTAAACTCTTAGGTCAAGTTGTGTTCATCATATCAGCCACAGGACGTCCACTGCTGAACAAAGGTCTCCCCCTTAGATTTACGATTTTCGATCAAATCGAAGGCTTTCTCATAGTCCACAAACGCCAAGCATAGTGGCAGATTATACTCTTCGGTCTTCTGTATAACTTGCCGCAGCGTATGGATGTGGTCTATGGTACTGAAACCTTTTCGGAAACCGGCTTGTTCGGGAGGCTGGAAGTCATCAAACCTGCGCTCGAGACGATTCGTGATGACCCTTGAAAATAGCTAATAAACATGGCTCAGAAGTGAGATGGGTCTATAATTCTTCAATAGGGTGTTATCACCCTTTTTGAAGAAGGGCACCACCTCACCTCTGTTCCACGCTTCCGGCGTTGTGCCCTCGAGTAAGACGGAATTGAATAGCTTCTGAAGGACTTTTAGTACCGGTGTGCCACCCGCTTTCAGAAGCTCTGTCGTAATTCCGTCCCCATCCCTTGTTATTTTTAAGCTGTTTCAAGGCCATCCTAATCTCGTACAGGCTGATGTCCGGGATATCCTCGGTATAGTGTCGGGTTAGTATGGCTCGCGGGTCTTTGTCAGAGCCAATGGTAGGTATAGTAACCGAGGTGTATAACTGCTGGTAGAAGTTCTCAATCTCTCTCACAACCTCTGGCTACTCTGGCGACGCTACACTGCCGTCCTCGGTCTTCAGCTTCATAATATGACTTTGCCCGATAGACTTGTCTCTTGGGAACACTTTGGAGCCTTGATTCCGCTCAATCGCCTCTTTAACACCATTGGTGTTAAAGGTGCGGATATCGTGACGCAAGGACTTTCACACCCGTCTATTGAGCAGTCGGTATGCTTCATCATCACCGGAGGACTGCAGCGTCATGGCGCGTCTTTCTGCCATGAGGTCGAGAGTGTGATCGGAGTTGTGTTCGAGCTTTAACTATTCGAGAAACCTATTTCGGTAGGAAACCAGGTGGTTCAAATATTTAAAGTGGAACTTAATGTTAAGTGGCGTTTCAGTATTCGGCCGTTAGTTAGATAACTGTATTTATGACTTCCAAAAGACAGACCGTAAGTTGAATCAACTTAAAAAAGGTGTTAAGTGTTAACAACCAAATAATACTATATCACAAGAGCAGGTATGGCATAGTGGCTGAACTTTTCACTTCCGTACTGGAGAGTCTGAGTTCGATTCCCGGCCGCACCTCAGACTTTTCGGATTCATGTGCGGATCAGCATTTGATTATCAGTTGCGTTAACGGTGAAGGAAAACATCGTGAGGAATCCTGCAGACCTGAGGGGACTTCAAAATGTTCTCAATAGTGTGTGTAGTCTGCCAAACCACACTAGGCCAGCGTGGTGGACTCAGGCCTAACCTTTCTCATCGTGAGAAAAAGCCTGTGCCCAACGGTGGGATAGTAATGGGCTGATTATGTATACAATAACAGACTATAAAAATGAACATAACCTATGTGTGTTACCTCGGGGTTCAACAATAGTAACAGAAATGAAAATTGACAATATAAGTAACAGTATAAATTAGTAACATATATAGTACTAGCTGGGGTCCGTGGTTTCACCCACGTTTAATTTAAAAGAAATTTAGAGTACGAAGTACATAGACACTTGACATAGAATATATTTATTGGATTTCAAGGGTTTTATTTGTTTGCACGGGACCCTAACTATTTTTCCAAAATAAAAGTAGCCTAAGTTATTCCTTATAACATCAGCTATCTGCCAGTGAAAGTCCCGTCAAAATCGGTCCAGCCGTTTCGGAGATTACCCTGAACAAACAGACAGACAGGCAGACAGACAAAAAATGGATTTTTTGTTATATGTACCGTATCTACTTTCATATGCATTTAGTAAAAAGCTGTTATTTTGATATTACAAACAGACACTTCAATTTAATTTATTTGTATAGATAAATACATATATATATAGTAAAAAAATATATATAGTATAAATTAGATCAATAAATAAATAAAAATTATGACTTCGGGCGAGATTCAGAAACCACACTCTAGGCTACTATACTAAGCAAAGCAAGCGTATATATGAATATGAATATTAACTGCATAAAACTAAAGTTCATATTCGAACGTTCACGTTGGGATCCGAACAACGAGCGATTTTTTTTTCATTTTTGCGTCTGTATTTGTAAGCGCAAAGCAACAAATGCTGTGATTGGCCGAAGCTACGATACGCAGGATTCCGTAGGATTTTTATGCATGGCATATAGCATAGTTATGGTTATATAGGGTGTCGAGTTTGAGGTGTAGCCGTGTGTACCAATAACTTATTCCAAGAACCAATGTAACATCGTAGTTGAATAATACGATTTCCCATGCATTCCAACCACAAACGTAAGTTTGTGCGCAAAATATTGAAAGATTTACCACGTTATTTTAAAACCATAGACTTCTTATAGGTTTTCCTGTAATCTACAGGTAAAGATCTTTTAAGGGTTCCAACCTTAACTTAAGGTTTAACTTTAAAAATAAGAAAACGAATATACCTATATAAAGAAGTGGTACATTCACGTAGGGGTATCGATCCAGCTGTCCCCAAAACAATAGCTTGTTATCCTCGACAAAGCTCTAAGCCGAGGTCCGTGTCCCGCAGTGGGCGCCCTTGGAGCAAGTTGCTTAGATTTAATGTTAATTTTAAGCCTGCCTCTTTTGGCTTCGCCAGAAATGACCAGTGTAGCAACCACACTTCTCAGGAGCGTATGCGAGAAACCCAACAAATAAAAACATGTAGGCGTCAAAGTAATCAGCATCACTGCCAGCTGATAATGTTCCCAGATGACCAGCAGCATTGCCATGATGAATGACATTGCCTATTCTTTGGCCAAACAAAGGCCGGCCCAATGATAACGCGAAGTATCGACCAACCGTCTAGCTATTTATTGGTAAAGCAGGCGAGCACTGGGGCCATAGGTTCCGCTCATGACCCAAGCGTTTCGTCCCCAAAGGGCTCAAAACAATGATTGAAATATATATTTTTATTTATGAAAGTAGAAAAGGAGTTCTCAAGGCCAGGGGCCTAGGAGGTGTAGAGATTTTTTCCCGATATTTTGGATATTGGGAGCATTAAATTTTGATTAGGTCGATAGTCTGTCGGAGTTGTCAGGTAAATTTTCACATTTAGAGGGGTTGAGGTCAAGACCGATTGAGAGGAATTTTTGTTTCAGGAATACGAGGTCGTTCAGAACGGTGTCTATGTCATCTCCTAGCGTCCCATCATCCAAATACCACACGTTGATTTTTTTATTTAGCTGCCGAATAATAGATAAATACCTATAATAAATTTGACTGACTGACTTTCAAAACTGATTATGTGGGTTATTTATTAGATTATTAATCAAATGAGTAAAGTACCTTGAAGTTGCGGCAGGGTGTCTAAAGAAGCTTTTTCTTTCTATAGTGAGTAAATTACGCTAGAAGAACCACGGATCGCGAATATGTGAATGCGGCTTAAAGATAAGGTTCTGTGACTATTTTTTTTACTTTACGCACCTTAGGTATTAGAGTAGGACTCATTTAATACGGTATGTAGTGGTGTTCAAAAACGCTATATGGCAATAGCGCGCTACAGACTATTTGCTATAGTAAAATAGCGCGCTATTTTACACGCTACAATTATAACGAACTGGGGCGTACGCGAATGTCGCGATAAAAGCGCGGTGACTATTCTAGAATCACGCTAAATGTCGTTGGACAGATAGCGCGCTGTGTTAAGACAGCGCACTGTTTCGGTTATATTCTTGAATACTTGATACTATATTCGATACGTAAAATAATATCTATCAAAATAAAATGGAGCAGTAAAGAAAAGTTAATAAACTTTTCTTCATACTTTCCATGCTTGGGATAATAGATTTGTATGTATTAAATAGGATAGGGTTATATTTATTTTATTAAGAATTACTTATAGCAGTTTTCATGGATCGGAATTGTTTGATGTTGTGTATGCCTATTATTGACGTTATGTATATATGTTATTCATTTTAAGTTTCCGTTATTTTAATGTACGTACATCGTTGGATGTTACAAGTTACAAGTTGGAGCCGGCATAGCGTGTGTTATTCGTTGCGTGAAAATAGCGCGCTAATTAATCGCGCTAGACGCTATATTAACCACCACTAACGGTATGATACTTCTCAAAAAGTAGCAGAAAAGTTTCGTATACAAAAGATTTGGTGTCGAAATAGCAGTACTCGATACCAATAAGTATCGGATTATTTTACCGTGACCCTGCGATAGTGTTGCATAAAAAACGACAATTGATTAATAGATAGGACTACATTCAATTGAGGGGTATTTTTGGATCGGCCAGTCAATTTAATTTATATCCAATTATTCTCCGTGTTGTATCGATATTATTAATTGGATAGTTTCTTTCAATACTACTGATGGACAATAGTATTTATGCTATCTATAGTATCAAGCTATCGTTTGGGATAGTATTGATGTATTTAATTGTAATGTATGACAATACTATCTAAATTCTAAACCAATAGCATGATACCATCGATAGTATCGATGCTGTTGTATTATTTCAATTTATTATACTATCGAGTCTATCAATAGTAGGTATTGAAACAAACCTTTCAATCTATACAATAGATAGTCTCGATAGGCCATACGATAGTATTAGCGATTTGGGATTATTGGAATTGTCGATTGACAATCAATAGAATTTCTATAAACAACACTACCCTGCGACACTTGCTTGACAAATTGACACTTAGTCCATTGAACATCACTAGAGCAATTTGTGATTTTCTAATTGTGGATTTTTGGTAGTGTATTTTAGTGTAATTTTCTCCAATTATTCTCTGTATTTAGTTTAATATTCATTTTAATTAACTGATAAATCATGGCTAACGATGATGCAGTGTTAAAGCAGTATCTATCGAAATACAAACATCGCGACTACACGGCTCGTGAGGTGATTAATTTGATTCAAGTTTATCGAAGTTTGACCTATCGTCTGGAAGCCTTTGTCTTTAACAACGGTGCTAGAAAAGATCTCTTGAACCTCGAAGGCACTATTCCCGTAAATTATAAAGGAGCATATTATAACATCCCTGTGTGCATCTGGCTAATGGACACACACCCACAAAATGCGCCGCTCTGTTTCGTGAAACCCACGGCAGATATGTCCATCAAAGTTTCTAAATATGTAGACAGCAACGGCAAAGTCTATCTACCCTTTTTACACGAGTGGAATCAAAATGGCTCTACATTACAGAAGCTCATTAATTGCATGATTTCTGCTTTTGGAGAACTGCCACCGGTTTATTCTAAACCGCGAAATGAGACCAGAGCGCCTTATCCGGTCAATTCCTATATGCCTCAACCTACAGGATACCCATTCCCGCAAGGTGCACCACAACCAGGATATCCGACACCAGCTCCTTATCCAACTACTTCTAATCTGCCCTATCCAAGCTATGGAGCTCCATACCCTGGTCCTGTTAGCACTAATGGCTTACCATATCCGCCTGCTGCTACAGCCACACCTTACCCACCTGCAGCAGGCTATGGACCTGTTACAGAAGTAGCTGGTGGTACTATCACAGAGGAACACATTAAAGCATCTCTATTGTCAGCTGTGGAAGATAAGCTACGAAGGAGGCTTAAGGAACAATCTCAACAATCCCAAGCAGAGCTTGAAACTCTCCGTCGCACACAGCAGGAGCTTCGTGAAGGAAAGTCTCGTCTTGAGGATATTCTTACAAGATTGCAGAGAGAACGAGCAGAATTAGATAAGAATGTCACTATCTTGCAGGAGAAAGAAAAAGAATTGCATACAGCAATTGAACGCCTACAGGAGCAGGAGGGCATTGATGTGGATGAAGCTGTTGTGACAACCGCTCCACTTTATTCACAGCTTTTAAATGCTTTTGCAGAGGAAGCTACTTTAGAAGATGCTATTTACTATATGGGAGAAGCACTGCGCAAGGAAGTTATAGATCTGGATACATTCTTGAAGCAAGTGCGTACTCTGGCTCGCCGGCAATTCACCCTGCGTGCTCTAATGCACAAGTGTCGGCAAAAGGCTCAGTTGGCGTGCTAATAGTGGCGATGTTTCTGGCAATATACCCCTAAGTTCTTGCCAGAAATAAAATACTTGGTGAATTGTATGTAATTGTTGATACATGCACAATATACAAATGCATTATACTGTGCTGGACTTATAGTTAGTCACTGAGGCTAATGCCTTCAGAATTATCGGCCCTTGTTTTATGTGTGTGTGTTCTCAGTCTTCATAACCTCTATACTGGCAGACGCAATTGTTGCACAACTAATAAGGAGTCCTGACAGTTAGATGCTAGAATGCGGATCTACCAAGAATAGTCATTCTGACATTCAAAAGGATAACTGATTTAGGCTTGAGCATGTGGTGTTTAGTGCATGTAATGTGTAGCAGTATGTTAATACATACATGTATAAAAGACAATATGGCATTTTAGATTATGCCAATCACCTATTGTTTTTTTGTGTGTGGCTTTTAGCATCCATCTCGAGGGATATGTGGATGCTCAACCGGAAAATTGGTGAAGCAAAACAGCCTCCAGCCTGGACCAATCACCTATTGTGTGCCAGGGCAGTTTTATACATAAATCAAAAAATAATTGTAATTATATTAAAAAATATATAATAATAATGTAATCATACTGTCAGACAATTGTCATTATTATATTCTTGCTTTGAAATGGATTGTAAGCATTATGTATGTAGATTTTTCTTCCTTTTAGCTAGCATAAAGAAATTGATTAATTTACATGTAGAGTGATTCAGTTTTCTGATCAGTGCATTATCCGTAAGTATTATTTTATTGTGCACTATGTATCTAACAATTTGCATTTACTATGTATTCATAACTAGAAAATGTTAGATGCCTCACTAGTTATCACTGTATGTTAAACATATTTGCTTAAATAATACCAATATTATACCTATGTAAACCCTTGCAATAATATGTAATTGAATTAAATTATATCTTATCATTATATTATAGTAGCATAAAGTGTGTATGTTGACTTGATACCTGGCATTGGTATTTTGCTCATTTTATATGGTCTTTAGCTCTATGGACACAGCTAGGCTAGGACAATTAAAAGTAATGTTGTGTGTTGTGTTGCCAGTACATCTGATTTGTTTATCTTATCTAGGCTGGTTGTGAGTCCAGTTAAGGTGACCTGGTTATAGCAATAACTGTCTAGTAGATTCTCTTTACTAAGACAAGCAACCATGGTAAACCTGTAAAGTTAAAGTGAATAGGCATCTCTGTGTTCATTCCATTGTAGACCTCGGCCATGGTACGGCGGCGGTAAGGCACGATCGAGGTCAAGAGCAGACCCATTCATTTATAACGAAATATAAAAAAATGAGTTAGTGATCCCAGATTGGGATTGCACAACAGAGTACTATATCACTTGTTGTTTGGGAGTTCAAGTTAATATACATACATGTGACATACTAATGGCCAAATACTGAAACACCAGCTATATTAAGTTCCGCTTTAACTATTGGAGCTGCCCAGTTTCCTCCTGTAATAATAGTTAAAGAGGGACTTAATATTAACTCGCTTTTCAGTATTCTGCCGATAGACTAGTAGCTTATACTCAAAATGTGCACATTTTAATGTTATATGGAAAAAATGGTTATGAGGGAAAAGAAATGATTTACATATTATAGGAATCTACTAGGTATTTAGCTTACAGATAGTTAAATACATGTTTCTTGCGTCAAATTTTGTTTGAACGGCTTAATAGTAAATTTTGCTTCAAATAGAAGCCAAATAATATTATCACAATTTGAAGATAGGCAGGTACTACTCTAATTCAAGATATTAATTCTATAACTGAAAATATATTTATTTTATTACAGTTATATCTGCAATATTGCTTTTGAAACAACTACCTATATTTTTTTAGTTTTTAATCACTTAGTTTTTAATTGAATGCGAAGTTAAATGCGTCAATATACTTTCAGTTTTATATATTTAATTGTTAATTTGTTTTATAACATTTCAGGCGAAGTACGGTCTAAATTACGGTCATCTCATTAAAAATTATCATGTTGTAGGTACATGTAGATTGGTGTGGGGCCAATGGGGCCCATTCGAATTTCGGTCGCTTGAGCGTGAACCCTAACAAGATAAATCTGGTAATTCAAGCACGCCTTTTTCTTAAAAGAAACGTTGCCCCAGACTAGGATTTCTCCTGGCGTGGGTACGTTTACAGGCACAAGTTCCACATACAATACACCCAGACCCAAAACCACCTGCAAATCATACAAATATTTGTTCCGTGCGGGAATCGAACCCACGACCTGGTGCGCAGCAGCCGACTGTATCAGCCACTGCACCAACCGTGTCGTCGTGCCGTTTGATGTGTATTGCTATTGCAGGGTCTTAATTCCGTATTTATGTGGTAGACAATAATACAAACATTCATCAGCCGAAGTGCTATGTTGTGTTGTGATTTGGTTATAAATAATTGTGCCATGTTTAAGCAAGGCATGAAAGTAGTGTTGTAATGAATATTTTCCATTTTTCTAATCTAACGTGGGCACTACATTATTTGTGTATTTTTCTGAAGTGATACAAAATAATGTTTAAAGGCAGATTCATTTGATAGTGGAATACAGTTCTTACACTTCTTACGACAAATCCAAGGTAATACTTTTCGGACCTTCATTATGTTCTCCACAGAAATAGGACCAAGTACCAACCAATTTGAACCATGCAACTTAAAATTTACTTTTGAAATGCTAGTAATTAGATACCTACCTACTATTCATAAAAAAGTTTGGTTGAATATTATTGAACAAAATCATTTTTGGAAGTCTATTTGGCTTCTGATACGAAGGTACCATGTTCTTCTAATCTTCATGGCCCTACTAGGAGAAAATTTATTATAAAACGTGCCGCAGTAATAGGTATAGAGTACTTTATATACCTAATGGTACATGTATTGTTAGTGTAAATACTCAAGAACAGTCACATTCTTAGTAGCTATGTTTTTTAATTTATCAAGTGGATACCTACCTGATGATTAAAAAGCATAGCTACGTTGAAGATTTCCTTTCGCTCTCAAACCCCCATATACTTTTGACAAGGCGAAGTGTAGTGCCTTTATATTATTGTAAATTTTTGTTTCTTTAACTGTGTTGCGGTGTTAGATTCGTGTATTTGTACTACATTCTATGTATTTTGTAGTATGTTCACCCCGTAGCCAAGGCAGCGTTACAGTTTTGATAATGATGAGTTGTAGTCACAGAGTACATTATATATGGTTGTAGTCAAGATGTGTCATCTGTTGATAAATCTGTTGCATATTTATATCGTGTCGTTAGAAAATACTTTTGCTAATGTGCTCTAGATATTGAATGAGGAAAACTGCATGTAAAAAAAATATATTTCTATTATGACTTATCATAACGATTAACCACATTAAATCGGTTTTATGAGTCATGGTTATTATAATGATAGGATGGAAGGAAGGTCGAAGGCGGAGAACCGTATGACGCAAATTGTGAGTGGCCTGCCGGTTAGCAGTGGAACGCCATAGGCCGAGTTGATGTTGATAAAGCATTAAGGAACTAGATATTGAAAAACTTGATGTCTTTTAACAACCATAGTAATTGTACGCGATATCTTTTAATGTCTTGCACAGTGTGACTCGTACGGCAATGGTACGTTACTTGGTTCGTCAGAATTCGATGTTTTTATGCGCTACTAAGACTAAATAGTGATCTTCGATTAATAATATATCTGAATATTAAACACTAAAACATTATTGTAGTAGATAATGATTCGTTCTACTACCCTTACTACATGATTGAGGTCAAGAGTCAGTCACGAATATTGAAAAAAATAACGTGAAGTACGGGTGTACAACAGCCCGTCTCTGTCTACCACTTCATATAAAACAGGCGTGATAGTAGCAATAATAATGAAATTACGCATTATATATTATACCATTGTATGTTGTTTTACATTAATTAAAGAAGTTTTGTAGTTACTTGTCACAGTTGTAGAATTATAAATGCAAATTGTTTAATCGCTTTTTGTTTATAGTATGAGGATTGCTTTGTTCCTTTGTACAGATTATGTATATGATAATTTATATAACTTCAAACGAAACGGGATTTTTGCATGATGAATATTTTGTTATACACTACACATTTGGTTTTCAGGAGCAGTGTTTTTCAATATTGAACACGACCCCCATTACAAGTAAAAAAAATCTGGCGTCCCCTCAGGACCGTAAAAAGAACTATGTCAGTGATTTGAAAGACAAAATTAAATTTTCTTTCTATTGAGACTATACCTACTGATCGAGAAATCAAGTGTACTATGCATGCTTCTCACTTTTAGCTGGCTTGTGAACGAGGCCAACTTGGGGTCTGCGTCTCACAGCTTGAAAAACACTGGTTCAGAGTAGGTACTATAATCGAAGGCTTAGAGGCTTTAAAGGTGTGTTTTGTTATGCGAAACTCCCGTCCAAAGGATTTGGGGTCTAAGTCGCAAGCTGTCATTATGTGTTGTAAATTACAGCATTCGACAAAATAAGCTCCCTATTTGTATATTGGTAAACGATTGTCACACAAATTTTAAGTTCAGTTAGTGTCACAATTATGTTTGGATACAGTTAACACTGCAAACCCAATAATCAAGTTTTTACCTACGCAAGTTCAGGCATTGACTAGACCGGTTACAGCGTGCGGTAGCGTGAAGCTAGAAACATAATATCGGAGGCGTCTGTAAGCCGTGGCTGACAGCCGCGACCGATGATTGTGCACGGATGGTTCGGACGCCTCCGCGTCCCGTAAAAACATCCAGCCAGTCTGATTTATTTTGGACGTCCGAACGCTCAAGGACGGCCCAAGGTTACGTCAGCGACTTACGACCGATAGTTTGCACCATATAGTGTTTGATGTACTATCCAGAGACATACAAGCCGCGATTGTCAGCAGCGACTTGCGGACGTTTCCGATAACGTGTCCAGCCTACGTATTCACTAGGAGATAAGTGTCGCGGGAATTAACAAAGTAGTCCGACGTCTCTAGACACGCGTCATGCCACATTTTGTCTCCTAAAGATTACACTGCTTAAACCTAATTGTGTATGCATCATAATTAAACTCATGTCTTTTGCCAATACACAAATGTCACTCAAACATTCGGAGAGACTATTGTTAATCATTTTTGTATCTTGACGAATATAATAGTGTAAGTGTGCATTACCTATAATCGGCGTTGACTGATATTTGTCACAATAAATGCGAAAATAGCAGGATGATGTTTCATTTCTATAATAAGTTACCGAAATATGTCATGGAGTTAACTAATGGGAAGTTTAAAACGTAAAACCCATCCTAAAACCATGTTACAAAATGAAAGATTACAGCTACGATGCGGACGTTTCGAGTTGATATCTTCCTTGGGGGATTCAAATGAACCTGTGGAATTTATTGTATTGCGTAGCTGCTTTAAATGTTTTGAGAACGTATTTAAACAAAAACACAAAACTGAGCTGATTTTGTTAAATAATTATAAGCCCTATCTTGAGTTTTGGAATTTATTCTCTGAGGTTGTCAAATAGCAAAATGCCCTCCGTTGTTTCATGACGAGTTGTAAGTTTATACTATAATCTCATGACTGAATAATTATTCTATTCCTATCTAAATATGCAGTCCATGTAGTACGAAACATTCTTCCGATAAGATAGTCTTGTTGGCCGACGACTGTAATGTTATCTACTGACTGGTTAACAGAGGGCGTTTGTTATGCACAAGGGTCCGGGAGATCCCCAAGCTGTTTTTTTTGTTGTGTGGAAATCCTCATGATCTTCCTCCACCTGGGAGAGGCGGAGGGGCATGTTAGACTCATATCGGCTAAAACACCACGGTGTCCTTCCACTTACCTATGGCTGGGGGCGAGGTGTTCGCCTTACCAGCATTAGACCGCACCCCCGCAAGGTATCGGCCCGTCAATGTTTGACATGACCCGTTTTTGTGCGACCTACCTGACCGCACATACCGCCAAAGAGGCGCGCGCAGAACACTGCTGTCGTCCCGGGTCTGTTCCTGTTCCGGCAACGGACTGCCCTTAGTTCTTCGCCCGCAGGCCGCTACTCTGGTCGTTCGGGGTCCTCCGCTCGTGCACCCGCGCCCGGTGCGGTTTCTGCGGCAGGGATCAGAGGTGTTCTCGTCCTGTAACCGGTCTGCCGCCTCCTTTGCTTGCACCACGTCCTCGCAAAAGGAGGCGTTGGTATCCCACGCGCTCTCGTTCTGGATGATGGACTAAACCGCGGCCGGAAGCGATAGGTCAGTCTTTAACCGCCGCGACGAGATCACGGCGCTGAATTTACCAAGCTGGGCACTCCTCAAACGTGTGCTGCGCTGCTCCGGGCAGTCTCCGCAGTAGTGACAACTGGGCGTCTCTTCTTGGCCTATTTGACATAGATACTTTCTGAAACACCCATGGTCCGAAAGTAGATACTTTGTCATCCAGAAGGTGAGGGTGTCATGCCGCCTCTCCAGCCATTCCTCTCATGACAGGTCTTAACGCCGCCCTGCTCTAAGCTGCACCAGTCATTCCTTCCATCCTGCCACCAAGGTCCGCCGAAGCTAGGACCGTCGTACCTCAATCTCACGAGGTTCTGGCCGTTCGCCCCGATTTAGCGCCTCCTCGTAGTACCACTGATTTAAGGACGCGAGGGCTTTCGCTTCCAGATTCCAGAACGGTTATAAGGCAAGGAGATTTCCCGCCTCATGGGAGACCGTACGGTATTCCCTGATCACGAACTATAGACGAATCAACTTGTTTATGGCCCGCGCGGCCTTCACGCGACTATTACATGACATGCTAATATAAATCTTTTTTTCTAATGATGAAACCGTTTGGACTTATAATTACCCGTCTAATGATGCTAAAAATAGCAGTACCCTATCAGTTGGGTCATTTTAAGTCGATTGCTAAGGCCTTGATGGGTCGAGCGGTTAAACCCGTTAGCGGCCACCAAGCCCTTGTGTATCGAGACAGGCCACTATTTTCGGACTCAATCGCCAATAATTTGAGTGAGCTCACGATTAACGGCCCGGTTGAGTCCGACATTAGTGAGCATTCGAGAGACATTAAGGAAAACCAATACAAAAACATGAATGTTAGGTAGTCATGGAAATTAACTCACTTCACTTCAGTTTATGACAGTTGTCGGTATGGTGTGCAAAGTAGGAAACGCTCGGTTTAAAGTTTAAACATAATAAATATGACCATACATTGAATTTATAAAATTTTATTATACAAGCTAAATTTAAGCTTAGCGTAACAAATAAATAAAATGCTTCATGTGCGGGAATGAACAACATTATTTTTGCTAGCAGCATTATTTCTTTTCCTCCTTCTTCTTGCCCTTCTTAGCGGCGGCGGCGGCTTCAAGATCGATGGGAGCTGGCTTGACGAACGGGATCAGCTCCTGATACTGTTCAGGCATCCATTGTTTTAGGGCTTCAGGTACCTGTGGGTTATACGAATCACATTTATTTATTTATTATGTTTGTACACACCGCGATACTTGGTTAGGATATATGTGACACTTGAGTTAACATTTTACGATTGTTACTAAAACAATCAAATTAATCAATTGTTCCGTTTATTCGATTACAATCGAATAACAATGGGTGTCATTCGATTGTAGGTCGAATGGAAATGAAAATCGAACACAATTGCCCGTAAGTTTCTTCAACATGACGACTAAACAAGGTTGTATAAAATTAGTACATAGGTACTATGGAGTACAATGGTACTTTTGAGTACAATGGTACTTCTGAGTACAATGGTACTTCTGAGTACAATGGTACTTCTGAGTACAATGGTACTTCTGAGTACAATGGTACTTCTGAGTACAATGGTACTTCTGAGTACAATGGTACTACTACATTTTTGGAATTACGAATATTGCTATCGGTTACCATAGACGAAAGCAGTTACACGAGTTTACATGCACCCTTGCTTAAGAAACACAAGACAAACAGCATTGTCTTCTTGGGTACATGATCTGATTATGAACAGTGTCAGTCCTACCCTTCAGTAAAATCGATTTCAGTAGGTCCCAAGAGATGATCAGGCAGTGTCCTAAGAATTATAAATATTTCTACAGGAACAACCAAATCATTCCTTATATACAGTAGACCAAGAGGTTACCCCATGAGGACCGAGAGGTTCTCTATAGATCATATCAGCCGAAGGACTGCTGACCAAAGGCCTACCCCATAGATTTCCACAAATGTGTCATCATTTTGAGGGGAATTTGCCAGAACTCACGATGCTCGGCTAGTGGGTTGGTGACTGGGGTACAGCTACTGTTCCACCGAAAGGACTTAGCTGCCCATCTATTTGGATGATAATGAGATGGAGTCTGCTATATTCTTAATCCAGAGACCACACGGAGACGGTTTTCTGACTGAAGAGATTCCCTTGAGTCTTTGGTCATCCCTAAGGAATTTCTTGGTCCTGAGGAATAATTTTAAAGGGCTAGTGATATGTTACCTTGATGCCCTCTTCGGTCTGGTTCACTTCGAGCACGGCGCAGATGACGCGCGTAGTGGCGCACATTGTCGCGTTCAACATGTGCACGTAATCCGTCGCCGCGTTCATCTTCTTGGTTTGACCGTACCTGGATATGTTAATAATGTTCTAGAACGTCTCATTGGTTTAGTGGTTGGCAATCGCGGCTGCAGAGCGTGATGTAATGGATACGATTGCCAGGTCGGATTGTAGGGTTTTTCTGATATACTCAAAAGCAGCCTGGAGCTTGGAATTGTGCCCGGTAAATGGCAATTTTACATTAAATGAAATAATGAATTATTATATATACCTATTATCGTGGGTGCATGTGTTAGTGATCGTATATCTTCTAAACGATTTGATTGATGGAGGTCATATGCACACAATATGTTTGTTTTGTCAAGACAATGGTACGTAGCTATGCCAGGATACAATCGACGGCGCTTTAGTCTAGTAATTAAAAAGTTCTATATTTATGGACCAAAGTGGCACGTATTCATATTCACGTGGGTGAATGGGAGCCGGGGCTCTGGCTTCAGGCACTCCCGTCGTCTAACATAGGCACTATGTTGGACGACAGGAGGAGTAACAACGTGGGATTTTCGCCAGTCGTGCATTCCTCTCAACCCTTTTCCAGGGCGGAACAAGTCCATGAGAATGTTCCCAGTGAGATGAAAACTACAGTAGTAGTACTCATTAATGTTTACCTGACAAGTAACCTCCGAGCCTGGTACTCCAAACAGTTACTGCAAGACACTAGCTCGCGGTAAGCTCCAGAGCCAGGGAACCAGGCCTCCAAGTCTAGTTTCTTGGAGGCAGCGTGGTTGAGGGCGCCGGACACGATATTCACGATGCGATACGGAATGCCCAGCAGTTTGTAGAAGTCCTCCGCATTGGTGATCATCTCATCCATCATCTTCCATGAATCGTCATCGTGAGGGGAGGTCAGGACGAATTGTTCTATCTGAAGAGAAGGGAATGAGTAAGTATGATACTGCAATGCTCAACCTGAACGTAGGTTTTCTATGCACTGCGCAGTTCAGCATCTTCGTTTGCAGCTTCACTTAGAGTTGAAACAGATAGTGTTTAGCGGAAGAGGATAAGTATAGACATTATTGGTTTTGAGGATAGGGATGTTTAGTTTTATTTTTATTTATTTATTATGTGCACTTTACATTCTTAATTGAAACGAGAGTTTTAACTTTCAATTTAGTTAGTTTTTTACTCAGAGGAAGGGAGGTATAAGGCTGCGGAGCGTTTAAAATCAAAAGTTGCAGATCAGAATGTGTTGCGGATATCTCAATTTATGAGGATACTCCGCATTTGCGCATACGGATATCCGTTACAACCCTACTTCACATTATATCTTTTATTACTAAAATGCATGACGAAAGATTCTAAGCAGTCTCTACCCGCTATGAACATTCAAAGATGGTAGAAACACTTCAACGAAAGACTACTGCCTCTTTATTTGCAAGAAGAAAAATCGGGTAAGGCAATTGACAGCATACACAATTTCGACGGTGCATTAACTTATGCCCGCACTAATTCCGCTCGTTTGATGTCCGTGTGTCACCGTCAAAGTGGGTTCTAGTTGAAAACTCAACTCCAGGCACCAGCTGCCTGGCACATGCTGAACTGGACTGGCCCACCTATTTGGTGCAACCGTGAAATACATAATTTTGTATATCTTTGCTATTACTATTAGTACTTAGGCACTATCAATTGTGTCTTATGTTTTGAAACAAGTAAATGTTTCATTCTTTCTTTCCTTCCTAATTGGCGAAAATGGGTTACATTGGTCACCAGTTTACGACTGCTATCAGTCAAGTAAACTCAAGTCATTCCAGGCGCAGTCACTGAGGCCGAAGTCGGCCAGGAAATTGATCATCATCGACTATTTGTCCAGTGAACTGATTACATGACTATTTAGACTGACGGCAATAATAATTTACCTTTTCAAATTGATGTACCCTGAAGATGCCGCGTGTATCACGTCCGTGGGAACCTACTTCTTGGCGGAAACATGTTGATAAACCTGCATACCTAAACAGAAAAGAGGATCAGAATTTACACCGCAATTAAAATCGGTAATGCGCATGCCAGCGATTACGTAGTCCCAAAGTCTAATAACATGTTGCACAGTCATTGGTGCAATCATGTTGAAACGATTGGTATGAACACTATTGGCTATATATCTAGAAGTTTGTTGACGCAATTTTAATGCAAATTTAACCTTCGATTCGATCGGGATTCCGTTTTTTTTCCGTTTTTTTTTATAACAACGCTGTCAGGCGGGTGGGCGATCGCAGTTGAGTTGTTATGTACTCGAAGTTTGCTGTTCCGGCTAATCCTAAAGTCGCCATTTTCGACACCTACGGGAGGGTTGGGGTGGGGCTATTCTTAGCCGGCACCATATATGGAAAGTTAAACTATACATTTTTGTGATGGATCTTATTTATTGTATTTCTATGGTACACTAAAATAAAAACTATTTAAACAAAAATCGTTAACTCGACTCGCTTAAAATCAAATCATATTTATTTGCTCAGAATGTATTAGTAAGATTACATTATAATATTCGTTCCATACATTTAACCATTTTTGTAGCATGCAAATATTCATTTACACTGAAATTAGGTTATTATATTTGTGTCATTACAAGCGATTGATTAGTTAGTACAATATTAGAAGTATTAATTAGATTATTAATATTTATCTCAGGTTGTTGTAGTCGTGTGGTGCCGGCTCAGAATGCCACTACCCCATCTCCTCCCATGGGTGTCGTAAAAGTCGACTAAGGGATTAGCCGGAGGATGGGCAGCAGCGTCCTTCGAGTACATTAACAACTCAACTGCGATCGCCAACCCGTCTGCCAAGCGTAGCGATTATGGCAACACCCCCCAATAAGCCCACAACACACTCATATCGGTCATTGTGGTGATCTTTGGGGGAGGCCTGTGTCCAGCAGTGGACTTCATTCGGCCGAAATGATGATCTCAGGTTGATTAGGCGTAGGCTTCGACTTTCAGAGAACTATGTTATCTCATAGCTGATTAAGCGAAGCCGATTAACAGAGCTTTCACACAATTCCAATTCCTACGAGTCATTTTTCTGTTACGGTGTAGTCGCATACGGTAAAAAAAAATCAAAGCGTTCAAATTACACAAAAATATCTCGGTTTACGTTTCATGAAAATGGACGACGACGGCAAGACAGCGACAGCGGTAATTTTTTAATTGTATAGGTATAGATTACGAAGAAAATATAAAATATTCGGGGTCTTCGGCCTACCATCCGCCACGCCTCTGCATACGGTACAAAAAAAAACAGGGCTGCCAGAATTATTTCGTTTAAATGCAATGGCCTCTGCGACCGTTACGATTTAATTTAACGTACACCGCTTACTGGTCTAGTAACAGGCCTCGACAGAAAAATAAACGAATCAGTATTTTTATTGCATTCGTTTTTACCGTACCGCTCGTACGGTCTGAACACACATATGTTTGGATATACCGCAACTTGTAAACGAGTTATAATGACAAATAACAGCGTGGTACTACCTAATGGGTAAAGATGCTTCGGGCAGCCACTCGTCCCTGTGGTACGCCGCTATAGGCTGTTCAGAGGTGGCGATCAGGTACTTCTCCTCAATGACGACGTCACCTTTATTTTCAGATCCTTTGCCTACAACCTTGTATAACTCCTCGTCGAATTGAGCTAGTTGCGCCACTTCTTGCATCACCTTGAAAATATGGGTTGATGTTGAAGATTAGCCTAGCCATACTAATGACACGTTCAGATCATCTTGTAACTAGCCTATTTGGAAATGTCAGAAATTTGAAATATTACAGGATTTGCGATATGCCAGGATTTGCAACTTCACACTATAAGACTATTAAATCAGAGTTAATGTTGAATGCTTGCATCCTCGGTTGTCTCAGACTTTTGGCTGCAAAGTTTGTTTTGATGCAAGTATCTGAACCAAACAAGTCTGAGGCAAATGATTGGACGTGCACATTATGGTCTTTCAAAACAATAATGTAATTGGATCATCACCATTGTGTCAGTCAGGATGTCCAATGCTGAACAAAAGCCTCACATATGGATTTCCACAATAACCAGTTACATGCCGGCTATATCTAATGATTGCTAGCTACCTAGGCGTAATGCTCTGGAACGAGTGCTGTCTGTTGGGACTGGTCAGCCAAATGCTGCCATGACAATTTAATCAAAACTTTAAATATTGTAACATGATTTAAACAGAGTAAACCATGGAGTTTCTTGCCCGTTCTTCTCTATAGGAAATCTACATCTTGGAATGTGACAACTAAAGTCTTGACTGTTCATAAGTGGCTGTATATGGTTTAAACCTATAAAATGTTTTTTAGCTTTATCTTTCTATATAAAGTTATGGTCATGATATATGATATTTTAACTTACTGTGCAATTTCTTTTATAAAACATAAATTTGTAAAACTATTTCTCTACAATAAACTTACACAAAAACCATCACTTTTGTGAGATAGATTTAGTTCCTATAAAGCGAGATTTCTTTGTGCTTTTTATTATTGTATAGCAGTATATCACAGGCATTCACAGCAGATAGCTTTTATTGGGGCCAATAATATATTGCAGACATGGATATTTTCAGACACATTTGAATTCGTTACTCCTGTAGAGATGCTAATAATGATTCCTACCTCTTTCCTCATAAAGAATGGAGTGTAAAGCGGTGTATAGCCTTTTTTCAACAGTAGCCTGAGGGACAGTTGTATGAGAGCCTGCTCCAGAAACACTGCTGCTCCCTTTAGGTAGTACCCGCGTCCACCAGCCACCGCGGTCCCTCTTTCGCCGTCCATACCTGATAGAAATAAACAAATTCTAATGATTTTTTGACTGATGGTGTTGTGCTTTTCCACATGGAACTTTTTTTCTTTATGCCAGTTAGCACAGTGTAACTACCTACAGCTTCATAAGGCTCAGATGGATTATCGCCCACTAGAAATCAAATCGATTGGTGATTATAGAATTTTCTGGATTCAAGGTGATAGTCTCAGTTAGTAGAAATCTACTGGACCGATTAAGTTGAAATTTGGTACATACATACATATGGATCTCTGCGACCCAAACACGTATGTGTAACGTAAATAAATGAATTTTGAATATGGGGATCACTTTTGGGGGGCAATATATTTGTTATATTAAAGAATAAAGATTTTCAAACTGTACCATGTAACGTATGAAATGGTAGGGCTTGTTAAGAGGGTCTCAAAATCTCTATAAAGTTTTAAAGTTATTTAAGAAAACAGACGAAAATTTACTAGTCCACCCCTCATCTCTGAAACTACAAACCCTTAAATTTTGTAAAAAATATTGATAATAGCTAAAGATGGGCTACAGTGTTATAATTTTTCAATGAATTATACTGCTGTGTTATATTTTCTAAACTGTTCTTTTAAAGTGTCATAATATTTATTAAAATGTTATTTGAAATAATGTTATATCTTAGAGTGTTATATGCGTCGTTGTATTATAATTAAAGCGTTGTTTATTATAATTATAATGAGTTGTATGTTATTTAGTGTTGCATTATATTTAAAGAGTTGTATTGGTAAAGTTAATATTACGGTTCGATTTTATTTAGTCTTTTGAGTTGTATTTGGTACAAAATAAGTTGTGTTCATATCTAGAACACTAAAACCATTTGCACTTTACACTAGACCTGTATTAACACCTTATAGCATACGTAATCGTCGTAACCACGATGATGATAATGATGAAAACTAAATTAAAATATTTACTAAACTATTTGTTTCAAAATTTAGCAAAACCTAAACATTATGTAGTTTGTCGGTAGCAACCGCAAATAAATATTCGCAATTTAAAGCCAACGAAATAAGTTTGGTGCTCTCTAAACTCTAAACTGTTATAATGTTATTCTTGGAATTCATTATAAATTAATTGGATAGCTATTATTTTTGGTTGTAGCAAGTCAAAGTAGCTCTTATTTCTAGGGTCAGAGTGCTCATATAACCTTGAATAAATAAAACGAACGCCATCTATTATAAGTTTGATTGAATTACTTAGTTCTTTGACATCGTACGTACATGTACTGTGTGACCTAATCGAAGCTAGATGGCGCTGAAACCAAAATATCGAACAAATTAAAACAATGGCTATAATATATATTATAAGTCTTGTTAGATTTCTAATAATTTGTTATTGTTTGTATTTGAATATTGAATGTGATTTGTGTTATAACGCCCAACTTTAATTATAGCTCTTTACCTATAGATTACACAATATATTCAGCAATTTCGGAACCGTCTCCATGCAAGTACAACTCGCACTTGTCCGGTTTTTTATATTTATACAGAGTGTCCAGTAAATAGCACGACATACTGCAGGGGGTGAAAGCTTGGGTCAATACCTACCAAAAAAACACAATATATGTTCAGCAAAATCTTACGGATTTACAGTAGTACAAAATTTCCCGAAATATCGAAAAATCTCTACCTTGACACAGATTTTTAAGCATCTTGTAATCTAAAATTCCTTTTCTAGTTTTTTTTATACCTCATATTATTTGTGAATGGTTACTTTACTCATTGGTAAGTCTTTATTCTATTAAAATCTAAAATGTTTTCAAGAAATACAATTTTTATTTAAATTTTCACAGTACAATTTTCTCATCTTAAAATTTTGTACTACTGTAAATCCATAAGATTTTACTGGACATATATTGTGTTTTTTTGGTAGGTATTGACCTAAGCTCTCACCCCCTGTAGTATGTCGTGCTATTTACTGGACACCCTGTTTATGATGTATATTTTACAATATAATTTATATTTATTTATTTTAAATAAAGGAGATAAATTATGCCGTACATAATTTTATCAGTATAAATGCAAAACCATGATTTGGATATTTCATATCCAGGTTAATGTTTACACAAGTGTCTTAAAAGTGAAAAATACCACATAATGTGTAAATCATTGTTTGTCTATTTATCTAAGAACAATAAAGTCATTATTCATTTGAAACCTATTACTTGTGTAATAATATCAACTTGAATCTACTTATACCATACCAATAGGCTTAGAAAAGAGGTGTAAAGTTGCTAAAATAAATATTACTCACCATCAATCATACAAATAAGATCCACATGAGAGTATTTAGTTCGGAAGCTGCAGTCACCATGTGTCCTCTCCACCTTGTTGTGGTCTTCATCATCATCAACAGGTACAGACTCATGGAGATGGTTACCTACTTCACGGAGAGCTGCTGAACGTGCTTTCTCAGCTGCTATTAGACCCTGCTCATTCTTTGTTATAGCTTCATCTATTAGTACTCTGACCTGAAAAATATTTGGGAAGTGTAATATGAATTTCCTTAATTTGATTGCTAAGACTACATTTGTAATGAGGCATCAAATGTGCAGAAAGAAAATTATCATAAGAGCCAGTAATTATCAGAGCCTTATGATCTGCAATCTTCTCAGCAATAGGAATTAGCATATACTTTAAGTCTCTTACAGAAGCTTTTTATAGTTCATATTGTTATTGAAGGTATTTATATGAAAGCTAAATATAGTTATTGTGTGCTTATTTGTCAAGTTATAACAGATGACACAATGTTATCAAAAAAATAAAAATTGCAAATATCTATATTATGAACAGTCCTTTACAATATTATAGCTTAAAAATAAAGTGTAAGTACTTAAAGTACAGAAATTATATAGATACATTTTTTATTGTTTTCTTTAGTCAAGTCTTTATCAAAGATTGATTTTGAATATTACAGTTGAAGGAAGGCCCATATGGAAAATATAATTACAAACAATTAATAGTAGGTGTAAGTATGGTTTGAAGGTAAACCAACGTACGTTCTCGTACCTTTTTTATCTGATTCACAGTTAAAGGCTTCAAGTCTTCTCCGGTGAGATCAAGCAACTTCTCAGCAATTTCTGCTGGTACTTGCTGGTCCTCTGGACCAACTGGCTCCTTGCTTTTCATCTTCAAACCAATTTCTTTGCTGCACACATTCTTCAGCTTATTATAATTGTCAGCTTCGTGGCGCAATCTTCTCCAAAGGGTATCCTGATCGACAACGATGTCCACAAGAGTAACATCTTTAAACCTCTTGCGTTGGTTCTCACGGATTTTATCTGGGTTCCCGTCTTTATCGACACGAAATAAGTCTAAGTCGAGCACCATATTGCACTGGGTACAGACGCGGGTTTTATTGTATAAAATATTTAAAAAGACTGTGCACGTAGCACTAGTCACTACTGCATGCGGCAGAGAGAGGTCACGTTTGAAAACTTATTATTTTATCTAACCTAAATGGAATACATATCTCTTTTAGCGGCTTTCAAACGAACTGATAGTGCAAGCTATGATATAAGATGTTTTTCCACAAATAAAATTGAATAGAGCTTCCTGATTATTTTATGTCATAGTGCCACTAGTTTAATTATTTGTTGGAACTGTTGAATTTCCAAAGAACCTATAAGAGGTATTTGAACAGCAAACGGGCCGAATTTGACGTTGACAATTATTTTCTGACAAACAAGTAAGAACGTTCTGAAATTTAATCATGTTAAAGTGATATACACAATAATAATTAATAACGCTACCAATTTTATAGAAAAAAGATTCTAATTTTAATACAATATAAATTAATGTTTGTGGATAAACAAGCGATAAAAGTTACAAGGATAACAAATTCAGCGGGCGATCATTAAAAACAGATTTAGATAAGTAAAAAACTGGAAAACGTAAACGATTGTTTTTATGAAAATAGTGACGTCAAACTTTTAATAAGTGGTCACACAGCACCTGAAATTGTCAATTGTCGAACGATTAGTCGGTCCTTTCTCAAGCTCTTGTTCATATTTTTTACGTTTATTTGTGTAATATGTGGTGCATAACGGATACCAGCTGAAAGTTTAAAAGCTTGTTTATCTACATACACTTTGTGAGTATTTATTTTAACCTTCTGAACTCGATTCTCGGATAAAAATGTGTCGCACTATTCCTTGTTTACACGTATTCGATATCAATGGTTTCCCGATCTATTTACAAAGGGGAGGATTGTTCTCAATAAATCCTGTTTAGGTTTAGATAGAAAGGTTTTTGATATGGAATATTGTGGTTTATTTATCTAAATGACATACAGAGGCTGGCAGTTGGTTCAATCCAGATCATTTATGAAACGGGTTTGTTGTTGTAACCCACTTATTAATAAATCGTAGTATGGATTGCTGGTTGTGATATAACTACTAGAGTAAATTTTAATAAAATAAAAGTTCAATAAAATAATAAGTTAATAAAAAAAAACGTAAATAAAATAAAAAGTAAAAAAAAAGTTATTTATTTTTAAAACAATTCAACTTATTCCTGTTGACTATAGTATTGCGATTGAGATAAGAACTGACTGATTCTGATAAATTTCATAATAAACATTTATTTTTACTAATAATGATAAGAATAGTGGGAATAGTTATAACATTGTAACCTGTATGTTTTCACTCCTATAAAAATAATAAGACTACTCTATTTATTTAATCATAGAACATTCCTCTGATTTATAGAAATAATTTCCATTTATTTCTATCTCATGTAGTTCTAGTCCATGTTCAGCCTGCTTTTGCCCTGTCCTTGTATGCTAATGACTAGTGGGTTTTATTCCATTTTCCTCCAAAAATTGTGTGATAATTGTAATAATTTGTTTTATAATGGTGAAGCTTTAAGTTATGCATTTTTTTTCTCTTTCTAATTTATTCCTTTTTATATTAAGTCGAAAGTCAACATTTATTTTATTCATGTAAACCAAATGGTTGGCAGTTGATAATGGTGGCAGGCACTTTTGAATAGTCAGACTTTAAAATGGGTGGTTTCAAGAGAGAGAAGAACCAGCAGGAATCTCTATGGATATACTCTTTTAAAATATTTGAAACTATTACAGTATTACCTATGCAATAGAATTGTAAAAAGTTCTGTGAGGCTAATGCATGCTTATTTGTGGGATTAATACACACATAATATGCGCAATGATAATTAATTGCCTCACGATAAGCTAAGCTAGTAAGGGCACTTGTTCATGGGCATAATGCATTCATCAGTTTGGCTCAGCCCAACCACAGCAGGGAACTTAACCCCCCAACACTCACTCAACCACCCTCAACAAGACATTTTAGTGCTTTCAAACTCATACTGCCAGGCAACAGGCTGGTGATGTTAAAATTAAATATGCATTTTGTTGCTACATAATGCTCACATTCACCATAATTTGGGCATGATTGATGTCACAACTAATATTCAAAAAGGTACATTTAATAAAATAATAATAATAATAAGAAAAGAGTAAATTATTGCATGCATACATGCAATTTAAAATTACTATCATATGAAATAAAATAATTGATGTTATAAATAATCTGATATGATAGTAAAACATGTATTATGAGTTGTTAAAGTGGATGCTGTAGGTATAATATCAAATTATGAATCAACTCAGTTTAGACTAAGTACATTGTAATTTGTAGTCATATTAATCCATGCAACCAATTAGAAAGCACCAGAGAGTTGCAACATGCAGAGACATATGCCAAACATTTCTTATCCTCAATGTACTGCTATATTATTTAAATGCTTAAAATTAACATATGCTTTATAATGAACTTAAATTTAATATCAGGTAATTCAGTTTAACTAGTTGAAATTTTACTATAGAACCTAACACTGTTACCCAGAAATGACTTGCTGGTCTGCTATGTCTAAAACCCGCCGCTGTGAGTTCATGCCCATTCTGAGAATTTCATCATGTATCACAATATTTTTTCAAAGATGCAATGTTTTTGCAGATGTTCATAATTTTTGTATATATAGAAAGATGGTAAGGTAATTATATTTATCTGCTTAAATAGTTTTCAAGAGTATAAATTATAAACAGATTGTACTGCTCTTCTTTGTAATATAAAAATTGTCTCGACATCGGCAGCAGACCCCACAGTAAAATACCATAGGAAATGGTACTGTGAAAGTATGTAGAATATACCAACCTAGCTGTATCCACATCAGTGATGTCTTATTTTCCTAATGGCGAAAGCAGCAGAGCTCAGTTTGCCTGCAATTGCCTGTGTATAGTATAGAAGGCCCCCATTCCAGTTTACAGTCTACTGTAATGCCCAGAAAGACAGTTGAATTAGCCAGATCTAACGTCTTTCCATCCAGACTAACATGCTTATATTTGGAGAAAAGAATTTGATACATTTGGTTTTCCCTGCAGTGAAAAGAAGATTATTTACAAAAACCAATTGGATATTAAATTTAGTATAGTTTTAGTTTCGACAAGACCCCTGTCCTTCCTATTTCCCAAGGCGGAGGAAGTCCCTGAAGATATCCCCACGTCAAAAAAAGGGATGGGCAGTTGCCTCTCATACATACTGCACTCTCCAATTCGCCTCCCAAGCGTGGTGAGTACTGACAAATTCCCCACAAAATGACAACACAATTATGGATATCTATGAAGAATGGAAATTTATGATGAGGCCTTTCTTCAACACTGGATGTCCTTTGACAATACTATTGTTTATATATATATGTTATACTATAATTTTGGCCAGACATTAAGCTTGTTTTATAGGCCTTTTGCATTGTAAAGATATTCCTACACATGCGGTTCTCGTGAACATGACAATGTTTGAGCTTACACATAGTGCTATTATCATATTTAGGTATTATGACTTTGCTTTGACTTTGAATATTTTTTTTGTTATTCCATACCAAATGTCTATTATCTTCTATTTGTCCACAGGCGATGTTAAGATGATTCCACTAAAGGACAACCAGGATGTTGCATCATTCCTTGTCACTAAACACTCATGGAAGGGCAAGTACAAACGGGTGTTCTCAATTGGCACCCACGGGATCACAACATATAACCCAGACCGTCTGGAGGTGACCAACAAATGGCTGTATGCAGATGTGGTTACCATTGCATCATCAAAGCATTCAAATTCGGTGGCTAACCATGATTTTACGCTTGTCATGAAGAAAGATAAAAAAGTGGATAGCATGAAATTTTCTTCGGAACACAAGTGTTTGATTCTGACTGAGGCTTTTAAATACAGGCTTGCATTTGCTGAGAAACCGAAAGATGTCTATGTAAGTATTTTTTGGTTGGATTAAGATTATATTTTTATAAGCTCATGCAATCAATAGTTTATGAATTTTGCATGAATATAAAAATGGAAAGCACTTTAGGTTAAAATATTTGTATGATTCAAGTATTATATGTATTTCTTTTTAATATATTTTTATTTAAATGTATGGGATAATTGAGGCGGTTAGAGCGAGAGCGGCCTTTTCCAAACACAATTAAAATTATTTGTGTCTGGATAATATAGGCGATAATAGGCGTCTCTTGCTCTCACTGCCTCAATTTATATCTTGATGGACATTAAATATGGGCTTGAATGTAAAATAGATAGGTTGGAAGTAGTTAGCCAATATGTTTTATGTTATGTATTTCCTGTCTGGGTGTATAGTGGTATTTATTTAAAGTGAAAAGCGACATATTTTCACTTACAAACAGGCATATATCGAAAATGTATAGCAATATAAGAGTTAAAAAGTGTGGTCTAAAATGCCTCCCACATTTGTCAAGGTGCATACGTACATACATACATATTTTTAGTTTAGCTGGGTCCATACTATTGCCCCATATCATTCCACGATAACGGAACCAAGAGTGAGTGTATGCAAAGTAAGCAGCTTTAGCTGATTTGATTTTAGTAGATTTTTTTATTCATATAAATCATACTAGCTGCCTGCCCCAGCTTTGCACAAGCAGAAAATATAAACCTGATTACCTGCCGGATCCAATTGAAAATCTAAACCATCCAGGGACTCAAATATACACCAGAAACTTAATTAAAATCAGTCCAGCTGTTCAGGAGGAGTTCAGTGACATACACACAGTACACGGTACAGAAGAATTATTATATTAATATGCACTTAACCAGGTCTGCAGCAGCCCTAAATCTTCTATTAGCTATAAGTTTCGAACTAAAAAGATGAATACGTTTACAGAGATATCAAGCCTATAAACATCATTGGAGTGGCACGCGCCTCCCAGTTGTGCTGGAAGTTGGCCCCTGTGCATTAGAACAATTGGATCCTTCTACTCACACACTACTCGCTAGCTATCCATACTGCGATGTGCAAGGCATACTGCCTGTACGGGACATCCCAGGAGGGTTCGTCCTAGCCGTGGGAGGCTATAGCAGGTTGCACCTTTTCTCTAATGCCATGGATCATCAGATAATCATCAATAAGATGCTGGAAATGGCTAGCTTAACATTGAGCATAAGCATTAAGGTGTTGTCTACAATGATTACTTTGGATGATTATCATGACCAGAGATTTGGGAAGTATAGGTAAGTTATTAAGATAAATATAGGAACATGAAATTATTGAATGTGTACTGCAGTATCCATCAAAGTCTGCCTTTTTTTCTATCTCTTGCCCTACCCAAAATGTATTTAACACATTCAGATTTAATCATCATATCAGCCGAAGATAGTCCACTTCTGAACAAAGGCCTCCTATTTCCACAATTGTGTCGTCATTTTGGGGGAATTACTCCGGTACTCACCACGCTTGGCAGGCGGGTTGGTGAGCGCAGTATGGCAACTGTTACTCAGGAGAGACGCTGCCATCCCTCTGGTTTAGAGTCCCTTAGCTACCTTTTACGCCTGTAATGATTCATTGAGGTTTATCGTGTCCCTAATATTCAAGACATTATTTAATCTCAAACATTGTTTAATGCCTCTTATATAATTCTACTTCTCTCTCCATTGGACATTTGGGAGATGTCTCAATACATGAAGGTATATTGCCCAAATAATAATAATCATTTCACATTGTCCCGTCATGTAAATTTGCCATTCGTTTAATTGCCTCTTTTATTTATTCTCTCATTTTATTGTGACATTTGATTGTTCGCGACTGATTCATACGGCCTTGAGTGTGAACTCATTTATCTAACGCGATACACTCATTATATGGACGTATCAAATTTTGTGCGATTAGTTTACCATCTATCATGCCTAAAATAACAGAGTTTTAATAAAGAAATATGAACACCGTATGCTGGGCGTAGGGTTGTCACCGCGCGCTGCTGCGAGCGTGTCGGGCGCTAAGGTGAAGTGGAGCCCATAATAATTTACGAATAGTATACTTTCTATTTTTAATGGTTTCCAATGGAAACTCTACATGAACTTCCTTCGCCCCGGGGAAGGGCGAAGGGGTATGCCGGACTCCTACCGGCTAAAACCACTGGAGCTGTCATCTTCGGCACCGAAGGGGGGCTCCAGATCCTCGTAAGATCACACTAGAGCCGCCCATTGGTGCCACGCCTTTAGGCACATCTCGGAGGGGATGACTGTAAAGCGGTCACCACCTCTAGCGGAGGCCAGGCGCCTGTAAAAAAGCCGCCCCCCAGGCACTTCTTGGGGAGAATTGTAAAGGATCCCCCCAAGCCTCGCTGTGCGCTGTGCTACGCACACGGCGGCACGTGACCACGTGCGCGCCACTGTCTTCCCGAGGGTCGCTC
Organism: Diloba caeruleocephala; assembly: GCA_947459985.1. Lineage (NCBI taxonomy): Eukaryota > Metazoa > Arthropoda > Insecta > Lepidoptera > Noctuidae > Diloba > Diloba caeruleocephala. Next base: position 6,276,137 of record OX381621.1, on the reverse strand, counting down.
GGTGTGAGCACGCAGACTCCCCAATCTGCGCGTCCGCGACCCCCGAGACGAATAGTATACCTATATTATCTTTCATCGGAGTGGGATAATATTGTTTACATAACAAAAAATTAACAGTTTACATACTTGTTTGAAACAAGAATGGAAAATTAATCTTTCTTGTGCCATATGTTTTTATGTTATAATGATGGTCAGGATTTCTAGTGCTCTTAGTTATGCGTAACAGTTGACACGGGTCTGCGCACTGGCAGGTCCGATTACGATACTGCAGGATTGGAACAAATAGTTATGTCTTATACTCAAATATATACCTACTCGAGTCTGGTTATTAATGCATGTGAGGTTTAGTCCGTGAACTTATCCACGATACAGAAGAGACCAAAGAGAGACCATAGCTTAAAAAAAAAAAACTAATTTAGAAGTCAATGCTCTATTAATTTGTTGATATTTACGGAACTAGGAAATAATTATGTATTGCATCAAAGCATGTGCTCGTATCATTTTGGTGCACGTATATTCGAATTAGGTATGTACATAATTAATAATGCTAAAAATTCCGTAATTTTATTTGTTCTACATCATAATGCGCTATTCACTTATGTCTAAAGTTAGTATGTCGTAAGTTTAGTTCTGGTCAGTACGTACCTGTGAGCAACCAAGGTAATTTATACCTTAATAGGTACGTGTGTAGGTAGCTTCAAGAATTCATTGTTGAAAAAAAATCTGGTTGGTCTGGTGGAGCAAGGAACGTAGGCATGTTTGATTTTGGTAATTAAGATTCTCGAATTCTCGATTTCTCAAACTCATATCAGTCCATAAACATCTACAGCTAAACATAGCCCTACCAAAGATAATGTTAGCGGTAGCGGTAGCCTATAATTAGCGGTCATATTGCCATAATCACCACGCTTGGTAGGCAGATTGGTGATCACAGTATGTTGATATTAGCACACGGGAGAATGCTGTTGCTCATCCTCGTGAGATATCAACCCCTTTTTACGACACCTATGTGTGGAGAGGGACGGTCTATTATTTGCCTGGAGTTGAATCATATCCCTTATATTCCTTGCAAATACCCACGGGATGAGATGGGTTAGTGCTAATCTTAGCCGGCACTACACGGAAACCTTTCACTATTCAATCATCATTTCGGCCGAATAAAGTTCACTGCTGGACACAGGCCTCCCCCAAAGATCACTACAACGACCGATATGGGTGTGTTTGTGCTCATTGGGGGGTTTTTACCATAATCGCTACGCTTGGGAGGTGGGTTGGCGATCGCAGTTGAGTTGTTAATGTACTCGAAGGACGCCGCTGCTCATCCTCCGGCTAATCCCATAGTCGCCTTATAAGACACCCAAGGGATGAGATGGGTTGGTGCCATTCGTAGCCGGCACCACACAGCATTCAATACATTCGGCCAAATACTGCAACGCTAGTCAATAAAGATCCTCTCAACAATTAGAAGCGGCCGCTTTCCTACCGATTGTCCAACGGCCATATACTGAAACGCCACTCAATATTTAAGACCCGCTAAACTATTTGAGACGTTTGTTTTCGGTAGGGTAGCGGGCGTCTCCAATAATTTAGTGGGTCTTAAATATTACGTCACGTTTCAGTATTCGGCAGTCCAACTATATAAACAACTATAAACGTTATAATTATATTGTTAATATAGAGTCAATTTGATCTTTGAGGTATTTCGACCATTAGGTAAAAAATCTTACTACTATTATAATTGTTTTTTTTTAAATGTTTGAGGCTCCATCACAGTCAAACAGTTGAACGGATTCTGATGTATTTATGATGTATGATAGCTATTTTTTATTTATTTATTCCATTGGAAATTCATTATAAACTTCCTCCGCACCGGGGAAGGGCGAAGGGGCATGCCGGACTCCTACCGGCTACCACTGGGGCGGTCATCTTCGGCACCTAAGAGGGCTTCAGGTCCTCGTATGATAACACTGGAGCAGTAGTGATAGCCTAGTGGTTGAAAGCTTACCTTCCACACAGGAGGGTCTAAGGTTGATCCCCGCCCGCACCTCGTGACTTTTCGGATTCATGTGCAGATCAGAATGTGATTATCACTTGCGTTAACAGTGAAGGAAAACGTGAGAAAACCTGCATAACTGAGAGGGCTTTAAAAATGTTCTCAATGGTGTGTGTAGTCTGCCAACCTGCACCAGGCCTGCGTGCTGGACTAAGGCCTAACATTTCTCATGCCCGTGTCCAGCAGTGGGACAGTAATGAGCTTATTATGTTATGTCGCAAAATATAGCATACTTTTTCTTTGAATTAATACAATCCGTTATCACTACATTTACGCCCAGCAGAGCGGCTAGTATACGCATCGCCCTCGTATTTATAAAACAAAACCTTATTCAGTACATAAAATATTTATCTTAAAATGGGTTTCGACAATGTTGTATCTTTTTATGAATAAGACTTGATAAAGTTGAACCAATCAATATTTTGAAATTAGAACGATTGAACTGAGGCAAACTGTACTTCTGCATTACCATTTTAGGTAATATAATTTTCGTTTCACCCCCTATGATAATGTTTTTATATTTAGCGTCTTGAATTTTTTTTTTTTTTTTTAAATCTCCTCACTCTCTTATATCTCTTGTGTCGTGCGTACAGTTTACAGATATCAATCTCACATGCACAACTATTCAAACCCGAAACAACTATTTGTAGATCATACAAATATTTGTTCCGTGCGGGGATCGAACCCGCGACACTTAGCACAGCAGCTTAGCCACTACGCCGACCGGTCCGTCATGATATGTATGTAACCTATATGTCTGTACGTAATCTATTAGTACTTATTTCTCGATTCCACTCCGCGTTTCAACTTTGCTCTTAGACACAGATACAAGGCCTGATAGAAATAAAAGGGAAGCCGAGTTAGTTGAAGCTATAAAGACACTTCGTTTTAAATAATGATATTAATAAATTATTAGCAAGCAACGAGTATTATGGCTCCAATTTTATTTATACAAATATAATAAAGCTGAAGAGTTTGTTTATTTTTTGTTTGCGCTAACCAACGGAATTAACTGACGGATAAAAAAAATTGCGATGGGTAGCCTATTTCTTGAGGAAAGTTATAAGCTATTTAACATCACGCTACGACACTTAGGAGCCATGCAAAAAGAAAAAAAGCCAGAAAGAACGCTATGTGAAAACGAAGTAATAAAGCGGGCAAGAAGAGAGTAATAAAGCCGATTTCCGAGTACTCTTAAATTATTTATTCGTCATACTCGTGAACGAGTTCCGTCTGTAGGGATTGGTCATCTTAATGCTGTCATGACAATTGAATCAAAAACTCTGGTAAATATTAAAATAAGGTTGTTTAGTGTAGACTTGTTGAGATGTTTAGACTCTTTTCTCCTGCATTGTCCTCATATTACCATCATTTCGAGAACATTGTAGAATATTGTACCAATATGATTTCAAAAGAGTAACCCTGGAGTTTCTTGCCCGTTCTTCTCTATAGGAAATCTACATCTTGGAACGAGGCAACTAAAGTCTTTACTATTCATAAGTGCCTATAAATGGTTTTACATGAATAAAAATATTTTTATCTTAGCTTGTCTTTATTCATAAATAATCCGATTTCTTTTAAATTAAACGGCGAGTGAAACCACGGCACACAGCCAGTGAGCTTACAAAGTGACATTTTGATTCTGGTCTGCTAGTAGAAAAAATCGAAAGTATCAAGATTGGTCAGAGTGGCAATTTAATTTTGACTTTATAATGAAGTTGTTGAACCCACTATTCTCTATAGGCGTAGACTTGCGTCCCTTAAATAATAAATAAACAATTAAGTAAAAGACTTAGTATTATAGGTTACAAACATGTTTTCAGCGGCGATAAACACCAGACATCTCTGAGCGAGTTCATCGTGCACAAAGTGAACCCTGCGCGTCACATGGAACCAATGCGACGTACGCTCTGTTTGTCTGACACATGCATACTGGAGAGGGACCCACAGACCTATTCCGTAAGTAAAGTTACCACGCCAGTAAATCATGGTTTTGTGAAGTTAGACAATCATGTATACGATGAAAGCTGTGAGGTTGCGCCGATGCGACGTACGCTTCATCAGCCCCAACTTCATACCTCGAACTAAGGAACGGCAGCTTAAGACACAAGCTCAGTCTATTACACCATGCAAGTCCCGTCCATTTCAATACACAAGCTCCATCCGTTTCCGCACTGCTTTGAAAAACAATTGCAGCTACCACTTTATTTAGTGCCAGTTAGTTCTCGCACTCTACTACTCTGTATTTAATACCGTGTTAGGTAAAATGTACGCGTGCAAAGTAGCCGAGGTGGCTTAACCTATAGAGAAAACAGAATTGTTGGAATGATTTCCGTAAAGTTATGAAGGTGCAAATTTTACTATTTCTAGTAGGGTAACTTTGAAATGGTTTTTGGCCGGCTTTTAATCGTGTCTTATATTAAAGTTTATCGTTTCAAATTGTTGTTTTATAGGTTGTGTGCCTTCGGCCCTTGAGTGATGTATTCGCATTAGTGAGGGATACTGAGCATCCACAAAAATTCTCCATAGAGTATCTCAATGGGCAAACACGCACATATTTGGCCGGTGAAAGGTATGACAGTTTTTATTTAAATCGGGCATCATCATCATTATATCAGCCAAAGGACTTCCACTGCTTAACAAAGGCCTCCCCAATAGATTTCCACTATTGTGCCCTCTTTTTTGGGGGGAAGCTTCCAGTACTCGCCGGACTTGGCAGGCGATGATGAGTGGAGTATGGCTGCTCTCCACCTAATATCATCAACAATCATTTCGGCCGAATGAAGTCCACTGCTGGACACAGGCCTCCCCCAAAGATCACCACAACCACCCTCCACTTGGACCACAACACATCCATATGGATGTGTTGTGGGCCCAGTGGAGGGTTTTGCCATAATCGCCATGCTTGGCAGGCGGGTTGGCGATCGCAGTTGGGTTGTTAATGTACTCGAAGGACGCTGCTGCCCATCCTCCGGCTAATCCCTTAGCCGACTTTTACGATACCCATGGGACGAGATGGGGTGGTGGCATTCTAAGCCGGCACCACATGGCAAATATCAACAATGATATCTGAAATTCTTGAGATGAGACACCGAGGGCCCCCCTCAAATTAAATGCCTGAATCCGAATTCTTGACATGAGTCACCGAGGACCCTCCAGATTAAAATCCTAGATCTGAATTCTTGACATGAGACACCGAGGGCTTTCTTTGCTGGTTTGAGACTTTACGTAGGGACAGTCGGATTGTGCCAGATTGAAGTTTTCAGATGAAATGGAGCTTTAGGATGACTTATTCCCTGTAGGGTAGACATGAATATGTTCGGAACTTAAGGTTAAGATAATTTTTTAACGCGTATCAGTGCAGGCTGGTCACCAAATACAGCATGAAACAACATGCTTGTAGCACGAGGGAGAGAAGTACACTGCTTGAAAAGAATATTGTTGTAACAGGGATGCATTGCTAGCGTCGCTGCTAGACGGCGTACGGTCCGCGGGCCAGCGCGATGTCCACGTACGATCAGTACCGACTCCGCGGGGGTACAGGCTGGGACCTCTGCACCAGCCTGTCGACGAGGAGACCGAGTCCAATCACCTCAGGTATTACTTCTTACCCCTGGCATACAATATCACACTTCGGTGAATATTCGAGCTGTCGCGCTGTGAAGGGTTACCGTATTCAGGTGTGCCTATTTTTTTATTATTGAACCCAGTTGAAATTCTACATGAACTTCCTTCGCCCCGGGAGCGATGAAGGGGCATGCCGGACTCATACCAGCTAAAACTACTGGAGCGGTCATCTTCGGCGCCGAAGAGGTGCTCCTTGTAAGAAAGGTCGCCCCCAGGCACTTTCGGGGAGGATTGTAAAGGATCCCCCCAAGCATCGCTGTGCGCACTGCTGCGCACACAGCGGCGCGTGCCCACGTGGGAGCCGCCGTCTTCCCGGGGACTCTTTTTGCACCTAGGCTATAGCGATAGCACGAGTAATCGCCGATATCGTTAGTATTTAAAGTAATTTAGCAAAGTGTATGCAAAAAGAATGGGAGTTAAAAACAATTTGTATAGGGCGACATACCAAATAAGGCGCGTCGTCAATCTTCGTTCGCGCAGACATGAAAAGACGATCGACGTTAACAGCCGAAACGTTGAATTAATTTATAATCAACCTTATACAATGCATTAAGGTGTACAAATCAATGGTGCCATCCTTTTCTATTTCGCAGGTTTCTATACCCCTAGTACGAGTTTCACTTCACAATCGAAACGTAATAGTAAACTACACGTTTACCGCGTTCGGCGCTGCGATTGGCCCGCTCCGACATCTTCAACCAATCGGAGCGCCGAACGCGGTAAACGTGTAGTTTACTATATCGTTTTGATGGCGAAAAGAAACTCGTACTAGGGGTACTGGACACTGCGTTTCGTATTTTAGAGATTTTGGCGGGCATTGGTTGGAGGCCAATTCCCACGTATTAAAATTGTGTAGACTGCGTAGGTACATTAGTGGGCATATTAGATGTGTACTACAACAGATAATATATAAGTCTAGTACTACTGTACTAACATAAACATAAAATTTAAATTGGTAAAAAGATACCAGTGAAAATCGATAAAAATTTAACTTGTTGTTCTCCTGATGTCTAGAAACAAAAAACTCAAAGGCCACATACTCTATCATAACTATTTCTAAAATAATGGGCTGCTGCAGTATTGCAATAGTTATAATAGGGTTATATGTGCCTATCGAGTTTATAGCAATTTTTATCGGGACCCTGTTTCTATTGGTTTAGTGTACCTTTACATTAACAGAAACTTATATATGTAAGTTATTATTCAAATCGTTACTAATTTTTTACAGATTATTCCAGAATCCAGTAGGGATGTGCCGTGCTGAAGTTATAGAGAGATTTAACTCTAACGTCGGCTACAGCGGGCTTATATACTCCGTGAGCCAAGACGTAAGACAAATTCATAAAGCTAAACGATACTGCACTATACATGCATACTCTTAACTAATTTATATATTAATCACTTCGATTTCTCTATAACAAATCATATTATTCATATAGTACTATATTATAATTTGTTTGTCACACGAGCTCATAAAAATTCTACATGTAAAAAAAAAAATACGGCACATCTTTCATTTGTTAATAAAAACTAGTGTCAGTACGAGCATGAAATGTTTTATGTAAGCAAGTTTGGATGCTCATAACAAAAAAAAAAAAAAACTTTCAGTATTATTTTACGTATACGTACGTAAATCTTAACGTATACGTTCGTAATTTGCGTACGTACTTTACGAAGGCAGAATTAGTTTATTTTTTAATCCATTGACCAACCGTATGTTAGGATCCTATTCACGCTGCATTCACCTACATAATCACGCTTCAATTTTATTTACTTTATTACGTTTCTGGGACATATTAATGTACCTTGTGTGCCTTGTAGGCCCGTCCCCTGTTGTGGCTGTTTCTTACGTGGGAACTTGTAAGTCCCCTGTCATTTTATTATTTTACACCCTTACATTGCTACTATAATGGCTAGGTAGAGGGATTCAACATTATTTCTTTCAATTCAATATATTCTCTAATCTTAAGAGGATTTTTACTATTTCTATAGCTTTTAGACCTTCATGGTCCTGGGTTCAGATTCATCTGCATTAACATGTAAATAGTATAGATTATTTGTAAAGTATAAACTAGATTTGGATGTTGTAAATATTGTTTTTGAATATTTTATGCGGACTTTCGCGTGGCATAATTTTATTCCCTTTATTTGACATACTAACAAGTGGCTGTACGCAAATGTTCGTTAAAAAAAGCATGTCTTAACACATTTCGAGATGTAGTGAGAAATCAAATAAGTATGAAACATTTCACCTCGACCCCTGTCAAATCATGCGCGTGATTATAATTATTATTCATCATCATCATCATATCAGCCACAGGACGTCCACTGCTGAACAAAGGCCTCCCCCTTAGATTTCCACAACGAGCGGTCACATGCCGCTCTCATCCAACGACTCCCAGCGACCTTCACCAGGTCGTCTGTCCACCTCGTTGGAGGTCGTCCCACGCTGCGTTTTCCGGTGCGCGGTCTCCATTCGAGAACCTTTGTGCCCCAACGGCCATCAGTTCTACGAGCAATGTGCCCTGCCCATTGCCACTTCAGTTTACTAATCCTTTCAGCTATGTCGACAACTTTAGTTCTTCTACGGATCTCCTCATTTCTGATTCGATCTCGTAGAGAAATACCAAGCATAGCTCTCTCCATAGCTCGCTGAGTGACCTTGAGCTTTCTTATGAGGCCCATTGTGAGTGACCACGTCTCTGTTCCATATGTCATCACTGGTAACACACACTGGTTAAAGACTTGCGTCTTGAGGCATTGCGGTATTGTTGACGAAAAGACGTTGCGAAGTTTCCCGAACGCTGCCCAGCCGAGTCGGATTCGACGATTGACCTCTTTCTCGAAGTTGGACCTACCTAACTGGACAGTTTGTCCTAGGTAGACATACTCGTCAACAACTTCGAGAACAGAGCTCCCAACGGATATTGGGATGGGCACGACATGGGCATTTGACATGACTTTTGTCTTGCCCATGTTCATCTTAAGGCCCACCTGTTGGGAAACTCTGTTGAGATCATCGAGCATTGTGCTGAGCTCTTGCAGCGATTCTGCCATGACTACGATGTCATCGGCAAATCGAAGGTGAGTGATATACTCGCCATTGATGTTAATGCCGAATCCTTTCCACTCCAGTAGCTTGAAGGCATCCTCCATTGCAGCGGTGAACAGTTTCGGGGAAATGACGTCCCCCTGTCTCACACCTCTCTGCAATGGAATTGCCCCCGTGCTCTGTTCATGTACTCGGACCGACATGGTGGCGTTTCTGTATAAGCACTTCAACACTTCAATGTACCGATAGTCAATCTGGCACCGCTGCAGAGACTGCAGCACTGCCCAGGTTTCGATCGAATCGAAGGCTTTCTCATAGTCCACAAACGCCAAGCATAGTGGCAGATTATACTCCTCGGTCTTCTGTATAACCTGCCGCAGCGTATGGATGTGGTCTCATCATCATTTCGGCCTAATGAAGTCCACTGTTGGACACAGGCCTCCCCCAAAGATCATCACTACCACCGATATGGATGTGTTTTAAGCTCATTGGGGGGTTTTGCCATAATCGCCACGCTTGGCAGGCGGGTTGGCGATCGCAGTTGAGTTGTTAATGTACTCGAAGGACGCTGCTGCCCATCCTCCGACTAATCCCTTAGTCGACTTTTACGACACCCATGGGAGGAGATGGGGTGGTGGCATTCTGAGCCGGCACCACACGGCAATGTGGTCTATGGTACTGAAACCTTTTCGGAAACCGGCTTGTTCGGGAGGCTGGAAGTCATCAAACCTGCGCTCGAGACGATTTGTGATGACCCTTGAGAACAGCTTATAAACATGGCTCAGAAGTGAGATGGGTCTATAATTCTTCAATAGGGTGTTATCACCCTTTTTGAAGAAGAGCACCACCTCACCTCTGTTCCACGCTTCCGGCGTTGTGCCCTCGAGTAAGACGGAATTGAATAGCTTCTGAAGGACTTTAAGTACCGGTGTGCCACCCGCTTTCAGAAGCTCTGTCGTAATTCCGTCTCCACCCGGCGCCTTGTTATTTTTAAGCTGTTTCAAGGCCATCCTAATCTCGTACAGGCTGATGTCCGGGATATCCTCGGTATAGTGTCGGGTTAGTTTGGCTCGCGGGTCTTTGTCAGAGCCAATGGTAGGTATACTTACCGAGGTGTATAACTGCCGGTAGAACTTCTCAATCTCTCTCAAAACCTCTGGCTTAGTCGACGCTACACTGCCGTCCTCGGTCTTCAGCTTCATAATACGACTTTGCCCAATAGACTTGTCTCTTGCGAACACTTTGGAGCCTTGATTCCGCTCAATCGCCTCTTTAACACCGTTGGTGTTAAAGGTGCGGATATCGTGACGCAAGGACTTCCATATCCGTCTATTGAGCAGTCGGTATGCTTCAGCATCACCGGAGGACTGCAGCGTCATGGCGCGTCTTTCTGCCATGAGGTCGAGAGTGTGATCGGAGAACTTTTTTGGTCTACCTTTACGGTGGGCCTTAAAGAACTTAGACCCAACCGTCTGGACAGTTTCTACAAACCTACCATTTAAATCGTCCACAGATACGCAATGTTCTAGGCACTCGAAGCGGTTTTGGAGTTCGAGTTGAAAGCTCTCGGGGTTTTGGATATGAGCACTAGAGGGCCGGAGCGTAGACCTCATCAGACGAGACCTCTCAACTTTGAGATTAATATTCAATGTGCCTCTTACCATTCGGTGATCACTACCGGTTTTCACCCTGTGGATCACAGAGACATCATTGAATATTTGCCTCCTATTGGTCATGATGAAGTCAATCTCATTCCTCGTGGAACCATCGGGACTCATCCAGGTCCATTTCCTGTGAGGCGGCTTTTGGAAAAAGGAGTTCATCACGAAGAGTCCCTCCTTTTCCAAAAAGTCGGCCAGCCTCTGTCCCCTGGGGTTCCGTTGCCCATATCCAAATTGCCCCACTCTCAACTCACCATCGCATCGAGTGCCCAGCTTCGCGTTGAAGTCCCCCATCACAACAGTGAAGTGTGTCTTCGAGGTATGTATGGCCCTACTTACGTCCTCATACATACTCTCTACTTCATCATCTGGGTGTGTCGAGGTCGGTGCGTAGACCTGTATGACCTTCAACGAATACCTCTTGGATATTCTGAGTATAAGGTACGCTACCCTGCTCGACACACTTTCGATAGCCACTATGCTGTTAATGAGGGACCTGCGGACGAGAAACCCGACACCACCTTGAGACAGATGTTCGCCTTCCCGGTAGTAGAATAAGTTGCCGGATTTCAGGGTTATCGTGTCCTCGCCCTCTCTTCGGACTTCTGATAGACCCATGATATCCCAGTGCAACTTATCTATTTCTTCTTCCAGCTCAACAATCTTTTCGTCTGCCCTCAGTGTGCGTGTGTTATACGTTACCAGGGCCAGTTTTCGTTTGGGGTGGTAGCCGGATCCCGTCCGGTGATTCTTAGCACCCCCTGCCCCGCCATTACCGTGGCCGCTACCATGACCAGGAATAGCGGGGCTGCCGGGAACTGGGGGCCGGTGCATTAGTCGTGTCGTCATTTTGGGGGGAATTTGCCGATACTCACCACGCTTGGCAGGCGTGTTGGTGAGCGCAGTAATGCTTCTGTTCAGCAAAGGGACGCTGCTGCCCATCCCTTTGGTTAAGAGTCCCTTAGTCGACTTTTACGACCTCCACGGGAGGAGACGGACAATTATTATTGATAATATTTAATAGAAAAATACTAGGACGTTTGAATGGCTACAAAATCCACTAAAATGTTGCACCACAGCGTCTTTTCGCCGAGAACAAAGAGAAGCTGATCACGGGTGCGTTGACCGCGCTGGTGAGCAGTGCGCCCTCCGGCAGCAACTTATCGCCTCGGGAGTTGGAAGCACAGTTCCACGCGCTGAGACGATTGTGCGCTAGTAAAGTTGGGTTTGCTGCATTTACGGCGTTACCTGGGTGAGAATTGGATTATAGATTTTCTTTCATTGATTCTATTAGGTACTTGAGATATGATCTTTATCTTATCATGGATTAGACTGTAAGAAAGGATTGTTGTGTTCGTGAATGGTGGTACTGATATCAACCTATTAAATGTTATTTGTTGATATGAGCCATATTCATTTTGTCATGCCTACCTTTAGATCAGAAACTAGACTAGGCTGGAAAGGATGGAAAGTCAGCCTATAGTAGTTCACAGTGGAAGAAACAATATCGAAATGCGGCGCGGGAAGGCTTTGGCTTTATCAAGTCTATTGGGGTTCAACTTAAATGTTTAGTTTGACTCATAAGATTTGTAACGAGGGAGCGGCCCTGTGTCTCGCAGTGTCGTGTATTGAATACTAGTGTATTCGGCTTAAACCCATTTTCTTTTCACCCAGTTTCCGCGAATGGATCGGCTTAGCAACCGTGGCAGCACTCCGCCGCGGCTCCCCTGCGTGTGCGCACGCAGCGTTGGATGCAGTGTGCGCTCTGCTGCAGCCGATGCACGCCGAGCCTGACTTACGACAGGAACAGCTGAACAAAGCCAGCATGTTATCTTCTGCCAGCTTCCTGGAAGGACTGCTGACTATGTGGGCTGACCATGTGGTAAGTTTCAATTTTGTAGTACTGCTGTCGCGAGATAAACTTGAAGCTATAGTATATAACTTTATTGTACACCAAAATAATAGGAAGGATTATGTACAATAGTTAGCGTGGCACAATATGCGGTCTTATCGCTAAAGGCGATTTACAGACAAGCTTTGGATGGATTTAAAAGTAGGGAAATAAAGAAATTCAGGTAGTCAGTGGTGAATATTGACTATATATTGACATATATACGGGCAAAACACGTATCGGATTAAATAAATGGTATAACTACACCAATTTGCATATTGTTTCATAGATACAAAAAATAAATACTCAATTAATATATGTATATATAATATTATACATAGATGCTTGCTGATATAACACTGGATATTTAAGTCAATTAAAGAAACAGATAATATTATTTTACCATTTAAAAAAATGCTCGTAGTTATTGAGCTTGTCTTACTGTATTGGGTAAGGCTTTCCAATGTCGTGCCGCTTTGTACTGTAAATGAAATGTCCACAAAAACTGTAGAATACATAGGCATCTTTATCCTCAAAATCTCCGACGACCTTAGATATCTGGTATGTGAGTCATGAAGGAAATGAAAACGTTCTTTAATATAAGAGAGGGCGAGGGATTAAACAGAACAATGCAAAGTAGGGATAAGATATGAGAATTCCGGCGAAGTAGAATAGAAAGCCACTTGAGCTTTAAGTTTAAAGTCTGTCTCTAGCTTAAGCCATAAGATGAGTACAGCTTGAATAGTTTCTCAATCTACTGATAAGGTGTAATGTTCTCACAGATTACCGAGAACGAGTTACTGCGCTGCCTAGGCAAAACCTCATCCTTAGTGAACCTTAAAACACAGTTTAAACAAACCTTCATAATTCACAGACTGCTTGCAGCGGCGCATTAGTAGTGGCGGCCATGTTGGACTTCCTAACATTCTCGCTGTGCGTGCCGTACAGTGAGACGACTGATGGGAAACAGTTTGATCAGTTGCTGGAAATGGTTTCTAAGAGAGGACGAATGCTGTTTAGACTGTTCGAGGTGAGGCTAGCTTAACATGCATTATGTTATTTTCAACAGTTTGGGCACAGATTTAGAAAATACCTTTCAGAATGCATTTTGTGTTAAGTTGAAACAATAAAAGACGGATATAAATAAAACATTTTTATCGCGTATGTTTTAGATTTTTGTTTTCCGATGCTTCGAACCCTTTGAGCGATTGTGGTAATTAAATTTGTAATGTATAAAAATAAAAGATATAATTTTAATTCTATGTATTATTTTATCCATGTCCGTGTGGTGTTTGGATTAAGAATATAGCATCGGTTCATCTCCTCCCGTGGATGTCGTAGAAGGTGGCTAAGGAACCCTAAACATGATAGTAGGGCCCTTTCTGTGGAACAGTAGCTATTTTGCGCTCACCCAACCTGCCTACCAATCGTGGTAGTGGCAAATTCCCCCCAAAAAGATGACACACGGCATGTAACTGGTCGTCTTGTGCGAGAGGCTTTTATTCAGCAGTGGATGTTTTTGACGGATATGACGATATCATTTTAAGTAAAGGTTTGAATAAAGAAGATATCAGTATATACTTCAATCATAACTTTTTTATTTTTTATTGATCCGGTTGAAATACCTCGTGTACTTCCTTCGCCCCGGGAAAGGGCGAAAGGGCATGCCGGACGCCTACCGGCTAAAACCACCGGAGTGATCATCGTCGGCACCGAAGGGAGGCTCCAGGAACTCGAATAATCTCCATCTAGAGCCACCCGTTGGTGCCACGCCTTTAGGCACATCTCGGAGGGGATGACTGTACAGTGGTCATCCCCTCTAGTGGAGGGAAGGCGACTGTAAAGAGGCCACCCCCCCAGACATCTCTCGAGGGGATTGTAAAAGATTCTTCCGAGGCCTCACTTTGCGCTGTGCTGCGCACACAGCGGTACGTGGCCACATGTGCAGCGCTGTCTTCCCGGGGGTCGCTCGGTATGAGCACGCAGATTTCCCAATAAGCGCGCTCGCGACCCCCGAGACTTCAATCATACCTGTATTAATTGTATTTAATATGTGTCTTCGATCGTTTTGTCGTTTTCCTACTTACGTGAATGATGCACGCGTGGTGCATGTGCAGCACCCGTCGCTGGCGATCGTGAAGGGCGCGGGGCTGGTGATGCGCGCGCTGGTGGAGGAGGGCGGCGCGGGCGTGGGCGCGCGCATGCAGGCGCTGGCGCTGGGCGAGGCCGCGCTGCCGCGCCACCTGCTGGCCGCGCTGTTCGCGCCGCCGCGCCTGCAGCACCGCGCGCTGGCGCGCCACCTCGTGGCGCTGTGGCTCGTGGGCCACGCCGCCGCGCACGAGCTGCTGCGCCGCATCATGGTGAGCGCACAAGCACATGATGCCGATTTCATCACCTGTCACCTTTTAGGAGGTGAATCAGTCCACGATACTCTTCACAATTATTAAAAAAATGTAACCATATTTTTCACTAAAATATCTAAATGTTTTGTAACGTAAAGTCAGTCCAAACCAGCCCGCAATCAATTGCATTTAACTTCATTCATTTTGAATACAAATGTTGATTAAAACTTAGAAACGAATGCAACAGACTGTTAAAACTTTTTTTAATGGGCCCAATGGAAATTCTACATGAACTTCCTCCGCCTTGTGAGTAACTAATAGTAATAAGTAAAACTAATGAAGGGTATAATCGAGTTTACTTAATTCCAGACTTTGACAATAGTCATTTTTTAAACTTTTAATTGCCTATATATATATCGGAAAAGAGGGAACATGATTATTTTTAAAATGCGCAGAACCGCTGACCCCATACTGGTCATCGGTTCTGCTAATATTAAATTCATCCATAAGGGAGTGGTATCTATAAAACAAAACAGTTAGCGAACAAGTCAGCCTAGGTGTTCAAATGATTTATTTTCTAACGAACTAATGGCACGGAGAAACAATAAAATTATAAAGGAATAGCACAATTAACTTCTTTAATTAAATGCTAATTAATTAATCAATGTTACAGGGGTTTTGCTTACGACCTTTCCAACTCGATGATCAGGAGCAAAGTGGGCGAGTTGGCTAGCTATTCCAAGCGGGTGCAATTTTATAAACGTCATTGTACCCGCGTAGAATTTACAACAAATTGATCTACTTACAAGCTGATAAATAAATTATCTCTTCTTACAAGACAATGAAACTGTTACAGATAATTAACACTTATTATAAATAGAATTAAGATTAAATTACAAACAATCACAGAGCTGAAAGTTTTAAATAAATCAAAATATGAACTTACTTTTTATTCTCACTATTCAAAACAATCAATTGATAGTCAAACAAAACTAATTTAATAGCATGGTTTAAGAACGGCAAAGCTAATACATAGATAGGCTTTTTAGATAAATTCGTAGTGATTTAAGATTAGAGTTTACATTAAATAGTTTAATATTAAAATAAATTAGACGCTGTTTATATTTCCGACTGATGTAAGCGCTGCGGCGACACGGCCATTCTGATAAGCGATGCGTGCCCTGCAGCGGTTAATTTTACAGGCTATTCTGAAATAAAGGAAAATAAGATCTTTGAGGTTGATACTTCCACAGTAACCCTCTCTACTTTCAAACGCAAATTAGGGATAATTGATGTACAGGTTCTTTAGTCCAAAGCAAACCCATACATGACAGTGCAATCTGCCTAAAAATTGCATTTTGCATAATACTGCTCGCTTCCCGCAACAACAGATTATTATGATAAGTAATGTGATCAATCGTATCACTGCTCATTCCACATGACAACAGTTAATATGAAAAGTGTAGTCACAAAAGGTAGGATAGGTTGGTGAGTGGTCGATGCTGTACAACAGAGGCTCTAAGGGATGATAGAATAGGCCGATGCTGTGCTCTGGGCGGTCTCGAACGCCGTGGTACACAGGGGATATTTCTTTCTTTTCGGACAGGGTTTAACTATTGAACGACTCCACACGTCAATAGTTATCAATAATAAAAATGTGTTATTGAACGGCTCCACACGCCAATAACGTTTTTTATTGTATTTTTTTTTTTTTTTGCTTTTTGTTTTTGGACTTTTTTTTTGTTTTTTTTTTTTTTGTTTTGTTTGTGTTTGTGTCATTTGTGTTAAGTAAATGGCATGAAAGACTCTCACCGGGAGTAATTTCCAAATAGTGCAGCGAAGTACTCTTAGCTTAAGAGCAGTTGGTTCTCGCTCCTTGCTCGGCAGCGGCACCGATAACAGCAGGTGTTTGTGACGCAGCCACAGATTGAGGGGGTAAGCTACCAGATGGACCAGCTTGCTGGTCGTCTTGGGGCGACACGGCCGCCTGGGCTGGCACACCTGGTTGCGGGGCGCGCCTTAGTTGGTCGTGTGAGACTTTTCGAGGTCGCCCATGGTGACCAACGACCTTCCTTACGAGGTATCGGTCATTTTCGAGCACCCTGTGAACTTCATAAGGAACACTAAATTTGAGGTCAAGAGATGTCTGATTTCTAGGATTGTTTTTTATCAAAACAAAGTCTCCTCGTTGGAAACTAAGAATTTTCGCCCGTCCTTTGTCGAACCTTGCTTTATCCTTTGCAGACGCTTCGGTCATCCTTTGTTGTACATGTCTTTGTAGTGCTTCAAAGTCAATGGATGCGTCATCAAAGTTGACTAAGCTTAGTAACTCTGGAGGCACACAGTTTTGACGACGAGTGAGGAGTGTTAGTGGGGCTGTACCTGTAGTTCTATGAGCAGTACAGTTAAAAGCCAGTTGTAACCCTTCAAGGGCTGTATGCCAGTCTGGAATTTCATAATTTTTTATCATGATCAGACCATTTTTCAATGTTGCCATAAGTCGCTCTACTTGACCGTTTGCTCTGCTTACGCCTGGAGCTATAGCATGTATCTCAATCCCAAAGCGTCGGCAGTAGCTTTCGAATTCACCTAGAAATTCTCGTCCGCCATCTACAATAACCTGCTTTGGGGCGCCAAAAAGATGAACGACTTGTTTTAGGGCTGCAAGAGTACCGTGTTGACTTTTGTCATTAGTATAACGTAATAATACATACTTGGTAAATGCGTCTATTGTTGCGATGACATACTCCCGATCCTCAGAAGTGCCAAGTTTGCCAGTGATGTCCATGTGGATAACTTCGAAAGCCGCTGTTGGTTTTGTAATTGGATGCATCTGCACCTGTGTTGCTCCGGAAGTCTGTTTTGATGTTCTGCACACCACGCAGTTGTCTACGAAATCTCGAACTGTAGAGCTCATTTTATCAAAATGATAAGTGTCTCGGATTTTGTGAAGAGTTTTCTCCCAGCCCGGATGTTTAAGAGCGGTGTGGTAAGCATTTATTAGGCTCCACTGAAAGGACTTCGGTACGACGGTCAGTTTTTGTAGGCCAAAGATTGGATGTCTTCTTTCACACTTGAGTACATTACCTTCGAGGAGGTACCCATGAACTTCATCTCCTTTATATAGGGCATCTATGATGGGCCGAAGCTGAATGTCACGCCGCTGTTCTATGTTGAGCCACTCGAGATTTTTAGTCATGACGTTGACAGACAATGGTTCGGGATTTCTACTAAAAAAATCTGCATGTTGCATCCGCTCACCCTTCCTATAGTCTATATCAAACTCGAAGTTTTGGAGGTATGCCCACCATCTATGTATTCGAGGCAGCAGATCTTGTTTGTGCTTTGAGGCCTTTAATGCGTTGCAGTCGGTAATCACTTTAAACTTACGCCCATAAAGGAAATGTCGGAAGTGCTTTACTGCTCGGACTACAGCTAGCGTCTCAAGTTCGTAAGAGTGATATCTACTCTCGGTGTCCGTAGTACGCATGCTGAAGTAAGCGACCACGTGCTGCCGGCCGTTGATTACCTGGATGAGTACTGCTCCGAAGCCAAGACTACTAGCGTCGGTGAATAATTCGATAGGCTCACCTTCTCGGAATATTGTGAGAACAGGTGTAGAGGTTAGGTGATGTATTACCTTTTGACGTGCCTCTTCATGGATGTGAGTCCACTGCCACTTAACGCCTTGTTTAGTTAAATTATACAGTGGGATCATAATCCGCGCAAAGTCCGGAATAAAGCGGCGAAAATAGCCAGCAAGACCATTGAACTGACGTACCTGTTTTACCGTAACTGGGACAGGGGCTTTAACTAAAGCTTCAACCTTTTTGGTGCTTGGACGGACCTGACCGTTTTCTATTATATTACCGAGATACTCAATCGAACGTTTGAAAAAGAGGCATTTCTCTATGTTAATCGAAAACCCAGAATCACGTAACGCAATTAAAATTCTTTCCAAAAACGAAAGGCCACAAGAGAAATCACGACACTTACTGATGACGTCGTCTATGTAAACTTGGGCTACGCTGTCATGATTACCACCATTGGCGCTGTCGTGATTGCCACTGTTGGCGCTGCCTGGACTGAGGAGCGGCCCCAAAGCCCGATTTATACACCTTTGGTACACGGAAGGTGCATTGCAGAGACCAAATGGCATGGTTAGGTATTCATATAGCCCATCTGGTGTGACAAAAGCGGTCTTCTCAATGGAGTCATCCTCGATCAAAATTTGGTGGAAACCAGATGCCATATCAAGCGTTGTAAAATATTGGCCGCCTGACAGTTGGTCAATCTGGTCTGCGATCAATGGAAGAGGATAGTGGTCGCGAACAGTGTTCGAATTTAACTCGCGATAGTCTACGCACATGCGGTCATCCCCGTTTTTCTTTTTTACTAAAATAATTGGACTGGAATATGGGGGATTTACTTTCACGGACTATGTTATTCTTAATTAGTTCAGCAATTATCTCCTTAACTTTTTCACGCTCTACTGGGCTTAATCTGTAAGGCCTTCGTTCTACGTATTTATCGGGGTTCTTCAAACGAATTTCCAGTTTACCAGTACTGACCCGAGATTTTGGGAAACCACGAGTAAAAAGGTAAGAGTACTTGTCAAGCATGATTAACAGTTGATTAATCTCAGATTCTTCAGTCAAGTCATGATTTAGGTTTTCAAATATAGGACAATTAGAACGCATGTGCATAACGCGTGGCTGGGACAACAAAGTCGCGCTATTTCGTGTTACAATTACACTCAAACCAGTATCATGTAGCAAGTTTGCACCTATAAGGACGTCTGACGTCATCTCATAATCAGGCAAAATATGGAATAATATTTCCACATTAATATTGTCAATAACACAAATAGTTTTCAACGTAGACGTGGAGAATATTGGAAACGCGCCTATTCCACGTAAACAATTAACTACCTGAAGCCTACGCCCGGGTAATTTGTTTGCAACAGATTCGCGCATAATGGAACACTCTGCACCGCTATCGAATACGGTACTTATTACACTATCATTGATGCGAATTTTCATAGTATTCAGATTTGACTTATTATGAGATACCGTATTAACATTCGAGGTTATTTGTTTTTCGCGACGAAAACACGTGTCAAATGTGTGGCCGGGTTTTGAACAAAATGAACAAATCTTATCACTTGATCTAGGTAATGTGGTTGTTGACGCCATTGGGTTTCTCTCTGGCTGCGCATAAGATTCATTTGCTACACTTTTATAACGGCAATTAGTAGAAACATGACCGATCTTTTTACAAAAATTGCAATAAGGGGAGTTTCGATTGTCAATAGAAAATTTCGAACGTTTATGTGGTTGGTTAGCGTTATGTTGAGATGTACTTGGACGTTTAGCGCGACAAGACGAGGCCACAGATATTAATTCTGGCACTGAGCTGGCTCTGACATTCATTAGTTCGATTCTTAAACGCTCGTCACTTACCATTCCGATGACGGCCTCTACAGCGTCGTTGTCACCAAGTTTGTCCTTGGTAACACGCTTCCACAGGAGCCATGCTTGTGAAAGAAACTCTGCAATGTCCTTTGATGAATCATAAATATGTTCCCTGAACCTGAGCACGTCCCTGGAGTAACGACTTTCCGGTTCGAATGTAGTGACGATGTTTTGACGAAGCTCCTCCCAGGTAGACGTAGTCACTAACCAGTTATCCGCCCATACCTTAGCACGACCTTTTAATAAACTAGTTACCTTCATCCGAATATCGTAGTCACTGAGCTTGTAATTACACATGGCCGTAGAAATATGGTTACACCACTCACGTACTCCAACGTTGCCATCGGGATCATATGAGGGTAGGAAGACGTCCGTTATTTTGACCTTTTCACCTGGTTGCTGCAGCAGTCGCTCGCTCATGGTCTGCATCATCTTCATCATATGCATGAAGAATTCAGGCGGGACGTTACCCGACTGCGACGGCGCCGGCATCAGGTCCACAGGCGCACTTACACGCGGCAATGGGCTGCTTGGATTTTGTGCGCTTGCAGAAGGTGCGCTGGCGCTCGCACCGCTGAGGCCGGGGTCTGAAACACATTGACCGGCAGAAAAGGATCGCTGGAGTGATCCCACTTCTGATATCGGAAAAGAGGGAACATGATTATTTTTAAAATGCGCAGAACCGCTGACCCCATACTGGTCATCGGTTCTGCTAATATTAAATTCATCCATAAGGGAGTGGTATCTATAAAACAAAACAGTTAGCGAACAAGTCAGCCTAGGTGTTCAAATGATTTATTTTCTAACGAACTAATGGCACGGAGAAACAATAAAATTATAAAGGAATAGCACAATTAACTTCTTTAATTAAATGCTAATTAATTAATCAATGTTACAGGGGTTTTGCTTACGACCTTTCCAACTCGATGATCAGGAGCAAAGTGGGCGAGTTGGCTAGCTATTCCAAGCGGGTGCAATTTTATAAACGTCATTGTACCCGCGTAGAATTTACAACAAATTGATCTACTTACAAGCTGATAAATAAATTATCTCTTCTTACAAGACAATGAAACTGTTACAGATAATTAACACTTATTATAAATAGAATTAAGATTAAATTACAAACAATCACAGAGCTGAAAGTTTTAAATAAATCAAAATATGAACTTACTTTTTATTCTCACTATTCAAAACAATCAATTGATAGTCAAACAAAACTAATTTAATAGCATGGTTTAAGAACGGCAAAGCTAATACATAGATAGGCTTTTTAGATAAATTCGTAGTGATTTAAGATTAGAGTTTACATTAAATAGTTTAATATTAAAATAAATTAGACGCTGTTTATATTTCCGACTGATGTAAGCGCTGCGGCGACATATACATTATACACTGGCGTATTTTATCGGTCCTAAGCCTGCCAAGTACCGAGTACTTTTTTATCGTTTTGAAATATTGACGCGAGCCGATCGCCGCGCCGGCGGCCTCGTACTCGCTCATTGTACGAAACGGGTGCGTATGTAAGCTGCAAGTGTCTTGGATAGATACTAACTACATTATCAAGTATTACATGCAACGGAATGATTAAAAAAAAAATCATCGCGTTTTATTTAATTCATATGAGTTTAAAAACACTATGGTCTATTATACAGTACTGCGGTATACCGCATTGGAGTGTTAAAGGTGATTTTGTCGGCTTTCTGTTTGTGGGAATAGTGTAGCTAAAGTCTGGACGGCCTGAGCAAAATCCTAAATCAGTCATCATAATCATCAGCACATATTGGTCCACTGCTAGACATAGGCCTCTCACAGCGTGCGCCACCTGGTTATCAGCATTCCTCATCCAGTCGGACCCAGCAACCTTTTTCAGGTCGTCCGTCTATATGGCCGCTGGGCGTCCCACTCCCACTCCTATGTTTGCCCATACGCGGTCTCCACTCTTGGACTCGCCTGCTTCATCGGCCATCGGCCACCGGTCCTTCGACAGACGTGACCAGCCCACTGCCACTTCAGCTTGCTAATTCGGTGTGCTCTGTAGATCTTTTTTTTTTTATAAAACGTTGCCCCACACTAGGATTTCTCCGGTGTCGTGGGTGCGTTTACAGACATGAATTCCATATACAATACGCAGATAATACAAGTATTTGTTCCGTGCGGGAATCGAACTCACGACCCGGAGCGCAGCAGCCGACTATCAGCCACTGCACCAACCGTGCCGGTCTCCTAAATTAGTCATGGCAGCTTTTAATTGACCTTTCTGTATTGTAATATGTACTGTCATTGTTAACCTACAAAAGCTAGAATTCCATTTTTCTCTCACAGCCATCAGGCTTGCTGGCATTCCTGGAATCAACGGAGGCCCCGCCAGCAGTCGCTTTAGCTAGCGAGCTGGAACCAGAACGGGACAACCTACAACTTGCTCAAGCGAGCGTTAAGCCGCGTGCGCAGCACTGGGAAGCGTTGGAGAGACAAGTCAAATACGTTGAAAAGCATTTAGAGGTACGCTGTCTTTTGTTTTTGATAGCTGTTGCTGGAAAGAAAGACGTTTTTATGTTTAGCTGATTAATTATTTTGGTTGTCCGTGTGGTATCCGGATTAAGAATATAGCACCACTCCATCTCCTCCCGTGGGTGTCGTAAAAGGCGACAAAGGGAATCTAAACCAGAGGGATGGGCAGCAGCGTCCCTTCTGTGAAGCGGTAGCCATACTGCGCTCACCAACCCGCCTGCCAAGCGTCGTGAGTATTGGCAAGTACCCCCCAAAATGATAACACAGTTGTGGAATATATGTGGGGAGGCCTTTGTTCAGCAGTGGCCGTATAAATGACCGATATATTTAATCAACAGCATAATTAATCTTGATATGATATGATGATTAATTATGCTGCGCATATTATTCTCAAAATATAATATTAGAATTAGAAGCTTTCAGAAAATCTTTCAGAAATCCGCACTTGAGTGATATATCGATAAGTCGTACTCAGCTCTTGTACTCAACCTTCGTAATGCGAACATCTAAAGTGTGGACATTCCCTGCCAGTATCTCTGTTCCTCACTACCTGTGATCATTAAAGTTGGAGTGAAAAGGCAATTTCTGGGTTCATTCGTTCCTTTGTAGACCTTATACATTGCCTTTTATCAATACAAGAGTGGACCTCATCATTTCAGCCGGCAATACCATTGCAACGCTCCAAATAGGTCAGCACTCAAACGAGTGATCGAGTGTACTTGACCTCAGACGCGATCGAGTACCTTATCTTGCATTAATAAGAAAATAATATTAAGTACGGCTTCATGCGCATTCAAGAAATGTCAATTGACGGCACGGTTGGTGCAGTGGCTGATACAGTCAGCTGCTGCGCTCCGGGTCGTGGGTTCGATTCCCACACGGAACAAATATTTGTATGATCTGCAGGTAGTTATTCCGGGTCTGGGTGTATTGTATGTGGAATTCATGTCTGTAAAACGCACCCACGACACAAGGGAAATCCTTTCTTTTCTTAAAAAGAAAAAAAAAATCATTAGAAATGCGTGCAAAGATACATTTCACTTGTAATTTAATTGATACAGGTAATGTTTTCAATATTTAGATAAATGCCACAATCTGTCACAATTCATAACGCCATTTTTGTTTATTATCATCACGGACGCTGACAATAGCGGTAGAGAACGAACTATTTGAAGTGATTATGAGAGGGACAGTGACAAAGATAGTTTCGTACTTCGTCAAGAATACAACGATAAATCAATTGTCCGAATAACATTTTTTCCATTTATCGACAGTGCAGAAATTATTAGGTATGCGTGACATTGCAAGTAATCGACTATGTCTTGCGTGTTTATGCTATTGAGTACAGTTTTACGATAAATATGTGTGACTAATATACGCACACGTCTAAATAATATGTCACGGATTGTGTTCGTAAGGGCCTATTTAACGATTTAAATCTTTCGCACTCACAATTTGAACGGGATTTGGGACGACCTCCAACGAGGTGGACGGACGACTTGGTGTAGATCG
Organism: Diloba caeruleocephala; assembly: GCA_947459985.1. Classification (NCBI taxonomy): domain Eukaryota; kingdom Metazoa; phylum Arthropoda; class Insecta; order Lepidoptera; family Noctuidae; genus Diloba; species Diloba caeruleocephala. The sequence goes on along the minus strand of OX381621.1, from coordinate 6,252,017 downwards.
CTGGATGAGCCGCTCGTTGTGGAAATCTAAGGGGAAGGCCTTTATTCAGGAGTGGACGTCCTGTGGCTGATATGATGATGATATGATGTTCACAATAAAAATCGTTTGTCCTGCCCTTCGCAGCATTACGCTGCGCTGGCGCTGCAGCACTGGGCGGTGCGCCTGGGCCGCGCGGCCGAGCGGCGCGACGCGGCGCGCGAGCGGCCCGTGCTGCTGCGGCGCCGGCGCGAGCGCCTCAAGTCGGCCGCCAACTGGCCGCTCTTCTACTACCAGTTCCACCGGGACCACGCCCTGCCCAACCTCATATGGAACCATACGGTAACGTGAAGCTGCAGCCTGCCACTGCTGTCACCAGTATGAAATGAATGGACGGGCCGAACGGCCGGATATTTTGATCTATAAAGTAGGCCAGCTCTCACTTAGTCGCAGCTTTTTTGCATTGCACTGGCCAGGGGTCGTCTAATACAACCTTGGTAGATATGTCCTTCAATTGTCAGTAAGTTCGCGACATCTTATTGATGTCTATTTTAGAAGATGGGCCTCCCTATGATCGATCGGTCATAAGGAATATTGCCATAACAACATCGCTTTTTTTCATACTGCAATTATATTGCAGTATATTGTTATTATTAATATACAAAACGACACTTCTGCCTAGCCTCTCGATATACTTTAGTCTCCTTTTACGACAGTTCGCGGATAAGTATACCTCCAGCGTTTATAATTAATTGTGCAAAGGGTTTAGTCGCACCAGTCTGCATACTGTTTGAGAGATCTTTAAGAGAGGGTATTGTACCCACAATATGGAAATCAGCCTTTATTACACCGGTCTTTAAAAAAGGGGATAAGTCGAATATCGAAAACTACCGACCTATATCTAAATTATGCTTATTCTCCAAGGTTCTTGAGCGAGTAGTTTATACTGAAGTATACTCAGCACTGAAATGTCATTTCGGTAATGAACAGCACGGTTTTCTCAGGAAGCGGTCAACAACCTCCAATCTGGTATTATCTAGTGAAATTGTAACAGTTGGGATGGAAGGACGATACCAAGTCGATGTGATATATACCGACTATAGTAAATGCTTTGATCGTATGGATCGCTGTGTGCTTATGCAGAAGCTTTTATCAGCAGGAATACACGGCGATCTATTCCGATGGTTCTCCTCCTACATAGATAATCGAACACAAGCTGTAGTTTTGCGTGGTTACACGTCTGGGTGGAAAATTGTCCCATCAGGAGTACCTCAGGGCTCAATCTTGGGACCTTTATTATTTACAATATTTATTGCCGACGTAAAAAATTGCTTTGTAAATTCACACATCTTACTGTACGCAGACGACATGAAGGTTCTTAAGTTTGTCCGTACGTCATCCGATACTGAGCAGCTTCAGTCTGACCTTGACAGATTTGTATTATACTGTAAAATTAACAAATTGCAATTAAACGTATCCAAGTGTTTTCATGTAACATATACGCGTCAAAAATCATTAATTGGCACTGGGTATAGACTTGATGGTCAAGACATAAGTAAAGTAAGCAGCATTAGAGATCTTGGCGTGATACATGACAACAAACTACTTTTTAATAACCATATAGAATCCATGGTTAATAAAGCGTCCAAAGCCTTGGGATTTATTATTAGATCATGTTCTAACTTTCGTTCTCTGAAACCGATAAAAGTTCTCTATTGTTCATTTGTGCGCAGCCACCTTGAGTACGCTTCCCAAGTTTGGAACCCTCAATACGATGTCTACAAATCTCGTATTGAGTCCATTCAGAAGAAATTTTTGAGGTACTTGGACTTTAAGGCAACTCAATCTTCAGCGGACTATGCACATCGTTGTAAGCGATATCATTTTTTACCGTTGGATGTAAGACGTAATATTAATGACATCTGTTTCTTGGTGAACGTCGCAAACGGTTCGATTGACAGTCCTGAACTACTTGGCAAGATATTTCTTCGCACGAACCAAAATAATCTTAGAAGGCGACCAGTATTACATGCACCATTTGTAGCGACAAATTATAGACGTAACGCTTTTTGCATACGCAGTGTAATAGCTTTTAACAGTTTACCATCACACTTAGAAATAGATTTATTTTGCACTAGCGCCCCTAAAATTAGAAACATCTTAAATAAGGAATACTTTGGTGACCGTAATAAGTAGCTGCTGTACTTTTAACTTAACTTTGTTTTTTGTGATTGATGCATGACTTTAAACAATTTACATCAGATCTTTATATTTTATTTTTATTTTTTATGTTTATATAATATCATGCTGTAGTGTTAGTTCGATGCAAATCACTAGCTGTGTATGTATATGTGGAAGCTTGTAATTAGCAAATGTCTTTACCTTTACATGTATTTTATCATTTGTAATTAGTCTGTAAGCTTTCTGCAAAACAAAATAAATAAATAAAATAAATAAATTATTATTTACTGGAAAACCACACGACCAGGCTCATTAGCAACTATAGCTAATCAGCAACACATATTCTTCAAGCTGAAATTTTCTTTGAGCACTGGATAACTAATTATAACAGTAATGTCGTTCGTGGAGGAGCTAGTTTCATTTTCTGAGGCCATCTTTTAAATTGCGCCACTTTCTCTGCATCAATTTACCAAGATGCCTGCTTCAGGGCATTGGCACTCTTAGGGTAGCCCTGTTTTTTTATTTGAAACATCTAATGGCGTGCCTATAGAGTTATGACGGCTCCTATGAAACGTCGTGTCGTGCCATTCGGCCAGCTTCATGACTGTTCGGCTGTTTCCGCCTCACGCCTCGACGTACTTTAACATTTATCTCTGTTTTAGGAAGGGCTTCGAGTCGCTTAGCGACTATCGGCCGAAATTAATAATCAATCTAATCCAAAGTCCTCAGATTTAAGATTTTGAAATTCATCCATTGTTGTGTTACGATCGCACTTAATACAAAAAACAGACTTATCCGTAATCCGAAATTCAAAGATTTTGGATTAGATTGATTATTAATTTCGCCCGTTTATACGTCCTATCGAACACTCGCGTTTAGTACAGACATCATAATAACTTAAGGAATATTTAAAATCAACGCATATACGTCTCTAGCCGCCTCACACAAGGGTACTGCTAGAATACTCTGAAAGACACCGATATTCATTGGGTGTGTGTATTTTTAATTAAGGTAAGTTCTCATAGACTTTCTCCGTGCACACTCCACCTACAGGTGATACATATCCTCTGGAACCCCGCAGGATGGCCAGTTAGGAGAGTCCGAACTATTCATATGCCATTACCATTAACTGCCTTTTCTATTTGCTATGCCTGTACCATGGTAGGAGGAGGTTCAGGGGGAAATATCATCATAATATAATTTCCATTGTCTTAATCTGGATTAATACAAACCTCACTATTTTCGGGATAAATTCATGTTTCTATGCCACTTGAGATCGCTTTTTTTGCTGTCTTATCAGCTATTTCATTACCTCCAATGCCAACGTGCAAAGGAATCCATTGCAGCCTCTGAGACCCACCTTTCTGAATAAGAAATTAAAATTTTCTTCAAAATTACTATTAATACTTTAACATTCAGGATATCGACGTTTAAAATAAAGGCGACTGAACTCCACCTTCCTGTCTTACCAAAATAATTTCACTGTTCCAAAGACGCGAGAAGAGCTCCGCAACGCCTTGGAAAATGAACTTCGCGCGTTCACATCAGACCGCGAGGTGGCCGGCACGACGCTTACATCATGGAACCACGCTGAACTGGAGGTCCACTATCAGTGTCTCCAGAACGAAGTCAAGATCGGAGACTACTATCTACGGATACTGCTGGAGCAGAGGGATAATGATGACAGTCCCATTAGGAAGTCGTGAGTTAAAAGTGTACTTTTATGATTTGTGGCATATTTTTAGTAGATAAATACTATGGTTTTTAATTATGCGTTCTTGTGTAACGGTTACGTGGTAACAAGATTTTATCTATTGTAATAGATCACCGCTTGCGTCCCCTTACGTATTTGTATAGTATCTACTACATTGAGGATTGTTAATCACTAAACAATCAAACACTGGCCCTGGTATTAGTTCCTAAACGTCCAATCTTATTAGTAACCACCAAGAAATGTTAGTAATACATTTAATTTATTAAAAAAAGTCTCTGAAATGAAAATATTGATGTGGGGTCACTCAGAAGATATGGAAAGACAGTATAATGGGTAATGTTGTGGTGTTAATGATGGTTGAGCTGATTTGAACTTGCTTTGTATTTTGGTTAATTGAAGCATGAATACTGAAACAGCTTATGCTGTTTTTGGTAAGATTTTACATATATACTACTGTAATGTTTGTATTTTTATTTGATTTATTTTTCTAACTTGAATATTAATGTGTTATGATTGTCCCTGGAAACACTTAACTCTGTTCTTATCAGAAAACAAGCGCTGTAGAGCTGCAAGAAATGCTGAGACATGAGCCTTTTTTGGTCTCATTCCAGTGGTCAGCTCTGCTAAATTATTTTTTGTATGGAATTATCTGTTCGAAATTTAAATAAACCATTGTTTCCAACCATTTCTTCTTAATTTTCATACTGAAGCATACGTACTTTTACCAATCCTATCTTTCAGGTACGAGTTCTTCAACGACCTATACCACCGGTTCCTATCGACTCCGAAGGTAGAAATGAAGTGCATGTGCTTACAAGCGATGAGCATCGTGTACGGAAGATACTTTGAAGACATCGGGCCTTTTGCTGACACCAAGTACATTGTGCAGATGTTGGATAGGGTACGATCATTGTTAATATAAACTGGGTTACAAACAGATTAGCTACAGTTACAGCAGCTATCGCGCAGACTAGGGTCAACCGGTGGCAAATCGCCAAACAAAATGGTAGTTCGTAAGGCATTCGCCCGCCTCTCACTACTTGTGAATGGATACATAGTTACTAGCGCCAGTAGCGATAATGTAGCCCTGTAACTGTAATTTTTAGATCAGTGATCGTCCGGTAAAGGGTGCATCAAAGATCTTCAGCTGTTTAATCACTATCGGCAAGTACGTAATACCAAAATGACGCTTGACAGCGGTGTCTGCGCGATTTACGCCTGTCGCAAACCGTCTGCGACACGTAATCAGCCAGCCGGTTACTTCAAACTCATTTGTTGATTTTCATTTAACTGTATATAAATACGCATTCCCACACGATCAACCATACCTATCAAAGCGCTCGTGTTATGTGTCGCTATATCATTCAATTCGATATCTCTTACAATTTCTTCTGAAGAAAATGTACAGTTTGTTATGTTTTAGACATGCGACAGAATGGAAAGGGACAGACTAGTGCAGTTCCTATCAAAATTGATACTACACAAAAGAAATGTCAGCGATATGTTAGAGTGGAATGGTGTTAGGTAAGAAAATAAATATTGGTAACTTTTTTATTATTGCTCAATATAGACTATAGTTTGTGTACCGCGTAAAGTACATGTACATATATAGATCAGCCCTTAAACGTCCACTACTGAACATGAGCCATGATCACACGAGGAGTGGTCATAGGAATATAGCCGTAATCACCACGCTTGGCAGGCAGATTGGTGATCGCAGTATGTTGTTATTAACACGTGGGAGGATGCCACTGGCGATCCTGGTGATATCTATCCGTAGTCGCCTTTTGATGACACCCTGAGGAGAGGAGTGGTCTATTCTTTGCCAGGAAGCACGCGGAACCGGTACAGGTAGTGTATAATTGATTTTTACTTTTTATTGAATGATGCTCCCAACCTGTTTTTGAATATCGGTAGCACCTTTGTATACATTTATTTTGTATTAGAACAGGTTACGGTTATATATCGCGTTTATTTCAATCAATCTATATACTTGCGTACAGCATCTATACGTGCTGTAAACATACGAGCCGTATACATACGTGCCGTATACATACGTGCCGTATACATACGTGCCGTATACATACGTGCCGTATACATACGTGCCGTATACATACGTGCAACGTGCAACACCAGCCTATACAGTTATTATATTATCAATGCATAAATATATATTAGAAAAACCAATACTTATGTTCTACATACTCACATTTGTTCATAACTTTATAGATGCTTTACGTATGTATATAGATAGAATGAAAATAAACGCGATATATTTCTGTAAGCTGTTTCGATTCAATGGATGCTATTCGCGTAAAATTCAGAACATATTATATATTGTTTTTGCTTTATTCGCTCTCCACTCTTGGATAGATAGACTTATGACCGTACAAGAGTTATGATCGTAATTGATGGTGAATTAAACAGATGCTTCCTCCACATGATCTTTAGTTTGAGCGGTTTAAAAAAATCTCTGTTATCTGGCTATGGAGGACAGGCAGTCCATAGCTGCATGACAGGAAAGTGAAACAATGATGCCTGACATAAATATTTCCATGCTTGAGTTTGACTTATTAACGCTAAATTTGTATTTTATTTTAGAATCCTAGTCGAGCTAATGACATTAGCACACCTTCACACATCACGAGCGACAGTGCCAGCACAGAGCAACGTGATCGAAGGACCACAGCAGCAGACTGGTGGTGACCGCGAGTGGTACTACAACGTGGAGCAAGCCGACAAGGTGCAGAGGAAGGGGCCCGTCAGTTTCCAGCAGGTGATTACGTCATATCACACTTCTAGACGACAAAACAAGCGGCCGGCTGCGCAGTTATGTAAACGGCTTACAATTATTTATAATAATGATACTGAACGTCTTGGAACACTGAAAGATACATAGAGTAGAAAAATTACCCTGTACCGTAGCGTTCTGGTCTATTACTTTATATGGCACAGATTTAAAATTCCCGTGTAGGGCTGAATTTTATATTACTAAAATTCCCAACCGTTCACGCTCTGTATATATCCTCAGATTTGCATACGATAGTCTGTAATGAGCGACTGCCTCCGTTGATACGGTGGTTCTGAGAAAATTGAGCTTGGTCTAAATAGTATTTGGAATTTTCACAAAGTTTATTGCTGTCTATAGCGCAAAGCCTTGGAGATGAGAAAGTAGCGGAGGTGTTGCAAGGCATATAGGTCATGCGCATTCAATTGGGTCATGACGTCACAGTGGACGGGGCGGCACACATTAGTTTCAAGTAAATCGGCACCGTGTTTGGTTCTATTTGGTTTTAAATGTTTTAATTGTGTTAACAATGAATTGCGCCGTTGTTGAGTGATAAAATGTTCAGGATCAAAACTTAAAACATATTCATGTGTAATTCTCAATATTAATATTTTCATTTTCAAACATATTTTTTCGATTCAGCGCCAGATTGTAGCTAGAGACATCTGTCGTCGAAATGATTCATTCCATACACTTCCCACCAATATCGTGTTTTGAACATTAAGAGTGCATTTACGAAAAGAATTCGGCACAAATAAGCTGTTTTAGTTCATTTTACTTCCCAAAATAGTATGTATTTCATAGATTAATTACATAGTTACATTAAATAACAGGAATTAAAAATAGGAAATATGTGCCATCTGTCGGTAATAACTGACAATAAAAATGTGTGCTTCACACCAGCAAGACCACCTCTATTTTCATCAATTGTATTATAACCTTTTTAAATGGATATTTTGCATCAATTTAGATTCCCTGTTAAAATAGAAATTAGACATGCATGGATATGTATTGTAAATAAACCTATCGACTGATATCCAACAATATACGAAAATCTGTCTACGTAATTTCAATGATAATTATTTCTAAGAAACAAAAATGGTTATTAAAATTGCATCAAGGAGCATTGCATAGTTACCTAAATTGTTTATTTATTATAACAGCTATTGATTTTAACAGCTTTTTGTATTTGGGCTTATTTGAGTACTTCCTTATATCGAACTAACTCTAATTTGAAAAATGAGCACAAAGTACGACCTACTTACTTAAGTTACAAGTTTTAATAATGTGGTACCGCCACTATAACGCAGATAAAATGTTCAGGAACACAGTATCGTGCCTTGTTAGGCCATAGTGGCGAGCAGATAAATTAAAATAATAAGTTGTTTGTTCTGTTACGCTATAATAATCATTTCACCGCTAGATGTATTTACTAATAACGGGTTTTCCATAGGGTGGAACCATAGCTGTACCTCGTCTCCCTGTCACCCACATTCAGGTGGCGCTTCTTTTTAAAGAGTCTTGCCTTGCAACGCCTTCGCTTCTCTCTCTCCTCCGTGCGTAAAGTCAAAGACAAAATATCAGTGCGCTTGTCTTCTCATGATATATGGTGAGGAGGGTGGAGTGATCGTTGGTTTAGCTAGTCCATAAATTACAAGCTGCGCAAGGCTTGCAGCTTGAGGCGGCTATGCTTGGAATTTTATGAATGAGCTTACATGGTGAAATAGTTTGGTGAGTCAGCAAGTTCAAGTGTTAGAGCTCGGTATGGCTGTCGCCTCAGATCACCTTTTTATGCACAACAAGTAACGTACGAACTGTTCAAGAATGATGCATCTATTGAACTGCGTCGGATGTCAGCTGGGGTGAAAGCCGTGGCGCTGTTTCATGCTGCCAGCGCTACGCCGTGGTATTGTGGCAAATCCTTATAGCTTCTAGTCCAGATACTTCCTTTTTAGTATGTTCCATAAGTCCCAATAAGGAAAAGATTTTTGGACTTGGACTGTCGGGCGAAGCTATCGCCGTAAAGCTTGTCAAATTTAGACCGATCTCCAACGCGACAAGTCTAGCCGGATAGAGACTTGACATCTTAACGTGTAGTTCACAGACATGATGCAATCGGTTTGTTCGCAGCTAAAAGAGTTGTACAAGTCCGGCGAGATCAACAACAAGACGAAGGCGTGGGCTAACAGCATGGAGGGCTGGCGCGCCGTGGGTGGCGTGGCGCAGCTCAAGTGGACGCTGGCGGCGCGAGGCTCGGCCGCGCTGGACGAGAGTGCGCTGGCCGCCACCGTGCTGGACCTGCTGGTCACGTGCGCCCGGTACTACCCCAGCAGGTGCGTGCTTCTGTGCTACCTGTCGCTGACCGACAGAACCAAACTACCGGCCAAAAGTTTCAAACTATGCTATAAAAGTAGAAAATTGAAATAACGGTCGGTTTACTAATTTATAAATTTAATACATTAAATATCAATCACTAAAAAAGTAAAACGCAATTGTAATAAAACTAAAATGCCAACTGCGTAAAATACGCGCACCATATTAAAATATTATACCCTATGTCACTAACAATTAAGACAAATATAATGACACCAAAATGTTTTAAATTTTAGCTGGAAGGAATAGAGTTTTGCTCTGGAATGCTTATTGTTCATAATTCGTTCGATTTGTACCAAATACCTGGTTCCATGACCCGAAAAACAACCTCAGCCCATAATGGAACCATTTCCATGCATCGCCACACAATCTGGCATCATGTTTTCGCCGGCGCGACGTGGAAAGTAGGAGCGAGCGAAAACTTGTCAACAAAATAAATGCGTGTTTTGCAGGGACGAAGAGGACGCAGTAATAAGGCCGCTACCAAAAGTAAAGCGAATGTTGTCAGAGCCGGCCTGCCTAGCGCATGTCGTTCAGCTACTACTTACTTTTGACCCTATACTCGTAGAAAAGGTAAGAGCAGTGTACGCTTACGGTGAACCCTTATGAGATCACTCGTGTGTCTGTCCGTCTGTCACAGCCAATTGACTCCGAATCTACTGGACCGATTTAGTTGATATTTGCTACACATATAGATTTCTGTGATCCAAACACGTACGTGTAACGTAAATAAATTTTGAATATAGGGGTCCTTTTTGGGGGGCATATAGAAAATTTAAGAATGAAGTTTTGCAAATTGTACCTTGTAACATATGAAATGGAAGGGCTTGTTGTGAGGGTCTCAAATGTATTTATTTTATAATTTTAAAATGTATAGTATTAAAGTTATTTAAGAAAATAGACCAAAAGATTACCAACCCCCCTTTTAGCTCCGAAAATACTGCGCCTGAAATAATTGATGTCATAGATAAAAGTCGCAAAAATGTATCTTTTAGCGAGGTTGATGATGACCTTAACTTATGCGGATTGGTTCTGTTAGGATTTAATGACTGAATGTCTATTCTATAAACGCGGTCATGTGTTGGGTTAATGACGATACTTTACACATCGAGACAACTCCTTAGCTTGTAGAATATAAAGATATTCTATTCTATTCTTTATTGCACACCATTATAATAAAAACAACTACTATGGTTAACTCTTTATCGGGCACTGGTTTATTTACCACCTGAAATTGTTAGAATGCGACTGATATCATCATCATCATATCAGCCAAAGGACGCCCACTGCTGGTCAAAGGCTTCCCGCATAGATTTCCACAACGACGCCTTACATCCTGCCCACATCCAACGACTATAAGCGAGTTATATAGAGGTATAAGGTTGTTATTTCTCTACGAGATCGAATCAGAAATGAGGAGATCCGTAGAAGAGCTAAACCACCGACATAGCTAAAAGGATTAGTAAACTGAGGTGGCAATGGGCGGGATAAATTGCTCGTAGAACTGATGGCCGCTGAGGCAAAAAGGTTCTCGAATGGAGACCGCGCACCGGAAAACGCAGCGTTGGACGATCTTCAACGAGGTAGACAGAATGAATGGTGAAGATCGCTCGGAGTCGTTGGTGATGTGTTCGAATTTAATTACAACAAAAAACTGTAGTAAGTGTTATGAAGTTCCAGTCTCTTCTTTGTTGCTTATATATTGCAGTATATGTCATAAAGCAGTTGGTACCGGTCTAATCGTACAACCCAAGTCAGTTCTCATTTAAGAGCATTCCTAAGCTTCACTGTATACCGACTGTTCTATACCTAGAATATCGATACAGTATGCCGTGTGGTGCTGGCTAAGAATAACACAACCCTGCCAAAGGACATCCACCGCTGAACAAAGGTCTCCCCCATATATTTCCACAATTGCGTCGTCATTTTGAGGGGAATTTGCCAGTACTCACCACGCTTGGCAGGTGGGTTGGTGAGCGCAGTATGGCGACTGTTCCAGAGAAGGAACGCTGCTCCCCATCCCTCTTGTGAGTCCCTTAGTTGTTTTTAATACATCCACGCGAAGAGATGAAGTGGTGCTATATTCTTAATCCGGACACCACACGGAATAGAGAATAAGGCCTATATGTCCGGCAGTGGACGCTTTTTCGGCTGAAACAATGACGACACTAATTGCACTATGAAGGTCGGACGGCAGTTGGTCCATGTAAAAGAGCTGATAATATTCAGTCGCACCTAGCTAGTGAAGCAGCCGACCCAGGAAAGTTGAAAAAAAGTTATGCTTGTTATGTAATTTCCCATCGCAGTTACATTCTTAACTTTCCAGGTAGCCACATTACTTTACGAGGTGATGCAAGACAACCCTGAGATCTCCAAGCTTTACCTGACAGGCGTGTTCTACTTCATGCTGCTGTATACGGGATCGAACCTGCTGCCAATCGCGAGGTTCCTCAGGCTAACGCACATGAAACAGGCGTTCAGATCTGATCAAGTGTGTATACTATTTTAGATTCTATTTTGCTTTACCTTTAATGGGGTTTCTGTGATATTTTAATACTTTAAGGGTCCTATTTAACCATAGCCTAGGCCGTGTTTTTTTTAACGATGCCTCGCACCAGTATATATCCTGTATTGTGGGTACAGTTTACAATACAGTCCTGGCGCAATACACAGCTGTCAGCATAAACTGAAGAATAGCGTTTCGGTCTCTCCAAAACCAATTCCAATTCCATTTAGTTTCTCCAAATGGACACGCAATCTTAAAACAATTTGGCGCTAGTGTTGCATTCAAGATTATGAAACGTCGAAATCCCAATGCCAATCAATTGGAATTGGAATCAAGAGTAGACCCACAGATTAAATTAATTTTGATTAGCGATTAAATTGTCAGATGGCAGTATTAAGCTGACCAGTCCACCAGACAACACTCGTTAACGAGTATCTCACAATCATCAATATCGCTCAACTCAACTATATTATAGGGAAATCAACCGGATACACGACACTCCCGCAGGACATTTGAGTGAGCATGACATACGATAACTGCCTGGCAATTAACACGTCAATTAAAATTTAAAGTTGTTTTTAAGTTTTTGTTTAATTACTGCTGATGATGCTTTCATATATCATTGATATTATAATATATCAATATAAAAAGCGGGTTTAAAAAAAAACATGAAAACTTATTCTTGATGATTTTAATATGTAACAGAATGTCAGACCCCTGAGTTTATTTAGGACAGTGTAGACGATTTTAGAAGAGTACCTAACAGTACCTAAGTTAACACAAAATACTAATAAGTATCTTCCGTCGTCAATCGTTTTTTTTTCTAGTCAAGTTCGGACATAATGCAGCGTTCGATACTAGGACAGCTGCTGCCAGAAGCGATGGTGTGTTACCTGGAGAACCATGGCGCAGAGAAATTCGCACAGATATTCCTCGGGGAGTGGGACACACCGGAAGCCATCTGGAACTCCGAAATGAGGTCTGTAGTCTGTAGTAATTTATGAGTTTTACTACACGTTTGGATATGAATTTTGCTTGAGCCCAGCATTGAAAACCAAACTTTTTAATTTGGTTTAAATATTAATATTATTATATATAATATATATATATATATACCATCAAAATAATTGAAAATAGGAATGATTTACCTTTCGACAATTAAACTTTTCTCAGACGGATGCTAATAATGAAAGTATCAGCACACATCGGCGAGTTCACGCCCCGGTTACGAGCCCACATCGCTGCCCGATACCCGTACCTGGCTATCCCAGCAGTGTGCTACCCGCAACTGCAACACGAGCTGTTCTGCAACATGTTCTACCTGAGACACTTGTGCGACACGCAACGGTTCCCGGACTGGCCTATACCGGACCCTGTGAGTATCTACCGTTCGCTTTAAGAAGCGAGTTTGATAAAACTCATATATATATGTATATATATTCAGTCAATATATTATAGATGGTTTAAAATTCATCCTCATCATCACATATGGCAAAGGCTAGTACCAATGTTCGTAAAAAAACATAAAACTCCGCAAAATATAGTCAATAACAATAATCACAACCCTTTAAACGAGCTAAACGTCGAAAACCGAGCGTTCAGGAATTGCACTAACTTCAGCTTTACCTGCGTTCGGTTGATGTTGGTGAAATACGTATTGGAGTTGTGAACTTGGTTCACGCATAAATTGAGTTTAGCTTGAACTGATAGCGTTTAGTGACAATGGTGTAACCGGCCCTGAGTAAATATGGTGCAGTGCGATTAAATCGAATTTCTTGTTTAGAGTTTATATGATAAAATTGGGGATTATCCATGTAATCGTTTTTTTTTTTCAAAATTTATACTACATTATTTAGTGTACCATGTAGTTCCTGGCAAAGAATAGACCATCCCTTTCCACCCATAGGTGTCGTAAAATGTGAGTAAGGGTTTATGTCCGGAGGATAGGTAACAGCATCCTTTCGTGTGCTAATAACAATATAATGCGATCGCAAATACGGCTGTCAAGTCTGGTGATTTAGACAACATGCGATATAACCGTTCACCGTAGTGATAATTGAGAGGACTATGTTCAGCAGTCCATGTTTGTAGGTAAATGGTTCAACTTTTTTTTCTTTTTCTCGTCCAGGTTGCGCTTCTGAAAGATGTGTTGGATGCATGGCGTCGTGAAGTCGAGAAGAAGCCACCTTCTATGACGGCGGGCGAAGCATACGCGGCACTGGGTCTGACCACGGGCCAGCACGACGAGGCCGCCGTGCGCAAGGCCTACTACAGGCTCGCGCAGCAGTACCACCCCGACAAGAACCCCGAAGGACGAGTGAGTTGTTATTCAATTCGATGTACGACTTATAAAACCAGGACAGGACTTATAAAAACATGGCGGTAGGGCAATTGCTTCTATTGCTAGACCCTTAGCGATATACTAATTCTAGAAAGCGCTGCCGAACTTACTGGATGCCTATAGAAATCTTTGAGCACCACACTTGAAAGATTGAGCCTTTTCTTCGAGTTAGCTTTTACGATAAATATTTATAATTCTTATACTACTTCCCGTGTCACCGCCGTATATTTTTTTCCCTTATAATGTTACAGAGACAGTCTGTGATGAACGTATATGGATACAGGGTGTAAGTGACATTGTACCGAAAACCTTAGCAAGATGTTACACTTAGGCCTAGAATAAAAATAGGAAACCCATTTATCTCGGAAATAATAGGTTACAAATTTTGTATTTTTTAAGCACGCATTGTATCGTAAACAACGCGATCAATACGCTACCTGAATATTTTACTATATGATATTATTATGATACTGCGAGCGATAACCTATCTGTGAACTGTAGCGAAACAACAGGCGTTTAGTTTTTACATTGCAGTTTTATATGAAAATAAATGGTTCATTGTATTTTTATTTAAAATAGCGTTATCTATTCTAACGCTATTTTATACGCTGAGGGTTTTAGAATCAGCAGTACCTGATTCTAAAACCCTCAGCGTTAGAATTTTGCGTCGATCTTTTCATGTTTTTTTTTGTACTGACATTAGTATAAAATAGCGTTAGAATAGATAACGCTATTTTAAATAAAAATACCATAAACCATTTATTTCATTTAATCAGTTATGCTAGCAGTTTTCTTTACGATGTCACTTACATCCGTTATATTTTTGTGCAGGATCGTTTCGAGGCAGTGAACCAAGCGTACGAGTTTCTGTGCAGTCGGAACGTATGGACCGGTGACGGCCCTAACACAAACAACATCGTGCTCATCCTTCGGACACAGACTATACTTTTCCAGAGGTACTCTGAAGGTGAGTGTATGATTATAATGGATTCTGAGTTGATGCTCCTATGGAGAAGAGAACACATGAAACATAATTTTCTCTCTTTTAAAATATTTAATAAATCACACGATCTCGAAAGATACAATCGAATTGTTAAAAGAGTTATGTGAGAATATAATGTAACGAAATGGACTAGAGCCAATGTCGAAAGTCGAATGCCTACACAAAAGTCTTACTGATGGTACTGTAGTGCAACGGGGCGTTGAGCTCCCAAAATAATGGTTGAGATACACAATGGCTGATTTATGCGTGCTATCTGTCAGAATAGGTCAACTCGAGACCACTATGAATCTTTCTTCAAAAGACAATTTCTGACGTTATCGTACAGTTTCCTCACGTCAGTTTGTCTTTTAAAATATGTCTGGACTTTAAAACGGCGGTTCTTTTCAGAGGCTGTCATGATGCTATGTTTATTTATTACTGTTCTGTTCTACATTTAATTTCGATTGCTTATTATTATGTATATATGATCAGTATGGTTCCCGGCAAAGGATAGAACACCCCTGTCCACCCATGGGTGTAGTAAAAAGCGACTAAGGGTTGATATCAAAGTATCAGTTCAAATATACCACATGTGATCACCCATCCATAGACAGAGCGCGCCAAGCGCTTAACCTCGCCGATCGTTTACCGATCAGTGATTGCAACTGACTTCGAGAGCCTGTGTGATGTGCTTGTTATTTGTTATGCTGGGACCACACTGGTCTAACGCCCAGTATCGTAATAATTAATGCGCAAAAGTACTCCACAAAGTAATGCGTTAAACTGAGCGGCCACACCTGCATTTAACATCATAATGTCGATAAATCGCGTTTGTCGACAAATTGTTTTCAACATGGCGGTGGTAGCTGCTAAGGCTGTATTATTAGACGAATATCTCAACCACTTTTTGATTTCTCCACTCCACAGTATACGTAATATTAAATGGCAGCTATAGTTATCATCGATCAACAGTTGCTTCGGGCAGGAAAGAAAGACGTAAAGTCCTATCGCACTTTCGGTGCACACTGACAAACGCAGGTGTGGCCACTACATGCGTTAAATATCTTTGATGTGTCAGAAAAGATCGCCACCCGAGCTATCGCCTATCGTCTCACGGCATTATGAATGCCATTACAAAATTGCGCGTTAAGTTGTGGCTACACCTATGTCTAGTGCCCACTAACGCAATAATTAACGGCGTTAAACCTTAGCTAGTGTGGCCCCAGCGTTAATAAATCACAATTATGTTTGTTCACAGTACTCGCGCCATACAAGTACGCAGGCTACCCGCAGCTGCTCAGCACGGCGCGGCTGGAGGCAGAAGCCGAGCAATTGTTCGCAGAGCGAGACGCCGCTCCGCTACTGCCGGCTGCTTGCGAGCTAGCACACGCTACTGTGAAGTGCTCCGCGCTCAACGCCGAGGAGCTGCGCAGAGAAGGCGGCTTACAGGTATGTGGAAGCTCACGGGCAGTTGCGTGATTCTTCTTCTTTGTGTTTAGTGAACATGTTAGCAAAACATAGCGGTTTGCTTCAACTTTACACACAAAAGTCGCGTCGGGTGGTCGATAAAAAACAATACATTGTCTTTATTCCAACTCGTATTAGTTATTACTTGACAAACACCACACAAATTTGTAAGTAATATCAAAGTACCTACGACCGATGATTAAAAAAAATACCGGACAAGTGCGAGTTGAACTTGCGTGGAGAGGGTTCCGTACGATAAATATGTTTATTTATTTATTTAATTAAAGCATGGAAGACATGTTATCCAGAATGTTTTTTTTACTCTTATGTTTGTCGTAACTAAAAAAAGGATGTATGGTACCCGATTGTAGACAAATTGCTGAATATATTGTCTATTGTTGAATTCTTGTACCAATAACTTATCCCAAGAACAAACTTAACATCGTAGTTGACAAACTTCTCCCATACATTCCAACTGCAAAACTAGGATGTACGCACAATATTCAAAGATTTACCATGTTATTTTAAGACCATAGACTTATGCTCTAAACTAAACTAAACTAAAAACTAAACCAAATTGAGAACCTCCTCCTTTTCGAAGTCGGTAATAAGAATGACTCAGATCGGTTTTCTCGGAGAAATCGAAATTATTAAGACATTAGTTGGTTAAAAAACTACTCAGTGTCATGAAATTTATGTGGGACCAATTCAAAAGCATTCTGCACTACTAATAAAAAAGCTTTAGTTAACATGTTATATGAATCCAAGCGTATTTTAATTGAAAAAAAAAAAACAGACAGTTTATTATATTTTTATAATTAGATCCAAAAAATAAACTTTGTCTAATCCATGTTTGCTTGGGGACGTTCGTACTAACCCAAGTGTGAGGGACATGAACGGAACAACTCAATTTTTTGGTATCAATAATCTTTTGATGAGTGCCAAAATCCCTACTCACGACGAATTGAGACACACATGCATCGCTTCGTGTTTGTATACCGTATACAATCTTATTAGTTAAACTGCATTGTACTTAAAATGTATTGTATTATTTTTATTGGTGGCGACATATTACCAAATATTTTTGTTTAATATGCGGATAATGTAGTGGGTCACAACATTGTAATTTATTAATTAAGATGCTTATTTTATATATTGTGGCTGTTTATTGTCCCTTAATAAATAAAGTACCTGGATGACCGAGCTTTGCTCGGTATTTTCGTGTTACTTAACAACGCCATCTGCTGTTGTGTCGTTAAAGCAATTAGTTGCTCACAAAAAATAGTATTATTATTCGCCAATAGATGTCAGGAAGAGTCATATTTTTCAGTTAAGACTACTCAAACGCCTATAAAATGACATTTTCTAAAAATGATTCCTAGCTAGATCGATTTATCGCCCCCGAAACCCCCTATATACTAAATTTTATGAAAATCGTTGGAGCCGATTCCGAGATTCCAATTATATATATATATACAAGAATTGCTCATTTAAAGATATAAGATAAATAAAATTTTGCTTTTGAGAGATGCCAATCTTCATAAGCAATAGTTTGAAAGTAAGGTGCGGGTGCGCAGGTGCTGCACGAGGCCATGTCGCGCTGCGTGCCCGTGCTGTCGGGCGCCAGCCGCGGCGCCGACGTGGGCGCGCAGGTGTGCGCGCACGCGGCGCGCTGCCTGGCCGTGGCCGCCGCCTTCCCCGCCTGCCGCGCCGCCTGCGCCGCGCTGCCGCGCCTGTGCGCCGACCTCGTGCCGCTGCTCAAGAGGCCGGTCAGTACATACCTATGTCCTACTTTACACTCTCACCGCCACTCATGTATCATCATTTCGGCCGAATGAAGTCCACTGCTGGACACAGGCCTCCCCCAAAGATCACCACAACCACCGATATGGATGTGTTGTGAGCACATTGGGGGGTTTTGCCATAATCGCCACGCTTGGCAGGCGGGTTGGCGATCGCAGTTGAGTTGTGAATGTACTCGAAGGACGCTGCTGCCCATCCTCCAGCTAATCCCTTAGTCGACTTTTACGACACCCATGGGAGGAAATGGGGTGGTGGCATTCTGAGCCGGCACCACACGGCAAAGCCGGCACCACACGGCAATATAGGAACAGGCACTCATGTATAGGAATTTACAATTCCAGCAAGCCATGCGGACCACCGGCGGACGCATCTTGATCCGTCCGCACAAGCCGCGCTGAAAATGTTTTGCTAGATTATGCCGCGTAAGTTATGGTACTCAAAGTATCCAACGCAACACATAGGCTCCGTGTCTTACTCGGAAACTTACGATTCGTTGGTGCACCGCATCGCGGTGGGAGTGTTAAGGTATTTTACGCACCGAGTTGGATGTAGGCGAGTTGCGTGAGCGATACTTTTTAAAAAAAATCTCTTTTCTCGCTCGCATCACGATGTTGCGAGTGTGGTGACTAAACGATCTTGATCCACTGTAATGTTAGTTTTCGTAGGTTTTATTTAATATGTGAAACGGTATTTAGCAATGTCGTTTGTTTTAATATTTTTTGTTATAGAAGAATGTTGTAATGGTAGTTTATAAAATAATTGAAGTATACTTCAACATTTTAATTCGTATGCAGTAATGGATTCTTATCCGCATAGTGGTTTGAAAATCATCTTCCATACTCATAAACATTTATTTATTTATCTATCATTACAAGATATTACCTAATTCGATTCGAAGTTTTTCATATTATACAAACAATATAACTATAACATATATAATAACAAGTAGCCCGTGTGAACTCGTTCAGTGAACAAGAAAACAAAGCAGTACTTCTCTGGCACGCACAGTCGGACCTCCAGCTGGATGGCTGGGTTATGTATTTGACCCCTTAGTACTTTAAACAAATATGTGGCTAGTACCTTTAACTGTACCAAATCTCTCGTAAACACGCACTCTTGCGTGCGCGCAATTATGCTTAATAAGAGGTACGAAGTTTTCTCTTCACGCATTAATATATAGATTTTACTGCATCAGTAGTGCACGCTTCAATACCTACAAGAACGCATTCTCTCGACTCCCGCACTTTAGTGAGTGGTCCTCTTTGCCAACCACGGCTCAGCAAATGAAAGCAGATGACGGGCGAGGTTTTAAACCGACGTCCATGCCGAAGGCCGGGCTATTAACTGCGCGTAATCCGGATATATTATTTCTGTGTCTCATTGTGGTGTTTAAAGGCATTGCTGAATTTTTATTATACATAATCATCAAATGTGTGTACAGCCCTGATTATTGTAAAGTACGTTTAGTATCTATGGATGTGCTGATGGGTCTCCACCGATATATCAAAAACAACTTAACTTTTATTATTATCCAGCACCTGGGCGAAACAGCTTGCGCGGGCGCAGCAGCGGTCGGTGCGTTAGCAGAAGAGCCCACATGTCGGGCGCAGCTAGCCCGCGCAGGCGCACTACAATCGTTGCTGCCTGCCGCTCTCCGATACGACTACACGCTAACAGAGTCCGGCCTTGACACCGACACGCAACTCAGCAAGCAGGTAGGGTTTAAGTGAACACTACAGCTAGGGCTGGCGATCGAGTTTCGTGTATACGAAATTTATCCTTTTCGGTATTGATGTGATACACCAAATACTATGAGTTGGTACTCATAGCATGACGTTTTAGGTATAGTTGACAAAGTTAAGGATTATTAGTGATGTGTGTGACAGTGTGTGCGAGGTAAATTATTTCACAATATTGAATGTGTATGTATGTTCTCTATGGAATCCAAAATAGCTGCACGGGCTTTGAAAAAAAAATCAGGCAATCTTTAGTTTAGCCCAGCGGGTGATCCTGTGAAGGTTGGGCGATCGGATCAACATAACTTTTTTCACACACCTTTTTTTTTGGCAATGTTGTGTCATACAAGGCTACCCGTGCGAAGCCGGGCGGGTCGCTAGTTTACTATAAAAGTCTAGTTAGCTGACAGCCGACAACGTCCAATTACTAAGTCAAACCCTAGCAAATATTTCTTATCCTTCTAGCGTTGAGGGAGAAATTATAGTATACATCAATGCGCATGTATCCTGCGGCGGACTACACGTCGACATCCACTGCTGAACAAAGGCCTCTCCCATATATTTCCACAACGAGCGGTCATATGCCGCCTGCATCCAACGACTTCCAGCTACTTTCACCAGGTCGTCTGTCCACCTCGTTGGAGGCTGTCCCACGCTGCATTTCCCGGTGCGCGGTCTCCACTCGAGGACTCTTTTGCCTCAACTGCCATTAGTTCTACAATCAATGCGCCTGCCGCCCATTGCCACGTCAGCTTACTAATTCTTTCTATCTACGGATCTGCTAGTTTCTGATTCTACCTCGTAAAGAAATACCAAACGTAGTTCACTGAATGAGTGTGTGACTACGTTTCTGGGCCATATGCCATCGCTGGTAATACGCACTAGTTAAAGACTTTCGTACCATACCGGTATTGTAAGACTTCGCGAAGTTTCCAAAACTCTGCCTAGCCGAGTCGGATTGGACTAACTGGACGGTTTGTCCCAGGCAGACTATCAGGTGTACCTACTCATTCACAATTTCGAGAATAGAATTCACATCAGATATTTAAATGAGCACGACATGGGCTTTCGTCTTGCCCATGTTCATTTTAAGGTTGACCTGCTGGAAAGCCCTGTTGAGATTATCTAGCATTGTAATGAGCTCGCTAGCGAGTGTAGCCATTCTGCGATGACTGTAATGTCGTCACAAAATCGGTGGTGAGTGATATACTCGCCATTGATGTTAGTGCCAAATCGTTTCGATTCTAATGGCTTGAAGGCACCCTCCACTGCAGTTGTAAATACTGCTGTTTGTATACTGTATGTAGTATTCATGTACCGGCCCACCCCGATCCGGATCACCAACGCGTATCCACGAACTGGGTGGTTCTCTGCTCCTCGGCAGTTTGTAATACCATAGCGCATCCGTTTTTTGGGGTGCTATCCGCAGATCCAGAGCGTGGATTTCGGCCACGACAATTACCACTGCTTGTTCAGCAATTTTTCCCCCGAAGGACTCCCCGCTGGCCAACACAAGTGTGTCGTCAGTGTAACAGACTAAACTGACGCCAGCGAGGAAAACAACTCATCATCATCACCGCATCGTGTGCCCAGCTTTTGTTAGATAGTAATTCACAACAGTAAACTTTATTTAGGGGGTATGTATGGCTTAGCCTACTTACGTACTCATACATAATCTCTACTTTATCTGGGTGTGTCGAGGTTTGTAAATATAACTGTATGCCCTTAAAGGAATACCTATTGGATTTTCTGAGAATAAGTTAAGCTACCGTGCTCGATACACTTTCAACGGTCAACAAATTTTTCGTCTTCCCTCAGTATATGCGTGTTTTGTAGGTTACCAGGGCCAGATTTTTAATACCCTATCATGATTATTTATGCGTATTTACTTTTTAAATATGCCAGTGCGTGTATGCAATACCCAATGCGGAAAATTAACTTAAATTTGTGTATATCAATCCTAACTTCCCACCTTTCAGTATGATTGCGTCTATATGTATTCCAATCCTAAAATCTAGGTCCTACTTTGTTACATGATCTGAAGGCCAATTCTCGTAATTTAAAAATGTTTAAAATATAGTTCCGATCTAGTCTCAGTGTCAAAAATGTCACAAATAGTATTTTCCTAAACTAACAAACAACGTCAAACGTGAACTTACACTGTGATGAGATCGAAAATGGATCGAAAGTTGATCATAGGTAAAACGGTATTCTGCTAACATTTCGAACTGTCACATGTAAAAAAAATTCATTCAAGGAACGTCAAAATTGAGATCGAAATGAGACTAGATCGAGATTATACTGAAATCTTTAAGAGTAGCGGAATACCATTTTTTCGGTCAATTCATAATTTAATCTCAGTTCGATCAAGTTTTAGTCATAGTGTAAATTAATTACGAGAATTGGCCACCTGAAGTTCTCTATATTGTTTTACAGGAAATCGCGAATCAACTAGCAAAGCAGTGCATAATCGCGTTAGCGGCTATGTATGGTCCTCATACGCAGCCATCACCGGACGATGAGCACATACAAAATGCCTTACATACGTTATTAACGCCGTATCTGTGCGGACGACTCGCCGAGCCCGATCAGCATGAGGTAATTAAATTAGCCTATCGTATGTACCGTTTTTTTTAAGTTCCAAATATACTGATGCCGTAAAGACCCGCAGGTAACGGACATGTTTCGCATTGGGAAGCGGGTTTAAAACATGGCGTCTACCAGTGTGACTTTTTTAATGTTATGAGTACTGTCTTAGTAAATAAGATGCCACTGGATTTGATGGTGAAGAAAATCATCGTGAGGAATCGGCACTATGTATCTACGTTAACGTGATAGTAACTCTATACCGTAGACTAACATTCGGATAAAAGACAGAATGCCACCGCAGAAAGAAATTGAATCCTATACGACTTTTTCTTTAAATATAGAGTTATTTTTTAGGTGATAATCATACTTGATTTGTGTACTTGGATTGGTGATCGCAGTATATCGGTTTTTTTGCCGTTAAGAGTCCATACCCCTTCGCCCTTCCCCGGGGCGAAGGAAGTTCATGAAGAATTTCCACTGGGCACCAATAAAAAAAGTATATCGTTATTAGTAAAGGTGAAGATATTGCTGCCCATAATTTTGATATCAAACTTCTTTTTTTTAAACATTGCTCCACACTAGGATTTCTCCTGTGTCGTGGGTGCGTTTCACACACAAATTCCACACACAATACACCCAGATCCGGAATAACTACCTGCAGAACGTACAAATATATATAATATATAAAATTTGTTCCGTGCGGGAATCGAACCCGCGACCCGGAGCGCAGCAGTAGTCGACTGTATCAACC
This sequence comes from Diloba caeruleocephala, assembly GCA_947459985.1. Classification (NCBI taxonomy): domain Eukaryota; kingdom Metazoa; phylum Arthropoda; class Insecta; order Lepidoptera; family Noctuidae; genus Diloba; species Diloba caeruleocephala. The sequence goes on along the minus strand of OX381621.1, from coordinate 6,228,810 downwards.
GCTGCACCAACCGTGCCGTAAATTGTCGCCGTTTGTCCATGTGGTGTCCTGATTAAGAACATACCACCACTCCATCTCCTCCCGTGGATGTCGTAAAAGGCGACTAAGGGACTAAACCAGAGGGACGGCAGCGGCGTCTCCTCATAAAAACATCAGTCATACTGCGCTTACCAACCCGCCTGCCAAGCGTGGTGACTACTGGCAAATTCCGTCCAAAATGACGACAGAATTGTGGAAATCTTTGGGGTAGGCCTTTGTTCAGCTGTAGATGTCTTATGGCTGATATGACGATGATGATGAGTTGGCATTTACGCCACCAATGGGTGGAGAGGGGTGTCCTATTCTCTGCAGGAAACCACGTGGAACCTTTTATAGAAACTAAAATCAATTTCTCATTTTCCCTAGCTTCTTAAAACGTTAACATCGAACTGGCGTACGCCGTACCTAGTGTGGGACAACAGTACGCGCGCCGAGCTCAAGGATGTGTTGCGCAACTCTCGCCCCACTATGGAAGATGAAGGGCCGCTTATTGAGCCCTTCATGTACTCCGCGCACGAAGGACTCGTCTCCGTCGGAGGGGTTTACATCGATATTTATAATGAACAGCCCGACTTCCCTATCGAGGTAAGCATTTGTCTTTATCACTCCGTACTTCGATCAAATATACTATAGATGCAGAATCAAAAGTATAGGTGCGTAATTTTTAAGATATAGTTGCATAATTAAATCATAAGGCAAGTCACATTTATTATTATTTAGAACTAGCTGGGACCCGCGGTTTCACCCGCGTTTAACTTAAAAGAAATTTAGAGTACTTCGACAGAGGCACTTGATATAGAATATATATATTGGATTTCAAGGGTTTTTTTTGCACGGAACCCTAATTATTTTTCTAAAATAAAAGTAGCCGGAGTTATTCCTTATAACATCAGCTATCTGCCTGTGAAAGTCCCGTCAAAATCTGTCCAGCCGTTTTGGAGACTATGTTAATGTAAACAACATCCTAGTGGTGCCACATGTATCTGTATTCAAATAAATGTTTTTTCTTTCTTTCTTTCTTAATACACGCAGTACAAATATTTCAAATGTTGTTGTATTTTGTATAAAAAGGCAAAAAAAAACATCGCCAGGTCAAAACTTACTGAAAGAACAACACTCCATGCTTTTTTTTCACTTTTAGAGTATATGTAGATTTCGCATTTTTTTACTGCAACCTTTACCATCGTGAAGCGTCACGCACTGCTAGCGCGGTCGTGAAGCAACTGAGAGCGTAACTGTGCATACAACTGATTTCTGCAGTTTAGTTGGCGCCATTTTTCGAGCGAAGGTCGTACATCTATAGTGAAACTTGAAATAAAACGAAACGTAATTATCTTTATTTTAGCAAGTAGGTTTCAAGACATACTTTTACTCGTCAATTAATTTAGATGGAGCCAATTTTTTCTACTGACTGCCTCTGAGAACAAGCGCGAACAAACTCAAAAGTTTTTGTTTTAAAGTCCAGACATATTTAGATACCATATTATTTGAGAAACATTTTGGACAACGTCTGGACTTCCTGTCCTGACAAACGGGAAGCATGAATCTGACTTCGTGTAGCTCAACTCTGATTTATGCTCGACGCTTGTTTTGATAAAATTTCGTTCGATTTCACGCATCTCGCGTGAAATGAGTTGTTCTGGTGTTAAGTTCTGGGAGCGGATCCAGGATTTTAATCTGGTGGCGCTCGGGTCTCGTGTATTTTTTGCGGAGTTTAGAGATAGATCGAGATACAGGCAATAAATAACCCGAAATTTGGCATGTCATTACAAAATAAAATCTAGTTTAATGTCCTTTTGTCTACCCCGGTGGAAATACACGATATACTTCTTCCGCCCCGGGGAAGGGTGAAGGGGCATGCCAGTCCAGGCACTTTCAGTTAACTTTCACTTGCGTAGCGTGATATTTGTATGCGTCATATGCGTACGTAGTTTGATATAATTCTTGTTTATGCAGAATCCTCAACAATTCATCTTGGAATTGCTAAAGTTCATACATGAGCAGACACAAGGCGACATGACATCGGAGAGAGTGGAGCACGTTACATACGCGCTTACGGCACTTGCTAATGTCATCATAAAGAACCCAGGTAACATTTTGTGCTGTTATTAAATGTTGATTCTAATATATTCCTCAGTGCAGTCAGTACGGCTACGCTCCAAATGGGACACTGCTGGCTATCCGTCTGGTTAGGAGTACCTTAGTCGCCTTTTACGACGGAACAGACGGAGGGGTGCCTTATTCTTAATTCGGACACCACATGAGAACGGATTGCTTAGCATCTGTAAAATTCGAAGAGAGAACCCAGTATAATTTTAAAAAGTAATCGTTTTTAACCCTCTCTATCACAAGTATTTTAATTCCATTCAGAAATATTTATAGTGTAGATGTGTAACACGATATTGGTAGTGTTAGCTTGCATTGGCGTACAATTCCCGCGCAGGCGCCGAGATCCAGTGCATCGGGCAGTTCGGGCTGATCTTCGGCATGCTGTCGGCGCGCGCGCACGCGGGCGTGCGGCTGGCGGCGCTGCGCGTGGTGCTGGCGGCGGGCGGCAGCCGCGAGTGCGTGGAGGACGTGGCGGCCAGCGGCGTGCTGGGCCCGCTGCTGGCGCTGCTGGCCGAGCGCCCGCCGCCCGACCACGCGCTGGCCGCCACGGCCGCGCTGCTCGCCAACACGGCGCTCGTCAAGGAGGCTCTCAACAAAGGTACGCGGAGTGGCGCCCACCTTACATGATTTGCTTTTGTTTTTTTCTTAGAAAAACGTTGCCCCACACTAGGATTTCTCCTGTGTCGTGGGTGCGTTTACAGACATGAATTCCACATACAATACACCCAGACCCGGAACAATTACCTGCAGATCATACAAATATTTGTTCCGTGCGGGAATCGAACCCACGACCCGGAGCGCAGCAGCCGACTGTATCAGCCACTGCACCAACCGTGCCGCCAATTGAACAGTTGCACGCCGTCGCACACACACATACGCACACAAATCGCACAAACATATACACACACTAGTCACACAACCACACACATCGCAACACACACACTCACACAAACACAAGCACGCACACACCACACAGGCAGTTGTAAATCGGGCACAGTAATGAAAACAATCGACCAACACTGAGTTCTATTCGATTTGAATCGAATAAATAAAACAATCGACTACCTCGATGTTTTTAGTGACAATAGCTCTTTGAACGCTAAATTGAATAAGCTCCCAGCAAAGGTTATAAGAAAGCAATATTATAAACAACCATCTGTGATATGCGCCGGCACAGTACCCAACTGTGGTGGGTGACAAGGCTCGCGAACTCACACGTCCGCGCCCTCATGCTTTTTAAGACCTTTTTAAATTACAGAAATTTAAATGAATTAGCACAATAAATATTTATAATGCGTCATGGCTACTTGCATTCACTGAACAGTAAACATTTAGTGAGATTAAGCAATGCTTGTGCGGGCCAGTGTATGGATGGGTGACCATATAATGACGGGATGGTACGAGTCTTCGGGTAGTTATTCTTCCGAATAAACAGTCGCCTCAAGTGATCCCCTAGAGACTGCAGTGCATACACCCACGCGCGGCCTGGAATGCCGTCCGGACCCGGTGCGGTGTTGCGAACCTTCAGACGGCCAACGACTTGGGCCAACTCCCCTTCCGAAACCCCCACTCCTCGGCCGCTGCCCACTTTGGGGGGGTGGCAGTGCCTCTTGCCGGAGGCTCTACACGGGGTTCGTGGGTCCATGGCCCTTTATGGAAATAATTTTTAATTTAGCGCTTAACTTTATACGTTTAGTGTGTGTTGACGTTACTACATTAAAATCATATTATATATATAATTTAATCATTAATATAAAATAAATACGGCCATTTAACTGATGTCAGGAAAGCATTCACTCAGCGGACGCACTTTAATTCTTTGCATAAAACGAAAACGCAGATGTAACTAAACACGGTTTAAAATTCCTTTATTTTTCAGTCAAAATTGGTACTTTCTAACAGAATTATTAATAACTATTTCTGATGTTTCCTCAATTCAAAACACTGTAGACACCATTTTTGAGCTCTAATTACTTTCTATCTCCGTCAGACTGCTAAAGCAAAATGCGGCTCGCAATTCTGTGTGTCCGACGACACACTCGCAGCGATTGTCGTATACTCTTTTGTCTTGTTAACATTTTGGTGAAATATATTGCTTTGTTTTATCAGGTGCTGTGATATACCTACTAGATCTATTCTGCAATGGCAAGTTACCTGAGACGAGGGAGGCAGCCGTTGAGCTACTCGCTAGAATGATGGCGGACAAGCTGCATGGACCCAAGGTATTTTTTTTACCATAACTTTACCGGCTAAGTAGGTACCACCGCAGTGCCAGATATTCGGTCGTCAAGAACTATTGTTTAAACAATATACATTACTACAAATTTTTGATATAAGATTTATAATTGATTTATGAAAATATGATCATGTATCACAATTTCGTCTGAAGCTCAAATGGCTACCAATTCGCCTTCGCCGGAATGCTAACATTCTTTCTCTTCTATACAGTGCACTGTTTAATCCATGTACTCCTTTACACCTCAAAAACCTTGGTGACTTATATGAGATCCCTAAGGTGATCCGAAAACTTACAGCTGACAATGCCAATGTATTCCACAATTTTGTTCGATAAATCCTTTACCACTCAACCAGCTTGTTTGTGAAATGCATTACTGGTACTAATAAGAGGTGGTCAGTCATTGTCAGTCTGTAAGAAACTAGTAAAGGATCATTATCTGTCGCTTTAAATTCTACTATTCCATTTTGACTTGCTTTAGCTCTTTACATTAAATATATTTTGTTGTTATTATATTCATAAGGATCTATATAGTTTCAATAGTTATTATTTATTTAGTTTTCATGTATTTAGTATGGTATATAATAATATTTATTTATATTAGTATATATAGTTACACCTCAGACTGCCTCATAATTATTTGTCTACCATTTTCCATCATAAGGTTGCCTGCAAGAGATCGCGTTAGCGATAAGGCCGCTATTGTACTTTCACTTAATTTAAAACTTCTGTGACTATTTTTTGGTATACAATAAAGAGTATATAAATAAATAAATCAATAAATTCAGTTTGCTACAATTAATGTGTTCGGATTTGAAATGCATTAAAGTTAGTGGATTTACTGGGCATGAGAGACAAATAAACCAATTTCTCGAGGACGAGTGCGGCGTGGTGCCACACAGTACTTGTCCTGGTTAGCATTACAATTGTTCTGCGCAGGCGTGAAGCTTACCACCAGAGGAATGACTTGCGCGTCTTGTCACTAGGTTATCCTGCCATTGAATATCGAATGACAACGTATATCTTTATAAAAACTTAATTAGTAATTCGCGTACGATATTCTATAAATGTCACCTCGATATTTCCAGTGTAACTTTGACAGTGCACTCTTTGACTAGGTCCGTCTAACGATATCCCGGTACATCCCTGGCGTGTTTGCTGAAGCGATGCGCGAGTCTGGAGCGTCGAGCGTGGTACACATGTTCGATGCTCAACACGAGCACCCCGAGCTCGTTTGGACAGACGACACGAGACTTAGGCTCGCTCAGCACATAGCACAGCTTAGAGATAAGTGAGTATGTCTTTGCAGTACAGGATAGTGTACGTCATCAGCCAAGCCTTTCTAAGTAAGTTGGAGATGGGTTTACTTTAGTTTACTTTTATCATCATCTTATCAGAAGATAGCTCCACTTCATCTCCTCCCGTGGATGTTGTAAAAGGCGACTAATGACTAAACTAGGGAGATGGGTAGCAGCGTCTTTTCTTTGGAATAGTAGCCATACTGCGCTTACCAACCCACCTGCCAAGCATGGTGAGTATTGGAAAATTCTCCCCAAAATGATGACACAATTATGTAGATCGATGCTGAACACTGCTGCACTGCTGAAAAAAAGCCTCCCCGGATTTTGTTCAGCAGTGGACGTTTTTTCCCTGAAATGATGATGAACATCATCACTGTATGTTTTTTGAGAAGTCCTTCACGTACAGCATCTGTACGTATGTATATATAATGAATTAATTGAACGCGATATATTTCCGTAAGCTATTTCAATTCAATGAATGCTGTTCGCGTTAACCTTAGAAAATCCTTCTAAATGGTTAACGTTGGTAAAAATACTTTGCCTTGTCCTGGTTTTGTCTCAGAAGTTGAAGGATGTGTATATGCCCGGGAAAGAAAATACCTTTAATAATAACAGACTTTCTAGAAGTGACACAAATCGTTGTAATACTTCACTTCGTGCCCTTGTTTCGCCTAGACACCAGTCCGAGCAGCTCCGCTCCCCGAACGCGCTGTTCTCGGACCGCGAGACGCTGGAGAGGGCCGCGGCCGGCGAGCAGGCGTGGGCGCCGCCGGGCGAGGTGGTGGTGGACGGCGTGTACCTCAAGCTGTTCCTGCAGAACCCGCACTGGAACCTGCGCAGCCCCAAGAGGTTCCTGCAGGAGCTGCTCACCGAAACGATCGCGGCGCTCAATAAGGATGCCTCGGAAGTTTGTATTTGAACCTGCAGAATACTCGTCAGAACCTCCGTTGTTATAAATTAAATCTAGCTTTTGTGAGGTATTCCTGGCTACATTTCCCACAAAAAAATCATTTGAATACTGTTCGAGACATTCAAATTCCGTCTAGCTCTGTTACGAGAGATTTAACTCATACACAGCTTCAACCAATATAAAATGAATGGACGGGCCCAAACGTACGGATTTTTAAGTCTATAAAGTAGGCTCTCACTTAGTCTCAGTCGATCACTATCCATTAGAAGTGGGACGCGTACGCTTATTTAACATGCAATCCAAAAATCTTACAATAATATGTCATGTCCATTTCCAAAGTGCAAAACATAACAAAAATCCAAAATAGAAGTTCAAACTTCAAATTCGATGAAGTGTACATGACTGTCAATTTATTTTGTAATAAATGTATCTCATTTCATTAAACATTATTTAGTTGTCTCTATTTTTTTGCTGTGCCAACACACAAAGTTGCAGAAAAGGATATAAATATACACGCATACTAAGTGTGACAAGAAAAGTTGACATTTCGTTAATGCCGATACGATATTCCGAGCAAATATCAAACAGTTCGAGAGCAACAGCTGGCACAGGTGTTCTTTTTTTCACGTAGTTATTACATTCGATATCTCTTTTTTTGTAAGATATGCACTATAAATACTTATAAAAAGGTGTGCCTGATTGTTTTGACTCGTTATTACTGAGAAAGTTGTATGGACAAGGTCGGTCCATTCGTTTTATATTGGTCGAAGATACACAGACATCACCCGTACACGTCCACTGCTGAACATGGGCTTTCCGATGAGCAGTCATAGGCGATATTGCCACAAACTCCTCGCTTAGCAGGCGGATTAGTGATCGCATTATGTAGTTTCCTAGTTGCTTCTGCTTCTGCTGCCCATCCTCTTCATATCAACCCTTAGTCGCCATAGACACCCATGGGTTGAGAGGAGTCTTCTATATATACCGGGAACCACACAATTTAATTTAATTTATTTGTATTTTCCATTCCCAGGGTAGCCGTGGCGAGACGTGTGCGCTAGCTTTAGGCGCAGCGTTACGAGCCCGACCTGCTCTCGGCGAGCTATGCGCACAGCTGGGCGAATTGCCGCGGCTCGCTCGCCTAATACCGTCTGCACCGAAGCTGACAGTACCTGTGCTAGCTGCGCTTGCGCCCACACAAGTATGACCGCTTAAATATATGTTTTTCATTTTAAAATCGAAATTCCTTAATGGCTACATACATAATGGGTGCCGATTTAATCATTTGTAAACTTTTAGTCCGTGTGGATTTAGGATAAAGGATATATTTACCACTCCATCTCCCTTGGATGTATGTAAAATATCTACCACTAGGGGACTTTTTAATCAGAGAGATGGCAGTAGCGTCCCTTCTAGGAACAGCAGCCATACTGGGCTCACCAACCCGCCTGCCAAGCGTGGTGAGTACTGGAAAATTCCTCCATCATGACGACACTATTACGAAAATCTATGGGGGAGGCCCTTGTTCAGCAGTGGACGTCTCATGGCTGATATGATGATGAAACTTTTAGGATGTGAATCAGTCCACAATTGCCCACCCCAATAATTAATAAAAATATTACCTTAATATGTCACTAAAATTTGACAAATCGCATACAATTTGCGCATCGTCTTCAACATAAAAGTTTAAAAAAGTTTGACCGTCAGCTAAAAAAGGGCCTCAATGCGGTGAATATCAGTCGGCCAACGGCGTATTTTAACTCTTTTTGCAGTAAAAGACAATCTATCGATCAGTTTCAGACTAAATAGTAAAAAATTTAAATCCAACAAACGAAAGTCAACAATAATTGTGCAGAGCGATTCGGTGTAATCTACAATTAACAATCGACATTGCGTCGCCGATTGTAAATGGCGCCTAGCGCGTTCTACCGCACGCGATTAATAAAATTCGAGCAGTAAATCAAACAATCGGATAAAACCTATTGTTATTCGATTCTAACCAAATAAAAGGAACAGTCGAATAATTTGATTATTTTTAGTAACTGTCGCTCATTGCTACCGTACAGTACGAGTTTGAAATATATTTTTATTATTATATTGGGATCAGTGCTTTACTAAATTGCAGTGTTGAAGATGGCTAAATCGCCACCCGCGGGCTGATTACCTAAGTCGCAGACACTTTGCAACAGGCGTGAATTGCTCCAACGTCGCTGTCAAACCTCAATTTGGTATTACCTATTTGATGATAGCGACTAAACAGGCGAAGATCTCTGACGCGCCTATGTCGGACAACCAATGAACTAAAATAGTTCATTCTCTTTAGTTCCTCTGGTGGCTACTTTATCACTTCTGGCGCTAGTAACTATGCATCCTCCACAAGTAGCGACAGGCGGGCGATGCTTTACGTAATACCAATAATATTATCTATTAAAAGAAGTAGATATGTTACATGCGCGCCAAAAGTAAGAACCAAATCTCCCCCAATTGTAACACCTCGCAATCAGTTTGCCCAAGTCAGACAAACGGGCACACACTGTCACAATCTGTATTGTTTTATTAATTAAGTAACAACAATGCCGTCGTGCGTATGGAAAATGCACAAACTATCAAGCAAAAATAAATATAGAAGATGGGATGTCATACCACACGTGAATAACAAACTATATTAAATATTTTAATAATCTATAGAATAATATTCTCGAACAAAACACAGGCCAAACAACGAAAAGAGACAACACATATATTCTATCACAGGTGCGACAAAGATATCGAGTACACGTGTTGTCATTTTATCTTTTACTCTCGTAGTTTTGTATCTTCTTTCTTACAGCATAGGTGTGTAGTTTTATACCTACATACAGCGAGACTGAGTTTTGCGCGCCATTTAATATGGACGTAACATATCTATGGAGTAATATCATTGCGTAATACCAATTTTTTTGACGCTTTGCCACCCGGGGATCCTTTGCTGCGCGATAGCTGCTATCGCGTCTGCTATTGCTGTTTCTTAGCTAATCAGCCCGGTATATCCGAATAGTACCCACGATGCTTTGTTGTAGGCGTGTGTAGTGGCGCTGGCGCAGACGGACGCGATGTCGGGCCTGAAGTCGGCCGTGCAGTCGTGTCGCGAGGTAGTGGGCTGTGCGTGTGAAGCGCTGGCTTGCATATTCTCCAGCAACGCCAACACGGACAGACTGGTGCTGCAGGTGAGTGTTTATTTATGGAAGTGCTAGGATTTTACTATAAGATGCCCTTTTTTATATTTTCTACTGAGTTGGTACACATACACACACATATTTGTATGATGTGTATGTTATACTATTCACGAGGAAAGCTAGCATATAAAAAAATGAATATTAATTTTATGCTTTGTTGCTATTGTTTATATTAATGAATGGGATCTTGACTTCTTTCTCGCTTGACGCAAAGCGATGGATGAGATCTATACGGGCGCACCCAGTCGATGCATATTCACACTTATTTTAAAGGTTAAGAGGTTTCGTTCATTCATCCATTGTCGTATGATTTTTTTTGGTTTTGTTAGGTTGTGCATTAACAACCTTGACTTGTCATTCATTCAAGCCGCCCAAAGGCCTCCGACTAAACAAGTGCCGTCTAATTGGTGCATTGGTTGATATAGTTGACTGCTGTGCTCTGGGTCGCGGGTTCGATTCCCGCACGGAACAAATATTTGTATTATCTGCAGGTAGTCGTTCTGGGTCTAGATGTATTCTGTGTGCAATTTGTATCCGTAAACACACCCACGACAGGTCAAGTTTTTTTTTAATGTCGTGTTTTAAAACCAGGCACTGGAGACAGACCTAGTAGGAGAACTACTGTCCCTGCTAGACACACGTCTGGATGGAGCAGTGGCTGCACATCTGGTGCGGGCGCTGAAGGCGATGTCGAGATCGCCGCTGCATGGTGAGCGGGTGCGGGCGGCGCTGGCTCGCTCGCCCATCTGGGAGAACTACGCTGCACAAAGACACGACCTCTTCATCACCTCTGCGCCGCAAAACAACTCGCTGACAGGTAATAACGGTCATTATTACACACTTCATGTAGGTAATGCTACTTTGCAATTAAATCTTCACAAATTTTGACTATGATCTAGTGTTATCACCAGGATATTCCATCAGCACATGATTAAAAATTTTTTTATTTATTAGCTCGCCTTGCTGTCTAAAAAAGGTGTCCAAGATGCGTTTACTTATTCTCATCATCATCATCCACAGCTTGACGTTACCCACTGGTGGGTAAAGGCCTCTCTCTGCGTGTGCTAATCTCCGCGCTATTCTTATTCAGGCTTGACCCGCCATGGCAACAATATCACACGTTCCTTCTTTCAGTCCTTAGACCTTCCAGACTTGTCCTTTTTTTTATTGGTGCCCTATGGAAATTCTTCATGAACTTCCTTCGCCCCGGGGAAGGGCGAACGGGTATGCCGGACTCCTACCGGCTAAAACCACTGAGACGGTCATCTTCGGCACCTAAGGGAGGCTCCAGGTCCTCGTATGATCACACTAGAGCTGCCCACTGGTACCAAGCCTGTAGGCACATCTCGGAGAGGGTGACTGTAAAGCGGTCACCCCCCGGGGGGATTATAAAGGATCCCCCAAAGCGTCCCATGGCAGCGCGTGACCACATGCGTGCTACCGTCCAGACTTATCCTGCCAACATTTATTTGATTAATAACACGTGTGTTGTGCTGCAGCGGCGCCGCACTCGGCGGGCTACCTGACGGCGCCGCCGTGCAGCATCCCGGCGCAGCCGCCGCCCATCGACTGACGGCTGGCCACGTAGCGACACGTACACACTACATTTCTGAAGGGACGCACAGCTGATCTCCACTTAAAAGGCTAAGTTGAGTTCGTTAGGATTCATAGGAATCTCTTAAAAACCCGATAAATTTATCGAGGCTTCCTTACGACTTATATAGTCCACACTATGCAATGAAATAGTAGAATTTAAATAGGAGTATCTACAAAAATCAATTAGTGAAATATCTGAATTTAATCACATGTAATTTCTACATTTTATCTAAGAGAATTTCTAAAGAACCAGCTGCGATCCAAGGGCGACCGCTTGGATTGCAATGTCAAGTCAAAGATCCAACAATGAAACTATCGCCTAATCAAAATTCTAAAAATGAAAGTTTTAAATTTAATGAATATTATATTTATTAGATTACTGGTCACATTGATGTAATTATTAATAAGCTTCGAAAGCCTTTCAGAAACTTTATGTGTTACGAATTTGCCTTGGGATACCCCGCGGCCTATAACTCTAACAGATATTATTTCCGTGTAAGATATTGCCTCGTTTTTTATATGTTATAGCAATAATTCTAATACCCTTAGAAAATTATATTGCGTGGAATCGTTTGGGATCGTTCGATCTAATGTGTAACAAGGCAAATTCATATTTGTACTTATGTAGAAATATAATTAAGATGCCGATAATGTTATGCTTCTAAGATGTATCGATGTGTCTCATTGTAAATTAAAATTTAGATTTTATTTATAAATAAATAAATTTACACAATTATAATCACGACAATGCTCGAAGCACTAACAACCAAAGTTAAGTTCGTCTTTTGCTTTGTCAGTCACCTAAAATAGTATTGCATAGAAGTTTGATCTCTAACAGAAGGCAAATATTATTTTACATCATTCCTAAATGCGTTAGCGAAGTAAGTCTTTTGTATTAAGATTCACACTTTTTTATAAATTTAGATTAGTTAAATAACAAAAGTGCAGACAAACAACATAGTTCGATTCTAAATTCAAATGATGTTTATACGCTATATAAAATTGATCTGTACGCCTAGTACGACTTTCTTTTCGCAATCTGAACGTAATAGTAAATAAACGTTTCCTGCGTTCGGCGCTGCGATTGGCCCGCTCCAAACTCTTCAACCAATAGGAGCGCCGAACGAGGTATACGTGTAGTTTACTATTACGTTTCGTTTGTGAAAAGAAACTCGTACTAGAGATACTGTGCTCACAATTGCCTGCTGTTTGTTCTATACAACTTAAAATTCATTTGTGATTTTATGGCAATATTAACCCTATTATTTTAAAACAATCTCATACATCGATGTAGAAGGTAATGTTTACTTCAGTAAACGATCGGGTAATTGTGTTAAATGTTTCGATGTTTAAATACCTGTGTGAATAATACAATAGAATTGGCACTTTTATAAAATATATAATAAGGCTTTAAATAATAATATGTACCTATAGTCTGTGTGTAAATGACAAAGTTTTCGTTTGTACCAGTTCTAACGCGTGTATTAATTACATATTTAATATAAGGCTTTCTTGCCATATTTAGTATGCTGTATTGAGACTGAAAATCATTCAAAAACATTTTATTTGAACTTTGGCACTAGAATAACCCATCAGCTTTTGGGGGTAAAATATTTGGGTATATGTCAAATTATGATTATAGTAAGTCCATCATCCACATCGTAAAATACTAAATAATTTAATTGAAAATCCAACTAAGAGCTTAGCTGTTATGTAATACAGGTCTGACTTCCTGATAATACACACAGTAAGACCAGCATTAATGTATGTGTCACTAAACGAATAAAAAAAAATCATGTAATATACCAGTACCTTCTTTTTTTGTTGGTGCCCAGTGGAAATTCTTCATAAACTTCCTTCGCCCCCGTGAAGGGCGAAGGGGTATGCCGCGGACTACTACCGGCTAAAACCACTGGAGCGTTTATCTTCGGCACCTTTGGGAGGCTCCAGGTCCTTGTATGATCACACTAGAGCCGCCCACTGGTGCCGCGCCTATAGGCACATCTCGGAGAGGGTGACTGTAAAGCGGTCACCCCCCGGAATATACCAGTACCTATACAATAAAGTATTTAAGGCTTCCGTTTATTAATGTTACTACTTACTAACATCTGAATTATGTGTGATAAAGTGATAATATTGTGAAGGAGATTAAAATGATTGTTTGGTTGATTTATGTAGTCATATCATAGAAAGTTAAGGCGTCTACTTTAAACAAATTATGATGCTCTTATGTTCGCTCATTATAAATTGAGTACGTCCTAAAATATATGTATTATAATAAAGAAAATGTACCGACTACGGTATTCAGTCGATTGCGAATATTTTGAATTTGTTTTTCCTTATGGTTTAGTTTGTAGCACTTTTCTGTAATACAGCTTATCGCTTAATTTGCCTTATGCACCGGCAGGGACCGTAACGTAGTAACGTTATTCTATAACGTTACTAATAACGGTATTATATATTTATACTCATAGGTATATATATATATATATATATATAATACCGTTAACATTACCCTGTACAACTGTACGTCACCTATGAAATGCCCGGATGATTTGTTTCGGTGATATGCTATTAAACATTGGTAACGGTAGCCGTCCCTGTGTACCGGTAATATTCGACTGATTATGGTATTCGGCACATCACTACTAACGATAATAAAGGGAATATTGGTCGTGATGTTCATGTGTACTGTGCTTTCTTTGTTCGCTATTTAAATAATACTTTGTATAACAATAACAGTGATTAAAACAGTAGCTGACAATATTTTTAGACTGGTTGCTACGGATCGGAATACATTTCGGGTTATTTATCGTATTAATATTATACATATTTTTTTTACAAGGGTTTTAGAAAAAGACCTAAGTTATTGTTTTGATACGTTTTATACTTTCTAGTGATATTATTACATTATGTAGTTGTACAATGCACAACACATGACATCACGATTTGGTATATGGATGGGCACCATGATGGAAAAGCGAGGTGTGAACATATGGATATTTTTATATCTAGAGATAAGTTATATCGCTGTAAAATATACGAAGTTAATATATCAATATATACATGTGTTTCAATTTTCCACGTGTAGTTAGCCTCTGAGGTATATCGCCATAATCACCACGCTTGGCAGGCGGATTAGTGATCGCAGTACGATGTTATTAGCATACGGAAGGCTGCTGCTGCCCACCCTCTTAGTAGTTTGCCTGCGCATAATAAAATCAAGTAACAAAACAATTGCATAAAACCGGACGGACGCTCGCCGCACACATGCATGTACACAAAAGAAAGGTGGGTCGCGGGGTGGCGGAATCATGCGCGTCGTCAATCTTAATATTTCCATTAACAGAATAACAGGTATGCCACTTCGATCGGATCTGCTATCACCGCTAGACTGGGTGCATTTTATTAGTTTATGCTATTAAACCCAAACTGTGCTGCTCACGGCTATTTTAATAGTAAGTAGTTGCACTAACATTCATATAATATTTAAAAACAATATAAACCCGTAGTCACCTTTTACAACATCCATGGGTGGGACTGGTAGTTCATTAATTGCAGGGTACACGTCTATGTGCAATGTGCGAGTTGTTACTGTGGAAAGACATAGAGAGGACTATAATAGTAGCGTGTTTCCACAACTCTGCCAACAGCCGCAATTGTCTCATTGGTTTCCTTTTAATGTTGAAATAAGTTGTATGGTCGGGAAGGGTTACATAAATAAAAAAATGTAAAATCGTTTATGCAATCGGCGTACATTTGTGATACCTCCTTGCAGAACTACGGCTAAGGCAACACGCTCCACTTTATAAAATATTTCCCAGCTAAAATGGCACAATTCAGCATTTTGGATTGACGGCACGGTTGGTGCAGTGGCTGATACAGTCGGCTGCTGCGCTCCGGGTCGTGGGTTCGATTCCCACACGGAACGAATATTTGTATGATCTGCAGGTAGTTGTTCCGGGTCTGGGTGTATTGTGTGTGGAATTTATGTCTGTAAACGCACCCACGACACAGGAGAAATCCTAGTGTGGGGCAACGTTTAATAAAAAATATAAAAAATTGACATTTTCTACAATAGCTTAGCTGCAGCCAATCTTAAAATTAAGAAGGGCTTGGAGAGCCATTCGGCTAATGATTAGTTCTGTGGCTAAACGTGTTATTATGGTCAAATAAATAAACAATTTAAATAACGATCGTAAATTCAGGTTAGTGTTTACTGTGTTCTCTATTTTCGGGCATGCAATTTAATTTTTACTTTAAGATCTGCATCTCTATTTAAGTGGTACTGTACTGTACGATAGGAGAAACGTTTAAAAAAAAAATAACAACATCAGCTGTCTAGAATTAGTACTGGCAGCGCACGTGCGGCACCACTGTACTACCGGGGTGGTTAATATTCGCTCGCATTGGAATCTGTTTCAATGTATATAAATATAAATGTCACACAACGTACGGTAATGTAAGGTAACCACGCTAAATTAAATAATAATTGCGTTCATAAAAATATGTATATTATCTATTATAGAAATAAGTGGGTATTTATAAAAAATATCTCATTAAGCTTACATTGTACACTTATTAAAATCTAACTAACCTACCTTAGTTTGGAATATAAGCTTTCAAAAGACGCATATTTACAAATATTAAAAATATATACTGTATAATACTAATTTATTATAGTGCAACTACTATGCACCCTTACTTACGTACCTTCTGTTTGGGCCACAACCTCATAGAAATGTACAAACATACTAGTTAATCTAATATTATAACAGATCCTACTTATCACAGCATAACACAGCAAGTAGAAGAGAAATATGTAAGTATACAGGATGTAAGTTACATCGTACCGAAAACTCTTGGAAGAGGTTACATTTAGGTCTATAGTCAAAATTGGAAAGCCGTTTATCTCGAAAATAATAGGTTGCAGTTTTTATCATCTTTGAGCACGCATTGCATCATAAACATCAAAACGCTACGTAATTATTGTACTTAGATATTATATTTTTATGATACTGCGAGCGATGGCCTCATCCATGAACTGTAGCGAAACAATGCCGTTTTAGGTTTTATGTAGGTACATTGCTGTTTTATATAAAAATAAATAGTTTATTGTGTTTTTATTCAAAATAGCGTTAGGATATATGAAAACAATTATTTTAAATTGAAATCAGTTCAATAAACTACAAAACCAATTGAAATTTCGTGAAAAGACCGACGCAAAATTCGAACGGATTCTCAGGGTTCCAGAATCATATACTGAATCCATGGTATCAGTTTTCGTTACGATGTCACTTAGACCCCTTAATTATACTTATACTTGATAATTTCAGCGCCGAACTAAACATCACATTGATTATGATTATCGTTCCAATTGTTTTTTTATTCACACGATCAAAATCATATTCTGAAAATAACTACTTATTTGGTTCTCTCCTTATAACTTAGTTGGCGAAATGGGAGTATTGGGGCACACTTCTACGACCCTTTGAAGACCACAGGCGTTCGTCTGTTGTGTGTGACGTCACACGGGGTGTGCGTTGAGCGAGTCCGGCGGCGACGTGTAGTGGTTGGTGCGCGGCGCCTTCAGCGGACGCTCGTAGTTCTCGCCACGCGACCAGCTGCGTTTGCCTCTGAATAACATAACCAAGGAAGATGTAGGGATAGAGTACTAAGCGGATTTTAAAAGGGTCGGCAAGGAGTGACTAGCTCTAGCACAAGTTTCGCAGACGGTGACCTGGTCTAAGTGACAGAAAAGACGGGGAAGAAGATACCTCCTCTTACCAGCCAGCACAGACGGAAACATCCGCATCGACCGAGACGTCAGGCCTTAAACCGACCAAGGCGAAGCATGCTGCCAAAGTCAGGGGCATAGGTACGAATAAGATGGTACCGAGGGTTGCGATCTGTCCAGTTGGCAGGTGTGATAGCAGTTGACAAGCATCGCATCAGGCTCACTACCTAGAAATCAGGTATTGAACCTGCAAACGGCCAGGAGTAACTGACTGGTGTAATTGAAACCACCGGCAGATGGACATTTCTACTTCTCAATAAAAATGTCCTTCCGATTATCATCATCACTGCTGAAGAAGGGCCTCCCCTAGAAACGGTCAATTACATTGTGTCGTAATTTTTGGGGGAATTTTCGACTCATACTCATCACGCTTGGCAGGTGGGTTGATATCACTGGGGGGCTCTAGTGTGATCTTACGAGGACCTGGAGCCCCTCTTCGGTGCCGAAGATGACCGCTCCAGTGGCCGGTAGGAGCCCGGCATACCCCTTCGCCCTTCCACGGGGCGAAGGAAGTTCATGTAGAATTTCCACTGGACACTAATTTTATTTATTTTTTTCTTTTAAGCGCGTTGCCCCACACTAGGATTGCTCCTGTGTTGTGGGTGCGTTTACAGACATGAATTACGCATACAATACACACCCAGACCCGGAACAACTATCTGCAGATCATACAAATATTTGTTCCGTGTGGGAATCGAACCCACGACCAGGAGCGCAGCAGCCGACTGTATCAGCCACTGTACCAACAAAAAAAGGTGGGTTGGTATGCGCAGAACGGCTGCTGTTCCAAAGAAAGGACGCTACTGCGCACCTTATGACATCCACGGAAGGAGATGATGGTGAGATTCTTAATCCGATCTCGAGCAGGAAAACTGCTCATAGCCGAAATGTAGGACGCCACCTACCTGACATACTAAAGAAGGTAGGGCTGACTGGAAGACGGAGAGCGGGCTGTTATGGTACAATATTAACTAACGAGCAGCATCGAGCCTTTGACAGTTGACTGAGTTTGTCCAAGTTCAACTAAGATCCTTACCCGATGAGCATCTTGATGTATCTGTGGTGCTTAGGCGTGGGTGGCGCATCATCTGCACCTATCTCCAGCGATAGGTATTGGTCGGCACATGCGCTATTGAGTAACTCGTCCAGACGCTGGTGCAACTGTGCGAAGGTAGGTCTTTCGCGAGGATGTGTACGCCAGCAGGAAAGCATTAGGTCGTAGCTGAGAAGGGTAATTGAAATTTGGTTGTCAATAAAATGAAGAATCACTAGAAGTATGGTAGCGGAAAAAATAAATAAGTTAGATTTCAGTCGTTTCCCATTATATCTAAGGCGTTCAACCATCCCGGCCGAGGGATGTCGAGTTCCCTGTTACTTTTTCCCTGGAAGGTGTACTTTGTAGTTTTATTTAGGAAATACGATGTTTTTGTCAAAATAATCAATTTATGCTTGTTTAGTATTTCATCATCATATCGACCAAAAGACTTCCATTACTCACTGCTGAACTAAAGCCTCTCCTATAGATTTCCACAACGGCCGGCTTCATGCCGCCCACATCCACTGACTGCCAGATGCCTTCACCGGGTCGTCTGTCCATCTCGTTGGAGGCCACGGCACCTAAGTTGTGTTTTACAGTGCGCAGTCTCCACTCGAGAACCTTTTTGGGCGTTAAGACTTCACACCGGATTTATCAAACCAGGTTGGTTATTATTTGGTGGTTTCCGTAAAATCATCATATGAACATGAAGGAGGACGTTCTTTGGTACATACGTATTAATAACACGGTATTCTGCTACATATAGAACTGAAAATTTTCATTCTCAAGCGTCAAAATTTACATTGAAATGAGACTGAATTGAGATCAGACTGAAGAGCAGAATACCTCATTGAATTGGACCTCGCAGACTGTCGCAGTCTATGCACAAAGTACTCACAGTAGCGGGCTGCAGTTGTTGGGCTTGGGCATGCGGTACCCGGAGCGCAGCAGGCGCGGCAGGCGCGCGGCCGGCACGGACGCATACGGCGCGCCGCCGACGGTCGCGACCTCCCACACCACCACGCCAAACGACCATCTGCAAAAACACACTACATTTTAGCTTAAAGGCACCTTTCATATGTTGCCTAGGAGAAATAGGGTGGACGGGAGTCGTTGTCAGGATTGTCCCGACATTTCTTAAGATGTCCAGAATCCCGACAAAATATAGAATGTCCAGACAAACAGCTTCTCGTAGATTTTTAACAAAACATAAATTTAAAATACCGCGCGCTTTCGTCGTCATTTCACTCCGACTGAACGGAACGCGTGTTTTTGTTAATCACTCTATTGTTATTTAAAACTTATTGAAAATTATTTACAAAAGCAATCCAAACTTGAACAGCTTTGAATGATTACGAATTATAAATTATACAGATATAACAATTACGCAAAATAAATATAGAAATTAAGTTTGTGAATATATTTAAAGGAGTTTATAGTTTCGTTTTGTGTTTTGAACTTATCATAGAGTAAGCCTGACAATGTCTAAATATAAACATAAATGTAAAGGGAAGCGTGCCCGAGCTGTAAAAAAATATGCTTAGTACTTATATTATTTCTTAGCTGTTTATTTTCGCTTTTAATTTACTTTAGAATTTTTTAAAGCTAGGTCATTATAACTAGTGCCGTCACTGAGATCCGGTAAGCATTTCCCTGATCATCATCAGACCTTCAGAATTATGAATAATATCGTAACACTTGCTAAATAAGATAACTGATGAAACTCGTAATTTTAACTATTTTATTATAAAAAATGTATTCGTGAATAATGTGAGAGACCCTCTCAGAGAGCGAATAAAAAATGGGCAAAATAGAAAAACAACACTGCGACATATATGTGTTTTTGCCTAATCTTTAGATTATTTTGTTGTAGTGCGGTTATTTATCGGTAGTTGGCGGTAAAGTAACAAATACTAGTACAGAGACCAAATCATCAAGGTCATTGGGAAATGTAACGCCCTTAAGTGTATTTGTTGTAATTGTCCCAAAAACAAAGTAAAGACGGCACAGAGTCATAGCAGTTTATTCATAAGAAGAAAGTTCCGAAGAAAATCCCAGATATTGTTGTTTTCCCATCTGGCAACCCTACCTGCGTGGCACCACACTTCGCTCGTCACCTCGATAGTTTAAACAGTACTGCTTGGCGGCAGAATATCGGACTCTTGCAATAAGAGACCTACCACATACCTAATCCAGAATTCATCATTATTATATTTATAGGCATCCGTGTGGTGTCCGGATTAAGAATATAGCACCACTCCATCTCCTCCCGTTGGATGTCGTAAAAGGCGATTAACGGCCGAATACTCAAACGCCATTTAACGTTAAGCTATAAGTTATAAGCTATAAGCGTTAAGTATGCTTTAACTATTCGAGAAACCTGTTTTTGGTACAAAACCGGGCGGCTCGAATTGTTTAAGCGGGGACTTAACGTTAAATGGCGTTTGAGTATTCGGCCGTAAGGGACTCTAAGCCTGAGGGACGGGCAGCAGCGTCCCTTCTGCGAAGCAGTACCCATACTGCGCTCACCAACCCATCTGCCAAACCTGGTGAGTATTGGCAAATACCCCCTAAAATGACAACACAGTTGTGGAAATCTTTGGGGGAGGCCCTGTGTTCAGCAGCGGACGTATGAATGGCTGATATGATGATGATGATGATATTTGTGGGAGTGCCGGTTACGCCACGCATACCATTTGATTATCTTTAATCGGGTGTATTCGACGTGAGGTGCTAGTCAAAGTGGTTGGGATGACTGGTGAGTTGGAATGGAGTTTTGGACCCGCGTTGGACCGAGCGGCTGCCGATCGAGCCCGCCGAGAACAGCGCGTGTCTTTCAACTTTTACAAAAACAATAGTTATAGCTACACTAGTAATGTCTTAGGGTCATATTATAGATCTTTGCACCAACATATCAGCCAAAGGACGTCCACGACTGAACAAAAACGCCATCCATAGATTTTCTTAATTGTGTCGTCATTTTGGGGGTAATTTGCCAATACTCACTACGCTTGGCAGGCGGGTTGGTGAGCGCAGTATGGCGCAACAGCCCTCTGGTTTAGAGTCACTTAGTGGCCTTTCACGACATCCCCGGGAGCAAATGGAGTGGTGCTATATTCTCTACCATCACCACACGGAATATACCTACCAGAAGTAAATTACTTACACATCACTCTGCGTGGTATATATCCTCCTCGTCAGCGACTCCAAAGCCATCCACTTGACAGGCATCTTGCCATTCCCCTTCTGCTTATACTGGTTCTCCTCATACACATCCCTCGAGAGTCCAAAGTCGGCTATCTTCAGAGTCCTATCCGCTGTTACCAAAATGTTTCTAGCTGCTAAATCTCGGTGTACTACTCTATTTGCAGCTAAAAACTCCATGCCCATGGCTATTTGTCGGCAGAAAGATAACAGGTCTAATGCTGTCAGTTCTTTGTCACAGATTTCTTGGAGGTCGTATAGTTTGTTCACGACTAGTTTTGAGTCCTCTATCTGTGCTTTGCATTTGAAAAGGTCGTTTCTGTAGTCTGAGATCTCTAAATTATTATTATAATATTTCGCATTACGCTTGGACAACATCACATCCCACGTGCATCTGGAAATTAGAAATGAAAGGAATGAGAAAAAAATCATTTTTCAGTAGATTTGTTTTTATAAACGAGACGTTTGTTTTTCCATACATGTTTAACTGTTGTCAATTATTAATAAGAATTAATTACTAGGCAACGCCGCGCCGCCATTTGTCAAGCGGATCAAAATTTAGTACCACTTGGTAGGTAATGTGTCAAGTCTTGACTCTGAACACACAGCTGATAACACCGCATCACTGCGCAGACTACCGGTACTTCACACACGCGGCTCCCTTCCCTAGTTTCAAGTGGTGCGGTGATAGGGAAGGACATTCAGTCTTGCGTAAATCGATATTTACAAGCATAATATTTATTTAATATTTTCCGATGTTTACGCGAAACAGCATCCATTGAATCGTATATATATCGCGTTTATATCATTCATTCTATATAGGTACCTACGTCATGTAGCATCCATACGTGTCGTGAGTAGGTATACAGGATAGAATCATGTAATCAATTGTGTCATCAAAGGGGTAAAAGGTTTTTGTTTCGAATCGCTAAAGTTCCTACCCTGCTAAGAGTCATATAAGAGACACGAACCTCAGATAACTGAGTAAGTCTCCCCGGCTGCAGTACTCCGCGATGATGAGTGGCCTCTTGCCACTGCAGCACCCCACAAGGCTCACAAGGTGTGCGTGCACGCCTACGCTCTTCATCAGCTCCATTTCTGAACGAAAAGACCTGATTTCTTCGAGCGATGGGAAGTCTGTAAGAGAAGAGTTTTAAGGTAAAAAATATTTCCAAATGATGAATGCTTCTTGTTTTTATTATTAATGCAAGGAAGTTCGCTATTTTCTCTTTTTTATTTAAGTATTCCAGCACCAATAATATTCCCGCATATTCCTATTTTATAGGATAAGGATTTGCCTGTTTTCTATGTTAAATGTGTGTGTTGTGTGTTATACACAACGGATAAAGTAAAAAATTTGAAATTTAAAGTTTTTTGATCAGATTTATTATTCATTTCAGCCTTCAGTATTAATTTTTTTTTAAGGACGACTAGATATTTGCGATATAGATTGTTACGTAATTTTTGCGATAATATTCGTTTCATAAACCGGCTGTAAAGTAAAAAATTATTGATATTCTACCATGGAATATCAATATATTTGAACTGGAAACTCATGCCTATGATATTCGTCTAACTTCTGGAAGATCTTTGCTTTTGGACGTTTCTGCCATTTTATTTTGGTGTCAGATGGAAGATCGTGAAGGAACTCGCTAGCATTAAAAAGCAGTAAGGTTGGTATTATTAAATTACATTTTCGAAGTTTGAATGGTTTTCCTGATTTGTTATATTAACTTATATCTATCACTTATTAAATTGTTAAAATGTAACAGTTGGAATTAGCTATGCAGTATATTTCATTATTACATTTTCTGTACGCATCTCAAACGTCATATTGTATGTACGTTGTAAAATATTCATTCAAATACGCCTAGTAAAACCTTACACACTAGGATTGCTTGTGTCATGGGTGCGTTTACAGACATGAATTCCACACACAATACACCCAGACACGGAACAACTACCTGCAGATCATACAAATATTTGTTCCGTGTGGGAATCCAACCCACGACCCGGAGCGCAGCAGCCGACCGTATCAGCCACTGCACCAACCGTACAGCCAATTCTATTATCAACATTTAGGGGCCTTACCTTTTAGCATCTTAACAGCGACGAGAGTTGAGTGTGGAGCGAGCGTGGCCCTGCGCACGACGCCGAAGGCTCCTTCTCCAATAACTTCGTGCAGCACTAGTTTGTCTGGTCGCACTTCCCACCGGTCTACTGACTCGCTCCATATTTCTAGCACCTCTGTCTCGCCATCTTTTGAAGGTTTTTCCCCCTTTTGTAGTACACAAGGAGTGAGAATCTGGTTGTGAGCTTGTTAATAGGTTGGTATGCGACTGGTTCTTTTTAGCATGGGATCAGAGAATATACTGGCTTAATTACAAATCCTATAAGATGAATATGGTCAGTCTTTTATGATAAAATTCAAGTGCAGGAGTATTTATCACATAAGAGGTTTAGGACCAAACCTCTTTTCGAGCGGGAAAATACGACGAAAAAGAACAACCTCTCAGATACATTTCGGAGCTGCGTTTGTTCTTTCTGCGGTCAAATATTAGAATTCTGCAAGGTCTTTTCCATACTTAAAGAGGAATAGAATGATTGTTACCGGACTGTAAGGCGGCAGCGCACCTTGGCGCCGGCGCCTGCGGTAGCGGCACAGCAGCGCCAGTGCGGCGGCGGCCGCGCATCCCGCGCCGACGGCCGCACCGGCCGTGCCGCCAACGTATCCCCCTGACCACATGCAACACTATACCACGTTATTCTCATTCTACAGGAGATCAGGGTGAGTGTGATGGTGAGTGGACTCCATTGTAGTGAAAGGAATAATTCAGGAAAAATACCTACATATACAAAAATACAAATAGAAAAATAGTCGGATTTTCGTGACGATACAATGATCGCGCAGTTCCCAATTTACGCTCATCAAATGCGCCAAGGCCGTGTGTCATCGGTTAAGATGGGGTGGTGCTAAAGTATAGCACCTCCCCATCTCAACCGGTGGTATCACAAAAGTCGACTATGGGATTAGCTGGTGGATGGGCAGCAGCGTCCTTCGAGCACATTTTAACCCAGCCAAGCGTGGCTATTATGGCAAAACCTCCCAGTGAGGACACAACATAAACCAGTAACGTTCGTTGTGTCGATCTTTGGGGGAGGCCTTTGTCCAGCAGTGGATGTTTTTCGGCTGAAATGATGGCTATAACAATGGCAAATTAAGCGCCTTGCGCAGACATTAGAAAAGCATCCAACAGATAAGATAAGATAAAGATAAAAATATTTTTATTCATGTAAAACGATTTATAGGTACTGATGAATAGTCAAGACTTTAGTTGCCTCGTTCCAAGGTGTAGATTTCCTATGGAGAAGAACGGGCAAGAAACTCCATGGTTACTCTTTTTAAATCATATTGGTACAATGTTCTCGAAATTATGGTAATGTGAGGACAATGCGGGAGAAAAGAGTCTAAACTTCTTAAAAAGTCTACATGAAACAAGCTTGATTTTAATATTTACCAGAGTTTTTGATTCAATTGTCATGACAGCATTAAGATGACCAAACCCAACAGACGGCACTCGTTCACGAGCATGACGCGTGCATCAGCGTCGCTCAGCTCAACCATATTGTAGGGCAACTAAGCGACCCGACACACAACGTGAGGAGATTAGTGTTGTTTAGCTATCCGAGAAGTCAGATCGGCACGCAGATCAGCGTGTCTATTCTGTAAGAACTCACTTCTGAATCTGCAGTGAAATGTCTAATTTTTTAGTTTTTTTTAAACTTTGACCAACACTAGCATTTCTCCTGTGTCGTGGGTGCGTTTACAGACATGAATTCCACATACAATTTCGTATTGCTTTTACTACTTTTCATTGTGGATTCAGAAGTGAGTTTGCTAGTGAGTTCTTACAGAATAGCGCTGCAGATCAGCGTCCTGAACAAATATTTGTAGTTTTATATATACGTATGTAATTGTGTTTTCTTTGCATCGGCTGAGTACTATCCTTAGAATGATGACGGCAGAGAACACTTACCAGGGAAGTTAGCTCGTCTGGATGTGTGGGCAGTTAGTCGCCCACGTACTGCGTACACAGACACGTTGTACATGCCTTCTCCTACCACATCCTTGAATACTGCCTCTGTTGCGTTCTGTAGATATAATTATACTCATATTCATTCATCATTGAGGCACACATCATCATCATATCAGGCAAAGGACGTCCACTGCTGAAGAAAGGCCTCCTCCATAGATTTCCACAACAAGCGCTCACATGCTGTCTGCATTCAATGGCTCTCAGCGACCTTCACCAGGTTGTTTGTCTACCTCGTTGGATGTTACGACATCATAGTACGCCGTTGTTCTCCGTTGGAGAACCATTTTGCCCTAACGGCCATCAGTTCTACGAGCAATTTGCCGCCCATTGCCACTCATTACATATCATTCTGATTTGAGGAATTTATGTCTTTAGAACTATCACTAAATCACGGAAAATGGGTAATTTATTTGGCACCACAAGAAGCTCACTTTGATCATTCCTATGGGAGGCCTTTGTTCAGCAGTGGACGTCCTCTGGCTGATATGATGATGACGATGATGATGGTTATAATCCTGATGACAAGGTCAAGGGCAAGCTTTGTTTTACAATTTACACTTACCCCGGGCAATACCACGGTCTGTATGGTGTCTGTACGCAGAGTAACATTATATTGGTCGGGAAGCCGATGCGGCAATGACCAACTTACGAGCAACTCCCAAGTATCGGATGTATTTTGGTTTGCTATGATGGTTACGTTCTCAGGTATTTCTGGTTCGGTTAACACTGTTGAATAAGGATTAAGGTGAATATTTATTTAGCAAGTTGGCTTCCAGAAATACTTTGGATAGTCAAAAAATCTAGATGAAGCCAGCATTTCCTACTGACTGCCTCTGAAAATAACATTCCAATACTGAAACGACCTTATATTTAAGAACCTCTAATCTATTTGAGATGTCCGCTTTCGGTAGTATGTTGGACTACTCAGATAATTGTGAGGGTCTTAAATATCGATTAGCGTTTCAGTATTATATCATCCAAAGTATGTCCACTGCTGAACAAAGGCCTGCCTCATAGATTTCTACAATTGTGGCATCATTTTGGGGGGAATTCGCGGGTTAATGAGCGCAGTATGACTACTGTTTCACAGAAGGTAGGCTGCTGCCCATCCCTCTGGTTTAGAGTCCCTTAGTTGTCTACTACATCCATGGAATAAGATGTAGTGGTGCTATATTCTTAATCCGGACACCACATTGAGTTTCAGCATTCGGCCGTAATTCCGGATCAGTCATCGAGAAGGTCATCTTTATTATAAGGAGTTCATCGCTCCGACGAACAGCGTTACATTCATCAGATTTTTTATGTAAGCCACATGAATACATAGCCAAGCGAATCCTATCATTTATATATTTTTACAAAATTGTTTTACTGAGATTTGAGCAAACATAATTTTTATGGAGAAATATGAAAGCTAATCCTAATATACTACTACTAAGGCAGGTCAATGGCAGACCCAGTAGGGTTGGTGTTATGAACAGGAGTGGATTTAATTTAAATACCACATTTTGCGGCAACTGTACAGTAAGCAACGAAAGTCGCTGAACACAATAAATTGCTAGATAGGTAATATCATAATTGTGTTCATTTGTATATAACAAAGCAAAGCGGCGGGCTGATTAGGTATGTCGAAAATGGTTTGCGACAGGCGTAAATCCGCATAGATACGCCGCAACCAAACGTCATTTTGGTATTACGTAGTTTTTTCGATAGGCATTTAACAGGCGAAGATCTCTGACGCGTATGTCGTAAAATTGCGTCCTCGCCTTTCAGTTTCAGGTAATTCGCCACCGGTGGATCCTTGGCTGCGCGATAGCTGTTGTCGCTGTTTTTAGCTAATCAGGGTGCCGGTGCTGTACCTCTCGACACCCTAAGCCGCTCACATTAGTGTTTCTCCCTGTCGCCTGTAGTGGTGGCTTTTTAAGGAACCCATCTTGTGCGTGGCGAGTCACCGTTCGCCTCAAAATTTGACTCTAAGGTTAAAAGATAAACGTATTAGTTTTCAAGTTTTTATTCCACGTAATACCTGATCGTTATAGCGTCTATCTCATATTACACTACCGGGAACAATTATTCGTGATTGTATTTCTATAGTGCAGCCATATAGAGTTATAACTATATGTATGTATGTATGTATAAATAAATGTAACGGGACGCTAACCGTGAGGTTAGCGTCCCGTTACATTTAAGATTGAGATTCTCTAATGGGGTTCTGCATGTTGAACCCTATGTCTCGACGAAAGCCTATTAAAAGAAGAGAGAGCCTATCAGAAGAAAGAGGAACCAGTCTTCTTTGCAGAGGATATTCAACCGCAAAGAGAGACATATAAATGTAAAAATATTAGTAACAATATGAAACATAAAATCTTCGCACAGAAATAACCGCTTTTCAGATTTTTGATACCTCTACCCTCGATATTATAGTAGTTATACCACGGTACAACCACAACAACTTGGTCGAATTATGATTAACTCTATTTTATAAAGAAAACATATAGTGAAAGAAAATCTGTGGGTTTCTTGGACTGAGATATAATAGTCCACTAGCCCTAGCTAATTGATATAGGTGGACGTTTAAATAGTAAAGGTTACAAAGATTTTTTTATACGACGTTATATTGCCACAGACCAACTTTCCGAAGAGAGGCATTTTCACTTGGTCCATGACAATTGCTATAATCTTAAACCTTGTTTTTGCAGAGCCTAGTTTTATGACGATGAGGAGAAAATTCTTTCCCACAGAAGAAAATAAACCAACTTTTGTGGCGAGAAATCTCGAGAAACTACCTCCGGTTACATTCGACCATGTTGATGTGACGTCGTTACTTAAAAAGATCGTCATGATGCAGTCAACACAACCAAGCAATATCATTACTAAGTTAGACAAATACATACACACTAAGGCTAAGAGGCGTTTATTATCATATGCTGAAATGGCTAGTAATGGCACTGCATGGAAGGTACCCGATGGGGATGATCAATGGATTTTGGTTCAGAAGTCACGATTAAGAAATAGGTTAACTACAAAGAAAGGAAATGCAGTAGTCGAGTTACAGGACAAAGTGAAATTTAAAGAGGCAGATACTAAAGTACCGTTGTTTATTTCTAACGTCCATACTGATGTATGTGAAGAGGATTAGCACGCAACCGCTCATTGTGGAAATCTATGAGGGAGGCCTTTGTTCAGTAGTGGACGTTGTATGGCCGATATGATGATGATGAAGTCGAGGGCAAAGGCTAGTGTGTCCATAAGTTCTTACAGGATAAACAGTCCTCGTCGCAAGGAGTGTGGTACTGCAACTTGGTGGGTCCGTACAAGCCCGTTACTAGCATCTGGCAGTCGTCGTTTACTGATAAGTTGTAGAACACTATTTGAGGCGCGATTTCGTTGTTGTTTGGCTGAAATAATAAACTGATGTTAGTATATCTCTTCTTTATGTGAATGGCTAATGGTAGCGCCGGCTCTTCCATATAGGTGAATTATGGCGCTCGAGAGAGTGGAGAGAGATGAGACGTGGGATTATTATTTCACACTACGCGCATAAATTAAAGGATCTTTATTTGATGTTTAAAAGGCTGTACTCGGCGAAAGTTTACCGTACTGATAGCAATGCAATAGAAGAGGCGTTAAAGCTCAAATAACGAGGCCTATATCGTAAAAAATACGCGTTCAGGTTTCCTTGAGTAATATGAAATAAGAAAATAAAATAAAATACGTCTGTAATAAAGTCCACAGATTGTATTTCTTTTTTCTAGTAATTACAACAAATTTATTTTAAACTTTACAGAACCGCACTATACCGTTCTATTTGATCATTTCGTTCGCGAGTAAAAAACTATCAAAGTCGTATATGTAATTTTCACTACGGAAACTAATAAGCCAGCAAAAAAATCATCGTAGCTGAAGCTTAAATTAAAGAAAAATAATCAATTTATAGAAATGTTAATGAACCGTAAAAGAAATTCGATGTCTGTGGACCTTAATCAAGATAGGTATATATTTCTGTGACCTTAACTATTTTAATGTAAATATAAATAAAGCCTACAGATACATGCCTATCTTTTACTGTAAAAAAAAACCGAAAGCTGTGGACGACAACAACAACATTTTTTTTGCTGGTTCTAAAAACTTCACTATGACCAGACTAGAGACTTTAAGCTTCAAAACTATTTTTATTGCATTACTCTGAAACTATTCATCGCTGACGTAAGACTTTTTTCAAATGACCACCTCTTTTTATCCTTTATTATAGGCGTAGTGTTTTTGTTGCAAACATTTTGTCCCAAAGGATTGATAGAAAGAAGAATTGATATCATTCGCGTAAGGTATATGCTCGAGCCGGTGGCGCCGTGCGCCGGATCACGGGAGTGATGTGTGGAGGTGCATAGAGTGGTGGCAGATCTATGTAGGTATGGATTTCCTTTTTTTATTTTGTCCCCAGTGGAAATTCATCATGAAATCCTCCACCCCGGGTCATGCCGGACTTCCACCGGCTAAACAACTGGAGCGGTCATCTCCGGCACTGAAGGGGGGCTCCAGGTCCTCGTAAGATCACACTAGAGCCCCCCGAATGCGCGCCGTCAAGCCAGCTACCTCAGCCTGTCGAATGTCCCTGTAGGCACGCTTTTGCCACTCTGGCGGAGGGACCGTGTCTGAGTCTATACCCACGCATCCGTCCCCGCCAGGATGTGGAAAAGCGGAAAGCGCGCTAGGAGAGTTGCCACCACGTAGGATACTGCGCTGTATTTCGTCTATATAGGTGGTAAGAGAGATTTGTGCTAAGGGCTCTAGAGTACAAAAAGAATAAGTTCGAAAAAGATTTATGACAGTCCTATGTTTTTCAAAATTAGTGTAAAAGTTGTCATGCACGTGAATAGAAGTGGTAGAAAAGTTCCAATTTTTATTTTGTATAAAACTAGAACATATTTTTGAATACACACCCAAATTGTCGTGCTTTCCATACCGGTCTTTTCGCAAGAGTTCATCACGTCGAAGCATACATCAGCATCTAAAACAATGTATGAACTTCCATTGTATTGATTTTTTCAATAGCCTTTCAATGATGTATGAAGATGTCAAAAATATTATAATAATTAGGTTTAGAAAAGTTAATACTCTCCACGGTTTTAAACTGAACTACACTTCACTTCTACACTGAGCAATAAAGTCGGCCCACTCTTCACATTTGAGTTTAAAGTTAGACAGTAATGAATATTAAGATTTAAGAAAAATAAATTTATACCAACGTAAAAATAATACTAAGGTTTAATTAAAAACACCTTAGTATACAATCTCAGTCATATTTTTTAAGTAATGTCATATAACCAAACACCAATGAATGAATTACATTTGCTGATTTACAACAATTTGACAAAACAATTAACAGTTCAAGGAAAAAAACGATATCAGGGGTATTGTCACCACTTGCCCTTATTATTTTGGCTCCCATTGTGTTTTTCATTTATCTCATCAAAGTCACCGTAAACTCGTGATGGTTATTTTCCCACTTTCTTCGCCATTGAAGAAGAGTGGGCGAATAACCCTGAAACATCAGCTACTGGATCCCTAGCCCTTTCTATGGAATTAAGGTCAGGGCTCCTCGCTGGCCACTCCGTTGCTGTGATACCGACTTTCTCATATAATCTCCCAGTATGACTGCGACATGGGGACGGTCATTGTCATGCATCAACAAGAAATTTTCACCAACAAAATCTGTGTAGAGCGTTACACACTGCCGTAGCACATCTTGAATGTCGCGGTGTGCAGTTAGTGATGCAAGTTGTGGGCCTGACACAATATCATTCTTGCCCTCCACAACAATACCTCTCCAGAAATTCCATGATCCCCTGTCATATGCAACTCTTTCTTATATACACGCTTGAGCATCGTCTGTAAACCCTCCGGCGTCCATACTGCTACGCAGATTAATTTTGCATTCCTCTGTAAAGAGAATGTTCTACTTTTGTTCAAACGTGAGCTTGCGCAAAACTGAGTCATGCTTGTTGATGTGCTGCTGTTAATTTTAGCCCATTTGCGGGTCTTTGTGGAGTGAGCCCACCTTCCTTAAGCCTTCACCTTATCGTCGACTCACTGGCAGCCTCTAACATCGTTTAGTCGTAATGTACCTGCACATCGGAGAAGTGACAATTTTGTAAGGAAGATGTGATGATAAAGCGATCATTCCGTGTGGTTGTTACTTTTTATTTCCCGAACCCGTTCGCCTTATAAAGGCTCCAATCTCCTGGTGACATTGGTAAACACGTCTCACTGCTGACGTTTCTGGCTCAAATGAAGACGACTCTACACACGTACACGTTGGCCGAACCCTGTTTTAAGAAGCGCAACTACTCGAGCGGCTTCAATCGGTATAGTATCCATTCAACCCCTTTTCTAAAAACGTTAGTACACATCAAATAAAATCACTTATTGTTGTAAGATAACAGTATTACACCAGCGACAACTTATAAAGAAACGGGATTGATGTGCACTTTAATAAATAAAATCGGGTGTCAACATATATGCTTCAGTCAACAAATTTTAACACATTCAAGGTGAAGGGTAGGTGATGCATGAAGAGGCATTAAACATAGTATAATTACGCCCTTAATTTATTAAATATTTCATATCTTAAAACATAGTGGTTGGCCGATTTTATTGCTCGCAAGTGGATAATTAGTGAACTCTCAAAAACCCGAGGTTAAAAGCATCAAACTGTGAAAATAAAGATTTCCCTAAGGTCCCATACGAAGCAACGGTAGGCAGTATATAATCTATAGTAACAGTAGCTACTGCCGTCAATGACTTTTAGTGCTTATCTAATTGCGAGGACACACGAACATACCACCACTAGTATTCCAAGTAAATAGTCCGTTGACAATCAACGGATTATCGACACTGGCGTTGAATTGCTGTCGTATGTCGTATGGTCTATATTCTGGTTGCATTGATTCGTTATAGAGAGGCGCCTTATCACCTCCTCGCCATAGTTGAGGTGATCCCTTGTTAAGTTCCGTGCTCCATATAGTGTAGTTTCTCGGTGGTGTTGTGCTAACTATACCGTATTCAGTCATAGGTTCTACCAGGCTGTAGTTAATCTGTAACAATAGTATATGTTAAAATTTGTAAACTGTGTAGCTTCTGAAAAAGTCGGGATAAATGCATTATGTAGTGACTTCCATGGAAAGGTTATCGCTTCTCTTCGAGATTACAATAAGTTCACAATTACAATACAAACAATAGGTACAATAGATTCACAGCATTATGTCTTATGGTATTCTGTTGTGGGGATCATCAGCCGATGGTCGTGTGTAGAGGACCACATCAAACAGAATGTGGGGGTGGTCTGACAGTGGAACCAACAGGAATCCCCTATCCTCCAGCCCGATACCATACGGGCCATAGAAGGCCCGCGTGGTGTACGCCTTTGTAAGGTCTACGACTGATTCACCCGCCATCGAACACATGTGCTACCGGACCCCCGATACCGCAATCGGAGGTCAAGCGACGCCACCCACTCTTCTAAAGTCCCCTACGGCCCGCCCCAGTGGTTGCCCCAAGCTCTGGAGTGAGCATAGAAGTTGCCCAGGACAAGCACTATATGGGGCGAGCTTTTAAGAATGCTGCACGCCACCCCGTCCAGGTAACCCTCGAAGTCGGCACGTTGGGGAAGACGTGGCAGCCCACAACTGTCAGAGGTGTCTAGACCACATACTCTACAGTGTCAAAGCCCTCCCTGTCAGGAAATGTGCTCACCCTGCCGGGTGGCCCACCCAGACAAGATGTTCCTGGACGTCGAAGAGCTCCGCCACACTCGCAAAAAAGGCAACTAGCCTTCCACAAACCTTCACTTTTACGAAGAGTTATTATTTCCCGAAGCCCAGGATACACCGTCCCTACCACAGCTCTTCCCTCCAGACGTATGCAAAGGACCAGCAGCCGCCGAGCGCACGATGAGGTTTTTGACTTCACCCAAGTGGTACATATCTACCTGCCTAGCTGGATTCTTCTGAAATTCCAAGTTCCAAGCCCTATCAAAAATGGCCGAACACTGTGATTACAACCAAACTCTTTGCTGCCTGTAAACATCTCCAATCGCTCGCGCATTGTATGCGACTGTTTGAAGTCTTGGAAAGTTCGTTATGAAGTCTGAATGCACTTACATAGTCCATATCAGTATCGCTGTCATTGGTCAGTAGTGGCACGAGTAGGACGAGCTGCCAATTCTCTGAACGCTCTATCTGGAATCTGATGCTCTCTCTGCTCTGACATCGTATCTTCAACAGCGGTGACAGTTTCGGCATGCTAGGGTCAGGAACTGGGGAAATAGTTTTTTTTTCTTAACGTATTACTGTTCTATCCATGAATGCAATATGTGGTTTGCTCAATAACTACTATTTTATCAGTCAAAATTAAAGGCATTGTAAAAAAAAATATAGTCCACATATTTAAAAAAATTACGGATATCTAATTGATTGTAGGATACTGACCCCAAAAGTTTTCGTGGCAGGTCTTCTCTCTCTGCAAAATATAAAAGTGATTTTACTTTATTACATGAAATAAATATATGTACTAAGTACTTTATTTGCGAAGTACAAAGATTAAGGTTTATCTATACAAGATCAGTCATTCTTAAACTTTTACGAATTGAATACATTATTTTATTACCATTCGGTGACTGATCACAATACGGTGCGAAAAATTCGCACGGGTCAATTATTCTATATCAGTCTTTATATAATTTAAATTATGAATAAAGTGTCAATCTGTTTATAAAGTTTTCATTATATTCTGGAAAAATCAACAAGCCTTAAAGAAATGTTTTGCGAGTCAAGCAAAAACTTCCGGACATGAATGTTTACGTGTGTATCGCTAAACGGGATCCTATTTTAGAACGGTTAAGGTCTATTATTATAGATCACCTCATCAAAGTGGAAGTACCCCTTTGTTTGGGACGTAAACCGACACGTTCCAATATGCGCAATTGAATCATTGCCGCGATGCACAGTTTGTCAACAAACACCGAAATACCGCTGACGAACCTTGGGGCATTAAAGGAGAATCTAATTATAACTAATTAGACTAGGAATGTCTCCGTCATTTACGTAGCACTACACTAATTAAAAGTGCAGTTTAAACATTTTTTGCGAAAGGAAAACAATATTAGGTTGGCCCAGGAGCAAAACGTCCACTTCTCAAAATGTCTATCGTTCTCACGATGTCTCTTTTGCGTTCCTAAACATTCCTTTCGCATATTGTCCCTTTAGAAAAATGTCCATTTTGCAACATGTCCCATTCGCAAAATGTCTCTTTCCCATTATGTCATCTATCCATAATGTGCCCTTTACATACTTTTAATTAGCTTAATATACTTATTGAATACATCATTTCGTTTTAATACCATCTACCGATGACTTTACATTTTCTTTTGCGTTTGTTGTCTCTTTTGCGTTCCTAAACATTCCTTTCGCATATCGTCCCTTTAGAAAAATGTCCATTTTGCAACATGTCCCATTCGCAAAATGTCTCTTTCCCATTATGTACTCTATCCATAATGTGCCCTTTACAAAAAAAAAAAAAAATACTTTTAATTTGCTTACTATACTTATTGAATACATCATTTCGTTTTAATACCATCTACCGATGACTTTACATTTTCTTTTGCGTTTGTTGTCTCTTTTGCGTTCCTAAACATTCCTTTCGCATATCGTCCCTTTAGAAAAATGTCCATTTTGCAACATGTCCCATTCGCAAAATGTCTCTTTCCCATTATGTACTCTATCCATAATGTGCCCTTTACAAAAAAAAAAAAAAAATACTTTTAATTTGCTTACTATACTTATTGAATACATCATTTCGTTTTAATACCGTCTACCGATGACTTTACATTTTATTTAGAAAATATGTTTTACGTATTAGCAACAGAACAATACTTGCAAAGCAACAGAACAATATTTGCAAAAGTTGTGTTTACGTTCTAATGTAAAATCCAAAGTTATTTCCACATCATGTACTTACTTGGTGTCAAAATGGAACAGGAGATACGTTGTGATATTAATCAGCAAAGGCAATATACATTTATTACATACTAGATGTTACCCGTGACTACGTCCGCAAGACCTAATTATTGTAAGCAATTTAAACTCATAAGGGAAGTCAAGAACTTATTTTATGTACAGCCATTTTAGCGTGATGGAGCCTGAAAAATGTAAACTTTAAAATTTAAAATTGTAGTGAGATCATAAGAATATTTGAAATTCATTATCAGAATCAGCCAAAGGACGTCCACTGTTGAACAAAAGCCTCTCCCGTAGATTTCCACAATTGTGTCATTATTTTGCCCGCCCTCTGGTTTAGAGTCCCTAGCTGCCTTTTACGACATCCACGAGAATAGATGGGAGTGGTGCTATAGTTTTAACCTGGACAAAATACGGAGACCATACTGACCATGGCTACTATTACTTTACAACTTTAATAGACACTTTGTGTTGTATTTTTTCTTTAACATTTTGCATGTTACGCTATATTATCGATGCTGGCTGAATTGTTTTTAGCCCTAGTTAAAATAATGAAATGTTTAAGAAAACTAAAAATAATTTGAGAGTTCCATTCAGTTATTTTAAATAAATAAGTCCGTGCTTTAGAAACATGTTCAATAAATATAGTAACTTTAATGTATGTAATTGTTCTTTTTCTGACTTTAATTTTGCTTGTATAATTCATCATCATTTCATCACTTCGGCCGAACGAAGTCCACTGCTGGACACAGGCGTCCCCCAAAGATCACCACAACGACCGATATGGGTGTGTTGTGAGTTCATTGAGGGGTCTTGTCATAATCGCCACGCTTGGCAGACGGGTTGGCGGTCGCAGTTGAGCTGTTAATGTACTCGAAGGACCCTGCTGCCCATCCTAGGGAGGAAAGGATTAACCCTTAGTCGACTTTTACGACACCCACGGGATGAAATGGGGTGGTGGCATTCTGAGCCGGCGCTATATACTACTGGCACTAATACTATGTATTGTATTGTCAAATAATACTAACTATGAATTGTATTGTACTTAACGATAGTTGATTAATTACCCGATGCTGGCCCAGTCAAACAAAACAGTGTATTAACTGTTTAATAAGCGGTGTTTAACGACTTGCGCTGGAAAGAATGCAGGTTGATGCATTCTGAACTAGGTATTTCTGATCTGGGAACTAGAAGTCAGTGTCGAATTGTCGGCCAGGACGCGCGCCGCCACATTAAACATACACTTCGCGCTCAATGCTTTCTAAAATTTGCTTCGTTCAAAAATGCTGAAAGACCGGCCCCGCACTCGGATACTCAGTTCTAAAATAACCCATTCAAAGCAAGCTGAAATACGTTGCGCGCTATGTCTAGATTCAGATAGAACTGCGCCGATAATCCGTACGGCCGGCCGTATTCCGGAATTATATATTTTGGCTTTTGAAAAATTTGCTGTCCAAATTCAGCTTACATAGCCACTGCATAAATTTAAAACACACCACTAGTTGCTTTGCCTGTCAAAACTCGTTATGTAACTTGTTTCTCTTTATAAAACAAAACGTTTTCTTCCAAGACTTTTTGGAAAGGGGTCATAGTTTTGTCTACGTCACAACAATTTTACTCGAAGATTAGTTATACTGTAAATAGCTGAGCAACAAATCCACCCTGTTTTAAATCAAATCAAATTTACGTTCTCCATAATATAGAAAAAAAAAATATAACGGGTGTAAGTGACATCATAACGAAAACTGATATCATAGATTTAGTACACGATTCGGGAACCCTTAGTGTTAGAATTTTGCGTCGGTTATTTCATTAATTTTCTGATTTTCTTCCAGTTTATTTTATTGATTTCAGTAAAAAATAATTGAACGCTATTTTGAATAAAAACACAATAGACCATTTATTTTCACATACTGCAATGTAAATAAGAACTAAACCGCTTTTGTTTCAGTATTATTCACGGATAAGTTTATCGCTCGCAGTAGCATGATAATAACATGTTATAGGACAATAATCATGTAGCGCTTCGATCGCGTTGTTTACGATACGTTGCGTGCTCAAAACAATATTTCCGAGATAGACGGCAGTCCTATTTTTATTATAGGGTTCTTCCCAAAGTTTTCGGTAGGTTGTTACTTACAACCTGTATATCGGAAAAAGGTCATACTCATTAGTATAGGACGTCAGTTTACGCAACCCAATCGGTATACCTTCGCACTACAGTTTGGCGCGTCTTGACAGATTCGTGATGTTAACTAAGGTTTATAGGTCTTTTTGATGAGATCCCAGATAGTAGTATTCACTTCCTCTTCCCCCTTAATTCCTGATATTTAACATTAGCACGTTACGCAGTTACAATGAACATTTTAGCTAATATCTAACTAGAATACTAGTATTAACAAATTGACCAGAGCGACACTCGATAGAAGAGAATTGCAAAAACATTTTCGATACATGATGTGTCGTAAAGAATTAATAACTCTTGAAAGATTATACCTTTTTTTAGTACGTGGAGAAATGTTGTGGTGCCGGCTCAGAATACCACCACCCCATCTCCTCCCGTGGGTGTCGTAAAAGTCGACTAAGGGATTAGCCGGAGGATGGGCAGCAGCGTCCTTCGAGTACATTAACAACTTAACTGCGATCGCCAACCCGCCTGCCAAGCGTGGCGATTATGGCAAAACCCTCCAATGAGCCCACAACACACCCATATCGGTCGTTGTGGTGATCATTGGGGGAGGCCTGTGTCCAGCAGTGGACTTCACTCGGCCGAAATGATGAAATGTTCATGGGACTCCATCTATTGCTGGAAGGAGGGTTTCGCTCGCACATTGGCCGCACCCCTGGCAGGTCATTTGTAAGGACGGGCCCCATCCCCGTGCGCCCTGGCGAGCCGCACATCCCTCTCAGAGATTAGTACAGATTTAAATGACGGTAATGTGCAGTCTAGTTTTCTTATGATCATCATTTCGGCCGAATGAAGTCCACTGCTGGTCACAGGCCTCCCCCAAAGATCACCACAACGACCGATATGGATGTGTTGTGGGCTCATTGGGGGGTTTTGCTATAATCGCCACGCTTGGCAGACGGGTTGGCGATCGCAGTTGAGTTGTTAATGTACTCGAAGGACGCTGCTGCCCATCCTCCGGCTAATCCCTTATTCGACTTTTACGACACCCATGGGAGGAGATGGGGTGGTGGCATTCTGAGCCGGCACCACACGGCCAGTTTTCTTATGATACCTCTGTATAATTATATGATGATGATATTTGAATTGTTAGAGCAAACGTTTTGCGAACATTATAATGTATAGTAAACATTGTCAATAGTGGCATATATTAAAACGTACCTATTGAAGATTTTAAATCTCATATGCCTTGCGACTGTATTCCATTATATTATGAAATAAAAAATGTTGGATGTAGAATTTACCACACTATTATTGTTGGCTATATGTCGGACTTAGCTGTCACCGAAAGCACCTCGAACCTTGAGCATCTTTTTGTACCACATAATTAAAATAAATGATAACACAATACAATTTATTATTTATTTTAATGATAATAGATAATTAGGAGATCCGTAGAAAAATTAAAGTTGCTGACATAGCTTTAAATAAATAAATAAATAAATTGTTTTTTATAGCTGTAAGGATTAGTAAGCTAAAGTGGCAATGGCGGCCATATTGCTCGTAGAAATGATGGCCGTAGGGGGCAGAAAGGTTCTTGAGTGGAGACTACGCATCGTCGGATGGCGGCTTCCAACGAGATGAACATATGACCACATACATATGACATATGACCTGGTGAAGGTAGCTGGAATTCATTGGATGCGAGTGACATGTAACCGATCGTTGTGGAAATCTATGGGGGAGGCCATTGTTCGGCAGTGAACATCCTTTCGCTGACAAGATGATGATGAATTTTTAATACCCAGTATGTAAGTAAAATAATAGTAGTACTGGTATTGCTTGTTACGTACTTCTATATCATTAAGAATAATTAAACAAATAATACGTTTATTTACACGTGACAACCCTACCAAAATAGGCAAAGATTTTGTGCGCTCCTTAGAAGAGCCAATGCTGTTATTCGCGCGATGTGATGGTCAGTATTCTCTCACAATCGAACTCGTTGGGGCAATTTGGTCTTTAATAGGTGATCAAAATGAATGCTCAAGTTCAGCACTTCCAGTGTCAATGTCGCCCGAGTGTTACACGATAAACAATACAGTATTATATATTATCTATGTTATACCAATAAGTAGGCACTTAATGAAGTCAATATTTCGGCCTATTGATTATGTGATATCGGTCGTGGATATATTCGCTAAAATGTTTGGGAGCGATTGCCGATAACCGAGGGGTCAGCTGTAGCCTACATTTTAATCCTTGCTATAAACACCTTTTTTGCTTATTAAGCTTTTATTTGTCGGACGAATAGTGAAATTACGGACGCAAGGTGCGTTTATATTTGTCCGATATTTTCCTTTAAATAATCAACTTGTTTGGAAGTCAAGGAATGTGTGATGTGTATTTTTGGGGCTAGGTGAACGTGTTGTCGAAGGGAAATTACGTGCGGGGTTCCGCAGGGGTCAGTTCTCGGCCCCCTCTTATGGAACCTCGTCTACGATGCGATCCTGCGTGTCGTTCTCCCTACTGGCGTCAGCTTAGTCTGCTACACTGTGCTGTGTTAGTAGTGATGTACAACACTCTGGTCTGTGCCAGCGGGAAGTCCTTCGAGGGAACCATCCGGCTTGTGGAGCAAACAGTGGCAATTGTCGCGGCCAAAATCTACGCCCTGAGTCTACGGATAGCGCCTCAAAAAACCGAGGCACTATGGTTCCACAAACTGCCGAGGAACAGAGAACCACCCAGTTCGTGGATACGCGTTGGTGACGCGCTAATCGGGGTGGGCCGGTATTTGAAATACCTGGGGCTCACTCTGGACAGTGGTCGGGGCTTCGAAGAGCACTTCAAGCGCCTCGTCCCCCAAGTTAAGAGGGTAGTGGGCGCACTGCACTGGCTGCTGCCCAATATCGGGAAACCATGTGAGGAAGTTCACCGTCTCTACTTGGGGTCGTGCGGTCCGTCCGTGGCGCCTGTATGGACAGCTCGACTTTCAGATGCCCAGCGTTGCAGAACCAAAATTCACAGACTGCAGCGCAGAGTGGCTATTCGGATCGCTTGGGGATACCGAACAGTCTTCTACGAGGTGGCAACTCTCCTGGCGCGTTTTCCGCCTTTGTTACAACAAGTCTACAATCGTGAAAATGATTAAGATGTTTCTATAATGTACGTTTAGTTAAATACTTGAACTTCAATTCATCATCATTGTAATCTTCTATATATATAAAAAATAAATGTTCCTGCGTTCAAAATCGAAAAACTCCTAAAGATCTTTACCGATCGTTTTGAAATTTTTACAATCGTTATATTCATATACGCGCATGTTTTTTATTAAATCAGGAGACTTATAATTGTTTATTTTTATTCAGAATCAACTTCGTGTTGCAATAACGTGCATTTAGCCACAGCAACGCGTGGCCGGGTAAACGTAGTTGAAATTAAATAAAAAAAAATTAACGATTATCTGAGGCAAAGAAGGGCCGATCTTTACCCACCTTCGTTGGGGTTATTTTAGTTCCAGATCATACTGCAACACAACAAGTTTTATTTTTGTAAAAATGGGTGATATAATAAATCGTCAATATTGGGTGTAGAAAAAAACAATTGAACCGTACGACGTTGCCGACATATTTTTTGGAATATTTTCATTTTTGAGAAATGTTTTATGAATATGTTAAGATTTATTAATCTAAGCACCGTACGACGTTGCTAACTGTACTTGACATTGGCGAAATTGTGGAACATACTCTACAGAAGCCACAATCTAAGAGTAGAAGAATAATATTGGGTGTATCAAAGCCATAATATACACATTTTATTACAACAATGAGTTTACTGTTATATGAAGATGTTGTCTGCAGTGAGAGGGCCTGATAAAGTTATATCAACGAATTGAAGAGTATTCATCAAGAGAACTTTAACAAGAGGAAACAACTTGATACAATCAGATACCTACATGTAGAACAAGAAAATGGAAAATAATCACTTGGCACTGTTTATGAAAGAGAG
This sequence comes from Diloba caeruleocephala, assembly GCA_947459985.1. Classification (NCBI taxonomy): domain Eukaryota; kingdom Metazoa; phylum Arthropoda; class Insecta; order Lepidoptera; family Noctuidae; genus Diloba; species Diloba caeruleocephala. The sequence goes on along the minus strand of OX381621.1, from coordinate 6,187,124 downwards.
AAATTGGACTTCTGGGGTGGAAGGCTTGGTGACCTGAGATACAGGCTTCAGCCTAGTTCAGGCACCAGTCTCCCACAATGAATTTGTATAATACTATAACTTTTTTATTATTGTGGTGAGAAATTGTGGTGAAAAATAATTCAAGAATAATCTTACCACATTTATCAAAAGCTTCAAGTCCATACACACGTCTCTCGTCAAGAAGTCTAAAGCGTCGTCAGAGATGGGCTTCGTCTCTTCGCTGTCCGTCGGTCTTCCACTCACATACACAATCATTGTTATTTGTTTCAGCAAACATAATGTTATGTAGTGCTCAAACAATTTTTTATACATTTTAATCTATTTACAAACATGTGCTTTGTATTTAATGTTTTAAATGTAACTGTTTACAACAATTTGTAAATCATTCAATACATGAATGAATGACGAACTTCCAAAACTAAATCCTAATTCAGTGCAGGAATTTAATATCAATTATTAAATTTAAAATCTCGGTTTCGATATGCGGTTAGTTTCGTCCGGCGCGGTGCGGCAGTATTGAATTCGCGCGTACGGGCCGCCCCTCGACTCGTAACTGGGGCGCCGAGCTATTGAGCTTTACGCGTAAACGTACAGCAGGGTGCTCCCAAAGCTCTCTCACGAGAAAAGAACAGTGCCTCTGAGTCATTTAAATAATTAAATCTTTTTTAAATCCTTCTAGAACTAGCTTATGGTCCTTTGGACCAAATAATAAATTGCCTTGGTGTGAGGGAGCCCTTTATTCAGCAGTGGACGTCATTTGGCTGATATGATAATGATGATGAATACATTTTTGGTTTAGATTTTTGTTTTTCCTAACGTTACACTCCTCCAAGATTTACTTATGAGCACATCTTACACAATCATAAATAGAACCCGGCGCGCGATCTATAAAAATTAAAAGTAAATAAATCGACTTAAATAAAATAAACACAATTATTATATCTATAAGTCTGTTACGTACATTACAATGGTACGCACGGGTACACATAAGCTATACAATTCCAGTATAAGCTGATCTCGCATTGTATAGGCTTTCCGTACGATGGGAGATCAGCGTAAACTGAAGGTGTATAGCTTGATATGTAGCCGAGTGTATCTTAATACTTTATATACTAGTCTATATAGAACCTATTCATAAGTTTAAATATTACCCCAGTGAAAGAAACATAAAAATCGGTAAATTAGATAGCTTCTAAAAAAAATTGCGCCCATAAGAGGAAAACAATGGTTCAAGTGGTATTTGAAGTAGGTTAAAAAAACTGCACTATTAAAAAATAAGCCATGTCAAACTGACTTACGCCCGAATAATGCAATGCCACTTAATAGTTAAATCGCGCTTAATTTTTTTTTTTTTTTTTTTTGTTTTTATAAAACGTTGCCCCACACTAGGATTTCTCCTGTATCGTGGGTGGTGCGTTTACAAACACAAATTCCACACACAATACACCCAGACCCGGAACAACTACCTGCAGATCGTACAAATATTTGTTCCGTGCGGGAATCGAACCCACGACCCGGTGCGCAGCAGCCGACTGTATCAGCCACTGCACCAACCGTGCCGAGACATCAGCTTTCCTACCAAAAACATCGTCTTAAGTGGCGTTCAGTATTCGGCTGCTATTGTGTAACGCAGGTATATAATATGAAAAATAAATCTTGAGTTACGGTATTTTTCCGACTAAGCGCACTTGGCTGTGGGTGAACATTTTCCGGGATGAAACGTACCCTTTGTACTTTTCTAAGTTTGTATGTTACCTTGGCACGTTAGGGTAACAAACTGACAGATAAACTCATGGAGAACTCACATCGCATGTTTTTACTGCACAGAATGCTGCAGCCTATCCACTTGACAGAGGCGGATCCAGGATTTCAATCTGGGGGGGCACTCAGGTCTAATTTTAAGATTTTCAGAGATCATTGTTGCTACTGGGTCTAAGATCAACGGCATCCCTAATCCCTTGGCCATATTCTGGCACTCTTGGGATAAGAAGGGTAATCTAGCCTTCGCTAGTAAGTATCCAGGCGAGATACCTACACAATTTTAGCTAATGGCGCAGTGGCTGATCCAGTCGTCTGCTGCACTCTGGTTCGCAGGTATTAAGGAGAAACACAAGAGTGGAGCAACGTTTTAAAAAAAAAAACTCCCGTGTCGTTGGTGCGTTTACAGACATAGATTTCAGACACAATACACCCAAACCCGGAACAACTACCTGCACATCATACAAAAATTTGTTCCGTGCGGGAATCGAACCCGCGACCCGGAGCGCAGCAGTCGACTGTATCAACCACTGCACCAACCGTGTCGTCACTAGTATGGGTCAAAGTTAAAAAAAAAACACCACATTAAACAATTTTAATGTGTAATTTTAATTTTAATTCTCTTCCACGTGGATGTTTTCAAGAAAGGACTCAAAAAGCATTTCCTCTCAGTATAACTTATAAGTATGTATGTATGGTATATATTTATTTATATCGTTATGTATTTATTTAAGTATATATTATGTCCATGCTGCATAGTTGGGTATTTTATCCAATAATGATTCATCATTTCGGCCGAATGAAGTCCACTGCTGGACACAGGCCTCCCCCAAAGATCACCACAACCACCGATATGGATGTGTTGTGGGCTCATTGGGGGGTTTTGCCATAATCGCCACGCTTGGCAGGCGGGTTGGCGATCGCAGTTGAGTTGTTAATGTACTCGAAGGGCGCTGCTGCCCATCCTCCGGCTAATCCCTTAGTCGACTTTTACGACACCCATGGGAGGAGATGGGGTGGTGGCATTCTGAGCCGGATTATTGACTGTTGTTTTCTTCCTGATTGTACACTTGATACTGTCCTCTTCTGTTTCTACTTTTTTATCATTCAAAGGTTTGCTGGAAGAAAACTCAATGTTGAGTTAAGCTCGCCTTTGTACATCATGTTTTATTTTATTTAACAATCTCTATTTTCTGTTTTATGTTGTGCAATAATCAATAAGAATAAGAAACAAGACTAAACAGTTTAAAAAGTGATTAATTCTTGCAATTCGAAATAGGTAATCGAATCACATTTAAATTATTTAATAAATAAGTCCGACGATATTGTTACGTGACCCGAATATGTGTTTCTTGAATAAATTTAATCCCGCGGAAGTTATTGAACTATTGTAATTGCGCAATGAGAGGCTATGTACTATTATTACGTACTAGGTTATTGGCTCCTTTTTATCCATCAGAATATGTTTAAGTGTATCCAATTAAACGCTACCAAAGTATCTTTAAAACTCTTTTATTAAAGCTTTTTGTGTGGAACATTACCAGTAAAAAAATAAAAAATGCGTAGTCGATTTGGTAGCTCAGAAATATACGCGTCAATCTGTTTGCTGTTTAGGTAGCAAAACCTGACTACAGACTCCCTATAAACATGAGTCTTTCAGAATCTGTCAAATTCTCCGTCAAAGTATACTCGTCTAAATCTACCCAGAAGTAGAGTTTAAGTTTGTTGTAAGAGGTGACTTTGAAATTAAATCACAGTGAGTGTATGTCATGTGGACTGTTTCTGAAAATTAGGCGGGTTCCTAAGATGGAAACATGTCATGTTGAAGAAATTGGCTAGGCGTCCAGATACTTTAAAACTGCGGACCCTTGCCATCAGCCAATATAGTGTTAGGATCAACGATATTATACATTAAAAGAAGTCGATATGTTACATGTGCGCCAAAAGTAAGAGCCAAACTTCCCCCAATTGTAGCACCTCGCAATCAGTTCGCCCAAATCAGGACAACAAGCATACACTGTCATAATCTGTATTGTTTTATTAATTAAGTAATAACAATGCCGTCGTGCGTATATTGAAAATGCACAAACTAACAAGCATAGACTATGATATAATATCATTGGTTAGGATGAACAAGTTAAAGGAGAATTGAATTAGGTATAATTTAAACGGAAACATTGTCACCAAAATCAACAGTATGCAAATTACTCCACACACTCTCACTTTTTAAATTGGCTATATTTACACCAAATACATAAGCCCCGTTCATATACGGATAATGAACACACCTCCTTTCTCACACACACGTAATATTGTTTTGTGGTACCCAACCAACTACTTTCTGTTTCTGCACATATTAATACCTATTTATATTTAGTCAAACTTTCGATCGCAACTTCGATAAAATTACAGAAACTTTGTTTCTTCTTCCCTAAAACATTGTTATCAAGTAGTTGTTGATGTTCGATGTATGGATTAACAATTCTTAAATGCTGGCATTATACAAATAATATATAAGTATAATTAATAATTATATAAAATAATAAAATAAAGCAAGTTTATATTTTTTGTAAATTAAATCTGTTGCCGTACCAAAGTATGGAGGCACGGCTTGTTTAATAGCCATCTTAATGATATAAATTAAAGCGAAAAATAATCCTATTATTCATATATCTGTCGTGGGATGTTTGAAGCATGTAATTTATGTATGATTTCGCTGCACATACTATAGTTAAATCGGGCCCCTTCTCACTTGGTCTACTAGGATGGATGCGGATAGATCGTAGCGGTCACCTTCGACTAGCATTCCACTTGCTGGTATTAAAATGTCAATAAATCTTATTGACATTTAGCTTTTTTATAGGTATCGCTAAATAATAATAAACTTTATATTTCTTTAGCATATTATGCGTCCGCGGATGCAAAAAAGAAAACTGGTCCTTTGAGACGTAGGTCGCTCAGCTAGGTGCAATTTAATACACAATGCTTTACGAGCACAAAACCTAATTTTACTTAAAATCCTTTTAACTTAGCTCCACAACCAAAATGAGGGCACTGATATTTACATCGCATATTGCCTTACAGCCGAAGTTACAATCTAATTCAAAAGTTTTTTTGAAATTCATATGTGATTGTGTTACAAAAACAGACATATCCGTAATCCAAAGTCCAAAGTTTTTGGATTTGATTGGTTATTAATTTCGGCCGTTAGAGTAAAACGATCAACGATGGTCTAGTATGGGGATGGCTAACTGTAAGCTTTATCGAATGAGAGTAGCTATTTCATAGTTAAATAAAGGGTAACTTTATTTCGAAGTGCGACTAAAAAAATAATTCCCAGCCGAGGTATTAATTAACATAAGATAACATATAGATACAATGAGGATAAGTACGTAATTGACGTAATAAAATAAGACGAATCGCAGTCGAAATTTGTGTGACGCAGATGGACTACGCGAAACGTCACGGTTATTTGATAAGTTAGGAGGAGGCATCATTACACACTTTGGAGGATTTTAAATAGAGCACCTTATTTAGAATGAACAGAATAACATACATACTCAACAATTGTTGAACAATAATCTAATATTTGTGCAGCTTTGTTCATTATACCTGTATAATTCATAAGCTTATATTTCATCATTTCATAAAGTCCACTGCTGGACACAGGCCTCCCCCAAAGATCGCCACATCAACCGATATGGGTGTGATGTGGGCTCATTGGGGGGTTTTGCCGTAATCGCCACGCTTGGCAAGCGGGTTGGCGATCGCAGTTGAGTTGTTAATATACAGATAGACTATCGAATATTTGTCTATGAAAGGTGTGGAATTAGTGGGTCATTGCGTAACAGTCCCAACCCGGCACCGTGCGACTTTTATTTATTCCCCAAAAGAAAAGATAATCTCAGAGGAGTTCGCTTTATGAACCCCGCAGATGCCATGGCTGAGCTCACAGCCGAGTCGGATTCGACTATTGACCTCTTTCTCGAAGTTTGACTTACCTGACTGGACAATTTGTCCCAGGTAGACATACTTGTCAACAACTTCGAGAACAGAGGTCCCAACGGATATTGGGATGGGCACGACATGGGCATTTGACATGACTTTCGTCTTGTCGTAAGCCTGGAATAGAGTTCCATGCTTCCGGCTTTTATCTATTATTGATGATTTTTGGAGATCCCTACTCGGAGACGATAAGAATTTGGTGGAATCATCAAAAGCTTTGGCACTGGGTCTGCATCTGATTCCTTTTATACAGTGTGCTGAGGTGCTTACTAGCCATGACTAGCGCAAACGATGAATCGTTGTCACGTCCGTCGTGCCCGCGCTCTTTCAACTCTACGATATATTTTGTATCGCGACGGCCGCCTCTATGCATTTTGTATGAAAGTACAATGGGCGCCGCGTTTTCACGTCGGTCTCGGCCGCCGTCTCTTCTGTGTGGCCTGCGCCTTAGACTACAATTTAAAACAAAGTAAATCTGTGTCGTGTGACGACACTCAAATTTACATTCGCAAAGAGACTACCGTTTACCATGACACGAGTAAACATCACAATGCATGACCTCGGATGACCGCCATCCACAAAGTTCACTGTCGGCCCTATCGTCACGTCACGTGCATGATTAGTTTTACATTAGAATAACATTTCTATTATAAAATATATTTTGTTAGGTTTTTTGTTGGAAAAATCTTTTTCTTTTTGTTCGAAAAATAATTATCGCGGTCAGATGGCGGCGGTAACATTTAACTAATGTCACTTAGGGACACGACTTTCGGTCGAAATCTACGGAACACGATGCCTCGACGACGACCTCTAACGGACATTTACTGGACCATATTTGTTATAAGAACTAGATTTTTGATATGAACGTTGAAATTATTATTTCTCGTTCTGGCTGGTCAGTATTCGATCGGCGCCGGGCCACACAAAAACACTAGATTTTGAAATTATAATGTTCGCGCGCCTCAATGCCGGACGAATGAAATATTTGACTTTGGTATAGGTCGACGACTTATCACCTGACGAGTGATTACAAGTTTTTATAGGTATTTATTTCTATTAAATTTGAAGAAAATAAAAGTTGGCTGTGCCGTAAAACACATATTTTATTCTACGGTAAGTGCTTATCCTTAAGTACTTGTGATGAATTAATAAAAACTATCACAATTGCAATCTTCATATCATCGAAAAAATAAAACCGTCGGGTTTTGCATAAAAAGCGGTCTGGAAAGATGTAAACAAGACGTAGGATACATAATATTAAGTAGGTTCAGTTATCCTTCAGAGAGAGAGAGAGAGAGAGAGAGAGAGAGTATATCCTGGCTGGAGTATAGAGAAAATTTACGTAGGTTTTCAATAATCATGCAATCAAATCATAATATGCAGTCGGACGTTAACAATGAATTATGTTCCTATTTCGTAAACTGACCAAAAACATACGTAGCTTTACTGCCGTAACTATCTGTACATCATACAAATATTTGTTCGGTGCGGGGATCAATCCCGCGACACGTAGCGTATAAACCCGATCGCTTAGTCACTGCGCCAATGCCGAATATTGGTTACCACCCAAATAATAATAATTTTCAAACAAGTTTTACTGTGTCATCATAATCCGCCTATGATTTGGAAAATCCGTTTGTTCAGGTCGGCTTCGAAAAAAAAGATGGGTGAATTTATTTTTTATTCTTGTAAAACCATTTACAGGCACATAATAGTCAGACTTTAGTTGCCGCGTTCCAAGATGTAGATTGCCATCTAACTCGCCAGGGTAACCAAATATGGATGAATACTAGTGATGCAACGGAAGCAGAAACGGAAACAGCTGTCAAAAGTAAATTGTAGCAGAAACGGAACAAACGGATGCGGAAGTGAAAAATGTACAATTTTTTACAAAGTTATTATTTAAATACATTAATATTAAAAATTAAGTAGTGGTAAGTTATATTTTATGAAAAGTAGATTAGGCGCTTTTTCACTTAACAACTGTTCCGGTGTTCTCCATATATAAGACTAGCTCCGCTTATTAACTGCTCGCTGGTTACACTACTGGGAGGCGATGATAAATATTGGTGCACTAATGAAAAATATTACGGTATTTGTGTGAATTTAATTTCCACCGCCAAAGGTGATCCTCATGTAGAGGTAATCGATTTTCCGTTGTACTCCTAAAGGTGTGACTGTATCTGTAAAAGTAAATTGTTTGCAGAGAATAAACCTTATCTTCCGATTAAATATCAATTATAAAAGTTACGGAAACAGAAGTAGAAACGGATGTGAAAAAGCGCGCGGGAGTTCCACAGTTGCGGAAGCAGAAGCAGAGATCTGTTGCGTCACTAAATTTAATACCATTATTTTACTCGGACGCAGTGCTGGGTTTAGTGGCAGGGACCTTAGGCGCTTTCCCAGGGTGAAAAGGGCGGCCTGGGACCGCTGCACACGATTTGCCTCGCGAATAAATCTAATGTATGCTAGCTAATGGACGATTTTGGCTGATGATAAGAAATTAAGGGTGCTGAAAAATATCTAGTCCGGGGCGCCTGGGTGGCTAAGGCCGGTGATTCTTGGAAGCCAAGTCATTTGACCTCTGCAACGGAACACCCAGGGCCGATACCAGTTATCAGACTCAGGGCTTCTGACGATGGCCCAACTCAAGTGTACTTGGGTCGAGCCGGACTATCAAGTATCACAGATTCTGACAGGGCATGGATGTTTTTGAAAAAGGCTGAGTGTTATGCGGCTATATGAGACGAGAGCATGTTACTGCGGCGAAGAAGACGACGAGAGGCAGGACCACATTCTGTAGCGACGCCTCCTGTACGAGGAACCGCGACGGAAGATGATGGACGGGATGGGGACGGGTGCAGAGGCGGGACCAAACTACTATTGTGACCTCGTCAGCTCAGAAGCTAAGCTCCGTTGAGAGACTGCGCACACCTGGCATAATATCAGAAGAAGGCTCGAATAGAGGATGGGCTCCGGGCGGGTAGAGAAGCTGCTTTTTCTGACGTCTCTTCTTCGAAATGGTTCGCTAGAACGAAGCCCAGCCGCCCCAGAATGGAGGAGAGGGCTCAGGGACATTGTTGAACTTGTAGGGCAGTCAAGCACCGCTTGCGGATGCAAAAGAAAATCGCCATAGAGCTACGTCTGCACGCGTCTTCTCAAGGTTCAGCAGTTTCGGAAGGGCCATGGGGTGTTGGTGGGACTGGCCATAAGGATAAATAACAGTTTCATCACAAGATTTTGATATTTTTGTTAAAATACGTTGCCACACCCTATGATCTCTCCTGTGACCTATGATGTTTATGTGAGCGGAGTATTTTTTACTATCCCTAGATAACCATGTGTGTTATTTAGAAATATCTTGTTTTTGTAGAAATACTTATCGAGCGTCTGAAATAATGTAAGCAAGATACATCTTAGCGTTCGCAAATGAAGCTCGATCGTTGCATGAATAATATATTGGCGTTCGTCCCTGATAAGGTGACAAAATGCTGAAAAATGGATTTGTCTGACGGGCGCAGTAGATATCAATATAAATGCTGCTGGCCGTGTTGCTAAGAAAAGGCACAATATTTGTCTACCATTTTTGTTATTATTTATATGTTATTTAATAATTTCTGATATAAATACACATACTTAGGATTGGTACTATTTATTAGAATTTTGTGTAAAACTTTACATTATATTTGACATTAAATAATTTAAAAATTAATCCAACGAGGTGGAAAGGCGACCTGGTAAAGGTCGCTGGGAGTTGTTGGATGGGGCCGGCATATAGAATAGAATAGAATAGAATATAATCGTTTATTCAGTACTTAGATCATAGCAGACACGTCATATGGAAACGACGCAGGGCATTTCACTACATGACAAGCAAGAAGAAATGCAGAAAGAAAATTAGGGTTCGGTCGTTTTTCAAATTTTGTATGTCTTAACAATCTTAATTAATACATTGTTTTTATGGCAATCCATATGTGAGAGTAGTGTAAATAGATATAGGCCATCTATAACTAACATGCTAGTGAAAACATCGGACTCAACACCCTCACATTTGCAATAGGAATAAATAAAGTTACAGATCTAATCATTAATAACAATGTCAAAAAAGAAATATGAATTATACATCATGATCATCATATCGTCCCCTGATAAACAAAGGCCTCCCCATAGATCCAACAACTGTGTCATCGTTTTGGGGGGTATTTGCCAATACTCAGTTTAGAGTCCCTCGGTCGCCTCTTACGACATCCACTGGAGGAGATGGAGTGGTGCTATATTCTTAATCCGGGCACCACACGGACTATCAATTATATAAATGTCAAAAAATATATTTAAATAATATTCATCATCAATTAGACAAATGTCAAAAAATATAAATAATAAGAATGTCAAATTATAATTGGTTTTTTATATTAATAATAATTGACATCACAAAACAATGCCCTCCATGTCAACATAATTACGCGACACCACGTGTATTTCTAGTCTTGCGGAGCTGGACTAGCCCTCTGCCAAATATTTTTATCTATTAGACAATCATCTAATTTATAATAATTTATGCCTGTGTGTATAGAGTGTATATATTACAAAAAAGTGGTTATTTTAAAACGATGTCTGGTATTTTATTATATAATTTTATACTGTATAACATATATACATCAATGCTGTATCCCATGAAAGAAGTATGGACTTTAGCTAAACGAAATGGTGGCTGTTCTAATTTAGTTCTATGTCTAGTATTATAGCTATGTCGATCACATCAATAAATAATTAAAATAATAGTCTAACTAATAGTTTAGTCTAGTCTAATAGTCTAGCACTTCTTTGGCCATCTGAAAAAAGTACAGAATTTGTCTTTTATCAGGCGGTACCAAGGTGCGCGCGCGCCTGTAATGGTTGGGGCTTAAACATCTATTCTTCTGTGCAATGCGCTACCTCTTGAAATCAGGATGGCTACTAGTCGCTACTCTTTTATACCTCTTCAATTCTCTGGCAGAATTATCTCTAAAATTATTAATGTGTATGTATATACCTATAATTATTGCATGGATTTAAAATTGAAATACATTAATTGCCTTTCGTTATTTGACTACTCACAGTTGTGTGTGTGTGCACTTACCATGTTTTGTCTCTGCATCAATGTCAAAAATGTCTAATGGCATTAAGTCCGCCTCTGTACAGTTTTAGTGCATGAAGTATTAAATAAGTTAAAAACATTCCCGCTAATCGATGCTATTATAACTCCAGTACATACTAAATACAAATATTCTATCCCAAAATTACATTTGATTCATAAAACGGCAAATGAAATAATGAAATGCGACGTAGAAAAACAGTTTGTTTTTAATTCAATGGAAAATCGGCTATATTATATTCAGTAAAGTGGTTTTGAAACTATACGATAACGGCGTAACCTAAGTCATAATAAGGGGTACCTACTTATAGGCATTAATTAGCCTTTGCGTTAGGCAGGAGAGCTACCTAATACTAACGTAGTAGCTCTGCTGTCTATAAACATTAAGCCTCGCTAGCGAGCCAAAATCGGGTACAGTTTGACGCAGAATCGGTCAATGACATCATGAGTTCTGATTAAATGAATATTTCTTCGTTATTTTCTTCTATTCCCAGGCCAGGAAACGTTTTATAAAAAGCTTCTGATTGAATATTCTGTGTCAGCTGTCATGTCGGTACGAATGGCGATAATAGTTCCTGAGAAAACGTGAATGTATAAATATGTCATGTATGGTTCTGATGGTAAAGTATACCCAGCATACTGCATCGGTCATTAAAGTCACGAGTTCTGGATGAGGAATACAGTTTATATTATGTTCGCCGAACCTTACTTTATTAATATTTATTTATACCTACTATTAATAAATACAAATTATGCATTCTGTCGAGTTTGAAGACCAGCCGGGGGTTGTTGGCCGCCTTTTAAATCTTAACCTACCGGTATACTACCTACCCCGTGTAAAAAGAACATTATGGCAAATGGTTCAAAAATCTAAACGAGGTCGTGGACCTTTAATTACGAGTTCCGCAAAGCAAAAAAAAATTTTTTTTTACTTTAAGGTCTCACGATGGCTTACCTTGGCGTGATCTGATACAACCTTCGAATATATTTCGTCAGTAAATAGACGGTCGATGAACTTCTTGACTAAGGTAACGACACAATTAGTTTTAATTAACATTTTTAGAAAACAACTGTCAGGTATCGGCCTTTGGTTAAACGACTACCTGTGTACGAAATGTAACAAACACTTTTTTGTTTATTGTTATTCAATTTAATCTGAAATGTTTTATCTTATGTTAAATTTTATTTAATTTACATATCATAAGTAATCCCTAATAATGTGTGTTGCTATTGTGATGTGTGTTGCAGCTATTGTAAGCAGCAGTGCTATTCTGTAAGAATTCAGTAACAAACTCACTTCTGAATCCGCAGTGAAAAGTAGTAAAAACAATACGAAATTAGTGATTTCAGTACGGATTCAAAAGTGAGTTTGCTAGTGAAGCAGACTTACTTATGAATCCGTAGTGAAAAGTAGTAAAAAAATACGACATTACAGATTTCACTGCGGTTTCAGAATTGAGTTTGATAGTGAGTGCTTATAGCGCGGCTATTCTGTAAAAATTCACTAGCAAACTTACCTCTAAATTCGCAGTGGAATCTCTAATATCATAAAATGTTTTACTACGTTTCACTGCAGTACATCTCGGAGGGGATGATTGTAAAGCGGTCACCTCCTCTAGCGGAGGGAAGGCGACTGTGAAGAGGCCACCTCCCCAGGCACTTCTCGGAGGGATTGTAAAGGACTCCCCCGAAGCCTCGCTATGCGCTGTGCTGCGCACACGGTGGCACGTGACCACATGCACATCGCCGTCTTCCCGGGGTGTGTCATGGCACCCTAAAGCCCATAGTTGTTTGACACTTCATACAGATACATGTAAATATTTTTTTGTGAATGTGGTGGACATATAAGTTATTGACACTGTCAACTTAATTACAACAACATTGAAGGACGATTTTGCTGATGCAATAGGGTTTTATTATTATTTTATGTTCGTCAAATGTTTAACGTAATCCTACAGAATTACCAGTTATAATAATTATTTTGAAGACTAGGTACTGACATTTTTTGCAGCTTTGAAGCTTGCTCAAATATTTGTTGTTTATTCTCTTTGATTTCGATACTTGATATATATCAATTTTGCTTCTTCAAAACTGAACTGACTGAGTCTGAGAATTGTGTACATTTTGGTATCATGACTGTTTGCGTGGAAAATACGTACTCATCTGTTTTAAACTCTGAATGCAATCTGGCAATGTTTTTTCTATGTTTGGATATAACACGCATTGGGTGTTATATCCAAACATAGAAAAAACATTTCCGCACCATTAATTCACCTATTCAGGCCCCTCATACATAAATACGAAATTCAAGAATAAGTAACAAACAACGCAGGCGCAGCGTCTCAAAAAACAATTCACGCCATTCCTATGTATGTAGACCACATCTGCGTAGGTGAACTACTACAGAATATATTAAATTCTCTACCAGTCAAGTTACTACTTGTACATAATGATTAATTATGATGGAGTTTGGCGCCAAAATTCCATACAAAAACGTGGCCGACCGACCATGACTCCTGGGCGCAAAAAACGCCAGAGGTATTAAATACTACTTGCTTAAGATACCTCGATAGATATGGATCTATAAAGCTTTAAATATATGAATAACAATAATGATCGTACTGTTCACTCGACAGATAGGTAAAATTATTGATCTCTTTGCGTTTCAGCAAAAGGTCGCGCAATCTTCGCAAGGCCTTGAAAAAAGAAAGCGTTTTATATCAATATTATATATTTATTTTATTAAACAGGACATTACAATTAGATTATTTCAAAACTAAAGACTTCATTCTTGTGTCTTGACTAACTAAAACGTCAATTTGGCGACAGAAATACAATTTATTAACCCAGAAAATCGTGTAATACGAATGACCAGAAGTTCAATAGCTATCGATTACAGGGATGCAGTACTTCTTCTTGCCGGTCAGCTTTCCAGATGCAATTTGACGGAGTCTTTCATTGTGCATTGCCTTAAAGAGAACAGAGCCAACGATAAGTTTCTGTAAATCTGAGCTTGTCTTTTTAAATTTCCCACTAGTATTGATTTTAAAACTACAGGTTTTTAAGCTGTTAGTTCATTGCCCGTAATGTCTATTTCACTTTTTTTAAACGTAACTGCCTATCCAGTAGTATTTAGCTTCGCACATACAAGTACAAAAGCTTTTTAGCAGGACATCAAGATTAAACAAATTAACTGGAGGATTTTGGGGAATAAAATTGCAGTAAAGGTATGCTAATATATGAGAGTATAAGTGAAGTGAAAGTGAAGAATATATAGTATAAGTATGAAAATATAGCGTCATATTTAGCTGTAAAATGTACTACTCGTGCAGATCAAGGGGTCTTCTCAGATATTAATGAAATTTAAGAAAGTTATAGTTTTGTTAAAATCTGGTGATGGTAACAGCTCTTGGTGCATTACGTACATAGAAATACAGCTTGCAGTTTTTTTATACAACGTGGTGAGGACACGAGCACTTCATTTGCCTGGTGGTAAGCGTCATGCCTTTCGTCATGCATTTCGGCCGAATAAAGTCCACTGCTGGACACAGGCCTCCCCCAAAGATCACCACAACGACCGATATGGGAGTGTTGTGTGCTCATTGGCGGGTTTTGCCATAATCACCGCGCTTGGCAGACAGGTTGGTGATCGGAGTTGAGTTGTTATTGTACTCGAAGGACGCTGCTGCCCATCCTCCGGCTAATCCCTTAGTCGACTTTTACGACACCCACAGGATGAGATGGGGTGGTGCTATTCTGAGCCGGCACCACGCACGCACCGTATCCATAACAATTGTAATGCTACCCAGGGCTAGTTATGAGTGCCACACGGCGCTCGTCACCTATACGGTCACAACTTATTTAGACTCTTACGTCCAGCTACAGTGCCCTTAGCTTTCTCTAAAGTTTAAACACTAGTGCTTGGCGAAGAATATCTGGCACTGAGGTGATACATATGTCAAGCCTCTTGCAATAAAATACCTGCTACCAGTGACAAAACTGTACTTGGATAAAGGTAACAAAAACGATTAATGAAGGGTATACATTAAAGATGTTTTACTGACGACGTGAGTTCCGCAGGGTCCGATATTAGGTTTTTTATCTACATAGATATCCATTATCCCTTTTGGTTCAAAAGAAACCAAAACTTGAGTTATTTGTTGATGATAAATTCTTATTTCTGAATACATATCCATATGCATTGTCTTGACCAACCAGATAAAGCTACTCTTAAAAAAAATAACTTTACTACGTCTTTTTTAAGTTGTTCGAAAATCGACACTTGGCCCCGTTCTGCCCCCAATATTTTAATAATTTGCTATTTTTACGTATCATGTTAATTTTTGTAAGCTATCTTACAAAAAGAATTTGTAGTTAACAGAAATATATGCATACAACATGGCATAAAATAGAAGTAGGTAAAAGAGAATAACAAAGAATAGTTGGATATATGTCAAAAACGAAGAGAGCAAGTATATCCGGCCATCAGGCGATAGGGCAGAAGAAAGAAAAAAAAGAGCTTCAAGAAAGAACAGAGAAATTATAAAAGAACTGTACAAACGAAAAAAGACCCAGTATTGTTAAAAATATTAGACAGGTTTTACCTAAAAGAAAACCTTATTAGAAGCTAATAATATTGAGATCGGCAGTTCCGCTTCCGTTGTATTTTAGCTCTCTTTCTAGCTTAAACATCTATCTTTTATCGCACATCCACCTCCTTTCACCTGGCAGAGGGCGCTGTTGAGCTAAGAGCTCCATGCGCCTTGGATACGTCATTGCGTCGAAATATTGATGATATATGTAGTCCGTTTTAAAAGTGTTCTAAAGATGTATTCAAGTTGACCACAATAATTGAACTTCGTTTTCTATGATGGACTTCTCGCATACAGCTCTGAGCGCTGTTGCTACTTAACGGGGCAATCTGGCAAAGCTGTCTTGCAGCCATGTATAAAACTTACAAACTAGGTTTGTAAGTTTTATACATGGCATGGCAACAGCAGCTAAAGGCGCTCCCGGCCAGACACGGACTTCGGTTTAGGATGTTACTTGGGGTTAAACTGGGGACAGCTACGTCGGTATTTTATTAAATATTTTTAGGGCATATTTAAAGCTACTGACTCAGCACGGGCCGGCTAGAGCAAGCATCAGGGGAGATTTAATGGGCCGCCCGAAGACCTCGGTGGCGAGGAAGGTATACCGGTCTGTTTGTACGAGACTAGTCTCTTTTTGTGTGCTACGTGATAGTGATTTCATCGTTCGGGTTGATGAGAATGTACCTTGGGTGGTGACGATCGTTTATGAGCCTGTGCGGGGCGGCCGAATCAATGAGGGGATTCGGGTGGTGCGAGGACGAGTCAAAATAGCGTTTATACGCTTGTTTCATAAATTGCTTGATGGTCCGCAGGTTCAAATCGATGTGGTGTTGAGTGTCTTTATATAAGTACTACTTATTACCTCCTTCCTGATTAGCTGCTTTAGTCATAGACTGGAGGTTTATTTATAAAACTACTTACACTGAATCTCTTAAATTGCTTCATGTGTGTGTGGCACTCGCTATAGTCATCTACCAAATATTGGCATTTCTTCAGGCCGCGGTCTAACCCGTATCCTTCCAAGCAGTCCATCATCGCCATCTCCTCTTTCGCGCATCGACCTAGCAGCTGATAGGAAATCATACCCCCCGTAATATCCGTGAACGGAGAGCGGAAAAACGGTGATATGTTATGCATGTTTATGAGCTTTTCTTTATATAAATTGACTACGTATACGCAAAACTATTAGGCTTTATTTTCTGATAGTTATACTTTTTTATATAATTAGAGCAGCAACATATTGTGACAGTTTTGTATTCTTAGGTAAAAAGGTTGTATATGACATCTGTTAATTGATCTATTTTATGGTATATTAAATATTAAATTTCATATGTATAATATGATTTTAATGTGGTAACGTCAACAAACAATAAACTTAATTTTAGACTATTTATATTTAAGCCAAAATGTATCTTTAATATACCAGAAACTAGACCAATTACCAGATGTCAGGAACTCATTCTGTCGGCGGCCGCACTGTAATTAGTCTTAACTCTAAGGACGTTCACTGCCAAGAATTGTCATGTGTATGTTGTAATATTGTAATAATCGTCACAAAACCAATAATATATTATCGCCTGGCGGGTTGGTGAGCGCAGAATGGCTACTGTTCTACATAAGGGGCGCTGCTGCCAGTCCCTCTAGTTTAGAGTGCCTTGTTAGCTTTTACGACATACGGTGGATTGGTGCAATGTATTGAAACCGGACACCAACCGGAGAATAGTGTGGAACAGTAGCCATAGGTACCTACAACCTGCCTGCCAAGCGTGGTGAGTACTGACTACTAATTCCCTCCAAAATAACGACTCGTTGTGGAAATCTTCATTGGGCAGTGGACGCCCATTGGCTTAAATGATGATGACAGTAATTCATCATTATTATATTTACGGTATACAAATGCTTTCTATCAACCATCTTTACTTTTCATATATTAACTGATAGGTATTTAATGTTCACAGATAAAGCATTAAAAATACGTCCATAGATTGAAAGGGTCACACTGAAAGTTTTTAGAAAATCTAAAACGGAATGATGTAACCTGTTAATATATTTATTGTTTTTCGAAGTAGTCTACATTCTTTTCTAACCACCGTCGCATGCGATGGAACCGTTGACTGAAGCAATGAGCCCACTCTTCTTTAGGGATCTCTTGCACGTCTTTCGTCGTCGAACGCCGCCACGGCATCTTCGGGGTTCATAAAGTGAAAGCCTCTGAAAGATAAACTCAGATTTATCTTTTATTCTGGGGAATAAATAAAAGTCGCAAGGTGCCAGGTCGGGATTGTAAGGAGGATGACTCACTTATTCCACACCTTCCAAAGACAAATTCGATTGTCCGTCTGGCGGAGTGAATCCAATTCGTTGTTGTGATGGAGGAGGAGGAGTCGTCGAACATTTTCCAAGACAACATGTGAATAATGACTAACATACCAATCTGCAGTAACAGTCATTTTATCCTTTAGAGCAATTCTTGCGAAATGACCCGTCTGTTCAAAGAATGAGGCAATCATCATTTTCCCTTGTATTTTGCCCTTCTTTACTTTTGTTGGGAAATGCTTTTAAAGAAAACATCCATTCGGCAGTTTGTATTTAATACGATGTTAAATTCTGCACATTCAAGCTGGCATTATTGAAGTTGGATACACGACATGCCGCAATAGCCGCGCGGTGCAGGGGTGCAATTCTCTAAGCTCGAATATGCATACACCCTTGAATACAGAATTGAAATAATGGTGAAAAACCAGTTTGGTAATCGCTAAGTCTGGTCCTCATGGCTCACCGTCTGCAACGTGTCCTTGATTAGCTTCAATCATGTCTTAGCGAATACCAAATTGGATTTACACCGTTATTTCGATTCTGTATTCAAGGATGTATGGATGTTTTGAGCTTAAGGAATTGAACCCCAGAATCGAATGCGTATCCAGGGCTCTCACCAGCGTTCTATTGTTTGTGCATTGGCAAACGAGGTAATCATGGCCTAAGGATAGGTGGTGCGTATCGATACTCCCGAATTGCATTGTCCAAAACGCTGCTCAAAATTACAATGCACTGGTTACCTGTAGAAATAGACTCATCAACCTCTTGTTGAAATGTGGGTAAAAATGAAATCACTATTTGTCCAAAAACCGCGGGTCGCTTGGAAAGATTTAGAAATAAACTTACTAATTAATTAACTTTTTTGCCTGTCATAATAATCCGAACATTTTTTTAAATATTACTGTAATGAATTTAGTTCTACTTTCCAAGAAAATCTCGGTTAATTGTAATGCAAGCATAAGTGAATGGGCTGCTATTGGAATTCATATAAGTAGAAATAAACTATGTGATGCTATATAATGAACGAACATATTTTAATAGTGATAAATTTAATCTATATCTGGAAAATTACTCTAAATTATTCAAAAGAATTTGTCATATAGCAAAATCTTGTTATTTGAGTTGCTAAATAAAAATAGTAATTACATAATTAAATTGACTTGGAAAATTATTAGTAGTGAAACTGGAAAGCCAATAGCCGAGACAGTGACTATAGCTTAATTATTGATGATAACATCATTAAATCAGAATTAGAAGTTGCAACAGCTTTTGAAAAGTTTTTTACCTACATTCCCGTTTCGACTATAAAGTCTGAACTCTTCACCCACTGTCGCGGAAACTTTACGTAACAGTAATGCAAATTAATTAACACTTACAGTAATAAATTTAAATTTGATCACGTTAATTGTAGAGATATAATAAAAAGTTTTAACACTCTAAATATTAAAATAACCGCAGACTTATGGGGAACATGCCTTAAAATGAACATGGGCAAGACGAAAGTCATGTCAAATGCCCATGTTGTGCCCATCCCAATATCCGTTGGGAGCTCTGTTCTCGAAGTTGTTGACGAGTATGTCTACCTGGGACAAACTGTCCAGTTAGGTAGGTCCAACTTCGAGAAAGAGGTCAATCGTCGAATCCTTCTGATTAATTTCGTTGCGGGTTCCAAGATAGTTCTTCATTTCTCTGGGACACACCGACCTTCATTGGTCGGTGTTCTTTTCGGTGGTCGCCATTGTAGATCCTGGAGTACAGGAGTTGCATTGTTTGGGAATGTGTGGCGGGCTTGTCCCATAAAAAAAAAATCGTCGAATCCGACTCGGCTGGGCAGCGTTCGGGAAACTTCGCAACGTCTTTTCGTCAACAATACCGCAATGCCTCAAGACGCAAGTCTTTAACCAGTGTGTGTTACCAGTGATGACATATGGAACAGAGACGTGGTCACTCACAATGGGCCTCATAAGAAAGCTCAAGGTCACTCAGCGAGCTATGGAGAGAGCTATGCTTGGTATTTCTCTACGAGATCGAATCAGAAATGAGGAGATCCGTAGAAGAACTAAAGTTATCGACATAGCTGCAAGGATTAGTAAACTGAAGTGGCAATGGGCAGGGCACATTGCTCGTAGAACTGATGGCCGTTGGGGCAAAAAGGTTCTCGAATGGAGACCGCGCACCGGAAAACGCAGCGTGGGACGACCTCCAACGAGGTGGACAGACGACCTGGTGAGGGTCGCTGGGAGTCGTTGGATGAGAGCGGCATGTGACCGTTCGTTGTGGAGATCTAAGGGGGAGGCCTTTGTTCAGCAGTGGACGACCTGTGGCTGATATGATATGGGGAAATTCCGTTAACGTAGCCAAATCAATCATTGACATTGCTGCACCTGAATTGGCACAATTTTTTTATAAATGCATTGACTGTGGAAAACTTCCTGATCTTATGAAAAATAGTAAGATTATTTCTCTGTTTAAATCAGGAGACCTATTCCAGTGGTATTTTTATAAAAAAATTGATGTTGAAGCAATTACAAAGGTTTTTTAATAAGTATCATTTATAACATTGCAAGCTGTTTGGCTTTACAAAGGGTCATTCAACAACTGATGTTGTTGGTGGTGTTTAACTTTTAGGACATATTTTCGGTGCGCGGGACGATTCAAACGATGCCTTGGGCATTTTCTGTAATTTTTCTAAGGCATTTGATTGTGTTGTTCACGAAATATTGATCAGGAAGTTAGTATAGTACGGTGTCAAGGACTCTGCGCTGGATCATCTTGTTTCATATTTAAGTAATAGGATAGCATAGAATAGGATTACCGGAAGAGATCTCCTGGGTCTGTAGTAAAAACGGGAGTACCACATGCCTCAATTCGGGGCCCATTTTTGTTTGTAGGGGATAATCACGAGATAGTGTTGTTTGCAGATGACTCTTCTCTTTTATTTAAACTCAAACGTCAACATCTGCCAACCAACTGACGATGTAAATAGAGCTAAGGGCAAGGGACTATGAGCCGGTGCACATCCGCCACATTAAGGCGTGGCAAGGTCATCTCGAGTTTATCTTCTTCACAATGTTGAAGAGGACGCCAAACATGTATGCCCAGCGTAACTGTCGAGGGGTGGAGGGGGAAACGAGGCCCGGCGCAATGTCAGCGATGCCAACAGTTCCGCCACTCTTTCCACGAATGCCCCAGACCCTTGCGTGTGTGAAGTGTGGCGGAGACCACCGCGCAAACGAGTGGCATAGGCGCCAGCCCGAAGAGGCCACCACATGCGCAAACATCGGGCCGCACACCCAGCCAGCAGCATCAAATTCCCAGTGTTCCGGAAGGAGGCCCGGAACAAGCGCGCGGGCCCTGTCGCTCTGACGACGACAAGACGCCCCCTGCAGGAAACGATGCCACCTGCACCCATATCACAGCCACAAGCCCCACAGGAGGAGCAGCCCATCGACTTGATGGCAGCGGACGACAACACCCCTGCTCCGATTAAAAAGCGCACGGGGCGGGGTAAAAAAGGGTGAGACACATCAGTCACGCCCAAGATGCACAACAAGCAAGTCAAGATGCCCACTTGGAGGAGCAGCCCACTCAGCAACAGTCCTAACTAACACGCCCACTCCGGTCAGACGAACCGTCATCGGAGCCACTGCCACAGCGTGATCTCAATCACCACAAATCCAGAAAACCCACGAGGTACATCACCCCGTTCGAAGCCCCAATAGTGCACGACGAAGATACAAAGGAAAGGCGCGTGTCGCGGCAATTTAAATATTACAGGATGTCCTACGGGCCACCCGTAGACACGAAACCCCGGTCGGCATTATACCCGCTCCAAGTTCATCTGCGCGCAAGGGGCGCGAGGAGTCGGGACCTGTACAGTGTGTACTCACCCGAAGTATCAGGTCAGGTCGCGATCTGTAAAATTATAGGTCAGTTGTTGGGTATCCCCTGTGCTTATTTAAGTATCTCTATAACATCGGACGGTTTACTAGGCCGTCTCGGTGTTGTGAATCATTGCTAATACTGCTAATGTTTCATAGCCGGGACGCCCGAAGTTATTCACACAAATCGTGCGATCGGGCCCTACCGGGTGAGACTCCCGGTAATCCAGGTGAAGCCCAGCGGATGCCCGTTCAGTGAACGATTTGTGACTATAGTGACGCCCTCTGCGGTACGTTGGCGCATTTCCACGGCGCGTTCAGATCAAGCCGATCAAACCGCAGATAATGAGCCGTTGTGGTGGGTATAGGGCGACTTGAGATGTGAATCGTCACCCATTGTATACGTTTTGCATGCGCGTCCACGCACGCTCCACGGGTGGGTAAACATGCAATTAGTACACATACTTGCACATGAAGTTATGTGCAAGTATGTGTACTATGCATTAAGCGCCTTATAGTAACCTAAGAGCAAATGCACAGTAAGTGAATATAAACCATGTAAAGTTTATTTGTATGAGTATGTTAGTTGCATGTAATGTGTAACGACTTACTCAAGGTGTCAAGTCCGTCGGATAAGCAGCGTCAGTCAGCGATCATGCGGGTAACGTTTGGCATCCAGCTGGCGCGCGTGCCAAGACGCTATGTCCTTGATAAAGGGCCAGTTAGAGACGGCGGCGCGGGCATACATATTTGTTGCCATGCGCACCGCCAATTCTTCTACTCCCTTTGCCCAGAGGTCGCGGTGTCGTTACGTTTCGCATGATAATTGCGACCATGCAGGCATTATCCGTGTGGTGTCCGTATTACGAATATAGCACCACTCCATCTCCTCCCATGGAGGTCGTAAAAGGCGACTAAGGGACTCTAAACCAGAGGGATGGGCAGCAGCATCCTTTCTGTGGAACTGTAGCCATTCTGCGCTCACCAACCCGCCTGCCAAGCGTAGTGAGTACTGGCAAATTCCCCCTAATATGATGACACAGTTGTGGAAATGTTTGGGGGAGGCCTTTGTTCAGTAGTGGGCGTTGTATGGTTGATATGATGATGATGATGATGGTTTTATAATGGTTAATGTCTGAGAGGGAGGTGTGAGGTAAGTACTGGGCGGAGCGCATAGCGGGTGGCTCGCACCCGCGCGACTAGCTTCTTGACGTGCTGGCGCATAGTAAGTCGACGATCGATTGTGACCCCTAGGTGGCCGTGGTGGACCACTCGATGTCGGGCCCTTGCATGTGGAGTTTCAGAGGCAGGGTCACTCTGCGCCCGGAGATAATGGTAGCTTGTCTTAGGGTGAGATTCAGAAACGAGTCTAAGCTAAGTTCACGCTTCAATCTGTCAAAATTAGGGGCGTAAGTAGTGCATTTTGACATATGGAAGCGTAAGTTCACGCTTAGACTCGTTTCTGAATCTCACCCTTACTCACGTTCACCGATAGAATGCTGAGCCAGTTAGATAGGTCGTTCATCACGCGAAATTCAAAAGAAAGGCTTTTGAATTGCTCTCTTCAAAGGCATACTTCTCGGTGGACGAATATTTAAAATCTGCCTAAGATGAATAATGGTAAATTTAATACTTATAATATTGTAGCCACCTTGACATCGTAATTTAAAATATTAATAGATTGTAATGACAAGTATTATCATCATCATCATTTCGGCCGAATGAAGTCCACTGCTGGACACAGGCCTCCCCCAATGATCACCACAACCACCGATATGGATGTGTTGTGGGCTTATTGGGGGGTTTTATTTTATATATTTTCATAATCGCCACGCTTGGCAGGCGGGTTGGCGATCGCAGTTGAGTTGTTAATGTACTCGAAGAACGCTGCTGCCCATCCTCCGGCTAATCCCTTAGTCGACTTTCACGACACCCATGGGAGGAGATGGGGTGGTGGCATTCTGAGCCGGCACCACACGGCACGTATGTAATAACCGTATTTCAGTGTATTTTAATATTTGCATGCTACAAAAATGGTTGAATGTATGGAACGAATATTATAATGTGATCTTACTAATACCTACATTCTGAGCAAATAAATTTGATTGATTGATTGCGCTGCATCTTGGCCGCCGATACCCTTGACAATTGGCGCGTCGTGCTATGTTCCGACCTAAGACCGAATTGTTCAGCCCTTGGTGTGATGTATGGGGTCAGGTGTTGCAGTATGATGACTTCCAAACCCCTTGGAGACAGTGGGCAGCAATGAAATAGGCCGATACCTTTGCGGTGTAAGGATGTTCTTTCCGGGCTTAGGGATCATTATTACCTTGCCTTTTTTCCACTATGTGCGAAGGATACCTGTCCACAAGCGCGCTAGTGACGTCACTGCGCGGTATGGCAGATGGCGTAATCCCTTGTTGGTTATGCCAACCGCACCGGGTGCCTTCTAAGGCTTTGTCCGGTTAATGGCTCTTCTCACCCGGGCGGGGTGATGATGATGGGATGGTAATCGGGGCTATCGGCGATGCGAAATAGTCCAAGTCCGGAGCACACCGGAGCTGGTGTATTAGTAAATCGTCGGCACAGCCTGTGTGCCAACGGCCAGTCATCCTCTGCAGAGTCGATCAGTCTCTCCCAGCTCGCGATGGCGTGAGCCTGCAGCTCGGCATTCACCTCGATGGTGTTTCTCTCAGTTGGGCTTTTTGTAAAGGACATCTTGTGTATTGCCACCGCTTGCGTAGGCGCCTCTTATCGGCAATTTTTCGGAGCAAGTACGGCGGTAACGGTGAGGCGTGTCCCGATGGTCGTGTGATTATGGTAGTTGCCATAAGCAAGCAGTGAACTCGCCCGCCAACTTCGCGACGTCCGTGGATGTGGCGATAGGCCGAGTGGGTATGGTGGTCTCCATCTTTGCCGTGAAGTCGCTCCAATTGATGTGGTGAGGTGGACAGACGACCTGGTAAAGGTCGCTGGGAGTCGTTGGATGAGGGCAGCATGTAACCGCTCATTGTACAAATCTAAGGCCTTTTTTCAGCAGTGGACGTCCTGTTGCTGATATGATAGTATAGGCGGAATTAATTTAGCACACATTCATGACTCTACAAGCACAAGGACTCACCCGTGGAGCAAGATGCTTGCGAAACGTAATCATGCGGCGAGTTATTATGGTTAGGTAGTATGGCACACGATTTGATATTGCCAGTCTTTAAGCCATTTAATGACGACCAAGTGCCCCGTATGCTAGTTAGCACACCGCGAAAAACCGACACTTCGGGCAAGGGGTACCATCTCCAGGAACCGATCCTCCCGTCCCGCGTAGAACACGAGGTGGGTTATACGCTATGCAGTGCCAACCGCGTATAAAGCACTTTCTATAAGTTCTCGAAAATTAAAAATAATATATGATAAGTTTATTTGTATAAACATGGTGTACATACAACGTATGCAAGATAACAAATATTATAAAAGTTCTGTCATGTTTATCCTCTTATAACATTTAGGGCGTACAAATTGAGAGAAGGTCCTCCGACATAATTAGAAGCTATCATAATAAATTAAATAAAAAATCATGTAAATTTTAGTTTACAAATTAATAATAAACTGATTTTTTTGATTTTTTGATTTTTTTATAATAAACTGAATTTGTTTATGCGAGAACAAAAACATCATTACGTACTGATTAAATATTATTTTAATTTTATTTTGTGCTAATAAATCCGAGATATTATAACATACATTTTCTAATAGACGATTTTTCAACCTTTTTTTAAAAGCAGTAACATTAAGATCTTTCCACGAATTCGGCAACTTATTATAGAAAATTGGAGTTACGCAAAGGATATTTTTACGCATTGGCGTTGTTTTAGCTTCATGTAGGCAGAGTTTATCGTTATTATGTCTGTTCCTAGGAAATGCATCTGCTAATTTTGGAAAACATTTGGAAATAAGCTAAGATTGGACTTCACAAACATAGCAGTTTCTAAGATATAGAGTGAGGGATAGCGTTTATAATTTGTATTTCTGAAAATAGGGTCGACAACTGTCCTTAGTTCCAAGTTTAAACTTGGACCTGATGCACCTTTTTTGGACTTATCTGTACTATTTCCCCAAAATATAACTGCATATCGCAATATTTATTTGGCTAGTCCATAGTAGGCAGTAAGCAGTATCCGTAATCAAAACTGCTGGCAGAAATATAAATAGAAAAACAAACATCTGTTGACATCTATGTTTTATTTTTATGTGTTTTTGATGTGGCAAAGGGACGTCGTGTACATACCACGATGACATGCAGGTTTTTTTCGTGCTTTTCTGACGTCTCTTCTATACAAATATAAACAATGTTCCTTATTATAATACACTTTAAATTTTAAGGTATTATTTACAGGATTTTAAGATAAAACGTGCCAACACTACAACAACGTCATTTATTAAAAGGCGTTTTACTATTAACTAGTTAGTTTCGTCTAACTAATAGACGACATTTAGCTTTCGCATAAATTATACCAATGAAGTTTATGATTGAATAATTTTATTTACACCAGTATAACAGCTCCATGGTTGAAATAAATATAACTATTAGAAAAAATTGCACTAAATTACTCTTAATAACTGTCGACTTTCGGCGAAACATATTGGTTGTCGCCCGTCAACTTGCCTTCAGCTATCTGTCTTTCACGTTCTTTACGCATTACCTGCAAAAAGGTATTCATTGGATAAAAAGAAATGAAATAGTATACACATAACTTACAGCAACAATATTTAAATAAGTAATGTTAGACAATCGGAACATTGGATTATAATTTCCCATTTCTCATTTCATTTCTGCAAAATGCATTAGATACCTATTGAGGGTTGATATATCTCTTATTCGTAATATCGTTATTTAAGAGGTGTACTAAAATACTGTGTAATTTTTTGTAAGGTGAAAACCTCAAATGGCTGAAATGGCCACTCTACTAATTATTTATTGATTGATTTATTTAATACTATATGCACTAAGGCTGTACAGAGGCAGACTTAAGTCTGCCTCTTTACAGCTTTAGTGCATCACACATTTTCTACCAGTCTACCTTAGGGTGAGGCAGAGACAAAATGTGCTAGGTGCACAGAGAATGTAACTATGAGTACTCAAATAGCAAAAACAATTTACGCAAGATATTTTATATCATTGACATGATATAAATATATACATATATATTAAACAATAAAACCATGTAATAATAATACATACATACATATAAATAATTTATTATAGGAATGATTAACATACATATTATTCTGCCAAAGAATTGAAGAGGTATTTACGTAGTTTACTTTTAAAAGAGTAGCAAATGGTAGCCATCCTGATTTCAAGAGGTAGTGCATTCCACAGAAGAATAGTTTGGACACATAAAGAAAGTGCCTTAAGTCTGAATGGTAAGAGGGATTTTAGGAATACTGGCTAACCATTTTGAATCCATACTAGAAAATGCAGAGTAACATCCAAGGGACTGGAACTGTTACATTTTCTTTTTAAACAGAGCCTACACTTGGATTTCTCCTCTGTTGTGGTTGCATTTATAGAAAAATTCCACACACAATACACACTGACCTGGAACAACTACCTGAAGATCATACAAATATTTGTTCCATGTGGGAATCATTCCATGTTCAAACACAGAAACCAGAGCGTAGCAGCCAACTGTATCAGCCACTGCACCAACCATGCCATCTTGAGTAATTTGGAATATGCTACCCCCTGGTACATGGGAAGTAATGATGGTTAAAAGTGGCTGTGCAACAATACATCCATGCCTACCCCATTACTCATTTTACCTACTTAAGGTTCCATATTCTATTCCACATGAGTTTGTTAACATAACATCTTAGCGCATAAGCATTAACTGGCAAAGGTCATATTTATAGAAGTCAGCACACTAGGCAGATGGATTGGTGTTCACAGTATGTTATTATAAGCACATCAGCCAAAGGACGTCTACTAATGAACAAAGGCTTTCTCATAGATTTCCACAATTGTGTCGTCATATTGAGTGGAATTTGCCAGTACTTACTATGCTTGGCAGGCAGGTTGGTGAGCGCAGTATTGCTACTGTTCTGCAGAAGGGACGCTACTGCCCATCCCTCTGGTATAGATTCTTAGTTGGCTTTTACAACATCCAAGGGAGATATAGTGCTATATTCTTATGCTAGTATAAATGTTTAGGCCTAGTTTTTACGACACTTGCAGATATAAAACGAAAGCCTATTATATTTTGAAATGAGGCCTTTTATACCAGGAACTTACAATTTTTTTGTATCTTATGCAAATCTACAACTGTTATATTACCATGAATCGTTTGTACTGCTTCATCGACGTCTGGCACTCGTGGAAGTCATCAAACAAATACGCGCACTTGACCTTCCCACGCTCCAATCCGTAGGCCTCCAGGCAGTCCATGTAACGAATCTCTTGTTTCTGACAACGACCCAGCAGCTGGTGCGAGATCATACCACCCGTTAAATCCGTAAACGGGGAACGAAAGAATGGCGAAATCGACATTGTAGCTGAAAAGCCAAAAGAATACGCAGTTTAAACTACATCTAGGTTACAAAATTACGTAAACAAATGACATCAAGTTGTTACTGATTTATTTTAGACGCAGATTATGAAATATTGTTTAGCAGTTTTGTTCTTGTTTAATAATAACAATTGAAGGTGTTAGATTTGTAAAGTTTTAGGATTATTACCTCTTTTGTATTTTCAATATTCTAATGGACCATGGACAGATACTAAGTACCAGTGTTAAGATAGTCAACGAAGTTTGACATTTGTTTGAGTCGAGTCGACGAGTCTACGATAACTTGATTGTAGAATTAGTCGATAGAAAGAAAATAGAAACTAGAAATATATATTTGCTCAAACACTACCTAGGTATCTATTTTTTAAGAATATATAGTGAAGGAGCATTACCTTTCTCATGTGTAAAAAATCATCATGACAATGATGACAAATGTAGATGAGAACGCTGGTTTGCGCCAGAAAAACTAGAAGCTTAATATATAGTTAGAGGAATATTCTAGACCGTATAAAATCCTACCTCCACTATCGGAAATAAATTACAGAAAGAAATTAATATGCAAACTAAACGAGAGGATAAATAAGAGGAACGTGAAGTTATACACGGCGTACCTCGAGGTAACGTATTATAGGAATACCACAAGCCTCTGTATAGGTATGGCTTACATCGACTACACGAAAGCCTTCGACAGCATAATTTACTTAAATATTTTGGGAATACTTTTAGATAATTACTATAAGCACAAAAATCGATGAATTATTATATATTTTTATAAAAATCGATATGATATTTATCGACACATCCCTAATTTTAGCAATTGTCAAAATCAGCTGGATTATCAAACTGCAAACTATAGCGTTGTTGTCAATTTTCCACGTAAATAAAATAGTTTTATGAACATTAAAGTACATAATTCATATAAGTTTTACCATGGAACATTGGGTTCGTGAAGGCCTGTCAAAAATTTTAGATTTTCAGATACCGGATGATTTGTTAAAGTAAGCTCCTACAAGGAATAAACATTTAGTAACCTATATTTTAAGTTGCTTACCATTTTATTTGTGTATTCAAAGTATTCCTATGATTATATATATATCTGGCATAGTACTGTTATTTATGAAATCCTATTTTTTTATTTCAGATACATATTGTCCATAGAAAATGAGAAAGACTTGAATGAGTATATGAATACTTTGCTGGACTTTGATAACTCTCAACACAAAGGTTTCTTTTTAGAACTGTGCAAAAAGAAATTCCCCAATAGAGGTATATCTCAATAATTATTAAGAACATGGTTTATTTCACAGCCTAACTATATTATGTTGAATAATACATACACAGTTATTGCACAATATTATCACTGCAAATGTGTAATTTTATAATCAGTAATTAATAAATAAAAAATAAGTCATTCAAATTCTGAAAGATTCCTTTCAGAATTTGAATTTAGCTAACATAATTATAGGGAATTGCGCTACAGCAGCACAGTCCATAACAAATTGTTAGTTTCACTTTCATTTTACTTTCATTATAGTGCATGTGACAAAAGCAACAAAGTAAGCTGCAAAACATTTATGTAATCTGGCTGCAATCAATGGCACATGTTTTCTTTATCCCATTCAAATTGACGGCATGGTTGGTGCAGTGGCTGATACAATCCGATGCTGCAGTCCGGACTGTGGGTTTGATTGCCGCATGGAACAAATATTCGTATTACCTGCAGGTAGTTGTTCTGGGTCTGGGTGTGTTGTGTGTGGAATTTGTGTCTCTTAATGCAACCACAACACAGGAGAAACCCTAGTGTGGGGGAATGTATTTTAAAATAATAAAAAGAAAAAGCTCTTATTTGGTACTCAATTCATAAATTGTATTAATCATCATCATCTATATTCTCATAATTAATCTGCCTTTGTTATTGAGCACCCCATGCTTGTATTTTATATATAAAAATTATATCTAACATATACAACTTTCCCTTAATTAAATCTGTTCTGTTAGATTTATCAAACTATAATTATTTTTTTAGCTTTTATTTAAGATTAACCCTAAAACCTATAACTCGTTTCTTATAGATTCAAATGTATTATTTACACATGTCTGGTGTATAATAATAACCTGTTGTTAGGTATTTTCAAGCATGAGCTGATGATTCTGGTAACTTCTTGATACATCTGCAAATTTTCCAATCTAACGGACATTTAGAAATGGGTGAAAGTTGAATTTCAAGATTTCATTACATTTATGAATAATAGAGCTCAAGCTAATATAAAGCATGTAAAAATCATGCTAATCACAGATTGTCATATCTAAAATTTCAGGCAGCTCCTTGCCTAAGCAGCAAAAGAAAAAAATATCAAAGAATAAGCAGCAACCAGACTTTATCAGTGCTGATTTACCACCACAAGACCAACAACAGCAGTCCATCGAAACCGATGCCAAAACTAAAAAGAAGACCAAGTATGTGAACCTATACTCACAGGAGGGCAAGAATGCACAAATTGTGCTGTTGAAGGGTATGTTGGTGTAACACGTTGAGCAGCTTTGGAAACACAGCAACTTATTATGTGAGGCCATATGTATCTTTTTGGAATACACAGCTTCCTTCATTCCTTCGATCCGTTTTCAAAAGTATACTGGTTTTCATATTGCCATAGTTATTTCTATTCTATTAATACCTTTGGATTATTTGTAGGAATTTCGAGTCAAGACATGTTAATATTAACTTATTGGTCCTAGAAAGATAATCATACAGCATATAGCGTAAAAGACAAAGATACAGCGTATATGTGTCAGAGACGTAGCACATATATAATGAAACCTGTATACTTTCAGCATTTGTATTTATAATAATTGTTTATGTGCTATTCAGAGAAATAAAACAATCATTTAGTATTGTCTTAGGTTTTCGCGATTATTACACATTATAATAAAACAATTTTAAACGGATTAAATCGCGTGTATTATTGATTTTTGATTTTCCTGACGTTTCGAACACTTTGCAGGGTTCGTGGTCGCAGGATGACTAAGGTGACAAGCGTGGTACATAACGGTTTTCTTTCGCGAGGACTTGAGGATGATCAAATCGAAGAAAATGGTTGGGTAAAATGGTAGACAAACCCAACGATTTTCTTCGATTTGATCATCCTCAAGTCCTCGCGAAAGAAAACCGTTATGTACCAAGAATGTTTCGAGAGGCTATTGAAATTAAAAAACATCCTAATTTTAATAGAGAAGATGGTTGGCAGGTACCACCTGTTTGGAATCCGGTTATTAAATTAATAAAATCCCAAACAACACACCAAACTAAAAAACATCAAGACACTGTGAGTGATTACTGCGTGCATCGAAACAATTTTTGATTAGTTTTGTACGGTAGATAAAATAACTTTTTAAATCTGTAACGATGCTTGTCATCTTAGCCATCCTGCGACCATAGACTATACACTTAATACTGACATAGATGCGCAACTCTAAGACCACAATAATCAAAAATGCGACCTTAACTACCAGATGGCGCTACGTTTTCATTTAGTACCGAAACAACCCTGCAGGTGGCGTGCCTCTCCAGAAGTATTTTTAGTAAAATTTGTTTATTGTATGAAAATATAACTAGATCGTTTAAATTGCGCCGCAGACCATAATATAATATATTGAAAAAAGTTTTGCAATTTAAACCGACCTAATAATTTCTCGAAACTAAATAGTTCTACAAAAAAGAAACAAGGGAAACGTTTCAATGTTTTTTTATTATTCTTTTCGTATAATAATCATAAGCTTACCAAAACTAGGCCATTCTTATCATATTAAGAAAATTTTACATTCAAAGTTATATTGACTTCTTTATACCGTGTATTATAAAATTCAGTGCGAGATTATTCAAAAATTACAAGAAATTCAACGTAAAATGATCACACTCGTAAAATAATCTAATCCAATAGCAAACACGTAAACACCAGCTAAATTAAGTTTACAAACTTGTAAAAGGTAGGTAGGTATCTTTTCTGATTGACCATTTGTGAAGTGATGATATTTTAATAATAAACATATTATTGTTTGTCGACATTAAATAAACGAAATTGTGTTTATTTAATATCACAAAAAAGAGATTTAAAACGAATTACCAAAAAAAACATTAAATAAATTTATTTAGGGTACTTCCGGTAAGGTACTACTGCCATCTAGTTATATTTTGAATAAAACTTAATATGAAATGTGCCGACTGCAGGCAGGAGATGGCGCTACTTTCGATGCAACTTTTCGTACTCACTTTTTGTATGAGAGTTTCACCCCCCTGCCTGCGACCACGAACCCTGCAAAGTATTCGAAACGTCAGGAAAAACAAAAATCAATAATACACGCGATTTAATCCGTTTAAAATTGTTTTATTATAAAACAATCATTTGTAGACTGGGATGTCAGTTGACGGTGAGATTGGTGAGTGGCTAAACAATTGGCTTTCTGTGCTACGCGTCGCGGGTTCGATCCGCACATGAAACAAATATTTGTATGACCTACAGATAGTTGTTGCTCCATGCCTACCAACACTTACACTACTGGCCAATGCCCTGTGTGACCTGCAACAGAGCCTTTAACTCATTATTAACACTGATGGAAATCTGTCATTTCAAAATGCACATTTCAGCTTATTACTTATTTATATGGACACAGTGAAAATAATGGAAAAATATTCCGTTTACAGAAATAGTCTACTTAGAGTTTTATTATAGTATAGATTGGCATTGCTGATATTATTTTCCCAAACATTACTGTATGGGATCTTACATACATACATTAAAATTAGACTCACATACATAAATACTACATAATACTAAGCTCTCGCTGAAAACCACCGCTGCAGCGATTTATACACTGCTGCATTATGCTGAGTGAGGGGCCTTATTGGCACAACGGCGACGATATCGATATCGATAATCGATTTATAAGTTAATGCCCACTATAACTGTAGTAATTGTTTTACTTCCTAGTTTATGTTTTTCCGTTAGACATCTAATTGCATTTATTTTAGTTATTTTTAGTTTCCTGTTTCTATGTGTACGCTGCTGTGAGCCAATAAAATAATTTTCTTTCTTTCTTTTTTATAAAAATTTAATTAATGTTTGTGAAACATCTTTATTTATACTTTACAGGTAGACACCATTGTGATTGCCAAGCATCGAAGCATGAGCTGATCAACAACTGCATACAGTGCGGCCGAGTTGTGTGTAAGCAAGAGGGCTCTGGACCGTGCTTGTTCTGTGGCAATCTGGTAAAATATATATTGTATGCTTGTAACATGGAAATGTTGATCCGATTTAAGTTTTTTAAATGATTCGAGGCTGTCATGCATGATGTATGATGATCATCAGCATATTATCCAAAAGACGTCCACTGCTGAACAAAGGTCTCCCACATTAACTACTGGGTTGGTGTTACAGCGGGTGTGTCCACAGAAGGGATGCTGGTGCCCATCCCTCTGCTTTAATCGGCTTTTACGACATCCATGGGAGCAGATGGAGTAGTACTATATTCTTAATATGAAACCTCATACATACAAAGTTGTAATACCTTCTTGTTTACTGTGCCAAATTAAAGTCCTTTGTTTTACATACAGGAAAAATTTACGAATGTATTTGTAGGGCAAGAAATTGCTGAATATATTGTCTATTGATGCCGTGTGGCGCCGGCTCAGAATACCACCATCCCATCTCCTCCCGCGGGCGTCGTAAAAGTCGACTAAGGGATTAGCCGGAAGATGAGCAGCAGCGTCCTTCGAATACATTAACAACTCAACTGTGATCGCCAACCCGCCTGCCAAGTGTGGCGATTATGGCAAAACCCCCCAATGAGCACACAACAAACCTATATCGGTCGTTGTGGTGATCTTTGGGGGAGGCCTGTGTCCAGCAGTGGACTTTTCGGCCGAAATGATGATGATCATCTATTGTAAAATTCTGTCTTGTACCAATAATCTACCCCAAGAACAAACTTATAATTGTAGTTAAAAAGCATATTCTCTCATACATTCCAACGGGAAATGTAACTATGTAACAATATTGAAAGATTTACCGTGTAATTTTAAGACCGTAGAATTCTTTTTCTTTTCTAAATCTTACACTCCTCCGTGCGCTTAATGTGTTTGTACCCCACAAAGTTTTATCTTCAGGTATTAATATATAGAATAGATTATTGTAATTGCTTACTCACTTTAGGTGTGCACACCGGAAGAGCAGAAAGAAATAAACACAAAGACCAAAGGCGCCGCTAAACTGATGGAAACCTTGATGGAGCGCAACAGACCCAAGGGCTGGGAGGCTGCAGTCTCACACAGAAACAGACTACTCGAGTATGATCGTACCAGGTATGTGTTTGCGATATTAATGCGATGTACTTTACAGCCTGGTGGAACCTTTGATAGAGCGCATCAGAAGCGCTGGAAGGCTGCCGTAATAATAAAATAAACCGATAATAAACTGACATAATAATCTAGTATGTTAGTCTCAGGTATAATAATAATAAATAAAATTCTCTAAAGGGCCTCTGCGTGTTGGACCCATGTCCCCGCGTAAGCCTATCAAAAGACCGGGTTCCCCCTTACAGGGGATATTAGCCCGTGAATAGAGAAACATACATGTAGATAATAATAATCTTTAATTGCATAAAACATGGTAGATTTACAGATCTTGGTGCTAATGGTTAGTTCATATATTTTGCCTACTGAGTTCGGTATGCAAAGTGTAATATTAATTTAGCAACATTACCGATTTAGCAGTGACAAATAAGTTGGTACTAATATCATTATTTAAACAAGATATTGGTTATCATGAAAATTTGGTCGAAGGTCGAAATGTCTAACAATATCAACCACAACGTAACACTTTACCAGCATCAAATAGTACTACAATATTATAGGTTGACTTAGCTGAGAAGGCGGTGGAGTGGGTGCGGGAAGATACCACCTCTCTTTCCCACCGCAAAACATACCGGGCGCCGACAGATCTCCGGCCTCCATGAGTTGCGACCTATGGGTGAAGAGCTTGGTGTAGTACACCGCCCGACTAAAAGAGGCTTGAGCGTTGACGCGCTATATTCTGCACGCGCCTCTCCGAAGTAATGTGTGGCTGACCAGGTCGCACAAAGACGGGGCTCATCAGATCAAGTGCGGTCTAATGCCTAGAGAGCTCCGCACCCGACTAAAGACCCGACTTTCTTCTCAATGTCGTACCTTCTCTCGCCACTCTCTCGCAAAAGGTTGAGGACTCATCAGTGATTGCTCTGATGTTCTGGATGTTCACGGAGGGTGATCATCGCTTACAATAGGATGACCCACATGCTCACTGGCCCACAACAATAATAGAGGAGCAGTAACTTTCCTGTCGGACACCACGTCCGAATTAAGAATATAGCACCACTCCATCTCCTCCTGTGTATGTCGTAAAAGGCGACTAAGGGATCCTAAACCAGAGGGATGGGCAGCAGCGTCCCTTCTGTGGACAGTAGCCATACTGCGCTCACCAACCCGCCTGCCAAGCGTGGTGAGTACTGGCAAATTCCCCCCAATACGATGACACAGTTGTGGAAATCTATGGGGGAGGCCTTTGTTCAGCAGTGGACATTGTATGGCCGATTTGCTGAGTAACGTTCCTTGTGCCGTACGGAAATTCTGTCTGCTGTAGAAACCTGTTTGTTAAATGTAACCTCCATGTTGCGGAGAGCTGTATACAGCAGTAGGCCACGATAGATTGACATTCTATCCTTCCTCTTCTCTCTCTTCATTTTTGTAATTTCAGTGAGCGCCGCACTCGCGTAACTGATGATGATAGCGACTACTTCAGCGCAAACAGTGTGTGGCTAAACTCTAACGAGAAAGAGAAGTTGGAGAAGTATCAGCAGTCACTTCATGATAAGAAGCACGGCTCCAGGCTTAACAAGAAGATGACTTTCGACTTTGCGGGTGAGTTCGGTGAAGTGTTGAGTGATTGATACATGTACCCGAACTCGAGTGTGAGGTCGGAAAAATACCAGCAAAAATAATACAATATCATGATTGTATTATTGCAGCGAATGAAACAGCGTGAAAGCAAAACTATGCACTTTTTGTACTTGTTCATTCTTTCTTTTCGTGTGGTTAGTGACCAACCTTGTGTCAGAGTTGTTCAAGCCTTCCAAACGCCTCTGACTTGGCTTAATAATATTCATTTTGTCTGTGATCATAGACCTATGGTCTATTGCGTGTGGTATGTTTATTTGACAGCATGTCTTGAAATTCGATAATATGGCGACAAGTTAAAATTGCCATGTTTTTGATTGCAACAAAACTATTGATTAGCCTCTACGAAGGATGTGACGGTCTTTATAATATAATAATTGTTGAAGACCTTTTTCGGGCCACCACGCGATTCATGAGTGGGCCCAGATTCTTCTTACACCTTTTTTGTTAACCTACTTCAAAAAGGAAGAGGTTCTCAATTCGATACGTATTTTTTTTATGTATGTACACACGGCTACACATCAAGCTATACAAACCAGTGTAAGCTGATCTCGCATTGTATAGGCTTTCGGTATGATGAGAGATCAGGGTAAACTGGTTATGATGGCTTAATGTGTAGCCGAGTGTACACCTATTACTCTGATATTTGTAGACCGATTTCAGCAATTATTTTTTAACTGGTGCAAAATGCTTTCGAATTGTTCCCATATAAATTTCATTACATTTGATTGGAGTTTTTAACGAGCTTCAATAAACAGGTTAATTTGACTGAGCTTATCTAGATGATGCCCCAACCATGGTTCATGCAGACCAACGAGAAGTTATATGTTATACCTGGCCCCGCCCGACTTCATAGATAAAGTTTTTTTTTCTTTTCAGTGATTTTAATATTTATGTATAATGTAGGGTTTTTAAGTCAGATTTTTTTGTTAAAACGTTTTATTTTAATAATTAATTGCTACTACTAGCTTACGCTTGGCAGGCGGGTTGGTCAGCGCAGTATGGCAACTGTTTCACAGAAGGGAAGCTGCTGCCCTAGTTAAGAGTCCCTTAGTCGCCTTTTACGACATCTCCAGGAGGAGATGGTGAAGTGCTATATTCTTAATCTGGACACCACACCAAATTTACTTTAGATTTAAATATTAATAATTATCTTAAACCGCTGATATCATCATATATAATTTCACTATTTAGGTCGTCAAGTAGTCGAGGACAAGACGATCGACTACGAGCCGGATGAAGACCAGATTAGGCAGATGACGAACGACGCCAGGAGCAACAGCAGCCAGCTGCAGCATGACATGTTTGTAGGAGTACCAAGCGACAGAGATGTGGCGCCTGGAGTCAACGCGCCGCTCTTACAAGTACTATACTGAACATGTCACAACATAACCAGTGTGATTCCTAATGACATTTTGGTAGTATCGATAAGGGGATGAGACGCCCTTTTTTGTTTTTTGGAAATCCTCATGGACTTCCTCCACCTTGGGCGGAGGGGTATGCCGGACTCTTACCGACTAAGTCCCCACGGTGTTCATCCACTTGCCGGGGGTGAGGTGTACGCTTTGTCTGGGTTAAGGCGCCCTCGAGGGTCCTGAGATTGGGGAAACTACATGCTCATACCGAGTTACTCCCGAGAAGACGGCGTGCTGGCGTGCGGTAAACACGTGTATATGTGCGCAGCACTGACGCTGACAACACTCTTGTGTTGGGTAGCGTTGAGTCCTTAGGAGAACTATCCGGCTTGCCGAGCTAGCGGTGGCAACTGTAGTGGCCGAAATCCACGCCCAGAAAAAAAAAATGCTACTTGCATAAAAATATATATGTCTTCTTAATCTTCCAGTTTGACCCATCAGTGGAAAGCCAAGGGTATGTGACCGCAGCGAGAACCAACCCTGGTCAGCACGCACCACGGGTGCAGGACACCGAGTTACAAGAAATGAGTGACACCGGTCGCTGTCTGTCCATGCACCAGCCTTGGGCATCCCTTCTCGTTGACGGTATCAAGCTGTGAGTATTACTGTTTACCAAACAAAGAGCGAGAATCGACTTCAGAGTTGTTAGGGACGGAGGACACTACCTTTCCCTGGGGACAATGGTATCTCGATACTTAGTAGGCGTGTGTGGTGATCCGTGTAGTGTCTGGATTAAGAATATGGTACCACTGCTCCCGTGGATGTCGTAAAAGGCGATTGAGGGACTATAAACGAGAGGGATAGCCTGCAGCATCCCTTCTGTAGAACAGTAGCCATACTGCACTCACCAAGCCGCCTGCCGCCAGAAGCGCATGCATACGACGCGCAAACAAAAATTTAATAACTTTTAATTATAATAATTTAGCTAAACTTTAATTCATCATTTCATTTCGGCCGAATGAAGTCCACTGCTGGACACAGGCCTCCCCCAAAGATGTCCACAACGACCGATATGGATGTGTTGTGGGCTCATTGGGGAGTTTTGCCATAATCGCCACGCTTGGCAGACGGGTTGGCGATCGCAGTTGAGTTGTTAATGTACTCGAAGGACGCTGCTGCCCATCCTCCGGCTAATCCCTTAGTCGACTTTTACGACACCCAAGGGAGGAGATGGGGTGGTGGCATTCTGAGCCGGCACCACACGGCACAAACTTTAATTAATCGTAAGAAAAAAGGGAATTAATTCGTTACCACTCTGGTAACATAACCGGTTCACCGATGACCAAACGGGGCGTTGGCACTGTTTCTCCCACACAACAACACAGGTTGCAACCTAGCTGGGTGAACAGCACCTTAACCATCCATTTCTAATTTAAAATGTTGTAATAACCAATACCGTTCTGTGCAATAAATAGTTATAATTGTTTATTATTAAATCCCCTCAAAATTACGACACAATTGTGGAAATCTATCAGGGAGGCTTTGTTCAGCAGTGGACGTCTGGCTGATAATTATGACAATGATGATGATCCACATATTAACGCAATACCCGCTGAAAATTGGGCGGTCGATCTTGAAGCAGATCAGCGTTATACTGACGTAAACTTGCGTGGATGTACATGTATGAATGAGGTTGCCGCTTAACGTTTTGAAATGGCAATAACCCGCGACGAGATTGGTCGTGCTGTACTGATGTCAGTGGATCTTCGCGAAATTGTTTCGAATTGCAGCCGACCGTTAAGCCTTGATGATCCTCCGCTACCTTAGCTAGAGGGGGGGGGGGGGGGAGTCGGTTGCCAGGCGCGTCATCGCTGTCCGAGTTATTTGTAATCATATCAGCCAAAGTACGTCCATCGCTGAACAGAAGCTAATCTCAGTATGGCTACTGTTCCACAGAAGAGACAGGGTATTATTTGAAATATATATATTAGGGGGTATTTAAAAGTACAGGCTCGGCGCGAGCAAGAGACGTGGGGGGGGGGGGGGAGAAACCTCTCGATTTAGGGTAGATTACGGCCAAATACTGAAACGCCAGTTAATATTAAGTCCGCGCTTTAACCATTTGAGCCGCGCCCGGTTTTGTTGAGTTTCCTCTGAAGTGATTCAATTATTTCAGCCACGAGGGCCGCACATGGTACTCAAGCCACCGCGGCAGGCTGTGGATTGCGTCTACCGTCAAACCGCCCGACCAGGACATCATCAGGGCGCTAGAGAACCAGTACAGGGTCTTAAATCCAGGTAATGTTGCTAGAAATTAACATCATCAGGCTTTAAATTCTATCGATTTTTATTCATGTAAACCATTTACAGTCATTCATAGCCAGTTGCACTCACTGATCGGTAAACGATCGGTGAGGTTAAGTAACGCTTGGCGCGGTCAGTCTATGGATGGGTGACCACATAGTGGTATTTGTAACTATGCGTCTCCGTGCTTCTGAAGGCACGTAAACTTGTCTGTCCCGACTGTGGTCATTAGACATCGGTCCTTAAGTCAAGGCGGCGGGCCTTCTTTGAGCGGCTTAAATAACACTGGCCAGTTAATCACAAGAAAAGAAAAAAGAAATGAAGGAGGCACTCATATAGTCAGAATTAAAGTAGTTACATGGTTATAAAATCTTTGGTCCTATAAGAGCCGTCAAGAAACTCGTCATCAACCAAAGGACGTCCACAGCTGAACAAAGGCCTCCCCCATGGATTTCCACAATTGAGTGGTCATTTTGAGGAGAATTTAGCAGTGCTCACCATGCACGCGGGTTGGTGAGCGCAGAATGGATGCTGTTCTACAAAAAGGACGCTGCTGCCCATCCCTCTGGTTCAGAGTCCCTTAGTCGCCTTTTACAACATCCTCGGGGGGTATTGAGTGGTGCTATATCCTTAATCCGGACACCACGCGCTATACCACTCGAAACCAAGTTTGTGCACATGTAATTTCAAGCTTTATGTAAACTATAATGTTTCCTTTATAGATAAACAACTAAAGTTCCCAACATTTTACCCCACTGGGTGTCTGCTGGGCTGCGTCAACGTGGACGATTGTCTGCCACAGGAGGAGTATCAGAAAAAGTTAGTATATACCACAGACT
This sequence comes from Diloba caeruleocephala, assembly GCA_947459985.1. Classification (NCBI taxonomy): domain Eukaryota; kingdom Metazoa; phylum Arthropoda; class Insecta; order Lepidoptera; family Noctuidae; genus Diloba; species Diloba caeruleocephala. Next base: position 6,146,369 of record OX381621.1, on the reverse strand, counting down.
CGTCAGAAGTTATTAGAGAAACACGACATCTAGCGTCTGGGAATATCACTGCGTGTTGGCGATCCACGCCTTTAGGCACGTCTTAGTGGGGATGACTGCAAGGCGGTCCTCCTCTAGCGGATGGCAGGCATTTCTCCAAGGGATTGTAAAGGATCCTCCGAAGACCCGATGTGCGCTGTGCTGCGCAGACCATGAGATATCCAGGTTTAAAATAAATGAGTTTTGCAAGCGCATTAACCCGTACGTCATAGTCCTGAAGGCCCATTCTCGTAATTAATTTACACTATGACTGAAAGCTGACTGCACTGAGATTAAATTATGAATTGACCAAAAAATGGTATTCTGGTACTCGTAAAGTTCAGTCTTTAATTTCAGTCTCAATTTTCACCTTTATTGAATGACAATTTTAGTACTTGTGAATAGTTCGAAATGTTAGCAGAATACCGTTTTGACTTCGATCAACTTTCGATCTATTTTCGATCTCATCACAGTACAAGTTTACGTTTGACGTTGTTTGTTAGTTTAGTAGAATACCCTGCCTGCCCTGCCCTGTTTTATAAAGTCATTGGTTACTTTCATACTCATTAGGTACCGCTTTCATACCGATTTAGTGGTGTTTGATTAAAAATACAGTGTAAACTCTATATAGCGACACTGAAGGGACTGTGCATTTTATGGCGTTATAGAGAGTTGTCGTTAAATGGAGAGAAGAAACATCAGAATTATAAAAAGAAAAAGTTTATTTCCGACTATTGTTAGTAGTTATGTGCATAAAAAAGAATGTTATTTGAACGCTATTGCGTATAGTCTGTTATTTTTGTTTGACGTCTTTTGCTGCACCAGTAATTTTGTTGTAATTTTTTACTTATTTTATTCATATCTAGCAATATTGAGGCATCTTGGTTATAAAGGAAGTATTTTTCCAATAATATGATAAGGTATAGATAATCCATGACTCCTACTTATGAGTCATGGTCAACAACAGTCTACACGTACAAGCAATCCCAATTTGTAAACAAAAGAACGAATTTCTTAGGTATGCATGATGCCGACAGTCGAGTTTATTGCGGGCTAGGATAATAAAGCGACAATAGATCGTACACAGCTGCGCAGTTTTTACTAATTTTAGCAACTTAAAAGGTACTTTTTATTACTCAATTGTTGTCGTTATTGAGAGTGGGTGTAATGCTATGTAGAGTGAAACATTGTATGAAAGACAAGCTAAACCAACCAAAGCCAATTGATTTCGACGCTTATGGGAGTTTGTCGTTAAACAGAGTGACGTTACATGGAGTTAACACTGTATTGTAACATCAAAATGATTGATAAAATAAATAGTGTAGTTCATTTGATGATAATTGATAACATGCAATTTCTTTGATCATATTGTTAAGTACATTGGACAAAGATATTGTATGAGTGGCGTGCCACCCTTGTAAAAACCCTTTTTATTTTAGATACCCGGGTGGTGAGAGTGACAGTCCATACGTGTTTATCTGCTCAAATCCGACCAGCTTGAGGCTCCGGTTTCCCATCAAGGGACAGCATAAAATATGTAAGTCGATGCTTGTAAATATTTTTAATTTAAATGGTGAATGTGGTACCGTTGGCCTGCTGAAGTCTATGGACTGATATTATGATGATGATAATGTTTTTTCTAGATGCGTTGGAGAAGCCGATCCATCAGGCGGCCGTAAAATGTATTCAGAAGATGTCCAAGATACAAGCTGAGGAAGCCAACGCTGCGTAATGCTGTTTCATTTTTAATATGTAGGTATTTGTATGCTTAACATTCTATAATAATACACGGAATTTGTTAAGAAAAATCTTTTATTTACACAATTAATCACTAAGAGTATAAATATTTAATATTTTATTATAACAGTCATTCTTCCATCTTTTATACGGATTTACATTCTTAAAATGTCATGCATTATCTTTATAGAACTTGCTTAAACGAGCGATCCTTACATCATTCGCATATGATGTGTAACATCTGACATCTCACCTTGGTTTATAAGCAAGATTAATAAAAGATTGAAAATTCAATACAGCTAAATGTATGAATGGCGCCAAAACCCAGCACATCACCGCGCATGCGCTAAAACGGGCGCTGCTACCGATAAGTATTAATTGGATTCAAAACAGTTTTGTAATGCGATATAAATAGCGCGCACAACGCATGCGTACTATTAAATAATAATAGTTTAAAAAAACACGCTAGGTTGTGCTGAACTGAGTGCCCGAAAGAGCAAGTCTGGAACTGCACGCATGCGTAGTTCGCGCACTAGCTCTGTCTCTCTTACTCGCATGCAAAGGATGCGGAAAGAAATTAATTAATCCTGGCGAATCTAATTAGGATAATCGGATATTTTGATCGGATTATTGCATTGTCATCGACCTTTGACAGGTGTGCAAAGTTTGAATCAAATCTGATCGTTCAAAGTAGGGCAAAATCGAGCTCAAAGGAGTCGGTTACAAACAAACAAACATACATACATACATACAGGTGAAGCTAATAAAAGCGTGTTAAAAAAATGGAATCTCCTTGGTGATGTTAACTTCTTGGGTTTGCCCTGTATCGTAATGGAAAAAAAAGTATTATAACATTATTTAGTTCGATAAAAAGAGTTATACTTTGATTGCATTTTTAAATCTTCCTGTTACACACTTTCCTCCCATATCACAAACTCACTCTCACAGATTGCAGGAAAGCGAGAGAGAAAAGATTTTACACATCATTAAAAATGTAAAACACACGAACATACGTTACACAATACTTTATAGTTAATGCTATGTAACAAACAACCATACCACTTAATGTAACACTTATGATCTAAATGAGCACCGATAGAGAACGAACAGTAGTCCCAAATTATAAAATAATATAAAATAGAAAAAATCTTATCTAATTTCAGTACTTCATAATTACAATTTTTTTCGCTGAGCATCTAATGACATCCGCTCATATTACGATAGTACGCGTCAATACGCACACATTGATACCTTAACAGAATATAAATACGTTTACGAGATTGCACGATTCTTTTTAAACTATTTAAATATGCCTCAAAGCGGTGTATTGATAAGTGGTGCATATAAGTAAATAGCAGCTCACGTTTTAGATCGAAAATCTAATATATAAATATGTCGGGTCGCGGTGTTTGTGGCCGCACTCCTCCGTAACGGCTCAACTCAAATGTTTTTTTTCCGTATATTTGGTAGGTATCAGAATAGGTCGTAAAGTATTTTTCACCCTCCTACCCCGCCCCCCATTTCTTAATCGCGATTTAAGTATTTTTGTATGAACAATATGCAAATAAGTTTACCGTCGTTCATTGATATGAAATGTCGGGTCACTTTGACATTTCATTCTGCATTTGTTATGTATCCCAATGAAGTGCGTGGAATATGTTCGAGTTTATTGATTATTTATATGGCAGAACAACGTTTGCCGGGTCAGCTAGTAGATTATATGAATTTCTACTTAAATATTGATTGCGTTGTTTAACATATTTAAATTGTATTCTGCTGAAGAAAAAATTCTTCTTTTCTTCACAAATATATCTAGATCTAATAGAATCTCAACTTGGGATATGTAGCGACAACATAAATACCTACAACTAATGTTCTGTATATTTATAAAACGATGTGACAAAACTGTGCTCATAGTTTTGTATGAAATAAAACAGAAAAGCTTTGGCAGTGAAGAGGATTTGGTTTGTAGAATAAACTAAGTCAGGACCTTTACGATTCCTTCTTTTGGTTCAACTGAGGGAAGAAGGCCTCTATCGGCAGAATCGGGTCGTCCGTCGCTATCGTAAAGTAGTTCGGAATTCGCCTACTGTTTGACGACACAGTCTTAAACATTCCCGGCTTGTTGTAATCTTTGCTTGCCGCTAATGTTAAGTCCGAAACTCTTTTAGAATGTTCAAACAAATGCTCTAAATGGTCGTGATGTTTTTTGTCAGCGATTTTCATGATGGCACTTTCTGATCGCGCCCTTTCAGATGTTATTTCGTTTCTGTCGTACACTGTTGTTTCTGTTACGGAAATGTCTTGGACAGATTCACCTATTTCTGAGTCCTTTATCTTCTTTCGCAATGGTCTTTTGCTGTGGACTGTTGTTGGTGATGTTGTTTCGGGATCTTCCGTGGTGGGTCTCGGTTTGCGCTGACCGTTGCGGATCCGAGCAGACACTCTGATTGTGGTCGCTTCAACACCTTCTGTTGTCTGTCTCTGTCTGTTTGGTTTGATCGAATGAATTTCTTTTTCAGTCTGTTCACTTATATCGCCATTGCCAACTTTATGCCTCGGATCTTTCGGTGTGAATCGTTTTCGTTCAGTTGTGTTCTCATTTTCATTGTTAATGTTCTCATTGTAGGGTACTCGTCTTTGAGGGAATCGTAATTTGGATGTATTTTCAATTGGTTTTTCTGTTGTGCTTGTTGTAGAACTGAGTCTATTTCTGTAATCTTTCATATTGAATCTCGTCCTGTTATATTTGTTACGGAGCCTTGGCCTTTGAACTCGGCCTGTAGTTGTGATATCCAATGAAGGTGTAGCAGTGTAATCAGTACTTTCTTTGTAAAATTCAGTTGTAGTTTCCCATGTTTTTACTGGTTCCAATTTAGCTTCTATGGGCTTAACATCTTTATGGAATGCAAAATCTTGTTCACTATCCACGGTAGTTTTTAAAGTATCTGACAAGCTTACAGCGACGTCACTTGTAGGCGTATCTTTTTCGTCTTGTTTATGTGTAAAATCATTTTTGAAGTCATAACCAGTTACTTTTGGGAAATTTGGACGATTTGTAATTTTCATGATCTGAGAATCCGTGTTCAAATCTTCTTTTCCAAATGTCAGTGTAGTAGCTTCAGGTCTATCTGCGGGCGTAGTAACCGGTCGGCGGTGAGCTAGTTTCTTTTTCACTATAGTGGGTATAGTAGGAGTGACAGTTGGTAATGCACTGGTTGTTAAGTCTGTGGTAATGGTTGGCGTGGTCAGGTTTGGTTGTGACTTAGTTGTTCTTACTCTAGGTCTGATAGTGTAAACTTCCTCAATGTCCGTGGTTGATGTCGGCTCTGTAGATGCGATGTATGTGGACGAGTAGGTGCTTGACGTGCTTGTTATGTCTTCTTTGTTAAAATTATTATTAGCTAGGGGAGGACGGCGCCTCCTGATCTTATTCCTCTTGCGTTCGGGCGTACTCGGTCGCTTGAAATGCTTGTTCGGAGGTAACGTAGGAAGAACTTCTAACTGGATGTCCGCGGTGTTTTCTTTGTTATTATTGAAGTGTGTCGTTGTCTCCTGTGTCGCTGTATATTTAGCAGATTCCGTCGGCTTTTTCGTTCGTCTTGACGTGCTGTATTCGTCGTATGAAGGAGTTGACACCTTGTAGTAGTAGTCTTTAAGCTTGTGCTTTCCGATAGGTTCAAAATCGTCACCTAGAGGCCGCCTGCTTTGAGATTCGACTTTTCTGTCGTAGCTCAAAGAGTTATCATGGCCCTTCTCGGCCTCGGTTACGATAGCAAATTCTTCTGGAAGGTCTGGCACGGGCGTAGCATCGGGCCTACCTAAGGAGTCCTGATAGTCCTGTTGCTTTGCCGTATCTTCTGTAGATTTCTGGTTATTATAGTCATACGATTGAGATGTCAATGTCCAAGGGGCGGAAGAGGATTGTGCGTTGACGTCAGACTCCGTAGTTTCGATTACTTCGTACGTAGGTCGGTAAGGGGCGTTCTGGGACTTTTCTGAATCTGTTTTCAAGGGAGCATTGACGTACTGTTTCAAGGGTTGCTGATTGCCACCAGCTGCGACGCTATCGTGAATCCTATGTTTCTTTTTCTCGTAATTGAAGTTCAGGTTTTGTGGTTCGTGGTATACTTGCCCTTGCTGATTTTGGTGTGCGGGAAATTTGTAATCGTAGTAATTGTTTCCTAACGTGGTCGTCTGAACAACGGGGTTGTATGTAGTTACTGATACTTTATTGTAGTCATTCTGGTGGTTCTTGCTGAAAGGATCTTGTGGACTTGGCTTGAAATTATTTTTGATTCCCGCGTTTGGATCGATCTTTGGTGGAAGATATACCTTAGTTTGTGGTGTTGGTGTATTTTTAAAATCACTATACGTGGTTCCAAAGTGTAATTGATTTTGAGTGGTCGGCAATCTTGGTGTCGTTGCGTCGTATACCGTCGGGGTTGTCTTGTAATTTGGGGTATAACTAAACGAGTTAAATATTGTCTGCTTCGTCGATTGAGGAGGTAAATACGTAGTCCTTGTTGTTGGAAGCTGGTATATGGGGTCTCTTCCTTTCACTGTTTGTACTCCATATGTGCCAAACGTACCTGAAAAGAGACAAATATATAGTTACTAGTTCATTATCATCATCATATCCGCCGAAAACGTCCACTGCTGGAATATGCCTTCCCGAATATCACCACAACAGCCAGACTGGGTTTGTGTTGTGTGCCCATTGAGGGGGTTTTGCTATAATCGCCAGTTGTAAATGTATGCTCAAGATGATGCTGCCTATCCGCCGGCTAATTGCATAGTCGCCTTTACGACACCCACGGGATGAGATGAGGTGGTGCTATTTTTAGCCGGCACCACACGGGTGATAAAAAAATTCTATGTCAGATAAGTTCTAAAACTAATAGGTTAACGAAAGAGACTTGCCTAATATATTTGGTGGGAAAATAGCATCCTGGAATGAATACTGTGAATAAGGATTGACGATGTTCGGTATGCCAACTAAACCCTGCTGCTGCGCTGTCTTCACGTGATGCTGGTTGACAGATTGAGGGGCCGTGTCGCTGTCAGGGAGCTTGTACAATTCCTGTTTGAAGATTTCAGTACCACCTGGCTGCTGTTTCTTAGTTTCAGTGGGCCTCACGTAACTTTCAATCGGTTTCCCAAATATGTCATAAGGCTTGGCCGGCTGGTACTGTCCAAATTGTATGGGCTGAATGTTAGTCAGTTGCTGCAACATGGCGTTCTGAACGTGGTTATTTTGCTTCAAGTTATTGGGGTATTTGGTGTATACTGGGCGGCCGTTATATGGATTGTGAGGATTTCTGACGAGAACGCTTTCCACTGGGAAGTTCTGGATGAACTTGTAGTTTGAGAAACCGTTGTTTTGGAAAGAAAAGGGGTTGTGGTATGTGTTGATTGGCTGATTGGCGGCTGGGCCGGCTGATGCCTGCGGTGCCGTTCTTAGAGTGGTGGGGCGGTACGACTGCGCTATGGATGTCAGTTTACTCGCGTCTTTAGTGACGAGCGGACGTGAGGATGATTGGTACTGGTATTGGTCTAAAACAGGAACGGGTATTTTGTAATGTTGTGCGTGTAATGGAGCTGTTCCGAAGGAGCCGTACATAAGTCCACCAGAACTGACCACTGGTCTCCAGCCACCTTTCGACCCTAAGCCCTGAAAAAAGATAAAATCTAATTTTAGCATTCTATTTTATTTGCGGCATCATAGATAAGCGAGCGAAATTTACGCCCACAGCAACGCAAATATAGTACTATAGCATCAGTAAATAATAAAAAACTAAGATTCCGTCTTACCCCTTGCGTGCCCATGGAGCGCCGATGGTTGCCACAACTGGCAGACAAAAGAAGAGCCTGCAGCGTGGCCGCGAACACCCATAACCGCAAATCTGCAATGGAATGGAAAGCTTTTTTATTATCGTTTGAACTTAGCTGAAACTGACAACGATATAATGGTATCGTGAATTAGGTGATGTATATCATCATCATTATCATTTCGGCCGAATAAAGTCCAGTGCTGGACACAGGCCTCTCCAAAGATCGCTACAATGACCGATATGGGTGTTTTGTGTGCTCATTGGGGAGTTTTGCCAGGCGGGTTGGCGATCGCAGTCGAGTTGTTAATGTAATCGAAGGACGCTGCTGCCCATCCTCCGGCTAATCCCATAGTCTAGTCCATATCTTACAAAATCGTCATTTTTTTTTAACTATACAACTTATATTTTTTTAATCAAAAAACAAAACTTTTGCTATATAAGTTTTTAAACTGACATGGTCACTAACACTATTATTGGAACTAAACATGGTAAATATCCCGTTTTTAGTTCCAATAAAAAAAACTTTTGCTGTCTGCATTTACCCGGTAATAAAGGACAGCTTGTTAGGTAATTGGTAACACCCTGCAATTTTCATTTGCGTAATTCTGGCACACCATGCGCATTACTCAATCGGGTGGCGAACAATATTTTTCATTACAAAAAATACAAAAATATTCCCTGTTATCATCATTATTTTGAAAATTTCCCAGGTTTTTATACCTTTTCACGACTTTATCTATTTATGTTACCTCAGCTATTTTATATAAAAATATGGTCTTTTTCCTTTTTTTCCTGATTCTTGTTTAATTCTCTTTTCTACCTTCTTCTCTAATTCTTTTTCTGGAGTAAATAAAGTAGATACTATGAAAGGGTATTTAAAGTGTAGTCTTCTGTGTAAAGTGATAACATACTTAAGGCCGAAATCTGAAACGGCACTTAATAATAAGTCCCACTTTATCCCATTTGAACCGCCCGGTTTCCCATCGAAAACGGATTGCTCGAATAGTTCTCGAAAGCGGGACCTAATATTATGGTGTTTCTGTATTCGGCCTTTACTTTGAGATCACATAGCACGGGCTTAATTTATATTTCAAAATTATGTTTCGATATTTATCTAACAATAAATACGAATGTGAAAGTGAGACCATCTCAACTGATACCATCATTTTCTAATTATTATCTTGACTATTTGTGTTCTTGACCTCGTTCGTACCCACCAATTATGAATTATTTCGGAGTCGTAATCCATAATCTCACGTTTGCAAGTCATTGCGGTTTCCCCTGAGACTGATCAGGCAGGCTTACGTTGAACTTGGGCAAACTACGCTTTTTATTATTTAAAAGTGGGACACTTGCTCATTACTATTTTCTAAAGATATGTTCACACGCTCTACCCAAATACCGAAGTAGGCAAAAAGGTCGTTGGTGTCTGCGGGCGTCGGACTTTGCAGTCCATTACGCGATAAGAGACGGATTACAGAGTTACTGGTTACTGGTCGGCCATCTCCCGATCCCGCTCTGCAGGCTTCTGGAGCATGACGCTCTCGCACTCCATTTTTCATGCCAACATAGTCACACTACTGCCAGTAGAGAGAGATCTTGCCCGATCCGATCGATCAGGATCCGCCGCTCGGCAGGGTACTCCTCGAGCGTGTGCTGTGCGGTGTCCAGGTCGCTTCCACAATGGTGGCGCTTTCGCCGCTTTGGCGGAGGGAGCGTGTCTGATCATTGACCCACGCATCCGCCTCCGCCTGGATGTCGAAAGGCAAAAAGCGCGCCAGGAGAATAGCCGCCTCGTAGGACACTGTCTTGTCTCTAGTGTGATCTTACGAGGATCTGGAGCCCCCCCTTCGGTGCCGAAGATGACCGCTCCAGTGGTTTTAGCCGGTAGGAGTCCGGCATACCCCTTCGCCCTTCCCCGGGGGGAAGGAAGTTCCATGTAGAATTTCCACTGGACACCAATTAAAAAAAAAAAAAAGACACTGTCTTGTATCTCCGTGCGATCCGTATAGCTACTCTACGCTGCAGACCGTAAAGTTTGTTTCTGCAGCGCTGGACGCCTGTCAGCCGGAATGACCATACAGGCGCCCCGTAGAGGGCCATGGACCGCACGACGCCCCGTAGAGGGCCATGGACCGCTCGACGCCCCGTAGAGGGCCATGGACTGCCCCCATAGAGACGGCAAACTTCCTCGCTCGGTCCCCCGAGATTGGGCAGTACCCACTATCCTCTCGACTCGAGGGGAACAAGTACCTAACTGTAGGCGAAACAATTTTTTTCCGTACGAGGAACGTTACCGAGGACCGAACACGTTACCCGTTGTGCAGAAATCCAATCGTTTAGCCAATGACCACCCGTGCCCTTTATAATTAGATCAGAAATATCCCAAATTGTTAAATAAAATAAGTAACATAACTCTTCATAGTAACTAAGTATATGAATACACAATTATAATAGAACAATACACAGTATATCTCCATGGGTCATATCACAATAATCTATTTTTCTTTGTATTTCTATTTAATAATAGATATTCTTAGATATTACTTACAGACAAAATACTTTCTACTAATTTCTCACTGGCCACAATGTAACATTACACGATACACACACACACACGATTACACATTCTTCGGACAAAAACTTGTGTCAATCACAATTGAGTTAAATTATCTTCTATTATTACTTGTGGGAAAGCTAACCATACCTAAAGTCAACATGGGAATGACACTTGTAATTTACTAAGTTATTGTTATGGCAAAATTATGTGAAATTCTTAAGTCATTAAACTTACAGTACTTATGTGTCGAGTTAACGTTCATATAATCATCATCATATCAGCCAAAAAACTGCTGAACAAAAGCCTCCCCCTTAAGACGACCGGTTACATGCGTCGTCGTTAATTGTTTTGGGGGGAGTTAGCCAGCAGTCACCACGCTTGGCAGACGGTTTGGTGAGCGCAGAATGGCTACTGTTCCACAGAAACGATGCTGCTGCCCATCCCTCTGGTTTAGAGTGCCATAGTCCCCTTTTACGACAGCCACGGGAGGCGATGGAGTGGTGCTATATTCTTGATCCGGACACCACACGGATGTTGGATACCACACGGATGCCGGACACCACACGGATGCCGGACACCACACGGATGATACTTAAACGTTCATATAATAACTTCTTTAATTTTGAATTAGGTGTTAGGGTGTTAGTAGCTAGTGCACTCTCAAATTGCCACTTTTTTTAAGAAGAATGTGAAGAAAGCCATTTTATTTTCGCCACAACAAACTTCCGTGTTACGTGTGTACCACCACTCCATTCCTCCCGTGGGTGTCCGCTTGCACTCGCCTGTTCCAGTTTCTGTTCCTCTGTCAGAACTCGAGAAATGCTGGGCGCGAGGGCTTGTTTTGTCGCTATTTACAGGCAACACAAAACTACCAGTACTCAAAATAAAAAGCATAATCTAATTTAATATTGTGTCCCTCGGCTTAATGCTGCGATGTTGCAGCAGATCCAACGACAACAGCGGTTTTACATCTTATGACTGGCCCCTAATGGCTCAACCACCGTTCATATGGCTTGTATGGTCAACGTCAAAAGTACTTCCTTAATCAATTTATTTATTTCTGCTTTATTAATTCCTGCTGTTGACCCACAGACTACACGTGTAGACCGTCTGGCAATAAGCTTTGAACAGAGTTATTTTGACCTCGTTACTACAATGAGCAAATCTCTGAGCCAACATATTGCATCTGGCTGCTAACGCCCTGCGTCGACGTTCAATGTCTACCTGATCCCTGAGGTCCTCGATGACATAATGACCTCAGTATTTAATTTGGGTGACCCCTTTAAGTCGTCCATTGAAACATATTGACGATTCGTAAGTAAAATGTCTCCCAGGGGCCACAAAGAACAGGTATTGACTATTTATACAGTACACCCGGCCGTGGGTCGTCGCAAAACTTTCAGATTTTCTGGATCTCCGTGATTGAGACTTAATGAATACTCAAGTTTCAAAAACTTCTTTTTAGAATAGAAAAAATGATTATTTGCAGTAGCAGTAGTTTTACAAGGTCTCATTTTATCCCAATGACTATAAAATTCTATCCAGTATATTAGTGTCATGTTTCCCTTTCAAAAGGCAGGCAAATATTCAGCAAAACTCAATTATTACTGTCACATTTACTTACATTATCAATACATTTTGACCATGCCAAATTTAAACTTATGCTTCCATATTTATATAATAAACCAGGTCACTTCAAATAGATGTCAATACATTATTATAGATGTCAAATCATAATTATATCTCAATTCCGTAACAATAAAAAAAAGCGGTTTTCATTTTTATAATTTGTAAATTCGTTCAATGTGTAGAAGCATCCTTCTAGTAACCAGGATTTGTTGATAAATACATTAATATTCATAATTAAGCATTTTTTGCTTCCCTTTGGGTAAATCTATTATCGCTATTTATGGAGGATGTTTTCCTTATTATTATTATTTAACTTATATAATGGACAAGAGAACACTTTATATCCTTATTTTTATAATACATTGTGAAGGCACAATAACTAACTCCTACGACAACGTGGACAAGCATTTAGCACCACTCCATTTCTGGCCATGGATATCGTAAAAGGGATAGGGGAGGGAAGGGATCGCAAGCTAGAGGGATGAGCATCGGTGTCCCTTTTGTAGAACAGCAGCTTATTATATTGACACTGGAAAATTCCCCCCAAAAGGATGATACGTAGCCGGTCATTTATAGGGTAGGCCTTTGTCCAGCAGTGGACGTCTATTGGCTGATATGATGATTACGACTTTTATTTCCAAAGTATTCTTCGACTTATGCTTACTGTACATGAAGCGACAGTAGTTCGAAAATACCCAACTAATTGTTACTTTCAATCTAAATGTACTTATTGCTGGTCCTATTTTCCGACACGGAGGGAAATGGCTAATAGTATATTATTAACTGCTAAGACACACGGCTACACATATCTAGTTCAAGCTGATCTCTTAAGTAAGGTAAGCCAATACAACTATAAAATGCGAGATCAGTTCATACTGGAACTGCATAGCTTGAAATGTAGCCGTGCGTACCACCTGTAAAGTTTTTGTGACGTAAATAATGATTATCTTTCGAACTATTAGGTATGTGTTTCACTTATCCTATAAAGGTGCTCATCGCCAGTTGCACTCACTGATCTGTAAACTGTCGCTGACACAATGTGGGCACTAACCAGATATCCACCGTTAAGCTGTAGACAACTTTAAAAATTACTGTGGTCCGGTTAGAAGGGCACTATGGTTAGTGAATTTATAAGTACATAATTTTGATTGTAATAAATTTTGCTCTGCTCTGCAGGGTCCATCGTTGTGAGTGGCTAATAAGCCATATTTATCACCTAATGTACATTGTGGAATGCAAATAAATGATATGAATAAGAATATGAAATTACGGGCACAGATACTAAATAACTAATGTCTCGATGTGAAGAGTGCAGTGTGGTGTCCCGCAGGACTAGTCTAGGTCGCATTACATTTGTTATGGGCAGGCATGACGCCTACCAACAGGTGGTTTTATTCTCTTTACCACCAGGCGAATTAATTTCCCATCTCGTCAGCTTGGTATGAAATCCAAACAAAGCAAAAAAGGGAAAGCAACACCCTTTAAAGAAAACTAAAACTCTGTACAACGTCTTATTAAAATAACCCAAAAACTCAGACACCCCAACGGATGTTTTATCTAAAAAGTCAATCTAGAAAATAGTTATTTATTTTTATAAATAATTGTAGAAAATATTTGTTATTTTTGGCAGTGAATCTCATTATTATTCTGATGGATTAATAGCTTAAACGGATTCATTATCAGCGACGTATGCTCACTACTATCGCTAGGGTTAATTTAATTACATTTAAGCATTCCGCTTAGTTTTGAAGGTGCAAAATGTTCTATCCAATGACATTTTACAATTAGAAGATAGAGAAGATTAGAGAGATAGAAGATAGCCATACACGAACATTATTGCACTACAAAACGGCGTGCCAGCCGGCATTAGACCGCGTAGGTAATATAAATAAAACAAAAAACAGACATATCCGTCATCCGAAATCCAAAGATTTTACATTAGATTGATTATTTATTTCCTTGCTTTCATATGACCATCGTAGAGCGCGGGCAACGCATCTACGCTTATAAAAACATCTTAGGTTATATCTACCAAGTTTTAAAGTAAGTGTAGATTTGTTGCGCAAGGGTAATCCCGGATGGTATAGGTATTTAATAAAACAAAGCAAATTAAAAAGTAGTGTAATCGGTTCTACTCTCAACTCTGAACAAACTAGTTTCAGGTTTTAGTTTATTTCAATTACACGTTGTATAATTCTAGTAAGGAGTTGTCCAGAATCCTCGCATTAAAATTTCAATAGCCTCGTGGAAATCTAGTAGAAAGGCGACGCACGACGCAGGTAATTGTATGTGTATGGTAGCACTTTCCATTGATTGCGTGTACGACGCACGTGCTTTTCATTCGGCCGCTAGGGAGCACGTTCCGTTTTCTATCATAATTTGTATTGTGGACTTGGCCACCTGTCAACAATGGTAACTGCCCATATGGTGGTGTAACGTAACTTTATGGTGTGAACCATGGAGCAAATTTTGTTGCTCCATGGTGTGAACGCTTTTCCTAATGTAGAAGTGTACACATTGCCGCGTGGTGCCGGCTCAGAATGCCACCACCCCATCTCCTCCCATGGGTGTCGTAAAACTCGACTAAGGGATTAGCCGGAGGATGGGCAGCAGCGTCCTTCGAGTACATTAACAGCACACACACTCAGACAGGTTGTGGTGATCTATTGGGGAGGTCTGTGTTAAACAGTGGACTTTGTTCGGCCGAAATGAGTGGCCAACCTTGTGTCGGAATTGTTCAAGCTTCCAAAAGCCCCCCGACTTGGCTTAACGACAGCTGTTTAATGACAACTGAGATCGACGATTTTACGTGCCTTCCCAAGCACGGAGACGCTTAGTTCAAACAGCGTTGCTTAACCTCGCCGATCGTTTACCGATTAGTGAGTACACCTGGCTATGAGAGCCTATTTAATTAAAAACATTTATTTATTCGATTTTTTTATTATAATGTCATTGCGTACAATTAGTTTTCCGTGTGGTTCCCTCTCCACCCATGCGTGTCGTAAAAGGCGATTGGGGGTTGATATCAAGAGGATGAGCAGCAGCATCCCCCCCGTGTGCTAAAAACAGCATACTGCGTTCACCAATCCGCCTGCCCATCGAGGTGATTATAGCAATAACCCCTATGACCTATCACTGTAGTGGTCATTGGGGGGTTCATGTTCAGGGGTGCAATTCCTTAAGCTCAAACATCCATACATCCTTCGGTATTCGCTAAGACATGATTGAAGGTATAGGACACGTTGCAGAAGGACAGCCACGAGGACCAGACTTCAGCGATTACCAAATTGGGTTATCACCATTATTTCAATTCTGTATTCAAGAATGTATGGATGTCCGAGCATAGAGAATTGCACCCCAGCAGTGGACGTTCTCGGCTGATGTGTGTGTTACAATTGTTTTTTTTTGGGTCTTCCGTCAGGGTGTTTGAAATGTGGCAACAATAGAACAGAAATCTTAGCGTATAGAAACTTTTATTAAAGAGAAACCGGAAATTTGTTCCGGACTCAGCAGCCAAGCCATACCCCAGCTATGGTTGGATGGTGATATCGTGAGTTATGTGTATATGTATTATTTTCGAACTCTCGGGCTTCTGAGCGCTCACAGCGACTGCCAGAGGCACAGAAATCAAAAAGATATTTCTGTGATTGTCCTTCGAATGGCAACCGAGATCGACCGCTTAATGTACCTCAGAGGCACGAAGGGGACAATAACTCTCGATGTATAATTTAATGATTTTAGATTTTAATAATAAAGTAGTTACAAAAATCACAATCTAAACAAAAGAAGATTGTTTTAATTAAGATTTTTTGGTTAAGGGGGGAGGTCAGGGTCAACGTCAGCAACTTATCATTGACGACATAAAGTTCATCAGGTAGGTACATCCTACTTTTTAGTGTTTACCTTGATAAAGCCTACCCCCTCAGCTGGGTCAAGCCCCTCCCAATCCAAAATCCTGGATCCGCCACTTAGGCCGGCCGAATGCTCGTTTGCCCTCCATACAATAAAAAACTTCAGACCCAAGATAGTTTAGGCACAGACTGTCCCGACCTTAGTTTGTAATTTCTTCATCGCCAACACTCTTACGCCACAGCAATAACATGAGTATATAGGTGGCGATATTACACTTCATAGTAACACAAACTTCATAAACAGACTTGATAATAAAGAGCTGAATACTAACGCGTTATTATGAGTTTTATGTACGTGTTTATGGGGCTAGGTAGTGAAAGTGGTGGCAAATGTCGCCCTGCCATAGTCGGTATTGTATCTTATGTAAGTTATGATGTATGTGATTCATAGAGTCATTAAATTAAGTGGTTAGTAAAGAGTTACGGCAGGCACAATATTTTTGAGTTAAAAGTTTATTGCTTCCCGAGAAGAAATAAATATTTATTAAACCGTCCTCAAGTTCCAAGAGGCTGATCTGAAGCCTTTAAAAGGTAAGCCTTCATATGCTAGTTTGTAAAAGATGCCATCCCGGGGCGATAGAAGTTCATGAAGATTAATATAAAAACTGATAATGTTCCTGTACGCCATAGGGCTTCGCCACAACCACTAAAGCAACCGACCACAGAAGCAGATTCTGCACCTTGCGGCAGTGGTTTAGGTTGCCCTGTAGGGCCTTTAATTGGCCTCCATCGCCTCCGGTGAGCCGCAGCGTGCAACCGGTGCCTCTGGCGTAGTCTTCGTCGGCTCCTCAGCCGAGGCACCTGTTTCCCTCTCCTGTTTTTCTGGGCTGCGCATGACCTGCAGCCCAGCCGGAAGGCCGAAGTTTTTTGACTGCGCCGTGCATTAGGTCGCTTTGTGACCCTGGTTGCCATAGGTGAAGCATCGGTCACTCCAGTCAACCCCCCCCCCCCCCCGTGTATGGTGCACCGGAGGCACACATGCCTGAGCTCGAGGCATCGGAATCACTGTAATGGACGTGCCACCAACATGTTGACTCTAGCCGACGTCCATCCCACGCAAATGCGGCAAGTGGACGCCAGCTTCTTCTCGCTTCCAGTGGAACCCAGACCCCGACTGTGCCCAGTGATACCTCTGACCGCCTAATTTCGCCTACGGGCGAGCAGCTAGTCGCCGCTGCGATGGCATCTACCACCTCGACTTTCGTACTGGTGTCGTCCTGGTCTTATATTCTCAACTCGTCTTCATTGGACGTGCGATGTGCACGTTGTAGATGGGGGAGAGCACCTCACGCATACGGCTCGGCAGTCTATCGGCCTTAGCGCGGCCGTCCTCGCCAGCGACGGATAGCACCATTTCGCCGTCCGCTGCCCCCTTCGGCCGATGCGGGTACTATGGGGAGAATGACCTTCCCTCTTCCCCTCTTTCCTCTCCCTCCTCTCTCTCCACGCCTCTTCCCCTTCTTGGGATAGGATAGCGATTTTTTTTTATTGTTTGTCTCCAGTGGAAATTCTACATAAACTTCCTTCACCGTAGGGAAGGGCGAAGGGGTATGCCAGTCTCCTACAGGCTAAAGAGCCGCCCATTGGTGCTACGCCTTTAGGCATATCACGGAGGGGATGACTGTAAAGTGGTCAACCCCTCTAGTGGAGGGAAGGAGACTGTAAAAAGGCTGCCCTCCAGGTACTTTTAGGGGAGGATTATAAAGGATCCCCCCAAGCAAGAGTTTGTTAACCTACTGAACAGTGAGATATTTGTGTCTTAATTTGTGATGAGACTATTATTTGCCATTCAGTCGTACATGGGCACTTATTTTACATACTTAACGTAATTTATAAAGTACTGATAATCGATATCACGTATCTTACCGTTATTAATCGTTATCCGTGGAAGAAAACGCTATATGATAAAAAAAAACAGGTTGTAATAACATTATTTTATTGTTAAAATGTGTATAGACAAATTGATAGAGCGTTTAAATACTAAACACACCTGCATCCTTAAGTCATTTCAGCTAAAGATGGCTTTTACGACATTTCTACCGCGAAGTAGGTCGCTTAACCACTGCGTTCACTGCTCTGCAATGTGGACATTTCAAGTCAGGTGACAGTCTATGTAGATTGGTATCTCCGTTTTCGTAGAAATGAACAGAATGGATTCCTTAATGCATCCTTCTGTGACGTGGTGAAGTGTGAATTAGGTACAAGTTGGCAGAGGAAGATTAGAGAGATTGTTGAGAGTACATAGAAGATTTAATGGTCCAGGGTTACTGGTTGGGTTATTAGTGTCTGTACTTTCTCTAGTATAATTATTATAGTACCACCGTATACTTACTTAGCAAGCGATCCAATAATTTCCTTTATTTTATATGGTAAACCAAGTTTTCAAAACCCAGAATCCCTTGAGTATCGGTACAGGCTATCTAGGATTTCTCAGTATGGCCTATAATTTTGCTACCAATACACTAAATGACGCTGAGAATCAAGTACCGCAGTAGACTATCCTTAGCCTACAGAATGGTGGTGATAGGATTAATTCTCTTATAGCTTGAAACCAACACTAATCCGCAATGTTATTATAATTGAGCAGAAATGAATAAACATGCGATTGTTGAAAGTCATAAATTAAAATGTTTTAGTATTTAATTTCTCCAGATATACCCACAGCAGGTGTACATACCGACATTAATTAATTACGGGCCGCTCCTACAAAATAGTTAGCATACACATGAATTAACTTTGGCTCGAGGTTAGAAGTATGGTAATTTGGGGCGGGTGTTCTTTTGTAAGCTCGATTGACTTGTTCGTGTGTCCAATTATGCAATGATCGCTGTTTCGACTCCAATACAGTTGTCATAAGATAAGAGGATTGCATGTAGCGAGTTTTTCTAAAAAAGACCGATTGGTTGAACGGTGGTCACCACGTGACCATTCGTGCCTGCTTCGCGGACCGTAGCCCGTTTCACTACAGCTATTCGACTCGAGAAAACACTACAACCACATTTTTATGCTTTTATCTCGCTCGAGAGAGCACACCGCATATTCCATTACATTTATCAGTACACAAATAAAAATACACTTTACACACATGAAAATAAAAGTAGATTTCAATAAAAGATTCGGGTTAATGCACTGCATTTATCGTCACGTATCGTTTTACGTACACGAAATCTATATGTAAATATTATTAATGAAGTTAGATGCCGTTGTCTTGGTCTACAAGATTATTGGCCTCGTGAAATTATTTAAAATTGCAGTTAACTGCGATTTATGTGCGCATTGCTGGTAATTATTTGTGTGCTCGACGTGTAATGCATTTATAATAGATTCAAATGTTGTAGAATGTTTATAAATTCTTACATTATTAAAAGAACCAATAATTCTATCAATAATAAAATCAGGGCGTGCAGCTGCAATTACCTCTGAAGTCGCGGTAAATTTCTCGTTCCACGCGTGTCATTGCGCACCTAAATCGTTTTCCAGTGAAGTAGAAGTCCGTTGTTGAAGACACAATGGCCGCCGATAAAAACCTTAAAAAGTACTCGACGAATAGACCATCATTTCGGCCGAATAAAGTCCACTGCTGGACACACGCCTCCCTCAAAGATCACCACAAGTTGTGTGCTCATTGGGGGGTTTTGCCACAATCGTCACGCTTGGCAGGCGGGTTGGCGATCGCAGTTGAGTTGTTAATATATTCGAAAGATGCTGCTGCCCATCCTCCGGCTAATCCATTAGTCGCCTTTTACGTCACCCACGGGATGAGATGGGGTGGTTCTATTCGTAACCGGCACCACACGGCAAAGAACTATAATAAAATAAAATGACAGGTCCTAAGTATTTAGTGAGTAGCAAGTAGGCATGGCAAATAAAGTTGTTTGCAGAACCGATAAACTTTCGGGTAGAAATTATCTTGAATAGCTACCATGAACGATCAGATTAAGATCGCGGGAAGCCATGGTCTACTGATCGTTGCGCGACGGCACGGTTGGTGCAGTGGTTGATACAGTCGGCTGCTGCGCTCCGGGTCGTGGGTTCGATTCCCGCACGGAACTAGTATTTGTATGATCTGCAGGTAGTTGTTCCAGGTCTGAGTGTATTGTGTGTGGAATTTGTGTATGTAAACGCACCCAGGACAGGAGAAATCCTAGGGCAACGTTTTTTTAAAACAAAGGAAAAAAGATGCCATGGGAAGTCAACGATGTTATGGACGCATTCTAGCTTCCAGTAATGATGAATTATGGCAACGATTTAAGCACACTGTTAGTATCGTCATAACGGCACGTCTATAGCAAGTGATCACAATATTTACCACCAATTATTTTAGGCGAACCGCGGTAAGTAATTGCACTTTTCTTAAACCAATAGGTAGTGCGTACATTAGTCTTATTTATTTAGTAGTATAGTTATTTATGTCTTTTGATACCTATATCATATCTTGTTTTTTTTTTGTTGTGGGCAAATGGTACACACCTGTTTTGGACCGTTTTCGTTTACCACTAAAAATACCCAGAAGCTGGGGCAAGGTTCGTTTAAAATTGGTGATAGTACTTCGTTGTTTAGGTTTTTTAGTTACTGTTTTTTTAGTTTTTCTTTGCATCAATAGACTTTACCTATAGTTTTTTTTTTCTACTGGGTTCGTATTGTCACAGATATTATAATACGTAGTGTGTTGTTTTTGTGGGTTTCATACCGTTAGATATTGTAAAAAATTTGGTGTTAAAATTGTTGGTGGTTCTCTACATTCAAGCATTTTCAGGATTTTAACGATCCAATTAAGCGTGTTGTGGTTGTCTGAACAACTGTTGCCGGACCTGTTAATCGCTCATTAAAAAAAGCATTACCAGTAGTCTTATTATGAAGGGGATATTCTGTTTCATCACCATAATATAAGGTAGTAAACGTCCACATCGGAACTTGGGCCTCGTAATGATAGCTACAATGAACAGTTTAGTTCTATAATCATCTGGCAGGCGGATTGAAAATCTAAGTGTGGTGTTTTACAGCACATAGGGCGGTGCTACGACAGACCCTTTTGATTCCTTTAGACGCCTAAGGGGCCCACATGCGGAGTGGAGATTGTAAGTCACTTACTACTTACTTCATCGAATAAATCTAAAAAATGTCGTGGTCATAGAATAATATGTACATAAGTACATACAAGTCACGGCAATGTAAACTATTTGCGTTTAAACGCTAGAAGGTATTAATGATGTTGTTTTATGCAAGTCAACAGTGAACTTGGCTGTTTAGAGAGCTGCACGCCCTACTTGTTCTAACATAGATTTACTCCTATATTTCACGGCAACCGTCTTAGTTTATACGCATACAAGACGAGCGTACGAGAAATGTTGCATCGTAGTTGTTGTTGACTTTGAATGTGTAACGGAAATTTCGCGTTCGAGTCGATCTTTTCGTTCATAAACTCCAATGAGCCGTAATTTTGTTATACGTGACTAATGCAAAGTAGCCAAAGTGAGACGAGGTTTGGCAAAATCGCTACGCTTGGCAGGCGGGTTGGCGAGCGCAGTTGAGTTGTTAATGTACTTAAAGGACGCTGCTGTCCATCCTCCGGCTAATCCCATAGTCGCCTTTTACCTTTATACGTCAAATAAAATAGGTATAGCTTATTTGTGCAAGTTTCCAATTTAGTGTTTGGGTAGCTATGATATGGTTTGTCATTTATGTCAAATATTACTATCGAAGTTTAGATACATAAAGCAATGCATTGACACAAATACCCAGTAAAATTGAGACCTTTACCGAGTGTAAAGCTTTCGAATGTTCCAATGATGTGGTTATTATTGGTTTATTGCACGCAAGGCGTCCGTCATAATAAGATGTAAAAGTTCCTCTACCTACTAACGAAAATGTTGTAGTTTAATTAATCACTTGATCCATGTTGTATATTTCATGGATCAAGTGATTATTTATAATGCCCGTGCCGTATGAATACTGACAAATCGAATCGCGCAATATAAATAATAAGTATTTTAGGTCAGTCCAATGCTGACCAAGAAGTTTGTGGATTGTGTTCTTCACAGCCAGTCACTGTCGCAGTAGGATAGAAACGGTCAGTACTGGACTGACCTAAAATACTTATATTGCTCGATCGATTTTTCAGTATTCATACTGCCCGGGCATTATAAATAATGTCCTTACTGGTACATACCACTTGGTCTATAGCATAAAGGTATACATTTTTGTTTTTGTGAACTAATCACCCCAAACCATTTATTACGGTTTTACAATGTGTAAAAAGTATACCGCTGTCGACTTAAAATCTCGTAAAATACTTGCTACGTTTTATTTTCTATACTTAATATAGGTACTTTTGTCAATTAGGTTTCATCATATCACCAACCCATCTCATCCCGTGGGTGTCGTAAAAGCCGACTAAGGGATTAGACGGAGGATGGGCAGCAGCGTCCTTCGAATACATTAATAACTCAACTGCGATCGCCAACCCGCCTGCCAAGGGTGGCGATTATGGCAAATCCCCCAATGAGCACACAACACACCGATATCGGTCGTTGTGGTGATCTTTGAGGGAGGCCTGTGTCCAGCAGTGGACTTTATTCGGCCGAAATGAAGATATCAGGCATTAGACATACACTGCTGAACAAAGGGCTTACCCATAAACGACCTGCTGCATGCCGTGTGGCGTCATTTTGCGGGAATTTTCCAGTACCTACTCACCACGCTTGGAAGAAGGGTCAGTGAGCGCAGAATAACTGTACTACAAAAGGGGACGCTGCCGCGTATCCGTCTGCTTTAGAGTCCCTTAGTCGCCTTTTACTACATCCACGGGAGGAGATGGAGTGGTGCTGTATTTTCAATCCGTGGGCTTTTTTTTACGATTAAGTATGTGGCAGACGGTTTGCGACAGGCAATCGCGCCGTCGTCAAACGTCATTTTGATATTAAGTATTTGCCGATAGCGATTAAACAGGTGAAGATCACGTACACTGTCGGCCGATCAATGAACAAAAAATTGCATCATCGCCTTTAAATTTCAAGTCATTTGCCAATGGTGGATCGTTGACTGCGCGGTAGCTACTGTCGCTGTTTTTAGCTAATCAGGGTGCTGGATACCACACGGATTATTATTAGGCTTATTCCTTATTAAATCCAGAAAAAAATGAGAATGTATTTAATCCTCGTAAAGTACAAAAGGGGGGACTATGGACCTCTGCAGTGCATACTACGGCTATTAGCCGAGTTGATTAAGTGAAGTTGCCATACCTGATACCTTTATTTTTTGTTGGTGTTGGTGTCCAGTGGGAATTCTACATGGAACTTCCTTCGCCGCGGGGAAGGGCGAAGGGGTATACTCCTACCGGCTAAAACCACTGGAGCGGTCATCTTTGGCACCGAAGGGTAGGCTCCAGGTCCTCGTAAGATCACACTAGAGGGCATACCTGATACCTACATACTGAATGGTTTTTTTTTTTGTTATGTATATATTCAAATAAAAGCGTGTTAGTCGGTAAATAGCCAAACTGCGTTTTTTACTTTGTTTTTGGTGATTTTTATCATTTACCGCAAGGTTACGCTGGTTCAATGAACAGCAAATTGTTATATAACGTATTATTTTTCACACGACATCAACAATCGATTACCTTTAAGTCGATGTGACAGCGATTAGTCATAAAAAATATTCACTTTCATTGCCTTATAAAAAAGTTTATTAGATCTGTTGAGTTCCAGACTGTGGGAACAGCCATTGTTGACGTTTTGTTCGAGCATTGTATAAGGGACGAAAATACAGATTGTTAGAATCTCTAATTTTTTCTGGAATGCTAATGCTTCTTTATTGTCCATTTCAGTTCAGAATAACCTGAAAGAACTCATAGGAAACTGCATTTTTCTTGGAATAAGTCCTCTATCAAGATCCAATACCGTTTTGACCTGTTCTGACAGACGGCATGAATTGAAGCTGAACCTTGAATGAAGCTCAACCACATTTTAGGGAGTTTAACGACCCGTCGCGCAGCAATACCAGCAGCATGACATTTGTGTTGGTCATAGCCATATGAATGTCCAAAATTACCAGATAGATAATATCTCTTTCAATCGGAATAAGCGGAGGAGACAAGCCTCGGGTACAAAAACGCGGTTGGGAGACCCCCAATTTCGTGTGAACCTACTCCTTCTTGAAGTCGGTTAAAAATAAATTAAATAATATTTACGCGTGTTTAGAGTTGAGGTTATACAGCTCACCGCACACAATGTCTTAGGTTCCTTAATGACACACATTCGAGATTCTTGAGATCGTCGGAGAATCTGAGAGATGCTAATGCATTATACCCAACTTTGTGATAAATCCTTCACCGTTCAGGCTGTCCGATTATGGAATGCACTGCCTGTGTCAATCAAACATCAGTCATTGGTTATTTTTAAAAAACTAGTAAAAGAATATTACTTGTCTGTATAATTGTTTGTTGTATTTACCAATATAGTACGTTCTTCTTATTGTGTATTTTCCATATGTTTATTATATTTATGTACGATATCCAATATTCTTAAGCATTATTTATGTCGTATTGTATATAGTATTATATATGTGCATATTATTTAAATCATTTATTGAATATATACCTATTTATATTATATTTAATTGTCTAGAAACACTATTTGATTATATTAATGTAATAAGTACACTACGGAATACCCCCTTTAACTTTCTTTATTCTATCTTTTTCTTGTCCATCCAAAGGTTGTCTGTAAGAAATCGCTAATAGCGATAAGACCGCCCATTGTACAATTACTGTTCATAAAATGGTTCCTAGTAGTTGTTTTTAAAATGGTGTACAATAAAGAATATTCTATTCTATGCTCGAATCTCGATAATCGCACGCCCACATGGACGGGGCATAACGCTTTTCCCTTACGTGACGATTTCTACCCGTTCACTCTTAGGCCACTTAAAGCCGCGAAAAAGAATGTCGTACCAAAAAAAAAATTGTTTTTGCTTAATCTATTTAGGGTTCCTCTGTTGTGAAATGTTTTAACTGATTCCAATACTAAGCATGGCACAAGGAAACTATGCCTGTAAACCTGGTTTCTTTCAAAGATTTGGGAGGCTACAAGCATCGTATCATTCCGTATCATGTACATAGGTACAAATATGAAACAGAGGATGAGAAAATAAACAGACTAAATACTAGAAGAAAAGATCTTAAGGTTCCATTTCTAGCAAAGCTTAATATTGCGAAGCACTGTTGTCGATATCAAGCAGTCAGATTATTTAACTCACTACCAGTTGATTTAAAAATTATTCATAGTCCAAATATATTTAAAACTAAACTGAAACAGCTTTTGTTGAAGATGTGCTTTTACTCACTGAATGACTTTTTTTCCTACATGAAAAACACCAAATAAAGTTGCCTGATTTTTTATATATTTCTATCATTTGGACAATTTAATGCTTGAACAAGTTTGTTTTATTAATTGTATGGTTGATTTTAATTATTATTGATAAAATATTATGTATTAATAGTATGACATGTATTTCCTATTTTTAATGTATATTTAACTGTTAAATTTTATATTCAGACACAATTGTAAAATATTGTTACGGAATAAATGAACTGAACTGAACTGAACTTATCACTCAGTCATTCTCCATCAACTAAAGAACTTCATTTCTGATGGACCAATAAAATGTACGGTCCTTTAGTTTGATTTGATTAGTAAGCCAAATTTTTTTGCTATTTGCTCATTTGATATTGCACTAAATTTCGGGCAACTTTCAAATGTATGATAATGCTGACCACGAGATGAACGTATTTTTACGATTAGACAAAAAAACTTCACCTCATTTGAGATAAGTAGATAGATTTAAGCATTTCATTCTAAAAGTTTATATTCAGCGAATAAATAATAAAAAGCAACGGAGTTACGGGTACTGTCAGCAGTAATTTCATTGCCATTCACTGACCGTGACCTTCGCGGATGTCCAGATGACGTCACCACTTTCAATAGCGACGCGGGTGGAATACCGCGCTCCCGTTACGGATGTGCGATACACTTTCTTTTGTTTAAATTACTAAGGGTTCCGCGCCCAATGCAAGTTTCGTAATACATACTTGCATTTTTATGTGTAGTTGAAAAGGAAAAGTGTTATTCAAGGCTTGGTGCGCACGAACAGTTATGCGAATAGCCTATAGTATAGTAGGGGATATCAATTTGTTTGTTGAAGATGTTATATGAAAGAAAAAGAGTTAAAAAATGTTTTTTTTACATAAAGAAAATGGATCGAAAGTTGATCGAAGTCAAAATGGTATTCTGCTAACATGTACCAACTACTACTCTAAATTTTCATTAAATAAACGTCAATATTGAAATCGAAATGAGACTAGATCGAGATTATACTGAAATCCGACTGAACTTTAGAGTAGCAGAATACCATTTTTTTGGTCAATTCATAATTTAATCTCGGTTCTATCAATTTTCAGTTATAGTGTAAACGCACCCACGGCACAGGAGAAATCCTAGTGTGGAGCAATGTTACTCACTTCTGAATCAATACAATACGAAGTTAGACTGCGGATTCAGAAGTGAGCACTATGCGGGCCCGAGCTATCTATTCCTATGTATGCCACAACTTCCAAGCGTGAGGGCAACGCATTTATTCATAATTATTATTATGATATGTATCGACATAATACATATCCGTGACTTACATAAGGGCACCATTGGGTATGGCATGCATATATTTAGGCAATTGTTAACTTTTTTTTTTATACCACTTGGTGACAAAATGAACAAGTCAATAGCTTGGTGGCAACCGTCATAATTGTACCCAATGCTACCCACGACTAGTCCTACGTGGCACCATACAGCGCTCTTCTAGTTAGTCTCAATATGCCCAGTTATTTCACTAGCTACAGTGCCATTCTTTATCGCAACTCAGTAATATTCAAAGTTTAAATATTACTATCTGACTCTTGTAATAAGAGACTGAATAAAATAATCAAACATTGCAATACTTCTGGAAAAATCGTTTATAAGTACTATTAGGAAATAACAATGATATCTATACAAATATTTAAAACTGAAGTATTTGTTTGTAATGTCAAAATAACAGCTTCTTACTAAATACTTATGAAAGTTTATACGGTATTTATTACAAAAAGAAAGGAAATTTATTTCTTTCTGTATGTGTGCTCCAGCTAACCTCTGAAACGGCTGGACCGATTTAGTCGGGACTTTCACTGGCAGATAATTGTATATATAATTGATTATAAGGAGTAACGCTAGCTACTTTTATTTCAGAAAAAGAAAAAGAATTAGGGTACCGCGCAGAAATTAAAACACATGATATCCAATATATATACTCTATGCCAACTGTCTATACCGAAGTACTCTAAATTATTTATAACAAATCCGTTTTCTTTTAAATTAAACGGCGGTGACACCGCGGGGCACAGCTAGTTATTATATAAATGCAAATATGTAAAAACATAGTAACACTCGCATATTTCTCCCAAAGAAAGTTGCCACTCATTGTGGAAGTGAATTAAAAATCCATGTGTCACATTGACAAGTTACAACAATAAGTTAAAATAACTTACATAACACTAAGCATGACTGCTACTTAGAGTTTAGTGAAACTTCGGCGAAATCTGTCGCTGGACCGAAGCCTTTGACATACGGATATAAAAAAAACATATAATATACGTAATAGGCGATAGATTGTATCTATAAGAATAACTTCATTTCAAGGTATCTCCTAAGGCTCTGCTCGCAAAAGGTATAATAAAATAATGAAAAGTACCCAATGTGCAACACCTTTAGTTTAGTATCAACTAGCTTTTGCCCGCGACATCGCATGCGTGGAATTCTGCATCATGTTGTTGAAAAAATGTAAAAATGAACTGAACTTTGACTTCATGCAATAGGTGTGGAGGGATCGTGCTATATCTCCGAATGACACGACCCATAGGCCTGCCGCATATTGCATCCAGCCCGGCCCAGATTATTTGCATGCGCTTCCGGCATAGCACTTGGTGTAGTCATAGAATGAAGCTTGCTCTTTTGCCACCCAGTATTAATTATTATTTATTTTCTAATGTTTATTGTATATTTATGTTTTGTAATTTTATTTCTGTTTTGGATTCAGTATCTGGAAAATAAACGATTTCATTTCATTAACAGTCCAATGAACATCACTCACTACAACCACAACGTTCATTTTGTTATTTAAATTACGACTTTAAGTTGTGTGTTGTACAATACTTTTATAATATCAAGATAACTTTCGCGAGAACGCTTGCAGCTACCATCCTCCCGTCTCACAGACAGCATATTTCAAGCGAGCAAAACGTGCGCTTCAAGATAGCATACAGCATGCCGAATGTGGCAATCTGAATGCCGGCGCCGCCAGTGCCACCCATTATACTGACACGCGTTCGAGATCACTCATTATAATGTGCGCTGACCGGACAGCAATGAGTCGAACCCTGGCTGTCGGAGCGTAAAAGACAAACGTGACGGCGAATATATGTCGCACACGACTGGGACTATGACCTCCCATCCCAGTCTTCAGGCGTTATGCTGCAATTGAGGTTAGTGAGTCGAACACTTCTCTTATCCAAAAAGCATTTACTGTTAGCTGTATATACTCATCGTATCAGCCAAAGAACTGCTGAATAAAGGCCATATTCTACCACAACGACCAGTTAGAGGCGTTGCGTCGCCATTTTGTAATTTCTGGGGAATTTGCCAGTACTCACCAAGCTTGGCAACTAGTTTCGTAAGCGCCGAATGGCTGATGTTCCATAAAAGGGACGCTGCTGCCCATCTTTTAGATTTAGAGTATATATATAAGAATATAGGTAGCACCACTCCACTCCACTCCACTAAATTTTTAATCCGGTCATCACAGGGATTGCATACACTAATAACTTTTAAATTCAGTGATGTCCTACACAAGGTGTTAGGCTGAAATGTACTGTTGTAAAATGTGGAAGTAAATAAAATGAATTTCATCCTCCTAGGCCAAGATTGCGCCTAATCTAACGAAAGGCGGCTAAACTCATAACCAGGCTTCTCAAAATATTGATAGTACCCATTCAGTGTTCATAGCTTCTGGATGGATAAAATTTGGTACTTAGGTATTTTATCTGTTGTTAAGATCTTTGGCGGCCACAAATAAAGTACGGATTGGAGCTTAGTAAACTTTTTTACTGTAACATAGTCACTAACATGTAGATGTCCTATTTCGAAACTGAGTTCCAACGCTAATAGTTACGTTACAGTATCAGTTACATTACATAACTAGTAACACAGCCGCACGCAACAATTAACACTATTACTGAACAGCACCAATTTTAGCCCTACGTTTCCTGCAGTGAAAGTTAATTATCAAACGCATACGGAACTCTGTTGGATCTATTAACATCTATATGATTAAACCTAGATTTAAAATGCTATTGCATATATTATCATAAGATATCTGTCTGCCTATATTTGGCAAGAAGTAGCGGAAATATAAATACATATAATAATATAATATTGTTTAGAACGTTTCAAAATATGTTCACGTTGATAAATTATTATTTATTCAAATAATTACTTGTTAGGTCTTCAAGTAATTATAGTACTAGATTATTTTTTCTGTTATAAATTTACATATCAAATGAGGAAGCCGCTACGGTCACCTCAGTTTTAAATCTCAATTTAATTGACCCGTTCAAACAACATTGCTATTTTATTTGTTAATACCTGAAGCATTCAGTTTAAATACATAACAGCCACTGCATTTGCATATATTTCTAGAGAATTGCGTTAATACGCCTCGCCTCGTATAATATGTAATTTGTATATTATTTCAATAAAATTAGTAGGTAATAATAAAATATACATTTAGGATAAACTAGCTTTAGTCATCGATAACTGATTACTTTCTTCAATTCTGTCTTAAAATTAACAATTTCGGTTTAGTTTCACAAACAGAACCATTAATAGTAATGGTTTAAATCATAGAGCAGTTAAAGGAAAGTAAATGAGACCTTTGGCAGTGTGGACAAACGGCATGGCACTGCGGAAACATTTCCTTTGCCTATATAATTAGAAAGCATGCGTGGACTTGTCAATGGACGGGAGCTGGCTGAACTGAAAGCTTTTTACGTACATAAATATTAGGGACCTATGTAGATATGATAATATGTTTATTGTTACGCGAAAGTGATTCTATACCTACTCTTATAAACCCTTGATTATAAAGCTAATGCGGCAAATTAATAAACTGCTCTTAATGTCAGTTTTTAGCAAAAACATGAATGTAAATTGTAAACGTGCTCTGCACTAAGATAATCACAGGCCACCAAATGTTTTGCTAGTTGTCTAAATATCATATTTTGATGCCGTTCAATTGAGCTTACAAGTAGGTAGATAATAAAATTATGAGTATTGAAAAACATAACTCAAAAACATCACGTTGGGTAGTCATTACCTCACCGAGAGACAACCGAAATACTATTGTATGAAATGACTTTCAACTAATTCTATACTGTGTTTTAGCGTTCTCATTCAACATAGAAACAGATAAAATAGACAGAAATTTAAAAAATTGCAGTCACTTTCCTAGAGCAGTGATTTTTTTCAATAAATATTCAATTAACAGTTATTTTCTCTCTTATTATAGTATAGACTAGCTGGGACCCGCGGTTTCACCCGCCGTTTAATTTAAAAGAAGTTGGATTATTTATAAATCATTTACAGTACTTCGGCGTAGACACTTGACATAGAGTATGTAGTATATATATTGGATTTCATGGGTTTTAATTTTTTTGCGCGGATCCCTAATTATTTTTCTGAAATATAAGTAGCAAGTTATTCCTTATAACATCAGCTATCTGTCAGTGAAAGTCCCATAGAAACTGGTCCAGCCGCTTCGGAAATTAGCGGGAACAAACAGCTAGACAGACAGACAGACAAAAAAATAAAAATAGAATTTTGTTGTAGGTACCGTATAAACTTTCATGTGTATTTAGTAAAAAACTGTTATTTTGACATTACAAACAGACACTACAATTTTATTTATTTGTAGTATAGATTGTATAAATTGCATTTTATACAATAGTCGTCAACTCCCGGTTACAATCTGTGACTGTATTTTGTATTTCTACAGTGCAGACAGTGAGAATTACCAGTTAACCGGTTGTTACATTTTTTAGATTAGAATTTCTCAGGTGCAGAGAACTGAAAAGTTCAAAGATTAATAAAAAATAGTACTTAATTATACGTATTATAGTACGGGTATTTCAAGAGTTGTGAGTGTTGTGGTTGATAATCTTACATGAGGGGCAACATGTTTAGGACGCCCTAAAGCTTTTCATTTTTATTTTTTCATTTTTATTTTCTCTTAAAAAACTTTGCCCGATCTAGGATTTCTCCTGTGTCGTGGGACAGACATGAATTTCACACACAATACACCAATCATGGCATAATTCACATTATCTTTGCGTTTTATTGTGATTCAAACGACGTATATTCTGTCTAATCAGTTGCGTTACGGCAAGCTAGCTGGTTTAAATAAAGATCTTCTCAGAAAGAGTCTTTGCTTTTATTATAATCTGCTCGAAGAAACAGTAAACGAATTGGCACAAGAAGTCGGGG
Source organism: Diloba caeruleocephala (assembly GCA_947459985.1). Lineage (NCBI taxonomy): Eukaryota > Metazoa > Arthropoda > Insecta > Lepidoptera > Noctuidae > Diloba > Diloba caeruleocephala. Next base: position 6,115,057 of record OX381621.1, on the reverse strand, counting down.
TTTAAATCAAGAAAGCAACACTCGTACCTAAATAACTATCTTCTATACAACTAACTGTACAATGCGGAATGATCTAGAGCTTTAGTTTCACGTGCTCTTAGGTTACAGTGAGTACCTACCTAAAATATATTATATTTGAAGATATTATACAATGCGGAATTATCTAGAGCTTTAGTTGCACGTGCTCTTTGGGTACAGTGAGTACCTACCTAAAATATATTATATCTGAAGATATTATTTAAAATTATTAGATTTGACGGCACGGTTAGCGCAGTGGCTAAGCGATTAGTTTTCTGTGCTACGTGTCGCGGGTTCAATTCTTGCACAGTTCAAATATTTGTATGGTCTACAGATAGTTGTTTGCGATCTGGGTGTATGTGCATGTGTGATTTATGTCTGTAAACTGTACCCATGATACAGGAGAAATCATATTGTGGGGCATCGTTATCGTTAGATACTTAGTTAAATTAACAGGCAATTTACTACGTTATAACGATATTGCATTAAATTCATTTTACATAAGCCCATGGATGATCCTAAATCATACCGGCCTGTATCTTTACCATCTTTAAGTAAAATTTTCCAGCGTTCCACATTTGCTGCCAGATAGGCCTAAATTTCATAATAACCAATTTCACAATTGGAAAATCTACTATTAAAGCAGCAATCTCTGTCAGGAAAATAGTAAATTCATCTGAACAATAGCACGTGATAGGATAGGCATCTTCCGTGATATCTCTGGTTCCTTCGACAACGCGAGGTGGCCAATGCTACTCCTTAAAATGAAAGCTCGTGGTTGCTTCAAAAAATGTACACTCTCATTTAGTCATATTTTGCATACGGATCTGCAAAACTTAAACTTGGTCATCACGCTGTGTCGAAGGAACTCACGATGGGATGTCCTCAAGGATCCGTTGATAGTCCTTATCTATGGAACATGGGTTTCGATGATTTTCTAGAGATTCCATTACCACACGGCTGTTTATTGACTGGTTACGCAGACGACGGCCTTCTGCTTATTCAGTCAAGTACAAGGGTGAACCTTGAAAAATTGGCGGATACTTGTTTACGTTTAATCTAAACCGCTTAATGTTTGTACCACAAAAAACCTTTAAAAGGCAATCTTGAGGCATCACCAAGCATTCAATTCAATAATATTACCGTAAAAAGAAAGGAGTCCGTGTGCTAACTTGGTCTTGTAATGGAGAGATTTTTTTAAATTCGTTGTACACATAAAATCCGTAGGTGAAAAAGCTAAAAGGAACTTTTATGCCCTGACAAGGATATCAATCAGGGCTATTTACTTAGGTTGTATTTGCTACGGTTCACCTGTATGGGCCGATAGGGACTACTATCGGCCCGGCACGACGTAAACTGCTCCAAAGCCAGTGCTTAGCGTTGATATTCTTGTTCAAGGCATATAGGACAGTAAGTACTAAAGCTCTACCTGTGCTAACAGGTGTTTTGCAAGTCGATCTTAAGATACAACGACGTGCTGTAATGTACTACTCAACGAGAAAAAACATGGACGTGGAATTTCTACTGCAACGCGATCCTGTTAGAATGTGCAAATTGTTTAAACTACAGACTGGTGTTTGGTAAGAACTTTTGGCCGGATGGCAATGCAGGTGGGACACATCTATTAAGGGCCGTCACCTATACCAGTTCTTTCCATTCGTTCGTGAGCGGCTGACAAGTTCATGGTTGGAAGTTGATCATTGCGTGGCTCAGTTTCTCACCGGTCATGGTAACTTATTTAAGAGTAAATTATTTAGCTTCAAGCTTATTGCCTAAGTATTCTGCAAATGTTCAACACCGGACTGTGAATATGAAGTATCATATTCTGTGGGAATGTATTATTTGACGAGATGAACGCAATATTATCCTTGACAGTTTGGAAGTTACATCCGGATTTTTTTACTATACAGATCTTGTTGCGACTACGACGAATTTCCGTGCGTTGAAGCGTTTTTGCCATATCTACTATTAGAATCAGTCACAATAGCTCACAACATTTTAATAAAATTTAAATAAAAACATTTTTGTACTCGTGGTGCTTGGCAACTGTCCTAACCCTGTTGTCCATTTATAGTGCCTATGGCCTATAGTTTTTTCTCTGTCTCCGACTTGCTACGGAGGGAAGTGGTACGTATATTATTTCTTATTCCTTCACGATAACTATTCATTTCTCTGGGACACACCGAGCTTCATTGATCGGTATTCTTTCCAGTGGTCGCCATTGTAGATCCTGGCTCACAGGAATTGCAGTGGTTGGGAACGAGTGACGGGCTTGTACCAAAAAAATATATTCTACATTGCAAAACGGTAATGTAATATTGTTTCAATTATTCTCGCTTAGATATCGTGATCAATCGACATGTTCTTACAAACGTATGATTGGATAACCGACTTCCAACCGTGGCAGGTCAATCCGTATTTAGTAATTTGGAGCTATTCGTTGGTAGTTGCGGTTGAGAGATTTTCCAATCATGATTTGACACATATTGGACATAACAGAGATAGCCTATATAGGTACGAGACATTGTGATAAAATTGAAATGATTCTTGATCAAGTAACACGTTATAATGAAACAACTGTTTTGTTATTTATTCGCGATGTACCAACGATAAATCCATATCGTTTAAAATTACTGCAAAGGTAAAACGCGTGACAATACCGTTAACTGTACTGCAGCAGACGCTCTACGTATTATCTAACCAGTAACCAGCTATCATCGTATTGCTGATGAATTTATGAATGAATAGTGTTGTGTAATCAAAAATATTATTTCATTGTGGGATGAACGGCAAACGGTTTCTCTAAAAAAATGTTTGGGCAATTAATCTTCACATCATCAAACGGAATTTTCATGTAAAATTAATTTAAAAAAGGTGAATCGTCGCACATGTGCTTTATGAATAATTCCATTTTTTTTTAGCTTTCTTTATTACGTTATGACAGAATAATTTGCCTAATATTTTAATTTGGTTTCATGTAATAATGTTTTAATCAGTATTATGAGACGTTCATAGCCAGTTGCAGTTACAGGTAAACGATCGGTGAGGTTAAGCACAGCGCGGTCAGTCTATGGATGGGTGACCGCATAGTGGTATTTGAACTGCGCGTCTGCTAGTGTCGCAGGACACGCAAAATCGTCGGTCCCGGTTATTATCATTAGACGCAAGTCCAAAGCCTTTGAGCAACTCTGATACAAGGTTGACTACTACTTAACCACACAAAACAAAAAGAACAGGATTCTCATACAACTTTTTTTTTTATCGTAACCCCACACAATTTTCTGCTGATTTCCTCCTGTGTCGTGGGTTTTACACACACAATACGCCCAAACCCGGAACAACTACCTGCAGGTCGTACAAATATTTGTTCCGTGCGGAAATCGAACCCGCGACCCGGAGCGCAGCAGCCGAATGTGTCAGCAACTGCACCAACCGTGCCGTCTACATCTACATTTTAAACGAAGGCAAAGTTTACGAAAAGTTATTTCAATATTTTTTAATATGCGGGTAATGTAGTGGGTCACAATATTGTAATTTATTAATATTATTAATTGAGATGCATATTTTATATATTGTGGCTGTTAATTGTCCCTTAATAAATAAATAAATAAATATTATCTCTATGAACATATTTCGTGGGTATACTTTTAACAGCAAACAATGCGTGAATTGAATCTAATTTTGTATACTTTAGAGAACAATAAAAGTGAAAATAGCTAATCGATCATGACTTGCTTTCTATTTTTCCCAACAGAGACAACAAAAACGTAGAGACAAAGGCATACTGTTCAGTAACTGATAGATTGTGATACAGTATTTGGTTATTCTATTGATGAGTAAGTTCCGTGTAGTGTCCGGATTAAAAATATAGGACCACTCCATCTCCTGTGGATGTCGTAAAAGGCTATTAAGGAACGCATAACCAAAGAGATAGGCAGCTCCCTGCTGTGAAACAGCAGCTATACTGCGCTCACACGCGGAAACGGAACGGAAACGGTACTCGCCACGCTTAGCATGCAGGTTCTGCCAAGCGTGGTGAGTACCGTTGCCTCCCATTCCCCCCAAAATGACTACACACGCACTTGTCCGGTTTTTTTGTGTTAAATGTGATCGTAACACAACAACGGATGAATTACAAAATCAATTTTTTTATGAATTTCAGCCGATAGTTGCTCCCCGAAATGTCTGTAACTCGATATTTCATAGATTCACGAGTTCAGACAAATTAACAATAGGATTTATTATTGATTTTGACGGATGGTTTTTGATTTTTATAGGATTTTTGCCACACAGTTGTTCATACTTTTTAACGTTTTTGTATATTCATCGATTTAATTTAGGCAAAAATACTAGTATCCAAATCATCCTAGAAAACGAAGACACTCCGACCGTCTGTCAAAATCAAAATGATAAATCCTATTGTTAATTTGTCTAGTAAATCTCTGGACGAAAATACCGTAAAATTCTATGAAAGAGTTTGTTAAACCTGGTCGGAATATCAGATAACTAAATGTGGATAGTTTGATAAAACGCTATAATAAACATTAAATTGGAAGTCGGGTAAGAAGCCAAAGATGTGTAAATAAAATTCTAGACAAAAAAAAAAAAACAATTGAACCGTACGACGTTGCCGACATATTTTTTTAGAATTTTTTCATTTTTGTGAATTATTTTATGAATATGTAGAGATTTATTAATCTATACACCGTACGACGTTGCCTTATACTTGACATTGGCGAAGAAGCCATAATCTAAGAGAAGAAGAAGAACATTCTAGACATTTATAAAAGTTATTTCACCGTCTTCATTAGCCGGTAAACGCCCAACCTCCTAATAAACCCGCTACGAAAAATACCTAGAGTTAATAAAAATACATTTTAGAATCAAGCAAAACGAAAATTAATAGAACTGAATTATGCAGGTCAATATAACGGAAAGCTCAATTTCCCTGAGATTACTTACCGTGTCAAAGTCATTATTCATTAACTTACATCACACGAACGGATGCCGATAAATCTAACTCTAGAGAGAATAAGTCGGATATGTCAGTGAAACGTCTGGTGCAGTCGAACCGTTAGACGGAGGCGGCCTATCACCGGACTTATTAAATCAATTGAACAAAAAATAAGCCCTACTTGTCTCGATATGTGCATCCGATCTAGATATTCTTCTGGTTTGCCAGCAACTTGCGCATGCGCCATTGATTCTAACGGGTATTTTCGCATAAAATTATAACGACCTGTTCAGTTTTTTACTAAGTATATTTTTACATAATTGTGCAAACAAATTGTTGTTATGCCAATAATTTATGACTTTAAATTCACGGAAGTTGACTATTATTGTAATATTTTTGGAACTTGAAGTCCCAAACAAACTCAGGTTGTTATTGATCGCTTAGTTAACAAAATTAATTATATAATTATAGCAGTCTAATGTAAAGTGTTCTTAGATGGAACACTTTTATTTTCTACTAGCTACCCGTCCCGGCCATGCTCATTGGTCACGGTATTTTGCCCAAAACCAAACATAACATAAATTCAACAGTTTCACCTTAGAGTATTCGAATTCATTTACGGCCGAAGTTATTAATAAATCTAATCCAAATTTTGTATTTAAAATTGAGAATTTGTCTGTTTTTGTGTAAAGATCAAACTTAATTCAATATTTAATCTAAAGATTTTGGATTAGATTGATTAATAAATTTCGGTCGTTAGTGGTTTTAGAGGAAAAGAATAATAACGCGAAAAGCAACAATTTTTTTTGTAGTAGGGGGTGATATAGAGATTACTAGCATAACTTGCAATATCTGCTATAAGCTATCTACATACCAAATTTCATCCAAATCGGTCCAGCCGTTTGAGTGTGAAAGAGTAACAACATCCATGCAAGCTTTCGTATTTATAATATTCATCATTTCGGCCGAATTGGCCACTGCTGGACACATGCCTCCCCCAAAGATCACCACAACGACCGATATAGTGTGTTGTGGGCTCATCGGGGGTTTACCATAATCGCCACGCTTGGCAGACGGGTTGGCGATCGCAGTTGAGTTGTTAATGTACTCGAAGGACGCTGCTGCCCATCCTCCGGCTAATCCCTTAGTCGACGTTTACGACACCCACGGGAGGAGATGGGGTGGTGGTATTCTGATTATTATTAGTGGGATTATGAAGCTTTTAAAAAAATATTAAAGGGTACTTTTGGGGATCAATTATCTTACCTTTTTATTATAAAAATATTTCCCTGTAAATATTTCATCGCAATTTCAGTTATGTGTTATTAATCAAGCTATTCAAAAAAGGTTTTTGAAAAATACTGGCGATATAATTTGTACACATGCACACTAATAAAATACTTACCAATCATTTTAACACTGCAAAAAGTCCGCAATAAAAACATGTCGATCACAAATATGCACACAGTTGCATCACTGTCACTTCACAAAATATTCAGTAAGCTCACAAGTACTGTCGAGGTTGCGCAGGAGTCGATCGGTGGAAAGTGGCGCTTGCTCAGCGGTTTGCGGTCGACTGCTCCATTCGCTACTATAGTCGGGGGAGCATGCACCACCACCAAAAAATAGTGGTAGATCTGTGACGTCGTTGAAGACAAGTCTATTTATGAGTTATTGTACGAAAGAAAAGATATGTTCTACAAATTAAAATTATTAGTAATCTATTTTTTAATCATTGCGTGTTGCTCAGTGATTCCACAAAATTCTACAACAAAATTACCAGTCATGAGTTTACGACTCTACGATTGTTAGGAACTGATAAACACAATATTAATTGATGCAATTCAGTTGTCTACTAATATAATACGCTAGCGATTGTCGTAATCGTAGGATAGCAGGAACTACGAGTACTACTACGAAATACTAAAGGTTTTTTTTTTTTACATGATACGGTTTTCATTTGAATCCGCTTTACCTATTATAATATTGATCTATGAAGGATGAGCAATTGGCGAGATAATAGTTTTTTTTACGTATTACGGTACGTACATGTTCTAAAAAATCTCCAGGTTTGATGTCTTTAACTTCCTGATGCTCTGTATTTTCAGAACAGGAATAACCTTTCGAAAGAGTCGGCTGCTGCGCTCCGGGTGGCGGGTTCGATCCCGCACGGAACAAATATTTATATGTTCTTCAGGTAGTTGTTCCGGGTCTGGGTGTATTGTGTGTGGAATTTATGTCTGTAAACGCGCCCACGACATAGGAGACATCCTAGTGCAGAGTAACGTAAAAAAAAGAATACACTTAAATAAACCAGGGCATAATACTGTTTTTTCTATATTGTCGTGATTATAATTATTAGACTAGTACCAGAAAAAGCTTTCCGGTGCTGCGGTTATGTTTATACAATACAGTAGGAACTATTTATAGTACCTATACAAGAAAAAAGATCCAATACAGAAAATGACTTGTACAAAGGGCGATCTTACCGTTTATAGGTGGATAAGGTAAGTAAATGAATGAGTAAGCGATTTGCCATCATCAAAAAATTATTACAGTAAATCTAGTTAACGGATACATTCCAAAATGTGACGGCACGGTTGGTGCAGTGGCTGATACAGTCGACTGCTGCGCACCGGGTCGTGGGTTCGATTCCCGCACGGAACAAATATTTGTATGATCTGCAGGTAGTTGTTTCGGGTCTGGGTGTATTTTATGTGGAATTCGTGTCCTGTAAACGCAACCACGACACAGGACAAATCCTAGTGTGGGGCAAATTTCTAAAAAAAATTGATTGCGTTTTACAACAAATGCTGTATACTTTTTTAGATGATCATCTTAACAGCAAAAGGACATGCACTTTTGGCAGGCGGTTTGGTGTGAGTTATGTGATCCGTGGCCCTCAGCAGGGTGCCTGTACCGGTCAGCTCAACTGTCAGGCGTCCAACGCTGCAGAGCCAGGCTTTACGGTTCAGGCATGGTACTACGGATCGCACGCGAATACAGAACTGAATATCCTACACGACGCGGCAACTATGCTGGTGCGCATTCCGTCTTTGGACATCCTGGCGGAGACGGATGCGAGGGTCTATGATGAGACACGCTTCCCCTACCAGAGCGGCGAAGGTGCGCCTTCAGAGGCCTTCGATAGGCTGACCTTAGCAACGGTTGCAGTTTGCAAACCGGCGAAGCCGTCCTGCCGGTCCTGGACCGAGCACGTTACGTACGCAGGTATTCACCGGTCATGGTTGTTTCGGCGCGTACCTGCACAAGATAGGACGCGAGGTCGCGGCACAGTGCCACCATTTTGGAAGCGACCACGATACTGCACAGTACACGCTCGAAGAATGTGCCCTGCGTGGGCTGCCGAGCTGCGGATCCCGGTCTTTCGGATCGGGTAAGATCTCTCTCTGCCGGCAGTAGTGTCGACTATACTGGCAAAGCATGAAAATTTTAGTGCATTTCGCACTCGCTCGCAGTTCGCAAGCTACGAGAGCGTCATTCTCCAAATGCAGATCGGGAGAGGACCGATCCCGCATAGACGAAATATAACAACCGCCCTGGTGGCGCCCAGGTCCAACATGTCTGAGAGCGCTACCATCGTAATGTGGCGGAAGCCTCGGGGGTGCGCAGATTGGGGAGTCTGCGTGCTCATACCGAGTGACCCCCGGGAAGACGACGGTCACGTGCCGTCTTGAGCGCTGCATGCGAGTCTTCGGCGGATCCTTTAGAATCCCCTCCAAACTTTCTTACACTATAGGTGATGACCGCTTTACTGTCATCCCCTCCGAGTGTGCCTAAAAGTGTGGCACCAATGGGCGGGTCTAATATGTACTTATCAGGATCTGGAACTCCCTTTCGGTGCCGGAGATGACCACTCCGGTGGTTATAGCCGGTAGGAGTCCGACATGATGTACACTCGATTAAAAAAAATACAGTTGACAAAATTTCAACAATCAGTGTAAATATAATATTCATAGCAGGCACATTAAAGTTAAAGAAAATATAAAATCTACCTATATCAAAAGATATTTTGCTAATATACATATATAACAAAAATATAAATGAAAGTACCTGAATGTAAAATAATATAAAATAAAAGCTTTACTTAAACACGAATCTGCTTCATTGATAAATAATTATTAAAAAAAAAAACCACAATCATCAGTGTCTAAAGTTATTAATAATATAGCTCTATTTATTTATTCCAAATCTTAATGATTATTCATCATCATATCAGTCAAAGTACGTCCACTGCTGAACAAAAGCCCCATAGATAACTGTGTCATAATTTTGGGGGGAATTTACCAGTACTCACCACATTTGGCAGACGTTTTGGTGAACGCAGTACGGCTACTGTTCCACAGAAGGGACGCTGCTGCCCATCCTGCTGGCTTAGTCTCTTAGTTGCCTTTTACGACATCCACGGGATGGAGTAGTGCTATATTCTTAATCTGGACACCACACGGATTTGGACAATGATTATTAGAATAGAATATAATTATTTATTTAGTTATTGGACTCAGACAGATACTTTTGTCGTGACATCTCTACATGATATCCTCTAAGCAGGAATGCCGAAAGACACTTAAGGTTAAGTCTTTTTTGTCATTATTCATTTTTTTTATTGTTTTTACGAACCTTTTCTTTACAGGATAATCAAAACAATTATCTATACATTGATATAAAATAAATATAGCAACTACACAATAGTAAAAAATGTTTAGTTTGGCTTGTAACTGCAGCAGAATTTAATCTACTTAATAGAGCCTTTATATGAGCACCCCAATGTAATTTAGAATCAATGGTTATACCTAGATAATAAAATAAAATACGGTTTCATTTACGATCTCGAGTTTGTTGTCTTCAAGAATTATTATAAATCCGGCTCGAGGTGTACGTTTGGAAACAAAAATTGCAAGCATCTAGTTTTGTTAGCATTTAGTTTTGTTAGCATTTAATAAAGAAAGAAAGATAATAAGATGTTATATGCATTATCCATTTAGACAGAGAGGATAAACTATCATTAACGTGTATAACTTAATTGATTTTCCTGTTGATATTTCGAAAATAGCGACGTGTCATCAGCAAATTAAATTATATCAGATATTGCCGACATCATATATGGGAGTTATTTTAAGCTAGAAATAGAACAAATGGCCCAGAATTGAACCCAGTGGAAAGCCATTTTTTACTAGAAATCCTGATGACGTTGTACCATTATACCTACTTTTAGCTATCTTTTGAAAAGGTAGGATAATACAAAGTCAAGAGCGAGTCCACGAATTCCGTATTGACCCAATTCACAAACGAGCGTATTGTAATCAACGCTATCAAATGTCTTGGAAAGATCACAGATGATACCAAAAGGACCTGTGAGCCTTCCCAGGCTTCTAAAATATAAGTGACTAGTTTAGTTCACGTCCGCGTCCGTACTCAATCTACCCAAACTGCCGATCATGCAAAATCTCGTTTGAATTAAAATGAGCCATATCAGATCAAGCATAATCTTTTCAGAACCTTTACTAAATGCTGAAAGAACAGAAACAGGTCTATAATTAGACGTATTATGCTTACAATCTAACTACAATTGGGATAACTTTACTGCGTTACATCAAATCAGGGAAGGTTCCACTATCGACACAATGATTGAAAAACTTGCAAAAAACGGGCGATATTATAGCTTTTTAACGGATATACCGCATAAGTCTTCAGTATTTATATATTTAAACTCATTCAATATATTTTACTGTCAATAAAGTCACATGTCTGAATTTAAATAGTGACATTTTTCGAAAAAACATGTTTTAGTAATGACTACTGATGAAGCGGACGATGACTTCGATCTAAATATTTGTAAAAATGCATGCGTTGGTGACTTTCTTGTCTGATACGGATTTATATTTTATTTAAAATAACGGGACCCTGCCCGTCGATTTATTTGCCTAGTTTCAGTGTTGTCTTTACTGCTTTTATTATTCTCAGATTGATTTATTTTGCTACTGATTAATTTTGATTTAGCAAATGCGCATTGATTATATTCTTGACCAATTTTGAGTAATTTCTAACATAATCATCAAAATATCTAACAGACGTAAAAGAATTTTCATGCCTTTAGTAGCCATTCACTAAAATTACGTTTATTGTTTAGGTTAAAATTCTTTAAGAGTAATAAGTCTTGGTATATAACATGAAATAATTTATTATAATCTTTGTTAGGGTCAGTTGAAATTAAATTTATTGTAGACAATCGAATTTTAATATTATCCTGCTGTAAAAGGAATTTGGTTTTAGATTAGATATGTAACAGCCTAACTTCAACATGTTTGGTTAATACTAAAGATACAACGAATATTCGGCAACTATTCGGTTTTCGGTCTATGCGGCCATTTTTTTCAATATTCGGTATTATATATATTATCGGCCGAATACTACCTACTTTTTTCAGCCGAATGCCTAATAAAAGGAAATAAAAACGCAATATAAGCAAAAACATATTTATTTATCAAAGAATCACTTATTTATTAGTCTTGATATTGAGGATGGTAGTGATTTGAATATTTAAAATTAATCAAAGGCTATTTAAAATTATGGTAATAAAAACATTTTTTTTGGCATTTGTTGGTAAAAGACGATTGCGCTTTTCTTCGTACACAATACCTGCTTCTGAGAATAATCTTTCACAGTATACACTACTGCAAGATGACGAATGATACTTTTAACAAACTTTATAAGCTTTGGGTAATTTTTTAAGTTGGTTGACCACCAATTTTAAGAATCAGCCATGCGGTTGAAACGACCAGTCTTCAAACAAAACTCATTCTCATTTGCAATTGCACTTTTTCTATTCCCGCTGGTGAAAAATTTTCAGCAGCGACTCGTCAAACCAGTTCCAGAACCTTTACTTTAATTGTTGTATCATTGTCATGGGTATTTTTTCTTAATAGGTGGCAAACATCATTATCGTTACTGCAAGGCTCGTTGCAACAACTTTTCAAGACATCTATAAGTGTTCTTTGTCTCGCTCTCTCCGCTTGAATGATTCTAAGTAAACTAGTTTTGAATCTAGGGTCAAGAAATGTAGCGTCCAAGCGTCATTCTCATCAACATTAAACGTACGAGACGTGTCGTAACCGGTTCGCGTGAAGTGTACTGGATCTCGCTCCCGAATATTCGGCGGCCGAATATTCTGTATTCGGTATTCGGCCAAATCACTATTCGTTACATCTCTATTTAATACATACTTCTAATTTACTTTTTTTAAATTATTAGTTGACCCGTGTGGTCAGATCTAACACCACTGATTAAAGAAATATTGTTTATCCCATACCTAATTCGTAAAAACATTGTCTATACATGTACCTTATTTTATTTATTTTTTATTGGGCATATTGGAATTTCTACATGAATTTCCTCCGCCGCGGGGAAGGATGGAGGGTATGCCGGACTCCTACCGGCTAAAATGACTGGGGCGGTCATAAGGTCCAGGTTCACGCATGATCACACTAGAGCCGCCCACCGCCTATAGACGCATCTCTGAGAGGGTGACTGTAAAGCGGTCACCCCTCCCGGGGGAATTGTAAAGGATCCCCCGAAGCGTCCCTGTACGCTGTGCTATGCGCATACGGTCTATACATGTACCTAGTGGAAGTCGCAGTAGCCCTAGTGGGTCGATCTATTATAGGTTTTAAAAGTGAATGAATAATGATAAAAATTTATATTGGCGCATTCAACTAGAATATAAATGTGGTCCTATCCTATCCTAGGATATCTTCCATTGAAATTAGAAATGTGGAAAAATTAGATACAGGCCGATTTCCTAGTTTCTGTACATGCTACTATAAGCATGCAAAAGATAAAGAGCTGATATCTCTTCTTTCTTTAAATTTTAAACTATAGTCACACACAATTCTCATAAAAATCCGGATTAAACACTATGTAAAAATAAATCATGGGAAGTGAATTATCGGGACCTCTTGTACATACATTAATGTTTAAACACTGTCTTTGATTTTTTTCTTAAAGGAATTTCTATGATCCTGTTTTATTGCTGCCTCTTGTATACTTTTAACCTTTTGGTAGAACACTGCCTCTAAAACCTGGATAAACCTTACATTACCTCGTACCTTGCTCCTTGCATAGGTTGACGGCTGAGCGGCGATAATTTATATAATCCCTGCTCTACAATTGGCAATCAAAAACTGTACTTGCCCTAACCGACGCGAAAATGGCTTAAACAAGATTATGATGACAATAATATCATATAACATTGAAGATAAGGCTGGATAATGGAGCTCTTAACTGTACTGCAAAGCCTCGTTTTCGACTACCATTACAAAATTGTATTCATCAAATCAATATTTATATCTACATCAATAAAAATAAACACAAGCAATTAAAAATACTCATATAAAGTGTTCAACTTTAACAAGCTTCAAGCTTGAAATGACAACGGTGCCACTGAATCACAAATCACAATCATTACCTACCATACCTTTGTAGAATTTGCAAGCAACATTAACGTTTCACGCTTCAGCCATCATCATCTGCTTTCTCCAAGGCACCGATATGACAAAACGCTATATAAATCTTTCTCCCAATTTATTTTAAAACATTTGGTTTCTTTTCCAAGTTTATGGTCGATTTCCAGTCTAACCGGCAAGATGTGGCTAAGTAAGCATACCAAATATATAGTAGGGAACTAATAAATTAATATGAAATCGCTTCTTAGGCTTTGATTTAACAACCCGTGAAGACTATTAATTTATCTAGTTATTCGCATGACAGCTGGCGACTGAAAGACGTGCTCGAACATTCATGCATCCCTGAATACAAAATCGAAATAACGGTGTAAAACCAATTTCAGAATTCGCTAAGACATGATTAAAACTATTCAAGTACACGTTGCAGAAGGTAAGCCATGAGGACCAGTCTTAGCGAATACCAAATCGGGTTATCACCATTATTTCAATTTTGTATTCAAGGATGTAGGGATGTTTGAACTTAGAGAATTGCACCCCAGGCAACAACTCTCCCAAAACTTGACACATAGGTGTACGACCGAATTGCGCGTAAGCATTAAGTCACGAAACGCTTAAATCCTTTGCTTTCTCCTAACCATCGATATGACAAAATGCCATATAAATTGTTCGCATATAAATACGAAGGTGTTAACTGCATCGATAAATAAATTAATATCTATTGTCTTTGCTTTCCACGCTCATTTCTATTCAATTCGAGTGCCCAACACATATATATGGGCTTGTACGATATAATTTCTCTCGTCCTTTGGAAAGCGATGCATGGAAAGTGGTTCCGGAATATTTTGGACAATCGTTAAAATAGAAAGTTAATTAGTGATTTTGCATACACGTTACGTTTGAATACAATGTATTTTATAATGGATGAGTTCGTAATCGAATTAGGTGTCCCTTTCGATGAAGGGCTTTTTTGTTGCCAAGGATTGCACAATTGAGCAAGGAATGTGTGTTGGCAATTCATGTTACGTTCACAATAGCAGCGTGAAATCAAGCAGGCTCCTAATGAATCTTTATGATTTAAAAATAATGATACTCGATTTTTGTCTATGTATGCCAGGTTATCTAAAAATATTACCATTTCATGCGCATGTGGTAAATAAATAAAACCATATAACTTTTCTCGGTTATCAAATTTGTGGAAGTTAGCAATAAAACAATCCTGCCAAACCTCCAGAGTTCTTTAATAGATTTTGTAACAAAACAGGAAACATATTCTTTTATTTTCATTTATCTATCTTAAATCTCATTTAATTAATACTCTAACAAATACACTGTGTTCTTTAATTAAACTTAATACCAGAATCTTGTAAAATTTCATCAACTATCACCAATACTTTCTTATTAATTTCCTTTAAATCACCATCTGCTACCAAATTCTTCTTCATCAACACCATTGTTTTGATAACCAAGCTTAGCTTGCATAATTGAACTCTGTTCAACTCTTGGCACTTCTTTATCGTAATCTTCAGTAATGTTAGCCAGTTGTGTGTAAATGTTAAGAATTCTGGCGTCAATTGTTGTGCTAGTTGGAAATGTATTAGTGTGTGCGTCCAAGGCTGCGTAGTCAGCATCGCTATTAACTTTGTGTCGTTCTTTGTGACTATTGCGTGTTTGAAGATTGCACTGAGGGTTTTCCAGCCAGCTGATGACTGGTTTTTGGATTCCTAAAATAAATACTAATAACATTGAAAAGTGTGAGATAAATTAACGATATCTTATTAGAGAGGGGTATGATGATATTCCTGTAAGAGTTCCGTGTGATGTCCGGGTTCTGTATGGTGTCCGGATAAAGAATATAGAACCACTCCAGCTTTTCCCGTGGATGTCGTTAAAGGTGACTTAGGGAATCGAAACCAGAGGGCTGAGCAACAGCGTCCCCTCTGTAGAACAGTAGCCATACTGCGGTCACCAACCCACTAAATGTGGTAAGCTTAGCACTGGTAAGTTCCCGAAATAATTACGATATAATTGTGTAAATCTACAGGGAGGCCTTTGTTGAGTAGTGGACGTCCTTTGTCTGATATTATAATAAGTGTATAAAGCTTTACTTATTCGAGTAATATACGTCTTGCCGCGCCAAGATCTCATTCCCAAATCAATCGGGGTTTCCCGAAATACGCAAAAAAGTAGACTTTAAGACTCAAAAATGTAAGTTATAACGAAGAACACTAAAACTTTTGAACAAAATAATAATATCCAGAATGTAACTAACCCTACAGCACAACATCAACTGTATCCTGAACATCAACGCTCTTAACGCGTTACATTGCGCATTAACCGTCGGTTGCTCCTCCACATTATAGGCTAAAGCCAGCGGTGAACAGGCCCCAGTATTTAATACCATGTATACTAGTTGAAGCACAGAAGCACCTCTTTCGCTTGTGCTGTCCCGTTTGAGGGACTTTATGATCATGTGCGTTTGGATCTGGAGTACTGATTTAGGCTGGAATTTTTATAGACATTTTAATTACGGCAGGGAATATCTTCTAGTCATCCTATTAACCCGCCTACCAAGCGTGGCGATAATGGCAAAACCCCCCAATGAGCCCAGAACACATCCATATCGGTGGTTGTGGTGATCTTTGGGGGAGGCCTGTGTCCAGCAGTGGACTTCACTCAGCCGAAATGAAATTATCCTATTAACTTATACCTAGGAGATGGCCAGCAGAATTTTAATGTGGCTAATGGTTAATTTTCATGAAGAACCACTTGGTGTAAGATACCAGCATTGATATTGACTGCACAGTTGGCGCAGTGGTAAGCATTAGGTTTTTTGCTAGTGCTGGATTTAGAGATTCAGGAACCGGAACATCAAAGGAGTAGAGGCCCCTAATTATTTTCAAATTGGTTACGCAAATCTTTCAATTAATTTTTAAGTGTTTCAATTATTTAAAGCGAGACAAATCAAACTCTTTCGACAAAAACTGATGTAGTAATGTCTGAGATTTTCGCGATTATTACTCATTATAATAAAACACATTACACATTATCATCGCGGAGTTATCCTGGCCTGCGTCCACGAATGCTGCAAGTGTTCGTAACGTCAGGAATAACAACAATCTATATATGCGCGATGTAATCCGTTTAATCAACCATTATTGTTGAGGAAAATATGAAATGGGCTTTGGAATGTTTAATTCGAACAAGGGCTCATAAAAGTGTGAAAAGACTGCTCTATCGTTGTCAAAACTTAGATTTAATTTTATTATAATATATTTTGCACGTATTAATTTGCATATTATTCGGTATGTGTTAGATTTTTTTAACTAATAGGTATTATGGGGGCCCCTCTCTTGTGGTGGCCCCAATTGCCCTCCCCTAAATCGGGTTCTCTTTTCTGCCTTACTGATCATGGGTTCTATCCCGCACAGAACATACATTTTATAGCCAGTTAGTTTGTGCGAGCATGGGTGTTGTGCATATCACACCCAGACATTTGTGTCTGTAAACTACAAAGAAATAATAAGGTGGGGAATGGTTTAAAAAAGGGGTCTACTTGTTCCCGGCCAAAAGACGGCTCAGACTTCTATCTTCTCTGCTCGTAGAGCTAGATTAGAAGACGCTGGTATAAAGAAAACGAAGAAATCTTACTTGATAGTTGTTTTTGGTGAAGTAATGTATGACAAAGGAGAGTAACTGCAGGGCAGCGCATGCGACCCTTTCGCTCGTGCTGTCGGCAGCTGCTAGCACAGCTTGCAGGAACCCCGCACGATTCGTGTATGTTAATAAAACTGCACAACAATTAACGCTAGTTTAGACACAAAAAAATGTATTTATATATGTTGTATCTATTGAGTCTAACTATACTCACTATTTCGGTCTCGGTTCATTGTTAAATTTTTTATTTTTAGAACTGTTATATTTGATATATTCTGTTCCGTGTTAATAGTTATTCAAAATGCTCGTGTTAAGTTTATGTACATATATAATATATCGTTACCATGTATAAACATGGAAGTGATATTGGAATCATGTTTCTTTTTATACAACCTGGTAACGAGACGAGCAAGTCTTTCGGCTGGTGGTAAGCGTCACGCCCAAGGGCGGTTTCAGGGGGGCTCAGCGGGCAATCCCCCCTCCCCCCACAAACTGTGAGATGCTGTTGACCTTAGTAGCAACATGATGAACTCGGAAAACCTAGACATGAGACCTGACGGCCCCCTAGATTAAAATCCTGGATCACACCTGACCACAACAATTGTAATGCTACCCAGGACGAGAACACAGTAATTTATAAAAATACAATAGTTACTGCTTGGTTTGGCTTGCTTGCAGCAGACACTGCGGTGGTACCCAGCAGGACTCATGCTTCAAGAGATCTACCATCAGTTCGATTGGAACCGAATATTATGAGTTGATTAATAAAATTATAATTAACACACTTTTGAACGGATTCTATCGCGTATATTTTTGATTTTCCTGACGTTTCGAATACTTTGCAGCATTCGCGGTCTACGCAGACGCAGTCGCGGTGACTACGGTGACAGGCGTCGTCGTCAGGAAAATCAAACATCAAAAATATACGCGATAGAATCCGTTCAAAAGTGTTTTATTATAATGTGTAATAATCGCGAAAATCTAAGACATTACTATGACCTATGATATTATATATTAAAAATAAGTAGATATGTTACATGCGTGCCAAAAGTAAGAACCAAAACTCCCCCAATTGTAGCACTTCGCAATCGGTTCGCCTAGATAGCTATCTCTTTTACTCTTGTTGTTTTTGTATCTTCTTTCTCACGACATGGTTGTGCAAGCGAGACTGTATTTTAAGCGTCAATTAATATGGACGTAACATATCTATGGTATAATATCATTGACTATGACTAATAATACTTATTATTTCTCTGGTACATTACTTTTTTACCTCTATTATCATTATTTTTATTAGCTAAGCTCAGCAGATATAATCCAAGTTGTAAGCACACGTATTCATAATGATGTCTGGTGCTTTCCTCGCAATGTTCTGGAAGGTTCTTCGAGAATATAGCCGTTATGAGCACTGCTGTCTTCAGACATACTGTCTGGTCTAAATCTAGTGGTGGTAACTTTGTTGCTAGGTCTAAGAAGTGACAAATGTTTGTGTCTGCAAGTGAAATTGATTTTAAGTTGTATCAAAGGCTATTGGAATTCGGTTAATTGGATATAGGAACGTAGAACAAAATACACATGAATATAAATAATAAGCACAATACATAGAAATACAAAGAATACAGGACATAAAGAAGGAAATAAGGGTGTACGCTAAAACAAAACACGAAGGAATTAATGTCTTACAGTGCCGGGCACGAAACTTGAACGCTTAATGAATCAGTAGGGAACAGACAGAAGCAAAATATCATTTCTGCATAGGTAAAGAGCGGGAGGTCAGCGCTAAAGATCGTTAAGTTAAGTTATCGTTATACTTATGAAAAGAAAAAATTTATACTTATGAAAAGAAAAAATGAAAGAAAACTATAAAATGTCTATATCAAGATAAGTTGACTAAAATAATACGACTAATTGCGTAATATAAACAGGTAAGTACTAATATTATCGAAGTAACGCCTACCTATCTGATACTCAGAATCTATCAACACTTTAGACAGCAGATTAGGAAGCATAGACCATATCAGTGCTGCGAAATCTTGTCTAGCATTGTCATCTCCATCTTCTAAACATAAATGTAAAGCTTCCATACAGTTGCCCACAATAGTTTTGTCAGTACACTGTATTAAAAGATTTAAGAGAAGCTCCCAAACTGTAGGTTTTGTTGTTAGGTCTGTTGGTAAAGAGTCTTCAGATTTAAACCATTGGGATAGCTAAAACAAGGTAGATTTATAGATTTGAATGGAAGCGCTGTCCATGAAGAATCAGTGATAAGCATAGCTCTGCTGTAAGTCTTCTCTTAGGTACATTGTCTGTATCTTGCTGTGATTAGTTAACGGATATAATTATACCAAGCTACATCGGTTTTAAATACAAATAAGAATATGACGTACTGGCGTAAGTATTTTATCGAACTTGCTGCACCAAAACGCAATTAAAATCATCATATCAGCCAAAAAAACGCCCACTGCTGACCAAAGGCCTCTCCCATAAACGACCACCGTGTGTCGTCATTTTGGGGGAACTTGCCAGTGCTCTCCACGCTTAGCAGGCGGGCTGGTGTGCGCAGATAGCTGCTGTTCCACAGAAGGAACGCTGCTGCCCATCGCTCTAGTTTCCCTTATGGCCGAAATTATAATCGATTTAATCCTAACATCTTTGGATTTCGGATTACTGATAAGTCTGTTTTTTGTGTTAAATGTGATCGTAACACAACAACGGGTGAATTCCAAAATCGTAAATCTGAAGATTTTGGATTAAATTGATTATTAAGTTCGGCCGTAAGACGCCTTTTACGACATCCACGGGAGGAGATGGAGTGGTGCTATATTCTTAATCTGGACACCAAACGAAACAATTAAAATTATTGCAGTAAAATAAATTTATTATGATAGTAAAAATATCTGTAACTTACAACATGTAACTGTATACAATAAGAGATCCTTTGCGAAGTGAAGGCCCACAGCAATATAGCTGGGTTATGTGTATAATATACCGACGGTTCCGGATATAACATGGTCACTAGACGGTCCGTTGCCTTCTCTAAGTAAACCCGCTCATCTAGTGATTCTAGTGAGCCATTTGATATTGTGGACATCTGTTAAATTGATTTTTAGATCTCGATCAAGGTGCATATTAAAACGTTGTGAAGCTTAAATATGGAGGCAGTAAATGTAATCCTACCGCCTCACAGTGGGCCGAAAATGGAGTTTTATACTATTGGGAATCATAAAGAGTCAAGTTCGTTTATACTTTGTTTTATGTACTTTATATTATTCAGGGACGAAACATCACGTAAATCGTAAAAAAATGGGAATGAGATGCGCGGAATATTCGGTTAGTATATGGTATTCTGCACATTTGGAAATTTTTTTAGTTGATTTGTATAATCCTAAATTATCCGGTATTGTTGCAGAATATCCGGTATGGTTTTTATCATCATCACCATTTCAGCCGAAAGACGTCCACTGCTGGTCATAGACCTCTCCCTAAGATCGGCCATAATCACCACGTTTGGCAGGTGGGAGACGGCACGTGAGTTGTAATTCTCGAATATAGATTGTCGAAGGGCGCTGCTGTCCATCCTCCCATAGTCGCCATTTACGCCACCCACGGGATGTGATGGGGTGGCGCAGTTCTTAGCCGGCACCACATGATACGGTACTTTTTATGATAAATTATTTTTATACTCATAAATATAATTACTTATATGAAAAATCTTTAAAGAAACGTCGCAAAAAATACAAATTATAATATAGTTATTATTATTTTGGGTACTACCTATAATTTAGATATACTAGACTATATATAGACTAGTCAATATGTTCGTATGTGAGCATATTTCGACACAATTAATGTTAACGTTTCATACCATGATGATTTTACTAAACATTCGATATTTAGAACAGCCTGAATTTGGAGTGTTCCATTTTTTAATTTTCTATAAAATTAACATTCCATGATTTGGAATTCGATATGACGTAAGACACCCACTGGAAAATTCCCCCCAAAATTATGACACAATTGTGGAAATCTATCGGGGAGGCCTTTGTTCAAGAGTGGACGTCCTTTTTGCTGATATGATGACGATGAAAACTAAAAAGAGCGGTATAAATAAATATTATCAGTAACACATATTTACGGCAAAAACAAGCCAGAGAGCCTTTATGATGTATGGAGGCGGCTTGAATGATTTGGGAAGCTTCAGGATGTGTTCGACCAGATAAGGCAGAAGTGGCGCTGTTGCTTCTTCGGGACTGAAAGTATTCAAAGTTCAAACTATAATTAATAATAGATTTTACAGTAGAGTAGGTTGTGATTAAAATAAAAAACTTCATTTTATACCACTACTAATTGCTAGTGATGCATCGAATACGGATACGAATATTCGTATTAGTCGAAAAACAGCCAATTACCGAATATTCAAATTTGAAATGCTTTATTATGAATCATAGGTACAGTACAGAAGATGTTTAAATAATAAATATGATCAGCCATGTCCCGCCTCCCGGGGTCGGGCACACAATGTTAATGGTTAATTAGTCAAAATATTATAAATTAAGAATTATTGATTATTTATGGATGCTATGATACAATATAAAATTTAATATAATGTAGATCAATACATGCTCAGATTAATAAATAAAAATTGTTCAGCGCGGCACATACAATTCAATTCATATTATCGTATATGATGGAGAAAATTTATTATTCCTATTATAATAAAACAATTTTAAACGGATTAAATCGCGTGTATTATTGATTTTTGTTTTTCCTGACGTTTCGAACACTTTGCAGGGTTCGTGGTCGCAGGATGACTAAGGTGACAAGCGTCGTTACAGATTTAAAAAGTTATTTTATCTACCGTACAAAACTAATCAAAAATTGTTTCGATGCACGCAGTAATCACTCACAGTGTCTTGATGTTTTTTAGTTTGGTGTGTTGTTTGGGATTTTATTAATTTAATAACCGGATTCCAAACAGGTGGTACCTGCGACCACGAACCCTGCAAAGTGTTCGAAACGTCAGGAAAAACAAAAATCAATAATACACGCGATTTAATCCGTTTAAAATTGTTTTATTATAATGTGTAATAATCGCGAAAACCTAAGACAATACTAATTATTCCTATTTAGTGTAGTATCCGTGCCGCGTGGTGCCGGATCAGAATGCCACCACCCCATTTCATCCCGTGGGTGTCGTAAAAGTCGACTAAGGGATTAACCGGAGGGTCGTCCTTCGAGTACATTAACAACTCAACTGCGATCGCCAACCCGTCTGCCAAGCGTGGCGATTATGGCAAGACCCCCCAATGAGCACACAACACACCATATCGGTCGTCATGGTGATCTTTGGGGGAGGCCTGTGTCCAGCAGTGGATTCCATTCGGCCGAAATGAGTGTAGCATGTATCATTTAGAAAATCTGTCAAAGTGCAGTAACATTTGTCAACAAACGATAGTATGAAGGTTTTTTTTTGAATAAATTTATTTCTTTAAGACATCTTATAGCGAGTGGAAGGTTGTTGAATATCCGCGGAACTCTGCAGAATATGCTTTCGTGTAGTAAACTAATTTTGCTGACAACCACTCTCAATCTATCTCGATGACGTGTCCTAGTGCGATGTTCAAATAGCTCCATATCATAGTGTCCAAATAGTTATGACATTCGTAAGAAATGAGAATAAACGCAGAAGTTTAAGTATCTTCCCAAACATCATATTCTTGACGTTTTAGTTTGAATATTCAGGCATTATTCTTAGATCAGAAAAATCATGAAACCACTAGGAAAACCATTTTCTACAGCCGGTAATATACAAACGGGGAAAAGATATCGTCTGTCGCCGAAAACTTACAAATGTTATAGTTTCTAATATATTGATTAGTGTGTTTTATTGCCTTTAACTTATTATGTTCACCGTATTTGTATTCGTTTTCGCTGATCAGTATTCGTATTCGTAAAAGTTGTATTCGATGCATCACTACTAAATGACAGTAGATACATTGCTGCTTTTAATAAATTCTTGTTCGGTTATGAATTTGCGGAAATGGAATGTAATTCACATCTATCGGAGCTGCATCGGTAGTATGTCTAATCAACATTAACCCACAGAGCAATATATGGGTCGAATGAATCCTTTAACGTAGAAATAAATTTCTATCAAAAATTATTCAACCTCTCTACTCGCTAGGTATACGTTCTCCAATAACGGCAGCAAAAAGCAGAAAAGTATAAAGGATAGAACGATATTAGCAATTGACACTAAATGTAGCTGGCGTAAACTTCTATCTATCATACCATCTAAAGGAAATCCACGGCTGAATAAAGGCTTCCCCATAGAACAATTCTGTCGTCATTTTGGGGGGAATCTCTCGACGTTTGGTAGGCGGGATGGTGACAGCAGAATGGCTGCTGCTCTACAATAGGAACGCTGCTGCCCATGCTTATGGTTTAGAGTCTCTTAGTCGCCTTTTACGACATCCACGGGAGGAGATGGAGTGGTGCTACATTCTTAATCCGGACACTACGCGGACTTTTATCATCATATCGGCCATTTATACGTCCACTGCTGAACAAAGGCCTCCCCCATAGATTTTCACAACTGTGTCATCATTTTGGGGGGTATTTGCCAATACTCACCTCGCTTGGCAGGCGGGTTGGTGAGCGCAGTATGGCTACAGTTTCACAGAAGGGACGCTGCTGCCCATCCCTCTGGTTTAGATTCCCTTAGTCGCCTTTTACGACATCCACGGGAGGAGATGGAGTGGTGCTATATTCTTAATCTACATATCGCTAGCAATTAAATATCAAGAATCCATACTTTTCAGATGACTGGCAATAGAAATAGATGTAGACGAGAAGACTGTATGGCTGGTTCTTCTGCAGTTGTGAGCCGATGCGATGAGGTTTCTCTATACCGTACTGAAGCTCGACCAGGCCCATCTGTGCTTGTAATATGTTTGGTAAAAGAAAAGGGGTCTTAGATTATTGTCTTTTCGTTCAAGTCAAAATAGAGTATTTCAGAAAATCGATCAATTAAAGTTTCATATACGCGGTACTATAATTCTATGTGGCTAATTGCTTGACTTTCCGCGTTACTTGTCATGTGTTCTATCCCCGCACGGAAAAATTATTTTGTCTACGGATAGTTGTTCCAAGACTGTTTGTGCCTGTAGGATTAATGTTTTTAATCTTTACCGCCCACGAGCGATACCGAAAAAGTCCCAGTATAACAGAAAAAAAAACAAATACGATTGAGGACAGATGATTCAGTAGAGTTGAAAGAATAATAAACCGTAATCAACTAACATGAATATCTTTAGCGCACATGTCATTATCTTCTACGTCGTTAACATTGAGATATTTATCAGCTAGCACCTTCAGCATCTCGCCTAAAACTAAAGTGCTCACTTTTCGAACTGATACATCGTTCCTGAAAACATGATTTGATAAGATCGGAGGAGAGGTTATAGCATTTACATGAACTGTATTTGTCAACATAGTGATTTAAATCCTCGTGATCTTCTTCCTCCACGCCTGGGAGGGCGGAGGGGCGTGCCGGATTCTTCATCATTTCGGCCAAATGAAGTCCACTGCTGGACACAGGCCTCCCCCAAAGATCACCACAACGACCGATATGGGTGTGTTGTGTGCTCATTGGGGGGTTTTGCCGTAATCGCCACGCTTGGCAGACGGGTTGGCGATCGCAGTTGAGTTGTTCATGTACTCGAAGGACGCTGCTGCCCATCCTCCGGTTAATCCCATAGTCGCCTTTTACGACACCCACGCGATGAAATGGGTTGGTGCTATTCGTAACCGGCACCACACGGCTAACGGCACGGGTTGCTATCACTGACGTTTAAAACTATAATAACTATTAAATGGGATTGCAAATGGCGGGAATATATAATGTTCTCTTAATTTGTCTCTCGAACGAAAGGAGAACAACTGCAATTTATTATCCAATTGTGCGTACTCACCTCGTTATTTGAACCTGAGGCAGCATCATGAGATATCCCTTAGAGAACAACATGTTACAAAAATCAACTAAACATTCATTGTTCTTGTTATCGTAGAAGAAATTCAGTAATAGCTTTAAAAATACGTTGTATTCTTCGGTTGTTATTTGAGTTTGATGTTCCTAGAATTATAATCATCATTACTTCTTTTCAATTTATATTTTATTGGTTCCCAGTGGATATTTTTCATGTACTTCCTCCACCCCGGGAAGGGTGAAGAGGCATGCCGCACTCCTGTCGGCTAAACCACTGGAGCGGTCATCTTCGGCACTGAATGGCGGCTCCAGGTCCTCGTAAGACCACACTAGAGTCGCCCATTGGTGCCACGCCTTTAGGCACATTTCGGAGGGTATGACTGTATAGCGGTCACCCCCTCTAGCGGTGGGAAGTCGACTGTAAAAAGGTCACTCCCCAGGATACTTCTCGGGAAGGATTGTAAAGGATCCCCCCAAGCCTCGCTGAGCGCTGTGCTGCACACACGGCGGCACGTAACCACGGCGTGGCGCGGCGTCTTCGTGGAGGTCGCTCGGTATGAGCACGCAGACTCCCCAACCTGCGCGTCCGCGACCCCCAGGCGGCATCATAAGTACCTATGACAGGGGCTTTCAAGGGGGCTTATTTCCCGAGCTGCGGTACTGCTTCAAGTATGATGAATTTGTGCATGCTTCTTCACCGCGTTTGTCCCTGGCTTATTGCTGTTCATAATCATCAGCTTCATTATATCAGCCGAAGAATGTCCACTGCTGAACAAATACTTCCCCATACATAGATTTCCACAACGTCCAGCTACATACTGGCCGCATCCAACGACTCCCAAGCATGCTTATACGATTTTTTTTTTCTTATGATAAATCTAAGTAAATAAATCTGGGCAATAAATGTCACATCTAATAATACTAATACTATTTTATTCCCGAACCAGGTCAACTCGTTATGAATTTGACGGGTCTAGTGGTTACCCAGGTCATCTGTCCATCGGGAGAGGGCCGATCCCGCTCGGAGGAGGAGGACACGGAGCCGGGGTATTAGCCACCGCGGCGCCCGTGTCCATCACGCCTGAGCCCCCTGTCGTCTTTATATGGCAGGAGCCTTGGGGGTCGCAAGCGCGCTTATTGGGAAATCCGCGTGCTCATACCGAGCGACCCCCGGGAAGACAGCGGTGTGCATGTGGTCACATACCGCTCTGTGCGCAGCACAGCGCATAGTGAGGCCTCGGGGGAATCTTTTACAATCCCCTCGAGAGATGCCTGGGGGGGTGGCCTCTTTACAGTCGCTTTCCCTCCGCTAGAGGGGATGACCGCTTTACAGTCATCCCCTCCGAGATGTGCCTAAAGGCGTGGTACCAACAGGTGGCTCTAGATGGAGATTATTCGAGTTCCTGGAGCCTCCCTTCGGTGCTGACGATGATCACTCCGGTGGTTATAGCCGGTAGGAGCCGGCATGCCCCTTCGCACTTTCCCGGGGCGAAGGAATTACATGAGGTATTTCCACCGGATCAATATAAAAAAATACTGGATCGTGGTCTCCACTCGATCGCTATTAGGCATTTAGCTACTCTTAATATTTAGTTACCTTTGTAAAAGCAACAAGTTCAGCCAGAACAAGTCTGACAGCTTCCTCCATTTGTGCGGCGCATTGCCTGAGAGCGTTTATCTCGTGATCATCGCTCAAGATTGTTTGAACGAAGTCCGCTTTCCGATCGCGACCAACCAGTTTTATTAGTCTAGAAAATTATTATTACGGTAAATCTAAAAGAAAAGTGTTATTATAAGGCTAGGACTATACGGCGTCCAGTTTCTAAACAGTTTTGATCTGAAGTAGTGATTTCGGCTAGAAAATGTATGGGGACCAGGCTGAATTTGCGTGTGGTTCCCGGCAAAGGACAGATCATCTCTAAGGCGTCTAAGGGTCGATATTTTTGATATCAAGAGGATAGGCAGCAGTGACCTCCACTGTGCTAAAAGTGGGTGATTATGGCAATACCCCTTTTTCGCCCTGGGTAGGGACAGAGGGGCATATCGGACCCTTACCGGCTAAAACCCTACGGTGTTCCTTCTACTTACCTATGACTGGGGTGCGTTGTCTGTCCGTTAGGCATTTGGGAGCGTCCCCGGCAGTTATCGGCCCATCATTCGGTCTACCGGCCCCCTTTCTGTGCAACATGGCCAGCCGCACTTTCCTCGAGAGAGGCGCGCGCAGAACAGCGCGCCGCCGGTGCCATCTTGGGCCTGATCCTGCTCGGGTGATGGATTCCCCAAGTTCATCGCCGAAGATCGATCGACGAGGCGACAGTATCCACAGCTTGGCGTATGTAACGAGGTGCTTACGCACATCCTAACGTATGACGCCGTGCTGGGCTTTATTAGCTCTCCGCTATATCATTTGGCCCATGTAATCTCCGGATTCAGAAAATAGTACGTCTCCATCTTCCCGGTAGATATCATAAAAGGCGACTAAGTAACTAAATCAGAGGGATAGAGGGATGGGCAGCAGCGTCGCTTCTGTCGAACAGCAGCCATTCTGCGCTAACTAACCAGCCTTCCAGGTGCGGTAAATAGGTACTGTCAAAATTCTGCCAAAATAAATAACGACACACGGCATATAACCAGTCGTTTATGGGGAGGACTTTGTTCTGCAGTGACTTCTTTTGACTGATATGATGATGATGTTGATATTATTTGGACACAGTGCTATTTTTCATCCTCAGTACAGAAATAAATAAACAATGAATAACTACTTACCCGGATACATCCAATCCAATCTGGCAGATAACGACATAGAACATTCCAGAATCTCCACTATCTCCCACTAACATCGAATGATTCAACGTGCCCATTAGCAAACTGAGCCATTTCTTCAACACTTCAAGTAAAGCATTTGCAGTATTTGTGTTGATCATTAGGCTATCTGGTTGGTAGGAGATCAGTGAGTGTAGGACTAAAGCGCTGGATAGAATCGTATTTGGGTTTGTGCTAATGTGAGGTGATAGCGCGTCTAGACAAGCTAAGAGCTGTAGAGTGCTGTAAGCGCTTTGGTGCGAGAGAGCCGGGGTGGTCTTGTGGTTGGAAACTCTGTAAAAATGTTTAGTAAACTAGGTGTAAGCATGACCTTGGGAATCAAGTCCGTTTGGCTCCATATTTCTCATAAATTGGGTGATCAAGCAGGCCTGTTATATTGTTACTACTGTTATGTTGTTGTACTTGGTAGGTGACTTATGTACTTGGTTTGAGATGCACATCTAACCATTCACCGGGAAAAGACGGGACAATTTTAGAAAGTAACACTTTATTTATTCATCATCGTCATCATCATATCAGCCAAAGGACGTCGACTGCTAAACAAGGCTAGGCAAGGGCCGCCCCATAGGCTTCCACAACGACCGGGTAAATGCCGCCCGCATGCAACGACTCCCAGCGACCTTCACCAAGTCGTCAGTCCACTTTTCTGGTGCGCGGTCTCCACTCGAGAACATATTTACCCCAACAGCTATCAGTTCTACGAGCAATTAATTATTCATTCGCTAACTTTGAATATTTCTTCAACAGTATTATTGTTATTATTTAACCTATAACTATTGTAAAGGAATATTGAATACCTAGGTATTTTTGAGAGTTTAAAGACGATCACCTTGAAACAACTTCAGTCGGTTGCTGTTTGTCGAGGCTCTGTTGACCGAAAGTTGACGATACAATAATTTAATTGTTTATTACAAACGCGAATGGGCAGCTGTGTTGCCAGTGTGAAAGGCATGTGTCTGGAGTCACCAATCCTAGCCCAGTAATCCTTACTATGGATATATCCTATAATTTTCAAGAGCTCTATTTTTTCTAGTCCAGGAATAGATTGTGTATATAATTATATAAAAAGAATATCCTCCTATTTAGACAAGAATCTTCTTTCTTTCTTCTTGTTTAGTTATAATCTACAAGCGGTTTTGAGCCACTACCAAAGCATATTACGAAAGTGCGCTCGGAACATTCCATTTTATAAAAGTACCTATCTAATTCTTACCCGTTGAGCAGATCACACAAGAAATGCAGGCATGCGTCTACAGGCGGTTTCGAGCCACTGCTGGCGTAGTGCGCAAGCGCACGCAATACAGCTGTCATTGCGTGCGCAGCGTGTTCGTCGGAGAAGAACTGGCGGCATCGCCAAAGTAGACGCAGACATGTTAAGATAGACCTAGGAATTGAACATATTTCCATATGAGTAGCCATTAAACGTGCCCTGCCGAACATGGCACTACCGTGATTTTCGGGTGTATTGCATGTGCAACTGCTTATCCTTATAACACCAGTTTCAATGAAAAACTAAAAGCGACATTTTAGTAACATTTTTTTTTTGCCCCACACTGGTATTTCTCCTGTGTCGTGGGTGCGTTTACAGACATGAATTCCACACACAATACACCCAGACCCGGAACAACTACCTGCAGATCATACAAATATTTGTTCCGTGCGGGAATCGAACCCGCGACCCGGAGCGCAGCAACCGACTGCATCAACCACTGCACCAACCGTGCCGTCTACATTGAATGTGACTGTTTAGAAAAAAAGGTTTCAACTCTACTTGACAACTTAGATTTGGAACATTGCGTTCTTTAGATCACATTGTTATTCACCCCAGCATTTGGAATGAATCTAGGTTAACAGAGCCGGTATTAGGGGAAGGCAGCCAGGGCTACTGCCCCAGGCCTCCACAAAAGCGGGGCCACCACAGTAGAGTTTCTAGGTAGTTTTCTCTAACGAGTACCGAAATTTTTACATATGAAAAATTATGTGTAAAAGAATGTCTAACAACGAAAAAGCAGTTTTCACACTTTAATGAGTCACTTTTCGTTTTAAATATCTAAAGCAACGATCATATAAGTTGATGGTTACTATAATTCTTTGAGGTAATATATATGAGGTAATCGTGTGTCTGCGGGAACAAAAATCGTAAAGTTTGTTAAACGAATTTGATTTGGCTCGCACAGTGGCTCGCAATATATTATTTTAACACTTCGGACAAGTGCGACTTGAACTCTAGTGGAGTCGGTTCCGTAGGATGAACATGTTATCTACCATGTTTTTGTAGAGGATTGTCGAGTGAAATTGCTGATTAAATTGTGTATATAATTGTTGAATTCTGAACAAACTTAATATTGTATATTGTATTGTTGTGATGTACATGTACATCAACTACAATATTAAGTTTGTCCCATACATTCCAAGTACAAATTTAAAATAGTACACACAATATTGAAATATTTACTTTGTGATTTTAAGACCATAGACTTTTTATAGAATTTCTTGAATCTACAGTGTCCGGTCATGGACGAGCGATATTCTAGGTACTTATATAACAACTATTTCGATACACAAATACCCTACACACTATTGGGTCCACTACTCCGCTATGTGGCAACCATTTTGTTTTTTTCATGAGATATTCTCTACCTGTGTACAAAAATCATATCTCTCAAAGTTTTGGTCTTACTTAGATAAAAATAGGCTTATTCTGAGGGCAACTATATATTGTCCATCGTTTAAATTACGAAGCAATGGGTTCAAATTTTCGTTTTTTTTTATTAATCTCAAAGAAAACATCAAAAAATTATGCAAATCAACGTTTGCCGTGTGGTGCCGGCTCAGAATACCACCACCCCATCTCCTGCCGTGGGTGTCGTAAAAGTCGACTAAGGGATTAGGCGGAGGATGGGCAGCAGCATCCTTCGAATACATTAACAACCCAACTGCGACCGCCAACCCGTCTGCCAAGCGTGGCGATTATGGCAAAACCTCCCATTGAGCCCACAGCACAGCCATATCGGTCGTTGAGGTGATCTTTAGGGGAGGCCTGTGTCCAGGGGGTCTACTCCGAAAAACGAACACCGAAGCTCCGTATCGGAACGAAACGTGAACGTACTTCGTACTTAAACCCTACTCCCAAATTACTTCGGATGCGAAACGTACGGACAATCAACGTTTCGTATCCATAGACAACCAATAGAACGATCGTATAGTGATGGTGGCAAAAAGTAATACTAAAGGTAGACATCAAAAACCGATAACAAACCTAAAATTTAAAAATAAAATGTTATTCTTATAGAAAAACTGTTAATTTTAACGTAAATTTGCTTTATTATGACTAATCTACCAATTTATGTCCAAACTAAATTAAGCTGCTACAAATTATTTTAATTTTATGGTGACGACACAAAAATATACCTAAAGACGTGCTACTGAATACTGTATAATCTGTGGGCTGTAAGTAATTATGTGAATTATAAACAAACTTTGATAAATCGTAAGTTTATGAACTTGTTTGAATTTTGTTGATTATGAGCGGTAGAAGATACTCGTATTATATTAAACCCATTGGAAGTTAACTGTGCATAATTGTAAGCAAATAAATTGATATCACGTTATTGTTTGTTTTCTACTTTGATACTGCAGAAGAAATTGTATTTGTACCATCAATATTGTACATACATACACTTGCCGAAATATGAGAAGCTTTAATTGTGAAATAATTTTAGGTTACAGCAGGATGATAACCATTACTACATACACAAATTGAGACGCTGATGGACTTTCATGTCCACAGTATAGCAGGATGAACAAAGGCAAGAAGGGTATGGGAGAACTTACATGTGTAATTAAATGCCTAAGCAGTGCTGTTTAAGCAGTGGAAAAGGTACTTACTATAATAAATGTGTGTAATTATAACCCAAACCTTGTTCTAAAGCTGTATTATTGTGAATACCAGAGGTTTCTATGTTCTGTAATGCCACTGGATGCATGCTTGTGCGATATTAATTAATCAAGCATGTGCCTGAATGTCTACATAGTGTAAATATTTGCTTAGATGTGGGCTTTAAGGAGCCCTAGAAGCAGTGACTTACTGTATTGGTTGTACCTATTCAAAGTGAATTTATGCTGTTTCCTCTTTTTATTTCTAAATCTATTCTTCACTCTAACATCAAGGTATATTGGACCTGAAGAAATTCTAAGCAGGGTTATATATTAAATTATATCTTATATATATTTAAGTTGCCGCAGCTGTTAATACAGCCCACACCCGCTGAAGACCCCTTAGAGCAAGAGTACACTAACCAGAAGCCATTTTGTGACAATTGAATCTCTCCCTGCCCAGCCAGCAGTTTTCAACTAATCAGGAATAAGCAATACTGATAGTCCAGTTAAATATTATTTTATTGGAGTACTCTGTAAACATCTCATCTTGTGGATGTCATAAAAGGCAAGTATGGCATTAGCCGGAGGATGGGTATCAGCATCCTTTGATTACATTAATCACAACTAACTGCAATCACCAACCCACCTGCCAGGTGTGGTGATTATGGTAAGACCACCCAGACTAGCCATTGTGGCAATTTCTGAGGCCTATGTCCAGATGTGGCTCTGTAAAGGGATGCTCTATTACAATTACCACAGCCTCACTCATTCCTGATTAAAATGTTACTCTGTTGTATCTTTACAGCCCTGAGGTGACCAAGAAGACAGCTATGTATGGTGGTGTAACCAGACCTGTGTAGTAGGATTGCCTCGAGGAAGAGAAGAAATAACTGTTACTTGGCAAAAAATGTAGAAAATTTATAAAAACATGTTTATTACACAAATGTTTCATTTCTGTATTAAATATAAACTTATTTGTTACAAGTTATTTATTAAGGGTTTTATTTCGATATAAATATAATATCACATCTTTCCTCTTCAGCTACAACAATAAACATTATAAATTATTTTTATGTTAATGTATATATTATTATTTTATCTGTGTGGTGTCCAGATTAAGAATATAGCACCACTCCATCTCCTCCCTTGGAGGTCGTAAAGTAGTAGTGGTGAGTACTGGCAAATTCCCCCCAATATGATGACACAGTTTTAGAAATCTATGGGGGAGGCCTTTGTTCAGTAGTGGATGTTGTATGACCGATATGATGATATTTTTATGTTTATGATCTGATATTGTGAGACAATGTTTTGCCCTGTTAATTAAAACTAAGCCACACTAGAGTTTTAACTAGCAGGGCAAAAAATTGTAAGTGGGAGACCACTGATTGCAGTTTTCTTTGTAATTCCAGCTGTTTTGTTTTTCATTTAGGACATAACTCCATGCAGCGTAATCAAGAGCCACAATTTTTGTTATATAATTATGTTGCCTATAATTTCAATTAAGAAATTGTATGTGCTTAATTTTGAGCTTCTGCTGTCTCACGAATTTCACTATTCTGCCAGAGAGATGAGTCAT
This sequence comes from Diloba caeruleocephala, assembly GCA_947459985.1. Lineage (NCBI taxonomy): Eukaryota > Metazoa > Arthropoda > Insecta > Lepidoptera > Noctuidae > Diloba > Diloba caeruleocephala. The sequence goes on along the minus strand of OX381621.1, from coordinate 6,081,683 downwards.
GTGTGGTTTAACCATATTTGCATTTAATGTTTTGCAATAGACGTCACATATCTAAAACAAATAAACAATCGCCTACATTATACAACTTCATATTATATTTCCATTATGTAAATTGTTTTACTGCTAGTTGGCTTACCACTTGGCAAATTATAGAGTGGAAGTATGTTCTATAAAAAAGCACGCTCTCCCAAAGCTCTTGCATATAAAATTTATGTAATCATAATATTAATTACATCAAAACGACAGCTTAATATCTATCGTAAGAAGTGAGGTTATATCGACGATCAAAGTATTGTCAAACAACGAAGTACGTATCAATAAATAACATTTCGGAGTAGGGTCAACGAAAGACTAAACGTCAAATCACCGACATCGGAACGATCGTCGGATTCGACAGGCTTCAGAGTAGGAATTCATGCGATCCGTCATACGTAGCATCGTAGTTCGTTTTTCGGAGTAGACCCCCAGCAGTGGACTTCATTCGGCCGAAATGAAGTGTTGATGAAAATGATGCAAATCAACAAATTATTGTAAATTACTGTAAGAACAACCCCTATGACCCTTTTTTTTTTTTTTTTACTAGGTCGACACATTTTGAGCTAAGCACACACAACATTAAATACATACTACATTAAATTTACAAGTGTAAGTGTATTACTGTTAGAGTTATTGTTTTTTGAACGTAGTGTGTGTGTGCAAGCACAAAGGGCCTTTGTTGGAACCCTAAACAGGAAAATATAAAAGCACTACAAACACACAATTTGTATTTGACGGCACGGTTGGTGCAGTGGCTGAAACAGTCGGCTGCTGCGCGCCGGGTCGCGGGTTAGATTAGCACGGATCGTTTCGGGTCTGGGTGTTTTGTGTGTGGAATTTGTATTTGTAAACGCACCCACGCCACAGGAGAAACACTAGAGTGGGGCAAAGTTTAAAAAAAATAAAAAATTGTTATACAATATTGACCCACAATTAAAATATCTAAAGCAGTTGCTCGAAGTGACCACCTCCAGCTTGTAGGCAAGCTAAAGCTCTCTGTGCCACCTGGGTTCGTTCCATGATCGCCTAATCATGTGTAAATCAGATCGTAGTTCTTCGGCGACTGACATAATTTTCGCGAAGAGTTCTTCCCTGGTGTTATGAAATGTGGCGTAAACCCTTTGCCTCACATGACCCCAAAAAAAAATATCCAAGCGTACCAAATCGGGTGAGCGAGATTTAGGCTCAGTAGTTTCGGAGATAATGGTGAAGTTTCATCCATTTTCTTAAATAACTTAAAATTATTTATTTCAAATTATAAAATAAATTGTTATCTTTACAACTCGGCCTTCCATTAGATGTTACACGGGACAGATCGCAAAACGTTTTTTTACATTTTTGAAATTGCCCTCCCAAAGTGACCCTTATATTTAAAATTCATTTATTTACGTTACACGTCCGTATTTGTGTTCCAGAAATTTATATGTTTACCAAATTTAATATTATTCAATCCAGTAGATTCGGAGCAAACTGGCTGTGACAGATGGTCAAACAGAGAGACACACGAGTGATATATGGGCTCCGCCATATTTTCATTCGGGCGTACGGAACCCTAAAAATGTGTTAACTATACTTGTACTTGTTGTACTGCAAAATCAGGCGCTTATGCCAGCTGCAGTTTTTGCTGTCAAATTGCTGCGTGAGCAGAGTAGTAAGTGATTACTAAAATCACTCGCCGCTGGGCAGCACCGAGTTGGAATTGGCACGTAAAATCGTTGCTCCCAGACTCCCAGTTGTTGTCATTAGACGACAATCGTAAAGCCAGGTCGGATAGCTTTAATCGTGTCTTAAGCGAATATCAAATTGGTTTTCACCGTTATTTCATTTCTATATTCAAGGATATTTCAGCTAGAGAATCACACTGCAGATCCGCTGTTACCACAGTTGTGACTTTGTCAGTCGGTTAGGTAGGTACCTACTTATTTATAACTTCGAAATTTAATTTATCTAATTATCAGAGGGCCGAGTGTGAGTTTCTTTTCGTAATTGATACGTAAAAGCGTGCGAGGCGTTTACCGCGTTCAGTACTCCAATTGGCTGAAGAGTTTGAAGCGGACGAATCACAGTGCTGAACGCGGCAAACGCGTCGCATTGCTCTAACTTTTCGAGTGTGAAAATATACTCACATTTGGCCCTCTGTACATAGTTTTGAAAGGTGCGTTATATATAGGGTCTTACATTAATAATGGAAAATATTTTAAGGCTAGGATCTATGAAGGGTATAGAATTCATTTCAAATATCAAGTATCGGTTTTACTGATAATAAATAAATCAATATTCAAACATTTGACTTGTGAAAGATTTACTTACTCTGTATTTTATCAATTAGTGATAAAATAAAGGTTGATGTTACGTTTATTTATTTTGCTAAAACGCATCATTGCTACCTATAGATTTACCTTCTAAAATATTTTCCATTATTAAAGTAAGACCCTATATATACATATAATAGATAATTTATGTTGGATCTACCTACTGAAAAATGCTTACAATAGGTAAGTAGGTAGTAGTAGGTAGCTAAGTACCTATTTTAATAAATTGAAAGTACTTTATAAATAAATCTTTAAACTAATTAAAGCTTAAGTAATATCATCTAATTAGCAATAAAAAATCTCAATACATTAGTAGGTACTTTCACAAGATTACATGATATGAATAAATTTTGTACATACCTAAAAAGTGTGAAATCTAAGTTTGCAGTGGCCTCACATAGGAAAACAGTTATATCATTTTCAAGTAAATATTCTACCATACGAGCCCCTTCATTAGAATTTTTATTATATCGGGTAACAACTTCTATCAAATAGCCACACGCTTTATTCTGGGCAGCCGTGTCGCGCGATGTAAGCAGTTTTTTTATGTCCGACAAAGCGTTCTGTCTTCCACTTGGATTATAAGTTCTACAAAAATTTGTATTAATTAAACTGTACATTCTGAAAACTACAAAAAAAAAAACAAATAGCTTCAATTTTAGCAGTAAGGAGACGTAGGAAATTCTTCAAATGGCTGAATATTTACGAAGCGCAACCACTTAGAATCATATTTCGCATGAAATTCCCTCTTATTTTCACAACTTTTTTTTAACAGGTAAAAAATGATTAGGCAGTGATAAAACGTAGTGATTCAAAGATATAGAATTACCTACGTAGGTGATTATATTCTCTGTGGCGAATGATTTACGAGTTCGCGATCACGATTGTGTTTTTCCCGGTTTGGGTTAGGCACGAGGTCTGTATTTTACTTTTATATTGAAAACTAAACGGGAAAACACTAAATTTTATATACTACTACAGTATAATGGGAAAAATAGGTTGTAATTTCCATATTGTTTTGCAATAAATAATGTGTCAAGATGATTTTCATACAATGATAAAAAAAACATGCAGTATATTATAAAAAATGACACCTTTTGTGTTATTTTATTAAATAATCGCTATCCCTATAACCTATTGATTTTAACCCGAAATTTCACTATTTTTGTAGGACCATCAATATGTAGGTAGGTTGGTACCTATAGTTGGTACTATTCATTCCAATAAATGCATATTTTTTATTTATTTGTTATCAGTATCGCACTTATCACACAAGCTGCATACATAGTACCATAGATTAAATTACATATATTTATCGAATAATATCTTAAATTTATATACATTTCACATTTTTCATCAACATCTCTAGATGGCGTGGACCTGCACTACAAAAGATTCCGTGACTCCAACTTTTCATTCCTCAAGGTCCATTTTGTCTTCTCCCGGATGTACGTACTTCATAACATCGTTACCCACGGTGGAATGGTGGATCTGTGACGCATTCAGCTGCATCGAGGATATAACGGGACGCAGAAGAACGTTAGGTCCACTGAGTGTGCTACGGCATGATTTACGGCTAGACGGATTTTTCTTCTTCTTCTTTTCCACTTCAATGAAGTCGTCTTGATGAGCCTGTCCTTGCCGTATTGCTGGAGGCAAGGTGCGTATAATAAGTTTCGGGCCCGTTGTGCTCCCTCGGGTTTTCTTTGTAGCTTCCGCTGATTTATGCCTTTAGCCCTAGATTTAATTGCAACAAAGAATCGCAAACCCAATTTTTTCTTTAACAATTGCATTAGATGCGCTTCACTTCTCTTATTATGAGGATTGGGGTTCATTTTACCAGGTCAGGATCAAACGTAACTCCATACAAAAAGGGATTTTTGAAAAACAATATCTCTTTGTTGTTTTTAATAGAAATAAGTTATTGAATGCAAAAGAAAGCCCTATAGCTTTGTTTAATATTACAAGTAATTGTATTGTTACAAGTTGAGATAATGATGTTCTACGTTATTAAACAAAGTAGTTTTATTGTTTATTTCTTAAACATAATCAATCAAATAAGTTACATCTGTCTCCTTAAAATATTAATCCTAAGTTTAATACATAAATATGGGTTTTTTTAACTACCTACCAGATTTGTGGTACAATTGAGACGGAGGGTCAATTGTTGCTACATACCCATATTAAAAGACAGTACGCTTACCGCGAATTGGTTAGGTAATCCGAAACGTATAGTAAAGAACATCCGTTTCTGAGCGCGCACGGCAGTGTCTTGTCGAAGACAAACTTTTTTGTAACAGTGTTGTTTTTAACTATTGCAATCTTTAATTTATTTATTTGTTGGACCATTCTGAAAGGAATACTAGATGTATCTTTAGAAAAGAAGGGCAAGTGGTATAGACTAATACAAAAGGACTTACCAGTGAAACCTTGGTTCTGTAAATACCAGTACATAAATAGAAAAATCATAACTATAATATCACACATGTGGCTGGGACACTGCTTAACTCCAGCTCACCTGAATAGGGTACATATCATCACACACAGCAGCTGTCCTGCATTCAAAATCGACCGTTTATTATTAGTAAGTGAATTGAGTGATATTTGTAACCAAAGTGCTACTAGTAATAGTGTCAGTGTGTACCCCGCCGCGTTCAAGATATACTAGCTAACCCAGAATGTTTTAGGGCATTGTTTAATTATTTAAGTCATACTATTAAGAAAATTTATGTAGTACAAGTCAAGTACTGTGAACGCTTGACTATACTACATTTTATTTTTACATTTTATTTTTATTTGATTGTACTCATTTATAGTAGAATATCTATTGTGTACCATCCATAAGTGAATTTTAATTATTTATGTATACGTGTCCCTTCTGTGAAACGGTAGCCATACTGCGCTCACCAACCCCCCTACCAAGCGTGGTGAGTATTGGCAAGTACCCCCCAAAATGATGACATAGTTGTGAAAATCTATGAGGGAGGCCTTTGTTCAGCAGTGGACGTATAAGTGGCCGATATGACATGTATACGACTGTAGGACATTGCATCCACGGTAAAGAAAAAAAAATGCTTGCATTTACGTCTGGTAACATTACAGATAGCTGTCACTGCTGTCAGTCTGTCATTCTCATCTGGTTGCTATCGCAGGTGATCGTTGGGAATTTTATTTTTGATTATTTTGGCTTTATTGTTTCATTTATCAAATTGTTGATTGTTTAGTAACAAGCCGCGACGATATCAATATATGACTACTATGGTGAGTGACGGATCTGCGTTCATGTTTTCGCACTAAAGTGATTGTTGCGCACCATGCTTGGGCCTTGATGTATCACCTAGTGCTTTCGGTAATTGTTTGAATATTTTGTAATATTTCGGCAGTCGGTGGGGGATTTCCTGAAGGACCTACCGTCATACGACGAGCACAATTTCACACTTTTCAATACGGACCATGGAATTAGAAATTGTTCCAAAAGACCGTCGATATATTTACCAACTAAGGATATACCTTCTGAACAAAGTTGAGTATACGATTCTATTCTAAAACTTCTTAAATCAATCGTTTGTTTAATAATAGAAACACTTTGGGAGTCTTTAGTATAAGCACAAAGCATAACCTATGGAAAAGTTATCTGGTTATTGATTGAGTTGTTTAAGTGAGTAAAATGTTACTGATTCATGTGTTTGAATGTGTAGTGTAATGCAGAACTTATTTTGTATATTTTCAGTTATTGTAACAGAGAAAACAAATATATTGTTAAGATATCTACATCAACAATGGGAGAAAAAGGTAATTCTGCTTTTTTGTTTCAAACACTTTGATACAGAAAGATGTATCAAATTTATAAAGGAGGAAAAATAACTATATATTGTACATTGGTCATATAACAGTAACTACCTTCCTATTTTACACTTGAGGACATTGTTAATTAAGTTCAATTATCATTACTGAGTAGTATTAGTTGTTCATCACATGCATAAATGAAATTTTATTAGGTTTCCAAAGTTCTATGCCAACCTACCTAAACCTACAGATACACTAGTATTGAACTCCTTGCTTATTTCAATAATTAACAAAATTGTATAGTGTCTCTGTAGTCTTATTGGTTTATTCATAGGCTGCTTGACTGCAGGTGACATAAATGGAGTCAATTTAAAAGACATTCCATAATCATTACTGAGGGTAGGTATTAGTGGTTCACTCCTGGGAAGACAGCGGTGCGCATGTGGTCACATACCGCTGTGTGCACAGCACAGCACATAGTGAGGCCTCGGGGGAATCTTTTACAATCCCCTCGGGAGATGCCTGGGGGGGTGGCCTCTTTACAGTCGCCTTCCCTCCACTAGAGGGGATGACCACTTTACAGTCATCCCCTCCGAGATGTGCCTAAAGGCGTGGCACCAACGGGTGGCTCTAGATGGAGATTATTCGAGTTCCTGGAGCCTCCCTTCGGTGCCGACGATGATCACTCCGGTGGTTTTAGCCGGTAGATCCGGCATGCCCCTTCGCCCTTTCCCTGGGCGAAGGAAGTACATGAGGCATTTCCACCGGATCAATAAAAAAAAAAGGTATCAGTGGTTCATCAAATGCATAAATGAAATTCTATTAGGTTTCCAAAAATCTATGCCAACCTACTTAAACTGTATCTGTAGAGATGCACGAGTGTAGAACTAGTGTCTCTGTAGTCTTATTGGTTTATTCATAGGTTGCATGACTGCAGGTGACAAATGTGGTCAATTATTGGTGTTCATCTTTTCTTATAAAGGCATTTACATTTCTAAGTACCACCCTTTTCAAATATTGACTATATTAATAAATGAGTGAAAAATAAACTTTCTTGTGTTTTCATTTATTTATAAAAAAAAAATCGTTTATTTATCTGACTATCAAGTTATCTTGTAAGAGATTACATTTAGTTTAAATCATTCAATTTCTGACTAATATCATTGGAAAAGTAAAACTTGGTCATAAAATTGTGTCCATTTCGTTGACGTTCGTAAAAATAGCCTTAAATCATATTTGTTCATTGTTTATCTTACTTTGCCAAATTAAGCAGGTGATAGTCTTCAGAAAGTCTAATTAACTTGGCATGTTAGTTGTAAAATAAATTTACAAAAATGGTTGAGAACCGATTTTGTTCCCATTTTTTGCCAAAATAATATTAATTTTCTTATTAATCCCTAAAATAATGCAATAAGTGCAAATTTTAAATACATATAAAAATAATATATAAAAATACATATAAAAATAATCTATCTTCCTTCATTCAAATACAAACATTTTAAAAACCAAATTTGCCACCAATTAATTTAAATTAAAATAGTTTACATATTTGTTTTGGGAACAGTAACTAAGTGAAACATAAGGCTGAGACTATACTAAAGTGCGTAGTTTCACAGAAGTAAATTGTTTGTCTTTTACTTGGGTACATTTAATTTCAAACATTTTACAAGTAGGTACTAGTTTATTTGGTTTAGTTACTTTTGATGTTCGGCGTATACGAAGCGACGGACAGATACTTTCTTACACCAATATATTTGGTGTAATTTTACTAATTGTTAAACGTTACACAATTATTCGGCAATTACTTCATCATACTATTTCAATCATAATGTGAGTAATTATCGTTGTAAGTATCAGGGTGTTATTATCGTCAAAATGATCTGTTAGATAAGTGTAGGTTTCAAAGGTGGAAATCATGGTAATTTACCTGGACCTGCTTCAGTACACGCTTAATTCGTTCGGAAGAACTTAATCACACTGACACTGTGTGACAAAATTGCCGAAACTAAATGGCCATTCTTCATCTATACAAATAAATAAAATTGAAGTGTCTGTTTGTAATGTCAAAATAACAGCTTTTTACGAAATTCATATGAAAGTATATACGGTACCTATAACAAAAAAACAATTTTTAAATTTTTGGTCTGTCTGTCTGTGTGTTTGTTCCGGGTAAGCTCCGAAACGGCTGGACCGATTTTGACGGGACTTTCACTGGTAGATAGCTGATGTTATAAGGAATAACTTAGGCTACTTTTATTTTAGAAAAATGATTAGGGATCTGCGCAAAAAAAAACCTTGAAATATGTCTATTCTATGTCACGTGTCTATGTCGAAGTACTTACTCTAAATTTCTTTTCTATACTCTATACAAATAAATAAAATTGAAGTGTCTGTTTGTAATATCAAAATAACAGCTTTTTCAGCTTTACTAAATGCATATGAAAGATTAAACGGTACCTATTACAAAAAACAATTTTCGAATTACTTTAAATTTCTTTTAAATTAAACGCGAGTGAAACCGCGGGTCACAGCTAGTTAGAAACTATAATTACTACTTCAATTTTTTTTATTAGGTTCATGTAAATTTGGATAGATAAAAACACGGTGACTAAATGTACATAGCTAGATCGCTAAAAATATGTCTCGCCTTTGTTTTTTATTATTTTTAATCTTGTATTTGTTTAGTAGAAAATAATGCAGTTACATAGGGTATCATTTAAGCTCCTTATTAAAAACAACAACTCGCGTTCAATGAAAATCGTGAAAAAGGGGATAGCATTAAAAACTTCATGAAAAAATACACCTATGTGCTAACTTTCATGGTGATCAGTCTGTGTTGAAGTCAATTAATCTCAAACAGATATTCCAACATCCACTTTTATATATATAGATCTATTTGTTTGTACATATTGTAAACAAGAGCAGTAACTTTATGCATGTTTATTAAATGTGAATCAAACTCAAACAACACAAGCAAGTGTCAGACCTATCCTAGACGTTTATCAGACATATGCTAGAGTATGCATTTCAAGTCTGGAGCCCCTATTTTGTTAAGAATATTGAACTCCTGGAAAAGGTTCAGCGCAGCTTCACTAAAATACCTAATAAATATTTAAAATATAATTACTAAAACGACGACCGTATGAGGAACGCTTAGAAGTTTTGAAGCTCACAATTTTAAAGGGTTGCAGAGATCGTGCAGACCTAATTGAGACATACGAATTGGGCATTACGGCCTTCAGAATTACGCTAACATACTTAAACCGTACCGTATATTTAAAAATACAATGAATATGTAATTAAGAAAATGGAAATAATAACACTTGCCAAAAATGTTCTGTTACAAAACGTAAAATATCATACTTTATTGTATAGTTTGTTTCAAATGAAATTACAAATGATTACAAATTTGTTTGCGCTTCAATAACTGATCATGCCAACATTGTGAATGTGGCGCGGCAGCAAAAACATCCTTGTATTATCAACCCGTTTTTGCTGTCGTATTGCGTTCGCAATCTATGGATGGGGTGTTTTTGGACTGCAAATAAGGTTGGTAATCGTTATCAAATTCAATTGGGAAATTAACGTTAGTGTTTTTTTCTAAAATTTCTTTGTTTCCCATTCCAGAACAACAATTCACCAAAAAAACGCGATCAGACCCACATTGAACAGAATGGTGATGAAAGTCGACCTCGCAAAAGGCCTTGTCTCAACTCTCCACTCAACTGAAGACAAAAAGCAAAGCAAAGAAGCCAGCAGTTAGTTTGTGCTTCAGTTATAGACTTTACAGAGTGTACGGCATTTTTGTATTGACATTTGTATTCCACATTTTTAGGTCAAATTATACGTTGATTCTTGAAACTCATTGGTCTCATGTATTTTGGGAAAAATTACTTCACTCAACAATCAAGTGCCATTACATAAGAACCTTTGAACTAAACTTACATTATGAGTAATGTGGCTGTAATTTGTTATATTTCAGTGGAAAATTGATGTATGAATTCTATTCATTCCATGTTTTATTATTAAGTTCTTACACAATAAAATCTCTTTGGAGATCTTTGATAATCAGTAAGCAAACTAAATTAAGAATGTGTTCAGTAATCTAAGCACTTGGGAAATAAGTCTATGAGATATCCAGAATTTGATTTGGTGATGCCTTGATGAGCTTTACTGTATTTATAAATAGCATCATTCTTTTTATTCAATTTTAAGTTTCTGATCTTTAGTTTAATCTAAAAAATATCCCACCCTAGGAGATCTCCTGAGTCGTGACTTGTGGGTACAGTTTACTGACATAAATCTCATATGCATACCCAGACCCGAAACAGATATATTAATATATGCTCCGTGCGGGGCTCGAACCCGTGAAACGTTGGTTGCGTAGAAAGCTAATTGCTTAACCACTGCGCTAACCGTACCGTCAAATAATACAATACTATTATAGTTGTATGTTGATTGTTTTACTATTGTGTCTTTTACAGAGTCAATAAAAGATTACAATTTTAGCCCTCAACAGCCAGACACTCTGAAACAGTAGCAGGTTGAGTGGATGTAGGCAGATATAGGCTTGTAAATGAGAATTATTTTTGTTAGGTTAAAAAAATTCTTGGCAACATTGATTGTTGCTCTTAAGGGCCATTGAAATAAATTACCAGTGTCGTCAAGGCATTAAGAACCATTGTCTAGATGCATCTACAATATTTTTATGGACATCTTGAATATTATTTATTATCATTCATTAATCACCAGAGAAATTTAATAGATATTATTTCCAATGTAACAGTTGTCCGAGTTAACAATTACTTATAATGTGTGGTTTATGGTATATAATAAGATTGCAAAGGTCTTGAATAAATTTGTTGTTTTCTAAAATAAGTAAATTGTCCTTTTTTATACAGATGAAGATGCTAGCAATAATAAAAGAACACTTGTATAACCTGTGGATGTGGTATCTACCTACCTTATTTAACGTTGGAACTGTTTTTTATACTATATATGCAAAACCATACAAAATCGCAAGTAGGTTTATAAAATGGATAAATTACAGTGGATTAACATTGTTTTAACGGTAGTTTTCTTTCGAGCCTGGCTTGTGGAGTGATGTAGTTAACAATCACTGTTTTTGAACTAGACACTGGTAAGTAAAATGTTTAAAATTATACCAGGTGTTTCATTATTTACCGACTTCAATACCACGCCGGTCATAATATATCTACTTTGCACATACTTAGTACTTGGTATAAGTAATTAAGCATAAGAATTTATAACATATCATAAGCTAGACCATTAAACCAATGATTTAATGGGCTAAGATCATAGGATGTGTTTCTGATAACAATAGGTGTTTGTTCACCCTTTAATTTTGTAGTTTCAACTAAAGAAAACCAAATCACAGATGCATTATTTCATTACTATGCTTTAGATCAAATCGGTTTATCGGTAAGTTGTCCTTATACATATATTTTTCTTACATTACCTTATCTTTTACGTTATTCGTAATGGAGACCAACAAGAATACATGGGGACATTTGCTATTTTAAAGGTAACTCGGTATTTTTTTGAAAGGGCACTCCACGTATCATTTACGGCATGGAGAGAGGTGGTATCACGCTCTAGTTTCCCACTGATGCAGATACCCTCAGGATACAGGTTTCAGTACCTGAGATGTATAGGCAGACTTCAGAGTGGCGCGTTGTCATCAGGCCTTTTATTTTTCAGATTCAGAAAGTTACAAATATAAGATGTGGGGTGCCACAAGGCTCAATTTTAGGACCTATTTTATTTATTATATTTACAAATAATTTAATTAACTTCATGCACAAAACGCAACCAGATATAAAACTAGTTCTCTTTGTAGATGACACGAACATAATAATCGGGGCGAACGACTTAATAGAATTGACTATAAATGCAAACAAATGTCTTGTGATTGGTTTATGGCTAATAACTTATTGTAATTTTATTTAGGGCAACTCGTAATCCTGACATTATAGATATTCAAATAAAGAGAGACAAGATTGGATTAGTTGACAAGGTAAAATTCCTAGGTATTTAGATTCGCATTTAAATTGGAAGTTGGTTCGTAGAATCTAGGATCAGATACAGCATAATGTTTTGGGGAAACGGCTACAGTTATAACTGTCAGAGAGCCTTTATCTTACAAAAGCGTGTTATAAGTAACATAGTTAGAATTTCACAATGTGAATCAAGCAGAGAATACTTAAAAAATTACTGTACCATATTTATAATATAGTAGTCCTACTAACATACATCACTATGAATCACAAGAGGAACGTAACATTAGAGAGGCCACACGAAGAAAGGTTCTTCAAAATATAATTGCACCCAAACTTAACATAGCAAAGCATTGCCCAGAATATCAGGCAGTAGAGATATTTAATAGATTGCCTACTGAGTTAACAACATTATAACGTTAATCTATTCAAATACAAACTTAAAGCCTATTAGAAAGATGTTTATTTATACTTGGTATCTGAATTAATGTTGAATGATAATAAATGGATTTAATTTAATATCTAGACAATTGACAAACATTTTAATTACCTATATTTTAATAGTTGTTCGTGACATAGCTTTTAGTTAAATCAATTTTATTCTTTGTATAATACAGTTTTAATGAAATAATAGGAATAATAATTAATTAGTGAATCATGTTTGTACAATAACTTTAATTTCATTTCATTCTTATATTTTTTTTTTTACATTGAGTTATATTAATTATATTTTTATTATAGTTATTTTATATTAAATTGTTCATGTACATATTATAATGTAACTACTTAAATCAAACAATGAAGTGTTATGAATAAATAAATAAATGACCAGAGGATGCTATAAAGCGTACACTGCAACAATGCCCGGCTTGGGTGAAACAACAGCAGGAACTTCGCCACAGCAGTGGAAGGCCACAGTACTGTCCATGGTCCGAACCTAGGATGTGTCGTAACTCATCGCCTAATAAGATAATAATGTATAAAGTCCATGAGAATTCCCCCACATTGGACAAGTATTATTTTGAAGGAAAATTAAACTTATTAAAACTACATGTTGACTGAAAAATAACTTTATTCTAATAATTATACTTATCTCACAATTTGCAGAAACATTCCACAAGCTGCAAACAATAGGTTATGTGTACCTAATGGAATTATTCTCTTATTTTCATTTATGATACCTTATCTAAAATTATAAACACCAAAATAGTCACTAGATTGAGTTTCCTAAAAGCTTTCTTACATCCAATTTTAATCTTAAAATTGCAACTTGTTAACTTACAAGAAAACAGTGGAAACCAAAGATCAAACTAAAATACTTAAGATAAGTTATACATAATAAATTCAAAATAAAATTTTTAAATTTATCCAGTTCTCATGAAGTCATATTTAAAGATATAGAAATTTGCAATTGTCTCAAACAGAACATAATTTAATCCTTAGCAGGCACTTCAATGACTCGGGGCTTATCAATAATGCGGGCAGTGCGGTTGCCTTTTTCAACAATACCTATGATCCAAGCTTGGTAGCCCTCTTGTTTTTCAATATCTTTGCAGTATGCAGCAGCCTGTTCACGCGGTAAACATATAAGCAGTCCACCAGATGTCTCAGGAGCATGTCCTTGCAACAATTGGAACATATTTCCACATGCTTTAGCTACAGCTGCCATCTTTGCAATAACTGGCAGATTGTGAATAACAAATGAAACCTCATTCTTTTGATGTGAAGCTAGATTTTGCGCATGGCCAAGTAGTCCAAAGCCAGTGACATCTGTAGAACCATGGGCATTGTATTTATGCATCAAACGGGCAGCTATACGGTTCAATCGACTCATGGAATCCATCGCACGGTGGTATGCTTTGCGTACATCCTCTTCCGAAACTACCAACTTAATTCGGTTCCAGCGTTCGGGTTGATCTAGCCACTGATGAGCATTCACTGCCACTTGGGTACCAAGAGGCTTGGTTAGTACAAGTACGTCACCCATGACAGCATTATCGGGAACAATGTATTCATTTGGTTGACAAATGGTTGTCGCCACTCCACCAATAGCACACCAGGGGTTAATGACAGTCTGCCCTCCAGTGACGGACGTACCAGCCTCCAGTGCAGAGTCTTTAAATCCACGCATTATAAGGGGAATGACAACATCACGTTCTTTTTCAGTCATCTTTGTTGACACGCCGAGGAGCATGAGCATGTTGTCACACTCAGTTACACCCATCGCATATAAGTCGCTTAGTACATTAGCACACGCAATCTTTCCCATCATGTAAGGGTCGTCGACTAGCGGGTAGAAAAAGTCTGTAGTTTGCACCAAACAAAGTCCGCCATGCCTGAGCGGCGTCACCGAACAGTCCAAGCCGATACCGATGCGCGGGATCGCCACATGCATAAACTGGTCCTGGTCTTGCTGGGAATAGTCCTGCTGCAGCGACTCCACCAGTTTACCCAAAACATCTTGGGGCACTTTGCAGCTTCTCCCTTTTAGATCAGCGAATCGTGTCAAACGAAAACTCGCTTCCAAGTCGTGCGCCACCGGGTCGAATGGCCGACGCAACGCCAAAGCATTGGGGTTACCGGCCATCTCCAACTGAGCCGCAGCTAAAGTATCTTGCGCTACACTTGATTGATACGACATATTATATGAAACAAAACAATATTATGATTTTAGTAAAGGTATTTCGGGTCAAAATGCGGAAACCCGACACGCCGCCAAGTGACGCTTGCAAAATGAACGCCGTTACGAACAGAAAATGGCAGCAAAAAATTTATATGTATCCGCTTCTTTGGTTGGATAAAATAGCTCTAAAACAAAACTATCTCGCTAGTGATTGGTTCTTAATAAACTAACTTTCGTTTCTGTCAAAGAGAACCAGCTCATGTCATCAAACCACGTTTCATTTTACGCAAATACAATTTACAAATTAATCTTATTAAACTGTAAATATATTCCACTGTTTGTTATTCATTTTGGAATCACATAACAAATTAAATTAATGATTGGGAAGAATAAATATTATGTACCAGTTATTAAATTCAGCTTGTCTATTTAATGTGGATATACTAGCATAGAAACCAATTATAATTATGCTTGCTGATATTTTGACCAATAGGAGACATGAAGAGTAAAAATACATATCAGTCATTCGCCTAATTATCGTGCGATAAAACATATTCTTACTACAGATTTTGAATGCTATATGACGGTTTAAATATTATATTATGCAAAATTTACACCTTTATTAACTTTAAATTATGTTATTTTGATTGAAAATAATCGGCATGACTTCGAGTGATTGGAAAAAAGTCGAAAATGAGGCAGGATACCCGTGTTATATCGAGTATGTGTAACTTTCACTGGCACAGGTACTTTTTGTGTACAAGTTGTAATGTTTCACTATTTTTTAAAAACTTCTTTGTTTTAGCGAGGCGACAAGAAAGCAGCTTTATGATCATCCTGAATTCAGGATGATCATGGAATCGCTCGAGGAGTATAACGAGATCAAATATAGCGCTTACCGTGTTGCATTCAAGATATATGCTTTACAAAAACGCTTGAGAGGTAGGTGCAGCTTGTTGACCTTTCAATTTCCATTTAAGTTTAGCGAAGTTGGAATTAGATATAGTATCTAGTGTTCAGTTTCAGTAAATAGGTATGAGAGCAATGTTTTGAAATTCAAGTTAGGTTTGACACTATATTTAAAGTTTCTAAACAGGTTAAACAAGTAACAGAGAGTCAAATAACTGATGCATGTTTGCTTTAACGTTTTTAATAGTTTTTGTGAAATGTGGTGATGAAATGCTTCATGACTTAAAACTGAAAATTATTGTCTTACAATAGAGGATGATAGCTCCTACCCACCATTTTGTTTCCAGTGCCTCCTCTCCGCATCAGTTCAGGAGTATTTGCAAGACATCAGCTGAGTCTGTCAGAAAGCAGTCTGTCCCTGGACACAGCAGAGTTGGAGTCTGTTTTGGCAGATATTTATTTTGCTGCTGAGAAAGAAGGGTTGTTTTGTGGAGACATTGATCTAACTGTTGACCTATTGATCAATTTATTGCTGAATGTTTATGATAAGTGAGTATGTATTATGAACATGGGCATAGCCATGATATAACTTTGAGGAGGTTTAACCCATTTCCTCTTGTGAGTGTCGTAAAAGTCTACTAAGGGATTATCCGTAGCATGGGCAGCAGCAACCTTCAACACATTAATAACTCAACTGCGATTGCCAATCCTTCTGCCAAGCGTGGCGATTATGGCAATACCCCCCAATGAGCCCACAACACACCCACATTGGTTGTTGTGGTGTACTTTGGGGGAGGCCTGTGTCCAGCAGTGGACTTCATTCGGCCAAAATGATGACCAAAGGGATGATTTTGTTTTAACTAAATCTATAACCAAATTAGTTTTCTATTCATTTGTTCTTTTTTTTCATACTAACAATTTTCCAGGGACAGAAATGAGCCAGTGAGAGTGCTAGCAGCAAAAACTCTGCTTATAATTCTAAGTGAAGAGTCAGCAGCAGACAAGTGGGTAGCATTGGCCAACTGTTGCATGGATCATAATGGCTGTGTGTCACCACGACGTTTGGCAGCTTTATTGACACATGTGACTGCTTTGTCTGCATATCTTGGAGTCAGCTGTGACCATGTGCAGGCCGATGTTGATGCTTGTTTTGACAGGGTATGTGGACTTGTACAGTGATAGAGTTATCATAATGTTTAATGTTTGGCAATGTAAAACATATTGCTCTGAAGTCATAATTATATTAACTGAAGGATGTTTACTGTTGAAGAAAGGCATCCCCCATATGTTTCTACATGACCAGTTACACCAGAGGTCCGTTTGTTTGTGTTGTCATTGGGGAAATTTGCCAGTACTCACCACACTTGGCAGGCAGGATGGTGAGCAGAATGATTACTGTTCCACAGAAGGGGTGCTGCTGTCCATCCCTCTGGTTAAGAGCCCCCTAGTTGCTTTTTGCAACATCCAAAGGAGGAAATATGCTATAATCTAAATCCAGACACCACATGGAATCATAAATGAAGCCATAAAGCTTTTTATAAAACCAGAAAATTGTGTCGCATACTTAGAATAGAATCTTTTATTTGGTAAGATACTTTTACAGGTCATATTGAAACAACTGAGGGCATTTCATTACCTCTGGAAATGAATGCCTAAAGAAAATCAGGGTTTGACTGTTTTAGATTTGATATACCTAGTGATACATGGAATTTAACAAAGATTTGTTACTTAATATTATTCTATGATCATTGCCTCAAACTACTAATTGTATTAAAAACATAAAACGAATTCTCCCAGAGTGCTGGTATGCTCGGCGTAAGTGCTCGCGCGGTATCGGAGTGGGGAGTTAATAGCTGCAGCAGCGCACGCTGGTTACCCGTGGTGCAGCGCGTCGTCGCCAGCCGGAACATTGCCAACGTAACCGCATCATGCGCACATTGCGCGCAGCCGCTTATACAGGTATGTGTCCACCACTGGGCATGAGCATTCCGTGTTTTGCACCAATATCCAGACAACCTACTTATTTTCTTAACGTTATTGCCTTATAATGTAGCTATGGTTTTTGCTCCACTGTTGTAATCTCTTTGACCCACTACTATAACCACCCAAGTCTGCTGAGCCTATTTTTTATATATATATTATCTTGCGACTGAGGCCCATATAAATAAAAACACACGAATACAGTAAAATCTTATTGAATAATACATTAAAGTTCTGTATTAGCTACAGCGAGTGATATAAAAGAGCTAACTCACTCACACTAATTCCTAATAGTAAAGTAAAAAGTATCTAAATTGACGAAGCCTGTGAAGTAAGAAGGAAAATCAATATGCTATGTAGATAGTTACCTATAATAACTAATTATGTTTATAATCTAAAAAAAAAAACAAACTTGATCTAATTATTCAACTCAGTGAACTCGGATTAACTGAATTGAGCGAATGGGAAGCGTGCGCTAAATGTGAGCGAGAGGGGTTTCAATTAAGTGAACCAATGAGCTAATAAACTTCAGATGTCCTAAGACCCAGATCAACTACATTTAAAGGCTTCCTATACATAGTTCCATGGAGAAATTAACTATAGTGAGTTTCCTCAATTGGTACGTTAAAGAGGACTTTATTGCGGTTGCCTGTGCTGAGAAAGATCTGTCCACCTTGGACATAGGATTTCAAGGAGCTTCGCAACGCATCTATATTAATGATCACTTAAGTATTGCATCCAAGAAATTGTTAAATAAAGTCAAGGTCACTGCCAAGCCAAGTAACTACGAATATGTGTGGGTGAAACATGGTAAAATTCATAATAGGAAGAATGTCTCTTGTAAGCCCTTTATAATCAGAAACCAAACGGATTGAAACAAAATTGTTTAAATTGGTACCATTTTTTTTCTATTTTACCTTTTTTATTTAGTTGCTTTTACGTATTTAAACTTAAAGCTAGTGAAATGTTTAGTAATGTAATTTTTTGTTATATATTTACCAAATGTTTAGCAGGGTAGAGGACTCTGCTAATTAGCCTGACACCTCTTCATTGTATCTATGCATGTTTCTTTTGTGCTTCTTATCGCGCTGTTTGCCTTAAAGCTATCCTGCTTAAAAACATACCCATCCCGCTCTTGGTCTCTCTCTCTTGCTCCTCGTCTATATAATGCATTGCTGCTTGCTTGCTTGCAAAGTTACACAACTTAACTTCATATAATTTTTGTGTTCCTAAAAATGTACTGATTTATACCCACTAACAACCGAAATTAATAATCAATCTTAACCACAATCTTCATATTAAAGTTTTGTAATTCATCCGATCGTTGTGTTGATCACATATTTTAACACAAAAAACAGACATATCCGTAATCCAAAGATTTTGGTTAGATCAATGATTAATTTCGGCCGTATATAAGTATGTATTTTTGCTAATTATCTGTTTCGAAGTGACTTGGTTTACTTTAACATCTATTATTTTTACGTATGCAGTTATTGTTGTTGCTATCTCCGATGGCTAATAGCTGTAAACATTGTTTGAATATTTTTTTATCGAGACGTTTGGGGTCTTTGGACAAAAATAGATACATTTTATCGTCAAGTCTCAATGCAATAAGTGGCTAATGGATAGTTCATTAAATTCAGAGTTTTTCGATGGGATTATTTAGTGTGGCGCCGTGACCTTGTTCTTCGACTGGACAATCACGACGTGGTGATGTACTTATTGCAACGCGTAAGGAGTTGTTGGCTAGTTCTCAACCGCTTCTCCACTATTCGCTTTGGTTAAACTAAGCGTACGTCTTAAAGTCCTGTTTGTCCGTCGTTATAGACCTGTTTCCGTACTACCAGTATGTGTGGTCTTTGAAAAAATATTAATTAATAGACTAGCCAATTTCCAACTTCCACAGATTTTTTATCTAAAATACATTACGTAGGTATACATATTGTTTTTACTCATCTATGTATTCTACAAAAATAGGAACTTTGTGGATTTATTTACATTATACTCTATTATATTTAGTGTACAGTCTACAGTTTGCATATTTAATATTCTCACAAGAATCAGTTACTGTAATTAGATAATTAATCATCAATCAAATAATTCATCAATCATTAATCAAATCATGTAAATTAAATAACAACATAAGTAAAATATGCTTAATTAGCAGTCACTATATAACAGGCCTTAATAAACAACTGTTGTACACTTACTCACATTAACTTAATATGCTAATCGATTACCATTAGTTATTAAATTAAAATGAAAGTATAATTTTCTCTGGAAGAGATTATTGTAATCTTTTGAGAAAATAAATGTCTGTAACTGCAACCATACTTGACCAGTTCGGTCACTCAATATTTTATATTATGAAACCAAAGACACTCTCTACACTCATCCTTTTGCCTATTTTTTATTTACAATTTTATCTAAAATATATTGTTTTAGAGATTAACTAAATGTCTCATCATCATTTCGGCCAAATGTCACTCCCCAAAGGTCACTCAACAACCAATATGGGTGTGTTGTGTGCTCATTGGGGGTTTTGCCGTAATCGCCACGCTTGGCAGGTGGGTTGGCGATCGCGGTTGAGTCGTTAATGTACTCGAAGGACGCTGCTGCCCATCCTCCGGTTAATCCGGACACCCACGGGATAGCGCTGATGTCTCAGATACAGATATTTTATATCTAGTTCAGACACAAATGGCTTTTGATAAATTCCTCGAATAAGCCACAAAGTTACTGTATCTCTGAATTATATGTAACCTGTGTTTGAGTAAATCATAATTATTCATTAAAAATAATAAATGTATGTTTGCTATTATTGCCAGGTGCTGAAATTCAAATGCTCCAAGTGTAGCGACATATACTTCTGTGAGAGATGTTACTTATATGACAAAGACATTACCACAGTTAGTGGACATAAAAAAACACACTTGGTGCACGAGATCATGGATGGACAAGTAAGTTTTACACTATGAAATCATACATCACATACATGGGGAAGCCCAGGGTGTGGTACTGTACTCAAGCGGGTGAAAGTAGCAATAGGCTGGTTACCACTGTTTTTCGTACTGTACATCTACTGAGGGAGACAAATAAATGTACTTACTAATATAATGGAGAGTTAGTCCGCAGAAATATAATGGAGAGTTAGTCCACAGAAATATAACGGAGAGTTAGTCCACAGAAGGGATGCTGCTGCCCATCCCTCTGGTTAAGGATCCCTTAGTCGACTTTTACGACATCCATTGGAAGAGATGGAGTGGTGGTATATTCTTAGTCCAAACACCATCATGAATTAAACGTAATATAAAAATAAATGTTTTTAGACGAAATCCTCAGAATGCCTGAACTTCATAAAAGGCATGAAACGATTTTTCTTCTGCACTAAAACTAAAAGGAAACGACCCAACAAGGCGTCTAAGAAGAGCATGGACAAAGCAGATTGTGGCGCTGTAAGAAAAAGGAAGGATGGAAAGCCGGCGATATTTACGTCAACAGTCGGCAAGGCATCTGGCAATAATGCCAACAATCCTGCAACTGTGCTGCATGATATTATAACCCAGTTGGAAACACAGAATAAGTGAGAATTTTAGATGCTTTGACAATATTTTAGGTTCACATCTCTGATCACGAACAAAAAGGTCAAATCTCAGATATCTCAGAATACCCAAGCAAATATAAATTATAATGGAACGAAAAATATATATAAGTTCCTATATTAATAATCCACGACATTTGGCATGGCGCCTTTTTAAATGCTGAAGATTGATTGATGTTATAAAGTTTCTTTCTTTTGTGCGACACTAACGCTCGTTTTGTTTGGCGGTGCGGAATGCCTAAATCTGTCAGCCGGTCGCATCTGCTATTATTTACTGGATGAATGTGGAGTTACATCCAAGAGAAGTATAAGTGTATCCAGTATAAGATTTAAAATTAACGATTTATAAAAAAATATGACAAAAATATATACAATTGATTTATTTTTTGTGATACCTTCATTCTTTTCAGCATTCATTAAGGCGCCATGCAAAATATCGTGGACTATTAAAGTAAGACCTTGTATACAATATAAAGTGTGCAAGTGATATCGTTGTGGAATACTAAGGGGAGGCCTTTGTTCAGCTGTGGATATCCTGTGGCTGACATGATGAAGTGATATTGTAACGAAAACTTATACCATGGATTCAGTACATTATTCTAGGACCCTCAGAGTTAGAATTTTGCGTCGGTCTTTTCAAGTTGTTTTTCCAGATTGTGTTAAATTCATCTCAGCATAAAATAATTGGTTTCGTCTCTATAGGGTCTCACTTTAATAATGGAAAATATTTTAGGAGGTAAATCTATAAGTTGCAATGCAACAAACGCGTTTAAGCAAAAAAACAACATCAACCTTGATTTTTATAAATTAATACAGAGTCAGTAAATCTTTCGCTGGTCGAGTATTTAAATACCTCGCGTGTTAATTGCCGGCAGCCGTGTAGTGCCGACACGCAATGAGAATACATTTATTAACAGTAAAACCGATACTTGATATGAATTCTGTACCATTCATAGAGCCTTAAAATATATTAAAGTAAGAACGTATATACAACCGATAAAAAAAACATTGCTATTTATTTCACATAAAACTGCACTTTAAATAAAAACGAAACGGCTGTTGTTTCGCTACAGTTTACGAATGAGGTCATCGCCCGCAGTAGCATTATACTATCATATAATATAATAATCACGTAGAGTTTTGATCGCGTTGCTTACGATACATTGCGTACTTATAAATTACAAAAAACGGTGATCTCCGAAATAAACGAGTTTACATAGTAATGTCTTAGGTTTCCCTGTAAAGTGTAAAAACAAAAATCTATAATATACGCGATGTAATACGTTTAAAAGTGTTTTAATATAATAAATGTCTTCCCTATATTTATTATAGAACTAAATGTAACCTCTTCTCAAAGTTTTCGGTAAGTTGTCACTTACAACTTGCATACCAAAAACCCTGTCCAATATTCGAAGATGATATTCAGTGTCGAATGTTATTTAATTTTAATAAACAACTTTGTGATGACGAGACAAGCAAGTCATTCGCCTGGTGGTAAGCGACATGCCTGCCCATAACAATTAGAATGCTACCCAGGACAAGTACTGCGTGGCAACACACTGCGCTCGTCACCTCGAAACGTTAGTCTCTTATGCCCAGTAATTTCACTAGCTACAGTGCCCTAACTGGAGCACAGTAAAGTGTAAAGTTTAAATACTACTGCTTGAATATCTGGCACTGGGTAGGTAGGTACCTAGCCGGCCTCTTGCCATAAGAGGTCTACCACCAGTAAATCATGTTATGTAATACTTACCACGCATGGCGGAGATCGCAGTTGTAAGTCGTTTTGTGTCGCTGCTGTCCATCTGCTGATACTCACGGGATGAGATTGAGTGGTGCTGTTATTAACTGGCACCATAATATGTTTCGGACCGAAGACATATCGAAAGCTAATTGTACTCGGTTTCAAATTCATATTGAATTAATTAAATAAATAACTAGTTTATTTCAGGTTTTATCTAACGCACGCTAATAAATAGTGCTTTCTAAAGTCTGCTTATGTTTTTATCACAGAGCACTCCACGATCTGTCAAGTCAACTAAAAAACGAAGCAAAAAGTAGCGAAAACGAAGAACTGCGGACGAAAGTGGAAGTACACTGGACTCACATATCCACGCAGATCAACCGACTTAAAATGCTGAAGGTAAAAACGTGTAATTATTATCTTACTAGATATTTATTTGTTTAATTCCTTGATGGAACAAGAAAGTAAGCTTTTTATTTTTGTCCACACAATGGGAGCTGGTAAACTAGAAGATAAGTCAAATTAAAAAATGTAATCTGAATCTTAAAATGTATGCCATGCTACCTGGTGGTATGCATGGTAGCACCAACCCATCTCAGCCCTTAAATGTCTTAAAAGGCGACAATGGGATTAGCCAGAGGATGGGCAGCAGTGTCTTTCGTGTACATTAACAATTCAACTGCGATCGCCAACCCGCTTGCCAAGCGTGGCGATTATGGCAAAACCCCCAATGAGCACATAATACATGCGTGTACCCGTCGTTGTGGCGGTCTTTGAGGGAGGGGTTGTGTCCAGCAGTGGACTTTATTCAGCTGAAATGATGATAATGTCCTATAGTATATATAGATAGGTATTGTAACCACATTTATTATTATTAGCCTATCAACTCTGCCTCCTGTGGATTACGGAAAAAGCGACTAAGGGACTCTCAACCAGATGGATGGGCAGCAGCGTCCTTTCTGTGGAACAGTAGCTGTTCTGCGCTTACTAATCCACCTGCCTTGGCAATTTCCACCTAAATGACGACACATGGCCTGTAACCGGTCGTCTTATGGGGGAGGCTTGTCCAGCAATGGACATTCTTTGGCTAAAGTGATGATGTATTTTTGATTTCCTTCACAGGAAAACCTTTCGTCAAATCAGCTACCTGTATCAGCAGAAAACGCATCAAATATCGACAAAAATGACCGACCACAGGCATTCGACTTATTCAGTCCAATACCGATCATGGAAAATGAGAAGCAGTCCAAAGTTGCTGATTTGAAAAGCCAGCCGAGGGTACTCAGTCTGGACTCTGGGAATTTCTCTGTGGTGTCTAAGCAGGAGAGTCATAATTTGCTGACGGTGTCTGGAGATGCGTTGAAGCCCGTCGTGGTGCATGCGACTTCCGATAGCATATCCACTGTGTCTATGAATGATATCAGTAATTGGTATAATGGTAAGTTTGCTATGTGTTTCTCTTTTATAAAAAGCGATGTCCCTCACCGGGATTTCTCTTGTGTCGTGGCTCACATGCACAAAGACGCAGACTCGAAACAACTATATGTTGTTAATACAAATAGTTGTTCCGTGCGGGGATCGAACCCACGACACGTAGCCCAGAAAGCCAATTCTTTAACCACCGCGCCAGCATTGCCGTACTGTAATATTTTAATAAATAGTATATAATTACAAATGTACCAAACGTGGATCTTGAGCGCTTTTTGTTGCTGTTGTTGTTGTTGTTGTTTGTTGCCATCCTTTTTCTCTCTGAACATAGGAATCGGGGAATAGGAGGGAAAAGAAGGGATCAGGAAACCGAACGAAAGCACACCAATTATAGTGTAAAAAGGTTTTATTTCATAATCACTCCAACATGTCCCAGTGCTGGCCTAGTGCAGGTTGGCAGACTACACACACCATTGAGAACATTTGGGAGCCCCCTCAGGTGTGCGATGTTTTTCCTTCACTGTTAATGCAAGTGATAATCAAATTCTGATTCCTCTCGTGAATCCGTAAACTCAGAGGTGTAGGCTGGGATCGAACTCAGAACTTCCTGTATGGAAGGCAAGTGTTCAACCACTAGGCTATGACTGCTAACATATCACTTTAGCCCTATATGAATTATCAACACAACCTTACCAACTTTCAGAACCAAACTCCCGGTCAGATAAGCGGCCTCGACCAACACAGAAGCCCTGCCAAGCCGACATGACGTGCCAGTCATTGTCGGCCGCTGAACAGAAGTTTGCCGCAGATATACAATCTGTGGAGGACAGTAATGACAAGATGAGGGAATTGAATGCTGACCTGGACACCGTGCTGGATAGGCTGCAGCAGATACTCACTAATAACTTTGCTATGGACGGTAAGAGTGTTTAAATGTACTAAAGATTGCATTACTATGAGGCTCACCTCAGAAAAAAAGGCTCAAGGTCACCCAAAGGGCAATGGAGAGGGCTATGCTAGGAGTTTCCCTGCGAGATCGAATAAAAAATGAGGAGATCCGGAAAAGAACCAAGGTAATTGACATAGCCTGAAGAATGTGGCAGTGAGCGGGGCACATAGTTCATAGAATGGATGGCCGATGGGGCTGAAAATGTTTCTAATGACGACTCGTAGACGCAGCGTGGGCAGTGGTGCAATTCCTTAAGCACAAACATCCATACATCTTTGAATACATAATCGAAATAACGGTGTAAAACCGATTTGGTAATCGCTAAGACTGTTCCTCAATGCTTACCTTCTGCAACATGTCCTTGAATAGCTTCAATCATGTCTTAGCAAATACCGAGTCAGTTTTACACCGTTATTTCGATTCTGTTTCCAAGGATGCATGGATGTTTGAGCTTAAGGAATTGCACCCCAGTGCCTCACGAGGTGGACTGACGGCCTGTTGAAGGTTGCGGGACTCCGTTGGATGCGAGTAGCGCAAGACCGGTTGTTGTGGCGATCTTTGGGGGAGGCCTATGTCCAGCAGTGGACGTCTTTCGGCAGAAATGATGATGATGAAAGTTTGTATCAATATTAGATTGATTGCGCCAAAAAAAAGATAGATAGATAGATAGATATCGGGATCTAGAATTGTCAATATTTTTTTTGGTTAGTCATTAAATGTACCATGTTTTTATGTTTTGTACCATGCTTTAATGTTTTGTACCATGCTTTAATGTTTTGTACCATGCTTTTATGTTTTGTACCATGCTTTAATGTTTTGTACCATGCTTTAATGTTTTGTACCATGCTTTAATGTTTTGTACCATGCTTTAATGTTTTGTACCATGCTTTAATGTTTTGTACCATGCTTTAATGTTTTGTTTATTATTGAGATATTTATGGCTTTCCATATTTAAATGCCCATTGATAGATAACAATACCACTATACATTTTAAAGGTGCCTTCTATCAATCCCGCATTTGCTGCACCTTTACGTTGGTATCCTTGTTACTAATTGGATGACGACGTTTAATTATAATGATTAGAGCTTGGAAAGAAAACACATAATATTGCGTTCTGTTAATGAAGCTGGTCATACAAAAATAACCCGTATAACCAGGGTCTTAATCTCGCGCTATCATAACATAAGCGTTGATAGGCTAAAGCTAACATAAGGTTTATCATTTCGGCCGAACCATTACCATTTCCACTGCTGGACACAGGCTTCCCCTAAAGCTCAACGACCGACATGGGTATGTTGTGTGCTCTTTGGATGGTTTTGCCATAATCGCCACGCTTGGCAGGCGGGTTGGCGATCGCAGTTGGGTTGGCGATCGCAGTTAGGTTGTTAATGTACTCGAAGGAAGCTGCTGCCCATCCTCCAGTTAATCCCATAGTCGCCTTTTACGACACCCACAGGATGAGATGGGTTGGTGCTATTATTCGCAGCTGGCACCACACGGCAACACAAGGTTACAATTCCTTATTTACAGTGGCTAGCACGGATCTTGATCTCTAATTGACCCAAAAAATCGCTACTCAGGTCAGGGCCAAGTCAAGGTCAGCGCTCAAGATTGGTGCTGGTTATTATCATACATAATTAACGATGGACCCATTATTTCAGATTCATGCTTCGACAACACGCAGTTGCGCGAGACGGCCAACGAAATGGAGGGACTCCTCGGCACGTTAATTCGAGGGGTGGAGCAGCGAGCCACGCTCAATGCTACTAAAGGCTTGGTGTAGAAACCAATAATCGGGATACACAGTATAATTTTTCGAAATATCATCTTGTTATAGACATGCCCTAAAATCCCGGGAATTAGGATTTTTTTAGGATCAGGTCAGGCTAAAGTAATTTAAAATCAGCACGAAACAGACAACAATGACACAAGGGAGACGAGGTTTATACCCAGCAATGGGTCGATACAAGCCGTGGATAAGGTAAAATGAATAATTGTATACGATGAAATAGACTGTTCGCATAATTGTACCATAACTTGGTTGACATGGTGTTGTATACATACAGAGAGTAAGGCAACTTAGACCTATCACACGATAGTATCCGTCTGCTGTGAGTAGAAGTGGGTAATAAAGCTTTTTGCGTGAACCGAACCGAAACTATGTATTGGTATCCGATAAAGTGTTTCAAAACTATGTATTTTCAAAAACTATTTATTGGACGATATGCGTATAAAGTGTTTATGAAATGATAAACGTTTTCGTGTCGGTTCATGTATTTGCTTCGAAACATGGTATCAACACAAAACTATGTATTTACGGTAACTATTTATTGGATGAGATGCGTATTAAGTGTTTATGAAATGATAAACGTTTTCGTGTCGGTTTAGGTATTTGCTTCCAAACTTGTAATCAATAGTAAACAAATTCAAGTTCGATATCAACTGAAAATTTTATACTTTGGTTTTTTGTTCTTTGTCTGTGGTAAATGATTATTATGACTGGTAAAATACAATAATTTGACACAATAAATTCTAGTCTTATGCAAATTTCTAATATGTAATTTATACTCGTGCCAATATAGGATGGATATACCTAAATAACGTGTCAAAGATTTGATAGCAGCATAAAAATCATTCCTAATAAAATAGAATAAAATGTGATTTTTATTATTATTATTTAGAACAGTCTTTCCCAACGTGGGCGATAACGCACCGCCCCTTGTGGGCGCTGCAGGCCTAAAGGGGGGCAGTAAGAAATTTGCGTTTCAATAATCAGTTATAAGTACTTAGCGGTTTTTAAGTATGTTTAAAAAGGGGGGCGTTAAAAAATAATGTATTCTTAAAGTGGGCAGTAGACAAAAAAAGGTTGGGACCCCTGGATTTAGAATGACTAAAATTCATAAATGCGCGATCTCGCTTCTTGTTCGTGCGATCGTCGGTATCGGTCGGGTTTACTTCGGAATAGCTCGGTCGGAGTCATTCGGCTAGTTTCGGTAACTGTTTATCGACGATCCAATGGCTGTGTGAATAAAGTGTTTCGCCCGATAAATAGTTTCTGAAGAGACCAATACATAGTTTTAGGTATTGGACGCGATACATAGTTTCAATAACTGTTTACGGTTTGCAACGCACACCGCTAGCTGTGAGACAATGCAATTTTAATTGTGTCTCGAATGCAACGGTCAAGCATTTAAGTTATTTTGTGTAATCGCTACATATCATTCTCACCTTGTTAAGGTGCGTATAGCTAGTTGCAATCGGTGATCAGTAAACGACCGGTAAGGTTAAGCAACGTTCGGCGCAGCCTTTTCAAACTATGATATATTTTCATTAATGTTCAAAAACACATAATACTAAAATATTATATCAATTAAATTTACTTATGTACGCATTCGGTTTTACGCACGCAATTGCATTTCTGTGTACCGATAGTAACACTAAATGATATAAATAATAATATGAATAAGTTGAAGATAGTCGGTAGTTTATAATGCAGGCCATAAACGACTCTAGCTTTAATTAAATACTATCGAAAATTGTGTGAACTTTGTATGTGAAAAACGCCTATTAAAATGAAATTCTAATGTGTTTGTTATTAGTTGTGAAAAACATTAAGTGTCAATTAATGAAGTAATGTTTTTTGACATTGTAAAATTAGATATTTTAAGACTGTCATAGACGAATCTCTGTTATAATATTATAGTGACTATGTTTTTGTGTTTTGTGACTGAGATATTTCTTATCTGTGCGAGATTTTGGGTTTTAAATAAGTTATATTTGTAACATCTGGTGAAATTTAGCTTTAGTAAGCGGATGTCAGCAGCGGAAGCATGCACACCGCAGCTCTAATGTACTGACATGTATAAGCGATGACATACTGCACGCATCGTATTTGGTATGCTGGGGCCACACTAAGGTTTAACGTCTAACGCCCATTGTCGCAATAACTGAGGCGCAAAAATATTCCATAAAACGATGAGTTAAATTGAGTGACCAATAAAATAAATATCTTTTCACCATTTTATAACATTGTATGTGGAATTCATGTCTGTAAACGCACCCACGACACAGGAGAAATCCTAGTGTGGGGCAACGTTTTTAAAACAAATAAAATAAAAATAACAGCGGCATCTTCATTTGTCTGGGTTTTCGTAATAATGGTGAAAGAACTTTTTGTGTTTAAATAGCAGCTTATATATATTTAAATAATTAAAAAATTTAAGGGATTTTTTTATAAATGTGTTCCATTTATCCTCCTAGTTATCCCCTTGAAATCAAATTCACTATTTTCTAAGGATCTATGCATAGATATTTAATTGTAAGTCTATTTAGTACAAATTAAGAAAACTTTGCCGTCCCCCTGTATGGTGCTCAATTTTTAAACACTTATTTTAGGGTTAAGATCTGATATACAAATAAAACATACATTTAGAAAAGTAACATGCCATATATTCTATATAAAAAATTTACATTCATTTTTCGTGTTTATTAAATAGAGATTATAATAAAAAAATAATGTCATATAAATTAAACATAATGTTAACACTATTCTAGCTTTAAGTAATAATAAATTGCTACATTTCATTTTGTGCGTTTAACAGGTAAATAAAGAAATATATTAATAAAATAGAGCAATCTATTTTTAACTTTTAAAAGTAAGCGTATATCACCGTCTTAGATTATTAAAAATCTATGAACACTGAAAAGACGAGGGCTTGACTTGGTGTCCAGATGCAACTTAAATTTTAGTGTAAGTTGTACTTTCAAGTTACAAACAAGAAGACCTCACATTGTGTCCAAGACCGTTACTTTTTTACTTAAGTTATTAATTTGTATATCAATATTATAATAAGTTATTTAGTTGTTAATAAAGTTATTAATAAAAAGGTGAAATGTATAAACCTGTTTTGAGGCAAAATATGTTTTGTCCTTATCATTCGTTACGACGTTTGGTTTTGAAAGACAGGACGAAACACATTTTAACTGAAAAAGTTTATACAACATTTTACCATTTTATAATAAAGAGCAAAGCCTGATAAAAGTCATATCATCAAACCAGGTCAAGCCCCTAAAACCAGTCTATATCATGGAAGAATTGTAAAGTTAGATAATCAACTAGCATTTACAGAATTTTTATCTGACTGCACACGATGTAAATTATTGTCAAAACTCTTGTATTAAAATAGCAGTCAGTTTGGTTAAAAATGTATGCCGATGACAATTAAACGTACCATCGCAAACTGCGTGCATATTTTGTGATTGAAACGCTCTATCTGTATACAAATAAGATACTTAATTATAAAAAAAAGTACAAAAAAGCAATTAAATTGCTTCGGCACAACCTTATTCCGTACTTAAAGTAAATGAATTCAAATAATATCGAATCATATCATTTACAAAATATGTTTTATGTATAAATGTTAGCGTAATCTATAATATAATAAATGTTTTATATCAGCGGACGGATTTTATTTCTAAACTATTACGTATCTACATTTGGGTAAAAAGTCGTATAATATAGCTTACGTTACGAATTATATTATAAAGTTTACAGAATATGTTTTCCACAACCTTTCTTCATAATTGAGTATATTATAATGTTATAATTGACATCATGTAGATATAATAATGCGTTTACTACACCTGTGTATATCGTGTTTAATATGAGATTCCTGCACTAGTAAATATCAATAACAATGTCAGAATCTGCAGTGGCAATTCTGTTGCATTAGCTAAACAGAATCGCTTGCCTTTGGAACGGCTCGTGCCGATTCGCTGCTCTAGCGCCGAATTATCGTATGAAAAAAAAGAACTATGTGAAATGTCTATACATGTTACATTTTAAAAGAAACTTACTACAAAAGAAGTCTTTTATCAAGGGGGCGCCCAGCTAAGTAATATGAGCTGTCCTTCAGCTCATATTAGTTTCTATGAATAGGGCGTGGTTGATAATAGTGAGGGGGGAGGGGCTGCCTCCCTGTCCGTACCGGAAAACAATTACTATTATTTTGACGACACGCCGCCTTGTTCATAGAAACTAATATGAGCTGCCCGGGCTCCTCTGGCTCAGATCCAAGGTTCACCATTGGCCTTTATCCTTCCAAAAAATAATATAATATATACCATTTTCATTGGAGGAACACTACACTTGGTTTCTCCACGTAATTACTGTCGGGAGAGACCTTGTGAAAAATCGGTTATCACCGCGACGTCCCATATTAGCCACGCAGCATAGATTATGACAAGTTTACACTACTATTGCATTGCTTGTGCTTCCGAACACGATTGATACAAGTGCTGCTTTACAGCAACTGACAAAGTGCCTACTGACGTCTTGTTGGACACTAGTAAAGAGTACGACTAGGTAGGTACCACCGAGCCTCCCTTAGGTGCCGAAGATGACCGCCCCAGTGGTTTTAGCCGGTAGGAGTCCGCCATACCCCTTCGCCCTTCCCCGGGGCGAAGGAAGTTCATGAAGAATTTCCACTGGGCACCAATAAAAAAAAAAAAAAGGTAGGTACCACCGCAGCGCCTGATATCCTGCTGTCAAACAGTACTGTTTTCAACATTACTGTGTTCCGGCTATTGAAAGCTAGCCAGCTATTAAAATACTGGGCATAAAAGACTAAATAACATGCCTCCGAGGTGACGAGCGAAGAGTGGTGCCTCGCAGGATTAGTTCTAAATATCATTACAATTGTTCTGGGCAGGCGTGAGGCTTACCACCAGTACATACGGCTACATTTTAAGCTATACAACCAGTATAAGCTGATCTCGCATTGTACAGGATTTTCTTATGAGAGATCAGCGTAAGCGGTTTTGTATAGCTGATGTGTAGCCGTGTGTACAATGATTTGGTCTTCTCCTCACTAAGATGCATAAAAAAAGGAATTACTGTCGTAATATTTAATCATTTTCATTTTTTTTATTAGTAAGTTTTGTTACCACTCTAAAGTATGGGTTACTAAAATCCCAATAAAAAATAAATCGGATGCTTATCCGTATGACTGAGCTGCCAGTCATTACTATTAGGACGCCAGGTTTGTGGGAGAGGCTTTTGGACTCTGCAATACATCGGGAGTAATCATAATTCTGTGTAGTTACCGGCAAAGAATAGACAACCCCTCCACCCATGGATTTCGTAATAGGCGACTAAGGTTGATATCAAGAGGATGGGCAGCAGCATCTTCCCTGTGCTAATAACATACTGCGATAACCAATCCGCCTGCCAAGCGTGGTGATTATGGCAATATCCCCATAAGAACGCTCATTGTAATGATTATTTGGAGGCCCTTGTTCAGCAGTGGACGTTTACACGTGGATGATGCGTGACGCCAAAATTGTGCATTTTTATCCGGATTAAGAATATAGCACCACTCCATCTCCTCCCGTGGATGTCGCAAAAGGCGACGGGAACTAAACTAAGAGGGATGGGCAGCAGCGTCTCTTCTGTGGATCAGTAGCCATACTGCGCTCACCAACCCGCCTGCCAAGCGTGGTGAGTACTGGCAAATACCCCCAAAATTCCATCCAATATGATGACACAGTTGTGGAAAGCTATGGGGGAGGCCTGTGGACGTATAAATGGCTGATATCATGATGTTTTGAGGCTTTTGGACCTCTGTAATTCTTAGGGAAAGCAGATTTCCGTGAGGAATTTAGTATGACGCTGTGCTAACAAGCTTGTCCTCATCATATAATACTAGGGATAGTTGAGACATGTTCCTAGAATCCTAGCTGAGACATCAATAGGCACCTAAAAACCTCGTATCTGCTCAGCACCATATGTTGTGCAACGTTACCTAGAGGCTATTCTCTAAGAACTCGCTAGCAAACACACTTCTGAATCCGCAGTGAAATCTCTAATATCGTGTTGTTTTTACTACTTTTCATTGCGGATTCTTATGTGAGTTTGCTTCACTAGCAAACTCACATTTGAATCTGCATTGATTTTACTACTTTTCACGGCGGATTCAAAAGTGAGTTTGCTAGTGAAACCTTACAGAATAGCACTACGAATATTATGTGATATTGCTCAACATTTTGTCGTTCAGGGAATATGAGATTTATCTCTATACAGGCTCTAGTTTCTCTTGCTGCTGTTGATGAGGTATTTGCAGCAGTGTGTGAGGAGGTGCTTCTCCTTTTCTGTGGAGCCGTTTTGGTGGATAGCTGTAGGGCCGCCGCGCTCTCGCGTGTAGATGTCCAGTCCGTATTGACCTGAAAATATAGAAATGTGAGCGAAAAGTGTTTAGTCGACGCAATTGGTCAAAATGGGGATAGCTTGGTTTGCCTTATCACGATATTAGCCATAGGAACGTTCACAGCAGAATAAAGCAAGCCCCCCCCCCCAGATTTCCACATCTGTGTCATCATATTGGAGAGAATTTGCCAGCTCTCATCACACTTGGCAGGTGGGTTCTTGAGCGCAGAATGGCTGCTGTTCCACAAAATGAACGCTGCTGCCCATCCGCCTGGGGGCAGGCTCAGGGATGTCGCCTTTTAACACCATCTCACCCCGTGGATGTCGTAAATGGTGACTAGGGGTTTTAAACCTGAGGGATGGCCGGATGGAGGCAGCAGCATGCCAAATGCCGAATCGTGTCGTACCACGTGGTGCCACGCCGTGCCTTCTGTGAGCTTAGGCCCTTAGGATATCCCACGATTAGTATAGTAAATAAATCTGAAAGCGGAACGACCACATACCTTCTTCGGGGAAAGTGATGTAGAAGGATACGATGTCGTCGGACACGTTCTGCTGCACATACTTGGAGAGACGCTTCTCGTCCACGCCGTTCTTGTGCAGCGTTGCCATGAAGTCCGCCAGCGGCCGTGACATGCGGAACTGGAGTTCTAGCTCACGGCCCGCGAACACTAACGCCTCCTGGAATATATGTTGGTATTAAAGGGCTTTCGAGGTACTTCAAATTCTTGTGTTGTTAGGGGAAAGAAATAAATCTGCTGTTACATGATCATTTGGAGGGGTAAAATCACCTAAGCAGTCATCTTCTGCATCGAAGGGGCTCCGGGATCACGAGAACGAAGCGGTGCCGCCCATTGGTGCAACGCCTAGAAGCACATCTTGAAAGGGATGATTGTAAAGAGATCACCCACTCTAGTGGAGGGTAGGAGGCTGTAAAGTCGCCGCTACCCTAGGCACATCTCAGTGGGATTGTAAAGGATCCCCCGGGAGCCTTACTATAAGGAAATTTATATAATAGTGTTACCTGATGTGTGATAGGTACAAGTCCGAAGAGTCTGGTGGCTTTCGTTGGTCCCCACTCGCCGCTTGCGCAGTCCGGGAGCGGGACCATCACCGTTTGCAGCTCAGCACAACATATCTGTAGCATAGTAAGTCATTTTACGCACATAGAGCTACGTAGGGTATCTTCAGAATCATCATTTTTTTTATCATTACGGCCGAATTAAGTCGCCTCTCTGGGGTTTTGCCATAATCACCACGCTTGGCAGGCGGGTTGGCAATCGCAGTTGAGTTGTTAATGTATTCGAAGGACGCTGCTGCCCATCCTTCGGCTAATCCCTTAGTCGCCTTTTACGACACCCACAGGATGACATAGGTTGGTGCTATTCGTAGCCATAGTGAAATATGTAACGGCTGATTTTGAATAAACCGAGTGCTGTCCGGATTAGGAATATAGCACGGCTCTATCTCCTCTCGTTGATGTCGAAAAAGGCAACTAAGGGATTCGAGACAAGAAGGGTGGGCAGCCACAGAACAGTTCTTCTTCCCTTGTGGGAAACAGTAGCCATACTGCGCTCATCAACCCGCCTGCCAAGCGGTGTTGAGAACCTACTGGCAAATTCCTCATAAAATGACGACACCAGTGTGGAAATCTATGTAGGAGGCCTTTATTCGGACATGGATTCTTAACGGCTAAAACCACTTAAGTGGTCATCTTCAGCGCCGAAGGGCGGGCTCCAAGATATCCAAAATAAATGCTACCAACTAATGTGACGTCTTTAACCACATCTTGAAAAGGGGAAGATTGTAAAGCGGTCACTCCCTCTAGCGTAGGGGAGGTGGACTGTAAAGAGGCCGCCCCTTCTATATAAGAGGGGATTTTAAAAGATCCCCACTGGCCCAGGCCTAGAGCGCCACTGTCATTAAATCCGCTCATGGCGAGGCCTAAGGACAGTTTGAAAAACCAAATAACTGGGCAGTATAGTTAACGTAGCCGAACCTTGAACTTGCAAACGCTCTTGAACTTCATGGGTTCCCCGGTGAGGTACTCGCGCGGCGTCACGGCGTTCGCGAAGATGTCCAGCAGGAACGCGCCGCTGCAGGGCGCGTGGACCCGGAATGATACCACGTTGCCCACCACCGACTGTAGGACAATTCAATATACTTGTTTAAAATCTAAAATATAAAACCCTGGCCGATTCATTAACATCATCATCAGCACATATCTGTCCACTATTGGACATATGCCTCTCCCACAATACTCGCTCATCAGCATTCCGCATCCAGCCGGACCAAGCAACCTTCTTCAGGTCGTCCGTCCATCTGGCTGGTGGACGTCCCACACTACGTTTGTAAGCAAAGAGAGGCTACGCTGCAATATGAAACATATGGACTGAGGACATTTCCTTACCTGCATAACAAATCTCTTGAGACTGACGCCGTCGAAGCCATCTCCTTCCGTATCGTAGAACTTGAGGTTATAGTGGAATATGAGCGAGCTCTGCATGTGTGCGGGCATGGCTATGCGCATAGTCGCCGCACCTGGAAATGGGTGATAACATCATCAAAGGCGTACTCAGAACCATTTTTTTTGGTTGTTGAGATAGAGCCCTTAGCTGGGTACGTCTTTGAACATCATCTTATTTATTTATAAATACTTCTATGTACATTGATTTTTGACGGCGCGGTTGGTACATTGGCTGATACAGTTGGCTGTTACGCTCCGGGTCGTGGGTTCGATTCCCGTACGGAACAAATATTTGTATGATCTGCAGGTAGTTGTTCCGGGTCTGGGTGTATTGTGTGTGGAATTTATGTCTGTAAACACACCCACGACACAGGAGAAATCCTAGTGTAGGGCAACGTTTTTAAAAAAGAAAAAAAATGATACACAGGGCAGACTTAATGCCATAAGGCATTCTCTACCAGTCAACCTTTGGGTATAAAATCACTTCGAAAGAGGTACAAAAACAAAGCTATAGATAATGTTGGACTAATTCCACGTAATTATGATAAATTGTACGAGTATTAAAAATAGGAATACATACGTATACTAATATAAAAATTAATATTTTATTATACTACATAATTATAAATAATTAAATAGAATACATAAAAATAAAAAATATCTTATCTAATACAAATATTAACAGTAATCACGAAGACAAAACGGTCTTCAGATGTTTAGGATTTATCATCGTTATTTCAGTCGAAAATCGTCGACTTCTGGACAAAAGATTGCTGCAACGACCAGTATGGTTTATGTTGTGTGCTCATTGGGGGGCAGGGATGGGAGTGCTATAATCGCCACGCTTGGCAGACAGGTTGCATCGCAGTTGAGTTATAAATTTACTGAAAGGACGCTACTGTCCCATTCTCCGGCTAATCCCATAGTCGCCTTTTATGACACCCACGGGATGAGATGGTGTGGTGGTATTCACACGGCAATCAGGGCACGGTACAGCATTATAATTAATAAACTCATTGATATAATTCCAGAGACACTCACCAGTCGAATCAGTAAACATAACGGCCTTCGTATTCGGGTCACTAAAGTACAGTCCATATCTGAAGAACAGCGACCTGACGAAGGGCAGCTCCTCAAAGTCATGCAGCGTGATGGGCGTCTTCAGCAGCTGCCAGTCCGGCTGCAGCGGGAAGAACTCGTAGATGAACTCGCGAGGGTCCGTCAGGAAGTAGTGGTCGTCGTATTCGTACCTGGGACAGTAGGAATTTTTGGAGGAAGTCCTATAATGTAAGGAACCAAAAATTAAGAGAGCTTATCAGTTTCGAACTTTTAGGTCTTGGCATGAAATGAGTTTTATCCTTAAGTTTTTTTACTTTAAGTATCAACATACTTAAAATAAAGAAGCTGACAGTCTATCGTCAAAAACAGGACATCAGAAGAAAAGGGTGCGGGGCATGCTGGACTCTTTAACAGCTAAAA
The DNA here is from genome assembly GCA_947459985.1 of Diloba caeruleocephala. NCBI lineage: Eukaryota > Metazoa > Arthropoda > Insecta > Lepidoptera > Noctuidae > Diloba > Diloba caeruleocephala. Next base: position 6,044,148 of record OX381621.1, on the reverse strand, counting down.
CCAACTGGGCGCTCATTTTCGACACCGAAGGGGCTCCGGAATCTCGAGATCGAACTCTCCGAAGCCGCGTGCCCGCCTTAGGCACATATCGGCAGAGGTGACTGATCACCCCCTATAGCGAATGGTAGGCGATTCTAAAGAAGCCTCCGCCCCGGGCTCATCGTTGGGGATTCTAAAGGATCTCCCCGAAGCATTGCTATGCGCTGTGCTGCGGACACGGCAACACCTGACCACAAGTATTCCCCCGTCTTCCTGAGAGTTGCTCGGTATGGGCGCAGTTCTTATGGACATCAAGAAAACTTTGCTACTATATACAAAGATTCTTGGATACTGACCTCAAACTATCGCTCTTCCCCCTGTTGCCAGGTTTCGGCGCATCCTTAGCATTAACAAGATGCCTGGCTCCCCAGTTGCACTGCACGAAGCGCCACGCGCCTGCCACGTACACCGCGTTCCAGGAGTTGCGGAACCTGTTGTCTTCGAAGCGTACTCCAGGCTGGTAGCCCGCGGACTTGCTGTAGCCCTTGATCACCACACAGTGGAGGCCTGCGTAACTAAAGGTGGAAAAGGCGTGGTTAATTCGTGTACAAGTTTTATTTAATTCTCTTTGCTATTACAATAAAAATCTTTTAAACGAATTACATCGCTTATATACAAGGGACTCTGTTGCACATACCGCTGGTTCATAGTCCCTAAGTCACCTTTTCCGACATTCACTGGATTCCGTGTGGTGTCCGGATTAAGAACATAGCACGTTTCCATCTCCTCCCATTGGATTTCGTAAAAGGCGACTAAGGGACTCTATAAACTAGAGGTATCGGCAGCAGCGTCTCTTCTGTGGAACATTAGCCTTACTGCCCTCATGAACTCGCCTGACAAGCGTGGTGATTATCGGCAAATACCCCCCAAAATGATGAACCGATTGTGTAAATCTATGGGGGAGGCCTTTGTTCAGCAGTAGATGTATATATGGCTGAAATGATGAAAAATAACTCCAGGAGTTGGAATGGTGCTATATTTTTAATCCGGACAACACACGGAAAGTTTGAAATCGCCCAGAGGTAATGTCTTGCCTCTACGCCACATGACAGAGAAAAATACTTCAATCCACTCCGTACCAAAGACTCTAGTAAAAATCTTGAACTTTTAATCACTGTATCACGTTATGAACATATGATGTAGAGTAATCTAACCTGCACAATCTCTTAAACAGTACGTGGTAACTTTCAGTGCCGTGCTTGATGCCTCTAAGGAGACCAAGTGGAGAGTCTCCCCTCAGGTTGTCGTCGAACTGGATGTTGTTCAGGTTCTTAACGGTGATCCAGCGGAATATGGTCCTCGCCTTCTCCACGTCGCTTGCGCATTTACCAACTAGCTGTCGGACTAGATCCGTAAAAGTTTTTTGGTCTTCTTGTGCTACCTGTAATCGGAATTATTATTAGAAAAGCAACTTAATAATATTGTCTTGTTGTTTCGTCATCATCATCATCATCATCATCGTATCAGCCGTAGGACGTCCACTGCTCAATAAAGGCCTCTCCCATTGATTTCCACAACGAGCGGTCTCATGCCGCCCGCATCCAACGACTTCTAGCTATCTTCACCAGGTCCACTTCGTTGGAGGTCGTCCCACGCTGCGTTATCCGGTGCGCGGTCTCCACTCGCGAAACTTTTTGCCACAACGGCCATCAGTTCTACGACCTCCGCCTATTGCCACTTCAGATTACTAGTCCCATGTAAATGTTAAATAGCCAATTTAATGAATGACTCTGATTTTTAAAAGATATCCTATAGACTTTTTTGAAAAGACAGTATTATATAGATATTAACTAAAATAGGTAAAGGTACTTGTCAGTATTTCGTGTGGTTTTCGGATTAAGAATATAGCACCACTCGATCCCCTCCCATAGGCAGCAGCATCCCTTTTGTAGAATAGTAGCCATACTGCGCCAAGCGCTCACCAATCCACCTGCCAATCGTGGTGAGTACTGGCATTAATAATTCCACCCAAAATGATGACACAATTGTGGAAATTTATAGGGGAGGCCTTTTTTCACCAGTGGACGTCCTTAGGCTGATTTGATGACTTGTCAAGTGCCGTGGAAACTTAAATAGCTTTCATGGTTTCGATATTCACAAATCCTTAGCCGAGTGAAAATCTAAACAGTTTATTCAATCTGGTGATAAGATGGGGCAGTCAATTGGCTGGTGCTGAGCGTCATTCCTGCGTGGCACCACACTGCGCTCGTCATTTAGAGACATTCATTATGTCGTCTCTTATGCCCAGTAATTTCACTAGCTACAGTGCTCTTTAAACCGGAACATTGTAATGTCTTAAGTTTAAACACTACTGCTTGGCGGCGAATATCTGGCACTGTGGTGGTATCTACCTAGCCGGATTCTTGATGAAATGATTTGCCAGGTGTGGTCGGTATGACTACCTTTGAGAGTGATACTCCGTGGAGTATCCTCACCAGTTGTGGATGAACAGAGGTACTCACCGATATAGCAATCTTATCAACATCAGTGAACTCGGCGGGGTCTGTGTAGATGTGGAACTTGGAGACCAGCGGTGGTTGGGGCGGTGGCGCGCGCGCAGGGTAAGGCGGTGCCTCTTCGCCGTCCACGAACAGGGACGACGCGGCCATGTACTCAGATCGACGCTCCTGGATGAGCTCCATCATCTCGTGGCTTTGCTTCTCCACTAGTGCTGCTGTCGCTGCCCTGAAGGATCAAGAATTTACATTGTGTTTATGTTGTTGAGTTCATGGTCAGAAGATCTTTACTAGTTGCGTTGCGTGGGTGGATTTTTGGTCGAGTCTTCGTCAATAACGCGGCGACTTTAGGATGCTTTACCAATATTTAGCCCTCTTAGTAATGTCTTAGGTTTTTGCGATTATAACTGATTATATTTGCCGTGTGGTGCCGGCTAAGAATACCATCACCCCATGTCATCCCGTGGGTGTCGCAAAAGGCGACATCGGGATTAGCTGGCCAATGGGCACCAGCATCCTTCGAGTATATTTATAACTCGACTGCGATCGCCAACCCGTTTGCCAAGCGTGGCGATTATGGCAAAATCTCTCCAATGAGCACACGACACAAGCCCATACCCGTCGTTGTGGTTACAGCAGTGGACGTTTTTCGGCTGAAATGATAATAAAACACTTTTAAATGGAGTCGCCTATATTATAGATTTTTGTTGTTCGAACACAGTAGCATTCGTGGTCGCACGATGACTAAGGTGACAGGCGTTGTTACACGACCGGCGCGCCACCACGAATGCTGCAAAATATTTGAAGTATCATGAAAAACAAAAATCTCTAATATACGGGATGTAATCCGTTTAAAAATGTTTTATTATAATATAGCACTCTACTGTAGAGTAGGAGTTAACCTTTAGAAAATTACCTCTGAAATATCGAGTTTCACAAACCTCTCATGCTCCAGCATCTTCCTAGTTAGGCTTTCCTTCTTTTTGTCCCTTCTCAGGGTCATGTTCTTTTCCAGATCCGCTCTCTCCTGCTGGTGACGTAGTGTGAGGGCTCCTATTTCAGAATCTGGCCTTCTCTTCTTGACCTGCATCTCTTGCTGGAACCTGTTTGTCAGCCTCTCTAGTTCACGCTCCCATTCATCCTGACGCATAAGATATAGTTATTAAATACACCACTTCAAGCGCGGATTTAAGCTTGATGCACTGGATTCAATATTTTGTGATAAAAAATAATATGATTTAAGTACCTGTATTTCGTCTCGTATTCTTCTGTTCTCTTCTTCACGATGTTTGGAGAACTTTCTGTACAAGTCGTCTTCTTCCTGGCGGTGCTTCATTTCTAGCTTGGTTTGTTCATCGCGATCCTATGAGTAAATAAAAATATAATTTAAATGATAATTTGATCATATTAAGTGTATGACTGGGGCGCGCAGATTGGGGAATATGGGTGCTCGTACCGAGCGAATCGCAGAAAGATCGCAGCGGGCACGGTGTTCTCGAGCCGTATTTGCGCCGCACAGCGCACAGCGAGTTTGCGGGGGATCCTTTAAAATCCATCACAGAGATGTGTTTGGGAGCCTCTTTACAGTTGCCTCCTTTCCATAAGAGAGGGTGACCGCTTTACAGTCACCTCCTCCGAGATGTGCCTAAAGGCCAGCATACCACTCCGCCCTTCCCCGGGTCGGAGGGAGTACATGATCATATCCAACGAGTGAAGAGTGAAATAAATAAATAGTGTAGATCTGAGAATTTGATTAGATAGCATCTTGTTAAACTGGAAACCATCTTCTTACATAGGATACGGGCTACGTTGTTTATGGTGTTTCTGAACGCTGAACATGTTCATGCCGTGTGTCGATCCCTGAAATTAAATAAAGGGCTGCCCCTTCATTCCAATCCAATCCAATGCAGGTCAAAAAACGTGCCAAGGGATTACGCCAAGAGGATAAAATGCAGCAACCTACTGTGTGAAACCATGCATTGCTGGCATTTTTAAAGCGGTGGTTAAAAGCGCAAGTGAGTAAATGGGAGGCCGCCTAAAGGCTTTTACGATTTCAACCTAACTCAATACAAGATTCCGTTAATTCAGTGCTGCGCTCCTAAACCTCTTTAGGCCTTATATTAAGTAGTTTTTAGTTTGAAGTCTTTCGGTGGATGCACGTATGATGGGAAATCTTGGTTACAAATAGTGCTGTAAAATATAACGATGTCGACCTGCAGAAGAAAGTGCTCTCTAGTAAGTTTGAATAGGACTCTCTAGTCGAGACTATTGAACCTATAATATTTAACGACAATTACTTTGTCAGCATAAACCTAACAACTTTCAAACGAGATACAATCGACATATCTACAGATACTTGCAATGGATAATTACCAATCATTACCAAGAAACTTATCATTAGCATAACTAAGTCAATCTAACTTAGCAATATGTCAGCATTGATTAACGGTAAGACGGCAACCATTAGATGATCGTCATCGTCACGATGGAAAGTGTCGCCACCTGGCGGCCACAGTGAAAAGTGAAACGATAGTGTCGTTCACCTGCGCGCGCGCGAGGTAGCGATTAGGTCACGAAACAAGAAGTTCAGCAGGTCCAATCAATAAATATAGACCTTTTATTGATTTTTGATCTGAATGTTGGCTTGGCTAGCGGAGGATCGAGGTGCGGTGCAACTTGGAAAAGGTAGCATTGCTTTATTATTATTATTAAAAGCTTGAGGTGTCCCACTGCAGGGCAAAGGCTTCCCTACCCTTATTCCACTTTTCCCTGTGTATTGCTATGAAGAACCAGTTTCTTTTTAAAAGGTCCGGCTCATCCCGCCATCTCCGCCCAGGTTTTATTGCATGTATGTTATAGCATTGCTTAATTGATTATTTATTTATAATGGATTAATTGTTCACAATAATGTGATTAGAAAACATCAGTTATAGATTTTTTCATTTGGCTGTGACAGTCGGACAGACACACGAGTGTGATCCTACAAGGGTTCCGATTTTTCATTCGGACGTACGGAACCTTGAAAAGAACAAAGTTTGACTAGAGGGTCCTTCTACTACAACCGACGGCGACACGCTAGCTGATTAGTGAATGTATCGTTTCTAGACTAATCACTGGACGTTCAATTGTTCGGTGCAAGTATAACAGCCAATTTAAAGTAAAACTAGTCGCCAACTAAGCAGCAGTTTAGTAGCTTACTTAAAAATAAAAAGGTAAAATACCAATTTTTTGTTAATGATTAGAATTGTAGGAATTTACAACGATTTAAATCTTTGGGAATTTGTTGCAGATTGAAGTGCCAAATAAAAATAGACTGTCTGCGTTATGACAGAACCAGCTGTTATGGCGTCAATCGGGGAAGATTATATCTATTAGTGGACTGCTATATCATACTATAGAATATCAGCAGTGGTCAGCCACAGCAGGACAAAGACTTCTTATAATGCGAAGAAGGAACGCGCAGTGATTAGGAACGCTTGCTCACTGCGTGTTGGTGATCAGATTAGATTCAAGATTCTGGACGTTGTTTTCCTTTGCTGCGAAAGTCAGTGATATCAAAATTAACTAAGAAAGGAGATTTGTGACATTGAAAATGTTGCATTGGTACATTAGGATTTTGAACCTACAATCCAGTGCTAGTACTTAGTTTGTTTATATTAATTTACAATTTATGCACACAGAAACAAAAATGAAATAGCAGTACAAGGTACAAAGGTACTGCTTATTTCTTAAGAAATCTGTTCCACACCTGCGACTTTGAATAAGAAGAAATATAGACACAGTGTGTAAAGGATCAAATAGGTGAAATATATGAGATAATAATATCAAATAATAATTAGTCATAACTATGACCACGAGGAGAGGGAGTGCTCATTAAGAGTTCTTTTTTTATTACATGGTTGTACGGTTCCTTAATTGCGGTGGGAGCGAATTGTAACATGCACAGTAAAGGACTAGGAATAATAATCAGTTTTGTGAAATGGGACTTTGAGGGTAGTTCTAAGATCTGCAGGGCGCGTCATTTTGGTGAGTAGGTATAAGAAAATCGTTCAGTTCATTGATTAAAGTGAAAATATTGTGTAAACGTGCTCTAAAACATAAGTCATTTTTAAGCACGTTTAGGATTGGGCCTTCTGTCATTTTGTTTGCGATAAGATGAATTATGGCAACCGCTTAAGTATTTATTGATAGATCGACTACAGGTTTATCACGGCGGCGTTCACAGCAATGTTCTTCCTTTTAACAATGTTTTTGCGGGAGCGATATTGCCGAAAGAGGTATAAGTTCTATAGATTATAGTTAATCAGAAAGTGTTTAGTAATTTCCGAGTATATTCAAAATAATTCGAAATAACAGTAGCCATAGTTACTCCTTATAACATCAGCTATCTGCCTATGAAAGTCCCGTCAGAATCGGTCCAGCCGTTTCGTAGATTAGCCGGAACAAACAGACAGACAGACAAAAAAATATTTTTTTTTACTTTGTTATATGTTCCATAATATACTTTCATATGCATTTCAAAAAGCTGTTATTTTGACATTACAAACAGACACTTTTATTTTATTTATTTGTTAGATTAGATTACATTTTTGTTTTTCCTGACGTTTCGTATACTTTACAGGGTTCGTGGTCGTAAGAAAATTATTTTAATTTATCTACCGTACGATTTTAATCAAAAAATTAGTTTCGATGCACGCAGTAATCACGTATTAGATCTATGGTAATCACTCAGAGTCTTGATGTTTTTTGCGTCTATGCTTGACGTCAACTATGTATAATAAATATGTAATCAACACTGTTTTTTTCTATATGTGTTCGAAACCATCCAAATAAAAAAAAAAATGTAATTAATAATATCCGATTAGAGCAGTGACTAAAACTAAATTTTTATCGCAAAAATGTATGCCAAGAAACAAAGCAAAGTAATATCACAAGGCAATTAATTTTGCTTTTATTATCATCTCAGTCACTGTAGATACTCTAATGCCCCAGTAAGTATAAGATGGAATCGTATGCTGATGGGATTTTTTGCTAGAACTAACAGTAACTATTATCAGCAGTAACTGAGCGATGCCCATCTCCGATTTTAATGATCCTCTTTTTTTAATAAACTGAATGGAAATATAATCATGAAACCGTTGTCAATCATAGGCGCAAATTGGCGCGAACATCTAATGTTTTTTCGGCCTAGTAAAATCGCGCAGGACCCGGCTTTGATGTTTGAGAAAGAAGGTTTGATGTACGGAGTATGAGTGAGCATTGTAATTCTCTGAAATAGCTTCTCATGGCCGTTGAGACAGAAATAATGACCCTAAAAATTTGGAGTCACTGATGTAGATATGTACCGTAACCGCGGGAATTTGTGGGTGAGATCCGGCGAGATAGAATATCATCAAACCATTTCTAGATAAGATAAGGTTGAGAATTCGGATACTCCCACTAGAATATCCTAGTTTTTAGGCTATGATTTGTTTAGCCTTCTCTCAGGGAGATGGATGTGGCAGCTTAACCGGGCAATCTGGTGAAACCAAAAAAGGCCTCTAGCCAACTGCAGCAACGGGCGCCCCCTGCGCGACCCAAATGCATAGGGCGAACGGATAGGGCGTTGCTGGGGGGAGCAAAACAAGACTGGCATTCTTTAAACATTTTTAGGGAATATTTAAAAATACTGGCTCGGCTGACTCTAGCAAGGTTCAGATTGAACAGGTTTTCGCGACGACTGGTTTCTGCATCAGCGGTGAGATGGACCTCCGCGGCGAGGGCGGTAAAATGTAAACTGTTGTGTGAACGAGACGCCGCGAGTCAGTTAAAAAAGATCTCAAAATCTACATAGTATCACAGTATAAGTAAGATAATTAGGCAGTTTATTTGCTGAACTGTAAATGACCAGTACAATATAGCAAAATATAAACGTAAGAAATAATATATTGTCGTTTTGTTGGTCGTATGCAGATGTCGACACAGTATACATAGTTACCCAGAATTTGACTGTTAGTTACACGGTAGCGCAGTATCACCGACGTTATTACACCTGCTTCAACTGGGTCTCTCATATTGTGTTATTGCAAGTTTACAGTGCTTACCGCTTCAGGTACATTGGCGGCCGATATATATATGTATATATATATATATATCGGCCGCCGATATATGTATGTGAACCTAAGTATGGCAAACATAGAGGACATGTATAAAATTAAGAAGATTTAAGACAAAGCATCCCATTAAAAATTATGCTATTTTTGTGAAGTTTAAAATCGCCATTTGTCAATACTTGATTATTTATATATGTAGAAAAGGAAGAACAGAATAGAAAAGATTCATTTATTCAGTAATTAGGGCTTAAGATATACTTTTACACGTCATATCGAAACAACGGAGGGAATTTCGCTACATACCAACCTCTGAGAAGAAAAATGCCAAAAGAAACTCAGCAGGGTGAGGTATTTTTGGTAATTATTGGTTATTATTGTTTTAAATGTAGAAGAAGAAATATAATTAATGTAGCTTAAGTTTTTAAATACATTTTTACATCACCAGTAACATGAACATAGTATGGGTAAGTAGGTCAGTCGTTGAACATTTAGGAATTCGTAACGAGAGCCACACACGGCTCTAATATTATTTAATGACATTCATTTAGCACGACGTCTCTGAGTAGAACGAATGAATGAGCCCCCACCGAAGTGACTCTTAACTATAATTATGTAAATATTACGTAAATATTCACTAAGTAACAATGAGTACACATTATCATTTCATACATAATGCAAGTTTTTATCAAGTCGCGGTAGGGTCGGCGAGCGAGGAATTTGTTTTCATACGAGTTAATCGTGTAGATAACGGTACAACATTATCGGCAGTAGCGCGACACCGACTCGCCGACCGGTCGTGTTTTCTGCAATTAATATACTTTAAAAATGCTCAAACTCGTCAGAGGGATACGGCGATTGAACCAATGTCGGCACAACCATGCTACCGTCATCGGCACCGAGCCGAACAGATCCGATCCTTACTACCAAGAGAATAAGGCGAGAATGGACGAACTTGTTGATGAGCTACGACAGAAAACCGGCGACGCCATCAAAGGCGGCTCCGAGGACGCTGTACAGAGGCACACGGCGAGAGGAAAGCTGCTCGTCAGGGACAGGATTAACCGGTTGGTGGACGAGGGTAGCGACGTTTTAGAACTGAGCGCGCTGGCCGCCATCGATATGTACAAAGGGCAAGTGCCAAGTGCCGGTATCGTCACCGCTGTAGGCAAAGTTCACGGTCGTGACTGCATGATTGTGGCTAATGACGCTACTGTTAAAGGAGGTACTTACTTCCCTATGACAGTGAAAAAACATTTGCGAGCGCAGGCTATTGCGCAAGAGTGTCGTCTTCCGTGCATTTATCTTGTGGACTCCGGAGGCGCGCATTTACCCGATCAAGCTGAAGTGTTCCCAGACAAAGAACACTTCGGAAGGATATTCTACAATCAAGCTAACATGTCTGCAGAAGGAATACCGCAAATTTCAGTAGTCATGGGCTCATGTACCGCCGGCGGCGCATACATTCCCAGCATGTCAGATGAAAGTATTATTATAAAAAATCAAGGAACAATTTTTTTAGCTGGTCCACCTTTGGTCAAGGCAGCTACAGGCGAAACAGTGTCTGCTGAGGATTTAGGGGGAGCTGATTTGCATTGCCGACAGTCTGGTGTCACTGATCACTATGCACAAGATGATGAGCATGCTTTACATTTAGCTAGGAATGTTGTTGCCAATTTAAATTGGAACAACGAACAGAGGACTAGAATTCATACGCCAAAAGTTGACGACCCTGTCCATGATATTAATGATCTTCACGGCATCGTAGGAGCAAACATTCAGAGACCTTTTGACATACGAGAAGTTGTCGCTAGAATAGTTGACGGAAGTAGATTCCATGAATTTAAACAACTTTACGGAGACACATTGGTGTGTGGTTTTGCATTTATGTATGGTCACCCAATTGGAGTGATTGGTAACAACGGAGTGTTACAATCAGAAGCTGCTTTGAAAGGATCTCACTTTATTCAACTTTGCGCAGCTAGGAAGATTCCTTTACTTTTCCTTCAAAACATAACTGGCTTCATGGTGGGCAGAGACGCAGAAGCTGGAGGTATCGCGAAGAATGGTGCTAAAATGGTGACAGCAGTCAGTTGCTTTAAAGGCCCCAAGGTTACAGTGTTAGTTGGAGGCAGTTTCGGTGCAGGAAACTATGGAATGTGTGGTAGAGCTTACTCTCCCAGTTTTCTTTATATGTGGCCTAATGCTAGAATATCAGTGATGGGTGGACCACAAGCTGCTACAGTACTGTCCTTGGTAGCTAAGGATAAGGCTCAAAGGGATGGAAATTCTTGGACCGATGAAGACGAAAAGAAAGTGAGAGCGCCTTTAGAAGCACTGTTTGAGAAAGAAGGAAGACCGTATTATAGTACAGCAAGGCTTTGGGACGACGGAGTGATCGCTCCTAAGGATACAAGAAAGGTTATAGGTCTAAGTTTATCAGCTGCTTTAAATGCTCCATTTAGAGATAGTAAATTCGGTGTTTTTAGAATGTGAAGTGATAAAGACTGTGCCTGAGGATGACGAAACTTCGTGTTATCGATAATGACGCGTGCACGATACAGTGATTCTATTATTTAGAGATTTACAAACTTCTTATTGCCGACGTTTACATCTAATTGATTGTGATAATCTATGGCTTACTATTTAAACACCGTTAAAACGTTTTTTTGTTATCATATAATTAATATTTTATCGGTGGTGAGCGTTGCTAACGTTAATTTCGTTGTGATTAGATTTAATTAGGCAACAAAGTACTGATTTTTACTTTAATTGATAAGATGTATAGGTTTCGGCCCATTTGAATCATTAATATTATCACTCGCACCTCATAGGTGGCAATGTAATGGTTGAACGAAAAATAATGTTCGTGAGGATCTTTTGCTACTTTCGAGCCATACTATTGATTAAGGCTAACGCCGTTATACAGAGTGTCCAGTAAATAGCACGACATACTGCAGGGGATGTGAGCTTGGGTCAATACCTACCAAAAAAACACAATGTATGTTCAGCAAAATCTTACGGATTTACAGTAGTACAAAATTTTCGATAAGAAAATTGCACTGTGAAAATTTAAATAAAAATTGTATTTCTTGAAAACATTTTAGTTTTTAATAGAATAAAGACTTATCAATGAATAAAGTAACTATTCACAAATAATTTGAGGTAAAAAAATCAAATCTAGAAAAGGATTTTTTTATTACGAGATACTTAAAAATCTGTGTCAAGGTAGAGATTTTTCGATATTTCGGAAAATTTTGTACTACTGTAAATCCGTAAGATTTTGCTGAACATATATTGTGTTTTTTGGTAGGTATTGACCCAAGCTCTCACCCCCTGCAGTATGTCGTGCTATTTACTGGACATCCTGTATATGTTTGTTACACATACAGTCGTACGCATTCTTTGCTGCAGCTACGAATATTTAGGCAAGCAACATGTAATATTAAATGTAATCTCAGTAATGTCAAGTGTTTAATTCATAGACTAATATCATTAAAGAGCCGCATTTCCGAACAAAAGCTTTATCCATGGTGATAGATAGTTCGAAATTTGAATGTAGGTGTGGTGCCTTGCTACGTGGCCTTGCCGCCTGCCGGTATCCTATACTTTGTGTTTTGACTGTTTCGAATCCATATATTATTGTGTGAAGAAAACACTTTGTACCCCTTTTTAAACACATCATGTACACGGAGGAGTTTGAGATTTGGCATAGTTAAAGTTCATATGGACGAGGAGCGCAGAAAGTTAAAATGTATGTACAATATTAATTAATTAATCACGATCCAATTTCGCCCCTGGGCAACCACTAGTTAGAATTAATCTATTTCTTGATTAGAATAGCGCGAACGCTATAGAGATATTGGTGGATTGGTGGTTCAATATATCAGATATTTGGGATGGGATTTTGTACTTTTATGTATAATATTTAGGGTGATAAATGGGTTCATAGTTTTTTGGACTACTAAGGCTGACAGTGGAAGAATACCTCCCGTGATGCCGATATCATTTCTCAAGGTTATTTCACCTTAGGAAGGTAAACATGCTATAAAAACAGTCTCAACTTGTTGTATATTTCAAATAGACATTCTTTATACTCAATATTATCACAGATGTTTTTTCAATGACAAAATATATGTAAATACGCGCCATAGTTAGGTACATCTTTATTTTTATATAAATGTTACCTATTCAATATTACGTTTTTTGTATCAGACGTAATTGAAACGAAATCATGCAACATCTTTATGACGCATGTTAAAAAGAAAGTCCTATGCAAACCCAGTGAATGACTACCAAATGGAATGTAAATAAGTACTTTTTTTTACGGTCCTGGGCACTGGTTCGATTCCCACACGGAACAAATATTTGCATGATCTGCAGGTAGTTGTTCCGGGTGTGTACTGTGTGTGTGTTATGTCTGTAAACGCACCCACCAGCCCACGACACAGGAGAAAGGCTAGAGTGGGGCATAGTTAATAAATAAATGAAAAACCTTGTATTTATTTATTTCACACATAGCCTACTGTATAAGTATTCTACAAAAAGCGGAATGTGTTTTCTAACGCTAAATCATAGGTAGTCCAATTAGATGGAACAATAGCAATAATATATAGAGACCGTTGAGCTATTAACATGTAAATGCGATACAATGACCCGGCCGCCATTAATAAAGTTCAAGTTTAACAATAGGTTATCAGCCACTCACTTTTAACATCTAGTCTAGATGACAAGGCCGTCATTTTCTTGATAACTACTAGCGAGAGCGACCCGCCCTCGCATTTATAGCGTAATAAGCCCGGCCGAACATTGTAATAAATTTCTGTTAGAATATTTTTAACGCGCGACTGAAGGAACTCTGTGCTTACATTTTTACTAGACCCTGGCCAGATCTATCATCCGCTTCCAACGTTCGCCGAATGCATTCTAAAGTACGTCAGAAACTTCTTATTAGAATGTCGGAAGGCTTCATACATTTTGTACTAGACTCCACACACCATCAGAAATTCGAGTCTGTGACAAGCGGATGCCGAAATGCGCGGGGTATATGGCATGTGGTCTAGCGCGCGGCAGAAATATCCAACCGATTTTTTTTGACAATGTGCGCCCGGTCCTTTGTCGTTCTGGAATAGTATAGCTTTCTAACGGCGAACAGTTTTTAGGTCAGTCCAGTAATAATTTTGACGTTACCACAAACAAAAATCTTACTTTATTTCTTTATTATAATATTAAAGCTAAGGTAAGCAGGACTCACCGCTCTCGCGCCATTTTTTTTTCTTTCATAATGGCGTAACTGTCATTGCCAAGGGAACACATTTTGGTGGGATGCGGAAACTAGATTCACCAATCACTACTTGTAAATGCTTGACTGAATTAAGTAAGTTTACTTAGTTTAGTGGGTTTTAGGATTTTTTTTATTTATTTAATAGTACCTAAGTTTTTTATTTAACTTATGTGTAGGTACTAGGTACGGCGGTATTTGCAGTTCTTCTTCTTTTTTGATTATGGGAACCGGCATCAATATCAAGCCATTTCTGCCATTGTAAAGTACTTTTGGATCTTGCAAGTTAATGTTTAAATATTGTCATTTTCAGGTGATATAGTTTGGGTGGTTGGATATGGATTTAGGAGGCGGATTTGTATTTGCAGTTGATATTTACTTTATAATGATAAAACTTATTTAGATTCCTAAAAAATTTGCTCTTAATATTGCCCTCAATCCTCAACTTTTTATTTCGATACGCTGTGACTATATTACCCATATGAAGATCAAGATTTCGATCAATCTTTAGTCTTCTTTGCCTTATAGTAGGTATTCATTTTTTGTGTAAATCATAATATTAAACAATACTGATCGGTAACAAAACAAAATGTCCGCTCGTACGATCGAGCCGCGCCATTTTACGCTTTCCAGTCGCAACGGTCGCCGCGTGCGTGGTTTTTTATAACTGGAATTCTTTACAAGAAAATCTATGCGCTGGAGTAACCCAGTGGAGTCTATTAACAGAGTTAATTGCCGATCCATATGGCGAGTGTACGGCGTTGGCCTCAATTTTCTTCCTCAAATAATTCTATAAAATAACAAGCAACTCTTGATTGTGCAACCGACCGTATTAAAGACAGTCTTTAGAAATATCTTTGCCATAAAAATCAAAACTACATTCTCGTTTTATATAAACTCGCGATAATCCAGACTTGCGTATTATTGCTTTATTGTGGTTTATTAAAAATGCTTAATTATGGCTTCTGTCTCTTATAAGCCAAAAGTTATTCTAATGAAAATAGTTTAGTTATTAGGTTTCTAAAAATACTTATTTAAACAATTATTTAGGTATAATTTGCTTGAATTCTCAAATAATACCATATAAATTGAATGTCAACAGGATTACAGGCGGCAAAGTATTCCAAAAAAACGTTCTCCCTACACAACGGTTACGTCTCTTTCAGTTTTCATTGCTTGACAGAACCAACATTATGGTTTATTAAAAACTATCGTACGCTTAATGTCAGTACTACACTACGACATCTGCTTGCAGAACCTATCGAAGCACTAAAACAATACTTTTTTGGGAGTCCTTAATCCGTTCTCTTCATTCTTTAAGGTTGGGCAACTATATTTGGGTTGACCTCCGTGAAAAAGTCCTAGAAAGAAACTGGGCCGTCACATCCATCACACGTAACCTAAACCTGAGACTAAAGGTTTAAGGTTTTGGGTGACAGATTGCAGATCTTCAACAAAAGCAGTCCATTGCGATCACTGCTTCAAACCGTTATAACATACAATTACTGCAATGTTTGCAGGGCTGTTGTCGAATGCATTTGAAAGCACCTTAATTCTGTCATCTCATCATCATCACTCGCAGATGCGTCAGTCATGATGAATATTGGACTCCTAGACAGCTACAAGGAATTGTCGTTTAGGATATATTGCCATAATCGATATAATCGTAATGTACTGAATGAAAAGTACCATGAGGCTCTCGGTAAAGTACAGATCACCCCTCTGTACCCATGAGTGTCATAAAAGGCGACTAAGTGTTGATATAAAAAGGAGGAGCAGCAGCACCCTCGCGCGTACTAATAACAATATACTGTGATTACTAAACATCCTGCCAAGCCAAGGGATTATGGCCATGTCCCCTATGACCCCCATTGTAGCGGTCATTGGAAGGCCCATGTTCAGCAATTTACGGTTTACGGTCTGATGAGGGAGAGAAGAGATAATCCCACTATTTTGTTTCTGCTGCCGCTTATATTTTTACCATCATGGAATAACAAATATCAGAACATGCCATATTATTAAGACTAACAATCCCAATATATGATATTCCTATCAGAAAAATACCCAATAATATCCCCATCCAGGATTCGAATCTAATTACGTTACAAATGTTATATAGCTAATCAATGAAATGAAATGATAATTTATCTAAAATAGATAGAAAATTTCGTTCTTTTTGAAAGTCAACATAGACCGCACCCATATATGCCCACCCTTCACCGCTTCCTAGTGTTTAAGCTGCGGAGAAGAAACGGCGCAACAAACTCCCCAAAGCGAAACGTCTTCATGGACATTGTAATATGGCCAAGCCGATCGAATACGAAGACTGCACGATTAGTGCATTGGTTGTTTTGGGTCTTGGTGTTTGTGCTTGTGAGATTTACGTCGGTAAGCTGTACTCACGATACAGGATACCTTAGTGTGAGGCAACGTGTAACTATCTAACGCAACAAGTAATAAAAGACGTTGTCACTCATCTTGTAACTAATTCGTTTGCACTCCACTTTTGTCATTCTTCATTAAAGTGATATGATCATTCTGTCATTCTTATTGCAGTTTACCTGCAACCCGATCTCTAGCAATAAATCACATGTCATTGTCGAGACGTATACCGTTCATGAGTTAACAGATTGATATATTTTATGTAATATTGCAGTTTCTTAATTGATTCTAATGCTCTAGTTGGCGAGGACATACAAAGTGAATAGTGCCCATAAGATTATAAAAAAATTATATTATTTAACTAGTCGCATAAATCTAAATCTTTATGGTTACATTACACAATATGAAAATTACGTGCCCACTTTTCTTGGCAAAGGTATTTCCCTGTTCAGCCACATGCTTGATTTGTTGCGTTCTGTTACACAATCGGCTGCCAATCACCGTGTTCTTAATTAACAACTTTCTATCTGCGAGTCAACGAACGAGGCTGTTGGTTGCCTTGACGTTGCCTTTTAGATAAAAAATGTAATTAATGCTGCCCATTGTTTAATATGTTGTGAAAACTATTTGGTGTAGAGGTGAAAAGCCCACAAATCTGCTAAGGTGGTGAATTCTTTCAAAACAAAGCATTATCATAACAACAGCCTGTCCATTTTTGAATATAAGCCCCTCAATGACTACAACAATTAACGGTCGGTACGGAACTGAATAATACTAAGATGCAAAGAAGAATATCGCTGCCCTTTTGCTTAACATAATATATGATATATTATGTCACAAAGCATGTGTATTGCCCAAGTATTGCCCATAAATACTTTTCTAAGCACAGAAGGTTTTCGTATAATACAAGGAAATACTGTTTTGTACGTGAACGTGTAGTGAAATCGTCATCATATTAGCTGAAGGACGACCACTGCTGTCATCACTGGTAACACGTGATGACATATGGAACAGAGACGTGCTCACTAACTATGGGCCTCATAAGAAAGCTCGAGGTCACTCAGTGAGCTATGGAGAGAGCTGTGCGTGGTATTTCTCTACGAGATCGAATCAGATGTGAGGAGATCCGTAGAGGAACTAAAGTTGACGACATAGCTGAAAGGATTAGTAAACTGAAGTGGCAATGGGCGGGCACATTGCTGGTAGAACTAATGCCCGTTGGGGTAAGAAAGTTTCTCGGTTGGAGACCGCTCACCGGAAAGCGCAGTGTGGGACAACCTCCAACGGGGTGGATGGACGACCTGGGATCTATGCTATTGTTCAGCAGTGGACGTACTTTGGCTGATATGATGATGACTACTGTTGAACAAAGACAGATTTCCATAACGACCGGTTACTAGCCGCCCGCATCCAACAACTCTCAGGTACCTTCAGGTACGCCCATAGCCCTAATAATTACAAATAGCTTGTGTAAATCGGTTACAATAATTTAATAGCATTAATCAGGTGACTATCCAATCTCACTGAGTCACGATTCAAGGAAATAGAACTGATACTATCTCTGACTTCATCTGACTAAACTTGATGGTCGTGGTGTGTATAAAAATGGTAAAGAAGGCCCACTTTTAGACGGTATCGATTAATTGAAGTGAAACTCAAGGAAAGAGAGACTATAAATGTATTTATAAGGTTTAGGCTGTGAGAGACTGAGATAAAACACGTTTCTATATAGTTTCCCTATTCCATATTGTCGATCAATCTCTCTCTCTCTGTTTACCACCATCCATATTGTATTCACCTCATTCTCTTACAAATTAACCAATTAAATAAAAGTTTCACTTCTACCGCGTGTAAACTCACACGATGTTTTTTTTATATTTATTTAGACATGTCTATGACTGTGTTGTGGCACGTGCCTTGTCACATGTCATTTCACTGTTACAGTGACATCGAAGTGACTAATCAATTGTGGTTGACTTTATTAGGGAACCGTACGACGTTGCCGACATATTTTATAGATTTTTTCATTTTTGAGAAATATTTTATTGAATATGTAAAGATTAATTAATCTAAACACCGTACAACGTTGCCTTATACTTGACACTGGCGAAATTGTGGAAGATAATCTACAGAAGCCATAATCTAAGAGAAGAAGAAGAAGTGACTAAAAAGCGGCCTACTCAAAGCCACGCCTGCAGGGCCCTACATGCAGTATCTCTGCCGGATTGTATAGTGTGAATGTTTGCAGAGCCGATATTTATCAATACTTGTCTTTATTAGATAGGTATTTCGGGTTATTTCGCTGTCAGGTCACTGACAGGTGTCAGTATCACCTATTTTCAACAGGGAACATACTTTTATAGTATCTACGGTATAAATCAAATGGAAACGTTTCAAATCATGCCTGCAGTTTTAGGTCGCACGGACTTTAAAGTTAAACAACAGTGGTCTACAAAGAACCCAAGGGCTAAAGCTTGCTTTATCCAACTCTTGTTTGGATAAGTATAATTCTTATTAGGTATTGAGTTTAGTTTTGCCGTGTGGTGCCGGCTCAGAATGCCACCACCCCATCTCCTCCCATGGGTGTCGTAAAAGTCGACTAAGGGATTAGCCGGAGGATGGGCAGCAGCGTCCTTCGAGTACATTAACAACTCAACTGCGATCGCCAACCCGCCTGCCAAGCGTGGCGATTATGGCAAAACCCCCCAATGAGCCCACAAGACATCCATATCGATGGTTGTGGTGATCTTTGGGGGAGGCCTGTGTCCAGCAGTGGACTTTATTCGGCCGAAATGATGATTGAGTTTAGTTCCTCCCGCTGTTTGAGTGGTTTTTCTGCAAGTCATGTTTAGTGCGTACAAGTGTTTCCGTATTATAACTGTTCTATTGTTGTATTGTGCTGATTATTTACGGATTTATACTAAAAAATTGCATATTTTTTTGTTTCATCTGGTTAACACACTTGTTTTTTAACAATAAGACGTCTTCACGACACAAATTATTTAATTAAAACCTGATGAACGTGATCACTAATGAGTTCAACACTTCATCATCATCATATCATCCAAGAGGCGTCCACTGTTGAACAAAGGCGTCCTCCATAAACGACCGGTTGCATGCCTATTGCCTTGCGTCGTCGATTTGGTTGGTGTTGCTGCTCACCCAACATCTATAGTAGGAGACAGAGTGGTACTAGATTCTTAATCTGTACACGAAATTGCAACACTTATATTCTAATAATAAGTTTGAAAAAAAAATGCACTCCGGGAGTGCCGAAAGAAGTGAAAACTTATTTTGGCGCGTTAGACATTTTTTAGATGGGTACTAGGGTTAATGCGATTCCGACGGCGAAACGCCAAACTAAACGTCTAGCGTCTCGTAACGGTGTCGCGAGTCCAGAGATTTTATCTCGTCTAAAAATATGCGTACCGCGCTAAAAGAAGTTTTCACTTCAAAAACACAGCGATTATGTTAATACCGTATGAATAAACGTGACCGCTTCTAACCAATTTTCCTCTTCATAATGAACTAATACGGCAATCCGCTCGGTTGGCTCACGACACAAGCTATTCCCAAATTAGGTCCAATGATGTCACTCTCGTGTAAACCTGGTAATCGCCTTACTAAGAACCGTAAGTAGAATGGGACATTGCTTGATTCGGAATAAAAAATAGATTATATTTGAATAGAATAGATAAAGGATTGATTGATATCCAATAGAATATTATATCAACTATGTATGACACAATCGTGTCGCAAGAAGTTTAAATCGTGTCTTTTATATTTTGTTCTATGAAATCGTTATGTATTTATTACCTATTGATAGAAACTACGTTTTAATGGCATTCGTACACGAAGGTTGTTGTAGAATTTAAACGTCCATCAATGGATTACGTAATACCTCGAGTCTATGGACTTCTTATGAATGAGGACATTGAAGTCAGTTGCCGCTGATTACGTTTCTTGCAGACAATTTGCGACAGGAGTAAATCTTGCGGTCGCTGCTGTCAAACAACTATGTGACCCGCAGACTGTCTAAAAAGGCAAAATGTCAATTCTCTTTATTACTACATTTAGTTTTTTTATTGCTATTGGCACTGGTTACTATGACAAAAGTGAAATATGGTATCTGGTATTTTTTTTTCATAGCAATTGTATTCCATTTTGCCAGTGTCAAGTTAAGGAAACTGGGATAATAATGAAAATAACGGAATTATCGGGAATTGGGAAAATAGAGGATCAGTAATGTAGAAAATTAGGAATATGGTAATAAGATATAAAGATATAAGGAAGTAGGTAAGGGAAAAAATATATACAAATTTTTAATATTTATATATTTTAATAGTACTACTAAATTTTTACATCATTATGAATAATAAACATGCTAAGAGCTTCAAAATAAGTTGGTTATTAGACATTAAAAGTATATGGACAGATGTGGGAAAAGGAACATTACGACATTAGACGGTTGATTAAGGAAGAGGTGCTGTTTATAGAACATGACAAAAATAAATGATTTAAATCCTACTCCAACATCTTCACCGCACTCACAAATCTCAGACTGCACTATGTGACGCCTTGCAAGATGTTGTGGGGTGCACACATGACCTAAACGCATACGTATCAATATAGAAGTCGTTCTTTTACAAAGCTTCACATTTAAAAACCAAGGTTTGGTAGGTATATTGGGTTGAATTAAATAATAAGATTTACCCTTGGACTGACCACTGATGGACTATACATCATTCCAGGAATTCAAAAGATATTTTTTAGGCAATGTGATAAGATCATGATGGTAGATTTTGTAAGGGTACAAGTCACCACAAGTAATGGCTTCTTTAGCAAAGGTGATACGCTTTTTCATTGCATAAAATCTCACTATGGCTTGGAATCCAGACAAAAACAATATCAATCTAATTAATAAAACGTTTATAAATAATATTTCTACATTCGCTGATAACAGGGTTACTATTAATTTTAAGACGATTTTTATATAAATCTTGAAGAGCAGTCACACTGTCAGAAATAATTATTGCTTTTTTAATCTTTGGTATAAGAATGTACTCCAAAGATTTAAAAATACCAAAACATTCCCCTGTAAATACTGAAGTTTCAGTGGGAAGTTTTATTTTTTGCACCATATTGTATTCTGTATGATATATGCCTACGACGGGTATGATATAAAAAATAAAATTTGACATCTCGCGTCAAATGGCGCTACTGTCGCTGTCGCTGCTGCTGTCGCTGTTTCATTGCAAATCAGGTGACGGTCACTTTTAAGGCTAGTGGTAAAGTTAAACGTTAGGCCTAAGTCCACCATGCTGGCCAAGTGTGAGTTGGCGCACTGCACACACCATAAAGAACTTGTTTTTTGGCGCGCTTTCAGATGTGCTTGGTTTCCTCACGATGTTTTCCTTCACCGTTTACACAAGTGATAATCAAATTCTGTTCCGCACATGAATACCTACGAAAAGTCAGAGGTGCGGGCCGGGATCGACCTTCGATTCTTTTTTGTCTTGGGGAAATCCTCATGGACTTCTTACGCCTTGGGAAGGGCAGAGGGGCATGCCGGGGCTCTTACCGGCTAAAACCCCACGGTGCGCTTCCACTTACCTCTGGATGGGGTGAGGTGAACGCTTTGCCAGCATTAGGCCATTAGGCCCGATCCCCGGCTGGTAAACTTAGGCCCTCGTGTATGGAAGGCAAGCAGTCCAACACTAGGCTATCATTGCTTCTTTAAAACCTATGTACTGAGGTATTATTACTTAATTTATATAATAATGATCGCAATTCTCAACACAGTAACTCTTCCAAAGGACAGCTAATACTGTTGATTGAGGTATACACATTATGACTGACGCTTCGGACGCAATCAACGGTCCGACATGGCTGGCTTGCGTTTCCTACAACGTTAGCAGCATGTGACCAGATGCGTCGGTAATAGCGGGACAGTCTCATCAATCCAGTCATCACTGAGCGTATAGAAATAAAATACCGGCTGAAACCACTGGAGTGGTCATCTTCGGCACCGAAGGGGAGCCCCCCTTCGGTGCCCAGGTCCTCGTAAGATCACACTAGAGCCACCCACTGGTGCCACGCCTTTAGGCACATCACGGAGGTGATGACTGTAAAGCTGTCAACCCCTCTAGCGGAAGGAAGGCGATTGTAAAAAGGTCGCTCCCCAGGCACTTCTCGGGGAGGATTGTAAAGGATCCCCCCAAGCCTCGCTGTGCGCTGCTAAAAGCGTCCGCGTCCTCGTACCATCATCAGAGCCGCCCATTGGTGCCACGCCTTTAGGCATATTCCGTTTAGTAAAGGCGACTGTAGAAAGGCTGCCCCGAGATTGTAATTGAACCCCTAAAGCTTCGCTTTCCACTGTGCTGCACACGCGGCGGCACGGAACCATGTACACGCTGCCACCGTCTTTCCGCGTGCACTGCGCCAAGCCTACTAAATCATTTTTTTTATTGATCCTGTGGATATACATCATGTACTTCCTCCGCCGCGGAAAAGGGCGGAGGGGTATCGACTCCTACCGGCTAAAACCACTGGAGTGGTCATCTTCGGCATCGTAGGGAGCCGCCGCTTCCCAGGGGTTACTCGGTATGAGCACGTAGACTCCCCAATTTGCACGCTCGTGGCCCCCGAGGCCCGGCGAGGAGGACCTGGGTATCGGGGTGGTTGTTATCGCGGCGCCGTCTAGTCCGGCGTGCGGAATTGGACCTCTCTCGATCATGCTCTGCAACATGACGCTCTCACAGAAGGAGACCGCTGCACTCAAATTTTCATGCCCTGCCAGCATAGCCGGCACTACTGCTCGCTGCTTTCTCCCTCTTCGTCATAAGTATCGTGCGACAAAAGATTTTGTTCAAAGTAACAATAGAACTTAACGGGATATTCCTATTAAAACTGTGAGGTCTGCACACCCTGTTCATGCCGTACTTAATGGTGCTCGATGCAAATTATACACCGCTATACGCAGTAATGTCAGTTTTTGTGTTCATACTCCGTACGTATGTGTTTAGAAATCTTATTTGGATCACGACGTCTTCGGGCCCTGGGTTACGAGCCGTTAATATGGAGAAGTGAGTTAATGTCCCGTGAATAGTACGTGGTGTTGCTAACTAGTAGGTTCTAGGTTGTTGGCCGTCTGGTTTCCCGGCCTTAGCGTTCCCCTCTCATTGTAGGGTAAGTTAATAAGACATATCTCTCAAAATTGTTATACATTTTATGATTTATACTCACAGAAACGGAAGCCAAGATTAAATAGGAGCAAAAGGTACAAAGGTATGGAAGAAAAGCTCTATCTCATTCTCACTACTTTTTGATCCCTTCTAGTACATTTCGACAGAATAGTCTTTCAGGCATCTTCAAATAAATCAAAGTCGGGGTTAGAATCCAAGAGAGCGTTAAGCGCAGTCATTGTCCGGGTTCCCCATGCATGCATGGGTGCATGCCGTACTGTTGCACACTCCAAATCCCCCATGGATTTGGAGTGTGCAACAGTACGGCATGCAGGGACTGCTAATAACTGATGGCTCCTGCTGCGACGGTAATTGTTAGGAACAAATAACACACACACACTTTGTTGTGAAGATCAATGGCATCGATTCTCCCTTTAAGGATTTTGCTTACAAGCTTACAATCATCTGGTCATAAGTCCGTCTCACCTCCAAGGAATTAAAACCGAGGCAACCTAAAAGGAATTTCATGGGATATAAGTAAGGGTACTAACCATTTATTTGTTTAAATAGGTTTCTAAGGAATGTTTTTTGCACTTTTTCAAGTTCTAATATATATTTTTATATAATATATATTGTTACATGTATATAATAATCCCCTTAACGAGAAATTTTGTTTTTAAAGAAAGAAGAGACTAGAGCCATTTGAGTGAATTGAAAGTGGAGTTTCTTATTAACTTCAGAAACTTATGCTGTCCAAATTAGAATCTTAAATCATCCTGAAGTTTTTAGCTTTTTGTCGGCTTAACAACCCTTGTGCATACCATAATCTAAGAGAAGAAGAAGAAGAAGAACCCTTGTGCATGTTTCTAATGCCAGTGTTATGGCCTGATTTTTATTGGATTTATTTGCAACATATACGCTAATTCTGTCCTAGTCTTAACCCTAGGAAATGTTGGTAACGGTCAGGTGTGCAGGTGCAGGTCCTAGATGGAAATATAAGGCGAAAATCTGGGTTATTCATTTATTTTATTTAACTGACGTGATAGGTGTCCTGCTTACGGTGGCGTCGTGTATCAGGTCGCTCTTAGCCCTTAATAGCCCTACAATATGGTTTGAGTTAAGCGACGTTGATGCATGCGTCATGCTCAAGAACGAGTGACAGCACTCGTTAAGACTCTTGTTAGACAGCTGTTGAGACTGGTCAGCTTAATTCTGCCATGATCATTTAATGATAAGCTTTAGTAAACATTAAAATCTAGCTGGTAGACTCTTTATGTGATATAGCCGTGTGGTGCCGGCTCAGAATGCCACCACCCCATCTCCTCCCATGGGTGTCGTAAAAGTTGACTAAGGGATTAGCCGGAGGACGGGCAGCAGCGTCCTTCGAGTACATTAACAACTCAACTGAGATCACCAACCCGTCTGCCAAGCGTGGCGATTATGGCAAAACCCCCCAATGAGCCCACAACACACGCATATCGGTCGTTGTGGTAATCTTTGGGGGAGGCCTGTGTCCAGCAGTGGACTTCATTCGGCCGAAATGAATGGTAGACTTGATGCAATTTAGACTCTGTTCTCCTACATTGTCCTCACATAACCTTCATTTCAAGAACAATGTAGTCCCATATTATAGCAAAACTATTATGATTTGAAAAGAGTAGCCATGGAGTTTCTTGCACGTTCTTCTCCATAGGAAACCTACATCTTGGAACGCGGCAACTAAAGGCTGACTATTCATGAGTGCCTGTAAACGGTTTTAAATGGTCGCCCAGAGGTTGAAATACAACCAGTAATTCATATTTTTATTATTAAACTTGATTGAATTTATTTGTAACACATCTATACATCTTTAACTATACAAATAAATAAAATTGAAGTGTCTGTTTGTAATGTCTAAATAACAGCTTTTTACTATATACATATGAAAGTATATACGGAACCTACAACAAAAAAACTATTTTCAATTTTTTTACCTGTCTGTCGGTCTGTTTGTCTGTCTGTTTGTTCCCGCTAATCTCTGGAATGGCTGGGCCGATTTCTACGGGACTTTCACTGGCAGATAGCTGATGTTATAAGGAATAACTTAGGCTCCTTTTATTTTAGTAAAATAATTAGGGATCCGCACAAAAACAATAAAAAACCATGTAATCCAATATATACATACTCTAAGTACTCTAAATTATATATAAATTATCGCATTTATTTTAAATTAAATGGCGGGTGAAATCGCGGGTCCCAAATAGTTATACATAAATTTTAATTTTCTGCACTCCTTTTCCATATAAATGTTAACTATGCCAAATCTCACACTCCTCCGAGTGCATAATCTGCTTAAAAAGGGGAACAAAGTTTTCTATTCACGTATAACATTATTTTTATCTTTACCTTTAGAAGTGTTATTTAGCGCTGCCTTATAGCGTTACTTCAGAGTTGCTTATATGTAACTATTATTATGCCACGTAAAATTCGGCAAAATCCGTGAACACGACATATGATTACCTACATTTTTTATTTATTTTTTAAGTTTTTTTTTATATAACGTTGCCCCACGCTACGATTTATCCTGTATCGTGGGTGCGTTTACAGTTATGTAGTGCGAGCACTTTAAATCAATATAATCCGGGAGGGGTAAATTTTAAAGTGGAATGTTCTAGATATACCTGCTTTTGAGACTACGCCTACCTACTGACAAGTAGACTGCGGGCAATCAAAAGCCTAGAACTAAAAATCGGTGACATGACGTCATTCAATTACCTAACACCATAAGAAGATAATGTATTCCAGTTTTAATCCTATTTAAAAGTCAAACAGCCTACATTCATGTAACTAAGTATTCAATGAAAATATTCGCGGCGCCATACCTGATCCTCATGTTTAATTTTACTTTACAATCTTATGTTAAATACATGTGTGGGAATTACGTAGGATGCTAGAATTAGGTAATTTATGACTTCGTGGCGCATCAACTTAGCAGAAGAATCTAGCTATAAATAGTTACAAATAGGTAGAGTGGGCTTTGATGGTCCTATGTGGGCTTTATCCTAGAATAGCTGTGGCCCGCGACTTCACCTACCCTTTAATTTAAAATAATTATTTATAAATAATTTAGAGTACTTCAGCATAGACCTCGGCCGCCCTCGGCTTCCTACCCACCGCGTTCCATCACCCGCCAGAGCTATTACGTCGTTTTCACTTAGAGTTCTTTCTGACTTTTTCTTTTTGCTCGGCTCCTAAGAATCATAGCGCGATGTTAAATAGCCTATAACCATCCCCAAGAATTGGTTTATCAAATGCAAAAGTATTTTTTCAAATCCGACTGGTCGTTCCTGAGATTAGCGCGTTAAACAAACATACTCTTCAGCCTTATTATATTAATATAGTATACATAAATGTTCGGTTCGAATACAGAAATGCATTCATATTTTTAGTGAAACAGTGGTTAAAGCGCTTTAGAGTATTCCATAAGAATTATAAGAATATTGCCTTTTGACCTTCAATGTTGAACATGGTCCTCTTAAAAAGGCAGCCGCTGCAATGAATTTAACCGTACCAAAATATCATCACCACGACTGGCGAAGGGATTGGTAATTGCACTACACTATCTATTTTATTACTCGTATTAAAATTATCATACGAGTAATAAAAAGTCTATCAACATCATATCAGACAAAGGATGTCCACTGGCAAAGGCCTCCCTCAAAGAATTCTATAACTGTGAGCGCAGAATGATGCTGTTCCACAGAAAGGACGCTGTTGCCCGTTTATTTGGTATAAAGCCCCTTAAATAAGAAATAAAATCTAGATTTTTCTGCCTATAGCAATGTTAATCTTTAAAAGACAGGTATTATTGGAACTATTAACTAACGTTTAAGTAACTTCTGAATTGTCTATCCATGCACGATTCCCGAGAGCTACTTATTTGAACTATTTATTTAACTACCTATACGTTCATTGGTTAAATGCCTGGTGCTATATTTCTATTCATTTCAACTCAGGATGTCGGCTATTTACCTAAAGACGGGATGTAATCGATAAAGAACGGCAATATTGAGTAATACGAGGGCGGCACTGAAAATTTCGGGAATCAAGGAAGTGACACAACATTACTATTTAAAAATGTATTTATTGCTTTTCGAAGTATTCTCCGCGAAATTTGACACATTTTTCCATACGATGGAACCAATCATTGAAGCAACCATTCCATTCGGAAGTTGGGGTCTCCAAAATGGCCGTTTTGTAGGCTTCCACAGCTTCTTTAGGTGATGAAAATCTCTGTCCACGCAATTTATTCTTTATTTTAGAGGAAGTATAGAAATCATTAGGGCTTAGGTCGTGGCTGTACGGTGGATGGTCTAATAATTCTATGTTTTCTTGCTCTAAAAACTCTTTTGTTCTGTGCGCGGTGTGAGAACTCGCATTGTCGTGATGGAGGATGATGCGGCGGTTGCAGTTCTCTCTACGGAGTTCAGAAACGACCTGTGGCAAACAAATGCTAGCATACCATTCTGCATTAACCGTTCTTTGTCCCTCAAGAGGAATAGTCGTAACATGGCCGGTTTTGGAGACAAACGTGGCCACCATTTTTTTTGCAACACTCCGTGAACGAACAATTTTTGTTGGCTTTAACTCATTTTCGAACACCCAAACTCGTGACTGGTTTTTTGTTTCGGGTTCGTACGCATATATCCAGAATTCGTCACCTGATACGATGTTGTATACAGCATTTGAGGATCCTGCGTGGAATCTTTCGAGAGTTCTGACGCACCAAGTAACGCGAGCCGCTTTTTGCTCTTCACATAGCAAATGCGGTATCCATCGGGAAAACAACTTTTTTACATCTAATTGTTCATGCAAGATTATTTGTATTTGACTCATGCCAATGTCTAAAGTTGCCTGAATTTCGCGGTATGTCACATGTCGATCTTCCTCAATCAGCTTACGCACAGCATCAACGTTTTCTTGGGTGACTGCAGTTTTTGGACGACCTTGACGAGGATCATCACTGAGCTTGACACGTCCACGATGAAATTCAGCAAACCAGCGATAAATTGTGGTTTTGGATGGGGCTTCATCACCAAATGCAGAAATCATCCGGTCAACACACTGTTTTTGTGTTAAACCATTTCGAAAGTCATAATAAATCATCGCTCTTGAATTTTCTCGAGTCAATTCCATTTTCTCAACGACTAAACAAGTTTGACAGTTGTTTTGGGGATTCTGGCCACAGAGTGTCATTGAATAACACGTGTGTCAAAAATATTTTGTTATTTTTGAGTAATTTTTGTGACTTATCGTTTTGTATATTCCTGTTATCCGATAAAAGATTTTTGTTTTGTGTATAAGTATTTATAATCGGTAGTCGTCACTATGGACAAGAACAAACCTCCCGACCCTCCTGATATCTCAAGACCTTCAACCCCTATATCTGGCTTCACCTTCATTGACGCAAATTCCAATCCCCCGAGTCAAATTGCTGACACCGGGTGTTCATTAAGCGGATCACTAAGTCCCCAATGCCAACCAAACACGCGCAAACGTCCGGTTAATGAAGAGGTAACGTCAAATCGTCCTTCGAAACAACCCAGAAGTCAAGCCGGCCGGGAAGTATATTCTGTGGTAGATAAAGCTCCATATATTGTACACGTGTCTCGCAAAGAGCAACAGTCAAATGCTAGCACTACTCTTCATCCAGTAACTTTTGGCCTATTCTTGCTTAAAAATAATATAACTAACATTATTCGTGATGGTATCAAGAAGGTAGGCAGAAATCGTATTTCGGTAGAGTTTGCATCCCCTGAGGATGCCAACTCATTTTTATCTAATAGCCTGTTATCCAAAAATAGTTTTGAGGCCAAAATACCAACATTTAATATTACCCGCATGGGTGTCGTAACTGGCGTTCCGACAGATTTGTCAGAAGAAGAGGCGAGGTCTTACCTAAATGTGCCTTCAGGATGTGGGAAAATCCTTAAAGTTCGGCGGATTAATAAAAAATTTGTAAGAGATAATACCACTGAGTGGCATCCGACAGAAACTTGTGTCATCACTTTTGATGGACAAGTTTTACCTAATAGAATCTTTTGTTGCTACACTGCCTTACCTGTACAGCAATATATTTATCCTACCATTCAATGTCGTAAATGTTGTAGATTCGGTCACGTAGAATTTTTGTGCCGGTCCAAACCTCGCTGCAGCAAATGTGGCCGCGACCACCCTGGTGTTGGATGCTCTATTTCTGAAAATGATGCCTTTTGTGTGCTGTGCTCTGGCAGTCACTTTGCCAATAGCAGGGCCTGTCCGGAGTATGGTAGACAGAGAGCCATAAAGACTGTTATGGCTGAGAAGACTATTTCATATGCTGAGGCCAGTAAATGTATCCCTAATGCAACTCGCAGTTATGCAGACATCACAAAAACAACATCGTCTACATCTCAGTCATACCGCAAAACAATTTCCCTAAAGCCAAAGACTCATACTGCCCTTTCTCCGTCTTATGATAAAGCTGCTCATCAGCTGCTAACTAGTACCCCCCAATCTTCTCAGCCTAATGGATGCCTTTTCAACAATCAGCTCTTTGAAAATTCTGACAGTTTGTCTACTATTATTGAACTTCTCATCAAACTTCTGACAACTTTTATGTCTTCTAATATATCCCAATCACCGTCCAACGTTGCTGATAAACTTATATCATTACTTTTAAATATTAAAAATGGCAGCTTCCCAAGTGTTTCTGCAATGGAACGTGAGGAGCGTGTGGCATAAAAAACACGACCTCATATACCTACTCAATAAATATAAGCCATTGGCTTGTTCCATTGCGGAGACTTGGCTTATTCCAAGTCTTAGTTTTCGTATACCACACTTTAATATCCTCAGATGTGATCGATCTGATGGCTATGGAGGCTCGGCTCTATTCATAAATAATCGTGTCCCACTTGTGTCCGTGTCTATACCTCTGCCTGATATGGATATGAGTATTGTGGCAGGTAGGGTTGAGGGTACAACAATCATTTCTGTTTATATTGCTCATCCTCATCAACGATTTCTATCTATATTACGGGTTTTATTGCGCAGTATTAATGGCCCTGTCCTTGTTATGGGTGACTTCAACTGTCACCACTTTAGATGGGGCTCTGAACGTTGTGATTCTTTTGGGGAAGGTTTAGTTAACATTTTAGATGAGCTTAATCTGTGCATATTAAATGATGGTTGCCCAACTCGCAGAAGCCTTCCTGGTCAGCAGAAAAGCTGTGTTGACCTCACATTTTGCTCGCTTGATATTGCCGCCGCATCTCACTGGGAGTGTCTAAATTCATCTCATGGTAGTGACCACTATCCCATTATTATATCAATACAAGGAAAAACATATTTAGAAAAAATGTCTCCTCCACTTTTGAGGTATAATTTGTCCAAACCTAATTGGGCAGAATATGCATCAACTCTGGAGGATAAAATTGACGTGCTTCCAAATTTAATTTCGGAAAATTTCGAGGACTCTGGTCACTGTTATGTTAAAACTTGTTATGAGAGTTTTGTTTCGGCCGTCACATCTAGTGCCGATTCCTGTTTTCCTATTAAAAATAGTGCCCGTAATAAAATTCCATCACCACCTTGGTGGGACCAAGAATGCACCATGGCAATCAGGGAAAGAAATGAGGCGGAAAAGTTATATGATGAAGAGATGATCAATGAAAATCTGATTGTTTACAAACATGCTCTCGCAAAATCACGAAGATTACTGCGGAAAAAGAAACGTTCAGGGTGGGTACATTTTTGTAACTCCTTATCCCCATCTACGCCAGCGTCTGAAGTATGGAAGAGGATTAACAGATTCAGATGTGGATGTTTGCCTTCAATCTCTTCCCCTATAACTCGGGAGATAGCCGAACGATTTTTTGACAAAATAGCTCCGCCTTATGTACCATCTTCATCAGAAAGTTACCTCTCACCCGTGAGGTCAACAGAGGATCCATTTGATAAGCCATTTACTCTAGATGAATTAAATTCAGTTTTACAACATGTCCGTGATTCTGCTCCTGGTATTGATGGTTTAACTTATTCGTTTATAGCTCGTGCTGGCCTCAATGCAAGGAAATACTTTTTAGAAATAGTAAACTTTTGTTATTGTAATAGTTGGGTCCCAGACCAATGGAAATGTCAAATCATTATTCCTCTTTTGAAACCAGGCAAACATGCAGATGACCCGAATGGTCTTAGACCAATTGCTTTGTCATCAGTATTGGTAAAAGTATTGGAACATTTAATAAAGAATCGATTAGAGTGGATTGTTGAGTCCAGAGATTTACTGCCGAACTCACAATATGGTTTTAGGAAAGGGTTCAGTACTATGGATAGCGTTGGTGTTTTACTAACGGACATTCGTATATCCTTATCCAAAAATGAATCAGTAGTCGCAGCATTTCTTGACATATCTTCCGCATACGATAATGTCCTTCTTCCCATTCTCAGACAAAAATTGCATCAGCTAAGACTCCCGGTCAAGATGGTGCAGTGTATATGTGCACTTCTTATGTCCCGTTCTTTGGTTTTAAGGGTTCAGGGTGAGGAATTTGACCCCAGGTTAACTTGGAAAGGGTTACCGCAAGGTTCCGTTTTAAGTCCTTTGCTGTATAACTTGTACACAGCGGATATTGGTACTTGCCTTAATATTGATTGCCACATTTTACAATATGCTGATGACCTGGCTCTTTATGTTACTAATGAATCAATTACTGATGCAGCTGTATCTCTCTGCCATTCTCTAGATTCTCTGAATCAATGGCTAATAATGCATGGTATGTGTTTATCTCTGCCCAAAAGCTCGGTAATAACATTTTCTCGCAAAAAGCGTATTCCTCAAATTTCAGTTGTTATCCAGGGACATAGTGTACCAATAGCCACAAAAGTAAAATTTTTAGGTGTTTATCTGGACTCCAAATTGACTGGCAAGCAACATATAAATTATCTGGTGCAAATGTGTGAAAGGATTATCCCAATTCTAAAAGCTCTTGCGGGCGTCTGGTGGGGTTCTCATCCCTATACCATGAAATTAGTATACAATGCCTTAATCCGAAGTGTTTTGGATTACGGAACGTTTCTTTTGATTCCATGTAACAAAGGAGCTTTGGCAAGTCTGGATAAGGTGCAAGCTAAGTGCCTTCGGATTATCTTAGGTTGCATGAAGTCTTCTCCACTCAATGCGTTGCAGGTTGAGTGTGCTGATCCACCTTTAGCTCTAAGGAGACAATATTTGGCATCTCGTTTTTTAGCTCGAGTAATCACCAAATCTACGCATCCTCTTCTACACAAACTAGGAGTTTTAGATGATATATGCAATAGTTCAAATTACTGGTATCGTAAAGACACCCCTCTGATTATTAAAACCTTTCGTCAGTACCAGAACTTAGAAGATCCTATCATTCAATATCCCAGACTTTCCCTTTTCAATTTTGAATATGATATTTTATGTTTCAAACCAGACATCCTTTTCGATATTGGTATATCTAAAAAGTCTACTACAGCGAATTCGGTCTTTAATGCGCTGATTAGTGAACGTTGGAATGGTTTCGAAATATTTTTTACAGATGCATCCAAATTGACCGATTCCAGTTGCACAGGAGCTGCGGTATACTATCAAAACTCCAGAATAATTTTAAAATTCAAATGCCCTAAGGAGGCTTCTGTCTTCACGGGTGAATGCGTGGCTATTTTGGAAGCATGCCTTTTTATAGAATCGCACAATATTATTAAGGGCGTAATTTTCACGGATTCCTTGAGTTGTCTTCAAGCTTTGAAGCATAGTCCTTTTAAGAGTAAATTAAACAGTCCTCTTCTTTTTCAAATAAAAAAATGTCTTTTCTCTTGCAAAAATAATAATAAAATTATTCAATTGGTTTGGATACCGGGTCATTCTGGTATCAAGGGAAATGAATGCGTTGACGCATTCGCAAAAAACGCGGTCACATCTGAATCTGCTGATCTCAAACATTATAGTTATTTGGGCTATGATTTGCTGAACCTTCCAAAAAGGTATTTGCAGGCTTCATGGCAAGTTCAATGGAATAACACGGGTAAAAATAAGGGTCGTTTTTATTATGCAATCCAACCCAGCATACCACTAAAACCATGGTTTTATCGGTATAAGAAGGTTTCTAAAAGAGTTATATCTGTCCTTTGTAGACTCCGTGTAGGTCATTGTTGTTCTCCTGTCATTTTACATAAAATTCATGTCAGAGATTCATCTCTGTGCGATTGTGGGTTGGAAGATGGTACTTTAAACCATTTATTTTTTAAATGCCCCAAAAATGATCCATGTCATGATTTATACAGTCATCTTCCTAAATTAAAAATCCCTATACCAATAAACTTTTCTTCTTTACTGACATATTCTTCTTCTGAGCTTTTAGAAGCTTTGATGATTTTTGTCCGTAGTAATGACATAAGATTGTAACTTGCTACTTGCCTAAAATATTCAATAAATTCTGTACATTAAGTCACGTTTTAATCAATTAGTTTTATTTAAAAATGATTACTACACACGTTCTTCCATGACACTACTGACATTGGCAGAATTGTCGACACCGGCACTGTTGCCATATTGAAAAATTGAATTGAATTGAAGTTTGACAAAACCTTGTGACAAGACCGTGAATCTTTTTTTAAATAAATAAATGGTATTCGATTTGTAAAACCAAGGAGTTTTCAATTAAAAAGATTTTAATATGACAGGAACAGTGGAAATATTCCATTCCCGATAATTTTAGTGCAGCCTATGTACAAGTATATAATAAGCTTGCAAGGACAAGAAACCGCTAACGAACTTTGTTCGAGTACAATGAGAAAAAACGATGATAATAACTCGCTCTGGGGATATTAAGTATTCAACAGTAATGTGAGAATCTACAAAGAATGTGGATTTTAAAAATGCTGGGATTTCCTAATTATATTTCGTGCTTCCAAATATAAATCATTTATAACGTAACATTGCTGCTCCTTCAAACCATGCCTATAGACTCTAGTTTTTAATTTTATTCAACATTTTAATTTAAATTTCGAATTACACGCATCCTATCCTATACGAATCTGGCTGGCGAGCGAGCTGGAACGTTTTGTAGAAGCGTGGCTCTTTAAATAAATGTTAAAAGAAACGGTCGGAGGTCCCCTGTCAGGAACGAAGTTCCGTTCTTGTAATAATGATACAATATAAATCCCGAGTAAATTAAAATAATAACAAAATAAGTTTAAATAATATTTACACGTGTTAAGAATTGAGGTTATACAGCTGACCGCATTCAATGCTTGCTATTCGAATCTCGATAATCGCACGCACACACACACATACAACCATATATAATAGAAAGAGACAGAGAGAAAGAAAAAGAGAGGGAAAGGTAGCCTGGAGGAAAAACGCTTAAAATAACGCTTTTTTCTTATTCTTACGTGACGATTTCTGCCAGTTCACTTTACTGTAAGCCGCATAAAAAAACTTCTTTCCAAAAAACTGAATCATCATAACAAAGAAAAAATACGTGTCCCGAAAAAAAAAATAACAGCGAGAAAGGTAAAATGTAGACGTAAAGGTAGTCTCACCTCAATAGTAACCGTCTCAAACATTTTTTGTTTACTTTATTAATGCTGGCGTTGCGACAAGAGCTCACACTGTGATTATAACAGTTATTATTTATTCCCACGGTGAAGTGAAGTGCAGTATCTGCAATCCGCCTCCATTCATAACCTACCTTTACTTTAGATTCATTCACTATTGTTGATAAATGACGAAATGATTTATTGTCTAGTATTTGAATTGCTTTGAACTTGTGGGAAACCGATGTGCGACTAGTTACTATATTTGTTTTTTAAATATAATTGTATTGGTTTACTGTATGACCCTTTGCTATTAAAGTCATTATTTGAGTAGTACGTAGCTATTATGCGTTTAATAGCTCACGTACTTTCGATCTACGAGACCTTGACTGGAAACCGCGAATTCGTATGTGTAATGTTGGTATGCCCAGACGTTCTCCACCAACATATACCGAAAACCTGGAGTTAGGCGGGTCGGACTAGAAAATGAAGACGGAGGTGGCACAGCTTGGAAGCAGGCTGACAAGATTTTGACAGACAAAACCGTCACTTCGACACATAAGTATGTAATCACCTGGTGACGAGTGAGCCTAGCCTTTTCCCCAAGGATGTTGGGGTCAGAGGTAGTCGACCTCTGACTTCCATAATCACTGGATAGCAATATCCTAAGATAAGACTGGCTGTCTTTCGAGTTACTGCATCTTTGACACGCGTTCATAGGTATCCATATGGCAACCAGGACAGACTTCATGTTCTTTCCGAGCCATAGTCAGGTCTTCGTCCGACCAAAGGCACTCTGATACAATGTATTGACATTAACTGACGTATTCAGTTTGCTAAATAATTCAAAAAATTGTTTTGATAAAATATAGTTGGGAGTGTGACAGTCATCGACACGAAAAAAAGAAGAAATCCACTAATATCTCCAAATGCTGAGTATATGTGAATTATGCGATAATGTTATAAATATAGGAAGTTATAATGTTAATTGATTAAATTTCATGCGAAAGCATATTCGATTATCTCAATGATTGGCGAATCAATTACTGTAATTAAAATATAGCTGAGTTGCCGCGATTGAAGATAGAGGCCAAGTTTAAATCAGTCCGTGATAGTCTTTCCGAATCCATAGCCTTAGCACTTAAAATATTTATTTATTAAAGAAAGTTGATATATGTATATATAATATTTTGCTTTTATCAGAAATTTAGAATTCAACATTTATTTGTATGGCAATAAAAACATAAAATAAAAAGGAATATCATCTTTTAGATTTATTGCTTGAGGACGAAAATTATTCCGCTTTTATAGAACTTGTCATGTTTAAAAATTCACTAGCTATTGTTGAAGATGAAATTATAAGATAAAAGAATACATTTCTATCTCTTTGGTGTGAATTAAGTAAAGCTTATCTCGTTGACCTAAAACTTAAACATTGTGTTAAATAATGTTACGGTATTTTTATATTTTATATATTAAGTCGTGGGAAACCACAGCATGGAAGGTCATGGGGTCACCAGCCTTTTATAACTGATTCAGGTTTTTGGCATGTTTTTCTCAGTTCTGTTAGTGCACGTAATTGTTGTTCTAATTAAAACCCGGTTTAAAACACTGTAATCAAACACTCAAAATAAAACAACGTAATTTGAGAACTGTTCCACGTTTCCGTATTAAAATTGTCAGTTATATTTTATCTATGGTTGTGATTTATGTCAGCATCTGTTAAATTTTTGGAGGGAATAAATGGCATATTTATTGGATTATTTATGAGCGTGATTGTTTGTGTTATTTTTAATGTTATGCCAATATTTTATATATTTGAATAGATTCACAACTGTATAAATCTTATACAACAAGATCGTACAACTTTATTAAAAATACATGTCGGGCTTAATTGGATATGAATAATGACCTTTGGGATTCCTTTCAATGTATCATACCTAAATATCTTGTTTGTAGTCTAGCACAATCAATTGTTTATAAAGTGTATTTTACGACGTGTTCTCATGCAATCACAGATATTTATGAACACATACATATGTATGAGTTAATATGAATGATCATTAATTTCTAATACTTTTACTGGCACTACAGCTTTCACTTGTCCATCTGTGCTAATTTAATAGCCGTTGTTATTTCAGTCGCGTGTTTTAATAACCAAATACTGTTTTCATTGGTATTCATATTATATAACACGTTTCAAATATAACAAGAGCAATTTTAACATATTCCTTAAGCTGCCAAAGGTGCCAGTTCTTTCACTATCAGGGTTGTTATCTAATTAATAATCTTATCCGAGAGCGTTTTTACACGACTCTTATTTTATTATTTATGTTTAATTACAATTATATAATTTTGATGGGTTGTATACATTATACATAACATATGTTTTGTAAAATATAAAACCCAACAATTATTTGCATTAATTCTATAGCAATACCTTATATTGTATTGTATATTGACAACGATAAGAATTTATACTTAACATATTCCCTGTCTGCTGAATATACATGTGGCTCAGAAAACGTGAGTTTGGAACGTACAACTTCAACGGGGACATTATACAACTAACCCTACATATACAAGGTAGAAACTTCCCTGAAACACAATGTAGCCCAAGAGCCTGCAGAGGCTAAAACCCTCATTATGCTCATTTAACGTTTGTATTCCAGGGAAGTATTACCGTTGATATTTGCTGAAGGTGTGGTCCAATGACTAACCCGCGAACACCACATCCTCAGCGATAGGTAATCATATCAGCCAATGGACGTCCACTGCTGAACATAGGATTCCCCCATAGATTTCTACAATCATTGTGTCGTCATTGGGGGGAATTTGTCAGTACTCACCACCCTTATCAAGTGGGTTGGTGAGCGCAGAATGGCTATTGTTCGACAGAAGGGACGCTGCTGCCCATCCCTCTGGCTTATAGACATCCACGGGAGGAGATGGATTGGTGCTATATTCTTAATACGGATACCACGCGGAATGAGTAAGTAGAAAAGGAACACCTTGGGTTCTAGTCGGTAAGCGCCTCTTTGCCTCGACCGGGCGGAGGAAGTCTATGAGGATTTCTTCACGACAGTAAAAAGGACCTACCTACTTCCGGCTAGTGTTTACTTAGTGGAGTTTCTAAGACCACAAACGTATAGTTTTCAGCAATAAGTCAATTGGACGTGCGGGAATCGTTTTTTTAAGGACAGGGTACGTGTTAAAAACGGACCTTAGACTCGTAAAAACATTTTTTAAGACTTTCTCTCTTCTGTTCAATAGAATATTAAAGAATGTGTTATCTGTGATGACTATACACCTTGCCGTTGCCACACATCATGCTGTCATCTAGGCATGTACATAACTTTTTAATCTTACTATAATAAGCGTTATACAACTATTTCCCATTGTTGCCCTGTCTTCCTTACGATAAACCCACCTTCCGAGCTGACAATGAAGATCCGTTATCTCTCTTTCACACAAATTAAAGCTTTCATGAGGGGAAACGAGAGGTAAATAGGACAATTTAATGATGTTGCAAAATTATAAGATGGTTGGAAAGTAAAAGTGTTACCAAACAATTTGCACTTGTTAGTTAGAGCGTGGTCATTCGTTTTATAACTATTATTATTTTGTCATAGACAATTTCTGATGTGATGAAGATTGATTATATTAAGTTTTCTTATATAAAAGTAATGACAAGTCAAAGCTATGAGTTATTTTATGAAGCTAAAAAATACTTTCAAACTTAAGTTGAAAGATTTCTAGCATTCAAGAATTAATAGCTGGAAGTTGCTAAAGACATTATTGATAAGGATGAGGATCTAACTTTCGTCGCGAAGAAGCTGCTGAAGGTGTCCCCTCCCCACCTTGGTATTAGACCAAGTAACGTCGATTGGTTACGTCGTAACCAGGCTGTTGGCACATAACATCCCTGAAAGTGATCCTAGCTGAGGTTATGTTGAAGTTGCAGGAGACTAGTGGACTTACGGAATAGTGTTGTGACCGGTAGGTCACCCAAGGCTTCATGTTTTTGGTCGTGGAGCAACCAAAGCATATCGACATCGGTTAGCGAGTTATCAAAATGGGACATTTCACAGTCACTGCGAGCGATGGACGATTTTTACCAAAAACATTCGAAATCGATTGTTCCGTTTATTCGATTCCAATGGAATAACACTAATTGTTATCCATCGCTGTGCGCGGCTTATACTGACATTCGATTACACAAATTTCAATTGTTGAATTATTCGTGCTGCTCTACCCAGTTTGTCGTGACTATATCGTTGCAGAAACACCGTCAGCGATAAGCACGTTTACACCTTGTACTGCGGCTGGCGCCCGAAATCCTCCAGTTAACCAAGAACGGCAACAATATAGATAGCCTAGTGGTTGAACGCTTGCTTTCCATACCAGAGGGTGTGACTTCGATCCCGGCGCACATCTACCTTTTCGGATTCATGTGCGGATCAGAATTTGATTATCACTTGCTTTAACGGTGAAGGAAAACATCGTGAGGAAACACAAAAACCGCGAGACGAGAGAGCTTCTAAAAAAATGTTCTCTATGGTGTGTGTCCGCCAACCTGCACTAGGTCAGCGTGGTGGACTAAAGCCTAAACATTCTCATCGTGAGATAAGGCCCGTGCCCAGAAGTGGGACAGTAATGCGCTGAATAATTATTGGAACGATTCATAGCACGTAAAAGACTTACAATACGTATTTAATCTGACATTATAAATTAAAAGACATCTCTTGACCTGCGGTATAAGTTTGACATCAATTAATTACTGTATTTCATAATCTCCACAATTGTTTACACTAAAAATAAATTAAAATATTAGCATAGTAACTAACAAAATAAATATTTGCATACCATATGTAATGGTAGAATGTAAATTTCCGATTTTGCCGTTTCTCCTCCCCAGCTTAAACACTAGGAAGCGGTGAAGGGTGGGCTTAATGGGTGCTGTCTAATGTTGACGTTCAAAAAGAACTATTTAATTTGGTCTATTTTCAATAAATGATTATTTAATTTAATTTCATTTCAAATGGGCCATTATAATTTAAGATCATACTTTGTACACCTATATTCTGGCAAGTAAATGAATTTGAATTTGGCAAAAATGTTATATCCAAAAATAGTAAACCCAAATGTGGTATATCATTACTATTCTTCCTACTACTATTCTTGTCTGTTTGTACGTATGCCACATTGGCAGGGCAATGAAATCCCGTATTTCAACGTACGCTATAAAGGAGGTGCCCACGTACATTAGCGGGGTATCGGGTATATTGCGTGGGGACAAGGCCGTCCACCCGACACCGCCATTCATAGCACTGACACCAATTTGAAGCGCAATCCGATATCCAGCGCAACGAGACTTGAAGTCTTTATCGACTGCACAACTTCGTAAACATAAAAGGCTTTGCCTTATTTAGTTTTTAAAGGTCAAGATCGTCTGGTGAAGATTGGTTTTGAAAGATCCAGCCTCTCCATGGATAAATCCTGGATGAGGCCTTCTTTGCCACAAGAACTGAGATGACAGCACCAGGTCGCCAATAAATACAATTACCAGATCGTGACCGCACGCCAGCTTAGCTTATTACATTGAGTTGAGATTGTGTTCTCATCTAGAGTGCTGGTTGTCCTCTTACTAATATACTTCTTAATATGATTACGTTGGTAGAGCTTGAACCCTTCGCAAAGTTTAATTAATTGGGTAAACGGGTTCTACAGTTGTGGTATAATATTGTGATGAGAAGTAAAATTTAGAAGATGATATATATCGGCAAGAAATAAAGCTGACAGTGAATATACATGAATTTTTTTTACAGGTACAAATAATATAACTACGTTAAGTTCAGTGTGATTTCCAGGAAAGCCACCTCTCTCCACCCATGGGTGCCCTAAAAAGTGACTTAAGGTTGATATCGAGAGGATGGGCAGCAACATCCTCAGGAAGGTTATCGATCCACGAAGGGGGTGACCTTTCGCTTCCGGCCGTAGTTCAATTTATCGTCCGGAGCGAGAGCGCGTGGAATGCCATCGCCTCCTTTTGCGTGGATGTAATGCAAAGGAGGCGGCAGAGAAGGGACGAGAGGAGACCATCTCTGATTTCTACCGCAGAAAACGCACCGGACGCGGGCATAGGAGGAGGGCACTGAACGGTCTCCGGCCACCATGAGAAGCGGCCTGCGGGGCGAGAAACAGGCCTGAGACGGTAGACAGGTATGTTCTACGCGCGCCTCTCTGTAGGATATGTGTGGCCAGTTAGTTCGCACAGAGAAGGGGCCCGTCAACAGTGACGGGCCGATACCTAGATCTACCGGGGGTGCGGTCAATGCTGACAAAGCAGAATCCTCACCTCCCGGCTAGAGGCTAGATGCTAGAGGTAAGTGAAAGGACACCATGGGGTTTTAGCCGGTAAGAGTCCGGCATGCCTCTCTGCCCTTCCTGGGCGGAAGAATTCCTCATATCGTCATGGATTTCCCCACGACAGAAAAAAGTGTCACCAATCCGCCTGCCAAGCGCGCTGGTTATGGCATAGTATCCATGGTTATAGTATCCAATATCCCTCATGATATATGATCCTCTATGATCGCTCAGTGTAGTGATAATTGTGAGGCTCATGTTCTGCAGCGGATGTTTATGGCATGTGTATGTGTAAATTAATAGCATTTCCTTTCATATATATCAGCGGAATACAATCATTAGGCCATGGGTCCGGTTTTCACCAGCTAGTGCCAAAGGAAAAGACAAGAATGGCCTTGTTTTCTGCTCATTCGTCCATTGTGGGTCATATAATGTTTAATTCAGTACGTGACGCACCGACTTTAATGTAAGTACGCATTCAGCGTTTTGCAGGCGTGATTACTAGTTTGTGGATCATTACAATGTCAGCCAGAGGACGTCCACTGCTGAACAAAGGCCTCCTCCATAGATTTACTCAACAATTGCGTCGTTGAACTTGGGAGCAATTTGCCAGTACTTACCGCGCTAGACAGGCGTGTTGATAAGCGCGGAATGGCTGCTGTTCGACAGAAGGGACGCTGCTGCCCAACCCTCTGGGTTAAAGTCGCTTCGTTACCCTTTACGACAGCCGCAAAAGGAGATAGAGTGGTGCTATATTCTTAATCCGGACACCGCACAGTATAAAAGTTTGTATGTAGAGTTTGTGGATTCATCTAAAAAATGTAGAGCTCCAAAATTAGGTTAGTCAGGAGGACTCTATTAGAACTCTATTCTAATAGAGCGGCAATGATGAGAAAATGAGAATACAGCTCGAGCAAAATAGAAAATGAAAATACAGCTCGAGTAAAGAGCCAAAGACAGGATGTGGTCGGCGCAGTATCGAGTATTGTGGTACAACATAGGAAGTGTGTAAAGAAAAGTGTGAAGGTGTCTCTAATTTGAATCTGCACCGTGTGCTGCCGGCCAATAATAGCACCACCCCATTTCATCCTGTGGGTGTCGTAAAAGGTGACTATGGGATTATCCGGAAGGATGGGCAGCAGCGTCGTTAGAATATATCTAAAACTCAACTGCGGTCGCCAACTCGTCTGCCAAGCGTGACTATTATGGCAAAACCCCCCAATGAGCACACAACACACCCATATCAGTCGTTGTGGTGATCTTTGGGGGAGGCCTGTGTCCAGCAGTGGACTTCATTCGGCCGAAATGATGAATCATGCTGTTCGCACATTGCTCGTAGAACTGGTGGTCGTTGGGGAAAAAGGGTTCTCGAGTGGAGGCCGTGCATCGGAAAACGCAGCGTAGGACGACCTCCAACGAAATGGACGGATGATTTGGTGAAGGTCGCTGTCGCTGGGAGCTTTTCGATGCGTGTGGCATGTAACCGGATTTTGTGGGGGAGGCCTTTGTTCAGCAGTGGACGTCCTTTCGCTGATAGGATGATGATGAATCACGCTGCTGCCCGTACTATTGAAATCAGGAGTTTTCTATTATCCAGGGGTTGGGAGGAGCTGGCTAATTAATTGCCCGGCAACCCACACGGAAGTCAACAGCCTGTAGGCCTACAAAATTGTTACTACAATTTCGACGATGGCTTGCTCTTAGTTCACTTGTATCGTGTTGAAAGTTTACTGATGTAAATCTTACATGTCCAAACACACCACTCCATGCCATAGAAAAGAAAAACCTAGGAGGATATTTGGCCTCCAGGAGGAGACCACAGAGTGGGATGGGGAGAGGGCCCGCCCGGAGAAGGACAGCGGCCGGGGCAACAACTGCTACAGCGCCTATGGCCAACATGCCTGAGTCTTAACGCCCCTGTCGTTATATGGCGAGGGGCCTAGTGGGTCGTGAGCATGCATATTGGGGAATCTGTATTCTAGGCCAATATTCTGCAATGGACGTTTAAGAGCTGACGTGGGTACATTATTTTAGAGGCGCAGAGGACTCTAACTTTATCCAGAATATACGAAGAGATATAGGTTTCACCGTCACCGCGGAGGCCTGGAGGCGTGCCGAGCCTGTAGTCTTGAACATTCCCATTTTTTTAAAAATAATCCGATATATCTGTCTACTTAGCCTGTGTCTCCCTGCCACGTCCTAAGTCGAGTTTAGTTGAGTTCTGCAGGGGGCTCCATGAGCTGCTGGAGGCCTTTTTGACTTCGCCAGATACCACCCGGTT
Source organism: Diloba caeruleocephala (assembly GCA_947459985.1). Lineage (NCBI taxonomy): Eukaryota > Metazoa > Arthropoda > Insecta > Lepidoptera > Noctuidae > Diloba > Diloba caeruleocephala. The sequence goes on along the minus strand of OX381621.1, from coordinate 6,000,487 downwards.
AAGCAAACACATTTCTCGGAAATGTCTGCGAGAAGCCCGAAAAAAGAGGTATGGGCATAATAGAGGTATTCATTGAGAATCACAATTCTAGCGCCACTTCGTTATAATAAATTGCGTGAATTCCAAAGAAATGTACACGATATTCGTACCGTTTGGAAAGGAAAACTTATGAATGATATTCACATAAACTCCCCGATTCCTCCATGGGAAAGATTCGCTTACTACGTAATTATTAACAACAATTGGTGCTTTTTTACTCCGACAAGAACTGGGTCTGCCATGGCCTCCCACTCTTACAGTAACAGTAAAACGATTACGTAACTAAGAAAATCTTCCCACATACAATACAAAGAGAATTAGCTGAGCAGCCTTTTATAGATGGCCACCACTGCTGTTTGGATTAAGTAATGACCATATATGATTGATGTGTGAGGCGTAATGGTTGGAATTTTAATGTTACCGCCCGTTTTATTCTGTAGCTTTTTCAATTATTTCTCTATAATGTATAAGTAAGAAAATAATATAATAGTGTGATGCACATACTTAAAGTTACTATTAAAATGTAATCATAATAAGGTAGAAAATAATTTAATTGAGTTGCGTGCACACAAAATGATAACTCTTGTTGATGTTGAAAATGGTATTGTTAGTGAAAAAGTTAGACCTTGGGTTATCATTTATTAGAAAAAAACAATAAAAGTTTTATGAAACAAAAATCAATTACAATCCAAAAGTGTGCGTCCCGTCCGTACAAACAGAAATAGGTATATCGCTCAGCTTAATGCAGTGGCGTCACATGGATGTAAAACCACTGCGCTGATATTCTGCGATATTCTTATACGTGCGACGTATTGACGTCGTCTAGTGTTACCTAAACCATAAAGTATCCTAATCATAAAAACATTTAAACGAATGCTAATCTTAACAATTATAAACTTAATTAAAATGCGTAATTTATGTTAATAGTAATAAATAATATAAATAATAATAACTATAACGATAAGGTCTATTGCAGTGGGTGTTAACATGTAGATAATAATAATATCGCTCCGAGTCTTCGAGACGCGCGATGGTGAAACCGGTGCCGCACCTCTCTACACCCCTAGCCGCTCACACCAGTGTTGCTCCTTGTCGCCTGTAGTGGTGGCCATTTAGGGGGCCCATCTTGTGAGTGGCGAGTCACCGTCTGCCACAGAATTTCACTATAAACGTTGAAAGGCAGACGCCGTTTTTTCCGTTTTTAGAAGCATATAATCCATTTAGCACCCATTGCAATAGACCTTATCGTTATAGTTTCCATCTCATACAATAGCCTTACACCACCGGGGACAACCCATGACTTCATTTTATAGTGCAGCTATGGAGAGTCCCCGGTTGGTGTCCCATTACATTTTAGATTAAAATTCTCTAAAGGGCCTCTGCGTGTTGGACCCATGTCCCCGCGTAAGCCTGTCAAAAGACCGGGTTCCCCCTTACAGGGGATATAAACCCGTGAAAAGAGAGACAAAATAAATAATATAAATAATAATAATAATATTAATTTATGTTGATGGTAAAGAAATGTCTATAATGATATGCCGTCATAATATTATATGAATTTATAAAGGAAAGAAAATTTACTGCTGTAGGTTGACTGACAGGCAAACAGGCAAGTAATCTCCATAAAATTACGAGCCGGTTTCAATTTGTGAAGGACACTTCATCACATCAGCCAGTAATCGGTCACTGCCTATACACAAGGAAATGTCGTAAGCGAATATTACAATAACAATTAGCCGTGTGGTGCCGGTTCAGAATACCACCACCCCATTTCCTCCCGTGGGTGTCGTAAAAGTCGACTATGGGATTAGCCGGAGGATGGGCAGCAGCTTCCTTCGATTACATTAACAAATCAACTGCGATCGCCAACCCGTCTGCCAAGCGTGGCGATTATGGCAAAACCCCCCAATGAGCACACAACACACCCATATCAGTCGTTGTGGTGATCTTTGGGGGAGGCCTGTGTCCAGCAGTGGACTTCATTCGGCCGAAATGATGAATCATGCTGTTCGCACATTGCTCGTAGAACTGGTGGTCGTTGGGGAAAAAGGGTTCTCGAGTGGAGGCCGCGCATCGGAAAACGCAGCGTAGGACGACCTCCAACGAAATGGACGGATGATTTGGTGAAGGTCGCTCTCGCTGGGAGCTTTTCGATGCGTGTGGCATGTAACCGGATTTTGTGGGGGAGGCCTTTGTTCAGCAGTGGACGTCCTTTCGCTGATAGGATGATGATGAATCACGCTGCTGCCCGTACTATTAAAATCAGGAGTTTTCTATTATCCAGGGGTTGGGAGGAGCTGGCTAATTAATTGCCCGGCAACCCACACGGAAGTCAACAGCCTGTAGGCCTACAAAATTGTTACTACAATTTCGACGATGGCTTGCTCTTAGTTCACTTGTATCGTGTTGAAAGTTTACTGATGTAAATCTTACATGTCCAAACACACCACTCCATGCCATAGAAAAGAAAAACCTAGGAGGATATTTGGCCTCCAGGAGGAGACCACAGAGTGGGATGGGGAGAGGGCCCGCCCGGAGAAGGACAGCGGCCGGGGCAACAACTGCTACAGCGCCTATGGCCAACATGCCTGAGTCTTAACGCCCCTGTCGTTATATGGCGAGGGGCCTAGTGGGTCGTGAGCATGCATATTGGGGAATCTGTATTCTCATACCGAGCGACCCCGGGAAGACGGCGGTGCGCACGTGGGCACGTGCCACCGGGTGCGCAGCATAGCGCACAGCGAGGCTTTGGGGGGGATCCTACACAATCCCATCCAAGGTGTGCCTTGGGGAGCGACCTTTTTACATTCGCCTCCCCTTCGCTAGAGGGGGTGACCGCTTTACAGTCATCCCGTCCGAGAGCCTAAAGGCAACAATGAGTGACTCCAGTATGATTTTAGTTGAGATCCTAGAGCTCCCTCGGGTGCCGAAGATGATTGCTCTGGTGGTTATAGCTGGTAGGAGTCCGGCATGCCAGTCTGCCTTCCCCCGGAGCAGAGAAAATATACGATGTATTTGCATCAGGTGAAATAAAATAATGATAAAAAGAACAAGGTGACAAATACTCTAAGCTCCGCACCTTCTTTAAAAATGGTTGGACATCGTCTTTAATAAAAAATCTCTATATTTAAATTGGCTTTGTCAAATCAGTTCCATTTCCGAATGTAACGGTTGTGCCGTTACCTTTTATAAATCATTAGTCATATACATAGTATTGCTTATTAAAAAACTTAATCCACTTGATTTATACAGATGTATATGGATAGTATTATTATTTGTGTATCTATACATAGAATACAAAACAATCTCCGTCATTTAAGGCGTGGCCTGCGGATTGATAGAAATGTCAATCGGTGAGTCACTTTGAACGTAGAAAGGCTATTATCTGTGTGTGGGCGTTCTAAAATTGGCTTGTCCAGTGCAGAGAACTCAATATAAGAGTATAGTAATGTTCCTGGTTGACTACACTAATAAGTTTGACGGGTGTAATTATCCTATTTCTAAGATTCTTATGGTCGCGGAACTCTACTTTATGAGTGGTTTCAACATTTAATGAATAGATTTTATGGGTTTTATTTGAGTCTGTAGTAGTGATAACCTAGTGGTTGAATGATCGCTTTCGATACAAAAGGGTCTGAGTTCGATCCAGCCCGCACCGCTGACTTTTTGGTTTCATGTGCGGATCAGAATTTGATTATCACTTGCGTCACCGGTGAAGGTAAACGTCGTGAAGAAACCTGCACATCACTCCAAAATATTCTCAATGGTGTGTGTAGTCCGCCAACCCGCACTAGGCCAGCGTGGTGAACTAAGACCTAACCTTTCTCATCGTGAGAAAAGGCCCGTGCCCAGCAGTGGGACAGTAAAGGGCTGATTATTTAAGGGTCTTACACACTATGCCAGCGGTATGGTAGGCAGTAGTCTAGCCAGCGGCCGTGCCGCACAAATGACAGCTGCCAGCCCGCCCAGCCATGCACCATGCGGCACGTGACCTAATAATGACCTATTATTGGCCTGCCGTCAATAATAGGCCATTATTAAGTCACGTAGTGGTGCCCTACGTGCGGAAAACCCGCGTTGCAAACGGCCGTTACAACGAAATTTGATTTTCATGGATCTGAAAGGATCAGAGACGATAACTGTTATGAATCATGATTGTAGAGTAATTAGCTGGCGATCACTGACTACTCCATTTCTCTCTGTGAGCGTTATATGAGATCTCAGCTCCATGTTTATGTTTGCAGTAGAGTTTGGGGTGAGCGGGTTCATTTCTATTGTATTATATTATATTTTATTTTACTTGTTTTATAACGTAAGTAAAATTATGTGACTCGACTCGAACTCTACTTGACTATCTAGTAACTACTAACAGTCAGTAGAGTGGAACTTATCACACTCCGAGTAGTAAAACTAAGTATCTGAAGCCTACACTCTACTAAAGACTGCTGATGTAATAAACTTCAAGGGTTGCGGGGTAATCTTAGAAGCAAAGCGAACGTTTGCATTTTGTTTTCTACTTAAAAGTGTACTAATTAATCTATTGCAAGTCTGTTCTTATTGCTCAATATAGAAGATAATCGTGAAAACTATATCATAATGACCGTCAGTCAAAGTTTCTGTAGTTAAGCTGAGCGACGTATGAGTCAGTCTAGTGAACGTTTAGAAGCATTCGGGGCTGGTCAACTCGGGCTACCACGGTTGTTTTGGAATTTTACTCGAGTAGTCAATCTGCGCTGTTCTTACATATAGTTTGTTATAAAGACAATATCATCACCATATCATCCACAAGACTTCCACTGCTGAACAAACGCCTCCTCCATAGATTTCCACAATGACATGTGGCCACATGTCGTGTGTCGTCATTTTGGGGGGAACTAGCCAGTACTCACCACGCTTGGCAGTCGGGTTGGTAAGCGCAGAATGGCTGCTGTACCATAGAAGGGCTCCTGCTGTCCATTCCTCTAGTTTAGAGTTCCTTAGTCTCCGTTTACGACATTCACGGTACTAGATTTCTATACCTGATTCGTTCGGCATTTTTTCAGAGCCTTTAGTTTCGTGAAGTCCCCTTCATCGTTTCAACATGAGTGTATATGTATTAGTCGTAGTACCTCATTACTGAATAAGCAATTCTATTACACTGTTCTATAGAACAGAATTTTTATTTACTTGTCTCTACATAGTATATATCATGCAGTCAGTGCCATCCATTACTCCATCAAAGTTAGAAGACTTTTTACTAAACCTCTTCTGTACAGTCAACAGTAAAAGTAAATGACGATCAGTGAAATTTCATAATTGCTTAAAGTTAATAACACTCATGATCTACCACTTTTGATATCTGACTGTTCATAGTTTTAATTTGATGTTGACTATACTAAAAAACCTATCTATGTCTTTAAACATTGGCCTGCTTTGGCCAACCTGTGGAGGGGGGCATTCTATTACCTACACGGTACAATAATTCCTTTGTCTCATCAAGTATTATCTTCGATGATCGTTTGATACGTAATCGCCGAGTCACGGCAGATTTCTCGCTGCTAAATGATGACTGCCGATTCGAGAGAGCAGCCATGTTGTGATGCAAGGTATAAGTTACAGAGTCTTTTTTTTGTTGATTCACAGTATAATGTAGCAGTGGTCGTTGGATAATGTTAGGGCGAGTAGATATAAGGTTAATCATCATGGAATTCAAATTGTCGTCATATTTGTTGTCATCTTTAAACAGCTATTTCTCTAAAGTGATTAATAGCGGGAGACAATAATTGTATAACAAAAGTTATTAATTATCATGGGTACTATAATACATTTTCAATTTATTATGGGTATTATGTCTAACCTTGCCTTTTATCCTCGACTTTAACTTAATTAGCACATCAAAATGCCCAGTAAAGCAAGCGGGTAACGTATAGTTCTACAATATATGCAAATTAGCAGACAAGTGGCATACGTAGTTAGGTAGGTTGCCTGAATTCCTATTGTAATAATTTTGTTGCCCTGTAATGTCAAAACATTTTTAACTGACTTAATTTATCTACTGATTTATAAAGCACAGGCTTTGTTTTTTCTCTTTATACGACGCGGTGACGAGACGAGCACGTCATTCGTCTGGTGGGATTTCAGAGACATTAGACTCAATTCTACTCGTCTAATGAACAAAAGCGAATATGCAGACAATTACAGTTATCATTGCATAATTATAACTATTGCCGTGTGCTGCCGGCTCAGAATACCGCCACACCATCTCCTCCCGTGGGTGCCGTAAAAATCGACTAAGCGATTATCCGGGGGATGGGCAGCAGCGTCCTTCGAGTATATTAACAACTCAACTGCGATCGCCAACCCGCCTGCCAAGCGTGGCGATTATGGCCCCCCAATGTGCCCACAACACACACCTAAACGGGCGTTGTGGTGATATTTGGGGGAGGCCTGTGTCCAGCAGTGGACTTCATTCGGCCGAAATGATGAATTATAACTATTTAATTATTATCATTTATCGAATCAATTATATCGACAATATATCATTCCCGCTCCGCCTATGACTTGCGGCACACGACGTAAGCGCACATTCCACGAGCACACGCGATCTGTTCTAGTCCAAGGCACAGGAATGCGAGGCAGATCTGCCGATATTGACCGCCATCACTATGTAGTGTGGAAAATAAGCTATAATAGGCAATTGGCGCTATAAACTTTGCGAATTGATTGTTATAAGAGGAGCTCGGGTAATCAACACTGATATAAAATTGTATCAAGTGTAAATGGCGGCACGGTTGGTGCAGTGGCTGATACAGTCGGCTGCTGCGCTCTGGGTCGTGGGTTCGATTCCCGCACGGAACAAATATTTGTATGATCTGCAGGCAGTTGTTCCGGGTCTGGGTGTATTGTGTGTGGAATATATGTCTGTAAACGCACCCACGACACAGGAGAAATCCTAGTGTGGGGCAACGTTATTTACAAAAGAAAAAAAAAACTGTCTGTGGAGGATTTTTCTCCAAAGAGTTTGCGCACCTTATTATTGTACCACTCTAGTGTGATTATACGAGGACCTGGAGCCCCTCTGCGGTACTAAAAAAAGACCACTCCGGTGGTATTTATTTGGCACGAATCCGACACATCCCGTCGCCCTTCCACGGGGCGAAGAAACTACATTAAGTATATCCACCGGGCGACTAACAAAGGTAGGTACCGTATCGGGGAGCCCTTTGTTCAGCAGTGGACGTTCTTTGGCTGATATGATGAGGTACCGTAGTGCCAGTTATCAGCCGCCAAGCAGTAAAGTTAAAAAAATACTGTGTTCCGGTTAGAAAGGCACTGTAGTTAGTGAAATTGCTGAGCATAAGAGATTAATTAGCTAATGTTCTCGAGGTGATGTGTAGTGGAGGTGCAACGTAGGCCTAGTCCTGGGTAGCATTACAATTATTACGGGCAGGTATGACGCGAATGACTTGCCCATCTTACCAGGTTATTAAAAAACAAACCACATAATTTCATTAGAAAAGCACCTTGCATATTTTGTTTGCTTTTCTGCCATTCGGTGGTCATCGTAATGAACGAAATATAAAGTATTTGGAGAAGAGAAAATAAGAACTACCTGAATACTTATAATCACTTTAGTGCATTATCCGTGTGGTGTCCGGATTAAGAATATAGCACCACTCCATCGCCTCCCGTGGAGGTCGCAAAAGGAGACTAAATGACTCCAAGCCAGAGGGATGGGCAGCAGCTTCTTTTCTGTGGAACAGTAGCTATTCTGCGCTCACCAACCCACCTGCCAAGCGTGGTGAGTACTGGCAAATTCCCCCCAATATGATGATACAGTTGTGGGAATCTATGGGGGAGGCCTTTGTTCAGTAGTGGACGTTGTATGGCCGATATGATGACTTTAGTGCAACTCTTTTTCTTCCTTGCTGTCCTGGCCCCAAGTTACTCGGGGTCGGCACAATACGCTAGTCATATTGCAAAAGATTTCGAAAAGGGATTTCACAGTCAACCGCCTGCCTGACACCAAGCCTCCTTGGGTATGCTAGTGTTGGTGGTTTACGAACCACCTGCGGGTAATCCAACGTGCTTAATGATACGCACGTTCCAAACTCCTACGGACAGCGATGGGATGAGATAAGGTAGCCCTATTCGTGGCCGGAGCTAGATTTTGGCGCAAATAAGTAAGCTTATTCATCATCATCATTTCGGCTGAATAAAGTCCACTGCTGGACACAGGCCTCCCCCAAAGACCACCACAACGACCGATATCGGTGTGTTGTTATTACGACTTACATTTTAAGGGCTTAACAATAATAAGCCCTTTGGGTGAAATACACCCACAAAAAACATAACACCAAATTGCCTGCAACTCTGATTATCCAATTATCGTCTCCAGCGATACTTTCATAAAACCGCAATGGTCGTAAGCTTACAAAACAGTTGCAGAACTAAAATCGTAGCGAAGAAAATTTTATTGATCTCGTCATGCGAAGCTGATATTGTGTGTTGCGATAGATTCTGTATGCAATCGAATAATCGAGATTGTTTTGGTATGTCAACATGACAAGATGGGCAAATGGAGCCGTTACGTTGAACGTGTTTGTGTGAGCTACACGCGATCTGGTGAAACTAAAGATTTGACGGCGTTATCTCAACTGTGCTTACTTTTGGATCAGAGTTGCTAACTGAAGTCGTGTCTGCCATTTACAGGGTCCGTGTTGCCAAGAAAGAGAAATACCCCAAGTTGATGATAAAATGTGTCTGATGTTCTAACCCTATACGTAGGGTCTAGTGTTATGTATGTTGAGTTTCGCAGGTCGGAAAAAGAGTTGGGGGGCCTCGGGGGTTGCGGGTGCACAGATTGGAGAATCTGTGTGCTCACACCGAGCGACCCTTGGGATGACGGTGGTGCGCACGTGGTCAGGTGCCGCCGTGTGCGTTACAATCCTCCCCGAGAAGTGCCCGGGGCGACCCTTTTACAGTCGCCGTCCCTCCGCTAGAGGGGGTGACCGCTTTACAGTCATTCCCTCCGAGATGTGCCTAAAGGCGTGGCATCATGGGCGGCTCTAGTGTGATCTTACGAGGACCTGGAGTCCCTCTTCGGTGATGAAGATGACCGCTCCAGTGGTTTTAGCCGGTAAGAGCCATACCCCTTCGGCTAGATTTCCACTGGACACCAATAAAAAATATGGATTGGTAATCGCAGTATGTTGTCATTGGTACACGCGAGGATGCTGCTGTTTATCCTTTTGATATCATCCCTCAGTCACCTTTTACGACACCAATTAGTGGTCTATTTTCCAGCAACCACACGGAACGTCTTTACGTACTTCACTAATATCGTTTAGCGCAGATCTGTAGGTAGGCGGAATCAATTTTAGATAACCATCTCTCACAGCCACGATAAACAACGATAATTCTACTCAGCGACGTAACCTCTCATTCATTCATATTAACATATTCGTACAACCGGTAAACTAATACCTGTACTTAATAAGCTAAGCAGTAACGGTGGACGTGACCTTGTGACCAGTGGCATAGAGGCAACCGTGTTGAGGCCGCTGAGAGTCGACACTTCGTCTACGTTTATATAACTATATTTGACATCCGTATCTTAATTAGTTTCTTCCACATAAGGCTGGCCTCACATTGTAAGAAATCATAAAATTTGTGACGCGCGTCGGACGACCTTCTGCACCCTTTTAGATTTTTTTTCCTGGTGTTGTAACACCCAGTTCGCGATATGGATATTTTTATTTATGTATATGTTTCCAACTCCGTAATGAAATATTCTGCTAAGTCGGGTATTTTTGTCAGTCTCACCTCACATTTGTATACAGCATACGGGCGTCCGCCGATACGGATGCGAATTTCTAATGGTGTGTGGTGTCTAGTATAAAATTTATGGAGTGCGCGCCGTTCGACTTTCTGATAAGACAAATTTTTGACGTCCGGTTGGCATGCTTACGGCGAGACTTAGAAGCGGACGATCGGTTAGGAGTTTCTAACAGTTCATAGGGTGCCTTTCGGTGCGCGATAGAATTTTTCTAGCAGAAACTTCTTACAATGTGCGGCCGGGCATAAATGTACATGTTTGCTATGTATCTTTTAAATCCTTTTAAAAAAAAAACAGTGACTTAAGTTTTGGTATAACTGTATGTTAAGTACCTTCGCGCTGATAGCATAAAAATCAAACAATCGATCGGTCGTACAAAAACCGACCCATTAAATGGTTGAGGTCCAACAGGCATTGTTTGTTGTACAAAACTCGCACATTTTGTATAAATAGGTGTAATAAAGTTTACTTTAATGTGGATGGAGGCGAATCAATCAGGTGCCTTCGATTAAATTTTGTTTTGTATTTGGCGAAAGAGAGTCCGTCTCATCATTTCGGCCGAATAAAGTCCACTGCTGGACACAGGCCTCCCCCAGAGATCACCACAACCACCGATATGGATGTGCTGTGGGCTCATTGGGGGGTTTTGCCATAATCGCCACGCTTGGCAGGCGGGTTGGCGATCGCAGTTGAGTTGTTAATGTACTCGAAGGTAGCTGCTGCCCATCCTCCGGCTAATCCCTTAGTCGACTTTTACGACACCCATGGGAGGAAATGGGGTGGTGGCATTCTGAGCCGGCACCACACGGCAAATTCAAGCCTGCAAAAAAAGAGTCGTCCATAACAACCCCATGCTAATTTATACAAAACTGTATAGTTTTTTCTAAGTGATGCGGTGCACGTATACCTACTTGAGTTTTCTACAGATACCTGATGTAGCATTCCTGAACAGTTCTTAATTATTATCTAAACTTACCAAATAGCAATCGATAGGCTTCTCCCTCGGTCGGTGGTATGCCTTCTGAAGCTCGGTCTGTTTGAGCGCATGCGCAATGTGGAGTGCGCTGGCGTCGAACCGTCCATACTGGTAGTCGGGCGTATCGCGCGACAACTCTCGCGCAGGCGACGCATGTGCGCTTCCGCCGTTTGTGGTGCGCGTCGGTGACACCGCTGACACGACTGAGGAAATATTAGATTAATTAGTCTAATTTATTAAAGGAGACAATGAAAAGACACTGTGGACTTCAGTTGCTATTGTGAATGCTGCATGGTGCCAAAAGAATTGGTCGTATTTTGGATATAGTTTTATTTGTAGAGCTGATCCCACTGCATGTTGTAATGACGACAAACTAACTCTTGACAAACATTGTTGCAACAGAACGTCACTGTGACAGGAAATTGCTGTGACGCACGTCACTACGACATCATAGCACTGTGAAATAAGCTTTAATGACTTCGAATAGTAATTAGCATTATTATAATAGCTAGCAAAGTTATCCGTGTAGTATCTATATTAAGAATATAGCACCACTCCATCTCCCCCCATGGATGTCGTAAAAGGCGACTAAGTGACTCTGATATATATGGAACAGAGACGTGGTCACTCACAATGGGCCTCATAAGAAAGCTCAAGGTCACTCAGCGAGCTATGGAGAGAGCTATACTTGGTATTTCTCTACGAGATCGAATCAGAAATAAGGAGATCCGTAGAAGAACTAAAGTTGTCGACATAGCTGAAAGGATTAGTAAACTGAAGTGGCAATGGGCGGGGCACATTGCTCGTAGAACTGATGGCCGTTGGGGCACAAAGGTTCTCGAATGGAGACCGCGCACCGGAAAACGCAGCGTGGGACGACTTCCAACGAGGTGGACAGACGACCTGGTGAAGGTCGCTGGGAGTCGTTGGATGAGAGCAGCATGTGACCGCTCGTTGTGGAAATCTAAGGGGTAGGCCTTTGTTCAGCAGTGGACGTCCTGTGGCTGATATGATGAATGTAACTATAACCTAAAGTAAAATTCCAATAAAAATATAAATGCTGGTGGCCTAAGAGACAAGTTGCTGCCTAATTTAGGTAACGGTCTCCCACACTATATTATTGTAATATAAGCATCGCATCTGTTATAATATATTTTATATTGTGGAGGGAAGTAAATTATTGATAGAGTGATTGAAAAAGTCAATAAAATGCGCAATTACAGCAATCTCCAATAAGCATCAATCCACACTAACGGAAAACGTAATAAACGAGTCATTAGTGATTGTACGCACAACCGCTCGTGTGGATCGGACCGAAGGCCGCTTATTATATTAACTGGATTTTGTGTACTAGTTAATAATGTGCTGATACTAGAAATTATTTCATTATTGGCTTCAATTGTTCACTGCGAATAGAATAGTCTAGGCAATATCGCAGTGTACTTATGTTGGGTGTAGGGTCATCTGACAGGCATTTGCCGAAATCGATAGGCATTTTACGGTTCACACAGGCCTGCGGCGGGCGCAAAGCTGACACAGGCATTTTTGAATTTCGCGGTAACACGCAAACCCGACCATCCGGATGAAACTGACTAACAGACTAAATGGCGCTACTCGAATTATGCCTTCGGAAAAGTATCACTCGGTGTAGTAAGTTCGTTTGTTCTACATAGTTTAGTGGTAGTAAATTGTTCATTTTGACATTTTGAACAAATGTCAGTCTGTAAAACTATCTGTTGCGTATATATTTTTTAAAACAGAAATTTTTAAATAGAGAAGCGTTTTTCTGAAAAATCTAGCATTTTGTACATCCTAGACAGGCATCTTCCTTTGCATACGTAGATGGGAACCCTGTTCGGGTGTAAGTGACATAAAAATAACAAAAACTGATAGCATGGACTCATGATTATCATCATACAGAACCCTAAGCGTTATACTTTTGCGTCGGTCTTTTCATGAAATGTCAGTGTAAAATAATTGTTGACGTCTATCTTAATGCTATTTTGATTAAAAACATAAACTCTTTGTTATCACATTGAACTGCAATGTAAACACTAAACGGCTGTTGTTTCGCCACAATTCACGTGTGAGGTCGTCGGAGCATTCACGTAGCGTTGTGATCGCCTTGTTTACGATACATCGCGATACAAAATTACAGAAACTGCAAATAACCTCTTATTTCCCAGGAAAAGGCTTTTCTATTTTTATGGTAGGCCTGAGTGTAACCTCTTCCCAAAGTTTTTAGTACGTTGTCACTTACAAACTATAAAGCGAGCTATAAAAATTGCTTTACAATTTAAAGTAACTGCAGTTGAATGTCCTGTTCTGTGAGTTTATGAATATATTGGCTATTGACAAGAATAGGCTTTTCTATGGTAGAGTTTCACTGATTTCTATAGAAGTAAACGATGTTTGGCTGTCATGCATCTTTGTCGTTATTAATGAAAACGTTTTGGCGAAGCTTGAAAACGTTATGATAACCAGTGCTATCAAGTTTCGATTGCACTATAAAAACGAAAAATAAACGCGTATAAGCAAAATGTTATAGTTTTATGACACGCGCGGCAGTATTTAGCACCAAAATAAATACGTGAAACTTTCAATATCAACGGCACAGACCGAAAAGCCTGACAGATATTCAAATATTATTCTTTTTGTATCCGTGGAACAGTAAAAACTTCTTAAGCTCGTTTAACGAAGAGGGCATATTACATTATTGATATTGTTTAATAATTATGTTCTTTGTATAGTGATATTATAGTATAAAGCCATGAAACAAGAAAGCTAACGTTAAATTAACAAAGTTTTAATTTTTTTCGTTTTTCATAACGTTATAGACGTTTACACTCAAAGTTACAACACATATTATAGGGAGATTAAGAGCTCTACTGATTCTCAAAATTGATTTGCCTTGCTGAGCATATGTATGAATAGGAATGAAGACATTTGGTCGCTACAGAGGATGATATGCATCCATGACCATAAGCCCATAGCAGTCCACTGTTGGAGATTAGCCTCACTAATGTAACGCCACTGAGCACTATCCTCGGCTTTTTTCATCGAACTCTTGCCAGCCATATTACGAAAATCATCACTCCACTGAGCCTGAAGGCGTTCTAGACTAAATTTACCGAGCCGCATTTTTTATTTTTTTATTTTGCCCCACACTAGGATTTCTCCTGTGTCGTGGGTGCCTTTACAGACATATATTCCATACACAATACACCCAGACCCGGAACAACTACCTGCAGGTCATACAAATATTAGTTCCGTGCGGGAATCGGACTCACGACCCAGAGCGCAGCAGCCGACTGTATCAGCCACTGCACCAAATGTGCCGTCAGAATCGCCGCATTCCCTCAAGAACACATATAAGCATCCAGCAGTAAATACATACTATGAGGATGATATCACCTGTTGCGATAATGATATGTAAACACTAGATGTCCTTGTACACAGTTGGCAATTTTCCATATCTCAATATATGTATACATTTGTGATCTTTAAGCCCTACAATAGATGAATTGCATGTAATTATAATAGTAATTTAAACATTCCTGCAATTATTAGTATATAGTTGCAATGTTGTAGCTTCATCAATTGTAATTGTCGGCATGGTTGGTGCAGTGGCTAAGCAATACATGTCGCGGGTTCCATTCTCGCACGAAACAAATATGGAGAAAACAAGACTGTGGCAAAGTTTAAAAATAAAATTTTAATTTCTTTTCTAAATACATAAATGTTAGGTATAAGTTTAAGTTTTGTATTTATCGTTCGTATTATATTTAAGTGAGTGAGTCTGTCCTAATTATCGTTTTCTAAAATGTCTCTTTTTTTTCCTCTATCACCAACTATCGTTAAATAGGTCAGGCGTGTTTAGGATACGTTTCATTCTGCTTGCTTTGACTTGTATCGTTATATAAATAAGAAGTGCATTTATTAAATTAAACATCATTTAATATTAATTTATTATGGTCATACATCAGAACACGTGTTTCAATTGTGATATTTTTATACAAATCATAAATGAAACGGGGGGTTTCCCGCACTAAGATTGCAACACTTGTTTCATTTTCCATATTTCAATTTTAAAGATTGCTTCTGTATCGGAAGTACAGTTGACAGATACATACGAGTATAACTGTCACATGGCAGCACAATGGCACAAACGGTACAATTACTTGTAGACCTTATAAATATTTGTTAAATGCCGTTATCGAACCCGTGACGCATAGTGCAGAAAGCCGAGCCGTTAGTCACTGAACCAACCGTGTCATCCAATGTGTAAGGCATGTCAAGTTATAACTAAAGAAATATGCTTCAATCATACAAGTCTTAATTAAGTCATTTTGGTAGTATCCCTGCAAAACAGGAGCACTGAACTCGTGAAAAGAGGACTCCAAAAGGAGGTTGAGTGGTGAGTCCATTCCATTATCCAAAAAGCGATCATAATATTTTATGAGATGTATTGAATTCATTTTTTTTTGTTATTAATTATAATAGTAAAGGAAGAATACCTCATATAAAATCACGATAGACTACGTATTGTGAGAAGGACCGCCCAGCTACACTCTTTTTTATTCTCAAAGCTTATCAAAACAGTAGCTTATACGAGTATAAGCCTCATTGATTCATTCACGATCATCAGATAAGCAAGGTAATTGCAGGTACACTGGTACAGTAGTCATTCAGTATTAATTGTAAATGAGTAGCATAATATTATGTTCAAGGAGGACCAGAGATCAGGCATTCACGACCCGCAACAGATACGGCATACATTTTAATTAGTTAAAACATACAAATAATTCCGGTTGGTGGGTGTTTGGAGCATTTAAATAGTGAACTGCTTTGCTGTTAAGATCTTATGTTTTCCGACACGTTGTGGAGATAGCTAAATATATCTAATATCTCTATCTCCTTCCGTGGATGTCGTAAAAGGCGACTAAGGGAATCTAAACCAGATAGATGGGCAGCAGCGTCCCTTTTGTGAATCGGTAGCCATACTGCGTTCACCAACCCGCCTGCCAAGCGTGGTGAGTATTGGCAAATACCCCCCCGAAATGATGACACAGTTGTGGAATCTATGGAGAGGCCTTTGTATAGCAGTGGACGTTTGAATGGCCAATATGATGATGATGATGGTGTGATTGATACTCATTGATGCGAATATTAATCGTTTACTGTAGGGCAGGAACTGAATAACCGAAAATATCAGTAGTTTTATAAAGCGTTCCGGCACCGAAATATGTATAAGTTTACATACATATTTTCGGTATACCGGTATCGAAAATATGTATGTATTTAAAGGTATGATTACAGGTTGGATTTCGGTACTGTAATAATAAATGTTTCTCCAATATAATTTAAGTATGAAGTGACGCAGGTTTTTAAGTCTTACAAGGAGTATATACGATATGAACATGCATACATATACTAATATGATGCTGTATTCATTGTATTCTCCGAACTTTCCCTCACTAGGCCGCTTTTTGCTCAAAATTTTTGCCGGTCTCTGTGGTAAGGTTGATTGTCTATACACTATTGCGATTTCGTGCACTATTATCAAACTAAAATGCACAATGTCAGCCAGAACAATAAAGTAAATAATAAGAAAGTGCGGAAGATATTGGGTAAAATATACTTTTTAAATGACCGCGAATCGGCAGCAGACACACTGCCCTCGCAAAGCGGTTAAATAAAGGTATTAATTTAATTTTATTAAATTAATACCTTTATTTAACCGCTATTTTATTAATTTAAAATAAATTATTTTAACACCTCTTTTGTACCGGTATGGTAGATTTTCACAACGATAGGTTACAAGCCGCCCCATCCAAAAACTACCATGTCCCAGCTACATTCACCAATTCGTCTCTCCATCATGTTTGAGGACATCATCTCGATCTTAATTTTAATATTTTTAATTTATTAGAAACCATTTTGTATTTATTTTCTTAGTATACATATTATTACATTTTTAAATATATATATAAAACAAAAATAAAAACATATATTTAAAAATATAAAAATAGTGACCAACCGGCATCGGGAACAGGGTCCAAGCTGCCGGTGGTTAGGGCTCCAGAGAGAGGAACCTCCTGACAATACGTGCCGTGTCAAGGAGAACCACTTTCTGTATCAGGCCCTTGATCCAGCCGCCTAACAAGAGCCTCTTAAGATGTTGGTCGAGGCTCTTGGCGATCAAGCCGTTGACCGTAACGACTATCGGCACAATGATTGCTGAGTCAACATCCCACATGTCGACAATCTCGTGTGCCAAGTCAAGATACTTTATTTGTTTCTCTTTCTCGGCTTTCACGAGATTCTCATCATGCGGGATGGTAACATCAATAATCATTGCGCGGCGCTCTACTCGGTCTATCATCACTATATCAGGCTTATTAGCGACAATAGTCCTATCAGTGATGATAGACCGGTCCCAGTACAATGTGATATGACTATTTTCGAGAACTGGGTCGGGCATATACTTGTAGTATGGTACCTCAAAGGCCACAAGTTTATATTTCAGCGCAAGTTGCTGGTGTATAACCCTGGCTACTTGGTTGTGTCTGTGCAAGTACTCGCCGTTAGCAAGACGAGAACAACCAGAAATAATATGTCTAATGGATTCACCCGGACGGTGGCATGCCCGACAAATGTCAACCGTACCATCCTTAACAATATATTTCCGGTAATTGTTCGTCATGATAACTTCGTCCATAATCGCACAGACAAAACCTTCGGTTTCTCCAAAGAGGTTTCCAAAACGTAACCAGGATACTGATGCTGGAAAATCTACATCGGGACCATGGAGGGCCCGATAAAAACGTCCATGCAGCTCCTTGCTCTGCCATATTTCCTTGCGGTCATTGGTACTGATGACTACAGGTTTGCGCCAGTTCTCTTTTGCCAGACCAAGCGGGGTGAGCCCGCTGTCCACTGCCACTACATCTCGATGCATCCCCACGTGAGTATGGAAAAAATACTCCCTAAGACTGCACACCTCACGGTTATGGAGGGTCTTTGTATTTAAAAAGCCGCGACCCCCACATCTCCGCGGGATGTACAGTCTCATTACCGAAGATCGTGGGTGATGCATCCGATTTGCAGTCAGCAATGTGCGGGCTCTCCTATCCAGGGCATCCAGTTCTGTTTGAGTCCATTTGAGTATGCCGAAGGAGTACATGAGAACTGGCATGACCCAGCCATTAAAGGCGCGCACCTTGTTACCGCCTGATAAAAGACTTTTTAATACTTTTTTCAGGCGGCCGAAGAAGCGCTCCTTCTACGTCTGCCTCATGTCAGCCTCATTGATGCCCAACGCCTCCGACATACCCAAGTATTTATAGGTCTCGATTGAGGAGAGAGATCGAAGGCTCACAGAATCCGAGAGTTCAATTGCCTCGGATTCTATAATTTCCCCTTGGTTCACATGCATGACTGCACATTTTTCCACACCAAATCCCATCCTGATAGAGTTACTAAATGTTTCAGTCACTTTCAGTAACTCCATCAGTTGCAACTTGGTGCGAGAAAATAATTTTAAGTCATCCATGTAAAGCAAGTGGGAAATAACCTGACCGTCTCTCCGCAATCGATAGCCTAGCCCTGACCCCTCTAGTAGATTACTAAGAGGGTTCAAAGCTAAACAAAACCACAATGGACTGAGGCTGTCACCCTGAAATATACCACGCTTGATAAAAATTGCCTCACCATCTCCCAGAATCTGGCGACATCCCGGATAGCGAAGAACTGTCTTCCATTGCCCCATACATGACATCAAGAAGGTGCACAGGGTTGTATTTATTTTGTACAACTTCAGCACCCTCATGAGCCATGTATGTGGCACGGAGTCGTAGGCCTTCTTATAATCTATCCAACATGTCGACAGATTCTTTCGGTTACGGCGGACTTGTTGACAGATAGTCATATCAATGAGGAGTAGCTCCTTAGTACCGCGGGACCCATTCCTACATCCATTTTGAGAAGTAGACATGATAGCGTTATTATCAATGTGTTGACTAATTTTTATTCTCAAAATGGATGTAAGAAGTTTATAGACTGTCGGTAGACAGGTGATAGGCCTATAATTCTTGGGTTCCGCGGTGCTACCTGATTTATGGAGCAGGTGGGTAACACCAGTCGTTAGGAACTGTGGTAGCGACCCACGTTCTACGGACTGTTGGAATTGAGACGCCAAGCAAGCGTGCGAGCTTCGGAGCCATTTTAACCAGAAATTGTGCAGTCCGTCCGGCCCCGGAGATTTCCAGTTTGGCATTGGACGGACTGCACTGGCCACATCTTGAGCGTCTATAGTTATGGCCCCCATGTCCTGTATTGGCTCGCACACTCGCTCAACCTCCTGCATCCAATCGCCCTCAGTGTGATTGACGGGCACCGACCAAATGTTGCGCCAGAATTTAATCGTGGCGTCATCATCTGGTGGCGGCCCGTCATTCACACTTTGAACGGGTCGCTCCCAGGCTCTAAATACCCACCTTTGGTCACTTTGGAACATGCGATTCTGGGTATATCGCTCCACGCGTTTCTTATACCGTCGGATACGGTTTGCCCATGCATAAACTTTCTGCTTCAGGAAGTCAATGCGCTCTGTGACTCGTGATGCATATTCTTGAGGACTTATACCCGTCCCCAAGAATGCTCGCTTCACAAAGCGCATTACCCTTGGGCGATTATTGCCCCCCCTGAAGCAGATGAGCTTGCCAATGAGTACCCTGGCCTCGTCAATACGACGTTCGATTCTGCATTGCCATGCCGGTACAGATAATTTAGGTCGTGCAGCTCCGTCAGGTATATCAAATTTAACGTGAGCTACACGACATGCCGCTACGGCAGCGCAATACAAAATCGAATGTGTATCGTACAAGTCTTCGCTGTTATTTATTTTATTATTATTGTGCTTGGTACCCATCCATCCAGCATTAAAAAATATTTTACATAGAAAATGTAAGCTAACCAATTATTAAATAAATAAAACTCGTAACTAATATAAATAATAAATATTTGGAAAACCAAAAGTTCACACCTCGAATACTTATTATTTTGTTACCTATTATTAATGAGTTGGTTACGTCAAAAATGTCAAAGTGAAGAAAAAATTGCGGATTTGTTACTATTGTTAGAAACCATCAATTTTGATTTAATTATTAATGAACATGACGGTTTAAAGTAGAAGTATTCAATAGGCATCCATAGAATGAAAATCGAAAGCTAATAAAGAAAATGTGATTCGTTGAGTTTTTTAAGAGATATCGTGCTCACACACGCAACTGACGTCCAAGCATTTTTTTCAATTACCTGAGTTTTGTTTATTAATAATCTAAGTAAATGAACTTATAACTATGTCAAAATTGTTCATTGGAATGTCATCTTGCCATTAGTGTACTTGTTTACCATATAAAGTTCATCATTCATCATCATTTCAGCCGAATAAAGTCCACTGCTGGACACAAGCGTCCCCCAAAGATCGCCACATCAACCGGTCTGGGTGTGTTGTATGCTCATTGGGGGGTTGGCCATAATCGCCACGCTTGGCAGGCGGGTTAGTGATCGCAGTTGAGTTGTTTTTATTTACATCCTTAAAAAACGTTGCCCCACACTAGGATTTCTCCTGTGTCGTAGGTGCGTTTACATACATAAATTCCACACAAAATACACCCAGACCCGGAACAACTACCTGCAGATCCTACAAATATTTGTTCCGTGCGAACCCGGGACCCGGAGCGCAGCAGCCGACGGTGTCAGCCACTGCACCAACTGTGCCGTCACAGTACAGTTGTGAATGTACTCAAAGGACGCCGCTGCCCATCCTCCAGCAAATTCCATAGCCGCCTTTAACGACACCCACGGGGTGAGATGGGATGGGTGGGCAAAATGTAACCTGTGTGAATCGCGATTTACTTTTGGTGATCTCAGAGCACTATACTTCTACGCATCGTGTTCATGGTGTGCAACAGGTTTGATGAGAAATGAGTTTTTACTTACTTCGAGGACGTTAATTTAAGAGCCAACTTTATCTACACGGAAAGGTGATCCTCGTCATCTGGTCGTGAATTTGTTGTGGTGCTCGGCCTCCAAATCCGGACAGACAAAACTATTACAGTTAAGCTTGTACGGACTTGACATAAACGGTTTAATGGTTTAGCCGTTAAAGATAAATAAACAAACATATTTTGCATTTATTATAAGTATACCTATATAGGAAAACTAGGATCCTAAAACGTGGAATTTATTTAACCAGTTTTATTTAAATATTTATTCATATTTCTGTTACGAATGAATAAGCATTGCAAATTCCTCAAACACAATTTAAAATGCATAAAATTAGTATAAAATAATCCGTTAACTCGTCTCGTTTCAATGATTTGATTTGATTATATTCAGATTAAGTCGTATAATTTGTATGTAATATACTGCTACCCAATTGTATTTACAGTGTTCGATATATAAATGGCACGATTATTAACATTTTAATACATTTTCTTATAAAAGCTGCCTTGTACTCCAATCCCCCGACCGTTTTACCGCCCTCGCCGTCGAGGATACCCGGCTGCCCGCCTCACTGACGTCGCGGAGGCCTATTGCCGCGTCACCATCCGGTTCAAATGAGTACTTCTCCCCCCGTCTCTGGCTCTCACCGGCCTGTGCCGAGCCTGTAGTTTTAAATGTGGGGTAATACATTTTCAATAATACCGATCCAGCTGTCCCCAAAACAATAGCCTGTTATCCCCAGCAACGCCCTAAGCTGAGGTCTGTATCCCGCCGGGGGCGCCCTTAGAGCGCAAGTTGCTTAGCATGTAATATTAATATTAAGCATGGCTGGAGGCCTCTTTTGGCTTCACCAGAAACAACCAGTTAATTTCCCAGAAATGTCTGCGAGAGGTCCAACAAAAAAAACCTAACTCCAAATAAAACACCTGACTAAAAGGTTCATAATGTGAGGTCATTATGAACCTTTTTAATTTCCTATATTATATATATTTCCATATTAATCATTGTTATATAATACGAAATAATACAAGAGAACTTCGACTTTACGGATATTACAAAGAGTTGGAATTCAATTGCTTATATTCGTGACGGAGGAATGGTGTCAATGACCTGGCTTACTCCATACGTTACACACTATTTGGCCGGTGAAGTGTAGGTACATTGTAAAACGGTGCTAAAAGTGAGTAAAACGTTATTTTACTAGAACAGATGTGTTGCGAAGCGTAAGTATGAAATTTAAATTAGTTGTCCGCTGTTTACATGCGACTGATCCAAGACTGACGTTCTAACCTAATGAATTTTGCATTTTCCCAGATTAATTTAAGAACACAGTTCCTATCACGTTAGAATTTTTCATGTTGAGAACTATGGCTTACATTTCGATTCGTTCTTTTTTAAATATATTTTTCCTGCTTATGTTTCTTTCTGTCTTTACGAAACTTTTTCATTTATTTTTAAACCATAGGTGGATTTTATGGAAATATATGAACTAGAGTAGAGTTGCTAATGGCATTAGAACCATCAAGATGTGGTACTGTACCCCCACTGTACATAGAAGTACATAAATATAGCTATTTCTAGTCGTTGAAATTTACATTATATATTGTGAAACATCACGACTGTGCTTTGAAGAAAGTTGCGTAGACGCAGGGAATATGGACACCGAAATCTGAGGAGACGTCAGGTGGCATACTAGCCATTCAAAGACTTGTTGGCTAACCAGACAGTCCAGGAAGAGTGGACACGTAATACCTTTCCTTTTTACCTTTTTAGCTTACAATTGCTTTTGTTTTACGAGATCGAAGTTACGAACATAGCTGAGAGGATTAGTAAACTGAAGTGGCAATGGGCGGGGCAAATTGCTCGTAGAACTGATGGCCGTTGGGGTAAAAGGTTGTCGAGTTGAGAGCGCGCACCGGAAAACGCAGCGTGGGATGACCATCAACGAGGTGGACAGATGACCTGGTGAAGGTCACTGGGAGTCGTTGAATCCCCGTCCTACGCTGCGTGCGTGCCGTTGTGTGAGAGAATGTTTCTGCCCCAACAGCCATGAGTTCTCCGAGGGATTAGTACTGCCCATTGTCACTTTAGCCTACCACTTGTTAGCTATGTCGGCAACTTTAGCTCCTCTACGAATCTCATTTATGTTTCGATCTAGTAGAGAAATACCAAGCATAGCTCTCTTCATAGTTCACTGAGTTTTCTTATGAAGTCCATGTTGAGCGACTACGTTATCGTGCCATATGGCATCACTAGTAAATCAATATTATTATCAAGCAATTGGGTTAGTAATGAAACGACGATATAGACCCGGTGTGCCGACTTTCCATTACCATTCATAGCGCCACGATTGGACCCAGCGGCCTTGTAAAACCGTGGTGAGAGATTTTGTCCTCAATTATTCAATCCAAAAAAATACTAGGGTTTTTTCCCCAATCTAGGATTTGTCCTGTACCGTGAGTACGGTTTACAGAAATAAATTTCACATGCACAAACACCCAGACCCGAAACAACTATCTGCAGATCATATAAATATTTGTTTCGTGCGGGGATCGAACCCGCAACACGTAGCGCTGAAAACCAATCGCTTAGCTACTGAGCAACCTGTGCTGATGAATACCCACAGCTTAAAAGCACCGTCACAGTAAAATCAAATGAGAATACTTATGTTATGTTCATCATGATCATCCACAGCCCAACTTTACCCACTACTGGATAATGGATATAATTCTTTCTTCGCCTGTCATCATCATTTCAGCCAAAGAACGTCCACAACTGGACAAAAGTCTCTCCCATAGCTTAACACAACTCTGTGATAATTTTGAGGGGAATTTGCCAATACTCACCACGCTTGGCAGGCGGGTTGGTAAGCGCAGTATGGCTACTGTTCCACAAAAGAGACGCTGCTGCCCATTCCTCTGGTTTACAGTCCCATAGTCGCCTTTTACGACATCCACGAGAGCAGATGGAGTGGTGCTATATTCTTAATCTGGACACCACACGGACATGTTCTCGTTGGCAACAGTGTCGTTCGCCCATCTCTACCGGAAAACTGATATTCGTTCTTCCAGTCCTTAGCCGCCACTTGGTCACATTTTACTCCACCGGCCATCACCACGCCGTGTCAAGTGTCGATGTGTCATGTGCAATTTACTCAACTCCAATGATTAATTACGAGCTCAACGACATTCCAATGTATGATAATATGATGCATACAGAACTGAAACGCAAGCAGCATTCATTGCCTTTCTGAGGTGATTGCGTTATGCAGAGTGTTACACATAGCTGTGCGAGGAATGGGTTACGCCATACCGACACTCAATTTTGTGTCGTTTATCCCTAAATATGGCAGTACTTGTACTGGCCGAGTTAATATTGACGTACTGTGCGTAGCTTGGTGTTTTAGACTTTATGGCAAAATTTATGATGATCTGAGTGAGGTATTTTTGGGTTTTGGTTGCTTTTGGGTAATCTTGGAAAGCTTATTGCTGAGTTATCAGACATATTTAAGTGTAGTCCAGTTTCAGGGCACAAGCCTGTTTCTTTTCACAGTTTTCTTAAATCAAATCTCGCATAGTTACATTGGTCTGTAAATGTTGGTCACATTGCCACAATCACCACGCTTAGCAGGTGAATTGGTGATCGTAGTATATTGTTTTAGCACACAGAAGGACGCTGTTGTCCATCATCTGGACCTGGAATCGCCAATTCTGGTGAACTCTTTCAGAATAAATGTCCATTATACAAGGAAGCAGAGGGCTTATATTTCTATATTTTTTAAGTTTCATAGTATTTATTAGAATATACGATAAAATAATTGTGATATAATACATGTACATTTGTGGCTAAAGTTAAAGAAAAAACCGATTTAATAAAATTATTGATATAACATGACACCCTTTTAGATAAAGTTAGTTCATTTCTATTGCTTTTATTGGAAATAGCAATTTTCTACGTACTGAAACGATAAGAAGAATGTGCATAGATATTCAGTGTCGTTATCGATTTCTCAAGTTCCTTTGAAGTGATGTAAACGTACCGTTCAGGGTACCTGCGTGTGAGTTGCGAAACTGTTGCGTCATTACGTCATCGACCTTCTTAATGTTGTTTACTTAGAACATTTAGATTAGAGATGGAATAGGCTTATACTTAAACAATTTTAATGGCTTTTACGGGGGCGAATTTAGGGATCGATACATACAGTTCCGGACTCGGATATCGAAGATATAAAGGAAAAGATGCCTTGCCTACCGTGTGATACGGGCTATAAATAGCGCCACCCCATCTTGTTCCGTGGATGTCGTATATGGCGACTATGCTACTAGCCGGAGGGTGGGCAGCAGCGTCCTTTGAGTAAAATAATTACAACTCAACTGCTATCGCCAACCCGTCTGCCAAGCGTAGTGAATATGGTGAAGCCCCCCAACACAAACCCAGACCAGTCGTTGTGGCGATCGTTGGGGGACCTATGTCCAGCTGTGGATTTGATTCGAGTGATTTTTCTGCTGAAATGATGAAAAAAAAGAATGGAACAAGATAAGAAGGTATTCCACCAACTTAGCATGACACCTGTTTTGTGGTATTAAGAAAAAGCCAGCCTATCAATTTCCTCTCCTACCACTTCGTCAGCCAAATAAAAGACCTTGAGCTGGTTGATAGTGAAGTGATGGTCAGTTTTGAGACGCCATCCTTTATCGGACGAGGAAAGAAATAAAATAAATAATAAAAGCTACTATAACACATGTCAGAAAACAGGGACTAGTGAAAAGTAGATTCCATGCCCTTTAATTAAATGAAATGAAATGATCTTTTCATTTATTTACCGGTGCTACCTGTGCGTTAATAATTATCAATTTCTTATTGTGCATTACAGAAGCAATAGTGTATTTACTATTGTGTGTATGTATTTCACGTATAGTCCACTTTGTTTCCACATACCTGGCGTGTTAAATAGTAATATCACTTTTTTAAAAGAGTGCCTATGGAGTTTCTTCCCGGCTCTTCTCCATAAGATGTTTCCGAACCGTGCACCTTAACTTTTGACTTTTCATAAGTGCCTATATGTAATAAAAACGTTGACTTTGACTTTGCTAGTAGGTTTCAACAAACACTTTCACTCTTCAATAGATTTATATGAAACCGGCATTTCCTACTGACTGCCTCTGAGAACACACTCAACAACAAACTCAAAAGTTTTAAAGTCCAAACATAGTTAGATACAATATTACGGGAGAAAAACAACATCTAGAATGTCGTTTTGAAGAAAGATCTATAGCCATTTTGGGATGACCTGTCCTGACCGATGGCAAGCATGAATCGGCCATCGTGTAGTTCAACCCTATTTTAAGGAGCTTAACGATCCGTCGCACTACAATATCATCAAGTATGACATTTGTGTAGGCCACATGAATACCCAAAACCACCACACAAATATTTTATCATCAGTACAATGTCAAAATTTATTTAAAATGCTTACAGTAAAAGTTATGTTTAGTTATATTATTATACCAATTGAACGCAGTGACTAAACGTAACATCGCGCACCGCCTCTGGTATGTTGTCTATGCTAACGCTTCGCCTACTAGCGAGGCTAATTGCATGCAGAAATCAAATGCCTTGCTATTTGCTTGCTTGAAAAGGGTTATCGACTGGAGACCGCCCGGAAAACTCAGCGCGGGACGGCCTCTAAGGAGGTAGACAGACGCTCTGGTGAAGGTCGCTGGGAGTCGTTGGATGTGGGCGGCATATAACCGGCCATTATGGGGAGGCCTTTGTTCAGCAATGGACCTCTTTCGGCTGATATGATGATAATGAAAGCAAGCGCAGTTCGCAATTCTGACAATGTGAGAAACACATGCGAGTAGAGACAACCTTCACGAATTCTTGTGCTCTATAAATACCCTTAACTTCTCTTTTTTTACTGGCGGTATGGTTCTTATTACATGTGTCCGCCAAGGTAGCTGCAGTGCCTTATATTGGCTGCCAAGCAGTACAGGGTTTACATTGTAAACATTACTGTGATCCGGTTTAAAGAGCATTGTAGCTAGTGAAATTACTGGACATACGAGACTAATAAATTAAGCATTGAGCTGAGGACCGCAACGTGACCGCCTCACTGAAGTCGCGGAGGCCTATCGCCGCGACAACATCCCGTTCAAGTTACTACTTCTCCTCCGCGTCTCTTGCTTGCACCGGCCCGTGCTGAGCCTGTAGTTCCAAATGTCCCTTAATACATTTTAAATTATACCAATCCAGCTGTCCCCAAAACAATAGCTTTTTATTCCCAGCAACGCCCTAAGCCGAGGTCCGTGTCCCGCAGGTGGCGCCCTTAGCGCAAGTTGCTTTGATTTTTATGTTAATTTTAAGCCTGGCTGGAGGCCACTTTTGGTTTCGCTAGAAACGACTGGTTAAGCAACCACATTTCCTACAAACGTATGCGAGAAGCCCAATAAAAAAAAACCGCAACTTTGTACCACGCAGGATTAGTCCTGGGTAGCATTACAATTGTCATTTACAGGCGTGACGCTTACCACCAGGCGAATGACAAGCTCGTCTCGTCACCAGAATATAAAAAAAAAAAACTATATGTCTCTTGAACTAGAGGACCGAACACAATTATTTCATCAAATTCCACAGGTTCCGCGGCCGTTGGATTTGATTGGTTTGGTTCGAGGGAAAATGGCCGAGTTGAGTAACGCTTGATTAATTAGGGTTTTTCAGTACTTTTATTGCGCTTATTACGGATATGAAAATGTATTGTTGCCTAAGCCATTAATTTTGTAGAGTGAAGTCTAGTTTACACCGCCGATATTTTCAAGCAGTTCTAGTAGTTTATTTTTATTATTAGCTCTTCGTTATTAAAGTTAAGTCTAAGGACTATGAACAGGATGATCCCTGTATCATCATATCAACCAAAATACGTCTTTTAGTAAACAAATAAATCTACCATAAACTACCATCCTCTACATGATCACTTACACTGTCATCTATACAAATGAATAAAATGAAGTGTCTGTTTGTAATGTCAAATTAACAGCTTTTTACTAAACGCATATGAAAGTATATACGGTACATATAACAAAAAACTATTTTAATTTTTTTTGTCTGTCTGTCTGCCTGTCTGTTTGTTTCGGGTAATCTGCGAAACGGCTGGACCGATTTTGACGGGATTTTCACTGGCACATAGCTGATGTTATAAGGAATAACTTAGGCAACTTTTATTTTAAATTCTTTTTAGGGTTTTTAAGGTAAAAAAAACCCCTGGAAATCCAATATATATATTCCATGCCAAGTGTCTATGTCGAGGTACTCTAAATTTCTTTTAAATTAAACGCGGGTCGCAACTAGTAAGAACTATAAACGGGATATTTACCATATTTTATGAGCTTATCTGTGAACATGGCGCTCGCAACAGTTGAAATATCGAATCATGGCACGTAATTATCCCGTTTATAGTTCTAATTATAGTATATAGTCAATAGGGAAATAATGCACTGGCTGATCACTCTTTACACTTCGAGACTCCTCCGTGCTTTGAGGAGCATCTTACGCCGTTGTTCCCAACGAGTCCCTTTTACTTTACAGTGTACGAGTCCCTTAGTTGCCTTTTACGACATCCACGAGACAGAGTGGTGCTATATTCTTAATCCGGACACCACACGGATAGTATCTATGAACTTCAGCAACGTATTGGTTACTGATGCGTTACCGACATGAGGCTGAAGATAGAATGCTTTTTGTTCCGGTATATTTGGCTCTTTCTACCTTTCACCCGGAAAACAATTAGGCTTACGCATAGATGCTGGCGGGTGAAATAGGTAGGACTATAATACCTACTAGCTAATCTAATTCTAGTACAAGTGCTATCCGTGTGGTGCCCATCTCCTCCTCTGGATGTTGTAAAAGGCGACTAAGCTACTCTAAACCAGAGGGATGGGCATCAGCGTCCCTTCTATGGAGCAGTAGCAATTTTACGCTCACCAATCCATCTGCCAAGCGTGGTGAGTACTGGAAAATTCCCCCCAAAATGACAACCATGTAACCGGCCCATTATGGGGGAGGCCTTTGTTCAGTAGTGGACGTCTTTTGGCTGACATGATACAGGCTGCCATGGCTTACCTATCAGGCGAATGACTCGCCGATACCGTCAACAGATTGTATTTTTTCACTTTCACCCTACGTTGAGGGGTGACGGGTGAGGGACTCCTATATATCCAGCCTTGGACCACTAATTGCGACAGATTTCTTAGAACATTGAATAGCTTGGTTGTATCGTGACATTTCCATTCTAACTGGAAAATGTACAAACAGTTTACGTTTATGGAATTCCTGTATCGCCCACGACGGACATAATAAACTAATGACTGAATATTTTAGGTTAGCTAACGAAGTCGTTCAGTTATGTCGGTTGAGATTTATTAGTCAGCCATCCGAGAGAACTTTATCAGTGCATACTGTGTATATTTTCTATTTTATATTTCTTTATTGACCTGAAGTGGGAAGAGCATATAACATCGATCACCAAGACAGCTAAAAGACTTATCTACATCATTTTTTTTATATTCTCCCACACTAGTATTTCTCAGTTCAGCGCAGCTTCACTAGAATAACACGATTACTAAAATGACGATCGTATGAAGAACGCTTGGAAGTTTTGAAGCTCACAACTTTAAAGGATTGCAGGAACCGTGTAGACCTAATTGATACATAAAAGATCTTACCTGGGCATTACGACCTTCTCTTTTATTTGTGTGGCTTCTCGCAGATATTTCCTGGAAATGTGGCTTCTTAACCGGTCATTTCTGGCGAAGGCAAAAGAGGCCTCTAGCCAGGCTTAAAATTTATATTAAATGCTAAGCAACTTGAGCTAAGGGCGCCCCCTGCGGGACTCGGACCTCGGCTTAGGGTGTTGCTGAAGATGTCAAGCTATTCTCTTGGGGACAGCTGGATGTATACTATTTAAAATGTATTAGGGGACATTTAAAACTACAGGCTCCCGTGCCGAGCCTGTGCTGGCAAGAGACGGGGGGAATTACGACCTTCACGATTTCGATAAAGTACTTATACGTAACGACACAGTCCATCTAAGAGGCCACCACCTGAAGCTGTGTACCAGCTTCTCAAACAATAACCCTCGCCAACACTTTCTAAGCAACCAAATAGTCAGAGCATGGAATTACCTCCTAGAAGACGCAGTTTTAGGCCAAAATGTGAACCAACGAACCAAGAACCAACGTGACAAATATCGTTTCAACTGCAAACAATAGAATCTAGTGGGGAATAGCAGGATACACACAGCTGTCGTTATTTCAACTGCCTGCCCGATCATTTATAATATTAATAATAACAAAGCTGGGCAGATGTCATATAAGGCGGCTAAGGGACTATAAACCAAACGGGGCAGTGAAATCCTACATCATACTGCACTCACTGATCGGTAAACGATTGGCGAGGTTAAGCTACGCTTGGCGCGGTCAGTCTCTGGATGGGTGACCGCATAGTGGTATTTCAACTGAGCGTCCGTGCTTCGGAGGGCACGTTAAATCGTCGGTCCCGGTTGTTGTCATTAGACAGCAGTCGTTAAGCCTAAGTAGGAGGCCTTTGGGCGGGTTGAACAACTTTGACACAAGGGTGGCCACTAACGATACGAAATATATATATATATATATATATATTTATATCATCATCATCATCATTTCTGCCAAAAAATCGTCCACTGCTGGACTTAGACCTCCTTCAAAGATCGCCACAACTACCAGTCTGAGTTTATTTGTTTGCTCACTGGTGGGTTTTGCCATAATCATTACGCATGGCAGACGGGTTGGCGATCGCAATTGAGTTACTCGAAGGCCGCTGCTGCCCATCCTTCAGCTAATCCCATAGTCGCCTTTTACGAAACCCACATGAAGATATGGGGTGGTGCTATTCTTACGGCCGAAATTAATAATCATAAATTGATCCAAAATCCTTGGAATTCGGATTACGGATATGTCTGTTTTTTGTGTTAAGTGTGATCGTAACACAATGGATGCATTTCAAAATCTTACTGGACTATAACTACATAATACATACTTTTTCAGAAACTTAAACGAGGCTAAACATTTTGTGATTTGTTGGTTTGTTTCAGTTCAAGACTAAGAATGCAATATTAACTGCTAATAAGTAAAACAAAAATAAAAAAGGCAAAGAACCGAGATGCAACTCATTATCATAAAAAGTAGCGCATTATTGTATAATAACATTATTAAACATATTACATCACTAACTAATATAAAATACCGGTTAGGCAATACTAGAGTAGTATCCAGAGACTAGAAACAAGAAGAATTATAATATTTATTTATTTATACTTATATGTAAATTGATAGTATTCTCTACCAGTCAACCTTTGGGTTAAAAAATAACCGAAAGAGGTACAAAACATATATAAATATATTACAATAATAAGTTAAAACATATTACATACAATGCGTAGTATTTATCATTATAACCATGCCCGTAAATTACGATTAGGATTGCAGCGAATTCAAATAGTACCCCCGAACTTTGCGTTTAAAAAAATATAACTTGGAGCTTTTTTACATCAACGGGAAGACGTTCCATATTTTGATTGCTGAGACAGCAACGGAATTAGAAATTCAACCGGTAAAGTACGGTGAGAAGGAATAAAATAAAATAATAATAATATAATATTCGAAGGCACAGTTGCTGTAGTTGGTCAGCGATTGGCTTTCTCCGCTACGTGTCGCAGGTTCTATTCCCACACGGAGAAAAGCCTAGATGGCTCCAGTTAGTTATTCCGGGTCTGGGTGTAACCACGATACAGGAGAATAGTGAGGGACATCGCTAGTAAAAACAACCGAGATAAGGCTCCAAATTCAAATTCGCCTCAGAAAAAGCAATTTACAGAGACCGTTGTTCAAACAAGGTATGTATGTTTACCTGATAATTAATCTTTAGCGTCTTTTCCTAATTAATATTTGTTCAAACGTCGAAGATTTTATTCATAAAATACGTTTGCAGGCTTATGAATAATCAGAATTGAAACAGCTTAACGGCTCCAAGTGGTTTGTCCTATGAAGAAGAACCGCCGAGAACCTCCACGGATACTCTTTAAAAATATTTGAAATGTGAATATGTCATCCTTTTGGGGGGAATTTGCCAGTGAGTACTGTACAACGTTTAGCAGGCGAGACTGTAAGGGTGCTCCACAGACGGGACTCCCATCCCTCTGGCATAGTCTCTTAGTCGCCTTTTACGACATACACGGGAGGAGATGGAGTGGTGCTATATTATTAATTCGGACACCACACGGATAATATATTCCAAAAATACAAACATATGTATAACCCCTACTGGCTAGGACCGATGATTTAACCTTGCATGTGAGGCATGGACGAGTATCAGTGTCCAACCATTTAAGTAAGACATGTCACGGTGGCTCGGAGGTTTACGGACTCGCTTCTTAAACGATGAGTTGTGGGTGCCAAATTTTGCATGTTTCACTTTGCAATGTCATATGTATTTTCTTTGTTAATTTAAGACACCTATGAGTTAAACGGTGAAGGAAACCATCGTGAGTAAATCTGGATCTACTGGTCTGAAATTGCCAACACGCAGTGAAGAAACGGGTTGTTCAATGCAGAGGGACAGCTACAGGCAGATATTGGTATACTCTGAGGGCCATTTCTCGTAATTAATTTACACTATAAAATTTAATAATAATAATATTTATTCAACATTTTGAATGAAAGAAAGAACGAAAAGAATTTATTGGCTCTAACAATTACAATGGTAAAACAAAAATACGATGATTGAATAGAAGTGCCAAAGGGCCATCAGCTCTGCATGATGTCAGGTGGCAGTACAAGGTTTCGATCTCATCACAGTGTAAGTTCACGTTTGAGGTTGTTTTTTAGTTTAGGATAATACCATTTGCGACAGTTCCGACACTTTATTTGCTGTGATATGCCAGGAATTTAATAAAGCGTGTCCAGTTAAGAAAATCAGACTAACTAATAGATCTAAATTTAATGAATGGGCTACTAAAGGCATTAGAAAAAGTAGGGATGTTCTTTATAGTTTATATTATGAAAAATCATTAACGTCTGATCAAGCTGTCCATAATCATGTAAGAAATTATTCCAAGATATTTAAGAGAGTATGTATGCAAGCTAAATCAATGTTAATTAGCAACAAAATTAGTACTTCGGGCAATAAAATTAAAGCAGTGTGGCAGGTAATCAACAAAGAAACTGGCAATACAAAAAAACGGGATAGCGAACTATCTTTAAAAATCGATGACAGAATTATCTCAGATAAACTCGAGGTCGCTAAGACATTAGAAAACTTTTTTACGAATATACCGATAGATACTACGAGTGCCCTTTCCTCATCCTCTGTACTGGCTGAATCTCTACTTAAACAGAACTTTTGTAAAGACATACCTAATTTTGAATTTAAGTACATTTCAACTAGTTCAATTATAAAAGCATTTAAAAGTCTTAACATTAAAAACACAGAAGACTTATGGGGTTTGTCTGTTAAACTACTTGGAACTATAATTGATACCATCGCCCCTGCACTTGCAGGTATTTTTAACCAATGTTTAGATAGTGGAACTTTCCCCGATTTGATGAAACATAGCAAAATAATACCAATCTTCAAATCGGGATGCAAGAATAATCCATCAAATTATAGACCTATTTCTGTTCTCCCATCATTGAGTAAAATATTTGAAAAAATTATTCTTGATCAAATGATGTTACATTTTAATTTTAACGGGATTTTACATAGCCGACAGTTTGGATTCACGAAAGGGAGGTCAACTACGGATGCAGGAGTAAAACTAGTGACGCAAATTCTCGAATCCTGGGAGGGTTCTCAAGATGCTATTGGCATTTTTTGTGACCTCTCCAAGGCATTTGACTGCGTTGACCACAATACGCTGCTCTGTAAATTACGCCACTACGGAATTCGTGGAAGAGCTGCTGATCTTGTTTATTCTTATTTATCTTTAAGACTGCAAAAAGTAGATATAGATGGGGCTACCTCTTTGGGTTCTACGGTTAAAATGGGCGTGCCCCAGGGCTCAATACTCGGCCCATTCTTGTTTCTAGCTTATATAAATGATCTTCCATATATGATGACCAAGTTATCGGATGTGATTTTATTCGCTGACGACACGTCCCTAATTTTTAAAATCAGTAGAAAAGATAGTAATGTTATTCATGTAAACGAGAGCCTAACTGTCCTCTCCAGTTGGTTTGCAGCTAACAACCTGTTACTTAATGCTAATAAAACTAAATGTTTAAAGTTCTCTTTACCTAATGCACCCCAATTGGGGTTAAAACTAGTTCTTGATGGCAATCAACTTGTAACTGTTGATGAAACCGTATTTCTAGGTATAACTATCGACTCGAAATTACAGTGGAGTGCCCACATTAAAGCTATATCGGGTAGGCTCAGCTCTGCAGCATATGCAGTTCGTAAAATTAGACAGCTGACTGATGAAGCTACGGCCAGGTTAGTTTACTTTGCATATTTTCACAGCATTATGTCTTATGGTATTCTGTTGTGGGGATCGGCAGCCGACGTAGATTCAATTTTTATTCTACAAAAAAGGGCAATCCGCGCAATATATAATATGGGTCCTCGCGAGTCTCTTAGAACTTTGTTTAAAGATATCAATATACTTACATTGCCGTCACTCTATATCTTTGAAAATATTTTATACGTCCGTAAAAATCTGCATAAGTTTTATATAAAAAGCGATTTTCACAATATAAATACACGACATAAACATAAAATTGTAGTGCCCAAATTTAGATTAGCTAAAACAAATAAGTCATTCCTTGGAAATTGTGTTCGCTTTTATAATAAGCTGCCCAAATCTGTTACAGACCTTACTGAGGGAAAGTTTAAAGCCCATATTAAACAGATCCTAATTAAAAAAGCTTATTATAGGGCTAATGACTATGTTGACGACAGAGATGTCTGGTATTGATTCTTTCTGCACATGTGGCTTCCCTGGAACCTTATTGATGAAATATGGATTTATCTAATAACAAATCAAAATTTTATAGTGATAGTAATTATTTTTCGAATATATTAGCTTTTGATATATATTGTCTATATAATATATACTTTGACATATTGATTTTACTGACATATTCTATATGACATTTAAAGCTCTGGCGTTTAAAATGCCTTTCATTTTATATAATTTAGTTTCTTCTACATTTTGTAAATGTGTGAACTTCGTCGACTTTATTAGTGCTATACATTAATTGTTATCAGCTTTCTATTGTGTTAGAGGCAATTGTCTGTTTTGTTATTGTGTGTATTTTACATTTAATTAGTCTACTTTGTTCGCACATACCTAGCTTATTACCATGTAATAACAAAATTGTAGTATAACTTTTTTTGAAAAGAGTATATCCATGGAGTTTCTTGCCGGCTCTTCTCCATAGGACCGACTTTTCCGAACCGTGCACTTAGCTTGACTTTTCGTAAGAGCCTATTAGGGCCTATATGAAATAAAAAATTTGAGTTTGAGTTTGAGTTTGAGTTTGAGACTAAATCGGAACTGTATATTAAAGATTTTTAAATTACGAGAAATGGGCCTCTGATCAATCTACGCTGTGGCTCATTAATATTTACGTAATATATAATTTTACCGTGTGGTTTTCGGATCAAGAATATAGCACCACTCCATCTCCTCCCGTGGATTCTAAACCAGAGAGGTGGGCAGCAACATCCCTTCTGTGGAACAGCAGTTAGTCTGCTCTGACGAACCCACCTGCCCAGCGGCTGAGTACCAGCAAATGCCCCCCAAGATAGCGACACAGTTGTTGTGGAAATCTGTGGAGGACGCCTTAAATATAATCTACCTAGTTACCCACTACTATTATAAATGTGAAAGTGTTTATAATATGTTTGAGACTTCATCACACTCAAACAGCTGAACGGATTTTAATTAAATTCGGAATGGAGGTAGATTATATTGTGGAATATACGATACGATACTTTTAATGCGAATTATAAAGTTAAAATAGTATTTTTGGGCAAGTGAAGTCTTAAGTCCAAAGCGTACCCGAGCTTTAGGTCACTGGGCTGCCGTCGGCGGAATGTGGCCGGTTGTTTTGCAACAAGTTATCCACTCCCTTTCCCCCACACACCGTCTTCTCGCTCTACCACACGAAGATTCCCGAAATGTACCGAAGTTCAAGAGCTTTCGCGTAACATCGTGCCTTCTTCGGAAGTGAGACTGGATTCTTGCAAGTTATGTTTGTTATTTATGCCTTTTTGATGCGGATTTGTGATAGACGTTTTAGTTGTTAAATAACGGAACCTTGTTGGATGGCTTGTGCACATTCCTTACAAAATTCTCTAGGTATTTCAGATTGGACCTTTAACATTTTAGTTTAATACCTTTTCTTTTTTGTCGCTTTGCCGTACATATACAAATGTGAAGCTAGTTTTTTAAATTTATTTATTCTTGACTATGTAACATTTAAATTATAAATGAACTTGTATATCATATGCTATGTAAGTTTAAACTGCATTCAAAAATGTAATCAATTCTTCGGTCTTCAGTCTTTCAATTATCGTTAAGTAACAATATTATATGCGCATGGAATTTGTATATTTACATAACTATTACAACTTTCTATTCATAATAACCATTAAAACCCATAACATTACCTACAACATCATCAATGGTGTTGAAGAAGGTTACGACCAAAAAGGCTTGGCTAGCCATCAATAAATGCTACATTCAAGTTTTATTACCGCAGACTACAGAGTTACAGTATTGGCGCGTGACGTTAGAGTCGCACACGCAATAATGTCTAATGCGCATTTGGTTGACAAATGAACCGTGGCAGTTGTAAGTTATTACTTGACACAACAACAACTATTTATTTTAATTAAAAAAAATGGTAGACAATGACGTTTCTACATAAATACAATAACTGTTACATATTCCGTGTGGTGTCCGGATTAAGAATATAGCACCGCTCCATCTCCTCCCGTGGATGTCGTAAAAGGCGACTAAGGGAGTCTAAGCCAGAGGGATGGGCAGCAGCGTCCCTTCTGTGAAACGGTAGCCTTACTGCGCTCACCAACCCGCCTGCCAAGCGTGGTGAGTATTGGCAAATACCCCCCAAAATGATGACACAGTTGTGAAAATTTATGGGGGAGGCCTTTGTTCAGCAGTGGACGCATAAATGGCCAGTATGATGAAGTCCTGTCTTCATTTTCATTATTTTGTTTTTATTGATAATTTGTAACGTAAATTTGCCTGCGCATCTTGCCTTGTAACAGCCGTAGGACCCAGTGGAGATTCTAGCGCTCATTTCGGCAACGAAGAGGGGCCCAAGGTCCTCTGAAGATTACACTAGAGCCGCCCATTAGTGCCACGCCTTTAGGCACATCATGGAGGAGATGACTGTAAAGCGGTTACCCCCTCTAACGGAGGGGAGGGACTGTAAAAAGGTCGTCCATAGGAACTACTCGGGGAGGATTGTAAAGTATCCCCCCCAGTCACCATTTCTTCATAAACGTTTTAAAAAGCATAACAAAACATAATCAGCCCATTACTGTTCCACTGCTGGGCACGGGACTTTTCCCACGATGAGAAGGTTTAGGTCTGATTCCACCACGCTGGCCTAGTGCGGGTTGGTTGTTGTGTGTGTAACACAATTGAGAACATTCTGGACCCTGACCCTCTCAGGTGTTCAGGTGGTCATGATATTTTCCTTCACCATTAACGCAAGTGATAATCAAATTTTAATCCACACATGAATCCGAAAACTCAGATGTGCGGGCCGAGATCCAACTGTATGTAAGGCAAGCGTTCAACCAACGGGCTATCATTGCTTATTACTGCAAAACAATCTTATTATGTTAATAGAGTGACGTTTTGAAAAGCATATTGTATCTTATTCTTATTATGTCAAGAGAGTGACGTTTTATCAATTGTCGTTACACCTCACTCAGTAATCGAAGCCCAACATTGTCCCAAACGAGACAAAGGTAATACAAAAGCGATTGAATAAGACTGATCAAGTGATTGATTGGTTTGAGCTGGTGTTACGTTCCATTGTCGGCGGATAGATGTCTGATTGCACTTAAACAATGGCTGCCCTTGCACGATGGCATTGTCCTGGATTGTTGACCACTGCTTTGTTGTAATTTTTTAATATTCAGTTAAAGTTTCGAGAATCGCTTTTGATTATTTTCGTATACTTCGATTTAAAGTCTATACTAATTTCTAGAGTTCTATTCTATCTATATAGATTCGCAAGTACTTTAAACAAACTGTTCCAAGCTGTAAGCAAGATTTCAATATAATTTAAGGACTTTGTAGATTCGCGCGTAATTTAAACAAGCTGTGAGCAAGATTGTTGAAATAAATTTAAGGAATTAATTATTCTATATAACGTAATACTCGTATGTTTGACTGGGTTATATTAACAAAACATCTACAAGAAAAGCCCGTAATACTTCTTTCATCTTTAGCGATTCCATTTAGTAATAAATCATGACTAAATGGAATCGCTGTTCTGTTCTGTGTTCTGCAATCTATAACGATACTGCTACCGGTCTTTTACCGGTTCTTTTTTGTGTATGACGGAACAGAAACCAAGCAACGACTCGGGCGATTACTGATGTATTGGTGACCTGGGGTGCAATTCTCTAAGCTCAAACATCCATACATCCTTGAATACAAAATTGAATTAATGGTGATAACTTGATTTGGTATTCGCTAAGACTGGTCCTCATGGCTTACCTTCTGCAACGTGTCCTTGAATAGCTTCAATCATGTCTTAGCGAATACCGAAATTGGTTTTACACCGTTATTTCGATTCTGTATTTAAGGATGTATGGATGTTTGAGCTTAAGGAATTGCACCCCTGAGGCTTAAGTAAGAATGCACTATGTTCCCGTAATTTCAATACTGTTCCTACGCTTTACCCGGAACTCAACTACACTTACCTGAGTTGTAATGGTTGCTAAAACAGGTTGTAATGTAGTACAATCGAACTCTTTATATAAAATCTTACTACATTTAGAAGATAACATTTTATTTGAGAAGATGGAGCGGGTAATACAATAATACTCACATTCACTGTCATGACTGTTTCTGGCGAGTCCCCGGATCTGTTCGTTGACGTAGTTGTTGCTGCGGGGTACGTTGAGTGCACTCCGGATGCCCACGGACGAGTTGTCCAGGTGGCCTGGGCCTATCTTGGGCACGTGGCTCGAACAGTATACCTCTTTGTCTTCTGTCCAATGCTGGTTATTGTAGTATGTCTGGAGAAAAGAAGAAGGTATTAGGTTTTTCATTGTGTGATGTTCTCAAGTAATATTATATGTACAATCTAGTACGTATGTATGTTCGTATCTGTCGAGTCCTAGAGTGGAGATCTCGTATGGGCAAACGTAGTGTGGGACGCCCACCAGCAAAATGGATGGATGTCCTGAAAATGGTTGCTGGGTCCGGCTGCATGCGGGATTCTGATGTCCGGGTGTTGTGGCGTACGCTAGGAGAGGCCTATGTCCAACAGTGGACCGATGTAGGATATAGATCTAAAATCTTTAATAAAGAACCCGTTGAGAAATACCACCCAATAACAATTTTATTTGTCCCAGCCAGTCTGAGAATATGTTCCATGAAACTATTAGGTCAAGCCTATGAAATTACCGTTTAGTACGAAATAAATAATATTTTTACCTTTAAGAATCGATTTATATATAAGGCCCCCGGTATGAAAAATTTATGAGGAGTGAAATTTTGTCGACCTTTAACTAAAATGTGTTGTTTTTTTGCGCACCTACCTTGCGCACCTTCTGCGTTAAAGTCATGTATGTGTCAAATGTCGTTTGATGTCAAAGTTTTATATTCATCGGTGCCGAAGATGACCACTCCGGTGGTTTTAGCCGGTAGGAGTCCGGCATACCCCTCCGTCCTTTCCCAGGGCGAAGGAAGTACATGATGTATTTCCACCGGAACAACAAACAAAAACAAAAGTTGTGTAACTGCGCTATCTAAACACATGATACTTATAGCGCTTTATTTAGTTATAAAGACATCCAAAGAAGGATATGTCCTAGTGTGGGAGTGGGAGTGGCATAGTACAATTTAGCTACTTTCTAGATTCATTAAATATTTAGGCTTGTAAAAAAAACGCTTCAAACTGAATGGACAGTCGTAATGTTAAATTATGCCGTTTTTATATCCTCTTTATTGGTAAAGCTGATTCATTTTACACAAATTTTAGTAAACACAATAGACAAATACCAATTTAAACTGATCTGTTTAAACAAATGTTACTAAACAGATGGCAGCTCAAGTCATGACGGCTGTTTTGTCAAAAGACTAAAAGCAGTATATCAGAGCGATTTGGATGGTTAATTTGTGACAAAGAGTGTTTTTATTGAATGATACATTGTACATTTGCTTTACGAGTATAATGAATAATTTTCCAGTTAAAACATATGTAAATGGGAATCAGTTCTAAATATTTCTTGGTTTGTAACAAATGTATATTTAATATTAACACCACAGGACGTCCACTGCTGAACAAAGGCCTCCCCCTTAGATTTCCACAACGAGCGGTTACATGCCGTTCTCATCCAACGACTCCCAGTGACCTTTACCAGGTCGTCTGTCCACCTCATTGGAGGTCATCCCATGCTGCTTTTTCTGATGCGTGGTCTCTATTCGAGTACCCTTTTGCCCCAACGGCCTTCAGTTCTACGAGCAATGTGCCCCGCCTATTACCACTTCAGTTTACTAATTTATCCTTTCAGCTATGTCAGCAACTTCTTTTTTCGTTCTTCCACGGATCTCTTCATTTATGATTCGATCTCGTAGAGAAACACCAAGCATAGCTCTATCCATAGCTGGCTGAGTGACCTTGAGCTTTCTTAAGAGGTCATTTTTCATTAATTCATCTCCTTCCTTTCTAATTTATTTATTTTTAATTATATTGAACGAGGGAAGACATCTGTTGAGAACCGTTATATATAAACAGGACAGGAAAAATGATTGGGTATTTGACACAACACCTCATATAACATAATTTGAAAAGGAAAAGCTGAAGAAAAGAGAGGAATGGGTAGACCTAGACGCAGCTTGTACACAAGTAAAAGAGAAAGTGCGTATCGGATTGTATCAGGAGTTCAAAAGAAGGTGGAGCATAGAGAGCAGTGGTGAGTGCTCCTCTAACAAAAGTTTAGCTCTGAAGTAAAATACAAATATTTGGTCTTGTCTTGTCTTGGAATAGAATGGAAAATTATTTATTGTACACCATTAGAATAACATCTTTTAAGAAAATAAATTGTAATAAAAGTAATTGCACAATGGGCGGTCTTATCGCTATTAGCGTTTCTTACAGACTATTTACGCGAGACTAAATCGAAATGACAAGAGAACCTATCGTTATCAACAGTAAAAATACAGACAACCTTGCCTCACGTTGCCAGATTTAATTGGCTGTAATTTATACAAGCAATGAAATCTGCTGAACACGTCTTCCATTTTGAATACTGATTTAATTAGGTCGTGAAGGTCAAACGGCAGGTGCCCCGTATAAACTGTTGTTAATTAATAAGCCGCGTCTGATAAGGAACCTGATTCCATTTCCAAATATAGTTTGTATAACTTTATGGGGAACAATGTGTGGTGTTCCTCCATAGAAGAGGGAGGATCCTCCAACCAGGCCTTTAGTTTGGTCTTGTAGTCTTGGTCATTAGTTTGGAAATCGCACGTCATAGCAGTCTCAATGACTTGCCTTCTAAGAATGGTTCTATGCACCACGCTATATCGTAAACAGGAATACAGTGCTCGTTTTCAGTGTGAATTCCTATCCAGGCGCAGATATGTAGCCAGTACTCTGAGTACTAAGTAGTGGTGGTAGGTCTTACAAGAGTCCTGCTAGGTAGGTACCACCGCAGTATGGGGAAGTCATGCGGTCTGTGGCCGGTGTGTACGGAGCCTACGAGGATACCAACTGGTGACATTTGAGACCGCAACTCTATTGGCGCGCTTTCCGGCTTACAATATTATGCTGGCGGAGATGGATGTTTGGGTGTATCACCAAACTCCCGGGAAGTGGTTACATACTGCCGAGTGCGTAACACAGCGCAGAGCGAGGCTTCGGAAGGATCCATTACCACCCCCCCGAGATGTGTCTGGGGGACAGTCTCGTTAAAGTTGCCTCCCCTCTGTTAGCGAAAGTTATCACTTGACAGTCCCTTCGAAGGTGTCTTGGCGTAGCACCAATGGGCGGCTCAAGATAGAGGCTTTTCGAGTTCCTGGAGCCCCCCTCCGGTGCCGAAGATGACCAATCTGGTGGTTTTAGATGGAAGGAATCCGGACTGCGTATCCGCCTTTCCCCGGGGCGGAGGAAGTACATGGTGTATTTCCAATGGGATAAATAAATATAAAAAATAAAAAGGTACCACCGTAGTCCTAAATATTAGTGTAATTTTATTTCATTAATAATAATGTTTGAACTTTAGTAATTAATGTGTTCCGGATTGAAGAGCACTGTAGCTAATGATTACTGGGCATAAGAGACTATATAACTAACGTCTAAAGAGTATAATGTGACGCCACGCTGAACTACCTTGTTTTCTAAATTATTGTTTTATTGGTCCCCAGTGGATATTCGTCATGAATCTAAAAGGGGCTCGAGGTCCTCGTAAGCCGATAAATATCGGTTCTGCAAACATACACACTATATAATCCGGCAGAGATACTGCATGAAGGGCCCTGCGGCTTTGAGTTGGCCCATTAATTCTGCATGCTCTAGTGTCATCGCCCGAGGACCTCAGCATGCAGGGCTTTGAGTAGGCCATTTTTACTTTTGATTGCGTAATGGTGTGTGCTAGCGGACAAGTAGCTATGAAAACATTACTACTAGTAATCATCCCCTTTATTATTTTTTATAAATGTGATTCATTTAAAATAAGAAAATGTATATGAGTATGACAGACTAACGTGTTGCTGGGGAGTTTGTTGCGCCGTATCTTCTCCTCAGCTTAAACTCTAGGAAGCGTGAAGGGTGGGCTTACATAGGTGCGATCTTATGACGTTCAAAAAGAACTATTTTGTAGTCTATTTTGAATAAAAGATTTTGACTTTGACTAACCTAGATAGCATTACAATTGTTATGGATACGATACGTGACGCTTATCACCAGGCTAATAATCACTTGCAAGTCTCGTAACTAATTAGTATAAATAAATAATTCAACCGTTTATAATACAACGTATGTGCACGAACATGTTGTGTGCATTACCCATAACAAAATACATCACATAACTGTTAATTATCGTTTACACATCAAATGTTGTACAGCACAGTTAGAAGCGTGTGTAACGAGTTACTCCGCTGAATAAGGTCGTATAATTCAGCTAAC
Source organism: Diloba caeruleocephala (assembly GCA_947459985.1). Taxonomy (NCBI): domain Eukaryota; kingdom Metazoa; phylum Arthropoda; class Insecta; order Lepidoptera; family Noctuidae; genus Diloba; species Diloba caeruleocephala. Next base: position 5,957,211 of record OX381621.1, on the reverse strand, counting down.
CGAATAAGGACGTATGACGCATTACAACCAGATCTGTGACTCATTTTTATTTGTTTACAAGTAATTAATTGCTGTATTATTATATGTGTGCAAACATGTGATTGTGTGTGTCTCCGTTGTTTCATTACGACGTGTAAAAGTGTCTGTTATGACTTATGACCTAATTACTAAATAACTGATTCTATTATATTTATTGTAAAGCGTTGTTTCACTCCCCTTGGCTTATGAAAGCGTAGACAAATTTGATTCTTACACAATCTTTTTTTACGTCCCAAGGAAAAAACGGCGGAACCCTTATAGGATCACTTGGTTGTCTGTCTGTATGTCCGTCAGTCACAGCCAATTTGCTCCGAATCTACAGGACCGATTAAGTTGAAATTTGGTACACATAGGTATAGGATTCTGCGACCCAAACACGAACGTGTAACGTAAATAAATGAATTTTGAATATGTGGGTCACGTTTGGGGGCAGTTTAGAAAATTAAAGAATAAAGTTTTCTCTCAAACCGGTGAAGTGTCACATTCCTTTACAAGATGCAGGGGTCTATAAGATTTACTGTGAGTGTGGGTTGTCATACATAGGGCGAACAAAGCGTAGTATAGCCACCAGGTTAAAAGAACACATAGCTGACGTCAAGCATAGACGCTCCACAAAGTCTGCAGTGTGCGAACATGCCTTAGATAAACCCAACCATTTTATTCGTTTCGATCAACCTCAAGTCCTCGCGAAAGAGAACCGATATGTACCAATAATGTTTCGTGAGGCTATTGAAATTAAAAATCATCCTAATTTTAATAGAGAAGATGGCTGGCAGGTACCACCAGTTTGGAATCCTGTTATTAAAATAATAAACTCCCAAACCAAATACCACACTAAAAAACATCAAGACACTGTGAGTGATTACTGCGTGCATCGAAATAATTTTTGATTATAATTGTACGGTAGATAAAATAAAATAACTTTTTAAAATCTGTAATGACGCCAGTCACCTTAGTCATCCTGCGACCACGAACCCCGCAAAGTGTTCGAAACGTCAGGAAAGACAAAAATCTAAAATATACGCGATAGAATCCGTTTAAAAGTGTTTTATTATAATAAAGTTTTGCAAACTGTACCGTGTAATATATGAAATGGAAGGGCTTATTGTAAGAGTCTCTAATGTATTTATTTTATAATTTTAACATATAAACTTAACAAAATAGACGAAAATTTACCATTCCCCCCTTATTTACGAAACTATTGAGCCTAAAATTCTGAACAAATGAAGGTAATAGCTCTTTACCTATAGATCACAGGTAAACATATAAGAAGTCTATGGTCTTAAAAAAATATGGTAAATATTTCAATATTGTGCATACAAACTTACGTTTGCGGTTAAAGCTTAGCTATAAATGGTTGTAACGGTAAGCTACAGCTGAATAAACTATTGTATTTATTATATTTCACTATTACGAAACTATTATTGGCATAAGAATGGTTTCTCTAGAATTTTCGATGGAGTTATAGTTTTGGAATATACTTAATATTCTAGTTTTATATGTTACATCGACGATTTACAGTAATAAAGTTCCAAGGACACAAATTTAGTCGATAAAACGCCAATTGGTTGCAGGCACAACAAACAAATGAAATGGAACGCCAGTGTAGATTGTTTTTATTGTCATCATCATTTCAGCCAAAGGACGTCCAGTGCTGAACAAAGGCCTCCCTATACATTTCCATAACGACCGGTTACACGCAGCCCGCAGCTACCTTCACCAGGTCGTCTTTTCATATCGTCGGAGGCCGTCCCACACCACGTTTTCCGGTTCGTGGTCTCCACTCGAGAACCTTAATGCCCTACGTAATAGTCTACGTTCACTCAATTCTACGAGCTGTGGCCCGCCCTTGATCATGATCCATAGTAAAAAATGTGAAAATATATTATTTGATACATAGCATGTTATATCTATACAAATACATAAAATTGAAGTGTCTGTTTATAATGTAAAAATAACAGCTTTTTACTTAATGCATATGAAAGTTTATACGGGTACCGTATAACAAAAAAACAATTTTTAAATGTTTTGTCTGACTGTCTGTTTGTTCCGGGTAATCTCCGAAACGGACCGATTTTGACGGGACTTTCACTGGCAGATAGCTGATGTTATAAGGAATAACTTAGGCTACTTTTATTATAGAAAAATAATTAGTGTTTCGCGCAAAAAATAAAACCCTTGAAATCCAATATATATATTCTATGTCAAGTGTCTATGTCGAAGTACTCTAAATTTCTTTTAAATTAAACGCGGGTGAAACCGCGGGTCCCAGCTAGTATTATATATTGTTTGAAAGAAAGAAAGAAAGAAAGAAAGAAAGAATTTTTTATTTGACAGCAAAGTGAGACATCACCAAAATAATAAAACTTAATATAAAACTGAAAAAAAAAACACGGTAAAAATTTGGATAGGGTTATAAACAAAAAAAACACAATATTAGGTTAGAGTTTGTTTTTACCTAATATTGTGATTTTTTTTGTTTATAACCCTATCCAAATTTTTACCGTGTGTGCCCCACAGTTGCGCCAAACAGGTAACCAGTACAGCATTTGCCAGACAAGAGCCTGGCGCTGGTTTTCAACTGGATCCTTCGGTGATTCAGTGATTCACGGGTGTAAAAACAGTATATAAAATAAATTTTGCATATCATATAATAAATACGTTCATAACTTCTAATAAATCAACAAATACACTATACAAATAAAAACTACAGTAATTGAAACAAGTAGGTATTGTTGTGTGGATTGGCTCTCTTCCTTGACAAAGCGATGATGTACCTAATACCTAATTAAATATTCCTTGTGGTCTCCGGATCAAGAATATAGCACCATTCCATCTCCCATGGATGTCGTAAAAGGCGACTAAGGGATTCTAAACGCGAGGGATGGGCAGCAGCTTTCTTTCTGTGGAAGAGAAGACTTGCTAAACCACCTGACAATCGTGGTGAGTACTGACAAATTTCCCTCAAAATAACAACACGTGTGGTGCCGGCTCAGAATACCACCACCCAAATAAATCTATTCCGTGGGTAGCGTAAAAGTCGACTAAGGGATTATCCGGAGGATGGGCAGCAGTGTCCTTCGAGTGCATTAACAACTCAGCTGCGGTCGCCAACCCGTCTGCCAAGCGTGCCGATTATGGCAAATCCCCCCAATGAGTCCACAATACACTCATATCGGGCCGTGTCCAGCAGTGGACTTCATTCTGCCGAAATGATGATGATGAACAACACGGCTTGTAACCAGTTGTGGCCTTTGTTCAGCAGTGGGCTGTGGCTGATATGATGATGGATCTTATTTTAATGTTGAAAAATATATTATTAGCTATAGCAGTGGTGGCGCTAATGGAGTAGTTTTTTAATTGACTGCCACTTTATTCATAGCAACATCCTGGCTGACAATAATGGCTTGATGTTCCAAAGTAAGTTGTAAATAACGCACTTAATAGTATCAATGCTACTTAAGGCCATCTGTAGCCGTAAAGCTGTCGCTGGCTCGCTGCACATGGCTTTGCGACGCAAGTGAAGCTTAGAATGCTAATGGATTGTACACATTAGACTGATGTTTATATTCTTTAGAAAGGCGCTCATAGTTACACTCACTGATCGGTGAGGTTAAGCAATGCTCGGTGCGGTCAATCTATGGATAACCGGATTTATTTGAACTGAGCGACTCCATGCTTTCATGGCACGTAAAATCGTCGGTCCCAGTTGTTGTCATTAGACGGCAGTCGTTAAGCTAAGTCGGAGGACTACGGGCGAAATAAATTGGCTTGTTTTTCTTATTTATTCATTTATTTTCTCACCACAATAATGAAAAAGTTATAGTATTATACAAATTTATTGTGGAAGACTGGCGTCTAAATTTCGTCCTTTATAACCCAGTTATCATCTTGCATCCCATGAATGCGCACTTTCACTGCAGACAAGACAAAAGATGGGTGGCGGCGTCCTTCGAAATCATTTACCACGCAAAAGCGATCGCTAATCCGCCTGCCAAACGTGGCAGTGCGCGTGACTCGCACGCCAATGCGCTGTCGCGTCCGGGCACATCGTTGCCGTCGGGTGGGGTGAGCGACTCCGAGGAATCCTTGGACCCTCGGAGTTGGCACGCTTCACTGCACGGGGTGGTGGGTGGTGAGGGCCGGAAGCGGACCCTCCCGAGGGCGTCTGCGGGGTCGTCCCCTGACGCTAAAAGGTCGGCCCGAAAGGAGCCGAACGTCGAGAGGTTGGAGAGGGAGAACGTGGCATTGCGTTCTCAGATCGCCAGCCTCTCGACACAAATTGAGAAGTTGACGGTGGAAGTGGGTCTCCTACGTCATCAGGGGGACGTGCAAATGGACCCCCGCAGAGATGTGGTTTCGGCGTTCATGCCACCGGATGCGGTAGCCGAGCTTCGGCGCTCAATCGCCCTCGAGGTTCGCCTTTGTTCAGCAGTGGACGTCTTTTGGCTGATATGTTGGTCATGATGATTCCATAAAAAAAACACCACTTCCACGTCGCGATCGTCCTGGATTAATTTCAGAATACGCTGTGCGCCCGCCAGTTTCGCACGCTTCAGTGTGTAGACTCCTTAATTTGTAATATAGTTGCCAGCTCGTTTCCAGTTGAGGAAATTAAAGAAAGACATAAGCGTATACATGTCTAGATTCTAGCCATAATATTAGATTAGACTCTAGATGTATAATATAATCTTCCTGCATATCTAAGTTGTTTGTGTTGATAAAGGGAAATGGCTTTTATGTACCTACTTTATGACTCGTGTGAAGTCGTGTGCCTGTACCACTATCTAAACATATTAATTAAAATAACGTTATCTAACACGTTTGAAGACATAGGTATCACGCATACTTCTTTACCTATATTTTATGTCATGCCTATCTGACTGCATTTAATAGTTCGGATCAAAGCCCAAATAGTTCTAATTGTAATGCACTTAATCTCGGAGCGTTTTGGAAAGTTGTATGTCACTGTTAAATACTATATATATGTATAATAATAGGAAAAATGTATGTGAAGCACGTAGGTATATTTACTATTAAGTCCTTACATATGAAATTGGCGTTTTGTTACACTGGCCAGTATGGTCTCAAATATCTGGCGTTTGGTTAGGAATTCCAATTTCAAATTTAAGCTCGTGTATTTGTGTCGAACTTAGCTATTCATTTGTTTTCGAGTCATTTGATTTTTCTTTGACATCGGTCTAGTCACAATCTGGAAAACTTCAAATATCGCGTTATTTACGAATATGAGTTCCACTGTGGCACCAGCGCTGCAGAAACAGCTCGAAGGATTAATTATGTAGCTACTGCAAAAGAAAACACGGTACGTTTTTGGTTCCAACGTTTTCGTTCTAGAAATGTAGACCTTTTTTTTTATTTATATCCAGTGGAAATTATACATGAACTTCCTTCGATCCGGGGAAGGGCATAAGGGTATCTACTCCTACCTGGCTAAAACCACTGGAGCGGTCCTCGTAGGATCACACTAGAGCCGCCCATTGGTGCCATGCTTTTAGGCACATCACGGAGGAGATGACTGTAAAGCGGTCACCCCCTCTAGCGGAAGGCGACTGTAAAAAGTTCGCCCTCCAGGCACTTCTCGGGGAGGATTGTAAAGGACCCCCCCAAGCCTCGCCGTGCGCTGTGCTGCGCACACGGCACCACGTAACCAGGTGCGCGCCGCCGCCTTCCCGGGGGTCGCACGGTGTGAGCACGCAGACTCTCCAATCTACGTGCCCGCGACCCCCAAGACCTTGTAGTGACGGCCCGGGGCTCAGGCGTGTTGGATCTGGGTGCCGGGACGGTTGTTACCCAGGCGCCGTCTCATCCTTCTCCGTGCGGGATCGGCCCTCCCCCGATTCCGCTCTGCAGTCTCCCTCTGGACTATGACGCTCTCGCAGAAGGAGACCACTGCACTCCATTTTGTATGCTCTGCCAACATAGCCGATGATCTTGCCCAATCCGATCGACCAGAACCCGACGCATGGTAATCCTCGAGCGTGTGCCATGCAGTATCCTGGTCGCTTCCACAATGGTGGCACAGTGCCGTAACCTCGCGTCCTATTCTGTGCAGGTACGCACCGAAACAACACCCTCGTAGATCGAAATACTGACCAACAGAACAAGCCCCGTGGACGGCCGACGAAGAATTTAAAGTGACCGTGGAAGCGGATCAATTAGATGTAAATGTAGTAAGAATTAGCGGTGGGCTTCGGGCGTATGTGATAAAATAGTTTTAAATCACTTAAAACAAATTGGAAAAGTGATTTAACTCTAAAAATGAGTACCGCATGAATTGAGTGAAGCACACTAAAAACAGGTGTCGAGTGCTGCTGAGGGTACTGGACCTGGATGACGCCGTCACTAAAGCGGAGATCGCAGATGCCATAGTGGTTGCGACGGCGTGTTTGCCCGAGGATGTTAGGGTGGGCGAAATTCGTCGCTCACCGATGTCTTTGGGCACGGTCTGGGTCCGGATCCCACTGGAGGCGGCCAAGAAGCTGGCGTCTACCTGCCGCATTTGCGTCGGTTGGACGTCGGCTAGGGTCGAGGTGTTGGCAGCACGGCCATTACAGTGCTTCCGATGCCTCGAACTCGGGCATGTGCGCCTCCGGTGCACCAAACACGGGGGGGTTGACCGGAGCGACCGGTGCTTCGGGGAAAACCAGCCCCCCCTGCCTCGGCCGAGGGGCTGACGGCGTCTGCGCCGGCAGCACCGGTCGCACGCTCCGGCTCACCGGAGGCGATGGAGGCCAATTAAGGGTCCTCCAGGGCAACCTAAACCACTGCCGCAACGCGCAGAATCTGTTGCTGCAAACTGTTGCGGAGTGGTCGGTTGCCTTGGCGGTTGTGGCGGAGCCCTACGGCGTCCAGGAACATCCTCGTTGGTTCGGGGGCGCCGGGGACTCCGTCGCCATCTATTGGTCTGGAGCCGAAGGTGAGCCGCCCTGCTCCTTGTTGGACAGGGGGCAGGGCTTTGTCGTAGTAGAGTGGGGACCTCTGGCAGTAGTGGGCTGCTATATCTCCCCCAACGTGTCTCTCGCCGACTTCGAGGGATACCTGGACGGGGTGGCACGCAGCATTCGCTGTAAGTGCTCGCCCCGTCCAGTGCTCGTCCTGGGGGACTTCAACGCTCACTCTAGAGCTTGGGGCAACCGTCGGGACGGGCCGAGGGGGAGGATAATGGAAGACTGGGCGGCGTCACTTGACCTCCGATTGCTGAATCGGGGGTCCGTTAGCACCTGCGTTCGGTGGCAGGGGGAGTCGGTCGTGGACCTGACATGGGCGGCTCCTTCTGTGGCCCGCATGGTGTCGGGTTGGCGAGTAGCGGAGGAAGTGGTCACACTTTCAGACCACCGCCACATAATGTTCGACGTGGCCCTCCGCACGCCTTGCCCGAGCCGTTCTAGTCCCAGCCCGCGGTCGCGGCGTTGGGCCCTCACACAGCTGGATCGAGAGTTGCTCGTCGCAGCTGCCAACGTCGCGGCCTGGCCAGAGGTCGATCAAGGGATCTTGCCCGATCCGGAGGAGGAAGCGTCGTGGTTCCGGAGGACGATGACGTCAATATGCGACGCATCCATGCCCCGGGCCAGGCGCTCCCGGCGTACGGCAGTGTACTGGTGGTCGGATGAGATCGCGCAGTTGCGTGCGGTCTGCCTGGCATCCCGCCGCCGGTACCAACGAAGCCGACGCCGGCACAGCGCTACAGCCGGAGAGACTGAAGAGGCCTATATGGCCTACCGGGCGGCCACACTGGCGTTTCAGACCGCCATCAGTGAGGCAAAGGCTCGGTCCTGGAGCGAGCTCCTAGAGGGACTAGACAGGGATCCGTGGGGGAGACCCTACCGTATGGTAGTGGGCAAGTTGCGCCCATATGTCCCCCCGGTGACCGAAACCATGGTCCCGGATTTGCTGGAGAGAGTACTTTCAACGCTCTTTCCGGCGGTTCGGGACCATCCTGGTCCCTCTCCACCCCCAAATGCCTCGGACTGGGTCGAGGAGTTGGGGGTTTCGGATGGGGAGCTGGGCCGAGCCATTGGCCGCCTGAAGAGTCGCAACACCGCACCGGGTCCGGACGGCATTCCGGGCCGTGCGTGGGTGTATGCGCTACAGTCTCTTGGGGACCGCTTGAGGCGGCTGTTCACCAGTTGCCTCCGTAGTGGCGTGTTCCCGTCCGGCTGGAAGGAAGCCGGATTGGTTCTATTGAAGAAGGAAGGAAGGGCTGCAGAGTCTCCCTCTGCATACCGTCCCATTTGCCTGCTCGACGAGGCTTCGAAGCTATTCGAAAGAATAATTACCCGAAGACTCGTTGAGCACCTGTCGCGAGTTGGCCCCGACCTGGCCGAAAGTCAGTATGGCTTCCGGCAGCGGCGGTCCACCATCGACGCGATTCTTCGCGTCCGCTCGCTGTCGGAACAGGCAGTGTCCCGGCGGGGTGGGGTGGCGTTGGCGGTCAGTCTAGACATCGTCAACGCCTTCAACTCCATCCCGTGGGGCGCTATTAGGGCGGCACTAGTCTATCATCGGTGTCCGCCCTACCTGCAGGGCATCATTGGGGCCTATCTGCGTGATAGGCACATTCGCTACGTGGGCAGGGACGGTAGCGTAAAGCGGAGGGAGATTACGTGCGGGGTTCCGCAGGGGTCAGTTCTCGGCCCTCTCTTATGGAACCTCGCCTACGATGCGGTCCTGCGTGTCGTTCTCCCTGCTGGCGTCAGCTTAGTCTGTTACGCTGATGACACTCTGGTGTTGGCCAGCGGGGAGTCCTTCGAGGGAACCATCCGGCTTGCGGAGCAAGCGGTGGCAATTGTCGTGGCCAAAATCCACGCCCTGGGTCTGCGGATAGCGCCTCAGAAAACCGAGGCGCTATGGTTCCACAAACTGCCGAGAAGCAGAGAACCACCCAGTTCGTGGATACGCGTTGGTGACGCGCAAATCGGGGTGGGCCGGTACATGAAATACCTGGGGCTCACCCTGGACAGTCGTTGGGGCTTCGAAGAGCACTTCCAGCGCCTCGTCCCCCGAGTCGAGAGGGTAGTGGGTGCTCTACACCGGCTGCTGCCCAATCTCGGGGGACCATGTGAGGAAGTTCGCCGTCTCTACGGAGGAGTCGTGCGGTCCGTGGTCCTATACGGGGCGCCTGTATGGTCAGCTCGACTATCAGGCGCCCAGCGCTGCAGAACCAAAATTCATGGTCTGCAGCGCAGAGTGGCTATCCGGATCGCACGAGGATACCGAACGGTGTCCTACGAGGCGGCAACTCTCCTGGCGCGTTTTCCGCCTTTTGACATCCTGGCGGAGATGGATGCGTGGGTCTACGATCAGACACGCTCCCTCCGCCAAAGCGGCGAAGGCGCGCCTCCAGGGGCGTTGGACAAGCTGCGGCGGCTAGCTCGGCGGCGCGCACTTGTAAAGTGGCGTCATCGCCTGCGGATGCAGTTTGCAACCAAGCGCGTCGTCGAGGCCGTCCTGCCGCTCTTTGGAGCCTGGCTCAAAAGGAGCGAGCGCGTCACCTACCGCCTGACGCAGGTGCTCACCGGGCACGGTTGTTTCGGCGCGTACCTGCACAGGATAGGACGCGAGGCCACGGCACAATGCCACCATTGTGATAGCGACCAGGACACCGCACAGCACACGCTCGAGGCGTGCCCTGCGTGGGCCGCTGAGCGGCGGATCCTGGTCGATCGGATCGGGCAAGATCTCTCTCTGCCAGCAGTAGTGTCGGCTATGTTGGCAGAGCACGAAAATTGGAATGCAGTGGTCTCCTTCTGTGAGAGCGTCATGCTCCAGAAGGAGACCGCAGAGCGGGATCGGGAGAGGGCCGATCCCGCTCGAAGAAGAAGGAGACGGCGCCGGGGTAACAACCGCCCTGGCGCCTAATTCCGATACGCCTGAAAACCCCTGCCGTTGCTATAAGGTGGGGGACCTCTGGGTTCGCGGGTGCGTAGATTGGGGAATCTGCGTGCCCACACCAAGCGACCCAAGAGAAGACGGTAGCACGCATGTGGTCACGCGCTGCCGTGGGACGCACTGGGGGATCCTTTACAATCCCCCTGGGGGGGTGACCGCTTTACAGTCACCCTCTCCGAGATGTGCCAATAGGCGTGGCACCAGTGGGTGGCTCTAGTGTGATCATACGAGGACCTGGAGCCTCCCTTAGGTGCCGAAGATGACCGCTCCAGTGGTTTTAGCCGGTAGGAGTCCGGCATACCCCTTCGTCCTTCCCCGGGGCGAAGGAAGTTCATGATGAATTTCCACTGGGCACCAATAAAAAAAAAAAAAAAAGGTGTCGAGTGCTGCATTACAATTCTCAACGGGTACAATAATGAAGGGATTTTGAATTGTATCTTTACTTGTGATGAAAAATGGATCCTGTACGATAATCGGAAATGCTCATCACAATGGTTGAACCCAGGAGAACCGGCCAAATCCTGCCCCAAGCGAAAGTTGATTCAGAAAAAGGTACAATGTTTGGTGGACCAGTGCTAGTGTCATCCACTACAGCTTCCTAAGATTTGGCCAGACAATTACGACAGATGTGAATTGTCAACATTTGTAAACCATGATGGAAAAGCTAGCCGATAAACAACCGAGGTTGGTCAACACTGCTGCTACAGGACAACGCTAGACACACTCCGTCGCTAAATACGAAGACTTGCGAATGCGAGGAATGTCTCCAACACCCACCATATTCCCCGGACCTTCATCATTTTCATCATTTCGGCCGAATGAAGTCCACTGCTGGACACAGGCCTCCGCCAAAGACCACCACAACGACCAATATGGGTGTGTTGTGGGCTCGTTGGGGGTTTTGCCATAATCGCCACGCTTGGCAGACGGGTTGGCGATCGCAGTTGAGTTGTTAATGTACTCGAAGGACGCTGCTGCCCATCCTCCGGCAAATCCCTTAGTCGACTTTTACGACACCCACGGCGAGATGGGGTGGTGGGATTCTGAGCCGGCACCATACGGCAAACCCCCCCGGACCTTGCTCCAACAGATTAGCCTTTTTTCCGGAATTTGGACTTTGGAATTTCTGCAAGGAAATAATTCAATTCCGATGAGGCAGTCCAAAGCGCCTTCAAAGATTTGATTGATTCTCGCTCCCTACACACTTACTTCAGCAAAGGAATCAATGAACTACCCATGAAATGCATAGATAGCAATGGTATAAACTTTGATTGTATGTGGACTTCATGTGTGTAAACGACCCCCCGACACAGGAGAAATGCTAGTGTGGGGCAACGTTTTTATAAAAAAAAAGATTGAATATATAATTTCATAGTTATTTTTTCCTTTTGTTTTTCCCATTTAATAAGCCAATTTCATATGTAAGGACCTAATATTTAGCGCATTTTCTGCTAAGAGTTTCTCATATTATAGGTACGACTTGTGTGGTTGTTGTATGCATGTCTAACAGTATAGGTGGCGCTACTTATTAAAACTTGAAACATTAGACTTTTACGACATTTCCCACAATTAAGCGCCTCCAATTTAACAAACCCATTAAAAACTTTAACAAAAATACCGAGAAACATAAATTTTATCAATCTAATTATGCACGAGAGCGGATTGTACGAATGTCTTTTTGTAGCTGGAGTTTATAACAAAAAGTTGGAGATACAGCAAGGTCGCTCAAATGCCAACTGGTATTTCGGAAGGTCGTGAAGATACAGAGTATCAAGGCCGACCGTGCTCGTGGTGTAGGAAATGACGTCATTGTCTTGGATTATAAATAATATAATATGGTAAGCAGGTGACCCAATCGTTTAATTGGAGAATAAGGTAAACATCATTTGATATAGTAATGGTTTTCGCGATTATTATACATTATAATAAAACAGTTTTAAATTAATTCTATCGCGTATATTTTAGATTTTTTCATTATCATTTGATATTTATTTTACCAAGAAATACCCGTTTAAGCATACTAATTGGCTGAACTGGACGCGGAAATGAAGCTGGGAATGTTTGGGCGCAATTGTTTAATACACAGAGATTCATTAATGCACTTATTGATGTGCATTGTAGGCTAATAGAAAAATATATGATAAAGATACAGAGTATGTCTACTATCAGGATCTCTACTAAAATCACACTAGAGCCGACCATTGGTGTACCATTTATATTCAATACCATGTGACCATTGGCTACGCGTTTAGGCACATCTCGGGGTGGATTGTAAAGGACCTCCCGAAGCCTCGCTGTGTGCTGTGGTGCGCACACGGCGGCACGTGACCATGGTGAGTTGCTCTGTATGAAGATGTACATAGATTTCCCAATCTGAGCGCCCCCGAACGCGAGGCCGCCCGTCATTTAACGATGGCAGGGGGGCTTTGGCGTGTTGGACTTGGACACCGTGTTGGTTGTTATCCCGGCGTACACTTCTCTAAGCAGGATCAGATCTCTCCCGATCCCGCTCCGTGGCCTATATCTGGAACATGACGCCGTCACGTAAGGAGACAACAGCTGACGTTTTGGACATCACTATTGCGTGTCATTGGCGTATGAACTTACATTTTACTTAATGATTATATAAATGCTTAATATATTATATTAAACATAAATTGTGCACACACTGAGAATACCCAATATCTATGAGAGAAACCCTCGAGTCTAACTGACTTATGGTTCGAACAGCAGGTTTCCGCTGAATAAATACTTTCAATGTCTGCAGCTTTGACCCATAATAGAATTCCATAGGACATGATACTAAAATAGTAATTTTTCTAACTTTTCGGACAGCATTAGCAGCAGAGCTGAGCATTCCTGCAAAGCAAGACATGTGAGCGCCCCGCTGGAGATTGAATCTATTGTAATACCCAGAAATATTGTAGTGTCTACATTTTTGAGAACAACGTTTCGTCGTAGATTCGTTACATTCGGCATCGTAAATTTAATACACTTCGTTTTCTTGGTATGTAGTACTAGGTCATTCATCATCTTTATTATTTCAGCCCAAAGATGTCCACTGCTGGACATAGTCTCCCACAAAGATCGCTACAATGCGGCAACGGGTTGGGATTTGTGTTGTGTGTTGCTTGGGGGGATTTGGTATTATTGCCACGCTTAGCAAGGTGGGTTGGCAATCGCATTTGAGTAGCAAATACATAAGAAGAACGCTGCTGTCCGTCCTGTCCAGCTAATCTCATAGACGCCTTTTACGACACCTACGACTTTTAAGAGATGGGGGTGACAGTGCACTGTTCACTTCGGCAAAAGTTTGCATTGTCTATTTCTCTCTACCTTGAAAATGAGAAAGGTATCATGCGCAATCAGTATAACGTCTCAGATATCCTTTATAAGCTACTAATTTACATCAAGAACAAGAACGGTCCTAGTATTAAGCCTTGAGGCACGCTTTATTTTCTGGTTAGTCAGCAAGATTTTTCTCCATTAAATTGACGCAATTAACCAATCAGTGTGTCAATAAAGGTTTATAAATCGAAAATATACGAGAATAGACAAGATTTCCAATTAATTACAAAATAAACTTAGGTACTTATGATTTTGCCACCTTACGCAATATTGTGTTAATATTGAAGAGAGAGATGATGAGATTTAAAAAACTATACATACTTCACATATTTGTAGCTCAGAGGTAAAGTGTGTTATGTTACTCATCATAAATACAGGAGAGCTTGATTTGAGAAGACTTGATATAATATGCCTCGAGCTGTAAGAGGACTTTAATGTTGTACATTATAGCACTCAATGAAGGTGATCGTGATATGAGCGCATAAAAGAAGAAAAGACAAAGAAAATACTTGACTTAACACACTTTCCTTGAGAAGTACGGATTTAAATAGAGTGCAGAGATTTTAAAAGGAAGAATTGACGATGGTAGCGACACAGGTCTCAAGCAATGAGTTAATAAGTTTATGCATTATTTCCCCAGCTCTATTATAATACAAGTGTGCAACTCACCTTTAAAGTCAATTTAGTTCCACAAACAGCGCATTTGAAGCATCCACTGTGGAAAAAAGTGAAATCCTTCAGCGGACCGACCCTGTCCACTTGGTAAACGATCTCGTTGCAACGAAAGCACGTGCTTTCATAGAAGTTCGGCCGGTACATCGTGGTGCCAGTACTCTTCACGTCATATTATACACTTAACACATGTTACTATCTTTTTATTCACTTCACTATCACTTAAACACTCATTTGGATGCCTGGAAACAATTTTGGATGAGTTTTATGTTTTAGGAGTGACACTTTTGTTTGAATGTAGAAACAAGATTCGTTCGTGAAGTTTTTAACGTAATTACAAATACTTAAAAAGGAATTAAAATTGATCGTCATTTATTAAAATGGAATCAATCAACCTTAATTAATCTCATTACCGTGCTACGTTTTAAGAGGAATGTACCGTGTCTATTGATAACCTAAAGCGATTTGTAGGCTACTGACATGTCAATCGCATTATAATTGTTTTTTATTGATTTGTTCCTAATTCAAAGTTACACCGAAATAATGAGGTTACAATGTTATGTGTTAAAGGGCCTAATATGAATTCAAATGCCAGTCAATTTCATTTTATTAATTAAAACCATCTGCCTAAATTCATATTTAGGTCCCTCCACCAGGATGTAATGCAGTTATGATTCATAAAATCCTCTCTTAGATAGCTAGGTTTTCGGTATGTATGTATTGGTAGTGTCCAAATTCACCGCCGACCCTCCAGTGGGCACGCAACTTTATTGATCCAGAAACACCCTCGAATGACCTGTAGAGTACAATGACCTTTTATTAATTACACATTTCGAAATTCAACATTCATAGTATTCATACACAAGACTTTTGTGTGGAATGAGCCTTGTTGTGCATATCTTCAAACTTCAAACTTCAAACTGTTTTATTGTGGATCATAGGGTACAAGGGATGTTTACATTATAATATGATCATCTATGTCCCGCCATTGGGCATACAATATTTTAAAACAATAAATTAAATCATAACTAAAAGCGTACAATGTCAAATTTTTTTTTAACAAATTATACCATAATTAAATCGAAAATTATCTTTAATCGTTTAATGGCAAAAGAATAGAAAACACATTATACCATAATTAAATTGGAAATTATGATTAAAAGCATATAATGTCAAAAAAAAAAAACACATTATACCACAATCAAATTGGAGATCAGAGAATTTGCAATTACAAATAAATCTTAATAAACAATAATAATTACAAGCGTAGCTAAAGCTATAGTGTTATTTATAATCAGTACATTTAACTGTAGCTTATCCTTTAAAAAATCTCTTACTGAGTAGTAGCACTTGTCCACCAACAATTTGTGGAGATTCTTTTTAAAAATATTTATTTCTTCAGTGTTTCTAATTGCTGATCGAATATTATTATATATGCGTGGACCCAAACAAAAGACACTATCATGCAATAATTGTGTTTTACTGGCAACTATTGATAACTTGTCATTATTACGGGCTCGAGTCCGAAATTCAAATAGTTCCAGGTTTGTTTTTAAAAATATCGCAGTTTCATAAATATAGAGTGAAGGAAATGATAAAATTTTTAATTTTATGAAATGGGGCTTACACGAATCAGTTTGTTGCAAATTGCACATACTCCTGATACAACGTTTTTGAGCAATAAATGCCCGTTCTTTTTCTGTTGTGTTCCCTCAAAAAATTACTCCATACCGCAACGTAGAGGCGACATAACCATAGTAGGCTGCTAATAAGTCGTCTGTCGAAAATGTCGATAGATGTTGTAAATGGATGTGTGCATCCATGTTGAACCTACATACTTATAAGATTCCTAGCTTTTGTACGCGCCTTCCCTCACGTGGGACGATACACACACATGTCATGAGATTTCATTTTTACAAGTAGATATTATACTTAGAGATCAGAGATAAGTTCGTCGCAAAATTGCTACGGTGGAGATTTCTTGACCTGTGACGTTAAACTGCGCTAGTCGCAGTTATTCCTAGCATGGATGATCATTTTTTAATAAAGAACCCTACATTTACATTTCTTCTGCATTATTACATTATACATATATATTATAAAGATTAGTAAACTACCTTGAAAAATTTAACTTGATATCTCCCCAACAATTCGGTTTCAGAAAAAACAAAAGTACCACTGATGCGGTTCAGGAACTAACGGAATTTATTGTGAATAAACTTAACTCTCACAAGAAAGTCCTCACTATATTCCTCGATCTTGCCAAAGCTTTCGACACTATTCCTGTTTCAACACTTCTAAACAAACTCGAAAGATTTGGCGTCAGAGGTATACAGTTACAGTTCTTCCGGAGTTACCTTACAAATCGATCACAAATGGTCAAAGTAGGTGACCATACAAGTCACGAGCTTCCAATTTGTTATGGTGTACCACAAGGCAGTATCCTTGGGCCTACTTTGTTTCTCGCATTTATAAACGACCTTTGCAACTTACACATCACTAATGCAAAAATCGTGTCATTCGCTGATGATACTGCGCTTACCTTCTATGCAAACTCATGGCTAGAACTTCAGAACTTAGCACAAGATGGCTTCAATTCTGCCTATGACTGGCTCCTATCTCATACTCTCACATTAAATACATCCAAGACAAAGCTTATAACCTTTTCCATATCATCAAATACACAACCCAAAGTTCCTATTATCATAAAAGTTCATTCCTGTCACACACATTCTCAGATTTCTCTACCCTGCCAATGTCCGCTTATTACTCCTGTTGACAATATAAGATATTTAGGCATAACACTGGATAAACTCCTTAACTTTAAGATTCACATTAATCTTATTACAAGCAGGGTTAGGAAACTTATATATATTTTTAAAAATCTACGACACGTCGCCAATTTGACGGTAATACGTTGTGTCTATCATGCCTTATGCCAATCTATGGTTACATATTGTATTGTATGTTGGGGTGGCGCCAATAAATCCACGATGAAACCTTTAGAAATAGCCCATAGAGCCATATTGAAAGTAGCTACATTTAAACCCATACTTTACCCAACTACAACTCTTTACAAAAATTGGAATGTCCTGAACGTCAGACAACACTTTTTTTTGCAGACCGTTCTTTTACAACATCAACAGACCCCTTTAACTTCAATGTCGAAACGACGCAAGGACAAGATATGTGTTATTCCACACCCGTATTACAGTTTCACTAAAAGATTCTTTCCTTACCTCGGTCCATATCTATACAATAAACTTAACGCAAGCTTACCTATCAATCCCCTACCATATTCAAAATGCAAAACTACTGTATGTTCGTTCCTCCTTTCAAAAACATATGATGAGACTGAAGAACTCTTGAAAACACTTAATTAAACTCTCACTATTACCACAACCACAGCATAACTATTTTTTCAATAACTCTCATGTACACTTCGAACATATACACACGCACGCACCCACACACACACGACTCATTTCAAAAATAATAATGTAATTTAATCAAATATTAATTTAATAATGTTTCTTTTTCTGTCTTCAGTTTATTAATATCTTTAATTTTAAACCATAATCAATTAGCAATGTATAGAAACAATTAATAATGTTGTAGACCATATATGTTTTATTTGAATTTTATTGAGACAACACGTAGCATGTTAAGAAAACCAACCAGGGAGGCAAACTGTTTCTCCTTAATACAGGTCGCTCAGCAATCTAGCTAGGAGAACAGTAGCTCATCCAAAAATTTGTAATATATGACCATACTCTTTACCCTACTTTGAAACATTATGTACCACAAATACCCTTATAAGCAATAAAATATTATCTTATCTTATCTCTATCTTATTATATTCTTCTGAAGACAAGAATATAACCACAATATATTAAAAAGCAGGGCAAAAAAGATGATGATTCAAGTGAAACTAGTTTCAACATTACATATCACGACGAAGAATCAGTAACAAGCTTCGACGATTAAATAAATTTATCAGAAAGCGGAAGGTTTGTGTAAGCTTCCCAAGCAATGTAAAAATTATTGTGTTGTTTGTAATTGACATTAATTAAAAAGTAAGGTAGAATGGTATGGTACAAGTGCAAGATATGTGAAAGTTCGATACATGAGCCTTGTGGAATCAAAGGAGTGATTAATTTCCTCTGCTCAAAATATGTCTGATAATATTACAAGTTTCACTTTCTTTTATACGCTTGAAAGTGATTATAAAAAAAATGTATTATTAAGGTTAAAGTTAATATTTGAGAGTGATTGGAAGGTGTGATTTTCATAGGAATATGGTATATTATTTTAATTTGTATAAGTCTATTAACAGTTGTTGTAGCTAAATATCTGTCTGTATTAATTTTATACAGGAAGCGGCTCTTTAATGGCACACGTGTAGCTCTGCCACTGACACGTTGTGGTTGTGTTGAAGAAGGAAAAATAGAAAGGCTCTTTGCCTTTCTTTTTCAAAAGACATACAGTTTTGGGAGTATTTTTCTTTTTGATGTGTTTTGGATTGTTTTAGCTTCACAATTAAATTAACAACTGCAAAAATGCATTCTTTTTCCAAACTTTTGGGTAGGTTTTAAATACTGGCTCATTCATACACACCTTCCCTTAATTGTGTTACGGAGAATTTGCTTTTTTTTATGGACATAGAGGAGACGTATCCTCCTTAAACAATATCCATCAATTGATGAAATGATATTACTTTGCTTATAAGTCAAGTCAACGATTTTTTATTTCTAATAACTCAATTACAGGCGCAGGCTTGCACATATAAAACGTCAGAATTTAAATTGCACGGTTCAAATTGTCTGATCATTTGGAGAAGAGCCGGCAAGGAACTTCATAAATAAATACTCTTTTAAAATAAAGACAAGATCCCACTATCAATAATATTGACATATTATTGCCAAATCATACCAACAAAACAATGATCCCAAAACATGTAAACTGACCTCATGGTCCAGTAATCTGAATACCATGCATAAAAGCTGTTTGCATCGCATGTCTACATGTCATTGGAGCGTTGCATCAGTGCAATTGGTAGTTCTTGCAACGCAACTGTTCCTCATAGTTGTACTCGGTTTTACAACGCGTTTGCCGGTTGCCTGTTGCCGCTGTTTTGTGGTACAAGTGATAAGCTAAACGTGGAAAAGAGACATGAGTCATTTTATAGAGAATAGAGAAGAATATAATGGACTGTAGAAACGAAATAGATATATAGAGATAACCTTTGTACCTCAACGGCCATCAGTTCTACGAGCAATGTGCCCTACCCATTGCCACTTCAGTTTACTAATCCTTTCAGCTATGTCGACAACTTTAGTTCTTCTACGGATCTCCTCATTTATGATTCGATCGTGCTTTGCATTTGCTAAATATGGTGTAACACTTAAAATTAAATTAAAAAAGGTATCAAGGACGAAGGCATATGCCGGTCACCTACCGACGAAAACCACGGAGGCGGTCATCTTCGGCACCTAAGGGGGCTCCAGGCCCTCGTATGATCAAACTAGAGCATATTACCTACCATTTTAATTAATGAAGCTGACTGATATGACTAGCGGATGTTATTAGAACAAAAGACACCGGTAAGTAAATGAAATAACAATTATAAAAATATACAAAGAAGTATTTACATTTATTTTCTTATTAAAACAGCGTGCGTAACACCATAGACTGTTATAGAAATACTTCATATATTTGGTGTATCGTTTGAGCTGCCCCGCGCCACTCGCGATGCTTTTGCGTATTAGCAGCTTCGTTATGTAAAAGTCGTGGAAAAAAAAAGATACCTGTCTTAGTAAGGAGCTGAAGCGGGTTCATGGACAAGTCTTAACATTTCAACATAAGTATATATAATATAAAATATATAAGGCTATAAGTCACTGGCTTAGCAGCTACGATTAACTACTCGAATTTTCAAAGTATCCATTTCGACAAAAAAACTTGATGATAACATAAAACTAATCAATACACATAATACTAATTTTGAATAAAGAAAATCATGTTCACAAAATAAAATTAATTTGTAATTAGAATTTATAGCCAAACAAAAAATATTTTTACTTGAAATGGCCAATACTGCAGACCAGCGATTTCATAGATTAGACCTATTTATTTGCGTTAACGGTGAAGGGAAACACCGCGAGGAAACTTGCACACCTGAGAGGGCTCCAAAATGCATATCTGCTCTCAATGGTGTGTGTAGTCCGCCAACCCGCAGTAAGCCAGCGTGATGGACTAAGGCCCAACCTTTCTCAGCATGAGTATGATGTTGTAGATGCAGATAAGCAATATACTATTGCCAGGAACATAACGTAGATAAAGCACGAGTGAGGTTGAAGCATGTTGACGACAGCGACATCTAGTCATTATTACCATATACGCTAGTGCCTTATAACTTAGGACACGCATCAAAGGCATCGGCAAAGTATTGGAACGTGCGAGTGTAATGATATCTTACGAGATATTTATGTGCTCCATACGATTAAATACGTGGCACTGCGAAAACTATTACAGAAACTACAAACATTATGAAGCTAACATTAACGATATTGGTAGCACGAAATTGTTATAAACAATGGACGAAATGTTTTTTATGGCATTTTGTTCGTGCTGTTTATATGGTTCAACCATGATAAGATATAGTCACAGCGCTGCAACGGCTGGATCGGCTCCGGTACCTTTATAGCCGGAGCTCATTTATGCTGGAAACTTACAGGAACTGAAGGTCTAATCGGTGTCGTATATGCAACCCCGGCATAAAATTGTGCACAGTGGAGCTACCACTGACTTTGCCGCAGATTTTCCGCCAGTTAGATATACGACATCGCAACGAATATACGTTCCACGTTAAACTCAAGAGAATTTTCCACAAGTTAATTACGATGTGACTGGGATTTGGGATGGAGGGTAGTCGTCAATATTTGTGAGGTTGTAGTGCGTCGCTAGTGTTGTGCCTGGCTTGGCCCTTATATGTGGAGTAATACCTACTGCCTTCCTAAAATATTAATATACAAAATAGTGTAGTTACTTCAAACCGCTTACCATATCGCTGAATGGATAGTAAATATAAAGTTTTTTATTTAATGCCAGTCAGTTGTGTTGCATTTTGCTAACATATATATGTAATGATATTTATTTAACAAAATACGGATATATCCCGTTATTTATTATTTAATTTAAATCAGGTATCACCGTCTAAATACAAATACAATTCAAATCAGCCGTAGCACATCCACTGCTGAACAAAGGCCTCCCCATAGATTTCCACAACGCCCGGTTACACTGGGGGTCAGCCGTTTGTTTATGTCGTAATTGGGGGCAGGCAGGCAGGCGGGTTGGTGAGCGCAATATAGCATCTGTTTAACAGAAGGGACGCTGCTGCCTATCGTACTGGTCCCTAAGTCGCCTTTTACGATGCCCCCGGGAGAAGATGGAGTGGTGCTATATCCTTAATCCTGGTACAGTTAAACGATACAATATATTACAAATAACATACAGATATTATATATAGACAAATCTCAGTCTCTATATCGTTGGAACACTACACCTCTCGGCCAAAATATCTCTACGTCCCCGCTCATGAATGTTATAAAAAGCGACTAAGGGTTATAACTAGAGAATGGGCTCCTGGGTGTGCCTGTGTTCCACAAGGCTGGCCCCAATCGGCATGTCAAGCGTGATGTTTATCGATCACTGTACCCTTCATTCGAAATTCAGTTTTAATAAGGCCATTAGAAATCTCTTTATAATGTAGCGATAAAAGCATGGATGATATCAAAACCATTTGCATTAATAACAAGTTATTAATTAACAAAATTCCAATAATTAAACTTATAAACACTCAATAACATTATCTATTAAATTGCGGAAGATACATTATTTAATGAAACGTAGAATTAAATAATGATATCTACCTATGACATAAAAAACGTGTTATTTAAGAATATGGCAACATTATGTTTTAATTACCGAGTATTAATATCACCTCTCTACACGATGACATGATGAAATCCCCGTTTTATTTTTATTTTTTATTGATGTCCAGTGGAAATTCTACATGGAACTTCCTTCACCCCAGGGAAGGGCGAAGGGGTATGCCGGACTCCTACCGGCTAAAACCACTGGAGCGGTCATCTTCGGCCCCGAAGGGGGGGCTCCAGGTCCTCGTAAGATCACACTAGAGGTGATGACACGCCCTAAAGAGTGCAGCACCCCCCTAGCGTGGGTAGAGTTTAATCGACAACGTTTTCACGGTGGTAGGGCTGGTGCAGCGATTGGCCTTTTGCGCTACGTATAGAGTTCGAATTCCGCATGAAACAAATATGTTATGGCTTCCAGATTGTTCCAGATCTGGGTGTTTGTGCATGTGAGATTTATGTCTATAAACACAAGTGGACGAAACTATGATTTCCCCCGTATCGTCATAGTCCTCTCCCAAATCACGCCACTAATCTTCTTATTCTATAGTACAGTTTACAGATAGAAATATTTCATGTGCAGACACCCAGAATCGATACAACCATCGTAAGTCATAGAAATAGAATGGCAGTAAGAGTGGACCGATGTGACATTTCCATTGTCATGTGTACTTTCTAACAGTTGTCGTTACTGCCTTGCAAATGGGTAATTGGGTAGGCCCCTGGTGTGGGACGCAACTTGTGTCGACACCCTTGCTCCTTTCCATCTCCCAAGCACGGCTGGTTATTATTATATTAGCGCTGCCGCTTCAGCAGCGGAAAACCTCTAACGGCGCAAACATATCATCGGAAATTATTGTTTTGATCCGTTTGGGGTTGAAACGCGTGGGTCATGGACCCGAGTGTACGTATCCTTTTTAAAGATATTGCCAAAACGTTGGTCGACACTTTACGAGACCAGAAGGCTTGCCGTTTCTTTGGCCAAAGAATAAGCATTGCCATTCAACGTGTATTATTACGTTTTAGATTAAAATTCTCTAAAAACCTCTTTCAAAGTATTTATTTTTTTACCCAAAGGTCGACTAGTAGAGAATGCCGCATGGCATTAAGTCCGCCTTGTGTACCACCATTGTACTTGAAAGTGTAAATAAACAAATAAAGGCCTTTGTGTGTTGGACCCGAGTCCTCGTGTAAGCCTATCAAAAGACCGGATTCCCCTTTGCAAAGACTATTAATCCATGCATAGAGAGAGATGCTGATAATATTGTTATTATAAGAAGATTGAACCCGTGATCGTACCGTGAACAGAAAGCCAAGGACCGTTTAACTTAAAACGCTTTTTGTTACAACGGCTTTAAAACATGGCAATAAATAACAGTTTCAATTAATAAGAAGTGGTGTACTACGGTCTGTCTGGATTAAAAATATTGTATCACTACACCTCCTTCCGTGGATGTCGTAAAACGAGACTAAGAGACTCAAACCAGAGGGATGGGTAGCAGCGTCTCTACTGTAAGCAGTAGCCTCATTGCGCTCACCAATCCGCTTGCCAAGCATGGTGAGTACTGGCAAATTGCCCCCAACATAAGAGGTCCATAGGGTAACAAAAAAACACTTTATGACAAAGTCAAAATCGACTCTGACTGCCCACGGGAGCGGCAAACATTTATTCAGTTATATATAACTCTAAAAATGGATCGGAAGGTGATATAATCGATTTTGAAAGCAACATCTCATGGCGACAAACGTAGGTGACGTTTTTGGCCAGCGTTGGTCAATGGTTAGCGGCCGAACGTGGGCGAAGCGTGGGACTAGTTTGAATGATTCCTAAAGACTACTTTTACTTTAGATTTCATAATGTAATCTCGTATAGTACGGTACAGGTGTCATGTTTGTACAGTCAACACCATAAGACAATGAATATTAATCATTGCAAAAATAATTATCGAAAGAGATTATTGTAGTTTTTATATATCTAATAATTCAAAACATTCCTCCTCCTTCATTGTTCCAATAGATAATTATACAAATGTTTTCTACAAGCAGCGGAATAACAACAAAACTGAGGATTGTGTTAGGTTGAGTTGAAGAAGCAAGTTTATCGGCCATGTGAAACTCTGTAACCCTTACTTTCGTTGCAGACCTTATTAAATAAAAAAAATTGAAATGTGTTTGATTTACAGTTAGGTTTATTGGCGCAGACATAGAAGCATCAATATTTTGATTGCGGGTAGTGATAAGGCCTCCTATTGTGCTGTTTTTTTTTTATAAATCTTCTGTGACTAGTCTGTTTTGATGAACAATCAAATGATTTAAATAAGTCACCAACAACAATTACTTTGCCAAGTCTAGAGCTACAGCAACACTCTTTGATTGATTCCTTTAGGTTCCACTCCTTTAGCCACGCCACGAGAGAGCCTCCTAGTTGAGCTAACCGGGAAGGAAATACGGAGGGAGGCACTTCGTGACAAGTTTAATCAAGTCGGACCAATTTCGTAAACTCAATGGCAAAAAGAAATCAGTTTCCGTTCGCTTTAAAATTGATAAACCTACATATTTCTCTATCAACCACATTTTGGGCTAAATTTATACCAAAGCATTTACACCAAAATTGGGGTAAATGCACCAGCGCTTAGTGTGGTGGCAGTAACATAGTTAGCGTCATTTATGTACACCACAACTTTGTGGTCATGATACGCGTCCATATTCATGAGCTACATGTTTGGCTTATCGCTTTTCATTTGCATAGTCGCTGTCATATAGTGATCTCGTTTAGCATTAGTGATGTGCGCTCACCAGCTAACTCACTTCTGAATCCGCAATAAAATGTCTAACTTCGTAATTATTTTACTACTTTTCATTTATTTAGAAGTGAGTTTCTTACAGAACAGTATTGCTGGGCTATATATTTTCGTGCGAGAAAACAGTGAAAATTGCGGTTAAAATAATATTTTTAATGAGTCTGAATACGTGTCCCTTTCAATCCACAGTATCGAGTTGCATTTGATTTTGATAGTGGATTTTCCGTGTGCTGCCGGCTGAGAATACCACCACCCTATCTTATCCCGTGGGTGATGTAAAAGGCGACTATGAGATTAGCCGAAGGATGGGTAGCAGTGACCTTCGAGTATTCAAATGCGATCGCCAACCCATCTGCCAAGCGTGGCGATTATGGTAAAACCGCCCAATGAGCACAAAACCAAACGGTCGTTGTGACAATCTTTAGCGGAGGCTTCTGTCCAGCAGTGGACTTTTTTCAGCTGAAATTATGTTGATAGTGGATAAGTTGGGACAGTTTGAGAACCAATACAAAAACTTTTCTATTTATAATTCAGTACATTGATTAAAAGAGTCTGTGTTCGAATTTCAATTCGAATAATTGAATTTTCCGTGTGGTGTCCGGATTAAGACCAGCATAGCACCACTCCATCTCCTACCGTGGATGTCGTAAAAGGCGACTAAGGGAATCTAAACCAGAGGGATGGGCAGCAGCGTCCCTTTTGTGAAACGGTAGCCATACTGCGCTCGCCAACCCACCTGTCAAGCTTGGTGAGTATTGGCAAATACTCCCCAAAATGATGACACAGTTGTGTAAATCTATGGGGAAGGTTTTTGTTCAGCAGTGGACGTATAAATGGCAGATATGATGATGATGAATCGAATTTCACATCTTGTAATTGACACCAGGTAAATCATGTTGCGAGCTACATTATTAAAAAGTGACAGTTCGTACGAATTGGATGCAAGGGAGTACATCATTTTGGAAACCATATCGTTGAAGTACGCAGAACTCTAATTGTAATTTGTATTTCCAGCACGAGTTAAAGTGTTTTCAACATAGTGCCGCCCCTATCAGGCCTCCGAATTGTATAGCAAACTTTTAATGGATTCTCGCATGCCTCTCTCCGAGATGTTACTTCTTCACCGGAAAATCTGGCAAAGCCGAAAATGCCTCCAGTCAGGTTGATATATATAATGGCAACTGCAGCTACAGGCGCCCTCGCTTATATTTTAGGGGGTTATTTAAAGCTACTGGCTCGGCTCGGGCCGGCTCGAGCAAGGGTCGGGGTGGATATTGAAAGGGTAATCGCGACGAAAAGGTCGGCGCCAAGCGTTCATGAAGGTTATGTCGGGCGAAAATATATAAATCAAATAATTCACATAGTACATATTTCAGCCTGTAGCTGTCCCTCTGCAGCCAAAAGCCTCTTCTTATGCAGAGAAAGATGGGTCTCTGACTTGATCACCATGCTTGCTGACAGCGTGTTGGCAATATCAGACCATTAGATCTAGGTATTCTAATGATGTTTTTCCCTACCTACATTTTAATTTTATGTTAGTAGGTAGGGAAAAAGCCTCATTGGTAGGTCAAGTCTTCAACCCGCAACCCGGTGCTTAAAAAGCAAGTCCGTTAACTTCCGGACAACCGCAACACGACGAATAATTCGAACGATTAAAGGAAATCTGTTGATAATTATATAACTTCATTCATCACTCGCGTCGCAACACTAGTGCCTTGCGCACGCACATAGTAGTTTTCATTGCGGTGGCATGCAGTTTGCCCACATCCAAGTTTTAAGGCGAAGGTAAACGACGCGACAGCTCAGACAACCGAACATTGGAATTTATGACATATAAAAGAAACTTATTGTATATTTGCAATATCCTTATTATTAATAACCCGAACCCCGTCTCCGTGTGGCGTTTGGTGTTAAGAAGATACCACCACACCATCTCCGCCCGTGGATGTCGTAAAATGTGACTAAGGGACTCTTACCTAGAGGGGTGAGCAGCAGCGTGCCTTAAGTATCGGAACGTAAGTTACTGGTTTCGATTTCCGGGTTGGTCAGTGTTGCTGACATTTCCTATAATCATCATCAACATGTCAGCCAAAGGACGTCCACTGCTGAACAAGGGCTTCATGTAAGCGGTTACGTGCCGTGTGTAGCGTCATTCGTCGGGGGAATTTGCCACGCTTGAGCGGTTGCTGTTCCACAGAAGGGACGCTGCTGCCCAGCCCTCTGGTATAAAGTACCTTAGTCGTCTTTTATGGCATCCACGGGAGGAGATGGAGTGGTGCTATATTCTTAATCCGGACACCACATAAATATCATATTCTAAAATATTCATTGACAACTCGGAGTTCGGAATTGTACCTACGTGTTGAATGGCAATATAGGACTCTATTTCTTGGTTAATTTAAACCGCTGTTGGTGAAATTGGTGTACAATAATACAACTCTGTCTAATATCTCGGGAAATACAGGCGAGGTAGTACTGATATTTTTCTTCTATTCTCTAAAATTACTACTGAAATTACCGGTACCAATAATAGTTCAAGGAAATCTGAATTTATTTATATCCTTATATCAATCTTAAACTAAAAATATTATGTGTACATGTGCAATATTTAAACAATATCCGGCATTAAATAATTTATATTCCAAAGACCCTGACATTTTTTATTGCTTAATGTACTTATCTCTGCGGGGATAATTCACAACTGTTAAGTATTTATTGGTTTAGCAAATAAAATTGAATGCTTTATTTCGCTTTTATTTAGATAAATATAGATATGACTAAGAATATTTATGAGTATTGAGGCCGAATATTGTAACGCCAGTTAATATTAAGTGCCGCTTTAACTATTATATTTGAGCTGCCCGATTTCCTACCGAAAGCTGGTTTCTCGAATAGTTAAAGCGGGAGTTATTATTAACATGACGGCATGGTTGGTGCAGTGACTGATACAGTCGGCTGCTGCACACCGGGTCGTGGGTTCGATTCCCGCACGGAACAAATATTTGTACGATCTGCAAGTAGTTGTTCCGGGTCTGGGTGTATTGTGTGTGTAATTTGTGTTTGTAAACGCACCCACGACACAGGAGAAATCCTAGTGTGGGGCAAAGTTTAAAAAAACTGGCGTGTCGGTATTCGGCCGTTAGGCTTTTAGCTGCGTGTCCACTGGCTCGGCGTCGGAGCGTACGGGTTTTCTTGGTTTGTATTGATTCTTATGGACTGGAAAGAAAAAAAAAGAAAGAAGATGCCGACGACGCCAACGCGACGCTCCGTACGCTCCGATGCCGAGCCAGTGGACGCGCAGCTTAAGGTAATCATATTACTTTCTCAAACTCTATACTATATTGCATTAGATTACTAATATTAAAACAGGTCTATGAGAATGATTATGGGCTGTCAGGCACAACACAGTTTAGTAGGAGGGAGGAAAAATGCCTATTTATGTTTGATTGCAATTCAATATTTTATTTCATTTTGTTAGATGTTTTGTTTATTGTAATCAAATATTATTTTAGAGATTATTGCACATTTTAATTTCATATTTTGTTTGTAATGCGTTGTTACTAATTATGAACTGTTTTTAAGCTTTTATTAAGTCTTGTTTTGTTATTATTGATGGCATTGATTTATTGCATTATTTACATATCGTGTGGTTTCTAGATAACGAATATAGCACTACTCAATCTCCTGTGTATGTCGTGTGTGACTAAGGGACACTAAACCAGATGGATGAGCAGCATAACACTCAAAGGTTATCCTCGTCTTCTTCTCTTAGATTACCAAAGGATGTCCACTGCTAAACAAAGGCCACCCCATAGATTTCCACAATAGTGTCGACTACATCGTTCCACATTTTGATCGGAATTTGTCAGTATTCACAACGCTTGGTAGTCGAATTGGTGTGCGCGGCTGTTCCACAAAATGGACGCTGCCCATCCCAATGGTTTAGAGTCCATTATTCGCCTTTACGACATCCACGGGAAGACATGGAGTGATGTTATATTCTTAATCGGGACACCACATGGGTGTGTTTATCAATCTTGTTGACTGGCTGATTCGTTTTATAAAGCATGAGCTATATTCATGTGAAATATCATTCATCATCCTTTCGGCCGCATAAAGTCCACTGCTGGACACAGGCCTCCCCAAAGATCACCACAACAACCTATATGGGTGTGTTGTGTGCTCATTGGGGGGTTTTGCCATAATTGTCACGCTTGGCAGGCGGGTTAGCGATCGCAGTTGAGTTGTTAATAATGTACTCGGACGCTGCTGCCCATATTTTGGATTCCCATAGTCGCCTTTTACGACACCCACGGGATGAGATGGGCTGGTGCTATTCGTAGACGGAACCATACTGCATGTGAAATATACCTCGTACGAAAGAATCAGTAGTCATTAATATGATAGTAATTATAGTTTTATTAGTCAATATACAGCATTTTTAGATCCAATGTAATTCATTAATATGGCTTCATTTTCAATAGAACATTTTACTATGAAACATTCAATTAAATAACTGCAATTACAGTCTGGAAGTACATATCTACTTGAAAAATCTGTTCTCTTTATCTGAAACCATATGTTCGCGTCTTCTCTTTTTAGTGTAGTTAGGTGTATGCTGACTCGAATGGTGTAAACGCCCAGTCTAATATTTAGTAGATGGATAAGGGAAGTAAAGTAGGAGTGGGGGAGGACTGGAGATGTGAAATAAATTAACGATGGAATAGTGCCATTGCTCAAAAATAACTTAATGGATCAATTAATTCAGAGTTCGGCTGGTGTGATCTTCTACGGACAATATACAGAACCGTCTTTTTTTGCGAACTGGGGTAGCATTTGAACGATTCGTGAATTGGCTATAGTACGTAGGATGCACTTTTACTTTCCTCGAATTAGTACCTACCACATACTTATTAAATGAGCAAAGTCACAGATATTTCATTTTTTTAAATCAATTATTATACATTTATAAAAGTTACACAATGTCCAATTTTATTGCAAAACAATTTACATACTTTAGCGTCTTTCCGTGAACTGCTTAAGTGACATATATATGTATATACATATATGCACGGTCGTTATGCGGGTGTAGATAAGCAACTTTATGACATCTGTTTATAGTTACTTGAGGTTTTTCAAGTCTTGCTATATGGTGTAATACTCAAGGTCGGTTATTGGCCTATCAAATAAACGCGCATAGGTAATACCTAGGTTTCACATCTATTGTAAAATAGTTATATATGATAATAAATGAAAATCATAATGTACAATAGGGTTAACGTTGAAAAACAGCGTTGTGTTATAGCTCACGTTACAACACATTATTACACTGAGTGTTGACATCTTTGCTGTTACGACTTGCATCAGCGTACTTTTTCATATATATTTAATAAATGAAAATCATAAGGTACAGTAGGGTTAACGCTGAAAAACAGCGTTGTGATGTAGCTCATGTTACAACACAGTATTACACTGAGTGTTGACCTCTTTGCTATTACGACTTGCATCAGCCTACTTTTTCATATATATTTAATAAATGAAAATCATAATGTACAATAGGGTTAACGCTGAAAAACAGCGTTGTATTGTAGCTCACGTTACAACACAGTGTACACTGAGTGTTGACCTCTTTGCTGTTACGACTTGCATCAGCCTACTTTTTCAAATATATTTTTTATTCTACTGTTAATATTTCTGTTAAGTACCTTTGATTAAAAGTTTATTGCGGTTATTGGTATAAATCTGTTAAATGAAAATATATCTATGCTCATAGATTTTTCTTTTTATCTTTTTCTTACTTTTAAGAGGCCAGCAGTGGGCTGTGGCAGGCTGGGTTAATTATGATGATGAAAATGCACCAGAATCGTCATAGATAGAAGAACACCACAGTCTAGTGGCATGAGTCTTCGATTGGATGATGACGGGTTCGATTTAATCCTTTTGAATATAGGTCAACAAAATTTTAGACTGTGTAAGAAAAACAACGTTGAGAAAAGCAATGTCTTAAATCTGAAACATATTTGTGAATACTTCGATGATTCAAGTATGTTGGTATAACGGTTTCAATATATTAAAGAGCATGTAACACCTGCTACTACTCTGTGCAAAGACACACAACCGATACTAACTTAGTTCAACCTTGTAAGGACGGCTGACTTATCACCTCAACTAACTTATAACGGCACAACCTTTTATATATTAGCAAAGATAAATTGCTACTCCGCACACACAAACTGAAACTCGAAAAGCGAAATAAATACAACAAAAAAGTTACTTGGCACAGGTCAAAAGTTACACATCCAAACCTATTTCATACAGCCAGAAATGTCAAGTTAACGTCAAAAACGGAATACATGCGAGATGCAAGTAACTAAAATAATCATTTTCCACGAGAACAGTCCATTGGATCTCACAGCACAATACACACGGTTAACGGAAACATCCACACAACGGTACATTATAAACTTTGTGAGAAAAAAAGAATATAAAAAGCAAATGAACGAATCTTGTTTCTTTTTTTCTCATTCGATATTTAAATTTGTATCACAGACACCTGTCAGGTAGGTCATTTATAGTTTCGAGGCGGGCGCGCGGCTCTCGCGGGGCACGGGCGAGGACTGTCCGCAATTGTTTACTGTAGGTTCGCCGTTGACTCTACAAAGAACCTTCTCGATAGAGTGTTCATTAGTGGATAGTTTGGTCAAGCCTCAGGGAGGACCTTAATATTAATAACGGTAGCTTTTTATTTAGCACTAAGCAGTTCGAAAAGATTTTACGTACCACTGATATAAAAAATATTATCTACTACAATATTGCTATATTCATTTTCTGGCTTGTGATATTGCCACAAGTGGTATAATACCGTCATTAGGAAATCACTAATAGTTATTTGCTTTGCTTTAATCGTGGCAAATTAGACAGATTAGAGGCTAGGTATACTACCTTGAGGAATCCCTTTTTTTTCACGGCTACATAGCAAGCTATACACTTCCAGTATAAGTTGATTTCGCATTGTATAGGCTTTCCTTACGATGAGAGACCAGCTTAAACTAGAAATGTATAGCATGATGTGTAGCAGTGTATAATGTTCTTAAGCTGGACTTAATTTAATTAGGCATTCTACCAGTCAATCAATTACCTAACAATATTGGAAACTAAATAATTTAGTTGATTGACTATAAGTAAATTCAGTATAGGTACGTAATTATTTGCCTTCCAACGAATAGCTTATTTGTCTTGTGGCTGTACCGAATATTCGGCCGACGTTACTCAAATGAGAGGTTTTATTTTTAGTCTCGTCTCATTCATAGTTCTTCTTGTATCTATACAAATAAATAAAATTGAAGTGTCTGTTTGTAATGTCAAAATGACAGCTTTTTACTAAATGCATATGAAAGTATGTACGCTACATATAACAAAAACACTATATTTAAATTTTTTGTCTGTCTGTCTGTCTGTCTGTTTGTTCCGGGTAATCTCCGAAACGGCTGGACCGATTTTGACGGGACCCTCACTGGCAGATAGCTGATGTTATAAGGAATAACTTAGGCTACTTTTATTTTAGAAAAATAATTAGGGATCCGCGTAAAAAAATTAAACCCTTGAAATCCAATATATATATTCTATGTCGAAGTATTCTAAATTTCTTTTAAATTATACGCGGGTGAAACCGCGGGTCCCAGCTAGTCTTACATATGTGTCAGTAAGAGTAGGAAATAATTCCTGTAAAAATTTGCCAGCACGGGGTGTACCGTCTTCATAATGTAATACAAATTTTAGTACATCAGGCTAACTAACATATTAAATATATCACTTGCCCTTGCAAAATGGCAAGACTATGATGGTTAGTTTAGTAAATAAAATTCCAATCGAATTCTTTTTGACATATTCATAGTCAATATTTCGTGTATTTGTAGTTTACATAAAAACGTATGTTATTAAGGAGACTATGGAGTTTCTTGCCGGTTCTTCTCCATAGGACCAACTTCTTGGAACCGTGCAACTACATTCTGACTATTCATAAGCGCCCGTAAATGGTTTATATGAATAAAAATCTTTTGAATTTGAATTTGAATTTGAAGGTCGTTCAAGTAAAACACCAAACATAAAATCAGTTTCATTAAGTTTCACGGGCACTTCTAGATTAATTTATAATTTCAGTAAGGTATCAATTATGATCTCATTTCGAAAATAAATTAAAATAGCTTATTTTCCTGGGTACATTATTTTTATCTGGAATATCCTGAAGCAGACAAAATTAAATAGGTGGTCGAATACTGAATAATTGCCGAATAGTCGTTGCAAATCTAGTAATTATGGTAATTCTTTCCTTGTCTCTTGTTGTTACAAGAGTTAGAGACAGGCACCGCAGAGTGTTAAAATCTATTAAGTACCTATCGTCCCATCTTCACATCTCATACTCTATGGCCCGATGGTAGACACGGTACCGTGGCTAGTCGGCACATCGGGCATTCCGACCGACATCGCCCGCCGGCGAAAGTAAACTTTACCAATCTTACGCGAACCTCTTCTCACATAACTTACAACACTAATTACAACCTAGCTACACAGTCATAAAGGTCAGTTTTGAATACCAATCCAGGAGATTCGCAAATAACGCGGCTTTAATTATATTAAACCCAAGTCAAATGAATTTAAGGTTGTTTTTGGATTGGTGCCGCAAACGGTTATTGTAATGTTATGGTCAGAGTATGGTGGACGGTGAAATAATGCCTCGTAAGGCCTAGGGATTCGTTTCTTATTGTGTTTAATTGTATGTAAATAGTGTGGTGCGCTGCCCTTATAGTAAAACTTTCTTATAGAAGCATATACTTGAAGAGTAGAAAGGTTCATGAGAGATACAAACTTAGTCCTACTTATAAAAACTTTCAGTGCGACGTCCAGATAAAAAATACAGCACCACTCTATCTCCTCCCGTGGATGTCGTAAAAGGCTCAGCTAAAGGCCTTCTCTTTGCAGCAGCGTCTCTTCTGTGTAACAGTAGCCATACTTCGCTCACCAACCCACCTGCTAAGTGTAATAAGTACTGCCAATATTCCCTCCTAAATGACGACACGATTGTGGAAATGTATAGTGGAGGCCTATATTTGGCAGTGGACGTGGACCTTTGGCTTATAGGATGATGATGACGGCACGGTTAGTGCAGTGGCTGATACAGTTGGCTGCTGCGGTTGCTGTTGTGGGCTCGATTCCCACACGGAACAAATATTTGTACGATCTGCAGGTAGTTGTTCCGGGTCTGTGTGTATTGTATGTGGAATTTGTGTTTGTAAACGCACCCACGACACAGGAAAAATCATAGTGTGGGGCAAAGTTAATAAAAAAGAAGATGATAATGACTTGTAAAAAAGCATAATGCACAAGTTACGTATTGCTTATTTCTAAAGAAACTTCTTCCAGCAAAGCTGTTTTTGACGTGGGGACATTCACATGGACAATTACACCCTGGAGAAGATGGAGGATATCCTGCAACTGGCTAAAACCAGTTTGCAAAGTATACATCATTATTTTTGTTTTTAAGTAAATAACTCTCGCAACTTGCGTGGATGAATAGTTCGTAATAGCTACTTGACTTTTGCTTTGCCATATAAATCCACTGCTGGTCACAGCCTCCCTCAAATATCGCCACAACGACCCCTACAGCATCACATTATGTTGTCCGCACGAATTCCACAGTCGCTTTTAACGACACGCACAGGACGAGATGGGATTGTGT
Source organism: Diloba caeruleocephala (assembly GCA_947459985.1). Classification (NCBI taxonomy): domain Eukaryota; kingdom Metazoa; phylum Arthropoda; class Insecta; order Lepidoptera; family Noctuidae; genus Diloba; species Diloba caeruleocephala. The sequence continues at coordinate 5,922,769 of OX381621.1, read as the reverse complement.
TATACTCAGCCGGTACCAAACGGGGGAATTAATAATAAATTGTAATAAACGTGTTTTTTTAAGCATCCTACGCTTTTTACTTTTTTTTTTTGTAATTCACTCTATTATTATTTTAAACTTATTGAAAATTATTTTCTACTTTTTAGTTTTTTTAAGCTATTATTTATTTCCTATTTTTTAGTGCAGCTACCTACAAAACGCGTTTTTTTTGTTTTGCACATGTCTGAATATCCATGTTCCCTGTCCATAGTCTCAATAACTCTGGGTGGAATTATTTACCCAAGCATCTTCCTTTCGACGTTCAAGTAAACAAATTCTCCCACCATTACGGATAAAATCCTCTGAACAATGAGACACTATTCGAGTCTCTTGCCGAGGAAAATTGAATCGAGGACCTCTTATGGAGGTATTATTTTTTGTGCAAGTTTTGTGTATGCCGATGCATTTATCATTTTTTCCGGGTATCAGAGATGAAAAAATCGCTAATCCTGAGAATCCTGGCAAGGATAATGGGACAAACTATTTAAATTATTGGATAGTCATCAGCCCTTGATAAGCGTGCGAAGTTTCAAATCAATCCGACGTTTTGAAGGGGATGAAAATCGTGGTAAAAATTCCGTTACATGGATACATAGATTCATAGATACATACCAAGCTAATAAAAGCGTGTTAAAAATGGACTTGCACACTAACGGCCGAATATTAATAATCAATCTAATCCAAAATCTTCAGATTTAAGATTTGGAAATTCATCCGTTGTTTTGTATATATCATATTGATCACAAAAACAGACATACCCGTAATCTGAAATCCAAAGATTTCAGATTAGATCGATTATTCATTTCGGACGTAGGATATTTTTTTGGTATAATGTCATTGCTTGCGCAGGGAACATTTTCACGCGATGTAGGTACCTCAGGTAAAGTTTGTTTGTGTTCGATCTCCTTACTTACACCGTAGGAATTATTTGTTAAACTTCGAATGGTAATTGACTGCCCTTTGACATGAAGGCATTACATTTTACTTTTAAGAATACAGCAAGTGTTCTGAATATTTAGATAAAAGTCACTATACATAGCGGTAGAAAACGAACTATTTGAAATACTTATGAGAAGGACAATGACAAAGACAGTTTCATACTTCGTCAAGAATACAACGATAATTCACTGTCCGAACTACATCATTTTCAATTTATCTACGCGGTACGGCAATAGCCTGTTTACTCGGAAGATTTAAAAAAGATCCGCCAGAGGCAGCACTAGTGGCGGGTACACATGTTTTGATTGCCCTATTGACAGTAACGATAAACACATGTCTTATCATAGAAATAAATAGATTAATATAATAATGAATAAAAAATATTAAAAAATAAATTATCATGCTACCAAAAATTGTGCATTCGCAAATTGCACTTCCGATAGTCGATATAAACAAGATGGTATATATTTTTGTGACTAAACCAAGGATTCAAGCCATCATTTTAAATACCGGACAAGATGATGTTGTATTTTTGCAAATTTCAATTTTGCTCCGGGTACATTATCTTGCGTTAATTCCATTTTTACAGTTTAACGTTACTGTCAATAGGGAAATCAAAAATGTGTACCCCCCATTAACCCTGCCTCTGGCGGCTCTTTTTTAAATCTTCCGAGGAAGCAGGCTAATTATTACAAGTTACGTCGTAAGTCGTCGAAACAGTGTCTTGCGTGTTGATGCTATTGAATGTACTTACTTTTACAATATCTACGCACTCATCTAAATAATATGCCACGGATTTTGTAATCTAATTAACGATTTAAATCGTTAGTTACTGGTGACAAATCCTGGATGTACGAGTATGATCCAGAAAGCGAATAATGAAGCGACAGTGGACCGTTTGGATGCTTCAAAATGAACCGACGCCTACTAAAGTAAAGCGAGCGAGACGTGCAGACGGGATTTTGATTGCAAATTTTTCACTCGAGGTATCTGATATTGGTAACTTTACAAAATGAAAGGACGATGATAATACTGAATGCTATGTTGCAAAATGCTTGCCTGAAGTTTTTACTGCTGTGAACAGCTAGCGAGAGATCATGGGCCTGCGGGAACTACTGCTTCACCACGCTCACGACAACGTGCAACGCCCCCTCGTCGCTTAAAACGAGAGACTTTCTGGAGGGCACACCGGTCAAAAGTTATAAGTCAACCCCCTTGTGTACTCTTTATGCCCAAATAAAGTTGTCGGAAGATGTACTAGTGCATTCGAACAAGCCAAAGCCAAGAAAGGTAAAGAGGCGCCCAGTTCAGACTGGAAAGAGTATTTTGGAAATTGGTTTAGACGTATGAAACTTTGTGTAGATACTGGTGGTACTCTGAAAATAGTTATAAATATTTAAGCCCGATTTTTCTTGGGAAAATCTTATGAAAACATTTCTTAAAATATCACTACCTACACATTTACACTACATTACATTTCCGGCAACCTGCACTTGATATAACTAAATAAAATTGAATTGGCTTATAAATTATTATAAATTGTTATTAGTGTGGAATTCAATGAATTTGGTTTTGCGATTATCGATTATTTTCTAGATTATTATCGAATATAGGCGTTAAAAAGGAATTAGTATTCCAGGAATATCCATTTCCAGTTGATCATTATGTATGTAGCATTAACATACTCAGTTCATAATCAAGGAACGAAAATACCAATCAGCTACCGCGTTGAGGTAAATTACAATAAATTGGGGTAATAGGTACTAGTGGATGGGGTAATATTCCTAAGAACTGTTTTCGGACATATGTGAGTGAACGGAATTTCAAATTATGGCTCGTACTCTCACTGGTGGAAGCTGTAAGTGTGGTAGGTAGGTACCTATTGCTCTAGTGTAATGTTACGAAACCTGGAGCGGGCTTCGGTGGCAAAGATGCCCGCTCAAGTGGTTTTAGCCGGGGCGATGGAAGTTCATGTAGAATTTCCACTGGACACCAATAAAAAGAAGGTAGGTACCTATTACCGTAGCGCCAGTTATTCTGATGCCAAATAGTAGTGCTTAGACTTTTGAAGGGAACTGTAGCTAGTGAAATAAATAGAAGAAATAAGACACTAAATAATTAATGTATCGAGCTGCCACAGTGAGTGATGAGACACTGTGGTGGCAGGCCTACTCCTGGGTAGCATTACAATTGCTATGGGGAGGCATGAAGCTTACCATCAGGTGAATGAGAGGCTCGAATTGCTACCAGACTGTATAAAAAAAATACATTTACATGTTTAAAAATTATAAGGTAAATGACCAATACCAACGTGATAGGTCTATACACATTTTATTTGACTGTTAATTATGTTTGTAATATAATTTTACTGTAGTAACTGAAGTTGTTTGTAAACAACATAATATTAATTACCAAATCCGATTTTTTAATATTAATGTTACACCGTGTGTGCCGTGTGGTGCCGGCTCAGAATGCCACCACCCCATCTCCTCCCATGGGTGTGGTAAAAGTTGACTAAGGGATTAGCCGGAGGATGGGCAGCAGCGTCCTTCGAGTACATTAACAACTCAACTGCGATCGCCAACCCGCCTGCCAAGCGTGGCGATTATGGCAAAACCCCCCAATGAGCCCACAACACAACCATATCGGTCGTTGTGGACATCTTTGGGGGAGGCCTGTGTCCAGCAGTGGACTTCATTCGGCCGAAATGATGATGATGATAGCGTATGCAATGTTGACAAAACAAAATAAAATAAATAAATAATTAATATACCTACTAGTCACCTAATACAAAAGACATCAACGAGTAAGGTAAGTTTTGAAAGGGTTCCAATGTTTTTGATAGTTCCATCTAAATTTATACGTAAGTTTTTCGATACTGGGCGGCAGGAACTAAGTCTTTGATTGATGACAAGAAGCGGAACTGATTTGAGTGCATACGAAAATACTAGCTCAGTGGTTTTCCTTTGCATCATTCGAGAAGTATATTGTGTCATGTTAGGTACAAGTACAAGTTATATCTCTAGTGTGATCTTACGAGGACCTGGAGCCCCCCTTCGGTGCCGAAGATGACCGCTCCAGTGGTTTTAGCCGGTAGGAGTCCGGCATACCCCTTCGCCCTTCCCCGGGGTGAAGGAAGTTCCATGTAGAATTTCCACTGGACATCAATAAAAAAATAAAAATAAACGTATACGTACGTAAATATATAAACTAAATTTGTACTTTAACTTCATCATCATCATATCAGCCAAAGGACGTTCACTGCTGAGAAAAGGACTCCCCGATAGATTTCTATAACGGCCGGCTACATACCGCCCGCATCCAATGACTCCCAGCGACCGTCACCAAGACATCCGTCCATCTCCTTGGAGACCGTCTTATACTGAGTTTTCCGGTGCGCGATCTACACTCCAGAACCCTTTTGCCCACCCGCCATGAGTTTTACGAGCAACGTACTTTAACTTGTTTATCTTTGTACCTTATATTTGCATTTGTTACGCTTAATCGGATTATTAATTACACCGTTCTTTGTCCGTCACTAATCCGCCATCTTATTTTTGAAGTTGATGTTGACATATCTAAATAGTGTATTATGATTATGATGATAATCTCCGGAATTGAACAATAGGTACTCTACCTAGAATAACTATATTATAAGAAACTAAATAACTGAATATTATTTGCTTTTTAAATTTAGATTTATAGGAAGCAAGAGAACTAGAGCATTACATTACATTTTTAAATGCTGAAAATCACTGTCGGTTATCAATAGCTGACGATATTGTTTTTGAATTACTACATGCCAAAATAATTAACTATGCATTAGAGCAATCGAGGGATGAGAACAACGCAAAAAAGGAGGTGGATTTGGCCGTCGTGGAACATATTGGGTTTGCCGCTGGCTATAAAATAATGGAAAGATTGACTAGAGAATGGCCAAGGTTCAAAGATGAATTGGATACGATGAAGTTCATATGTACAGACTTTTGGACACGTATCTATAAAAAACAAATTGATAACTTGCGAACAAATCATCAAGGTGTTTATGTTCTACAAGGCAATGCGTGCCGTTTCTTTACCAACTTTTCAAATGGCCATCAGTATCTGGAATTTGCTCCAAGATATGTTGCATATACATGTGGATTGATAAGAGGAGGCTTGGCAAACTTATGCATAAACAGTGTACATATAGTCACAGCTGAAGTTCAATCTATGCCGTCAGCACGGTTGTCGATTGTAGAAAAAGCGAATTGTCATCATTTCGGCCGAATGAAGTCCACTGCTGGACACAGGCCTCCCCCAAAAATCACCACAACGACCGATATGGGTGAGTTGTGGGCTCATTGGGGGGTTTTGCCATAATCGCTACGCTTGGCAGACGGGTTGGCGATCGCAGTTGAGTTGTTAATTTACTCGAAGGACGCCGCTGCCCATCCTCCGGCCAATCTCTTAGTCGACTTTTACGACACCCACGAGAGGAGATGGGGTGGTGGTATTCTTATCTTCTATATAAATAAATTTATATAGAAATAACTAGAGTTTCTTTATTCCAAGATCATACATAAATTCCTTCCTGTACCTATACCAATACGCCTACCCAGATTTCAGTCCCTAAAATGTACTGTTGTAGGTATAAACGAACGCACATTCTCAAACGAGAAATCGTCACATAAAAATTGTAAACATATTTCCGCATGGCGATTATCGTTCATCAATCGACTGATTCATTTCATCATTTCGGCCGAATGAAGTCCACTGTTGGACACAGGCCTCCCCCAAAGATCACCACAACGACCGATATGGGTGTGTTGTGGGCTCATTGGGGGGTTTTGCCTAATCGCCATGCTTGGCAGACGGGTTGGCGATCGCAGTTGAGTTGTTAATGTACTCGAAGGACGCTGCTGCCCATCCTCCGGCCAATCCCTTAGTAGACTTTTACGACACCCACGGGAGGAGATGGGGTGGTGGCATTCTGAGCCATTTAATACCGTTTCATTGTAGCAGGATGCCTTCGTGCTAGCAAGAATGTAGTTAGTAGTAAGCATCAAATCAGCCAAAAGACTTTCACTGCTAAACAAAGGCATCCCTTATAGATTTTCACAACGAACGGTTAAATGCTGTATCGGTCAAGGTGACCCAGACCCAGTCATCCTGCGACCACGAATGCTGCAAAGCGTTCGAAACGTCAGGAAAAAAAAACAAAATGTATAAGTCAGAAAGTTAAATGTCACGGTGTAATCCGTATAAAAGTTTTGTATTACAATGCTATGCGTCGTTATTTTGTCGATATTTTGGAGAGAATTTGCCACGGTTGAGAAAAAAAACCGGGCAAATGCGAGTTGAACTCGCGTGGAGAGGGTTCCGAAATTGCTGATATTGTCTATTGTTAGATTCGGTCTGGTACCAATAACCTATTCCAAGAACACACTTAACATCGTAGTTGAAAAACATCAATCCAGACCTTACAGATTTTCCAGAGGATTTCTCCTGTTGTTCATACAATTTTCAGACATAAATCTCATATTGAGTACACTGTCTGTAGGCCACATAATATTTTTTTCCGTGTCCTTACGCACTGGGCCACCATTCTGCCTCAAATGTTAGCATTGTTTGGACTTCCAAGTTGTAGTGGAACTGCGAGTTGTGGAGAAGAAAGGAGTGGCAAGGAGGAAAATTATAAACGTGGTATCATTTGCATAAATTTGCTTAATTTTATAATTGCATTTTGGATGTTAAAAGGTTACAAATTATAGTGTTATTTCCGAGTGTTTCGTTTATTATTCCACCCGTCGAAAGGGGTCGCAGATGTTTCAGCAGTTTTAAAAAGATATTGCATTTCAATAACTGTAGACAACAATAATTTTAAACAATTATACCTGCCGTGTGGTGCCGGCCCAGAATACCACCACCCCATCTCCTCCCGTGGGTGTCGTTAAAGTCGATTAAGGGATTAGCCGGAGGATGGGCAGTCCTTCGAGTACATTAACAACTCAACTGCGATCGCCAACCCGTCTGCCAAGCGAGGCGATTATGGCAAAACCCCCCAATGAGCCCACAACACACCCATATCGGTCATTGTGGTGATCTTTGCGGGAGGCCTGTGTCCAGCAGTGGACTTCATTCGGCCGAAATGATGATACTCGTATAGGCCATGTGGTGCCGGCTACGAATAGTACCAACCCATCCATCCTATGAGTGTCGTAAAAGGTGACTGTGGGATTAGCCAGAGAACGGGCAGCAGCGTCCTTCGAGTACAATAATAACTCAACTGTGATTGTCAACCCACCCCCGGGCTGGAGGCCTCTTTTGGCTTCGCCAGAAATGACCGGTTAAGCAACCACATTTCCCTGAAATGTATGCGAGAAGCCCAACAAAAAAAAAAATTAAACCCACCTGGCAAGCGTGGCAATGATGGCAAAGCCTCCTCAATGAGCGCACAACAAACCTAGATCGGTCGTTGTGGCGATCTTTGGGGAGGATTAAATGATGATGCCGTAATAGCGGTCATACTCTCTGGTACGAAGCACTGACTACTAAGCAAATAAACATAATCTTTTTGAATTGACTGTTGAAAATGGATGAATGGAAATAAATTCGCTGAAACTGAGAGATTGTCGGGTGTAAATTGTATTGGTGTCTTAGAAAATACCAAATTGATCCTGGCTCTCGATTTGCGCGCATTCCTATCATCTACAATACCTACATAATTAAATTAAATTATTCCGTGTGGTGTCCGATTCCGTGTGTTCGGATTAAGAATATAGCAGCATTCCATCTCCTCCCGTGGATGTCGTAAAGGCGACTACGGGACTCTAAAGCAGAGGGATGGGCAGCAGCGTCCCTTTTGCAGAACAGTAGATATTCTGCGCTCACCAACCCGCCTGTCAAGCATGGTGAGTATTGGCAAAATCCCTAAAATAAGACTGGCGGTACGGTTGGTGGTGCAGTGGCTGATACAGTCGGCTGCTGTGCTCCGGGTCGTGGGTTCGATTCCCGCACGGCACAAATATTTATATGATCTGTAGGTAGTTGTTCTGGGTCTGGGTGTATTATGTGTGGAATTCACGCACCCACGACACAGGAAAAATCCTAATGTGGGGCAACGTTTTAAAAAATAAACAATAAAAACAAGACGACACACGGCATGTAAACGGTCGTTGTGAAAATCTATGAAAGGCCTTTGTTCGGCAGTGGATGGTCTTTGGCTGATATTATGATGATGATGATGACATAATTAAAAACATCAAGATTGTTGCTTGTTTGTGATGATGAAATTATAATTTTCACTATAATCTACAGTCTGTTCCACTACGTTACCTATGTAATTGATATAGTCAAGATCACCGCAGAATCTTAAATCAACACGGATTAATTCGTGGAAGATTATAAATTAATTAAAAAATATAAAATGGTAATATTAGTTATGGGTGAACCTAGGATGTGACTTTAATCCGTTAAATCGGCAATCCTTACCTTACATCGCAATAAACAATGCGGAATTTAAATTTAGAATTATGATAGTGACTGTGTAGTGGTCACAAGCAATAGTTATTGCAATCATAACGTTATCGATAACACAAGAATAAAAACATTCTACAGATTCTGATTTAAGAAATAATGAAAGACTTAGGGCTACTCCGCTCCTCCACTCTTTAAAAGTTCCGAGAACATATCCTCGGGCCAGAATTAGAAGGCTTTTGGACACACTTTTTGTAAAAACCAATCTAGGCCTACAATCTCCCATTATAAGGATGAGCAATGAATATAACAATATAATCTCAAATAATCCAGTATTAGCCATATTCCATGATACGTTCACAGAATTTAGAAAAAAAAAACATACTGTACTGAAGTTGTTTAAGATCACCTAGTTTTAGTTTTATTCAAATTTGAGATTTAGTTTGCTTACTGTAAGGATGCTTTCTTGTTGATATAGGCGGCTCCATTACCTACTTGTGGTGCTAAATAGTGAATGTTATGTACGTCATAATTGTCATATGCATTGGTCATAGTATTTAGTATAAGTGTATTGTATGTGATGCGGCTGTACATGTATATAAATAAATATGTATGTATAAATAAATAAATCCGTTGTCCGTATAACCCGGCCACGGTTAAACTGGTAAGTACTGTACTCTAGTCCAAGAGAGCTACAGCATGCTGCTAAACATCACTTTGCTATGAACTTATTTTAGGCGTTGTCATTTTTATAAAACCATGTAAACATAACATTCATAACCTTCTTAACAATAAAACTCTAGAACGCGCTTCCCCTTGATATAAAGAAAGCTCCGAGCAAATTCACATTCAAACGTAAAGTGCGTTAAAATCGCTGCAATCCTGACGACCTTCGTCATTAGCGTTAATATTTATGTCAGATAAGAAATTGGGGGGTATTGGCATATTCGCCACGCTTAGCAGGCGAGTTGGCGATCGCAGTTGAGTTGTTAATGTATTCGAAGGACGCTGCTGCCAATCCTCCGGCTAATCCCTTAGTCACCTTTTACGACACCCACGGGATGAGACGGGTTGGTGCTATTCGTAGCCGGCACCACACGGCATATTTTATTATTATATACTAGCTGGGACCCGCGGTTTCACCCGCGTTTAATTTAAAAGAAATTTAGAGTAGGTACTTCGAAATAGACCCTTGACATAGAATATATATGTTGGATTTCAAGGGTTTTATTGTTTTCGCGCGGAACCCTAATTATTTTTCTAAATTCAAAGTGGCCTAAGTTATTTCGTATAACGTCAGCTATCTACCAGTGAAAGTCGCGTCAAAATCGGTCCAGCCGTTTCAGAGATTAGCGGAACAAACAGACAGACAAAAAAATTAAACATTGTTTTTTTGTCATAGATACCGTATATACTTTCATATGCATTTAGTAAAAAGCTGTTATTTTGACATTACAAACAGACACTTCAATTTTATTTATTTGTATAGATATTTAATTATAAACGAAGAGTCAGCACCATGAGTCTCTTCTCTATTCTCAATCTAGATAAAGCCTTGTCGCTCCGATCCTTCTCCAGACCCCGCTGTCGCACATCCCTATAACTGGATTTACGCCAGTCTAGCTTTACTCATTTTGCTCTTAAACTTGCAACGCAGTGGGTTAGGTGGCAGGGGCAATGATATGCACTAAATGATCTTTTCAAAAAGTTAATTTAATCCTTTCGAAACAAAGGCATGTTTTAGTACCACTTCGCACGCATCTACGGTAAGGGTGTATGCTCTGATTGACGTCCGTGTGTAACCTTCAAAGTGGGTTCCAGTTGAAAACCAGCGCCAACTGTCTGGCACATGCTGAACTGAACTGTACACCTATTTGGAGCAACCGTAAGATACATAATCTTGTATATCTTTACTATTACTACCTACCTAATTTCATGTTTCTTATGTTTTGCAACAATTAAATGTTTAATTATTAATTAACTCCTTCTGCTTCCTCAAATAATTGTTTAACTTGATGGTGAAGTACAAAATTTGTAAAACCGGAGTGGAAAAGCTATGGTCAATTAAACAGATCACTCATAGTGGGCGCCTGAAAAAAATTTCATTAAACATATTTCAGAATTTAGTTAGATTTTATAATTAGGGGGGCCAAATTGCAGCACGATTACGACATAAAAGTTCACTTCAAATTGTCAAAACCATACTTTTGTTTCCAGCGCATTTTATAATTAAGTTTTTTTAATTTTCAGCCTCTCAGTGGCTCGTCAATTCAAATGTTTGAATTGAGGAGTCACCTTGCAAGTCTTGCTCCTTGCACCTTGCTACTAAAAATTTCATCTTTGGGTGTACAGAATCAGTTAATTAGACGGCACGGTTGGTGCAGTGGCTGATACAGTCGGCTGCAGCGCTCCGGGTCGCGGGTTCGATTCCCGCACGGAACAAAAAGTAGTCCGTGTGGTGTCCGGATTAAGAGTCCGTGTGGTGTCCGGATTAAGAGTCCGTGTGGTGTCCGGATTAAGAATATAGCACCACTCCATCTCCTCCCGTGGATGTCGTAAAAGGCAACTAAGGGACTGTAACCAGAGGGATGGGCAGCAAGTCCGTGTGGTGTCCGGATTAAGAATATAGCACCACTCCATCTCCTCCCGTGGATGTCGTAAAAGGCAACTAAGGGACTGTAACCAGAGGGATGGGCAGCAAGTCCGTGTGGTGTCCGGATTAAGAATATAGCACCACTCCATCTCCTCCCTTGGATGTCGTAAAAGGCGACTAAGGGACTGTAACCAGAGGGATGGGCAGCAAGTCCGTGTGGTGTCCGGATTAAGAATATAGCACCACTCCATCTCCTCCCGTGGATGGCGTAAAAGGCGACTAAGGGAATGTAACCAGAGGGATGGGCAGCAGCGTCCCTTCTGTGAAACGGTAACCATACTGCGCTCACCAACCCGCCTGCCAAGCGTGGTGAGTTTTGGTAAATACCCCCAACCAATTATAAATCCACTACTGAACAAAGGCCTCCTCCATAGATTTACACAACTGTGTATCATAGTAATGTCTTAGATTTTCGCGATTATTACACATTATAATAAAACACTTTTAAACGGATTCTATCGCGTATATTTTAGATGTTTGATTTTCCTGACGTTTCGAATACTTTGCAGCATTCGTAGTCGCAGTTCGTCGTTACCCTTATAACCACGAATGCTCGCGTCGATATGATTGATTGATGACGGAACAAATATTTGTATGATCTGCAGATAGTTGTTCTGGGTCTGGGTGTATTGTGTGTGGAATTTGTGTCTGTAAACGCACCCACGACACAGGAGAAATCCTAGTGCGGTGCAACGTTTTGTTAAACAAATTGTTCTAAATAGAGGTAGTTAGCATCTCCGTTTTAATATCAAAACTGGCTCCTCAATCCATACAGACACGAATCATTCGCATATGCATATTCTTCGTTATATTTCTCAAACACCGAGATTTTGTCTATCGGTTATGACTATGAATAACGTGGAGGACATTTGAAGCCGGAATACAAAAATATTTATTTAAAATAAGGATTTATTTAATATTATTGAGACAATATATTGGAAAACTTAATCTAAATATATCACATTATTATAAACAATTACGAACTAGACGTTGATACAACGTAAATAACACAGCCATCTTGGTTTTAAATAACAATTATTATCATAACTAATAACTATATCTTCACGCTTGTTGCTGCTTGGTTAGTAGACATTCAGTACGCTTACGCGTCAAATATCGAAAGATTCAGTAATTTTATTACAAATTTCACGGAACTTAAGATCGCTTATACAGTTTGATGTATATACGGAGCAGATAGCACTGTGAACTCAACTGTTGGGGTCACAGGTTGTCTCGTGAAGTTATAGTAGGTAACTTAGCTATGTAATAGAGCTATTTAGCGAGGAGGCGGCACTTGCTGGTTGGTGACAGCTATCTCGAACTGAGGCAACGCAGTGTGGTTCTTTTTCGTCTGAACGACATCCGTGCCCCATGTCCACTGTAATAAGATAAAGGTACTGTTAAATAACTACTTAGATTTGAAAGAAACGTACGCAATGGTGGACAAATTACTGCCTCTGAAGAGCAGGGGAGACGCTGAAGTCTTGGTTTGATTTCCAGGTCATGCAGAAGAGTATGTAGACTAATATCTAAGATCCCAGAAGTGTTTTTTTAAACGTTGCCCCACACTAGCAATTCCCCTGTATCGTGGGTGCGTTTACAGACACAAATTCCACACACAAGACACCCAGACCCGGAACAACTACCTGCAGATCATACAAATATTTGTTCCGTGCGGGAATCGAACCCGCGACCCTGTGCGCACCGACTGCACACTGCACCAACTGTGTTGATTTGTACCCTATAAATGATCTGACGACCTGATTCGCGATCCTTCTATCACATAGGACGATAGGACCCTGTACATGCAGTAAGGATAAATTATCGGACTGGCAGTCAAGGAGTTGTGAGGTCGCACCTTACACATTGCACTACTAATTTAATTTATGGTAGGTCTTTTACTGAGTCCGGCTAGGTAGACACCACCGCAGGAGCAGATCCTTTACAATCCTGCCCGAGAAGTCCCTAGGGGGCGACCTCCGCACCGCTTTACAGTCATCTCCTACGGTGTGGCGTGGCATCAATGGGGTCTAGTGTGATCTTACGAGGACCTGGAGCCCCCCTTCGGTGCCGAAGATGACCGCTCCAGTGGTTTTAGCCGGTAGGAGTCCGGCATGCCCCTTCACCCTTCCCCGGGGCAGAGGAAGTTCATGTAGAATTTCCAATGGAGACCAATAAAATAAAAATGGTAGACACCACTGCAGTGGCAGATAATCTGCCGCCAAGCATTTAAACTAGACAATACGGTGTTTCGGTTTGAGGGGCACTGTAGCTAGTGCAATTACTGGGCATAAGAGACTAAATATGCTAATGTCTAGAGGTAACGAGCGCTGTGTAGTGCCATGCAGGACTAGTTTAAGGTAGCATTACAATGTCATGGGCAGGTGCGAGGCTTGCCACCAGGCGAACGACTTGCCCGTTTCGTCACCATGTTGTATAAAAAGCTAGTACTAGCATAGCTTTATTGTAGGCGTTAACAGGGATCATCATCATCATCATTTCAGCCGAAAAACGTCAGTTATGTTTATATGTCAGTCATCCACTGTTGGACAGAAACCGCCCACAAAAATTGCCTCGGCCAGTTTGGGTTTGTGTTGTGTGCTCATTGGGGGGTTTTGTCATAATCGCTTGGCAGACTGGTTGGCGATCGCAGTTGTGTTATAAACTCGAAGGACGCTACTGTTCATCCTCCGGCCAATCCCATCGTCGTCTTTTACGACACCTACGGGATGAGATGGGGTGGTGGTGTCACAACCGACACAACATGGCAACAGGAATGCTATAATCTAAAATGATTTCAATCTGTTAATGTAAAACTCAAGTTCAAAAGCATTTCTGTGTCATAAAAACTTAAGTTGATTGTATCTTTTCTCAAGTAGGTCACAAGGTCTTAGATTAGTGATATCAATGTTCAGTGGTACTTAAAGTCCCCAATGAGTGTCAGTCACTGACTTTTACATGACTCACGCTGATGTGATATTAAAAACAAATAAGATTAGGTATTATTTTACTTAATCATTATTGTTTTGCATTGATTTATCATGGTGCATACGTGAGACGTGCATATCGTCTCTGAACAATATCTACTATTTGTGGTCATATTGATAACATGGTTTAAAAATACATTATTCTTGTGTTAATATTTTTAGAAGTCACTTCATCAGCAGGCCAGTTAAATAATTTACATCTGTGTAAATCCTTCTACGTTACATATTCCGTGTGGTGCCCGGTAAAGAGTAGACTACCCCTATTGAATGCGACTAAGGGTTGATAACAAGAGGATGAGCAGAAGCATCCTCCCGTGTGCTAAAAACATGCAGCGATCACCAATCCGCCTGAGAAGCGTAGTGATTATGGCATGACCGTTCATTATAGTGACTATTGCGAAATGTTGCCTTCACTGATCGGTGAATAAACCCAATAAGGACACAACACAGTGTACGCTTACAGGATGATGTGCATACTCGTCTCAGAATTTCGAGCTACTATAAATACTGATCGCTTCAGGCTAGACTGGAAGTCGAACCTAACATACGACTTCTAGGAGATACGACAAAACTAGCAGTGACTTTTCAAGTGTCATCAAACAACCAATCGGATGACACAGGCGATCTTACAAGTCACCTGATGATAAGAGTACAGCCATCCATTGAACATGCGCAACACCAGAGCAGTCACGGAAGGTGGATGGAAGGCAGACGGAACTGGGCTTCTGGTTCGCGTTTCTCACTAGAGCGTTTTTTTACTGGCCAGCGCAGAGCCAGATATACGACTGCCAAGCAGTAGTGTTTAAACGTTATTGTGTTTCGGCTTAGAGAGCACTGAAGATAGTGAAATTACTGGGAATAAAAGACTCAATACTAATCTTGAACTAACGAGTGAAGTGCGGTGCAACGTAGAATTAGTCCTGGGTAGCAGTACAATTGTTACAGGGGAGACGTGTACTTACGTCCAGCCGAATGACTCTCGTTAATCTACAATGTTGCTACTTTACGCTGTATTCCGTGTGGTGTCCGGATAAAGAATATAGCACTACTCCATCTCCTCCCATGGATATCGTAAAAGGTGACTAAGGGATTCTATAAACCGGATGGATAAGCAGCAGTATCCTTTCTATGGAACAGTAGCCCTACTGCGCTCACCAACCCACCTGCCAAGCGTGGTGAGTATCGGCAATTACCACCCAAAATTATGAAACTATTGTGTTAATCTATAGCCTACCTTTGTTCAGCAGTGGATGTATAAATGACTGGAATGATGATGATGATGTCAGTGTATTCTGAGCGATTACGAAGCTAAATGTACTAACCATGACAACAGCAAATACAGCGCCCAGCGAGTACCCAGCGAGCACATCGCTCCAGTGATGCTTGAAGTCAGTGACGCGAGATAGAGCGGTGTACCAGCTCAGCATAACAGCTCCAAATTGCAGGGCGTGGCGGAGCACGCGGGTGCCTGACCAGGTCATGCGACTTTCTAGGTAGAGCTGAAACGTAAAAATACTCTTTAAATCGCAATTTATGCTTAACATATTAGACACGCAGTTCATTCTCAGCTCATTGCAGTCCACGGCTGGACGGAAACTTTTTAAGTGAGCAAATTATGTCACTGTCACTATAAAGCTGATAAGAAACCACTGTTTAGACTTGCACTTTCAAGTTAACTATACGTTTAAAAAGTTACAGAAGATCGTTTAGAACACCAAGGAGTTTCAATGCGGTTTGGTTTATAAATTGGGGGAACTTAAACGGTTCTATTGCAACTTCTTTTCTTTAGTGAAGCTGTGAGTTCGAAATAATATTTGACGTTTAAAGTAAGCATGTATTGAAAATATTGCAGTGGATCTGGACAACGAAGCGGCCACCGCTTTGCCAGCTGTAACTTTGGTCAAACATGACAGGTTCCATGAAGAGGATGTGGTAGCAGCTTCTGATCCAGCCAAGCGTGGTTCTTACAACAATAACTCCTATGAACGAACATTATATATCGGTAGGTATTGGAGGGTTATGTTTACTAGCTTATTAATGATGAAGATATATTGATTCATTTGATTGGACTGTTTCGCAGTCCACGCATCGTCGCAGGCCTTGAAGTAATAGTGCTTGCGTAAGATAATGTAGAAGTGATACTTACAGCTAGATACAGCATGGTAAAGGCCGCCCAGGCAGAGTGTCCACTTAAGAAACTCTTGCGCATGTCCTCATACTTGTCAGTCTTCGAGCCAGTGCACTGGTACTCAAAAGACTGTATGTATCGGTTCTGCCATTCCGCTGCTGTGCAGTCCACAGAGGGCTGGCAGACCTGAAGAATAAATATAAGTAAGTTATAGTATGAGGAGAATATATAATAAATATTTGTATGATCTGCAGGTAGTTACTTTGGGTCTGGGTTAGTTCATGTGAGATTTATGTTTGTAAACTGTACCCACGAAATACGAGAAACTCTATTCTATTTTTTTTATGCACGGTTGGTGCAGTGGCTGATACAGTCGACTGCTGCGCTCCGGGTCGTGGGTTCGATTCCCACACGGAACAAATATTTGTATGATCTGCAGATAGTTGTTCCGGGTCTGGGTGTATTGTATGTGGAATTCATGTCTGTAAACGCACCCACGACACAGGAGAAATCCTAGTGTGGGGCAACGTTTTTTAAAAAATAAATAACAAATAACAAAAATTTCTTTAGAAATAAAATATGTGGTATAAGCGATAAAGGTGCGTTTGGCACGTAGTATTAATTTTGTAGCATGTACATGCTTCAGTACCGTGTGGTGCCGGCTCAGAATACCACCACCCCATCTCTTCCCGTGGGTGTCATAAAAGTCGACTAAGAGATTAGCCGGAGGATGGGCAGCAGCGTCCTTAGAGTATATTAACAACTCAACTGCGATCGCTAACCCGTCTGCCAAGCGTGGCGATTATAGTAAAACCCCCAATGAGCCCACAACACACCTATATCGGTCGTTGTGGTGATCTTTGGGGGAGGCCTGTGTCCAGCAGTGGACTTCAGTCGGTCGACTTCATCATCATCTAATGCGACGTCCACTGCTGAATCACTGCAGTAAGGGAGGCTCCAGGTCCTCATATGATCACACTAGAGCCGCCCACTGGAGCCACGCTTATATGTACATCTCGGATATGGTGACTGTAAAGCGGTCACCCCCCAAGCAAAATTACGGGAAAACCAAATATCTATAATATACGCGATATAATCCGTTTAAAAGTGTTTTATTACAACTTATGTGTAGTTATGTCAATTTCTACTTAGCAACAATGCAGCTTGTCGATTCACAATTATTATACTTACGAGATATATCAATAGAGATAACGGTATCTTAACTGGATCCGAATTATCTATTTAACAGCACTCGTAATTACTCATGTAAGTAATAATACAATGCCCTCTTATGTAACACATACTGCCACTTATCTATACTTCTGGTTAAGTAGTCCAACTTGAGTACATTTTTTTCAAGGATAACGATTAATCACCTTGGTTCTAAATATTTGTTACTATTTGTAAAACTCTTATACCATGTGGTCTACGAATCTATACAAATAAATTAAATTGAAGTGTCTGTTTGTAATGTCAAAATATCAGCTCTTTACGAAATGCATATTCAAGTATATATGGTACATATATCAAAAAAACGATTTTTAATTTTTTTGTCTGTCTGTCTGTCTGTCTGTCTGTTTGTATTTTATATAGATTTTGACGGGACTTTCACTGGCAGATAGCTGATGTTATAAGGAATAACTAAGGCTACTTTTATTTTAGAAAAATAATTAGGGTTCCGCGCAAAAAGATAAAACCCTTGAAATCCTATATATATATTCTATATCAAGTGCCTATGTCGAAGTACTCCAAATTTGTTTTAAATTAAACCCGGGTGAAACCGCGGATCCCAGCTAGTTAAGAATATATCCCTTAGTCACTTCATCCCGTGGATGAGGTGACTGAGGGATTCTAAACTAGAGGGATGCGTGCCAAGCGTGGTGAGTACTGACGAATTCCCTCCAAAATAACGACACAATTCTGGAAATCTAAAAGGGGAGGCCTTTGTTCAGCGGTCGTCTTCACAGGACGAATGAAGTCCACTGCTGGACACAGGCCTCGCCAAAGTACACCACAACGATCGATATGGGTGTTTTGTGGGCTCATTGGGGGGTTTTGCCATAATCGCCACGCTTGGCAGACGGGTTGGCGATCGCAGTTAAGTCACGGGAGGAGATGGAGTGGTGGTATCCTGACCCGGCACCACACGGCTAGCCGGCACCACACGGCTGTTGATTATGGTAAACCGTAACTATCTTTTATAACAAACAGATTGGTGCTGCTTAGCCAGCAGGATGCCATCATCTTGAGATATTTCTTCAGTATGATCATAACCCGCTCTACTTATGCTGTTATGCAGAACTATTATCAGTGTAAAACAAAACTTACATCAAAGAAGTGAGGACGTGGTCTTCCGATAGTATTCTTGGCGATATTGACAGCTATCTCCACGAAGCACACGCCGATGGCGAATGACGCAAGTGAGCAGTAGAAGCCGCGCACCCAAGGCGGAATGCGCACACCGAGGCACCGCTCGCCGTCGCGGGCCTTGCGCAGGAGTGCCCACTCGCATGTCAGGAACTGAACATAACATTAAATGATATTTAGCTATCGATGACGTAAAAAGCAATACGTTATGGATTAAAAATCTATCTTGACTATTTTAAATCATTATTTTAAATATGGCACTTAAATTTCCCTACAAATAAATATTATAGACCTGCCGTCAAGCCGAGCGAAAATGTAATGAGCACAGAGCAAGTAACCACTACGTTTTAAATGAGTATTACCCATTTAATTTCAAAGAAAAATGTTTGGTCTGTCAATAAACCTTATTTTTAATTTTACACACAATATGTATACATTTTGGACCCTATAAATATTCTGTTTTACTTTTGAATATGTACCTATATTTATTTCTTGTTATTTCCCACTGCCTTATTGGTATACATTTTTATTTATATTAATTTTACGTTACCTCCGTCCGTATGTCACTGCAGGGGTGCCAACTGAAAATCAGCGCTGGGTACCTAATGCCCCGCAAATGCTGAGCTGGTAACCCTTCCGGCATGATCATGCCAATGGTACATTTGTTTTTATTTACCTAAAAATATGTCTATTTTCTTTTTGTTCTGTACTATCAGTATGTTTGTGCTGAATAAATGTTTTCTTTCTTTCTTTCTTTCTATCATTTATATGTACTTTCTTGGTTAATCTAAGACATGATATGACTTTAGTGTAAAACAGGAGTAAGGGCATGGCCCCCTGGGCCCCCCTGGATCCGCCCTTGGCTTGGCAAGCGGATTGGTGATCGCAGTATGTTGATATAGCACCCGGGAGGAAGGTGCTGCCCATCCTCTTGATACCAACCCTGATACAAATATGGGGACAGCTTCCGTTGAATTTTATATCTTCCATAACCTAATTACCTGGGCTGCACATAAAAGGTATATGCTTCGTCAAACTTCTCATAACAACCGATAAGTAGACATTTGTATGACAAAGAAACCGACAGCTTAAGGTGTTCAGCGTGGAGACATCTTTATATGTAAAGAATTGTTACATATCTGAAGGCATGACCGCGGCAACACACACTTATTATCGTTCTGCGCGATGGCCATTTAGCCATGCTCCATACACGTGCATTTACAAATTATAATATCATAATATGGACGTGGTGGCGTCGTGGCTTACGCTCGGTTCTTATGCGCCAGATTTCGAGTTCCTATACTTGTATTTTGTCGTAGGACTCATGGACTTTCTAGAAGGGCGAAGGGGCATGCCGGACTCCTATCGGCTAAAACCACTGAAGCGGTAATTTTCACACTGAAGAGGGCTTCAGGTCCTTGTAAAATCACACTAGAGCCGCCCATGATGGCACATCTCGGAGGGGATGATTGTAAAACAGTCACCCCCTCTAGCGAAGTGAAGGTAGCTGTAAAAAGGCCGCCCCCCAGGCCCTTCTCGGAGAGGATTGTAAAAGATTCCCCCAAGCCTCCCTGTGCGCACACGGTGGCACGAGACCACGTGCTGACAAAGGACACTCTATTACAAAGAAGGAACGAGCATCAATCACCACACTTGCTCAAAGCGTTTTGGCGATTCGACCATTCGAAAGAGGATTCCGCTCGATGTTTCGCTTCACCTAAAGTCAGTAATGTATTCATCATTTCGGTCGAATGAAGTCCACTGCTAGACACAGCCCTCACCCAAAGCTCACCACAAAGACCGATATGGGTGTGTTGGGGGCTCATTGGGGGTATTTGACATAATCGCCACGCTTGGCAGACGTGTTGGCGATCGCAGTTGGTTTGTTAATATACTCGAAGGACGCTGCTGCCCATCCTCCGGCTAATCCCTTAGTCGACTTTACGACACCCACTAAAGGAGATAGGTTGGTGATATTCTGAGCCGGTACCACACGGCCACGGCACGGAAACACCTATCTGTATATATTTGTTCCATGCGGGGATCGAACCCGTGATACGTAGTACAAACCAATTGCTGCCACTAAGCCAATCGTGCCACCAAGTCATGAGATTTCCTGTTTTGCGATAGTATCTAACGTACGTAAACGTTTTCATGTTCCGCCATTATAAGCTTCTCATTAAAGTAACCCGATCAAGCGAAACAGTTTTAAAAAACCCATAATGGTTTCACATTAGTTCCGTCATCTCATTCTTGGTATAGATTGGATACCAATAATTACAATGTATAGCAATTTCAATGAAAGACTAGTTTTATAATTGAGTACTTCAATAGTTAATAACTCTGCTTCAGTTGTAACAATGGGTAATTATGAAGTGTGTGAATACGTGCAAACAGCTCATCTACGCAGAGCTTCATCATATCAGCCAAATGACGTCCACTGCTGAACAAAGGCCTTCGCCATAGATTCCCACAGTTGTTTCATCATTTTGGGGCAATTTGCCAGTACTCGCCACGTGGATGGATGGTGGATTGGTGAGCGCAGTATGGTTGCTGTGCCACAGAAGGGACGCTGCTGCCCTCCCCTCTGGTTTAGAGTCACTTAGTCGCCTTTTAAAACATCCACAGGAGGAGATGTAGTGGTGGAACATCCCAATGCAGAGCCAATATACCGATACAATAGACGCTAAATAGGCAAGAGGTTTTTTTGTCGCAGGAATTTCTAATGACCTACGGGAGGGGGTGAGTTACTCTTTTACCGGGTATATCTGATCAGGGGCGGCTCAAACCCTCATAATCCTCCGGTGTAATTTCGGAAAATACTGGACGCATTTTGTGGAGATACGCTGTTTCAGGTGAAAGTTCATGGATCAAGGAATCTTGGACGGAGATAGGAGCTTACAACTTGAAGGGCACTGTAATTAGTGAAATTACTCAGCATAAGAGACTAGATAACCAATGTCTCGAGGTGACGAGTGCAGTGTGGTGTAACGCAGGAGTAGTCCTGGGTAGCATTAAAATTGTTTTGAGAAGGCATCAGGCAAGCTTATCACCAGGCAAATGAATTTGCTAATTTGGGGACAAGGCGGTTACAAAAAATATCATTTCTGCCGAATAAAGTCCACTCCTGGACACAGGCCTCCCCCAAACATCGCCACAATGACCAGGTATATGGTGAGCTCATTGGGGGAGTTATGCCATAAGCGCCACGATTGGCAGGTGGGTTGGCAATCGAAGTTGAGTTATTAAGTACTCGAAGGACGCTGCTGCTCATCCTCCGGCTAATTCCATAGTCGCCTTTTACGACAACCACGGGATGAGATGGGTTGGTACTATTCGTAGTCGGCACCACACGGCACCTAAAAATATTGAATACCCAATTTTAACGGACACAATAACCCTGTTTTATAAACGAAGATACTCAAACAAACAAGAATAATCCAATTACATTTTATCGTCCATTGAAAAGTCGTGTACTAACAATAACCTATACATATCTATTCAAATGTCACGGTTTTTTCCGACCGCATGTTTGTAGCCCACAGTACTGCATTGTCCATTAAATAGGCTAAATGCACGCGAGCATTATTAGAGCACAATAGGGAAGTGGCGACTTCGAACGGAAACCGCCCAACATTGCTAGACAGGGAATTGAGGCAATTTCTGTCAATTACTGGATTATGCTGGTTTGTTGCACTTTTGCTTGTCGTATGTTTACTGATCTAGTACACAAGATTAATCAGAATTAATGGGGACTGTCTGTAGTCTTGTTTAGGAATAGTAAGTCAGAAAAAATTAAGATATATCTAAACATAATAGAGTGGTGTTACTTTTTTGTCGTAAAGGAGGATAACTCATGTGTAACATTCTTCTGTACATATAATGAGCCGATAACACATAGCGTAGTGTGCCAGGATTTGATCCAAGAACTGTATTCCTATATATCAGAGACTTGAAGCTTTTAAAAAGAACGCGTTGCAACCGCTTTAAGCTGATAAAACCTATATGTCATGAGATTTCCATAGCGGAGGAAAAAAATTATAAAGAGAATTAGCATCACCATCATTATATCAGCCAAAGTACGTCCACTACTGAGCAAAAGCCCTGGCCATTGATTTTCACAATTGTGTCGCCATTTTGGGGGGAATTTGCCAATACTTGCCACGCTTGGCAGGCAGGTTAGTGAGCGCAGTATGGCAACTGTTCCACAGAAAGTACGCTGCTGCCCATCCCTCTGGTTGAGAGTGCCTTAGTTACCTTTTACGACTTCCACGGGAGGAGATGGAGTGGTGTATCAATATATCAATACTTAATCCAGACATCACACAGGCTTAAGTTGAAATAAAAAATAAACAAACATTCGTTTATGAAAGGAAACTTGATAAAACGTCAATTGCCAAATGTTGGTTTGCCTTACATTGTTTTTAGAAACAAGGGGATTCTAATAAAAATATTTGCTAAATTAAATTTTGTGAAATGTTGTTTATAAAAAAGACTTGTTTGCGAAATAACATTTTGTGAAGAATTTGTGAAGTAACATTCTGCTAATAATAATTTGCCAAGTATTAGGGATCCGGTATGGCCGTTATATGGTATGTAGTAAACGCCGAATATAACAGATGATATTTATTAAATTATCATATGAGCATATTTTATTTAATGGCAGTTACATTCGTTAGATTTTTACCGGGAATTAATTTGTTTCGTGAGAATGTAATCTCTATTTTTATCGGATTCATTTCCATTTTTTATTTTTATTGATGCTCGATGCGATGGACACTCTTGAACATTCAAATTCCTAGAGTATTTTTCTTATAAACATTTGCAGGCACTATTGAATCAGAATTATAATAGTTGTACGGTTCCAAGTAATTGGCCGGCACAAAATTCCATGCATACTTAAATTGAAATTTGTCAAAAAAACTAAAAACAAAAACAATTTTGGTAATTATGTTATTACAATAGAATAGTGAAGAGTTATGTGACGACAATACTGGCCAATGTATCAGATAACAATGTATGACACACAGTATACGTACGATAATAAGTAAATTGCCATACAGTGTCATAGCACGGTATATTTTTAATCCATTACAATATTTTGCAGTTTCTTTTTATTGTAAAAGTAGATCTTTATTCTATTTGTTTAAGGATGTCCCTCACTGTTTGTGTCCTGTGTCGTGGGTACAGTTTACAAACATAAGTTTTACATGCAAAAACACCGAGATCCTAAACAACTATCTGTAGATCATTAAAATATTTGTCGGGTCGAACCTGTAGCAAGAAGCGCAGAAAGAAAACCAATTGCTTTACGAGTGAACCAGTGACTAATTATATCTATACAAATTTATATTATTTGTCAGAGAGTATCTACCGTCTAGAACTAATTAGAAATGTTAGAGTTATCAACGTGCACATTATAATTATTGCTCTGACCACGTGTAGTAGGCATTGCATCAGCATGTACTGCTAATTCAATGCGCACTATTAAGATTACAGCTTCGGGTCTAATCTACTTTCACCCGAGTGCCGATAAAAGGACTGTTTATGATACCAAGAGAGATTACGTATATCGTTTTGTTAATGCTTCCGCTGAAAACCAGCGCTGCAGCGATTTATGCTGCCGCATTATGCCGAGATGGGACTTTACTGGCACAACGGTGACGTACACTATTATCCATTTATAAGTTAATGCCTACTATAACTGTATTAGGTGGTACCCGTGGTACAACAGATTTACCTCCTTTTTTATGGCAATTGTGGTAACATTAATTTATTTATTTTACCTGTGTCTATGTGTGCTGCTGTAAGCCAATAAAATATTTTCTTTTCTTCTTTAAGGTAACGGTATGAGTCAAGCGTGGGACGGGTTTTGTTTTCGGTACTTTCAATTATCGATTCCTCTGAATCGGAAATTATTTTACATATCTTGAGTAATATCCGGACAGAATATATTCATCTCATCTTTCATCAGCTAGTAGATGTCCAGTGATGAACATAGGTCTCCCATCCGCTGCTGTATGGTTACAATCACTCACATACCAACCAAAATCGTCAACTGCTGGGTAAAGGCCTCCCCCATAGGTTTCCACAACGGTGTCATCATTTTGGTGGTAATTTGCCAGTACTTGCCATGCTTGGCAGGCGGGTTGGGGAGCGAAGAATAGCTGTTCCACAGAAGGGACGTTCTGCCGATGGCTATGGTTCAGAGTCCATTAATCAACGACGAGTCTTTTAAGACATCCACGGGAGGGGATGGAGAGGTGCTACATTCTCAATTCGGACACCACACGGTCATCTTAATCCGAGAACTATATGGATGTCATAATCACAAATTGCCATAATCACTACACTTGGTAGGCCGAGGCGGACACAAGGGAGGATGCTGCTGCCCATCCTTTTGATTTCAACCTTGAGTAGCCACTTACAACTGCCCATGGGTGGAAAGCAATGGCATACTCCTTGCCGGGAACCGTACGAAACTATATACAGGGTGGGCCATAAGGGTGTTGGCGGTTTCAATATTCAATTAAAAAAGAAATACGAATCATAACAAAAATATATTTGTATTTTTGAAAAGTATAAGCATAGGATTTTTTAAGACCTAAAAATAATGTTGTCCAAATGACTTCCCTCGGCTGCTTGGCACTCTTGGAACTGAAGTCGCAAATTTTGGAATTTTCAGTTAGAGCTAACAATTATTGCAACATGATAACAGACTTTTTGGTGCCAGCTTTGCAAGAACTTCAAGGCAATACCTCGAGGATGTGGTTTCAATAGGATGGGGCCACATGTCATACGGCTAGGGTATCCATAGAGCTGCTGAAAAATGTTTTTCCCGGAAAACTCATTTCAAAAAGGGGGGATATTGAATGGCCACCACGTAGCCCCGATCTCTCTCCATGCGATTATTTTCTATGGGGCTACCTCAAATTGGTAGTCTACGAGAATAATCCGACCAATTTAGAGCAGCTGAAGAGGAATATTATTCAGGAAAGTAACAAAATACCGAGAACAACTTTTCAACGAGTTTTCCTAAATTTGCGACTTCGGTTCCAAGAGTGCCAAAAGTACAAATATATTTTTGTTATGTTTCGTAGTTCTTTTTTAATTGAATATTGAAACCGCCAACACCCTTATGGCGCACCCTGTATTTCACGCATTGTTATTTTAATACAATTTATTATCATAATATGTATTCATTTTTGAAGTCAATATAAAAAAAAATTGATCTTATTTTGACTGTTCTTAATTGCTTCTTAGTATTTTTAGCTGGCGAGATGAAACGACAATGAATAACGACACTTTCCTGTGTGATATGGTATACTTGAAATTACAAATATGGATGGCAATATTTTGTGTATCAAGAAAGTCTGGTTTTACAGTATATAAGTAATAGTACTTACAGCTAGTATAGGCAGGGCCAGGCCAAATACCCTCAACATGAGAACAGTGACCGTGTCATCCTTGTAGGGGAACATGAGGCTCTGGTCTCCGCAGAAGAACCCCCTCTCAAACGGCTCCCAAAGCAGTCCTGTCCCTAATATGCAGAGGGTCACTGGAACAAAATATTCAGATAATTAAAGTGCTTCTTCATGATTTTATAGTTCAGTATAGTTGAAGACAAGACCTGGAGCTATTAATGTAGAGCGGTCACCCCCTCTATCGGAGGAAGGTGCCTGTGAGAAGGCCGCCCCCCAGACATTTCTCGGGGAGACTGTAAAGGATTCCCCGAAGCCTTACTGTGCGCTGTGATAATACTCGTAATTATATATTAAATGTAAAATTTGATAATACAGTTTTTTTTTCATTGTATGCTTATGTTACACGCACAAGTGAACACAAAAAAAAAAACATTAAATTTAATATATAATTACTCGGATAAAAGCAGAGTTGCCTGTTTAGTCTTTCTTGTAAGTACCAAGCGGCCCCCGCATAGACAGACGCCTTACTGTGCGCTGTGAATATCCTTGTTTGGTAATGCTTAGAGGAAAAACATTTTATTTATAAAAACACGTAATTCATTAACATCTTCTTAAGGACAAATACGAATACTTATATCGGTAGTTGGCAATTAAGGGGAAAACCGTCTCTAGTTCCCTACATATCGATGTTGGAAATATCAATTGGCCTAAGGGAAAAGTTCCTTCGTATCAATAAAAGAAAAATACTTATTTTTGCAATCGATCAAACCTTCAAACTCTATTTTCAAGATGATTTCTTTTGTAAGGCTATTTAGCCATTGTAAAGCGTCAAAAAAGGCACATAAGCAACCAAGAAATCCTCTAACGGATAATTTATACTATTATTATCTATTTGTGTGTATATTTCGTAACATGACACTTTAATTCACTCCCATTGCTTTAGAAGATGACAGTAATTATTCCAAGTGACAGCTCGCTATCTATCTCCCTATAATATACTGTAGTCTGTGGCTATCTATCCAACACAGCCATGGAGACGTAGCGTGGGCTTGTGATAATAATATTTTCCATTTTTTTTGTATGGGTTTCGGGCTATGAAAGTTTCACTACTCGTTCGCCTCCCGTGGAAGTCGTAAAATAAGGCAACTAAGGGCAAAAAAGACAGCGCGTCCATTCTGTGGAACAGCAGCCATTCTGCAGTCATCAACCCGCCTGGAAAGCGTGGTGAGTACTGGCAAACTCCCCCCCCCAAATGACGACACATACGTGGAAATCTAAGGGGGAGCCTTTGTTCAGAAGCGGACGGTCTTTGGCTGATATGATGATGATAATATTTAATTCCTTAAAGATAGAATATGACTATACAAATTGTATAAAAAATATGAACTTAATTTAAAAGTGAGTTTTAGACTGGATCGTATAAAAATGTTGGCGTTGAAATCGCTTGCTATGATGACGATGTGCATTTTTATTATTCGACTCACGAATTAAAATACTTTAACTGCCCCTTCATAAAACGTTTAATAACATTTCAAGAGCCGATCCGACAATGTGGAAGTTATAAAAAAGGGAATTCAAAATATTGTGTTTATTTTACACTACATCGTACATATTTAAACTTTATAATGACATAAATCGTCTGTCACTTATTTACTAGGTACTGTTTTCCTTTTCAAAAATCGAACGTTATTTAGTATAATTATTGGCTACACAAACTATTTACTACCTAATAATAATTTTACTATACACGTTGAATTTTTATGTTTTTATTACGTATTTAAACTTTATAGTGGCAAATCGACGTATTGTAAACTAATTACTACCTAATTTAAGTTTTATCGTACACGATGATTTTTTTATGTAAAATATTAAATCTGTGGTATTTTCTTGCCATTTCATAATAACTTAACTTTATGTTTTCGATCTAACAAGAAAGTGAAGTTTTAAAATAATATTCTCTATTTTTTAACCTATTTCGCGTATAACTTATCCTCTATATTTAGAGAACACACGTAAGACAGCAAAAAAATCAACGTGTACATAATTGATATTTAAATTTAAATATTCTCATGAAACTTACGTCCAATAATTATGAAGCCATCCACGACCAACTTTCTCAGGATATAAATTGAAACTTCGTCTTTAGACATGGCGTCGTGTTTCTTCTGACTGATAAATACTTCAATTAAATACTTCGTTTTGAATATTCGCGTCTGCGAAAGGCGTCAACCTGCTAGCGTCGCTGTTTGAATATGCACGAATATTCAATACGCGCGGCTTTCCACGTCCCGTTTGTATTGCGCACGCGTCTCTTGCGTGCGTATTGAAAGCGACGCGTGTGTTAAGCAGCGGTTCGTTGCATGTACTGATGTAGTCGACCGGACCGACCGTCTTAAATACCGTCCTCTATCTGCCGCGAGCACTGATAAAGTCTTAGGGGTATAAACATAATGAAAAATAGTTGCAGGAAAGTCTACGGAATAAGTACTTTTGGTATTTAAAGTTAGAGTTCGTAGCACTTCCTCAAAGCTCGTAGAACTGATAGCTGTTCGGGCAAGTGAAGTGCTCTCGAGCGCCACGAGCTGCCACGTAGCGTGGGATAGCCTCCAATGAGATGGACAGACGACCTGGTATAGGTAGTTGGGAGCGGCACACACGTTAGCGCAGTGGGTAAGGGATTGGCTTGCTGTGCTGCATGTCGTAGGTTATATCCCCGCACGGAACAAATGTATGATTCACAGATAGTTGTTTCGGGTCTGGGTGTATCTGCATGTGAGATTTAGGTCTGTAAACTGCACCCACGACACATGAGATCTTTTGCAAATAATTTTTATTGGTCCCCAGCGGAAATTCGAGTCCGGCACGGATTGGAGTTGGATGCCCACCTCCGCGCACTACTACCGGACTCCTACCGGCTAAAACCACGGGAACAATCAACTTCGGCACTGAATTAGGTCCTCGTAAGATCACACTAGAGCCGCCCATTGGTGCCACGCCTTTAGGCACGTCTCGGGGGGATTGTTAAGGATCCCCCGAAGCCTCGCTGTTCGCTGTCCTTTGACTGACATGACGTCATTTGTGAAACAAAGAAAATCAGTTTCGAGATAGTTATTTCTTGTGAAAATTCAGTATATTTTTTATTTAACTTTAAAGAAAGATGTGAAAATGATGAGTGATGACCTTCTTTAAAGGAAGAAGTCTAGCGTTGGAGTTACAGAAGACTTATACCATTTATTGATGGAATGTGTTCGATATGAGTCTATTAGAAATAATTTAATGCGGATCCTGAATTTGAACAGAACTGACATAGGCACATTCCATCAAATTTTATCCCAACCAAATTGGGTTAATGCGACAGCTCTGTTTGAATGCATGGCTAACATATAGAGTAATTGTTGTGTTGCTGTGTAATATGTCTGTTTAGGTTACGATGGGACTGACATAAGCTGTAAGCTTTACAGTCCCTAATTTAAAAAAAAGAATAAAAAAATAAGTCTAGCGCCTTATTTATAATGAGAGCTTATTTTTTTCATCAATATTAAACAAGCCAATGCATGAATGGTTTTTAAATTAATATAGCGAACTCTCCTTGTGTCTCAAAACCTTAAAACAAGACTGAATAATAATGACTCATAAACACATACGTGTCCATAAACTTCGCCAGCTGAACGTGGTGATATTGACATAATCACCACGCTTGGCAGTTGGATTGATGATCGCAGAATATTGTTACTAGCATACGGAAGAATGCTGCTGCCCATCCTCATGATAAAGAAACAATTTCATCATCATCCTCATATCAACCAAAGGAGGTCCACTGCTGTACAGGCTGATCACTCATTGATTTCCACCACTGTGCTGCCATTTTGGGGGAAATTTGCCAGTACTCACCACGCTTGGCAGGCGGGTTGGTTAGTGCAGTATAGCTACTGTTCCATTTAAGGGTACCATACGCTGCTGCCAATCCCTTTGGTTTAGAGTCCCTTAGTCGCTTTTTACAACATCCACGGGAGGAGACGGAGTGGTGCTGTATTATTAATCCGGACATCACAAGGCAGTTCCCCATGAGCATTACCAAGATTTCCTTTTCTCCCAAATGGTCGTCTGGAAGAGATTCATTCTTTTTGGTGTGCAATAAAGTCGATTTATTATTATCACCCATTCTTTTTATTTATTTATTTATTCTTTATGTACAATAGTGTGCAAAGGCGGTCTTAATGCCATATAGGCATTTTCTGCCAGACGACCTTTGCCTTTTCGAAAGTTGTAGCTTCTTCTCACATCTTTCTGGGATTAATGGCGCAATTTATTATCAATAACTCTACTCAGCCTTGGAGCCCACTGTTGGACTAACGGCTCTCTCAAGTAACTCTACACGAGCCGATTCTCAACTCTACGTCAACTCTCTACTCCGTCCGTCCATTCTTAGGTTACTTTTGTAGATACTTAGAACTACTACTACTACCCGTTACCTTAGTTGCCTTTTACGACACTCATGGATGTAGATGGTCTATTCGTTGCCGGGAACCACACGGAATTGCCCGGAAAGAATTATAAGTAACCATTAAAGAATATTTATATAAATAATATAAATATTTTCTTTTTATTATTTCGTGTTTAATTCGCCACTAATGCCCTTGTTTCTTTGGCCTGACATTGGCATTTTCTGGCAAGTAGTTAGTAATAGCTCTAAGTACCTACAATAAAAAAACGAAGATCTGTAAGCACTAGACGGTGGGCTAGGCTAGGCTAGGCTAGCCTATATGTAGCTAAGGACCGTAAGTCCAACAGCAGGCTTCGAGCTTGAGTAGTGATTGATATCAAACCACGCCAATAATCCCAGAAAGAGGTGAAAAGATACTATACTGTTACAGAGTACTAGAGAGCCAACTATCAGCCAATGGACTGCAACAAGAAAAAACTTACATTCAGACTCAAGATCTACCATCAACAGTTGATCTTGTGACCATTATATCGATACCCGTTACTATGTGGTGTTACCCCATCTCATCCCGTGGGTGTCGTATATGCGACTATGTAATTAGCCGGAGGATGGACAACAGCGTCCTTTGAGTACATTTAGGTACAACTCAACGGCGATGATCGCCAAGCCGCAAGAGAACATTTTTGGAGCCCTCTCAGGTGTGCAGGTGTCCTCGCGATGTTTTCCTCCGCCGTTAACGCAAGTGATAATCAAATTCTGAGCCGCACACAAATTTGAAAAGACAGAGGTGGATCGAACTCAGACCCTCTTGTATGGAAAGCAATAATTCAACCACTAGGTTAACACTGCTCTAATCATTAATGTTTATTTAATGCCATTTCTAAAACAAATTACTAATTTATTCTGAATAGAAACGCAAATGAAAATTCATTTATCAGTTAGTATTTATAATTCACAGAAAAAATTCAAATCAATTCATTTGAATTTTTACAATGTCCGACTGAGATTCTTATGTAGGAAAAAATGGATATTGATAAATATAGAATAAGCGATTTCAGTTTCAACTTTCTGAAATTGACTACGTTCAGATAGGATCTAGGCAGGAATATTTTAAAACCTTGAAATAAACTTCAAGAGATCATAATCAGGCAGAAAAATATTTTGTAATATTGTACATACGTCATTCCTATCTGAATAGAGATAACAGAAATATAAATATAAAATAATATGAATAATCTCGTATTATTGTTAGATCGTATTATAACAATTATTAGATAACTGAAATGGACCATTAATTACGTTATTTTTATATATTCGTATTTTACATAATCCTGGTAATCGTACAATTGGTACAATTCGTACAATTACATTAGAGGCACTCATTGGTGCCACGCCCATGCATGCAGCTCGGAGGGGATGGCTGTAAAGCAGTAGCCCCCTCTAGTGGAGGGGAGCGACTGTAAAAAGGCCACCCCCCAGGGACTTCTCGGGGGGATTGTAAAGGATCCCACGAAACGTCACTGTGCACTGTGCTGCGCGCACGTGGTCACGTGCGCACCGCCTTCTTCCCGGGGGTCACTCGGTATAAACACGCGGACTCCCCAATCCGCGCATCCGCGACTCCCGAGGCGCCCCGCAATTTGGCGACGGTAGGGGGCTCCAGCGTGATAGACCTGGGCGCCGGGGCGGTTGTTACCTATATCAGTTAGACAAGCTCAATCAGACTGGCAAGAGAACATAATCTGTGTCTTTAGTGACTTAATATCCAGTATTATATACTCATCATTTCGCCCGAATGAAGTCCACTGCTGGACACAGGCCTCCCCAAAGATCACAACGACCGATATGGGTGTGTTGTAGGCTCATTGGGGGGTTTTGCCATAATCGCCACGCTTGGCAGACGGGTTGGCGATCGCAGTTGAGTTGTTAATGTACTCGAAGAACGCTGCTGCCCATCCTCCGGCCAAACCCTTAGTCGACTTTTACGACACCCACGGGAGGAGATGGGGTGGTGGCATTCTGAGCCGGCACCACACGGCATTATATACTCGCTGTATTTATAATATAATATTGTATATATAGAGTATTTATTTATTGTGTGTATGTATTAATATGCATGATAGTATTTTTAGCAATACGTGTATTTTCTTGTATATATGTCAATATCATTATTCAGTACACCACTGAACATCCGAATTTCTTTATTTCCATTATTTTAAATCCATCTAAAGGTTGACTGGAAAAGATCGCTTTTAGCGATCAGACCGCATATTGTGCCACGCTAACTATTGTAAATAATTCTTCCTATTATTTTGGTGTACAATGAAGTTATATTCTATTCTATTCTAACTCTTCATTTTGCAGGCTTCATGAAGTTTATACTGATACTACATTTAGGTAGAGGGTTTTGTCCAAAATAAATTAATATCATATATTAATTATTATGGAATATGATATCGCCCAAATGGCCGTATTGTAGAGGTAACATTTTCGATAATTCTATCAAATAAATCAGACTTCATTCCGATTCTTAATTGGCACGTGCTATGTTGGCACAGGCAGCAGCGTCCTTCGAGTATAATAAGAAGTCAACTGCGATCGCCAACGAGTCTGCCAAGCGTGGCGATTATGGCGGAACCCCCAATAAGCACTCAACACCCGACTGGTCATTGTGGCAATTTTTGGAAAATGCCTATATCCAGCAGTTGACATATTCGGCTGAATTGATGATGATGTTTGATTTACACACACAGAAGATTTAACAAAACCACAAGTTTAAGGGCGTTAAATCATATGAACATGGTGGCAAGTTACTCTCGTCGTCCGGCGAGATAAGGCGACTTGCTCACATCTCGTGCCGAAAGTCCACCGTTGAGTTTACTGTGTGGCACGTAGAAACCTCATATGGCTAATATCCATCTAAACGGGGCCACCGATAATCCGACATCACCGCCCATTGCCTTTCGTGGTTGGCAGTAAGCGGAGCTGCTTTTCGTCAGCAATACCACAATGAGGCGTTGTATCAAATGCCCATGTCGAGCCCATCCTAATATCTGTTGGGAGCTCTATTCTCGAGGTTGTTGTCGAGTATGTCTACCTGGGACAAACTGTCCAGTTAGGTATGTCCAACTTCGAGAAAGAGGTCAATCGTCGAATCCGACTCGGCTGGGCAGCGTTTGGGAAACTTCGCAACGTCTTTTCGTCAACAATACCGCAATGCCTCAAGACGAAAGTCTTTAACCAGTGTGTCTTATCAGTGATGACATATGGAACAGTGACGTGGTCACTCACTATGGGCCTCATAAGAAAGCTCAAGGTTACTTAGCGGGCTATGGAGAGAGATATGCTTGGTATTTCTCTAAGTTAGCCTACACAGCTGAAAGTATTAGTAAACTGAAGTGGCAATGGGCGGGGCACATTGCGGGTAGAACTGATGGCCGTTGGGGTAAAAGGGTTATCGAGTGGAGACTGCACACCGGAAAATTTAGCGTAGGACGACCTCCAACGAGGTGGACAGACGACCTGGTAAAGGTTGCTGGCAGTCGATGGATGAGGGCGGCATGTAACCGCTTGTTGTGAAAATCTGTGGGGGAGACCTTTGTTCAGCAGTGGACGTCCTTTGGCTGATATTATGATGATGATGGAGATGCTGTATCATGGTTGTAGTTGCTTCTGCTCCTCGAAAGAAGTAAGGTTCCGTGATACTTTCAGACCAAAAACTACATCAACAGGAGCTTCTTCGAGAAGAATTTGACGCTCTTGAATTTCTGCTAGATTCTCAGGGCACTTTTGACGGTACTTGAAAATATTACTTTTCTATGTATAAAGTCGATACGTCGACAATTTTTTTTTTCTGATTCTCACGCATTGTCCGCCGAATTAAAGGGTAGTGGGTGCTTTGTACCAGCTGCTGCCAAACTCGGGGGACGAGTAAATTTCGCCGCCTGTAGCGAGGAGTCTCAATGTCCGTGACCCTCTTCAGCAATGATACCCAAATTGGTCTATATCGAGCCCCAGGGGTCGACGATGACCTACAAGGTGTCCATGTCATGTTCAAAAATGCAATATTAACTAAGCAGGGGTCTACCCAAAACCGAAAATCATGGCAAGTGGTCTATGAGACAAAAAAGATTGGAGGCCTCAGCTCTACAGGCGTCCAGCGCCAGAGCCAAACTTCACGGTCTGCAGCGCAAAGTGGCTAAACGGATCGCACGTGGATACAGAACTGTTTCTACGAGGCGGCAATTGTCCTGATGCGTGGGTATAGACCCAGATAAAATAGACGATGCTACTTATGCTTCTAAAATATATCAGATAATAGCCAAGTCAATGACAGGTGATGTGATAAAGAAGTTTTGTCTTGACTGAAAATATCAACAAACGTTATAATAAAAAGGTATCTTATATCATATTACAGGCGGCATTTACCATCTTCCTTCTAGAGATCCTTTACAGTATTCCCGAGATGTGCTTGGGGGCGGTGGCCTCTTTACAGTCGCCCCCTCCGTAGTTTGCCTAAAGGCGTAGCACCAATAGGTCGGTCTGGTGTCATTGTATCAAGGACCCTATTCGGTGCGGTGCCGAAGATAACCACTCCGGTGGGTAAAATACAAAAAAAAGATTCTTGCGCATACTGTTTCGAACAGCGACAATATTTTCAATGGACCTTGCGTTATGTTGACAAACCGTAGTTGTTTGATCAGTATATCTGCGTGGTTATTCTGTAATAAGTAATAACTCACCGTCGAGCTCACTTCTGAATCCGCAGTGTAATCTCTCGTTTCGTTTTGTTTTTACTCCTTTTCACTGCGGATACTGAAGTGATTTTGCTATTGAGTTTCTTACAGAATAGCATTGCTGATCCGGTTTACTAGAAGCTGAATTGAGAACTTAAGAATCCGATTCTTTTAACCATACACGTAACACCAGGAACATTCCACGGACTGAACAGTCAAGTCAATCTTATTGATACATTTAATTATTCCCACGTGTTGTTGAATCGTGTAACTATCCATGATTGAATGGAGTTGTGGAGTTGGAGTGGAGAGAACTAGTTGTTACCACAGTCCTCGGGCAACTAATATAAACCCTGATGAGAACTTATGACGTAATAAAAATCCTATGTCTTATTCTACGAAATAATCTAGTTTTTTGTAAATTTTGCTTGTAAATATTTTTAATTTGTCTGTCCGGATTAAGAATATAGCACCACTCCATCTCCTATAGATGTCATAAATAACGACCGAAATTAATAATTAATTTAATCCAAAATATTTGGTTATGTGGATTGAGCATTAATCTGTTTTTGTGATAAGTGCGATCTTAACAAAAAATAGATCAAGCTGAAAATCATAAATCAAAAAAATTGGATTAGTTTGATTATTAATTACGGCTGTAAGAAACTCTAAACCAGAGGGATGGGCAGCAGCGTCGATTCTGTGGATCTGCTGCTATTCTGCTCTCAAGCTGCCTGCCAAACGTAGTGAGTACTACCAAATTCCCCCCAAAATGGCGAAAAACGGCAAGTAACCGGTCGTTTATAGGGGACGCATTTGTTCAGCGGTGGGCGACTTTTAACTGATATGATGATGATTTTGATTTATTTTCAAAATAGTTGCAAAAAAAAAAATGCAAAATTGATCGTCCTTTTTGAACGAATCCTGGTTATTTTTCATGATACCACCACAAATACTGATTACTACCATTTTATTTGATATTGGGTAGATAATGGCTTAGATATGTAAGTACATAGTACAGTTAATCTTGCCTCACTCCATGTCTTGGTTGCGTGGGTAAAGAATGGGTGATAAATGTTAATCTTTGTCTTGATGGTGGTATGTAGGTACTGATAAAACCGCAGCTAAATATTTAAAAAAAGCAAATGTATATGTCGTTTAAGTACATAAGTATAGCGTGCGCACCACGTTTGTACTTGAAATGGGTGACCTCACCCTCTTTTTATCAATAGAAAAATCAAGGTTTTCATTGATGGACAGCTCCAAAATCTCTAATTATTTTATCGGATTGCATTGTAGAAGTTATACAATAAAACATAATCGATTACATTTTTCTGTATGGTGCCCGGATTAAGAATATAGCACCACTCCATCTCTTCCCGTGGATTTCGTAAAAGGCGACTAAGGGAGTCTAGACTGTAGGTATGGCCAGCAACTGGCAAAGTCCCATTAAAATGTCGACATACGGCGCATAACCAGTTGTCCTTGAGGGAGACCTTTGTTCAATAGTGGACGTTCTTCGGCTGATATGATTAAATTCTTCTCAGGTCCCAACTCGGTGCACACACCCTGGGCTAACGATGGAGAGGTTTGAAATTGAACTACTGATACTAGAACTGTAGGCAGATATTTGAAAATAGAATCGGCAAACGTAGAATTTATCTATTTTATACGATGATTATATATATGATATATATTAAAAATAAGTAGATATGTTACATGGGTGCCAAAAGTAAGAGCCAAAACTCCCCCAATTGTAGCACCTCGCAATCGGTTCGCCTAGATAGCTATCTCTTTTACTCTAGTTTTTTTGTATCTTCGTTCTCACGACATGGTTGTGCAAACGAGGCTCTATTTTGCGCGCCATTTAATATGGACGTAACATATCTATGGTATAATATCATTGATTTTATACCACATAATCTGTCCATTATTATGTTATCTAGTTTATTTAAAAATCTAAGGCACCGATATCAGAAATCTCGTTGTAATCTATAGTCGTCTGTAGTATGGCTGCGTTTTTAGCTTCAATTCCTACGTCAGTTTATATGCTAGACATATCAGTTTCAGCCCAAAATTTGTTAATTATGTGCACATTGTTTCCATGAAAAGGATAAATAATGCGCCTATGTTGCAAACATTTTCGGGTCCTACACGGGTGTTGCAAAATTTTACTAAGGTATCAATTAAGACGATGGACAGCATCATCCTTAAGTGTGCTTAAATCAACATACAACAATCACTGATTCGTCTACCAAGCGTAGTAATTCTGGCAAGGTTTCACTGTTCATTTTAGTAGTCATTGGATGTTCAGTAATAGCCGATACGATGTTAACAATCTGTTAATAGATTCGTGTATACTATTATTCGAGACTAGAGTAGCTATTCTAAACGCGTGGAAACTTTCCGAATCAAGAAGCTCGTCTTCTAATTCTACCGGCAACACTGGTTTTCTTCCCATTTTCCCAGAAAGAATCTTCAGAATTTTTCTCTTTCAAAGTAACTCTTAGGACATTAAATAACTTCTTTCGTTCGTACCGCTTCAACAGCTTTTTTCATTTCTTCAGGATCCCCACAGCCTTCTCTTTGGCATTTGTAGAATATTAAAGCTAGATAGCTTTAATATTCTTATAGAGTTATATAGAGCTTATAGAGTTTGTAATTAAGTTAACGTGGCTATGATAATATATACAAATAAATAAAATTGCAGTGTCTGTTTGTAATGTCAAAATAACAGCTTTTTACTAAATACATATGAAAGTATATACGGGACCTATAACAAAAAAGCTATTTTTAATTTTTTTGTCTGTCTGTCTGTCTGTTTGGTCCGGGTAATCTCCGAAACGGCTGGACCGATTTTGACGGGACTTTCACTGGCAGATAGATAATATTATAAGGAATAACTAAGGCTACTTTTATTTTAGAAAATTAATTAGGGTACCGCGCAAAAAAAATTAAACCCTTGAAATCCAATATATATGCCGTGTGGTGCCGGCTCAGAATGCCACCACCCCATCTCCTACCATGGGTGTCGTAAAAGTCGACTAAGGGATTAGCCGGAGGATGGGCAGCAGCGTCCTTCGAGTATATTAACAACTCAACTGCGATCGCCAACCCGCCTGCCAAGCGTGGCGATTATGGCAAAACCCCCCAATGAGCTCAAAACACATCCATATCGGTGGTTGTGATGATCTTTGGGGGAGGCCTGTGTCCAACAGTGTACTTATTAGGCCGAAATGATATTCTATGTCAAGTGTATATGTCGAAGTACTCTAAATTTCTTTTAAATTAAACGCGGGTGAAACCGAGGGTCCTAGCTAGTACTATATATCACTGATTTCATTTGTTTTGTTGAAAAACGTAGTAGTGGCTCCTGTCCCCGACCACCGGTGTCAGATTCAAACGCCGAAGCAGATGGAACCAGTTTAAACTCGATAAACATATCAGCAATTACCCGCTCATAACCACAACACAGTGCCGTGTGGTGCCGGCTCAGAATGCCACCACCCCATCTCCTCCCATGGGTGTCGTAAAAGTCGACTAAGGGATTAGTCGGAGGATGGGCAGCAGCGTCCTTAGAGTACATTAACAACTCAACTGCGATCGCCAACCCGTCTGCCAAGCGTGGCGATTATGGCAAAACCCCCCAATGAGCCCACAACACATCCATATCGGTCGTTGTGGACATCTTTGGGAGAGGACTGTGTCCAGCAGTGGACTTCATTCGGCCGAAATGATGAACTGCAACACTCGCAGAAAGAACACGCCTAACGTCTAACTCGTGGACTTCCAGAATTTACTGTTTCTTTTTTGTATAATTCTGTGTTCCGCTAATCCCTCCATTATAGTTTGCCCTTTGTACTCTTAGCACCATTTTAGCCGACTTTTAAAACTTCTACGATCCTCGCGCATTTCTTCATAGATAGTACCCGTAATCGGTCGATTTAAGAGTATCCAGATATGGGATTTACGCCTGGCCTCACTGTAAGCATCACGAACATATTTATTACATCCGCAAACGGGTTAAAACATGTTTATGCCTATTCCCTTGTCTTTTTTTGTTTTTATTTATTGCCTCGCTGTCTCACATAATACCTCTACAATTGTTGTGTACAGGTTGACTAGGACAACTTTATGCTTTCCAGTGTGATCTTACGAGGACCTGGAGCCCCTCTTCGGTGCCGAAGATAACCGCTCCAGTGGTTTTAGCTGGTAGGAGTCCGGCACACCCCTTCGCCCTTCCCCGGGGCGAAGGAAGTTCCATGTAGAATTTCAACTGGACATCAATAAAAAAAAAGGACATCTTTATGCTTAGCCGAGTCGCATGACTTTTAGATTGGGTTTATATATTAAGTATACCTATAACACATCGTACAATCAATCATCAGACAAAGGCTATCGCAGTTAATAAATAAACAACGAGTTAAAAGTTGTTTATTTCGTTACAAGAACACCTTATCTGAATGACATGAATTAAAATAATCGTCCCGGGGGGTTAATGGTAGGAACTTTTATTACAGTTTACTAATTATAAAATTGCCACCACCCCATTTCATCCCGTGGGTGTTGTAAAAGTCGACTAAGGGATTAGCCGGAGGATGGGCAGCAGCGTCCTTCGAGTACATCAACAGCTCAACTGCGATCGCCAACCCGCCTGCCAAGCGTGACGATTATGGCAAGACCCCCCAATGAGCACACAACACACCCATATCGGTCGTGGTAGTGATCTTTGGGCGAGTCCAGCAGTGGACTCCATTCGGCCGAAATGATGAAGGGACAGAAATCAAAGTAACCAGTAGTTTAAATCAAATTCAAAGAATAGCCGGAATTTTAATTGCTGCACAATTACGTAGCAGCTAACGGCCGAAAACTGAAACGCCACTTAAGATTTAAATCCCGTTTAAAAATTTGAGACTTTCGCCTTCCTACTGAAACTGGAGGTCTAAAACAGTAATTATGAACTGAAAGAATTGTCAGTATCAGTACGTATTTGTTATGTAAATTTACTACTTTTGGTGTCCGGATTAAGAATATAGCACCATTCCATCTCCTCCCGTGGATATTGTGAAAAGCAACTAAGGGACCAGAGAGATATGTGGGATAAAATGTATCCGATGTTCTTTGCAGGATTATGTTTAAGCTTTGTGCAAAATGTTGTCAAACTCGGTTTAGTAGTTGAAGTGTCAAAAAGTAACAAACAAACATACTTTCGGATTTCTAATAATAAGAATGGATAATGTGAATTATTTTATTAGAATGAATAAGGCAGAAGAAAGTATAAATAATATTATTATAGGAGTGTGGAAAGTCGATTTTTTATCATATAAGTGTGGAAAGTCGAATTGAATACAATTTTTTTATTCTATAAGAAACATAATACTCTAATGACCATAATTCTCATGAGCAGCGGATTTTGGGAAGTCCGTCATTTCTTTCGAAATAGGCCAGAGGTACTATCCGACAAAACGGGGCTTGGTTTAGGCGGGCAGAAACGTGCTGGGGGTGGCGCAATGGCTGATCTGCGTACACTGCACACTTGGCCAAGAATAAATAGAAGGAGCACTGTGATGTTTGAGCCGGTAAGCGTAGGCAAAAACCCCTACGCTTTTTCCCAAGGAAGTCCGGGTCGATTTCCCCGTGCCAAAAATAGTATAAAAGTATATTATGTACTTCTCCAATTTGTATTTAAGCTATGTGAAGAATTCCATCCAAATTGGTTCAGTAGTTAGGGTGTCAAGAAGTAACGAACAAACAGACATACTTCAAGATTTACATTATCAGTATGGCTACGCAACAAAACGAATACAAGATGTGTGGTCTAAGTGATGTTTTAAGCAATTGTCCATGAGAATTGTATTCATCATCATCATTTCGGCCGAATGAAGTCCACTGCTGGACACAGGCCTCCCCCAAAGATTATCACAACGCCTGATATGGCTGTGTTGTGGGCTCATTGGGGGGTTTTGCCATAATCGCCACGCTTGGCAGACGGGTTGGCGATCGCA
Organism: Diloba caeruleocephala; assembly: GCA_947459985.1. Taxonomy (NCBI): domain Eukaryota; kingdom Metazoa; phylum Arthropoda; class Insecta; order Lepidoptera; family Noctuidae; genus Diloba; species Diloba caeruleocephala. Next base: position 5,881,589 of record OX381621.1, on the reverse strand, counting down.
GTTGAGTTGTTAATGTAATCGAAGGACGCTGCTGCCCATCCTCCGGGTAATCCCTTAGTCGACTTTTACGACACCCACGGGAAGAGATGGGGTGGTGGTATTCTGAGCCGGCACCACACGGCATGAGAATTGTATTATAAAACCATAATAAATTCTTCTTACGTTGTCTTAGTATGGCGATATAACAATTGAGAAATGATCAAATCCGTCATTGTTATAACTTGATCAGTAATAAGTACATAACTCCTTACTGAGTTTATTTAGCAGTCATCAAGACGATTCTGTTTTCATAGGTAAAATATTCGTAAATAGAAAATTATCCAGTTTATTAAAATATGCGCTATATTTATTTGTATAGACAAGAGTCGCGTCGCATCAATACGAGTGAAAAGAAAATAAGATTTAACTGTAAAGTGAATTGGCCAAAATCGTCACGTAAGGAAAAGGCGTTATGCCTCCACCAGGTGACCTTTCCCTCTCTTTCTGTTATATACGGTAGGCGACTTTTCCCTCTCTGGGGTCGCGGGCGCGCAGATTGGGGTCTGCGTGCTCACACCGAGCGGCCCCCGGGGACACGGTGGCGCGCACGTGGTCACGTGCCGCCGTGTATGCAGAACAGCGCACGGCGAGACTTGGGGGATCCTTAACAATCCTCCCCTAGAAGTGCCTGGGGGGCGACCTTTTTACAGTCGCCATCTCTCCGCTAGAGGGGGTGACCGATTTACAGTCATCCCCTCCGTGATGTGCCTAAAGGCGTGGCACCAATGGTCGGCTCTAGTGTGATCTTACGAGGACCTGGAGCCCCCTTTCGGTGCGGAAGATGAACTTTCCAGTGGTTTTAGCCTGAAGGACTCCGGCATACCCCTTCGCCCTTACTCTTAGCGAAGGAAGTTCATGTAGAAATTCTACTGCACACCAATAAAAATAAAAATAAAATAAGGCAACTTTTCCCTCTCTTTGACTTCTTGACGGGGGTCCCCCGATCGCACAATGTTTTATTGGTAGATTACAGGGAGATGATGAAAACGGAGATTTGTTTTGAAAACCACTCTATGTGGTGATTTCTCTAAAGAGAATAAGTAATTTGACCAAATCCCTCAACTATTTATAACTATGAAGGCCCTGTCTACCTGGTTATTTTTCGAAGGGATTTGATCAAATCACATACTTTCTTTAGGAAAAATTTACACCCCAGAGAGTTGTAATTTTAACATCTTCCGTGCTTTGATCTTCTACCTAAGGTATTTGATCATATCTCCGTTTTCATCATTTCCCTGCGACATGTACACGTTATCAATGTATTAACATGTATGTATTCTTTTCAGACAGACCAAAAAGAGGTGTGTCACGATTACAATCATTGTGTTTTCGCGTGGAGATAACACCGCGCCTGATGCTCAGCACGTTCTGGACCAATTGTTTTAATGATAGAATCAATACAACATAATGAAATAAAATATTAGAAATAGGAACTAGGATGTGAGTAGTAGTGGCCCGGAGGTTTGAAAAAACCTTTCAGCTTGAGTTTAAATATGATGCATATTTAAAACTAGCTGTGGCCCGCGGTTTCACCCACCGTTTAATTTAAAAGCTATCGGATGATTTATAAATAATTTAGAGTACTCGTATAGACAGCTGACGTAGAATGTATATATATATCTGTATATATATTGGATTTCATGGTTTTTTGTGTAGAACCCTTACTTACCCTTTTACTTTTTCAAAAATAAAAGTATAAGGGTTATGTTACTCCTTATAACATCAGCTATCTGCCAGCGAAATTCCGTCAAAATTGGTTCAGCTGTTTCGGCCATTAGGTGGAACACACAGACAGACTGTCCGACAAAAAAAAATGTTTTTTGTTATAAGTACCGTATATACTTCATCATTCCGCGTGATGTCCGGATTAAGAATATAGCACCACTCCATCTCCTCCCGTGGAGGTCGTAAAAAGCGGCTAAGAGATTCTAAACCAGACCGATGGGCAGCAGTGTCCCTTCTGTGGGTAGCGGTAGCCATACTGCGCTCACCGGCCCGCCCGCTAAGCGTGGTGAGTATTGGCAAATACCCCCCGAAATGATGACACAGTTGTGAAAATCTATGGGGGAGGCCTTTGTTCAGCAGTGGACGTATAAATGGCCGATATGATACTTCATCATATGCAATAAGTAAAAAGCTGTTATTGTGACATTACAAACAGACACTTCAATTTTATATATTGGTATAGACGAGATAGACAGACGACCTGAGGGCCTAGTGTAGGTTTCTTTTCACAATCGAAATCTAAACGCTTGCGACCCGTTTACCGCGTTCAGCGCTGCGATTCGCCCGCTCCAGACTCTTCAGCCAATAAGAGTACCGAGCGCGGTAAACACGTCGGGCGCGTTGACGTTCCGATTACGAAAATAAACACACACTGGCCCTCTGGTGATGGTCATGGAGTCCTTTGTTTTTTTTTTTTTTTTTTAAACTTTGCCCCAACACTAGGATTTCTCCTATGTCGTGGGTGCGTTTACAAACACAAATTCCACACACAATACACCCAGACCCGGAACAACTACCTGCAGATCGTACAAATATTTGTTCCGTTCCGGGAATCGAACCCACGACCCGTTGCGCAGCAGCCGACTATATCAGCCACTGCACCAACTGTGCCGTCAAATGCGAGAGGCATGTAACTGGCCGTTGTGGAAACTTATGGGGGAGGGCTTTGTTCAGCAGTGGACGTCCTACGACTGTTTTGATGATGAAGTATGTACCTACGTGTATTTATATTTAATCCGTGTGGTGTCCGGATTAAGAATACAGCTCCACTCCATCTCCTCCCGTGGAGGTCGTAAAAAGCGACTAAGGGACTCTAAACCAGAGGGATGGGCAGCAGCGTCCTTTCTGTGGAACAGTAACCATTCTGCGCTCATCAGCCTACCTGCCAAGCGTGGTGAGTACTGGCAAATTCCCCCCAATACGATGATACAATTGTGGAAATCAATGGGGGAGGCCTTTGTTCAGTAGTGGACGTTTTATGGCCGATATGATGATGATGATGAATATTTCCCATTCAAGTTATTATGTCATATTACGACATAATGACTTGATTAAACTAATTATATTACATTTTATGTAGCACCTATTGAGATAGGCAGTTTTTTTCCTTCAATATATTGTTATTAACCAAATGCGTGATAACTCGGTACCTATCTCGTTTATTTTTAGTGAAAACGATGAACCAATTTTGAGAGATGTATATAAGGTCTTGTCACACTGAAGCCCGCATCATGTGTTAACATCGTTTGTGATTTCTAACAGGGTTGTTGCTGATGCACATCTGTTTCACATCAGCAGATTTTGATTTTTTTTTTATAAATCCCGTAAATTCGTTGGAACGAAGTTCTTTTACGCGGCTTACAGTAGAGTGAACTGGCAGAAATCGTCACGTAAGGAAAAATCGTTATGCCCCCTCCTGGCGACCTTTCCCTCTCTTTCTCTGTTTCTTTCTACTATATACAGTAGGCGACCCTTCCCTCTCTTTCTTTTTCTCTCTGTCTCTTTCTTATTATATACGATTGTATGTGTGTATGTGCGTGCGATTATCGAGATTAGAGCAGCAAGCATTGTGCGCGGTCAGCTGTATAACCTCAATTCTAAACACGTGTAAATATAATTTAAAATTATTTTTTGTTATTGTTTTAATTCTCACGGGATTTATAATGTGTCACTATTGCAAGTAAGGACCTTCGTTCCTGACGAGGGTCCCCCGATCACAATTTTTTTATTTCACTAAGCCATCAACAGTCAGTACTACCCGGCAGTTACGCGCCACGCCCACCCCACGCTTCAATCACATCGCGGCTCGCTGGGTGACGCAGGCGCATGAAAAGATAACAAGCTATTTATGTCATTCGCCACTTGTTTGTGATAACTAATTACTTATCTTACCGCTTATCGAGGAACATGGCACCATATAGATAGGTAGAGAGACTGGTGGGCAAAATAAGTAGCTGATGTAAAAAACAGAGACATTTTGCCCAAAAACTGAAATTCCGTTCAACATTTAAGACCCACTTAAGGCGTTCATCTCCAATTTCTTACAAATCATGGCCTGAAAAACGTCCACTGTTGGACATAGGCCTCCTGAACAACGACCGATCTAGGTTTGTGTTGTGTGCTCATTGGGAGGTTTTGCTATTATCCTTTTCTTTTTTATTGATCTCCAGTGGAAGTTCCTCATGAACTTCTGCCACCCGGGGAAGGGCGGAGGGGCTTGCCAGCTCAAACCACTGGAGCGGTCATCTTCGGCACCGAAGGGGGTTCCAGGTCCTCGTAAGATCACACTAGATCCACCCATTGGTCCCACGGCTTTAGGCAGATCTCGGCGGGATGACTGTAAAGTGGTCACCCCGTTGAGTGGAGGGAAGGTGACTGTACAGCCATCCCCTAGGCACTCCTCGGGGAGGATTGTAAAGGATCCCCCCAAGCCTCGCTTTGCGCTGTGCTGCGCACACGGCAGCACGTGACCACGTGCGTGCCACCGCCTTTCTTCTCGTTGACTCTCCAATGTGCGCACCAGCGACGGGGGCCCATCATTAGTCTCCGAGCTTTTTCCCAACTATTTTGGGGTCCGCTTTTAGTCCAACCAGGTGCGGCTGAATATCCATATTTTACATGAAGCGACTGCCATTAGACCTCCACAAACTTATATACTGGTAACGCCGGCACGATTGGAGCAGTGGCTCATACAGTCGGCTGCTGCACTCCGGGTCGTGGGTTCGATGCCCACACGGAACAAATATTTGTATGATCTGCAGGCAGTTGTTTCGGGTCTGGGTGTATTGTGTGTGGAATTTATGTCTGTAAACGCACCCACGACACAGGAGAAATCATAGTGTGGGGCAACATTTATAAAAAAAAATGAAATATCGACAATCTTAGGTTATACCAGTTTTTTACAGACTATTCGGCTTCTGACTAACCGTAACGACTGTCAGATGTTTATATGTCAATGGCTTACCGTGCTTTCTGAGGCACGGAGGAATCTCGATGTGTTAGGATTGTTCACCCATCTGACTGCATCAAGCGTTCCTTAACCTCGGAGGTCTTTCGATCCGCTCGGCTTAAACTTAGGTTCCATATGAGTTCTAATTACAGTTACAAGCTGTAACTTTTAAGTACATAATGGCTACTGAATGGCAATTATTATAGCTAGGTGTCATTTTTTATTTATTATAAACGGGTTTAAATCAGTCTTCATATCAGCCAAAAGACGTCCACTGCTGAACAAAGGCCTCCCCTATAGATTTCCATAACGCCGGTGACATGCCGCCCGCATCCATCGATTCCCAGCGACCTTCACCAGGTTGTCTGTCCACCTCGTTGTAGGTCTTTGCACGCTGCGTTTTCCGTTACCTTTTTGCCCCAACGGCCATTATTTCTACGAGCAATGTGCTCCGCCCATTGCCACTTCAGTTAACTAATTCTTTCAGCTATGTCAACTTTAGTTTTTCTACGGATCTCCTCATTTCTGATTTGATCTGTTAGAGAAATATCAATTAATCATTAGTAAGTAAGTAATTTATTTTCTCACCACAATAATGATAAAGTTGCAACAAAATACAATATTGCTTAGTTATAGTATTATCCAAATTGATTGTGGGAGACTGGTGCCTAAGCTAGGCCGAATACCAAGCATAGCTCGCTAAGTGACCTTAAGCTTTCTCATGCGGCCCATAGTGAGTCACCACGTCTCTGTGCCATATGTAAATAGGTAAATAAATATAATGACAATAGATTAATGACATTAATTCGCTGATTCATGTAATTACATATCTTAATTCCGAGATCAAAGAAACATTTTGTTTACTGTAAATAAAATAACATGTTATTATTGTATGAAAAAGATTCGTTCATGTTTGGTCATATTTACATATTTAAGATTTTTAAATCGCGACGTAAGTAAGCATGCAAAACAAAGTTACTGACACATATGAAAGTCAGTGCAATGATGAATTGAAAACAATGGTGTTCAGCAGTATGCCTGTACAGTGTGACGGATCAGTTTTAAAATATCACCAGCATTCAGTACCAATTTGATACTATTTAATATACCTTTGTTAAAATATTTGGTATCTAAAAATGAACAAAGAAATTTAATGAAAAAGTGGCCAGTGAACAGTGAATCATTCTGACGTCAAGATGACCGCCAATTTACATTTTTTGCATAAGGGCCCCGTAATTTGCCGGCTCAGAATGCCACCACCCCATCTCCTCCCATGGGTGTCGTAAAAGTCGACTAAGGGATTAGTCGGAGGATGGGCAGCAGCGTCCTTCGAGTACATTAACAACTCAACTGCGATCGCCAACCCGCCTGCCAAGCGTGGCGATTATGGCAAAACCCCCCAATGAGCTCAAAACACATCCATATCGGTGGTTGTGATGATCTTTGGGGGAGGCCTGTGTCCAACAGTGGACTTCATTAGGCCGAAATGACGAATTTGCTTTTTCATCAACACTGTTATTTAGTACCTATTTGGTATCTACTACCTATTATATTTTTTCTAGATTTTCAAGGCTAATTTTCTTTTTTATTAGCTTTAAAGTTATTTTATTAGGATTAAAGTTGTATTAACAGATTTTGTTAAAATTAGGTAGGTACTTTGGTAAACTTGTGGTTTAAACATTGGTGTTAAATAATACCAAATAGGTACGAACTGAATCATCATCATCATCGCCTATATCGGTCCACTGCTGGACATATGCCTCTGCCAGCGTGCGCCACAGCACTCGGTACTCAAGTAGCAAGGTACTCAATGCTGGAGATAATTAATAATTCAATAACCTTTTGCTAATAAAATCTTTATCTCGGTAATTAAGTCCTAACAGACACAAAATGAAACAACAAAAAAGACATTTCGCTACATGAAAATGTCTGAGCAAAAATTGGCAGTTCTTCACTTTTTATTTTGTTCTTATTGGTCATCCGGGGGAAATTCCTTATGTACTTCCTGCCGCAGAGGGGTGTGCTGGACTTATCATATCATATCGGCCATTTATACGTCCACTGCTGAACAAAGGCCTCCCCCATAGATTTCCACAACTGTATCATAATTTTGGGGGGAATTTGCCAATACTCACCACGCTTGGCAGGCGGGTTGGTGAGCGCAGTATGGCTACCGTTTCACAGAAGGGACGCCGCTGCCCATCGCTATGGTTTAGATTCCCTTAGTCGCCTTTTACGACATCCACGAGATGAGGTGGAGTGGTGCTTTAATCTTAATCCGGACACCACACGGAATGCGCCGAATGTGCTGGACTGCTACTGGCTAAAACCACCGGAACAATCATCTTTGGCATCAAAGGAACTTGAGAAATCTACATCTGAAGCCACCCACTGGTGCCTTTAAGTAAACTTTGGAGGAGATGACTGTAAAGCGGTCACCCCTTCTGAGGGGGATTGTGAACCGAACCCTCACGGAGTGTGACACACTTGCGGGCCACCGTTTTCCCATGTCACTCGTAAAGCACGAAAATTCTCCAATCTGACCTGACATAGCCACGGCAGGTGTTCAGGCGTGTTGGACATATACACCAGGGCGGTTATTACCCCAGCACCGTCATATCCTTGCGGGATCGACCCTCACCCGATCCCGCTCTGCGGTCTCCTTCAGGATCAAGACGGTCTCACTTAATGAGACTACTGCACTCCGATTTTCATGCTCGGCAGTTCTAGACCTACACATTTTGACGGTCATGGTTCAGACGGACGCCACTGTACAATGATTCCACTCGGAGTCGACGCACTTGCGTTCAGCCACCACGAAAACTGCGAGGTGTTCAATGTTGATGTCACGAAAGAATGTTTCCCCCAAAACGAACTGCACAAAGCATAATAAGGGCACTACTGCATTGCCCCTGAGATGGTGGTCATACATCCGTATTAGTTGAAGACGGCCACCATGAGAGTTTTAGCTGCTAAAAGACAAGAACATTTCTCCGAGGCAGAGGATATTCATGACGACTAAAATTACTTGTGTTCTTTTGGCGAAGAAGGTCGTTCGCCTTGTAGTTGAAATGATTCGGCTTTGGAAAACAAACAATTTAATAAACATGGAACAAAATAGAATGAAATATTTTGTTTTCAATCGCAGTAGCTTGCCCCGAGCATAAAGTGCATGAACCTCAAGTTTATTGCACTTGGTTTAATTAATTTTATTGCTAATTGTTTTTTTAAACATTAAACAAGAGATAAAAATGCATTTAGTAATATATATTTGTTTACAAAATGTAAGATTACCACAACGACCACAAAACTTCGTTGTTTGCTTATTGGGCGGTTTTGCCATAAACGCCACGCTTGGCAGACGGGTTGGCGATCGCAGTTAAGTCATAATAGTACTCGAAGGATGCTGCTGCCCACCCTCCTGCTAATCCCATAGTCGCCTTTTACGACATCCATGGGAGGAGATGGAGTGGTGCTATATTCTTAATCCGAACACCGGACGGATTACCACAATTGTGTCGTCATTTTAGAAGGAATTATATATACCACAAGCTTATATTTTACTTGGGAAAAACTCGTAAACAGAGAACCTAGTTAGCTAGACGGTTAAATTGGCCGGCCCTTTTTAATAAATCTATCACTTACTTGGTTTACTTGGTACTGATACTAATCTCTTGGCTGGATAGAGAACGAAGAAATCTATGGCATGATAATAACCAATTGGCTAATTAGCTATCAAATTATTACGCTATTATATTATCAGATAAGTGACATTATCTACAGTGATTCTTTCTACATTCCTCATCATCAGCGCTATTTCGACGACTACCGGTTTCAGGCTGTTTTTTTAGTTGAAGAAAGAAATAAAGAAGAAAGGAAGAAGAAAATAAATTTATTTGACACAGACAATACATAAACTGAAAAAAAAAATACAATATAAACACAAGGAGGACATTTTTGTGTGCCCCATAGCTGCGCCAAACAGGCCCAGTTCAGCAAAAATGCCAGACCACTAGTGCCTGGCGCTAGTTTTCAACTGGACCTTCAGTAGTGACGTGTAACGGATGTAAATCAGTTTGTAGAACATGGCTAAATAAAAATACCTACGTGTAGCAAATAACATTAGTGAAAGTAGTATGTAGGTAAGAAGTAATAAATAAAATAAATGTTTGTGTTGTTACGTACAGAAGAACTAAATGTACTATACAACCATCATAACTAAAGCTATAATAAATTAATAAAAATACGGTTACAATAAATAAATAATTAGTTGTGTTATTTGAAAGGAGTTTGCCACTCTTACGGTGGTGAGTGCATGTATGTAGTATGGCTACTGTTCCACTGGCTGCCGATCTCTTAGTCACCACATAACATCCACGCGATAAAGAAGACAAATCCAGGGGAGGAGACAGAGTGGTGATGTATTCTAAATCCGGACATCTACATCCCTAACGGCCGAAATTAATAATCGATCTAATCCAAAAACATCAGATTAAAGATTTTGAAATTCATCCGTTGTTGTGTTACGATCACATTTAACACAAAAAACAGACATATCCGCAATCCGAAATCCAAAGATTTCGGATTAGATCGATTATTAATTTCGGCCGTAAGTTGACGCATACAATAAGTGAAGTTGTAGCGTTACATATAATTATACATATTCACATAAACAAAACCAGGTATCAGTGGTATTGAACTGTTGACACTTACCTCCTACGAGAACATTGCTGTTTTTACTAATTAATAATGTTATTAAGCAAATAAACAGGTTCAAGGCAATATTATTAGTATTTCCATGATTTCTATAAAAACAAATAGGAGTCTAACGACCTGTATTTTTTTATTTATTATCTTCTTGTTAGTCACTCATTGCTCATGCATATGAAGTGGACTTTTTAAACAAGGATCAATACGAATGTGGTACTAGGATTTCTTTTGCGTCGTGGGTAGCAGACAATAATCACATGCACAAACACCCTGACCGGAAACAATTATCTGCAGATCATGCAAATATTTGTTCCGTGCGGGGATCGAACCTGCGACACGTGCCGCGCAAAGTCAATTGCTTAGCCTGCGGCAACCACCGTGCCGTCTACTGGTCAACTCTACCACCATTTGGCACTGCTATTTCTGTTATCATATCAACTTTGTTGACTGTAGCGAGCTTCTTGGTAAACTGCAGATAAATGCGCCATCTCGCTTGCCACGTAAATCTAGCTTTAACCTTTTTAACGTGCCACGATCCAAAACTAATCTCGGACATTTCGCCACTATTCCAAGACTTTGCAGGCAATATAATGAACTAGCTAAACGGAATAATTTGGACATCACTTGCAAAATTACAAAATATAAAAAAGAGCTCAAACTCATATTGTTAAACAGATGATATTATTTTGATTATTTTAATTTAGTTCAATTTATTTTTTATTATCATTGATTCATTTAAGGTTTATCCTAAAAATATCTTAAAAATTGTTATTTATCCTTGATTATAACCAATTTCACTTAATTGTATCATATATTAATTTTACCTTCAACATAATGTTTTTTGCTATTGCTTATTTTAATGTCATGAATATACTTTGTCTTCATTTAATTTAATTTTTACCTAGATTATATATGAATGATGTGGTCTTCTGTAATTGGAGGAGCATACTTGTTATTGTCCTCTGTGTTACTTAAATAGTTTGTAATTGTGTATCCTCTGTTGGAGATCCAAATAATAAATAAATAAGATGTTAAAAATAAATAAGATGTTAACTGACATTTAGAAATCATAATTGTTCTAAGCTGACCCTTTTCCCTTGAATACAGAATCTAAATAACGGTGTAAAACCAATTCGGTATTCGCTAAGACATGATTGAAGCTATTCAAGGATACGTTGCAGACGGTGAGCCATGAGGACCAGTCTTAGCGAATACGAAATTGGGCTATCACTGTTATTTAAATTCTGTATTCAAGGATGTATGGATGTTTGAGCTTAGAGAATTGCACCCCTGATGTCCACGGCAGTGAGCAGGGATGTGAACAAGAAAGTGGGTAGAGCCAGTGTGTAAACAGGTCACTTTTTATGCCATTGTTCTTGTGACATCAAATTATAATATTCTTACAAAACTGTAAATGTGTGAGCATCATGTAATTAATGTTATATGTTTAGTACTTGGTGGTGTACGTGTGGTGCCGGCTCAGAATGCCACCACCCCATCTCCACCCATGGGTGTCGTAAAAGTCGACTAAGGGATTAGCCGGACGATGGGCAGCAGCGTCCTTCGAGTACATTAACAACTCAACTGCGATCGCCAACCCGCCTGCCAAGCGTGGCGATTATGGCAAAACCCCCCACAACCCCCACCCCCCAAATGAGCCCACAACACATCGATATCAGTGGTTGTGGTGATCTTTGGGGGAGGCCTGTGTCCAGCAGTGGACTTCATTCAGCCGAAATGATAATGATGATGTTTAGTACTTATTTTGATTGTCTTTTGGCTGGCTGTATTGGTCTGTCATGCTCACTAAAATGTCTTGCTGACGGTGGCGTTGTGTATCGGGTCGTTCGGTTCACTTCAATATGGTTGAGCTAAGCGATGCTGATGTATGCATTATGCTCGTGAACGGGTGCCGTCTGTTGGGACTGGTCAGTCATTAACTGCCACGGCTAATAATTTATTATTATATTAAGAATATGGATTAAGAATATAGCACCACTCCATCTCCGCCCGTGGATGTCGTAAAAGGCGACTAAGGGAATCTAAACCAGAGGGAAGGGCAGCAGCGTCCCTTCTGTGAAGCGGTAGCCCTGCTGCGCTCACCAACCCGCCTGCCAAGCGTGGTAAGTATTGTAAAATACTCCCCAAAATGATGACACAGTTGTGGAATCTAAGGGGGAGGCCTTTATTCATTTTATTTTATTTTATTTTATTATACTCTTTATTGTACACCAATCGTTAAAGGTAATAAAAAGAGTAGTGCTTATAAGTATATTTTAGAGTACAATGGGCGGCCTTATCGCGCTCGGCGATTTCTTCCAGGCAACCTTAGGATGGAGAAATACTTAACTGGATAATATATGCGGCAGTTGATGGTGCACACAGATACATAATGAAATAACTAAATTACGTATACTATACTAAATTTATAAATAATGGAAGATTATACACAATATAGATAAATAAATACACAAACATTTATATATACATATATACAAATACTTTTTAATTTTGTTTGTTTGTTCAACATTGGACGTATAAATGGCCGATATGATGTTCCATCTTTAGATCTTAACCTACATTTTTATCGGTATATGTTTTACAATCATTTTTCTATCAATTAGCATTCTAATATCAATTATTTTAATAGGGTATCCATGGAGTTTTTTGCCGGCTCTTCTCCACGAGACCGACTATTTGGAATCGTGCAACTTCGATTCTGACGTTTCATAAGTGCCAATATTTGGTTTACTTTGACTTGTCTTGACTGCCGTTGGCTTTGCCCACATCCCTGCTTTTTTATTGGTGTCCAGCGGAAATTATAACGATACCATCGCAGTGCCAGGTATTCGCCACCAAGCAGTTTAGTGTTCAAACTTTAAACATTAGTGTGTTCTAGTGAAATTACTAAGCATAAAAGACTAAATAACTAATGCTCGAGGTGACGAGCGCAGTGTGGTGCCACGCAGGACTAGCCCTGGGTAGCACTACAATTGTTATGGGCAGGCATGACGCTTACAACCAGTTGAACGACTTTCTCGTTTCGTCACCAGGTTGTATAAGAAAAACAACCCGCCTGCCGAGCGTGGTGATTATGACAATGTCCCCTATGACCCCTCATTGCATCGATCATCAGTGGAAGCTTAGGGGCGATGTGTGTGTGAGTGTGACTCCCTCTGACCTCCGCAACCTAATTTCTTTTGAGATATGGATATTCCAAAGTTAGTCCGATTGTCAAGTTTTTGGGCTTCTGATTGCCCGTAATAACTGTAAGTCGTGTTCGTTCGTATGTCAGTCGGGATCAATGGCTTTGTTGCAGGGAGATGATAAAAACGGTTATTTAATTAACCTGTGAAGAGACACAAATACTATTAAACCATCCTCTTTATTTAATATTTAGGGCTTTGGCCCTATTTATGCAGTCTCTATAAAGTTTTCAGCACTTTGGAAAGTAGATGTTTGTGATGATATAGAATTTGATCTTTAAATCAAAGTATTTGTTTACGAGACGTAAATAACTGATAAGCTGAAGTTCAAGGGTTGCCTGGAACTGTTTGCTCATTGATTACCACAGTCTTAAGTATTAGTGACCATACTTTCAGTGGGATAACATGTGCATTATTTAAATAAAATGCTGCGTGCATCGAAACTAATTTTTTGATTAAAATTACGGTACGACAAAATAAAATAACTTTTTAAAATCTGTAACGACGCCTGTCACCTTAGTCATCCTGCGACCACGAATGCTGCAAAGTATTCGAAACGTCAGTAAAATCAAAAAATCTAAAATATACGCGATAGAATCTGTTTAAAAGTGTTTTATTATAAAATGCATCACAATAAATAATTTTACTTTTACTATTATTTTATTTTCGCTGTTAGTCATCAGAGGCCCATATATCAACAATTGCATTCGTATGTACATTATAAAGTTTCAGTATTCTATATCATCATCATATCAGCCGAAGGACGTCCATTATTGAACAAAGGCCACCCCCATAGATCTCCACAACGATCGGTTACATGTACACACGCATCCAACGACTCCCAGCCCGGTGGCTGGCGACGGTACCAGGTCGTTATCTATCTTACTAGGGTCGTCTGTCGTTCTGAAGCGTGGACTGCACTCAAGAACCTTTCTTCCCTTGATACAACCCTTGTGTGCTACTTGGGATCCTTTTTTACATTTTTTGATCCCCCGTAGAAATTAACCATAAACTTGCTAAAACCTGAAAGACTGCACGACCCCCGTAGAGACAGTGAACAGGCACGGTCCCCGGAGATTGGACAGCAGCCGGTGTAGCGCCCCCTCGACTCAGGGGATGAGGCACTGGGAGTACTCTTCGAAGCCCCAACGACTCTCCAGGGTGAGCACCAGGTACTTCGTGTACAAGTCCACCCCGATTCACGCGCCAACAACGCGTAGTCGTGAACTGGGTTGTTCTCTGCTCTTCGGTAGTTTGTGAAACCAAAGCGCCTCGGCCGGAGCAGGTATGGTGCTGCGAGAAGTGAAGAGGGACTAGAATGGACCCGAGGACCCGAAAAAAATCCCTCCAGCAAATCTGGGGTCATGGTTTCGGTCACCGAGGGGACATATGGGCCCATCTTTCTACTACCACTCGGTCTCCCCCGCGTATTCCTGTCCAGTCCCTCCAGGAGCTTGCTCGAGGACTGAGCCTTTGCCTCGCTGATAGCCCAATGCCAGCGTGGTCGCCCAGTAGGTCCAAAAGGCCTCGGCAGTCTCTTCGGCTGTAGCGCTGCACCAGCGTCAGCTTCTTTGATATCGACGGCGGGATGGTTAATTCCAGTCTACTACACATCTAAGAGAACATCAAGGTGCGGCGGCGCCTCCTGGTGGTGCACGTAGCTTTTTTTTGTTGGACCAAGTGGAAATTGTACATAAACTTCCTTCACCTCGGGGAAGGACGAAGGAGCATGCCGGCATGCTACCGGCTAAAACCACAGGGATAGTCATCTTCGACACATAAGGGGCGCTCCAGGTCCTCGTATGACCACTGATGCCACGCCTATAGATACATCTCGACGATGGTGACTCTAAAGCGGTCACCAAGGGGCGGATTGTAAAGGATCCCCTGAAGCGTCCCTGTGCGCTGTGCTGTGCTGCGCACACGGCGGCGCATGGACGAACCCCCCAATGAGCACACAACACACCCATATCGGTCGTCGTGGTGATCTTTGGAGGTGGCCTGTGTCCGGAAGTGGACTTTATTTGGCCAAAATGATGATGATGATATATTTTCGTTCTTTCTTTTTTAAAAGAACGATCTCCCACTCCTTTAGTTCTCCTGTGTCGTGGGTGAAGTTTACAGACATAAATCTCATATGCACAAATACCCAAACCCACTGTCGATAGGCCTTACAAAAGAAAAGAAAATGGTATGTTCTGTGTAGGAATCGAACTGCCAACACTTAGCGCAAAAAGCGACTAGTCACTGCGTCAAGCATGCCGATATGAAGGAGACAAGACACTTCCCCTAAGCAAAAAGGCGCGTTAAGAAAGCAATGATCAGGAAATAATCTACGTCATCTCAATGGTCACCCTTCTTAATTTATTATCACTATCTATCGGTTTGCAGCTGTCTTCTCGTTTTATCAAAACATTCGTTGAACTTTTTACATTGCATCATTTCCTACACCATATTATTCAAGATAATACTATTTTTAACTTCAAATGGTTATACTCAAATACGTCATTCATTATCGCGAAGAATTTTGCGAATTTAGTTTAGCAGACGTCACATATACGCATCGATTGTATCTGTATGGCTTACCGTTACATAACTGAAGGCGTGTTCATTATCGACCGAAATTAATAATCAATCTAATTGGGCCCATCTTGTGAGTGGCGCGAGTCACAGTCTACTACAGAATTTCATTTAAAGGTAAAAAGGCAGACGCTGTTATTTCCGTTTTTCGATGTATTCAATCCATTTAGCACTCATTGCAATAGACCTTGTAATTGTAGTTTCCATCTCATACAATAGTTTAACACCGGCGGGGTCAATCCGAGACTGCATTTTTATAGTGCAGCCATGGAGTGTCCCATTACATTTTAGATAAAAATTATATTGAAGACTGTAACAATTTCATACATTATTTCAAAAGAGTATATTCATGGAGTTTCTTGCCGGTTCTTCTCCATACGACCAACGACTTGACTTGACGACAAAAATTCTGACTATTCGTAAGTGCCAACAAATGGTTTATATGAATAAAAACAATTTGACTTGGATTTTGACTTTCTCTGTCTCTCTAAAAGATACATCTTTAGAGAGAGTTTATATCCTTTAGAGAGCTCGGAGTCTCTCTAAAGGATTATATCCTTTAGAGAGACTCGCAGCGTAGTACGTTCCATAGCCCGTTGAGCGACTTTAAACTTGTGGACTAGTCCGACTGTTAGTATCCACGTTTCAGTGCCGTAGGTCATAACAGGCAGGACGCACTGGTTGAAAACTTTCGTTTTCATACATTGCGGAATACAGAACGACGAGACTATCTGACGAAGCTTGCCATAAGTGCCAGTAATTAGTTTATTTCGACTAAAAACTTTTGGCTTTGCACGGTAAGCGCACTGGATAAAAGATTGGCGTTTTGCATTTCGGGTCGTCGGTTTGATTCCTGCACCATATTTTTTATATACCATACAGAGATCTGGGTCTGGTTAGTGTGCATGTGAGATTTGTATTTGTAAACTGCAGCCACGGTACAGAAGAAATTCAAGTGTGAGGCCTGAATGAAAAATAATATGTGGGTAATATAAGTAGATAAACTGACATACTTATTCTGCCGTCCTCACAATAAACGACGTATCTGCTTAACAGCAACTAGTGTCAAGAAAAGAAAACACGCTCAAATATATTTTCAGATTTTTACTTTCAAGTGTAGTAGTGATAACAGGTATGTTTTATATTTCTCAGTATTTTATAATTAATGGGTATACCTTTTTTTAATTTTTTTATTGATGTCCAGTGGAAATTCTACATGGAACTTCCTTCACCCCGAGGAAGGGCGAAGGGGTATGCCGGACTCCTACCGGCTAAAACCACTGGAGCGGTCATCTTCGGCACCGAAGGGGGGCTCCAGGTCCTCGTAAGATCACACTAGAGCCGCCCATTGGTGCCACGTCTTTAGGCACATCTCGGAAGGGATGACTGTAAAGCGGTCACCCCCCTAGGCACTTCTCGGGGAGGATTGTAAAGGATCCCCCCAAGCCTCGCTTTGCGCTGTGCTGCGCACACGGCGGCACGTGACCACGTGCGCGCCACCGTCTTCCCGGGGGTCGCTCGGTGTGAGCACGCAGACTCCCCAATCTGCGTGCCCGCGACCCCCGGTCACCATGAAGTGACGGCAGGGGGTTCAGGCGCATAGAATACATTTATCAGGCGTGTTGGACTTGGAAGCCGGGACGGTTGTTGCCCCGGCGCCGTCTCGTCCGTCTCCGTGCGGGATCGGCCCTCTCCCGATCCCGCTCTATAATAATTAATATACCTAACCCAAAGATTCTTTCTTTCTTTTGAAAACGATTGAAGCCCCACACTATGATATCTCCTATGTCGTGAGTACAGATTGCAACAAGTGCAGTTCCACATGCACAGAAGCTCAGACCCGCACCCTGATTAACTAAAAACAGCGACAGCATCTATCGCGCAGCCAAGTCCCGACCGGTGGCAAATCGGCTGAAATTTAAATTATGGAATTTTTAGTTCATTGTTTTTTTTAAACATTGCCCCGCACTAGGATTTCTCCTGTGTCGTGGGTGCGGTTACAGACATGAATTCCACATGCAATACACGCAGACCCGGAACAACTACCTGCAGATCATACAAATATTTGTTCCGTCCGGAATCGAACCCACGATCCGGAGCGCAGCAGCTGACTGTATCAGCCACTGCACCAACCGCATTGATTGTACGACAGTGTTCGAGTCAAAGATCTTCGCCTTTTTAATCGCTATCGCTAATAGAAAACATCTGTTGATTCATCCCGACAGATCTGGGTGTACCCATGACATTTTCAGCAAAAAATCTCTTGCGTTGTTTTTCGTTTGAAGCAGAGGCAGTGACGTATTCTCCACACGGCCAAGTTGTTTATCACCAAGGGGCGGCTATTCCCGAAGGCCCCTCAAGCCCCCAAAAAACTTACTATACAGGCTTACAATATAGCAAAGTCACTACATTATTAAAAATAAAGATGTTTTGGAAAATCTAATGACGAGTCGTAAAATTTAGGAATTCGATTTTTAACTGTTTGGTTTAATTTTTTAAAACTATCTATACTATAAATCTGATTCTGCTCGAAAACTGCAAGAAGCTGGAGTACTGCTATACCTATTCTTAATCCGTGGGCTGATTACATATGTCGCAGACGGTGCGACAGGCGTAAATCACGCCGACGACACTTCATTTTGGCACTATATTTTTATTGATAGCTATTAAACAGGCAAAGATCTCTTACGCACACTCTGTCGGACGATAAATGAACTTAATCTTGCATTCTCAATTTAAATTTCAGGTGATTTGCCACCGGTGAATCCTTAGCTGCTGTCGCTATTTTTAGCTAATCAAAGTGCCGAGCACCACACGGAATATTAATCGCCCAGTCTTCAGAAATGTGAAATAAGTATTAAACTTTACGTTCACTGCCAAACACGGAACTCCCCACGAACAACTTTAGTAACGGTCCTTTCTTTCGGTTAGGAAAAATCGCAATAAGCACTACACTACATCAAGCAGATTGGTGATATGTTGTAGTCATTATAGCACAGGGGGATATTTGTCTATCACACGTTAAAACATGGCCCAAACCGATTTGATGGGTATTCACTTCAATTAATTGACCGGCTTTGTCTGTGACTGTTATCTCGAGTTGGGCTTGACCTCTCCCAACATGGAATTACAGGGGTATGGTATTTAACGAGGATTCTTTCGATTTTGGTCGTGGAATATACTGCTACTGTTGCGCGATAGCTGCTCAACAATCGCACAGCAATGATATGCTGATTGATCCCTTACAGCACTTTTGTTGCGCTGCAAATCATTTATGGAATTGCTAATTTGACTAGGCGTCTGATCAGTGTTTTTGTCGCGCACCTGTAGCGCTGCAATCTTTCACCCAAATTGAAAGTCCAAGGCATAATAAGTAAAACTAATACACTAAAAAACTTTTATAATTTAAAATATACAATACAGAAAACTCTTGCAATGGTAACATCAAAAATAATGTTTCTAACTTAAATAAATAATAGTTTACTTGGAATTTAATTGTACATTATTTATTGTAACTTCTTCAGTAAATTATCTAACTACTTAACAAATTACAGTATAAGTGAAATATTTAGATTATTCCTATAATATGTCCCTGTATAATAAATAGTTCTCTTTCTAAGACTTCAGTCAAATGTACGTTATTCGTTTAATAATGCTACCAGATTACTTTAAATTCTGAAGGAATAATATAATTATTATTTAGGTATGTAAATTATGTAGTTATTTATAAAAAAATATACTTACTTTTTTTAGGCTAGCTGGAATAAGTATCCCAGTTCGGATCGTATAGGAATGTCATGCGAAAATCTATATTAGGTACTTTGAATTTATACTTGTTATCAAAATAATACTTATGAGGCAAACTTATCACTATACGAAGTTCCAGGCCGTTAATATGTAACATAATACGTTATTTCATGTTTCTGTTATTTTTGAGGCAGTCCCAAATAGGAATGTATTTTATATTTTCAGTTCATATAAAATTGACTAACGATCTAATATTGATTGTACAATTATATCAATTAAGCTAATTGCATAAATTTTTATATTAGTACGACAAGTTGGGGCGTAGTCGTACAAAAAAATAATAGGGTGATATAGTTGTTTCAATTCACGAACGCGCGTCAATCACATGAATTTGAACCTTATATCAATGTCCATTAAAGTCACGAGACGCCCGCTCGCGAATTGACACAACTTTAGCAGATAATATTCCTGTAACAGCGTACCTATTTGTATTGCCTTCAAAATGTTCACATTTTAGATGGGATCTGTGTGAACACATCTATACAGCGTGGTTATTAATGTAAACCGTATAACGTTGCAATTTAGGCTCTCTTTGGTACCATATAGAGTTTAAGTAACGAATGATGAAGTTTTGCGCTTGTTTTTGGTAATAGCCCGTGTTACCCCTATCGTCCTCAAGGTCATCGCGCCAGCACTGCCCTTGGAAGGGTGTTGGTGGCCATCGGAGGCTCCGCCCAAGACGTCGGTAAACCATACTTCTTCGGTTTCAGCACGTAAATGAACTGAAAATGTTAAAGAACATTAGGTTAGGTTGATAAAGAATTTATTCTTTATTTTTACATATTATTATAATCGTTGATGCGTCTCTTAGTGATCGTGTACTTCTGATGCTAGGATCCGATAGGGGCGCCGTAAATAAGTCATTAAATAATTTTGTATTTGTACACCAAAATGACTCACATTCATAATATCTTATGCTGCGACAAATTTGAATAGTTTGTTATGGTAGATGAAATAACTTTTGAAATCTGTAACGACGCTTATAACCTTAGTCATCTTGCGACCACAAGCCCTGCAAAGTGTTGCTAGTATTCTCTTCTTTTATATTATTTTGACAGCCGGCTATCTGTGTGGTCATCATCATCATCATCATTTCGGCCGAATGAAGTCCACTGCTGGACACAGGCCTCCCCCAAAGATCACCACAATGACCGATATGGATATGTTGTGGGCTCATTGGGGGGTTTTGCCATAATCGCCACGCTTGGCAGACGGGTTGGCGATCGCAGTTGAGTTGTTAATGTACTCGAAGGACGCTGCTGCCCATCCTCCGGAGCCCATAAAACACCCATATCGGTCGTTGTGGTGATCTTTGGGGGAGGCCTGTGTCCAGCAGTGGACTTCATTCGGCCGAAACGATGATGATATTATTTTGTATAAAAACGTTTTGGACCGAAAACTGCAAGACAACTGTTACCCCGACGCCGTCTTCTCGTTCTTCGAGCAGGATCGGCCCTCTCCCGATCCCGCTCTGCAGTCTCCTTCAGGAGCATGATGCTCTTACAGAAGGATACCACTGCATTCCAGTTTTCATGCTCTGCCAACATAGCCGACACTACTGCCGGCAGAAAAAGATCTTGCCCGATCCGAGCGACCAGGATCCGCCACTCGACCGCCCACGCAGTGCACGCCTCGAGGGACAGACGACCCGGTGAAGGTCACTGAGAGTCGTTGGATGCGGGCAGCATGTAACAGCTCTTTGTGGAAATCTATGGGGCAGGCCTTTGTTCAGCAGTGGACGTCCTTTTGGCTGGCATGATGATGATGATGATGATACATATTAAATAAAAATATAATAATCTTAAGAAGAATCCTTTTGTAAGAAGACAATCATACCGTCTTTTACTATGTTCTTCCCATAAAAATACCGATCCCAAGAACTACAGTGAGTAATAGAATAGTATCTTACCACCAGACACGCAAACGTGGCTCCTATAAGGAATCCAACGGCCACGTCACTCCAGTGGTGCATGTGGTCCACCACGCGTGACAAGCCGACGTACCACGCTGCGATCATGACGGCGTATTGTACGCCGTGACGTAACAGCTTCGAACCCCGCCATTTTCCTTTCACTTGCACGTAGAACTGGAAATAACAGAATAAGGCATTTTGATCACCTGAATTCAAAGGCCGTGTGGTACCGGCTACGAAGAGCACCAACCCATCTCATCCCATGGGTATCGTAAACGGCGACTGTGCCAGATTAGCCGGAGGATGGGCAGCAGCGTCCTTCGAGTACATTAACAACTCAAAGCGTGGTGATTATGGAAAAATGTCCCCAATGAACACACAACATACAGATCGGTCGTTGTGGCTTTGGAGGAAGCGTGTGTCCAGCAGTAGATGATTTTCGACTGAAATTATGATGGTTCTTGGATCAGACTTATCTGTTTCTTATCTGTCTGATCAGATCTAACTCAACCACATTCTAACCCACACAGACTGATGAACGCAGCTGGCATAGATTGATGCGGAAAACTTCCTCATAGTTTCATTTGGAGACCTATATATTACGTAAAGCAGTACTGAGTTGAGTGATTATTATGGTCTAAATTAAAGGTTATTTTTATTTAAGTGTTTGGATATCATGCCAAATTACGTTCTCGCGTAGTAAAAATGTGAATTTGTATGAAAACGTATAAATTACATTTAATAATAGTATAATATACGATTCCGTGTGGTGCCGGCTCAGAATGCCACCACCCCATCTCCTCCCATGGGTGTCGTAAAAGTCGACTAAGGGATTAGCCGGAGTATGGGCAGCAGCGTCCTTCGAATACATTAACAACTCAACTGCGATCGCCAACCCGCCTGCCAAGCGTGGCGATTATGGCAAAACCCCCCAATGAGCCCACAACATATCCATATCGGTGGTTGTGGTGATCTTTGGGGAGGCCTGTGTCCAGCAGTGGACTTCACTCGGCCGAAACGATGATAATATACGAGAATCGGGAACAAGGTCCAAGCCACTAGAGTCCAGAGAGGAACCTCCTAACAATACGAGCCGTTTCCAGGAGTACCGCTTTCTGTAACAAGCATGTTTATAGATATGCGCTTAAAAACTGCTAACAAACGGAAACGTGCGACGTACACACAGAAGAGAATTTTATTTGGTGTTTGCGCTATGTAAGATTTCTCCAGACGTGAAACGACCTTTACTTACAATGAAGAATACAGCGCAGTACATGGCGAAGCTGGCGTGCGAGCTGGGGAAGGACAGCCTCATATCCTTCAGTTTAGCCTCGTCCGTTCCAACGCACATATATTCTTGAATGTAGCCCAGCATGTTCTCAGGAGCGTTTGAGACGGGAATGGGCTGGCATACCTGTCAAATATTAGGTAACATTGCATTTACTTTGACACAGGCAATATTAGCTTAGGACAAATGATTGAAGCCGTTTAGTGGATAGCAACAGTGGACGTATAATATGGATAATATGAGTTTGGCACCTGACCGGCTTACATTGTCACCTTTTTTTGATTACCGTGCATTGAATATCAGTAAAAGACGTCCACTATCTAGGGCTCCCCATAAATATGTTCCATAATATATATTTTTTTTAAACGTTGCCCCGCACTAGTATTTCTCCTGTGTCGTGGGTGCGTTTACAGACATACATTTCACACACAATACACCCAGACCCGGAACAACTACCTGCAGATCATACAAATATTTGATCCGTGCGGGAATCGAACCCGCGACCCGGAGCGCAGCAGTCGACTGTATCAACCACTGCACCAACCGTCTGTCGTCGTGTGATAAATAAGTATCATCGGTGCGTAGAAAGAGAACAGCACAGCAAGATCCTACGGCCCATCTTTTAGACATAGTCCTTCAGTCTATTTACGACTTCAAGGTCATGAGATCAGTTTAATCAGGCTTTGCACCACTTATACTTACATCATAGAAATGTGGCCTCAGTCTGCCAATGACGGATTTTGCCAGGTCGGAGGTAAGCTGCTGACAGGCTGCTCCGAAGGTAAATACTCCTATAGCGTGGTAGCTCTCCCACACCCACCCTGGCACCACAGAGCCTGATAGGAACTTCTCGCCAATCCCCTTGCCTTGCTTGTCGCGAACTATCTCGATTAGGAGTATCTGAAAATATATGATAATTATTGATAAAAACCGGACAAGTCCGAGTTCAACTCGCGTGGAGATGGTTCCGTACGATGAATATGTTACCTACCATGTTTTTTTTAATCTGACCCCAATTTGTTTGTGGTTACTAAAAAAGTATGTATGGTACCAGATTATAGAGGGAAATTAACATGTGTTCCAATAAAATACATTCCAACTGCAAATGTAAGGAAAAATTAAATTGCACAATATTGTAAAATTCACCATGTTATTTTAAAACCATAGACTTTTTATAGGTTTTCCTGTAATCTGTAAAGACTGACTATTAGCAGTTTATTTTCGAAAAACTGGCCTTAACTGTTTTGGAGCTAATGGGATAGTGGGGAGGTTTGGTCAATAGTCATCTATTTTCTTAAATAACTTTAAAATATTTATTTTAAATTATAAAGCAAATATATTTGAGACCCTCACAACAAGCCCTTCCATTTCATATGTTTTACCGTACAGTTTGCAAAACTGTATCCATTACTTTTATAATTTGCCCCCCAAAAGTGATATGGGGGATATTCAAAATTCATTAATTTACGTTACACGTCCATGTTTCGGTGCAGAAATTCATATGTGTACCAAATTTCAACTTAATCGGGCCATTAGATTTGGAGCAAATTGGCTGTGACAGACGGACAGACAGACAGACACACGAGTGATCCTATAAAGGGTTCCAGCGCTTGTTCATTCTGACGTTTGGAAACCTAAAAAATGAATCGTCTTTTATAGTTTAAGTATACAGTACGTTATGTAACGAAACGCGTCCGTCGATATATAACATTATAATTGATGAAAATAACATATTATAAAAATACAAAAATAAAAAAACCAGAAAAGCTAAACAATGTGGTGCGGTCCAGCTAATGAAATAATATTTGACAGATAGTGTCAGATGATACCAGCTGACATTATATTACGATGAACTGGACCACACCTGCGCCGGGCGTCCGCGGGTGGCGGTGGACGCGCGGGGCGTATGAGCGGAACCTATAAACGGCTTTTTAAAATTAAAGAATTTAGTTTTAACTTTCAAACACTATCAAATTTAACGTCCTATTGACCACACCTATATTTTTATTATTTTTCATTTACTTACCTTTAGATTGTCGGGCTGCAATCCTTGTAGAACAGATTAAATCCACCAGCAATTATTGATACAGTCCACTAGTTTTATTACCACCCGAAGGAACCCTTTTTTACAATGTTTTAGCTTTTCTGGTTTTTTGTTTTCTGGTATTTTAGTCGAATCCAGTATCTACTATGACTTTCCCTCGTAGAAAATGCCCAGACAATTTGGTTTTAAATAGGAGTTCACAATTTAATTTGAGTATTGAAAAGCCTATGTATGTAGTTGCGGTGTTTTTTTCCACCTACCTTCAATACGCAGGAGGGTTATGTTTTAACACGCTTTTATTAGCTTCACTTGTACCTATGTAAACAAATCTTGTAAGTCAATTAAATCTACTGCTGATTGTCGTATATATTTGAAACTACATAAAAAAAAGAATTTGATAACATCCAACTGATCTGATGATGGAGGCAGGAGGTGTAGTATAGTGGAACTCTTCAATGGTTACTAGTAAACCCGAGGGCTTTGACCTGTATGTATGTACGTAAAATTTAGTGACATCTTCCATCTAAATTACACACATTTAGATATAGGATTGACTAGAAATTTTTGTAGACGTTACAAGAATATCTAGATGACACTACAATAATTTGACATGGCTATGAGCTGGTGCGGTTAAGAGGATCATCAGCTCATTATTTAAACAAACGTATTATTAAGTTATTAATATACACTAGGCATTTGTAAATAATGAATTTGAATTATAAGTAACTAATTGATAGGTATTCAAGGTAAATTTTGTTTAAAACAAAAACATCCAAAATAAATGTATAGTTTCAAAAACTAATAAACACCGGTTTTCAATGAAATATGAATTAAAAGTCACCAATTTATTTTTCAATGTTAAATAAAAGCGTGGGGATGCTCTCTACTTACATTCTCATAGTTAATCCAACCTTTGATATCTCTCACCTCATGATTTTATTCACCATTTAAAGATTAGTTTGTGCTTTATAGATCATGTTTGACTACAAGCGTATGTTTATTAGTTAATAAAACTACAATTTTATTTAGAATTTACTTAGGCTATAATTTTGCGGGCTCGCGAATAAACCTATATTTTTTTAACTTTATTTACATTAAAAGTATTCGTATACTGCAAGTCTAAGAATGCTTTTAATATAAAGTCCCGGTTTTTGTGGTATCAACATTCGATATGAATCTCCAAATTTTAGCTTTTAGGAATATAACACATTTTAAAATCAATATACTGTGTCCGTACACGTACCTTTAGTTTATTTAGAGTTCACTTTTCACACATATCAAGAAAAATCAATTCAGCTTTCATTGTGTGCATACATGATACATTAGGCGCATATTACACTATAATACATCTATGACAAATATTATAAATATCTATGATTCGAGATCATTGAAATAGTGCAGTGTAATGCAGCAGGATTCATTTTGTCTGTGATCATGATCTAGATCTATGGTGTTATTTGGCAGCGTGTCGTGAAATTGGATCATATTATGGCGTCAAGCAATAATTGTGGTGTTTTTCAGAGGAACATACAAACAACAAACTATTGATTAGCCTCTACGCGGAACATGACACTCATATATAATATACTTTATAATTGTATGAAGACCTTTTCGAGCCACCGGGCGTTCTCGAGCTGACCTAGATTCTAATATATCTTTTATTAATGTGCCTTGTTCGTTTTCATTACTAAAATAAGTAATAATGAGACACCGGCCGCAGCAAAAGGCTGTAGCTTAGTGATTACTTCTACTGCAACTATGATATGGTCACATCATATAATAGCTGTGACTAACATAGCAGGTATCAGATCAATCATATTTATAAGTTCATATATATGATGGAAACCAAAATATTGGGAATCATATGGCAACATATGATTCTCATATGAATATATCATTATCATACCAGCCAAAAGGCGTCCACTGCTGAACAAAGGCCTCCCCAATAAACGACCGTTTCATGCCGTGTGTGTGACGTCATTTTTGGGGAAATTTACCAGAACTCACCACGCTTGGCAGACGGGTTGGTGAGCGCAGAATGGCTACTGTTTCATAGAAGGGACGCTGCTGCCCATCCCGCTGGTTTAGAGTTCCTTAGCGACCTTCTACGCATCCACGCGCGGAGTGTTGCTATATTCTTAATCCGAACGCCACACGGATTAATATAGCTATTCATATAAAGCGCATATTTGAGTATAATATATCTATGATCCTAGACACAACATATGATTCTCATATGAATATATATATAGTTATAGTGTAATATGCGCCTTAGTTATGATTGCGAAGGAGAGCCATGGTCCACAAATAAGAATGTTTGATGATGATTCACAATCGAGTTCATAAAACAATTTCTAAATCGTCCTTTTTAGTGAAATATTGCATTACGTTTCCATTTAGGGAGAACACAAATAAAATAGATAGATTTTTTTAAGCAAAAGAAAGTTTGGCCGCTTCAAATTTCGGAATGGGTTAATGAACTCGGCTTTTTTATCTGGACATTTTTTATTAAACACGTCATTCTCATACAGATTATCTGTAAACCGGATTATGTGTAATAAAGTGGGAGTTAGTGCATGTTTAAAGGCTTATTCAATTTAGTTCAGTAAATAAATACCTAATTGTTGGCAAATATGAAATTGTCCTCGAATTTCTTGTTTTGCTATTGTTATTGTTAAACAGCATGTAAACGTAAGAGTTAGTTTTAATGTTATTTATATGAAATGTGTCATAGTTGGCTTAAAAAAAATGTATTGTGATACCACTACTCTATCTCCTCCCGTGTATGTCGTAAAAGCCGACTAAGGGATTCTAAACCAGAGGAATGGGCAGCAGCATCCCTTCTGTAGAAGAGTATACAGACTGCGCCCACCAACCCGCCTGCCAAGCGTTGTGAGTATTGCCAAATTCCCCTCAATATTGAATGTAATAAAATGTTTGTTTGGCATATAAAGTTTTTTGCATAATACTTTATAGGCATAGTTTGCAGTAATATTGTTTTTATTGCGACATTTTCGTTTGGCATAACTTAGCTACCTAACACAAAAATCATATAATTATTAAAACTTTTAATAGTAGATAATAATTATTCACTCTAAAGATTTTTATCCAAATACTGTAGTAGTAACAGTAGGTTGAATTGCGGTCGTAGAGTGCCGTGCATGGCTGCCGAGCGGCAGATCCTGGCCGATCGAATCCGGCAAGACCTCTCTCAGCCAGTAGTAGTACAGTAGTGTCGGCTATGCTGGCAGAGCATGAAAATTGGAGTGGTATGGTCTCCTTCAGTAAGTGCATCATGCTCCAGAAGGTGACCACAGTGTGAGATTGGGAGAGGACTGATCCGAGAGGGAGCCGAGGTAACAACCTTCCCTAAGCCCATTTCACACACGCTTGAGCCGATTGACGACAGTGGTCGTCGTTATATTGTGAGGGGCCTCGGGGGTCACAAGCGCGCAGATTGGGAAATCTACGTTCTCGTACCGAGGGACCCGGGGCAGACGTGCGCAGCACAGCGCACAGCGAGGTTTGGAGGTGGGGATCCTTTGTAATCACCCGAGATGTGCCTAGATGAGCGGCCTCTTTACAGTCACCTGCCCTTCGCTGGAGAGGGTCACCGCTTTTCACTCATTTCCTTCGGATACATGCCTAAAAGGGACGCACCTAAGAGCCACCCGCTCCAGATGGAGATTTTTCAAGTTTCTGGAGCTCCCCTTCGGTGCCGAAGGTGACAAGTCCGGTATTTTTAGCCGGTGGGAGTCCAGCATACCCCCTCCGCCTTCCCTTGGGCGGAGGAAGTACATGATGTATTTTCAGCGAGTTAATAGATTTTTTTTTTCACTGTAGGTAGCATATTCAGCACGAATTGTGAATCGTAAGTGACGTGTTCAATTTTTTATTATTTTAAACTTTGCGCCACAATCGCATTTCTCCCGTGTCGTGGGTGCGTTTTACAGGCATGAATTCCACATACAATACGTGTTCGATTGACGCGATTGATATGCCTAAGTTCAACAAGTCCTTTATTGTTAATTTAAAATTATTGTTTTCTTTATTATGTTACATTTGGATAAGAAACTTTTTTTTTGACATAATACATTGCTTATTATCTAACACTTTTAACTAGCAATCTGTGAATAACAAACGCAGTGAATAGAACAGCGAATGGTACTCCCAATAAACTTACGCGTTGCGTGGTAAGGCTGTCGTTTGCGGTCTGTACGCTCGGTATGATTGGCTACCTACAAAGTCGTGGGTGTGTTTTAGTATGAGAAGCCAATTATAATGTTGTGTTTATTCAGTTCATTGGATGAGAACTTGTAACTGTATGCATTAGTGTGCTTTTATGAAAAATGGTAGTGGGAAAATGGATTTCTAGGCTCGCATACATTTTGATCTACATGGCATATCTCCTTTCTTCCAACATCTTTGGTTGAGACACTACTTGCTTGGCGGAAGAATATCTGGCAGTGTGGTGGTACCTACCTAGCCGGATTCCTACATTAAGAGTCCTACCACTAAAAAAAATTGTTTAGTTTGATCCTTACCGTAACAACAATAAAGGCGAAGCCAATTCCAGCGAGCGTGCCCACGGATATCATCTGCTCTTTGTAGGGCAGTCGTATGGACATGTCATTTTCGAAGTACCCCCGCTTGTACGGCGTAACCCACAGCATCAGACCCAGGATCGGGAATGCCACTGGAAACAAAACGTAAAACATCAACTATTTATTGCATAAATGATGAAACTTTACATTTATAACTATGGAGAAAAAAAACCGGACAAGTGCGAATTGAACTTGCGTGGACCTCTCCAGTATTCCGTATTATGAATAGGTTATCTACCATGCTTTATTTTTTATCTGACCCAATGTTTGTGGAAACATAAATAATTTATCCCAATAACAAACTTAATATTGTATTCTAATAAATCACTTTTAAACGGATTCTATCGCGTATATTTTAGATTTTTGTTTTTTTCCCTGACGAATTAATATTGTAGTTGAAAAGCATGGTCTCATACATTGCAACTGTAAACGTAAGTTTGTACGCACAATATTGAAAGATTTATCATGTTATTTTAAGACCATAGGCTTCTTATAGAGTTTCCTGTAATCTATAGGTAGAGCTATTATATATTTTTTGTTTTATTTTGGCTCAGTAGTTTCGGAGATAAGGGGGGAGGGAGGACGGTCAATTTTCGTCTATTTTCTCAAATCATTTTGGGACTGTATACATTAAAATCATAAAATAAATACATTTGAGAACCTCACAACAAGCTCTTCCATTTCATATGTTACAAGGTACAGTTTGCAAAACTTTATTCTTTAATTTTCTATATTGGACTGACAGACAGACAGACACACGAGTGATCCTATAAGGGTTCCGCCATTTTTCCTTGGGACGTTCGGAACCCTAAAAAGGACGAAACACTAACGCATGGGAAAGCGTCTCATCTGAATCAGAAGAAGTATACAGTCCGCTGCAGTCTAAGGCAGTCGACATCGACGAATACTAGTTTTTTTTTGTAGTGCTTCTCGCATTCATTTCAGTGAAATCATCATAGGTATCAGCCAAATAAAGTCCACTACTGAATGAAGGCCTTCCTCTCATAGACGATCAGCTCATCGGCGGGCTGGTTGCGTATTGTCGCAAACGGTTCACAACAGGCGTAAATCACAGAGACGCCGCTGTCCATCGTCATTTTGGTATTACGTATTGCCGTAATGCCGATAGTGATTAAATAGGCGAAGATCTCTGAAGCTCACTCTGTCGGACGATCAATGAATTAAAATTGCATCCTCGCCATTAATTTTCAGGAAATCGCCTGATTCGCCACCGGTGGATCGTTGGCTGCGCGATAGCTGCTGTCGCATCCGCTGTTGCCGTTTTTAGCTAATCAGAGTGGCGGTAATTTTAAGGGGAATTCGCCAGTACACACCACGCTTGGCAGGCGGGTTGGAGAGTGGAGTATGGCTACAGGTCAACATAAGGGACGCTGCTGCCCATCCCCCTGGTTTATAGTCGAGAGAGTAGAGTTATAGTAGAGAGTACGAGATGGAGTGGTGCAACATATGTTCATCCAACCTATCTCATTACGTGCGTGTCGTAAAAGGGACTATGGGATTAGCCGGAGGATAGGCAGCAGCGTCCTACGAGTACATTAACAACTAGACTGCGATCGCCAACACGCCTGCCAGGCGTGGTGATTATGGCAAAACCCCCCAATGAGCATACAGCACTACAAACTGCGTTATTGTTTGATTTACAAAAATGACTTCGTTTATTTATTAGATTAAAACTACACTGGGATTTCTCTCGTGTCGTGGGTATAGTTTACAGATATTAATCTCACATAAACAAACACCAAGACCCGAAACAACTATCTGTAGATCATATATATATTTGTTACGTACGGGAAACCAACCAACGATACGTAGCGCTGAAAGCCAATTGCTTAGCTACTGCGCAAACCGTGCCGTCAAAGTTTTTTACACATCACCATGTTTAAGTTGGGTGTTTATTGCTCATTATATCAACACCAATGATATTATACCATAGATATGTTACGACCATATTAAACGGCGCGCATAATTCAGTCTCGCCTGCATACCTATGTCGTAAGAAAGAAGATTCAAAACTACAAGAGTAAAAGAGATAGCTATCTAGGCGAACTGATTGCGAGGTGCTACAATTGGGGGAGCTTTGGTTCTTAGTTTTTGCATGCATGTAACATATCTACTTCTTTATAATATGTAATATCATTCATCAACACTCAATCTCAGATAAGCGTGGAAGAATAGCTACAAGTGAGCAATACTTAATGCCCTTGTTCACTTACTCAATATCTATCGATATAGATATAGATATATCTGTCGATAGTGTCGTTACTATCGAAGTGGGTCGTAAATACTATCGATACTATTTAAAGTCCAAAATCATGTAATACTATCGATAGTATCGATACTATTGTATAATTTCAACTATCGATAGTACTGTTCAATTTGTAAAATAAAATCATTAGCATTGATACTATTGATAATATCGATACTATCGATAGGCCAATCGATAGCTTGAATGTATAGGGGTAGTCCTATCGATAGTCGATTTTTAAGCAACATTTGGACGCTGATATTTTTTGAAAACTGCAACTTATATTCTGACGTTTCATAAGTGCCTATATTTGGCTTATTTGAAATAAAAAACGTTAAGGAAACAATAGAAAACCGTACGACGTTGCCCACATATTTTATAGACATTTTTTCATTTTTGAGAAATATTTTATGAATATGTAAAGATTCATTAATCTAAACACCGTACGACGTTGCCTTATACTTGACATTGGCGAAATTGTGGAAGATACTCTACAGAAGCCATAAACTAAGAGAAGAAGAAGAAAAAACTTTGACTTTGATATTGCCAAGTATGGACTCTTTTTAATAGTTGTCATTTTAATATATTTTAGAATTGAAACGTACGACGTTGCCGACATATTTTTTTGAATTATTTTTTGTTTTTGATAAATGTTTTATGAATATGTAACGATTTAATAATCCAAACACCGTACGACGTTGCCTTATCAAGTATAATAATATAATTAATGTTAAGGAAAAACAACTGAAAACCGTACGACGTTACCGAAACATATTTGTATTTTTTTTTTTCATTATCGAGAACTGTTTAATTAAAATGTAACAATGTATTAATCTAAACACCGAACAACCACGTTGCCTTATTATTAAGCATGACATTGGCCAAATTGTGGAAGATACTTTACAGAAGACATAATCTAAGAGAAGAATAGTTGTACATGATTTTTCATTGCATTATAAATTAGTTATTATATATTATAGTATTTTGACGTGTTGGGTCGCTGCACGCGATGGGAATACTGTAAGTGCAGTAAGTAGTTGAATATAAATAAATAATATATTCCGAGTAGTGTCCGGATTAAGAATATAGCACCACTCCATCTCCTCTACTACGGGACTCTAAACCAGAGGGATGGGCAGCAGCGTCCTTTCTGTGGGACAGTAGTCGTACTGTGGTCACCAACCCACCTGCCAAGCGTGGTGAGTACTGACAAATTCCCCCCGAAAGGACGATACAATTGTAGAAATCTATGGGGGTGGCTTTTGTTTACCAGTGGAGCTTTTTCGCTGACGCGATGAAATTAAACTAATACATACTTGTGTATTTTAATCAGCGTTTTCCAATAGCTATATTACTAATCAGTTCTGTATAATTTATAGCTTAAATTTGTCATATTCGTAAAGGATGATAAGAAATACAATGAATCGCAATGTATGCATTTACTTAGACATCACGCATCAGGAATTAATCTTTTGTGCCGTTATCAGTGAGTCACCTTATCATGTTTGTTATCTTTATATTAAAATGTGATAAATATAGTAAATTATGTTTGACTAGTTTATCAGCGCTGGACAAAATCAACAAATTAATACAAGAGAACAAGACATTGCTCCCGGGAACTATTTTATAAAAAGAATCACAATTCCCCATTCCCCTTGTGGATTATTAATTTATTTTGTTTTATTGACGTGATAGTTGTCTAGAAGTTTATGTATGTCATACTCACTTAAGTGTCCTGCTGATGGTGGTGTCGTGTATCGGGTCGCTTAGTTGCCCTACAATATGGTTGAGCTGAGCGACGCTGATGCATGCGTCATGCTCGTGAACGAGTGCTGTCTGTTGGGATTGGTCAGGTTAATGCTGCCATGACAATTTAATCATATTTTTTTCTAAAGATCAGGATTGTTTAGTGTTGACTTTTTAAGAAGTTTACTTTTTTCTGCTACACTGTCCTCACATTATTTATTTTGAGAACAATGTAATCAAAAATATTGTAACAATTGTTATGATTTAAAAAGAGTACCTAACCATGGAGTTTCTTGCCCGTTCTTCTCCATAGGAAATCAACATCTTGGAACGCGGCAACTAGTCTTGTCTATTCATAAGTGCTTGCACATGGTTTTACATGAATAAAAATATTGTTATCTTATTTTATTCCACACCGTAGGATTTCTAGGCATAAATCTCACATGCACAAACACCGTCCCGCACACACACATGTCCCGAAACAACTATCTGCAGACCACACAAATATTTGTTCCGTGCGGGAATCGAACCCGCGACACGTAGCGCAGAAATGATGATTCTAATTTAATCATGTTGAAATATCGACGGCTCTACTTTGTGGCATCAATTTATTATTATAACAACTATATCCGACACCAACCCTAATATTTTCTTTACTTAGAAATTACAGAACAATTCTATGAGAAGTCTTATAGTCTTAAAATAACATGGTAATTTTTCAATATTGTGCGTACAAACTTACATTTACAGTTTGAATGTATGGGAGAACATGTTTGTCAACTACGATTATCAGCAATTTCCTTCTACAATCATATATACTTTTTTAGTTAACACAAACACATTTGAGTCTGATTAAAAAAACATGGTAGATAACACATCACCCGGAACCCTCTCCACGCAAGAGCACTTGTCAGGTTAAAAACATTAAATTATTGATTCTTTTTTGACATTGATGTTATTAATTACCTATTGTATATACATCTAAATTCATTATTATATAACTTTATTTATTATCCTTGTAATTGTTCTTTATATACAATTAAATTCATTTAACATTTAATTGTAAGTGTGAGTACCGTGTAGTTTATTGATTTATTTTGTTAGCTAACAATTTACAATTTATTCTAAAACATTAAGAAATATTGAATCACGCTTGTGTAGTATAGATATTTTGAGAAGTTTAGACTCTTTTCTCTTACATTGTCTTCACATGACCTCAATTTCGAGAGCAATACAATACACAATACTATACTTTTGCAGAGGTCTTTTTAGGGTTCCGAACGGGCGGAACCCTTATTAGATCACTCGTGTGTCTGTCTGTCCGTCTGTCACAGC
The DNA here is from genome assembly GCA_947459985.1 of Diloba caeruleocephala. NCBI lineage: Eukaryota > Metazoa > Arthropoda > Insecta > Lepidoptera > Noctuidae > Diloba > Diloba caeruleocephala. The sequence goes on along the minus strand of OX381621.1, from coordinate 5,847,098 downwards.
CAATTTTCTCTGAATCTACTGGACCGATTTAAGGTTATTTTTCTTTAAACGAAAATTGACCATTGCCATCCAACTATATCCGAAACAACAGGTATTAAAATTTAAAAAAAATACCGTAAATTTTCTTTACTTACAAATTACAGAAATTCCTATGACTCTATAGTCTTGAAACAACAACATGGTAAATCTTTCAATATTGTGAAAGAAAGAAAGAAAGATTTATTTTGTGTCTTTCATTTACAGTTTGAACGTATGGGAGAACATGTTTGTCAACTACACTGTTCAGTAATTTTCTAATAAATTATTGATACTACTCGTTCGTCTTAACTAGGCCAGGTATCCGTCAATCCTCGTACTCTCTCGTACTCGTACTCGTACTCCATAGACACTCTTTAAAAAAAAGTGAAATTACAATGTAACACATCAGCTATGTGGAAACAAACTAGTAGAATACGCCATGTCTTCGCACTGGGCGTTTGACCAGCGAAAGCGTTAGTCAGACGTATGCGTAACAGCCTATACGACACTAATGCAGTGTTTAGGGGGTAGTCGCCCAATACGAAGGCGTTCTTAGACTAGGGGAATTTCAGAAATCATTTACATTAAAAAGCAATAGCATGTATAAGAATAATAAGCCGTTGAAAACCCAATCCCATAGCTGTCACTGACTTCTCCATATGTTAACCAACGCTGACTTCCCTTGACTAGGTTTGTGTGTTTACTAAATAGGTACTCAAATCAGTGGCATTAACATATTTTCCAAGTTGCTGCATTTTCCAAACTGTAATTTTTTGCCGTTCTACAATTGTCAATTCCAAGTAGGTTTTTGAGAATTAGCAATTTATTGGAAACTAGCGGCCCGTCCCGGCGTCGCACGGGTTTCTTTTTTTTTGGATTAATGTAGAGTAAATCTAAACATAGTCCTATTTCGATCGGCATTTCTATCAACTTTTAATATGTAAAAGACGAAGTTATAATTACATAACTACAATAGTTGGACATATGGTCTACTGAAGATTTTTGTGGATATTGATATGTTCTTTAATATGGTAGAACATTTTTTTGTTCTATCATGAATCGTTTCCGCAGCGCATGCGATGAAAGACAATTTATGAAGATTTTTTTTACACCTTGGGTTCCATAATTTAAGTTTTAGTAGGGATCCCTAAATTTTTCTAGTAATGAATATAGCCTATGTTACTCAAAGATAAAGTAGCATTCTAGTGGTGAAAGAAATTTTGAAATCGGACTCGTAGTTTTTGAGTTTATTCGTTACAAACATACAAAAATACAAATGTTTCCTCTTTATAATATTAGTGTAGAATGCACAATAGATTCTAATTTGGGCATATTTCTGATCTAATGAAAGCTCAATAATGTATCTATGTCTATATACAGGAAGGTACTTATGTGTTACACAATAAACCTTCATAAAAAAAAGAAACGGTCCCCAAATTTGCCGCCTTAGCCTACTCGAGCTCTAGCTCTAGCCAAATAAAAATAAACGTCTGCTGATAAATACCAGCAGCCTCAAATTACACAAATATTCAGTACTATTCGCCAATGTCATGGTAACATTTTTTGAAGTGCTCTTAAGTTTGTCGCACTGGTTTTGCTTAGTTGAGCGACTAACTACTTCCTGCTCTCGCTCAGTGCACACGTAAACGACGATTACGGGTAACAGCAGGCAATAATTTATATTGAGTTGGGTTCATGTCGATGTGGTCTCCGGCAAAAAATAGACCACCCCTCTCCAGGGTTGATACCAAGAGGATGGGTAGCAGCATTCTCGCGTGTTCTAAAGGTCCATGTACAGCAGTGGATGTTTACGGGCTGATTAATGTGTGTGTTTGTATGGGCGTGCGTGTGTTAGTTTACGGTAAATGCTTAAAGCTCCAAGTTGTGCGTGTTTCACCTCTTAGAACTTCACACCCTTGAAAACCTCGAAACCCTAGTAAAATATTTTGCGATTATCATCTTAGTCATAAAGCTAGGTTAGCCAGGTAGGTTTGAAGCTTAGTTGTTATAACTAAGTTTGGAACCTAAACATACTAAGTTACTATAGTGTATTCAGATTATAATGGTAAGGTTGACACATCTAAAGGATGTTAATTGTTACGTTGAGGTCGTAGAAAAAAATATTTATCTGCCAACAAAGCCCGATAACTAAGTCTAGCATTGTAAAAAAATTGAGCAAGACAGTATATACCGGTATCTACAGGTACATGGCTGAAGCACCTTATACTAGAACAAAGTTGACGAAAAATATTATTTTTACACGCTTTATACGTTAGTTTGACCTGTATGTATGTATTTAACTATGTATGAATTAATGGAATCTTGCAATTCAATTTTCATCCACTTCCAGATGACCGATTGACTTGAAATTATACAGACGTAGGTATTAAACAATTTATTTTACATCACATGATCAGTTCATGATTTTAACTCTAAACATTTGTATTATAATGAATTTGAATCTATAGTAATGAACTTATAGGGTTTTAAGGTAAAATTTTGCTTTGAAACATACAACAAGTAAATTACATAAATTATTGCATTCTATTTAAAGCATTTTTTCAAGGGTTCAATTTATGTTACACATCTACTAAATAGTCGATATATTGCAAACGGTTATGTAGTGATAGAGAGTGATGTTTTAAGTATTCCATGAAAGACTCCATATTTTTCTTTATCCACAGAAACCTATCTTTTATTTCATCCCAACATTTCCGCGTAAATTGCTATCGACCACCAAAGTTTCAAGAAACCTTAATCATCATCATATGTAACTTTGCCAATTGTGCTAAGCCTTCAATGGTTATCAAACAATCGATTCGTCACAATGAAATTATTCATGTCTTAATCAATCAAATATTATTGTTTGTGTTATCACAAAATTATTAGGTCGACTGAATTAATATATCAGGCTGATATCGAAATTCAACAGAACCGGCGAACTTTCACATTTATGACAAAAAATATAAATAGATGTAGTCTGATTTCTTTTCGTTATTTGTGTGATGTGTGAACTGTAAAAAAGCCTTTCTAAGGTTTGTGACATTTGAGGTTGGCCTGTATAATACCTAATACTACCTAAAAATAATAATACTAATAATACTAACTACATACCTAAAAATTATACCTAAAGGTAAAAAAATGTGAAACGTAGCTCAACTGTTTACGGATACGGTTAGTTTTCCTCCATTTTTTTACGAATGTCATCATGTTTCAGCGAATTACGAAAAAGAAATTCGGCGAATACGAATATTCGTATTCGTTGCGTCATTAAAGATAAGTATTATAATAATCCGAATAAGATTTTATTTTTTATTTAATTTACACAATCTTGCTCATTGCGGCAAAGACGGTGTCATAAATTATGCACCGCGCACCATATCAGATTAGTAATGTATTGTGTACCAATTTCAATACAGGTCAATGAATATTAAGTCACGCGATAACACGGTTCAAACCCATTGCTGCGTTGAGTGCAGTGTGCGAGGTCCTGTATCGTTAAATAAATGGACGGTATTATGCTATAACCAATTAGCTTGAAGGCTATTTGGATATTCGCACATACTTTTTTTAAATGGATGTGTACAGGTGCCTTCAGATTTTACTATCGGACTGTTGATTAATGTACGAGGTCATTGAAAAGAACGTGTTTAAAGTCATGTTTGTTTGATATCTTGATATCATTATATCATGCAAATGTATGTCTGAAACAACCTTTGTGGTTTTTGGTCTGCTATGATATAATATCCTGATAGCCTAGTCGTTGAACGCTTGCTTTCCATTCATGAGGGTCTGAGTAAGATCCCAACCCGCACCTGAATTTTCGGATTCATGTGCAGAGCAAGAATTTGATTATTTGTATATTTATTTACATACATACAAATATCCTTACAGGCTAAACCCCATGCGATATTGTAATAATACTAACAATATTAACAATACATATACTTAATATTTAATATAATTATAAACTATAACATAAAACTTTATAACTGAATAGGTACTGTAGAGATGTAACTCTGATCGGGTAGGCGTATTTATAGGTACGGGAAAGAACTTGTGTATGAGCTTGGTATAGAAACACTTATTATTTCTATATAAATTTATTTATATAGAAGATAATACACTTCGCTTTTTCTACATTCGACCACCGTACTGATGGCCGGCCGAATTTATTCTCTTCATTTATTTTCTCTGTCAAAATGTTCTCATGTAATTATTTTAAATAACATCTTTTTATTCTTTGCGGCTAGGATTTTCTCCCAAAGAGTTTGAACTCTATTACAGTACTATAGCAGATTTTACAGACAGCTATCCTTATAACTCAGAGCACAAATGAGTATGTCTACATCGCTGTCTATGAGGTTTAGAGTGCGGAGCGCTGCACACCCTGGGCTCCAAAAAGTTCTTAAATGCGGTGTGTAGTCCACCAACTACACACCACATTTGATAACATTTTTCCACCAACTAGGTCAGCGTGGTGGACTAAAGCCAAACACAGAACAGGCTCGTGCTCAGCAATGGGGCAGTAATGGGCTGATTATGTATGCTATACTATATTTTCAACTTTTTGACCGTCACGCTCAAATGAAAGCGCTCCGCGGTACGACAAGCAACTAATTGAACGCAAAACCAACAAAAAGAACTGTTATATCATAATTATATCAATGTAGTTTTGTATTTTGGAACCGTAGTTTTTGTCGTTTATTGGCGTCGTTGGTGTAGTGAATATATTTACATTTATCAGCTATAGAAGACAGTGGCGTTCAGAAGGCTAACAAAACAAAATAATCCAGTGAAAATCATCATAGATAAAAAATCTGTTTGCTCTGAACGGACATAGATATTGTCATTGTGTGTGAATTATTGGGGAAAAGGATTGACATTGACCATAAACGGCCGAAATACATAATCAATCTAATCCAAACATTGTATTTGGGATGAGGTTTGGTCCGTTTTTGTGGTTAGTTAGTGTGGTCATAACACAAAAACAAATCATGTTTAAAATTTAAATATTAAAGTTATTATAATTATAGTAAGTCTAATATTATGTAATTAATTTTAGCGGTTTTTCTAGTATAATTTGATTATTTTGACAATGTACTACAATAATTTCCTACGTTATTCAATTCATAAGACTGCCACTGGTACGAAAACCAAAAAACCGGTCAAGTGCGAGTTGAACTCGCGTGGAGAGGGTTCCGAAATTGCTGAATGCATTGTCTATTGTTAAATTCGGTCTTGTACCAATAACTTATCCCAAGAACAAACTTAACATCGTAGTTGAAAAACATGTTTTCCCACACATTGCAACCGCAAACGTAAGTTCGTACGCACAATATTGAAAGATTTACCAAGTTTATTTTAAGATCATAGACTTCTTATAGGTGTTCCTGTAATCTATAGGTAAATAGCTATGTCCAATATATTTTTCAGAATTTTCGGCTCAGTCGTTTCTCAGATAAGGTCAATATTCGTCTATTTTCTTAAATAACTTTAAAACTATATATTTTCAACGGAAAATTATAAAATACTTACATTAGACCCTCACCCATTTCATATGTTACACGGTACACGTCTTTATTCTTTAATTTTATATATTGCCCCCCAAAAACGACTCCCATATTCAAAATTCATATATTTACGTAACACGGACGAAAGAAATCCATATGTGTACCAAATTTCAACTCAATCGGTCTAGTAGATTCGGAGCAATTGGCTGTGACAGATGGACATACAGACAGACAGACAGACAGACAGACACAAGAGTGGATAAGGGTTCTGCCGTTTTGTCCCTTCTGACGTTAGGAACCCTAAAAAGATAAGTATAGATATATTATCCAGTGAATCTATGTTAGGAAATCGCCAGTGCTATACTAATTATTTTTGTGGGTAAGTAGTGCTTATAATTTGGATAACCTGTCAATTAGAAAATAGATTTCCTAGTCCTTAAACTTAATTGATTTTTAAGTACCTTTCTAATAAAATACAAGAGTAGGTTCCCCTCCTCTTTTTGATGAAAACACGACACGGTATATCGGCCATGCATTTGTTTTTTTCTAAATTCAACAGAACAAAGGTGGTAATAAAGGTTGTCCACACAGTAGGTAATCAGACATTATAATCAATTAAATACGGCAGTACGGTCTAATACCTACCTATGGGCATAGGTAGGTATTAGACCGTTTTTATATTCTTTTTAATAAAAATACTTAACACAATACTATCTGGCTATTCATTAATCCCATAATCTTAATTCTACAGTACAAAGGCAACAAGTTAGTCTACACAACAATCAAACATGTGGTCATGATAACCACGTCTATATTCCGTACTTACCGCAAACCAGAACGACGAAGTCCAGCGTAATCTTCCATATTAACCTATCTACGGCCATTGTTACACTATAATAACATTTTATTTACGTATTTTTTTAACTACGATCACGCTTTCTCACGGACACGGCGCACTACGATAAAGGCTACTACAATACTGATAAAATGAATAATCTGTGGGTAAGTAGGCGGTGTTAGTCACGATAGCAAACGTTGCAAAAAGCACCGTAAACGAGGTCCTTGATCTATTCAATTTCATCTTGTAAACGATAACGTAAGTAGTTGACTGTTTGTTTTGTATTACTTACTTATTGTTGCTGTGAATATAATTAAGTTCTATTGATCACAAAACCTTCGGAACTTTGAGCACAGCGCCATCTGTGTATGCTTTAAGAAGCTTTAAAAAATGTAAGTTTCATGCCACTGCAGACAATAGATGGCGCAATTTACAGTAATAAAATATATTTCTGTGCACCAAACGGGGACATGGATTGAAGTAAGAAATTAAACACTTTATACAGATTTATTATGCTTTATAAACTTTTAACCACATTTAAAAAATAAGTAAATAAATAGCTGCCTCAAAGCTACAATACATCGAGAGTTCTACAGGCAGTGCATTTTAGGTTCTATTATACATAAACAAAAAACATTATAAACAAGTATCTAACTTAAAATAGTTTAAAAAATTCAGACATCTGTCATAATATGTAAAAATAATTTTTAAGCTATATATATCTAGCACCTAAATGGATTTAAAACTAACTTTATATAGGGTATTTGTAACGGAGGTGCACACCAAAACGGATATGCCGATTATCGTAAGTAAAAAAAAATGTACTTGACTATTGCTGCATTGACGTCTATTTACAACTTTATACATTAAAAGTAATCAAATCGGGTAAAAAAATGTATACAATCCAAATGGCCCAACAATTTTCTTTTTGTCTATTTATGTATTTTTAGTATAAATATTAACTGATTACAGGAAACATTAATTTCAATAGTAGATAAACCGGTTAAACGTCGTATCGTACACCTCAGATCTTTTATTCTTTTTATTTAAAAGCCTATATCACAGTATAAAAAAATACGTTACAGCTGTTTTCGAGACTTCAGATTACGTTTATTATGACTAACATAAATAAATGAGCTGCATTTTTAGGTCGTTTTTGTTGGATGCATCGTGTTGACCTCATGATTAAAAGTTACTTTTGAGTTTTGTTAGTTAGATAATGAAACATGCCATTAGCGGTTTCTATTTAAATAACGGATCGTATTGTTAACGAGCGGTAGCATTTGTTAAAGCGCCATACTGGTCCTACGGTTATAAAAAAATCTTGTACGACAAAATCGGCGAGTAAAGATCGTTTTTATCTCGCCGTAGATAATTGTGAATATTATAAGTTTTTATTCAAGCAATAATATTGTATTTATTTTAAGTTAAGTATTCGCCTGTTTAAAAAGTAGATACATTATTTAAGGACCCAACCATCATGAATAACTTTTGCGCAAGTACATAATTAATTCAAGCCGTTATATTATTTATTTACTAAACAATAAATATTTATTTCAAATGTCACTCATGGTGTACTTCTGCGAGAACTGGTGAATCTATTGACAAGGAGTAAAATTCAAAAGCGCCTGTCTAATTATATCATCCTCAAAAATATTTAAAATATATAGTTATACCATAGATATGTGTTGTTTTAATTTTTTGGTATCTATGGTTAAACATTTTTTACTGCTCCTTGTTACTTTTACTGCGGCATTGGATCCGTTAAATCATTAAAAATACAGTCACATGGTTAACAATAATCAGCAGTAGTAAGTTTCTTTGTCCGGATTAAGAATATAGCACCACTCCATCTCCTCCCGTGGATGTCGTAAAAGGGAATTTAAACCTGAGGGATGGGCAGCAGCGTTCCTTTTGTGAAGCGGTAGCCATACTGCGCTCACCAACCCGCCTGCCAAGCGTGGTGAGTATTGGCAAATACCCCCCAAAATGATGACACAGTTGTGGAATTTATGGGGGAGCCCTTTGGTCAGCAGTGGACGTATAAATGGCCGATATGGTGAAGTTTCTTTGGAAAGATAAATTGATACTTCCGATGCACCCTACGACATAAGAATACGAACGACACATTAACAAACAAATTTTAATAAATGCAATCAAATCTAACTCCATATATAGACATATCAGATTATAGACCTACCTATAGTTTGGTCTGTTCTGTAAAAGTGTGCGCGTACACATACTCACGTGCTTCAACCAAACATCAAATTCTACAATAAGCGATGGTTTCTACAGTTTAAAAAAAATACAGACCAATATGGAGATAGATTTCAATAAAAAAACATTATTTAAATTTTGACAAAAATATTACATGTGATATTTAACTATATCTTAAAATAAGTTGTACTACAATATTAAAATGTGCAAGTAAGATATTTAATATAGTAATTACACGTGAAAGTTCACTGTTTTTAAAAATTGCGAGGGTTAAGTAGTTTTTCTGTATTTTGAGTTCACTTATCGATTCACTCTTGACCTCAATATCGCCTTTTTGTTATGGGGTTCTCGCAAACATTTCGTGAAAATGTTGCTCCATAACCGGAAATTTTCTGGCGAAGCCAAAAGCTGGCTGGCAGTTTCTTAGTTTTTAAAATATATAATAGAAATTGCTGCTAAGTGTACTTAAACCTTGGCTTAGGGCGTTGCTGGGGGGTACAAGCTATTTAGGGGACAGCCGGATCGTTATGATCCTCAATGTCACCTGATGGTGAGCGATGGATGAGGTCTCCGATGGAACCAGCGCACTCAGAAAATAAGCATAAGGTAATAACAACGGACAACTGCATAGCATATCTGATCCAAGAATATAATCTACAGTGAGACGCACTACTTGCGCCCCATTGAATGAGGAATTCACTGGCACTTCAGCATCTCGATGATGTACGTTCCACCCCGCGACCTTTGCTAGTCCGTCCCGTGCCGAGCCTGTAGCTTTAAACATCTCCCCTGACAATCTAAATAATACCAACTGGCCCTATAGTTTTGTTGCCCCCCAGCAACGCCGAGGATCGAGTTCTGTAGGGGGCGACCTTAGCTGCTTTTGCTTAGTTATTCATTCTCATTTTATGCCTAGCTGGAGACCTATTTTGGAACCCTCACCGACGTCGCGGAGGCCTATCGCCGCCGCGGAGGCCTATCGCCGCGTCACCTTCCCGTTCAAGTTAGCACTTCCCATCTCTTGCTCGCGCCGGCCCGTGCCGAGCCTGTAGCTTTAAATGTCCCCTAATACAATTTAAATAATACCGATCCAGCTGTCCCCAAAACAATAGCTTGTTATCCCCAGCAATGCCCCTAAGCCGAGGTCCGTGTCCAGCAGGGGGCGCCCTTAGCGAAAGGTGCTTAGTTTTTAATATTAAACTTAAGCCTAGCTGGAGGCCTCTTTTGGCTTCGCCAGAAAATGACCGGTTAAGCAACCACATTTCCCGGAAATGTATGCGAGAAGCCCAACAAAAGATAAAAAAAACTCTTTTAAAATTTCTTCGCCAGATGTGCCCAGTTAAGCAATCACATTTCACCAGAAATTCTACCAGAAGCTTTTCAAAACAAACAATACGTTCCATAACGAACCTTCAATACACTAGCAGTTATAATAATATGATTTTAACTGTAAAGAGAATACAGTCCTTTACTAGATTAAGAACAGTGCACGACTTTTAAAGGGTACCCTATTTGTTAAAACTTCATTATAATTAAATACGAATATTTTAAGATCTTACGTATGATTCGAATTTTTATATGCAGAATATATTAATCTGGCTACAAATATTTATTATTCAATAGCCTTCGTAAGTTCTGCTCATGTAATAGTTTACTGACCCACTGTATACTGAGTATAAAGCCGTGGTTTCATTATAAATATTATAAAAACTACAGAACATTCCCGCCAAATATTATGCCTTAATTAAAACGAATTAAAATTTACCAGCTAAAAATATATGATGGTTATAAGTTATAAAAACACTATTTCATTATTGTTTACCCTGCAACGTAATAGCGTGAAGATATATAAAACTGAATAAGTGCAAGTAATAATTGTACTTTCTTTAAAAAAACATGTACATGTGCTTACGATGAGTTCCACCGATTCTCAACCTTATATTTCACTTGACTGTCGTTTAATTTGTATAGGTATATTAGTGTACCTTCATATTATGAATATAAAATTGTGTATTATCAAATCAGAGCAAAAATAATTCATGGATTTTATACTTGGTTTACAAACTTTTGATTTGAACCACTGTAGATGATTAAGGGACATTAGAAATAGCTTTTAACCTTACATAGCAAATTGCCCTCAATGTCGTTAAGCTATCGGCAAGGTTAGGCAAAGCTTAGCACGTTTAGTATATGACCGCATAGATTTGAGCTGAGCGTCTCCATGCTTCAGAGGGCACATAAAATCGTCGGTCGCGGTTGTTGCCATCAGAAGGCATTCGTTAAGCCAAATTAGAGGCCTTTAGGTGGCTTGAATAACTTTCAAGACACAAGGTAGGCCTAACCACTTGAAATAAAGAGGATCCAACTTTGATATAATGTATGTGGGTGGGCCCCATGCAATTCGCCCTACATTCGTAGTAATCGACGTTATGTATCCAGCCGACTGTACCTGTATGGTACAGATTGTTGGAAACTAAAGTAATGATTATTATTGATTAGTATCCTTGGAGTTTTTTGCCGGCTCTTCTCCACAGGATCACTGATTTGGAATCGTGAAATTCATGTCAAGAAAAAAAAAGAAAATGTAAATTTAATTCAGACATTTCATAAACGCTAATATTTGGTTTACTAGAAATAAAAATCTTTGACTTTTCTTATACGAAAATTCAAATTTGAGAATCGATGGGCTCCATTTTGTTTACAACTATCATTTACAATAATATAAAATATAAAAAAACAAATAAAGGTCGATTCATATTTTGCTACTAACATGTTTAAGCCTTCACTAACAATAGTATGGATGTTTTGGCAGAATTAAACAGTTTATTTATTTATTTACATACAGTATCTCGGAAAATTATTGTTGAAATATGACGTATATTATTTATCTATTTATGATATTTACTTACATTATAATTACCTAACAATATATGAATCGAAGTTTATTTTAATTCTTCTGTCTATTCTGTCTCTGTATTTATTGCAACTAAATTAAATCAAAGCAATAGTTACCACTTTTAATGGCGCTCAAAGCCTGCTCTCACTGATCGGTAAACGATCGGTGAGTATAAGCAACACTCGGCGCGGTCAGTCTATGGATGGAAGACCGTATAGTGGCATTGAAATGAGCGTACCCATGCTTCGGAGGACACAGGGTCCCGGCTGTTGTCATCAGACGTCACTCAATAATCTTTAACAAGACAATATAATCTGATTGAAGCTAGCAATATATCGATTAAATAAGCTGCCTCAAGCCAGCTCCAACAGGCTTTAATAAATATACCCTAATATCTTAACACAAATGTTTTCGAGTACTGTTAGTAATACTTCTAGTACCCGCTAATATAACATAAAATATATACATACATTGTTACGAACTCCTATATAACATTGCACAATCCTCAAAATATCAATGTTCATCACTCGGACTCTTGAGTGCGTACTGTTACGTAACGATCGGGTAAAAGTGCGCACTTACAGTACGAGTTTCTTTTGACTACCGAAACGTAATAGTAAACTACACGTTTACCGCGTTCGGCGCTGCGATTGGTTGAAGAATTTGGAGCGGGCCAATCGCAGCGCCGAACGCGGTAAACGTGTAGTTTACTATTGCGTTTCGGTAGTCAAAAGAAACTCGTACTAGGGGTACTGATTAGACTACCCCATAACATAGCTTATTGATAGCGATTATATGTCTACTTAAAATCACCTTAAAGCAAGTTGACTTGTTTATGTCGCAATCATAATGTCAAGATCGTTTTAATATAAAGACTTTAGCGATGTTATAAAAATAAAGAAATTGCGAAGAAAACCTAATAACTGTTTTTCGACCATACGTTGAGAGCATTAATTATAACGTTTCACGATTTTTTTAAAGTTTTTAACAGCGACAATACAGCGTTAGTATACAATAACCAGCCAACTTTTCAGAGAGGTTCAGAATCGATAATGTTGTTGACCTGTGTATTTTAATCTTTGTTTTCTGCCACCAAAATATAGAACGTGTGGCAAACTTACATTTGGGAATGCGCGAGTGCATTACTCAAGGTCATACGCACATCAAGCGCTAGCTACTTACCTAGTTTAAGCGGCGAGCGCGGTCATGTTTATAAGTTAAGGTTTTCAGACATTTTCAAATAAATGTTTTTGTAATAATTATTATAAATTTAACAATAACGTTTAAAAGGCTCTTTCGGTTTGATCTCTAAATCGTGATTTTACAATTTGGCGAGTCATTAAAAAGTAATTGTATTTATTTAAACACTAGCTGGCTCCCGCGGTTTCACCCGCGTTTAATTTAAAAGAAATTTGACCTGACATAGAATATATATGTTGGATTTCAACGGCTTTATTGTTTTTGCGCGGAACCCTAATTATTTTTCTAAAATAAAAGTATCCTAAGTTATTCCTTATAATATCAGCTATCTGCCAGCGAAAGTCCCGTCAAAATCAGTCCAGCCATTTCGGAGATTACCCGGAACAAACAGACAGACAGACAAAAAATTTAAAAATTGATTTTTTGTTATAGGTACCGTATATACTTTACAAACAGACACTTCAATTTTATTTATTAGTTTAGATTAATTTCTGTCACAATAAACAAGGACGCCGGAGCGAGACAAGCCAACACGCACCCGTGGCTATAGACCAATCAATTGCGCTCAACATATCGTCAAAAATCATTGACTAATTAGCTTCCCCTCACAGCATTGCCAGCTGTAATTACAAGGACGCATGCCCAGTAGTATTGTCGAAAATAATGCATTTTCACAATTTTCTAAGAGCGTCCAGCCAATTATACAATATTGCGAATAATTCTAAGAGACAACTCTTATAATATAATTTCGGTAAACGATTTTGGAGTCACGTAATTTTCGTTAATATACAAAAGCCACTGACATTTTTAGTAATAAAACGATATTGACAATATAGCTGCGACGTGTACACCAACACTTAGTTAAAACATTACCATAGAATGATAAAGATGTTCGACTATTTACAATAATAGATCAATTCAACAGTGTTAGGTAGATACCTGAGCTATATAGGATATTATTATCAATAAAATACTTCACTGTACACATAAGTGCCCCCAATTACCGATACATTACGTAATTAACACAACAATCGAAGTGCATGCGATTTAATATCATAAAACTCTGATAATACACCCCAAAAAGAAGCGTAAGTTCCTTAACTAACTCCAAAATAAATACATTAACTCAATACAATACGACACTCAGATATTCTAGGTAACAGATATGTAACATAGCTGCTAAAATAGTTCAACACCAATTCAAAAGCAACCAACAAAACTTGTAAAAATCTGCTGCAATTCTTCTATTATATTCGTTGTCCTAGCTGGGTAGCGGCAGTTCTCGTCGCAGTGCGTTTGAAGCACACTGTATGTGACAATAAATCACAGGATCAAGTGGCGAATGTTCGCCGATATTAACTACGCAATGCTTGCCGCAACATAATGCACTACCAGCTAGAACATTGATTTAAACGAAGGCTCTTAGTAACACAAATAACGCACTCACTCATTTAAAAAAATTGTGCTCACTCAACTCTTCAAAGTAAAAGTCACTGTTCTCGCGACTGCCTACAGGCGTCGATGTACTCGTGTGAGATCCACGAGACAGTTGGCTGTTCGTATCATAGTTCTTCGGCGTCGCTTTCACATCGGGAGCTGGTGGGAGATGCCTGTCAAACCTGCACCCGAGTGTTCCCGTTGGTGACTCGGAGTTCGGCTTCGTGGCTGAGTTGCCGCGAGCGAGGGGTCTTGCGAAGGTTTGATACGAAGGCGAACTGGAAGAGAATAGTTGGTTGGGTATTTTATAAGAAAGATTACAAGATGTTCATTAAAATAATGTACAAAACAAAAGATCACTTTTACAACTTACAACACCAGAAACAATACTCGCGCGTCTATGGCCTTGTGAAAATCTTTTCACGCCCTATTTAAGCAGCCTTAAGCTATAGTTTCTTGGGAGAACCTGGGTGGGGAGCTGATGCTGCAAACAGAGCATGCGCTAGAGCAAGTTCCTATGATATCGAACGGTACGAGACCGTTTTGGCTCACACACAGAACGCCTAATAGTAACGACACTCTAAAGTATGGCTAACTACGATGGCCTGATTTAATTGTAAGTACAATGTTGATATCAAGATGCAACATTTTAACACATACTTCGATCACCAATCCGGCTGCCAAGCGTGGTCATTATGGTATGACTGCTCATTGTAGTCATCATTGGGAGGCCCACCTTCAGCAGTGCACATTTGTGCCGATGAGAAACAATATGGAAGTACTCACAATGACAATAGCAAAGAGCAATCCAATGCTGAACCCAGCCAGCACGTCGCTCCAGTGGTGCTTGTAATCAGACACGCGGGTCATGATCGTGTACCACGCGAACAGCATCAGAATGAACTGGATACCGTGCCGTATCAGTTTAGATCCACGCCAGGTGAAGCGCTTCTGCAGGTACATCTGTGGAAAATTGAAATCGACATATAAAAGGACTTCATGCAACAATTTATCGTTAATATTTGGGTTTGATTCAAGTCGTAAAGGTGGGTATTGACCGAGACCATTCGCATGTAACGCCATTCCTTGGATTAGAGTGAATAATAGAATACCACTTAAAATCTCACTCACAGTCTCAGTTGCCTTGAGCCACCCCGACTCCTGCTCGAGCCGGACTTAGCGGAGCCACTATCTTTAAATATGATCCTAAATCATAATCATTCTTGATACACCTCCCTAGCTTGTCCCTCCAAGAGGCGGGTCCCACTTAGGGACGCACTTAGTTTTGCTGCTCAGTTTTTAAGTTCTGGCCCGCCTGGAGCTTCGCAAACTTGTCCGGTTAAGCAACAGCTCCAACAGCTCCAGGCTAGTAAGGGAGAAGCCCAAGCCAAAAAAAAAACATCGGTTATAAAAATTACTTATTGTACTGACAATGTTGTTTGACAAAGTGAGAATAAACTTAAGTTTCAAGTCACCTGATGAGTTTCAGTTTGCATCTTCTAATAACTTGGATAGTCAAACATGCGCATTATCGCACTTACAAAGTGCTAACTTCTAACTGAAAACTTGAGACGTATTTATTTATGTATGTATATTGGTCGTACGCGGCTACAAATTGTGCTTCTTTACCAGCCCAACATTTGAATTCAAGAATACTGAACTGACCATCTCGTCCCGTGGATGTCGTAAAAGGTGACTAAGGGACTTTAAAGCAGAGGGATGGGCAGCAGCGTCCCTTCTGTGGATCAGCAGCCATTCGGCGCTCACCAACCAAAATGACGTCAAACGGCATGTAACCGATCATCTATAGGGCCTCCCCTATCCCCTCCTTGCTCAGCAGTGGACCTCAGGAGTGTCTTTTGCTAATATGATGACAATGATTTATAGAAAGATATAGGATTTGCGACTTACGCAGAAATACAGCATGGTATAAGCAGAGAACGATGAATGTCCACTTGGGAAGGACAGTCTCATCTCTTTCTTCAGCTTATCGTTTTCGCCGAGACACGTGAATGTTTCAATATACCGCCACTTGTTGATCGGAAGTGTGCAGTCGATGTCTGGTCTGCATACCTGGAAAGATAGAGAAGATTTTTAAGTATATGAATCCTTTGTTAGATACATATTGATACAGAGGCCGCAGACCCTGGCAATGACCGTACTTTATAATGCTAATGGAGTTATACTGCGTATATATATATATATATGTATATAATTAGAAATGAGGAAATCCGTAGAAGAACGGCAGCGGCAGCATTAGAGCTGTCGATATACCTGAAAGAATTTGTAAGCTGAAGTAGTAATGGACGGGGCACCTAAGCTTCTAGAACCGATGGCCGTTGCAGCGGTAAGTTCTCGAGTAGAGATCATGCGCTGGAAAACGTGGCGTGGGACTGCCTCAAACAAGATAGACTGACGACCTAGTGAAGGTTGCTGGGAGTAGCTGAATGCGGGCAGCAAGTAGCTGATCGTTGTGGAAATCTTTGGCGGGGGCCTTTGTTCAACAGTGGATGTCCTTTGTCTGATATGATGAACCATGCCAAACAGTCAGAACCAGCCCGTAAATTATTGCTATTGCTACATTTGTGAAGACCGCCAAATAAACGGACTGGAGATCGCAGTTTGTTTTTTATTAGCGCTCCAAAGATTGCTCTAGAAATAATCTTTAGTTGCCTTTCACGAAACCCACGGTTAGGGGGAGAATGTACTTACTTCAATATTACCGACTAGTATGAGTTGTAGAAGTGTGACCTTATTATGAACAGATTAATGTGTCCCATGTCGACCACCAATGACTGAAAGGAATCGATTTGATCGATAACTTATAATAGTTTTGGATGCTTTTGTCCATCCTAGTCGATAAACACTTACATTTCTACCCCGGTGGAAATCCAACATGGACTTTCTCCGCCCCGTGACGTGACTCTTACCGCTTACAAAAACCACCTGTGCGGTCATCTTCGGCACGAAAGTGGGGCTCAAGGTTCTCGAGAAACAACCCACCACAGCCGATAAACACCTAGGATTCCGTTTAGGATTGCTTTGGCAAATTGACAAAAAATAAATAAACAATACAGAACAGACGGTAGTCAAATCTTTTATTCACAATAAAACGTCGCAGCATTCTACCATCTGCTGATTTAATGTTCAAAAACATATAAGCCAGCTGTCCAACGTAAAAAAAAACAACGAATGAAAACACACATCAGACAGTAAACATCTACTGCTGGACATAGCTTCCCAAAGCGGTTTTGTGATCGCAGTTCGTTGTTATTACCACACAGGAGAATGCTGCCCATCCTCTAGATGTAAATTTTTGGTCGCCTTTTACGACACACGTGGGTGAAGAAGCTTGAAAGCTGACACCAGCGGGGAGAACGACACGCAGGACCATCTCGTACGCGGGGTTCCATAAGAGGGGGCCGAGAACCGACCCCTGTGGAACCCCGCACATGATCTTCCTCCACTTTACACTAGCGTCCCTGCCCACGTAGCGAACATGCTGTCGTGCAGATAGAGGGGGCACTGATAATAGACTAGCGCCTCCCTAATCGCGCCCCACGAGATAGAGTTAAGGCGTTGACAATATCAAGACTGACAGTCAACGCCAGCCCACCCTACCGGGACACTGCCTGCTCCGACAGCGAGAAGACGTGAAGAATCACGTAGTTTTTCACTTATAGGACTCTAATACGACACTCAAAGGTTGTTGCTGAAAACCAGCACTGCTGGCTTTAGTTTCGTCCGAAGCCGAAGCATTATGCTGAGCAATGACCTATTTATCTATCCGTTCATTGTAATCTATTTGTTGTTGTTTGGTTGCATAGACTACTTAGAGATACTACATTTGATTGGATCAAGCAATCCCAACCACGGATAACGCAGATCCATTGAACATTATAAACTGCATAATATACAGATTAGTTTGTGCTACCATTTTTTCTATTTATGTTGTTATTATTAAATTTGCTGTAGAAAGTCTACTTTTAAGTCGTGTCGTGTCAATTGCGTGTAGAAATAAAAGCATTTTCTTTCTTTCTATTATTTTCTTTTATTTAATAAATATTACAGTAATTTGACACGTCTGCCATTCTCATACAACTACGATAATTTTAAGGTCGTGATAACTTTCACTTCGTTTTTAAACCAGACCAGACACTATTGTTGTACAAATATGTTTTGGAAACCGGCGAAATATACGTTAATTCGTATTTTGTATGTGTCGACGCGTTTTACTATTCGACATGAGTGCTAACTCTTAAAGAGTTACCGACAATAAATGTGAATATTATGGTTTGTATCGGAATATACTTTAATGTTATAATCTGTTTTGAATACTTATTAAGTAAACGATATGATTTGTAAAACTAAGATAAATAAGAGTAAGAAGAAGAAACCAGTAATTCTTTATGGTCAAGTATTGAAACAGCTTTGTTTGTTTCAATTCTGTCATATCAGACGTAAAAGTGTCTGTTATTAATTACCTAATTATTATTGAATAAATGTTTCTATTATATTCTAGTCGTATCACCAATTTCTCTGTCAAGTATGGTGATAATTAAACTGAAAAAAAATAAGGACCTATATGGGGTAGTGTCCAAACAGCATCACGACACGTCTCGCAGCTCGGATCAGTATAACTCAAAGGCATTATTCGCTATTATATATAACGGAGGTGAAGGCCCATCTTCAACAATAGGTAGACATTATCAGGATCAGACTGATAATAATAATTAAAATCCATTAAAGTTTACCTAAAACATATGCAGGTCAAAAACTGTTTCTTTGTTTTCATTTTCTTTGTTTCATCATCATAATCATATAAGCAAAAAGAAGTCCACTACTGAACAAAGGCCTTTCCCATACACGAACGGTTACATGTCGTGTGTCGTCATTTTGGGGGAAATTGGCCAGTACTCACCACGCTTGGCTGGCGGGTCGGTGACCTAGAGGGCGTGACCGCTTTACAGTCATCCCCTCCAAGATGTGCCTAAAGGCGTGGTGGCATCATGGGCGGCTCTAGTGCGATCTTACGACGACCTGGAGCCCACTTCAGTGCCGAAGATGACCACTCCAGTGATTTTTGTAGGAGTCCGGCTGCCCCTTCGCCATTCCAAGGGGCAAAAAAGGCAGGTTGGTGAGCGCATAGTGGCTGTTGTTTCACTGAAGGGACGCTGCTGCGCATCCCTCTGGTTAAGAGTCCCTTAGTTGCCTTTTAAGACATCCACGGGAGGATGGAGTTATGCTAAATTCTTAAACTGGACACTACACGGACTGTTTCTTTGATTATGATGAGTTATTAGAACGAGGGCTAAAACCAACAAATATCAAATCCAAGTGAATCATTCGGAGGTCGGTGGTTGAAACAAAACATTTGCATTTAGACACGGAAGGAAGATCAATATTAACCTACATGAAACACAAGTAAAATGGTGACAGCGTCAATTTATTACTTCCAAAAGTAAACGAGACACAACGGGTATCGAACGAATCAGGAAATACTTCCACTTAAACCTGTTTAAGATCGCAAGGAACTTGTTTTGTAAAACAATTAAACTTGCATTATTTGGTCGTTTTAAAATTCTACTATCAGAAACAACAAGCCAGTTATGGGGAATAAAACATATCTTTGTGTTCGAGTCAATACTTATTACGAACAACTTATAATAGGCTCGAGAAACAAAAAAACCACTCGCTTTACCGCAACTGACCGCAACACGCCATCTAATCGGTGGATTTCAATATGTACATTTACGTTTCTTGACTATAGACTGGAAACATGTAAATTACTCTTTATAATTAGCCATCATATCAGCCAAAAAAAGTCCACTGCCGAACAAAACCCTTTTGGGGGGAATGTGCCAGTACTCACCACGCTTGGTAGGCGGTTTGGTTAGCGCAGAATGGCTACTGTTGTACAGAAGGGACGCTGCTGCTCATCCCTCTGGGTTAGAGTCCTTAGTCACCTTTTACGACATCCACGGGAGGAGATGGAGTGGTGCTATATTATTAATTCAGACACCACACGGACTTAAGATTTATAATTAGTGCCAATTCCAAAACCAGACTTGAAATAGAAAGCGGCGGATTAAACGCTTCGTAAGTTCTATATGGTTCCCGGCAAACAAAATACCACCCCTCTTAACATGGGTGTCGTAAAAGGCGCTTTTAAATTGATATGAAGAGGATGGGAAGCAGCATCATCCACTATGCATACAACATACTGCGATGTCGAATCCGATGCAATGTTTAGGTACGGGTGATGCTGATGTGTTTGTGAATTAAACGCTGGTAGTGTGCCAACACGATGGTCAACAGCATGCGAAGTTAATCCCAATAATAAAAATAAACATGTTTGCCATTGACAAATACACCTACTAAATTATAGTTTTCCTTTACCTCCTAAATCCGCGCTGTATAATTATAATCGCAAAAATAATTATCCATATAGTTTCTTAATAATAGAAAAATATGATTTATCAGCAAACTTATCATTAACGCACGTCGAACAAGTCAATTAACGGTGAATGGAGCTTGTAAGCTCAGTGGCCTGTCGATAAACTATCGGTACTTACGTGGATTGCGATATTCTAATGCCAAACTTGTTTGATACGGCATTTCACGCGTTTCTATACCTGGAATTAGTACCGGTACTTCTATATATACCTACGTATATAAACAATGATATTATATATTAAAGAAGTAGAAATGTTACATGCGCCAAAAGTAAGAACCAAAACTCCTCCAATTGTAGCACCTCGCAATCAGTTCGCCCAAGACAGGATAACGAGCACACACCGTCACAATCTGTACTGTTTTGTTATTTAAGTCATAATAATGCCGTCATGCATATAGAAAATGCACAAATAATCAAGCAAAAATTTATAATGAACAAGGTATCTAATACCGCACGTAAATAACAAACTATATAAAATATTTTTACAAAAATACTATACAAATTATCTACAGAATAATATTCTCGAACAAAACACAGGCCAAGCAATGAAAAGAGACAACACATATAATCTATCACAGGTGCGACAAAGACATCGAGTACACTTGTTGTCATTTTAAATAGCTATCTCTTTTACTCTCGTAGTTTTTGTAACTTCTTTCTTACAGCATAGG
Organism: Diloba caeruleocephala; assembly: GCA_947459985.1. Lineage (NCBI taxonomy): Eukaryota > Metazoa > Arthropoda > Insecta > Lepidoptera > Noctuidae > Diloba > Diloba caeruleocephala. Next base: position 5,825,851 of record OX381621.1, on the reverse strand, counting down.
TGTGTAGCTTTATAGTTTTATACCTATTTACAGCGAGACTGATTTTTGCGCGCCATTTAATATGGACGTAACATATCTATGGTATAATATCATCGTATATAAATGTTTGTTTTTTTTGTCCCATACGCGACCCTATACCATTCGTCTTATTGGGCACTTTCGTGAAAGTTTCAGACATGAAAAAAAAAACCGAATAGTTTAAAGAGGAATTGCAACGCATACTGGGCATTGGCTAGTACTGTATACAAATTGATAATAGGATAATCTCTTAGAACAATAACATCCAGAAGGATAGCCAGCAACCGTAATGCGTAATCATTTGTGTCGTGACGAATATGACAAAATTCGCGGCCCGTTAATTATTTTCTAGCGAAAGCAGCTCCTGAAAAATAATTAATTATGACGATTTGTGATGTTACGAAAATGGACTGATATAAAAACATTACATACATTAAATTCATACGCTTCAGTACGTATGTGTGACAGGAGAAGTAAACATACGCAGCTTACGCACACTACTCATCAATACTGTTTAGGTTACGCCTTTACGACAGATGTCCGCAAGAGACTCGTGTTTAGGTTACGCGTTTGCGATAAATGTCTGCAAGAGAATCATGAATAGTGTTTAGGTTACGCGTTTGCGACAGATGTCTGCAAGAGACTCGTGAATAGTGTTGAGGTTACGTGTTTGCGACAGATGTCCGCAAGAGACCATCTAGGTGTTATTATACTAAGAATAATCAGCTCGTTTATGTTCTCTGCTGAATCTTAAAAGACTGCTACAATGATCGGTCGCAGCAAATATTTTCATGTTGACCACGTTATGTATTATAAAGCTAGTATAAAGAAAGATACTGCGGTCTACTTACTGAACATAATCCCTTAGTCACCTTTCACATTACCCAGGGTAAGCAAGAGCGTGGTTTATTTTTTACTGAGGACTATTTAATATTATACAGAGTAAGATGTTGTATGTTATTTATGTAAGTACATGAAGTTGCTAAACGTAAGGTGAACCCTGGCATTAATCCGAAAAATGCTTGTGTGAAGAAGCTTCTACACCAAACTGAAAAACAATCGAAAACATTGAATATCAAAACAGTCATGTATAAATAGCCATATAACAACTAAGTGAGCGAAATGCTGAAGTCGTAAAGGCACTTGATGGAAAGCCGTGCAATGTTCCAATTACGGCGCGGTGTTAGCCTCGCTCAAGACATCGTAAATCGTCCGACAATTAATATTTTTCTGCTTTAAAACAATCTCTTGATTGACGTGTGCCTCCGGCCATGTCTTGCCTTACTTTACTTTGCTCCGTACTTAAGTGTATGTTAAACTCAGACTAGTACTTATCATGTTTTTCTTTATTTAAAGGAGTAATTTCGTGCAATTTAAATGCTTATCGCATTTTTTATGTCTATACATATAATGGTTTAAATTTTATTGATGGTTCGATTCGTCGACTAGACTAGACCCATAGCATTTTTGATGTCATCATCATCATTTCGTCCACTGCTGGACAGAAGCCTCCCCCAAAGATTGCAACAACGACCGGTAAAGGTTTGTGTTGTATGCTCATTGGGGAGTTTTTGGAATAATGGCCACACATGGTAGAAGGTTTGGCGATCGCAGTTGAGTAATAAATGTACTCGAAGGATACAGCTGCCCATCCTCCGGATAATCCCATAGTCGCCTTTGTCGACACCCACGGGATGAGATGGGGTGGTGGTATTCTTAGCCGGCACCACACGGCTTTTTGATTATATTGATATATGATAAATATTTTTGATGTACTCTTGTTTTATGCATAAACAATCACCTAAATTACCGACTCTCTTTAATCTATTTTATCGTATCCATATAGAATCTAATGAAATACAATATAAACACAAAACGAACATAAATCAGAATTACCGATATTTATGAGACCATGAATTTTGGAATGAAATCTGGAAAACAACTTTTGTTATTTCTAACATAATCCATCTTATATTGACTCCCAAAATATTTTATCAAAATACCGACACGGTTTTATTTACTTTGCAAGTCATAAATTAAAATAAATGTATAATAAATACCAATATTTCGAGACAATAGATACATAGGTATCACGTGGAAAATGTATTTTGACCTGATGAACACGAAAACAAGGTACCATATTATTATATTTTATATTTAGTTTGCCATATAGCAACGTAACTTTAGATGGTTTAACCTGATTCTAGAAAGATAATTGCATATATAAAATACAAGTGTTCATTTTTATTTCTATCACAACATAAAATCCATCTGTTTATGAGACAACTAAAACATCGTTGTGGTAGGTACTCAATGTTATCAAATTAAACTGCTGCCATATTTATTATTCAAACTCTATACAGGAAAAAAAATAGTTTGAGGGAGTTTAATTATACATCATCATCATATCAGCCACAGGACGTCCACTGCTGAACAAAGGCCTCCCACATTTCCACAGCGAGCGGTTACATGCCGCCCTCATCCAACGACTCCCAGCGACCTTCACCAGGTCGTCTGTCCACCTCGTTGGAGGTCGTCCCACGCTGCGTTTTCCGGTGCGCGGTCTCCATTCTAGAACCTTTGTGCCCCAGCGGCCATCAGTTCTACGAGCAATGTGCCCTGCCCATTGCCACTTCAGTTTACTAATCCTTTCAGCTATGTCGACAACTTTAGTTCTTCTACGGATCTCCTCATTTCTGATTCGATCTCGTAGAGAAATACCAAGCATAGCTCTCTCCATAGCTAGCTGAGTGACCTTGAGCTTTCTTATGAGACCTATTGTGAGTGACCACGTCTCTGTTCCATATGTCATCACTGGTAACACACAATGGTTAAAGACTTGCGTCTTGAGGCATTGCGGTATTGTTGACGAAAAGATGTTGCGAAGTTTCCCAATAGTTTAATTATACACAAGCAAATTTTTTTTAATTTTTTTTTGAAATACATCTTGTAGTTCGTCCACCCCGGGAAAGGGCGGAGGGACTACTACCGGCTAAAACCACCGAAATGATCATCATCGGCATCGTAGGGTGGCTCCAGGAACTCGAAAGATCTCCATCACCCATTGGTGCCACGCCTTTAGGCACATCTCGGAGGGGATGACTGTAAAGTGGTCATCCTCTTTAGCGGATACACAAGCAACCTAAGCTAAACAAAGTATTAAAATTCCGAAAAATGAAATAAGGACGTATTGAGATTTTTTTTATGATTTGGGAGAGCAAACAAGTATGCGGGTAGCCTAAGCGATCACCGCAACCATAAACATCCGCAACATCGGAGGGATCACCGATGTGACATGACTTTCGTCTTGCCCATGTTCATTTTAAGGCCCACCTGATGGGAAACTCTGTTGAGATACTCAGTTTTGTTTTTTGTTTTCTCTTCCCCCGTGTTCTCTTCATGTAATCGGACATGTTTATAAGCACTTCAACACTTCTATGTACCGATAGTCAATGTGGCAGCGCTGCAGAAACTGCGGCACTGCCCCGCTATCGATCGAATCGAAGGCCGCTTGAAATAATATATGAAAACATTACAAGTCTTTTTACAATATAATTGTAAAAAGCCATGTGAGGATAATGCATGCCAATATGTGGGATAAATACACACACATATTCAGTTTTGACAGAGGGCATCCGTTCACGGGCACAACTCATGCACCAGCATCGCTCAACTCAATCATAATGCAGGAAACTTAACCACCCAACATACAACGCTACAAGAGATTTTAGTGTCGTACCGAATGCAGCAGCACCATGCTACAAATTATTCTGCTACTTCACGCCGGTAGTCTATAACAAATAACTTCAAATATATGAACCTCCGATTGATTTAATACCAAATGTTTGTAAGTAGATACTTAGGAATAATATTGTTTAGTTGCTCATATCTTAAGTGAACAATGTAATATTTACAGACAAGAGCTTCCCAACTACAATTAAAGGATTAGCTTCTTTGCCCGCTACCATTCCAGATCTTATTTTACTTATACACTAAACTGAACGCACTTTGGAAATAACGCCACAATATTACATTCTAAAATATCTAGCCTACATTCCAAATGCATGTTGGCTACAAACTCGGTTAAAAGCAATGGGCATCATTGTTGCCGGTCATCGCCTGCCAACAATATCGTCATCACAGCAAACAAAGGTAGTTAATTTCACAACTTCAGCTTTAAGCCAGCTCTCGAAGTATTTACCTTTTCCGTCCTATGATTATTGCAACAATACCTTGGCTTATTGATTTTGCAAAACAGAACGTTTTGCTAATACTAAATAAAATAAAGAACGAAGCAAAATGTAGGAAAGTAAATGCTGGAAATTTATAATCCTGTTTACAATCTCTATAACATGTTGTTAAACGGTTTTGTATACTTTTTTCACCAATATCGTCGAGTCAATCATCCAATCAAACAGGCATCCCTTCACTGGCCTTAAAACGAGTTCTTTACTAAGGCTGGAGCTCCACTGAGTTGATATTTCTGCCTACATTTTTATGGCCTTACTCGTACAGGTAAACGCGGCGCAGTTTACGAAAACATAAAAAAAAACTACTATCCTCATATGGAAAGTGAGACTAACCAAAACAACTCGGCGAGTATGCAATAAATAAAGACTAAGTAAACAGCAGTAAGCAACGAATTGATGCTTCTATTCAAAGATTTGGTAGTTGAATGATAACTAATTTATTATTTGACTACGAAAATAAATACGGTATCAATTTCAGTTTTTATTAAAGATCTTTGACATGTCTACTAAAATTAGCACACATTAGTTTAAAAGCGTCATATTAATTTGGTATTATAATTGAATTATTTTATAAACAACACATGGCCTAAACTCGTTAAGTATGGGAATCGGGCAGAGACTGCGCAGAACGATACGATCGGCTGACAACATATATACCAACAGGGATTTTGCTAAGCTGTCGACATTTTTGAATATGTAATCAGTATGTTCCCACCACTGACTGTATTTTATTCTCGTTGGTTCCCACCAATCACATCCCTCGGGTCTCGTGACAGGCGACTATTGGATTACCCGGAGGATGGGCAGCAGCGTCCTTCGAGTACATTAACAACTCAACTACGACTGCCAACCCGCCTGCCAAGCGTGGCGATCATGGCATAACCCCCCAACGAGCACACAACACGCCCAGACCGGTCGTTGTGGTGATCTTTGGGGGAGGCTTGTGTCCAGCATTGGACTTTTTCGGCTGAAACAGTATGTTTTATGAGTGACAGTTTTGGCAATGATTAAACGTATGGTTTCATGTGGTTTCGGGCAAACCACTCTCCACATATGGGTGTCGTAAAAGGTGACTAAGGGTGATATTAAAAAAATGTGCAATATCATCTCTCCCGTGAGTCTGTATGTAATAATAATTGTTAAGGTGTTTCAGATAAGTAAGTTGGTTGTATTTATGTTAAGGTCTTATGGGTCTGACATGTCCTTATAGGATAAAAGTCCCTTACAAAATAAAGAGAAAAAAAAAAAAAATCTCTCCCGTAGTAATAACAACTACGTTTACTCAGGCATTATTACAAGAGGCATAAGAGACTTAATAACTTATGTCTAGCAGGACTAGTCCTCGGCCTCTAGTGTGATCTTACGAGGACCTGGAGCCCCCCTTCGGTGCCGAAGATGACCGCTCCAGTGGTTTTAGCCGGTAGGAGTCCGTCATGCCCCTTCGCCCTTTGCCGGGGCTAAGGAAGTTCCATGTAGAATTTCCACTGGACATCAATAAAAAAAAATATAAATCAATAAGACTAGTCCTCGGTAGCATTACAATTGTTATAAATAGACATGACGCTTACAACTAGGCGAATGACTTGCTCGTCTCATCATCATAAAAAAACAACATACTGCGATCACCAATCCACCTGCCGAGCGTGGTGATTATGGCAATAACGCTCTAGTGATGATTGGGAGGCCCATTTTCTGTTGTAGGCGTTGTCTGTCGCAGAACATTCATTGTTGACATATGCTGTGACGTCAAAATTTGACATAAGGCGTCAACTTTGGTTGTCCGTGGACATGCGTTGAGCTCTCTGTTAACCTGTGGCGACACATGTGTCAGGACCTTAATGCCACAGGGCAGGTGCCAGCCCCGAACTTTGGTAAAGCATTTAATCAGAAATATATTATTTAAAGATTACTTTTTTTTGTACGTCACGATTAAGATTTATGATAGACACGTCAGATTGACAAAAGTCAATCTTTTAATTTTATGATGGTATACATAAAGTGTTTAAAATGAAAAGGGATGTCAATATTTGTTAGTAAATTATTCTACTGAAATCCTAAGTGCAATAATTTGTTTTTCACAATTTCAATAAAACACACAATCACCCCATTTCGTATAAAGCAACCTCACCTTAACGCACATTATACGAAATATCACAAAATTTGCATTTTTAACGTTGCAGTTTATAAACAGGTAAACTATTTATTTTTCGTGTTTCGCATGCTAAAGCCCTTGAGTAATTTAGTGATTACCAACGAGGCGGGGCGGGGCTGCCGCGGCCGCAGGCCGGTAGTTACCGTAGCCGCAGCAGGACTGCGTGAGAATATGGAAATGCCATGCCATGTAAATGGAAATTGCTGTCGTTGAAAATTGATTTCTGGTTATTTTTTATGGTTGATAGTTTATGTATGTAAATTTTGATTGCTTTTGTAATTTTACGTAAGAGAAGCGACGTCGAGGTATTGAAGTACAGTAATAAATAACGTTGAAATTAGTGACAAATTAAATCCACGTGAGGCTAAATCCACACCGAGATGGCAGTGGCCGGCACGGCAACTGTGGACACCCGAGCGGCTGCTAGACTCGTTCGTGCCTTTCAAGCGACATTATATATTTTAGTCATGAAGAATAAAGGTCAAAAAGCTATGTTATTTTTCACACTGAAACAGCTAGCTGCTTTGTTGCCGGCCGCTGCCATCTCACTGTGTATCTCATTTCGTTGCTATGGTTTTTACTATTTAAAGCGGAACCAATAAAACGCGCTATATGAAACATTTAGCAATAAAAACACCGAGATGATTAAGAAGTTGCCAGGCTGTGTTAATGTTTTTATGTCACTATTATAAGCAATTGCTCATAAATGATTACACAATCTTTCTACAAACATCTTCATAAAAATACCTCACACACACCACTTAGAATGTAACCGCACACAAATTAGTTCCCCGTGTGAAATTTATGACGCCATATAATCGCTAAGTCAGCTAACGACTGACCAGTGAAAATTTTAATGTCCGATATTACGGCAGTATTATGCGCGGGCGCCCCCGGTCCCCAGACTTTCCCTCTCCGATACAGGCTAACAATTTTGCCATTATCTGCTTCGCAAGTTGTCGCTGCATGAATTACCGGGAGATAAGGAGATTGGCAACCGATATAGGCTTTTATAGACACAGCTTCGAGTATGTTAATTGAGCGCATCTACGTGGGAATTGATAAAGACCTCATTCTTGCTTTGTTTATTATTAGTTTTAATCTTATAAAATAAATTACTATTAGTTTATCTAATGACCAATGTAAAACAACGCAATGTCTTTTTAATCTGTAATTAATCTTATTGACATTAGAATTTTAATTAATGTATTTTATTTTATTTTTTATAATGAATGAATGTGGTCTAATGTATTTGTGTAAATGTAAATGTGTAACTATAATGAAGTAATTCAATTTCAATTTAAGTTAATAGACAGTGATGTCATTTTTATCTTAATTATGATGTAATTAATACTTTGAATGGTGTGTACACCTTTAAGTGACGTACTTGCACAGCATTGAAGAAAAATGTTATTGTTAATTTAATAATAAAAAAAGTGAATTTGTAAAGTTTAGAAACTTTACAAATTCAATTTATGTCAAATTAAATTGTTATGAATTTAATTACATTTTATGTGTGATACATTACAAAAATATATATTTCGTAGTGTATACAAGTAGTATGTAATTTAGCGATTTTATTTAAGAAATGAAATTTTAGTGTCAAGCCTCGGTAGGCATTCATTTTATTACCATAGCACATCACATCAATCATTTTTTTTAAATGGCTTTGTCTGTCAACAGAAATGTGATACCTTAAAAGAAAGAGGGAAATAAAGTACTTAACACAATTTTATCACAGAATACATTAACACGGTTGAGGAGCACGTTTTAATGGTAAGGGATTTAATTTCGTGAATATTCACATACGGGAACGCTTAATATGCAAGCGGTGGGAATTCACTCCGCGGTGGTACGGCAGTCGTGATGGCTTGTACAGGGACGGAGTAGAAACCTGCGACAACTAATTAATCCACTTGGATTTAATGTGGTCTATTTCCAAACGATGCCTCTTCTAGCTTGCAAATATACAATTAGTAGATGCGCAATCTAAGTTTATTATTGATTATTCCGTGTGGTTCCTGGCAAAGAAAACACAACCATTTTTCACCCATGTGTATCATCAAAGGCGACTAAGGGTTGATATCGAGGGTATGGCCAGCAGAGTACTCCTGTGTACTTATAACAACTTACTGCGATCACCAATCCCCCTGCCAAGCGTGGTGATTATGGTATATGCAATGTCCTTATGATTGCTCATTGAAGTGATCATTGGAAGGCCACGGCAAAGTGATAACATTTGCGGTGTGTTGTAAGTTAACATTACAATCCGAGTCAAAAGACTCACACCCGTATTCAAGAACGACACTATGGGAATGCACAGTGGGAGTGCAAGAAATTAGAGTGTGTTCAGACAAAGTGTTCAGAGAGACAAAGAACAAAAAATACTGTGTCGAATACAGTGTGACAAACAATGTTGGATTTTTGGCTGCACTGTATATTTACTGTACCATTGACTACTTGTGACCTTTGTTTCTAAGTTTTTTTATTTTGAGTTTTTTAAATGTTATTTACTACTATAGCTGTCCCTATTCCCTATGGTGTAAGGAATACATTAAATTTCTTTCTTTCTTTCTTCTTACTAAATAAAAACGTAATCCTGTTTTATGCAAAATATTACATTTTTTTGTATTTGATTGTATGTTTGTTCTTTACATGTATTTTTTGGTTAGTGCAATTGGTTACTGAAAATAGTAATTAAAAAGTATTTATTCATCCATATACGATGTATTTATGAGGGACATGGCCTTCTATCTGTAATTTAAAATGAAGTGGTCAGGGCCGGAATCTATTATTGAAACGATAATACTAACGCTACCTAACAAGATAAATCAGGTGGTAAGTAAATTTATGCCCCCAATCGAAACGAAAAAAAAATGTGAGGACCTTTTCAAAAAGCATTAATTATTTGGCGTTTTAATAAGATATCCGTATCTAATTACATTCTATTTGCATTAAATACGAGTTACACTTCATATTTAGGTTAAAACTAACGGTGAACAAACGCCGTGACCAAATGCATGCATTAATGTTAAAATGTACGGTATGTATTGCCCTAAGGCTTGACGAAAAGCCATTTGTCATTTGGGATAAGGCCATGAAGTAAAACAGTGAAACTGTTCCGTTTTATGTGTCAATTTAATTAACGAGATATCTATCTATATCTTATCGTGTGGTGTCCGTACCTGACCGTACATTTTTATCCATCTCCTCCCGTGGATGTCGCAAAAGGTGACTAAGGGCGTCTAACCACAGGGATGGGCAGCAGCGTCCCTTCTGGACTTCCTCATGATCACTACGAGAGTACTTATAGGGGACGTTTTGCAGGCGGATTGGTGATCACCGTATGTATGTTGTTATAAGCACACGGGAGAATGCTGCTGCCCATCCTCTTGATATCATATCAACCCTTATTCACAATGAAGCCGGGAACCATACGGAACCCAGGAACCATACGGAATATATAAATATTATTATGAAAGTCACAAGTATAATCCCTCCCTGGTCACCTACATAGGCCACGTAAAATCAGAAGCGATACAATTATCGGAAACAATTCGTGTTAGCATGCGACCTCACGTACAAAAGCTTATTGATCTCTTGTCACGATCGACCAGCACGAGGGTTGAATATAGTCCTATCAATAAGAGTAACACTACAAAATGAAAACACAGAAGATCCAGTCGACAGCGCGTGATAATAACACACTGTGGCGACACCTACATCGCCAGCAATACAACTACAACTTACAACGACATCTACTCGACTATTAATTGCAACTTTCCGATGACGTCAAAGAATCCTGAATCAGGCTATTAGAGTATTCGCGCAACGCAGCATATATGCAGTCGTCCAACATCAACCGTTGGGCTTCGGCCCGCCAGGCATACCATCCGCCTGGCTGGAGGATCCTCCCTTTTCTATGGAGGAACACCGCACCTCGTTCCCCATAACATATTAAATCATCGGCAGAGTATTGGAGACTACAGAGACTCTACTTCCAAGAAGTGCGTTAATTACTATGCTAGTGTGGGTCTGTGACCCAAGTACCAGTTCTCTTATTACAGAGACGCTGCTGCTTGTCATCGGACTATACACCAATAAACATAACAAATATTCCGCTATCTCAGAAGACAGTTCCCGCCACTACCGCGAGCCAGAAAACGGTCTGATCCGAGTATGTGTACGTAGGTTTAAGGGCCAAAGCACAGACTATAATTTTGGCTTTGGCAATCAGCGATTTGGTCGTTAGTTTCGAAAGTTTAGATGCAGCTTTACAATAGCTGCATCATGTTTCGCTACGCACGCGAGCGGGATACAAGAAGCATGATCACTGTGACGTTTCACGTCAATAAAAGACGGCAGCTAGCGGCAAACTGTTTATTCGATATAAAACAAACATGGCGCTCAGTGTGGTGTGTAACAAAAACTTATTATGGTATAAACTTCATAGTCTCAATCGTTACATTTTCTCCCTCCTAGGTTACAGAGTACCTACTCTTAAATTGACTAACCTAAGTACGTAACACTACAAAGGATCAAAGGGCTTAGTCTAAATTTTCACAATGCTCGCTTAGCTCGGATAAACGCACGCAGTGCCCGAGCTGACGCCTCCGGTGGTGGTGGCGTAGGCGGGAGGCTGGGCTCCGGAGCCGTCTCCGGAACACGGTCAGGTGGCGAATGGGTCGAGCCCGCCTGATCCGCCCGTGCATGCTCGTCAGCACCACCGGGCCGTGCCGACGGGCTGCACTACACGAGGGCGCGACGCGGCGCGGCATCTGCACCGTCGGGAAGGCCGACGGGTGCACGCGGCGCGCCGGCCTCGATGAGCGGTGGTGGCGGCGGCGGCTTTAGGCCGTGCTGGCGTTGTGGAAAGGGACACTCCGCAGAAAGGTGTCGGTTTAAAAACTATACGTGTGATGAGTGCGGGCAAAAAGGCCATTTAAAAATAATGTGCAAAAATGGGCGTGGTAGTGTTGATCGTCAAAATTACGTGAGTGATAGTGAAGAGGATCTGTTTAATTTGGCAAGTACGGCATGTTCAGGTAACAAACCTTATCTCCTTGAATTAACAATAGATAAGATTAAATTGCAGTGTGAAGTGGATACGGGCAGCCGTATCTCGGCAATAGGCGACGCTATGTATAGACAACTGTTCTCATATAAAGACATTGTTTATGATAGTTTAGTGTTACGCAGTTATTGTGGAGCACGGATCGAGTGTCTGGGTTATATCGAGGTCGATGTGACTTTTAAACAAAATAGAATAAATGCTCTGCGATTATATATTATTAAAGGTGGAGTTCGCCCTTTATTGGGGAGAGAATGGATACGTGCTTTAGAAATAAAACAAATTCAACTTCATGTGATTACAGACGATCGATTCGTGAACCAATTATGTAAACAATTTCCTAAAGTATTCTCCGAGAAACTAGGTACTTGTAATCGCGCCATTCAACTACAACTTACTGACCGGGACCCTGTCTACGTACGGGCGCGCCCCGTTCCGTTGTCACTGCGCGGACGCGTCGAGCGGGAGTTGGCACGCCTAGAGGCCGACGGGTCTATTTACCGAATAGATTATTCGGATTACGGTACCCCAATTGTGCCGGTGGTTAAGCGCAATGGAGATATAAGAATCTGCGGGGATTATAAGATCACTATTAATCCAAAGTTAAAGCGAGATTATTACCCCCTCCCACGTATCGAAGAGTTGTTTTCCACATTAAGTGGAGGCAAGAAATTTTCTAAAATTGATTTAAAACACGCTTACGAACAATGTTTATTAACGGAGGACTCTCAGTTGTATACTGCGATCACTACGCACATAGGTACATTTGTGTACAGACGGACGCCATATGGGCTGTCATGTATCCCAGAAAAGTTCCAAAAAATTATGGAGGAGACATTACGAGGGATTCCAGGGTGTGTAGTATTTTTGGATGATATTTGCGTAACGGGAGCTAACGATGAGGACCATTTAAATAATTTAAGGACAGTGCTAGAACGACTACGCGATGCGGGGCTTACAGTTAAACTAAATAAATGTAGTTTCTTGCAAAACTGTGTTAAATATGTAGGTTTTATTATTAATAGAGAAGGGTTAAAACCTGATCCCGAGAAAGTGGAGGCCATCTCCAACGCGCCTAGACCAGAAAACATCACCCAGCTAAAGAGCTTTCTGGGAATGTTAAATTACTATGGTAGATTTATAAAAAACCTAAGTACTCTGTTACACCCTCTGCATAATTTACTAAAGAAAGAGGTGATTTGGAAATGGGATAGCAAGTGTGAGCATGCATTCAGTCAGGCGAAGCAGGCTCTTTTAAGCACGCGCGTATTGGCACACTACGAGGAGGGGAGGCCGTTAGTGCTGTCGGTCGACAGCAGCGCGTACGGGCTGGGCGCCGTACTCGCGCACCGCTACGAGGACGGTAGCGAGCGCCCCGTCAGCTGCGTATCGCGCACGCTTAGTGCGGCTGAGCTGAATTATAGTCAGCTGGATAAGGAAGCTCTCGCGATACTATTTGGTGTCACTAAACACCATCAATATCTATTCGGCAGGAGCTTCACTCTGCGGACTGATCACCAACCGCTGACACATATCTTCGGGGAGAAGGGAGGTATACCCCAAACGGCTGCCAGTCGGCTACAGCGGTGGGCGGCACGTTTAGCTGCATACGAGTTCAAGGTACAGTTTGTGCGGTCAGCGGATAATGGACCGGCCGATGCACTGTCACGACTACCTTTAGCTCAAGAGGGTCGTTGTGAAACTACAGTAGAATACCTAAATTTAATCGCGGACACATTTCCGATTTCATTTAAAGATATTGCACGAGAAGTAGAACGTGATGTAGTATTAAATAAAATAAAGGGCTATGTCTTATTTGGATGGCCAGGGGCGCCTAACTCCGAGGCCGAAAAACCTTACTTTGCGCGTAAACTGGAATTATCAGTGGATCAGGGATGTTTAATTTATAGATATAGAATAGTTATTCCCCAAACTTTACAAAAACGTATCTTAGCGGAAATCCATGAGGGTCATTTAGGGGTGAACAAAATGAAAAACTTGTCACGTAGCTATGTGTACTGGCCAAGTCTAGACCATGACATAGAAGAGACATGCCAGGCGTGCGACGCATGTCGTGCCGTCAGGGACGCGCCACCGCGGGCGCGGCTGCACCCCTGGGAGTTCCCTCTGCATCCGTGGCAGCGCGTGCACGCAGATTTTGGAGACTGTGGAGGAATAAGGTACCTCATACTAGTGGATGCACACTCTAAGTGGATAGAGGCTTTGCCAATGAAGAGCACAGATGCTCGTTCCACAATTAATGCTTTTAGGGGCATATTTGCCCGGTTTGGGTTACCGTCACAGCTGGTAACGGACAACGGCCCACCATTTTCATCAAGAGAATTCAAAGAATTTTGTGAAAAAAACTGTATCAGACCTGTCACTTCAGCTCCTTACAGGCCTCAGGCAAACGGCGCGGCGGAAAATGCAGTGAAAACGATTAAGAAAGCGATTAAGAGAGCCCAGTATGAGGGTGACGATACAAACGCGGCATTAAGCAAATTTTTATTAAAATATCGCAACTGTCCGCACTCCACAACGGGTATATCGCCAGCAGTGGCGCTCCAGGGCCGACGGCTGCGTAGCCGTCTTGACGCTCTGCGCCCCGATGTGGGTGCAGTCGTGTGTGCCGCACAAGAGCGCCAGATACGCCATGGGCCCGACGGGACTAGGGATTTTGACGTGGGCGACACAGTCTTTGCTCGCGATTACTCGACACGGGGGGAAAAGTGGGCACCGGGTACTATTAGTAAAAAAACTGGTCCAGTGTCGTATAATGTAGACATAGGAAATGGTTATCAGTGGCGCAGACACACTGATCAAATTATGCCGGCTTGTAATAAAAATAGATTCTCGCTGACGCGAACGAGTCTGGAACTGCGGGATGGGGAAAAGAGCGCGGGCGTGTCCAGGGTCACGGGTCAACCAAACGGAGACCCATCCGGTGGTGCTGACGAGCATGCACGGGCGGATCAGGCGGGCTCGACCCATTCGCCACCTGTTGACTCCACCGCCGCCGTCACCGAGGTCGAGGCGCTCACCTCGGCGTGCTTTTCTGCAGCCTCTAAAGCCAACGCCAGCTCCACCGCTGCTTTGTACTCCACTCTCTTCTCGGCAAATATTCGCGACCGCATTGCATCATTTGCCAAACCCGAGACAAATTGGTCTCGCAGGTTCTCCTCGAGCGTCGAACAAGAGCCACATTTTCCAAAATTACAAGTTGACGCGAGATGCTTTAAAGCTTGTAGGTATTCCGAGAGCGGCTCACCCGCGCGCTGCCGGCGTAACCGAAACACGTGACGTTCGGCCACCTCGGATCTTTGAGGTTCTAAGTGTTCTGTTACCAGTTTTACCAATTCTTCGAAACTTTTATCTTCTGGAAATTTTGGTGCGCTCAAATCGCACATTAGTGCGTAAGTAGCTTCCCCGACAACAGTAATCAGTAACGATACTTTTAAATCATCGCTCACTTCGTTCAATAAAATATACTGATTTACGCGACGTATGTACGCGGGCCATTGTTTAGAGTTTATATTAAAAGGTTCTAACTTTCCAATAGGCATGATGTACTACTTATTTCCCGTAAGACGCCAATATTTTAAGCAAATGCACGGTTCACTAACAGCCTCGTCGCCAGTGTGACGTTTCACGTCAATAAAAGACGGCAGCTAGCGGCAAACTGTTTATTCGATATAAAACAAACATGGCGCTCAGTGTGGTGTGTAACAAAAACTTATTATGGTATAAACTTCATAGTCTCAATCGTTACAATCACAAACGATCAATGTTCAAGAAAATTGTCAGCACGAGTGCGTAATACTTACTACGCTCGCTCTCCCTCTAGCATCTTTCTCCACCAGCCGATTAGTAGAATCGCTACAACGCGCGATTTTGATACCACACTCAAACGCAGCAAGTCACCAAAATACGATGCAGAATCGATGATACACACTGGTTGAACACTGATGCTGAAATTCTCGAGCTTTGGCCCTTATATCGCGCTTTGCCTGGAGTGGTCCTTCTGAAGTTCATCTATTCTGTGGAGATACATAGGCTGCACTAAAAGTATCGGGAATGGAATATTTCCACTGTTCCTGTCATATTAAAATCTTTTTAATTGAAAACTCCTTGGTTTTACAAATCGAATACCATTTATTTATTTAAAAAAAGATTCACGGTCTTGTCACAAGGTTTTGTCAAACTTGTTTAGGCGTTGAGAAAATGGAATTGACTCGAGAAAATTCAAGAGCGATGATTTATTATGACTTTCGAAGTGGTTTAACACAAAAACAATGTGTTGACCGGATGATTTCTGCATTTGGTGATGAAGCCCCATCCAAAACCACAATTTATCGCTGGTTTGCTGAATTTCAACGTGGACGTGTCAAGCTCAGTGATGATCCTCGTCAAGGTCGTCCAAAAACTACAGTCACCCAAGAAAACGTTGATGTTGTGCGTAAGCTGATTGAGGAAGATCGACATGTGACATACCGCGAAATTCAGGCAACTTTAGACATTGGCATCATCATTTCGGCCGAGTGAAGTCCACTGCTGGACACAGGCCTCCCCCAAAGATCACCACAACCACCGATATGGATTTGTTCTCGCTCATTGGGGGGTTTTGCCATAATCGCCACGCTTGGCAGGCGGGTTGGCGATCGCAGTTGAGTTGTTAATGTACTCGAAGGACGCTGCTGCCCATTCTCCGGCTAATCCCTTAGTCGACTTTTACGACACCCATGGGAGGAGAAGGGGTGGTGGCAAAAAAAATACAAATAATCTTGCATGAACAATTAGGTGTGAAAAAGTTGTTTTCCCGATGGATACCGCATTTGCTATGTGAAGAGCAAAAAGCGGCTCGCGTTACTTGGTGCGTCAGAACTCTCGAAAGATTCCACGCAGGATTCTCAAATGCTGTATACAACATCGTATCAGGTGACGAATCCTGGATATATGCGTACGAACCCGAAACAAAAAACCAGTCACGAGTTTGGGTGTTCGAAAATGAGTTAAAGCCAACAAAAATTGTTCGTTCACGGAGTGTTGGAAAAAAAAATGGTGGCCACGTTTGTCTCCAAAACCGGCCATGTTACGACTATTCCTCTTGAGGGACAAAGAACGGTTAATGCAGAATGGTATGCTAGCATTTGTTTGCCACAGGTCGTTTCTGAACTCCGTAGAGAGAACTGCAACCGCCGCATCATCCTCCATCACGACAATGCGAGTTCTCACACCGCGCACAGAACAATAGAGTTTTTAGAGCAAGAAAACATAGAATTATTAGACCATCCGCCGTACAGCCCCGATCTAAGCCCTAATGATTTCTATACTTTCCCTAAAATAAAGATTAAATTGCGTGGACAGAGATTTTCATCACCTAAAGAAGCTGTGGACGCCTACAAAACGGCCATTTTGGAGACCCCAACTTCCGAATGGAATGGTTGCTTCAATGATTGGTCCCATCGTATGGAAAAATGTGTCAAATTTCGCGGAGAATACTTCGAAAAGCAATAAATACATTTTTAAATAGTAATGTTGTGTCACTTCCTTGATTCCCGAAATTTTCAGTGCCGCCCTCGTAGAGATAAAGGTAGTGTATTGTTTTAGTACGAGGGTACCTTTGTGACTGCAGAAGAATATTGACCAGCGTCTGACTGTAAATTAGTGCAGTAACGTGTATCGTAATCGCCGTGTGGTGCCGGCTCAGAATGCCACCACCCCATCTCCTCCCGTGGGTGTCGTAAAAGTCGACTAAGGGATTGGCCGGAGGATGGGCAGCAGCGTCCTTCGAGTACATTAACAACTCAACTGCGATCGCCAACCCGCCTGCCAAGCGTGGCGATTATGGCAAAACCCCCCAATGAGCCCACATCACATCCATATCGGTCGTTGTGGTGATCTTTGGGGGAGGCCTGTGTCCAGCAGTGGACTTCATTCGGCCGTTAGATAGATAAATTGAGTCCTTTATTAAGTAAAAGAAATAAATGTTATCCTTGTGTGACTGATGTTGCTGATGACGATGATTATTATTGTAAAGACTCCTTACATACAAAAAATCTTTTTTCATAGTAAGTAGTGTGATATTTTGTCTTTACTTTACTCACGGCTTTACGTGCATATTTGGGGTTTGCCTGACCAGTTTTGGACTCAACCAGAGCCCTTATTGATGAGAAAATTATTTTATTTTGCACGCAAGGCGGAAGAAAGAAATAAGATAACAAAAAACATTTTTAAACTAGAATTAAAAGTACAAACGAAAGCAATTTTTTTTCGTAATAAGTCGAAGACGTTCACTTATAAATAAAACATTATTGGAATGCGTTTAGTGCTCTTATCACCAGACTTCAGCTATATTAGTATGTACAAGTTTCTTAATCGCGTCAACCTCACCTAGCAAGTTTATTTACCCGGTAAGGCTATCATTATAGATGTAATCCACATTCAATCACAAACTTATCTATGCGGAAGGAAACATTTTCTCGATAAGCACCTAAGCACAGCTGTAACGCGTAAACTGCAAACCGCCTTATCGGCACGTGTATCGACAATCGTGTGATCGAGACTCATAACGCCATGTTGCATTGATTCAGTCGGCTGTGGACTGTAATGAATTTCAATATTAATAAACTGACCGCCCTTTCTGGTATGTTTATCGGATATTAATCTTCCTACAAAAATAGTGCAGTATACTTTATTTCAATGGAATATTCAGTATATAACCAGTTTATACCTTTTTAATCATGTCCCACACTACGATTTGTCCTGTCGTGGGCACAGTTTTACAGACATAAATCTCGCATACACCAACACCCAGACCCGAAACAACTTTCTGTATATCATACAAATATTTGTTCCGGATATTGAACCCGCGACACGTAACGCAGAAAGCCAATTGCCTTGCCGCTGCGCCCACCGTGCCCTCAATATTAGCCCGCATTTATTATAGCAAGTTGTAAGTACCTAATTTCCTTTTCTTTTGCAGTAATTAATAAAAGAAGTTAAATTTAGTTTAATCCGTGCGATAGCACCACTGCATCTCCTCTCGTGGATGTCGTAAAAGCCCACAAACGGACTGTAAACCAGGGGGTACGAAGCAGCGTCCGGTGGTGGTAGTCATACTGCGCTCACCAACCTGCCTGACATCCCCTCCAAAGGACGACACTATTGAGGAAATATCCACGGGGAGGCCTTTGTTCAGCAGTGGACATCCTTTAGCTGGTATGATGAATAAATAAAGTTGCTATTTCCCAAAAACTAACATACTGTGATTATGGCAATGACCATTGTGGACAATCATTATAGTAATCTGAAAGGCAGTTCAAGGCTTCAAATGTTTTTTATTTATTTTTTATTTGGGACAAGCCGTGCGTTGCAGTGGTCGGCAACTCCTGTAAGCCAGGATCTACAATGGCGACAACCGGAAAGGATACCGACCAATGAAGCTCTTGTCTGGCAAATGCTGAACTGGTTACCTGTTTGGCGCAACTGTGGGGCACACAACAAACTCCAACCTAATATTGTGTTTTTTGTTGTTGTTTATAACCCTATCCAAATTTTTATCGTGTTTTTTTTTCAGTTTTATATTAAGTTTTATTACCGTTAGTGATGTCTCACTTTGCTGTCAAATAAAAAAAATCTTTCTTTCTTTCTTTCTTTCAGAAATGAATAACTGTCTTGGAACCTTTGACGGGACAGTTGGTGCAGTAGCTGATACAGTCGACTGCTGCGCTCCGGGTCGTGGGTTCGATTCCCGCACGGAACAAATATTTGTATGATCTGCAGGTAGTTGTTCCAGGTCTGGGTGTATTGTATGTGGAATTCATATCTGTAAACGCACCCACGACACAGGAGAAATCCTAGCGTGGGGCAAAGTTTAAAAAAAAATAGCCACAACGAAATTAATAAGAAAAGAAAAAGGAGCAGTAGGAAAGAATATACGTCCCACTTCAAATGACTGTCTTCTTTTTCATATGGTTAGTGGTCCACCTTGTGTCAGTTGTTCAAGCCGCCAAAATGCCTTAAACTGGGCACAACAACCGCCGTCTAATGACAACAAAGGGATTGACTATTTTATGTGCCCTCCGAAGCACGGAGACGCGGTCACCCATTCATAGACTGATTGCGATGCTTAACCTCACCGATCTCAACACTGGCTATAAGCGCGCTAAAATATGTCAATAAATCATGCTTTACTTGTTTGGGATTACATTCGTATGTGCCTGCCTACATAAGTGTAATCGAATAAGTACGTAAAACCCGTCTCAAAGCACGCGGAATTTAAGTAAAAGTTGTTTCACGGAGGCGTAAGATTTAAGATCACGTCATGATACGGGCATTAGACGAGCGAGCCGTAACTAAATGTAGGTGGATATGGAACGAGAAATGTTTAGATTTGAAGAGGATTAATAAATATCAGATTGTGACTGTCCCACTAGAGGGCTAAAGGCACGCATACAGAGAAGGGCCGGGCATTGAGCACCAAGATTTAGAGACCATATGATGCAGGGGTGCAATTCCGTAAGCTCAAACATCCATACATCCTTGAACATACAACCACTAGAGGGCTAAAGGGCACACGCATACAGAGAAGGGCCGGGCATTGAGCACCAAGATTTAGAGACCATATGATGCAGGGGTGCAATTCCGTAAGCTCAAACATCCATACATCCTTGAACATACAACCACTATAGGGCTAAAGGCCACACGCATACAGAGAAGGGCCGGGCATTGAGCACCAAGATTTAGAGGCCATATGATGCAGAGGTGCAATTCCGTAAGCTCAAACATCCATACATCCTCGAACATACAATCGAAATAACGGTGTAAAACCAATTTGGTATTCGCTAAGACACGACTGAAGCTCGAGGCTCTATGCTTGAGGAACGTTTTAAAATTAATGCTCAACTCAAAACTAGTTTTAAACTGAGATCAATGCTTGGGTTTCGTTATGTAATACGGACCTGACAGTTTTCACGCGTTAAGAATAGCTCCTCATGTCCTAAGTTGTCGCCGCAATATGTTAGTAATTGTTCCAAAAGGGGTTTTACAGTCTGCGGCTTGCCTGACACCAAACCTCCCTGGGTATGCTAGTGGTGTTAGTTTACCCACCACTTTATTTTTAGGTAACTAAGTGCTTATTAGTACGCACCGGATGCCAAACTCCCACACGGCCGAATTTAATCGCAACCGCAATCTTCAGATTTTAGATGAAAACTTGATCTAGCCTCGATCCCAAATCCAAAGATTTTGGGTTAGAATGATTATTACTTTCGGCCGTAACTCGCCTTCTACGACACCGACGGGGTGAGATGGGGTAGCTCTAATCGTTACCGGCGGGCTGATTACGAAAGTCGCAGACGCTTTGCAGGCGAAAAGTATTATTCCTTTTGACATTAACTTTAATTTATTATTATTGCAAAACCTTTGACATTTATATAATTCATAAGTTTTTATAATTACTTATTACTTTAATTTGGTAAAAGTTCATTTGTACGCCTATATCGGCAAAGCATGTTGATACAAACAATTTTTTAAATGTAACATCTTGTAAAATACTGTGTACATACATATGCTTTGAACAAATAAATAAATATGAAATATGAATAATGACCGTGATATAAGAAAACTTTAAAACACCTTGTTTGTTCGTAGATTTATAAATATAACGAGCAGCTTGTTATTGTAATTAGGCCATTTAAATGAAGGGACAATTAAAAGTTGGAGTTACAGAGATTCGAAACCATAAGATTTGGAAATTATATTTAAAGTTAAAAAATATTTTACCGTCTTTAAAGTGTTTGTTATGCCTTATCTTCGCTATGAATCTGGTATTTGGACGATAATACTTTTTTATTTCTTCTTACGGTATAACAGAATCAAATACGATGAAAGAATATACCTAGTTGCTCTCATATGCCTCTCTCACTTCTGTAAATTATCATTACCCTCTGATCGTTGGGTCTTTATCTTCTTCGTTGAGATTGAGATGAGATTGTAAATTTATTATTATTAATTTCCATATCGTAAGGCTGAATATGGAGATACAAATAAACTATGTAAAATAACACCAATGAATAATGTCACCCTAAAATCGCAAATGAAATAAATCGCGCAGACGCTGTTTTAAAACGTCATTTTGGTATTACGTATTTGTCGATAGCGATTAAGCAGGCGAAGATCGCTGACGCACAGTCGGTTGGACGATCAATGAACTAAAATTGCATCTTCGGCTTTAAATTTCAGGCTCTTTTCCACTGGGAATCCTTAGATGCGCGATAGCTGCTGTCACGTCTGCTGTCGCTGTTTTTAGCTAATATGGGTGCGGGGCTACACGGTAATGTAGAATTACCTATAAAATGTGTTTAAATTAAGATAGTGCGCAATATCAAATCCATAACGTCAGTACAGGCGATTTTAGAACATTCGAATGTACAATTGAGACAAATCAATTTGGTTTCCGTAGGATGTTTTCCTTTACCTAAAGTAGTGGTTGGACGCATGCCTTCCATAAAGGAGGGTCCTGAGTTAGATCCCCGTCCGCACCTCAGACTTTTTGGATTCACGTGCGAATTAGACGTTTATTATCACTTACTTTAACGATGAAGGAACACATCATGAAGAAACCTGCACACTTGAGATGGCTTCAAATAAAGTTGTCTAGTCCACAAACTTGGACGAGGCCAACGTGGACTAAGGCCTAACCTTTCTCATCGTTAGAAAATGGCCGTGCCCGGCAGTGTGACAGTAATGGGCTGATTATATATAACTATGAAACTACATATCACATTGAAAAACTCACTTTGCATGCCCGGCATTACACGCAGTACATGCCAGGTTTTCAAGCGAGTTCGTGAACCCCCGAGTCAGTACGACACTGACAGCTGTACCGAAAACAATGTAACTTTCCAGTACTAAACTCCAGCCAGTGCTTTCCATAAACATTACAGCAGAATTAAATAAAGATCCCGAGGAGGTAATTATTAGAAAGGTCAGTCTGACACTTATTACATATCGAAAAATAAACTAGATAGCAATTGCGACTTTCCAAACGCTATCAATAATTCTATATCATTACCTAAATTGACGATACCGAACGTCAAATTAAAATAACAACTCAAATAAGACAAAAAAATCTTTACTTATGACGCATGTTAATGATTCCGTACAAAGTTTATATTCAGCTCTTGTAACAGATTGAATTCTGATAGTATTGTATTTCACGAAACAATGTAGATTATGAACTGTACTGAGCGCCTCTGTTAAATACTTACGAGACGGTTACATTAATAAAATATACATTTTTTATGTGGGTACCCGCAGGCTGCTCGGTTAGCGCACTAGCCACTGGCTTTCTGCGCTACAGGTCGCGGGTTAAATTCCCGCAAGGAACAAATAATTGTATAGCCTACATATAGCTGTTTCGGGTCTAGGTTTAAAAATCTGCAATATGCCTGTAAACTGTACCACGTCACAGAAGAAATCGTGGAGTGTGGAATCATGAATCGTGAAGCAAAACGGCTGCTCATGGATCTGTTGCTGCTTAAACGCACCTTGATTAGCTCAAAACAGCGCCAGCAGACGCACCTGCAGCTTTCGCGCCGCCAGGGACCAACTTGTGGCAAATCGCCAAAAAACTTGGTATTACGAAAGACATTCGCCCGTCTGGCGCTACTTGTTTGTGAATGCATAGTTGATAGTGCCAGTAATGATAATGTGTAAGTGTAATTTTTGTTCATTGATCGTCCGCGAGAGGGTGCGTCACAGATCTCCGGCTGTTTAATCGCTATCGGCAAATATGTAATACCAATATGACGATTGAGAATGGCGTCTGCGTGATTTACGCCTGTCGCAAACCGTCTGCGAAATACGTAATCAGCCCGCCGATCCTTGCTCGAGCGGGCCCGTGCTGAGCCACACACAGAAATCAACCTGTAAATGCCCACTGCTGAACATGGACCTTCCATACATTTGCAACATGCATGTTTACAGTGGCGTAACTTTTTCTCAAAGAAGTAAGCTAGTTTGAAGGGCTGAGGCAGATACAAATTACACTTCCAAATAAGCGAATATTAAATTGCATATGGACTCAACTTCACACGCATATTGTAAACCGCAGTTGCCGACCGCGTCATTGTTATTGGTACGTTGGGGGCGTTGGGGCTCTGAACAATCAATGTATTTTTTATTTATTTATCAAAAGCTGTTACCTGCGACGTGGTCCGCGGGGCAACTATTTCAACCAAATAAATAACGCAATAAAACAAATCGACCGCAGAGCTAGTGCAGTCATATTCTGCTACGAAGCAGTTAAGTATTTAAACTTAAACATTACTGTGTTCCGCACTTTGATTATCTTAAAACAGCAACAGCAGACGCGACAACAGCTATCGCGCAACCATGGCTCCATCGGTGGCAAATCGCCTCAAATTGAAAGGCAAGGATGCAATTTTTAGTTCAGTGATAGTCCGATAGAGTGCGCGTCAGATATCTTCACCTGTTTAATCGCTATCGGCAAATACGTAATACCAAAATGACGTTTGACAGCGGCGTCTGCGCGATTTACGCCTGTCGCAAACCATCTGCGAAATACGTAATCAGGTGAAATTACTGGGCATAAGAGACTAAATGACATGTATATTCTTAGTCAATCTAAGACAACACTGACTTTAACGATAAAGGAAATCTTCGTGATCGAATCGTCTAAAATGGCGATTACGCAGCGAGCGTGGTGATCAATGCTCACTCCTTCTCTGTATGAGATTCCAATGCAGGGCATGGGCCTCTTGCCCATGCCCTGCATTGGAATAGTTACAGGTTGATCATAGATCGCCATAAAGAATGGCTGTGGATATCCTTATATTCACCACGCTTGGAAAATGTATTGGCGATCACAGCATGTTATTAGCGTACAAGATGTTGATGCCCATCCTTTTGACTTAGAAAACTTACGATATTCTTTCACTATGCCTCCATTTTCACTTCAATCAATTGATCATATCGCTGTTCCCTGTTGAACACAGACTTCCAACAACATCTGTTTATTGGTCTAGTTTCTGTTATATTTTAACTTATTTTTGAAGTGAAAACTTCTTTTAGCGCGGTACGCATATTTTTAGATGAGATAAAATCTCTGGACTCGTGACACCGTTACGAGACGCAGCTATAGTGTGTTATGATAATGATGATGATACAAGAGTTGTCGAAATTGTTAACGATGATTCATAAAAGAATATTAAATGTATTTTAAAGTTTCTAATAATTAATAAAATACAATTCATAGATGACATGCAATTCATAACCCAATAACCCTATTACCCATCTAAAAAATGTCCTAACGCGCCAAAATAAGTTTTCACTTCTGTCGGCACTCCAGGAGTGCAACCTGTATTTTTTTAAATATATTATTTTTATTTATATGTTGACTTCTTGTACAAAGTCCATATACCAAACACACAGGCAGAGTGACAATCATAGAAATGAGGTTCTTAATACGAGCGCGGACTCACCGAACCAAAGTACACTCGGATCTCATTTACGCGAAGTCGTGAGTGTGAAAATATTATGGCAGTTATGGTACAGCGTATTATATCGCTTAACAAATGTGCTGGGGGCAGACAGGAGAACCGGTTCACGGTGAAAGATGGATGCAATTGTAGAAATGCGGGAATAGTTTGCGATATGTGAAATTGTATCTTACTTCTTATTACGAATATGAAAGTATTACAGTATATTGTTTGAACGTTTCTCAAATGGCAGAACAGATTTTAATGAAATTTCGCATATAGGAAGACTATATTATTAGTACTGGAAACGGGGTATTTACCATGTTTTTTATATATTTTGAGTTCCCGATATTTCGGCGCTGTTGCAAGCACCATGTTCACGGATAGACTAAAGTTTTTGCGGGTGGATGTTTAAGAGCAGACAAAACGATCTACCCTCTTCTTTTAACGTTTTGCGCGCTGGGTTCCGCTACCACTATCACATAAGTCACTCACAACTCGACTTTGTTCCCGACACATGAAACTCACTTTGTCCACTCGCGAACTTTTTACGGCACTTTTTCGGTCTTTACACAGTCGAATCGGGAACTCAAAATAAATGGTAAATATCCCGCTTCCAGTTCTAATAATAGTGTCAGTGACCATGTCAGTTTAAACACTTTTAGGTAGACTATGTCGTGGAATAAGCAAAACTAACAAAAAGTAGTTAAAAAAAGAAAGTATCATGTCCTAAGTCTGCTACAAATGCTTCAAAAGCGAATTTAACTTAGACGAAACACGCTGTATCTCCTGAAGAGTTGTACATCGATCTTTCGCCGATGTAAGTTGACTATTACCGAAGATTAACTATTGCTCATTTAACTGTAACGTGTAAATATGAAACATTTAGTGAGTAAATATGAAATCTGGACATGAACAGCTACTGCTGAACAAGCCCTGTAGTGAACGGCAGTAAACACTGTCATCATCATTTCAGTTGAAAATCGTCCACTGCTGGACAGAGGCCTCCCCAAAGATTACCACAAAGACCGGTATGGGTTTGTGTAGTGTGCTCATTGGGGCTTTCTGCCATAATTGCTAGGCTTGGCAGACGGGTTGGCGATCGCAGTTAAGTTATAAATATACTCAAAAGAATGCTGCTGCCCATCCTCCGGCTAATCCCTCAGTCGCCTTTTACGACACCCACGGTATGAAATGGGGTGGTAGTATTCTTAGCCGGCACCACACGGCACGGCACACTGTCACAGATACCGTTTATTCGATAAAACTTGACGATTATTAATAAAAATTGAGGCGCTCATAGCCAGTTGCACTAACCAATCGGTAAACGATCACCAAGGTTAGGCAACGTTCGGCGCGGTGAGTCTATGGATGGGTGACCATTGAACTTCCTTGCTTCGGAAGGCACGTAAAATCGTCGGTCCCGGTTGTTGTGATAGACGGCAGTTGTTAAACTAAGTTTGGAGGCCTTTTGGCGGCTTGAAGAACTCTAAGGTTGGCCACTAACCACATGGAAAAAGAAGAATTAAAAAGAGATTTATAATTTGTGCCATTTCTAGACAAATACATGCTAGTCTAAACAAAGAGATATTGCTTGTAAAAAAACCGAAGACCCTTCTGTGGCGTTTGAATGTGTTGTTGATTGATCATCATCATCATATCAGCCTCAGGACGTCCACAGCTGAACAAAGGCCTCCCCCGTAGATTTCCACTACGGGCGGTCACATGCCGCTCTCCTCCAATGACTCCCAGCGACCCTCACCATGTCGTCTCTCCACCTCGTTGGAGGTCGTCCCACGCTGCGTTTTCCGGTGCGCGGTCTCCACTTGAGAACCCTTTTTCCCCAACAGCCATTAGTTCTACGAGCTATGTACCCCGCCCATTGCCATTTCAGTTTGCTAATCCTTTCAACTATGTCGGCAACTTTAGGTTTTCTACGGATCTCCTCATTTCTGATTCGATCTCGTAGAGAAGTACCAAGCATAGTTCTCTCCATAGCTCGCCTTGAGCTTTCTTATGAAAAAAATAATGTCTGTGTCCAAACATTAGGATGTTTTCAGATAGTAAGATACTCTTTATCCCCTCCCACCTCATGTCGCGGGTGTCGTAAAAGGCCACTATGGGATTAGCCGGAGGATAAGCAGAAGCGTCCTTCGAGTACATTAGCAACTCTACTGCGATCGCCAACCCGCTTGCCAAGCGTGGCGATTATGGCAAAATTCCCCTTTGAGCTCACAACGCACCCTGAACGGTCGTGGTGGCGATCTTTTGGGGAGGCCTGTGTCTAACAGTGGACTTTATTCGGCTGAAATGTATGAATGAATGAATGAAGGTACTCTTTACCGTGCATACTCAAAAATGCAGTAAATTTCCTTTCTAACGAGTTGTTTCGAAATAACATTATTTTTCATTCTTGCATCAACAATAAAAGTCGCATAACTTTAAATATATGAGACAACTGTAAATTGCATGACCTTTGAGGTCAAGTACGCTCTAAAAATCCAGTGCATTACCCAAAAATTCAGCTTCATTCGTAACAGTAAAACTTAAACTTCCATGGTAATGTTGTGATAAAAAACGTATACTATACAAATAAATAAAATTGAAGTGTCTGTTTGTAATGGCAAAATAAAATCTTTTTACTAAATGCATACGAAAGTATGTACATACAGTACATATAACAAAAACTTTTGTGTGTCTGTTTGTTGCAGCTAATCTTCGAAACGGCGATTTTGACGAGACTTTCACTGGCAGATAGCTGATGTTACAAGGTGTAACTGAGGCTACTTTTATTTTAGAAAAAGAATTAGGATTCCGCGCAAATATTATTAAAACCCATGAAATCCAATATATATACTCTACTAGCTGCCTACACGTAAACCTGGCTGTAGCGCCACCTAACGGGGCCAATTGTGAATCTAAACCATCCAGGGATCCACTCAAACATACACAAAAAAAAAATCATCAATATCGGCCCAGCCGTTTAGGAGTTCACTGACATAAACACGTACAGAAGAATTATATACATAAGATATGTCATATAAGTTTTTAAACTGACATGGTCATCATCATCATTTCGGCCGAATGAAGTCCACTGCTGGACACAGGCCTCCCCCAAAGATTATCACAACGACCGATAAGGGTGTGTTGTGGGATCATTGGGGGGTTTTGCCGTAATCGCCACGCTTGGCAGACGGGTTGGCGATCGCAGTTGAGTTGTTAATGTAATCAAAGGACGCTGCTGCCCATCCTCCGGGTAATCCCTTAGTCGACTTTTACGACACCCACGGGAGGAGATGGGGTGGTGGTATTCTGAGCCGGCACCACACGGCAAGCCGGCACCACACGGCACGACATGGTCACTGACACTATTATTAGAACTGTAAACGGGATATTTACCATGTTTTTTATTTCTTTTGAGTTATCGGGAACTCAAAAGAAATAAAAAAAACATGGTAAATATCCCGTTTACAGTTCTAATAATAGTATAAGATATGTCAACTGTCCATACCGAAATACTCTTAATTATTTATAAATTATCCGATTTCTTTTAAATTAAACGGCGGGTGAAACCGCGGGGCACAGCTAGTAGACGAAATAATGTGAGTATTCTGAGTGGATATGACTTCCAAAATAACATCAAGAGCATTTTTATGATTAGTATATTTTTCTTGTTTTACGCGCATCAAAAGCATATGCGAACAGTGAAAGAGTTTAATGTTTGTTTTAATATGTAACAAAGTTAATTGGATTCCGAGGTTATTAGCCTGCAAATTTGCATGCGTAGCACTGACATCACTCAGAATTTGTCATCAAATCAGCTAAAAGCCGTCCACTGCTAAATAAGGGCCTCGGGACCATAGATTTGCATGGCTACTGTTCCACAGATGAGACGCTGCGTCCCATTCCTCTAGTTTAGTCCTTTAGTCGCTTTTCCGACACCCGCGGAAGGAGATAGAGTGGTGCTATATTTTTAGTTCGGACACCACACTGATCATGTGTCGTATATGATGTCAAATTTGCAACTGAACTGCGATCTCCAGCCCGTCTGCCGAGCGTGGCGATTATGGCAAAACCCCCCAATGAGCACACACAACACACCCAGATCGGACGTTGTGGCGATTTTTGAGGGTGGCTTGTGTTCAGCAGAGGACTTTGTTGAAATGGTGATTAAAATGAATCCAGTTTGGCTTTCTAGTGTGCCCTACTCTCTATCAGGGTACCGCAGAAAACAAACTATTAGCTACATAGAAGAAAATACTTTTCTACGTAAAGTATCAAGATAAAAGTGGTACGCACTGGAATGCCCGGCTCCGTACTCACTAGTGCAATGCTCGAAGTTGCCTCATTTCGAGTGTGCGCACTGTAGTGCCCGTTTCTACGTATTCACTGATGTTATAATCGTATCCGAACAGTTAAATTACACGCAAATGCTCCCACTGTAGAGGAATAATAATACGCACAAATCAAGTCAAGAGTACCTTCGCGAGTACTTCAAAACGTCCTCGGATCGTAGATCGGAAATATAAAACACACCATGCAGAACTGCTGACCACCGAATGCTGGACTGTTCTAATATAGTATATCGGCTAAAAAGAGGTCAAACACTATAGTTGGGTATCACTGGCAGTGACTTCTGCACCCTGAAAGCCAAAAGTATTAACAGCAGCCACAACGACAACAACAGCAACATCAACTAAACGGACTTTATTTACATATTAGCTATTTGCACAAGAATCTATGTGTCGAACTAGGAACGTCTGTTCGAATGAAATGCTAAGCAGGCATTGAACAGGAACTGCCTGCTGAAAGGTAGCCAGTAGTCAGTAACGGCTGACCAACTCGCCTCACCACCGGCACCCCACCATTCAAATAACACGCCATCATGGTAATGTTGCCAATACAAACAAATAAAATTCTATTATCTAATATGAAAAATAGTAAATCGTGACAAAATATTGTTAAACCATTTACAGGCACATATGAACTGTCGAGAGTTTCGTTGCCGCGGTCCAAGATGTAGATTTTCTATGTTCTTACATTAAACATAGTAAAGTCTAAACTTCTTTAAAAGTGTCAGCATCAAATCATAATAAACCAGTTGAATATTTAAAAAGAACCTAGGGCAATAAAAGTAAATTAATAATAAATTCTGATCTAAATAAATAATAATATATTAGTCAAAAAAAGATAATCAAATAATGTCATTGTCAATAATACTAATGTGAGAGAATTTATATTAATATCAATATCAATCATAATAAATTGATAACACAAAGCATGTCACGTGACGGAGCATGAGAAAAATAAAGCTGTTCCTACATCAAACATGGTAAAGTCTAAACTTCTTAAAAAGTGTAAGTATCAAATTAATAATATTAATGTCAAAAAACGACAGTCAATAATATTAATGTCAAAAAAATTAATCATACTAATGTCAGAAAATTAATATTAATATGACTAAATGGATATCACAAAACGTGGATCAAATAAAGCTCTAAATATTAATATGACTAAATGGATATCACAAAACGTGGATCAAATAAAGCTCTAATATAGCCACGAATAACGAGACGTGCCGATTCTCACATCAACCAAAATAATTAAAACTTCGCTGAATCATATTAGCATAAATATCCAATAGCCAGTCAGCCAGTCTTCATTGATAGTTGTGACGCAAACATACACAATAGCTAATGATTGATACCGACGATTGAGACTTCAATGGACGATTAGCACGTCGTATACGGATCGTATTAGCGGTAATTAGGTTCTAAACGGCTGTAAATTGCGGTGTATGTAAGGTAAAATTGATTGTAATGCGATTAGAGTTTAGATATTATCATATTTAAATAGTATAATAGTGTACAGAAAATGAGGGCCGTGAGAAACAGGTCCCTCTTCCCAGAAATTTCTAAGATCTCGGTAAAGAATAGGCCGCCCTCTGTTACGTTGGTATCGTAGAAGGAGCATACCGCGAAAAAGATATTATTGGGCCACGCAGCCATTTTTTTTTTGGTTACTCAGATGTGGGCAATGAATTCATCATGAACTTCCGCCGCCCCGGAAAAGGGTGAAGGGGTATGCCAGACTCCTACGGGCTAAAACCACTGGAGCGGTCATTCGGCACCGAAAGTGGGGCTTCAGGACCTCGTACGATCACGCTGGAGCCGCTCACGCCTATAAGCACATTTGCGAGGGGGTGACTATAAAGCGGTCTAGGGCGGAATGCAGAGGATCCCCCTATAGCCGCGCTATGCGCTGTGCGTTGATCGTACAAAGACCGCGTGACCTACAGGCGACTACTCTTTTTATGTATGTTTATATCGATCTTCGTTTTATTTAATTACAATATTTGTTGGTGTAAAATGAAAAGTAAATTCCGCATCTACTGATGCTAATTAAGACCATGTGGTGTCCATGTAAAGAATATAGCACCACTCCGTCTACTCCAGTGGATGTCGTAAAAGGTGACCAAGGGCCTCTAAACCAGAGGGCCGGACAGCAGCGCCCTTCTGTGGAATAGGAGAATTCTGCGCTCACCAACCCACCTGCCGTGGTGGGGTGGTGGTGGTGGTGGTGAGTACTGGCAAATTCCCCAAAAAATTAGGCCACGTTGTGCTACTGCAAACCTTTGGGGAAGGCCTTTGTTTAGCAGTGATAACGTCTTTCGGCTGATATGATGATGATTTAGATGACGGGCAGGAGCATCCTTCTGTTCTACATAACATGCTGCGATTACCAATTCCTCTGCCTGACGTGGCGCTATAGTGATGTCCTTGTGCATGATCGTAGTCTTTGGGAGGCTCACGTTCAGCAACTGACGCTTTCAGACGGATGTTATATAGGCAACTTACTTCATTGCAGTCATTCAAGTAATTCTTTCATGAAGATAGAATCTATCTTTTGTTTTAATACGATGGTCCCACACTAGTTTTTATCCTATACCAGTGAATTACACACTACACCGTCAATCCGGGTAACTGTCACGCGATAGGCGATAGAAAAACCAAATCCCTGCGGGAATAGAACCTACGGCATTCTGCGGTACTTGTCGCGGGTCTCGGAACAAATATTCGTGTGATCTACAGATAGTTACTACAGGTCTAGGTGTTTGTGCATATGAGATTAATGTCTGTAAACTATACCCACATATACAGGAGAAATCTGAGTGTGAGGACCTTTTAAAAACACATAAGTTATACCACAACTGACCTCAAAGTGCTAGCTGATTGACTGATATTTAAATTTTTGACGACACACTTGGAAATCGCTGGATGCCGTCAGCTGGTTGTATATACTTATTCCATCCAGCATTAAAATAGCTTACTAGCTCTTTGATTAGATCCGAACGAGAGTATCACAAGGTGGTACCTATATTATTTTGTTTGGAGTGCTACGAGCATCACTGCACATTAGAACAGTGCACCCCATATTAAAGCTATTGCAAATACAGACTTGTTGTGCACTGTTTTCAATGTGAAATGAGGTTAGCATTGTACATTTGGTATAATTTCGAAAACTACGGGAATTGGGTGTGATTTTTACAAGATATTAGAATATTTCGAAGAATGTTCAGTGTATATATTATTAATTCTATGTACACGGCGCCACAACCATTACAAGTGGTAACCCTATGCTGGCCTAGGCTGTGAGTGCTGTGACACATTAAAATGACCCATTTTCCCTAATCAATGGTGTAACTATCAGTTTGTTATAAGTAGGACAATCTCTGCTATAATTGATTCAGAGAAGCAAAAAAAACTAACTGTGAACAAAGAAATCAATTGTTCTCAACAAGTTGACCGAGAGTAAATATGGCGGAGTAATTAGGAGAGTACGAGTAATTATCCGACCGAATACAAAAACACGCCTTATCACGTCAATTTGTAATTTCACTAGCCCGCCTTAATTTTTTATCATAAGAAATGCATGAGATATTGGAAAATTTTATTAAGTCACTTATTTTTTATCAAAAATATTTCAGTTAGCTTGGAAATATCAATACATACAGTAATTTTCTAGAAAGATTTATATGATATTGTAAAGTAAGAAAACTAGCACTTTACTAACCTTTTCTATAGTATGTTAACACTGTTTTTGTCTGTTTGAATTCAGTAGGTACGTACATACGTATATGAAATATATAAAAAAATTATGTTCGTTTGTTCAAAATCGCAAATCTCCTAAAGTTCTTTACCGATGGTTCTAAATTGTTTACACATCGTTGTATTCATACACGCGCATGTTTTTATGATATCAGGAGACTTATAATCTATATATAAAAAAAAATGTACGTTTGTCCAAAATCGCAAATCTCCTATATAGATCTTTTTGAAATTTTTATATATCGTTGTATTCACGCATGTTTTTATTAGACCCATAATTGCTTTTTTTTATTCAGAATCAAAATCATGTTGTACGTGCATTTAGGGCAAAACTAGTATGAATGACATTATAAGTGCCTGAAAGAAAATTCGGAAGAGTTAGACATATATAACTCATGTAAAAATTCAATATTCATGCAAAATGCAATTGTGGAAGTCTATGGGGAGGCCTTTGTTCAGCAGTGGATCTCGTTCGGCTGGTATGGGAATGGAAACATTCAGTCGCAAATTGGCAAACTCAGCGTCGGATGCTCTTCACCAAATATGGCAATGACTTAAGGTGGCTCAGGTGGCTGGAATAGACTGCTTGTAACGAAGTCATTCATTTGAAGTAAAGGTTCACTGATTTGTTGATATATTTAAGTCCATAATTGCCTACTAAATGCGAGCAACTTTCTTTATTACCTCACCTTTTTAGATATACAGTTTCATTAATCGCGATTATCAAAACATCTTGCAACGTTTCGGATCTTTACATGATCTTCACGTTTACACGGCTGTATAGGGTTATGGTATTATTTCACGAGAAGACCAAAATATTCCTTGGATAGAAACCAATCCCGAACAAAAACTAATTGAACACAAAGGATACAGCGAATTAGGACGTAATAACAACAGTTTGTTGAACACAAGTTCTTATTCCAATTTCATAAAACAATTTGGTAGACGTGTCTTTAACCAAAACATTCGCTTGCATGCATGTAGGTGGACCATTGACCAGACACAATCGATTTGGCAACAGATGAACTACAGGCGAACTTTTTGCAATCGATGTGGGAGACTAAAGTGGCTCCGATTATGAGCGATATGTAAATATACTTGAGATAATGACGCATTCTGTCCACTAAATTGTGATGAAGTGCGAGGTTACATTCGAAATAGATCGAAGAGGAAAAATAGGATTAAGGATGTTGTATGATACGATGTTGAATATTTTAAGACAGTAGTGGGTGCTATTGGCAAGGTATTGTGTTATGAAAACAAGGTTAGATTCAAAGCCAGTGCGGGCGGAACGCGGCATACGGGAATATGGACCATCGTTTTCTGGTACTTTTACACGTTTCGTTATTGAGTATTTCGGGCCTTTTTTCGTACCTGGTGTAATCCTGAAGTCGATAACTTCCTTCACCTGGGGGAAAGCGTGACGGACTCTTACCGGTTCAAGTACCTACGACTTCAGCACGAATTGGAGGAGCACCAGGATCTACAATAGAACTCATCGGTACATCACTATTTTACAGCCTACATCCCAGCTTGGACAGAATTAAGGTCAATAGGTGGTATCCGCTTATATGTGGATAACACTTTTTGCTGTATAGGTTTCACCGACTACCCAGGCTTATTGTGTGTAAGGCCTATAAAACTACCATACATTTATGAAGCTACTCAATTATTTTCAGAATCTGTCCATGACTGGATTATCGTCTTCCTAAACAAAAAAAAAATACTCGGCAACTTTCCAACCATTCCGAAAGCAATATAAATCCAAAGCCTGTCTATTCCGAGGTAGACAAACGTACGTCAGTTTCAGAATAGTCCATAAAACAAACTCTAAGCATGTCAGTTGGGAGAAATGTTTGCGAGCCATGTGAAAAAGCTTTGTAAATATTGGCCACTATATCGCGGGCCAATATTTGTATAATGTTGGATTGTTCTTTGGAGCGACTAGTGTTTTAAGATCAAAATCTTTAATTTAATTTCGCTCGTGTGCGTAGAACACACTTTGTCCTAGCCTCCTTGTATCAATCAATACTAATTATAGAAACTGATTATGAGCTCATTAGTAGTCAAGTATATGATCTGATTTTACGCGAAAAGACTGCCGCTATTAAACTGGTACAGAAAAGTAATCGCAGTTTGATAATATCTTCAGAACACAACATGATTATGAAATGGAATAGCATATGCTAAGCTAACTTCATGGCATCCAAACCAAAAATGTTATATTACAATAATTCAACAATCACAGTCCATTCTAAATCTCACGTATAATTGCAGTGAACCAATCAGTTTGTACACAACCCAATTCCCTCTAACTGACATAGCAAACATAACCAAATCATAATGTAAATTGTAAAACAGTTTGTACACGTTATGACGTCGCTTCATCCTCAATTAGAGGCGGACGAGCCATAGACGACAACACTAATTGAGTACTCTTAGTAGGGTCTACAGCATCTATGCACATAAAGTGTTGACTAAAGAAATTACTCATGAGATTGGTACAATGTTTGATAAAGATTAATTGAAGTTATCAGAATCAAGAAATATGCTTTTCATTCTTTTCAGTGTGGTGTTGTGATTACGAATAGATACAGCACCACTCCATTATTTCCCGTGGATGATGTAAAAGGTGAATAAGGGATTTTAAAGCAGAAGGACGGGCAGCAGCTTACCTTCTTCGGAAAAGTAGCTATAATGCGCTCACCAATCAACCTGCCAATCGTGTATTAGCAAATTCCCCCCCCCAAAATGTTGACACAGTTGTGGAAATCTGTGAGGGCGGCCTTTGTTCAGCAGTTAATGTCCTTGGGCTGATATGATGCTGATAACATGATGAATCACCCCAGTTTATAATATGTGAAGTCTAGAGAACATCTTACAGCAACATCTACCTATACTTATTATTATTATTAATGACGACTCAAAAACAGGGTACCCATATGAAGAAAAAATAAAAACATGATAAGTTCCTTCTTGATTAGAACTCTACACAGCATTAATTGTTGCAGTCTCTCTTATATTTAGATGCACTATACTGTCTTAGATTTCTTATTCGCATGTCTCAAACCATTAACACTGCAGTTCTCCTTGTGTTTAATAATCACGACCAATTGTTAGTAATAAAAGTGCAGCATCAACAATCATTCAATCATCTGCGAAGGGGCACATTGCTTTCAACGCGTTTGTTTTAGCTGTTAGCGTGTTGGATTTCAAGAGGTTCCATATTGGGAGCTTCTCAATAAGATCAAGATGACGAATTGTAAGGTCAAATAAACACGTGTTCTGTGTTTTGTTTAAATATCATATTCTATTAGAAATTATTGTCCTGGTGTTTGATGAGTTTATTTTATTTTTTATACAACCCTGTGGCAAGACGTGCCCGACATTTGTCTGGTGGTAAGCGTCACGTTTGCCTATAATAATTAGAATGCTACCCAAAGCAAGTCCTGCGTGGCGTCACTCTGCGCTCATCACCTCGAGACGTGAAGTTATTTAGTCTCTTATGTCCAGTAGCTTCGATAACTACAGTGCCCTTCTAACCAGAGCACAGTAAAGTCTAAGGTTTAAATACTGCTTAGCGCCAAATATCTAGCACTGGGGTGGTACATAACTAGCCGACCTCTTGCAATAAGAGACCTACCACCAGTGAAGGAGTGAGTTGAGTATAATAAAGGGGAGATAACAGATAGAGATAGATTAGCTTAATGTCCATAATGTTAGTTCAGTTTATTAATATTATTCAATGACATACAAACATTGTTATTAAAACCAAATTTCTGTACTTACCAGCATATTTATAAAAAAATATATGTACATTGATTATACACAACGCGGACTTAATAATGCACTAAGGCATTCTCTACCACTCAACCTTTGGGTCAAAGAAGCACTTCGATAGAGGTACAAAAACAAAGTTATAGATTAAGTTAAATGGGAAAAAACAGGAATACATACATATACTAATGTAAAAATATATACTACATTATAAACCTAAAGAATTCCTACTCCTCCTTTTTCTTTTCTGATTAATTTCGGTGCGGGTTCCAAGACAGTTATTCATTTCTCTGGGACACACCGATCTTCATTGATCGGTGTTCTTTTCTGTGGTCGCCATTGTAGACCCTGGCTTACAGAAGTTGTAGTGGTTGGGAATGTGCGGCGGGCTTGTCCCAAATAAAAAATAAAAAAAAACCATAAGACAAAAGTAAACGATTAAAAGAAACTAGCAACAATAATTAACAGACAGGACAGTAGCCAAAATTCTCCACATACATCCAAGAATAAGGCCCATCGCTACATCAAGTGTGAACAAAAAATAATGATACAGGTAACTTGTACAATGCCGAAAACATACGACAATCTCCAACTGGTTGAAAAAGCAAGGGAGAATAATATTAAAATAGAACAATTTCATGGTGATTCCACTAATCCCTTAGGCAACCATGACCGTAACACCACAAAAGGTGTAAGAGAGACAGACAAGAATTCACTCAAGCTGACATACATTGTGTTCATACGACCAGAATCCATAGAGCTTTTAAATACGACGAGATTAAAGAAGCGAACTAAAATACAAAAGGTCAGGCATGAATGGATGGATGGTCATACGAAGGGGGAATGCTAACAAATCAACGCGTATATAATAGAAACGCTTTATTTTCGTAGGGCAACACTGATGCGTCATAACTTTTAATTAAAATGGAACATTAATATGGGGCGATTGGCAAAATAGGTCCAAGTGTGAATGAGACGACATCAATGGAAATTGACGTGTAATTGTGAGGAATGGCGATGGGAACATTCGACTAATAAATTGTATACGATCATATTGAAAATGTTGTCACGCGTGATGTTGAAAGGGATTCTGCTGACACCCTTCTTTGTTATAGCTATGATAATGATGTTCATACATTATACGGTTATAAATTATAGATGTGTTTTTGGGAAAAATCCATTGGATTAATGAACTAACAGCTACATTCATTTGAAACATAGCTGGCAAATTAAGAAGGACACATATCCTCTTATAATTGATAAATATATAGTGGACTAATTTCTGGGGCTTAACTTGGGAGAAGTCTGTGTCAAACATGGAAAAGCGATATGATGAATTAAAAGAAGTGACGTTGGAGGCATATTCGTCCGTGTGTTGC
Organism: Diloba caeruleocephala; assembly: GCA_947459985.1. NCBI lineage: Eukaryota > Metazoa > Arthropoda > Insecta > Lepidoptera > Noctuidae > Diloba > Diloba caeruleocephala. The sequence continues at coordinate 5,787,594 of OX381621.1, read as the reverse complement.
CGGCTAAGAATAGCAACATCCCATCCCATCCCATCCCGTGGGTGTCATAAAAGTTGGCTATGGGATTAGCCGGAGGATGGGTAGCAGCGTCCTTCAAGAACATTTATAACCCAACTACACCAAATCGCCAACCCGTCTGCCAAGCGATTATGGAAAAACCCCCCAATGAGCACAAAACACAAACCCATAGCGCTCGTTGTGGCAATCATTGGACAGGCTTCTGACCAGCAGTGGACGTTTTTGGGATCCCATCATGACCTATGCCAGCCCAGTGTTATGCGCAAGGCCACCGGAGCGCCTCTGTACATGCGAAACGACCAACTCCATTTCGACCTTAACTTGCCGACCATCAGGCAGTCTAAACGCTATCTCGATTCTGCCCTGTCCCACCCAAATCCCCTTGTGGTATCAGCCGCCGACTACGAACCCTCCCGTATCAGTAGAGTACGCCGCCCGAGGCACGTTCTGGTCGATCCAGACGATAAAATCATGTTAGATCACATGAAGAGACTCGCGTTCTCTCGTTCACTAAACACCCGACCGTTGTACCGCCCTCGCCGCCGAGGATGCCCGCCTCACCGACGTCGCGGAGGCCTATCGCCGCGTCACCTTCCCGTTCAAGTTAGCACTTCTCCCTCCCGTCTCTTGCTCGCGCCGGCCCGTGCCGAGCCTGTAGCTTTAAATGTCCCCTAATACAATTTAAATAATACCGATCCAGCTGTCCCCAAAACAATAGCTTGATATCCCCAGCAACGCCCTAAGCCGAGGTCCGTGTCCCGCAGGGGGCGCCCTTAGCGAAAGTTGCTTAGTTTTTAATATTTAATTTAAGCCTGGCTGGAGGCCTCTTTTGGCTTCGCCAGCAAATGACCGGTTAAGCAACCACATTTCCCAGAAATGTATGCGAGAAGCCCAACAAAAAAAAAAAAAAAAGTTTTTGGGATGAAATGATGATGACAAAAAAGTGGACAATTAGTAGGTTATAGGGATTGCGTTTATTAGATAAGATAAAGATAAAATGAATAATATACCCCTCTGGGCAAACGTTATCTCACTATGGGATAAGGTAATCCTGGAGGGCAGATTAAAGTAGCTGCTTGATTTCTTCATACCTTATGATTAAAAAAAAGTATATCATAAGAAAAAAAAAAAAGTATATTAAGTAGCTTACAGAACGCAGGGCAGTTTGTGGCGAGCTGAATGTGAGTGGCGACACTGCGTACCCGAATGCTCCAGAGAGTCGGTTAGGGCCTCGTCTCCGCTTGCCTTTATTGGTTGGTTGGAGTGGAACCCCATGAGTGCCCGCAGGATTTTCAACTCTGGCTTGCCTTAGTTGGCTGATCAGAGGGGGGCCGCCAGAGCTATATGCTCGGGGGTGGAAGTGTCTAATGGCGTAATAACGGGGAAACCCGCTCCGAGTCTTCGAGACGCGCGATGGTGAAACCGGTGCCGCACCTCTCTACACCCCTAGCCGCTCACACCGGTGTTGCTCCTTGTCGCCTGTAGTGGTGGCCATTTAGGGGGCCCATCTTGTGAGTGGCGAGTCACCGTCTGCCACAGAATTTCACGATCAAAGTTGAAAGGCAGACGCCGTTGTTCCCGTATTTATTAGTCTTTTTATTCCATGTAACACCCATTGCAATAGACCTTATCGTTATAGTTTCCATCTCATACAATAGCCTTACACCACCGGGGACAATCCATGACTTCATTTTATAGTGCAGCCATGGAGAGTCCCCGGTTAGTGTCCCATTACATTTTAGATTAAAATTCTCTAAAGGGCCTCTGCGTGGGTAAGCCTGTCAAAAGACCGGGTTCCCCCTTACAGGGGATATAAACCCGTGAAAAGAGAGAAATGAATAAAAATATTTTTTATTCATGTAAAACCATATGCAGGCACTTATGAATAGTCAAGACTTTAGTTGCCGCGTTCCATTATGTTGATTTCCTATGGAGAAGAACGGGCAAGAAACTTCATACTAAAAAACAAGTTGTGATTTCCATATATTTGTTGCAATAATTAAAGAGTAAATTTGTTATTCGAGCACCTAAAAAAAACCTTATTACTGCGGCGCGTGTTCTTTATCTGCGTGCGTATTCTTCATAATATTAATGTTTAAATAAATCTGCTATGCTTAAATAGCAACTTTATTCATTAATTATCCAAAATAACACCGTAAGCGTTATCCCTATGGCCTGTTGATTGTCCCCTTATACTTCATGTAAAATTATTACGTAGACTATGAAGTCAATCACAGTACAGTTGCCATAAACTTTTGGATCCAATTACAGCATTTTTAATATAATATGGAAATGTGAAAGCGAGATTCAAGTTACGAGTCAATTATACCATTTACCATTGCTAGTGATATATTACGTACGTATTCCTAGCTACCACTAACAAAATACCATATACTCGGTTATTTATAACATTCGGTATTAGACGCAATACATATGGCCCATTTAAAGTGTCATTTGGATACATAGAAGCACATATTGAAGCCATAAAGAAGAATGCTCTCATTAACCGTCAACTATGTTCGAGATGTCGGTAAGCCTGTTACAGGTTATTTAAACTCCAACCAACAGACGAAATCGTTGTATACAGTATGAAGATAAAATTATACAGTAGTTGAACTTCGGGTAAACGAGACAGAAACTATCGTGATGCTCACGTAGTCTAAGTTATCTAAGGATAACATTAACGTGTGATTTAAGCTACTTTTAACCCATGCATGAAAAACAAATTGGTATAATGAAAGATCCAATGATATTTTAAGTACGTTTGGTAATCACTCGTGCATATACAAAAAGAAAAAATCTAATTTGGCGAACCATCTATGGGATGCAGGTATACGGTCGAGGGTTTAATGAATATTTTTTTATATATTAATTTTAGGAAATTAATAGCACACTTGGAGTCACATTTAATTTGATGAATATAAGTAACATTTATGAACATGTTAGTAGAACGTACAATCTTGAAAATGTGTTCAAAATATAACGTTTCGAATTCATGGATTGTTTTAAAGGGTGTAAATTTAAATATAGTGATTATTGTTGTTTTTATAATCATAATAACAAGTATCCTATATCGTATTCCACGACGTAATATAACTGTATGTCTTTAATAAGAAAACGTGTAGCCAATAGGGCGGGATTGAACATCAAAAACATTCAAACAAATAAATGTTCACATTTATAGAATCTATTACTCTAAATATAAAAATAATGATTATGTAAAGGAATTTTCGTTACGTATCGAATATCATTCTCTGAATTAAACTAAGCATTATCACGCCGCGGCTAACCACAAGAAATCCCCTTTACAGGAAACTATTTCTGTTGTAAATGTTAATGTATGTCTTTAGATTTTATCGTTGCTGTCCATGAAATAAACATAAAATAGCTTCATTGATAGAAGAAATACAGAGAACATCATCTACGGAAGGCTCGTTGAGTCTTTTAGGTATTGCAGTTTTTTATCATATTAGCCAAAGAACATCCACTGCTGATCAAAGGCCTCCTCCATAGATTTTCACAATACGCTTGGCAGGCGGGTTGGTGAGCGCTGAATGGCTGCTTTTCCACAGAAGAGACGCTTCTGCCCATCCCCCTGTTTTAGTGTCCCTTAGTCGCCTTTTACGACATCCACGGGAGAAGATGGACTGGTGCTATATTCTTCTGGATACCACGCAGATACTATAATAATAATAATAGTAATTTATTTCTCTCATCAAGGTACAATATCAGAAATGCATTAAAGTTGGTGACAGCAATCAATTTTAAACCTTTGTGAGAGCTGGAGTCTGTTCTTGGTTCGAGACCTGTATGAGAAATCACCTGGCTCTCACCCTCGTATAATTAACTAGCTGAGACCCGCGGTTTCACCCGCGTTTAAGTTAAAAGAAATTTAGAGTACTTCGACATAGACACTTGACATAGAATATATATTGGGTTTCAAGGGTTTTATTTTTTGTGCGCGGAACCCTAATTATTTTTCTAAAATAAAAATAGCCTAAGTTATTCCTTATAACATCAGCTATCTGTCAGTGTCCCGTCAAAATCGGTCCAGCCGTTTCGGAGATTACCCGGAACAAATAGACAGACAAACAGAAAAAAAAAATTAAATTTGTTTTTTTGTTATAGTTTCATATGCATTTAGTAAAAAGCTGTTATTTTGACATCAAAAACAGACACTTGAATTTTATTTATTTGTATAGATAAATTAAGCCGTAAAGACATTTTTAATAGGAGTAATACTACTTATGGTTTATTAGTTATTATGCACAATGTTCAAATAACAAAATCAATGGCCCAATAAAGGGTTCGACGCGAGATCAAGTCCTGCCTGGTGAACTAACTCTTACACAATCATAATTTTCGGTAATGTCATTAGTAATTTAAACTGTACTACGAGTAGTAGGAATTTCAGTATCTTAGCATGCAAATCAATTAAGTGAACCACTTCCTTGATAAATAAATATTAAGATTAGAAGTTAGTTAATGTCTTCTAGGAATACATTTCTTGTTATATTAACTACTATATAATATTAACTACTATATAATTAAATAATATGACTTTGCACTTAGCTAGTTAGAATATCTTTCTTCATTAGATTAGTACTGAAAAATTGGATTGGATTGGTATTATACTCCACTATTATTTACGGTTCAATTTGCGCAATGGATTGCTTGCCGTTGGGTTGCGGTTCCGATCGCGGCATTGAACGATTTGTACGGGTTTTTATGCATGTGAGATTTACGTCTGCTAACCTGCTACCTTCACACAACACAGAGGAAATCCTATGTTTATTTTTTTAACCGAAGTAAAATAAGTAAGTAAGTTAGTCATTTATTCTGAACAAAATACATTTGTGTTGAATAAAGTACCTACTTTAAAAAAGCAATTTAAATAAACTAAGATTACTTAGATTTTAACAGGCCATTTTAAATATATATTCCATATTAATTAATAAAAATTAAATATAAACAGTCCACAAACGTACCTTTTCATATTGTACAATTTTTTTTTCTTTATAAAAACGGAAACTGATCAACTACCTGCAGGGGTGCAATTCTCCAAGCTCAAACATCCATACATCCTTGAATACAGAATTGAAATAATGGTGATAACCCAAATTGTTATTCGCTAAGACTGGTCGTCATGGCTCACCTTCTGCAACGTGTCCTTGAATAGCTTCAATCATGTCTTAGCGAATGCCGAATTGGTTTAACACCGTTATTTTTATTCTGTTTTCAAGGATGTATGGATGCTCGAGCTTAAGGAATTGCACCCCTGATCGTACAAATATTTGTTCCGTGCGGGAATCGAACCCACAATCCTGTGCGCAGCAGCCGACTGTATCAGCCACTGAACCAACCGTGCCGTCAATAATACAAAGGGCTAAGCTAAGGTTATTACGCCAGCTCTTACATTTCCATGAATGTAGCATGTCAAGCATGTCATCATCATCATCATCATGTCAAGTCACTTGACTATCTTCTCAAGACCATTCTTTAAACTCTATTGACCATGTTCTCTAGCCAATATCTGTGTGGTAGATAAGAAGTCGTATAATTTAACTATTGGGTCGTGAATAATCTAGAACACTACTCAAACTGCTTTCCTAGGTTCTAAAACAATTTTATGACTGCAGGATAATAAAAATCTGTATAATGTGCTTAAAGGTTTCCAATATGTTTAGATTTTCAAAGGTTTACATTGTCTTACGCATACGTACATATCAAACATTTAAACAGTTTCTCCGGATTCAACGGAAGGTGACTTTAGGCGCCGTTAGAGATATTAAATGTTATCTTCCTATCTTTATTAACAGACCGATTTCTGTATCTTCCTCGACTTTGCTGGAAGTTACGCCAGGAGAAAGAAAGGAGAAAGAAAGAAAAACAATTTATTACTTTACGAAGCTAAAACGCACTAGGTACATATTTAAATAATAATGACCAAAACTAAATAATAGGAAAATATTAGTGAGTGTCATATCCGCAAAAAAAAGGAATGGCGTACAGTACTGACCACTGCAGCCAGATATTCGCCGCTAAGCGTTTTTAAACTTTAAATATTACGTAGGTATATTCCGGTTAGAAGGACACTCTAGCTAGTGAAATAACTGGGCACAAGAAACTAAGTAACTGATGTCTCGAAGTGACGAGCGATGTAGTGCCACGCAGGACTAGTTAGCATTACAATTGTCATGGACAGGCATGACAGGCATGACATGGCCATTCCATCACCAAGCGAATGACCGGTTCGTCTTATCACCAAGGTGTGTACAAAGAACTGAACGGGCACCCTCAGTTCGAAATGATCAAGCTCTACTGCCATGCAATATTGTCATCAACATAGCCGAAGGACGTCCACTACTGGCACAAAGGCCTCCCCCTCATATTGCCACAACGGCCGGTTACATGCCGGTCGTATCCAAAGACTCCCAGCGACATTTACCAGGTCATCCATCTCGCTAGAGACCGTCCCACACCACGTTTTCCGGTGCGTGACACGTACATTATCCTCACATAACTCATGCAATCATTCTATCAAAATTGTTTTTTTTAATGTTTAAAGAGTGTGTCCACGGAGTTTTAAACCGGCTCGTCTCCATAGGACTACCGCTTGAATTCTGACTATTCATTAGTGCCTGTAAATTATTTACAAAAGTAAATAGTCCTTTGATTTACTATGCATTTTGGAGCCGAAGTTGATTAGTTCGAATATTTACGAGAATTGCTGCCAAATCGGCGTCTTATACCAAGCCATATATACCGTGAACCACCAGATTAGGACCCCTAAATCGGCTCACGCAATTAATTTTCCATTGATAAATTAATCGAATTACTCAATATAATTCGAATGTTGAATAGTTTAATACCAGCGAATTTATGTAGTTTGCCATATTCACGTTGTCAAGGCGGGTATGTGGATTATAACTTCAGATCATAATGTTCTAATCACGATTCGTAATTTATGAGTAGGTACGGTGAAAGACTCTGTACTAACACACCCACAAGATTGTTAAGTTGTGTAATGAGCTGATGAAATTATATTAAACGCTGCACGAGACTGTTTTCATTGGCATTAGACATAAAGACACATACATTAATACGTCAACTGCTTATATTTTTTATGTCAATAGAGCTCATTATAATAAAACACTTTAAAAAAGATTATATCGCGTATATTAGTATTTTATTATAATGAGTAATATCCGCGAAAACCTAAGACATTACTATCCATAGAGCGTTTATAATTTATACATTAAAAAATACATGTACTAATAGAGACGTTTGAATGCTAACAGCATCAGTGTACTCTGAGATAGTACTTTCGAGAATACGCGGGCGCACATTAAAGCCGCCAATAGCTACAGATTTCAAATCGGCGATGATGTGACGAGTCATAAAACAATTTAAATCGCATTCAGATCCGAATAAATGAATAAGCAATCGATTTGTTCAGTTAAGTCAACCGTGTGCACAGAAATATCGAACCAACAACCAAATATGTTTTGAAGCCCTTATTCTATGTATAGCAAATAACAGGCGCGACCACAATAGGTTATGAACATAAATATATTTACGGAAAACAAAACGTTCTCACTTCAAAACACATAAAGTATAACATAAAATAATACAAACCAGGAAGTGGGCTGGACGTTAATAAAAAGAAATTGCCTTCATTTTAACGACAATAAACATATTTACCAGAGATATGACGCTGTAGAAACCGCGGGTGGCATAAGCGATAACAGCAATTGGATATTAAATTAACGGATTTTGATAATGATCTATGATCAATAAAAATCTATTTTGTTTTAAGTTAGAAAGAAAAAGATAGAGTAAAATCTTTGAATCATGTTACTCTTAGTTACTTTCCTTTTAAATAAATATTATTACACCTGCCATGTCATCTCTGCATCAACCTAAGGCTGACAAATAGAGAATGCCTAAGGCATTAAAGTCAGTCTACGTACGAATGTTATATTACGTTTAAATATATCAAATAGATAGATAATTATTTCGTAAGTGTATACAATGAAAGTGAAGGAAACTCTGTGTAGAAGCTCCGGGGCTTAGAAATATTTTTGATAAATAGCAATCACACTAACAAATCTTGGGTGTATAACATAACACACATCTGCCTGCGACTAAGGGGAATAAGGGCGTGACATTTTATTCGTTGTCATAAAATACATACAGAAGATGCTCCTAATATCGGCAAAATACTGACCATTCTTTAGTTACTTTTTCTCTGCACCTCTCCGAGTGGTGTCCCGGTAAAGAATATAGCACTCCATCTCATCCCGTGGATGTCGTCAAAAGCGACTAAGGAACTCTACCAGAGGGATGGGCAGCCACCATTCTGCGCTAATTCTACCAAGCGTGGTGGCAAATTCCTCCCAAAATGGCGACACAATTGTAGAAATCTATGAGGGAAGCTTTTGTTCAGCAATGGACGTTCTTCAGCTGATATGAAGATGATGACTGATCATTGTTAAAGCTTTACAAAATCGCTTATATTGGGGCCATAACATAACTAAATGAGCTCGCTGACCTGTTCATATCAGACGCAGACAATATATCAACTAAAAGAGTACGCAGAGAGCATAGGGAAAACGTAAGGTGTAATGCGCATTATTCGCTTGTAAGTCATACGTCAATATAGAAGGAATTTCGGTAAAAGATTGCAGCGCAAACAGCGCTGGAATCACGGGAGATCCGCATCAAACTGCGCGACGTTTTACGCGTATTTGGCAATAAGCTGCAAACGCGTTGTCATATAAGCAGCGGTGCGGTACAGCTGCAAACTACTGCTGCTGGTTAGTCTTTGAATCGGCTTTTCTAGCAAAATATCCAAATCTAAGTACAGTGTTCTATACCTACCCGTGAAGTGCATCACAAGGATCCAAGTACCGCGTAAGCTGCCGAAGTACTTATTGAGTACTTTGTCCTTATATTTTGTTACATGATTTTGTTGTACTTGATGAGCAGTTGCTTCGGCAACTGCTCATCAAGTACAACAAAATCATTTATTTCAAAATGGAAATACGGCGTGGTAATATCCACTATTCGGTTAGTTCGTATATGCAACCTTCTTCAATTGAAACTATTTTATTACATGTAAGGATGAGAATTATTTAGGAGAAGTAATTTTTATGTTTATTTTTTAAACAACTTGGTAACGAGACGAGCGAGTCATTCGCCTGGTGGTAAGCGAAATGCGGCGCTGATGACAATAAGAATGCTACCCGGGACTAGTCCTGTGAGGCACCACACTGCGTTCGTCCTCTTGTGCGCAGTCATTTAACTAGCTACAGTGCCCTTCTAACCGGAGCACACCAATATCTAAAGTTCAAACACTATCTTCTGCTTGGCGGCAGAATATCTGGCACTGGGGTGGTACCTACCTATTTTATTTATACCTGCGTCAGGCGGTAGGTTACTCGCTCGCTCCTTTTAAGCCAGGCTCCGAAAAACGGCGTCGACGGCGCGGTTGGTCGCAAACTGCATCCGCAGGCGGTGACGCCACTTACGAAGTGCGCGCCGCCGAGCTAGCCGCCTCAGCCTGTCAAACGCCCTTGGAGGCGCACCTTCGCCACTCTGGCGGAGGGAGCGTGTCTCATCGTAGACCGACGTATCCGTCTCCGCCAGGGTGTCGAAAGGCGGAAAACGCGCAAGTCCGGCATTACATGCATATATGTATACCATATTATAAACTATCCTTTTGTAAAGGACATTTTCACTATTTATGGTAGGTAACTCTTTCACCTGCTAGGTAAAGATTTTAGATTATATATAGGCAGGATAAGTCAATGTCCGTGTGCCTATAGCACAGCGCATATGGTCGCTACTGGGGATCCTTTACAATCCTCCCAGGAGGGTGACCGCTTTACAGTTGCCCTCTCAGAGATGTGCCTGATGAAGATGTGGAAATTCTTCATGAACTTCCTTCGCCCCGAGGAAGGACGGGGGGGTATGCCGGACTCCTACCGGCAAAAACCACTGGAGCGGTCATCCTCGGCACCTAAGGGAGGCTCCAGGTCCTCGTATGATCACACTAGAGCCGCCCACTGGTGCCACGCCTATAGGTACATCTCTGAGAGGGTGACTGTAAAGCGGTCATCCCCCCGGGGGGATTGTAAAGGATCCTCCAAAGCGTCCCGCGGAAGCGCGTGACGAGCGTGCTACCGTCTTCTCTTGGGTCGCTCGGTGTGGGCACGCAGATTCCCCAATCTACGCACCCGCAAACCTAGAGGTCCCCTGCCTTATAGCAACGGCAGGGGGTTTCAGGCGTATGGGAATTAGGCGCCAGGGCGGTTGTTACCCCGGCGCCGTCTCCTCCTTCTTCGAGTGGGATTGGCTCTCTCCCGATCCCGCTCTGCGGTCTCCTTCTGGAGCATGACGCTCTGATAGTAGGAGACCACTGCATTCCAGTTTTCGTGCTCTGCCAACATAGCCGACACTACTGCTGGCAGAGAGAGATCTTGCACGATCCGATCGACCAGGATCCGCCACTCGGCCGCCCACGCAGGGCATGCCTCGAGCGTGTGCTGACCGTCACAGTACCTACCTAGCCGGCCTCTTACAATAAGAGATCTACCACCAGTGATAAAATTGATGCCAGCATTAAACATATTTAATTATGGCATCAATTTTATCAATCTTACTTCTATGAGATATGAGTAGGTAACATTAAATTTTCGCTAAGAAATTAAACTGGTTTGCAATTCTCATACATCCGTAGGCGGCTTAGGAATAGCGGGGCTCAGGCTAAAGGTCGCAGAAATAATTCTCTGTCGTCATTTCACAACTGGCCAGGCATTACTCGGAGGATAGTCTTGCCTTTGTAGGAAATATTAATTGTTAGCTAGGGAACTAACTTAAACCCTCAAGGAACTGAAACGAGTCCTACTTATAGTACTATTCCATGAGGTAATCTACATCTATACCAAATTTAATTTTAATCCGTTCAGCTCTTTGACCGTGATTATATTGTCTGTAAACATCTAAACAGACAAACTTTTACATTTATAATATAATTATAATTAAACACTTTTATATGGATTACATCGCGTATGTTATAGATTTTAGTATTTCCTGAAGTTTCGAACACGGTAAAAACTTATAATTTATGCTGTTTTCATCATCATCATTTCCGCCGCATAAAGTCCACTGCTGGTCATAGTCCTCCCCCAAAGATCGCCACCACGACCCGTCTGGGTGTGTTGTGTTCTGTCAAAGGGGGTTTTGCCATAATCGCCACGCTTGGTAAGCGGCTTGGCGATCGCAGTTGAGTTTTTAATGTAGGTACTCGAAGGACGCTACTGCCCATCCTCCTACTAATCCCTTAGTCGCTTTTTACGACACCCACGGGATGAGATGGGTTGATGCTATTCGTTGCCGGCACCACACGGTGTGCTGTTTTATTTTAGCTGTATTTAAATTTATTGGATTATTTTTATTTATTTGTTCTGTATACTCGATATTTTTATAGAATCTGTGATTACCCGTAATTGAGGGTGTACAGCGTAATATTATTTTCTTACGTTATTTAATTTTTTGTCATATTTCGGAAGTAGTAGAACATTCGTTGGTAATGCATAAAAAATCAAGCGTTCGAGGTCGCAGGATGACTAACAGCCGAAATTAATAATCAATCTAATCCAAAATCTATTCAATATTTTGTACTTCATCCGTTTTGGAGTTAAGATCACATATAACACAAAAAACAGAAAAATCCTTAACCCCAAATCCAAAGATTTTGGATAACATTGATTATTAATTTCGACCGGTGACAAGCGTCGTTACAATTTTAAAAGGTTATTTTATATACCTTAAAAAACCGAATCAAAAATGGTTTCAATACACGCAGAAATCACTCATAATAATATAAGCTTTATAATATTAGTAGGATATTTATTTTAGGCTCCTACAAAAAAAGTGAACGTTCCGTCAAAATCGGTCCAGCCGTTTCGAAGATTCGCCGGAAGAAACAGACAGACAGACAGACAGACAAAAAAAAGAATTGTTATTTAGTCATAAGTACCCCATATACTATTTTTATGCATTTAGTAAAAAGCTGTTATTTTCACATTACAAACAGACACTTCAATTTTATTTATTTGTATAGATTCATTGTTAGTCAGACAAAATCCTTCACTTTATTTACTAATCGGAATATTACCACCGTATTATAATCAATTAATCATAATGTTATATCACATTTTTAGTTAGCAATATTTGTATGACCTACACGAATTTAAGAAATATTTAAGAAAAATTAAACATATATTTTTAATAATCACGAATACTAAAAAGTCGTTACTTACTGTACACATAAAATAAACGTTACACTATCTCCGTATTAATGTTAACTAATCTTAAGTTTGAGATCAATCTCAAGTGTAGCTTTTAACTCTTTAGATGCTAATTTTATATTATTAAACATGTGTTTTGTTGACACACGTATGAACATTACGTAAACATTTTGACTGTGCCTCTTCCAAGCGCCATGCATGTTGAAAGCTGTTTATAATAAAAACCTTAATGTCCGTTTATAGTTCTACTGTATTGGTATACATAGTATCTATACTAATATAATAAAACTGAAGAGTTTGTTTGTTTTTGAAGTGAAACTTCTTTATCGACGTATGGGAGAAATTTTATAGCAATGTAACGTTTTTCTGTTACGCGCCATCTTTATTTCTAAGTCACATTTTTCCGTTATGCGCCATATTGATTTGACAGATCAATTGAATTTATCTATGAAAAACAGTCCTCAAACGTGAACAGCAAGATCCGGCACTTCAATTGATGGAGGTTTTACTCGGTCACTAAATTCCGTGGAATGTAAACCATATATTTCATATTTCAGTTACCATAAGCCATTAATTACAAAAATCTATAATAACGATAATAATAATAGAACCCCTCTGGGCAAACGTTATCTCACCATGGGATAAGGTAATCCTGGAGGGCAGATTAAAGTAGCTGCTTGATTTCTTCATACCTTATGATTAAAAACAAAGTATATCATAAGAAACAAAAAAAAAGTATATTAAGTAGCTTACAGAACGCAGGGCAGTTTGTGGCGAGCTGAATGTGAGTGGCGACACTGCGTACCCGAATGCTCCAGAGAGTCGGTCAGGGCCTCGTCTCCGCTTGCCTTTATTGGTTGGTTGGAGTGGAACCCCATGAGTGCCCGCAGGATTTTCAACTCTGGCTTGCCTTATTTGGCCGATCAGAGGGGGGCCGCCAGAGCTATATGCTCGGGGGTGGAAGTGTCTAATGGCGTAATTATAGTGCAGCCATGGTGAGTCCCCGGTTAGTGTAGTTTAGATTAAAATTCTCAAAAGGGCCTCTGCGTGTTGGACCCATGTCCCCGCGTAAGCCTAACAAAAGACCGGGTTCCCCCTTACAGGGGACATAAACCCGTGTAAAAGAGAAACATATAGTTATAGTTCTATTATAATTAATGAAATGCTATAATAGTCTTAGTAGCAATAAGGTGAAATAATTGTAATATTTGTATCCATGTCTATGATAATAAAAGCCTTTTGCTTAAACTTTATCTAATTTAGCTTTATTTAACCAATTTCTGTAAAGTTGTAAATAGTAGATCATTTTTCGAAAAATGATGTCATAAAGAAGTTTCACTTCTTACGTGTGTACACTAATACACACACATTTTACATTATTTATTTTGTACGCGTTACTACATTGCACTCCGTGTCGTGTCATCTCTTCTCATGGATGTCAGCTATGTCTATGATGTGGCTAAGCCATGGACTTTCCTACCCACGATACAGGACTCAGGAGTAAAACTAATGTGGGAAATGGTTTATATAAAAATTTAAATTAATATCGTTAACATGAAGGCAGTAACATTATAAATATTTAATGACGATACATCGATTCACAAAATTCGGTTCACCTCGGTATCGAGTTAATTACGCGATTCCGATTCTGCATTCGATTGTTACAAGTATTGTATTGGTCACTAGCACAGAATATAAAATACTATTTTACATAGCTGCGTCAAACCATGATATTTAGTGGGAAACCTCAAGAATCGATTCCAGTTCCTTATACATTTACTCGAGTAGTTGACAACTTTTAATTGCGTATTAATTCTGTAATTCCAGAAGTTGAGATAACATTATTTTCATGTACGTGTCCAAGTTTTATTACATGTTGTGGCGACTTGGAATATAAATTGAGCATTTGTGTTAATTAATCGTGAGACGTTTGTCTGTGTGGTGTCCGGTGTCCGGATTATGAATATAGAACCACTCATTTCTTCCGTGGATGTCGTAAAGGGCGACTAAGGGACTCTAACCAGAGAACAGCAGCGATTCTGTACTCACCAAGCCGCTTGCCAAGCGTGGTGAGTAGGTACTGGCAAATTTCCCCCAAAACGACGAAACATGACATATAACCGATTGTCTATGGGGGAGGGCTTTGTTCAGCAGTAGACGCGTTTGCACTTTATTTTTACTATGGAACTGAAAATCGAAATTCGTATTGATATAATATTAGATATTATTAATACGATGATAACATTTTGTTTAGTAAACAAAATGAAGGATTTTGTCCGATTAACAATTAATGTATATGGACAATCAGTAGCTTACAGAGATCCCGTTTATTTAAAAAACAAGTCATGATTTGCTGTTCGAAAACAAAAATATATTTATATATCACGATTTTATTACGAAAACGCCCACTAAAAAGAACAGGCGCTGCTGTGGTCAGATGGTGAAAGACGATTTATTTTCTGCTCTATTAATAACTATATTTATAAATTAAATAAATAATTACAAAAAATTCAAAATTTGAAATTTGAAATTATTTGCGATCCTTAATACGCGGAGTTTTCAGGATCGCAAATAATTTCTTTTGAAATAAAGATCAATATTTTTATAGAAGTCTATATAATAAACCGATATCGTATAAAATTAATAATCAAGTAGGTTACTACCTAACATAAAAAATAAAAGCAAATCACATAATATATTTTTTACTCAGAGAAAAACAATCGAAGAGATTAATAAACCACTTATGAATAAAATAAAACAACAATGCTTTTGTTTCTCATACAAACTTGAAGCGTCATTTAGTTCGTCAAGGTGCTGCAGGCATTCTTTGATCTCATCAGACCTCTTCTTTCAACTGCTCCGGAAACTTCAGTGTGAAAAATAAGCTCAAAATGATGACCAGGAAATGTAGAGCTAATGTGATTCATGGACGTATTTACATTGTACATTGTCCCAACATAAGCGTGGGACGAAATGGTCCATAAAACGCGATCCAACGAGCCACTCCATGCGATATTACGAGAACCAATATAATTATACGGATGTTACAGCGAACGTTATTCGATTTTTAACCTTGCAGCAAATACGATAAGGGGTATAGGGTTGGTAGACGGAGGCAAGGTAATTTTGTGTAGATATCATACAGATGGAACGAGGCTTATTGACAGATTGTCAAGCCCTCGAACTTGAATGGGGATTAGAGGAAGTAATTTATCCGGATCAGTATTAAAATTATTTAAATTAAATTGTTATCATTATTTAAATTGTTATCAAGGAGAGTATATAATGATTATCATCATCATCATCAACATATCAATCGAAGGACGTCCACGGTTGACCAAAAGCCTCGCCATAGATTTTATAGTAATTGTAGTAATGTCTTAGGTTTTCGCGATTATTACTAATTATAATAAAACACTTTTGAATGGATTACACCGCGATTACTTATAGAGTTTTGTCTTTTAAAAAGTTTCGCCCAGTATGAAGCGTTCGTGGTCTTTAGGAGTTGGCGACGCGTTAAGAAAAACAAGCGATGTCATCCGTTTAGAAGTGTTATTATAATTTCACAAATGTGTCGTCATTTTGGGGTGACTTTTTGTAGTACTTACCACTCTTGGCGAGCGCAGTATGGCTTCTGCTCCACAGAAGGGATGCTGCTAACCATCCCTCTGGTTTAGATAGTTCATTACGGCCGAAATTAATAATCAATTAAATCAAAAATGTTCAGATTTAAGCTTTGAAATTCATCCATTGTGGTGTTCCGATCGCATTTAACACAAAAAACAGTATCCGTAATCCAAAATCGAAAGATTTTGGATTAGATCGACTGTTAATTTCGGCCGTAAGACGCGTCTTACGACTTCCACGGGAGGAGATAGAGTGGTGCTATATTCTTAATGCGGACATCGACACGAACGATATAATGTTCACAGGTAAATCCTAATCACAATCCTAATTCGTGGGTAGTAATAATTTCGGCCGAATGAAGTCCACTGCTGGACACAGGCCTCCCCCAAAGATCACCACAACCACCGATATGGATATGTTGTGGGCTCATTGGGGGGTATTGCCATAATCGCCACGCTTGGCAGGCGAGTTGGCGATCGCAGTTGAGTTGTTAATAAACTCGAAGGACGCTGCTGCCCATCCTCCAGCTAATCCCTTAGTCGACTTTTACGACACCCATGGGAGGAGATAGGGATATTCGTGGGTAGTAAAGCCATGATATTAATTTAAGTCAAAATAATACTTTTAATGAGACACAATTCAGCCGTCCCCGAATGGTTCAGAAATTTAATTAATGCTTCGTCTCCGGTTTACCTTTATTGGTCGGCTGGAGTGGAACCCCATGAATGCCCGCATGACTTTCAACTCTGGCTGGCCTTAGATGGCCGATGAGAGGGGGGCCGCCAGAGCTATATGCTCGGGGGTGGAAGTGTGTAATGGCGTAATAACGGGGAAACCCGCTCCGAGTCTTCGAGACGCGCGATGGTGAAACCGGTGCCACACCTCTCGACACCCCGAGCCACTCACACCGGTGTTGCTCCCTGTCGCCTGTAGTGGTGGCTATTTAGGGGTCCATCTTGTGAGTGGCAAGTCACCGTCTGCCACAGAATTTTACTTAAAGGTAGAAAGGCAGACACGCCGCTTTTTCTAGTATTCAATCTATTTAGCACCCATTGCAATATACTTTATAGTTAAAGTTTCCATTTCATACAATAGTTTTACATCTCCGGGGATAATCTGAGACTGCATTTTATAGTGCAGCCGTGGAGAGACCCCGGTTAGTGTCCCATTACATTGTAAATTAAAATTCTCTAAAGGGCCTCTGCGTGACCCCGCGTAAGCCTATCAAAAGACCGGGTTTCCTCTTACATGGGATATAAGCCCGTGAATGGAGAAATAATAATAATAATAATTCCGTGTTTATGGAATGCATTACCGGTACTAATAAGACGTGCTCAGTCATTGTCAGCCTTTAAGAAACGAATAAAGGATAATTATCCGTCGCTTTAAATTCTACTCTTCCATTTTGACTTGCTTTAGCTCTTTACATTAAATATATTTTGTTATTATTATATTCATAAGTATTCATATAGTTTAATAATAATAATTTATTTTGTTTTCATGTATTTAGTATAGTATATTATAATATTTCTTTATATTAGTATATTACTTCTATCTACCATTTTCCATCCTACGGTTGCCTGGAAGAGATCGCGAATAGCGATAAGGCTGCCTATTGCACTTTTACTTAATTCAAAACTTCTGTGACTGTTTTTTGGTGTACAATAAAGAGTACTCGTATATAAATAAATAATTCTGCATGTTGGAACATTCCATGCGTGTGCTGTGTCGACGTTATATTTGTTCGTGATGTTATTGTTTCGTAACTCTTGAAATAAGCTACTGCCTACGCTGCTCTTACTGTCTCTTACGCCCTAATCTAACCCAAATTATGGGTGGTCTGATAAGCAGATGATAGCTTTGTACAGTTTTCGTCAGTATTCATATACATGCAGCATTAATTATAACTAGTACTCTAGCACTCAAATGGCGACCTAAAATATTTTTAAAAGCTTTTCATCTCCGTTGACAGCACCAAATCTGGTACGAGTTAAAACAAAGTGGAACATTCTTTACCGATTCGATTTAATTACAAAGTCATGTTACAAAATAAATCCAATTAGCTTGATGACGCGGTGCGAGCGATATACAGCCAGCGGTTTCGAACTTTCGAGACAATAATAATTATCTACATAGATAGCTGTTCGATATTGACATCGTTATAAGTAGTACTTATTAGCATTTAGCGAAGCTCCCGATATTTTTACTTCTTTTTATGTGCTTAACGGGGCAATTTCTGTCGAAGCCAAAGAGGCCTCTAGCCAGCCTTAAAACTAATTTTTCAAACTAATCATCCCCTCTAGCGGAGGGCAGGCGGCAGTAAAAAGGCCCCCCAGGCACTTCTCGGGGAGGATTGTAAAGGATCCCCCCAAGCCTCGCCGTGCCCTGTGCTGCGCACACGGCGACACTTGACCACGTGTGCGCCGCCGTCTCCCGGGGGTCACACGCAGAATAGGAGGGACTCGAACATCGGCTTGGGGCGTTGCTGGAGGATACAAGCTATGTAGGGACAGCCAGACCGACTGATTTAAATACTTTAGGGAATATTTAAGACTACAAGCTTGGGACGGGCCGGCAGGACGGTGTCGCGGCTTCCGGCCTCCCCGGCGTCGTCGGTGAGAACTGAATGATTTGGTGTTAAAGCTTATAATGTTACCTGCGAACTACTTAATCTAAAAGTTTAGGTTATGACATCGGTTTAATATAAGATATTAACCTCTGTATCTTTCTCATCTAAACAATGATATTAAATATTTAAAAGAAGTAGATAATTATGTTACATGCGCGCCAAATGCAGTAACCAAAACTCCCCCAATTGTAGTACCTCGCCTATATAGCTATCTCATTTACTCCTGTAGTTTTTATCTTATTTCTTACGACATAGGTGTGCAATAAGGAAAACGTAAGTAACATGTTAGTGCTTGTAACATAATTGGTTTTAATTAATGTTAACCTTCATTTCGTAATAATATACCTATAGATATGGTTCTAGTAGACCAGCCACAATCCTAACATAAAAGTAATTTTATAGTCATATCAGCTATAGAATGTCCACTGTTGAACAAAGGCCTCCCCCACAGATTTCCACAATTGTGTCATCCTTTTGGGGGGTATTTGCCAGTACTCTCCACGCTTGACAGGCGGGTTGGTAAGCGCAGAATGGCTATTGTTCCACAGAAGGGACGCTGCTGCCCATTCCTCTGGTTTAGAGTCCCTTAGTCGCTTTTACGACATCCGTGGGAGGAGATGGAGTGGTGCTACATTCTTAATCCGGACACCACACGGAAAGTAATTTTGACCATGGCCAAATATTAACGCGTTTCTTTCACACCTTGCATCACACCTAAATTCAGATGGCGTTTCAATCGTCGGCGGCTAGATAGCGCTAATTGATCGTTTGAGACGCGCCGCTCATGTAATGCGCCCGCACAATCGATATGTACGGAACGTTGACCTGATGGGGTTAAGATATTGAAGAGTGGGAGAGGTGTACGAAGCATTTTTTTGGGTGTGGAATACTGAACAGAAGACGTTATAGTAGCTAAACCCTGCCGCAGGAATTGGAATCAATTTCTCGGAAAATTAAACTCTATTGTAAGGTAATAACTTATATCGATTAAAAAAAGTAATCTGTATAAAAACGTGTCAGTATGTAATGTCAAAATGAAAGTTTTTTACCAAATGCATATGAAAATGTATACGGTACTAATAATAAAAGAACATTTTTTTAAATATTTGTGTATCTGTCTGTTGGTTCCGGCTAATATCCGAAAGAACTGGACCGATTTTGACTTGACTTTCACTGGCAGAAAGCTGATGTTATAAGGAGTAACTTAGGCTACTTTTATTCTGAAAAATAGGAAGAGTTAGGTTTCTAGCAAAAAATAAAATCAATGAAATCCAATATACGTAGATATATATACTCTAATATCAACTGCCTATGTCGAAGTGATCAATTTTTATTTTTTATTTAAACCGCTGGTGAATAATAGTTGAGACTAAAAAGAACGATAATTAAATGGCCTTTTAACTTGCTCTGCTAACTTTAAATATTAAACACGATGTAACAACATTGGTTAATAACAATAACCCTACACTACACTAACTACTACCACACAGTACAATGTTTTATCTTTATCGAAAATCATAACAATACGAAATAAGAACATGACACGACCTATTCTACATAAAAATATTGATGAGCGTAAACTGAACTACGGTTCAAGATCGCCGACCGAGTCGATAAGTGGAACTTGCAAATCGATACATATATCGACCATTGTGTCGATACGTGTTAATAAAAACATTTGAAAAGGTGTCATAGTAATAATACATTCTATTAATCGCTTCTATTCTGAAGACATTTAGAACAAGAAACCAGGCATTACTAAAGTTATTGTTTCGTTTTTAAATTATCAGTCATTCATAGTAATGTCTAAGGTTTTCGCGATTATTACTCATTATAATATGCGTATATGTGGGTTGTCATACATAGACAAAACGCTACCTACACCTATAGCAGGTAACGATATGTCAACATGTAGGTATTTTGAAAATAAATTTGGTTTTATTAATGAAAAGGGAAAGTGAATTAATAATATATATGCATCGACGAGGTCAAACGATTGTTTGTGACTTAGATTTATTAAAAAACGAATGAATTATAATCGAATCGAATAAATACGAATTGATGATAGAATTAAATGTATTGCTATTGGAATAATAAAATAATATTATATATTGAAAGCACAATATTTTGTTTGTGATGGTTGTTCTTCTTTAAGAAAACAAATCAACGGCAGACACCTACTTTGAAAATCTGATTATTCTTTTGGATCGATAAATCTGTCATCAATAGTTCGCCGACTTCGGATTGTAACGACATGGAACCTTGATACTAATAATAACGTCTTAATTAACTTTACGAATATAATAACATAAATTCCTTCTCAATCCCTCCGAAATTCCTTAATGAAGAAGAGAATTAATGGATTTATCACTAAACCACGAAGTAAACCAGAATAAAATATAGCTGGATGATAATTCTTAAATCTCCAGCAATTTGTATAGCATGCGTCCAAGAATAAACTAAAACAGGACGATGCGCAAGATTGCCAGACGCAACGGATATTTGTCAAGGAGTATAGAGTTAGCAAATAATACTCCAAGTGTAAACGGATAAATAATTTTTCAAAAAAGAAATGGATTGAAAGATTCGTATTGCGGGAAATTTTTGCGATTTTAAATGAAAGCTAGATATAAATAATTCGCACAAACTTTATTACTTATAAGAAGACTAGCTACCCGCCTAAGCTTCGCACCAGTAGGTATATCCAAACCCGATTTCAGCGCCACCTAACTGGTCTAGTTGTGAATCTAATCTATCAGGGGCCCACTCAAACATATGCAAAACATTTCATCAAAATCGGTCCAGCCATTTGGGAGGTGTTATGTTACATACAAGCGTACAAAGGATTATATATAAGATTTTACACGGAATCACGAAAATAAAAATCTATTGGATTGGAATCTTAATTTTAAGATTAAACTTTAAAAAAATATAACCTGCTTTTAACCTCTTGAGACCACTGAATCATCGAAATTGACACATAATACGATATATTACATCTGTATTTGGAGATAAAGATGCATCACAGCTCACATCTTGTCCCAGAGAGTTCAAAGAATTATAAACAGCCACCGAAATTTGCCTAAATCACGTCACATCGTATAATAACGTAACAAACACTTTCGCAAATCATTGTTATTTGATGTGACATGAAAAAACGAACCAGCGGAGTGACATGACACGTTCAAACGATGAACGTCACCTAAATACACA
The DNA here is from genome assembly GCA_947459985.1 of Diloba caeruleocephala. Classification (NCBI taxonomy): domain Eukaryota; kingdom Metazoa; phylum Arthropoda; class Insecta; order Lepidoptera; family Noctuidae; genus Diloba; species Diloba caeruleocephala. Next base: position 5,765,790 of record OX381621.1, on the reverse strand, counting down.
TCAAAGTGCAACCGAAACGCATGCTAACAAACGGATTCATGAAATAAATGTTATTGGAGATGACGATGGACGTTTTCCAAAAGGAACACAAAAGACATTGTGGCAAAACAAAACCATGATTGACAATACTGAAGTTCTAAGTGTTTTATGTCTAATGAAAGACTGCGTTCAATAGTAGTGAGGGATAAGGAGCTTTTTTATAATTTATGTAAGCCCATATGGTAGCTATTTACGCATGGTGTGTTAGGGGAACGAATTGTACGTGACATTATAGTAAAACTAATATATCTATTGAAGAATTTAATAACAAAGGTATTACCGCCGGACAGTTTCCGATCACGTTGGAAATTTTAATACAAAAAGAATATAGAGATGATAATGCAAACGTGCCTTAGTTGCGATATTTGAAATGAATAAATATTCATAATAATTTTAAACCTCATGAGAATGAAGGTTATATTTTTTTGATATATTTATAACGTTGATATCGTTAAAAACTGAAAGCGGATATATCAGTGTAGTGTTCGGATTAATATAGTACTACATTGTCTCCTCCTGTGGATGTCTTAAATGCCGACTCAAGGACTCTAAACCAGAGGTTTGGGCAGGAGCGCCTCTTCTGAAGAACAGCAGCCATATTGGGATCACCACAAATTCCTCCCAATTTAATGAGACAATTAGTTGAGGAAAGCTACGGGGGAGACCTTTGTTCAGCAGTGGACGTCCTTTGAGTCTGATAATAATGGTGATAAAAAGCGGGAAAACATTAGACATTACACAATTCCAAACAAAACAATAATGAACGAAACAAATAACATCAACCAGACACACAGTGTTAAAAATGAAGATAAAGTCTAAAATACTCTGACTCAATTGAAATCAAATCTCAACTAAAAATAACAGTACGTCACATCAGACATGTCGTTTTGCTCACCAGTGTCACGCGTCGTCGGTCAAGCGTGAACCGTTTCAAGCGCACCCTTGTTTGTGTTACCCCTTTTCGCCGTTACTAATACGATTTCTTGTTATCATTTTGTCACTAAATTGGTTTCTAATATTACGCTTGAGAAGACCAAATAAAAAGTTTCAGTAAGACTGTCAGATATATTTAAAAAAATTCTCTATTATTTATATATGTATGGGAAATATACATATTCAAATTTTGAGAATATTCCGCTAAGAAGTCAAAATGAAATTCTTAGCGGAACACATAATGATAACTATTAGTAAATATTTTTTAATGAATAATACAATGATTTCGTATGTTATAGGTACTTCTGCAGACGCCTGACCTCCAAAACCGCGGTACCAAACCAACACAAGTGTTATGTTTCAAAATTTTGGTCCAAAATACAACGCAAGACGATACACTATACATTTGAACTTCATTATTCATCAATATATTCTTAAGTACATTTTATAATGACTTCCCATGACCTGTTCTATATCGCTGGACTAACACCATCACATTATAACGGCCCATAACTAAAGATTTATAAACCCAATAAATTGATTGAGGAAATAATGTTTCAACTAAAATGATTGATTGCACTCAATCTTTCGTTTTCGGTTTTAATGAAGTTTATCCATACTTCATTAAAACCATAAATTATAATGAGGCTGGGTAAAACGCGTCAGAGATTTACATATAGTTTAATACAGAACGCTTATGAACACTTTTCATGGCGGTAGGTCTGCCATCGCCCTCTAGTGTGATCTTACGAGGACCTGGGGGGCTCCCCTTCGGTGCCGAAGATGCCGCTCCAGTGGTTTTAGCCGTCATACCCCTTCGCCCTTCCCCGGTGCGAAGGAAGTTCATGTAGAATTTCCACTGGACACCAATAATAAAAAAGGCCTTTCATCGCAATAACCCGGTTAGGTAGGTACCACCACGTGTCTAAAAGGCCTCAACTCAGCAAATGCTGCATGTAACTGCAGCGCTGATTTTCAGCTGAAGCCTCAGGTGGCTGAAAGACGTTAGGATTGGGTTATTCTTTTAGCGGTCGGTTTAAATACCTGTTGCTGCTTTTTTCCTTTAAGAATGCAAGGGGAATTCCTAGAGCGTACACCTCACCTCCGGTTAGAGGTAAGTGGGAGGACACCGTGGGGTTTTAGCCGGTGAGAGTTCGGCATGCCCCTCCGCCCTTTCCAAGGTGGAGGAAGCAAATAAGGATAGCCCAACGAAAAACAAGAAGTTAAGTACCACCACCGACACTGCTGACAGTTATTCTGCTCCCAAGCAGTTTAAGCTTACGTTTGAGTGTTCCGGTTTGAAGAAGAAGGGTACTTGTATCCAGTGGAATTAATAGGCATAGAAGACTAAAACCAATATCTCAAGGTGACAGGCGCAGTGTGGTGCCAAGCAGGACTAGTTCTCACGTAGTAACGCTTAACACTAGGCGAATGACTTGTTCGTCTCTTTTCATTTCAGATTATTGTGTTTATTTTCAATTTACCAAGCCCTTCTTCGTGTCTATTTGGATACATTCTGGGCCGAAAAGTCGCTGAATGTTGACGAAACCTGAGCTCTGTAAATTCATGAAGACTTTTTGCTGTTTGCGTTCAGCCAATAAGTCAAAATCACACGGTCGCGGGCGGCGAAGCGCGGTGACGTCATAAGTATTATTTATATCTACTTAGATTTGGAAACATAGAGAAATGAGATTGTTGTGTACCTCTATAGAAATTTTATTTAGGCTACTCAATAAGAAGCAATCTTTCCAATACAAACAGTAGGTGATTTTGTATGTAAAATCTATCTACACTATGAATGACCCGATCAAAACATTATATGGTTAAAAACTGTAATTTGTTTCTAAAGAGTCACAATTAAAATATCGAATTTATTCATTACTAGCTGCCCGCCCCAGTTAGGTACATGTAAACCCGATTGCAGCGCCACCTACCGGGTCCAATTGTGAATCGAAACCATCCAGGGGCATAACATAACATACACAAAAAAAAACCATCATAATCGGTCCAGCCGTGTAGGAGGAGTTCAGGGACATACATAAGTACGGACGAATTATATATATAAGATTAGCGGCTTATGCAGGCAATGATTTGCTAGCCTAAAAAGTGGACAATTATAAAACAGTTATGCAAATAACCGAAATACAAATATTACTTCTCCAACATCACAAGGAATACCGGTGAATAACGATTAAACACCTATCGAATGTATCAATTAACGATACTAATGACTTACAAGCTGTCCGTCAAATTTAAAAGCATTCATGTTTGAATTTGAATGTTAATAAAAATCTCAAATGTTTCCAGAATGAATATCATTTAAACAGTTAAAGTGGATATCTGACTGTGCATAAAAAGTAGACTATTTTAAACACATGTTAAAACATCGAACCTTATGTTAGATACGTCTTTCATGCCGTCCACTCCTGAACAAAGGCCTTTCCCATAGATTTTCACCATAGTAACGTAATTTTCGGGGGAATTTGCAGGTACTTACCACGCTTGGTAGGCGGGTTGGTGAGCGCAGTATGGCTACTGTTACACAGAAGCGACCCTGCTGCCTATCCCTCTGGTTTAGAGACTCTCGGTCGCCTTTAACGACATCCATAAGAGGAGATGCTATATTCTTAATCCGGACACTACACGGATTCCGGTCGCTATACTAGGTAAGGCTTATTTAGAAAATCCACCCGCACTTCAAAATATCCTAATAATATGAGAATGTAATGTAAATAAACAGTGGACATTACGTGGCTTAATTCTCTTACCCACTTGTGTAAATCCCATGGTGTGTCTTCGACCTACCTATCGCTTCACTTGCATATTCGCATTTCGCCGCACCTACGGAACTACGTACTGACGATGTCAAGGTGACGGCTGCAGTATTTTAAATTTTAACGTAGCATTGTTATTTACTAGCAAGGTATATTATATGGAATTTTCATAAAACTGCCTTTTATCTGATTTGAAATTTAAGTTAAAACGATTAGTTTTGCAGAAATAACAAGTGTTCTTGTAATTCTGTAAACACATACCGTTAAAAGCCTTTCAAAGGCCTAAGCAATCACCTTGAGGCAGCCCTGGTGAGGCAAAACTGACCGACAATAAACGTACATTAATATACATACTCTCCGAAGTTAGCCTGTAAACAGGGATTCGGCGACGGTAAGATATTCCGTTGGGTGTATATTTTCTTTTTTTACACATATATCAAAATTATTTTAAGTTAGCTTAAGCTTAAAACGTGAGCGCACACAATTTGTCGTCGTGTGTTTTCAAACAAGAACCACCCAGACAACAAAACGTAATATGAGAGTGTAAGGTAAATATAGAGTGGACATCGCCTGGCTTAACTTAGAATAATTTAGATGGCGTTAGGGATTTCAGCAAGATTTGTAGCGAAATATGTTTAGTAAGTTATGGGGCTTTGTTGAATCCAATTTCATTTTGTATTCGGAATTTGAATTTATTTTGAATGAAAATGATGGTGGAGGATTTGCATTTAGGATTGGTACAAGTTCATGTAGGCCCCACTTTTATAATGTGCCTATGTTTGCAATGAAGAGATTGTCGTAGTTGTTTACGAACTCGCTTCTTATGTATCAAATTGCAGGTTCAAAACATGACGGCAGTAGTGCTATGCTGGCAGAGCATGAAAATTGGAGTGCAAAACCATTGCGATATCTTATGAGAGCGTCATGCTCTAGAAAGAGACTGCAGAGTGGCAGTGGGAGAGGACGGATCTCGCTCCTAGAAGGAGAAGAGCGCGTCAGGGTAACAACCGAACGGGTTATCATCAGGTTTCTATCACGCCTGAGCCCCCACTGCCAGCGCTATATTATGACGGGCATCGGAGGTCGCGGGCGCGCATATAAGCGAACCTCGCGACGTCAGTGGTGCGCACAACGAGAGGCGATCTTTTGCAATTCCCCCGAGATAAGCCTAGAAGCGTGGCACCAATGTGTGGCTTCGATGCGTTCTTTCTCGAGAACCTGGAGCTTCCCTGCGGTGACGAATACGATCACCCAGGTGATTTTAGCCGGTAAGAGTCCAGCACACCCCCTCGCCCTTCTCCAGGGCGAAAGATGTCCAAGCGAATTTGCAACGCGGTAGAAAACTAAAGTACAGGATTTTAGTACAGGAAAATATAATACGGTGCATTTTCCCCTGATCAAAGTTTGAATATACCCATCAGTAGGATTACGATAAAAGTAATAAAGCCACAGAGACAAAATACTAGAGCATATCTGTTACATCATCGCGATATTATTAAACGAACATAATACGATAAATATAGATATGAGGACATAAGATCTATGACCCGACTGTCCTACTGTAGAGCGCCACTATTAACAGATGAAAAAAGGATGCCTAGAAATCGTAACGGACTAGAAACGAAACCGATCTATTGTATTATATATTTTGATGTTTATTTTTACTCTTAATTATCAAAGACCAAGTAACTATAGATAGATAATACTAAGCATAAACAAAAGTCTATTACCACCTCTTACGAGCACATGCGCAACGTCATATGAACGAAAGAGATTTTTATAGAGCTTTGGTTACAGCTAAATAATCGAATGGCACCGTTTCGTACTAAAGTAACAATCCACTTTCTGTTAAAACTGTTAGCGTCGTGTGTTAACCAGATGGTTTCAGGTAAATATAGCTGTAGGTGCGCAACGCTTTAAGACGTGCGCAAACGGTTAGCTCTTTCTCTTTTTATCACACGTATTACTCACATTAGGATGACAAGTATTTAATAATGGAAATTTGTTCAACTTAATAGGCTCTATCTATGTACGTAGGTAATACTATATCTATGTTATTTATAATGCAATGGAGTAAATTGTCATTTAGAGCTGTCAGAGTTTATCACTTTTTATACAGGGATGTACCACAATCATAATTATTCTCGTTTATACAAATAAAAATAAGTTATTCTAGATTTAATGTAATTCATAATCGTGACTAACTGAGGCCTGGGGAGGCCTGTGTCCAGCAGTGACTTCATTCCGCCGAAAGATTAACTTTTTTTTTAACTAAATTATTATAATTCATAATATTTAATCATGTAATTAACATTATCTTGTTACTTCGAACATTAAGTTGTAGGGTAGATAATATAAAATAACTTATTTAATCTGTAACAACGCCTGTCACCTTGGTCATCCTGCGACCACGAATGCTGCAAAGTATTCGAAACTTCAGGTAAAACAAAAATCTAAAATATACGCGATAGAATCCGTTTAAAATTGTTTTATTATAACATTGAAATTTATTAAAAGACGAAAGAAAGAAGAAAGAAAGAAATAATTTATTAGACTATACAAACTAATGCTTTAATGCTTCCTATTCAACAATTTTATTTTTATTTGACGGCACGGTTGGTGCAGTGGCTGATACAGTCGGCTACTGCGCTCCGGGTCGTGGGTTCGATTCCCGTACGGAACAAATATTTGTATGATCTGCAGGTAGTTGTTCCGGGTCTGGGTGTATTGTATGTGGAATTCATGTCTGTAAACGCACCCACGACACAGGAGAAATCCTAGTGTGGGCCAAGGTCAAAAAAATAATAATTTAAAGGCCCATGCCCTTAAAAATACATTTGTTTCATTTCTCGATCGAGTCTGTGCCACACAAAGCGGGACCAGCCGTCTTATACTACTCCTCATGAAGTTGACGAGCAATTTTGCAAGTAAACTGATACGCCGATAAAACTTAAGTGACTCTAATTAGATAATATCAGAGGTCAAACGAATTATACCAAGTGCATACATGTTTATTGACTTAGTGACTTACTACTGATGCATTCAAGTATGCGTAGTTTGTTTATGCGGTTTGCATCATCATCATCATCATCATTTCAGCCGAAAAACATTCTACTGCTGGACAGAAGCTTCCCCCAAGGATGGCCACAACGATCGCTATGGGTTTAGAAGCAATATATAGGTGCAATGACAGGCCACTTCGGCACCAAGGAGCACCTCCATAGAATGAAGCTCAGCACAACGGATACATGCAGATTCTGTATGGACAATCAAGAGTCTATGCAGCACATTTTGTGCAGCTGTGACGCTCTGGGAACACGTAGGGCAAAACATCTAGGAGTGGCTTATCCACTGCCTGATGATTTTGCACGGCTCCAGGCAGGTATGATTGCGAAGTACCTACAGGGACTTCTTGATTTGCCAGCGGAGGAGTAGTGCAGGGCTTTGGGCAGCACAATGGACCCAATAGGGTTGAAGTGCGTTCGGCTAATGCTGAGCCCGTGGGAGCCAACAATAGAATAGAGAATAGAGATGGGTTTAGAATAGAATCGTTTATTCAGTAATTAGGTCATAATATAAATATATCTTTATTCAAGTAACATTGACTCAAAAAGGTTAGTAGTACATAGCAGACACTTTTACACGTCAGAATTGAAACGACGGAGGGTTTGTTTTGTCTACTCATTGGAGGGTATTACCATCGCCACGCTTGGCAGACGGGTTGACGATCGCAGTTAAATTATAAATGTACTTGAACGATGCTGCTGCCCATCCTCCAGCTAATCTCATAGTTGCGCAACGACACCCACGGGATGGTGGGTGGGTGGTATTCTTAGCCGGCACCACACGGTATATGTATAGATTATGTATAATAGATTTATGGCAGTGTGGGATCTGGGATATTTAATTTAGTAATTGAAATAAAATAAGTAACCAAAGCGAAGGTTGTGATTTAACAGGTGACCTTGAGATCAAATCTTATCCCAAGGTCAAGTAAGGACATATATCCGAACTCTCACCGGCTAAAACAACCTGAGCGGTCATCTTCAGCTCTGAAGGGAGGTCCTCGTAAGATCACACTAGAGTCACCCATCGGTGCCATGCCTTTAGGCACATCTCGGAGAGGATGACTAAAACGGTCACCCCCTCTAGTGGAGGCGAAGCGACTGTAAAAAGGACGCCACCCAGGCACTTCTCGGGGTGGATTATAAAGGATCCCCCATCGTCATCATAGTACCTAATATATGAAGTCGAAGACTTGCGACATCCACCAGAGGTAGGAGGCATTGACCGGACACCAAAAGGCAATGAATGAATTATCACTGTCTTCGAGAAAACAGTTTACGGGGCGATATTGCCGATAGCTGTGTTAGTATAGCCATTACGTACATTCTGCAGTTAAAAGCAGCTTTATAGCGCAAATAATAGCAATTTGCTAGTTGACTGCTTACGACCACGGTAATGAGCCATTTCCTCAATTGACTTGCTCAACTTGTGTGGGATTTACAGCTACAAACGTCGGTTATATAGGGTTTTACTTTTTTATACCTTTTTATTTTATGTATCATACTTCGGTTTCCATATATTTACGATTAGGTCGAGACTATAAAGATGTTTCGTACGCACAATATTTCCAGTATAAGCTGATTTCGAATTTTATAGGCTTTCCGTACAATCCGAGGTCAGCTTATACTGGAAAACTACCTTTAGCTTGATGTGTAAGTGTTGACGATTTTGGTTTATTTGTTTATTATAATTCTTCATTGTACGTTGACTTGTTCCATGTGGAGTCCGGGTGAACCGTGGGGTGTCCAGATTAAGATATCGTACCACTCCATCTCCTCTCACGGATGTCGTAAAAGGCGACCAAAGGGCTCTAAACCAGAGGGATGGGCAGCAGCGTCACTTCTGTGGAACAGTGGCCAGACTGCGCTCACCAACCCGCCTGCCTACCAAGCGTGGTGACTGGTGAGTAGCAAGTTCCCCTCATAAAGACACAATTACGGAAATCTGTGAGGAAGGCCTTTATTCAGCAGTGGACGTGTTTTGGCTGATATGATGATGATGGTGTACTCGTATAATTGAACACATGAGTTCTTTTTACATATTAATAATTTAATTATTTTGATTTGTAATTCAAACATGTTTTCTCTTTAATATGCTAGTATTCGGATTTTGATTTTTTTTTTATTACTTAAAACGAAATGTAAGTGAATTGCATTTAGCAAATTACATGTCCAATGTACAGTGACATACGAGTAGATGTATTTTCCTCACATTTGTGTCGTATTTAAAACAACGATATTTAAAGTTTTTTTAAATTATAAACAGCTTATATTCTCAATTTTTATAATATTATCACGGCCACTAGTTATGAATAATTACCATATTTAGATTTTCGAGTCTTATTATAATGACATGTGTTTCTAAGATGTGGGTATAGTAATTTGTAAATTACGATGTTACGGTTTAGACTACACCCATAAAGCTCCGACTCCGCGACGCTATAAATATTCCGTGCTCTAAATATTTTACGACCATTTGTAATTGTTTTAACGACCGAATGAAAATATCTTTGTTAGTCCAAAGATCCTGAATTATAGCTTCAAACAATCTTTCAATTGCGGTTTGAAAAGATAACCTACTACCGACTACCTTTTTTTATTGGTGCCCAGTGGAAATTCTTCATGAACTTCCTTCGCTCCGGGGAAGGGCGAAGGGGTATGCCGGACTCCTACCGGCTAAAACCACTGGGGCGGTCATCTTCGGCACCTAAGGGAGGCTCCAGGTCCTCGTATGATCACACTGGAGCTGCCCACTGGTACCACGCCTATAGGCACATCTCGGAGAGGGTGACTGTAAAGCGGTCACCCCCCGGGGGGATTGTAAAGGATCCCCCAAAGCGTCCCACGGCAGCGCGTGACCACATACGTGCTACGGACTACCGACTACCTAACTAATCACACTAGAGCCTCACTGTGCGCTGTGTTATGCTGCGCACAGGGAGAGGTGGTCCCACCTAGCCCTCCTCTTGCTTAAATCACTTCCCGTCTCATCACTGGGTAAATAAATAGCTATTGTAACAGTGAACCCAAAAAACAGATATTGAAACACCTTATTAAATATTTTCTTAAGATTTGAGAACAATGGAAATCACTTCCATATTGAAATGAGAGTAAAGCAAAAACTTGGAATGAATCAGTCGTAATCAATAATCGTTGATTACAAAGGGAAAGGGCACCGTTAAACCAGTTTTTCGCTTTCGTTTTCAGTTTTTATTACTTCATTTCCAAAAAACTTCACTACAAGGATGGGCAGCAGCCTCCTTCGAGTACCTATATTTACAACTCAACTTAGGATCGCCAACCCGCCCGCCAAGCGTGGCGATTATGGCAAAACCCTCCAATGAGCACACAACGATCCGGACCGGTTGATGTGGTGATCTTTGGGGGAGGCAGAGGGAGGCAGACATCTTATGGGTGGTATGATAAGATAATTATAATACATCGTCAACATCATTTCAGCTAAAAGTCTTCCACTGCTGGACACAGGCCTCCCCCAAATATCGCCACAACGACCAGTATGGGTTTGTGTTGTATGCTCATTGGGGGGCCATAATCGCTACGGTTGGCAGGTGGGTTGGTAGTATTCTTAGCTGGCACCACACGGAATGATGATGACACTTGATGACATTTAACGGTAAATTTTTGCTTTTGCTGCGCACCGGGTCGTGGGTTCGATTCCCGCACGGAACAAATATTTGTACGATCTGCGGGTAGTTGTTCCGGGTCTGGGTGTATTGTGTGTGGAATTTGTGTTTGTAAACGCACCCACGATACAGGAGAAATCCTAGTGTGGGGTAACGTTTAAAAAAAAAAAAAAAAAAAAAAAAAAAAAAAAAAAAAAAAAAAAAAAAAAAAAAAAAAAAAAAAAAAAGACAACTTAGGTAGGTATTATGTAGCCTCTATCAATTATACAATGTTTATAGCTGGATTATCTTTTAAAATTTCGCGTTGCATAAATACGAAATGAAATAACGCCCAATTACGTATAAATTGTTTGGCGGTTCGACGAGGTTGTACTGGTCGTGGTCGCAAGCAGACTGATGTGGTGAGAACGCTGCAACACCAGAGGCATTACTCGCGAGTTGCCGACCCTAAAAATCTTTTCACACCCTTTTGCCGAGATGCTGTAGTCTCTGCAGTAGTTTTCGTATGGTGTCCGGATTAAGAATATAGCACCACTCCCTCTCCTCCCGTGGATGTCATAAAAGGCGACCAAGGAACTCTGAACCAGAGGGATGGCCAGTAGCGTGTCTTCTGCGGAACAGCATCCATTCTGCGCTCTCCATCCCGCCTGCCAAGCGTGGTGAGTACTGGCAAATTCCCCCCCCAAAATGACGACACAACATTGTGGAAATCTTTGGGGGAGACCTTTGTACAGTAGAGGATGTTCTTTGGCTGATATGATGATATAGTATCTTAGGGAAAACTCTGTGGCGAGCTGATTCCACAACCTAGATAAGATTATTAAATTTCTCTTTATCCACCGCCTTTTATTCGCCTATGCGCAGCTAATGCGTTGCAATGCCTGTTTTTTAGAAACCTTTGCATACTTGCCAACGACTGTATAAAGTTTTAACTCAATCAGCCGAATGTTATAGGAACATGGAACTAACAACGAAATATTCAGTTTTAATATGAGACTAGCTGTGCCCTGCGGTTTCACCTGCCGCTTAATTTAAAAGAAATCGGATTACTTATAAATAATTTTGAGTACTTGCATAGTCAGTTGACATAGGCATGCACAGTTCGGCTCTTCTCGGTAATGTCCGGTTCTCGTTGTGCGTAGCTCGGCCCCCGATGCATCGCGTCGCATCGCCCGCCCCGCTATTAGCTTACACTTAGCGTACTTTCTGACTTTTTTTTATTTGTGCTCTCGTAAGGGTCACAGCGTGATGTTTAAGAACCTATAACCTTCCTCAAGAATTGGGCTACCATATGCAAAAATGTTTTTTCTGTTCTGACTGTTATTTCCGGAGATTAGCGCGTTCAAGCAAACAAGCTCTACAGCATTATTATGTACAGATTATAAGATTTATTTTGGTGCCGTTGGGTACTAGGTGTACTCACATTTTAATCATTCTATTATATTCTTATTAATAATCGAACCGAAAAGAAGCACATGGAAGTGATGTATAGCCTAAGTAAAACCCGTGCTCTTCTCGTGAGAGTCGTAAAAGGCGAATTACTTATTATGTGAGTACCACTATTGTGCTGTGCCACTGCCAAACCAATGATCGCCAATTTGATTGTTTAGCGTGGTGGTTATGGCAAAATTCTCCTGCGATGATTAATTGTACTGGTTATTGTTGAGTCAGTTACAGGCTAATGATGATAAATTGAAACATTGTTATCCTGTTTGACCTACAAGACATCACACAGCTCCAAAATGGAACAGTAAAATCTTGTGGCTTAGGTATGTCGTAAACTTGGCCTTTTAGTTACATAACCTATAATGTACAACTATTTATTATGCCCTTATAAATAAAAATAAAAACAATTGTCACTAAATTAAATATAATTAATGTTGAAGAAAAAATATCTTGGAGTGACAGACGAAGTCGCGTACGTAAGCTAGTCGCAAATAATTCTCAGATTTTCATGTCAACGACATTTATGCGTGTAGAGCATATCTGCGTATTAGAAACATACATGGAAACTGGCACGTCCAACCGTGCGCGTGTAATAATAGCGGAAAGCAATGAAAACAGTAATATCCTTGTCGCGAATGTACAATGTTTTACTTGCAAGTGATTGTGTTTACTTGGAAGTAAATTAGGTATCGATAAGCGTGAAATTCAAGAATAACATAATACGTCGTTACACTTGTAATTCCTAAAGAGGTGTATTGGTGTATACCCGTTAGTTACTATGGATATAGGGTTATTTATTTATTTATTTATACTTCGATTGTCACGGTTTAGAACAAAACCAATTACACTAATCAAAGGACGCTACGTTACACACATCAAAAACAATCGTAAAATCAGTAAAAATAAAATCAATAACCAACATACAGATGGGCGCCGGCGGAGGACGCTGAACGATCTCCGGCCCCCATGAGTAGCGGCCTACGGGCGACGAACTAAGGGTACTTCGTCGCCCAGACAGAAACAGGCCCGAGACGGCGGTGCCTATGTTCTGCGCGCGCTTCTCTGAAGATAGGTGCCGCCGGCCAGGTCGCACAGATACGGAGCCCGTCAAACTGTGTCGGGCCGATGCGGGAAGTGCGGTCTAGTGCTGACGAAGCGAACACCTCACCCTCACCCAGAAAGCCAGTATGTAGAAGGACACCGTGAAGTTTTACGGGTAAGGCAAGCCCCTCCGCCCTTACCAAGGCGGAGGAAGCCCATGAGGATTTCCCGACGGCATAAAAAGGGTTGCCAGGTGGTCGAGATTATTTTTATATTATATAATAACCAGACTCAAAATGCAAAATGACCCCACAAACGGCTTATTGTAAAGATTTATACGTAAAATGTGCAAATTTTAAGGCTTTCATTAATATTCCCAAATAATCCAAATTGGTCGACTCAGTTAAACCAATGCAAATACATGTGGCAATGTAAATTTAATTTGTGTTTTTGAATAATGTCAGTCTTTTGACGTAAGTAAATATTAAAGACTAAAAAAACGTTGTTTAAGTAATAATAGTAAATAGTTTTTATTTCAAAATAAAAATAATACTTTACTATGTCTACAAAAACTATGTCTGATACAGATATTCACATTGAAATAGTAGTAGTAGTAGTAGTAGTAGTAGTAGTAGTAGTAAAAAAAAAATTAATTCATCGATATTTACACTAACCGGAATGTTTTAAAAAGAAATATTATCCCATAGCAAACAGCCTAATTTTGCTAGTTTGCGCGTAACCAAAAAAGTGACCAGTTTTAAAGTATAAGGAGGACCTTAAAAGTATTAATGTAGGAACATTAATACTTTTTCTTTACCGCTTACCTTTTCCGTATTATTAAAAACTAACTATTTTTTCAACCCTGCTTGGGCGTTTTTTTGACTTTGAATTGACATCTAGATTTTCATACATTAAGCCTAGTTATTGTCAGCTCGATCAAATTTCGATGTAAAGGCTTGTTTGACTGGACTATTAGACCGGTTTGTACCTTCCTAGCTATAGCAGAATGCAGAAAGGATTTCTAAGGAAAGCCTGAAAATGTAAACCAGATACAGACAAAAAGTCACAATCAAATAAAAATTCAAATCACTTACATCAAAGAAATGCGGCCTCAACCTTCCTATAGTGTACTTGGCAACATCGGTGGTGAGCTGCTGGCAGGCGCAGCCAAACAGAAACACGCCGACCACGTGGTAGGCTTCCCAGACCCAGGCGGGTATCTCCCGACCGAGGACCTTCCGGGATCGCCCGCCGACGTAGTCGCGCAGTCTTATCCATTCCGTGAGGCACATCTGTGGAAAATAGGGAGATTAAAGATACTTGTTTTGGTCATTTCCAGGGCGAAAGTGGTGTGGTCCAACGCCCACACGGCGTTCACCTCACCTCTAGCCACAGTTAATTGGAAGGAACACCGGCCCCTCCGCCCCAAGGTGCAGGAATTTCATCGCCGAGATGAACCTATCAATACACAATACTCCCTACTACGCACGGTGACGCACCACCTACTTTTTGCAGCCAAATGGGCGAGTCTTGTATTGACGTCACACTATCTAGTGCAGACGTTCGCTTGGACAGGTGGCGTGTCCTTCCGGACGCGTCATGTAGTGATCATCGCCTGATCGTGTACGAATTTGTACCTAGATTGACACAAGGTTCTCAGAATATTAAATCAAATTTTAGATACAAATCTAAAGGGGCGAACTGGGATTTCTTCAGCTCACTTTTTGCGTCTCATGCCAGAGACTTCATTCGTGATGGGCTGTCAGCAGAAGAAAGTGCTGAAATAATGTAGGACACATTTACATACTGTGCTGACGTCGCCGTAGGTCGCGGATCAATAACCAATACTCGTAGATGTGACTGGTGGAATAACTACTTAACTGAAGAACGTAAACGTTTTCGCAAGGCGCGCAAAAAACTTAATAAACTTAAAAAACAACAAGTCACGGGAGATACTTTCACTGTAATTAAATGAATTCAGAATTGCCAGATCTAGTTATAGAGCCGCGGTAGCAAAATCAAAAGGCAATCTGTTACACAAAATAGTGGAAACACTCGATAGAGAGGGTCCGTGGTCTCCTCTGTACCACGAGTTTAAAGCCAACAGATCAGTCGATCTTGCTTATATCCGAAACATTAACAATATGTATACTGCTGGTATTGAAGAGACCACGGAGGCTCTTCTCAATTGTCTTATACCTGATGATCTACCTGAAAATCATAACGCGTATCATCAACAGATCAGATCGTGGGCTGCTGAGCCACCGGTATCTCCAGCGTCCGACCTTCCATCCACTAACGAATTCATAAACATTGTCAATAAACTGCCACTTAATAAAGCATCTAGGGAAGATAAAATTTCTAATAGAATGATTAAATAAGCTTGTAAATCATCCGGTGATTCTATATTGACCGTTCTTAGGCGCTGTATTGCTGAAGGCATTTTCCCTCGTATATGGCGTTCTGATTTTATACGCATAATACAAAAAAGCGGTGACAAGCCCCCGGATGATCCTAAATCGTACCGGCCTATAACTTTACTACCATCTTTAGGTAGAGCCTCTCGAGCGCCTAATAGTTCCACGTTTGCTACCAGATGGACCGAAATTTCATAACAACCAATTCGGCTTCACAATAGGAAAATCTACTATTGACGCAGCAATCTCTGTCAGGAAAATAGTAAATTCATCAGAACATAAGTATGTAATAGGCATCTTCTTTGATATCTGGTGCCTTCGACAACGCATGGTGGCCTATGCTACTACTTAAAATGAAAGCTCGTGGTTGATTTAAAAACATCTACACTCTCATTTACTCATATTTCGCAAACGGATCTGTAAAACTTAAACTAGGTCATCATGCTGTGTCGAAGGAACTCACGATGGGATGTCCTCAAGGATCCGTTATCGGTCCTTATCTATGGAACATAGGTTTCGGTGATTTTCTAGTGATTCCATTGCCGTGCGGCTGTTCATTGACTGGTTACGCGGACGACGGCCTTCTGCTTATTCAGTCAAGTACAAGAGCGGGTCTTGAAAAATTGGCGGATACTTGTTTACGTTTAATCTCTAGGTGGGGCGAACGGAACCGCCTAATGTTTGCACCAAAAAAAACCTTTCAACTAATTTTAAAAGGCAATCTTAAGGCATCACCAAGCATTAGCGCGAAAACCCAAGACATTACAAAGATTTTAATTATTGTATTTAACAATCAACATGTCAAAAGTTTGTCTTGGCTTGTAATCAATATGCGAGTAAATACAAATGTTGGCGACGATCCAAAGTTTATTAAATAATCACTAATTGGCTGTTTGTGCACGAATGAAACCTTTAACCATTGCGTACACCAGTTCTTGTCACTGGAAAACGTCAACGGAATCGCAACATATCCGTATCATCCATTAAGTATAAATGAAAAATGTTTGATGCATCAGATTCGATAAGTCCGAATAAATACGATTTAAAACCAGCTGTTGCTGAAATCTCATTGCAGTTGTCTGAAAAGAGCCTTCCTATCTGAGGCGGCCTCACTCAGTTAGCGATAATTTCAAATAAACATAAAATAAATGAAGTCTATTATATAACAACTCTCCGCCTTCAACATCTTACCACAAAAATAAAAGCTCGTAAATTCTTAAGTTTTTGGCATTTAGTCAAATACAGTCGCGAGCGCGCAGTTTCGGGCATCCGCTTGCTCATACTGAGCGACTCCGGAAAGACGGGGGTGCGAACATAGTTATGTGACAACATGTGCGCAGCACAGCGCACAGCGAGGTTTCGGAAGAAACATTTAAAAACCACCCCCAGATGTGCCTGGGGGTGCCCTATGTGCCTGGGGGTGCCCTATGTGCCTGGGGGTGCCCTTTTTACAGTCGCCTCCCCAGCTACAAAACTGTAAAGCGTGATCGCTTTACAGTCGTCCCCTCTGATATGTGCCTAAAGGCCACGCCTTTGGGCATCTCTAGTGTGATTGTATCGAGGACTTGGAGCTAATAAAAGATCATCCTTAAATTTAATAGGGTGCATTTCCCCAAATAGTCTTGTAATTATGTATGGTACATCTCACATCTGTTGCAACTGACCTTGTGCCTGATATGGTACAGGGTCGGGTCGCACGCGCGCGGAATATTATGCCATATATGTATCGCGGCTAATTTATCTGCTTCGTTACCATATTGCTTTAGAATTGTAGAAAATCTTGAATCTATATAAGGTAATAGTGGGGGTATTGTATGTATCTAATCCATTGAATAATTCTAAGAACCCGTACGTCACATGGAATAGTATTAAGTTTATTATAACTACTTAGTTTTTTATTATATACTAGCTAGGACCCGCGAATTCACCCGCGTTTAATTTAAAATACGACATAGACACTTGACATAGAACATATATATTGGATTTCAAGGGATTTTCTTTTTTGCGCGGAGCCGTAATTATTTTTCTAAAATAAAAGTAGTCTAAGTTATTCCTTATAACATCAGCTATCTGTCAGTGAAAGTCCCGTCAAAATCAGTCCAGCCGTTTCGGAGATTACCCGGAACAAACAGAAAGACAGACAATTTATTTTTATGTTATATGTACCGTATATAATTTCATATGCATTTATTAAAATGCTCTTATTTTGACATTACAAACAGACACTTAAATTTTATCTATTTGTATAGATGGGTATATTGTTTTAAGGCCAAGCCGAGCCGCCGAGAAATGATTTGGGACAATTGTGACTGTAATTTTTGTCGTTTTCCTCAATGCTTAGGGTGAACACAGGAACTTAAGCATTCTACGAAGAGGGTTGTGGTATGTACTACCCCAAACACTGGTTGGTCAGATGTGCCATCCATGGGATTTGGAATATCTTTCTCCTCTAACACGTCGTCTTGAATGTTAGTGCCGTCCGTCTAGACTAGTTAACCGTATTTACAAAAGATGCACATTTTTTTTCACACGTTGGAAAAACAACCTGGACTTTTACCGGCTGAAACCACATGAGTAGTCATATTCGGCACCTAAGGGGGCTCCAAGATTTCGAGAACGATCGCACCGGAACCGTAGATACCTACAAAACGGGGTCAAGGCAGAGTATCTTTTCATTAAACACTTATGTGTCGTATTCTGAATTATACACTCGTTTTCCTCGTTCCATTCGATATCGGTCGGATCGAGTGCTAAGTACCAACTAGCGCCGGGCATGGAATCAACGAACGGATTTTAACAAATTTTTATCATAAACGAATTAACTGTTTTCCATTGTTTAAAAAACAGGTTGAAAAGAAACTGTACGTCATTGACAAACGGAGGGTCGAGTGTGAGTTTCTTTTTGTAATAGAAATGTTTCACGGTGCTATCTCGTAATCGGTGATCCAATTGGCTGAAGAGATTGGGGCGGGGGAATCGCAGCGGTAAACACGTCACACACATTTACGTTCCGATTACGAAACGTCAAGTTTCAAACTCGACCCTCGGGTTTCAAAAATCTTGAGTTACCATTCCATGAGAGACCATCGACTAACGAATTGTTTCAGAGAACCAACTCAGTTTTATTTCAACTAACAACAAATTCAGATGCTTTTAAACCTATTAAAAATAACAGCTTTTTAAAACCCGTTAGTTATCGCAAAAAGCGGTTACATCACATTGCCACGAAAACCGTTAATGACCCATCGCATGTGTTGGTACATCGCAGTGCCAACACATTTATGACCTAACTTCTATTCGCATAACCCTAACTTCCTGAGCTACATTTCCTTGTATCTCGCGATACCCATAATGTTAATAGGGTCACCGCCCACATGGTTTCCCGTTACTGCAATGCGATCCGTGACAATTTTGCATACGTTATCACCAAAGCCGCAGGAACTTGATAGCGAATATAGTAAGCTTCAGTGCAATGCGTTGCGGTATATATTTATTGTTGGTTTTATCAATTCACAGGTAATCCCAGGAAATCTATACAAATAAATAAAATTGAAGTGTCTGTTTGTAATGTCAAAATAACAGTTTTTTACTACATGCATATGAAAGTATATACGAAACATACAAAAAAAAAACAATTTTTAATTTTTTTGTCTGTCTGTCTGTTTGTTCCGGGTAATCTCCGAAACGGCTGGTCCAATTCTGACGGGCCTTTCACTGACGGATAGCTGATGTTATAAGGAATAACTTAGGCTACTTATAATTCAGAAAACTAATTAGGCTTCCGCGCATAAAAAATAAAACCCTTGAAATCCAATATATATATTCTATGTCAAGTGTCTATGTTGAAGTACTCTAAATTTCTTGTAAATTAAATGCGGGTGCAACCACGGGTCCCAGCTAGTAAATATATAAAATACTAGCAGCCCGTCCCGGTTTCGCACGGTTGGACATTTACTTTTTAAACAGTTTAGGATAAACGTAGAGTAAACGTAAACATGGTCTGATTTTGGTCGGCATTATATCACCTTTTAAAATGTAAAAAAGAAGTTATAGTTACATCTTTTTGTAGATTTTGATATGTTCTTTAATATTATAGAACATTTTTTTTGTTCTATCATCAATAGTTTCCGCAGCGCATGCGATGAAAGACTTTTTATGGAAAAAATTACACCTTGGGTTACATTATTGAAGTTTTAGTAGGGATCCCTAATTTTTTCTAGTAATAAATATAGCCTATATTACTCAAGGATAATGTAGCATTCCAAAGGCGAAAGAATTCTAAAAAATGGAACCAGTCGTTTTTGAGTTTATTCGTTACAAACATACAAAAATATAAATCTTTCCTCGTTATAATATTAGCGTAGAAGTGTAGATATATATGTAAGTTTTTTTTACCTTGCCTCACACTAGTATTCCGTGTGGTGTCCGGATTAAGAATATAGCGCCACTCCATCTCCTCCCGTGGATGTCGTAAAAGGCGACTAAGGGAATCTAAACTAGAGGGATGGGCAGCAGTGTCCCTTCTGTGAAACAGTAGCTATACTGCGCTCACCAACCCGCTTGCCAAGCGTGGTGAGTATTGGCAAATACCCCCCAAAATGATGACACAGTTGTGAAAATCTATGGGGGAGGCCTTTGTTCAGCAGTGGACGTATAAATGGCCGATATGATGATGATGATGATGATGACACTAGTATTTCCCTTGTGTCGTGGGTAGATGTTACAGACATAAGTTTCAAATGCATAAATACCCAGACCCGAAACAACTATCTAGTAGATCATACAAATATTTGTTCTGTGCGGGGATCGAATACGCGACCCGGAGCGCAGCAGCCGACTGTATCAGCCACTGCTTGGCAGGCGGTTTGCGCAGTATTGCTGCTGTTTCACAGAAGGGAAGCTGCTGCCCATTCCTCTGGTTAAGAGTCCCTTAGTCGCCTTTAACGACATCCACAGGAGGAGATGGAGTAATACTATATTCTGAATCTTATTTTCTTATTTCTTATTTTTAAAAAAAACGTTGCCCCACTATAGGATTTCTCCTGTGTCGTGGGTGCGTTTACAAACATGAATTCCACATACAATACACCCAGACCCGGAACAACTGCCTGCAGATCATACAAATATTTGTTCCGTGCGGGAATCGAACCCACGACCCGGAGCGCAGCAGTCGACTGTATCAGCCACTGCACCAACCGTGCCATCTGGATAACAAACGGAAAAATCTGCTAATCACAAATCAGTGGCACCACAGTAAGTAACCTAGGGAAATCCGATAGATGACTAATGAAATACGCCATTAAATCAATTAGTTCTTCAGTTTCTCGCAGTATAAACTTGCAAGTAAGTTACTAACAGTAGCAGAAAGTTATTAGTTTCAGGGACACGGATCATAATGGGGAACTTATGCACCATTTCACGGTAATTACATACATGCATTGTTTGCATACGCAGTTTTGATCGGCGGTAATAAACGTTACGGTGTTTGTTCTGAGATTCTGAGTTCTAATTAGCGGAGAAATGGGACGGACTTTTAATTAAATTAGAGATTAAACGGTAAGGCAATTGAAATTAAAATTATTTATAACTTAATAAAAAACCACACATCACACTTGGGCGCCGGCAGGATTTGTTCAGGGAGGTGCAACTGCATCTATTATTGAATTAAATAATAAGATATAATTTATACAGTGCATAGGTAGGTACTGTATGAAAGCAGGCAAGTTACGTCAATTTATTGATTTTGGTTTATTCATTGTGTTGTAATTAGACCGGCTTTAGACCGTACTCGTGTTTTTTCTATGTCAAGTGGGTGCAAGGGCACCCCAATGCACCCTCCTCCCAGCGCCCATGCTTTCACATCAACGCGCACCGGTATATTCACATTGAACAGATCTATACTAACCACGCAGGACTACTATATACTATGTCTGACACACACAACAGTGATAATAAAATTAATGCATAATGAAATATCTAGTTATGTGCAGTTTTATACACTAGTTTATCTAATCTCAGCATTGAGACTGAACATATTTTTTTATTGGTGTCCAGTGAAAACTCTACTTGAACTTCCTCCGCCCCCGGGAAGGGCGGAGCGGCATGCCGGACTCCTACCGGCTAAGACCACCGGGGTGGTAATCTTCGGCACCGAAAGAGGCTCCAGGAACTCGAATAGTCTCCATCTAGAGCCGCCCATTGGCACGCCTTTAGGCACATCTCGAAGGGCATTATTGTAAAGCGGTCACAACCTGTAGCGGAGGGGAGGCGACTGTAAAGAAGCTGTCCCTTAGGCACACTAGGGAGTAAAGGATCCCCCAGAAACCTTGCTGTGCGCTGTGCTGCTCACACGACGGCACGTGACCACGTGCGTGTCACTCGGTATGAGCACACCAATTCCCCAATCTACGCACTCTCGCCGAAATGTCTGCCTGGTCTTGTTTTTTCTCTGCCAGCCAAGGATGGTGACTATGACAATGGCACTAATGACCGTTAATTATAGCAGTCATTATCACCATGTTCAGCAGTAGTTTTCATGATTTCGGCCGAATAAAGTCCACGGCTGGTCAAAGATCACCACAACGACTGACATCGGTGTTGTGTGCTCATTGGGGGTTTTGCCATAATCGCCACGCTTGGCACTGGGTTGGCGATCTCAGTTGTGTTATAAATGTACGCTGCTGCCCATCCTCCGGCTAATCCCTTAGTCGTCTTTTACGACACCCACGGGACGAGATGGGTTGGTGCTATTCGGCACCAGAAGAAGAAGAAGTAGAAGAAGAAACAATATATTTTTGCACTAATAACAACGCACACTTGACTAAAATTGAATACATAGAGCAAAATTGTAACAACACTAAGCAGAGGAATAAACTGGCAACACACTTTTATTTTACAACAAATATTGGTATAAAACGGTATAGTTTTAAAAGATAAAAATGGCTTACTCAGAAACTTACGCTCTCACTTTCCCAAATGACTAATTAACACAATAAACCGCAGTACAGACCAACAATAAACATTACATAAGAACCAGATGATCTTTCGCCGGTCTCAAGGGCGTACAACGTTGTGAGTCACCGTGAACTTGGCGGGCCTTGACCGTGTGAGGACAGCGCGGTTTGGAACTTATTCAAAGTTATAGGTACTAAGTTTTTGGCATATATATGATGGCACGGTTGGTGCAGTGGTTAAGTAATTGGCTTACTGTGCTACGTGTCGCGGTTTTGATTCCCGCACGGAAAAAATATTTGTCAGTCCTACAGACAGTTGTTTCGGGTCTAGGTGTCTGTTCAAGAAGACACGCACGCATGTGGTCACGCGCTGCCGTGGGACGCTTTGGGGATCGTTTACTATCCCCCCGGGGGGTGACCGCTTCACAGTCACCCTCTCCGAGATGTGCCTATAGGCGTGGTGGCACCAGTGGGCGGCTCTAGTGTGATCATACGAGAACCGCCCCAGTGGTTTTAGCCGGTAAGAGTCCGGCATACCTCTTCGCCCTTCCCCGGGGCGAAGGTAGTACATGAAGAATTTCAACTGGGCATCAATAAAAAAATAAAAAGTGTTTGTTTATGTGAGATTTATGGGTACAAACTACCCACGACCCAGCTAAAGCCCTAATGCTGGACAAAGGTTTAAAAAACCATTCGGCGGTAAAAGCCACTTTAGCAGAAAACGAAAATTAACATTTTTAAGTGATGGATAATAGCAGCAATGAAACACAATACCTGGATCAACCACTATGCAATCGTCTTTGTTTAAGTCCTCTAACAGCCCGAGGCAAACTCAATCAAGTCCTCTTAAATCGAGCTCTCTTGACTCCTGTATAATAATGACGTGGGACATAATATTTACTTTACCTCTAAAGTACAGAATTGTGTTCGAGGTTCAGCTTCAAACATTGTCAGTATAGTTTAAGCTGAACTAATAGGTAATGTTTGTATTTTGTCATATTGTGTTGTGTATCCGATCGTTTTGTGTCGATCCTGATAGATTTGACTACCCACCTCCACATACGGGTAATGTGAACAGCTACTAAGAGTTCATATCAAGAGGATAGGCAGCATTATCGCGTGTCCAAATAACATATTGCGATCGCCAATCTGCCTGCCAAGCGTCGTGTCGTTTGTTTTGTCGTGGTGAAATCAACACAGACTTTGTTTGCCCTGGGTAGGGGCGGAGGAGCACTTCATTCACGGACTCTCGGCAACCCCACGATGTTCCTTCTGCTTACCTATAGCATTGCATTATCCGTCCGTTAGACATCGGACCGCGCCCCCGGCAGGTGTTGGCCTGTCACTTGGTCTGAGCCCCGTTTCTGTGTGACTTGGCCAGGTCGCACATTAATAGTTTGGGCGGCGGACTATCCCCCAGGTTCGGCGACCAGGACCGCCACGATGAGATCATGGCGCTGCGTCGCTCAAACTGGGCACTCCTATGCTGCACCGTGTCTTCTGGGCTGCGCAGTAATGACAACTGGGCGTCTCTACCCGCCCTAAACGACACAAATCACTCATGTCCCAATAGTATCTGCATCAGCCGGAATACGAGAGGGCCATGCCACCCCTTTAGCCAATCCCCCAAGACAGGTCCTACCGCCGTTATCAAGGCTTGCCCTATGGCCTATGGGGATGCTGCTGTGATCTCTCATTGTAGTGATAATTGGAAGGCCCATTTTCAGAAATGTGTTGGTTTTTTGTGTTTATGGGTTGTGTGTGTGTGTGTTAATATGTATATCTGGTAAAGGCGGTCAAAGGCGCCTCAGATGATAATGGATTGGTTTTTAGCCCATAATTATTAAACACCGTGACAACCACTCCCGTTTAGTATCACCAACCTATTTTTTTACCTTTTCTGATATGGTGCTGCAACATAATTTATCCGTAAATCTGCCATCTAACTTACGAAGAGATTGTGCTAACGCAACATATTTTTACGTTACCTCCCAAATCAGCACGTCAATTCTGACCAGTCGTAAAAGTGTTCAAAACACGAATTACTTAAGGCGAGGCTATCTATACGCTCAATATATTTATAGTGTAGTGTGGTGGATTAAGAATATAGCAACACTACATCTCCTTTCGTGGATGTAGTAAAAGGCGACCGAGGGACTCTAAACCAGAGGGATGGGCAGTAGCATCCCTTCTGTAAAACAGCAGCTACTTTGTGTTCACCAACCCGCCTGGCAAGCGTGTTCCCCCTCCAAACGACGACACAATTTCGGAAATCTATGGGGGAGGCAGTAGTTTAGCAGTGGATGTGCTTTGGCTGATATAATAATGGTGATATTAACCCTAGTGAGATCAATTTTGACGGCTCACGCTTGATCGTAGCTAGAAGAACAATCGTTAGTTTTTTTCATGGCACCTTGTAAGCTGTTTATCGGCCCCATTCTGCCATGCGTTCTAAAATTGACGGCACGTTTGGTGTAGTGGCTGATACAGTCGACTGCTGCGCTCCGGGTCGCGGATTCGATTCGAATTCGAATTCAAAATTCGAAAAAATATTTGTATGGTCTGCAGGTATTTGTTCCAGGTCTGGGTGTATTGTGTGTGGAATTTATGTCTGTAAACGCACCCACGACACACGAGAAATCCTAGTGTGGGGCAAGGTATAAAAAAAGTGAAAGTTTGTATGTTTGTATATTTGTGACTCCATCACTCTCAAACAGCTGAACAGATTCTTATGAAATTTGACATACAGGTAGACTATGGAGTGAAATAGGACATGGGATATCAAGTTCGCCTAAGAAGTAGGCGGACGAAGTCACGGGTAACAACTACTTGCTTACTACTACAATATTTTGTAACGTGTAGCGTTCCCCTTAACATAATGCTGTGAAAGAAAGAGAAAGATAATGTGGCGTGTAAATGGTCAGTAATGGGGTGCTAATGGATGCTAGATAACGTGTGCAAACAAGATTCCGTAGTGTTTAGCACACAACTGTGTACTGTAGTGCGGGTAGAGTTGGTGTTCTTATTAGGAAGCGGAAACTATAATAATGGCCCATTGTTTTTGAATATTACTGAAGAAAGTAGAATCAATATTTAAAAGTGGAAACAATTCAGCGTCTATAAAGGCGTAAAAAAAGACCTTGCTTGCCAGGTCTTAAGCGACTTCGAAAAGGAGGTTCTCAGTTTGATGCGTATTTTTTTTCTGTATGTATCTACACCGAGTACTCCGAGATTTGTGGAATGTTTTTTTTCTTTACTTTTTTTAAAGCGTTTCCCCACACTATGATTTCTCCTTTTTTTATTTTTTTTTATTAGTGCCCTGTAGAAATTCTTCATGAACTTCCTTCGCCCCGGGGAAGAGCGAAGGGGTATGCCGGACTCCTACCGGCTAAAACCCCTGGGGCGGTCATCTTCGGCACCTAAGGGGGGCTCCAGGTCCTCGTATGATCACATGATTTCTCCTATGCGTGTTAACAGACATAAATTCCACACACAATACTCCCAGACCCGGAAAAACTACCTGCAGATCATACAAATATTTGATTGAGTTGTTACTGTACTCAGAGGACGCTGCTGCTCATCCTCCGGCTAATCCTATAGTCGCCTTTTACGACACCCAAGGGATGAGATGGGTTGATGCTATTCGTAGCCGGCGCCACACGGTTAATAAAATATGTTTTACATTATGCAAACTAAACGCGTATTCTTCTATCAATAATAATTTAGCCGATCTCTCTCACATCTCTAAAACATGTGTTAAATATATTGCGTTTCAGACCGTAATGAAAATTATTTCTCTTGTTTAATTAGTGTTATCTATGTACCTGCATTGCTCACCAGCTGACTCTCAGTACTTTACGATTCTTGGTAACGATACACATCTACACCGCTCTGATAACCATTGAATCACACTCGCAGATCGCCACGATTATTTATCAGTTTTCACATTGGTGAAAGTTTTGTGATGTACTTATTGTAGGGGGCACAGTATAAATGAAATCACACTTTACATTAAAGAAGTATTCGAAAGACTAAGTGAACAGAGGTACAAAATATAACAATAACTATGTAAAAAACCAACATCATCCCACTTTAGACGTTTAATAATATTTACCGTGGCGACAGCCTTTATATTATTGATCCAAAACTGTATAAAATGATGGCTACACATAATCGATCATATATTATTAATTAGTTCGGAACGTAACTTCGATTTTTTACCTACAGAGGACTTAATGATATTTCTTCACAGCCAACTTCACGCTTAAACCGCTTAATCATTATATATTTCATTATTCGACGGCACGGTTGGTGCAGTGACAGTCGACTGCTGCGCTCCGGGTCGTGGGTTCGATTCCCGCACGGAACGAATATTTGTATGATCTGCAGGTAGTTGTTCCGGGTCTGGGTGTATTGTGTGTGGAATTCATGTCTGTAAACGCACCCACGACACAGGAGAAATCCTAGCGTGGGGCAACGTTTTTAAAAAAAAAGAAAAAAGAATTACCTACGTACATAAGTAGAGTCTATTAAGTTAAACAAATTTCCAGTTATCAGGACCTGTCATCCTAATGCGAGCATTACGTGTGATAAAAAGAGAAAGCACTAACCGTTCGCGCACGTCTTGAAGCGTTGCGCGCCTACAGCAATATTTACCTGAAACCATCTGGTTAACACACGACGCTAACAGTTTTAACAGAAAGTGAATTGTTATTTTAGTAGGAAACGATGGCATTCCATTATTTAGCTGTAACCAATGCTCTATAGACATCTCTTTCTTTCATATGACGTTGCGCATGTGCATAGGTAGTAATAGATTTTTTGTTTATGCTTAATACTATCCGTCTATAGATACTTGGTCTCAGATTTTGACAGCTGGTATAGCAAGGCTTGCTTGTGTAAAAGTTCGGTTGATTCTACGCAGTAGTTTTTGGTTGGTAACCTTTCAAATATGGAAAGAGAAAAGGAACATTTTCGGCATATTTTACTTTTTTACTATCGATAAGGTCAAAGTGCTGTGCAAGCAAGAAAAAAATATCCGGTGTGTATGGAGAAGATAGAATGCCAGTGCCGAAACAGGTTTGGTTTATGTTGAAGCTGATGAAAATACAATAAAGTCATAAATGCACAAACTATATGCTCACTGTACCGCTATACAGTCATTCCCTCCCTCCCTATGAGCTGTGCGTAAAGGTGTGGCACCAACGGGCGGCTACGATGCGCATGTTCTCGAGATCCTGGAGCGGAGCTCCTTCCTCCTTCGTGTCGAAGATGACCGCTAGGTGGTTTTAGCCGGCAAGAGTCCGTACCTCGTAGCCCTTCCCCGGGGCTGAAGGAGGGATAATAAGCCAGTTTAATATTACTGTGGTCTATATGGAGTCCTGATTAAGAATATAGCACCACTCGCATCTTCTTCCGCGGATGACGTAAAAGACAACTAAGGTACTCTAAACCAGATAGATGGCCAGCAACTTTCCTCATGGACAACAGCAGCCATGCGCTCTATTAAGAGTGCTGAGTACTGGCGGTTTCCCCCCAACATGACGACAAAATTGTGGAAATCCTTTGGCTGATATAACGAATAATAGTATATTTCGTACGATAAGTTTATTTCGTACAAGTTACTGGTTTAAGCAAAATATATAATTTGAGACCTTATTTACTCCATCAGGCGACCTCTCAGCTAGTAAATTAATATCATCTTACAGGGCTACAGTACTACACTTGGGTGAATGTTACCCCCAAATTAATTGACCATTGCAGTCTATGGAAGGCGGGCGCTCAGCAGGAAGATTTATGAGGTGTTTATGACGAAACGAAGATTCGTAAACTAAGAAGTTCCGCATTTAACTCACCCATGCATCAAGAAATACAAACGCTGTGATGTTAAGTAATGCTAACCAAGTTAATTATATACAAACCAATTACTATACTGAACGTGAAGCTATTCTATTTAAAATTTCCATTAGATAATCATTATTTTATAATAACTTGTTCAGATGAATTCATCACGCGCACGCTAACCTAGGCAGATTAACCAAGCTATTTGCCAATTAAGCTTATTAAATAACAATGTAGGCTCGCTTGGTATTTCTCTACCATCATCATGTCTAGATCCATTCAGAAATGAGGAGATCCGTAGAAGAACTAAAGTTGCCGACATAGCTGAAAGGATTAGTAAACTGAAGTGGCAATGGATGGAGCACAATTAATTAGCTTGTAGAACTGATGGCCGTTGGGGTGAACAGTTCCTCGAGTGCAAACCGCGCAAAACGCTGCATGAGACGACCTCCAACGAGGTGGATAGGCGACCTGGTGAGGGTCGCTGGCAGTCGTTACGCCATCATTATAGTAGCCAAAAGACGTTCACTGCTGAAGAAAGGGCTCCGCCATAGACCAGCTTCAATTATTGAAAACGCTTTCTATTGGTATCTATACTATGATGATCGAACTACGTTTATGTCGTAACCGTATATAAAATAAACATTGAGAAACATGTCTAGTGTAATCACTTCTTTGGTTTTTATCTTCCTCATGAGCTGCTAATCCTGGCTACAAGTTCTTAGTCATGATATTGTATTGTCAAAATTTTAAGTCAAGGAGACATCTAGAAGTGGTTGAAAATTGAATTCCTATATTCCATAATATTACCGGTCAAGCTAATAAAAAGGTATTAAGAAAAACACGCATATTTCACCGACATAATAAATATCTAATAATAAAATGGATTGTATACAATGTGTGTAATAATAGGTTTGGTTTATTTATAAATGCCGCGCTAAAATAGCGTGCGTTTGATTAATTACGTTCATGCAAACACTGGAGGAGAGTATCGCTTGAATTAGCATGTTAAATGCATTGATGCGTCGACCCGAGACGCCGTTTTTTCGCGGCATACCGGCGGAGCAATGGACCAAGATCGATGAACTAAAGATAGAAGATACGCTTTATTTTCGATGTGGATACCGCAAACATGTTGATTTAAATGTATCGGTCTGACTTTAATGTAAACGATACGGTTAAATGCGAGTGCGTTGGTAAATATTAATGTTTGGTATTTCCTACAATGTCGGGTTTATTAAAAACACTAGGTGTGCCTTGTTTATAAAAATAAACGAGATCATAGAGCGTGTATTGTTTATTTTTATATTTGATATATATATACGAGTATAACAACTCATAAGTGGGGGTGGGAATAGACTTTATGAGATCGAATAAGCAAAAGCCTTTATATATTTCGATAGGAAAACGCAGCGTGGGACGACCTCTAAAGAGGTGGACAGACAACCTGGTGAAGGCCGCTGGGAATCGTTGGATGCGGGCGGCAGGTGACCGCTCGTTGTGGAAATCTAAGGGGGAGGCCTTTTTTCAGCAGTGGACGTCCTTTGGCTGATATGATCATGACGATGATGATTTCGATAGGGAGATTATTCTGATATCATACCTGTAAATAGGCGTCATTCTTTGTAGTTAATCTAATATGTAATATTTAGTATAAAAAATTGGTATCTAAGTTTTATATACTTGACGACACGATTGGCGCAGTACTTAAGGGATTGCCTTTCTGCGTTACGGGTCGTGGGTTCGATTGCCACCCAACACAAACGTTTGTATGGCCAAATAATTGTTTCGGGTCTGGGTGTTTCTGCATGTGAGATTTATGTCTGTAAACTGGACCCAAGATACAGAACAAACACTAGTGACGGATATCATGGAAAAAAATCTACACAAATAAATAAAATTGAAGTGTCTATTTGTAATGTCAAAATAACAGGTTTTTACTTTTTAATTAAAATTTATTTCTTTCTTTCTTTCTTTACTAAATGCATATGAAAGTATATACGGTACCTACAACGAAAAAGCTATTTGTAATTTTTTTGTCTGTCTGTCTATTTGTTCCCGCTAATCTCTGAAACGGCTGAACCGATTTCTACGGAACTTTTACTAGCGGATAGCTGATGTTATAAGGAATAACTTAGGCTACTTTTATTTAAGAAAAACAATTAGGGTTCCGTGCAAAAAAGAAAACCCATGAAATCCAATATATATATACATACTCTATGTCAGTGTCTATGCCGAAGTACTCTAAATTATATATAAACAATCCACTTTCTTTTTAATTAAACGGCGGGTGTAACCGCGGGTCCCAGCTAGTGTAAATATAATATATGAATTTAATAATTTTACATACAGAATATAGGTAACTACTTAACATAGAGTCAAAATAACCAACCAGTAAAAAAACCAGCTGGAATAGTAGTATTTAAAGCGACAAGTTATGAAGCTTTACCAGTGCTGATAAATTATTTAAAAAATGTACCTGCCCCGTACGCGACTACGTTTACCGGATGGTCGGGATTCGTCTGGATTCTTTCGACATGTCATAAGATTTTTAGAATCCCGAAAAGAAAAACAACAGACAAACAGCTTATGGACGCACAATTTAGAAGCGAAATGTAAAATAATATACCCCTAACTAATATTCGTGCCTGTATGGTGCCGGCTAAGAATACCACCATCCCACCCCATGCTGTGGGTGTCGTAAAGGGCGATTATGAGATTATTTGGAAGATGGGCAGCAGCGTCCTTTGAGTACATTAACAACTCAACTGCGATCGCCAACCCGTCTGCCAAGCGTGGCGATTATGGCAAAACCCCCCAGTGAGCCCACAACACACCCAAATCGGTCGTTGTGGTGATCTATGGGGGAGGCCTGTGTCCAGCAGTGGACTTCATTCGGCCGAAATGATTAATTAAGAGTTTATTATATCAAATTTGTTAATATTATGACTTGATGAAAATAAATAATTTGTATATCACTTGCGTTAATGGTGAAGGAAAACATCGTGAGGAAACCTGCACACCAAAGAGGGCTCCAAAATGTTCTCAATGGTGTGTAATCCGCCAACCCGCACTAGGCCAGTGTGGTGGACTAAGGCCTAAACTTTCTCGTCATGAGAAAAGGTCCGTACTCAGCAAGTGGGACAGTAATGGGCTGATTATGATGATGATGAAAAGAAATATAAAGCAAAATATATTCATATTATTTATTATCCAGACCATAACACCACAATCCTGAAGTTTTGAAATATTGTCGAGATATTTCAGTTTCCCGATCTAGCAACCCTACTCGCAATATATGTCTAACAACAACCAAAATTGTAAAGTTAATCAAAATTTTAAGAATATCCAAATCTTTCTGTTTTGGACACATAACCCTACCTACATCCGTAGCCATTTTTTCCAAAACCCCGATTATTTTAAAAGCTCGTGATTTCGAAAACACTTCCATAAGATTAAGAATTATCTTTCGTTTCCCTCGTCTCCGGGTATTTACTTTTAAGAAACATTGTTATCTTTACTGCATATTTTATGGTCTTCAAGAATTCCTGTCCGGTTACATACGAAAACCAGATAATTAACATTATAGCTGCAATAACCGTAGCTTAGGATTACCACACTATTTCTGTAAAAATCAAACAAGCGTGGCGATTATGGCAAAGCCTCCCAATGAGCGCAAACAACACAAACCCACATCGGTCGTTGTGGAAATCTTTGGCTGGAGGCTCCTGTCCAGCAGTGGACCTTTTTACGGCTGAAATGATTATCAGTTTTTAGGTTAATTAAATTTTACCAATTAGAAAATTCTGTTATTTAATATGCTTTTTCTTCTAAAAACTGCTTTAACATCTTTTTAAATTTGCTTTCTGTTCCTTACAAAATTAAGGCAGCTTATTGTATTTTATAGGAGCCATGCAGAAAATGCTTTTTACCATTACTATGTTATTTCAGAATTTGATATATTATATCGCAATCCGCCATAAAGAATGACAAACGTCTCCTTTAATAATAACAACAAATGTAGAAGATTAAGGTATTTATTTTAATGTTTCTACATACTTTGGAGCCAAAGAAAACGTCGTCAAGGAAAAGCACATAATAAATAATAAAATGTAAGCGAGAAAGGATTATTCACAGCTTTCAAACAGACAACGGGATTCTTATAGACGATAGATATATACGTAGACATTTACATATTTAGGTAGAGGTCTCCAACGTTCTGTGAATATCAAATCAATGTAAAACTATATAGGCTATAATGCCAAGGATTCGCCTTGGCATTTGATAATGGTGGGTCTTGGTATTACATGATATCGGACTAGGGATGACTGTACTAACAAGCGAAAATCACGTCCGCTACTTGGCATAGTGATCTTTATCGAGGCATTTCTAAATACTTTAAAACTACCTACTTAAGCTGGTGGTAACCTACCCGAGATGTGCCTATAGGCTTGGCACAAGTGGGCGGCTCTAGTGTGATTATACGAAGTCCTGGAGCACCCCTTAGATGTCGAAGATGACCGGTAGGACGGAGGAAGTTCCCCGAGAGGTGCCTGGGGGGCGACCTTTTTACAGTCGCCTTCCCTCCGCTAAAGGGGGTGACCGCTTTACATTCATCCCCTCCGAGATGTGCTTAAGGCGTGGCATCACTGGGGGAGCTCTAGTGTAATCTTACGAGGACCTGGAGTCCCTCTTCGGTGCCGAAGATGACCGCTCCAGTGGTTTTAGCCGGTAGGAGTTCGGCATACCCCTTTGCCCATCCCCGGGGTGAAGGAAGTTCATGTAGAATTTCCACTGTACATCAATAAAAAAAAAGGGCGGAGGAGATTAATGAAGAATTTTTTCTTAAGGCAAATGTCCGGCTAGGTAGGCACTACTACCCTCGGGAAACGGAGACGCGCACGTGGTCACGTACCGCCGTGTGCGCATCACAGCACACAACAAGCTTGGAAGGATCCTTTAAAATCCTCCCCTATCTCCCTGGGGAACGACCTTTTCTCAGTCGTTAGCCCTAAGGTCCTATCGGAAGACCAGCACATTGCTGAGATTTGATGTCTCACATTGTTGTTGTTGTTTTATTTATAATTTCTTGTCGCGTTTTTTGTTGTTGTTGTGTGCGATCAGAATAAAACGATTATTTCTTTCTTCCTTTGTAGGAATATATAAATACACCATCTCATAACAACACGTGATTTACATACTCTACGGCTTAAAATATACATAGTTAAATTGTTACACTTAGCAGTTAGCATTATTACTAAAGTTAAACCTGCTTGACAGGTAGTTAACGTTTTAGTATCTGGTTTAACATATGTCACTGGCAATTACGGCACGGTTGGTGCAGTGGCTGATACAGTCGGCTGCTGCGCACCGGGTCGTGGGTTCGATTCCCGCACGGAACAAATATTTGTATGATCTGCAGGTAGTTGTTCCGGGTCTGGGTGTGTGTGTGGAATTTGTGTTTGTAAACGCACCCACGACACAGGAGAAATCATAGAGTGGGACAACGTTTTAAAAAGAAATGGCACTTTTGATGTTATCGTCTGTTCTGAAAGCTTGTGTTGGTCGGCTAACGTACATAGGTCAATGTTTTAAGGATAATAAGTTTGCAGTAGTTATGATCGTCATGAATAAACCACTCGTTCCAGGAATAAAGCAATCACCCTAAGGTGTGCCTGGATGAGCGGCCTCTTTACAGTCATCTCTTCGCTGGAGAGGGTCACCGCTTTTCATTCATTCCTTCCGGATATGTACCTAAAGGGGAGACACCGGTGGGTGGCTCTATTTGGAGATTATTCGAGTTCCTGTAGCCTGCCTGACTGCCTGAATATGACCAATTCGGTGGTTTTATCTGGTAGGAGTATACCCGCCACCTTTTACCAATCCACCTTTTCTGTTTAAATACATGACGTATTTATCAATATAACATAAAAAACCGGACAAGTGCGAGTTGAACTCGCGTGGAGAGGGTTCCGAAATTTGCTGAATATATTATCTATTATTCGGTAATCCGGTCTTGTACCAATAACTTATCCCAAGAACAAACTTAACATCGTAGTTGAAAAACATGTTCTCCCATTCATTACAACCGCAAACGTTAGTTTGTACGCACGATATTGAAAGATTTACCATGTTATTTTAAAACCGATATATAATAGGATTCTTGTAAGTTTTCCTGTCATCTATAGGTAAAGAGCTATTACGTATATTTTTTCAATAAGCTCTCGCAATAAGCCTTTTCCATTTCATATGTTACACGGTACAGTTTGCAAAACTTTATTCTTGAATTTTCTATATTACCCCCCAAAAGTATTTATTTACGTTACACGTTTTTTTCCTATAAGGGTGCCGCTTCCTTCGGACGTTCGGAACCCTAAAAAGGTCACTGATGCCAAATTGGCCAACTCCTGAGGCAGGCATTAACCACAAGGACAAAACAAGCCTATACAAAACCTATGATTCTTTTACGATCAATATACAAATCACAATAAAAATGCAATGCTAAAACATGCATGCGATTTATTTGCTCATAAACTCATGGGGCATGTCAATGACATTGCAGGCGGAGCGAATGTTCTGAGCGGACTATTATTACGGCAAGTTGCGAAACTGCAGAGCCGAAATAATTTAGACACGGAATATACATAATTTTTTGGATATGTATATTTATGTATGAGTGTATTTATATATACCTATATTTTATGTATCGTATATTTTTATATAAGTAATTATATGTTTATGTTCTTCATTTATTTACGCCTTTACACACTGTGTCCACATTTCTTATTCAAACTCTCCTCTCGCAGGTCTGCTGGAAGAGATTTCTTAAGAAATAAGCAGTACCTTTTATACATTTTAGTCCTATTTCATTTTTCTTTGTATTTATGTTTCTGTGTGTGCATAAATTATAAAATAAATAAATAATTACAAAAATATACACATACCTATGTTACCACCAGTGTTACCACTCCTACCGATATTTCGGTTATTCTACCGATATAGAACACAGACTATACTCCATATCGGTTAAAATATCAAATATTAATATTGCGAGTCAATACTCACAATTTGCTATCATAACAGTATTGTATTATTAGACTGTGGGTATGTCTTATTCTACTTAATAGAATTTTATATGAAAACTTTTGCCCTGATCATATCGTACTGTAAAATCGCGTTTTCCTAGGAGCTTTGAGGGTTGTCACCAATCACACTTCTAACCAGATGTTGGCTTTAAGAAACTAGTGCTGAGCTTGCAAATGATTCGCTTAGTTTAAGCATCGCTTATCCTGACCACAAAAAGACTAGAAAGACTTACTTCTCTTAGACTTACGTGTTTATACCCTGTTAGCACCAGTAGTACCCTTTTCCAAAAGGCAGTCAACAAAGGTATGATCACCTTAATAATGACCAACGTCCGATTGATTCTGACGATACGTTTGGTGCAGTGGCTGATACAGTCGACTGCTGCGCTCCGGGTCGCGGGTTAGATTCCCGCACGGAACAAATATTTGTATAATCTGCAATTGTGTGTGAAATGTATGTCTGTAAACGCACCCACGACGCTGGAGAAATCCTAGTGTGAGGCAACGTTTTAAAAAATAATAAGAAATAAGATAGAAGATAGCACTTCAGGTAAATCCAGAATAAAACAAAAGAACCTAACCAGGAATCATAACATCTTATGAGATTGACGAATATGTTTGAAGACCTCGCCATTGAGTCATGTTCGATTAAGGTAAAAAGAAAACATATAAATGTTTACGCTATAGAAGGCAATACCACATGAATATTGATGAACACGACGGACCATTGTAGAAAACACTACAGGGACATGGAGGGATCAGATAGACTTTTACAAAGAACATGAGTAAGGAAATAGAAACAGAAAGGATTTAATAATAAAACACTTTTAAACAATACAATACAATCCAATGTGTGTTACCAGTGATGACATATGGAACAGAGACGTGGTCGCTCGCAATGGGCCACATAAGAAAGCTCAAGTTCACTCAGCGAGCTATGGAGAGAGCTAGAATTAGTATTTCTCTACGCGATAGAAATAGAAATGAGGAGATCCGTAGAAGAACTAAAGTTGCCGACATAGCTGAAAGGATTAGTAAACTGAAGTGGCAGTGGTCGGGGCATATTGCTTGCAGAACGTTGTCGTTGCGGCAAAAAGGTTCTCGAATGGATATCGCGCACCGGAAAACGCAGCGTGGGATGACCTCCAACGAGGTGGACAGACGACCTGGTGAAGGTCGCTGGGAGTCGTTGGATGAGAACAGCGTGTAACCGCTCGTTGTGTAATATCTAAGGGGGAAGCCTTTGTTCAGCAGTGGACGTTCTTTGGCTGATATTATGATGATGATGATGATGAATACAAGGCTGCAAAGTGTACGAACCGTTATGACAGCAAAAATCTATAATATACGCGATGTAATGCGTTTTTTTTTTTTTATTATAATGTGTAAAAATCACGAAAGCTTAAGACATAGGATTTTGTTCATTACTAATGTTGACAAATTGTATTATAAAGAGGCTCTTATAGAAAATAAGGTATCTAATACATTCATATATTTAGAACAAGCGATTGACTTTTTGGTAGTACAATTTGGTAACGTAAAACAAACATTTGTTTTTACATTTGATAAAATTCACTTGTTATGCGCACAAACGGTATTTAAGCAAGCCGGACAGTTAAAATATTTAATCTGTGGCTTAGTGAATGCCTTCAACTATAAATTACTATTCCTTTGAAGACTACATAGAACTGATAGCAATAAAACATGTTTCCACGCTTCAAAGCATGATGGAATTAATAAGGTAAGGAGACTGAAACGATAAATGTTTTTATGGACAAAATCAACATATAACAGGAAGGATAGAGATACTTCAAAACCTATCGACAATATTTCCAGAAAGGTTATCATTATCACACATACCTGCAAACTATAGCCGAAACAAACAATGAAAAAACATTCTATATTTATGACGTGCAAAGTCTAACAATTGGCCCGCATGCTAAATATAGATCCCAATGCCGTCGCGACACAGTTAATTGGGAAACATTTCCTCGTACACTTGATATCAATTTCTAGTAGCTATAGATTTCTAAATATTTGACCCCAAAATTTTCGCTGAAAAATACTGCCTCTTCTCTTTTCGTCAGTGCCGTAAAAGTCGACTAATAACTTCAAGATGGGCAACATGATGCTCCTACGTGATTATCAATCTGTTCGTCAAATGTGGTTTCTATGTCAATGTTTCCTTACACGTTGAAAAGTGGTCCTATCATCACGGGGCTGATTCGATCAAGTTCCACTGTCTATTAATTATAACAGTTTATTTCGAACCAGAGGATAACTGTAGGTTATGACGAAGTGTCAGAGCATAAAAAATTGCCACGAAACTTCCACACGTAAAAATATTCCTCTCCACAGACTTTCATAACGAGCCTTTCTGAGCCATCAGTATCTTACGGCTCTAACTACATTCCTAGATCTTTGCCAGCTCTTCTGTCAATTTGATGGAGGGCCGACATTTTATTCTCCCGGTAGAAACTAATCTTGGACTTCCTCCGATCCGGGGTAGGGAAGGGGATGCCGAACTCTTATCGGGTAAAACCAACTGCGTTGTCATCTTCGGGACCGAACGAGGGCTGGCTCAAGGATCACGAGAACAATCGCACCAGAGCCACCTCGGACCTCGGACCAAGCAATGCCAACCATTTGCTAGACAATTTTCTATACGTAAATATTTTAGGAATTTGGTAAATACTGCGGAAATAATTGTCTACGCAAGATATAGTATTATCTACCTACATGGGTAGTGCCTATTAAGTTGAACAAATTTCCATTATTAAATACTTGTCATCCTAATGTGAGTAATTCGTGTGATAAAAAGACAAAGCACTAACCGTTCGCGCACGTCTTGAAGTGTTGCGCACCTACAGCTATATTTAACTGAAACCATCTGGTTAACACACGACGCTAACAGTTTTAACAGAAAGTGGATTGCTACTTTAGTACGAAACGGTCCAAGTCGATTATTTTGCTGTAACCAAAACTCTATAGACGAGCACATGCGCAACGTCATATGAAAGAAAGAGATTTCTTTCATATGACGTTGCGCATGTGCTCGTAAGAGGTAGTAATAGATTTTTTTTATGCTTAATACTATCTGTCTATAGTTACTCGGTCTTAGGGTGTTACCTATAACAATTTGAGGTGAATAGAAATATAATTTTTATTATTTTATTTTTTATTAATTATTAATTATTTCACATTTGAACATGAGGCAACACTTATAGGCGCCTACCCTTCACCGTTTCTAATATGACATAGTTCTAGTGTAGTTTAAGATATATCTAAGTGTTTTTCTGCAGATAAATCACCATCCTAAGTAAATATTGTCGGGGACAACCAAATATTTGACGACGTTTTTTGCTAAACGGAGAATCTATAATAATATTTAAAAGTTCTAGTGGAAAGCAGTTAAAAGCTATTAACAGATGTCGGCTATAGTTTTGGCACTGATGCATTCAAGCTGCCGCGGGCTACTAGGTATGCCCTCAATTCCCTGTTGTGTAATGAATGACAGAGTTCGAATTAACTACTTCTGACTACGAATACTTAGACTGAGAGACTCCATTAACTATACAGCCGACTAGAGTGGATCAAATAAGTTCCGATAAAGAACAAGTTATTACTCTGATTTCATTTTAGACAAATCGATACCTTTATTGGCAAACCAGCTAACTCCATTTGAGTAAATTTTCAGGAGACACTTTAAAAGTCGTGATATATTTTGTAGACTACTTGTGAGTAAACCTAAAACACCGTTATGAAATGTTAATTGTGACAGAATGGAACTAGTGAAATCCATAGTTTAGTGTAATTACGAGACAGAAACAAACTAATGTTTATTCTATGATATCACTATATCTGACAAATAAGTACTCCCGGTTACTCAGAAATTGTGATTTCAGTGAATTTCTAGCACTTCCTTATATTTTTTTTGTATCAAACACGGCATAAACTAACAAAGAAGTTTGCTTGTTTATTATTAGTCAAGAATTTGAGTCTATTAGAATCAAATACCGCAATGTCCATTTTCGTGTTCTGGCCATAATTCATATTTTTTATATACATACACCAATGGATAATGCTATATTTGTAGCATACTTTAATTTTTAATGCCAGTTTTCTACATGACATTGCAGCTTTGGTTGCATTTTGAATATTCAAATAGATTCCTTTTAATCTGTAGATTCATACGGCATAGAAAACGCATTTTTGCTTTTTTATGGACATTGCGGTATTTGATTCTAATAGACTCATTTGGCTTATTGTTTAAATTCTGAATCACGCCGTGTCCTACTTAAGTCTGAACAATCTTATTATTACAGTTGTGACTGAAGATAGCAAAGGCGGAAGTAATCTTTTATTAACAGCTCTGCATGTCGTAACTTCCTGAATGGCGAAGGACTCCAGAAAGCTGCGACTCAGCGCACGAGCAACGCCTACATATGTTTTATATGACGGCACGGTTGGTGCAGTGGCTGATACAGTCGGCTGCTGCGCTCCGGGTCGTGGGTTCGATTCCCGCACGGAACAAATATTTTTTGTATGATCTGCAGGTAGTTGTTCCGGATCTGGGTGTATTG
The DNA here is from genome assembly GCA_947459985.1 of Diloba caeruleocephala. Classification (NCBI taxonomy): domain Eukaryota; kingdom Metazoa; phylum Arthropoda; class Insecta; order Lepidoptera; family Noctuidae; genus Diloba; species Diloba caeruleocephala. Next base: position 5,725,969 of record OX381621.1, on the reverse strand, counting down.
TGTGTGAAATTCATGTCTATAAACTGTACCTACGACACAAGAGAATTCCTACTGTGGAGCAAATTCTAAAAATTTTTTTTTTTGACTTTGCCCCACACTAGTGTCTCTCCTGTGTCGTGGGTGCGTTTACATCTGAAACAACTACAACAACTATCTGTACGTCATACAAAAAATTGTTCCGTGCGGGGATCGAGCCCGCGACTCACTGCAAAGAAAACCAATTACTTAGCCACTGCACCAAACGTGTCGTCAAATTGGCTAGTTCTTTTAATGAAGCATAAAACCTCTTGATGATTATTATTTGTTTAAAAAATCATATTCTCTAAAGAAAGCTAATTGTGAATGATAAGACCATCGAAAGAGCATCCTATTAGATTTAAATACTGTAGTCATAATAACGAAAATGAATACAAAGTTTAATTTCACTCATCTAATATTAAGCGATAAAGATCTGTATTCCCGCTTCGCAACAACTATTTATCTTATTTTTATTTTACACACTTGGCGACCAACGTCCATTATTTTTATCCATCGTTAATAAACACAGTGTGTGGTCTGCACGTTAACAAAATTCATCTGAAACAATTAAATTAAATTCAATGAAAAACAAAATTAACTAGTTTAAACAAAAATGATAAGATATACGTCGTATCAAATGTCGCCCGTTGAAACTCGCGCAAATATTTGTTGATACTCCAGAGAACATGCTGATAATAAGCAAGGACAAAGAGACAATAAAGCGAAATCAAATATTTCCGATAGAATCATAGTGTAAAGCAGATGACAAGTATTCAGTTTCACTTTAATGGTTCCTATAGACGTTCCTGTGACAAATAGACAATGTTAGGCGATTTGACGAGGCAAGCCCGAAACTGTTCTAAATTGAAATCAATTCTGTAGGGCTAACCTTGTCGAATTTCGGTGATTCAGGACATCTGTAAACTGGGACAATATTCCGAATGCGCAAGGAAGTAGAGTTCGACATAATTTTATTTAAAAAAAACTACATATGAGCCTATAACTGTCCCACTGCAGGGGAAATGCTTCTTTTCATACAATGAAGGAACGAGTATGAACACCGGCTTGCCATGCCTGGATACCATGCTTGAGCATTATAGATTAAGGTTTCCTCACGACGTTTCCCTTCATCTAAAGTAAATAGTGTCTTAGATTAACTAATAAAGTACCTATATATGTCGTCGCCGACCATTTCAGGTCATATTGGTACATGTCAGGTGTTGAATCCGCAATGTAGAGCTTAAGAAGCTGGTCTTAAAATCACCGTACAACCATGACATAAGAAAACTGTTAGGGATACCATTGAAGAAGCGTCTCTCTAGAGCTTCGTAGTACACGCATATAGTCATGAGTTTGGTTAAGCTGTTACTGAATATATAAGTTTAATTAACATGACGGGTGTGCGTGAAATTTAAACACAGATAATATGTTAATGTCGAAACGATTTAGTTTCGGATAGAGTAGCTAATAGTAGACTACAAATAGAAATCATTTCCAAATAGTAGGAAATAACCTTGATAAGGATAGATTTTAATCAAATGTAGTACCCACATAACGTGGATTTTTGCCAAAATGATGTTGTTAAAATGTATACTTTGGCAATTAACTACTTTCGTAATAGCCCAAAATGTATGACCGCGACCGTATTTCTTTAAGCAGAAAGATTTAACAAGTGTTATGATATTTTTGCGAAACACAGTGACATTGGACCAGTCTAACGATCTCCAGAAATACAACTTTGACGTAGTGAATTTAATAAATAGATCGATGTACATATTTCGAAGAAGTATATTTTAATTTTATCACTCCCCGGTTTTTTTTTTACTAGCTTACCAATGTAGATTATTATTGCCTGCACTGAAGCGTTCATTTTTGATTCTGAGGTGTCTATGATGACCCTTTAGATCGGCACCTTTGGCTACTCACCCCAAGGGAGTTGGACGATGCATGACAATTTCCATATTTAAAAAAAAAAATTATGTGTCTACATACGTCACAGTTTTAGGTTCATTCTAGAGATCGATTGATTTTTCAACAAAAGGAAGTTCTGATATGAGACATCCAAATTTAAAAACATCTTAGAACAAACTCTTTAGGCCATTCAAGTGTATTTCAATATGGTGATCGAAGAGTACAGAAAGCACCAAGTAATTATTTAAAAAACAATAATACGAAGTCCAGATGATTACGAAAAAACTCTTTTGCAACTCAGGTGGCATGATACGCAGCAGATAACCTTAAAGTCTTTATAATCAAAGTTAGGTACCAACGTATAACGCCGAATTTTAGTCTAGACTTGTGATAACATTTGACACACGATTTCAAGAATTTTATAAACATTATAAAACTTTATAGAGATGACAAAAACAACGATAACTCAACTGATAAACGAGTTTCGACGAGGAAAGTGGTGATTATTCTTTTAAAATGCAATTCTCTTATTGTAATATGTCGTATCTCAATAACGTCATCGAAGTTAAGTTGCTTTAGTATGGCTTGATCCGAACCTTAACCGGGATCTTTGCATTGGTTAGTTATATTATACCAGATTGAATTTTCTGGTTTTACAATGAGCTCGCAAGGATCGGGTTGAGCTACATGATCACTGATTTATCTTTCTAAACTGACCTGTCCAGTTTAGAATACTATGGCTCATTCATCAAAATACCCTAAAGAATATTCTTTAGGGTATTTTGATCGTACGGTAGTACGACCGTATTGTAGTACGTCTCTTATTGCTAGAGTCCGGCTAGGTAGCTACGCAGTAACTTTATTTTGTTTTTATTGCGCGAGGGGGTATGCCCGGGATATCCGGACTCCTACCGGCTAAAACCACTGGGGCGGTCATCTTCGGCACCTAAGGGAGGCTCCAGGTCCTCGTATGATCACAGTACCTACGCTCGTGGAGTGCCATGCGTGGGCTGCCGAGCTGCGGAATCTGGTGGATCAGATCGGGGAAGATTCTGAGAGATTTCTAACTGATCATTCGTTTTACAATTTTTATAGGTGTTTTATTTATTTCGCAGGTATCAATGATTGAAATGCCTTCTCGGAAAAAAACCAAACCTTTCTAACTTCTAGATATTCCAAGAGGCAGAAGCTACAAAGATCTCAAAATAACAAGGAATAAGAGTGAGTTTCGATTAACAGCTAACCGGGAGAATCAATCCGAATCTCTGCCGGCAGTAGTATCGGCTATGTTGGCAGTGCATGGAAATTGGGGTGCAGTGGTCTCCTTCTGTGAAAGCGTTACGCTCCAGATCGGCAGCAGCATTCTCCCGCGTGCTAATAACAACATACTGCGATCACCAACCCACTACCACACACCGGTCAAGCATGGCGATTATTGTAATATTGCTTACTAACTGGGAACCACGGTTTCACCCGCTGTTAAATTTAAAAGAAATGCACCTATTTATATCGGTCGAACCTTTGCAGAGTTTTCTTACACCATCTGACGCGAGCCGCCTTGTGATCGGAAAGCAGATGCGGTATCCAACGGCAAACTAGCTTTCTCACACCAAGCGCTTCATGCAAGATCTTCTGAATGGTTGTCCCTGAGATGCCTAATAGAGCCTCTATCTCTCGATACGTCACATGACGATCTTCGAGAATTAGTTGTCTCACAGCAATGATGTTATCTTCAGTGAAGGCGGATTTTGGGCGTCCTTCGCGACATTTGTCACTAACACTAGTATGTCCACGCTGGAATTTTAAATACCAGCGTTCGACAGTCCGCAGACATAGGGCTTCATCACTGAACATAGATTTTAGCTCTTCAAAACACTGAGGCCGTGTCAGGCCTCTTCTAAAGTTGTAGAAAATTATTGCACGAACATTTTCCTTAGAAAGATTCATTTTCGTACGTAACCTGACAGATTCCAATCGACGCTGTGACTAAACAATAACATTAATCCTAATACTTTCAACTGTTTTGAGATTCAAAATTTAAACACATTCGAATATAGAACAGTTCCAAATTAAAAATTGCCGGGAAATATGGAAACGACAGAACTTAAGAGGCATGCCTAGTATACTTCCATATGCGTTTAGTAAAAAGCTGTTATTTTGACACTACAAACAGACACTTCAATTTTATTTATTTGTATAGGCGACTGTTCATTATATAGATCATTGCGTGGCCCATGTAGGGCATTTAGGTACGGGCTCATATGTGATCGTGTTTGTGTTGTTATTTAAGTAAACTCCATTTTCATATTTGCCCATACACGTGCATTTGTCCCATGGATCAATATAAATAATACGCACGGCTATATAGTATAAGATGATCGCGCATTGGCTTTCCATACGATGAGAGCTCAGATTAAACTAGTGATAAGTCACTTTGGTAGCTAGTTCAGTCTTATTAAATAGTTCATTGTGTAAAGACGTACCCCTTTTATTCGATAACCTACCTATAGACTCTATCAGATATGTATAGCTTGATGTGTAGCCGTGTGTACCTACTTCCGAGACGAATTTATTACATCACCTTTATTGCCATAATCATCATCATCATCATCATCATATCGGCCATTTATACGTCCACTGCTGAATTGCCTCCCCCACAGAATTCCACAACTGTATCATCGTTTTGGGGGGAATTTGCCAATACTCACCACGCTTGGCAGGCGGGTTGGTGAGCGCAGTATGGCTACCGTTTCACAGAAGGGACGCTGCTGCCCATCCCCCTGGTTTAGATTCCCTTAGTCGCCTTTTACGGCATCCACGGGATGAGATGGAGTGGTGCTATATTCTTAATCCGGACACCACACGGATTGCCATAAATCTACATTAAATTACTAACAATAACTACATCCTTTTTAGCAAAAATTATTGTCATTTAGTAAACTAAAATGTCACCAACATAAGCAGAAACCATAAACACATTGCCAAGTACAAAGACTTAAAGCTAATGACTTAAAGGTGTGTACCTACGTAATATCGAACCGTCGAACGTATCGGCTGGCACGTTGCCAAGCTTGCAATGTTAGCGGTCAAGGCTAATGGAATGGAAGCGCAGGGATAAGTAATTTTGTGACAATCTTATGAAAACGTAATTTTTTTTAGAGCTGTCTTATTTTTTTCATACTTGATATTTTTTCGACTCAATTGCTATTTTGCTAGAATATATATTCTATTCTACACCATAACCTACCTCTATGGCAAATGTCATTAGAATCCGCTCAGCTGTGATGGAGCCTCAGACGTTCAAACATACAAACTCCTCCGTTCATAATAATATAAGATAAAAAACAGAATTAAGAATTATAAAACATTGAATGAATCTTCGATATGAAGTTACTCTTACACGGGCACTTTTTACAGAATTTTTTACCCGGGAAAATAGTTGAGCGATCTGGAGCGATATCGCTTGATACAATTTCAGTCTGTTCCGTCAGGCAACATTGACCCCTATCAACAATTACCGTACATTCTTGCATCTGTTCGTGGCGACAAGACATCCTGGCGATATGACAATTCGCCAGTTTTATTACCCCGTATACGAATTCCGCGTGGTGTCCGGACTAGAAATGTTGCACACTCCATCTCCTCTATGGATCTCGTGGATTTCGTGATAGGTGACAAAGGGGTACCCTTTTATTCGATAACCTACCTATAGACTCTATCAGATATGTATAGCTTGATGTGTAGCCGTGTGTACCTACTTCCGAGACGAATTTATTACATCACCTTTATTGCCATAATCATCATCATCATCATCATCATATCGGCCATTTATACGTCCACTGCTGAATTGCCTCCCCCACAGAATTCCACAACTGTATCATCGTTTTGGGGGGAATTTGCCAATACTCACCACGCTTGGCAGGCGGGTTGGTGAGCGCAGTATGGCTACCGTTTCACAGAAGGGACGCTGCTGCCCATCCCCCTGGTTTAGATTCCCTTAGTCGCCTTTTACGGCATCCACGGGATGAGATGGAGTGGTGCTATATTCTTAATCCGGACACCACACGGATTGCCATAAATCTACATTAAATTACTAACAATAACTACATCCTTTTTAGCAAAAATTATTGTCATTTAGTAAACTAAAATGTCACCAACATAAGCAGAAACCATAAACACATTGCCAAGTACAAAGACTTAAAGCTAATGACTTAAAGGTGTGTACCTACGTAATATCGAACCGTCGAACGTATCGGCTGGCACGTTGCCAAGCTTGCAATGTTAGCGGTCAAGGCTAATGGAATGGAAGCGCAGGGATAAGTAATTTTGTGACAATCTTATGAAAACGTAATTTTTTTTAGAGCTGTCTTATTTTTTTCATACTTGATATTTTTTCGACTCAATTGCTATTTTGCTAGAATATATATTCTATTCTACACCATAACCTACCTCTATGGCAAATGTCATTAGAATCCGCTCAGCTGTGATGGAGCCTCAGACGTTCAAACATACAAACTCCTCCGTTCATAATAATATAAGATAAAAAACAGAATTAAGAATTATAAAACATTGAATGAATCTTCGATATGAAGTTACTCTTACACGGGCACTTTTTACAGAATTTTTTACCCGGGAAAATAGTTGAGCGATCTGGAGCGATATCGCTTGATACAATTTCAGTCTGTTCCGTCAGGCAACATTGACCCCTATCAACAATTACCGTACATTCTTGCATCTGTTCGTGGCGACAAGACATCCTGGCGATATGACAATTCGCCAGTTTTATTACCCCGTATACGAATTCCGCGTGGTGTCCGGACTAGAAATGTTGCACACTCCATCTCCTCTATGGATCTCGTGGATTTCGTGATAGGTGACAAAGGGACTCTAAACCAGAGGTATGGGCAGCAGCCTCCCATTTGTGCCTGCCAAGCGTCATCACAAATCACAAAGTGATTCACAAATTCCACCCAAAATGACGACACCATTGTGGAAATCTATGGGGAGCTATTTGTTTAGCCGTAGACCTTTCGTTTATAACTATGAAGATAAGAGTTCCTTCACATAGAATTATGATATATATCGTATATATATTTACATATTCGAGTCTCAACGAGACGTATTGCAGACGGCCAGACACAGAAACAAACATTTATTTGCGCATAAAAGACAGTTGAGATCAATAAATTCTAAAATAGTATACCACAGAATACTTAGAACTGAACTCACGCTCGTAAGCCGTAAGGTCAAAGTCATGGTCAATACATATTAGAGATGCGCCGAATACAAATATTACCACATAACCGAATACCGAATATTATTCGGTTTGACTTTAATCGAACCGAATATTCAGTCAAATTAGTTATTGCTAGTTTGTTGGTACTGGATTAGAAAATGAATACGAACCTTGACGACTATTTTTAACTCCCTACATTGTACTTAATGTTGTGATTTCTTTACATAGGTACTTTCACCAGATTTTTTAAATTATATTCGTTTAAAGTTTTAACATACTTGGGCCAGGTGGACCTTATAATTATATTAATAATTGTGGTTTTTTGTATAAAAGGTATGTATTGTAATTATTTTAAATAAATTTTAGAACTAAACAAACAATTTATTAAAAATATACAATATCAGGTATTAGGCAGTAATTCCGGATAAATTAGCCGTATGTAAGTACTAATAAAGCCGTATATGCAGTAACGAATATTCGACGCATCTCTAATCTTTAGTATAGAAATAAATGCCATATTTTAAAAGGAAACTACTATTTAAATGATGCCTAAACATAATTGTCTGAAAGTTTGTCTCGAACAGGCTCCGAAGCGGCTAAGCGGATTTCATTGAAAATTTTAGGGATTAAAACATAATGAATGTTCCATTTGATGATGACGGCTCGGTTGGTGCAGTGGCTGATACAGTCGGCTGCTGCGCTCCGGGTCGTGGATTCGATTCCCGCACGGAACAAATATTTGTATGATCTGCAGGTAGTTGTTCCGGGTCTGGGTGTATTATGTGTGGAATTTGTAATTGTAGTTGTACCCACGACACAAGAGAAATCATAGTGTGGCGCAAAGTTTTATTTTTTTATTAAATAATATATTTGATATCGCCTAGCGAAGCGGGCGGGTAACACTTAGTTCATAATATATTGGTCTCTACGGATCACTGCCCAACCTTCACGGTGCAGTAATCGGACTAACTCATCACCGTAATTGTATTTCGTAAACTTTATGAAGGACGTCTGTTTCCTAACTGTAATTTTAAGCGGCAATCCATATAACTATAGATTATAACCAACCTTTCTCAGTTTCCTCTTTTCCGCTTTAATGCAATCCTTTCAGAGCCCAATTTTACCTTTATGGGCTCTCTTTTCCGTTATAAGGCAATTTCTCCAATGGCTCCATGAGTTGTGGCCTGCGGATGACATACTAGGGGCAGTCTATTGCCCGAACAGAAGCAGGCCCGAGGTGGCGACGCATTGTGTTCTGAGCGAGCCTCTGTGAAGGAATGTACGGCCAGCCACGTCGCACGCAGACGGAAGCCGTCGGACCAAGTGACCTGCCAAGTTTGTGGTCCAATGCCTACATTCGTGGTACATCGTGGTACAGTTGCCGTCTATAATATGTATGATTTTTTTGTAATCTATATCTATACAAAGTGTCTGTTTGTAATGTCAAAATAACAGCTTTTACTAAATGCATATTACAGCACATACGGCACGTATAAACAAAAAAATATAATATTTTAGGGTTCCGAACGTCCGAAGGAAAAAACGGCGATACCCTTATAGGATCACTCGGTTGTTTGTCTGTCTGTCTGTCCGTCTGTCACAGCCAATTTGCTCCGAACCTACTGGACCGATTTAGTTGAAATTTGGTACACATATGGGATTCTGCAACCCAAATACGAACGTTTAAAGTAAATAAATTAATTTTGAATATGGGGGTAACTTTTGGGGGGCAATATAGAAAATTAAAGAATAAAGTTTTGCCAACTGTATTGTGTGAAACTTACGTTTGCGGTTGGAATGTATGGGAAAACATGCTTTTCAACTACGATGATAAGTTTGTTCTTGGGATAAGTTAAATAGATAATTTTAATTAAATATAAATTATATTCAGCAATTTCGGAACCCTCTCCACGCGAGTTAAACTCGCACTGATCCGGTATTTTTGTTATCTGTCTGTATGTTCCAGCTAATCTCCAAAACGCCTGGGCCGATATTGACGGGACTTTCACTGGCCGATAGCTGATGTTATAAGAAGTAACGTTTTATTTTAGAACAAGAAAAAGATTAGGGTTCCGCGCAAAAAATACCATGAATTCCACGAGTATATACTTATTCTATATGTCTATGTCGAAGTAATCGGATTTCTTAGTTTAAACTAAAAGTTTATATAAGTTATTGTAAGATAAACCTGTAACTGCCCACTGCAGGGCAAAGGCCTCTTCTCATACAGAGAAGACCGCTATGCTTGCTCACTGAGTGTTAGCTATTTTAGACTATTGTGATGCGGGTCAATGGAGTCATAGATGAATTAAGAAAGTTTAAGTATATGACATTGACAAAGTAACATTGGTAAATTCAAGGTTTGGTGGTGGTGCCGGCTAAGAATACCACCACCCCTATCTCATCCCGTGGGTGTCGTAAAAGGTGATTATGGGATTAGCCGGAGGATGAGCAGCTGCATACTTAACATACATAACTACGATCGTCAACCCATCTGCTAAGCGTGGCGATTATGGCAAAATTTCTTTGCTGGCTTCTGTCCAGCAATGGACGTTTTTCGGCTGAAATTATGATGATGATGAGGTTTAGAAACTGCAACGAGTTCTTAAGTAGCGAGTCAAACGGCCGAATATTCAAACACCAGTTAACATTAAGTCTTGCTTTAACTATTGGAGCCGCCCGGTTTTGTACCGAAAACAGGTTTCTCGAATAGTTTAAACAGGATTTAATATTAACTGGCGTTTCGGTCGAAAGTGTACATAATGCGGAAAATTACCAACATCTATTTCATAATTTTATGGTCTAGTTTCCACAATGTTTACGCAGGCAAATGTAAATAATCACAATTAATTTATGTAGCAAATTGTTAAGTAATTATTATCCTTTTATTGTGTGCCGTTATATTTTAAATTGTATAAACATTTATAATTAACGTGATGCAACGTTTTATTGCACGTTCTTAAGTAATTTCTAGATTGTACAAACAGGTGTGTGGAAAATTTTAAGACTATTCATTTAGACAACGTATTTTTTGCAATTCTCATCATTTTATGTGCCGTGTGGTGCCGGCTACGAATAGCACCAACCCATTACATACCATGGATGTCGTAGAAGGCGACTAAGGGATTAGCCGGAGGATGGGCAGCAGCGTCCTTCGAATACATTAACAACTCAACTGCGATCGCCAACCCGCTTTCCAAGCGTGGCGATTATGGCAAAACCCCCCAATGAGCACACAACACACCGATATCGGTCGTTGTGGTGATCTTGGAGGGAAGCCTGTATCCAGCAGTGGACTTTATTCGGCCAAAATGATTTGCAATTATATTAACACTAACTACAATAAATTACACAAACGCCACCGCCTTCGTAATTCCAGAAGGAATCCTCAACAATCTCTCCATCATAGAATAGCAGAAAAAAATCCATTAAAGCATCCGTTGCCTACCCATTAAAGGACAATGGTAATAGGTCTAATGTTATAGGGATCTCTGGCGTGCAGATAGGGGGACAGCGGAGCGGAGCGTGCATTCGCGAGAACCAGGAGCCCCTCATGGTGCGGAAGATAACAGCCCCAGTGGTTTTAGCCGGTAAGTCTCCCCAGGGGCATTCGACGAAGCATGCGCATTTCCACAGAGATAAAAAATTCTAATACAATAAAGGCGAATCCCTATCTATCTCTCTAGTATCTCAATGGGTAAGAGAGCCAAAAGATTAAAGGAAATGATATTTGGCATAGAGGTATTCTACGTCGTAGAATAGGATATCTTGTTCCCTTAAGAAGGACGCGGCCGAAGTCAAGGGTAACTACTAGAACTTCATAAAAATATAATGAAGGCTCGGAACGCAGATACGAAAGATATTGTAGAAGAAATACGCTACCTGCAATCATCAAAAGATACCATGCAGCAATTAGCAATTAAACCATGCAACGATGGTGACATTTCTAATTTCTAAACTGCACAAAAGAATGAAAGCGTGAAAGCGCTGCTTGAATCCTACGATTTCTTTTACATTACCTTTCTCATTAGAAACCAAAACAATAGCATTGACCTCTCTCTACGATAGATCGTATAATCCATAAAGTACGAGTTAAGTATTTTTGTAATCATGCATTAGAAACTTAATAGGTCCTGAAAATGCTATACAGGAATCAATAATAATTAATAGGCTATCTAGAGGATTCCATCCACATTCACTTCGAAAGGGGTGCCGCGGGGCAAGACAGCGCGAGACATGCGCGGAGAGCAGGCGGCAATGCGTGTCACACAGCCTATAGCTGTAGAGGTCCTATTTAATAAAGTACTAGCCTATATCACTTTTGTATAGGAATCTAATCCACAATAATCAATATAAACCTCGATGATGACTAAAGTACAAAAAATCCCTACACAGTATTTACCTACTCGTGTATAGCGATACTCTATAATTACCAGGTCTTTAACGATAATAACAATAATAATCTCATTAAAAATCGTTCATTGCTGTTAGTGATACGTTAACCAGCCAGACATTACAATTACTTATTTTTATCCACATTCCCTTAAACAGTTAGGACTAGGTAGGTTAGGTCAGCGAGCGCGTCACCTACCGTCTGACGCAGGTATTCACCGGTCACGGTTGTTTCGGTGCGTACCTGCACAGAATAGGGCGCGAGTTTACGGCACAGTGCCACCATTGTAGAAGCGACCAGGATACCGCACAGCAAACGCTCGAGGAGTGCCCTGCGTGGGCTGCCGAGCGGCGGATCCTGGTCGATCAGATCGGGCAAGATCTCTCTCTGCCGGCGGTAGTGTCGGCTATGTTGGCAGAGCATGAAAATTGGAGTGCAGTGGTCTCCTTCTGCGAGAGCGTCATGCTGCAGAAGGAGACTGCAGAGCGCGATCGGGAGAGGGTCGATCCCGCACGGAGAAGGACGAGACGGCGCCGGGGCAACAACCGTCCCGGCTCCCAAGTCCAACACGCCTGAGCCCCCTGCCGTCACTTCATGGTGGGGGGCCTCGGGGGTCGCGGGTGCGCAGATTGAGGAGTCTACGTGCTCACACCGAGCGACCCTCGAGAAGACGGTGGCGCGCACGTGGTCACGTGCCGCCGTGTGCGCAGCACAGCGCAAAGCGAGGCTTGGGGGGATCCTTTACAATCCTCCCCGAGAAGTGCCTGGGGGGGCGACCTTTTTACAGTCGCCTTCCCTCCGCTAGAGGGGGTGACCGCTTTACAGTCATCCCTTCCAAGATGTGCCTAAAGGCGTGGCACCAATGGGCGGCTCTAGTGTGATCTTACGAGGACCTGGAGCCCCCCTTCGGTGCCGAAGATGACCGCTCCAGTGGTTTTAACCGGTAGAAGTCCGGCATATCCCTTCACCCTTCCCCGGGGTGAAGGAAGTTCTATGTAGAATTTCCACTGGGCATCAATAAAAAAAAAGGTAGGTTAGGTCTCTTCTTAGTGCACTTACTCAGCACTGAAGAGCCATTTAAACGTTTCCAGTCTTTACTCGAGTGACAAAATATCGACCAATCAGCTAGCGTGTTGCGGTCAGTCGCGGGAGCTGATTGGTAATTTTTTATATGGCCCAGTGGAAATTATACATGAACTTCCTTCAACCCGGGGAAGGACGGAGGGGCATGCCGGATTCCTACCGGCTAAAACCACTGGGGTGGTCATCTTCGGCACCTATGGGGGGCTCTAGTTCCTCGTATGATCACACTAGAGCCGACCACTGGTACCACGCCTATAGGCACATATATGGGTCGCTCGGTGTGGGTACGTAGATTCCCCAATCTACGCACCCGCGAACCTAGAGGCCCCCCGCCTTATAACGACGGCAGGGGGTTTCAGGCGTATGGGAATTAGGCGCCAGGCTTTTATTTCTACCTAATGTGTGAATGGCTGTTATGACTGAAGCCAGTTTTATTGTAGCAAATCCAACGACCATTGCCGCACAGCGTCAATGGAACCGAATCACAATACGCCACTGCATATCTATGGATATGCACACCCTGGTTCCTGATGTGGTTCTACATACATACCTTGAATATGAAGATTATTATCACAGCCCACATAAAAAATCATCATATTCTTGCATGAAATGTAACTTAAACTATTCATAATAATAATGTATCCGTGGCAAAAACACGAAAGAGGCGTGAGCGTACGCAGGTCTATGTCATTTACAAAGCGACCGCATTCTAAGAAAAAATTACCTTCTCGTAGTACTACGTTGTTGATTTTAAATCGTAATGTATTCAAAAATTAAATTATATCGGCAAACCAGTCCGTACATAACTAAACCAACGATTCAAATTAATAGATGCTAATAGTTTCAGGATAGGATTCCTAAACATTTCACACTCGTGCTAAGATTCCAATTTGTAGATACTATTACAAAACACAAATCACTTGCACAAACATTCAACCTGTTTAGAATCAAAGCCGGAATGTGTAGAAGATAGTCGGCATGGCCGCTACAGCATTCAATGCTGTCCTCGGTATATAAACGACGAGCCAGTAATCTGATTACCACGTAATGCTGCTTAAATCAATTTCACTTTTCATTTCTTTATCACATTTATACCAAGATGATTTTAAGTTGTATGTATGAATGTAGGTTGTAATACGCCACTTAAAAAGTGCCATAAGATCACATATTTCACTTTAAACGATTTTCTATCACTCCGTGCGAACATGGAATTCCGAAGTCGCAAAAAACAATAATTGATCTACATGAACGACACACCATCTCTCGAGAGGCAATATTAAACCATATTATTAACGATAAATTATAAACAGTTAGTCACGATAAACATATCATAAACGCTAATGTTGATAATTACGTGCGTAATTTCGGTACGCTACTTAAAAAGAGGAAATTTAATACTGCCCATAATGATAGTAAGTTACAACGAATAGCTGTAACGATAGATGGAGTACTATTTGATTGCGTTCGAGCTATTAAAATCATTATTCAGGTCAATGGAAACAATTGTAAGACAATTAATGGAATTCAAAGGTGATTGGAAGACGGCGAAAGCAAAGGGCTAGTTCGTGCAGCAACATTCAATCATCGAGTTAGATCGTACTGGTAATTACAGAGACACCATATACTTTGAAGGTAATGGAAAGGGCAAAGGTAATAATTATGATGTGATTGATATAATTAAGTTGGAGATAAAGAGAGAAGAAAGATTTTTTGGCACAAATTTGTTACTAATGCAACTTTCCTCTTCATATTAGAAATAATTGGCCCCAAGGAATTATTTGTAAACTTGTAATCGTAAGTGTATCTATGTCACTTGACCAAAATTTCGTAGAATTAGAAAAAATTGCCAGCAAATGAACCAAATTCAAAAATGTATGAAGAAATTTTCGGGTGCAATCAACTCACGCGGTACGCCGCAAGTCCATTTAGCATTACCACGTCCGTTCACCAACACTTTTTACGAAGTCCAGCCACCTCAACAAAAAACCTGAGCAAATTGCTAAACGCCTTTAGAGTTTTTGCTACATACGTCATACTTTCGAAGATGAATCCAGTCTACTAATTCATTCATTTTTCATTCATATCAGCCATTTATACGTCCACTGCTGAACAAAGGCCTCCCCCACAGATTCCACAACTGCGTTATCATTTTGGGGGCACTTGCCAATACTCACCACGCTTGGCAGGCGGGTTGGTGAGCGCAGTTTGGCTACCGCTTCACAGAAAGGACGCTGCTGCCCATCCCTCTGGTTTAGATTCTCTTAGTCGCCTTTTACGACATCCACGGGAGGAGATGGAGTGGTGCTATATTCTTAATCCGGACACCACACGGACTAGTCGAATTTCTAGTTCTACTAATCGAAGCTTCTGAATAAAATGTTCAGTCAACGATATATTTAACAATGATTTGATAGGTTAAGACCAATCAAAACTGTTCAGAGATCTTGTCTCAATATAAATAAATGTTGCAGTGTGTCTGTTCGTATGTTTACCTATAAAGTCACACTGCTTAAGAATTATGATGGTCATTTTAAGGGAACAAGTAAGCCATTTAATACTGAAAAAATGGCTATCAGGACTCCATACAGCGAAGCTAACCCTTAGAAACAATAGGCACGGCCCAATTCGTCGGAATTGTATCAGAATCACTATATGACTGCAACGCCGATCTAACGGGCTATTCTAACGTTCGATACAGCAAATTTGCAACAAAGTTATTGTGATGTATCGCCAAATGTCCTAATATGAAAAATATTGATGGTACTAATTAGAATAGAACTCAAGAAAGCTATTCTAAACACAATTTGACCAAAGCCGAGAGTAAAATCCGAAGTCGATAATAAACAAATAAAAAAATCTAATCGAGCACCGGATGGTCTGGCAAATAAATAACACGAGTACATTAACGAACATGTATGCCAGCCGATTGATCTCGATGTCTTGTTTGCATCAATAAAAAAACTGAAGATTGCAATAAAGCAATTTACTATTTAACGAATGTTGATTTTAATGTCACAAAATAGGCGAGTTCGGAACTAGATAATGATGAGATCGTATCATGATGCGATCTAGTTCTCGATAATGATACGTTCCAGTAATTACGGAGATCAATCTTTTTGTGCGCATAGTTCGAGACCGTTAACATCATGTGTGGTAAATATTATGTTACTTTTCTGGCTTGAAGATATCTTTAAAAAGGGCAATGGAAACTTGCTTTAAGGTTGAGCATTCATGTCTTGTAGACATAAAAATATAACGTTATAATGCAATAATGTGCTTAGTATGAAAACCACTAGTATGAATGAAGGTGATTTCAACTGTAATACCAATTTTTTCATGTATATAGCCACCTATGTAGCATTGACAGACAGCTATAATTTTAACTATGCAATAATTGAAAAGTATTTAAACTAAACCATCATGACTAAAACTACAGAAGGGTGCTTCTTTCCTGAGCAAAATTAAAAATATTGAACGGTCGATCCCTATTTATAGAAATTTAAGTGGGTCTGATCGATGATAACGTGGGAATTCGACGCTCTTATCCCGTTAAATGTATCTTATTAGATGCGATGGACAAGGAACGATTCGTTGGGTTCAGGTCCGATTGTGGCGGTGATACCATAGCATTGAATGATTTTACTGTTTGTGTTGAATGAATTAACGAAAATGGGGTGAGATAAAGTTTCACGGTAAAATTATTTTAGTAGAATCACTTAAAGGCAAAAGAAAATGTGTTATATCTGAAGTTGAAGTCAGTGATATACTCTGATGGTTCTATAGTGATAGAAGTATTTCGCCACACCAATCATAACATTCATGTCATTCAAATTAATTGTTACAACAATATCAACGAACCAAATCACAATAAACTTAATCTTCTAATCAAACTAAAGACTAATGAGGCGATATAGATTTTAACACTGACGACCTAGCACTGAATTATTCAATAGTTTGTACTTACTGAATAAATTAATACAAATAGCGGTAATGAAAATACCATGAGATAAAATAACCCTTGTAAGGTATGGAAAAATACGTCGATGTCAGCTTAGGTTGACGCTCCGCAATCAATATAATCCATTAATTTGCATAGTTAATGAATGATCGACGTGACAGGTGATATGAACTATAAATAAATAAATAGGTCTTGCACACACGTGTATTGTGAATGTCATTCCATAGATTCATGGGCTACTTTATATAAGATTAGTGGCAAGGGGTAGTATTTAATCAATACCTTTAGAGACACAGCTGTTTAAAGATATAATTAGATATTCAAAGGCAACCCTATCGCCAGCTGCGTTTTGGTCATTGACATTGGTCGTAATTGAGCAACAAGGTCCTCCCATCCTATACCTTGTACTCCACACAACATATTGCAGAAAGTATGAAAGAAAATTAAAATTATTCATGTGTGCTTTTTTCTGTAATATTCAGGCTTGCTGTAAAACCGACTTATCTAATTTCCCGCAGCTTAGTACGCCATCAACTAACATGATATCTTATTTTAAATTTAACCATATGGTTTGGAAATCCGGGCTAAGAGCATCAACATCCTAGCATATACCATCATCATATTTCTCGTGGGAGTCATGAGAAGGATTATTATTATTGCTGCTCCCTTCAAACCACATACATATGTTCTTAAGATTTGATGTATAGACAGCAACTTAATTTACAACATAATACTAGCCGTGTGGTTCTTGACAGTGAAATTTCTTCTCTACTCGTGGGTTCATGAAACTTTATTAGTCGTAAAGTGAGAAGGCAGCACTTTCCTCCAGTCTTAGCATGCTTACAACTTCTGCGATCGCAAATCAGTCTGCCAAGCCATAGCATGGTGTTTATAGTAAGATAATATGATGTTGCCATAATCACCACGCTATGACTGTTTCTGCAACAGTTATTAGGATAACAATTTTCATTAACGAACGTTTACGGCCAGATATCATAATACTGGTGTCCGTAAAGATAATGATAAATCGACGGCAGTCAATCCACGTACCTATATATAACGAAAGCCAATTACTAAAACATTGCAAATCCTGACAAAAGGTTGGCAAACGTTAGAATAAGGACATTATAATATCAAAATAATGACAGTTGCATATTTATCAGAACTGGAATTTATTTGTTGGCTGTTATAGTATTGGCGTTATGTAAATGGTTTAGGCTAGAGTATTAGAATCGGAATTTGAATTTATACTTGGCAAATAATTGAGGTAATAGAGTTAAACTAGATCCTGTTGTGTAGAATATTTTAAAGTACAATATACTTTAAAATGCTCTATTAAAACAAACGTCATCGACAGATTCTATAAATTTCCTTCGAATTCAATAAGCAAGCATTTGTTCTTTTACAACTCGCGGAGAAGTAAACTTACCAATGCAGTCTATTCCGAAAGTAAGTTGGTAATAAGACCGAATCAGATACTTCATAGCGTGGGAAAATATCCACCAGAAATCTATACAAGTTTATTTAACAAAACATAATCAATAGATCACAATAACCTTATACATTTAGAGCACAAAATACAGAGAAGCAACGTTAGAAAAATTCAAGAGTAAGCCATTCACAGTGTGGATGCCCAAACTAAGGTTCTTTATCAAACCAATGATAAAGAGTTAAACCAAACATTGGCCATATTTGTCATGAATACTAATCGAAGTAACATGCGTTATTACAAACAAGTCGAACCAACATTGGACAGATAAGTGTATGGACACAAAAATTATAAGCAAACAATGATCGATGGCCCACTAAGGCTGTAAAGTTGACAACCTTAGTAAATAGAAAAAATAACATTCTTACTGCGAAGATCAAGTTCGATGTGAAAGTGCTCATTTTGGTTAACGTAAAAGTTTAGATGGACAAAATTCTGGTTAATGGATCTTGTGGTAAAATGTGTAGCGCAAAATTGAAAATGTTCATTATTTAATGTCTAGACTGAAGTAGATACAATCAGTAGTAGATTAGAGTATATTTGAGCAAATTGCTACCATGTGTAGTCGAACAACATTACTGTTATTGTCGGGAAATAAGTATGGTACTGGCAAATATCTATTCCAATATAATAAAATTGAAGTGTTGGTCTGTGATTTCAAAGCAAATGCCAAAATTTAAGTGAAAATTGATATTTTTACAATGCCTAATAATAAACTATTACCATTCTTAGATTTTGTTTCTGTCCGTCTAAAAGTTTGTCTCGAACAGGCTCCGAAATGGTTCAACGGTTTATGGCTCAAATTAAAATTTTTACTTATTGAAATAATGAAAATTTTAAACAGTAATTTTAACAAAAAATATCGTATATTTTCCATTTCAATATCTTGCAGGGTTAAGAAGATATGAATATAAATATGGTTAAAGTCTAGCGAAACAAGCGAGTAACCACTAGTCAACAATAAAACTCAACGAACACGCGGACAAAAGACACAAGTCGCATTTATTCGAGCCATGCTCTGGATTGGTAGTGATACAAATGATAATTTCATGGTATTTCGATTTACTTCGTCATAGTAATTTACATGCTAATCTGTTCAAATTTTTCGTATACAAACCTTAAAGCCCTATCATACCAGTGGTAGGCTAGTAAGACGCGTAGGTAATCCTTTCAAATTAAAGCAGCATAAAAAAGTTATAACTTACCGTAAGCATAGGAAGACCGAGCCCGACAATGTACAGCATAACATTGGTGACAGTGGAGTCCTTGTAAGGATGCTTAAGGGACTCATCATCACAGAAGAAGCCCCTCTTGTATGGAGCACCCCATAGGTAGAATATCAGGATCAGAATCCCAACTGCAACAAACAGAGGATCTTATTAAAGTTCATAATTCTATTACATTTCGTAAAACCAGGACAGTTTCCTCATTTGTTTTAACTGAAAAACGACGAACGGATACTATGGACAAATAATAACGCAGTATATAAAGTATACATCCTGAAGACTTACTGGAATTTTTATCACGGAAAATGTTATAGTATACCTACAGTGTAACGGAAAGGGTACATACATCTGAAGAGGGTCATTGTACTCATCATTGTGAACATAACAAATAAAAACATCTGATCAATATAAAATCATCGACGTTGCTGGTCAAAATGTAGGAATCAGCTGATTCTGTATCGCGATGCAGGGCTGGTCCCATAGCAAACATTGTTAGTTATGATGACTGCAATGGCCCGCTTTCGGATGTATATACCCTTTCCGTTAAACTCGGTATACTATAATTGTACCGTGATTATAATACCCGTAAATCTTATCAAATAGAGAAGACACTTTTTTCGTTATTAGTCCTTGACGAAGGCTTGTCTCCCGTCGAGACAACAACCGGTAATTTAATAGTATTTATTTAATTTAAATTATTATGGAATAGTAGGTTACTGACTTTTTGCGGTCGACGAGTCATCACAGCTTTATTTCTATTTATTCCGTTTTTCATTAAACCTGCTAAATAATTTTTAGGTGTTTTTATTTCTGAAAGTGTCACTGGACTCTGGATTTAGAGTTGTTGCATTTCCAACATTCCCGGAGGCCCCAGTGTACCTTTATTAGTTTGTATGCAGTGTGTATAGACAAAATCGAAACGAATAAACAGCGTAAACTACCAAGCGACTGAACTATAAATAGATACCGGAACAGTTTCAAAATCACCATTTTTCTCAGACCTATGCTGGATGACAGCGATGGAAACTTTGCAGTTGTTGATGTATATATGCGCGGCATCAACAGCTGCAAAAAGCAGTCGATAAATCATATTAATAAGTATACGTATTGCAATTAGTTGTAAAGGTCTATTCAGATACGAGAATTAGAGAAATCGACATTAGCTATTGCTTGCGGCAGCGGTTAGAGTTCCCACTGGATATTTTGTACAGTGCAACACCCTCTGAGATGTGTTTTAAAGGCGTGGCACCAATGGATGACTCCGGTGCGTTCGTTCTCGAGAACCTGACACTCCACTCTTTCTCGAGGCGGAGGAAGTCCATCGATGGATTTACATTGCACTCGCTAAAAAAAAGCTCGCGGATATCGCCTGTATTTGCGATTATCACGCGTCGATACTGCACGCCACGCTAACTGATGATGCGCACTTTCATCTGCCCAATACCGCTGGGCGAAGTAGACGGAGAAAAGTCGCGTCGCCACTAATATTTCTATTGCAAGCCGGAGCGAATATCGCTTTAATTTGAACAGGCCTTAAATCTTCATAAATCAAATTCCTCGGTAAATATTACATTTAACATTTCGCCAGCAGACGGGGAGTGGATTTAGTTTATTTATAGACTGCCGATTAACTCAGATTAATGTCGCGGACAACAAGACTATTGATTAATGAGTTTATTTATACGACAAGTCAAACAAGGCGAAAACTGATTAGGGCTGTCTACAGCCAGGAATTTGTGGCCGGGAATAGATTTATGTGGCTACCAAGAATTTTGCTTGGTGACGGAAATACGGCGTTAATATACAGGGTGTCCAGTAAATAGCACGACATACTGCAGGGGTGAGAGCTTGGGTCAATACCTACCAAAAAAACAATATTATGTTCAGCAAAATCTTACGGATTTACAGTAGTAAAGTAAAAGTTAAGCGATAAGAAAATTGTACTGTGAAAATTTAAATAAAAATTGTTTAATTAGTTTTTAATAGAATAAAGACTTATCAATGAGTAAAGTAACTATTCACAAATAATTTGAGGTAAAAAAAAACCTTGAAAAGGAATTTTTCATTACGAGATGCTTAAAAATCTGTGTCAAGGTAGAGATTTTTCGATATTTCGGAAAATTTTGTGCTACTGTAAATCCGTAAGATTTTGCTGAACATATATTGTGTTTTTTTCAGGTATTGACCCAAGCTCTCACCCCCTGCAGTATGTCGTGCTATTTACTGGACACCCAGTATATAATTATAACCCAGTAGGGGTCTACTAGTAAACATGGGCTTCTCCATGGCCGTACCCAGCTTTTGGCCTTTGGGCAACACACGTGTAGGGAAATAATTCTATATAGAAATGTCAATTTATTAGGTGGCAGGCCAAGTCCAGGTTGAGCTGCAAGTCCCGGGACACGCTTAAGGGCCTGCCCTAAAGTGCAAATGAGACTAAGATATTGACATTACAACCAAGTTTGAAAGATCATTAAGTATGTATGTTGTCCACGGCCAGTGCCTTTATAAAAGCCGGATCCTGTCATTTACAAGAATATATTTAAAGATGGTGAAGTTAATCTTCAGAACTGAGTGCAATCAAACTACTACTAAACAGGAGGACAACGAGTAGTATATAGGGGTGACGTTTATTAAAAAATAAGTTAAAGTTGTAATTTCGTACAGTTACAAATATGATCAATTATTAAGCACAAATAAAAGGATTTCAGAATTTTCTTACAGCGGTCGATCTGAAGGATTCCCCTAAGCCTCGCTGTGCAGTGTGCTGCGCACACGGCCGCACGTATCCACGTGCGTGCCGCCGTCTTCCCGGGGGCCGCTCGGTGTGAGCTCGCAGACTCCCCGATCGGCAGACCTGCGACCCCCGGTGGCACTGTGCCGTAACCTCGGGTCCTATTCTGTGCAGGTATGCACCGGCATTCGACTGGCAGAAAACGCGCCCGCAGTCGCTGCCTCGTAGGGCATTGTCCTGTATCCCCGTGGATTAGGAGTAACCTAGGCTAGGTTTATTTTAGAAAAAGAATTAGGATACCGCGCAAAAATACCCATAAAATCTAATATATATACTCTATGGCAACTGTCTATGCTGAAGTCACATATAAAAACATCTTAGCCTCAAGTACTCTAAATTATTTATAAATAATCCGATTTCTTTTAAATTAAACTAACCACCACCTCATCTCATGCCATGGGTGTCGTAAAAGGCGACTACGGGATTAGCCGGAGGATGGGCAGCAGCGTCCTTCGAGTACAATTACAACACAACTGCGATCGCCCACCCGTCGACCAAGCGTGGCGATTATGGCAAAACCCCCCAATGAGCACACAACACAAATCCATACCAGTCGTTGTGGCAATCTTTGGGGGAGGCTTCTGTCCAGCAGTGGACGTTTTTCGGCTCAAATTATGAAACGGCGGGTGAAATCGAGAGGTGTCAGCTAGTTTTCAATATTATCTGTAGGATTGTGTGTCCATATGTCCTTACTCTCCTGCCTCAGTTATTTGGTTACTGTGGGAAAACGAGTGCTAGCAGTGGGCGTTCAGCAAACACCTTGACAATATCTTGGTATGATACAATATTGAAACTAAATATGTTATTGGTATGGGTTCAAGTGGTTTTAACATAACACTTATGGGTTATACGAGCTGTAAATATTGCGGGAACTACTGCCGAATCTAGCCAGGAGGAACATTTCCTTATTTCTTACGTTACGTGGGAGACCCAAGCGCCAGTCATGTTTGTAAAACGGTAAAAGCCTTTAATGACTAACTGAAAAGTCCTGAAGTCTTAGAAAAGGAAAAAAGAATAGAGTAAGAATCTTATACTGAAAACCGGCGCTGTTGATGTTGATATTATACCAACGCCGCAGCCTTATGCTGTGTCCACCAATTTTTAACCCCCTTGCGGGGCACCATCATTATAATTTAATAATAGTTTAATTAATTCATATTAAGTTGCTGTATTAGAAATTTAAATATCTTACAATATTCAAGCGCTTGGCAGTACCGTATTGCATTGCGTGAGTGCTGCAAGGAGAAAAACAAAACATGTTATATGCTTCTTTGATGTTATTATTAACCGCGTCTATCTTTATCTCAATTTTTCATCTTTTTTTTAACACACATTACACTCAAACCCGGAACCTGCAGCTCATACAAATATTTGTTCCGTGCGGGAATCGAACCCGCGACCTGGAGCGCAGCAGTCGACTGTGTTAGCCACTGCATCGGTTGGTGTGCCGTCTCGTTGGTGTACAGAAATAAAATATTTTCTTTCTTCTTTTACTTCTTTATATACAACAGGGTGACGATGCGAGCACGTCTCTTGCCTGGTGCTAAGCATTAAGACTGCCTATAGTCATTGTAATGCTACCCAGGACTACTCCTGCGTTGTCACTTCGAAACAAGTGTTCTTATGCCCAGTAATTTCACTAGCAACAGTGCCGCTTAATTTTGAATACAGTAATGTGTAGTGTTAATGCTACTGATTGGCAGCAGAATAACTGGCACTGAAATTTGATTTGTATTAATTTTTTTAAGCATTGCCCCACACTAGGATTTCGCCTGTGTCGTGTGTGCGTTTACAGACATGAATTCCACATACAATACACTCAGACCCAGAACAACTACCTGCAGATCATACAAATACTTGTTCCGTGCGGAAAACGAACCCACGACCCGAAGCGCAGCAGCCGACTGTATCAGCCACTGCACCAACCGTGTCGTCAAATGTATATATAATATATATATGACTGGTAGAGAATGCCATATTTTGGCATTAAGTCCGCCTTGTGTACCACCATTGTGCATAAAAGTGTAGGTAAATAAAGAAATATATAAAATTGAACACGTTTTCAATACTGTTGTTATAAAATCAACAAATCTTTACTTGTGGTAAAGACGTATTTTAATATTTAATCACACAAGTTTTTTTGTAGGGCTTCTCGCACACATTTCAGGGAAATGTGGTTGCTTAACCGGTCATTACAATTATACACATAATTCAAATAAATATAAAGAAATAACAAAATAAAGGTAAGGAACAGACACACAAAGACAGAAGTAGCATTAAAAAATAAATAAAACCATTAGTTGTTTATTTGTATACTAATCATAGACGAAAGAGTCCACATACTATCCACGCGATAAAACATTAAAATAACCCGTTCTATTATATAGTACAAACAATATTTTCATCTGGCAACACGTAATAAATCACAGAGAGTGTGTTCGAGTAATAAATCTGAACAGGCAATTAACGTTCTCAAAACATTATAAAAAAATATAAAAGTTGACTGAGTCTTGTCAGAACGGAATTTAGATTGGTTTGCTAGGAACTAACCCCGTACAGAATTAACTATTGTTTCACGGATTGTTGCTTGTCCAAACATTAGTATGGATGGACAAAAAACAGCAGGTACCACAAAGTAGGGTGGCCATGAAGATAGATAGATGGAACCGTCACGATAATATCAAAATAACAGCTATCGAGGTTTACCTAATGACGTAAATAGGGGTTTTGATAGTTAATTTATTTTTGAGTTAACATGTGTCAAATTGAAGACTATTTCTTTTTTTAATATTGTATAAAATTTACGACCCTTATAATATATGATTGAAAACATGAGATTGACACTCATACTAATATTTATTTAATTAATCAGAACTATATTAATAAACGCATTAACGGTGAAGGAAAATATCGTGAGGAAACCTGCACACCTGAGAAGGACCTCCAAAATGGTTTCAATGGTTGTGTGTAGTCCGCCAACCCGCACTAGGCCACCGTGGTAGACCTTAACCTAACCTTTCTCATCGTGAGAGCCCTTGTTCAGCAGTGGGACAGTAATTATGGGCTGTTTTTTATAATTATAATTGAAAATCACAAATAAATTCAACATATTACAACAAAACACTTCCAGAAAGACTATACAATGCTGAAAGGACTCTGTCTTGTTATTGATCTGGTTAAAAATAACAAACAGTGTTTTATGGCTGCACCATTATCGAGTTACAACCGCTCCTATAAACATGTGAGTGGACTAGCCAACAGCTGGTCACAAGCTCGGATACGATTGAATTTTAATAAATTAGAGCGTTTTCAAACTATTTTGACACCTGCATTTTGTGAGCGTCAGGATGGCTGGACCAAGAGAGATTTTGAAAATTTGAGCAATACCAAGTTTTTGCACCTATTTGGTACTATTTGGTACCAGAAATCAAATAATTTGTACCTCGTTAAACAAGCAAAACTATTACGAGGAAAGTGGCCAGCCATTCTGACATCAGAATGGCTGGTAAACGTCGGTTTCGCCTGGTTGCAGGCATTATAACTAGTTAATTTTTTCGTTAAAATTTAGTACCTCATTGGTACCTCAACATATGTTTTTCTTAGATTTTTTCGATAAACCAAAAAAAGATACTCCTAGAATAAGTTTTGTATGTAATCTGGACCCGGTCGGTTTCACCTAGTTTTCATATTTCATATTTTCATATTTATTTATCATATTAATATTGGTATATTGTTATTGTACAAATTTATTGTGGGAGACTGGTGCCTAAACTAGGTTCAAGCCTGTATTTCAGGTCACCAGGCCTTCCACCTCAGAAGTCCAATTACATAGTCCTTTCACAAATTGTCCAAACGAAAATTTTCCCTTTTCTTGTTCTTCGTGTATCTGATTCTATAAAGTTGTTTTCTCTTGTTAGGTTTCTCTTGATGAATACGTTGCTATAATTTTATCAGACACCGATACTGGTTGATTTTGTCCTTTATACCCAGTTATCATCTTGCACCCCATGAATGCGCACTTTCACTGCAGACAACATCTTGATATAAAAATAAACTCGCTGTTTTAATAAAATGTATATATTATGGCTTTGATACACCCATTACTGACGATTTCTCAAAATTACTTTTAAATTTTTCACATTTTTGTTGCACAATGACACTTGAGGTTGACATTGCGATACAATATTATGAAAATTAATAAAATAATTAGTTGTTGTCTTATCGAAAAAATCTGAGAAAACGTACGTTCAGATAGCTCGCTTTTAGCCGATAGGAGTCCGGTATGCCCCTCCACCCTTCCCCAGGACGGGGAAAACGAGGATTGCCATCGCGGTGAGAAAAACAGGTACTACCCTACTATGGTTTGGGTGGAGCTTGTGTTATGTAAATGTTTTATTTAAAAGGAATTAACTTTTGGGAAAGATGCAGTTCAAAAGTTATTCATTATCATGATATTTTTACACGCTTTTTGGCTTAGTATCCCTGGACTAACCTCGTATAAGCGGGATTATTTTAAATGTACATTATTACTTAAGTTTTATTGACCTACGTTTTTTTTTTTACTGCTGTCCAGTGGAATTCTACATGGAACTTCCTTCGCCCCGGGGAAGGGTATACCGGACTCCTACCGGCTAAAGCCACTGGAGGGGGGCTCCAGGTCCTCGTAAGAGCACATTAGAGGTTTTATTGAACCTATTGTTGTAAATTTTGAGCCATCTATATAACTATTTGTATAGCATTCAGATTCTTCATAACTAAGCCTCTGCTATGTAGATAATACCTATTGATTGGTGAGTGAGATTAATGCACTCGAACAAGAGTGCATTAATATTCTGTTCCCATTCTCAGCCAGAAGCCAGGTTACAATATAATCAGAATCATCATTCTTAAAGTAATCAAATATAATCTCATAATTTCGGCCGAATGAAATCCACTGCTGGACACAGGCCTCCCCCAAAGATCACCACAATGACCGATATGGGTGTGTTGTGGGCTCATTGGGGGGTTTTGCCATAATCGCCACGTTTGGCAGACGGGTTGGCGATCGCAGTTGAGCTGTTAATGTACTCGAAGGACGCTGCTGCCCTTCCTCCGGCTAATCCCTTAGTCGACTTTTACGACACCCACGGGAGGAGATGGCGTGGTGGTATTCTGAGCCGGCACCACACGGCAATTAAACAAAAATATAATCTAACTTAATCTAATTTCATGGTGATCTTGCGTGGAAAAACGATAGAAATAGATAATGTTGTTCTTTCTTTGCCTTCAATAGCATATTGTAAATCAAGCAACTGTACCAAACTGCTACTAGCAATTAAAATTAATTGCAAAACTAGCGATAAAAATGAAATTATGTCAGTATTACGTGCTTCGCATAAGGAGGCCACGGTAGAATTACGTGTATCGCCAAACCGATACGCTTTGTAACAAATAACAATGAAACGTTATTGACTCAGAAATGACCATACATCAAGTCTTTCCTATTATTAGGTTAGTAGAACTGCTACAGTCATCCCCTTCGAGATGTGCCTGAAGGCGTGGCATTAATGGGCGGCTCTAGTGTGATTTTACGAGAACCTGGAGCCCCCTTTCAATGCCGAAGATGACCGCTCGAGTCGTCTTAGCCGGTAGGAGGAGTCCGGCATACCCCTTCGCACTTCCCCGGGGCGAAGGAAGTTCATGTAGAATTTCCACTGGACAACAATAAAATAAAAACTGCAACGCTGTGTGGTGCCGGCTACGAATAGCACCAACCCATCTCATCCCGTGGGTGTCGTAAAAGGCGACTATGGGATTAGCCGGAGGATGGGCAGCAGCGTCCATCGAGTACTTTAACAACTCAACTGCGATCGCCAACCCGCCTGCCAAGCGTGGCTATTATGGCAAAACCCTTCAATGAGCTCACAACATACCCAGACGTGTCGTTGTGGCGATCTTTGGGGCTTTGGATTTTGGGGGATCAGTGGACTTAATTCGGCCGAAATGATGAGGACTGCAACTGTATGCTAAGAATAGAATAGAATCGCTGGAATTGTGTAATTTGACTGAAATGAATTAATAATAAAGTCTGTGTGGTGTCATGTGCCGCCTCTCTGTCTCCTGTGGATTTCGTAAAAGACAACTAAGGAACTCAAAGCCAGAGATGGGCGGCAGCGTCCCCCCCTCTCCCCCCAATACGACACATGGTATGTAACCGGTCGTTTATAGGGAAGGTATTTGTTCAGCAGTGGACATATTTTGGCTGATATGATGATGTTGAATAAATAATATGCAGTTTTATCAGTTATAGAAATTTATTCAAGATATCATTGTAACTTCCTACCTTGAAAGATAGGCAACAATGTAAGAATATTTTTACATTAATTCAGCAGAAGGTTCCTTCTGCAAGTACAGCAAAATACAAGACCTTCAAATTTATAATGAAGCTACGCCATTGCCGACTAAAGTATGAATAAAAATGGCAGCTAATGACCTTAGTTCAAACCCAATACTAGAGGTGTTTGGAAGATTCAGAGAATTGGGAAAGCACGTGAGTCAAGAGAGTCGTCACCATTTTAGATTCGACCCGATGCCCAAATAATATGCATGCAGATTCAACTGTGACAATAGGACGCTGAAAGCAAGTTACAAAGGGAAATGCCCATCCGCCATACAGAAAAAATCCTGAGAAAAATTATTCACCAAATTGTACTTCAAATCGACGGAAACCCATTACATTTCATTAATTATCTAAAAACTAGGGAGAAGCCAGTTTAAAGCTTTCGGTGAAAGATAGGTTTTGTCAAGGTTAGGACACAGATTACATAATAGTACTGACATAGATAGGGATTACTAAGCAATAATTAAACAGCAAAAAACATTCAGCCAAGGTCGTCTGTAATTCAAGTCGCAAATACAAAACGATGAATGAACAATTAAATCAAATGAACGAATGAAAAAATTATATGTACCTATTAGGGTAGGTAATGCCAAATTGACCGTAGGTAAGGCAAAGGACATGTAATTCATACAGCCTAAGATCTAATTTATCTTTTGTAGGTTTTAAAAAAATGTTGGTTTTATTTATATTGGCTTCTTCTTCTCTTAGATTATGGCTTCTTCTTCCACAAATTCACCAATGTCAAGCATAAGGCAACGTCGTACGGTGTTTAGATGGATAAATCTTTACATATTCATAAAACATTTCTGAAACTTAAAAAAATCTATAAAAATATGTCGGCAACGATGCCGTCATACGGCTCAATTGTGTTTTTTCTTATATTGGCTTGCTTAGATGATCAGATTTACAAAAGCCAGGTCAGGAAATTGTCAAATATGAATGATTTATTATAAATCAATCAGTTATGACCCTTGATGACCTTATTAGACGAGAATGGAATTAAATACTAAAGTAATACTAATACAAATTACCCTAGTTAAACAAACTTGAGAATAATTTAAATATTAACATTTTATTTTACACTAGCTGCCCGTCTAAGCTTCGCACAGGCAGGTACACGCAAACCCGATTGCAGCGCCACCTACCGGGTCCAATTGTGAATCTAAATCATGCAGGGACCCACTCAAACAAACACAGAAACATTAATCAAAATCGGTCCAGCCGTTTAGGAGGAGATCAGTGACATACACATTTACAGAAGAATTATATATACATAGGTAAGGTAGACTTTAGAATTGTGGGTAGATTCTGTTCATTTCGGGCACATAATAAGCATTCCTCTTTAAAGCTCGCACACACACATGTCAGCCCGTAAAAACACACACTGCTGAACATGGGCTTCCCAATGATTACTACAATGAGTGGTCATAGGCGGTCATATATTGCGTTATTGAACACGCTTGGCACGCAGATTGCTGATCCCAGTATGTTGTTATTAGCACAAGGGAGGATGCTGCTGCCTATCCTCTTGGTGTCAACGTTTAGTCGTCTTTTACGACACCCATGGTGGGAGAGAGATGACCTGTTGTTTTCCAGGAACAACACGGAACAAAGCTAAATACATCTAAGCATTTTTTTCATTTTTGCAGGGTCCGGGCCAGCATCTTTTTTTCTTTTTCTTTTCTTTTTTTTAAAACGTTGCCCCACACTAGGATGCCTAGGTTATTCGCTGAGAGGTTTGACTTCCAGTACATGAACCATTGCTATATGATTCATGCACTGAGTAATAAAAAACTGTAGGTAGGATCTATTGCATTTTAATTTTATTGTCTTTTTGATTTATTTTTCCATGTATGATCCTTTGTTGATCGAAATAAATGATTTATTATTATTATTATTTTCATAGCCCCTGTGCATTTATCTGTCCACTAAGTTCCAAATATATTTTATATTGATTTAGTTATAAAGTCTACGATAGTAAATAATCGCTGTAGCTTGCCTACAACTAAAGAAACTGTTTTTATTACTCCTACGTCAGCAGTTAGCCGACATCCTCGATCGTAACAAAGTCAGTGACGCGTGACAACCTTGCCGCATCGTGTACAGTTGCTAGATTATTGCCTTCTACATACTTACAAGACAAACTGAAAAGATTTGCTCACTGCTACTGCAGTTAAGTAGTAGTTTTAAAGTGAATAGGGAAACTGCTTTCATCGTCATCAATGATAAAACTATTAGGTGACATACCATTACAATGTGTAATAATCGCGAAAACCTAAGACAATACTATGACATAGCATAATTTGGTGCCCAAGGGCGCAACTCCAGGAATTCGCAACAATTACATTGAAGACGCCCTATAAATCGGTTAACCTCTCTAGGGGAGGCAATTGTAAGGAGGCCTTGGTCTTGGGGGGATTGTAAACGATGCCCCCGAAGCCTTACCGTGCGCTGTGCTGCGCGTGCGGTGGAACGCGACTAGGAGCGTACTTTGAGGTCCAAGAAGAAGTCTTACTCTTCTTTTTCTTTCGTTTGGTTAAGAGAGACCAACCTTGTATCAGAGTCGACTTCTTGGACTTCTAGGGTGGAGGCTTGGTGACCTGAAACACAGGCTTCAGCCTAGCTTAGGCACCGGTCTCCCATGATAAATTTGAATAATATTACAACTAGGCAATATTGTATTTTGTTGCAACTTTTTCATTATTGTGGTAAGGAATAAATAAATAAATAAGAGTTTTTCTTTTTTCTTTTTTTAAAAAACGTTGACCCACACTAGGAGTTCTCCTGTGTCGTGGGTGCGTGTACAAACACAAATTCCACACACAATACACCCAGACCCGGAACAACTACCTGCAGATCATACAAATATTTGTTCCGTGCGGGAAACGAACCCACGACCCGGTGCGCGGCAGCCAACTGTATCAACCACTGCACCAACCGTGCCGTCGGAGTCGAGATGCGGAGGGAGGCCTTTGGGCACAACAACTCAACCGAGCTTGACTTAGCGACCGTCTAATGTCAACAACCAGTTCAAATACCAATATGCGGTCACCAAACCATAGACTGACCGCGACAAGCGTTGCTTGACCTCACCGATCCTTAACCCATCAGTGAGTGCGACTGGGTATGAGCGCCACTGCCTCGAAGAAGGATCGTGTTAGAATTTAATATCATGGTTGAATAATGACACCTTGGTACATACGACAATTTTGAAGGCATTGTAAACACTATACAAACATTGTATAATGACTAACCGACGATTGGCGCAGCTGTTAGTGCTAAAACACCACTTGAAACCTTTAGTGCGGTGGATTAAATGTTGAACCAATTGCCCTAAGCAGTCTCGGGTGTCTATATGACAGAGGAAAAGGTTACTAGTATTGCTCTGTCTACTTCTATAAAGGATATAAGGAAAAAGGCTCATAGAATTTCTTCATCTATTTTTACAAACGAATGTGAGTAGAAGAGTACGAATAAAGTTGAGTAGGATCATTATCATCATCATCATCATATAAGCCAAAGGACGTTAACTGCCGAACAAAGGTCTCCCCATAGATTTCTAGTACAATTGTGTCATCATTTTGGCCTTAACTTGCCATTTTGGCAGGCGGGTTGGTGAGCGCAGAAGACTTCAGTTCCACAGAAGGGACGTTGCTGCCCATCCCTCTGGTTTAGAATCCCTTAGTTTGCCTTTTACGACATCTACGGAAGAAGATGGAGTGGTGTTATCTTTTTAATCACGCGGAAATATCAAATCATTGATTTTAATGTCGAAAGGCACTATAACATTAATCAGTACATTTAGGATAGAGATGTCTGGCTCAGGATTCTCTCCTGAACACTGTGACCTGTGGTGATGTCGTAATTATTTTATAATTTGTGACATGGTTGAAGAAACATAGAAAAATAATTGAATTGCAATCAAAGATTTAATGTTTATAAATTGTAATTAAATTATTCATGTAACAGTGTTCTTGACATATGACTTTCCTTACTTAAAATTGCTTAAAGTTCTAATGATTTAATATTACGACATTGATTTACTGTTTATTGATGTACTTTAATTTCTTGTTAGTTTATTTGTTTATTTAGTATCAGTTGCTTGCTTCACTGACAGTGTAAACCAATGCGCACAGCAAGCCATTTATCATTAGAACAATTACACTGAAAAAATATTAAGCTTTAAGTATAAAATTCATGAAAAACTAACTATGTGTGAGCATCATTTAGTCATTAGTGACATGTTTATATTGATGGCATCTTTAGCCGTGTGGTGCTGGCTCAGAGTACCATCACCCCATCTCGTGGGTGTCGTAAAAGTCGACTAAGGGATTAGCCGGAGGATGGGCAGCAGCGTCCTTCGAATACATTAACAACTCAACTGCGATCGCCAACACGTGGCGATTATGTTAAAGCCCCCACTGAGCCCAGCACAGCCATATCGGTCGTTGTGGTGATCTTTGGGGAAGGCATGTGTCCAGCAGTGGACTTCATTCGGCCGAAATTAAAATAAATGAAAAATGATCTTTTGCCTGGCACTACTTACTGGTCTGTCTTGCTCACTAAAATGTCTTACTGGTGGCGGCGTTGTGTATCGGGTCGTTGGGTTCTGTACAATATGCTGAGCTAAGCGATGCTGATGCCAGTGTCATGCACGTGAACGGGTGTCGTCTGTCGGGACTGGTCAGCCGGTAACTTGCATGCCAAATAAGTTACTATAGTTGGATTGTAAGATATTCCTTCTTTATATTCTGTCATGCTCACTAAAATGTCTTGCTAACGGTGGCGTTGTGTATCGGGTTGTTCGGTTCCCTACAATATGGTTGAGCTAAGCGATGCTGATGCATGCGTCATGCTCGTGAACGGGTGCCGTCTGTTGGGACTGGTCAGCCGTTACCTGCCACGGCAAATTCATTATTGTAATTTTATTGTGGTATGTTTCATCTTTACACATTAACCTACATTTTTCTCTGTATATGTACGATCGATATGTATGTTTACAATCATGTGTACCTATACAATTAACATTGTAATCCCCAACTATTTTAAAAGAGTATCCATGGAGTTTCTTGCCGGCTCTTCTCCATGAGATCAACTATTTGGAACCGTGCAACTTAAATGTTCTGACGTTTCATAAGTGCCAATATTTGGTTTATTTGAAATAAAAAACTTTGACTTTTGACTTTTTGACTTATACCAATCAACATTGTAAACTGAATTATTTTAAAAGTGTCTATGGAGTTTCTTGCCGGCTCTTCTCCATATCTGACTTAAACTCTGACGTTTCATAAGTGCCAGTAATATATAGCTTTTTATTTTATTTCTCTTTAAAAATAACTTTGCCCTCACTAGGATTTCTCGTGTCGTGGGTGCGTTTACAGACATACATTTCACACACATTTGAAATAATCAATATGACTATTGCTAAAAGAATATAATAGAACGATCATTATTGATAAATTTAAGAGAAACTCAACAAGTTAGTAAGTATCAGATTATGACTCACCGAGCCGAAACAACGATATTTTTTAGAGATCACAATTTAATAATGTCATGGCATCATACAAGCGTTGCAAATAACATATCATACATGGATAATGGACTTTGTATTTTGATCCTCGACGGATTACCGATTAAGTGGAGTTAGTAATTAGTGCTAAAGCACCACTTGAAGTCTTTGGTGGGAATAAGGTTGATGCAATTGCAGTACATTCGTAAGATGGAGAGTAAGGGCTATTCTTGTAAGTCGGGCCAGTATGTCACACTTGGTTCTTTGTCTCAGATTTTATGTCGATTTGTATATAAAGTATTAAGACTAGCGCAACGACTATAACGCTTGCCTTCTTTTGAAATGAATTTTGTTTACACGCGTTAAGGTTAAAATTTTAAGGTCAAATTTGAGTGCAACTTTTAATGTGTGACGTCGTGTACGCACATGTGCGGGCAAGTTTCACTTTGTGGCGTGTTGTAAGTTGCACGCGCACAATTCTATTTCGCAAGAATGAATCTAAGATTTCTGTCGATTGGAATAGCTTATTATTAAATAAATTAATAAATGATAGTGTTGTAGCTAAACGTCTATCCTACGCCAAAATTAATTATACAGGTTTAGACAAAGCTCTTTTAAAGACATTTATATGCCATTCTCGAACCCGGTTGCGTACCATTAAGCACTTACTACACACCCGCAGGTGGTAGGTAAGGTGTTGGCGGAGATGGATGCGTGGGTGTATCACCAAACACGCTCCCTCCGCCAGTGCGGTGAAGGCGTGCCTTCAGGGGCGCTCGAAAGTTTGAGGCGTCAGGCTCGGCGGCGTGCACTCGAGCTGTGGCGCGAGCGGCTCATGCTGCCACAGTACGCGACAAAGCGCGTCGTTGAGGCTGTCTTGCCGCTCTTCGGAGCCTGGCTCCAAAGGAGCGAGCGCGTCACATTCCGCCTGACGCAGGTATTCACCGGACACGGTTGTTTCGGTGCGTACTTGCACAGGATAGGACGCGAGGTCACGGCACAGTGCCACCACTGTGGAGACGATCAGGATACCGCACAGCACACGCTCGGAGAGTGCCCTGTAGTATAGTTGGATTGTAAGATATTCCTTCTTTATATTCTGTCATGCTCACTAAAATGTCTTGCTAACGGTGGCGTTGTGTATCGGGTTGTTCGGTTCCCTACAATATGGTTGAGCTAAGCGATGCTGATGCATGCGTCATGCTCGTGAACGGGTGCCGTCTGTTGGGACTGGTCAGCCGTTACCTGCCACGGCAAATTCATTATTGTAATTTTATTGTGGTATGTTTCATCTTTACACATTAACCTACATTTTTCTCTGTATATGTACGATCGATATGTATGTTTACAATCATGTGTACCTATACAATTAACATTGTAATCCCCAACTATTTTAAAAGAGTATCCATGGAGTTTCTTGCCGGCTCTTCTCCATGAGATCAACTATTTGGAACCGTGCAACTTAAATGTTCTGACGTTTCATAAGTGCCAATATTTGGTTTATTTGAAATAAAAAACTTTGACTTTTGACTTTTTGACTTATACCAATCAACATTGTAAACTGAATTATTTTAAAAGTGTCTATGGAGTTTCTTGCCGGCTCTTCTCCATATCTGACTTAAACTCTGACGTTTCATAAGTGCCAGTAATATATAGCTTTTTATTTTATTTCTCTTTAAAAATAACTTTGCCCTCACTAGGATTTCTCGTGTCGTGGGTGCGTTTACAGACATACATTTCACACACATTTGAAATAATCAATATGACTATTGCTAAAAGAATATAATAGAACGATCATTATTGATAAATTTAAGAGAAACTCAACAAGTTAGTAAGTATCAGATTATGACTCACCGAGCCGAAACAACGATATTTTTTAGAGATCACAATTTAATAATGTCATGGCATCATACAAGCGTTGCAAATAACATATCATACATGGATAATGGACTTTGTATTTTGATCCTCGACGGATTACCGATTAAGTGGAGTTAGTAATTAGTGCTAAAGCACCACTTGAAGTCTTTGGTGGGAATAAGGTTGATGCAATTGCAGTACATTCGTAAGATGGAGAGTAAGGGCTATTCTTGTAAGTCGGGCCAGTATGTCACACTTGGTTCTTTGTCTCAGATTTTATGTCGATTTGTATATAAAGTATTAAGACTAGCGCAACGACTATAACGCTTGCCTTCTTTTGAAATGAATTTTGTTTACACGCGTTAAGGTTAAAATTTTAAGGTCAAATTTGAGTGCAACTTTTAATGTGTGACGTCGTGTACGCACATGTGCGGGCAAGTTTCACTTTGTGGCGTGTTCTAAGTTGCACGCGCACAATTCTATTTCGCAAGAATGAATCTAAGATTTCTGTCGATTGGAATAGCTTATTATTAAATAAATTAATAAATGATAGTGTTGTAGCTAAACGTCTATCCTACGCCAAAATTAATTATACAGGTTTAGACAAAGCTCTTTTAAAGACATTTATATGCCATTCTCGAACCCGGTTGCGTACCATTAAGCACTTACTACACACCCGCAGGTGGTAGGTAAGGTGTTGGCGGAGATGGATGCGTGGGTGTATCACCAAACACGCTCCCTCCGCCAGTGCGGTGAAGGCGTGCCTTCAGGGGCGCTCGAAAGTTTGAGGCGTCAGGCTCGGCGGCGTGCACTCGAGCTGTGGCGCGAGCGGCTCATGCTGCCACAGTACGCGACAAAGCGCGTCGTTGAGGCTGTCTTGCCGCTCTTCGGAGCCTGGCTCCAAAGGAGCGAGCGCGTCACATTCCGCCTGACGCAGGTATTCACCGGACACGGTTGTTTCGGTGCGTACTTGCACAGGATAGGACGCGAGGTCACGGCACAGTGCCACCACTGTGGAGACGATCAGGATACCGCACAGCACACGCTCGGAGAGTGCCCTGTAGTATAGTTGGATTGTAAGATATTCCTTCTTTATATTCTGTCATGCTCACTAAAATGTCTTGCTAACGGTGGCGTTGTGTATCGGGTTGTTCGGTTCCCTACAATATGGTTGAGCTAAGCGATGCTGATGCATGCGTCATGCTCGTGAACGGGTGCCGTCTGTTGGGACTGGTCAGCCGTTACCTGCCACGGCAAATTCATTATTGTAATTTTATTGTGGTATGTTTCATCTTTACACATTAACCTACATTTTTCTCTGTATATGTACGATCGATATGTATGTTTACAATCATGTGTACCTATACAATTAACATTGTAATCCCCAACTATTTTAAAAGAGTATCCATGGAGTTTCTTGCCGGCTCTTCTCCATGAGATCAACTATTTGGAACCGTGCAACTTAAATGTTCTGACGTTTCATAAGTGCCAATATTTGGTTTATTTGAAATAAAAAACTTTGACTTTTGACTTTTTGACTTATACCAATCAACATTGTAAACTGAATTATTTTAAAAGTGTCTATGGAGTTTCTTGCCGGCTCTTCTCCATATCTGACTTAAACTCTGACGTTTCATAAGTGCCAGTAATATATAGCTTTTTATTTTATTTCTCTTTAAAAATAACTTTGCCCTCACTAGGATTTCTCGTGTCGTGGGTGCGTTTACAGACATACATTTCACACACATTTGAAATAATCAATATGACTATTGCTAAAAGAATATAATAGAACGATCATTATTGATAAATTTAAGAGAAACTCAACAAGTTAGTAAGTATCAGATTATGACTCACCGAGCCGAAACAACGATATTTTTTAGAGATCACAATTTAATAATGTCATGGCATCATACAAGCGTTGCAAATAACATATCATACATGGATAATGGACTTTGTATTTTGATCCTCGACGGATTACCGATTAAGTGGAGTTAGTAATTAGTGCTAAAGCACCACTTGAAGTCTTTGGTGGGAATAAGGTTGATGCAATTGCAGTACATTCGTAAGATGGAGAGTAAGGGCTATTCTTGTAAGTCGGGCCAGTATGTCACACTTGGTTCTTTGTCTCAGATTTTATGTCGATTTGTATATAAAGTATTAAGACTAGCGCAACGACTATAACGCTTGCCTTCTTTTGAAATGAATTTTGTTTACACGCGTTAAGGTTAAAATTTTAAGGTCAAATTTGAGTGCAACTTTTAATGTGTGACGTCGTGTACGCACATGTGCGGGCAAGTTTCACTTTGTGGCGTGTTCTAAGTTGCACGCGCACAATTCTATTTCGCAAGAATGAATCTAAGATTTCTGTCGATTGGAATAGCTTATTATTAAATAAATTAATAAATGATAGTGTTGTAGCTAAACGTCTATCCTACGCCAAAATTAATTATACAGGTTTAGACAAAGCTCTTTTAAAGACATTTATATGCCATTCTCGAACCCGGTTGCGTACCATTAAGCACTTACTACACACCCGCAGGTGGTAGGTAAGGTGTTGGCGGAGATGGATGCGTGGGTGTATCACCAAACACGCTCCCTCCGCCAGTGCGGTGAAGGCGTGCCTTCAGGGGCGCTCGAAAGTTTGAGGCGTCAGGCTCGGCGGCGTGCACTCGAGCTGTGGCGCGAGCGGCTCATGCTGCCACAGTACGCGACAAAGCGCGTCGTTGAGGCTGTCTTGCCGCTCTTCGGAGCCTGGCTCCAAAGGAGCGAGCGCGTCACATTCCGCCTGACGCAGGTATTCACCGGACACGGTTGTTTCGGTGCGTACTTGCACAGGATAGGACGCGAGGTCACGGCACAGTGCCACCACTGTGGAGACGATCAGGATACCGCACAGCACACGCTCGGAGAGTGCCCTGCGTGGACTGCCGAGCGGCGGATCCTGGTTGATCGGATCGGGCAAGATCTCTCTTTGCCAGCAGTAGTATCGGCTATGCTGGCAAAGCAGGAAAATTGGAGTGCTGTGGTCTCCTTCTGTGAGAGCGTAATGCTCCAGAAGGAGGTCGCAGAGCGGGATCGGGAGAGGGCCGATCCCGCTCGGAGGAGGAGGACACGGGGCCGGGGTAACAACCGCCGCGGCGCCCGTGTCCAACACGCCTGAGTCCCCTGTTGTCTTTATAGGGGGCCTTGGGGGTCGCGAGCGCGCTTATTGGGAAATCTGCGTGCTCATACCGAGCGACCCCCGGGAAGACAGCGGTGCGCATGTGGTCACGTACCGCTGTGTGCGCAGCACAGCGCATAGTGAGGCCTCGAGGGAACCTTTTACAATTCCCTCGAGAGATGCCTGGGGGGGTGGCCTCTTTACAGTCGCCTTCCCTCCACTAGAGGGGATGACCACTTTACAGTCATCCCCTCCGAGATGTGCCTAAAGGCGTGGCGCCAATGGGTGGCTCTAGATGGAGATCTTTCGAGTTCCTGGAGCCTCCCTTCGGTGCCGACGATGATCACTCCGGTGGTTTTAGCCGGTAGGAGTCCGGCATGCCCCTTCGCCCTTTCCCGGGGCGAAGGAAGTACATGAGGTATTTCCACCGGATCAATAAAAAAAAAAAAAAAAAAAAAAAAAAAAAAAAGGCGGTTGACTGTGAAAACCTTTACATTATGACTAAACTATTGCGCTGACCCCAAGTAACTTGGGATCAGGGAAGATCACCGAAACAACCAACCTCCAATGCCGCGCGGATGTTGATTAGCGATGGCTGTTACGTGCTCTCCGAAGTACGAAGGAATTTCAATATGTTAAGGACGTCCCAACTAATACCTCGAGCGCAACATAACCTTTCAAAAATCCTTTTCCATGTTATCATTAAAACATTTCTTATGGGGGAAAACCTTGATCATCGTAAGCATCCATTTTGTGCCACATACAAACGTACATTGAAAGACAATTGAGTGAATAAATCATTCACTACTGGAGACTTCACAATGTTCCCATTATGTAAGTGACATCGCTGCAACCGTAAAGAGATATTAATTGTAAAAGATTGCGGTCTGAATACGTAAATGTTGCGTGGTTATAATCTTGCATAGTTGTCTGCAATAACTTGCAATTAAACCAAGACAAACGTTTTGTTTGTCTCATCTACAGTCTTATCCTGACACTAGGATTTCCTGTGTCGTTGACATTAGAAATACAAATGAATTGAGCAACCAGACTCGTTACACACCTATAAAGTCCTACATAAATAGCGAATTTTATTACAAGGGGACAATCAGGTATATACAAGGTATATTTTTAAATTACGTTTATTAAAAACAATTTGTTGCAATCATTAATAAACGCAGTATTTTTATTTTTATTTTACCATTTTATTAAATCTGCTCGTTCTTTACTTGTGAGCGTTTCCGTATTATAATAACAAAAAAATGTTGTATTGTTCTTGAATAATAACTTTGTTAAATTTAATATTAATGGAAAAATAAATTGGATATTACAATTAAAGTTTTATAAACGCGATAATTTCACTCCTTCACTATTTTTGTAAAATATATAAATATCTTAATACGAGGGCGGCACTGAAAATTTCGGGAATCAAGGAAGTGACACAACATTACTATTTAAAAATGTATTTATTGCTTTTCGAAGTATTCTCCGCGAAATTTGACACATTTTTCCATACGATGGAACCAATCATTGAAGCAACCATTCCATTCGGAAGTTGAGGTCTCCAAAATGGCCGTTTTGTAGGCGTCCACAGCTTCTTTAGGTGATGAAAATCTCTGTCCACGCAATTTATTCTTTATTTTAGGGAAAGTATAGAAATCATTAGGGCTTAGGTCGGGGCTGTACGGCGGATGGTCTAATAATTCTATGTTTTCTTGCTCTAAAAACTCTTTTGTTCTGTGCGCGGTGTGAG
This sequence comes from Diloba caeruleocephala, assembly GCA_947459985.1. Lineage (NCBI taxonomy): Eukaryota > Metazoa > Arthropoda > Insecta > Lepidoptera > Noctuidae > Diloba > Diloba caeruleocephala. Next base: position 5,685,203 of record OX381621.1, on the reverse strand, counting down.
AACTCGCATTGTCGTGATGGAGGATGATGCGGCGGTTGCAGTTCTCTCTACGGAGTTCAGAAACGACCTGTGGCAAACAAATGCTAGCATACCATTCTGCATTAACCGTTCTTTGTCCCTCAAGAGGAATAGTCGTAACATGGCCGGTTTTGGAGACAAACGTGGCCACCATTTTTTTTGCAACACTCCGTGAACGAACAATTTTTGTTGGCTTTAACTCATTTTCGAACACCCAAACTCGTGACTGGTTTTTTGTTTCGGGTTCGTACGCATATATCCAGGATTCGTCACCTGATACGATGTTGTATACAGCATTTGAGGATCCTGCGTGGAATCTTTCGAGAGTTCTGACGCACCAAGTAACGCGAGCCGCTTTTTGCTCTTCACATAGCAAATGCGGTATCCATCGGGAAAACAACTTTTTTACACCTAATTGTTCATGCAAGATTATTTGTATTTGACTCATGCCAATGTCTAAAGTTGCCTGAATTTCGCGGTATGTCACATGTCGATCTTCCTCAATCAGCTTACGCACAGCATCAACGTTTTCTTGGGTGACTGCAGTTTTTGGACGACCTTGACGAGGATCATTACTGAGCTTGACACGTCCACGTTGAAATTCAGCAAACCAGCGATAAATTGTGGTTTTGGATGGGGCTTCATCACCAAATGCAGAAATCATCCGGTCAACACACTATTTTTGTGTTAAACCACTTCGAAAGTCATAGTAAATCATCGCTCTTGAATTTTCTCGAGTCAATTCCATTTTCTCAACGACTAAACAAGTTTGACAAAACCTTGTGACAAGACCGTGAATCTTTTTTTAAATAAATAAATGGTATTCGATTTGTAAAACCAAGGAGTTTTCAATTAAAAAGATTTTAATATGACAGGAACAGTGGAAATATTCCATTCCCGATACTTTTAGTGCAGCCTATGTAGACAGTATAGCTTTTTGTTTTTATGGAAAGCCGAATTTGTAAGCAATCGATGGAGAAACTTGGCTTGGCCGAAAACGTTGCGAAGCCAATTTATTTAGACATACGTTTTCGTATTCTTGAATTCAGACAGATCTATGTGCGTTCAAGCCTTTTTACCATACCTACTATTGGAATCAGTACCAACAGCTCACAACATAGGTAGACTCAGACACTACTTTGTCTATTGGGTTTGGTTTACTCCGCCGAGGGACGTATTAGACTCTGGAGGAACGATACCAAATAAAAATTATATTACTCACTATGTCTTAGTAATCTTCACTACGTCACTGATCGTGGTTGTTGCTGAAAATCAGCGCTGTTGGCTCATTCCGATGTTACAGCATTACGCTGAGCAGCGACCAAGTTTCTGCGAAGATGCCCCGCACAATTTTCACTTTTCCATTCAATAACGTTATTGGATTATAATAGATTCGCAAAAAGACAGGTAAAGGTCAGAGTCATACAGCCTAAATGTCGTCATAACCCATAACAATGAGACGTATGACGAAATTATCTTCTTTTCTACTCGTCACTATTTCGTTTCAATTAAGTTTGTTGCGGGTTTCAATTAAGTTATTCATTTCTTCGTGACACACCGAGCTTCATTGATCGGTGTACTTTCTGGTGGTTGCCATTACAGGCCCTGGTTTACAGAAATTGCAGTGGTTGGGAGTGCGTGGCGGGATGTCTCAGAAAAAAGCTTGAATTACATTAAACCTTTTTACGTCGATGAACCTACCAATATAGCAACTTATTCTATCCCGGCCTACTTCTTGACGAGAAGACGTACCTTCTAATATTTGCAGCAAAATATCACGGCTTCTCACATTTCCTATCCAATCTGTCCCAGCTGAAGTCTACATGCAGGAACGCTAAGAATAGTTTATTAAGTAATTGTTGCTAATGTCTATTCAAGAGTAATTTACAGTCAGAACGGCAACGTTTTACAATTGGTGATATTTAGCTCCACCTGTCGGATTTGGCGTGAACTACCGGCAAGACGTGGTGGGCCGCCAAGCTTTCACCCACCAATAATAATAATCGGTTGTTTTGCGAGAAATATTAAACTGGAGAACCATTCTTGTTGGATTGGTTGAATTGAATTGGACAGGCCTTTTGACATCTATGATGAAGGTCATAAAACATTATCTAGCTTGTGTGATTGTAGGATTATAATAAGCTGGATACACGGTAGTTAAGAGGAAAAATAGAGATGTTTATGTTTTTAAAAAACGTTGCCCCACACTAGGGTTTCTCCTGTCGTGGGTGCGATTACAGACACAAATTTCACACACAATACACCCAGACCTGGAATAACTACCTGCAGATCATAGAAATATTTTTTGTGTCGCCAAAATATATACTATGCATGGTAATAATTTTAAACTTTTATAACGTACTGAAATAACATTTCAGTGTTAAAATTATCAATTCTAGTGTGATCATACGAGGACCTGGAGCCCCCCTTAGGTGCCGAAGATGATTGCTGGTGCCCAGTGGTTTTAGCCAGTTGGAGTCCGGCATGCCCCTTCGTCCTTCCCCGGGGCGGAGAAAGTTCATGAAGAATTTCCACTGGGCACCAATAAAAAAAGGTATTTTAATACATCATCAGTAAATTTCTGCTGAAAAGCGTCCACCGCTGGCCACAGGCCTCTCTAAGTAGTCGCCAAAACGACTGGTCTGGGCTTGTGTGCTCATCGTGGGTGGGGTTTTGTTATAATCGGCACGCTTGTCGGGGTTGGCGAACGCAGTCGATTTGTAAATGCGCTCGAAGAACGCTGCTGCCCATCCTCCGGCTAATTCTTTCGTCGCCTTTTATGACACCCACATAAAGAGCGGGGTAGTGCTATTCTTACCACATGATGTTTATTTTTAAATAAGTATTAATATATTTTCGTGACTAATGAACACTTGCTCCGCTCCCATGGTCTAGGGAATTCCCCACAACCGCGGATTCACCTATCAAACTGGTTTCTAGTAGAAGGTAGATTAGCTTCATCGGTTTTTATTGTCCTGACAGCAAACAAATAATATAGGTCAATCAATCGACCATTCCAAATTTTATAATACAAAGTTTTTTGTCGGCACCGTTCGCGCAGTCGATGAGCAAATGGTTTTCCACGCTACAGGTCGCGGGTTCAATTTCCGCATGAACAAATATTTGTTATGACATGGATGCTGCATGTAGATGCAGTTATAGCGGTCTGGGTTTCACATGCATGTGAGATTTATGTCCGGATTAAGAATATAGCACCACTCCATCACCTCCCATGGAAGTAAAAGCCGACTAAGGGACTATAAACCAGAGGTATGGGCAGCAGCGTCCCTTCTGTGGAACAGCAGCTATTCTGCGATCACCAACTGACCTGCCAAGCGTGGCGAGTATTGACAAGTTCCACCAAAATCACGACACAGTTGTGGAAATATATAGGGGAGACCATTGTTCCGCAGTGAATGACATTTGGCTGATATCAGGATGATGATGATGATGATGAAACTGTAGGTACCTACGATATAGAACAATTCCTAGTGTGGGGCAACGTTTTTTTAACATCCTCATTCTTTAACAAAAAATATCATTGAACACATTTATCCTGTTACAAAGCCAGGGGAAATACCGAGACCGGTCTAGGCTTGATTTATCATTTTATATTATGTTGGGATCCTGCAAAGGAATGTAACCTTCGCCCAATGCATATGCAAATTACCATGAATATTACAAGCTTATTATATTTGCGAACGTACGTCTATATTTTGGCGACATTCGTCTTTTAGCAGCATCGTTTTAAAATGGTAATCACCTTAGTCACTTGTTCTGTAAGATCTGTCTTTTTTTTTCATTATTTAAGTGGCCGCCGTTTCAGTTGTTCAAGCCTTCCAAAGGCTAGCCGTCTAATGATAACAACCGGGACGGACGATATTGCGTGCTCTCTAAAGCACCGAGACGGCCAGTTCAAATACTACTATGCGGTCACCCATCCATAGACTGACCGCACCAAGTGTTGCTTAACGTCATTCATCGAGTGCAACTGGCTATGAATGCGTCCAATGATACACTATCTAGTCGATATCTAGTCAACTTAGTAAAAAAAGGCCGAATATTAGGATATGTTACCAGCTTTTGCTCGCGGCTACGCACGTGTGGAATTTGGAAATTCTACATCATGGATGTTGTTCATACAAAAATACTAAAATCGTGATAAAAAAGGGGGAGTAGCAGGGTGAAAAATACTTAAAGACTTATTCTCATACCTACCAAATAGACAAAAAAAAACATTAACATCGGTCGAGCCCTTTCAGAGGAGTTTGACCACAAACACGAGATATTTATATCATCATTTCGGCCGAATTAAGTTCACTGCTGGACACAGGCCACCCCTAAAGTAAACGACAACGACCGATATGGGTGTGTTGTGGGCTCAATGGGGGGTTTTGCCATAATCGCCACGCTTGGCAGACGGGTTGGCGATCGCAGTTGAGTTGTTAATGTACTCGAAGGACGCTGCTGCCCATCCTCCGGCTAATCCCTTAGTCGACTTTAAGGCCACCCACGGGAGGAGATGTGGTGGTGGTATTCTGAGCCGGCACCACACGGACTAGGCGGCACCACACGGCCTATAATATTTATATATTATAATGCTATATATTACATCATTATTAAGATCAACGCAAATCGAGATTCTCACGCGCATGAAAACAACACGTCACAAATTGTTTACAAACCGAACCACCATTAAATGCACCGCCAAGTTCCCCAAAAAAAAGGTTTTCTCACCTTGCGAGCAACACCCGATAAATTAACTCCAGATTACAATCTTTACAAAGTTCTCCATTCATATACTTAAAACTAAACATCCTATACGCTTTACTGAGGCCATAAAACCGCAGTGAGTCACCGAGCGGTCTCTGCTGTCGCTACAAATTAGGCCGATGACCTGTCTGTTGCATAATGAAACCGTAATCTTAGATTACGGGTAAAACAAACCACACGTGGGGCGCGGTATCTTAACATTGGCGGAGAACATCAAGCAATAAATTTTAAATTATAATCTTTTGTTTATGGCTCGTTAGTGTTTTTGTAGTTCGAGTTTTGAATTGAGCATTATATAGATTTAAGTTGCTATTTTGAATAATAATAATAATATTTATTGACACAAAACGTTTCACAACAAAAATTTGTAAGACTTGAAAACTATAGCGCTAATATTTATAGTGATATAAAAAAAGGGAGCATCTGCAGCCGAACTAGGTGGAAACCTGTGTCTCGGCATGCAGCGCCGAACCCCACAGAACATTGGCATGTTAATAATTAGCCGTAGTTGGAATACTATATGCGAACCTATTTTTTTTGTCAAGGTAACCGTCTAAACCAGAGGTACGGGCAGCAGCGGCCCTTCTGTGGAACAGTAATCATACTGCTCTTACCAACCCGCCTCTGCCAAGCGTAGTGAATACTGGCAAATACCCACCAAATGATGACACTCTTGTAGAAATCTATGGGGGAGGCCTTTGTTCAGGTGAGTTCTTGGATGGTTTAGATTCACAATTGGACCCGGTAGGTGGCGCTGCAATAGAGTTTGCATGTACCGGCCTGAGCAAAGCTGGGGCGGGCAGCTAGTTATCAAGTGTGGAAACCGTTTCGGCCTGCTAATCTACAGATAAATCGATATTTTCTTCCAAATCTTAGTTCAGCGTTGCGTGGTTTTAGATTTCAAGTACCGTTTCATGTATCAGAAATGCTCATCCTTCATTTTACCAGCTTTGATCATGTTTACGTATTCCGATCTGAAAACGTTGTTTTTCTCATGAGAACACAATTTTTGTACCTGCATAATTATACATGTAGATTTTAATGGTTCTGATAATATTTTATGGGTTTCGATTAGTAAACTATTTTGATGGGAATTCTGAGTTGGCGTGTTTCAAAATAAACGAGGAAAATAAATATATAACTGTTTACCTCAAAAGCTTCAAATACAAGAGACATTGCATAACGACAGAATCATATTTCTATACTACGAGTCGTGCGTACGGTTACCGTAGGGAAATATGTGCTTGGCCTACAGGTTATTTAACTGTAGATACCCATAATCTCACGTGTTCCGTGTTGTTCCCGGCAAAGAATAGGCCACTCCACTCTATCCATATTGCCGTGTAGTGCCGGCTCAGAATACCACCACCCCATCTCCTCCCGTGGGTGTCGTAAAAGTCGACTAAGGGGTTAGCCGGAGGATGGGCAGCAGCGTCCATCGAGTACATTAATAACTCAACTGCGATCGCCAATCCGTCTGCCAAGCGTGGCGATTATGGCAAAAACCCCCAATGAGCCCACAACACACCCATATCGGTCGTTGTGGTGATCTTTGAGGGAGGCTTGTGTCCAGCAGTGGACTGCATTCGGCCGAAATAAAAATGAATGATTACTCTATCTATGGGTGTGGTAAAAGGCAACTAAGGGTTGATATCAAGAGGATGGGCAGCAGCATCCTGCCGTGTGGTAATAACAACACACTGCGATCACCAAATCCGCCTGCCAAGCATGGTGATTATGGCAATATATGACCGCTCGTTGCAGTGGTCATTGGGAGGACCATGTTCAACAGTGGCCGTTAACGGGCTGATGTGTGGGATGTGGGCTAACGATATTGGAAACTTTGGCTAGATCAATCTCTGTTATGGAGAAAACACATTAACGAGACCGTGGAAAAATGTACTAGATTTTTAAACCTATTTAAGGTGCTTGCAGGTGGAACTTGGGGGATACATCAAAAACATTTAAGGGGGCTATATATATCTTTAATAAGAAGTAGATTGGACCATGGGTGTTTTATGTTTGACAATAGTGCAAAAACAAACTTATTTAAGCTGGATAAGGTACAAAACCAGGCATTACGGATAGTGGGTGGCTTTATTAAAAGTACTCCAATACTCCAATCGGAGCTTTGTATTCCTCCACTTGAAATAAGAAGAAAATACCTAGATTTAAAGTATTGCCTTAGAGCTATGTCATGGTCAGATAACGTTACTTCATCTTTATTGGATAAACTTATTAACTCCATCTTTTGTAGCCAATACTGGAGGAATAAGAAAAACCTTTATTAGCCTTAAGTTACGAAAAAACAAAGGAGCACGATATAGGCTCATCTTACCCTTTAGAAATGTTTACATTGGATGTGTGGGTCACATATATAAGGTCTTATTTTAATAATCCACGATATTTTGCATGGTGCCTCAGTATATGCTTAAGATGATGTACCGAACACAAAAAAAAACTCACGGTAAAAATCCATTTCTTTCTTATGTGTGATGTCGCTACCGTGCGCCGTCTGTTTTGTTTAACGTTACAGACTATCTAAATCAGTCAACCAGCCCTGTCCGCCACTGTCTTACTAGATGCATGTGAATATTATCACAACTAAGAGAACTAGGATGTAATGAAATAAATGATTTAATAAAATATATTTTTAAACAGCAAATATACAAGTTTTTTTTTATACCTACATTATCTTCATCGTTCACTATCGCGCCATGCAAAATATCGTGGACTATTAAATTAAAACCTTGTATAGATAATAATACTGTTATTGTACCTCTGCTTGAATCCGTTATCAATGCCAAAAGAATGTATGAATTTAATTCCTTGAAATATGAAGTAATTAAAGAGTTAGATACTAAATATATGAATTGGCATAGGTTATACACTGACGGATCTAAATCTGTTGATAATCTAGGTGCTGCTTTCTTTGATCCAATTAGAAATGTCAAAAGTTGTTATAAAATAAATAATGGATGGGCCTCCATCATGACTTTGGAACTCATAGCAATTTCAGAAGCCTTATCATACACAGAAAACATGTCACTCCCAAAGGTAGTTATTTTTACTGATAGTCAAAGTGCTTTATATCATTTAATTAGACGTTCAACAGAAAAAAGAGGTTTACCAATTGCATATAAGATTTTAAACAAAATTAATAACTTAACTGGTAAAAGTATGGGTCCGAGGTTGCAGTGGGTTCCATCTCATCTTGGTCAGAAGGGAAACGAAGAGGCAGACAGATTAGCAAAATTAGGGTCCTACCAAGGAAATAATTTTGAAAATTTGCCTATTTACTCCGAACTATTAAGCATTCACAAAAAGTATTGTTATGATGTGTGGAAGGAATATTTTGTCCGAAGGTCAAAAGAAAAAGGAATATGGTACAAAACTGTTCAAAGTGAGCCTCCTCGTGGCCCTTGGTTTGCTGATAGTCTTTTGAATAGACGCACAGTTGTTATGGCGTTACGGTTGCGAACCGGTCATGTTCCATCAAGGAAGTTTGGACACATGATGAAAAAATATAACTTACCAAATTGTGAAACTTTTGGCATAGTTGATGATGTCCAACATTACTCGATGGAATGTGAACGGAATCGTAGCAGCCGGGAACAGTTTTTTCTGAAGTTTAATGTAAGCAGACAAAATATTGGTGTATTTCAAAGCATTTTAGCTACTCCAAACTCAGAGGCAGCTTTACATATCTATGAAATGTGTAAAAAACTAGTTATGTTATTTTTGTAACAATAGGACTGACATATCCTATATAAAAGTCCTGTAAATAAATAAAGAAAAAAAAAAACAAAGATATTGGAAACACCATAGAGAGTGGTCTCATAGCCAGTTGCATTCACTTATCGATAAACGATCGGCGAGATTAAACAACGCTTGGCACGGTCAGTATATAGATGGGTGACCGTATAGTAGTATTTGAACTGAGTGCCTCTGTGCTTCGTAGGGCACGTATAGTCGGTCCCGGTTGTTGGTCGTTTAGCCAAGTCGGAGGACTTTGTCTTTGGCGACTTGAACAACTCTAACACAAGGTTGGCCACCAACCACACGAAAAGAAGGAGAGAGTGGAATTATTAAAACAAAATGAACTAAAGCCTGTATTACAGATCGAGAATCAAAACTCAAGTAGAACTTGAGTCGGTTTCATCATATTCATACATCTACTGCTACTCAAAGGCCTCCCCACTACTGTTTCACCAAATGGACGCTGGCGCCCATCTTTTTGGTTTGGTTCCCTTAGTCGCCTTTTACGACATTTAACGGGAGCAGATGGAGTGGAGCTGTATTCATAATCCGTACACAACACAGACAAGATTGCATCAATTGAATATAAATGCTGGACGGTTTGAATTTGATTAAAAGCAATGTAGTCGAATATTACTTATGCTTTGATTCTCGTTCTGTAATACGGGCCCAAGACAGTAATTAATCAGTCCATAAGTAAGTAGATAATCTAGGCCTCTTATTGCTTGGGGGGATCCTTTACAATCTTTCCCGAGAACAGCCTGGGGGTGACCTTTTTACAGTCGCCTTCCCTCCGCTAGAGGGGGTGATCGCTTTACAGGCATCCCCTTCAAGATGTGCCTAAAGGCGTGACACCAAAGTGCGGCTCTAGTGTGATCTTACGAGGACCTAGAGCCCCCCTTCGGTACCGAAGCTGACCGCTACAGTGTTTTTAGCTGGTAGGAGTCCAGCATGCCCCTTCACCCTTCCCCGGGGCGGAGGAAGTTCATGTAGAATTTCCACTGGAGACCAATAAATAAAAAAGGCCTCTTATTACAAGAGTCCGCCCAGGTAGGTTCCACCACATTGCCAGGAATTCTGCCGGCAAGTTTAAAATTTAGACATTACTGTGTTCCGCTTTGAAGGGCACCGTAGCTAGTGTGCTGGGCATAAGAAAATAACTACTTAATGTCTGTAGCTGACGGAGCACAATGTGGTGCCACGCAGGACTAATCCTGGGTAGCATTACAACTATTATGGGCAGACAAGATACTTCCCATCAGGCGAATGACTTTATGACCTAGTTGCATAACACATGTTTATTAATGTCTTAGGTTTTCGCGAGTATTACACATTCAGCACATCACATCATCACATTTGCAGCATTCGTGGTCGCAAAGCATTCGAATCGTCAGGAAAAACAAAAATCTAAAATATACGCGATAGAATCCGTTTAAAAGTATTTTATTATAACATTATCATTATTTTTACTTTTCAAAATCAAGCTTTTACACTATATTTCAGGTGTATGTCATTTTATTTTTTTATTCCTCTCTGAGACCCTTTCATTTGATACCCATATCATGGCGGTGACCAAATAACTGGTCCGCCATCTTTGGGAGTCTACCATATTGAATTTAGAATGAAGTCACTCAGCTAACCATGCATTGTCATCCAAATTAAACGTGTATGCAAAATTTCACCTCAATCGGTTGGGGACAACTGTTTTAAAATTCAGTTGCAGGATTTGACCCATACTATGAAGGAAAGTTAAATAAAGACTTTTTACAAGAAATCTAATTTTCTCCCTTAACCTTTTTTTTTCTTCTCGCATACATTTCTAAGAAATGTTGCTTTGCTTAAACGGTTTTCTGGCGAAGCCAAGAGGCCTCCAGCCAGGCTTAAAATTAATCTTAAAAACTAAGCAACTTTCGCTAAGGGCGCCCCCTGCGGGACACGGACCTCGACTTAGGGCGTTGCTGGGGATAACAAGCTATTGTTTTGGGGACAGCTGGATCAGTATTATTTATAATGTATTAGGGGACTTTTAAAACTACAGGCTCGGCACGGGCCGGCGCGAGCAAGAGACGGGAGGGAGAAGTACTAACTTGAACGGGAAGGTGACGCGGCGATAGGCCTCCGCGACGTCGGTGAGGCGGCCTTAACCTTTTCTTAGTATTACATCATTATATCATATCAGCCAAAAGATTTCTAGTGCTGAAAAAGGCCTTCCCCATAAAAAATTGAGCGGCAACGTTTTAAAAAAACACATTAGTACAAATCAAACAGTAAAAACTACCCTGATCATCTACTCACTGATAAGGCCACATTAATGCCACTTCAAACAGGTAAACTGGGGCGGAGCAACGACATCACTGGCGAAGGCTAGGTTGAGCACACACTCGCGACTTTTAGTAGTCAGTATTGTTTATGAAGTTATCTGGTAGCAAGTGGCTAAGCGATAGGCTTTTTGCGATACGTGCATGTTCGATCCCCGCAAGGAACAAATATTTTTATGATCTACAGATAGATGTTCTGGGTCTGGGTGTTTGTGCGTGTGAGATTTATATTCGTAAACTGTACCCACAATACCTACAGGAGAACGCCAAGTGTGAGGTAATATAAAAAAAGCTAATCCGTCTTACTATTAACTACATAATATAACATTTCTTACCTTACATATATCTTTTTTTTTTGACTGTGCTCCAGTGTAAATTCTACGTGAACTTCCTTCGCTCTGTGGAAGGGCGAAGGGGCATGCCGGCCGGACTCCTACCGATTAAAACCACTGGAGCGGTCATCATCGGTACCGAAGTGAGCTTTAGGTCCTCGTGAGATCACACTCGAGCCGTATATATCATCACCTTACACATACCTACATAATCCGTTTTGCAAGTATACGTCGATTATTGTGATGTAATTGGCTCATGAATTGAGTAAGAGCACCTATTATAAGTAGTATAAGTACCTACATACTAACGACAAATTAATCGACAGTGGAATGTTATCGTAACGAAAATCTTAGAGTATGTGTCAAGCCTTAAATGCAGTACCCACCGTCCCTTCAACTTTATCTCAAAAAGTTGACGACATAATACAATAAATCATATTATCTCGCAGTATATTTTGAGTACTCCGGAAACCTTAGTTTGTATGGGTCGTTGACTGCTGCGTCCTATCCCGAGGAATACTTATATGATCTGTAGTTAAGTATGGATCATCAAGCAACCATTGAATGGCCAACCGGTTCCAGGGATGTCTTTGAATCGCCGCAATGCGCAGGGATATATAAAGTTCGCGATATAATACATGAGTAAATCTGTATTGTTAGCCAAGTATCAAGAATGCCTTCAGGTTTCACACAGCTCTATTCAAGACCTTGTTCTTTAAAGGGATAAATGCGCTACACAGATCCGTTCAGGCTCTTGAGCGAAGCAACATAATATACGAAGTAGAAAGTCAGCAACTAATCCGACGGTCTGCGGTATTCAAGATACGTCAGATTGGTAAAGCTATTGTGCAGTGCATTAGTATTAGTGGCCTAGTCAGTATTTTGCCTAATCTTGCCTATTGTTTCGGCTAAGGCTTGCTACACATGACAAGAACATCGGGAACGTGCAACATACCCCAATAATAAGGCCGATAATTATGTCAACGATTTATGAACTTGGCTGTTAACGCGCATCATCAGCATGCATATCCAGCGCACATCTGAAAAAAGGCAAAAAAAAGAATTGTTTAGGGGACCTACACAATTCTTTTTTCATACTTTCATACGAGGACCTGGAGATAAGGTGCCAAAAATGACCGCTCCAGTGGTTTTAGCCGGTAGGAATCCGGCACGCCCCTTCGTCCTTCCCCGGGGCGAAGGATGTTCATGTAGAAATTCCACTGGTACCAATACAAATAATATACACATATAAAAAATAACGCAAAATCTAACCGTTGCTGACTGTGTTACCCTACACATATATTATCTTTATATAAATCTTAGGATTACACATGTATAGTTAGTACAGTTTACGGACATAAATCTCACATACACAAACACTCAGACCCGAAACAACTATCCGCAGGAGAAAGTGGGAGGCAACGTTTAAAAGGAAAAGCACAAATTAGACCCTACTAATGTTTGTTCCGTGCGGGCATAGAATCTACTAACCGTAGCGCAAAAGCCGTTTGAGTAGCCGCTGCGGTAATCGGATTGCGGTAGACCCTTTCCATAACCTGAATACCGACCAGCTAATAGACCTTAAGGTTGAACAGTCGCCTACTTATTTATTAATTATGCACAATCATGGTATACAAGGTGGACATAATATCATGTAATGTCACATGACACATAACTAGAGCATTTTTGGGTTAAACATTAAACGCATCGAAGGAGGAACAAAAAATTTGTAAGCGTATAATACCGTAAATACCGCGCTTTGCATACATTATGTTTTTATTGGATAGGGACACCGCTGCCTATCCTTTTAAGATAATAATTGTTTAGTTGCCTCTTACGATAACTACAAGATAAAAAGGATTACTTTACAGAATGACTGCATACGTTGACGCAGGTTGTCGCTGAAAATCAGCGCTATGGCACTCATTTGTAGGAACATGTACCACAGCAGTATGTTGACCGATAGCCATTGTTTTGGTGCTATATACTTTTCAACTATTACCCGGCTCAGAATGCCACCCTCCCATGGGTGTCGTAAAAGTCGACTAAGGGATTAGCCGGAGGATGGGCAGCAGCGTCCTTCGAGTACATTAACAACTCAACTGCGATCGCCAACCCGTCTGCCAAGCGTGGTGATTATGGCCAAACCCCCCAATGAGCCTACAACACACCCATATCCGTCATTGTGGTGATCTTTAGAGCAGGCCTGTATCCAGCAGTGGACTTCATTCGGCCGAAATGATGACGTTATTTTTATGTGCGCTGTGGAAAATAAATTATACTTTTCTTTATTCTAACGCGGGCCAAGTTTTCGCTAAGGTCCACAAGAAACGAACCTACAGTTCGCTGATGACGATATAAAAAGTCTAAACAAATATTTCAATGGCAAAGATTTTATTTATATATACATCAGCCCGTAAAAGTCCACTGTTGGGCCTCTCGATGATCACTGCAATGACCATCATTATATCGGCCATACAACATCCACTACTGAACAAAGTCCTCCCCATAGATTTCCACAACTGTGTCATCATATTGGGGGGAATTCGCCAGTACTCACCACGCTTGGTAGGCGGGTTGGTGAGCGCAGAATAGCTACTGTTCCACAGAAAGGACGCTGTTGCCCATCCCTCTAGTTGAGAGTCCCTAAGTCGCCTTTTACGACCTCCAACGGGAGGAGATGGAGTCGTGCTATATTCTTAATCCATAATGGTCATAGACCAATGACCATCATATTGCCATATTCATCACGCTTTTGAGGCGGGTTGGTGATCCCAGTATATTGGTTTTGGTTCATGATATCAAACCGCAGTCAGGGTGACGGTTACGACACTTAAGATTTTATTCGTGTAAACTGTAAACCATTTGCGCATTTTCATTTGCACTGATGAAATTCAAAATTTTCCGGAATACTGCAAACACGAAATTGCGCGACAGTGTAAGTATACACAAAAGGATAAAATATAATAGCGACTGATTGTACAAGTGTTACCCAGTTGTGTAATGAACAAACAAGGTCTTTACGATATTCAGTTTATTTCAGTAACTTATTCTTCTCATCGAAGATATGGATATGTTCTATCCTTATATCGGTTATTACATCCTCAGTACGTGCAGCCCGACTCATCCCACTGCTGTTTTGCGACAAGCTTAAGTCGCGCAGACGCCGCTGTCAAACGTCATTTTGGTATTACGTATTTGCCGATAGTGATTAAACAGGCGAAGATCTCTGACGCACACTCTGTCGGACGATCAACGAACTAATGATTGCATCCTCGCCTTTAAATTTCAGGCGATATGCCACCAGTGGATCCTTGGCTGCTCGATAGCTGCTGTCGCGTCTGGTGTCAGTGCTTTTAGCTAATTCGGGTCAGACAAAGTAAAAAAAAAAGTTCGCATATTATTTTCTACAAAATGACTTAGAGCCCCCCTTCGGTGCCGAAGATGACCGCTCCAGTGGCTTTAGCCAGTAGGAGTCCGGCATACCCCTTCACCCTTCCCCAGGATGAAGGAAAGTGCATGTAGAATTTCCACTGGAGACCGATAAAAAAGAGGGATTCAGGCGTATAGGAGTTAGGCGCCAGGGCGGTTGTTACCCCGGCGCCGTCTCCTCCTTTTTGGAGCAGGATCGGCCCTCTAACGATCCCGCCCTGCGGTCTCCTTATGGACCATGACGCTCTCACAAAAGGAACTGTTATTAACCTATTTAAAAATGATAACGTATAGAATTTTCCTTAAAATATTGAAACTTCTAAAAACGTAGATTGGAATGCGCATTACATAATTTGCTTTACAGTATATAACAGTACTGCAGTAGTAATACATACAGTTTGCATTTTACCTACCATGCCATAAATAAAAACAGCCTAAAGAAGCACATACTCTGTCTACAACCATGTTGACAAACTTTGATATTCACAAACGAACAGTTGTCCAAATAGTGGAACAGTGGGTAGTTCAAATATAAATATGACCACACAGCATCACACACGGAGTAATACAAAAATGGAGTGTATGTATAGTTTGATTTTTTCATAAATGACAGGAATGAAAACAGATCAACGACCTAGTCGGTGGTAAGTAGCAATCGAATACCTGGACATTGGCAAACAATTACTGCCCTAAGGCTTAAATTAGACTGCCTTATATTCCAGTAATTTCAATACCCGTTTCTACTCTTTACCATATATAAGCAGCATATTTCTGATTCGCGGCTACCAGTTTAGGCGCAGATGTCAACCGCACCGCGCCCGTACGTCATAATTACTTCCTTTAATACCTCCTCCGTGGCATCACGAGACAAGCATATCTACTTAAGTATGCTGCCTTGCGTAACAGTAAAGAAAGCTTGCATTCTATTATGTCCTCTCTGAGATGTTTGATAACATGATTTTTGAATTATTAAGTAAGGTTAGAGTAGTTTTGGGAGTGAGTTGTGGCTGCTGGAGAGCTTTTATGTCGGTTGGAAAATTCATAAAATAAGAGGTAGATACATAACATTCAAGTGCGCATTTCTGTTAAAGGGGTAGGCCACACCACAGATGTTTCGAAAACACTCATATGCATTTTTATACATGCGCGCTGAAGGCGGTACAACGCACAGGATCTTTTAGAAAATTCACATTGCCCCACACTAGGATTTCTCCTGTGTCGTGGGTGCGTTTACAGACATAAATCCACACACAATACACCCAGACCCGGAACAAATACCTGCAGATCATACAAATATTTGTTCCGTGCGGGAATCGAACCCGCGACCCGGAGCGCAGCAGCCGACTGTGTCAGCCACTGCACCAATGAAGTTCATATATGTTCCGATCATAGAAATGAATAACTGTCTTGGAGACTTACAACGCAACTGGCAACGAAATTAATCAGAAAAGAAAAAAGAGGAGTAAGAAACAATATACGTTCCACTTCCCTCCATAACAAGTAGGAGACAGAGAAGAGAAGTTCCTAAGAAGTCTGCGAGAAGCCCAATAAAAAATCTCTTAAATCAATCGCTTGTACCGTGTCAAAAAAGCTATATTTTTGTCATTAAGCAGTGCTCAGACTATGGTTCAACTAAAATTCAATCGTATGCCCGCTCCCTTAGGTTGTAAGTCGAAGCCCCTTAACAATACTAATTAGGCCTGTAGCACATTTAAAACAATACGCATACCATTACTTCATACTCAGCATTAGTTGCTATAAAACTCCATACAAAAGTACTGTCGAAACATTAATCTGAGGCTACACAATTGAGGTGTCCAGTTTCAGGGGCGATATATGGGTAATTTTATTTAATATGTTGTGTGTGGCAGCGTTCAAATAAAAACATTGCTGGATGAATGGATCCGCTGTTTCCTTCAAACGCCTTATTACGAACTGCGATGGCGATTGCTGTGCTCTTTCTATCTGAACGCAGTTCTTTTTACGAACGAGATATTAGTAATTTAAATGAAGTATATTTTTTAAATTAAAATACTGTTAGTACAACGGAAAAGACCTGGAGGATCCTGGAGGTCTCAAGATTAGTGTTGTAATACCCAACCCGCACTACATACGACTTAAAGTTGATGTGGCGCGATTCTTCTTCGTCCCTCAATATCCACCCCTCAACCATACGTGTGGTGTCCATCATTTCAACTGATAAACGTCCACTGCTGGACAGAAGCCGTTCCCTAAGATTGCCCCACCGACCGGTATGGTTTTGTGTTGTGTGTCTATTGGGGGGTTCTGCCATAATCGCCACGCTTGGCAGACGGGTTGGCAATCGCAGTTAAGTTATAAATGTACTCGTAGGACGCTGCTGCCCATCCTCCAGCTAATCCCATAGTCGCCTTTTACGACACCCACGGGATGGGTTGGGGTGGTGGTTTTCTTAGCCGGCATGGTGTCCGGATCAAGAATATAGCACAACTCCTCCCGTGAATGACGTAAAACAACTAAGAGACTCTAAACCAGAGGGATGGGCAGCAGCGTCCCGTGGAACTGCAGGCATACTTGCGTTCACCAACCCGCCTGCCAAGCGAGGTAAGTATTGGAAATTGCCCTCAAAATTACGACACAATTGTGAAATTCTATGGCGGAGGCCTTTGTTCAGCATTGGACGTCCTATGCCCCGAACCTTCGTGGATTAATGCAGACGGGACAGATACATCTACATCGAAGATTCAGCGGGACGCAGCACCATATTTGATCCAGTCAGTGCACTGGTTACGTCTAGACGACTTCTCAATTTTGGGGTCGACCTGACCTTAGCGTGTTGCCGGAGGCAAAATTTGTTGGAAAATATACTTTAAGCGACTGTTAGTTCCTAGCATTTTATAGATAGTTCTTTATATTAGCAATAGTTGCGACTTTAACTCATTGTTTAACATAGTTCTCCAATCCAATTTGCTTAATAATAGTTTCGAAAACAAACGTTGGGTATTCTTCCAAAACCTGCGATGTTTTAACCTTTGGTTTATCAACTATGTCTACTTCTAAAAACAAGAGTTAGTCGTCATTCCAATACTTAGCCCGTTGTTAAATCATTTTGAACTTTTGTTTCTATTATACATTAGATTTCTTTTCCTCCTAAACATTTCTTTCTAACAGGCTACTAATATGGAAATACCTAAATTATTAAAACAAATAATAAACCCGCGGAGCAGCCACGAATCTTCACCCGAAAGTAGTCTTTCAACATAAGAGAATAAGGTCTTAAGATAACAAGATACTTGAAGTCGTGGACACTCATTAATGATTCAAGAAACCAGTGTCATCGGCCGATTCTGGGGCACCGGTACCGAATATGTTTGTTTATATTATAATAATGAATCACCTGCCTTATCTATTAATACATGAATCTACCTAAGATAAGAAAAATCATTAATTGCATTGATAAGGCTTAATCGGTAATCTAAATCATTATCATCAAACATCTTCCGGTATTTGACTTTTGATTAATTCTGTTTATTAGTATTGGTTTTCATAATATAAATAAAAAAGTTAGAGACAAACTAAAGTTGGTGAAGAGAAGCCTAAGTTATCTCTCACGATGTCTACAAATTTTCTATTGTACGGACTTTGTTTGAATTGTTTATGCTTTAAATGGGTTTTCAATGTATAAAAAGCTGATTTAAAAAAGTTGTAATAATATGTTGGTGTATAATACAGAATACCACCACCCCATCTCCTCCCGTGGGTGTCGTAAAAGTCGACTAAGGGATTAGCCGGAGGATGGGCAGCAGCGTCCTTCGTATATATTAACAACTCAACTGCGATCGCCAACCCGCCTGCCAAGCGTGGCGATTATGGCAAAACCCCCCATGAGCCCACAACACGCCCATATCGGTAGTTGTGGTGATCTTTGGGGGAGGCCTGTGTCCAGCAGTGGACTTCATTCGGCCGAAATGACCTGCCTTATCTATTAATGTATGAATCTACTAAACATAAGAAAATGCATTTATTGCATTGATAAGGCTTAATCGTTAATCTAAGTCATTATCATCAAACATCTTCCGGTATTTGACTTATGATTAATTCTGTTTATTAGTATTGGTTTTCATAATATAAATAAAAAAGTTAGAGACAAACTGAAGTTGGTGAAGAGAAGCCTAAGTTATCTCTCACGATGTCTACAAATTTTCAATTGTACGGACTTTGTTTGAATTGTTTATGATTTAAATGGGTTTTCAATGTATAAAAAGCTGATTTAAATAAGTAGTAATAATATGTTGGTGTATAATATGTAAAAGGATAAATAAAAAAGTAAAGTAATCCAAAACACCTAAGTGACCAGTAAGAGTCCCTTCCCGCTCTCCCCTATTGCGTTTGACGATGCATAAGCATTTCCACAGCGGTAAAAAGCAGTGTGAAATAAAGATGCAAGGGGCACTATCAGAATCAAAGCCTCCAGTTCAAGCAATATTTGATGAGAACCAAAAATTCGAATGAAACTTTTACCAACATATTTTTACACTCGTACATTCACACACTATGAAACCATAACCATAACCGTCAAGGACGTGATTAATGTCAACTAGTTTAATAGCCATAGCAACATAACACACGTAATAGGGCCGTTGGTCATTCAATGTAGTCGATCGCGCAATGACCCCGCTTCTGCGCCCGCGCCGCGGCCGGGAAGCCGCACCATTTGTTTTTGGGATATAATCGACCAATAACTGTGCGTGTCGATGACTTGCGTTCGGAGGGTTGGGGAGTGGAGCTGTTGTTAATTAAAATGTACTAAAATGTTGTGGTAAAGTTCGTAAGTGGCTTCAAACTCAAAACCTTGCGAGGTCGTATGACTCAGCATGTATATGTTTTGTAAAAAAAATTGATCACCACAAAAACACTGGATCTTACGTGTAGATATCAGAGCTAGCACGAATATTTTGATATAATAGTAACGTAAACTTATCGCTAATGTGAGTCAAAGTCAAAGACTAATATTTTTATTTAAATTAAACGAAATATTGGCACTTATGAAACGTCAGAATCTAAGTTGCACGGTTCCGAATAGTTGATTTATGGAGAAAATAATTGATATTGCAATGTTGATTGATACAAATTATGGTAAAATATATGGTATAACGAGTACAATATAGGTTAATGTATAAAAAATAAATAAACATCATTATCATTTAGGCCGAATTAAGTCCACTGCCTGACACAGGCCTACAAAGATCACCAGAACGACCGATATGGGTGTGTTGTGGGTTCATTGGGGGGTTTTGCCATAATCGCCACGCTTGGCAGACGGGTTGGCGATCGCAGTTGAGTTGTTAATGTAGTCGAAGGACGCTGCTGCCCATCCTCCGGCTAATCCCTTATTCGACTTTTACGCCACCCGCGGGAAGAGATGGGGTGGCGGTATTCTGATGCGGCACCACTCGGCAAAAAATAAACATACTAATATAATATAATCATTACTTGCCATGCCAGTTACCGGCTGACCACCAGTCCCAACAGACGGCACGGGTTCACGAGTATGACGTTTTTTTTATTTTTATTGAATATGAAGAAGTCTTCACCCACATTTTTTTATTTAAACTGAAGACTTTATTTATCCCTTTATATGATACGAATTGTGTTTGTCGTATAAATTCAAACGAAAATGATATATGATAGTTGTATGTTGTTTTTGTGTCGATTCCAAATTCACTCACATTAGCGATACGTTTACGATACTATCATCATCATCATTTCAGCCGAATAAAGTCCACTGCTGGACATAGGCCTCCCCCAAAGATCATCACAACGACCGGTCTGGGTGTGTTGTGTGCTTATTGGGGGGGTATTGCCATAATCGCCTCGCTTGGCAGGCGGGTTGGCGATCGCAGTTGAGTTGTCAATGTACTCGAAGGACGCTGCTGCCTATCCTCCGATACGATACTTTTGTTATTTATTTTTTTGTTATTTTTTTAAGTATTTTTTTTTTAAAAACGATGCCCCACACTAGGATTTCTCCTGTGTCGTCGGTGCGTTTACAGACACAAATGCCACACACAATACACCCAGACCCGGAACAACTACCTGCAGATCGTACAAATATTTGTTCCGTGCGGGAATCGAACCCACGAACCGGTGCGCAGCAGCCGACTGTATCAGCCACTGCACCAACCGTGCCGTCGATACTATACGTCAAAATATTCGTGCTAGGCCCTCTGGTTTCTTTTTTATATAATCGTTCAACAACTGTATGTTTCGATGCATTGCGTTTGGAAGGTTAGGAAAATAAAGGTAGGAAAACTAAAAAAAGAAAAATATACAATAAGCACGTACCTACATCACATGCATCACAAAGCTGAATTTTCTTGTTCATCGATCAGTTAAAATGACTTTAATCAGCTTGCGAGTAATTTTTTTAAATATTAAACTTAATATAAGACCCCCCTTAAGTAGGACCATAGAAGTCCTTAATCATTAAAAAAAAAAGAGAAACATCTCATGCGACTAAATGCACCGCTATGTAACTCGTTTTTGGGATAATGATCTTCTAATAACCCTAAGGCTTGATAACTTGGCGTTCGTGTCGGGAGGGTTATCAACTTAAAACGTTTTTTTCAATTTAATGTGTAATAAAATAACTGCAGAAGACCACTGTGGTAGTATTTTCATGATGACGAAGTAATGATAAACTTTTAATTGACGTTGATTTCGCATTCTCGTCTGATCGCAAGCGATGGACGGGGTCTGTGATGGAATGAGCGCACCCCGAAGATAGGTTAGCGGGTTATGGGTAGTAGGGGAAGGGAATGAAGGCAAAGAGTTCCACTCCTTACTTGTGCGCATTATAAAGGTTGAGAAGAAGCACTGAGTACGATATATCGAGATATCAACCAAGATAGTAGTGTTGAGTAGGACACGATTTAAAAATGAGTCTGTAAGAGTAGCCTCATTCTTGTACCGAGCCAGTACAATGTCCCACTTCAAATGAGGCGAGGCGTCATGACATGAAGCTTGGCGTCATGACATGAAGCTTGGCGGTACATTTGAAAGAACGAGTACTTCATGTACTGTTGCTGTATTTGTACTGCCCTGTCTTACAAAGTGTGATTGACGTAATACTTAATGCAAAGTAATAAGAAGCGATTGATTAAAGACGAATGACGATTGTATCGACGTTTTTACTCATTAGCCACTGTAATATTATTGTGCAGGCGACTTATTTGTAAAACATGATTTAGATTTAAAATATACCTAATACACAGACATAAACAGCAACACGAGCAAAACAAATAGGTATATAACAGACATTCATGAAATCTTATTTTTCTAAAACTGTCGCGTCTCGTACTTTGTACTAGTACATTTGTAATAGAGTGAATAAAAGATCATGTTGTCTCTTGCAGTCACGATAATGTCCGTTGAATCGTTGAAAGTCGTGCTTAAGAAGCATGTGCCTCATTCTCTCTCTCTCTCACCCTACAGTTCACATGCTAAGAGTAAAGTAACGCGACATAAAATTTGAAGTGGTACATGTTATAATGTTGAGCCGCTCTTACAATATTGTGTCATGTACGGGACAAATGTACTGCCTCTTGTATGTCCTACTCAACACTACAAGATAGAAACCTTCTAATTTACATATCTATACTGTGTAGGAAAATTTCAAAATGTCTATAACATGCTCCCCAGACAATATAATCAAAGGCAGAATCATAAATTATAAGCGCCTTGAAAGGAAAACTACGCATTACAGCGTGAGGAGTTAATATACGAAAATTATGTTAATATCAATCCGAACACAACGCACCGTGAGGTCTTTGGAGTCGCAAAGGACATACACAATCACCCACTTTAAATTATCAGTATGCACTTTTGTCCTCAAGCGGTAAGCAGAGCTCAGAAGCCCTAAATGTACTACATTAGTCTGATTCATCGCTCCAGGCCAAAGTATTGGGTTTACAGATAAGAGTTATTTTAAAAGAGTATCCGTGGAGTTTCTTGCCGGCTCTTCTTCACAAGATAAAGATTTGGAACCGTGCAACTTAGATTCTGACGTTTCATAAGTGCCAATATTTGGTTTATTTGAAACAAAAAACGTTTACGTTGACTTTGACTTTGAGAGTCAATCAGCGTGGCTATTCTGTAGGAACTCACAGATCGAACTCACTTCAAAATCCGCAGTAAAATCTCTAATTTCGTATTGTTTTACTACTTTTCACAACCGTGGCTATTCTGTACGAACTCACCGTCTGCTCATTTCGATTTCCACACGGAACAAATATTTGTGTGAGCTGTAGGTATTTGTCGGGTCTGGGTGTATTTTATGTAGAATTCATGTCTGTAAAACGCACCCACGACACAGGAGAATTCCTAAAGCGGAGCACGTATCATTAAGAAAAAAAAATGGTTATCCTTAAACGATAACAATGTTTTGGCTTTCCACGTTAACTTTGTTCACTTCATTTAACGTCTGAATAGGGAAGTCACGCATAGGTTACCTTAAACATCTAAATATAATAAGCAATTTTAAAAATCACTGGGAAGTTGAGAACCTTAAATAAGGTAAATTGCGTATCCAACGTTTTCAATATAATGCTTATTTAAATTAGTGATGTAACGAATATACAAGAAGACCTAAACGAATACAATTATGCATATGCACCGAACTCCAAAGCCTCTGTACTTGCAAATGATTTGGTGCACAAAACTTATAACAACGTAACAAGCGGACAATTTAACATAAATTATAATAACAATGCATTGTACGCAAACAGTTTTCTACAAACAACTGTTGTTCTTCTTACAAAACATGTAGAGATTTTGAATATTTAAAAAGTTGGGGCGCTGGTTTATTTTTAGAAGTAACTGTTTAAGTTTTAACGCCTGTTAAAGTGTCTTGGGGTTTCAACAAAGTTTGATGTGTAAAACATAGGATTACATCAGTTAACTCGTTCGAATTTGAACATAATGGAAGTTTCCAAATATTGAGATTTTGGACCACGTAAGAGTAGCACGTAAATGTAAGACCAGTGATTGCTTAGTGGTTGAACGTTTGGTTATAATACTGGAGGGTCTGAGTTCGATCCCCCACTTCTAAGTTTTTGGATTCATGTGCGAATCAAAAATTTTATCATCTCTTGCATTAACGGTGAAGGAAAACATCATGAGGAAACATGCACCTGAGAGGGCTCCAAAAAGTTATCAATTATGTGTGTAATCCGCCAACCGCACTAAGCCCGCTGGCTTAGTGGCTTAGTGGACTAAGGCCTAAACCTCGTAGCATCGTGAGAAAAGGCCCATGCCCAGCAGTGAGACAGTAATGGGTTGATTATATTAAAATGAAGTGAACTTGACATTTTTATGCAAAATTTAAATACAAGTAGATAATTGAATACAAAACAATGGTTAAAACAAAATGTCATTACTAAACATAGAACACTATATGAGACACTCAAGATTAAGCCCAGAATAAAAATAACCTATGATGCATTTTTACCAAATAAAAGGCCAAGAAATTGGTTCCTTGTCAGCTATCATTGCTCTGTTAAAGCGGGCAATTAATCAAAACTAGCACAATTGCACCAACTGAGTTCAGCCAATGACCATAGCTCTTAATTAGCGTTACTGAATTATGTCAGTTATATTTCTAAAATAAACATAGAAGCAACAGCTATTTCATAACGCGACAAAAACGTAAAAAAGAAACATGATTCAATGTGACGGAAAATTGCGAGGATTATAAGACATATGGAATTATTTGTAATACAACGATTATTATTATTTTATTCATGTAATACTTCGTTGGGGAAGCCTTCGTTTCTGCATTAGCAGTAGATGTAGCCTATACGAAGGAAATGATAAAAATGTAACGGTATAGGTAATGGTACATTAGACTTGATCAGACATATAATAAGTGTAGAAGGGGAAGATGGTTCGTATCGGATACTTTATGTAATGGCAAAAAACCTCAGTTAAGGAAAAATATAATAATACCTATATACATAATCGGCCCAATATTGTCCCACTGCTGGGAACGGGGCCTTTTCTCACGATGAGAAAGGTTAGGCCTTAGCCCACGCTCGCTTAGTACGGGTTGACGGACTACACACGCCATTGAGAAAAATATTTTGTTTGCTTTTGGAGCCTTCTCCGGTTTGCACGTTTCCTTACGATGTTTTTCTCCGCCGTTAACGCAAGTGATAAACAAATTCTGAAAAGGAAGGAAAAATACTGCAAGGATTTAAAATAAAATAAAACAGTGGAGCACACGCATCAGGTATATCAGTTATTTTCATGTAGCAACTGGACTTCAAGAGACAAATAAATAGTCGATACATAGGAATCTATTTTCCAGTTGGATACCCTGAATTATATGCCTACATCACATGCATACTAATTTAAGAAAAGCCTTGTAAGAAATCCAAGAATTTGTGATTTTGTCACATTTATTCAATGTCGACCACCAACGGCTGTAGTTATGGATGGCATCGACGTTAAGCATATCAATGAGCAAATCGAAGAATAAATATGTCCAAAATAATGAATCTACGATCATGTAGGTCCAAACATTTCAATTTCTGTATAAAATTACGATTAAACGCAACCAACCATTTGCGAATAGCAATAAGAGATCATTAATACAAATCATTGTAGCATTAGCTGATAAATGAGCAATTGATATTGCATCATCGGGCGGTCAGGTTTTAAAATTCAGTACATAGCCAAAATATTACGTGATTGTATTGCATGTGGCGAATTCATTGACTATAAAATTAGAAACAATTGGTTTTGTCATAGGACATGCCATTAATCAGCCCGAAATATGGCCGTGGAGTCCTGAATAACAATATTAAAACGCAATAGTGTGAGATATTAGTGTACGTTGCATGCATTTTAACTAAACGGTCATAGGTATTTAGAACGACGTGCAGAATCAAAAAGTATCATAGATTTGAGTTGACTATTAAATTAAGTCAATGCGTGTATTCTAGCTCGTCTGTACGCAAATATCATCATCAGCATTTCATCTAAAATACGTCCACTGCTGGACAGAAGCCTCCCCCAACGATAGCCATAATGACCAGTATAGTTTTGTGTTGTGGGTCCATTGGGGGATTTGCCATAATCGCCACGCTTGGCAGACGTGTTTGCGGTCGCAGTTAAGTTATAAATGTACTCGTAGGAAGCTGCTGCCCATGCTCCAGCTATGCCCATAGTCGCCTTTTACGACACCCACGGGAAGAGATGGGGTGGTGGTATTCTTCGCCAGCACCACGCGGCCCAAATATAATTTAGAGAAATAAATCTCTCCGGACTTATGTTGAATTTCAGAACTTCAGCAGTTACATTTCAAGATACAATACAGGTGGTAACTACTCTATGCTGATCCGCCAATACTAATCAGAATATTGAAATACGACCAGAACGATTAAAAATAAAGAACCATGAACGAAAGATGCATGAGTATTGTGACTAGTGAGTGCTTATTTGTAGCACAAAGACAATCTATATATAGCATGCAAAATGTGAGAATCAATCGGAAATTATTTTTCTTAAAACCTTAAACCTCACGCCATACGAGACAAGGCAGCTGCCTGAATCATTCTTCAATCTTTTATAATCTATAAAACTTTCACAACATACATCATTCGATTTCCGACTGTAAATATCGGAGTATATCACAGTGGTTCTAATTCACGTTTCTATTAACACCACAATAAAACAGTCGTTAAATACGCCGCCTTAATGTCCCCTTGTGGGTAGTTGTATAACGACGATATTAAAATAGAGTTTGTTCAGTGAAGAGGAACGAATCGCTGACACCTACGCTAAACACAACAATTTCATCGTTTCTGCTAAAAGATAGGAAGATGGGACTCACTTAACTAATGTCACAATCAGGGATATTAGACTCAGACTCCTGTTGAGTGAAGATTTACGTTCACAAAATAAAGTGTGGATTAAGAACTCATTGAAGTTTCTTGATGGTATAGAATGACTAATTGAACCACCGCGACGATTATATAAAGACCTTTATATTTGGCTGATAAAAGAAAAAAAATATTTTCAATTTTAAATTAATTAGTTACGTATATCCAATGAATGCGGCAAGAGGCATAACGACCGCGGCGTCACCAACCTACACGGCAGCCAAATTACTACGAGCGCAGAAAAAACGGGTATTTGATTTACGTGTTAAATTTCAACAGGCACATTTTGTCTCATTGTACGGCATTCTGGAACTTATCGTACAGTATTTCCACAATTACTTTCACCAAAACCGTATGTTATCATTCAGTGCAGCTATCGGAAATGCACTTCGTTTGTGTTCACGTCATCATTTGGTATTGTGGATACATTGGCAGTTGCTACTTCCCCTCGAGTTTAGGAGCGTGACGGTCTATGTTTAATGTTGCTTTCGCGAATGGTATGAGCAGAACTGGGCACGGAGACTACAGTGCAATGGCACCTCTCAATGCCATGTGCAGATATAATGCACTGGATTTTCCAGATCACAATGTTGTACTGTGATTTGTTACTCCTTTGCGCGTATCAGCACTTAGATGATTCATGCAACTGAACAAGATAAGGGCCATGTCCAGGTCAATATAAAAGTTATTGGACTTCAGATTAATAATTCACCCTTTCTCCACAACTAAGTCAAACTATTCCTAAATTACATAGCTGTGCATATGCACACTAAAATCCAGATAAAATATGATGCTGCGTCAGTAGTAGCGATAACCGAGCAGGCTGGAGGATGACAGATGCGGGAGTCTGATAGGCCCACAGTTTTTTCCACTGGATAGTAGGTAAGAATTTATGCGTTTCAACAATTTATTTGGTCCTTTGGTGCGAAATACACAAAGCAAGAAGACAAAGTGTTTGTGAAGTAATAATTTTACTAGCTCGTGAATTTTAATGATGAAAACAAGACTGCTCAAGAAGAACGGATTGGTGATCGGTGTATGTTGTTATCAGCGTATACAATGGTTCCATGAGTTGATATCCCTCTATCAGCTTCATCAACACCTAAGGGTGTCGAGGCTGTGGCCTACCCTTCGACGGAAATCAGATGTCATTTCAGAGTGAAGTCATGTTTTAATTCAGACCTCATGTAAATTCCTTAAATAATTTTACCATAAAAACTCTTACTAAACAAACAAACCACGGCAGATCAAAGTAAAAGCATATTTAATTACCATACAAACACAAATAAGCATCTACTTAATAAACGTATAATTAATTACAAGCGGGGAGGTAAGTAACATTGACATTGGTACCGCTAATGAGTCAAAAGCGATGCGCTTGCGTCGCTTCGATAAAGTTAATGGTTGGTGTCCACTGATTCGTTACAGAAAAACAAACTGACTGATAGAACGCGCCTAGATATTTCAACAGTTCATAGTTCTGTGTGTGTTTAAAAGGAAAAAAACAAACAAGTAGTTTCCAACCCTAGACATTTAATATCTGGTTAAAATTGATTTGAAAATATTAACAGAAATTTACATATAATGATAGCACGATCAAGATATCATCCCACTTTTAAAACTACACAGAGAGTATAAGCATGGTATTATAATCAAAAGCATGCTAGATGGCGAACTCAAGGTATTCAGGAACGTAGTACAACAAACTTCGTGGATATAATAAGGACTTTTATTATATTTTCGTGTTCACTTCTCAAGATCTAATTTAATCCACGTCCCGACAGGCTGCTGCAAACAGCCGAATTATTTTCAATGTCAATGTCATTTTTGCATATAATTTTTTTTGGCTAAGTCTTCAAGGGTTTCACCGATATTATATACCTTCTTTTATTATTATGTATCTTGTTCTTTCCCAAATTATTCACATGCACTCCTGAGGACTTATCTTTCGACCTCGTGTGTACTGAAGGGCATCCAAATCGGTAGCTAGACAAAGTTGCCCTTCAATAAGATTTAACTTCGCCGATTATAAATATTAGAATGTAAGGTTGATAATCTGTGACTAATTTTATAGAGGAGTTTGTTTTTTTTCTCTAATTTAGTGAAGGACAAAGTTGCTGCTCGATTCGGTAAACTATTGTTACTTTTTTAGCTAAAATATGATGTACTATGACTGCTATTCTAATTTATAAGCTTTTATGTCATAATATAATTTAAATTGGCGTAATCAGTATACTATCGCACATTTAGACGGAAATGCCTATTATGCTTGTTAGGCAATGTGATAAAGATAATTGTATAATTAGAACGGTAACTAAAAATAATCTTAAGCGTGGTTGTACTATACTCAGTTATACATTGGCTGACGTTAATAAAAATAAATATTTAATAACGGTAGCTTGTTGTTTAATTAACAGAGTAGCAAGCGAATTTTATTACAAAATTTAATATTTCGAAATATGAATTTTTCTTCTCAACCATATACAAGTAGTTGCGTATGGGTCTTTATTGATATATATTCATATATGTCTATGTAAGTGTATATGAGTGATGGTCTGGACATTTATATGGAGCAGACATGGCCAGAAGTTGCATAACATACAGAGGTTTGGAAGGGAGAACGAGAGGCCATTGCTGGACTTTCTTCATTTTTAGACACTCCCTTCGCAAGAAGGTGGTAGAGATTTCTTAAGAACCTACACCAGTACCTCTGTACTTTACTATCCTATTTCATATTTCTGTGTATGCCTAGACTGGTAATAAAATACAACAAAATTTATTTTAAACACACCAACAAGGGATGCTAAGCAAAATACATTTTGAAGTGCCCCAACATTCTATAGTAAAATTAAAACTGAACGGATTTACTCCTCACCTCAGTTGATGCTTGGCTTTAATCTAATTAGAAATGCCATCAACCGTGTAACCAGGTAATTCGTTGTCAATAAAAACATGAAAAACGATGTTATCGCTTAATGCGTATCCCTAATCATTGTCATTATCAATCAACATATTTTTACGATCAATTACTTTCTTTAATGGATTTTTACTTTATTGTCTTCCGCTTCTCCTGACTTTAAGTTAAAATTTATAGTTCTAGTTAAATCTTGTTGTCGTTTTCCATAAGCTTTTTTCCTAAATTTAAGTGTCTGATAAAACTATTTACGTACCCATTAAACGGTGCCATTAAATTAAAGCGGCTAGGTAATTACTTCATTTCTACGCTTATTCAAGTAGCTAAAGTGCCGATGCATCGTTATGATACCACGTTTTAAGTTAAGGTACGATCCGTAGGTATATATCAACAATATCATCTTTACCGTCATGCATTCCAATTCCATCTTTATTTACTATCTTCTCAATAAATAAATACCTAAATCAATTCATAAATGTATGTAGTACTTGTGTCGTTCATCATTTTCGAACTATTTCATACTGCCACGTCGAATAAGCCGCAGTATAATTTACAAGTCGTAGAGGCGGCAAAGGCGTGTCTATGTCGGCCCCATCATTAATAAACCCAGTCATACTGCAGATACTATCATGGCTTTTACCAATTGTTTGAGTCCGTGTCTATATTTTATGAGAATCATATACCACCGCGATGCTGTCTAGATTATCTGGAATCTTAGAAAATGTTGAGACAATGTCTGGAAGATGTCTAAGAATACTTTTAACATAATCAATCAAAAATGTTGGTACATTATTCATAAAAGGAATGATAGAAAAAAAATGGAAGAAAGAAAAAATTGATGCCTCTAGGAAAAAAGAAATGTAAACGTAAGCTTAACCGAAAGTAAAACCTAAATGTGCCTTTAAAAAGAAAAGTTAATGCTTCCTCCAGGTAACGATAAATAACGTTAATTGCAAAATTTGTCCGTGTCTTACAATTAATCAAGATTTTCAAATGAACCATACCTGACACGAACAAAACGTTGTAAACGTGCTTTGCGCTCATTCATTTTGTCGTCGGCCGCAAATCGTATTTCATGGCGTCTGAGCTAAAGACCTTAAATTATACAATCCGTCGACCGTAACTCTAACCTTTATTAGAAAGCAGCAGGGTCGATATTTGGCAGTTGAAGACAACTAACACTTTGGTCCTAAAGTACCTGCAGAGATATAGCGATAAGGGTAAGATCAAATCGCGTGGTTGTAGCATTAAGAACTCATAAATCTTATGCAGAACATTAATTATTTCAAATCTGGGAAGACAAAGCTTGAAAGAGTTTTATTTTATTAGACATTGAGATAAGTTCCGATGTTGATTTATTGATGTTGAACAGATCTTTGTCAAAATTTAACTGGACACTTCCTGCTAAAGGATTTGATATATTTGATCCTTTTTTGGGATGCGTACAACTTTTGGTTTTTCAATCTTTTTTAGACAAGTCCCTCTAATAACGATTGGTTTGAGGAAATTTAGACACCTGTTCGGTGTCGAAGACAGAAAGGCTTTGCCGCAGGAGTTTGATAAGCATCTCAATTAATAAATAAACTTTTTAGTCTTTATTTCCGTTCATTCTTTATTTAATGGTCAAGTTTGTGAAAGACGGTTTAATTCACATTTTATAACAGTTCAAATGAAAAGGGTACTGGTTTGACTAAGAATCGTGTTGGTTCAACAAGAAATGTGCCGTCAGAAATAGTCTGCTCTAGATTTGAATTTGCCAGAATCCGTCTAAACTGAATGTAAGCCTCTAACCAGTCATTGTCCTCAAAATGCTTTTAGCGCGACACAATTTGATATTTAATAGCCCATCAATCTTTATTACTAGCTTCCTCATTGCCGCCTTTCTCATTCCCTAGCAGCTATAACAATTAGATGTACGGATGTGATCATTTCGTAACATCCTCAGGAGCGGCGAATATGGTATTAAGGGCAATATAGCGTTGTGAATTGCAGCGAAAACTGAGTAGGGCGAGCTTAAGTATTGAGTACTGTACGGTAGATTACGCTAATGCTGCGTGAAG
Source organism: Diloba caeruleocephala (assembly GCA_947459985.1). Lineage (NCBI taxonomy): Eukaryota > Metazoa > Arthropoda > Insecta > Lepidoptera > Noctuidae > Diloba > Diloba caeruleocephala. Next base: position 5,653,676 of record OX381621.1, on the reverse strand, counting down.
CTTGTTTACGGGTGCCGAGTAATTCAAAGCTCAGGTTAGACTTAATGAAGCAATAAAGCAATGGAACATTTCCAATTCAATTATATTATAGAGATATTAAATTATAGAGACTTTTAGCGTAGTCTTGTTTAAATTTATTCTGAAGATATTATATAGATTCAGAGTTCAGTTATTCTTCAGACATTGAAAGCCACATTAGGGAACCTGATAGATATCAGATGAGATAAAAGATATATTTCAGTAATAGGTACGATTTTCTACTTTAATCGTAAGACACACCAATGTATTTAAGCATTAAAATAGGTAGATTGTTGTAGAATAATTAGAGCATTATTTTATGTCCAAACAACTTATCATGAAATTCCTTACCATGCATGTACTAAATGTTTATCTATTCGTTAGAATGTGATTACAGCATGTGATATAATCGTAAACACTTAACTCAAAACCATTGACACAAATGGATCTGGCCCAAATAGTTTATGAACAACTTCCGTAAATAATCCTTTGTTCATAACTATCCCGAGCAATTACTCAAGAGACAGTTTCCTTATCGACAGCTGTGCCATAAGAGGAAAACAACTTGTCAACTATGATGAAAATAAAACTGCAAGGAAAAGGAAAATCAAAAATCAAAATATACGCGATAGAATCCGTTTAAAAGTGTTTTATTATAATGTGTAATAATCGCGAAAATCTAAGACATTACTACTGCAAGGAAAGTTACAATTTAAATTTCAAAGGTCATGACCAATACCCACAAATATTTGGCCCATTACCCATATGAAGATTTTTCTAGCTTGGAGCGAAACTAAAATTCCTGACCTTTATAATCGTTACAATTCTAGTGTGATATTCCCAAATGCGAGTGGCGTACCTGAAACCTTTTATTCTTTATTATTATATTCTTCTTCTTCAATAGGTAACTGGTGAAGAGTAGATGCGGAAGGTAACGGTACGGTACGATAATAAATACTTTATTATGTGAACGACACATAACAGATGGCTCCAGACGTCAACAACAATTCTGTAAAAACCCATGCCCGATTTCCTTTTCACTTCTAATTGTGAGAAAAATGAAATGATAAGGATATTTAATTTCTTTCCGGTCTATTATTTAATTGATTTAGCTCAACGTGTAATTTTATCCAGAAATTGTTGCCCACATAGCCAGGAAAGTAACGTTTAGGAGGAACATCGTCAATTGAGCAGACACAAAATTGCAACAAGTTGATTCGAATAAATAAGGATATGATTGTCGCTTTGTGCATAGTGGAATAATGCAATGGGGAAAATGGAACAGCAATAATGTGATATTTATATTTTAAAAGATAGTTTAAATACGAATTGACTTATGATTCTAGCTCCAATGTTTCGCACATCTGTATTTCTGTATGTTATGCAAGACAGCCACTAATGCTTTTCTTAATGAAGGCCCATCTCATTGTTATCGGAAACAGATATAATTGATTCAAAGATACATTTTGAATGAAGCTGCAGGTTAGCCAGGAGAAGTGAGTGAAGTTTCATTAAATGACGGAAATCCGTATTGCCATATTGGAGACTTCTTTCAACAGTAGCCGTTAATAAAGAAATTACAATTTCGTTTTAAAAAATGAACTTGCGTATAGTATTATCAAACAAATATTAAGTAAAAGCTTGAAAATTATCCATTGACTTGGCTGAAGCATTCGATATACAAATTCTAGCTCCGACATAGATCGCCAACTTAAACATACTAGAGGTCGCCCAACGTTCGAAATTCGAAAGTTCTTTTTATATATTTTCATCATAAATTTTAACTTTCTGCACTCCTCCTCTATGTAAACTTTAACTTTACCAAATATCACACTCCTCCGTGCGCACAATGTGCTTAAAATTGGATACAATTTTTTTTCTTCACGTATTAATACAACCATATACTACCCTGTTGTTACCCGTCAAACTGTCCGCGATGATATTAATTTAAACCCACAAGGGAACTTGATAAAGTAGTAAATCACATGTCTTATTCAAAGGCATAATCTATCTCTCTTCGAAATTCAAATCTGTTGTCCGTTCCGTGTTGATTGGCCAACAAACATACAAACTTTCACATTTATAATATTAATAACTAGCTGGAACCCGCGGTTTCACCCGCCGGTTAATTTAAAATAAATTGGATTATTTATAAATAATTAAGAGTACTTCGGCATAGACACTTGACATAGATTATATTTATTTGGATTTCATGTGGTGAATTTTTTTGCGCGGTACCTATTTATTTTTCGGAAATAAAAGTAGTCTAAGTTATTCCTCATAATATCAGCTATCTTCCAGTGAAAGTCCCTTAGAAATCTCTTCAGCTGTTTCGAAGATTAGCGGGAACAAATAGACAGACAGACCGACAAATAGACAGACAAAACAAATTAAAAAAAATATTGTTGTAGGTACCGTATATATGCAGTTGTAGGTACCGTATATATGCAGTCATATGCAGTTAGTAAAAATCTGTTATTTTGACATTACAAACACTTCAATTTTATTTATTTGTATCGAAAAGTAAGGTATTATTAGGTAATAAGATACTCATCCTTGTATTTGTTATTGGTGTCAGGTATGTATATGTATTATTATTATTTTATGTTACTAGAATTAATTAAAACCATGTTTGATCCATTTTGAAGTTTCGATGTAATTTTATCAATGTATCACATAAACGTCGTAATCGGGACTTTAGACCAGAGGGATGGACAACAGCGTCACTCATGTGCAACAGTAGCCATACTGCGATCACCAACCCGTGCCGTGTGGTGCCCACCCCACCCCATCTCCTCCCGTGGGTGTCGTAAAAGTCGACTAAGGGATTAGCCGGAGGATGGGCAGCAGCGTCATTCGAGTACATTGAGAGCTCAACTGCAATCGCCAACCCGTCTGCCAAGCGTGGTGATTATGGCAAAACCCCCTAATGACCTCACAACACACCCATATGGGTCGTTGTGGTGATCTTTAGGGGAGGCCGAATGAAGTCCACTGCTGGAGTGGACTTCATTCGGCCGAAATGAAAATGAAAATGATCACCAACCCGCCTGCCAAGCGTGGTACAAGAACTACCCCAAAAATGACGACTCCATTGTCGACGTCTATGGGGGAGGCCTATGTAGTGAACGTACAAATGGCCGATATGATGATCACGCAAACCGATAGATAGGTTATCAAACAGGTGGTCCTTCGTCCAGCGACACGTTTCAATTCCCTTGATAATAAGACAAAATTAGGTTTTCAGTTAAACGAGTATTTAATGGTCGATTGACTGGTGGATGCAGGTGTAAATACGGTACGGATATCACAGCTGATAATGCAGGAAGATACAAATATTGATACACCACCCACACGTGGGAACGACGTACACTGCTAGTATGCCAGTGGCAAAGATTATATTTTATGACTAGCTGGGACCCGCGGTTTCACCCGAGTTTAATTTAAAAGACATTTAGAGTACTTCAACATAGACACTTGACATAGAATATATATATATATATTGGATTTCAAGGGTTTTTTGCGCGGAACCCTAATTATTTATGATTTTCGAAAATAAAAGTAGCCTAAGTTATTCCTTATAACATCAGCTATCTGCCAGCGAAAGTCCCATCAAAATCGGTCCAGCCGTTCCGGAGATTACCCGGAACAAACAGACAGACAAAAAATAAAAAAAGATTTTTGTTGAAATGAAAGTAAATGCTGCCTACCTACAACAAGAAACCATTTTTTTTTGTGTCTGTCTGTCGTTCTGTTTATCTGTTTGTTCCCGCTAATCTCCGAAAAGACTAGATCGATTACCACGGGACTTGCACTGGCAGATAGCTGATGTTATAAGGAAAACCTTAGGCTACTTTTATTTTAGAAAAAAAGAACAAGGGTACTGCGCAAAAAAATTAAAACCCATGAAATCCAATATATATATATATATACATTGGATTTCATGGGTTTTAATTGCGTGCCATGTCAAGTGTCTATGCGAAGTTAAATTATTCATAAATAATCCAATTTCTTTTAATTTAAACGGCGGGTGAAACCGCGGGTCCCATCTAGTCATACATAATCCAATACAATATTCGTTATAATACAAATGCAAATATTGGCTTACAGGAGTTGCAGTAGGGTGAGAGTTTGTGCAAGGCTTGTAAGACTTATTTTATTAGTAAACCCATTTTATGTGTGGTGTCCGGATTAAGAATATAGCACCACTCCAACTCCTCCCGTGGATGTCGTAGAAGGCGACTAAGGGAATCTAAACCAGAGGGATGGGCAGCAGCGTCCCTTCTGTGAAACGGTAGCCATACTGCGCTCACCAACCCGCCTGCCAAGCGTGGTGAGTATTGGCAAATACCCCCCAAAATGATGACACAGTTGTGAAAATCTATGGGGGAGGCCTTTGTTCAGCAGTGGCAGTGGCGTATAAATGGCCGATACGAAGTACGAGAAAACCCATTTTCATATCATTGATATATTATAATACAGTTATCGTAACGAAAGGTCAGCAGAGACATTAAAACTATTCTCATCATTCTTTATACCAGTCAAAGTGTGTCAACTGCTAAACAAAGGCCTCCCCCAAACACCGGTTACATGCCGCCCATGACTCCCAGCTACCTTCACCAGGTCGTCTGTCCATCTTGTTGGACGCTGTCCCGCACTGCGCTTTCCGGTGCATGGTCTACACTCGAGAACCTCATTATTAGCGTCAAACAATTAATATTGCCGTGTGGTGCCGACTACGAATAGCACCAACCCATCTCATCCCGTGGGTGTCGTATAAGGCGAATATGGGATTAACCGGAGGATGGGCAGCAGCGTCCTTCGAATCATTAGCAACTCAACTGCGTTCACTAACCCGCTTGGCAAACGTGACGATTATGGCAAAAACCCCCCTATGAGCACACAACACACCCTGACCGGTCGTCGAGGCGATCTTAGGGGGGGCTTGTGTCCAACAGTGGACTTTACTCGGCTGAAATGATATTGATGAATTAATTTTACACCCTTTTAAACAGTAGATAAAGATGCGGATGCAGAGATAACTTTACACGAGTTATTAACATCAAACGCCTTCAAGCATTAACGCCATTGTTATAGTAAATAGGTATAAGGTAAGATTGTGTAATAAGTTATACACACGTAATAAGGATATCGCCGCAATAACCAATTAGTTACATTAGGCGCTCCATCGTTACACAATTAATGTTTATTCATACATACACTAAAAGAAAGCTAATTATAGAACTAACGCAAAGATAATGAGTCAGTTATTAATTGCTGTTCTGAATATTCGTGATTAATTTATGCATATTATGAATTATCAGTTAGCAAACTTTTCTCTAACGTTTACTTATTGACTAAGTACATTAAACATAGAGAAAAAAATAACGATAACATACGAATTTTGATGCTTAACCGATTATTTAATACAGCAACAGCTTATATATTCTTGTAGTCAAGAATTTAAGGAAAAATCTATTTGGACGAAGGTATTATTTTTTGTAAAACAATGTAATTATTAATTATAACATCACTTTGCAGAGTTCGTGGTCGCGGAAACATCAGGAAAAACCAAAATCTATAATATACGCGATGTAATCCGTTTAAGAGTGTTTCATTATAATGAGTAATAATCGCGAAAACCTATGAATTTACGATGTATCCTACGTTTGCTAAACAACTTAGCTGTAGCAGTCGATTTGATTGATGATTCATCATCACCATCAGCCTATATCGGTCCACTGCTGGACATGGCCTTTCCCAGCGTGCGACAGCCAGAGTTAGGAGCCTTCTTGAGGTCGTCTGTCCGTTCATCTGGCCGGAGGGTGCCCCGCACCACGCTTACCCACACGCGGTCTCCACTCTACGAGTCGTTTGCTCCATCGTCCATCAGTCCTTCGACAAACGTGACCAGCCCACTGCCACTTCAGCTTGCTAATTCGGTGTGCTACGGCGATCATTTGGGTCTCTTCTGGATAATCTCGTTTCGGATTCTATCCTTTATTAGAGACTCTGAGCATAGCACATTCCACATAAGATTCGGGGATTTGGAATTTGCTTACACAGCACTTAAATGCACATTCATATTAACGAGCATTAGCCAAGTTATTAATAAGCTCAATTACTAGGATGTCTAATTATCATTTACAATTGTTTTAGTCCATCATAATAATGAACTAAATGGAACATTAACGACTTGTTGTTGACGAACTTACGAGCAGGTGCGCAACGTCATTTGAAAGAAAGAGATGTCTACAGAGCATTAGACATCTCTTACAGCAAAATAATCGAATAGCACCGTTTCGTACTAAAGTAACAATCCAGATTCTATTAAAACTGTTAGCGTCGTGTTAACCAGATGGTTTCAGGTAAATATAGCTGTAGGTGCGCAATGCTTCAAGACGTGCGCGACCGGTTAGTGCTTTCTCTTTTTATCACACGCAATGCTCGCATTAGGATGACAGGTCTTTATAACTGGAAATTTGTTCAACTTAATAGGCTCTATACGAGGGCGGCACTGAAAATTTCGGGAATCAAGGAAGTGACACAACATTACTATTTAAAAATGTATTTATTGCTTTTCGAAGTATTCTCCGCGAAATTTGACACATTTTTCCATACGATGGAACCAATCATTGAAGCAACCATTCCATTCGGAAGTTGGGGTCTCCAAAATGGCCGTTTTGTAGGCGTCCACAGCTTCTTTAGGTGATGAAAATCTCTGTCCACGCATTTTATTCTTTATTTTAGGGAAAGTATAGAAATCATTAGGGCTTAGGTCGGGGCTGTACGGCGGATGGTCTAATAATTATATGTTTTCTTGCTCTAAAAACTCTTTTGTTCTGTGCGCGGTGTGAGAACTCTCATTGTCGTGATGGAGGATGATGCGGCGGTTGCAGTTCTCTCTACGGAGTTCAGAAACGACCTGTGGCAAACAAATGCTAGCATACCATTCTGCATTAACCGTTCTTTGTCCCTCAAGAGGAATAGTCGTAACATGGCCGGTTTTGGAGACAAACGTAGCCACCATTTTTTTTGCAACACTCCGTGAACGAACAATTTTTGTTGGCTTTAACTCATTTTCGAACACCCAAACTCGTGACTGGTTTTTTGTTTCGGGTTCGTACGCATATATCCAGGATTCGTCACCTGATACGATGTTGTATACAGCATTTGAGGATCCTGCGTGGAATCTTTCGAGAGTTCTGACGCACCAAGTAACGCGAGCCGCTTTTTGCTCTTCACATAGCAAATGCGGTATCCATCGGGAAAACAACTTTTTTACACCTAATTGTTCATGCAAGATTATTTGTATTTGACTCATGCCAATGTCTAAAGTTGCCTGAATTTCGCGGTATGTCACATGTCGATCTTCCTCAATCAGCTTACGCACAGCATCAACGTTTTCTTGGGTGACTGCAGTTTTTGGACGACCTTGACGAGGATCATCACTGAGCTTGACACGTCCACGTTGAAATTCAGCAAACCAGCGATAAATTGTGGTTTTGGATGGGGCTTCATCACCAAATGCAGAAATCATCCGGTCAACACACTGTTTTTGTGTTAAACCACTTCGAAAGTCATAATAAATCATCGCTCTTGAATTTTCTCGAGTCAATTCCATTTTCTCAACGACTAAACAAGTTTGACAAAACCTTGTGACAAGACCGTGAATCTTTTTTTAAATAAATAAATGGTATTCGATTTGTAAAACCAAGGAGTTTTCAATTAAAAAGATTTTAATATGACAGGAACAGTGGAAATATTCCATTCCCGATACTTTTAGTGCAGCCTATGTATATGTACGGAGGTAATACTATATCTTTGGCTTTTGTGTAGAAAAATGAATAAATAAGTAAAGCAAGATAAACAAGTAATATACACTTAGCCTTCTCTCTGTAAAAAATCCGCATAAAGATGTGCAAGATATAGATAACGCTTCGCATTTTCCTGTCTACAAATATATTTTTATACCCTTTGGTAACGGCGGCGTCGTCGTCAATATAAGACACCGCCTAATTATTGTAAACGCAGCATGTTTGAGAATAAGATACCGCAAAGCTGGTTGCAATACCGCGACCACTTAGACGTGTTAAGTAACTACTTATGTTACTTAAGTTTTGAGTACGACTAAACCGTACATTACCGTGGGTTTTCGGAGAAATTCACTGATACGAGATACGCCCGCTCTTAATTACAAACAGGTGCGTAAAAGATAATATAGTATGTTTTTCGTGTTTTTCACAGACGGCCTACAGATTCTTCTATTGGTAGTTTTTTGTTGATTTGAACGTGAATTTTAAGTACCATTCTCTGGGTAAGTCAATAGGTGCCTACATAGTTTGTTCTTTCATGAAGTCCAAATATTATTTTCCGTGTGGTATCCGGATTAAGAATATAGCATCACTCCATCTCCTACCGCGATGTCCTAAAAGGCAACAGCGCAGCAGCGTCCCTTCTGCCTGTAGCCACTTTGGGCTCACCAAGCCCGCCTGCCAAGCGTGGTGAATACTGGCAAATTCCCCGAAAATGATGACACAATTGTGGACTTCTGTGAGGGTGGCCTTTTTCAGCAGTGGACGTCCTTTGGCTGATATGATGAAACATTATTTTGATATGATTATGTTTATATAATACTAGGTGGGACCCGCGGTTTAATCTATACAAATAAATAAAATTGAAGTGTCTCTTTGTAATGTCAAAATAACAGCTTTTTACTAAATGCATATGAAATATAAATGCATATTCCATGTGGTGTCCGGATTAAGAATATAGCACCACTCCATCTCCTCCCGTGGATGTCGTAAAAGGCGACTAAGGGAATCTAAACCAGAGGGATGGGCAGCAGCGTCCCTTCTGGGAAACGGTAGCCATACTGCGCTCACCAACCCGCCTGCCAAGCGTGGTGAGTATTGGCAAATACCCCCCAAAATGATGACACAGTTGTGAAAATCTATGGGGGAGGCCTTTGTTCAGCAGTGGACGTATAAATGGCCGATATGATGATGATATGAAATAAAAGTAGCCTAAGTTATTTCCTATAACATCAGCTATCTGCCAGTGAAAGTCCCGTAGAAATCGGTCCAGCCGTTTCGGAGATTAGCGGGAACAAACAGACAGACAGACAGACCGACAGACAAAAAAAATACAATCATTTTTTTTTGTTGTAGGTACCGTATAGTACAGAGTACTTTTGTAATACTGGCTCACAAGTCACAAATTCACAACACATCACACAACAACAACAACAACAAATAAAAATGAAATGGACGCTCGCTTCGAAGCTTGCATATATACATAGGTGTATCTGACAGTGACAGCGCGAATGCGTTTGCAGTTGACAGCGTTCCATTATACATGCACTTAAACAATAACAATATATATTATTTATTACTATTAACATAAATTACGCATTTTAATTCAGTTTATAACTGTTAAGATTAGCATTAGTTTAAATGTTTTTATTATTAGGATACTTTATGGTTTAGGTAACACTAGACGACGTTAATACGTCGGACGTAAGGGTGTCGCAGAATATCAGCGCAGTGGTTTTACGTCTTTGTGACGCCACTGCATTAAGCTGAGCGATATACCTATTTCTGTTTGTACGGACGGGACGCACACTTTTGCATTGTAATTGATTTTTGTTTCATAAAACTTTTATTGTTTGGCTATGCGTTATGTCCGTGTCAGATAAGAAATAAATAATTTTTCTTTCTTTTCTTTCTTTCTTTCTTTCTTGTATATACTTTCATATTCATTCAGTAAAAAGCTGTTATTTTGACATTACAAACAGACACTTCAATTTAATTTATTTGTATAGATGTAGCTTAGTTGGAGGGGTTTACGAGAATAGAATTCGGTAACGTGGACGGTAACATATTGCTAGTAAAATAAAGTCAAGTCAAACATAGCACACAGCTAGTATTTTGAAATGTACTGCATTTAAACATTAAACAACTTATAATGGGCGGGCATTCAATATAAAATGAGATAAACATTTCAAGGAAGATCTTGTTAAAGAGTATTCTTAGTATTTACTGTAGATAGAGTTGATATAAAAAAAGGTAGTTACCGTTAATAAGTTATTGCAACGCTAAGTGTCAGTGACCTCGTCTGTAATAAATACCTGGCTGATAAGATCAACTTTGATCCAGTATTACTGATAACTAGCCTTCATTGAAAGTTGTGGTGCATTTAAGTAAGTACATGAAGTACCGTGTGGTGCCGGCTGAGAATACCACCAACACATCTCATCCCGTGGGTGTCTTACATTTAAAACTCAACAGCGATTGCCAACCCACCTTCCAAATGTGGCGATTATGGCAAATCCAGTGTGTGAGCGTACAACACAAACCCGACTGGTCGTTGCTCGTTTTCGGGAAAGCTTATGTCCAGCAGTGGACGTCTATCAGCTAAATAAAGTTAAGTAAACAAACTGCCAAAGGGTTCGGCGGCTCCGAATAAAATTAATGCTTTTTTTATGGATTGAGCTTGTAAACGTAATTAGTTTTTTCAACTTACACAATTTGTGGAATTCATTTCAAATAACATGTAACGATGTGATGAATGTATACAATTGATGACAATATCAACCAGTGTTGTCAGGTATAGCTAGCCAAAAAAAGCGCATTTATATAAGCGAATATCAATAAATTAAACGATTTGGAAGACTTCAAGTAAACTGTCTCGACTCTGAACTGGTGTTAGTTGGTTTCAACAGTTGTTTTAAGACTTCGGTGACATTGATAGTTGACGCATAAGTTAAGGTATTGTCGTTTAGAGACAAAAATGTTTTTACAACATTTTTTTTAAACGCTGCCCCACTCTAAGATTTCTCCCGTGTCGTGGGTGCGTTTCACAGACATAAATTCCACACACAATACACCTAGACCCGGAACAACTACCTGCAGATACAAATATTTGTTCCGTGCGGGAATCGGACCCACGACCCAGAGCGCAGCAGCCGACTGTATCAGTCACTACACCAACCGTGCCGTCACACACACAATTGGCGTCCCAATTAAGTGTTACTCGGGACGTGTCCACAGACATTGAAATACAGGGGACACCTGGCAACGTTAGTGTCCTTCCTACACTAGTTTGTAAGATTCACCTTTGTGCGAATATGGGCTAGAAGTTTAAACCTTAAATGCTCCAAAAATGATCCATCTCTTGATTTATACAGCACAAACACACAGCTTCCAGAATAATAAATGCCTATACCGATTAATTTATTAAATTATTAATTTTCTTCTTTACTCGCGTATTCTTCTCCAGAGCTTTTTTAAGCTTCGACGATATTTGTCCGTAGTAATGACAAGATTTGAACTTGTTCAACAAAACCTATACAATAAATCCCATTTTTAATCAAATGTTTTAATTTTAATGTTTTCCCTCTATTATGTAGTTCTATTTTTTTTTTGGCAGGACTGTCGAAACCGGCACTGTTTGCGTTATTGAAATTTTTTATTGAATGGCAATCTCGAAGTCCCGAATTTTAAAGCCCATGGATATGTATATACGCGTGTGTTTCACATTTTGATTGGTGAGTCGTATCTTAAAATTAGAATTACAAAGATCGTCACAAAGACAATGTATGTAGTTGGTTACTTTGAAATATGCAATTACACGTCTACGGTCACTCGCTCTTATAAAATGTAAATCGGCCATTAGAGTAAGTAGATTGCAATTGCTATTTGATTGAAGATAAGGTAAACAGCTTCTTTTCAACTAGACAGATCACGATTAGATGCTAAATGCTCGAGATATGTATGTACTGAATAAAATTGTAATTCCATGTTAACTAATTGGAAAATAGAAGGCCCGAGAGCTAAATCTCGTAATTAATTTATACTATGACTGAAAGTTGACCGAACCTCATTTTAATCTTAGAATTTTAGACCTGTGTCAGTCCAGAATGTTAGCAGAATACCGTTTTGACTTCAATCAACTTACGATCCATTTACGATCGCATTTTAAGTTCCCGTTTGACGTTTAAGTTCGTTTTGTAGGATACTATGTGTGACATTGAAAGTAGATTGCAATTATATTTCAAACATATTTTTTTAAAGAAATATAATATTTTAAAAAGAAAAACAAAAATTGAATTCATCGTCATTTCAGCCATTTATACATCCGCTGCTGAACAAATGCCTCCCTCGTAGATTCACAAACAAAATGTTTCATAATTTTGGGGGGTATGTGCCGATACTCACCACGCTTGGCAGGTGGGTTGGTGAGCGTAGTATGGTTACTGTTCCATAGAAGGGAGGCTGCTGCCCATTACGACATCCGATGGGAGGAGATGGAGTGGCGCTAAATTCTTAATCCACGGACTAAAAAAAAAACTCTGATATTTTTTAATTGGCTCTCACATTTCTGAAGTGAAAAACTTCGCAGTTCTTCAACTCATTAACTAGAAGTAAATGTTGATGCCATGGACAATAAAAACACTGACAACGAAAACATTTACCAACCGAACAAGTTTAAAAATTAAAAATGGAATGTATATTTTTTTATTCACATGCTACGGCATCCTGCCTGTCATACGCGAGCCTACTTAACGGATACGTTTAATCTGACAGGTCGTACGCGTCGGATGTTTTGACAGCCAGCCAATTACCTGCCACTTTGCTTGGCGGGCAGAACGGAATGTTCACATCCTGCGAACCTGAGCTGTGACCTGGGGCGTTGGTACTGTTGCTAGATGAACTATCGGGAAATGCTACGGGGACATTTTAACATATCCTACTATCTATATTATAAGATTATAACGATTTGAAAGAGGATAATGAAAGAAGGAGGCTCTTTCGGGTTAACACTGACAAGCAGTTTTTTTTTAAACGTTGCCACACACTAGGATTTCTCCTGCGTCGTGGGTGCGTTTACAGACATGAATTCCACACACAATAACACCCAGACCCGGAACAACTACCCGCAGATCATACAAATATTTGTACCGTGTGGGAACCCACGACCCGGAGCGCAGCAGCCGACTGTATCAGCCACTGCACCAACCGTGTTTTGTTACGTTGCAACACAGATGCTGAGTGGGAGCCTCGTTGCCATAGCAAAGGTGTGCATTGTTGCAATGGATTATAATTAGCGACAGGATATATAATTTCAGCCGAAAAACATCTATTGCCAGAGAGTCTGCACGTCTCGCTAATGCAGGTGAAGGGAGCGTGGGAATTTTCAAAGTGAATGTGCTAAATACCACATTGGTGAACACAAATACTTTAATAGCTAAGCAAGTTAGCTTAAACATGCGATCTTGTTCGCTATTAGCTAAAGGCGGCCACACGTGTCTACGTGCTGGTCGAGTATGTATGATAACCGTGTTGTGCAAACTTTTATGAGCCTGGTTTCGAGCGAAATGTTCTCCTGATCGTCATAATATTAGCCGAAAAAGCCCACTGCTAGATACAGGCCTCCGCGGAAGATCGCCACGGCGACCAGTATGGGTTTGTGTTGTGTGCGATTACGCCAAAACCTTCCAAGGAGGAAGGTTTTGCCGTAATCGCCACGCTTGGCAGGCGGTTTAGCGATCACAGTTGAGTAATTAATGTACTCGAAGGACGGAATGAGATGGGGTGGTGATATTCTTAGCCGGCATCACACGGCACGGCCTGACCTTGACCTTTATCGGGCCCTCAAGGGGAAACGAGTTTAATATATCTGGTTGGGATTCCCAAGTCACGAGAAAAACAGTCCAATCGGTACTAATTTCTGAGAATCCCATACTTTTGATTCATTGTTGATACAGATTGAATCACTTTTGATTTACATAACCATGTAAAAATCATTACATTTGTATGTTCCCTAAGGTAGCTAAGAAACTGTCTGGCTTCGGTCTGTCTGTCCGTCGATACATCCGTATGGTTGTATGTCACAGCCCTCTCATTCTCTCATTCATATTATGCTTAATATGAGAAAATTAGTCACACAGACGTAGGTTGATGACCCCATGAAGAGAAATTTCAACAAGGTCGTATTAGGATTCCCAAGTCGTGTTAAAACAAATCAAATCAAAACATGTTAGCTCCACCCTTCTAAAATCTATACTTTTGATTTGTTTTAATACAATGTTATCTTTTTTCATTCTGAATTTACATACCAGTACTTACAATAAATTATATTTTACATATAAACGCGCAATGCACTACAAAATGGCGCGCCGCCTGCCGCGATTACACCGTGTAATAAAAAATACAACAAAATAACTATTTTTATTTACAATATCGATTTACGTTACGTATTTATTTATAAAATAAAACGTCTTTATCTCTCACAATAGCAGTATACTTCGTGCATCGTCTATAATCACAGGATGGCATTATTTTTTCGCAATATGTTACTGAATTACTCTTACACATCGAGCCACTACACTGGTCGGTGCGTGATAAGTGAACTCCGGGCAATTACCTTGCTTTCATGTGAACATCGTAGAGCGCGGGCAACGCATCTACACTTATAAACACATCTTAGCTTACAATGCCTCCACACATTGCATGGATAAGTTCCATATGACATATATAAAAAACATCATTGATAGTCTTTTAAACCTTGAACAGCAATTATACTGAAGAAAACAGATTTATCAATTGACGGCACGGTTGGTGCAGTGGCTGATACAGTCGGCTGTTGCGCACCGGGTCGTGGGTTCGATTCCCGCACGGAACAAATATTTGTACGATCTGCAGGTAGTTGTTCCGGGTCTGGGTGTTTGTGTGTGGAATTTGAGTATGTAAACGCACCCACGACACAGGAGAAATCCTAGTGAGACAATTTTTTAAAAAAAACAAAATATCCTCAGTTCTCCACCTACCTATAAACATGGATGTGGGAATGAGATAGGCATAAACCACAGATCATCACATATTAGATACATTGTTCATTTCTCCATATTCCAAATCTCATTACTTACATATATAATAACCTTTTTGAAGGACATCATTGTGAGTCAACATTCCATACTTTTAAGAATAGCCTTTGATAAATTGTTCCTAAAACGATGTCGTTCTTAATTCAGAATGAGAACCAGATAGGCCATAACGACGGATTATCACACATTGGATTCAGCTTTTTTTTATCACATACATGCACCTAGTAGGTATAAACTTTTTGAAGGACAGCAATATAAGTTGGCTTTCCTTAAAGTAGTTCCAGGCACACTCACTCACACACACACACACGCGCGCACAGGCACCCACGCACACAGCTCATTCATGTACATGCAATGAACTGAACTGCTAAACAGGGCCTCCCAATGATCACTAAAATCAGCTCTTATAGGGTCATATTGCCATAATCACCACACTTAGCAGATGGATTAGTGATCACAGTACTTACAGTTTTTATTGGCACATGGGAGGATGCTTTTGCCTATTAACCATTAGGCGCCTTTTACGACACCCAGGTGGAAAAGTGCGGTCTATTCTTTGCCGGGATTGACACACAACTGCCCCCCATGAACATCTATTCAAAGCGCTTAATTATTATTGTTAATATCCGACATCAGCTGTGCCAAATTATATACCAAACTCTAACCCAATTCAAAATATTTAGATAAGTCTATACATTTTTACTCTCTAAGCAAAAGTAGCAACAAGAAAAAATATTTAAAAATGAAATGTTTCCAAGAACAATGTTTAGCTGAAAATGTGACTGCTCAAAGAGGCCACTGTGCTGCGAGACAGCCCAATGCAACCATGAGTGTAACATATTAATGTGTTAGTAAACTCTGTAATGTCGGTTGTTATTAGCTGAGGCACCATGGAGATTTTATTTACATATTATTTTACTGTCCTGTTGTTATTGTTTTGCTAAATACTTATTTCAACAACCCTGAACAAAATGGTATCGAATAAAAAAAGGTTCCAATTATAAAATATATAAGTACCTAAATAATATCACACCTTATAAAGGTAATGCAGTCATTACTGAATGCCACATAACATACTAATCAGTGAAAATCACTTTTATTATTAAACAGAAGTTGTGTAATCATTAGTTCCATAATAAGATTTAAAATTACCTTCATTGAATTATAGAAAGTGTTACAAAACATATTTGTTCCCTAAATATAGTATGAAGTGATGAAATCAAGGTTACAACCAACTACAATCTATCTCAGTTACTTAAATGGGTTCTTTGTATGAGATTACTGTGAGACAACATATGCATAAAATGTATTGAGTATGTCAATGTAAACAAGCAGAGAATATTGGTGACTATTTCCAATGAATTCAAAACAGAGTTTACAGTTATTTAAAAATAAAATACCAGATAATTTTCAATATTCATATGAACCTTGTTTAGTTATGAAGTACACAATTTGTTGGAACTGAAACTGTTTTAATTTTAAAATAGGATATTAATCTTGGGCTATAATAAAATGTTATATTATTTCATTTTGTAGCATAATCTAATATGAATTAATTATAAGCACAATGTTATAGTTTTATTGTGCATGTATTCATTTGTGGTAGTTAGTAATGTTTATAATTATTTTGTGTAATAACGATAATGAGAATAAAATTACGTGGTATAATTTATTAGTAAGTAGGTACCTACACATAAGTTTTTTATTAACATTACAAACTGTATAATATGTACCTACATTACCTATGTTTACAAAGAAGTGTGATAATTTGCTCATAACATTCTAACACTGATATAAAATGTAGATAGGTATAATATTTAATACAGAAACTAACAGCAAGGAACATAAATATTAACTCTTTTATCTAAACTGATTTTGTGTACACATTTCTATATTACATTTTTCTATTGTTTCGAAGGATTAAACATGTAATTGAAATGTAACTAGATCATGTTTTATTTATTTTCCTACTCATAATATGAGAGTGAACCACGTCTTTGAAACGTAATTGATAAAGCAATCGCCTACATTATTTGCATGATAATATTATTTTTACAACTACCGATTACGATAATAACTCACATATGTACATTAAATCACACGTATATTCCGCAAATCAACACATAAGTACTATATATAAAATCAATTAAATTAAACTTATTACTTACCACAAAATAGAATGGCGAAATCCAAAATAATTTTTCGCATTATAAACTTGGAATCTCGATCTATTGTGATTGTATGGCTACGAGAGTTCGTTTTACGGTCATTTCGTTCCATTTTAACTTATTTTTATGCTAAACTACAATAAGAAAATAATAAATACACTATCACTGCGATGAATGTTACGAAATAACGTCAAAACGTAAAATACGAATTTCGACATACAATACACGTCAAATTTCGGGCGCATGCGCTCGCGGACTGCCTGCCTAATGCGGCCTGCGTTCGGAAACAGCGTTCGTAGAGTTCGCTATCGCTACTCTATTCATGTCGTTTAATGTTGATGTTGACAGCCGGTAACTCGCTTTACTTCTGCTTGAGTTACCGAGGGTTACCGCGTTCTTCATTTATGTTCGGTATTTATAATTTCATACTAAGGAAATTATAAAGAATAAAATGAGTCTCAGTTCTGCGTCGAGGCACAAAAAATCGTAGTCAGCTCTCAGCTGGCATATAGAAAGAAAGAAAGAAAATGTTTTTATTTCTGTATCGCAAAACAAAATAAAGTATCAATTAAATAAGAAAATCAGAAAACTGTTGTACAAGGTAAACATTGCTTTCCGAAACCACAATCATGAACACAATTAATTAGGTTGGCTGCAGACACTACTTGACCGATACCATAAGTTTGCCACAGAAAATAGCATCTTAGCAATAAACTTAAAGTTCATAATCATCCTTGTTACCGTACATACGCCCAACATTGACCGGGGCAACTCTGGGCACAATCCGTGACTGTATTTTGTAGTGTACCTACCTAAAAAGAGTGCATGGTTAGTGTCCCAATATTGTAGAATAAATTATCTAAAAAGCATCACTTTCTCTTCAAAGGCATTTCATTCCTCTGTGGACACCTGTGTGTTAAACCTACGTCTCCAGGTAACCTTATCCAAAGACTGAGTTACTGCTTTGAATGATGAATCTTCTCAGCTACCGCGTTGTCTGATTGGACTAGTGTTTCCCGGTCCAGTAAGGAAATCAAGATTTTGGTTTCGAAATTGGAACAACTTTATCGAATTTCATTAGTTAGCGATTATTTGAAAGGTGTAAATATAATGGCCGACTGCCACTAGCAGGTCAGGTCTTTTTGCTGCCTGCAACACTTTTTTAAAGTCCGAAAGGTTCTCGTAAAGATCGTCCATTTGAAATTATGTTCTGTTTTAAGTTTTTGTAAAATATCCACTAAGGCGTAAGTTAAAAAATATCGAGTAGAGACTTAAAAATCCGTGTAAGTAAATGGGGATACTTGTCATCCCGATCAAGAGTGAATCGGGACATGTACACAGGCCTTTGAAAATAGGTGCGTCCCACGCAAATTGGAACACCTTTTTTTTGGTTAGTCCCTAGTGTAATTCGTCATGAACTTCCTCCGCCCCGGGGAAGGGCGAAGGGGCATGCCGGACTCCTACCGGCTAAAATCGCTTCAGCATTGAAGGAGGGCTTCAGGTCCTCGTAAGATCACACTAGAGGAATCGGAGCACCTGGCAACGCTAAAAAGGGCACAGTTGAATGAAGAAATATAACATGGTAAAATTAGACACAAAACTAAATGCCAGAGTTTTGTATTTCGGCTTAAGCTGTCCAAAATTCGATATTAGCATTAGTTAATGTACTAATCATAAAACAATCACCTAATATGATTATTAACGATCTCAAGGATCTCAAGGAATGAAGCCATAAAATATATAATTCCGTTGCTAATCGATTACCTTTCACGCTCAAAATATTATAACATGTTAACGCTTGACTTATTATTCTAGTTTCAAATACTCCTACGAACTGTGAAAGATTGGATGCGACAAAGACCCTTATAATCCTTTATTTTTTTAAAGACGAAGGAATGCCGCTTCTTTAGTAATCGGTAGCTATTGAAACGACACCTGTGATTTTATTATTATTTATAATTCCTACTACCTACGCCAGTATTTAGATGTTTTAGTGACGCGTACATAAGGTTATGACGAAGGTGCTTCTGTATTTTGGTCATTGTTGTATCCAATAAAGTATAGTAAAGCTGAAAAAAACGAAACGATCACCTACTAAACTGAGGTTTTATAAAATACAGAGTACGTAAATAAGGTATTAACGTCAGGTAATACTATTTTTACCTGAAGGTGTCCGACTGCGAGACAAAACCCTCCCAGTTCCAGTTCTTTATTTGTAGAAATGAAAATGAAATCGTTTATTTTCCAGATACTGAATCCAAAACAGAAATAAAATTACAAAATATAAGTATAGAAAATAATTAATCTGTACATATATATGTCAACGCTAGGACTTTAGGTAATCGGGGTATGGTATGACTGCCATATTTGATGTAAGGGGCTGTCGGGTCCCAGTCTCGCGCTGCGGCTACCAAGGAATTGGCGGAGTGGTTTATGGCGGTGCGCGCCGCGGCCGCGCGGCTCCTCACCAACGCCTGCCAGCAGGGCGCGCGGCCCGCGGCGAACATGGCGCTCGCGCTGCAGTGCCGAGGTAGTTGATATAGAGCGCGCCACGCGTCATTATATTGCACTCGCATGTTGCTCAGTGCGGTTTTCTTGTAGTTTGTCCACAGCTCAGTAGAATTCTAGGATATTCCACCAACTCCTTCTAGGTCAGCTGCGTTGCCGTTTCCTGCTATTTGGAGCCTACCTTATAGCTTCTTTTACCTATTGTTTCCTTCATGTGACAGTAATGACCAACCAAGTACTAGTTTAAGTTAGCAGCCGTGTGTAGGCTATGTTATGATTTGGGTTTTGGAACTCAGTATCGAGTTCCTTACGTGGTATGTAAGTTTGAGCCATAAAAATAGTGCATTCTATAGCGTAGTACGGGTAGCGTAAAGAGCAGGTTTGTCGTGTGGTGCGGCTCAGAATACCACCACCCCATCTCCTCTCGTGGGTGTCGTAAAAGTCGACTAAGAGATTAGCCGGAGGATGGGCAGCAGCGTCCTTCGAGTAAATTAACAACTCAACTGCAATCGCCAACCCGTCTGCCAAGCGTGGCGATTATGGCAAAACCCCACAATGGGCCCACAACACACCCATATCGGTCGTTGTGGTGATTTTTGGGGAGGCCTGTGTCCAGCAGTGGACTTCATTCGGCCGAAATGAAAGAGCAGGAAGAATACGTGCGAGGTACCGCAGGGGTCAATTCTCGGACCCCTCTTATGGAACCTCTCCTTTGACGTCAGAAAAGGATAAAGGACGGCTGATGATCTTTAGCTATCGGTACGAAAAGCCAATATCTGGCGAATTCCAGATATTCGCTTTCAAGGAGAAACAATGCTGATGCGACGATTATACATTATGCTTTTTGTACTACTTAGTGATGAGACGACTAAGTCATTCGCGTAACGCCTGCCAATAGCAATAATGCTGGGTAAAAGCCACTTCTCATACAGAGAAAGATCGAGCACTGATCACAACGCTTGCTCACTGCCTGATGAGAATTTCAGATCGTTAGATGAGTAGATATGTTTTTCTTCACCGTTAAAATCAACAGTGTCTTAGATTAACCAAGAAACATATGACATCGTCTGTGTGGTGTCCGGATTAATAATATAGCACCACTATATCGTGATTGTCGTAAGGCGACTAAGGGATTCTAAATCAGAGAGATGATAAGCAACGTCCCTTCTGTGTTTGTCTAAACCTCAGGGACGCCAGGAATAGTACTAATTTTACTTTATTTATATTAGGTAAATGTACTTTACCTAAATATTTTACGGAAATAATGCCTATACTACTATAGGCAACTATGTTTAACCGTCGACCATACTTATATTTATATTTCTTACTACTAAATATAGAAAAGTATTATCAATTTTAGATGATTATAAACCATAATACTGAAACATAAAGTTTGGTGACGTTTGCAACATGTTTGTATTTGAGATTTTCTGTCATCGCAGTAAATGTAAAAGTAATATATTTTGTTTAACTATATATATATATATATATATATATATATATATATATATATATTTATGGATAAGTTACTTAATGCAAAATCATGCGAGAAATACAATTTCTTAAATAAACACGAAAAACCTTGAACACGCAATTCATCTTATTGATTCTAGCCCAGTTGACAAAACTGACGATGTGAACATTTCTCTGCCCTACTTTGTTAAGAACGTGCAAAATGCTATTGTAAACTAATACATTACAATTTAAATTGAGAAGAATAATAATAACTTAAAAAAGTTACATTGCAAAAATATTATTAGAACATGTTTGCAAAATTTATCGTATGATGAGACATATCATATCGGCCATTTATATGTCAACTGCTGAACAAAGGCCTCCCCCATAGATTTCCACAACTATGTCATCATTTTGGGGGGTATTTGCCAATACTCACCACGCTTGGCAGGCGGGTTGGTGAGCGCAGTATGGCTACCGTTTCACAGAAGGGACGCTGCTACCCACCCCTCTGGTTTAGATTCCCTTAGTCGCCTTTTACGACGTCCACGGGAGGAGATGAAGTGGTGCTATATTCTTAATCCGGACACCACACGGAATACGGATGATACACACAAGTTGTTAATTGTGTTATGCTAATTTTTTATTTAATTGGCGTTTCAGCCAAATAATGTCCACTGCTGGACACAAGCCTCCCTCAAAGACCGCCACAATGACCGGTCTGGCTGTGTTGTGTGCTCATTGGGGGGTTTTGCCATAATCGCCACGCTTGGCAGGCGGGTTGGCGATCGCAGTTGAGTTGTTAATGTACTCGAAGGACGCTGCTGCCCATCCTCCGGCTAATCCCTTAGTCGACTTTTACGACACCCATGGGAAGAGATGGGGTGGTGGCATTCTGAGCCGGCACCACACGGCATGAGCGGTAGGCGGTTGCTAAGCGCTGTATGCCTATTGTTCCACAAAAGGAATTCTGCTGCCCATCCCTCTGGTATAAAGTCCCTTAGTCGCCTTTTTCGACTTACGCAGGAGATGGAGTGGTGCTATACTATATTCTTAATCCGGGCGTCACACCCAGAAAATATTTCATCATCATCATATCAGCTATTCATACATCCACACAGGCCTCCCCCAAAGATTTCCACAATTGTGTCGTCATTTTGGGGGGCATTTGCCAATACTCACCACGCTTGGCAGGCGGGCTACAGAAGGGACGCTGCTGCGCATCCCTCTGGTTTGGAGTCCCTTAGTTGCCTTTTACGACATCATTATTTTTATTAATAAATCATATAAGGGAAAGGACGCCCCTGCTGAACAAACCTCCTCCATACATTTCCAGAATTCAGGCGGGTTGGTTAGCGTATGGCTACTGTTCCAGAGAATTGACGCTGCTGCCCATCCCTCTGGTTTAGAACCCGGTAGTCACCTTTTACGGTAGGAGATGGAGTGATGTTATATTCTTAATCCGGATACCACATGAAAATAATATTTGGACTTCATGAAAGAACAAACTATGTAGGCACCTATTGACTTACCCAGAGAATGGTACTTAAAATTCACGTTCAAATCAACAAAAAACTACCAATAGAAGAATCTGTAGGCCGTCTTTGAAAATCACGAAAAACATACTACTTTATCTTTTACGCACCTGTTTGTAATTAAGAAACACTTGCGATACCTGAGACACAGGTTTACTCTAATTCAGGTTAGATTCTATTTTATATCCTCTTTAAATAAAGGCCCTATTGTAAAATTTATGTAAGTTTATTATTTTCAATAAACAAATCTGTAAATTAATTATTTTCAATAAACATTTCTGTAAATTTATTATTTTCAATAAACATTTCTGGAAATTTATTATTTTCAATTAACAATTAAAAAAATAAAACTTACGCCGTTGACGGCCCATTTAATTTCAAAATCAGTAATGGTTAGGAACTGTCAAGGCATGATTGGTCTGGAGCCAAGATTTGAGGAACTCAAACTTCGGATTTATTTAAAACTGTGTAATTTGGATTTTAAGAATATAACACCATGCCATCTCCTCCCGTAAAAGGTGACTACCGGGTTCTAAACCAGAGGGATGGGCAGCAGCGTCAATTCTCTGGAACAGTAGCCATACGCTAACCAACCCGCCTGAATTCTGGAAATGTATGGAGGAGGTTTGTTCAGCACGGGCGTCCTTTCCTTTATATGATTTATTAATAAAAATTATACTTTCCTAAATGTTTTAATTACTCAATTAAAACATTTAAAAGAAAACTACATGGCGATGTTAAATAATCGGAGCGTGAAATGTGTGACGAGTCATTAGTTCATTACCTATTTAAAGTAGGTAGGTATTTAAACAATCATCAAACGTTTATTCGTACCATTATTAGATTTTTGAAATCTTGTAAAATGAAATGTAATGTTTTTTCCCACGTACATTATATGTATACAGATGTGGTGCAATCAATTTCACCATGAAACAGCGCCATTTCATGGCGATATCATGATGTGACTTATAGAAGGCCCGGGTTGTTTCATGTTTTAAGAGTAGTTTAGTCATGCCAAAACTAAATAGTTTGCTACATTATTTAAAATCTTTGACATTATACAATGCATTATATAATAATACTGGTGGTAAGTTTCATATTGCAAGAGACCGGCTAGGTAGGTACTGTTGCTCTAGTGTGACCTTACGAGGACCTGGGGCCTCCCTTAGGTGCCGAAGATTCCGCTGCAGCGGTTTTAGCCGGTAGGAGTCCCTTCTGAGGAGAGGATACCCCTTCGCCCTTCCCCGGGGCGAAGGAAGTTCACGAAGAATTTCCACTGGGCATCAATAAAAAAAAGTAGGTACTGTTAGGACAGGGGGTTGGGGGCAGTAGCCAGTACGTAGTGTAGAAATAATACTTTTATTAAGACTATGATTTCGGGAATTTTTGCGCACTGGGAAATCAAAACAATATTTTGACTAACTCAACGTTTCGGCCAAGTTGCATTGACCGTGGTCACGAGAAGACAAGTAATAAAAAAGTGTGTATGTTGCCGTTCATCATTTCGGCCGAATAAAGTCCACTGCTGGACACAGGCCTCCCTCAAAGATCACCACAGCGACCGATATCAGTGTGTTGTGTGCTCATTGGCGGGTTTTGCCATAATCGCCTCGCTTGGCAGGCAGGTTGGCGATCGCAGTTGAGTTGTTAATGTACTCGAAGGACGCTGCTGCCCATCCTCCGGATAATCGCATAGTCGCCTTTTACGACACCCACGGGATGAGATGGGTTGGTGCTATTCATAGCTCCACACGGTATGTTGCTGTTAAAGCAGGTAAAATAAATATTGTATTTTTCCATACAAAACGCTTTAACCAACTTAAAGTAACCCAAGCAAAGCTTCTAATGCATTGTATGTAAAATGGATTTTTTCCAATCGTGACTGTAAAACGATAAGTAAACCGCACAGTTGTTTTGATTTAATGAATACCACTCGCGTAAATTTCAATAAACGTTATGCTACTATTATCAAGTCCGCCTGCCAATCAACATCATTATCACATCAACCAAAGAAGGAGAACAAAGGCCTCCCCCATAGATTTCTGTCTTTTTGTGGAGAATTTGCCAGTACTTATCACGCTTGGTAGGCAGGTTGGTGAGCAGTGTGGCTACTATTCCACAGAAAGGACGCTGCTGCTTATCCATGTGGCTTAGAGGTCCATTAGAGAGAGAGTCGCTATTTAAAAAATCTGTGGAAGGTGACGGAATGGTGCTATATTCTTAATCGGGACACGACACGGAACTAGCCAACCGTGGTGATTATGGCAATATCATCTGTGGCTAACCAAATGTTAACCATTAATTGCTGTGGTATTTTTAGGAGGTCCAAGTTCAGTGGTATACGTTTACGAACGAGATGTTCTTTTTTGTTGCTGAGCGATTAACCTTCTGCGATCGCGGGTTCGATCCCCACACGGAGCAATTATTTGTTATTGCCTACAAATTGTTGTTCCTTGTCTGGACGTCTGTATGGTGAGATTAATGTTTGTTAACTGTTACCACGACACAGTATTACCGCGAAGTGTAAGACATCGTTAAAAAAACATAATATCTCCTTATTTGCATAAGCAAATCTTTGCTGTTTAATTTATCACTAATTGCATGAACAACTAAATCATGTTTAGACATTCGTAATCAAATGATTAGCATCGCAAGTCATTTGTAGTCAGTAAGCTTGAAGCCGACACTGGCATCAAGTGCTTTTATTTTAATAAATTATTATGATTAAGACATTACTAAGCCGTAATATAATTGCTTAGGTACTCAAAACCTACTAACCGACATTACAATAATTGCTGGTGTAATGGTGGTAAAAGCATAAAATATACTTATTAGGTAAGTGGGTATTTAGAACATTACAATAAATAAACTGCTTAATGGCTAACTACAGCATGTTAAGCATAATTGGTATTAATCAAATTTAACAAGCTGCTTACTAAACATAAATGCAAAATGAATGCGATGTTAATTAAACTGCTTATGTATGATCTTGTTTAGTTTTGTATACAAACTTTTAGCAACGCCATCTGTTTGTCATTGTTCTAACTGTTTGAGTGAAATCTAGCGTCAAGTTAGAGAACTACGGCTGTCTTTACCGCACTGTGCATTAAGAGTTATTTAATAAATAACAATAGATGGCGACACATCAACATGATTTTACCCTTCTTCAAATAAAAGATGTCACTACAACGACAATAGAAACTTAACTAAAAAAATTCAAATACACAGCCTGTATTTTTTTACTAAGTAAATGCGACCGCACCTATTCATTACAGTGCGTGCAGCAGAAATCAAAGGATTTGTCACGATAGGAACAGCCATAGCTTGCGGATTTGATTCAATATCATCATCGATCATATAAAATCCTACCCAATATATTATTTAAATCATAATCCAACTAGAAGTTTGGCGCATTACGAGTATAAACAATAGGATTAACAATAAGCCGAACCCAAGAAACATAATGGCATCGTGGTAAGTAGACCGAGATGTTTCAAAAGGGCCTAGCCAACTGACTCGTCTAAGACAAAAAAGAGTGGAGAAATAT
The DNA here is from genome assembly GCA_947459985.1 of Diloba caeruleocephala. Lineage (NCBI taxonomy): Eukaryota > Metazoa > Arthropoda > Insecta > Lepidoptera > Noctuidae > Diloba > Diloba caeruleocephala. The sequence goes on along the minus strand of OX381621.1, from coordinate 5,627,558 downwards.
AAGAGATGGGTCTGCCCAGCCGTGGGAAAAAAGTCTGAAGTGGGACATTTCGGCAGGGACGGCGCATTGGCTAGCGATTCGTTTCTGCGCTACGTATCACGGGCTCGGTCCCCTCACGGAACAAATATTTGTATGATCTGAAACCCGGAACAACTGGTTTCGGTGTTTGTGCCATGCGAGATTGATGTCTGTAAACTCTACCCACGTGATAACATTAGGAAGCGGTGAAAGTTAAGTGTTTTAGGAGCTTTCTTATATTACGTTATGTCTGTGTGTGGGTCTTCTTTGGATGGTTGATTCACAATTTGATCTGGTAGGTGGCGCTGCAATCGGGTTAACATGTACCTGCCTTGATATCGGGATAACTCTGAGCTGAAGTACTTATGCTTATTATGAGGATATAGGTACCTACCGAGTAATGGTCAGCCTCCAACGAGGCAATGAGGCAATAGGATAATGATTTCACGCATATTTTTTTCACAACAATATTTTATCTGATAGGATCTCTAACAAGATGAAAATTGTATTCCAAATCTATATAACAAACTAGGGCCTGGTTAAAGGTTAAGACGGATAGGCCTGCACCTACCTGCCCATGTTTATAGGCTTTAGAGTTGAATTTATATGCTTTAGAGTTGAGTGCAAGTCCAAGCAACGTAACTGGCTACGTTCGGTATACCTTGGGTAGTCGTCAGCCTTGTCGACTGGCGATCTTTACACCGTGATCGATTGCTATTTCCATGTGAAATGAAATACCTATAGCTGTACCGGACACGAGAGAACAAGAATTCTGATGAGTGGTGTTTGCCTTTGTATTATATTACCTTTAGATTTTTTGGCGGCATGTTAGGCGCATTGGCATATCGGGCTGCTGTCTGCTTCATGTCACGGGTTCGTACGGAACAAATATCTGTTTGACACAGATGTAATTGTTCCGGGTCTGAGTGTTCATTGTACATGTGACATTTATTTACGTAAATGACGTGTAACAGTGTCTGTTAGGACCTATTTACTGAATAAACTATTCTATTCTATTCTAAACTGTACCCACAAAACAAATCACCACAAATCCTAGTGTGCATCATTTTATTAAAATGGAAGATTTTACCCGAACAGGCTGGCATATTTAAGGAGGTGATGTACATAACGCATGACTGATGTACATGACTCTGATGTCAATAAAAAGTTGTAACAGGTGTGTTGGTGATCATACCCAAATATTTTCTTTTTCTTTTCGCAGAGCCTATATAACAGAAATATGTTGGGCAGGGGCCTATCAAGCCGATCATAATATTATGTTCGATGACCCTCGCCTCTTGCCTTTTTTGTAGGGAAATCCTCTTGGGCGTCTCCACCCTGGGCAAGGGCAGGGAAGCCGGATTCTTACCGGCTATACCCAGCAACTACCTATCTGTTAGACCACATTGGTAGGGTCATGGTACTATTGTACCGGTAATAGTTCTCTTATTGTAAGTAGGTAAGTACGACCGCAGTGTCAGATAATCTGCTACCCGTGCTGTACGTGACTGTATTTCGGTTCGAAGGGCATTGTGTAGATAGTGAAATTACTGGACATGACAGACTAAGTAGCGAATGTCTCGAGGTGACGAGAGCAGTGTGGTGCCACGCAAGACTGGGCGTGGGTAGCATTACAATTGTAATGGGCAGACATGACGCTTACTGCCAATCAAATTACTTAGCTGATCTCGTCACTATGTTGAATGAAAGAAAATGAGCGCTTTATTTTTATTTTAAATCTTTTCTTTCTTTTTTATGAAAACATTACCCCGCACTAGGATTTCTCCTGTTTCGTAGGTGCGTTTACAGACACAAATTCCACACACAATACACCCAGATCCGGAACAACTACCTGCAGATCGTACAAATACTTGTTCCGTGCGGGAATCGAACCCACGACCCGGTGCGCAGCAGCCGACTGCACCAACCGTTTAATGACTCACATGCGCTGTCGTAGAGTCGAACGGGTGATGAAATTGTATATTATATTTCAATTATCATGAAACATTTGGATGATACCAGTTATAGCCTAGTGGTTGAAGGTTTGCCTTTCGTAGAGATGGGTCTGAGTTCGATCCCGGCCCGCACCTCTGACTTTTCGGATTCATGTGCGGATCAGAATTTGATTATCACTTGCGTTAACGGTGAAGGAAAACATCCAGGGTTCCAAAATGATTTCAATGGTGTGTGTATTCCGCCAACCCACACTAGACCAGCGTGGTGGACTAAGGCCTAACCTTTCTCATCGTGAGAAAAGACCCGTGCCCAGCAGTGGGACGGTAACGGACTGATTATAATTATGATAATGATGAATCGAATGAGTAAAGATATTTCCACATACAAACGCTTTATTCAAAGTAGATGTTAGATCTTAAGGCCGAGTAAAGTTTGCTCTGCTGCTGAGCCTGAGAACAAGGTAATCCAGCTTACAGGAGCTAAGATAAGCGTATTGAAATGTTTGCTTTACAACGTCGGCCAAAGATGGATTACCTGCACGTACACACATATTTACTTTGTGAGTAGTTGAGTAAAATATTTCATGGGAAAACAAGTTATTTGTGATATAAGTTTGTAGATAGTGAAGGACGTCGGACAGATTACTGGTCATCTAATGATCTAAGTCAATTCCAGTACAATCATCAGAATAAAGAGGCCTAGAAGTGGGTAAAAGAGAAGTCAAAGATGATAAACATTGAAGTTTTTTCGATAAAGAAGAGTGCACATAACCGTATTCGAAGAAATATTGTAGAGTCAAGCACGGTTGGTGCAGTGGTTGATACAGTCAGCTGCTGCGCTTCGGGTCGTGGGTTCGATTCCCGCACGGAACAAATATTTGTATTATCTGCAGGTAGTTGTTCCGGGTCTGGGTGTATTGTGTGTGGAATTCATGCCTGTAAACGCACCCACGACACAGGAGAAATCCTAGTGTTGGGCAAGGTTTTTAAAGAAAACAAAAGCCGCTCCCCACAATAGAATGCCATATGACATTAAGCTGTGGAAATACGCAAAATATACATGATAGACTGACCGTAGCTACGTCAGTTAGTTGCCTAATTTTTCTGACTGCAAATGCAGCAGAACTTAACCTATTGGACAGAGCCTTTATACGAGTATGAGCACCCAACTGTCATTTCGAATCAATGGTTATAGCTAAAAATATAGTTTCATTTACTATCTCGAGTTTGTTGCCTTCAAGAATTATTTCCAGTGGCAGTGTTGTCATATGGCATATGTTTACAAAGAATAGTAGAGTGTCCATCCGACAGGAGTCTTCAGATTGTACACCGACTTCTCTGGAGGTGACAACTATATTTGCGACGACGAGCGAAACGAGGAGTTGGGTTTTTGTGACAAACCGCTACAGAACCGAATATTATTACTGAGGAAAAAGTAATTTTAAGTGATTAATTTCGGTGAAAAGTACTTTTGAAGTGTAAGTCAAATGTTGGCGCAAATACTGAGTCTGAATACTTTGAACTGAAATTTTAGAGAGAAATTTATATCTACTGTTCATAAACGTGAGATAATAAATGATTTGATTATTAGTTTGGATTTTGTTGAAACTTTCATTGATACTATTAGTATCTGGACTGGTATGCGAAGAGCATTTTTTTTATACCTAGTAATATGACCAATATAAATGAAATAAATGACAACCGCTTCACATCGCGTCAAACAAATGTTACTAATGGCCTATCAGTTCTTGGATGCTTGCGACTATATAAATGAAATTAAATAGAAATGAAATTCATTGGAATGATAGTGGCGCCATCTGTCAAAGATTGGTCGTACCAACTCAGAAACCTTTGTGGGCTCATGCACAAGACTTTGCTGAAGATCATGACATGATCAAATGCATAGTTTACGATTCTATAAAGGACATACACACAAATTCATTTTTATATATACAGATTATGTTTAAAATATTTATATTAAGAAGTATGATAGTTATTATTGCAAGTATATTAATGATTTATAGTTATTATTATTTGCATTTTTTCGTGTGTCACTGCAGCGTACCAACTGAAAACCAGCAAACGCTGTTTGACCCAGCACATGCTGAGCAATAGCCCTAGCACCAACAACTTGCGAGAAAGTATTTGTATCGTAACTTTAATGTGAGTGAATTTTGAATTGACATGACAATCTAATAAAAAAATGGGTTTCTAAATATTTGATTCATCTCATCTCATCATCATCTCATATCGGCCATTTATACGTCCACTGCTGAACAAAGGCCTCCCCCATAGATTTTCACAACTGTGTCATCATTCTGGGGGGTATTTGCCAATACTCACCAGGCTTGGCAAGCGGGTATGAGCGCAGTATGGCTACCGTTTCACAGAAGGTACGCTGCTGCCCATCCCTCTGGTTTAGATTCCCTTAGTCGCCTTTTACGACATCCACGGGAGGAGATGGAGTGGTGCTATATTCTTAATCCGGACACCACACGGAAAGTAAAAAATATTTGATTAGGCGTTTATAAAGTGATTGGTATACGATCGGTGAGGTTAAGCAACGCTCGGCGCTATCAGTCTATAGATGGGTGATAGCATAGTGGTATTTGAACTGAGCGTCTCCGTGCTTCGGAGGGCATTTAAAGTTGTCGGTCCTAGTTGTTGTCATTAGACGGCAAATGTTAAGCCAAGTCGGAGGGCTTTGGGCGGCTTGAACAACTCAAAGTCAGCTACTTAATAACAGTTTGGAAGTTGTCGAGGCATGTAAGTGTATAGTGTTATTGATAGTTATATTACAGCGAATGATATCTTAAATACAGCGGCATACAAGGGTTCGTATTACAGAATGAAAATCAAAACATAGAACTTGAATCTAGATTGCAACTATTAAATATTATTAATACTATAGGTATTAATAATATTTAATAGACGTAGGGTTCATATTTGATTGATGCAATCTAGACTTGTGTTCTACAGCTTCGATTCTCATTCTGTAATACGGACCTATGATTTCCCCTGTATCGTGGGGACAGTTTACAGATATACTCGTAAATCTCAGATGCACAAACACTCGACCTGAAAGAACCTGTAGTCCATATAAATGTTAGATCCATGCGGAAATCGAACTCGCTATCCGTAGAGTAGAAAGCCAATCGCTTAGCCACTGTGGAAAACGTGCCATCGTATTAGTCTACTACAACATTATACTAGTCTGCACTATTAGAAACAATAAGATCTCCTGAGACTTGAGAGCTAATTCTCGCAATTAAAATGTTCAAAATATAGTTCCAAAGTAGTTTCAATATGGCTCCAGTGTGATCATACGAGGACCTGGAGCCTCCCTTAAGTGCCGAAGATGACCGCTCCAGTGGTTTTAGCCGGTAGGAGTCCGGCATACCCCTTCGTCCTTCCCCGGGGCGAAGGAAGTTCATGAAGAATGTCCACTGGGCACCAATAAAAAAAAAAAAAAAAAATGTAGTTTCAATATCGTAAATATCACAAATTCTCCTAAACTAACAAACAACGTCAAACGTGAGCTTTTATTGTGATGAGATCGAAAATGGATCGAAAATTGATCGAAGCCGAAACGGTATTCTGCTAACATTTTGAACTGCTAGGTACCAAAATTGACGTTAAATAAACGTCAAAATTAACATTGTAATGAGACTAGATTAGTCCGTGTGGTGTCCGGACTCACAATATAGCACCACTCTATCTCCTTCCGTGGATGTCGTAAAAGGCGACTAAGGGACTCTAATCCAGAGGAACAGGCAGCAGCGTCCCTTATGTGGAACAGTAGCCCTTCTGCACTCACCAACCCGCCTGCCAAGCGTGTTGAGTACTGACAAATTCCCCCAACATGATGACACAGTTGTGGAAATCTATGGGGGAGGCCTTGGTTCTGTAGTGGACGTCCTGTGGCTGATATGATGAGTGCGTACTGAGCAAATGCTCAATTTCGGACGCACTCAGAGGGGGATTCGACGATTGCCATATTTTGATTATTTTATTTGCATTTATACTTCTTCTTCGTCGTGTCGAAGGTACATTGACTTAAATTTCATTTTGCCACCTCTAAGGCGTTACTAGTGGCAAAGCATAGGCAACTCAAAGTGCTGGAATTAGGGCAAGATAGGACAGAAGCAGAGTGCTAGGCCTGTAGTCCGTCGGCTCTGGTGTGATCATACGAGGACCTGGAGCCTCCCTTAGGTGCCGAAGATGACCGCTCCAGTGGTTTTCGCCCTTCCCCGGGGCGAAGGAAGTTCATGAAGAATTTCCACTGGGCACCAATAAAAAATAAAAAAGGCCTGTAGTCCGCAGTACCTGAGGAGGAGTGCCCCAAGCAGTCGAGGTTAGGCGTCGTAGGAAGTTATTACGACTGCTAACTTTTAGCTTCGTTTCAGGCAATGGTTCTTAAAAGTTAACGCTCTGTCAAGGGTGACCAGGTTCCAGATAAGTGGGGCTGCTACTATGATTCATTGTGATTCCCTTGCTAAGTGATGTTTAATTTTTGACCAACCAAACTATTGCGAAGGTGGAAAAGGCAGGCTTGTGATTTTGATGGAGTCAGTCGGAGAGCACTGTCATCATAATATTTGCCGAGGACTTTGAGGGTTGCTCAAAATGATTTTCAGCGTCCGCAAAGCTCTAAGTTTGGGAAGTCAGAGCAAGGGTGTCTGCGTAAAGAAATCTTTCAGTGTTGACAAGATGAGGTATTTTATTTATTGCTTTCCATTTGTATATCTATGATTACAGGTTCACTCAATGTGACGATGTGACTTTTATTGATGTTTTATACCTATAACAAATAACAAACAAAGCACCCCGTGCACAACAGAATAAGTCTATTTCACCAGCTATGAGGTTGAGAGATCGAAGTGCTCAAGTCAGCAAACAAATTGTGGCCACCGCCTTCGCCACACATATCTACCTGTCCGGAGCCCATATTCCAACTTGGCTCAACATGTCTGTATTACATATTTTCCCTCTTAGAAATTTAAATATATATGTCATGCGATGATGTGGACGAGAGCGCAAGTTATCCTTACCCTCGGAGCCCGTTATATCCAACCATACCCAAAATGAATACACTTCGATACAATAACGGGTAATATGGGTACACCGCATACATAACAATCAGCCCATTACTGTCCCATTGCTGGGCACAGGCCTTTTCTCAGGATGAGAAAGGTTAGGTTTTAGTCCACCGCGCTGGCCTAGTGCGGGTTGGCAGACTACACACACCATTAAGAACATTTTTGGAGCCCTCTCGTGTATGCAGGTTTCCTCACTATATGTTTCCACCCCCGTTAACGCAAGTGACAATAAAATTCTGATCCGAATGAACGCATGAATCCGAAAAGTATGAGGTGCGGGCCGGGATCGAACTCAGACCCTCCTATGTGGAAGGCAAGCGTTCAACTACTAGGCTATATAAATACGTACCTTACTTATTTGTTTTGTACACGCTCCAATGTTCAATGTTCAATGTCCAAGGTTCTCGAATGGAGACCGCGCACCGGAAAACGCAGCGTGGGACGACCTCCAACGAGGTGGACAGACGATCTGGTGAAGGTCGCTGGGAGTCGTTGGATGAGAGCGGCATGTGACCGCTCGTTGTGGAAATCTAAGGGGGAGGCCTTTGTTCAGTAGTGGACGTCCTGTGGCTGATATAATGATGATATGATGACACGCTCCAACATGAGACTGCACTTAGCTTCATGCGGGTTTCAGTTGACAACATTACATTCTAGCTGGCTTAGAAGCCTTAGCCTTAGCCTTAGCCCAGCTTAGAAACTAAGGAGTTATTGTTATGGTGTTAACTTGTGAAGTCGTGCACCAGATACAGACTTAAACCTGTTTCTAAATGCTATTTCGCAGCACATAATCATCAAGCCCGCGTAATATAAACGACGTAACGCGAAAGTAAAGCCTGAGAAAAGTCTATGTACGCTTTGCAGATTTTCGCCTCGGACTCAGAAGATAATTTTAACCATGAAATTTTTTCCATGGAGTTTCTTGCCGGCTCTTCTACATGAGATCTACTATTTGGAACCGTGCAACTTAAATTCTGACGTTTCATAAGTGCGAATATTTGGTTTATCTATACAAATAAATAAAATTGAAGTGTCTGTTTGTAATATCAAAATAACAGCTTTTTACTAAATGCTTAAGAAAGTATATACGATACCTATAACAAAAATAACTCTAAAACGGCTGGACCGATTTTGACGGGACTTTCACTGGCGGATAGGTGATGTTATAAGGAATAACTTAGGCTACTTTTATTTTAGAAAAATAATTACGGTTCCGCGCAAAAAAACCCTTGAAATCCAATATATATATTCTATGTCAAGTGTTTATGTCGAAGTACTTTTTTATTTTTCACATTTACCTTGCTTATATGTCACATTACATCTGTGTTATCAGTTGTCCTAAGTCGGATTAACTTTTTTTGTTAATATATTATGCATATATATTACCATGTATGTATATAATTATGTATGTTATGTATATATGATTTTCATTATTTATATAAAGATAAAGATAAAGATAAAAAGATAAAAATATTTTTATTCATGTAAAACCATTTATAGGCACTTATGAATAGTCAAGACTTTAGTTGCCTCGTTCCAAGGTGTAGATTTCCTATGGAGAAGAACGGGCAAGAAACTCCATGGTTACTCTTTTTAAATCATATTGGTACAATGTTCTCGAAATGATGGTAATGTGAGGACAATGCAGGAAGAAAGAGTCTATCTTAAAAAGTCTACACTAAATAAGCTTGATTTTAATATTCACCAGAATTTTTGATTCAATTGTCATGACAGCATTAAGATGACCAATCCCAACAGACGGCACTCGTTCACGAGCATGACGCATGCATCAGCGTCGCTCAGCTCAACCATATTGTAGGGAAACTTAGCGACCCGACACACAACGCCACCATAAGCAGGACACTTGAGTGAGCATGACATACCTAAACTGCCAGACAAATATCACGTCAATAAAACAAAATAATTGAAAAGCCCACATGGTACTCGCACTATTACAGTATCAAATCTAAATGCATAACATGAACATAAAAATAACATTAAAAATAAATAACATAATGTCATATAGAATAATGAAATGTCATTATATGAATTAATATAATCCATTTTAAGAAATGATGCAATTTAAATGTCAAATTAATTAAAAGTACTGGTTTTAGATACATGTACATGGAATGTCAATATAAGCCTATGCATATCAGAGCAGCTCAATCCCAAGCATTTTTGTCGTCCATATAGTCTGTTACATTATAGAAAGCTTTTCTACACAGCTTCTGTTTTATAGTGGACTTGAATTTATTAACGCTTAGTTTTTTAATATGGCTTGGGATTTTATTGTAAAAACGTACACATTGACATTTAAATGATTTGCTTATTTTCTGGAGCCTAGTGGCAGGAACAACGAGTTTGTGTTTGTTCCTAGTATTAATACTATGGGTATCACTATTCTTTGCAAACAGAGAGATATTTTTATGAACATACAAAACATTTTCGTAAATGTATTGAGATGGAACGGTCATTATATTAATCTTTTTAAATTGCTCCCTAAGTGAATATTTAGAGCTTAACTTATAAATTGACCGAATAGCTCGTTTTTGCAGCACAAAAATAGTTTCAATATCGGCAGCATTCCCCCACAACAGAATACCGTACGACATTACACTATGAAAGTAACCAAAATATACTAATCGGGCTGTTTCTATGTCTGTTAAATAACGAATTTTCATTACCGCGTATGCTGCAGAGCTAAGCTTTTTCGACAATTTAAGAATGTGTGGGCCCCACTGCAGCTTAGAATCTAAAGTAATACCTAAAAACACTGCGGTGTCCACAAGATCCAACTCCGCGCCATTCATTAATACACTGGTGTTCACCGTTTTAACATTAGGTGTTGTGAATTTCATACATTTAGTTTTTGTCTCATTCAAGACTAAATTATTAACATTAAACCAGTGGACCACTCTAGAGATAGCGTTATTTACATCGTCAGATGCCAGATGTTGGCGTTTAAGTTTAAATAAAAGTGATGTGTCATCTGCAAACAACACTATCTCATGATTATCCTTCATGATGTAAGGTAGGTCATTTATGTATATAAGAAACAAAAATGGGCCAAGAATTGAGCCCTGTGGTACTCCCATTTTGACCACAGACCCAGGAGATCGCTTTCCATTAACATCAACTGTCTGAATCCTATTATTCAAATATGAGACCAGAAGTTCCAGTGCAAAATCCGTAATACCATAGTGAAGCAATTTCCTGATCAATATTTCGTGGAGAACACAATCAAATGCCTTAGACAAATCACAGAAGATGCCCAAGGCATCATGTGAATCCTCCCAAGCGCCGAAAACATGTCCTAAGAGTTCAACACCAGCATCAGTTGTTGAACGACCCTTTGTAAATCCAAATTGTTTGCAATGTAATAATTGATACTTATTAAAAAAGGCTTGTAATTGATTCAACATCAATTTTTCAAAAATTTTACTAAATGTAGGTAGCACTGAAATAGGTCTAAAATTACTAGGGTCAGATGTACTACCTGATTTAAACAAAGGAATTATTTTACTATTTTTCATAAGATCAGGAAATTTTCCACAGTCAATACATTTATTAAAAATTAGAGCCAATTCAGGTGCAACAATGTCAATAATTGATTTGGCTACGTTAACAGAATTTCCCCACAAGTCTGCAGTTTTTTTAACATTTAGAGTGTTAAAGGTTCTTATTATATCTCTAGAATTAACATGAACGAATTGAAATTCGTTACTGCAAAAATTTACATTTTGTTTAAGTAAAGTTTCTGCTACAGTAGGGGAAGAGTTTAATGATTTAGTAGTTGAAATGGGAATGTCAGTAAAAAAATGTTCGAAAGCCATAGCTACTTGTATATCTGACTTAATTATTTTATCGTCAATAAATAAGCTATAGTCACCGTTCCGGCTACTAACTTTTCCAGTTTCACTACTAATAACATTCCAAGTCATTTTAATTATGTCATTACTATTTTTAATTTTTGAACTCAAATAACGAGATTTTGCTATATGACAAATTCTTTTAAATAATTTAGAGTAATTTCTAACGTAAAGATTAAATTTATCAGTATTAATATATTTTCGTTCATCATATAGCTCATAAAGTCTCTTTCTACTTAAATGAATTCCAACAGTAGCCCATTCACTAAAGGTTGCATTGCCATTAACTGTGATCGTCTTGGGGATAAAAGTTGCATTGAATTCTTTACAGTATATATTAAAAAAGTCATTATATAGTTTATTTGGATTATTGCTGTATGGTAAAATAGGTATTTTACTACTGAGTCTATTTCTAAATCTTTCCAAGCGACTCACGGTTTTTGGATTAACAGTAATATGCTTCTTAGCCACGTTATTCCTTTTGTTCATTATGGTAATCTGCTGTCCACAGTGGTCAGAGTCCAATAGGTTAATAACTTTTTTGTAGTGTGGTATAACATTTGTATAAATGTTATCTAAGCATGTGGCTGTAGTTGAAGTAATTCTGGTAGGCTCCAGAAATAAGTTAACAAGATTGTATGACTGAAAAAGGCTTTTGATGTTTGCACTTGAATTTGAATCTTCTAGTAAATTAACATTAAAATCACCACATGTGATGATGGTTTTATTCAAATTAGACATTTTATATAATACTTCATCCATAACTGTTTCAAAAGAATCATACAATGCTGAAGGAGGTCTGTATACACTTAACACAATAAACCGCTCCAATTCTACACAGGCTATTTCTATTGTTCGTTCAACAGAGAGGCCCACAATATCTTTACGTTCTTTGAATTTTAGCTGATTATTCATTATAATTAATGAGCCGCCATGTATTGCTTTTTCCCTGCTGAACGAACTGCCAACCTGGTGATTACTGAAATTGAACATAAACTGGTGACTTTTTAGCCAATGCTCTGTAATACATAGAATGTCAATGTCATTGCAGTTCATGAATAGTTCAATTTCTAAATCTTTGCCCATAATACCTTGAATATTTTGATGCACCAGGTTGATGGTGTCTAAATTCTTACATATGTTATAAAAGTGTGGGCTTTCTAATTTATATTTATTTTTGCAAGAGGTTCCCTCCATTGTCTTAATTTCTAATTTAAATTAATATCAATGTCATGATGTATAGCCAAATTCCTGGCTAAATTATTACTAATGTCACAACTAGAACATTGCTCAAAAGAAGCAACTTGTTTAGCCAAATTTTTGGCTGATATATGTAAAAAATATGATAGCGACACAGCTATCTGTCTTTTATAATAATTGGAAAGATAGTACCTATCTTTTGTCAAATAAAAACTATTATTGACATAATTGTTAATATCAATTAAATTAAATATATTATTATTATATGTCAATGTATGCAATGTCATATTCAAGCTATATCTAATGTCGTTTTCTTCCTGTGGCAAGCTTTTACTATAAGGGAATGTGAACATTACAATTTGTTTTAAACTAAGGTTGCACAAAGTGCTGTGGTAATTTTGTAGGTCCTTTTTGTTCACATTGCCCCTATTTCCTATAAAAACTATAAGTGTGGTGTCCGACCCAAAGTTATAAGTAACAATTTTTTTCATAACCTCCGGATAGGACAGCCCAGGCATGCAGTAGTTTATTATTGAATGGCCCTCACATTTATTTGTCAACAATTGGCCTATATCCTTCCCAATTTCATCACTAAATATGACAATATCATTTTTATTATTTATACTTCCTAAACTTTATATAGTATATATATTATGTATATATTATAGTATGTATATTATTTTATATAGTATTATTCAAGTATATAGATATGTATTTATGTGCACCAGAGACTACCCCGCATCTTGTGTAGTAATTTTGTTTCTCCATCCTAAGGTTGCCTGGAAGAAATTGCCGTGTGCGATAAGGCCGCCCATTGTACTCTATAATCTAGTGATACTTTTTATTGTATTTTGAATAACTGGTGTACAATAAAGAATATAATAAATAAATAAATACTCTAAATTTCTTTTTAATTAAACGCGGGTGAAACCGAAACCGCCAGCTAGTTTGAAATAAAAAACGTTGACTTTGACTTTGAAAATAACCTACCACGTCTATACAAATAATGTATATCTAAGTACTGAACACGTATATATTAGCTGTATTAAAAGTAGATACATCCACAGTTAATTTAATTGTTTAAGTTGAAACGATACTCACTTCTAGGTAATAAAACGAAAAGGTTGCTTACAGACTAAACACTAATGTTAATATGTATAGCTGCATACATGATAATATTAGCCACAAACAATTTCAAAGCCAAGATAAAATAAATAACATTCCAACTAAACACGTTTCCAACACAAATAAGCAAAAATATTCACCAAATCCTAACTTTGTATCACAAATTCTCTACAACAGAATACCGCGAAAATTCGTTCATTAAAGGCAACAATGCCTTCAGACAGCTACATACAAATAACCGACCGAGTCCAATTTAAATAACAGGCTCGCAAAGCTGAAAAACAAGCCTTAACCGAAGTTGGGAATAAATTAGCAACCCCCCTTGAACACCCCCTTACCCCAATGTGTACATTGTGCAAAATATTATTTGCCTTGCCAGACAATAATAGGATCTAATGCCACGCCCTGACATGTTAGCTTTTGGGAGCTCCGCCCAACGAAATCTCATCTCCAATTGGTCCACTTTTATTGTGATCTCTGTCTTTTGTATCAATTGTCTCGTTCCCACGTGTAGCTTTTCCCTCAACGCCCGAGGGGTAAATGTTATGGTAGGAAACATATACGAGGGTTTTCTAGTACCGGGCTCGCATTGTCATGCCGCTTTCAGAAATATTTTTTACGCAACTTTTATTTGAAGATACCTGAATGGAGTACTAGAATTCGCTTTATGAGATTTTTTTTCAATACGCGTCGCGACTCTTTTAACGGATTAAGGGATGTGGATATCTTTGTAAACATTTTTTATTTGTAACGTGTAAGATTTTATTTTTGTGTCTTTTGAGAACGTTGGACTACTTGTAATGTCAGTTTATCAATTTCATTTTTAAAATACGCTACATTGAGATGTATATTCTTTGTTTAGAATTACTAGTAGAACGTCTGGGTATTTATTTGTATACCTATAATATATCATATTTATTATTTAGTTATCCGAACTAAATAATTTTGACATTTTTGCCAAAGTAGATCCCATTTCAAGTACATATTTTTATTTACTAGATTGTACTAAATATTGTCACACTGAAACTTTCAAAGAATACGTACACTATGAAATGAAAAAAATATTATCAATTAAACCGATATTGTCGTCAAAGACGAAAAGATATAACCAAAAATCTAACATTAATACAGACACCCTTTCACAAAACTAAAAGTAAATACCACAACAAAGTCGAATCGATAAACGCGTACCGGCCTAATAATTATTAGTCGACGGCCTGAAATTCATGCACAAAGCTCCGACCCGCAGTAATAATAACGACAATTGTTGTGTTTAGTGGAACGTAAACGAGGCCCGAGGCGGGCCGGGCGGCAGGGTGCGCCCTGTGGGCGGAGCCACCGGGGGCAGAGCCTCCGCACTCGGGGGCGAAGCCGCAGTCCGCGCCGCGACACGCGCCACAACGCACCTCTGACATGTGACCGAAAGCATGGAAGATTGTGATCTTGCCCAATACCGCGATATGATCATCGAGGGCGAACTACCGCTTGACCTGCGACCGCCGCCGCGGTTGTACCTTCCGCACTACCTCACAGACGACCGGGACCCCGACTACCCCCAGGACGACACCTACGTATCCGTGGACGAAGACACTCCTGAAGTTCCACCGGCATCCAGCGACTCTGAAAGGTACGACGCCTCCAGTCCAACGGATTCAAAACCCTCGACGCCAAAGAAACCAAAGCAGAAGTCGTCATCACAGCTGATCAAGCCACCTTACTCCTACATCGCTCTCATCACCATGGCGATCCTCCAATCACCACACAAGAAACTAACATTAAGTGGGATATGCGAATTTATAATGACGAGGTTCCCTTATTACAGGGAAAAGTTTCCCGCCTGGCAGAACTCGATCAGGCATAATTTGAGTCTGAATGATTGTTTTATAAAAATTCCAAGGGAGCCAGGGAATCCGGGGAAGGGGAATTACTGGACGTTGGATCCGTTGGCCGAGGATATGTTCGACAATGGAAGCTTTCTAAGGAGGCGGAAGCGGTACAAGCGGCCGACGCCGACGCTGCAGCACGCGCATGCCGTGGTGGCGATGCTGGCGCGGGAGGCGTACGCTCCACTGCTGCCCCTGCCGTGCTACCTGCCGCCATCGCCGCTGCTGTCGCTGCCTCGTCCGCCGCCGGCAACTCTCCGGCCTGTCCCGCTGCCGCTGCGCGTCGCCGAAACAACGGAGTCACGAAGTAAGAGATCTCGAAACGGATTCTCTATCGAATCCATAATCGGTTCCCAGGACAGTCCAGTGACCTCAGAGCCGAGGAGAAGCGCCTTTTCACCTCTTCATCAGAGCAACTGCCCGCCGGACGACTGGGCTAGATGAATGTATCTCAACGGGTATGGCACCAGTCCATCCCCGTTTTGAATCAGCCCGTCGGACCACGTGATCCTCACCGATTGACTGATGTGATTCTGATTAGATTGAGGTGTTCGTATAGTGATTTGTAAAATATAATTGTATTAAATAATGTACATATTTTCTCGAATGGATATCGATTTCCAAATATTTGCTTAGTGATG
This sequence comes from Diloba caeruleocephala, assembly GCA_947459985.1. Classification (NCBI taxonomy): domain Eukaryota; kingdom Metazoa; phylum Arthropoda; class Insecta; order Lepidoptera; family Noctuidae; genus Diloba; species Diloba caeruleocephala. Next base: position 5,611,765 of record OX381621.1, on the reverse strand, counting down.
ACCAAAATTTAATGTTACCATTCCGTTATTTAAAAATGAATTTCGTAAATGCGTAAGAAATGTATTTCGTAAATGCGTAAGTATATTTTTTGTCAGTAAAATGTATTAAGTACAGTTTAGTTTTTAATAAAGCGAGGTATCGAGAAGAAGATTCTTGCGGTATTAGGTTACACATGATAACTTAACACTGTCTCAGATATTAAATGTTTTTGTGAAGATCAACTACAATCCGTTTCTAAAGGTACTTTCTTGAGAATTTTTGAACTGTACAGATTTCAGACCTAAATCATTTTTAGCAAAATATTTTGTTAATTAAATGATTGATGAATTCGCTGGTTCTTGTTGACGTAGTGAAGATATTTTTCTTAAAACACGATTTTTAATAGGCATTATAAATAATGTCGAGATATTTCCGACCATGAAGATCCTTTGTGATTTTTTCCCAAACTGTAATTGATTTAAACTTGGTTTTCCCAAACACAACAAACACTTTTTTGCAATTGCAACATTTTAAACATTGTTCGTAAATCTAAAGACATGTATAATATGTATGATCTATAAATAACTCTAGTCATTCATGTACAAAGTAGTATCGAGTCGTAAATCGTAAGTATATTATTAAGTCCTATTGTAAATATTAACTTTTCTTTTGTAAGCAACCATCGTCAGACGGCATTAAAAGTGACGATAAAATAGCGCATTGTTTTTAATTGTGATAAGAAAGAATATCAATATACATTTCTATTACCGATTGTAAAAGACATTCTTGTCTATAATTTGAATTATACAGTGTTTCGTAATGGTTATACTAAGCTGAACAAAACTATGAATTTCTTAAAATTGGTGATAAATGAATAGGTATTAAACATACCCGAAATCCATTGATTAGGTCTATAGGCCTAATACCTGGGTGGAGTTGGCCTGAAATATATAACAGCTTACATAAATAGTAAACTTTATTCTACCTACTTTAGTCTATTTATCATTTACAATGGCTTACAGGGACCAAGTTTAAAAAATATTATGAAATAATCCTTTTTTATTATTAATTTAATTTTGCTTAATTTATTACGAACACCCTCGCAAGCAAAGAACAGACACACTATAATTAAATAGTGCAAAATTAAGGAATTAAAAAGAAAACATCGTCGTTTTTTTATTGAATATTGCACTGTAAATGGAAATGATAACATGTTTTTAAATAAAGGCGATCCTTATACCCTACTGAATCATGAAATAAAGCTTACTGTTTTTGTAGGAATTTCCGGCCGATCCGAATATCACATACTCCATAAAAGTATGTTGTCGAAGCCAGTTATTATATTTTATACTAGCTGGGACCCGCGGTTTCACCCGCGTTTAATTTAAAATACATTTAGAGTACTTCGACATAGGCACTTGAGATATAGAATACTATGTATATATTGAATTTCAAGGGTTTTATTTTTTTGCGCGGAACCCTAATTATTTTTCTAAAATAAAAGTAGCCTAAGTTATTCCTTATAACATCAGCTATCTACCAGTGAAAGTCCCGTCAAAATCGGTCCAGCCGTTTCGGAGATTACCCGGAACAAACAGACAGACAGACAGACAGACAAAAAAAATTAAAATGCATTTTTTTGTTACATGTTCCGTATACACATTTATATGCATTTAGTAAAAAGCTGTTATTTTGACATTACAAACAGACACTTCAATTTTATTTATTTGTATAGATTAAACATTTTCGTTATTAGACAGTTTCAATACTTACTTTAAAGGCTTTATTCATTACACTTACTTTCATCTTAGTATGTACGAAATAACACTGTATAATAAAAATAAAATAAAAACTCTTAATTCTATTAAAATAACAATTCTATTTCTTTCATGTTATGTCCAGTGTAGCTATCTCTTGCAGTCTGAACACTCTTAAGATATCACTCCTCTTTGGAATTATGAAGTAAAAAAGTAATTTTCTATATTTTTGCTATTTGTCATTTCGAATTAGATACCAAAAGTTCCTAGAAAATTAAAATCAGGTTTATTTCCACAAAGTATTTTTAAAACAAAATGAATTTGTTATTCCATGATAGGTCAAGTAAGCCTCAATAACATACTTTTATAATTTTGCAGTTAAAAAGAAATCGGTCATATCCTACTGAAATAAATTTCTAATATATATCCTGAGAAAAAATATATAACTACATTTAGCAAAAATACGCCATTTTAATGCCGAATTTCGTCATCGCAATATTTGGTGTAGGATACACTAATTTGGTTCTAAAAAATCCGTGATGTATTTGAATGTTATCATAATTGTAGCTATATTGTGTAACATCGTATTTTTAAGAGAGAAATATAAAATAATGTGAATGAATTGTGCTTTGTTTTATTTATAGATCTTCAAAGAAATGCGACTTTAAGAAAAAGTTTGGCTTTTCATTCCGACGTTCAACGGTTTTTTTGTAGTAATAGTAATAGTGTTATTCCACCAAAAAGTTACCTAAAATAATACATCGAAATTAGTAGTTCTAATATTAATCACGTCTCTACACTATACACTTGAAATTCTGCATGAAAAAACAAGTAAAAAAGCCACAGTCTTTTATCAAATCCTATGAGTGTATTTTTGTCTTTGACTAATTTTAATAGCTACCACTGCTTCACAACTGGCAATAAATCTAATAACCTAGTTTGTTAGCTCTGGTGTCGTATTGTTTCATTTGAATTTGAATGCAAATTCTGTTCGAAAGTAAGAATGTTTATTGGTTACGTATTTAGTCCTCATTTTCGTCATTTTAATAAACCAAATCATTTTCTTTTATGAACGTCACTAAGCGAATCTTTCTAAGTGTATGGACTACCTGAAGTCAATTATTTACAATATCAATGTTTTAATATGAAGTGCAGAGACTATAAAGGAACATACTATCACTCTAATTATGAATTCAAAAGTAAGCAAGCATGCTAAGCAAAAGTTAAATTGCGATAAACAATAATATTCTAGTCTTGCTGTGCTAAAATAAGCTTGTTATAAATAGAAGAAAACATGGTACATAAATGAATAGAGACGGAGAAGCATGCTGTAACATGTCAATCATAGTTTAGTGGAAATATATTATGATGTTGAAACATGTAGGTGCTTCATAAAGGTGTGGTATCCCTCCTAAATTTTAACATCATTGTTATGAACTACTAAGTAAAAGTAAAGGTTTCATTACTTATATGTATATACTTTTTAGTTCTTCGTTAAAATACCGTAATATGACTGACAGGTACGTGACTTTGAGAAAATCTTATGTGGTTCCAGTATTTACCCTGGAGACAAACTTAACATCGTATATTATCGTCCAATGTCCAAGTCCCACTATCCCAAAACTGTTTCAAATATAATATTACATTATTTTTAAGTTTTAGGTCTGTAATTGCAGGTTTTATTTTATAAAATAGTACTAAGTATAATTTTTGTGAATGCATGCATTTTATACTCAATGCAATGGATCAGGGGCATTAGGTAGACGCCATGTACATGTACTGATTATTTCAAGGCCATTGATGTAGTATCTCATCATGTTTCTTTGCACAAATAGTCCTTTTAAGATGGTTGCGTCCTATTTGCAAGGTCGCAGCTATGCTGTAACATTAAAAGGATATTGCTCATTTCTTCCAGTCACTTCTGGGGTACCCCAGGGTTCTCACCTCGGGCCCTTGCTTTTATATATATTATATAGATCACGTAGTTCGAGAAATTCAACACTCAAAACTTCTTCTTTCCTCTGTTTATTATTTTTAATTCACAAATAACTAATTGATCACGCGAGCCGAGCGAGATCTTTCGTGTTATAACTTGTTTACGGGTCAGTGTGTATATTACCGAAAAAAAACGTTAATGTTACGATAAATTGGAGTTACCGATTTTCTTTAAGTAGGTGTTACAGTTTAACGGTAATTTTGTATCGTAAATTATAACGTTGATAGTTTAGTGATAACGTTGCCCAACGCCGAGAAAAGTGGCCAGCTCGCGAGTTCGCTTAGCCACAGCACCAACTGCGTCCTTAATAAAATGCAATCAATAATAATATAAAGACTTATCCGTGTGGTGGCCAGATTATTAACATAGCAACACTTCCTCTTGTCCCGTAGATGTCGTAAAACGCCACTGAGGAACACTCAAAATCAGAGAGATGGGCAGTAGCGTTGCTTCTGTGAAACAGCCCTTTTACGCTCGCCTGGTGGGTGATTGCCTGGCGTGGTAAATACTGGTAAATTCCTCCCCAAAAATGACGACACATGGCATGTAACCGGTCTATTAGCCGACGACTCATTCATCTCAAAGCACAAGTTTTCTTTTTTTATAAATTTATAACAATAAAAACAACACCGGTCACACTGATATTGCTGCATCTCTCTTGCGTCATTTAGAAGTAGATGCATGTATAAGTATTGTTTCTTTAACTGTTATTAATAACGATATCTGCATAACGATATCACGTTAAGCGTGACGTTATAGGGTAACATTACCATAAAAATGGTTAGTCCCTACGCCTCAGCGTGAGATATGATTTAACTAATGTCGCTAAGAGGATATTTGCTTACCCGGAGGTTTACGGACTCCCTTTTTTAAGCACACTAGGTTGTGGGTTCAGGATTTGGCTAGAAGCGACCTTTACAATGTCGTTTGTATCTACTTTCTTAGTTAATCTATGACACCATTATTTTCTTCTCTTAGATTATGGCTTCTGTAGAGTATTTTCCACAATTTCGCCAATGTCATGTATAAGGCAACGTTGTACGGTGTTCAGATTAATCAATCTTTACATATTCATATAATATTTCTCAGTAATATGTGGGCGACTTCGTACGGTTTTCCTTTGACACCATTGACTTTAGGTGAAGGAAAACATTGTGAGGAAACCTGGATCCAATGGACTGAAATCGTTAACATGCAGTAAGCAAGTGAGTGACTGATGCTTATTCCTTCTTTCTATGAAAAGAAGCCTGCAATGGGCCAGTCTCCGGCTGTTATTATTATTACGTATTATTACAGACTTTGTTATTTTCTTATACATCTTTCAATATACATTGTTTTCTACAAACACATTTATTTTCGTGACACCACGGATTTCTCTCTGACAACTCTTCGTCATCAGTAAAACAATCTTCATAAAAAGACGCTTTATTCGCAAAATAACTAGTAGAAATTGGATAAGAAGAAAAGAAGATCGAAGAGCGTCCAGTAGTGGACTAACATGGGCCGATTATGAGGATGCATTAATATGTCGGTAAAAACAAAAAATCTTCACTTGTTTAATGACTGATCTGCTTTTGAAAGTTGAATTTTTTTTTTTTTTAAAAACGTTGCCCACACTCGGATTTCTCCTGTGTCGTGGGTGCGTTTACAGACACAAATTCCACACACAATACACCCAGACCCGGAACAACTACCTGCAGATCGTACAAATATTTGTTCCGTGCGGGAATCGAACCCACGACCCGGTGCGCAGCAGCCTTTGATAACTTTAAAAATTCGAATAATAGAAATAGTGTTTTTTTTTCATCCGTATAGCCCCCTCATTCGGTTTTATGTTGCTGTGCATGCTTTTATTTTTAACTTATAAATGGATACTTCTATGTTTACGAATGCTATATTATTTTATTCTAATGATAATTATTATTGGGTTTTTTTGTGCGTCTATTACTAGTTTCGCATTAGGTAGTTTTAGGTACTATTATGTCTAATAGATCCATATCGTGTAAATAACGAAGTTGGTCATGCCATTATAATATCTTGTAGCTAATACATGTACGCTATATTGTACAACTGTTTGTTACTCCTCAGAAGGAAAAAAAACCAGAAATTCATAATTAAACGTTTACACATGCAACTTCAAAACTACGTGTGAGGTACATTTAGACCATAGACAAACACTTCAAGCTCAGAACGGGGAAAGCTTCGGGATTACTGAGCTTATCAACGTTGGCATTGATAACGCGAATTACGTCACGGCTATCAAATACTGGCTGTTGGGTGGTCTGGATTATTTTTGTATAGGTAGGTATGATTTATACCTTTAGTAATGTCTTAGGTTTTCGCGATTATTACTCATAATAAAACACTTTTAAACGGATTATATCGCGTATATTATAGATTTTTGTTTTTCCTGACGTTTCGAATGCTTTGCAGCATTCGTGGTCGCAGGATGACTAAGGTGACAGGCGTCGTTACAGATTTTAAAAAGTTATATATATATATATATATATATATATATATATATATATAAATCTATAATATACGCGATATAATCCGTTTAAAAGTGTTTTATTATTTATACCTTTGTTTTTTTTTCAGTGTAAATTTTGGGAGCGATAGTAGTAAAATTTTAAGGTCAAGATGGAGTGCAACGTTTCATGTGTGAGTTTACGTGTGCTTGCGCAGGCATAAGCGACTGTTTCCGTAATATAGTCGCCGCGGTGTCTTGAAACAAATGAGCTTCGCTTCAGTCACGTGTAACGAGTTGCAAGCGGACTTACTTTTTCAATTTAAATTTAAATAATTTGAAGCTTTGTTTTGAATGATTATAATATAATTTAACTAGCCGTGACAAGCGTGCACCTTAAATTTAAATTATGTGATTGATTTTTTACAAATTCAATATTTTGTTTTTGTTGTTGTTCTCCTGCGCTCCGGGTCGTGGGTTCGATTCCCGCACGGAACAAATATTTGTATGATCTGCAGATAGTTGTTCCGGGTCTGGGTGTATTGTGTGTGGAATTTATGTCAGTAACACACCCACGACACAGGAGGAATCCTAGTGTGGGGCAACGTTTATATAAAAAAAAGAAAAAAAAAAGAAGTAAATATGTATGTATTAATTATGTAATGTCCGTGTGGTGTCCGGATTAAGAATATAGCACCACTCCATCTCCTCCCGTGGATGTCGTAAAAGGCGACCAAGGGAATCTAAACCAGAGGGATGGGCAGCAGCGTCGCTTTTGTGAACCGGTAGTTATACTGCGCCCACCAACCCTCCTGCCAAGCGTGGTGAGTATTGGCAAATACCCCCCAAAATGATGACACAATTGTGTAAATCTATGGGGGAGGCCTGTGTCCAGCAGTGGACTTTATTCGCCGAAATGAGATATTGTTTACTCGAACACCACAAGGAAATCTATTTAGAGTAGGTCAACAAATCTAACGAATCTGTAATCTGCTAGTGAAGTTAAAACAAAAATACTTACTATAATAAAACAATTTTAAACGGATTAAATCGCGTGTATTATTGATTTTTGTTTTTCCTGACGTTTCGAATACTTTGCAGGGTTCGTGGTCGCAGGATGACTAAGGTGAAGCGTCGTTACAGATTTAAAAAGTTATTTTATCTACCGTACAAAACTAATCAAAAATTGTTTCGATGCACGCAGTAATCACTCACAGTGTCTTGATGTTTTTTAGTGTGGTGTGTTGTCTGGGATTTTATTAATTTAATAACCGGATTCCAAACAGGTGGTACCTGCATGTGTACACGCGATTTAATCCGTTTAAAATTGTTTTATTATAATGTGTAATAATCGCGAAAACCTAAGACATTACTAAAAATACTTACCTTAGATGAAGGATATAGAACATCAGTCATTGTACGTCTAATATAACAGTTATGAGCGCGAACTCACCTGCGTGAATATTATGTTGTATTTTTATGGATGAAAAGTACCCCATATGCTTTTCAGGGATGTACCTCCCTTGCAAATTTTATTTAAAACTAGCTGGGACCCGCGGTTTCACCCGCTGTTTATATTAAAAGAAACTGGATTATTTTAAATAATTTAGAGTACTTATTAATAGACACTTGACATAGAGTATGTATCTTGGATTTCATGGGTTTTAATTTTTAAGCGCGGAGCCCTAATTATTTTTCTAAAATAATAGTAGCTTAAGTTATTCCTTATAATATCAGCTATCTGCCAGTGAAAGTCCCGTCAAAAATGGTCCATCCATTTCGGAGACTACCCCGAACAAACAGACAGACAGACAAAACATTTAAAAATTGTTTTTTTGTTGTGTGTACCGTACATACTTTCATATGCATTAAATAAAAGGCTGTTATTTTGACATTACAAACAGACACTTCAATTTTATTTGTATAGATTAATGCAAGATGAGTATGTCTTTCTGTTTGCTTGTCACATGTTCCCGACAAGCACGTTTGACGCACGCACGCAAGCACGCTCCGGGTCGCGGGTTCGATTCCCGCACGGAACAAATATTTGTATGATCTGCAGGTAGTTGTTCCGTGTCTGGGTTTGCCTACTCTATGTCAAGTGTCTATGCCGAAGTGCTCTAAATTATATATAAATAATCCAATTTCTTTAAAATTAAGTCCCAGCTAGAGGTAATATAAGATGGGATTAGCAATTATGTTTAAACATATTATATGTAAATATCGAAATGTTAACACACTTCCTGTCACGTTTTCGTGAGTAAATATTCAATACTAAAATAAGAAATGTAGCTGTTAGTTTTACTGAATATGAACACCTGTGTAATGTTTACAAGCGATGTTAATAAAACTAGATTAATATACGCGTCCTTGACATCATATCAGCAAAAGGACGTCCACTGCTGAACAAAGGCTTCACCCTAAACTTCACCATTGTAATAATGTCTTAGGTTTTCGTGAGTATTACACATTATAATAAAACACTTTTAAACGGATTCTATCGCGTATATTTTTGTTTTTCCTGACGTTTCGAGCACTTTGCAGGGTTCACCATTGTGTAATAATTTTGGGGAGAATTCACCAGTTCGCACCACGCTTGGCAGGCGGGTTGGTGCGCTCAGTATGGCTGCTGTTTCACAGAAGGGATGCTGCTGCCTATCCTTTTGAGTTAGATTGCCTTAGTCACCTTTTACGACATCCTCGGGAAGAGATGAAGTGGTGTTATATTCTTCATCTGGACACCACACGGAACGACCTTCTTGTATGTATATAATATTGTGCAGGTTTTAAACCTTTTTTTTAAACCATACTTCTTTAAACAAACCTCATGGACTTCCTCCGCGTTGGGAAGAGCGTAGGGGCATGCCGGACTCTAACCGGAAAAAACCCTACGGTGTCCTAGTGGAAGGCCACTTACCTCTGGCTGGGGGTGAGGTGCACGCTTTGTCAGCATCAGACCGCACACGGCCTGGAGCGAGAGATCTTCCTCTTCGACCGCCGCGACGAGATCAAGGCGCTGCGTTGTCCAAGCCGGGCACTCCTTCAACGTGTGCTGCGCTGAGTCCTGCGGACAGTCTACGCAGTGATGACATAGTGATAAGTTGAGTTATACCGTTGGTGCTGGTTAAGAATACCACCACCCCATCTCATCCCGTGGGTGTCGTAAAAAGCGACTATGGGTTTAGCCGGAGGATGGGCAGCAGCGTCCTTCGAGTACATTTATAACTCAACTGCGATCGCAAACCCGTCTGCCAAGCGTGGCGATTATGGCAAAGCCCCCCAATGACTATGCAACACAAGCTCATACCGGTCATTGTGGCAATCTTTGGGGGAAGCTTCCGTCCAGCATGGGACGTTTTTCGGCTGAGATGATGATGTAGCATTCGACATTACTTGTAATATAAAAAAAACCGGTCAAGTTGAACTCGCGTGGAGAGGGTTCCGTAATTGCTGAATTTATTGTCTTTTTTTGGATTCGGTCTTGTACCAATAACCTATCCCAAGAACAAACTTAACATCGTAGTTGAAAAACATCTTTTCCCAAACATTCCAACCGCAAACGTAAGTTTGTACGCACAATATTGAAAGATTTAACATGTTATCTGAAGACCATAGACTTCTTATAGATTTTCCTGTTACCTATAGATAAAGAGCTATTACCAATATTTATATTTTATATATATATCTAATATATATATAAAATATATATATAATATATATATATATATATATAACCCCCCAATGAGCCCACAACACATCCATATCGGTGGTTGTGGTGATCTTTGGGGGAGGTCTGTGTCCAGCAGTGGACTTCATTCGGCCGAAATGATGATGATGATATGAGTCTATTAGAATCAAATACCGCAATGTCCATTTTCGTGTTCTGGCCATAATTCATATTTTTTATATACATACACCAATGGATAATGCTATATTTGTAGCATACTTTAATTTTTAATGCCAGTTTTCTACATGACATTGCAGCTTTGGTTGCATTTTGAATATTCAAATAGATTCCTTTTAATCTGTAGATTCATACGGCATAGAAAACGCATTTTTGCTTTTTTATGGACATTGCGGTATTTGATTCTAATAGACTCATATATCTATATTTTTCAGAATATAGGCTCATTAGTTTCAGAGATAAGGGGGAATGGTCAATTGTCGGCTATTTTCTTAAATAACTTTAAAACTATGTATTTTAAAATAATAAAATAAATACATTTGAGACCCTCACAACAAGCCCTTCCATTTCATATGTTACACGGTACAGTTTGCAAAACTTTATTTTTTAATATTCTATATTGCCGCCCTAAAAGGACTCAAAATTCATTTATTTACGTTACACGCACGTGTTTGGATCGCAAAAATGCGCTTAAGTGTACCAAATTTCAACTTAATCGGTCCGATAGATTCGGAGAAAATTGGCTGTGACAGACAGACAGACACACGAGTGATCCTGTAAGGGTTCCGCCATTTTTTCCTACGGACGTTCGGAAAAGAAAAAAAGATTAAAAACACAATTATAGAGATATAAAAGGAAAGTAGGTAATATTTAAAATAACAGTTTATTTTAACATCGTGGAAACTCAACTAATATTAACTTAAGTCTAGACTATGTTTGTATTTTCACAACAGCGATACCTACATGATAAAACTACTTCATAAATTCGTACCCAATTTTAAAATAATGTATGCATACTCAAAACTTAACAAATAAGTAAAGCGAAGAGTTGCTTTAAGAGTATGCTAAGTAGATCGTGTTTTGTTTTCACTTGGAAATTCATCATGTACTTACTTCCTTTGGCCCGGGGAAGGGCGGAGGGCCATGCCAGACTTCTTTTTTTATTGGTGCCCAGTGGAAATTCTTCATGAACTTCGAACCACATCTCAGAAGGGATGACTGTAAAGCGGTCACCCCTCTAGCGGAGGGAAGGCGACTGTAAAAAGGTCGTCGTCCCCAGGCACTTCTCGGGAAAGATTGTAAAGGATCCCCTCAAGCCTCGCTTTGCGCTGTGCTGCGCACACGACGGCACGTGACCACGTGCGCGCCACCGTCTTCCCGGGGGTAACTCGGTGTGAGCACGCAGACTCCCCAATCTGCGCTCCCGCGACCCGCAAGGCCCCCCACCATGAAGTGACGGCTCAGGCGTGTTGGACTTGGGAGCCGGGATGGTTGTTGCCCCAGCGCCGTCTCGTCCTTCTCCGTGTGGGATCAGCCCTCTCCCGATCCCGCTCTGCAGTCTCCTTCTGCAGCATGACGCTCTCGCAGAAGGAGACCACTGCACTCCAATTTTCATGCTCTGCCAACATAACCGGCACTACTACCGGCAGAGAGTGATCTGACCCGATCTGATCGACCAGGATCCGCCGCTCAGCCGCCCACGCAGGGCACTCCTCGAGCGTGTGCTGTGAGGTATCCTGGTCGCTTCCACAATGGATGCTGGACCTACTGGCTAAAACCACTGGAGCGATCATCTTTGGCACTCAAGGGAGGCTCCAGGTCCTCGTATGATCACACTAGAGCCAGGTATACTTATACCTAAGTTTCTACTCCTGGATGAGAAAGTTAATAGCTTTAAGAGCGAGAACGCTAGCCAGTTACAATCGAAAAGGCCCACTCAAAGTTACTCCTAAACCAAGCAGCTTTAAAACCCATAATAACATCATTTCTAATCATAATTCCGTTGATACGTGCCCAAATTTCTAACATGGTAAATGTCATTTCGCAATACACAAACATAACACAGATAAACGTAAATAAAACAAGCCACAGTTTTGAGTTGAAGAAAAAAACGAATCATGCTGTTTGTTTAGAGATGTGCGTACTGGCGACGAGAAAACACTTTATGTATTTTTTTTTGTTTTGTGCACCTTGCGCTCCCAGGCTCTAGCCTATTTAGCCTATATGGTAAAATCAGGCTTTGGTCCTCGCTAGCATAGCTATTATCTAAAACTCGTGAGGATCGTAACGTGAGGCGTTCTTATAGTTTTTGCATACCCCCATAGGTAAAGGTGATGTATATAGATGACCAGGAAACTAACATAATAAATACAACTGTTAATGACATGGTTGAAAAAATAGAAAGAGCGCTGTGTCCTAAGAAAGTTGTGGAAGCACCATGTAAGAGAACTTGTGGTATTGTAAAACGCGGCTCTAAGTCTCTACTCTCCACGTTAAGTGCTCAGCGTAAAGACTGACAATACTACACTATTAAATAATTCGACTATCACACTACATTTGTAGGCATTTCCTGGAGACATGAAATATAAGTTTGAAAAAATCCCTGAGTGCAGGCATACGCTCGAATAGAATCAGGCCCGAGACGACGCACGACGTCTCGTAGTGTTCTGCGGGTGCCTCTCGGTTGCACAGAGACGGGGCACGTCAGACTAAGTAACAGCCCGATAACTGCCTGTGGTGTGGTCCAATTCCTACACGGCGAACACCGCAGCCTTGGCCATAGGTAACAAGAAGGAACATCTTGGGATTTTAGTCGGCAAAAGGCATGCCCCTCCCAATGCGGAGGAAGACCATGAGGTCCCCACAAAAAAAGCACTCTGTTGTTGCAAAATATTATTATTAGATTTGTTCTTTTTACCCATATCCTACTACTACTTATTAAAAAATACATTCTACCGTTGTAGCCGAGCGTACAATACGCAATGCGAGTAATTTAATGTTAAACCAACATAAGCAGTGTTCTCGTTTAAAAACATTGTGACATTTTGTGACATCTTGTCGAGTTTTGATAGTGTTGTTGTAGTTTATAAACGGTATTGGGCTTTCTGGAAATGTACTAAATGTTATAGACATTTTTTATATGTACGTAGTGATAATAATTTGCGTGACATTAAGTGTAATAGCGTACGGAACTTTAAGTTATTAAGGGAAATTTAAAACATTTAGGTTCCGTCATTGCGTGGTCGCAAGACTCGCAATGATCATATAGCTATGTCACGTTGTACTTTTCTTACATAATTTATATTTATTTCACATTTCAATATCGATCATCAAGGTAGTGACGAGCTCAATGGAAAAGCTGAAGTGCTTCTTGAAGGCTTCGTCTTGTAATTCAAAAGGATATTCCCATTCAACCCTCGGAACTTGAGCACCATTATTCGCGTATCCAATGATTTCCGATACAAACATCATGATTAGGTCAGCCGCGGACATTTCATGTACTTTATATTACTTTTATGTAACAAACATGCCCTGAGTGAAATTGCAACATTTGACACTGACAGCTGTTTCCATTAGGCTTAACATGCAACATGTCAATCTCTCGTTGCATGTAGAGCCCTGGAATTTGAGTATATCTAACGAGACATCATGAAAATACAAAAAAGCGCCTGCAATGACATTCGCAATGTTTTTTTCCAAATATCTATTTCGACTTGATCTCGCAACGAGCGAGAATTACCCCCCAGGTTCTATGAACAGTTCAATTTTCTTTCTTTCATTTCACTGCTACACTAAAAATATTTTACTACTACTAACAAATTACATTTTCATAACTGTACTTAAAAAAACACACAAATATAGTGCGGTTACTTAATTTATAGCTAGTTTTTTTTTATTTTTTAAACGTTGTCCGACACTAGGATTTCTCCTGTGTCGTGGGTGCGTTTACAGACATACATGTCACACACAATACACCCAGACCCGGAACAACTACCTGCAGATCATACAAATATTTGTTCCGTGCGGGAATCGAACCCGCGACCCGGAGCGCAGCAGTCGACTGTATCAGCCACTGCACCAACCGTGTCGTCTTACGTTAGTTTACATTTTGTGTTATCAAGGTATTTTTCCTAACACTGCATTATAGAGCAACGCCTGATAAATACTGTTTGTGATTGACACACGAAATGTTTGGAAAAACAAACATACTGTTCTACTTACTTTGTAACTAAATAAACAGAAAGATTTGCTTTATGTCCAACTGCAAATTTTGATTGTTGCAATGCTGAGATGACAGTCACGTCTTGACATAAAAGTAAAAGTTATCTTACTTAGTTTGATGATGAAAGTGTGTGTTAATGTTAACCTTTCCAATTGTGTTTTCACTGTTTTTTGTGTTTGTGTAAAATAAAGAATTTAGAATTTTCTATCTATTTTTTTTTTTTAACTTTGCTCCACACTAGGATTTCTCCTGTGTCGTGGGTGCGTTTACAGACATTAATTCCACATACAATACACCCAGATCCGGAACAAATACCTGCAGATCCTATAAATATTTGTTCCGTGCGGGAATCGAGCGCACGACCCGGAGTGCAGCAGCCGACTGTATCAGCCACTACACCAACCGTGCCGTCATTCGCAATTCGTTCGTTCTGCGCGGTCCCCATTATGCCATTAGCCTCTCAAGTAAGTAAATATCGATACAATAACAGTAAATAACTTTCTAGTACACACAGTCAGGTAAAACAATTGGCACGCTTAAAATAAATATGCTGTGATAATATTTAAACAATGTAATGTAAGTATATAGGTAATAACTTCAATCACATGTAATTCAAGGTAGGTCATGTACACGTTAGTATCTATTTGCACATAGTGCCAGACATAAGCCATAATACTTTACTTCACGGCTCTTGTCTTTTATGGGGAGTACAGAACGAATGCAAAACGCACAATACTCACAAATCGTCCTGTTGATTCCGTGACACGTGCCACTGTGTGAAATACTGCTAGAGATAACTCTAGCAGCACTCATAGGAGCCTTGCGGGATGATTACATAGAATATTAAGCCCATCGCTGGCCACTGCTGGATAGATCTAAGCTCTACTAAAAATGGGTGGTATTCTGAGAAATCACGACGACTACGGCGACCTCGTGGAAGGCGTGTCGGTCTGTGAGCTGCTCCCATGCAACTAGGAAGAGTGCTCATTCACAACAATATGTAAGATACAGTATGTATGTATTAGTATGTCTCAATAATTTTGATAGAGTTTTATAGTAATAATAGATATTTGTGTGGTATCCGGATGAATAATATAGCACCAGTCCATCTCCTACGGTACATACGGTGGATCTCGTAAAAGGAAGAAGAAGAAGACTAAGGGACTCTTAACCAAAAGGATGTGCAGTAGCGCCTCTTCTGTGGAACAGTAGCCATTCTGCTCTCACCAACCCACCTGATTTTTTGTTGGGCTTCTGTGGATATTCTACATGGACTTATGGTATATACACGGACTCCTATCAGCTAAACCACTAGAGTGGTCATCTTTGGCACCGAAGGGAGGCTCCAGGTCCTCGTAAGATCACACTAGAGCCGCCCATTGATTACACGTCTTTAGACACATCACGGAGGGGATGATTGTTAAGCGGTCACCCCCTCTAGTGGAAGGAAGGCGACTCTAAAAAGGTCGTAGAGGATCCTCCCAAGCCTCACTGTGCGCAGTGCTGCACACGGCGGCACGTGACCATTTGCGAGCCACCGTCTTCCCGGGGATCACTCGGTGTGGGTACGCAGACTCCCCAATCTGCGTGCCCACGACCCCTGATCACCAACCCGCCTGCCAAGCATGGTAGGTACTGGAAAATTCGCCTAACATTATGACACACAGCATATATTACCGATCATTGTGTAACTGTAGGGGGGAGGCCTTTGTTCAGCAGT
Source organism: Diloba caeruleocephala (assembly GCA_947459985.1). Classification (NCBI taxonomy): domain Eukaryota; kingdom Metazoa; phylum Arthropoda; class Insecta; order Lepidoptera; family Noctuidae; genus Diloba; species Diloba caeruleocephala. The sequence goes on along the minus strand of OX381621.1, from coordinate 5,595,938 downwards.
GAACGTGTTTTGGCTGATAATGATGAATAGAGTTCTATGTTAAGCGACAGTGCTGACTGTACGACGATATCTCGACTGGGCCGTTACAAGAGACCTACCTATTATACCGCCATAACAACTGCCGTGTGGTGCCGGCTCAGAATGCCACCACCCCATCTCCTCCCATGGGTGTCTTAAAAGTCGACTAAGGGATTAGCCGGAGGATGGGCAGCAGCGTCCTTTGAGTACATTAACAACTCAACTGCGATCGCCAACCCGTCTGCCAAGCGTGGCGATTATGGCAAAACCCCCCAATGAGCCCACAACACATCCATATCGGTCGTTGTGGACATCTTTGGGGGAGGCCTGTGTCCAGCAGTGGACTGCATTCGGCCGAAATGATGATGATGATGATGAACAACTTGTGTGAGCGCAGGTAAGTGTGAAATGTAGGAACAGCCATCATCATCACCATTTCAGCAGAATGAAGTCCACTGCTGGACACAGGCCTATCCTAAAGATCGTCACAACGTCACGTCTGGGTGTGTTGTGACTGTGAGCTCATTGGGGCGTTTTGCCATTATTGTTGATGTACTCGAGGGACGCTGTAAAACCGTCCTCCAACTAATCACATAGTCGCCTTTTACGGCACCCACGCGATGGGTTGGTGGCTATTCTTAGCCATCACCTCATTCCTATTATTGAACGAGCAGGTTGAAACCATACTTTTATTCTTATTTTTTTGTTTTAAAGGGAAATTAATTCTAAGCACATATAAATTAATAACTTATACATCTAAATTCATTATTTCTGTCATATGTCTAGTGTATGACAAAAAAAACGGACCCTGCTACCTATTTGACAGGGGGCAGGGCTTTGTCGTCGTAGAGTCCCCACTCTATCCTACCTATGGCAGTAGTGAGCAGCTGTCTCCCCCAACGTGGCTCTTGCTGACTTCGAGAGATACCTGGATGGGGTAGCGCATAGCATTCACTGTAAATGCTCGCCCTATCCAGCGCTCGTTCTAGGGGACTTCAATGCTCACTCTAGAGCTTGGGGCAACCATCGGGACAGGAGGGGGTATTATAAGACTGGGTGGCGTCGCTTGACCTCCAATTGCTGAATCGGGGGTCCCTTAGCACCTGTGTTCAGTGATAGAGGAAGTTGGTCGTGGACCTTAGATGAGCGGCTCCTTCTGTGGCCCGCATGGTGTCGGGTTTTAGCCGGTAGGAGTCCAGCATGCCCCTTTGTCCTTCTCCGGGGCGGAGGAAGTTCATGACGAATTTACACTGGGACCAATAAAAAAACACACATGTCACATCATCGATTCTTGATACGTCTGCAAAATTTCAAACCATACGGATATTACGATAATCGGACATTCATACATTGTTATATACTATATTCATACAAGTCAAGCTACTAGAGAGCGTGTAAAAATGATCCTCGACTTCTCAACGATGTTAGGGTCAGCTTTCAGTTTTACCAGATGCAGTGGAAATACGATTTAACTCCAAGCAGTTTTCCATCTGACTGACCGGGTTATCAGACTCAAGGAATTCAAGCAACTAACTCCTATAGGTGCTTGTATTATATCAGTATTATAGTTTGTATATGACGGCATGGTAGAACAGAACGACAGAATAGAAAACTTATCTATTGGTTTTATGTATGGTGGCGCAGAAGCTAACGGCTGAAATTCATAACCAATGCAGCTGATACAGTCGACTGCTGCACTCCGGGTCGTGGGTTCGATTCCCGCACGGAACAAATATTTGTATAATCTACAGACCGTTGTTACGTATCTGGGTGTTTGTGCATGTGAGATTTGTGTCTGTAAACTGTACCCACGAAACAGGAGAAATCCTTGGGTTGACAGATCGCTTAAAAAATCGGATGCAACAGTGCTCTTGAGGCACGGAGGGGTCTCGACTCTCGATGTGTAAAGGATGGTCACCAATTTGAAATATAATTGCGGTAAACGGGACATATCAGTCAACCTTGGCGGAAACCGTATTGCTGCGAGCTTCAAAAGATAGTAAAACTGTTGCCTTATTTAATTAGACGCGATAATGGCTTGTGTAAATCAAGATTGATAATAATTGATGCACTCAATGGTTTTATTAATCAGTCAAGGTCAAAGCTCAATAGAGTATCTATGATAACCCGATACACAACTCCACCGCCAGTAAGACATTTTAGTGAACATGACAGACTAATACAGCCAGGCAAAAGACAGTCAATATAAGTACTAAACATATGAAATTAATGGCTACATGATGCTCACACATTTACAGTTTTGTAAGAATATTATAATTTAATGCCACAAGTACAATATTAACAATAACTGATAGTCAATCTATGCCATAATATAAGTTAAGTTAATTTTGACTGAATTAATATTAAATATAATTAAATAACATAATTAATGATGTAACTTCAAATGAGTCAAGTCAAATGTCAAGTTATTAACTATAATTACTTGCTTATAAGATAACATAAAATGCAATTTTAAATCATCATCATAACAATCACAGGACGTCCACTGCTGAACAAAGGCCTCTCCCTTAGATTTCCACAACGACCGGTTACATGCCGCCCTCATCCAACGACTTCAAGCGACCTTCACTAGGTCGTCTGTCCACCTCGTTGGAGGTCGTCCCACGCTGCGTTTTCCGGTGCGCGGTCTCCACTCGAGAACCTCTTTGACCCAACGGCCATCAGTTCTACGAGCAATGTATTTCGGCTCCGGCCATTGAAAATTCACTTTATTAATCCTTTCAGCTATGTCGGCAACTTTAGATCTTCTACGGATCTCCTCACTTCTGATTCGATCTCGTAGAGAAATACCAAGTATAATCACTGGTAACACACACTGGTTAAAGACTTTCGTCTTGAGGCATTGCGGTATTGTTGACGAAAAGTCGTTGCAAAGATTCCCGAACGCTGCCCGGCCGAGTCAGATTTGACGATTGACCTCTTTCTCGAAGTTAACCCTACCTAACTTTACAGTTTGCCCCGGTAGATTGCCCATACTCAACAACAACATCGAGAACAGTCGATGGGAACGCGGGGACATGGGTCTAATACGCAGAGGCCCTTTAGAGAATTATAATCTAAAATGTAATAGGACACTAACCCCACTCTCCATGGCTGCACTATAAATATGCAGTCTCGGATTGTTCCCTGAAGTGTAAAATTATTATCATCATAATTTCGGCAGAATAAAGACCACTGCTGGACACAGGCCTCCCTTAAAAATCACTATAACGGCCGATATCGGTGTGTAGTGTGCTCATAGAGGGGTTTTGCCATAATCGCCACGCTTGGCAGGCGGGTTGGCGATTGCAGTGGTGTTGTTAATATATTCGAAGGACGCTGCTGCCCATCCTCCATCTAATCCCTTAGTCAGCTTTTACGACACCCACGGGATGAGATAGGTTGGTGCTATTCGTATTCGCACTACACGGCATTACAATTATTGTATGAGATGGAATCTGCAATTATACGGTATATTGCGATGGGTGCTAAATGGATTAAATATTTCTAAAAACGGAAAAATACGGTGGCTGCTTTCAACCTTTATAGTGAAATTCTGTGGCTGACGGTGTCTCGCCACTCACAAGATGGCCCCCCTAAATGGCCACCACTACAGGCAACAAGGAGCAAAACCGGTGTGAGCGGATCGGGGCGTTGACAGGTGTGGCACCGCTTTCACCATCGCGCGTCTCGAAAACTCGGAGCGGGTTTCCCCGTTATTACGCCATTAGACACTTCCACCCCCGAGCATATAGCTCTGGCGGCCCCCATCTGATTGGCCAACTACGGCAAGCCAGAGTTGAATATACTGCAAGCACTCTTCCACTCCAAACAGCCAATAAAGGCAAACTGGAGACAAGGCCCTAACCGACTGTCTGAAGCATTATGGCTATATCCCCTAAGACTATTTAATTTTCTGCGAGATGACCAAGACTTAATAGTATTTTTTTATATTACTTTACAACTATTATTTTGTTTTCTTTTATATATTAATTAATTAAATATATAACTAAAGTTTGAGCTCGTTTTAGGAGCTGAGTTCTAAATAGGTAAAGGGGAATTGAACAACTTCCCTTGATCTACTTACCAAAAATATATTTATTTTGTTTATGGACTAAACACAACTTTCAACCCTCGAATGATGACTATAAGATAACAAAACAATCAAACAATTCGAGAATATTTAGTGACTGACTGAGACAGACCCAACTGTTTGCCTCGGGTACGCAGTGACGCCACTCACATTTAGCTCGCCACAAGCTCTACTGCGTGCTGTAAGCATCTTAATAAATATCCTTATGATGTACTTTTATTTAGTATCAAAAGGGAGGAAGGTTTAAGGAAGCTGCTTTAATCTGGCCTCCAGGATTGCGCTATCCTATGATGATGTGGCAATATGGAATATCAAGGAGATAACACTTGTCCGGCAGGTAAACAGTGCTAAAACGTAATGTATCTCATTAATTGGTGACATACCGATTGCCCAGAGAGGTTATTATTATTATTTATTTAACTACAAAGAAGAGAATATGGAGACACGCACTTAGCCCATTTTATCACAGGATGCATTATATACATAGACATAACTATATACTTTCATAAACAAAGCTATACAAACTACAATTTCTCTGCTGTTTGTTCTATAAATATTGAATAATACTTGTATGTACTAAGAAAACAGGCATTAACAACATTGTAACAAATAATAATAATTTAAGTAGAGTTTGTTTAAACGGTCTATGTGCGAATCATTGCGATAGGTTTGTTTGTTATGTCATTATGAAGTTTATATAAGAGACGCGAACTGTATGATAGAATCTTTATCGTGATTAGTTTGTTTACCAGCTTCAGAGCCTTCAGACCGCGACTCCATTAGCGTGAAAGGCAGTGTTGCCAGCAATAATATTGCAATACCGTCGACTTAACTAAGAAATTCCGACAAAAATCCATCAAACATTTTGTAATCTGTCAACCATTTTTGATTAACTAAGTTGATAAATTAAAAAAAAGTGTGGTTGGGGGATCCCGTCAGGAACGAAATAGAGACACATTATTAATCACGTGAGAATTTAAACAATAAAACAAATTACACGTGTTTAGAATTTTGGTTATACAGCTGACCGCGCACAATGTTTGCTGCTCGAATTTCGATAATAGGACGCACTCAAACACACATATAACCGTATATAATACAAAAAGACAGAGAGAAAGATAAAGATAGTGAAAGGTCGCCTGGAGGGCACATAACGCTTTTTCCTTGCGTTATGATTTCTGCCAGTTCACTCTACTGTAAGACGCGTAAAAGAACTTCGTTCCAAAAAGAGAAAAGAGGGAAAAGTCGCCTACCGTAGATAGTAGAAAGAGACATAGAGGAAGATAAAGAGAGGGAAAGATCACCTGGTCATATAACGCTTTGTCTTACGTGACGATTTCAGCCAGTTCACTCTATAATGTAAACCCCGCAAAATAACTTCGTTCCAAAAAGATTAGGACTAATAATCAAAAAATATTCAATATACATACGTATCACAGCGCTTCATACTAAGTTTACTCAAGTTTACACCTTGTTATTTACATAAATTTGAAACTGTAGGATGGCCTACTACCCTGGGGGGGTGACCGCTTTACAGTCACCCTCTCCGAGATGTGCCAATAGGCGTAGCACCAGTGGGCGGCTCTAGTATGATCATACGAGGACCTGGAGCCTCCCTTAGGTGCCGAAGATGACGCTCCAGTGGTTTTAGCCGGTAGGAGTCCGGCACACCCCTTCCTCCTTCCTCGGGGCGAAGGAAGTTCATGAAGAATTTCCAGTGGGCACCAAAAAAAAGAAGATGGCCTACTAAGTATAATTAGGTCTTTTCGCAACGTAACTAACAAATTAATTTCATAAATATGGATATAGGTTTAAAAATAACAAGAACCCGCTAATAAACCCGTCAGTCGTCAGACCAGATTTTCTCCCGATTTCCCTTCGTCCATCCCGCCAGAACAGACGGTAAGTCAACCAAATTGGCAACTCTGGTGAAAGATGTGAAGGATATTAATAGTGAGCCGACACCAGAGAGCAAAGGATCTCCTTCGTCATTCTTCCGACTTAGACCCAATATCCCTCTTATAAACTATGACTCAATGACGAATTTGAGGATACAGTGCAGGGATGTTACAGATATTGGCATCCACAAATGCAGAACTTCTGCTTAGATTTAGACATCCGAGGAACCAATGCAAGTTGCAATAAGAAATTGGTCGGGTCCAGCGAGTGGCGCGTGCCAGTGGAGCATGAAAAGGCAGCGATATTGATTAGTTTATATTATTTAATTAAATATACCATCTATTATAATAAAACAATTTTAAACGGATTAAATCGCGTATATTATTGATTTTTGTTTTTCCTGACGTTTCGAACACTTTGCAGGGTTCGTGGTCGCAGGATGACTAAGGTGACAATAATACACGCGATTTAATCCGTTTAAAATTGTTTTATTATAATGTGTAATAATCGCGAAAACCTAAGACAATACTATATACCGTCTATTTTGTTCGTGTGGTGTCCGGATTAAGAATATAGCACCACTCCATATCCTCCCGTGGATGTCGTAAATGGCGATTAAGGGAATCTAAACCAGAGGAATGGGCAGCAGCGTCACTTCTGTGAAACGGTAGCCGTACTGCGCTCACCAACCCGCCTGCCAAGCGTGGTGAGTATTGGCAAATACCCGCCAAAATGATGAGACAGTTGTGAAAATCTGTGGGGGAGGTCTTTGTTCAGCAGTGGACGTATAAATGGCCGATATGAGACCATCTATTTAATTTAATCATGTAGTTAAACTAATTATTAATATTAAGTCTCGCTTTAACCATTTGAGCCGCCGGTTTCCTAGCGACAACGGGTTTCTCGAATAGTTAAAGCATGACTTAATATTTAGTGGCGTTTCAGTATGCAGCCATAAGTATTGAAGACGTGGAAACTAGGCTCTTCCAAGTAGCGTCGCATCACTTAATCTTCCGGCTTCCGGGCTTACTTTGGAAAAAATACACAAATTTATAATGTAAAAGACTTTCTAAGACGCCCCACTGTTTCTGAGATACATCTCACTGATATCTGTCGAAGTGTAAATTTGCATTGAATATTAAACGCAATGTACGCACAATTTGTCGATGTGGGGCTTGTTTAGCGCGAACAATCGCTTTGTGTTTGGGAGTAGCAAAGAGTAGGTGTGCGTAGACTTGAGAAAAGTTTGAAAGCTGTACCAGTGATCACCGTGTGGTGCCGGCTCAGAATACTAGCACCCCATCTCCTCCCGTGGGTGTCGTAAAAGTCAACTAAGGGATTAGCCGGAGGATGGGCAGCAGCGTCCTTCGAGTATATTAACAACTCAACTGCGATTGCCAACCCGCCTGCCAAGCGTGGCGATTATGGCAAAACCCCCCAATGTGCCCACAACATACCCATATCGATCGTTGTGGTATTCTTTGGGGAGGCCTGTGTCCAGCAGTGGACTTCATTCGGCCGAAATGATGACCAGTGATCGGAATAGGTAGTGCAATTTAGGGTCAACGGCCTTAAACATATTATGGATACGGCTGTGGGATTGCGAATTTCCACTGGAGACCTATAAAAATGGGAGACCTTTGATCAGCAGTGGAGGTCCTTTAGCTGATATCATGAAAGTAAAAACAAATCACTGTAACCAAACAAAAAGAAACCGACCTCAAATTCCTCACTGAGTAAACCATCAATTTTCTACCTACGTTCACGCCTTCACTGCTTTATTTCACCCCTATACTTAACAATTATACCCTAACAAATGTATCTGTATATTATGACGTGTGCACTCAAGTGAGCTCGACTGTACCCGATTGTACTCGACCACATGTACCATGCCTTATTGAATTTGTTATTTGAAGATGTTTTTTTCTACTTCTATGGGTTTTAAGTACACTTGGCTTGGCTACTGTGTATAATGTGAGTATAATACCCGTGTGTCATGGTTTAAATTCTCATGTTATTATGGTGATGTGTTTTGTCTATTTTTTCTACGAAATAATATTACTGAGTTTTCAAAACATACATTCTTACACATTACTTAAATTGGAAGCTATAGGTGTGTATTTCACGAGGTTAATGTATTTGGTTTTCATGATTATTACTCATTATAATAAAACACTTTAAACGGACTACATAACGTTAGGAAAGGCAAAAATCTATACAAATAAATAAAATTGAAGTGTCTGTTTGTAATGTCAAAATAACAGCTTTTTACTAAATGCATATGAAAGTATGTACGTTACATATAAAAAAAACACTATTTTTAAATTTTTTGTCTGTCTGTCTGTCCGTCTGTCTGTCTGTCTGTTTGTTCCGGGTAATCTCCGAAACGGCTGGACCGATTTTGACGGGACCTTCACTGGCAGATAGTTTATGTTATAAGGAATAACTTAGGCTACTTTTATTTTGGAAAAATAATTAGGTTTCCGCGTAAAAAATAAAACCCTTGAAATCCAATATATATATTTTATGTCAAGTGTCTATGTCGAAGTACTCTCAATTTCTTTTAAATTAAACGCTGGTGAAACCGCGGGTCCCAGCTAGTCTATAATATTAACGATGTAATCCGCTTAAAATATAAAAATTAAGTGTTTTCTAATTAATACACTATTTATTTTCACATATAACTGCAATTTAAATAAAGCTGAACAGCTGTTGTTTCGCTACAGTTCACGGATTAGGTCATTGCTCATAGTAGCATAATAATATCATATCATAGTACAATAATCATTGCAAATAGAGCATTTTGATCGCGGTGTTTACGATACTTTGCGTGCTCAAAATGACAATACATCATCATATCGGCCATTTATACGTCCACTGCCGAACAAAAGCCTTTTGGGGGGGAATGTGCCAGTACTCACCGCGCTTGATATGCGGTTTGGTTAGCGCAGAATGGCTACTGTTCTACAGAAGAGACACTGCCTATCCCTCTGGTTTAGAGTCCTTAGTCACCTTTTACGACATCCACGGGAGGAGATGGAGTGGTGCTATATCCTTAATCCGGACACCACACGGCCGTGCGGCATCATTATGTGCCATATACTTACGTGCAATTTAAATCTGTGTACTTCACGTAGGTATAAATAATAATAAAATAAACGCGATATATTGCCGTAAACTATTTCGATTTAATGGGTGCTACTCTCGTAAACTTCAGAAAATATTAAGTATATCATGTCCTGGATCTATACATTAACCAATTTCTTGTGGGACGTCGATGAGAATCAGGTTATTTGGACCCTATCAGTCTTATTACAAAAATCTTTTTAGACTCAGGTTTAAACCAGAACTATGAAGTCTGGACTTAGTACGGAACTAACGTTAGTACCGTGGTTTAAACCCGGCCCGTATTACAAATATCAAAATAAATCAGGACTAGATAGTACCTGACTTTAGTTCTGGCTTAAATTATTTCCACAGATTATACACGGAATTCCTTGGAAACATTCATTTAATCAGATAGCATTCGGTTACATCGTTCCGTTTACCCAAATGCTGAATATTTATGTAATTTTTTTATAATAATGGTATTGATATTTTAACACATATAATAGGGTATTTAATGACGATAACTATTAGAAAGTAATGGTTGTTCTTGTTTCAATGCAATAAAATGCCATTTATTTTCTTTCTGAGGAATACTTTTCTGACATTTATTTCATGTCCGAAATATGTACTTTCAAACAACACTAATGCGTAACGGAATATCTATATCGCGCGGAAATCTTTAAACATATTCTGAGATTTGGACGTTTCTTCGTACTTATTATTGATAAGAAGTTAGGGAATAATTTTAATAAAATAGAACAACAGAAAAAACGAAGAAATGAAAACTGGAATTCTGTAGAAAAAGTTAGTACTTGCCTACAATTATTGTAATTACGGCACATTACTATCTTTAGGACAACGCAAATTTTAACTATTTCAGGAAATATTACAACTTAACATAAAAAAGAAATCAAATCTAACCTCAAAACAATGATTTTTTCTTTAAATATTTTTTTTTAATTATAATTTTTTTTTTTTTTTTTAAAACGTTTCCCCACACTAGGATTTCTCCTGTGTCGTGGGTGCTGGGTGCGTTTACAAACACAAATTCCACACACAATACACCCAGACCCGGAACAACTACCTGCAGATCATACAAATATTTGTTCCGTGCGGGAATCGAACCCACGACCCGGTGCGCAGCAGCCGACTGTATCAGCCACTGCACCAACCGTGCCGTCTTTGACGTATATTTGTGACTTAGACCAAAGGTTTATAGAGTTAAACTAGGTCCCCATCAGGTTTATCTTTAGTACCATAGATAGTCCAAGACTAAGAGTTAAACCACTTTTTGTAATAAGAAATTTTATTAAACCACACTTTTAGTCCGAGACTATCGATAAACCATGTTTTGTAATAAGACGGTATGTCACTGTTACTTATATTATTACTGTTATAAACGTGAAATTTGTATATTTGAATGTTTGAGGCTCACGCTCAAATGCCATTCAAGTGAAACTCTGAAGAGAGATAGATTATGACATAAGATATAGGATACCTACATTTAATAAAATAAAATAGCACGCATAATACCCAGCGAAGCGAGCGGGTAAAGGCTATAGCACGAATCTGTATGAAGCATTGTTCCGGACACATGAAATCAAATCGTTGGCAAATTGTTTTCCAAATGTCCCTTTAAGGGATGTTTATTAGATTTGCCGAAGGGCTGTCATCCCTTCTTTTATAATCCATATATTGTGTGTTATGTAGAGACTGCGGGTCCGAGTTTCAACATACGTATTATATATAGAAATGTTTATTACATATGTAGGTTGTACTACGTCATGAAGGTTGTCACTGAAAACTAGCGTCGGTGTCGAGCTGCTTTTTTGTTAAAACTGTTAGTAAGTATAAAATACATATGTATATACCTATAAAGTAATTTTGTGTTCATTGCACTTAGTAAGGTTATTCTTGTATTTACTTATTATGTGCCTAATTATAATTGTGTGGTTTTGGTGCAAAAATAAATGATTTTTATTTTTTTAAACATTGCCCCATACTAGTTTTTCTCCTGTGTCGTGGGTGCGTTTACAGACATGAATTCTACATACAATACACCCAGACCCAGAACAACTACCTGCAGATCATACAAATATTTATTCCTTGCGGGAATCGAACCCACGACCCGGGGCGCAGCAGTCGACTGTATCAGCCACTGCACCAACCGTGCCGTCGTGACGAGCTAGTCATTTGCGCTGTGGTAGGCGTAATGCCTGCCTATAACAAATCTAAATGCCTATGACTAGTCCTAGTCCTGCGTGACTGGTGACAAGCACAGTGTGGTCACTGTGCTTGTGCCTCGAGGCATTTTTTTTTTTTTTTTTTTTTTTGTTTATTTTATTTTTATTTTTTTATTTTTTTTTTTAAAAACGTTAGTTATTTACTCTCTTATGCCCAGTAATTTCACTAGCTACAGTACCCTTCAAGCCGGCGGGCTGATTACCTAAGTAGCAGACGCTTTTCAACAGGCGTAAATTGCTCCATCGCCGCTTTCAAACGCCAATTTGGTATTACGTATTTGCCGATAGCGACTAAACAGGCGAAGGTATCTGACGCGCCTCTGTCGGACAATCAATGAATTAAAAACGTTCATTCTTTTTAGTTCCACCGGTGGCTACTGGTGCTAGTAACTATGCATCTTCCACAATAGCGACAGGTGGGCGATGCTTTACGTAATACCAATTTTTTTGACGCTTTGCCGCCGGTGGATCCTTGGCTGCGCGATAGCTGCTATCGCGTCTGTTGTTGCTGTTTTTAGCTAATCAGCCCGCCGAGCGCAGTATTGTCTACAGTTTAAACACTACTGCTTGGCGCCAGAATATCTGGCACTAGGGTGGTACCTACCTAATCAGCCTTTTGCAATAAGATAGCTACCACTAATAAACTTCTATTACTTTCTAGACTTTCTTTCTGGAAAGTTTTCTTCTTTCTTATTATTATTTAGGGCAACTAAAATCAGTGTTATGAGGTTTACGAAACCGTTTCAGCAATACGCTGTGGGTTCAAAATTTGGCATGTATCAGTATGGCTTTTTCAATGTCATCTGTCCTTGCTTAGTTAATCTAATACAGTAGAGTATAATTGGAGGAAAAACCTGTATTCAATAATGGTCTTAAATCGCCATCATGGAGTGAGCAAGCACAGTGTTGTGATCAATGCTTCGTACCTTCTCTGTATGACAAGATGAAAGAAGGCCTTTGACCCGCAGAGGGATAGTTACGAACTATTATTACTTAAACGTATAGTTACGGACACACGGATTGACTGCCAACGAATTTAATAGGTACCTCCCAAGAATTGCTGTCTGGTCCTAAGTCACGAGAACAAATATGTGAGTAACGGACAAAAGGCAAAACGTTTTATCCTAATAGATGTATGACGATTTATCCAGCAGATGGACAGAATAAAGCCAGAAGTGAGACATAACTTCTGTATTGCAAATAATCGAGTGTGAGATTTATTTCTGTATACTGAGCCCACGAGATAGAAGAAGTCCAAGAGTGGGGCACAGCTTTAAAAACAAATGCACCTAGCCGAAAAACAAGCAAAATTAATCAACGATAAACCAATGAAATCCACTGTTGTCTCTTAGAAATGTGTTGCCGACCCAACACTATTATGATTGAAAATATTAATACATGTAGATAAATGTTTACATCATTTACACTAACGGCCGAAATTAATAATTAATCTAATTCAAAATCATTGGATTTGGGATTAAGGATTTGTCTGTTTTTTGTGTTTAATGTGATCTTAACACAAAAACGGATAAACGTTTATTAATTTCGGGCGTTATACGTATATATTTATGTAACATGGATATGGCTACCAATCCAAAGATGTACATTTATTCGATACTTCCTTATACAGGTAGCAGCTATTGACGGTTTTAAATTGGTAGTTACCATTTGTACTATTTAACTAAATGGGTATTGTATATGTATTAGTGTCCTTATGTATAAAAATTACTTAACTGATAACATCCATGAAAAGTATTCACGTACGTCGAGTTAAAACGACGCGCTGCGGAACGGCGGCTACGGCGTAGCCTAGCGTAGCTTATCAGTTACAGTAACACTTGCAGTAACAAACTCTTAGAGGGAAACAAAATCTACAAAGTACGAAGTGATGTATACCATACCTATAACAGAAGGTCAATTCTCGTAATTTAAAAATGTTCAAAATATAGTTCCGATCTAGTCTCAGTGTCATAAATGTCACAAATGGTATTCTCCTAAACTAACAAACGACGTCAAACTTGAACGTACACTGTGATGAGATCCAAAATTGATCGCAGTCAAAACGGTATTCGGCTAATATTTCGGACTGTCGCAAATACTAAAATTGGCATTAAATAAACGTTAAAATTGAGATTGAAATCAGACTACATTGCGATCGTACTGAAATCCGACTAAACTTTAGGAGTACCATTTTTTGTCAATTCATGATTTAATCTCATTTCAATCAACTTTCAGCCATAATGTAAGTTAATTACGAGAATTGGCCCGCAGCTTCACTGAACAATTATTTGTATTAGCTGCATGTAGTTACTTCGGGTCTGGGTGTTTATGCGTGTGAGATGTATGTCTGTAAATTGTACCCACGATACAGGAAATATACTGCTGTGAAAAACCTGATGAAGGTATCTGAAGTCTTGGATGCTAGTGGCATCTAACTGGTCGTTGTGAAAATCTACGGGGAAGCTATGAGGGAATCATGATAAACACAAGCCTCTAACTGCAGGTGACGACAATGCGAAATGTAGAGGCATTTGTGTTCTAATCTACTATTTTATGAGCTGAACAAAATAATTAAGTACAAGTAATCTTAAGTGTCTTTGTTGACACACCCTACGAATATTACATTGGAAATTAAGAGTCCTGTCCCGTCTAGATGAATTAAACGAATCTCACTTACCCCTATTCAAAATCACTATCACCACAGCCAGAGGAATATCAACTTAATTTTGAAGAGCAAAAGTTTCAAAGTAGTTTACCGCATTCTCTGACAATGGGTGTACGTTTGATCGCGGTATTATCCTCACAATAGTGTTCCGCATTGAAGCTACGTTGACAAATTGTTGTTAAAGGATTCTCAACTTTTATACTGTAAAAATAAGGTTGATCTTGATAGTGGTTGGGTGATAATATCGCCGCGGGGGTTGAAAAATCCAGCCCTTGATAGTGACGCCCCGTGAAGTAAGCTATGATCTGTTCGTATGCTGAAATGTTGCGGATAAAGCTGGTCAATCGGGCGCTTTAAAACATATCTAATTATATCTTTTGTGACAAAGTTCTAGGAAAGTGAGATGTGAGTATGGTGTGCAGCAGCAGATAAGCTAGTTTATTAAATAACTCTTCTTTCATTTCCTTTAGTAATACCTACATAGATTTTCTTAGAAAAAATTTACACTTATGACATATTATTGACGGCACGGTTGGTGCAGTGGCTGATACAGTCGGCTGCTGCGCTCCGAGTCGTGGGTTCGATTCCCGCACGGAACAAATATTTGTATGATCTGCAGGTAGTTGTTCCGGGTCTGAGTGTATTGTGTGTGAAATTCATGTCTGTAAACGCACCCACGACACAGGAGAAATTCTAGTGTGGGCCATGTGTAAAAAAAAAAAATTAGTACGAGTCAGTGTGCAAATACATGCTTACAAAATTCATTCATATAGAAAGGTAAAAATTCCATACTGAGCTGCAAGCCTACAACGCACTATGAGAACAAGACATAATTTGTTACGGAATCGATATTCTTCACTAAAAATGTTTGAGTTGACGAATTTTTTTTATATATTACAGCCAAACATGGCTTAGCAACATATGATGAACTTTGTCGTTTTATTGAGTTCCACGTGAGATATCTTTTTTTGGCTGTGCCAGGTCTATATATTACACAATGCATTACTAGCGACCTGGATGCAAATTGATTGCTTTTAAAATTGTGTAAATGTTAAATGAAATGAAATATTGTTTATTGAAAAGAGACAAATAATACACTCAAAGGCAACAAAATAAAAATAAAAGAGTAACAAATTTAATTCAAGTTAAGATAGCACCCATATAAGCCCACTCTTTACTACTTCCTATTGTTTAAGCTGGGGCTTTGTACAGGTTGACTAAAGTTGATACTGATTTATAATGATATATTAATGTCTTAGATTTTCGCGATTATTACACATTATAATAAAACACTTTTAAACAGATTCTATCGCGTATATTTACATATTATATATATATATATTTATAGTTCACACACTGCAGACTTTGTAGAGCGTCTATGCTTGACGTCAGCTATATGTTCTTTTATTCGTGCATCGAAACTAATTTTTTGATTAAAATTGTACGGTAGATAAAATAAAATAACTTTTTAAAATCTGTAACGACGCCTGTCACCTTAGTCATCCTGCGACCACGAATGCTGCAAAGTATTCGAAACGTCAGGAAAATCAAAAATCTAAAATATACGCGATAGAATCCGTTTAAAAGTGTTTTATTATAATGATATTACAGATACATTTTCTTTTGCCGATAAGTACTTTAAATTAGTTACTACTCCATAACCAACACCTATTTGCCAAATAATATTTAAACAAACAACAATATATCCCACTTTAACCGCAACGCAGATTAGAGCCCATGAATAGAAGTAATGAAATAAATATTATGCCGGTAGGGCAAATTGTATAACGCCCGGCTGCACAAACCCTCAATTTAACGCTGCACGGCCATTTCGCAAAACACCCGATTGTGTGTGTTAAAGGAGCATGAGTAATTTGTATCGCGTCAGATTGGGTGGAAACTAACTACCGCTCCTTTTCAGACTGACATGATATGGGCTGTGATGTGTGAAGTTGAGTTTTTATGTGGTTTTTAAGACCGAAAATAAATGGGTAAGCGGTACAATGAAATAATACACGATCACACGACATCCTTCGTCCATGTCTGCGAGAATTTGTTTGTTGTTACATGCACAAACACGAACCCGCGATAAGTACTAAGCACAAAAAGCCGACTGCTTGGCCACTGCGCCAACCATGCCGTCATAATATCTCGATCAGAGGGCTCTCGGACTCGTAATTTAAGAATGTTCCAAATATTGTTCCGATCTAGTCTCAATGTCACAAATGTCTCAAATGGTATTCTCCTAAACTAACAAATAACTTCTAAGTGAACTTACATTGTGTTGAGATCAAAAATGGATCCATAGTTCATCGAAGTCAAAACGGTATTCTACTAACATTTCCCCCATAACATCAAGTGGAAAAAAACGATAAATAGTTTAGTTTATCATCCAAAGGAAATTCACTACTGAACAAAGACCTCCCCCATAGGTTCCACAACTGTGTCATCATTATGGGGGGTATTTGCCAATACTCACCACGCTTGGCAGGCGGGTTAGTGAGCGCAGAATGGCTACTGTTCCACAGCAGGGACGCTGCTGCGCATCCCTCTGGTTAAGAGCCTTTTAGTCGCCTTATACTAATATATTTTCGATTAAAATACATCACATTTTGCAACTGTATTATTCATTATGCGCCCCACTAATTCATTCCCCAATATTAAACTCAACCCTAAGTTGTCACCCGCTCTCATTTAAATCTTATTTGTAGTTTTTAGTTTACAAAGTCAACAGTTTAACAGTTTTTGTGTGTATTGCTGTGTTGGAGTTTGCAATCAAAGTAATCCTGTGGGAGTTTGAACACATTCGCTTACTTGAGTGTTAACTGTTTATAAATGGGTTAAATACTGTTGAATTGAATTTATTTCTCCATTAAAATTAAATGTAGCGGATTCGATCCCCGCAAGGATCAAACAGATAGTTGTTTTGGGTCTTGGTGTTTGTAAGAGATGTGAAATTTATGTCTGTAAACTGTACCCGACGTAGGGGCAATTCCAGTATGGAGCATCGTTTTTTAAAGGTTATATAAAACCACTGATCCATTGATGTCTCTTAAAATAAACATATTTTTTTATGATGTTTGAACGCAAGTAAATTCGACAAGAATAGAATAACTCCGATTGGCCGAAGAATTATTCCATAGTCAGATTGATTTAGTTAGTAAGAGGCTAGAAACAACGGGACTCATGATGTTTGACAAATTGTATTGTATGATAAAATCCGGACGATGGGCAGCAGCATCCTTCGAGTACATATATAACTCAACTGCGATCGCCAACCCGTCTGCCACAGCTGGCGATTATGGCAATAACCCCCAATGAGCACACAACAAAAAAACAAAACCGGCCGTTGTGGCAATCTTTGATGGAGGCTTCTACTTCTGCTTCCCTTCTTTTTCGTTTTTTGTACATCTTAGTGAGGAGACGCGCAAGTCATTTATTTGATGAGTCGTCATCGTTCCTACCCATAATAATTGTAACGGACCAGTCATATGTGGCACCATACTGCGCTTGTACCTCGAAATGTTGGTAATTGGGCACACCAAGAGAGTTTCGAGTAACTTCACTATCTACAGTGTCCTTCAAACCTATACAACACAGTAATGTTTAAAGTTGAAACACTACTGGTTGCCAGGAAAATAACTCGCACTGCGGTGGTAGCTCCCTAACTAGACGCTTTCAATAAGAGACCTATGGCCTGTGCCTTAAATTCAAGTCTTCCGACATTATTTGGTAGTTAAAGGAAAATATTCTTTTGATTCTAGCGGGATAAAGTTCGTAGCGTGCTGGAAAGTATATGTGGCCCTTGGGTCAAAAATATAGCACCACTCCATACAATGGGCCTCAAAATAAAGCTCAAGGTCACTTAGTGCCACTATGGAGTGAGCTATGTTTGGTATTTCTCTACAAGATCGAATCAGAAATGGGAGATCTGTAGAAGAAATAAGTTGCCGACATAGCTCAAAGGCTTAGTAAACTGAAGTAGCAATGGGTGTGGCACGTTGCTCGTAGAACTGATGGCCGTTGGGGTAAAAAGGTTCTCGAGTGGAGACCACGCACCGGAAAACGCAGCGTGGGACGACCTCTAACGAGGTGGACAGACGAACTGGTGAAGGTCGCTGGGAATCGTTGGATAAGAGCGGCAAGTCATCGCTCGTTGTGGAAATCTAAGGGGGAGGCTTTTGTTCAGCAGTAGACGTCCTGTGGCTAATATGATGATGACCATGCTGCCGTGTGGTGCCGGCTCAGAATACCACCACCCCATCTCCTCTCGTGGGTGTCGTAAAAGTCGACTAAGAGATTAGCCGGAGGATGGGCAGCAGCGTCCTTTGAGTAAATTAACAACCCAACTGCGATAGCCAACCCGTCTGCCAAGCGTGGCGATTATGGCAAAACCCCCCAATGAGCCCACAGCAAATCCATATCGGTCGTTGTGGTGATTTTTGGGGGAGGCCTGTGTCCAGCAGTGGACTTCATTCGGCCGAAACGACGATGACCACTCTATCACCTCCCTCCCGTATATGTCGTAAAAGAAGACTAAGGGACTCTAAGCCAGAGGGATGAGCAGCAGCGTCACTTCTAAGGAACAGCAGCCATTCTACGCACATCAACCCGCATACCAAGCGTGGTGAGTAGGTACTGGCAAATTACCCCCAAAATCACAAGAAACGCTATGTAACAGGTATTTTTTTGCGTTGACGTTGCCCTGCACTAGGATTTCTCCTGTGTCGTGGGTGCGTTTACAGACACAAATTCCACTCAAAACACACCCAGACCCGGAACAACTATCTGCTGATCATACAAATATTTGTTTCGTGCGGGATTCGAACCCACGACCCGGAGCGCAGCAGCCGATTGTATCAGTCAGTGCACCAACCGTGCCGTCTTATGGGAGAGGCCTTTGTTCAGCAGTGGATTTCTTTCGGGTGATGTGATGAGAGAAAGCTCAGCAAAGGCCCAATCACTTTTGGATATCTCATTGACGGCCGAATACTCAAACGCCATTTAACGTTAAGTCCTCGCTTAAACAATTTGAGGCGCCCGGTTTTGTACCAAAAACCGGTTTCTCGAATAGTAAAAGCGGGGACTTAACGTTAAATGCCGTTGGAGTATTCGGCCGTGAGTGAGAGAAAACGAGTCACAATTAAAAATCTATTGTGTCTACACGGCTGCCGGCAATTGACACGCGTAGACAACAATGATATTTTCCAACATCTCACTCATAGTTGCATTTTGATGTTATTCCAAATCAAAAGTCATTTAGCTATAATAAACCTTTCATATATTCTTACAGTATTATCAAAGTCCACAAAGCTGTTCATTGTAAGCGGGGGTCTCAGAGCTGTTTGCGCTGCCGCTTACAGGGCTACAGATGGGTACATTCTCATGGCGCATAGCGGAGCTCAACGACAAATAACACTTGTATAAGTTTAATAAATTATTCTTCATTTTGTGACTGTTATTTCGGAGATTATGTTCTTAATTTTCTATCATAATACTTGTAGATAATATTGGTGATTATAGTACTAGCGAATAATTGCTTTGCTTTGCTAATTGCCGTGTGGTGCCGGCTCAGAATACCACCACCCTCCTCCAGTGGGTGTCGTAAAAGTCGACTAAGGGATTAATCGGAGGATGGACAGCAGCGTCCTTCGAGTACATTAACAACACAACTGCGATCGCCAACCCGTTTGCCAAGCGTGGCGATTATGGCAAAACCCCTCAACGAGCCCACAATACACCCATATCGGTCGTTGTGGTGATCTTTGGGGGAGGCCTGTGTCCAGCAGTGGACTTCATTCGGCCGAAATGATGATGAATAATTGCTGAGGTGTTGAAACGAAACCCGATGGTTGGTGGTTTGTGCTTTTTTATAATCAGCAGTGGTATTCTGTAAGAACTCTCTAGCAAATTTACTTCTGAATCCACAGTGAAATCTCTAATTTCGTATTGTTTTTAATAGTTTTCACGGCCGACTCATTAGTGAATTTCGTAGTGAGTTCTGCTTACTTCTGGGAAGGCACGTAGGAAAATCTCTAATTTGATTTTGTTTTTACAACTTTTCAGTGCGGATTTAGAAGTGAGTCTGCTAGTGAGCTCTTACAAAACAGTTAGTTGGTCTCTTATGAGGAACTTCACTAGCTACAGTGCGTCATTTTCTATTTTATCGGATAGTTTTATCAATGTCTTGGCCATTTGTTACCATAGTGCACGTGTACGTAATAATTCATACTAATGTTAACTTTTCACTACGTTACAGCTTCCAGCTACTATAATAAATTAATTAAAATAATTTATTATCAGATAATATAGTCCATAGGCATGGTAGTCGGCAACGATTTACTTAAAAGCTGTAGTTACTTATAATCGTTTATTACACTTGGTTCTATAATGCATGTACCTAACTTGTCATGTTATGGAGTAATCAAATGCAGGTAACTCTAAAAAAAGAATATTCGTCTCAAACGCACAATTATTTTGGGACTTAATGCGTCATGTTAATCATCATATCGGCCATTTAAACGACCACTGCACAGAACACTGAACAGGGGAGGCCCCCATAGATTTGCACAACTGTGTCATCACTTTGGGGGGTATTTGCCAATACTCACCACGCTTGGCAGGCGGGTTGGTGCGCGCAGTATGGCTACCGTTTTACAGAAGGGACGCTACTGCTCATCCCTCTAGCTTAGAGTCCCTCGGTCGCTTCTTACGACATCCACGGGAGGAGATGGTTCTGTATTCTTAATCCGGACACCACACGGACAAGCGTCATGTTACCAGGACCTTATTTTAGCATCAATAAATTTATTTAGAGCCGGCTCAGAATACCACCACCCCATCTCCTCCCGTGGGTGTCGTAAAAGTCGACTAAGGGATTATCCGGAGGATGGGCAGCAGCATCCTTCGATTACATTAACAACTCAACTGCGATCGCCAACCCGTCAGCCAAGCGTGGCGATTATGACAAAACCCCCCAATGAGCCCACAACACACCCATATCGGTCGTTGTGATAATCTTTGGGGGAGGCCTGTGTCCAGCAGTGGACTTCATTCGGCCGAAATGATGAATTTAATTTACTTGGCACTTATTATTTATTCATAAAAGTAACTTCAACATCAGCTATTATGTGATACTCTTACTTGCAGCAAAAGAACACAAACCAGACAATACGCACAGATGTAGCACATGCCCGTAACATAAGCACCAACTAAGCTACACAGGTGAGAACGCCGACGGCAGCAGACTGAGTTAATCTCACTCGTGTTGTGCTCAGCGCACACTTCAAGTGTGTCATCGTACTGAACGCCACTATTTTCCACACGTCACACACTGCGTAGTCTGGGCACATGCAATAAACTGTCTGGCGTTTTTGTATGGATTTATGTTAGACTAG
Organism: Diloba caeruleocephala; assembly: GCA_947459985.1. NCBI lineage: Eukaryota > Metazoa > Arthropoda > Insecta > Lepidoptera > Noctuidae > Diloba > Diloba caeruleocephala. Next base: position 5,574,515 of record OX381621.1, on the reverse strand, counting down.
CTGGGACTCGCGGTTTTACCCGCGTATAATTTAAAAGAAATTTAGAGTACTTGGACATAGACACTTGACATAGAATATATATATTGGATTTCAAGGGTTTTATTTTTTTTGCGCGGAACCCTAATTATTTTTCTAACATGAAAGTAGCCTAAGTTATTCCTTATAACATCAGCTATCTACCAGCGAAAGTCCCGTCAAAATTGGTCCAGCCGTTTCGGAGATTACTCGGAACAAACAGACATACAGACAGACAAAAAAATTAAAAATTGTTTTTTTTGTTATACGTACCGTATATAATTTCATATAGTAAAAAGCTGTTATTTTGACATTACAAACAGACACTTCAATTTAATTTATTTGTATAGTAATATTTGTATGATTAGAATAACCTAGACCTTGAGGGATAGTCTCTTACAGGGCCTGGCACAGATCTTGAGTGAGTGTTTTGCTCTATTTAAACAAAGTTAAGAATAATTTAATCATTCACATTTTTTATTCTAAACTAGCTGCCCGCCCCAGCTTCGCACAGGTAGGTAAATTCAAACCCGTAAATTCCGATTGCAGCATTACCTAACCGGGTCCAATGAGAATGAATAAACAGTCCAAATCAAAAATACACAAAAAAATAACATCAAGATCAGCCCAGCCGTTTAGGAGGAGTTTAGTGACAGACACACGTACAGAAGAATTATATATAAGATAGAATTTAGGACTATTGGAAGTATCTGTTCATTTTAGGCATTTATTGGGCGTTCCCCTTTGCACTTCTGCTAACCGGAATCGATTCTTTGGTTTCCGTCGTCCCTTAAACGTCTCCAGGCTCTGGCCTATTTAGCCTATATGGAAAATCAGGCAACTCTACAAAAGGCCAAAGCCTCCCCCGTAGACTTCCACGATTATGTCGTCATTTCGGGGGGGATTTGTCAGGAGGTACTCACTACCATTTGTAGGTTGGTGGCCGCAGTATAGCTACTGTTTCACAGAAGGGATGCTGCTGTCCATCCCTCTGGCTAAGAGTCGCTTAGTCACCTATTTCGCCATCTCCGGGAGGAGATCGAGTGGTTCTATATTCTTAATCCAGACGTCACACGCAGAGCAACCTGCGGATCACCACCTAAGTCGATGCTTTGGCGATCTGAGTACGTTGGTTTCAATACACAGTAGGACACTGCCACCCATCCTCGCGATAGCCTTAGACGCCTCTTACTACCCCTACAGGTAGGAAAATGTATCCTTCAAATAAAATATTTCTAATCTTAATACCACATGCCACGAGTCGTTATCGTTACCGTCTCAGTCGGTCCGCACACGGCAGCGCGGCGAGAGATCCGGTTTATTTGCGCTTATATTGTGTGGACACAATACTTCAGAGGGATCACGTCGCGGCTGAATTGAGGAAGAACTTGCTCGTATTTACGTATACGTATATACATGAAAGAAGGACCTTTGTGTGAATATGTTTTGAAAATATAGGTAACAGTTGTATATTTAGAATAGTTTATTTATTTATTGCCGTGTGGTGCCGGCTCAGAATGCCACCACCCCATTTCATCCCGTGGGTGTCGTAAAAGTCGACTAAGGGATTAACCGGAGGATGAGCAGAAGCGTCCTTCGAGCACACAACAACTCAACTGCGATCGCCAACCCGTCTGCCAAGCGTGGCGATTATGGCAAGGCCCCCACTGAGCACACTACACACCCATATCGGTTGTTGTGGTGATCTTTGGGGGCCTTGCCATAATCGCCACGCTTGGCAGGCGGGTTGGCGATCGCAGTTGAGTTGTAATTAATGTACTCAAAGGCCGCTGCTGCCCAACCTCCGACAACGGAACGCACAACAGAAACCCAAATCGGTCATTTGGCGATCATTGGGGGAGGCTGTGTCCAGCAGTGGATTTATTTGGCTGAAATGATGATAATGAAAACAAAGCAATAAGACGTACGCATCTGAAAACTGAGACTTCGTTTTTGACTAACATTATAGGCATTAATGATAATGTTGTCAACTTGTCAACTTGTCAAGTTACTAGCTCATTAATGAAATTTCAATTTATAAAATATTTTTTTATAGTTTGTATATTGGGACAAATACATGCATAAAAAGTGCATTGACTAATTGATTACATTGCATTTATCATATCAGCCAAAGGAAGTCCTCTGCTGAACAAAGGTCTACCTCATAGATTTCCACAATTGTGTCCTCATTTCGTGGGAAATTTCACCGACACGCCCGGTGAGCCCAGTACGGCCGCCACAGGAGGGACGCTGCTACCTATCTCACTGGTTTAGAGTTCTTCAGTTGCCTTTTACGACATTCACGGGAGGTGATGGAGTGGTGCTGTATTCTTAATTAGGCTTTTATTGTATTTTATCGGTGTCCAGTGGAAACACTCTACATGAACTTCCTTCGCCCCGGCGAAGGGCCATGCCGGCCTTCTACTAGCTAAAACCACTGGAGCGATCATCATCGGTACTGAAGGGGGGTCCAGGTCCTCGTAAGATCACAATAGGACCGCCCATGGTGCTAGGCCTTTTGGCACATCTCGGAGGGGATGCCTGTAAAGCTTAATCCGCCTACCACACGGAAATGCATTATTATCACCAACGCTTCTAACAATTCCGGGTCTGGGTGTATTGTATGTGGAATTCATGTCTGTAAACGCACCCACGACACATTAGAAATCCCAGAGTGGAGCAAAGGATTTTTATAAAAAAATGTATTAAGCTTTATAACTATAAAGATGGAAGGTTTTTAATTATTTAAAAAATATATCGTTTGAATTACTTTTCTGCTTTTCTACAGGACCAACAACTTGGAACCCTCTTTTGTTTTTATTTTTTTTATTGATGTCAAGTGGAAATTCTACATGGAACTTCCTTCACCCCGGGGAAGGGCGAAGGGGCATGCCGGACTCCTACCGGGTAAAACCACTAGAGCGGTCATCTTCGGCACCGAAGGGAGGCTCCAGGTCCTCGCAAGATCACACTACAGCCGCCCATTGGTGCCACGCCTTTAGGCACATTTCGGAGGGGATGCCTGTAAAGAGGTCACCCCCTCTAGCGGAGGGAAGGCGACTGTAAAAGGGTCGCCCCCCCAGGCACTTCTCGGGGAGGATTGTAAAGGATCCCCCCAAGTCTCGCTGTGCGCTGTACTGCGCATACGGTGGCACGTGACCACGTGCGCGCCACCGTCTTCCCGGGAACAACTTGGAACCCTAAAAATGCTGACAATTCATAACGGCCTGTAAATAGTTGACATCAATAAAATTGTTTTGGATCTATTTAATTTACCCTGGTTGGAGACCTCTTTTGACTTCGCCAGAATTACCCGGTTCAAGAGCCACATCTTCCTGAGATAACTGTGAGTAGCCCTACAAAAATAACTATTTTACTCATAGTCAGCGAATAACTAGCCCCATGTTGGTGTGTATAATCTAAACCCAACCAGATTTATCTAAATCAATTCAAATCAAATCAATCAATGCATATTTACCCCACTAAACACTCAATGTAACACTCTTTGGCAACACAACAAATAAATCCAAATATTGCCTTGTTCACATCTCGTAATAAGTGTTTGCAATTGATAAAAAGGCGTCGATTGATTACTTCGACACGTGTCATAGGCCTGGGACAAAGGACATGGGACGTGGGACATGGGACATCAAAAGTGTCGCGATTACTTGTCATTTCACACTACGATGAGTACCAAAGTGATGTGTTAATTTTGGAATGTAATTTCGGCTAGTGTTGATGTGTGGAGATCTTTCTTTGATATACTTTTGGAGTATCGTAGTCGAACAGAGAACAGTAATTATTACTTTAATTCGTCATTTACAAGATTTTTCTAAGGGCTTGATATCTCACTCAAGTTATTTATACAGCTGCAGTCAAACTGAAATGAGTTGAGTGTTTAGTCTGGCCATACTTACCGTTATATGGTACATATTCCGTGTGGTTTCCAGACTAAGAATATAGCAGCACTCCATCCCCTCTCGTGGATATCGTAAAAGGGGACTAAGGGACTAAACCCGAGCAAATTTAAATTATTGGCAAATTCCCCCTAAAATGATGACACAGTTGTGAAAATCTATTGGCCTTTGCTAAACAGTTAAAATTTTTTTTATTGATGTCCAGTGGAAATCCTACATGAACTTCCTTCGCCCCGGGGTAGGGCAAAGGGGTATGCCGGACTCCTACCGGCTAAAACCACCGGAGTGATCATCGAAATAAGGGTCCGTGTCCGGTGAATACCTGCGTCAGGTAGAATGTGACGCCCTCGCTCCTTTGGAGACAGGCTCCGAAGAGCGGTTGCATCGTGTCTGCCCATAATAATTGCATTGCTTCCCAGGACTCGTCCTTTTTTTTTATTTGTGCCCAGTGGAAATTCATGAACTTCCTTCACCCCGGGGAAGGGCGAAGGGGTATGCCGGACTCCTACCGGCTAAAACCAATGGAGCGGTAATCTTCGGCACCTAAGGGAGACTCCAGGTCCTCGTATGATCACACTAGAGCCGCCTACTGGTGCCACGCCTATAGGCACATCCCTGAGAGGGTGACTGTAAAGCGGTCACCCCCTCGGGGGGATTGTAAAGGATCCCTCTAAGCAACCCACGGCAGCCCACAGCATGACCACATGCGTGCTACCATCTTCTCTTGGGTCGCTTGGTGTAGGCACGGAGATTCCCCAATCTACGCACCCGCGAACCCAGAGGCTACCCGCCTAATAGCGATGGCAGCGGATTTCAGGCGTATGGGAATTAGGTATCAGGGCGGTTGTTACCCCGGCGCCGTCTCCTCCTTCGAGTAGGATCGGCCCTCTCTCGATCCTGCTCTGCTGTTCAACAGTCCTATGGCTGACATGATGACCACAAGGAGTGGAGATCCTAGCCGGAATCTACGTTTCCCGGCAATAATAACCAGGGAATCTTCATATCACGAGCGAACAGGTTTCTTCACAGCAAACGTGCACCCTCGTCGACCGTATCATCGCTTATCATAGGGTGAGAGAGTGGTAAAGGCAAGTCCCACGATCAATACCTCTATGTAGCCAAATGTCTAAATACCCAAAATGTCTATTGATTTATTTTATTTATTTAAATACACTTTATTGTACACAAAAAAAACACACACAATTTTGAATTAAGTAAAATTACAATAGGCGGCCTTATCGCTATCCGCGATCTCTTCCAGGCAATCATAGGATGGAAAATAGTAGATAGAAGTAATTATGAGGCAGTCAGAGGTGTAACTATATATACTAATATAAATAAATATTATTATATACTATACTAAATACATAAAAATTTAATAAATAATAACTATTTAAACTATTATGTCTAATTTTAATTATAGTAGACCCTCCAACTATCGAAATGGCTATGTAGCAGAACGTCCTATGAGCAAATAGCCTACCATTTTTTAGTGAAGTCGCAGTCGTAAACAATATTTCTTAACTAAAGTGCGAATGTGTTCCTTATACTTATAGTTGGACTGGTTTCTGTTATAATGAGACAAAAATTTATATATAAATTTATTTTTAATATAGTGACGTCAACTTTCAATAAACATAGATAGTTTAGCGCTAAATTAAATCATTATTATTACAAAACTAGACTAACTATTCAGTGTCTAAAAAACTTACAAATTAGTAATAGTAGTTCTCGTGATTTACGACTTTTTCGAAAGGTTTTGATATGTTAGCTCTTAAGCCACCGTACACAACATTTTGATATCCATCCTAAAATGGTGACACAGAGACTGAATAAATACGAAAACATAATGAAATAGAACCTAATTGTTACTATGAATCTTTCCTTAGAACACGAGAAACGAGTCTTAAATATTACAGAAAAAACCGATTAATCTCTTCTAATATCTTCTCTACAAATACAAATTACAACAAACAGTATGATCGTATATTACAAGTACGTAATTAATAGTCCCCGTATCGCCGCGAGGGTGTTTGCTATTCGCACTGTCGCCCAGTCGCGTGTCTGTGCCCGCCTTTATGGATGGCTTTATGCATATAGTGACAAAGCGATTTATTTGCTGCTGAGTTGAAGGGGTTTGCTGCACGTTTGATTTAAAGGGTAACTGAAGGATGGCATGTAAAAGACCACATGATAATTAAACAGTTGAAAATGCAAGACTAAAAGTGGCGTCTGAGATCCTTCCACGCTACTTTGTCATGACTCATGACAAAGTAGCGTGTCACCCTAGAGTCTTGAGTATTCACATCAAATGATATATAGCACTGGGGCACAAAGGTTCTAGAGTGGAGACCGCGCACCGGAAAACGCAGCGTGGGACGACCTCCAACGAGGTGGACAGACGACCTGGTGAAGGTCGCTGGGAGTCGTTGGATGAGGGCGGCATGTAACCGCTCGCTGTGGAAATCTAAGGGGGAGGCCTTTGTTCAGCAGTGGACGTCCTGTGGCTGATATGATGATGATGATATACAGCAATTTGTGGGGTACATGCTTTGTACTGCCTTTTGACTTAGTAATAGGACCCATCCCAACATTTTGCGAACTTGGCAGCGACTAGGAAATCCAAGCCACAAGTAAGTTGTATTTGTATTGTAGCCGGAGGCAATCAAGATCACTATAGTGTGTTGTCATATGATGTGATCTCGATCTGAAATGTTTTCAAAGTCAAAGACAAAGGTTTTAATTTCAAATAAACCAAATATTGGCACTTATGTAACGTCACAGTTCCAAATAGTTGAATCCTGTGGAGAAGAGCCGGAAAGAAACGCAATGGATACTCTTTTAAAATAATTGCGATTACAATGTTGATTGATACAAATGATTGTCAAAAATACACCGAGAAAAATGTAAGTTAATGTGTAATGATGAATCATACCACACTAATGTAATAATCATTTATTTGCCGTGGTAGTTAAGTAGTTAACAGTTGACCAGTCCCAACAGACGGCACCCGTTCTCAAGCATGACACATGCATCAGCATCGCTTAGCGCCAGCCGTATTGTAGGGAATCCACACACACAACGCCATCGTCAGCAAGACATTTTAGTGACACACACACCAATACAACCAGGAAAAAGACACAAGCACTATAAGTACTAAACATATAACATTAATGGCATAATGCTCACACATTTAAAGTTTTGTATAAATATTATAATTATACCAGAAAGTTCCAGTACCCACTCTTCCCAGTAACCTATACGATGACGTGATGTAATAATACATTTTAAATCCATGATAATTCGATTACTAGAAGCTGTAGATCCGAATTATAGACAAAAACGTTTAATGTGATGACATTAAGTACCGAGTAATGAGCAGCGGACTGGAAGGCTGTAATAAGTGTTAACTCACCAATCATGAATATTGTATACCCCATCCTCCTGTAAACGTGTTCACAGTGTGGTACCTTAGATTTTTCCATCGTGAAGTGTTTTAAGATAAGATACGATAATAAGATGTATCTATGCATCTATGAATATATGTATCTATGTATCTATGTATCTATGTATCTATGTATCTATGTATCTATGTATCTATGTATCTATGTATCTATGTATCTATGTATCTATGTATCTATGTATCTATGTATCTATGTATCTATGTATCTATGTATCTATGTATCTATGTATCTATGTATCTATGTATCTATGTATCTACGTATCTATGTATCTATGTATCTATGTATCTATGTATCTATGTATCTATGTATCTATGTATCTATGTATCTATATATCTGTACTTACGCAGTACGCAGTAGTTAGTGTAGTTGCATTGTCATCGGTCCTTGATAAGTGTGCGAATTTTCAAATCAATCCGACGTTTTGAAGGGGATTAAAATCAAGTTCAAAAATTCCGTTACATAGATGCATAGATCCACAGATACTCAGATACAAGCTTGGTAAGCTTAATATATAACCCGGTGACGAGAGTGCAAGTCATTCGCCTGGTGGTAAGCGACACTCATTTTTTTGTCTGGGTCTATCTTCATGGACTTCACCCGCCTTGGGAAGGGCGGCAGGCGGGAAGGGCTCTTACCGGTTAAAACCCCTCGGTTTACTTCCACTTACCTCTGGCTGGGGTGAGATTTTCGCGTTTCAACCGATGCATCACTATCTGACTCGCTCCTTCTCATTGCGACCTAGTCACATGCACAGGCACATACATTCGCGCGCAGAACACACGCGCCACCATCTTGGGCCTGTTTCTGTTCGGGCCATGGACTGCCCTTGGTCCGTCGCCCTCAGGCAGCTACTCATGGAGGCCGGAGATCAGTCGGTGCTCTACGCCGGTGCCCGAATGTTACGCCTGCACATAATAATTGTAATGCTACCCGACTATTTCTACGTGGCAAAACACAGTGTCCGCCACCTCGAGACATTTGTTATTAGGTCTCTTCATCATTATTCATATTCATATCACTAGCCGATTAACGTCTACTGCTAGACAGAAGCCTCCCAAAGATTGCCCGCAACGACTGGTACGGTTTTGTGTTGTGGGCCTATTGCGGGGTTTTGCCATAATCGCGACGCTTAGCAGACGGGTTGGCGATGGCAGTTGAGTTTTTTGTTGAAAATTTCCTCAAAAAACGCTGCTACCCATCCTTTGGTTAATCCCATAGTCGCCGTTTACGACACCAGTGGGATGAGATGGGTTGGTGCTATTCTAAGCCACCACCGCACTGCTCATAATGCTCTGAGCATTGTGTATCCCATATTAGTCCGTAAACATCCACTGAACATGGGCCTCCCAATGAGTAGCCGTATTGCCATAATCACCACGCTTGGCAGGTGGATTGATGCTCACAGTATGTTGTTATTAGCACTCGGGAGAATGCCGGTACTCATCCTCTTGATCTCAAACCTTAGTCGCCTTTTACGTTACCCATGGGTAGAGAGGGGTAGTGTATTATTTGCCGGGAACCAACTCTTAAAATATTCGCCTGCCAAGCGTGGTGAGTACCGGCAAATACCCCCCGAAACGACGACACAATTGTGAAAATACATGCGGGACGCCTTAATTCAGCAGTCAACATCCATTAAACTTACGAAATACCGAATTATTGAAACAACCGGAGAAACGAACAACGTAATCAAAGAACTGGCATCACAATATGAACACCTCACAGAAGCATGGAACCGCTGAATCTGTCTTCCTTTTAATAATTGAAATATTTATAATTGCGTCGCGGCTTTACAGTTTATTGCGTGGCTATGAAAAATAAAGTGTCGTTTAAAGCTATTATTGTTTTTCCTTTGCCTTCCCGTCTTAATGAACACTTGGTAATGGTAAACGGTTGTTCCCAGTTAGATATTGTGAGGGATTGTGTAATACGTTGGTATTGAAGTTTGGAGTATGATCACCTTGACGACTGATAATATTTGATGGTTGTCTAATAAGATATAAATAAACTGTCTCCACGCTTGTTTATCTTAACATTGTTCAATAAATTAGACTCTGTTTAAAATGGTGTCACCGAACCTAGCAATGTTCAACTCTGAACAATAGATAAGTAAACACGGGCCTGAAGGTTTTCTTTAACGTATGTTTAACATGAGCTTAACCTTTTCTTTATGTCGTATTTCATTGCGTCGTCATTTTGAAGGAAATTGCCAATTGCCAGCACGCTTGACAGGTGGGTTGGTGAGCGCAGAATGGCTGCTGTGCCACAGAAGGGAAGCTGCTGCCCATCCCTCTGGTTTGTAGTTCCCTAGGCGCGTTTTACGACATGCACGGGAGGTTATAGAGTGGTGCTATATTCCCAATCCGGACATCCCACGGATTACTTGTATTATAGGCACATCGTTAATAAAAACTGTGGCCATACTAGCGTCAGTTACCACCGAGGTATTTAGAGGTGAATAAAATGGTCAGTTGATAGATATTTGTGCTGCAAAATTAACTTTACTCCATCTAGAACGTGCTCAAAAAGCAATTCTAAAGGTTTCGCCCTTTTAGATTTCCCACGCACCAGTTTTACATGGTATGTGAGGTTCTAACAGTACGACAATTGGTTATTCTGAACATCATACTACACCGGCACACTGAGCTTCCAAACCTCCAGACAAAAGAAGGAAAGATTTGGTTTCCATAGAGCCAAAGTAAAATATTTTGACAACATTATACACAAGAAAGTATAACTTGGACTATATACATATGTTTAGTAACTTTTGGTGCTGAGCACACATAAAATCTATCAGCAAAAATATGTCCACACTAGACATATTTTTGCTAACATATATTAATAAAAAAAAATTTACCAAACTCAGTTACACAGACTTAAAAGATGCGAGAAATTTTGGAATGATACCATTACTAAGTAATTTTAATTTTTTATTTATTTATTTATTTATTCATAATTTATGTACACACAGCGATAATGTATTAGGATACAGTAGGTATATACAGAGTCCGGGGGGAAGAGCAGTTGTCGGGCCGGTGCACCCTGGGCACTGGGCAATAACTACTCCACTTTTAGGAGGACCTTATTGCCCGGTGGCTAATATTCTGACAGGGACGGGCCCACTTATTGGGCAGTAGGTAGGCCGTAGGGTGTTCCGCCGTTTTCGGAGGAACACGGGCGGGCTAGCGGCGGGCTCGGTGTGCACTCACCCTGCCCCGAGCAGGTAGTGGGAGGACTCCCCTTCCCTGCCACCGTCGATATCGTAACCTCGGTTGGAGTGTCGTGGTCACGTCTCGCGGCTTCGATCGAGAGCGAGGATCTTGGCTTAACCGCCCGGATCGCGAGGAAGAAGGCCTCTATAAAAATTCCCCGAACCCAAGCTTTGCGTGCGGCGAGGGGTGCATGGCTGATGGGAAGTTCAGTCGCGAGCACGCATTCCCCAGGACTGGCGGCACCTGAACATGGGATACGCTTGCCCGGGTACAGGGGGCACTGCCCGGGTCGACCTTTTATTTCCCCCATACTCGTGGGATTTACTATGAAAAAAAGTACAATCAAAACAAAGAAGGTGGAGAAAGAGAAGGTGGGAGAGACTGTGGGTTTGCTGTTGGAGTCCGACAGCGTCCAGATGGACATGGGGTCGGATGCCGGCTCTGTGTCCAGTTCGGGTGCCAGGACGCGTAGTGCGCGTAACTTGCGCGCCAATGCGCGTTCGCAATGTGCGGCCGCGTTGCTGTCGCGTCCGGGCACGCCGTTGCCGTCGGGTGGGGCGAGTGACTCCGAGGATTCCGTGGACCCTCGGAGTTCGCACGCCTCACTCAACATGGTGGTGGGTGGAGAGGGCCGCAAGCGGACCCTCCCAAAGACGTCTGTGGGGTCCTCTCCTGAAGCCAAACGGTCGACCAAAAAGGAGTCGAAAGTCGAGAGGCTGGAGAGGGAGAACGCAGAGTTGCGCTCCCAGCTCGCCAGCCTCTCGGCACAGATAGAGAGACTGACGACGGAGGTGGGTCTCCTCCGTCGTCAGGGGGATGCCCTGGTGAGCCCGAGGGATGGCAGTGCTCCGGCTTTCATGCCCCTGGACGCGGTGGCCGAGCTTCGGCGTTCGATCGCCCTTGAAGTGGGGGCCATGTTGGACGCTAAGCTGGCCGCCTTGGAGGGGCGGCTCCCGCCGGAGAAGCGCTTGCGCCCGCCGCTTGCGGCCGATAAAAGGCCGATTCAATCGGGTGGAATGCAGGCTACCCAATTGGCCACATATGCTGCGGCCGCTCGAGCACCGACGAGCGCGGTAATGAATGCGGCCACCCAGAACTCTTCCCCTGGGACTCAGACACAGGGGAAGAAGAAGAAGAAGGACCGCAACGCGGCGAAGGTTGCTGGAGTCGCCGACCTGCCGGCGGTGCCTGATGCGACTGCAGCGCCCGCGGCAAACGTGACAGCCGATCCGCAGGCCACAGTGGAGACCACAGAGATTTGGTCCACTGTGGTAGGAAGAAAAGGCAAGAGGCCCCAAATTCCTAAGGCCCAGAAGCCCACCACTGCGCAAGCCACGCAGCCATCCTCTCCCAAGGAAGGCAAGGGTAAAAGGGGTGGGAAAGGAAAGGCGGGTAAAGTCAACCTCCCCAAGGTTCCCGCAACGGCCGCCATAACGGTCACCGTGCCAGAGGGCTCACCCAACAGTCGGTTGGGTGAGGTTATGGCCGAGGCCAGAAAGAGCATAAAGCTCGCTGACCTCGGCATCGGTCCCGACACGGTGACCATGAAGAGGGCAGCCAGCGGCGGAATGGTGCTGTCCGTCGCTGGTGAGGACTGCAGTGCCAAGGCTGACAGCCTGGCACGCCGTATGCGGGAGGTGCTCTCCCCCGTCTTTGCTGTGCGGATCGCACGGCCAATTAAGACGGCGGAGATGAGGGTACGCGACCTGGACGACGCCGTCACGCCTAAAGAGGTGGCTGATGCCATCGCGGCGGCGGGCGGCTGTCAGCCCGAGGAAGTAAGGGTGGGCGACATTCACCGCTCATCCGTGTCCTTGGGCACCGTCTGGGTGCGCTGCCCACTGGAGGCAGCAAGAAAAGTTGCGTCCGCCTCACGTGTATGTGTGGGGTGGGCGTCGGCAAGGGTCGAGGCATTGGCGGCACGGCCCATGCAATGTTACCGATGCCTTGAACTCGGGCACGTGCGCCTCCGTTGCGCCACCCATGGGGGGGTTGACCGAAGCGACCTCTGCTTCGCTTGTGGCAGCCAGGGTCACAAGGCGAGGCAGTGTACGGCGCAGTCACAGAATTGTCCGCTATGCGCGGACTTCGGACTGCCTGCAGGGCATAGGCTGGGCAGCAAGACATGTGCTGCCCAGAAAGGTAAGAGGGAGAAGCGAGCTCCCTCTGCCACTGCCAATGACCAGGAGACGACTGCGCCAGCACTACCGGTCGCAGGCCTACCAGAGGCGATGGAAACATCTCGTTCCCAGCCCTAAGAATCCTTCAGGGCAACCTTAACCACTGCCGCAACGCGCAGAATCTACTGCTGCAGACTGTTGCGGAGTGGTCGGTTGCCTTGGTAGTTGTGGCGGAGCCCTACGTCGTTCAAGAACATCCTCGCTGGTTCGGGGACGCCGGGGACTCCGTCGCCATCTATTGGGCTGAGAGTGAAGGTGGGCCGCCCTGCTCGCTGTTGGACAGGGGGCAGGGATTTGTCGCTGTAGAATGGGGACCTCTGGCAGTAGTGGGCTGCTACGTCTCCCCCAACGTGTCTCTCGCCGACTTCGAGGGATACTTGGATGGGGTGGCGCGCAGCATTCGCTGTAAATGCTCTCCCCGTCCAATGCTCGTCCTGGGGGACTTCAATGCTCATTCTAGAGCTTGGGGCAACCGTCGGGACGGGCCGAGGGGGAGGATAATACAAGACTGGGCGGCATCGCTTGACCTCCGATTACTGAATCGGGGGTCCATTAGCACCTGCGTTCGGTGGCAGGGGGAGTCGGTCGTGGACCTGACATGGGCGTCTCCTTCTGTGGCCAGCGTGGTGTCGGGCTGGCGGGTGGCGGAGGAGGTGGTAACGTTGTCCGATCACCGCCACATAGTTTTTGACGTGGCCCTCCGTCCGCCTGGCCCGAGCCGTCTAGGTCCCAGCCCACAGTCGCGGCGTTGGGCCCTCACACAGCTCGATCGAGAGATGCTCGTCGCAGCTGCCAACGTCGCGGCGTGGTCAGAGGTCGATCAAGGGATCTTGCCCGATCCAGAGGAGGAAGCGGCCTGGTTCCGGGAGGCGATGACGTCGATATGCGATGCATCAATGCCCCGGACCAGACGCTCTCGGCGTACGGCAGTGTACTGGTGGTCGGAGGAGATTGCGCAGTTACGCGCGGTCTGCCTGGCCTCCCGCCGCCGGTACCAACGAAGTAGACGCCGGCGTACTGCTACAGCTGGAGAGACTGCAGAGGCCTATCTGGTCTACCGGGCGGCCACGAAGTCGCTACATAGCGCAATTCGCGAGGCGAAGGCTCGGTCCTGGAGTGAGCTCCTGGAGGGACTGGACAGGAATCCGTGGGGGAGACCCTATCGTATGGTCGTGGGCAAATTGCGCCCTTGGGTCCCCCCGGTGACCGAAACCATGGCCCCGGATTTGCTGGAGAGAGTACTTTCAACGCTCTTTCCGGCGGTCCGGGACCATACGGGTCCCTCTCCACCCCCGATTGCCTTGGACTGGGCTGAGGAATTGGGGGTTTCGGACGGGGAGCTGGGCCGAGCCATTGGCCGCCTGAAGGGTCGCAACACCGCACCGGGTCCGGACGGCGTTCCGGGCCGTGCGTGGGTATATGCACTGCAATCTCTTGGGGACCGCATGAGGCGGCTGTTCACCAGCTGCTTCCGTCGAAGCGTTTTCCCGTCCAGCTGGAAGGAAGCCGGATTGGTTCTGTTGAGGAAAGAAGGAAGGCCTGCGGAGTCTCCTTCTGCATATCGTCCCATTTGCCTGCTCGACGAGGCTTCGAAGCTATTCGAGAGAATAATTACCCGAAGACTCGTTGAGCACCTGTCGCGAGTGGGTCCTGACCTGGCCGAAAGTCAGTATGGCTTCCGGCAGCGGCGGTCCACAATCGACGCGATTCTTCGCGTCCGCTCGCTGTCGGAACAGGCAGTGTCCCAGCGGGGTGGGGTGGCGTTGGCTGTCAGTCTAGACATTGTCAACGCCTTCAACTCCATCCCGTGGGGCGCGATTAGGGGGGCGCTAGTCCATCATCGATGCCCCCCCTACCTGCAGGGCATCATAGGGGCCTATCTGCGTGATAGGCACATTCGCTACGTGGGCAGGGACGGTAGCGTAAAGCGGAGGGAGATTACGTGCGGGGTTCCGCAGGGGTCGGTTCTCGGCCCCTTTTTATGGAACCTCGCTTACGACGCGGTCCTGCGTGTCGTACTCCCCGCTGGCGTCAGCTTGGTCTGTTACGCTGACGACACTCTTGTGTTGGCCGGCGGGGAGTCCTTCGAGGGAACCATCCGGCTTGCCGAGCAAGCGGTGGCAATTGTCGTGGCCAAAATCCACGCTCTGGGTCTGCAGATAGCGCCTCACAAAACCGAGGCGCTATGGTTCCACAAACTGCCGCGGAGTAGAGAACCACCCAGTTCGTGGATACGCGTTGGTGACGCGCAAATCAGGGTGGGCCAGTACATGAAGTACCTGGGGCTCACCCTGGACAGTCGTTGGGGCTTCGAAGAGCACTTCGCGCGCCTCGTCCCCCGAGTCGAGAGGGTAGTGGGTGCATTACACCGGGTGCTGCCCAATCTCGGGGGACCGAGCGAGGAAGTTCGCCGTCTCTACGGGGGCGTCGTGCGGTCTGTGGCCCTCTACGGGGCGCCTGTATGGTCATCCCGGCTGTCAGGCGTCCAGCGCTGCAGAAACAAACTTCACAGTCTGCAGCGCAGAGTGGCTATACGGATCGCGCGGGGATACAGGACAGTATCCTACGAGGCGGCAACTCTCCTGGCACGCTTTCCGCCTTTCGACATCCAGGCGGAGATGGATGCGTGGGTCTACGACCAGACACGCTCTCTCCGCCAAAGTCAAGGGGAAGGCGTGCCTTCAGGGGCGTTCGACAGACTGAGGCGGCTGGCTCGACAACGCGCACTCGAGATGTGGCGACATCGCCTACGGTCGCAGTTCGCGACCAAGCGCGTCGTCGAGGCCATCCTGCCGCTCTTCGGAGCCTGGCTCAAAAGGAGCGAGCGCGTTACCTACCGTCTGACGCAGGTGTTCACCGGTCACGGTTGTTTCGGTGCATACCTGCACAGAATAGGACGCGAGGTTACGGCACAGTGCCACCATTGTGGAAGCGACCAGGATACCGCACAGCACACGCTCGAGGAGTGCCCTGCGTGGGCGGCCGAGCGGCGGATCCTGGTTGACCAGATCGGGCAAGATCTCTCTCTGCCGGCAGTAGTGTCGGCTATGTTGGCAGAGCATGATAATTGGAGTGCAGTGGTCTCCTTCTGCGAGAGCGTCATGCTGCAGAAGGAGACTGCAGAGCGGGATCGGGAGAGGGCTGATCCCGCACGGAGAAGGACGAGACGGCGCCGGGGCAACAACCGTACCGGCTCCTAAGTCCAACACGCCTGAGCCCCCTGCCGTCAACTCATGGTGGGGGGCCTCGGGGGTCGCGGGTGCGCAGATTGGGGAGTCTGCGTGCTCACACCTAGCGACCCCCGGGAAGACGGTGGCGCGCACGTGGTCACGTGCCGCCGTGTGCGCAGCACAGCGCAAAGCGAGGCTTGGGGGGATCCTTTACAATCCTCCCCGAGAAGTGCCTGAGGGGGCGACCTTTTTACAGTCGCCTTCTCTCCGCTAGAGGGGGTGACCGCTTTACAGTCATCCCCTCCGGGATGTGCCTAAAGGCGTGGCACCAAATGGGCGGCTCTAGTGTGATCTTACGAGGACCTGGAGCCTCCCTTCGGTGCCGAAGATGACCGCTCCAGTGGTTTTAGCCGGTAGGAGTCCGGCATACCCCTTCGCCCTTCCCCAGGGTGAAGGAAGTTCCATGTAGAATTTCCACTGGACATCAATAAAAAAAAAAAAAAAAAAAAAAAGGTATATACAGACACTTGAGTACAAAGGTTTTTTATACTTTTATAGTCTAGCTTATATCTATATCCGTAAATATATATCCCTTAATAGTTTTACTTTACATGAGTTTAACGTCCCATACCGCGTTGTAAAGTGAGGGCCTGAAACACAGGTATAAATAATATAGTTCGGGCAGGTCGCTACGCTACATATAATTACAATTACGAGGTAACAGTTTTTTCCGTTAATAAATATACTTTAGTTGTATGCTAGTTTATAGACGGCACGGTTGGTGCAGTGGCTGACGCAGTCTGCATTAACTTCCGTTGCCCCGGGAAGGGCTCCTACCGGCTAAAACCACTGGAGCGGTCATTATCGGCACCGGAAGGGGACTCTAGGTCCTCGTAAGATAGAGGTACAAAAGAAATTAGTAAGAATACAAAACTACATGACATAATAAATTCAAATCTTTGCCACGCTTTTCCCCTAAAACATGTTTGTTACTTTTTTACTGCACCCCCAATTTTAACGGCAAATTGAACGGCAATTATCGCAACACCATCTCAATATTAGAGAGATCAATTCCCATTGCACGTGACGCTCTTCAAGCCCGATATTACATTTTTATTTGCTTCTCCCCCTCTTCAAAAGTTGTCAACATGTAACAACGGGGCTATACCACGATAATCTTACATATAATTAAAAATAAGCAGCTAAATTCGACTTTATTCTCTTCACATTAAAGTTGAGGATTAAGCCAGAGTAATTGCTAAGCAAGTTTGAACTCTCAATCCTAGTAATAAGGTGGTGTATAGGGGTACAGTCAGTATAAAATAGGTTTGTAAAGATGTCTGTTTTTCGTTTGCACAACGGATATTAGTGTGCCAAAGTAGAGAACTATTTGCACATGTACTTTGTGATGTTCCCATGGAAATCGTATTAGGATTTTGTTGTTTTTAAATTTCGAACGCTTTACGGCTTTGAGATTATTTTACTTTGTTGCAGACAGAAGTTGCTTTGTGGCTTATAAGGCTTATTTTAAAAACATTCCAGTTTAAATCGACAGCGCTGACCATCAATAATCGATGTTCAATCAGGGTAATACTGATACCAGATATCGATTCATCAGAGTCGGTCGATGGTCACCACTGATTGTCAAAATTAGCTCAAGGAAGTAACTCTAAGAGAAGATGCTTATTTATATCATGTAAGGCCATGTAACACATAGTTGACGTCAAGCATAGACGCTCCACAAAATCTGCAGTGTGCGAACATGCCTTAGACAAACCCAACCATTTTCTTCGTTTTGATCAAACCCAAGTGCTCGCGAAAGAGAACCGATATGTACCAAGAATGTTTCGTGAGGCTATTGAAATTAAAATCATCCTAATTTTAATAGAGAAGATGGCTGGCAGGTACCACCAGTTTGGAATCCTGTTATTAAAATAACAAAGTCACAAACCAAATACCACACTAAAAAACATCAAGACACTGTGAGTGATTACTGCGTGCATCGAAATAATTTTTGATTATAATTGAACGGTAGATAAAAAAAAATAACTTTTAAAAATCTGTAACGACGCCTGTCACCTTAGTCATCCCGCGACCACGAACCCTACAAAGTGTTTGAAACGTCAGGAAAACGGGGTTTCGGATTACGTCTTGAATTCTGAACAGCCACTTCGTTCTCTCTTTACTTGGCGTTATCAATTACATAAATTGATGTACTATACCTAAATACTTTTTTGGCAAATTGACAGAAACTACAATGTTATTGTATGTTGATATCAGACTAAAGATGTATCCTTTGTCCTAACCACATTAAAGAGCAGTCCCCTTTTACTTTTCGCCAGGTCTCCTTACAAAATAACGGCAAATAAAATAAACATCAGTATAAGTATCTTCTCGTCGTCCTGTATTTCGCAATGTCTGAAAACGTAAGTTTTCAACCAGTGCGTCCAACCGGTTATGACCTACGGAGCCGAAACGTGGACAAAAGTTCAAAGTTAGCGGGCTATGGAACTTGCTATGCTTGGAGTCCCTCTAATGGAAAGTATCCGAACCGAAGGATATCGGTAGAGAACCGGCTCCGGGGGTCCGGCTGGATGCGGAAAGCTGATGACTGGATGCTGTGGCGCACGCTAGGAGAGGCCTACGTCCAGTAATGGACCGGTATATGATGAAGTATTGTAAAGGTTGCATACTCATGCAGGCTTGCGAAGGCCTGTTATGCCAATACATAACATTAATAAAAATAAATAAAATAAAAATCATTTATTATACAGACATAGTCCACATGTTAGTTGTTGGCAACAATGTTTACTTATTTAATAATACATAAATAATTATACTACATGCTGTCCGCACAGTAGGCTCACATAACTCCCGAAGTCCCAACACATGGAGTTTAGTAAACCTACTGAGCAGTACAGTTTAATCCTGACCGCTTCTATCGATGACAGATTTGTCAAAAAAAACGAAAATTCAAACACTTTAATGTAGTACTTTGTTTTAAAGAGAATTATTGTAATTCTTGACGATTGATGTTATAATATTATCTATCTCTCTTCACGGAAATCCCCTGCAAGGAACGGAGGAGGAACTCGGTCTTTTGGTAGGCTTACTCGAGGACATACACAAACTAAGGGCACGTCGCGATAGCGTCTGTAAAACTCGTCATGGAGGAATAACTGGAGAGGGGGAATGACGCCCCCACCTGCCAGATGACGCAGGTACTTTGGAACCATGGGTGTTTCGGAAAGTATCTGCGTCGAATAGGCCAAGAAGGGACGCCCGGTTGTCATCACTGCGGCGACCGCCCGGAGGACACGACGCAGCACACATTGGAGGAGTGTCCAGCTTGGGAAACTCAGCGCCATGATCTCGTTGTGGCGATCGAAAGGGTGACCTCTCGCTTCTAGCCGTGATTTATTCCATCGCCCGGAGCGAGGGCGCGTGGGATGCCGTTGCCTCCTTTTGCGAGGACGTGGTGCAAGCAAAGGAAGCGGTAGAGCGGGGATGGGAGGAGACCGCTGCAGAAAACGCACCGGGCGTAGGAGGGCGCTGAACGATATCCAGCCACCTCGAGAAGCGGCTGCTGGCGATGAACCAAGTGCAACTCGTATTTATATGAAGAAGGGACAAGACTTCGATCTTATAAGTTAGTAAGTCGGAGACCTATTTTAAACCATACCTTGCGAAATACCCTAAGACAAAGACACGTCTTCAAAACCTGATTTCTTAAAACTGACTATAATTAACCTACATTATTAACGGTATAAGCTTTCATTAGTCGAAAATAAAACGAGACAGTCTCTCTTTCCATATTTCCGCCGCTCACATTTAACAACACATTTTCCTTACCAGAAAATAAACACACCCATACGAAAAAGGAGCCCATTTAAAAAGGTTTTTCCTTTTAAAAAGAGCTCGGACCGCTCCGCTTAATCAACGAAGTATTTCATTAAGACCTTATCCGATAGAAAAAGCTTGAAAGAATAGATCTTCACATTCTTTCGCGCCTCACTTTTGTTATGAAGAATGTTCATTTTATAACTGGCGTTTGTCTTAAATTCTTTTGCCTTTTGTTTTTTTATGGTGCCTTTCGAATTAAGTCTGGAGTTGGAAATGTGGGTGTGTTTGTGTGTGTGTGGAAGTCTGTAGTGGGCGTTGTTAGTTGTGTCGGGGACGTTTTTATCTTGGCCAAGGTGTACATGTTAATATTGTTCATATCGTCGAAGCTTTTGGTAGCCATATCATCAACACCACATCATCATCATATCAATCAAAGGTCAAGTCAAGCTTTCACAATTGTGTCTTCATTTTGGAGGGAATTTGCCAGTATTAAACACGTTTGACAAGCGAGTTGGTGAGCACAGAATGACTGTTGTTCCACAGAAGGGACGCTGCTGCCCGTCCCTCTGGCTTAGAATCCTTTTAGTTACCTCTTACGACATATACGGGAGGAGGAGAAGTGGTGCTATTTTCTTAAGCCGGATACCACACGGAGTAGAAAGAAAGAAAGCAATAAATTCACTCTTACCTCACGGTTAACGGGCTATAGATATAGTAGGGAAAACGGACGCTGTCGGGTAGTTCTTTATTTTATGTAGCTGTGCGCATAATTAATTAATGAGGTGCGCTCAGCAGTGCACCCTTGTCTCAAGTCCGATGGTAGAAGGATGGTGGGATTTTGGTGTAGCTCCTGCGCACACTCTCCAAACTACAATCTTTAGAAGACCGATAAGCAGGCAACGTTTCGCCAATGTGCTAGGCTGTAAAGCTTGCAACAACAATGCCTCGTCGCCTATGAGCCTTTCGCTGTGCGATCTACTGAATCGACTATAGCAATCTGGTACTTGCTGTGCCGTCCCAAAATGGCTGCAATAAAACTAAATTGAAACAAGACACTTTTTTGCAGTGAATAGACGAAGAGTGAGTAATAAACGTTAAAATTTTGCATAATTTCGTCGCTTCAGTGGGAAACGAGATTTAAGGTACACTTTATTCGCCCCAGCAATGCTTCTTTGAGAGAACATAATAATTTATATCTACCTTACTTACTCGAGGCTTTACTGTCATCTGCATACCCAATAACTTCTAACTGAAGCTGCTCATGGATATGTAGCGGGAAAATAAGGAAGGAAGAAGAAGGAGATAGCTATATAGGAGTACTCTGATGGAATGCTCACTCTAGGATTTAGATGTGCCCTTGCAAAATACAGTAACCATATGCAGGAAGCTTATTCATCAGACTAGCATGCCAGACACTGTCAAAGGCCTTTGAGATGTCTAGGTACGCAGATTGGGGAGTCTACGTGTTCATACCGCGCGATCCCCGGGAAGACAGTGGTGCCCACGGGGTCACATGCCACCGTGTGCGCAGCACAGCGCACAGCGAGGCTTGGAGGGATCCTTTACAATCCTCCCCGATAAGTGCCTGCGACCTACAGTTACAGTCGCCTTCCCTCCGCTAGAAGGGGTGACACACAGTCATTACCTCCGAGACGTGCTTAAAGGCGTGGCATCAATGGGGGGCTCTAGCCTGATCTTACGAGGACCTGGAGCCCCCCTTCGGTGCCGAACTCCAGTGGTTTAAGCCGGTAGTTCTGCATGTCCCTACACCCTTCCAAAAAAAAGTACATAGAGCTTGCCCTACTTCTCAATGGACTCGCCCGAACAATACATAACATATAGAAGAAGATCTCCCGTTTATCAGACAGTGATGACACTGGAAGATGAAGATACTGACTGTCACTAAAGAGCTCATTGTCGTCAAGGTATTTAGCAGCTTGTGGTTCAATACTATTTCCATGACTTTGTATGACTATGAAAGCTATATCGATTGGACTGTAGATGACAGGATCGGCACGACTACCGTTCTTAGGCACCGACTGCATATAAGTAAGCGACCTAGAAACCACTCCTCTAAAAGAGAGGCAAAATAGGTGCCTCAAAAACAAAAACAGGAAACAACTCAGCACATTTCCTGAGAACTCTATTTGGTTTTCCATTCATTTCGCTGGCGTTGTTCACGCTTTACGAAACTTATCTTAATAAGTTATTACTGAAAGATTACACTATTTTTTTCTGTCAGTTCAGATTTTTTTCGATTTGTCTAATTTGGGAAATTATTGGAAGCATAGTGACGGGTGTGTTTAGAACACTCCAAAGTTTGTTAGTTACTCAATCAATAAACATGTTTATAATGTTGTCGGTTATCCAGATTATTTGTGTACGCGAGATTTATTAAAGCACCTACGAGCTTGTTTGTGCGACAAACTGTAGAAAAGCGCTTCACGATATTATGACACTGAATGGAGAAAATATTACCGTTTAGTGTAACATTTTAACACATAGAACTGCTATTTCGGCAATTATATGTCGCTGACTATTAGAACAAATCAAATAAACCAAGACTCGATGGGTCTTTTAGCCCTTAAGGAGCTCCTGCACCCACCTGCTGGCTCCAGCGTCAAACCATGGTTAACATATGAGATGAATAGGGTTCATCATAATTTTAGACATTTACGAGTTAAGAGATACCAGAATCCACCTGGCTCCATCGATAGGTTCTGGTCACCGAATATGATAACTATCGAAACAAAATACACTTGCGAAAATTGAGTTTAATCGGGGTAATGGAGAGTGAGTGAAAACATTATTTAAAGGTTAGGAACCCTTAAAAAATAATGTCAAAGCTTTTGCATATTTCAACGTGAATTCGACTACTCGTAGGAAAGTCTATTTCCAAATTGTTGAATTCTCTTGATTACGTTTTCTGACAGCGATAACGTTAGGTTCTTGTCGTTCCCTTGTCAGCATGAAAACTCCATTATTTTCATGGCTGATTTAATACCTACTCCAAAAAGTAACTAAATAATACAGTCCTGTCCATTACAGTACATAATATGCACCAGTAGGGTGGCAACGCGATGCAGTGTCGGTAGTATCGACCCGCTAAGTGATTTGTCCGCTTGCATGCATTATTGATGTGCACCGGGCCGGATTCCCCAATTCGCACGAAACTCGAATACGTCCTATATATGCCTATAGGCAGCAGCCTAAACAGTACTGTGAGTAAAGTATATTTTTCTATAAGGAGTTTTGATGTTGCCGATATGCCGAAGCTGTAAATGTATTAGTGATAGAAAATTGATTTTGAATCTGTGAAATGCAGTAAAAGAATATGGTAGATAGTAATGTTTTATAACGATGTGTTATTGGTTATGTAGGGTTGTAGTTCCGGCAGGAGCATGTACCGGGAGTACCTTTAAATAATAGACTTGCTTGTGGTATTGAAATTATACATTCTTTACGATAAATACAATTTGTCTTATATCTATGATTCACCAGAATCGAATTATATTCGTCTCCCGACAGTTTTTGTACCCATGTCTCTAGACCGTCAGAGCATTTGAAATTTAGTACTCAATTCAAAACTATATACTTTTTTTTGTGGTCAGTAAATCGTAACAAGGAGGCGATCAATATTACAGTATTTACAGTATAGTCAGATGTTTACTCTTCATAAGCTGTCGGGAATGAGAATAGGCTTAAAAATTATAACGATACAGAAGTTCTGAAAGTATCAAAACATTATAGTAGAATTCTTTCGCCACAGTTGGTGCAATGCTAAGCGATTGACTTTCTGCGCTACGGAAGGCGGTTTCGTTCACAGCGTAGAACAAAAAAACATTATGATCTACTAATAGTTGTTTCCGGTCTGGGGTTTGTGTATGTGAGCTTTGTGTCTATTAACTGAACCCGCGACATAGGAGAAATCCCAGTTATAGGTCACATATTAAAAATTAATAATTTGTATCATTCTAAAGCTCAATAAAAGTGAACTAAAATCTACATTTCTTACGAAATTCTGACATTACTTTATGAAAACATAGATTTAATGTTGTTTTTTATGTACCGAACAGGCATGCGTTTTACCAGTATCTCACCTGCAAACTCACTTCTGAATCCGCAGTGAAAAGTCTAAAAAACCATACGAAATTAGAGATTTCACAGCGGCTGTACTGAACGCTGTTGTTAAGCAAGGATGCGCACGTTTCATCACTTCAGCCGAATGAAATCCACTGTTGGACACAGGCCTGCCCCAAAGAATACCACAACGATCAATATGGGTGTGTTGTGGGCTCATTGGGGGGATTTGCCATAATCGCCACGCTTGGCAGACGGATTGGCACCACACGGCAAATTATTAATTAAATGAACCATTAATATTATGATTAGTATATATTATTTTTTGAGTTCAATCTCAAATATGAAATAGTATTAAACTGTAATTAATTAATTAATTGCCTATTTTGTAATATGTCTTTTTCAGTGGTCACCTTTAATTTATTTTAAAGACCGGAAGGACTTTAATGGGCTTTGGGATTGCATTATAGACTTTAAAACAAATGGAGTACGAGCTTTTTTACAATTAAAAAGTAGTTTTCTGTGTTCTACCGATAACTAGCACCCTTTCTTGTATTCCTAGGAAGTATTTATTTTGACAAACAGATTTGCCGTCTCAAATATATAATGCGATGAAAGGTAAGAATTTTGAATCTTATAAAAACGCAAAAAGAACGCCCACTGCTGAACAACATTTTCTCCCATAGGTTTCCACACCAACCGGTTACACTGGGGACCGGTTGTGTACTGGTGTCATCATTGGGGGGAATTCGTCAGTACTCACTACTAGGGGCACTGCTGCCCACCCCTCTAGTTAAGAGTCCTGTAGTCACCTTTTACGATATCAATGGAAGGAGGAGTGATGCTTCATCACACTTTTCACACCACAATTCTGGACTAGCCCAATTATCAATGTCACGTCTTGGCATGTGTTGTGCAGTTGCGGTAATACAAAAGTTAATAAATAAAATTAATTATTTATAATTATAAATTAATTTATTAGGTGAAATTTTAATTTAATAAATTTAATAATTTTAATTTATGATTTAATAAATTTTATAAAAAATTAGGATTAGATACCCTATTATTAAAATTTAAATTAATAATACTAAAATATTAAGTAATTATTTATTGAAACTTAAATATACACACACAACATATAACAATTAAAACTTGACGGCACGGTTGGTGCAGTGGCTGACAGAGTCGGCTGCTGCGCTCCGGGTCGCGGGTTCGATTCCCGCACGAAACAAATATTTGTATGATCTGCAGGTAGTTGTTCCGGGTCTGGGTGTATTGTGTGTGGAATTTATGTCTGTAAACGCACCCACGACACAGGAGAAATCCTAGTGAGGGGCAATGTTTTAAAAAAAAGAAAAAAGAAAAAGAAAAGAAAACTAAAATTCGCTTTATTCGATGCAAATAAAGGCGTAGTGTAGGTGTGTTGTCTGTTTCATCATATCACAACTGCTGAACAGACAGCCCCATAGTGCCTAAAGACGTGGGCGGCTCTAGTGTGATCTTAAGAGGACCTAGAGCTCCTTCGGTGCCGAAGATGACCGCTCCAGTGGTTTCAACCAGTAGGAGAATATCCGATCACCCTTACCCGGGGAGTGGTATTATATTATATCTGTGCCCGGGGCGAAGGAAGTTCATGTTAAATTTCCACATGGACATTATTAAAAAAAACGAAAGTATTGCCTCAGAAAGCAACCGTTCCAGAGTATCAGTCACCTAATTATATATTGCCAATGCTTTAACATTATTACTCCTTATCTAAATACCTAATTCTGTAATCTAATTTAACCAGCGATATACAAAGCACATACCACAACATAACGATGCACGAACATAAAATATACACTATCGATCGCTCCACAAGCCGCATTGTCTTCAAAGCCACATCCGCCCAATTGCGTGCACACAGTTCAAGCGCAGTGCAACTCGGCGATTCAATTTGAATCGGAGACAAGGGATGAGGGGGTTTAGGGTGGAATAGGGGGCGACTGACGACGCCACGCTGATGGCTAAATCGTGTTCGATTCGCACCTGCGATGTGTGACGGGATGGAAGTTGCTCTATTTTGGAGATGATATTAAAAGTGTTCCGTGTGGTGTCCGGATTAAGAATATAGCACCACTCCATCTCTTCCCGCGGATGTCATAAAAGGCGACTAAGGAAATCTAAACCAGAGGGATGGGCAGCAGCGTCCCTTCTGTGAAACGGTAGCCATACTGCGCTCACCAACCCGCCTGCCAAGCGTGGTGCGTATTGGCAAATACCCCCCAGAATGATGACACAGTTGTGAAAATCTATGGGGGAGGCCTTTGTTCAGCAGTGGACGTATAAATGGCCGATATGATATGATTAAAAGTGTATGTATAGTTTACTAGTAAAGTATAATATATATATACTTCGTTCGTCAATAACTACCAAAAAAACACGATATATGTTCTGCAAAATCTTACGGATTTACAGTTTTTCCCCACTGTAGGTTAAAGTTAAGCGATAAGAAAAGTGTACTGTGAAAATTTAAATGTAAAAAATTGTATTTCTTGAAAACATTTTAGTTTTTAATAGAATAAAGACTTATGAGTAAAGTAACTATTCACAAATAATTTGAGGTAAAAAAAAACTAGAGGAATTTTTCATTACGAGATGCTTAAAAATCTGTGTCAAGGTAGAGATTTTTCGATATTTCGGAAAATTTTGTACTACTGTAAATCCGTGAGATTTTGCTGAACATATATTGTGTTTTTTTGGTAGGTATTGACCCCAAGCTCTCACCCCCTGCAGTATGTCGTGCTATGTACTGAACACCCTGTATGTGTAACAATTATTCTTGCATGTAATACAGATCTGTAAAATTACACTATTTCACGAAAATAAATACATTTTGTTCTATGAACTAGGTTATATCTAATTGCCAATATTATGTTTAATTAAATGTAAGGCACTGAAACTGACAACATAATTATGTTGAAGCTCGAACAAAATCACGAACGATGAAATCTAACTTTAATTCCCACCTAATTTATCCAAGTAGAGCAACCGTTTCTCCATTTTCCTCATCTGATACTTCCAACACGACAGGATGGAACCGCAAATGTTCGCCACTGTAAACTGTCACCTCCTCGCGATGCTTAACCGAAGCACTCGCGGCCACAAGTTTCGCCAACAACTTCGTAAGTTGCGAAGCGAATATCGAAAAGAACTTTAGACAAGTAGTTCCGGGTCACTGATATTCTGCTGAGGTCTTTATATCTAGAGTATTAAAGAAACTGATGCGATTAAATGTGGGTTATAATGTGGCTAATTAAGGTCTCTTTTTCCTTGGTGTTAAGAAAAATTATGAAGTGATCTACTTCTACTTGGGGGCTACCCTGATTAGAAGGTATCGAGGACTTTACCGTAAAGTCAAAGGAAGTAAGAGATTTTTCTTTCTTTTGATGTCCAGCCCATTTTCTAACATGTTTTTCTTCAGCTTAAATTTCACGGACTAAGGACCGTATTACAGATCGAGAATCAAAACTCAAGTGGCACTTGAATCGAGTTCGCGACAATTGGATATAAATGTTGGACCTATAACGTAGGGTTCATATTTGATTAACGCAACCCGACTCAAGTTCTACTTGAGTTTTGATTCTCGATCTGTAATACGGGCCTTGCCGTGTGGTGCCGGCTATGAATAGCACCAACCCATCTCATCCCGTGGGTGTCGTAAAAGCCGACTAAGGGATTAGACGGAGTATGGGCAGCAGCGTCCTTCGAATACATTAACAACTCAACTGCGATCGCCAACCCGCCTGCCAAGCGTGGCGATTATGGCAAATCTCCCCAAAGAGCACACAATACACCGATATCGGTCGTTGTGGTGATCTTTGAGGGAGGCCTGTGTCCAGCAGTGGACTTTATTGGGCCGAAATGATGAATACGGGCCTTAGTGTCAATGTTTGCTGAGTCAGTGTTTTTATTTTATTTTTTATATACGCTTGTGATGAAGTCACTCACCTGGTGGTAAGCGTTCGCCTACCCTGGACTAGTCCTCCGTGACACCATACTGCGCTCGTTACCTCGAGACATTAATATAAGTACTTACTTTCCTTACCTTTGTGATTCCTCGACTCTTATTATTGTATTTGGGACGCAGGCCAATGGAATCCATTGCTCGCAGTCAGACCCTGAGTGTGTATACTTTGATGCTTTGATCACGACTGCGTTCCATAACTGAGTGTCTCTATTGCGTTTCTATATATATAGGTATGATGGGTGATTTCTGTATTACATTGTCTATGAAAAGAATATTCTCATCTAGATAACCGCTTAGTATTGAGCTTTCTTGTATGTCCTAATTATTTTCTGGTGTACTTACTGCGTGTTTTTGAGTAACTATATTAGCGAATGCTTGACCTGTTCCGTAGGCATGATAAGCTCTACGTAGAAAGAATGTTCTCAGATTCAACCATCCCACCTATTAGAAGAATTATATTTGCTAGCGATTCTTCTGCTGAAGCAGGTGAGTTGAAAAGATAGACCTTAAACAATTTATTTATTATCCACGATTTTGTGAATATTCGCTACTGATATTTTGCGTGGTCAATACTGGAGTACGGAATACGTGGAAATTTATAGTCCCCTATAGGTTTTTGTTTAGCGGTGGATGTCCTTTGGCTGATATGATTATATGATGTATTATGTATAGTATGGTATTATATCGTTCTCGTTTTACCAATTGTAAGTAGAGCAATCTTTTTCGTTCAAAATTGGAATAAAACAAAAAAACGGAGTACGCGAAGGTAGTGTAACCACCTCCCGCGTTTTTTGTTTGAGGTAGATGAGTGAGAAATGTTATGTTATTTTGTTTGAGGTAAATGATGAGTTTTATTTTAGTTAGGTTAGTAATGTAATTTTGTTCAAAGTGAGTTGTGGGGTGGATATAATGTTTTTTTGTTTATGTAGAGAATCGAGTACATAGTGTAATTGCATTTTGTTTGAGGTTGACAAGCGCGTAATGTTATTTTGTTTGAGTAAATGAGAAGTGTAATTATATTTTTTTATTTATTTACAATAAAGATTTATTTATTTATTTTATTTTGTGTGTTAAATTTTGTCGTGGTCCTCAATAATAAAAATGGCTTTTATAGCTTTACGCCACATTAAATTCTCATAAATTCCAGAGTAGTAGTATTTCGTGATTATAGGATGGGATTATTATGCTCAGAAAAAGATAAGGTAATTTTATACAATGAATTCTAAGCAATGTTTAGCCTGTTTCCTTATATTTTTTGTCATTACAATGCTTATAGCATTGTAATGACAAAAATGAAAATGATTCACATATTTTCACAAAAGTGTCAAAATATCCAGAGAAAAATAACACGTATCAACAAATATCACAAAAAGAAATAAAACAAGAAACAGCTCCAAGCAAAATTAAATTTCGTACCATATTATTTTCTTCGCAAAATTCATTATCCATTTACGGTTTCACAGGCAATTGTTTTAATCCGATAGCGGGAGCGGCCCAATGTGGAATGAAATAATTTAATAGCCCCCCTCCGACTCCCCACTCGGATCCAAGATGGCGGCGGGGCGGAGCCGGGGGTGGGGCGTGCCGCCTCATTTGAATTTCGAACGCGAGCTTTCCGAACGTGTGTTCGGATGGGTTTTCGGCCAATTAATTCCTCCGTAATTCGTTTTCTGCGTGCACCGTGTGACAGCTTTATAGTTAGTTAATGGCCGGTTTACATTATAGGGATAGCCACACAATGTATTTTCCGTTTTAATGTTTTCTTTATATTGTATATATTTGGGGTAACCATAACGGCCTTCGCTGTTTTTGTCAATGGAATCAAAAGGAAACATTTTGAATAGATTTTTTTCCTGATTCACATTCTGCACATATTTTTATTGATACAAAATAAAAATAAAATAGAACAGGTACTGTTCAAGTGATAACTATCCAATTTTAAAAGCCAATCTATTAAGAGCCTATACTTGAAATTTGTCGATGTCTGTAAATACTGAACGTAGGTACAGATTTTAGTCTTCAACGTCTTACATATGTACATAAAAATAAACACAAAAACGCCTATCGAGAGTCCCACCTCAAAAAGACAATAACCTCATCAAAAGCACGTCTACAAAAACCTAATCCCAGTCACCTCAGAGTACAACAAGTCGCAATTTTTCTGAGCCTCATAATACCTCCCAGCAAACAGAGTATTGTGAGAACTTTCACAATATTATGTGGAGTGGTGTAATGCCGACACAAAGGCCCTCCCGGCTCGGTAAATAACGCTTTGTTCTACGAAGCCAAATTTTGACAATCACTAGCTCACTCTGATATAGCTATGTACACTGGGCGGTTGGCAAAGATTAGCTAGGGGATTGGGGTTAAAATTGTTTTGTACTTTCCTTTAGTTATAACAATTTCACCATGAGTTCATGGTTTGCCCGATGGATTTTCAGAGTCGCTCCTTAGGCACCAGGCTGTGTGTAATTAATAATGTTCATAATATAGTTCCGATTATGAACATTATTAATTCCGATTATGTCGTAAATGTCACAAACGGTATTCTCCTAAACTAACAAGCAACGTCAAACGTGAACTTATATTGTGATGAGATCGATCGAAACCAAGCTGACACAGGTAATAAAATTAGTACGTATCCTCATCCGTAAATAAACATCAAAACAGAGATTGTAATGAGACTAGAATGAAATCTTAGTAAAATCACACTGAACGTCTTTACTCAGGATACCATTTCTTTGTCAATTTATCTACGCTTGGTCAGAAAGAAGAGAAAGAAATTTAGTAGTCAACATTTATTAACTGGAGGATGGGCAGCAGCGTCCTTCGTGTACATTAACAACTCGACTGCGATCGCCAACCCGTCTGCCAAGCGTGGCGATTATGGCACGAACCCCACCAGTGAGCTTACAACACACCCATATCGGTCGTTGTGGTGATCTTTGGGGGAAGCCTGTGTCCAGCAGTGGACTCCATTCGGCCGAAATGATGATTTATTTTTATTACATACCATATCGAATATTAATCTCCGGTCGATTAACTTTCAGTAAAAGTGAAAAAAATTATGAGGCTTGGCTCTCTAGCATGTAACAATGTGACATTATCAATATCATTATACTTTCTTGTTTAAGACACCACTGACTTTAGATGAAGGAAAACATCGTGAGGAAACCTGGGTCTTTTGTGTTGAATGAGCAAACGTAGTGATCAATGTTTGGTAAGAAAGAAAGATCAGTTTGTTTATCAAAATATAGTAGGTACAATAGGTTTTGTCTGTATGAGATCTATTCTTCTGCCATGCAATGCGCGGGCACGCCTTTAGCTCCTAATCGATCAGAGTTTTCTCGTCAGGATGAACATAGTACTTCACCATAAAAAATAATTTTAGTTATATACAGCTTCTATGTTTAATACTAGTTATATGCAGGCTGTAAGTGACAGACAACGTACCGAAACTTTGGGAACTTTGGGAAGCCATTTATCTCGGGTGTAATAGTTTTTGTCATTTGTGAGCAAGCAATGTATTTCGGCAATGCAATCATAACACTACGTGATTATTGTACTATTATATGATATTATTATGCTACTGCGAGCGAAAACCTTATCCGTTAACTGTAGCGAAGATAAAGAAATGTTTATTGCAAGACTGTAGTAAATAGTCTTCTTAGTAATTAATAATTTGATCGTAAATCCTACCATAACAATGGTATGCAATTAGCAGATAGGAAATACAATTCAAATAATGTTAAAATCTATAATTATATCGAGCGCGCACATGTAGATCGAGATCTCGATTGGATATCGGATACACTCAAATCGCAGATATTAAATACATTATTAATTTGACGGCACGGTTGGTGCAGTGGTTGATACAGTCGACTGCTGCGCTCCGGGTCGTGGGTTCGATTCCCGCACGGAACAAATATTTGTACGATCTGCAGGTAGTTGTTCCGGGTCTGGGTGTATTGTGTGTGGAATTCATGTCTGTAAACGCACCCACGACACAGGAGAAATCCTAGTGTGGGGCAACGTTTCTTTTAATAAAGTAAATAAAGTAAAAATATCGGCCGTTACCATAGATGATTTATGTTTTATATTACACAAAACAACTTGTAAGACATGATGTTTGTTTTCACATTCATTTGACATTGTTTTCCAATATGAATTGTGGAATATCATATATTATTAAAGAATATAATTATATAATTCTAATATGATATAATATTAGAACTGCAATTATTTTAAATTAAATAAATCCGCCATATTGCTAGGATTACGATTATAATCGTTTATACAAATCGAAATAATCATCCAAAGATATGTTATTAACACGCGCGAACTGTAATTTTCTAACGGAGGTCACGTTGTAATCTATATCCGTCCTCACAAAGATTGATCACTTGAAACGTTTACAATATTAATCTTTGGATATGTTATTAGCACAGTTCTAACAAAAACTGATCAAGTTTTAAACGTTTAATCAAAAGATTCTAATTAATCGGCCCTAAATGGGACAGAATTTGCTGATATCTGCCGATTGTTAGTCGTGCCGATGTTTGTTATTAGAACGCACATGTAGATCGAAATCTCGATTGGAATACATCTCGGATACACTCAAATCTTAGATATTAGATCGATTATTAATTTCGGCCACTAGACTCTTTCCTATCTCGCATATCAATCCAAAGGTTGGCGGACGAGACGCTGAGTGCGATAAGACCGCCGATCATGCATTAGCTATTGTGTCCTTTTTCCTTGTCTTTTTAAATAAAGTGTATCGTTTCAAATCATTTTTTTAACCTGCATATAATATGCCTGCATAATAATATGATGCATAATCAACAATTCATAGCTAAACAAGAAACAGTATTTGAAATTGCCACAATCTTAATCGACAATATTATCGCCATTGTCATATTTACCACATTTATAATGAGGTAAACTGGTAGAGAATACCTCATCAGGTCCAACCTGTGTACCACCATAAAAGTATGAAGAAAAAAAAACATAAAATTAGGTATTCTATAAAACTCTGAAACTATTGAAAAAGCCGCATCTGGAAGTTTAAAACATACCACATAATCTATGGCAGCTTTCCCCTGTGTGAGTGTAGAGGCAGGGTGGCGAGGGAGGCACAGGGGACGCACCGTCGGTTCAATGTTGACAATTGATGGATATCTCTTGTCTTGAAAAGGCAGGATTAATGCTCTGTCTCGGCGAGTACAATAGTGGCGATTCCTGAAGGATTACGCACTTGAAAGCGTGAAGATGTGCTCGAAAGAATGAGGAATGTTGACCGACAATGGCGAAGAGTATATTTCTTATGGTGACAGCTTTCTGCAGTTGATTTTCTTTGAGGAAATTGAGAAAGGAAAGTTTTAAGGCACTTAAATTTGTTGGGTCGCTTCGAGTAATCAACGCGTTTTTTATAAGCGAACTTACACTGTATGATCCCAAATTTCCGCGACAGACTTCCGATCGTACTGAATTTGACAGTTTGCTATATACCAGATAGTTTATTTATTTGTATACACTTTATTGTACGTTTAGGTAACAAAAACAAGGAAAAAGACACCATAGCTTCTTAATGCATAACGGGCGATCTTATCGCACATAGCGTCTCTTGCAGACAACCTTTGGATGGATATGCGAGATAGAAAAGAGCTAATGGGTAGTCTAGGTGTACATGTATAATGTTGTACGTATTAATATTACATAAATAAAATACATACTAGTATAATAAAATTAGTAAATATATACTAATTATTACTAATACACACATACATATCCCACTGTTGGACACGGGCCTTTTTTCACGATGAGAAAGGTTAGATCTTAGTTCACCACGCTGGCCTAATGCGAGTTAGGGGACTACACACACAATTGACAACATTTTGGATCCCTCTCAGGTGTGCAGGTTTCCTCATGATGTTTTCCTTCACCGTTAACGCAAGTGATAATCAAATTCTGATCCACTAAGAAAGTAACTTTCAGTAAAATATAAAACATGGACTTACATGGAAATAGCATCGATAGGTACAAACAATATCTGTGTATCCCAAGCAAAACATCTTACAATAAGTAACATCACTTCAAAGGACAGACAAAGACCCAAATCACGCTTGCTCCGGTGACAAGCCAACATTATCGTTGACAACGTTTATTGCTAACTCTATATATACAAATATGCTGTCTAGCCCCGGCATTTGTCCCTACAGCAGTACATTATTGACTCGTCCAATAAGCGTGCGATGTCCGCGCGCCTTTTATCAGCTATTGGGTAAGTAAGGGAGGAGAGAGATCTATTAGTTCAGAAAACTTTTATTTGAAAACAAATTTGTTGCCTTAGATTGTTTTGTCCCGTGGAACTATAAAGCACTACCGACGAAATGTTGTCATTGAATTTAAATACGCATATTTTATAATAGGTAATGACGTGGTGGCAGTATCACCCACCCACAACGCCGGTTCAAAATCATACAAAGAAAAACGAAAACTATAAAGGTAACGCAGGTCAGGCAGCGTATCGCAATACCTTGAACGAAAGAAACCTGCAGTTACTTTAAAAGCAGACTCCAGTTATCAAAAAAGATGACATTGATGCATAAAAAGTAAAACAAAGATATGAAAAATTTGAACAAAATGTTGATAAATCGTCTATATTGGGTGTATCAAGCCATAATGTACACATTTCATTAGAACAGCGAGTTTATTGTTATATCAAGATGTTGTCTGCAGTAAAAGTGCGCATTCATGGGATGCAAGATGATAACTGGATAATAAAGGACTAAATCAATCAGTATCGGGGCCTGATAAAGTTATATCAACGTATTGGCGAGTATTCATCAAGAGAACTTTAACAAGAGGAAACAACTTGATAGAATCAGATACACGAAAAACAAGAAAATGGATAAGTTTCGCTTCGCACAGTTTATGGAAGAGCAAAATTGGACTTCGGGAGTGGTGGCCTGGTGACCTGAAATACAGGCTTCAGCCTAGTTTAGGCACCAGTCTCCCACAGTAAATTTGTATAATACTAAAACTTTTTCATTATTGTGGTGAGAAAAAGAAAATAAATCAATAAACAAAAACAAAATCACAACATTCGCATTATAGATATTAAATACGTGCAGAAAAGAGCCAACCTGATTCAGGCACCTGTCAAAAAAAGCTCATTTGGTGACCGCCTAATTTAGCGCAATCAATTCCAATGTTATAATGAGATATTTTGCCCATTTAAATTGTATCTGTACTGCTCCAACATTCACAAAGTGTAAGGAGAGAACAAGGGTGGGATATAACGTCACATATCAAATCAGTAACACTAATTCATGTACGTAATAAACTGAAATATGCAGACGCTTTCTAGTGCAATAATGGCGGTCATATAGTTAAAGCAGTGCACCGTGAAACATACATTTAACTAGCTTATATTCTCCATTCCTAAAACATGTAAACAAAAGATGTATGAGTTAAATTGGTTACAGAGTAAGTAAGCAAAGGGCCTGTAATCATAAATTTAAACTCAATTTGACTTTAAATCGCCTCCAGTTCACACTAAAATGAAATCTCGATTTTGACTTACAATACAATACTCTTCATTGTTCACCAGGAATGAAGAAAGAAGATCAAATAATCAAATATTGTTGTTTTTGTCAATGAAATGTTTCTTTTAACTTGTATGTTTTGTGTCTTTGGTAGTACCGAGTAAACGTTTTATTGTTATGTCTCTCTTTTCACGGGTTTATATCCCCTGTAAGGGGGAACCCGGTCTTTTGACAGGTTTTATTATTATTACTAGCTAGGATACGTGGTTTCACCTGCCGTTTAATTTAAAAGAAATTTGATTATTTATAAATAATTTAGAGTACTTCGGCATAGACATAGACTACATATATTGGATTTCATGGGTTTTTTTTCCGCTTGAATCCTAGGAAACATGCAAACTTTGTAACTTGTATTAAAAAATAATGATATATTTGCAACTTTTTTAAATAAGTCAACATTGTCTGCTTTGGAAAAGAACATGATCTCTAGTTTCTCTTATCTATGCTGTTCTGTTGTTATAACAGACTTGATTGTTAGAAGACCTAAGTAAGTTAAGGCTATATTTCACTTGAAAAAATACACCATAACGAGTTTTCTCGATTCCGTCTCTATTCTAAGCTAACCCGAAGGTCTCCTTATCCTGCAAATTCCGTCGCGTGATTAAATGAGCCGCCGGCCATCGCGATATTGCCGGTCGCGACACCATGCGACGACGTGGATTGCCTCCCCACTATTTCAGTCCACTACAATATGGACGATACGTCGTCCTCGGAATCTTTGTTAGTGGTCAAATGGACAATATTTGTCGCTCATAACTATTTATATGATGTTTTCTTTCGTTGTGTAGTGAGTGTTTGGTATTTTGTTGTGTGTTGTGTTGGACTTCAATGATTACATGTTCAAGAAACTTGTGAAAATATGATTTAACATTAGGGCAGATTGTTTAAATACACGGACGGCACCTAGGTACTTAGTTTCACTCGGGGTTCGTGGGCGCGCAGATTGGGGAGTCTGCGTGCTCACACCGAGTGCACCCCGGGAAGACGGTAGCGCGCCCGCGGTTCACGTGCCGCTGTGTGCCGTAGCACAGCGCACAGCGAGGATTGGATGAATCCTTTATATTCCTCCTCGAGAAGTGCCTGGGGGGCGACCTTTTTACAGTCACCTTCCCTCTGCTAGAGGGGTTCACCGCTTTACAGCCATCCCCTCCGTGATGGTGGCTCTAGTGTGATCTGGAACCCCCTTTGGTGCCGAAGAGGACTGCTCCAGTGGTTTTAGCTGGTAGGAGACCAGCGTACCCCTTTGCCCTTCCCCGGGGCGAAGGAAGTTCATGTAGAATATCCACTGGAGACCAATAAAAAAAGGTTCTTAGTTTCAAAGCAAACTTTAGCAAGAAATAGGGTTGACGCTAGAACATGTAATCCATTACTAACTCTACAAAGGTTTATAGTCACTTTTTATTTTCTTTTATAATTACCTACATGTCTCTCTATTCACGGGTTAATAGCCTCGACAAAGAGGAACCCTGTCTTTTGACAGGCTTACGCACGGACGTGGGTCCAACATACAGAGGCCCTTTAGAGAATTTTAATCTAAAACGTAATGGGAGACTTATCGGGGACTCTCCATAGCTGCACTATAAAATGCAGTCTCGGATTGTCCCCGGAGGTATAAAACTATTGTATGAAATGGAAACTACAATTATAAGGTCTATTGCAATGGGTGCTAAGTGGATTGAATTCTATGATAATCAGAAAAAACGGCATCTTTTTTTCCACCTATAAATGAAATTCTGCCTTAGTTATTATTATTACACTCAGCCCGGATTGTCTCATTGTTGGGCAAAGGCTTCCCCCGGAGACTTCCACTTATCTTTGTTGTTGGCCTTTCGTCACCACTGTTTATATTTTCTGTTCAAAACGAAAATTCAATTCAAACTTTCGAGTGTAATGATGCAATTAATTTATAGAATATTTCCCCTTAGTCTGCAAGGTAAACATCAATCTGTAGGGCTATATGAATAAAATTCAATTACCGTAGTATTAACAACTCCACAAACTTTGGTGATTTCAATCAAGATAGCTTTTGCACGCAAAACATCGAAGAAATATTTTCAACTAAATTCCCGGTCAATATCTACAACGTCGGCCATTTGCCGGACGAAGGACGGTCCGCCCTCAGTACCATTAACCTTCTAAATTCATTAGATACGAACCCAATGAATTGCTTTTGGGGAAAAAAATGTTTCTTTGGACGGTACTGCTCGTATTAATGTACTTGGGTTTAGTATGTGTAGGTATTCAATTCAATTCAATTCAATCATTTATTCAGTAATTAGGTCCTAACAGACACTTTTACACGTCATATTGAAACAACGATGTTTGTTTGTATGGTTGGGAAAAATATTCTAGTTTTGGTAAACTTAGAATAATCCGTAAGGAATTTAGAATATATCATCACTACATCTCCATGCGTGGATGTCGTAAAAGGGTAGCAGCATCCCTTCTATAGAACAGAAGCCATACTATGCTCACCAACTCGCCTGCCAAGCATGGTGAGTACTAGCAAACTCTCCTCAAACGGCGACACAACAAAATAACAGCCTTTGTTCACCGGGAGACGACGTTCTGCCAATATTGTGATGATAATGAGAACCGTTCGAGAGTCATCTGTTAATTTGAATTTTGTTTCATACTTTCATCCGTTATCTTTCACCTTCTTCTTCTCTTAGGTTATGGCTTCTGTAGAGTATCATCCATAATTTCCCCAATGTCAAGTATAAGGCAACGTTGTACGGTGTTTAGATTATTCAATCTTTACATATTCATAAAATATATCTCAAAAATGAAAAAAATCTACATTTGTTTTTTCGGTATCCCTCTTTCACTTTATTCCACAATTTATATATCATCACAATAAGTTGGAAGTCAGGAGTTCATTTCGATTTTAGCAGCTCATTAAGTACTTATACCATTTTTAAGCTTTCGCATTGTTATTATTCGCCTTTTAACCGAAGTTCTATTAAAGGTTCACATTCCACGAGCTGTGTAAACGTTTTTAAATAAATGCTACTATGGGTTTGTATATTGTATTCATACTTACGTATTTTATGTAGGTACGTAGTTTGCCACCACCCCATCTCTTCCCATGGGTGTCGTAAAAGTCGACTAAGGGATTAGCCGGAGGATGGGCAGCAGCGTCCTTCGAGTACATTAACAACTCAACTGCGATCGCCAACCCGCCTGCTAAGCGTGGCGATTATGGCAAGACCCCCCAATGAGCCCACAACACATCCATATCGGTGGTTGTGGTGATCTTTGGGGGAGGCCTGTGTCCAGCAGTGGACTTCATTCGGCCAAAATGATGACGTATTTATATATATATTTATTTATGTATATATATACATAAATTCATACATATACATGCATCTTCATAATAAAACACTAACCGGATTACATCGCGTATATGATAGATATTTGTTTTTCCTGACGTTTCGAATACTGCAGCATTCGTGGTCGCAGGATGACTAAGGTTACAGGCTTCGTTACAGATTTGAAAATGTTATTAATTTTATCTATCGTACAATTATATTCAAAAATTGTTTCTGCGCAATCAGTAATAATCACTCACAGTGTCTACATGTTTTTCATAGTGGTGTAAAGTTTGAGGCTTTATTATTTTAGGCGTTTTTTTAAATTTCAGTAGCCTCACGAAACATTGTCGGTACATATCGGTTCTATTTCGCGAGCACTTGAGGTCGATCAAAATGTAGAAAATTCTTTTGTTTGTCTAAAGCATATTCGCACACTGCAGACTTTGTGGAGCGTCTGTTCTTGACGTCAGCTATGTGTTCTTTAATCCTGCTGGCTTAATACTACGCTATGTTTGCCCTATGTATGACAACCCACAATCACAGTCAACCTTGTAGACCTCCGCATCTTGCAAAGGAATGTGACACATACCGGTTTGAGAAGTTGGCTGATCTTCTTATGTGACTTGAAGTAGGTTTTAATAGAAGCACGCTTCAAGATATACACGCTTCAATTCTGTCGGTTATTCCCTTAATATATGGTAAAACAACAGGTCGGCCATCAATCGTGGTGGGTTTCGTTGCAAAATGATCGAAACGTCAGGACAAACAAAAATATATAATATACGCGATGTAATCCATTTATATGAAAGTGTTTTATTATAATGAGTATAATCGTGAAAACCTAACACATTACTACATGTATGTTTATTCATATTTATATGTATTCAATTTATTTATTCCTTTGCGCGCTGTCTAAATTTCTTCTTTTTCAAACGTCCCTCTCTCGTATCTAAAGAAGAAAGAAAGATATTTATTTTGGACTCGGACAACACTTACAGAACAGAATAAAAGAACAACAGTTATTTTTACGAACAAAAGAATGCTGTACGAGGCCAAAAATGGTCCCTATCTCAGCATATGCTGCAACGTTACAGCGCTGGTTTTCAGATAGGACCGTGTTAGGCCACAGTCGGTCACTGCATATACATTTAAACAAAATAAATAAATGATGCAGATACTGTGATTAAATAAATAATTAAATTAAATAATTAAATCAAATAGTATTTAGTGAGTAAAATCGATTGTTTTCTTATCGGTCATTATCTAAGGTCCGCCTCAAAGACAATACTTTGATATCTACTGGAAGAGATTTCCTTAGAAATAAGCAATGTGTGCATTTGTACTTTTTACTCTCCTATTTCATTGTAATGTCTACTTTCGTATATGTGCATAATTTGTTGAATAAAAAAGTCAAATGACTCTAACTATACTCCATAATCCTCTATACAAGCTAAACATTAGTTTGTATGATTGAAAACTCACCCCGATCACGCCGACACAACCAGATTTTTCCTTATTTCTTTAGACATATAATATTACCTCAACCAAACGTAAACTACAAACAACATTGAACATCTTCAACATATACTCGTATAACGATATAATACAGTCAAACCGTCGTATTTATATGAAGGCAAACATTTACGACAAAGTAATACGATGGCCGATGGTAGCGGTACATTTTTCAGAGTAACAAAGCGAATATTGGAGAGACTCCACAAAGGCCACGCGGCGGGCTCAGGCATGTTAGGGATGCGGTGCATCTCGATAGGTTTAGTGTCGATCGAATATCGGAATTGGTATATGAATAATTTTAATTTAAAGACTAATAAATATGTTTGCCAGATCGAAGCATAAAATTTATAAAATTAAACTATTAGAATACTTTTATCAACAAGTTGGCGCCTCTTGAATACTAAAAAGTTGCTCTTTTTTCATTAAAAACAAAATGTATAATTAATGATACAAGTGCAACCAAGTGCGTAAATTGTGTATCAAATAAGTTAATATATGGCATATTTACAAATAAAGATTATGGAAAATCCTTTTAAATAGGATTCAGTACCAGTTCAGATCAGTCAAGCTAAGCATAACACGTCTATTGCTTTCAGTGGGTGATAAAATCCTCATCGACAATTACGGGCATTGTTATAATGATAAATAGTACGTATTGTGTATAGTATATTTAAAATCATGTATTTGACCGTATCTAGAGTATGTAGATGTATGTGCATGTATATCTTATTACTGATTTTTTGTAATTTATCTTTTTTTGTACCTTTGTAATATATGTATCTTTCAATGCATTTCTTTTTTCAATCAAAGGTTGACTGGTGAAAAATGTCATATAGCATTAAATCCGCCTTGTGTATCATCATTGTGCATAAAAGTATTCAGGTAATAATAAGTATAAGGTATAAATAAATGAAACAGGTTATTTGCAGTTGGATGCAATAGCACTCATTAGTCTCAATCTTAACAATCTTAACTACATTATAGACCTAATAATTTACCTTTCAGATGACAAAATGATCCTACATCTACCAGGCAAGAACAGTAACTATAGTGAAGCCATTAAGAGTCCCGGTCCATTATATATTAGATTAAAATGCTTTGAAAGTCCCCGGGGTGTAGGAACATAATGTGGATACAAATCAAATGTGGAGATAAATCCATTAAAATACCGGATTGTGGAAGAATAATCACTTCAGAAGCGCCATCGACCATCTGTTATATGTTCAGTTCTAGGCATTAACGAGTTAATATGATAATCAGGAAGACATTTTGTTCCTACTGGACTTGATTCATAATTATTATATATTTTATCGATATCTAAGCCCCATCCCTAGCGGGTGACTCAGCTCCCTACCGAGTGCCTCATAGTTACATACGAAGGTGTAATTGTTTGTAAGTACATTTTTCTTTGAGGTTACTCTCTATTAAACGCTCAAAGTAAAATGGGACGCAATGGGTCCTACCTCAAAGGTGTACCAGAAAGGTCGGTCGGCCTTAATTGTTCCTCAATTATTATGAATTTCATACGAGGTTAAGTCAAAGGACTGAGTGGAAATTATGGCTGGATTCTTGAGTAGTGGTGAAAGTGTGACCATGTTATGGTGAGATTGTGGATGGTGGAGCGAGCTGCCCTGCGCGCCGCGACAGCTCGACCGGGCAGATTTAGTGCCGCACTACTTTATAGTCACCTTTTAAATCGTTTATTTTGTGGTAGAATTGAACCGTACTGCCGTGTAGTGCTAGAAATAGCACCACCCCATCTCATTCCGTGGGTGTCGTAAAAACGTTTATGAAATTAGCCAGATGATTGGCAGCAGCGTACTCTGAGTACATTAATTACAATTCAACTGCGCCAACCCGAACCTGCCGAGAGCGTCCCAAAACGGTCGTTATGGCTATCTTTGGAGAAGGCCTATATTCAACAGAGGACTTTTTTTACTGAAATGATGATGATTCTGTGATGATTATCACCAATGTAATCCTACCACCTTGTTTAGTCTCTTATTTATTTATTTATTTACTGGTATACCAACAGCATACATATCAAACAATACAGACAGAATGTTACAAAATAATAGTGCTGATACATATGCCCAGTAAAGGTACACACAACCTTCTTGATACGTCAACAAATATTTTACTTTTATAGTATTGTAAAAACCCGTAGTTGTTTAACATATTTTCTTACATGCAATTTATAGTTGAAAAAAATAAAAAACTATTTGCTTTATAAATTAAACAAAATATACAAATAAATACAATCCAAGTTAAATCAGGTGAATCCAACTATTCAATTTTAAATCAGTCCAATAAAACATAAATAGACAATCCACACTAATCCGAAACAGAATAATCTAAAACAACCATAGTCATAGTTATTACGGACCCTCGTCATGCTCATGTACCTCTGTGTGTGAGTGTCTTAATTAGTTTTATTAATTTTATTTTATTATAATCTTAATTATTAGTCTCTTAATCGCCTTCGGGGACACCATGTGGTGTATGGATTAACAATATAGCACCACACTATCTCCTCCCGTGAATTCGTAAAAGGCGATTAAGAGACTAAACCAGATGGTTGGTTGGGCAGCGGCATCCCTTCTGGGTAAAAGTAGCCATACTGCGCTCACCCGCCCGTCTGCCAAGCGTGCTGAGGACTGGCGAATTCTCCCTAAAAGATGACATAGTAGTGGAAATCTATGGGGGAGGCCATTATTCAGCAATGGACGTACTTTGGCTGATATGACTATGATGATGAGGATAAATCCTGTTTTTCTTCCAATAAAAAATAAACTCTCAATCTTTATATACGACGAACACGAAGTGGTTGCCGTGTGTATATGAAGATAAAATAGGGCTTCACGAAATACGCTTTGTCGTAGGTCGTTGAGTTGTGCGACATTATAATTATGCCATTAATGCCGTTTGGTAAACGTGAGAAAAGTAAGGGTACGTTGCTAGTTGTGCGATTTTATTTTCATTTATGAATATCACAGAAATAGGAAATAAGGAGAAGTGGTACGGGGGCGTAACCGCGCCACCGCGACGTGCACAGTCCGGGCCATTCGGACAAAATGGCGGTTTTATAACATCAGTTGAGATTTTGTTATTAAAGTGCCGTGTTGTTCGGGGATAACATGCAAAAACCGAAGCGAAAATAATAACTTATCAATGAAGGAGTGAT
The DNA here is from genome assembly GCA_947459985.1 of Diloba caeruleocephala. Taxonomy (NCBI): domain Eukaryota; kingdom Metazoa; phylum Arthropoda; class Insecta; order Lepidoptera; family Noctuidae; genus Diloba; species Diloba caeruleocephala. The sequence goes on along the minus strand of OX381621.1, from coordinate 5,531,002 downwards.
ATACAATACGCAAGTGAAAGAATTTTCGTGAATTTATTTGATTGATGGAGTAGAACGACATTATTATTTTTATACAAAATACAATGCTTCTTATCTACCACTTTTAATTAGCAATCGGTGAATAACAAACGCAGTGAATAGTACAGCGAATGATACTCCCAATAAATTTACACGTTGCGTGGTACGGCCACAGTATGCAGTCCGTACTTTTGGCATGATTGGCTACCTACAAAGTCGTGGGTGTGTTTTAGTATGAGTAGTCAATTATAATGTTGTGTTTATTCAGTTCATTGGATGAGAACTTGTAACTGTGGAAAACTGGATTTCAAGGCTCGCATACATTTCGAACTACAAGGCATATCTCCTTTCTTCCAATATCTTTCATGAAGATAATTTGGAGTTTAAAACGAAAGAATAAATCATTATTTTTGTATTGTTCTCAAAAACTTAGGAATGATTTAAGTTAGCATAGGTAGATTAAGAAGTCCTGTAATATAAGCTCTAACACAGAAATGAGTACCAAGCCTTGAATGAAATGTAGGCGACAAACCAAGGGTTGATCCAATAGTGCAATTCTTTAAGCTCAAACATCTAAACATCCCTGAATACAGAATTGAAATAACGGTGAAAAACCAAATTTCGTATTCGCAACGACATGATTGAAGCTATTCAAGGACACGTGCACGTGAGGCATGAGGACGAGTCTTAGCGATTACCAAACTGGCTTTTCAACATTATTTCAATTCTTCTTAAGTTCCACACAGTAGGATGCGACTTTAACAAATAACAATCGAGTTATCATAACTAAGCACTAAAGATTCTTTCTCAAATCTGAAGACTATTTGGCATCGTAATAAAAACTAAAGTGTCTTGCACACACCACACGCACACAGACCGTAAAGGTGTACACTGTTGAACATAGTCCTCCCAACATTGCAATGTGCGGTCATAGGGGAAATTGACATAATCACCATGCTTTACAGGCGGATTGGTGATCGAAGTCTGTTGTTATGGCCACACAGGAGGATAGTGCTGCCCATCCTCTTGATATAAACCCTTAGTCGCCTTTTACGGCACCCATGAGACAGTGTCTCTGAAACTCAACTCAATGGTCTAGTCTTTGCCAAGAAGCAAAAAGAGACACCGGCTTCCCACACACTCTCGCCCTGGACCATGAACAGAACCACGGCTGGCAGCCAGAGTTCTTTTCATTAACCCCTGAAAGAGAGGAAAGAGAAGAAATGCCGTAACAACCAAGTCGAAGGTACATGTGAAATAAATACAATGCCAAACATCCTTATCGTCGACGTAATCTTTAGCCTTATAGTAAACTTTTTTAATAAGAACGATTTAATGTGGGCTTTAAACCTTCCATCAGTAAGATCTGTAACAGATTTGGGCAGTTATTATACCGCAGTTATTATGCCGTGTGGTTCCACACGGCAAGAACACCGAGAACCATACAATAACAATAATTTGACGGCACGGTTGGCTAACCGATTGGCGTTCTGGGCAATGTGTCGCGGGTTCGATCCGCACAGAACAAATATTTGTGTGACCAACAGATAATTGTTTTGAGTCTGGGTGTTTGTGAATGATAAAGATAAAAAAAAACTTAGTCATAAAAACCATTTATAGACACTTATGAATAGTTAAGACTTTAGTTGCCTCGTTCCAAGGTGTAGATTTCCTATGGAGAAGAATGGGCAAGAAACTCCATGGTTACTCTTTTTAAATCATATAGGTACAACTTTTTTTAATGTCTTTTGTTTGTCTGAAAACTGTACCCATGACACAGGAGAAATTCGATGGAGGGGCAAAGTTATCTATACAAATAAATAAAGTGTCTGTTTGTAATGTCATAATAACAGCTTTTTACTGAATGCATATAAAAGTATACATGGAACTAGCAACAAAAATCAATTTTTAAACTTTTTGAGTCTGTCTGTTTGTTCCAGCTAATCTCCTAAACGGCGGGACCGATTTCAACGGGACTTTTATATATACTAATTTTACTGATATATTTGCATCTAAATATATTATTAAAAATAAACGCGCGAGTGAAACCGTGGGCAACAGCTAGTAAAAAAGAAAACTAAGCACTAATGATCTGATGATGATCTCTTCTGGTAATATTGAAGGCAAAATATGTGTTTTAAATTTAATTTTGTTTACAAGTCATAACATTAACAATCACTACGTAATCTTCCCATCTTACATCGCAATGAACCCTTCAGAAACTCATAAAAACAAATCACAGCGTCCATTTGTTTACGCAACATCTGTACGAGTTAGTTCAGCCCCTTGCCTAATAATTAATTTTCACATCATAAAAATCACATAATCCCCTGTAATGCGAACAGTTGCTTACCCTACTGTAAATATTTACATAACGTCATGTGTTTACTGTGATTCCGTACATTGTAAATCCTTGTAAAGGTTGTGTTGTAAACATAAGCGATATCCCGATATTGCGGAGTGGGTAAAGACAGGGATTTATATCATCATGATCATCATAAAAATGTCGACTACTGGACATGAAACTCCCCCAAATATCACCACAATCACCGATCTGGTGTCCTTGTGGTGTTCGGAATAAGAATTCCGCGTGTCCAGATTAAGAATATAGTGTCACTCCATCTCCTCTTGTGGATGTCGTATAAATATATAAAATAAAATACTACTGTTATTTCGCACGTAAGTAAGTACGTAATTTATTTTCTCACCACAATAATGAAAAAGTTACTTATAGTATTATTTAAATTTATTGTGGGAGACGTGTCTAAGCTAGGCTGAAGCCTGTGTTTCAGGTCACCAGGCCTCCACCCCAGAAGTCCTATTTTGCTCTTTCATAAACTGGGCCAAGCGAATTGTTTCCATTTTCTCTGTATCGTGTATATGATTCTATCAAGTTGATTCCTCTTTTTAAAGTTCTCTTGATGAATACTCTGCAATACTTTGATATAACTTTATCAGGCCCCGATATTGGTTGACTTTGTCCTTTATAACCCAGTTATCATCTTGCATCCCATGAATGCGCACTTTCGTTGCAGACAACATCTTGATATAACAATAAACTCGCTGTTCTAATAAAATGTGTATATTATGGCTTTGATACACCCAATATTGACGATTTATCAAAATGCATTTTCAATTTTTCATATCTTTGTTTTACTCTGACACTTGACGTGGGACGACCTCCAACGAGGTGGACAGACCACCTGGTGAAGGTCGCTGGGAGTCGTTGGATGAGGGCGGCATGTAACCGCTCGTTGTGGAAATCTAAGGGGGAGGCCTTTGTTCAGCAGTGGACGTCCTGTGGCTGATATGATGATGATGATGATGATGACGTTTAAATGTATGCTGTACGTGAAAGGATGGCAGAAATAAAGCTATTTCGACTTATTCAAAACTAGCGACCCACCCCGGCTTCACACGGGTGCATGTACTAATAAAGAAAATGAGGAGTTCGCTCAGCAAGAAAGTATGGCACGGACGGCCACGGTGGCGGCGGCGAGCCGGTTTCGCTGCGAGAGATTTTTTGGTTGCAGGTAATTCAGAATCGATAATATCTCCCTAAACCCGGTTGGTGCAGTGGTTGATACAGTCGACTGCTGCGCTCTGGGTCGCGGGTTCGATTCCCGCACGGAACAAATATTTGTATGATCTGCAGGTAGTTGTTCCGGGTCTGGGTGTATTGTGTGTGAAATGTATGTCTGTAAACGCACCCACGACACAGGAGAAATCCTAGAGTGGGGCAGCGTTTAAAAAAAAAAAAAAAATTCATTTGAATGATATAGTGTAAAGACAATTTTAATCTTTATTACAGCCATAGGGTAACTATCAATTTTAATCTATATTACATGCACAAGGTAACTAACTAAATGTTTTTATCTGATTAAGATTAATAATTAATCGAATAGCTAATAAAAATAGCTTCGTAAATAACCTTTTTTTATTGGTCAGTTTGTGGTAATACAGAACCTTATTGCCGTATGCGGTGGCGGCTAAGAATAGCACCCAATCGCATCCCGTGGGTGTAGTCAAAGGCGGCATTTCGATGAGCCGGAGGATGGGCAGCAGTGTCCTTGGAATCCGTTAATTACAACTCAACTACGATCGCCAAACTGGCTGCCAAGCGTGGCAATTATGAGAAAACCCCCCACTGAGCTCACAACCCAAACCCAGACCGGTCTTTTTGGCGATATTTGGGGGAGGCGTATATTCAGCAGTGGATGTTTCTCGGCTGAAATGATATTATTCTAAAATGGTAACTTTTTAATTGATTTTCTTGATATGGTCTTTTTGTTTAAACTTCAAGAAGGAGACAATCGCTGAATCCGACTCGGCTGGGCAGCGTTTAGGAAACTTCGTCGAAAATCAACAGTATCGGGTCCTGATAAAGTTATATCAACCTATTGGAGAGTATTCAACAGAACTTTAACAAGAGGAAACAACTTGATGGAATCAGATACACGAAGTACAAGCAAATGGAAAAAAAGTCGTTTGGTACAGTTCATGAAAGAACAAAATTGGACTTCTGGGGTGGAAGGCCTGGTGACCTGAGATACAGGTTTCAGCCTAGTTTAGGCACCAGTCTCCCACAATAAATTTGAATAATACTGTAACTTTTATTGTGGTGAGAAATAAACAAATAAATAAATAATAACCTAACCTGAGTTAAATGTTTTAATATACTTGTTATGCGAAATAAAATGAGTGAAAAAAGGTTTTAAGAAACAGACAACACTCTAAATACAGAGGTAGATTCACTCGACTAAATACTGGTCTATCTCTGAAAATTTTCGGTGTGGTGTGCAGATTAAGAATATAGCTCCACTCCATCTCCTCCCGTGCATGTCGTAAAAGGCAACAAAGGGACTATAAACCAGACGGATAGGCAGCAGCGTCCCTTCTGCAGAACAGTAGCCATTCTGCGCTCACCAACCTACCTACCAAGCTTCCCCGAATGTGATGACACAATTGAGTCTATTAGAATCAAATACCGCAATGTCCATAAAAAAGCAAAAATGCGTTTTCTATGCCGTATGAATCTACAGATTAAAAGGAATCTATTTGAATATTCAAAATGCAACCAAAGCAATGTCATGTAGAAAACTGGCATTAAAAATTAAAGTATGCTACAAATATAGCATTATCCATTGGTGTATGTATATAAAAAATATGAATTATGGCCAGAACACGAAAATGGACATTGCGGTATTTGATTCTAATAGACTCAATTGTGGAAATCTATGGGGGAGGCCTTTGTTCAGTAGTGGACATATTTTTGGCTGATATGATAAAGTAGTGCTATATTCTTAATCCCGACACCAAACGAACAAGAATCCTAACAGTTAATACTAACCTACAAAATTGTTCGAAACCTCATCTCTGTCCTTATAAACACCATCTCTATATCCTTATATGCAAGCTCACATCTAGTGTTTAACAAACAAACAATTCATAAAGCATTCATTTCGTTTATATCATAACCAATACTTCTCGTTACGAGCGGTATTAACCTCTCGCGCCATCTGTCGGCAGATTCGAACACCCAACGAGCACCAACATCAAATGGCTTATGTCACAAAAACATATGCGAGAATGACTCTTGTGCGGATAACATAAGAGTAGTAGCAGATTTTTGGAAGTGAATGTAGACACATTTTGTAAAATATCAAAGTCAAAATGTAGAGATGAATCGCGGGTGGTCATACCAGCTGCGATGACACGGAGCGCTAAAATGTGTTTTACGGCCGAATTCTTAAACGCCACTTAATGCCAGCCTTTCTTACGAAACTGGGCGTCTCAGATCGGTAAGCGGGATTTAAATATTAAGTGGCGTTTCAGTATTCGGTTAACGTCTATATATGTGAAAACTTCGCATTGCTGTAAAAGTTATTTTTATCCTAAGTTGAGTTATAACATCGCAAAAGTGAAGGAAATAGTGACTGAAAATCCTCATTCAACTTTGAGAGAGATAGCTGCCGAACTTTATGTATCTCACGAGTCGATACGTACCATTTTTACTAATCATTTGGGTATGAAACATGTTACCCGTCGGCTAGTCCCAAAATACCTGAATTTTCTTCAAAAACACAATCGCATGAGAGTCGCTGAGGACATGCTAGAACGAGTCAATTCCGACCCAACATTCATGAAACGCATTGTTACTGGTGACGAGACGTGGGTTTAAGAGTTTGACATGCAAACTAGTCAACAAGCTTCGGAGTGGCACCTTCCAACTGAACCGAAACCGAAAAAACCACGCCAAAATCGATCAAAAGTCAAAATCATGTTGACTGTTTTCTTTGACTATCGCCGTGTTGTGCACTCGGAATTCTTGCCGGAAGGTCAAACGGTAAATAAAGAATATTATTTGAGCGTTATGCGGCATTTAAGAGAGCACATTCGAAGAAAAGGGCCAGATTTGTGGAAAGAAAGTTCTTGGATTTTGCACCACGATAATGCGCCTTCACACACGGCCATCATTGTGAAAGAATTTTTTACCAAACACTCAACAAATACCATCGAGCAACCACCATATTCACCAGATACCATCTCCAGCCGACTTCTTTCTTTTTCTTAAACTCAGATTACCACTTCGTGGCACCCGTTTTCAATCGGTAGAAGACATAAAGGAGAATTCGCGGCGAGAACTGCACTCAATTCCGGAAACAAAGTTTAAAAAATGTTTTGATGATTGGATTATTCGTTGGCGTAAGTGTATCGTTTCTGAAGGAGCATATTTTGAAGGTGATAAAATAAATTTGGATGAATGACAAACATTTTGTGTATTATTGATCTTTTCCCGTTACTTTCTTGACAGAGTAGTACAATGGAACAAGGACACACAACAAGTACAGTACAATGGAAATGAATAAATGTACAGGAGCCTGTACCCAGCACTACACCGTGGTGAGGCACCAAATTGCACTCGTCCTCCATAGATTTCCACAAGGAGAGGTCACATACCGTCCGTATCCAACGAATCTCAGCGACCTTCACCAGGTCGTCCGTCCATCTCATTGGAAGTCGTCCCACGCTGCGTTTTCCGGTGCACTCATGAACCTTTTTGCTCCAACGGCCATCACTTCTACGAGCAATGTGCCCCGTCCATTGCCACTTCAGCTTACATATCCTTTCAGCTGTGTTGGCAACTTTATTTCTTCTACGGATCTCCTCATTTCTGATTCGATCTCATAGAGAAATACAAAGCATAGCTCTCTCGATATCTCGCTGAGTGAACTTGAGCTTTCTTACAAGGCCTATAGTGAAAGACCACCAGTATACTCTAGTCGAGAATAACTACACGTTGTCAATAAAAATATTAAGACTGCCCTTTGTACATGTCATTTTATGTATTTGATCTTCTTTTTTTGTTATGTTTGGTGTACAATAAAGAGTATTGCATAATGTATTAATTTAATTAGAGCGATAATTAGTAGTTTAGTTTTGTAATGTTTAATTGTAACCTTTTTGTAAAGTCCATTGAAAATGTGAATCAATTTGCTAGTCATAAAAGCAGCAACATTTTAACGCTTCACTACTCTACTAACGAGGAATCGAATTCTCTTTAATCCGATTCATTAAACACTTGCACATAACAAGTGTCAGTAATAGGATTATGTATTATTGGACACTATTATACACGTGGATGGGTAAGCCAAATTATTTTAAATTTTTATCTGGTGAAATGTAATCTACTTACAAAGGAGAAATCGATATCCTCACTTAAAATAATAACAACTGGAAGGCTAGTTTCATGTATTTACACCCCGAAACACGTCTACGGTTCCAAAAACAGAATAATTTTTCATCGGATTCAGAATCGGTTTTACAAAAGATATAATTTCAAAAAATCAGAGAATGCAACTAATCTGCAGTATCAGCTTATTAGTAAAATAGATTTTGAAGCATAAGGTGACTATGGGACTATCACAGCCGCAACTCTAATTCCCAAAAATGAGTGAAACAAAGTTTCGCCACCACCACCGCTGTCACAAAAGCGTAACCTACGGGCTGATTACGTATTCGCAGACGGTTTGCGATAGGCGTAAATCGCGCAGACGCCGCTGTCCAACGTCATTTTGGTATTACGTTTTGCCGATAGTGATAAAAAAAAACAGAAGAAGACGTATTGATCTCGAAGATAGGAAATTACTGCCGCCACTATCGAAATTCCCACGACACAGGAGAAATAGTAGTGCGGGGCAACGTAAAACAGTTATCTTTAATGCGTGTGCCGTGCGGCCTTCAGTACGGTGTAGGTTCCAGGAAACAAAATCACCCGCCATAAAAAAAAATTGCTTTTATTGAAAATCACTCGGATTTGTTAATTAAATGTCCTCTTAACATCAGTGTTTTTTTAAATATGTGAATGTTATGCAAAATTGTGGAAGAGACTAGGAAGAGGAAATACGTAATATTTTTCTGGTAACAGTAAAGCCCAACCTCTTTGAGGTGTGCAATATATTATATTAGTTCTTTATTTCATGTAGTTTTACTTATTAATCTACGAAAGCGATAAAGTTGGCCAATTTTATTTTTATTTTCACAATGCAACAGAAATATATTGAAATCTACCGCTTCAAAAATAAAATGTATGTTCCTACTCTTTTTATGCATTGTGTCTCCATTTGTCTAGTGGTGGCCGTAGCGAGCGTGGCTGCTCAGCGTAAGGTTCTGTTTTCGATTTGCCGGTCGGGGACAGTTATAGGGTGTCGCTGTTAACCCTGTTAAGCCTGATTTATTAAATTTCAAGTTAGACTTTGCTGGGTCGAGCAGTTAAGCGATGATACAGTCGAGGATGGAGCACGCTAGCCTACAAGAAACCTGCTCACACGCGGTTTGAAGATTCCCAGGATTCCAAAAAGGAGGCTCGGGTTCCTGTTTCCCTTAGTCCTCTTTGATGACTCCCACAGGTCGAGAGCAGCTGCACTTTTCTTTTCAAGAATCAGATGGTAGCTATTATCTGTGGAGAAGTGTAGGAGCAAATGGGACATCAAGAGGTCAAAAACACGACAGATGATTGTGAGCAGAGACATAGTCTTGATCTTGTCCATGTTCATTTCAAGGCGAACTTTTTCGGAAAGGTGAGTGATGGACTCACCTTTTATGAAACGTCTTCCAGTGCGGCAGTGAATAGTTTTGGGGAAATAATGCCTCTACGTCCGACTCCTCGCCACAGCAGGATTGGTTTCGAGTTCTAATCCAGTAATTGGACTGCCATAGTAGCGTTTTCGTACTTCAGTACTTCGATGTACCGGTAGTCGACTTAGCACCGCTGGAGAGACAGCACTACAGCCCAAGTCTTGATTGAATCGAAGGCTCTCGTACCGTCCCCAAATGCTAATCAAAAAGGTTATACTCTTCGGTCTTCTGTATAAGCTGCCCTAGTGTACATATGTGGTATACGGTACTGAAGTCTTTTAGGAAACCGGTTTGTTCAGGAGGCTGGAGGTGGCTTCTGAGTGCTCAAGGAATTATTTGTGATATGCACTCAAATAAAATCTCTTTCCGAATCTTGACTTCCAGGAGTCAGGTATGCAGTATAAGTATACCTGTATACCCGGTATGTCCGGTTTCATTATCAATATAAAACATACAACTGTCCCAAACCGTGTGGTGGTCGGATTAAGAATGTAGAACCGCTCCACTTTCTCCCGTGGATGTCTTAAAAGGCGACTTAGGGAATCTAAACCAAAGCGATGGGTAGCAGCGTCCCTTCTGTGAAGCGGTAGCCATACTGCGCTCACCACCAACCCGCTTGCCAAGCGTGGTGAGTATTGGCAAATACTCTCCAAAATGATGACACAGTTGTGGAAATACATGGGGAAGGCCTATGTTATGGAAATCTATGGAGATAGACATAGACATCCCATGTTCAGCAGTGGATGTATAAATGGCCGATATGATGATATAATGAACTGTTCCAAATGCCACTAATCTGTATTACTAATCTAATTATCTATCCCTGGTACCTACTGATAAGTAAGGTCATAATATCTTTACAAATGAGTGATCCAAACTAAACTTAAACAAACAGACATACAGAATAAAACGCTAAAACAATTTTTATTGTACTAAATACTGCCTTATATAAATAAAATAATTTTCTAAAACAGATCGGTCCCAAAATTCCAAACACAGACAAGATAAAATGAATATTTATTTATTCAACCAATAAAACCATAATAATCCCACGCGATTCCGGAATATCACGCCCTTGCCATTTGGGGGTTGACAATTTTAGGGGACAAAACGACCGGGTATTTTGATGTCAGGACAGACAATAAATTAAAGCATTAGAATGTATTGAGCATTATTGATATTTGCGGGTTAAATTATGCTACCGGTTGTGACATATGGATACACTATTAATTATGATAGCTTTGGCTAGTTTTGATCGAAAAGACTTTAAATAAAGCCGGATTTATTTATGGTAGCAGTTGGTATACCACTAAGGAGTGAAATTCATTGCCGGGGTATGTATTTCCCGATGATTATAATCATAATCAGCCCCTTACTAGCCCAATGCGGGCCTTTTCTTAGAAAAAGTAGGCCCAGGTAATCCATCACGCTAGCCTAGTGCAGACTGGCGGACTAAACACACCATTGAGAACATTTTGGAGCCTCCTCAGGTGTGCAGGTTTCCTCACGATGATTTCTTTCACCGTTAACGCAAGTGATAATGAAATTTTGATCCGCACATAAATCCGGGCCGGGATCGAACTCGGAGTTTCCTGCCATCCGGGAAGCGTTCAACCACTAGTATATCATCAACCTGGATAGTTATAATTGGATAGTTATAATACTGTTATAATATAATTACCCGGGAATCTTTAAGTCATGAGTGAACTGTTTTTTTGTGATGCCGTGTGGTGTCCGGATTAAGAATATAATCATTCTAACAAAACGCAGGACAGCTTGTGGCGAGCTGAATGTGAGTGGCGAGCTGAATGTGAGTGGCGATACTGCGTATGCGAATGCTCCAGAGAGTCGGTCAGGCCCTCGTCTCCGGCTTACCTTTATTGGTCGGTTGGAGTGGAACCCCACGAGTGCCCGCATGATTTTTAACTGTGTCTTGCTTTATTTGGCCGATCAGAGGGATCTGCCAGAGCTATATGCTCGGGGGTGGATGTGTCTAATGGCGTAACAATGGGTAAACCCGCTCTGAGTCTTCAAGCCGCGCGATGGTGAAACCGGTGCCACAGCTCTCGACACCCGGAGCCGCTCACACCAGTGTTGCTCCTTGTGGCCTGCAGTGGTGGCCATTTAGGGGCCCATCTTCTGAGTGGCGAGTCACCGTCTGCCACAGAATTTCACATTAAAGGTTGGAAAGCAGACGCCGTTGTTTCCGTATTTCTTAAACTTTTCATTCCATGTAACACCCATTGCAATAGACCTTATCGACATAGTTTCCATCTCATTTGCCTTACACAATCCGTGACTTCATTTTATAGTGCAGCTATGGAGAGTCCCTGGTTAGTGTCCCATTACATTTTAGATTAAAATTCTCTAAAGGGCCTCTGCGTGTTGGGCCCATGGCCCCGCGTAAGCCTATCAAAAAACCGGGTGGGGAACCCGTTACAGCGGATATAAGCCCGTGAAAACAGAGACAGAACATCATAATAATCATTTATTTCAGGCTTCCATGGCCCATACCTTACAAACTAGCGTGTAACAAGTAAATAGTGGATAACGCTTAAGACTATTTATTTATTTATTTATTTATTAAACTCTTTATTGTACACCAATTACTATACAAAAAATAAAAACAAAAAGGCCTAGCATTTCACTTTGTACTATAATATTGTCTTTGTGCTATACAATAGCATTTGTCCGCTTTATTTTTGCGTTTGCGGCGCGACTCCAGCACCTGTACCCTCGGTGTGTACCTCGTCTTTTGCCTCACGTACTCTGCGATGTCCTCCACCTTAATGGTGTAGTGCATGCGGAGATGTACACCAGTGTATTTGGCTTTGCAGCTCGTGTGAGCAAGTGGATAAGCGTGGTCTATCATCATCATAATATCAGCCACAGGGCGTCCACTGCTGAACAAAGGCCTCCCCCTTAGATTTCCACAACGACATTGTTTTGGTTGGTTACATGCCGCTCTCATCCAGCGACTCCCGGCGATCTTCACCAGATCATCTGTCCACCTCGTTGGAGGTTGTCCTACGCTGCGTTTTCCGATCATCATATCGGCCATTTATACGTCCACTGCTGAACAAAGGCCTCCCCCATAGATTTTCACAACTGTATCATCATTTTGGGGGGTATTTGCCAATACTCACCACGCTTGGCAGGCGGGTTGGTGAGCGCAGTATGGCTACCGTTTCACAGAAGGGACGCTGCTGCCCATCCCTCTGGTTTAGATTCCCTTAGTCGCCTTCTACGACATCCACGGGAGGAGATGGAGTAGTGCTATATTCTTAATACGGACACCACGCGGACAACACGCGTTTTCCGATGCACGGTCTCTATTCGAGAAGCTTTTTTCCCCAACGGCCATCAGTTCTACGAGCAATGACTCCCATCCATTGCCGCTTCAGTTTACTAATCCTTTCAGCTACTTAATTAACTTAAATTTAGTTCTTCTACGGATCTCCTCATTTCTGATTCGATGTCGTAGAGAAATACCAAGCATAGCTCTCTCCATCGCTCGCTGAGTGACCTTGAGCTTTCTTATGAGGCCTATTGTGAGTGACCACGTCTCTGTTCCGTATGTCATCACTGGTAACACACACTGGTTAAAGACTTTAGTCTTGAGGCATTGCGGTATTGTTGACGAAAAGACGATGCGATATTTCCCGAACGTGGTGGTCTTACTTTGATGGAAACCACATGGAACAGGTATACAATAGATTTTTTTACCGGACTCCTACCGGCTGAAACCACCGGAGTGATCATCGTCGGCAGCGAAGGGAGGCTCCAGGAACTCGAAAGATCTCCATCTAGAGCCACCCATTGGTGCCACGCCTTTAGGCACATCTCGGAGGGGATGACTGTAAGGCGGTCATCCCCTCTAGCGGAGGGAAAGCGACTCTAAAGAGCCCCCCCCCCCCCCCAGCATCTCTTGTAAAGGATTTCCCTCAGAAGCCGCACTATGCGCTGTGCTGCGCACACAGCGGTACGTGACCACATGCACACCGCTGTCTTCCCGGGGGTCACTCGATATAATAGAACCTAGTATTATAATTATGTAGAATAATACCTTCAGTTTTATTTTGCCATCACTAGTCAACTTTACCCAAACCAGAAGTATAAATAACCCCGCTGGCTTACCTAAGCTTAATATCCCCAAAATTTTAAGTAAGAACTCATTGTAAACTTTCTCTTATAATTTCATCTAACTGATTTATGTGTTTACAGTGATTAAGCGATTTATCAATATGGTGGTCAGTGTGGGAACTAGATGATTATTTGTATTATAATTATATCCATCATTTTACAGAAATTTGTATCATCAAATATTGATTTCAACAAACAATTCGCTACTTATTTTATTTTTTATAAATAAACAATGTATAAAATCGTTTAATTGCTCGAAGTTTATTCAAATAGCTTTTTTCCGCGTCGATTTACTTTTCATATTTAATTGAATTTGCACATCGATGTAACGATTCGTCGAAGTTGTCATTCCCATCATTTATTTCCCCTCAATAAATAAAAAGTTACACCTAAGTTTTATGTTCTAAACCAATCAGGAAACAATTAACTCATCAACAACGCTGTAAAGTAGGTTAGGTAAGGTTGGAACTGTAGGAGTGTGTCGTTGGGGATTTTTAGACAGAAATAACAAATAAATAAATAATAATAACAAATATTTGTCTCTGAAAACGAGTTTATTTTTTAACAACTATCTATTCTAAATACGGTAACGCAGCACTTACCGTGCTTAGCCATTACGAGATAGCCAACTACAACTGCAAAATTAACTTCCCTTTATACTTTACCCTGGGTTTGGACTTAGGTATTAGGTATCCTCATCATATCAGCCAAAGGACGTCCACTAATGAACAAAGGCATTCCCCATAGTTTTCAACAAATGTGTCATCATTTTGAGGGGAATTTGCCAATACGAACCACGCTTGGAAGGCGGGTTGGTGAGCGCAGTAGGGCTACCATTGCACAGAAGGAACGCTGCTGCCCATCCCTCTGGTTTAGATTCCCTTAATCGTCTTTTAAGACATCCACAGACGATGGTTTGGTTGAATGATTTTATATTCTTAATCCGGACACCTCGTGGATTCTAGGTACTTTATTGGTTAAGTATTGTCTAAGGCGACTACAGAGGGCGTCCAAATGCAATATTCCCATGTCTGGTAAAAATAATTTCCTCATCGGCGTAAAGTATGTCGCATAACCACTCCTAACATACACTTTATTAGGTCGCGTTATTAGATAGACCGTTCGACCTAAAACTTATCTCTGTTTTATTCTTCCTTGCCAGTACTCTCGTCTTCCAATGCTAAATAGCTTGTTAGAAATTTGTGACGTCAGATGTCATCAAAGGAAAACTTCTAAAGATATAATTAGTAATTATTTCTACCACTCAAAATAAAATTATCAAGCATCGAATGCGGCGAACAACTTTAAATGGCATAAAATTAAATAAAAACTGGCGATACACAAATAATAGCGTTTAAAACGCGCCACTTGTGATAAACAATAGATTTTATTGGCGCCAAAACCGGGGTGCGTTCCCGCCACTTGACCATCTGTGATATTTTTTTTATTCAATGCAGCGATCGTACTGGCTTGAAAACTACAATTTACATATTTTTGAATTTGTTTTTGTGCTTGGTGAGTTGTATTATTATTTGCATATTAGGTGTTGCGGACGACCATCTCAAGACAGATATAAAGTGATTATGGACATGTAATTAGTATGGTTTATGACAGACAGATAGTGTTTTGTTTTCTGGTTATAAAAGTAGGGGTATTAGGCCGAATTATTCGAAGAGTCGAAACGGACAGAATCGTGAACATAGCAAAAGCAAGAAAATAGTCCGGCGGAAAGAAAATAGTGAATAGTGGATAGGTAGTGGAAATTATTGTTACTAATAAGAAGATTTCTGTAAGGATTTTGAAGATGAAGTATCTACAGTGTATTCAAGATCGCGGGTTTTATTGTATGTGTCTGAAATTCCTAGGGAGTCTGGACGAACTATCTTGTTTCTTTCAAGTCTTGTTTCTAAGAGTCAAAGTAAACGAGCGGTGCTATCATATGGTTCTATACCAGCTCGCAGATATCAAGTACCTACATAGACTTCAAGGTCAGTTCAGGAAGCAATCAACAAGTAATAAAGTGCTATACACATACAGTCCAAAACATTAGCTATTTAACGAAGAAAGTTTCGTTACTGGTGCAAAAATAAATAGTTTTCTTTCTTCTTTCTTTCTTTCATCAAGACATAGGTTAATAGTAATAATTTGAGACATAATGGAAAGTGTTGTGGAAAATGTTTACCTCGACGCACAGCGCATGTCCGTCGCTTCGCTATCGTATGGTTCCATACCCTACCGCTTTCTTTATCTTTATTAATCTATACAAAAATAAAAACTTCTTCTGCTACTAGGTATACTATGATTTGAAAACTCTGTCATGAACTTTCTTCTTATGAACAAACTGCTGTGACTCTTACTTTTTTTTGGTGATTATTACAACAAATGCACTGTTCAGTCGGAGTGAAGTGAACGTGAAAGCGCGCGGTAATTTTAAATTACTGTTTTGTTAAGAACTTTACGAGAAAATACAGTTAAAAAATGAAATGTATATGGGACTCATTCGAAAGTATTTTGCACCTATTAATAATCGGTCTCTCAAATAGGTTGCATAATCTGGAAGTAATCGGTGTACATGCATAAAAAATACGCAGAGTTCCTCCTCCTTTTTGAAGTCAGTTAAAATGTAAAAACCACAAATTCACTTATAGGTAAGCTGAAATTTCCTGCCAAAAATTCCAGGTAGGGGCTCCCGGTCCTCAGAAGATCACACTAGAGCCGATCATTGGTGCCACGCCTTTAAGCTGTTCTCGGAGGGGATTGTAAAGGTCCGGGTGTAGGTATCCATTGAAGCTTAACTGCATAGATTATACAGATATACTAACTGTGCGCTGTGCTGTGCACACGGCAGCACGTGACCTACTGTTGCCAGATGGTCGGGATTCGTCTGGATTGTCCCGAATGCATTATTAAATTATGTATTTTCAATACCTAGTTATCTAGTTATTGGATGGTGTGTCCAATAAATAGTTATTTAAAATACAAAGTTTCGAAACAATATCAGAGGGCCTAGCACGATATTTTGACGTAACGTTAATGTGAGTGAATTTAGAAGTGAAAAAACTTGACTCGCTCATATTTTTTATTTAAACTGTAGACTTTATTCATACCTATATATGATACGAATTGTGTTTGTCGTCTAAATTTAAATGAAAATGCTATAGGATAGTTGTATTTTCGATTCACTTGCATTAATGTTACGATTACGATACTATACGTCAAAATATTCGTGCCCTCTGATACCGTACCCATACATAGTTTCGGTTCGGTTCACGCAAAAAGCTTTATTATCCACTTCTAATGTTTATATCATTACGGTTGCAATAATTAGGTTGAAAAAAATTCAAAAATCCTACTAATAATCACAAAATCTATTCTCTTTATATTCTAAGTTATTAAGGTGCAACAATGAAGCCAAACAAATTAAACGTTATTTAAGTGTAATGCGTTTTATTGTCAGCACTTTATTATAGTGAGGGGGACGTTGGGGATTATAGCATCGCAATAAAGGGGGCGGTTTTGATCACAGCTCCTCAGGGGTGAAATTTATAACTATGGTCAATTGGTGTGTGCTAAACGGTAACAGTTATAGTTATTACCGTTTAGCACACACTTACGCCGCCAAAAAGTACGGCTTCGAGAAGGTTCTAAGAAAATCTTAAAAAATCGAAGGTGATTGCTGTATGTTTGAATTTGAATTTAATATGAAAGAAGAAGAACAAATACAAAAAAATATATAGCGTCCTACAAAAACAGTAAACTTTATTTTAAGGAACAATCAATCTAAACTAACATTATGAAGAGAAAATATTTGTTTAATGTATGTTTGTTTGTAATCGATAAACATAAAAACTATTAAACCAATTTTTATAATTATTTCACCTACTTATAGAATGCAACATTATCAAGGAGTAACATGGGCTAAACTATATTTTCAAATAAAATAGAAATACCGACGAAAATTGCATTATTGTAACCTGTTTTTTTTATTGGTGTCCAGTGGAAATTCTACATGGAACTTCCTTAGCACCGGGGAAGGGCGAAGGGGTATGCCGGACTGCTACCGGCTAAAACCACTGGAGCGGTCATCTTCGGCACCGAAGGGGGGCTCCAGGTCAGGTAAGATCTAACCCAAGGTATCCAAATTTTTTCAATAAAAGTCATTATTTGGCGTGCGCTGCGAAAACTATTGACGATACATTAAATAATGTAAGTATGTAATATGTAATGTAGGTATAGGGTGATAATATGTTTATAGTACTCATCATTACCCACAAAAAAGTTCTCTATAGTTAAGTCACATTTACCGCTTTTTGTTCAAATTAGTCAATTAAAATACGAATTGAATTGAAAGATGATGCCGTTCGTGTCATGGTATGAATTCTTATCCAACTAAATAGTTTAATAAACAAGGTTGATATACATGTACTGTGTTTCACGATAAAATTAAAACACTTAAATTGCATCCGTGCGAAAACAGGAAGGGACGCAACTAATAGGTTGTAATGATAGCATTTAATAAAAAAATATGTAGCTTATAATTTGCATATATGCAATTATTTTAAATAACCAATTAATTATTAAAATAGCTATTTGAGCAGTAATAACAATTCATTATTCACCGTTTTAATTCGAAAACGCACACAGATAAGGAACACGCGCCGGTGTAACAACAGGGTGAAAATGTTTCTTTTTTAAATACTCAAATAGAAACTTTTTCAACAATTATTGCAAAAAATTAATTTTACTATCTTGGTAGAACCCTATATATTGAGATTATTTATTATTTGCAAAATGACACCATAGATGACAAGTAAGCTGTGTATGCATGCTTGTGCCTGAAGGGTAAGTCGTGTGGCTCTTTCTCTTGGTCTCTTTCTCTTTTCTTGCTCTTCTTGTAACACTTCAATGACATAATCAATTTACCTATTACAGCAAAGATATAGTATTACTTGGTCTTATTATTACAGTACACTGCTGTGTATTCCAAACTGTGATGTAACATCCGGTCTTCCCCTGTCACAGCCACATTTTTCAGATTGTCGGTCCAACTGGCTGGGGGCGTCTAAGCTACGTTTAGCGATATCTATTGTCTCTACATCCATCCATCTCCATAAACGGACATGATTTTTGACAGTCTTGTAAGCATTAATTAACAACATATAATGGTAGGTAATAGCATTTGCTATGCTCATTCTAACTTTTAAAAATAGTGCGTAAAATGGCACGACGATATTTCGTTCAGAAACATATAGCTACTATAAATAAAGAATGTATTTATTAGACAGCATGCTATGTATTTTTTAAAGTCATTCGTATCTTATTTTTTGAGGCTACTATATTTATAAAATAATATTTCACTATGTTTAAGTGTTTTAGAACTGTTAGTATTACGTCACCGTTACGACACTGACATTGACATTAGAATTAGGTTATCAAAATCAGTTTTCAGGAAATAATCTGCATTATTCTGCATATTCTTATAAATTAAGACTGAAAGCATGTTTATTTAACTTTAATTCTTATAGTATAGTAAGTATAATTTTATAAAAATGTGGCATTTAATGCAAATGCACTCATGCCAGCTCGCGAGACAGAGGTAAATATTAGTAAATATGTCAAAACTTACTTTTTGTAAATAAACGTAAAATCAGACAGGAAATTAACATAAAACTCTTACTTTCAGGTTACTAACAACCAAAAGCAACGTATACTTTACAAATATAATAAAAAATAAGCCATCTAATGTCGTTAAACGATACATTTGTGAAGTCAAAACATCGTCGGACAAAAGTACAAAGTCCGGTCTGTTACTACTTTGTAGCCCTTGGAAGTTATGTAGTGGTGTTAGTATAGGTCTCGGCGCTCGTCTTTTGTTAAATAATGGTCAAGCGTACTGTAAGGCCGCGACACATACTAGAATCATTCAGAGAAGGCCTAATATAGAAGAAGACAGTGCTAAGTTTGATTGGGCCAAGTTATTTTCGTACCTGACACCTCACAAGTGGCTGTTAGTCGCTGCGGTTGCGGTAAGAACTTTATAAGTTCATTATCTTATATATATATATATAATTCTTCCTTATGTGTGTATGTTGTACTGTATGATTTTGACCAACTTTTTTGTGTATGTTGGAGTGAGTTCCTATATGGTTTAAATTCACAAATGGACCTGGTAGGTTACGCTGCGATCAGATTTGAATATACCGGCCTGTGCAAAGCTGGGGTGGGCCGCTAGTAACCATATAATTATTTATTTTACAATACTTATTATAGATCAATTTAATTTCACGAATACCAACACCTAGACCATTGCTAGACTTATGTTGTGACTGTTTTCCTTTTACTGCCTGTGTACTTTGTATCATATTTTAGGGTTTTTCAGTGTATTTATACTATGATCAACAAAAGCTATTTTAATAAAATATATATGGCAGAAGCAACTGTAGGAACCTGATTAATTAAATTTTTTATTCTTCCTGGATGTCACATAAAGTCTAAAGGACATAAGAGCAGCTGTCAAGTGTGAGGTTTTGTGGTTAATTGTAAGGTCAGGCAAGACATTATTGGAATGTTCTATTTGTTGTAAACTTCAGGCTGGCAAATGTTTACCTGGTTAACGGGGTACTGTTTAGCTCATTTCCATGCTAACTAAAACAGTGGTGACAACTGGGTGGATAGCTGTTCACCTCTGTATAACCTTTTAGAAAAAACAATAAATAAATGCATGATTTGCTGCATATTTATATTCAAAGTAACCAAACCTCCTTGGCTGCTGAGTTCTATCTTAGCTGCAATTAGTATACTTCTTTTACAGAACTAAACATTAAAGATACAGTATTATCTATGTACATAGGTAGAGCCTACTAAGTTGATCAAATTTCCATTATTCAATACTTGTCATCCTAATGTGAGTAATGCATGTGATAAAAAGACAAAGCACTAACCATTCAAGTGTTGCACTATATTTCCCTGACACCTGGTTAACACACGACACTAACAGTTTTAACAGAAAGTGGATTGTTACTTTACTATGACACGGTGCCATTTGATTATTTTGCTGTAACCAAAGCTCTATAGACATCTCTTTCTTTCATATGACGTTGCGCATGTGCTTGTAAGAGGTAGTAATAGAATTTTTGTTTATGCTTAATACTATCTGTCTATAGTTACTTGGTCTTAGATAAACATTTAAATTATTTTGTTCCAGTCAGCGTTAGTAGTGGCATTTCTAAATGTCTACATTCCAGCGATGCTGGGAGTGGTAGTGAATGTACTAGCTAGCCAGAGACATAACCCTAGAGCGGACTTCATTGAAGAGATCAAACTGCCTGCACTAAAACTGGTTGCTTTATATATTGGACAGGTAGGACACATTTGAAATCTTCATCATCATCATATCAGCCACAGGACGTCCACTGCTGAACAAAGGCCTCCCCCTTAGATTTCCACAACGAGCGGTCACATGCCGCTCTCATCCAACGACTCCCAGCGACCTTCACCAGGTCGTCTGTCCACCTCGTTGGAGGTCGTCCGACGCTGCGTTTTCCGGTGCGCGGTCTCCATTCGAGAACCTTTGTGCCCCAGCGGCCATCAGTTCTACGAGCAATGTGCCCTGCCCATTGCCACTTCAGTTTACTAATCCTTTCAGCTATGTCGACAACTTTAGTTCTTCTACGGATCTCCTCATTTCTGATTCGATCTCGTAGAGAAATACCAAGCATAGCTCTCTCCATAGCTCGCTGAGTGACCTTGAGCTTTCTTATGAGGCCCATTGTGAGTGACCACGTCTCTGTTCCATATGTCATCACTGGTAACACACACTGGTTAAAGACTTGCGTCTTGAGGCATTGCGGTATTGTTGACGAAAAGACGTTGCGAAGTTTCCCGAACGCTGCCCAGCTGAGTCGGATTCGACGATTGACCTCTTTCTCGAAGTTGGACCTACCTAACTGGACAGTTTGTCCTAGGTAGACATACTCGTCAACAACTTCGAGAACAGAGCTCCCAACGGATATTGGGATGGGCACGACATGGGCATTTGACATGACTTTTGTCTTGCCCATGTTCATCTTAAGGCCCACCTGTTGGGAAACTCTGTTGAGATCATCGAGCATTGTGCTGAGCTCTTGCAGCGATTCTGCCATGACTACGATGTCATCGGCAAATCGAAGGTGAGTGATATACTCGCCATTGATGTTAATGCCGAATCCTTTCCACTCCAGTAGCTTGAAGGCATCCTCCATTGCAGCGGTGAACAGTTTCGGGGAAATGACGTCCCCCTGTCTCACACCTCTCTGCAATGGAATTGCCCCCGTGCTCTGTTCATGTACTCGGACCGACATGGTGGCGTTTCTGTATAAGCACTTCAACACTTCAATGTACCGATAGTCAATCTGGCACCGCTGCAGAGATTGCAGCACTGCCCAGGTTTCGATCGAATCGAAGGCTTTCTCATAGTCCACAAACGCCAAGCATAGTGGCAGATTATACTCCTCGGTCTTCTGTATAACCTGCCGCAGCGTATGGATGTGGTCTATGGTACTGAAACCTTTTCGGAAACCGGCTTGTTCGGGAGGCTGGAAGTCATCAAACCTGCGCTCGAGACGATTCGTGATGACCCTTGAAAACAGCTTATAAACATGGCTCAGAAGTGAGATGGGTCTATAATTCTTCAATAGGGTGTTATCACCCTTTTTGAAGAAGAGCACCACCTCACCTCTGTTCCACGCTTCCGGCGTTGTGCCCTCGAGTAAGACGGAATTGAATAGCTTCTGAAGGACTTTAAGTACCGGTGTTCCACCCGCTTTCAGAAGCTCTGTCGTAACTCCGTCTCCACCCGGCGCCTCGTTATTTTTAAGCTGTTTCAAGGCCATCCTAATCTCGTACAGGCTGATGTCCGGGATATCCTCGGTATAGTGTCGGGTTAGTTTGGCTCGCGGGTCTTTGTCAGAGCCAATGGTAGGTATACTTACCGAGGTGTATAACTGCCGGTAGAACTTCTCAATCTCTCTCAAAACCTCTGGCTTAGTCGACGCTACACTGCCGTCCTCGGTCTTCAGCTTCATAATACGACTTTGCCCAATAGACTTGTCTCTTGCGAACACTTTGGAGCCTTGATTCCGCTCAATCGCCTCTTTAACACCGTTGGTGTTAAAGGTGCGGATATCGTGACGCAAGGACTTCCATATCCGTCTATTGAGCAGTCGGTATGCTTCAGCATCACCGGAGGACTGCAGCGTCATGGCGCGTCTTTCTGCCATGAGGTCGAAAGTGTGATCGGAGAACTTTTTTGGTCTACCTTTACGGTGGGCCTTAAAGAACTTAGACCCAACCGTTTGGACAGTTTCTACAAACCTACCATTTAAATCGTCCACAGATACGCAATGTTCTAGGCACTCGAAGCGGTTTTGGAGTTCGAGTTGAAAGCTCTCGGGGTTTTGGATATGAGCACTAGAGGGCCGGAGCGTAGACCTCATCAGACGAGACCTCTCAACTTTGAGATTAATATTCAATGTGCCTCTTACCATTCGGTGATCACTACCGGTTTTCACCCTGTGGATCACAGAGACATCATTGAATATTTGCCTCCTATTGGTCATGATGAAGTCAATCTCATTCCTCGTGGAACCATCGGGACTCATCCAGGTCCATTTCCTGTGAGGCGGCTTTTGGAAAAAGGAGTTCATCACGAAGAGTCCCTCCTTTTCCAAAAAGTCGGCCAGCCTCTGTCCCCTGGGGTTCCGTTGCCCATATCCAAATTGCCCCACTCTCAACTCACCATCGCATCGAGTGCCCAGCTTCGCGTTGAAGTCCCCCATCACAACAGTGAAGTGTGTCTTCGAGGTATGTATGGCCCTACTTACGTCCTCATACATACTCTCTACTTCATCATCTGGGTGTGTCGAGGTCGGTGCGTAGACCTGTATGACCTTCAACGAATACCTCTTGGATATTCTGAGTATAAGGTACGCTACCCTGCTCGACACACTTTCGATGGCCACTATGCTGTTAATGAGGGACCTGCGGACGAGAAACCCGACACCACCTTGAGACAGATGTTCGCCTTCCCGGTAGTAGAATAAGTTGCCAGATTTCAGGGTTATCGTGTCCTCGCCCTCTCTTCGGACTTCTGATAGACCCATGATATCCCAGTGCAACTTATCTATTTCTTCTTCCAGCTCAACAATCTTTTCGTCTGCCCTCAGTGTGCGTGTGTTATACGTTACCAGGGCCAGTTTTCGTTTGGGGTGGTAGCCGGATCCCGTCCGGTGATTCTTAGCACCCCCTGCCCCGCCGTTACCGTGGCCGCTACCATGACCAGGAATAGCGGGGCTGCCGGGAACTGGGGGCCGGTGCATTAGTCGTGTCGTCATTTTGGGGGGAATTTGCCGATACTCACCACGCTTGGCAGGCGTGTTGGTGAGCGCAGTAATGCTTCTGTTCAGCAAAGGGACGCTGCTGCCCATCCCTTTGGTTAAGAGTCCCTTAGTCGACTTTTACGACCTCCACGGGAGGAGACGGAGTGGTGCTATATTCTTAATCCGGACACCACACGGAATGAAATTTTTTTTGAAATTTGAAATTTGAAATCTTACCAGTATTCTAAGTGGTTTTTTTATGTTTAAGTGTTTCATCATCTATTTACATGCATATTTTGTATCTAATTTTTAGAAGATTCAGTACATGGTGACTTTGCCAGTCTCATACTTCATTAGCAGCTTCATCTGCATCCTCAAAGTCGATCATCAGAATATCCGATTCCGTAAACGGCATTCATCTCAACTCTAAACGAGATTACCAAAGGACCTCATTTGTTGTCTTTCAAGAAAATTGTTTTATTTTTCAGGCTGTATTTACATTCTTCTACATCCACCTCTTATCCCAAGTGGGGGAGAGAGTAGCTGCTCAGATGAAGCAAGAACTCTTCGAGTCTATACTGCAGCAAGATATGTCTTTCTTTGACCAAGAGAGGACTGGGGAACTTGTTAACAGGTATGCGGGTATTAAAAAAATGTTAATGGTGTAAAATAATAATTTGGTGAGCTAATAAAAATAAAATAAAGGTTCTTTTTTAATACATTAATATCTTTAAGATTTCTTATAGCCAGTGGAAGGTTAGTGAATGTCATGGAGCTGTGCAATATAGAGATTCGGGCACTACACCTTAAACTCGTCTTTCGTCTTGTTACTGACAGCACATTTCACTTAGTAGATAAAGCTCGACTTTCTATGTTAAGTATTTCGGGTTCGATCCCCGCACATGTCTGTTAGTTGTATCCAGGATACGGGAGAAAACAAAGTTATTAGAAATTTGTTGACTGACGTACACATATGTTTGCAGGACAGGCAGCACAGTACTGTGCGACCTGTCCTGCACATGCCCACATGTTAATTGACCAACATTTTTTTTTACTAGCTGAACCGGCAAACGTTGTTTTGCCATATAATTGAAAAAGCAAGAATAATTTCACCGTATTGCATTTACTGTAATGTAAATTTAACTTGTACTTTGGCGTCAGCAACAGGCCGCTTATACTAATAAATTGTAGTTTACATAAAACGTTTGCAATTTTAACTTAGTGCCATCTATTGGATAACTTACTCAATCCAGTAAACTAATTACCTTATACCGCCATCTGTTACAATCTTATCGATCTAACAGTTAATTATGACTCTTTGTCAGATAATAAACACATAATTCGACATAAAATAATACTGTGATCATTAATTAAGATATAAACTATCCTATCTTTTGGATAAAACGTAATTTATATATAATAAGATTTCTCAGTATTTACTTGATGATCTAAAATTTCAGGCTCACAGTAGATGTACAGGATTTCAAGAGCTCTTTCAAACAGACAATATCTGGGGGCCTAAGGGCTACCACACAGGTAATATTTTATATTAAAAGCCTCCCATATACCTCCTGTTCCATACAAATAAAGTTCTCTTTTGCTTCGAAACTATAGGTCAAATTTAGTATGTGTAATCACATAAGAAGTGTAAAGGCTGTGGCCTACTGGTTTAAAAAACCACCACCATAATAAGATTGGAGCAAGATAATTTTAGAGTAGCCGTAAAAAGCAATATGTGGAACTGAAACAAATGATCTTTTTGTGGCTGTGGCTGTCACTGATCGCGAGATTGACATCTGTCAAAACGGTCCCACGCCTCACCCTAGGATTACTCCTGTATCTTAGATACAGTTAACAGACATGAATCTCAGATGTAAATTTGTATAGATTGTTTTCCCGGGTCTGGGTATTTACCCAGACTCGGAATTAGTATCTGTAAATCATAGAAATATTGGTTTAGAGCGGGGGATCTGAGCCGCAACTCGTAGCGCAGATTGCCAATAACTTAGCCACTGCGCCAAGCGTGCCTATGGCGTGCGTGCGTGGTATTGCAAGTCATAACTAATGACAATTATCAAAATTCACTGTTTGGTCTTGTCACAAATACAGTTATACGATAGCAATTTATTTATGTATAGCGAAATAAACAGCACCCTCTTTATTGAGATGTGGGAACACCCATCCACACACACTGTTCCCGTGGAATAAGTGTTAGAGCATAAGTGCGGCGACTCGTGGCTGTCGTGGCACTCGTGGTAGAGTCACGGTTAACTAAGCACACGGGCACAAGTATAAACCAAATATTGTGTAAAACGATGAACAGTTTAACTGATTGTGTCGACTTTCATTTCCCTCCACACTATACTGATACTGCAGACATATCTTTTATCTTTTAATACCTTTATCTCAATCGGAGGTCCGAATACAGCAGTGGATGTTTATGTGTTAATGATTGAGATGACGAGACGAAACTGTATACTAAAATTGTCAAAGGTCTTTTCATCGGTTGACGTTATTATGTGCACTATATCGATTACGTTACGTCTTTATAGACAGTAGGTATATATTTTTAGCATTTCTTCTCTTCGGCCAGAATTTTCTGAAGTTATCCGTGTGTCCAGTTATATAGCACCACTCCATCTCCACCCGTGGATGCCGTAAAAGGCGAATAAGGCACTCGAAACCTGAGAAATAGGCAGCAGCGTCCTTTCTGTAGAACAGCAGCCATTCTGCTCTCACCAACCCGCCTGCCAAGCGTGGTGAGTACTGGCAAGTTCCCCCCAAAATGACGACACACGGCATGTATCGGGTGGTATATGGTAAAGGCCTTTGTTCAGCAGTGGACGTCTTTTGGTTGATAATGGTAGTCTACTCTGTCTCCTCCCGTGGATATCGTGAAAGGCAGCTAAGGGATCCTAAAAAGGAGGATGGGCAGGAGCGTCGTTCTGTGGAATAGTATTCATACTGCACTCATCAACAAGCCTTTTTTCTTTGCCCGGTGGAAACACATCATTTATTTCTTCCACCCCGGGGAAGGGTGGAGGGTACTTATCGGCTAAAACCATCTGAATTGTCATCTTCGGCATCGAAGGGGGGCTCCAGGGTGTCGAGAACAATCACTATTCTTACTAAACACTTTCAATTATTTCTTATTTTTATTACTTCCAGGTGGTCGGTTCTTCAGTGAGCCTGTTAGTAATATCCCCTCACCTGACGGGTCTGACGCTTCTCTGTGTACCGTCAGTAGTCATTGGCGGTACGTTCATTGGATCATTACTGAGGAAGTTGTCCAGAGAGGCACAGTCACAGGTATGTTTAATAATTTCTTTTTTCTTCCTCTTTTCGATGCATTTCCTTTTTAACCCTGAAGGTTGACTGGTAGTGAATGCCATATGGCATTAAGTCCGCCTTGTGTAACATCATTGTGCATAAAAGTATAAATAAATAAATATGTAAAAGGCCTTCCAGACGTTGGCCTACGTTTCCTACTTTCCTCGCATAATCTTATATCGCAAATATGTCTGGGCTTTAAAAGAGAACACGTTGAGATTGTTTTGGCAGTTTTGTCAGAGGCAGTTAGTACCAAATGCCGAATTGCATTGTTTTTACATTCGCTTCTCGGCATTGACGAGTAAGTGTTTATTGAAACACTCTCAGTCGTCAATAAATAATGCAAATAGTCAGTTTGCGCTTCGTTGTATTCGATTAAATTTCTGTTACTATACTGCTCATATAATTCTTCTATAAATTACTGGGCAAGACAGACTAAGCAACTTCATGTCTGGAGGTGATGAGCGCAGTGTGAACCATCGAGGACTAGTCTTGAGTAGCATTACAATTGTAATGGGCAGGCATGACGCTTACCAAGTCACCAATGTGCATAAACGACAAAATGAGCGAGCCTTACAGTAGTCGTATATGTAACATCTGACATCTTACCTTGGTAATAAGCAACATTAATTAACGATCGAAATTTAGTACAACGAAATGTATGAATGGCACCAAAACCCAGCACATCACCGCGCATGCGCTAAAGCCTGCGCTGCCATAGATAAGTAATGATTTGAATCAACACTTTTTTGTAATGCTATAAAATAGGCGCGCTCCGCATGTGACCATAAGAAAAAAAAGATGGAATCTCCTTGGTGATATTAACTTCTTAGCTTTGCTCTGTATCGCAATGGAAAAAAAAATTACATTACTTTGTTAGAGAAAGTTTAGTTTGATTATATTTTTAAACCTTCCCTGAGTTCCTGTTACTCACTTCCTCCCCTTTTCACGAAATGACTCCCACAAATTGCGGGGGTCGCTCAGTATGAGCACGCAGACTCCCCAGTCTACGCGCCCGAGACCCCCGTGGCCATCCACCATGTAGTGACGGCAGGGGGCTCAGCCGGACCACACGATACCTAGCACAGCAGGCTAAACGACAATCATGCCGTATATTTAGCACAAGGCAGGAGGCGTAGTATGCGCTGATGAGTTTTTTTTTTGTTGGGCTAAGAGAGGCTAAAAGAGGCCTCCAGCCAGGGCGCTGATGAGTACTACGCATCCTCCTTATATACTTGGAAGCCTTTGAAGACACGCACATGTAAAGAGGAGTTATATATTTCGTATAAAGAAAGAAAAACATGTTTTTATTGGCACAAACAGTACACGCAATAAAAATAAACTTATAACAACCATAAAACTAAACAAAAGGTGGAACACATACTGTGCACAGTAGCAAAATTATAGTACCAAAGGGCCAACAGCTCAGCACAATGTTAGTGGTACTGACCACCTAACGCTGGTTTTCAGCTGTAACCCACGGGTTAAACTTAAACTAATAAACTGTGTGGTGCCGGCTCAGAATACCACCACCCCACCTCCTCCCGTGGGTGTCGTAAATGTCGACTAAGGGATTGGCCGGGGGATGGGCAGCAGCATCCTTTGAATGCATTAACAACTCAACTGCGATCGCCAATCCGTCTGCCAAGTGTGGCGATTATGGCAAAACCCTCCAATGAGCCCACAACTGCATCCATATCGGTCGTTGTGGTGATCTTTGGGGGAGGCTTGTGTCCATCAGTGGACTTCATTCGGCCGAAATGATGAAACTAATAAACTCAAACAAACTTTTTTTCTAAAATTTGTACACACATATTGCACACCACGACATTATTTAAGAGTGCGTGTGTGTAATTAAATAACACAAAAATAAAAGTGTATAGGCTTAAACCATTTTCAACTGTTTATATTTCAGGTAGAGAAAGCCACTCTCGTGGCAGAAGAAGCGATATCGAACATTCGTACTGTCCGCGCATTCGCTGGCGAAGAGAACGAAGCTAGATTATTTGCGCAGGAGTGTAAAACTGCTGCAGATCTTAGTATGGAACTCGGGTTAGGGATCGGACTGTTCCAAGCTGGAACCAATCTATTTCTGAATGGGTAATTCATTTATTTAAACTTCTATGTACCACTTTCAAATCTATTTCGCTTGAAAGTAAAGACCGTAACTTGGCCACGCCCTTTATTTTGTCCACCAATTAGGGTATTTAAAACAGCACATTTTTTGTAAAAGCCATTCGTTTTTGTTACTTTATGAGACTGTACAAGGTTTGGTCAGTCTTTGTGTAATTATATTGGTGGACGGCGGCCCTGTGGTGCCGGCTACGAATAGCACCAACCCATCTCATCCCGCGGGTGTCTTAAAAGGCGACTAAGGGATTAGCCGGAGGATGGGCAGCAGCGTCCTTCGAATACATTAATAACCCAACTGCGATCGCCAACTCGCCTGCCAAGCGTGGCGATTATGGCAAAACCCCCCAATGAGCATACAACACACCAATATCGGTAGTTGTGGTGATCTTTGAGGGAGTCATGTGTCCAGCAGTGGACTTTATTCGGCTGAAATGATGATGATGATGATTGGTGGACGAAAACAAAGGGCCATGGGAGCGGGGTTTCTTCAATGCATCGTGATATACAAAATGCAACCTTCAAGTGTTAAGGCTTCCGTTTCAATCTCCCTTACAACACAACACCCTTACAACTCGTTGTGTGCGATCTTTGGGGGAGGCCCGTGTCCAGCAGTGGACTTATTTGGTTGAAATGATGATGATGCGTCCGTTTTAGCGATTGCATATTGATGGTAATCACACACACACACATACACATCGCGTGAACGTACACTACCGACTATGGGCCTTTCTCTTGGATATAAACCCTTGGTCACCTTTTACGACCAAAGTCAAAGTCACTTTTGTAGAAAAATCGTACCGCTTACTCTTTTTACTCGTCATCGTCACCATATCAGCCATAAGTAGTCCACTGCTGAACAAAGCCCTCCCCCATGGATTTCGACTATTGTGTCGTCATTTTGGGCGGAATTTGCCAGTACTCACCACGCTTAGCGAGCGGGATGGTGAGCTCAGAACAGCAGTGCTATTCTATAAGAACTCACTAGAAAACTCACTTCAGAATCCGCAGTGAAATCTCTAATATCGTATTGATTTTACTATTTTTTACTGTGGATTCATAAGTGAGTCTGCTTCACAAGCAAACTCACTTCTGAATACCCGTTCACCCATTTTACTGTCACCTATCACTTAAAGATTTTAGATAGTAATCTCAATTTGCAATGGCATGGTTACCACCTGATATATTATATTCATCAGCATCATTTCAGCACTGCTGGACACCGGCCTCCTCCAAAGATCACCATAACGGCCGGTTATGGTGTATTGTCGATTTTGCCATAATCGCCACGCGCAAGCGGATTGGCGATCACAGTTGAGTTGTTAATGTACTCGAAGGACACTGTTCCCCATCCTCCGGCTAATCCCATAGTCGACTTTTACGACACCCACGGGATGAAATGGGTTGGAGCTATTCGTAGCCGGCACCACACGGTGGTGGTATTATACTATATATTTATTTTCAGCATGGTCCTCGCTACGATGTTCCTGGGCGGCCATCTCATGTCCACCGGCCAGATGTCCGCTGGTGACGTCATGGCGTTCCTCGTGAACGCTCAAACCGTACAGCGGTCAGTCGCTCAGCTGTCTCTACTGTTCGGCTCGGTGGTGAAAGGTCTCAGCGCTGGAGGACGGGTGTTCGAGGTTAGACCTTATAGTTATAGAGTTAATGTTTGTTTTTGAGTGATGCAAAGTCAAGTGATGGTTTATACTGCACCCATGGAATAGATAAAAACGGAACTAAAAGTGTAGCTGTTTGATAATACACACAAATAAACTACACGCACGTGGAATATGGGGCTGGTGTTGACTTCCTAAGCGCACACCACATCTCATAATTATTATTTCATAACTAGCTGGGACCCGCGGTTTCACTCGCGTTTAATTTAAAATACATTTAGAGTACTGAGACGGCACGGTTGGTGCAGTGGCTGACACAGTCGGCTGCTGCGCTCCGGGTCGCGGGTTCGATTCCCGTACGGAACAAATATTTGTATGATCCGCAGGTAGTTGTTCCGGGTCTGGGTGTATTGTGTGTGGAATGTATGTCTGTAAACGCACCCACGACACAAGAGAAATCCTAGTGTGGGGCAATGTTTTAAAAATAAATAAAAAAATATCATTATTTAAAAACAAAAAACAATACATCAAGCGGCTCTTTTCGATATGCAACGATATAAAACGCCAGCAATTTCCAAGTACTTCGACATAGGCACTTGAGATAGAATATATATATTGATTTTCTAGAGTTTAATTTTTTTTGCGCGGAACCCTAATTATTTTTCTAAAATAAAAGTAGCCTAAGTTATTCCGTATAACATCAGCTATCTGCCAGTAAAAGTCCCGTCAAAATCGGTTGAGCCGTTTCGGAGATTACCCGGAGCTAACAGACAGACAAAAAATGTAAAACTTGTGTTTTTGCTATAGGTAAAAAGCTGTTATTTTGACATTACAAACAGACACTTCAATTTTATTTATTTGTATAGAAGACATATTGGATTTCAAGGTTTTTATTTATTTGCGCGGAACCCTAATTATTTTTCTAAAATATAAGTAGCCTAAGTTATTCCTTATTACATCAGCTATCTGCCAGTGAAAGTCCCGTCAAAAACGGTCGAGCCGTTTCGGAGATTACCCGGAACAAACAGACAGACATACAGACAAAAAATTTCAAAATTGTGTTTTTGTTATACGTACCATATATACTTTCATATGCACTTAGTAAAAAGCTGTTATTTTGACATTACAAACAGACACCGTGTGGTGCCGGCTTAGAATACCACCACCCCATCTCCTCCCGTGGGTGTCGTAAAAGTCGACTAAGGGATTAGCCGGAGGATGGGCAGCAGCGTCCTTCGAGTACATTAACAACTCAACTGCGATCGCCAACCCGTCTGCCAAGCGTGGCGATTATGGCAAAACCCCCCAATGAGCCCATAACGCACCCGTATCGGTCATTGTGGCGTACTTTGGGGCAGGCCTGTGTCCAGCAGTGGACTTCATTCGGCCGAAATGATGAAAATGATGAAACAGACACTTCAATTTTATTTATTTGTATAGATTCGAACTGACTTTGTTGAACCGTTTTGTTAAAGTATTACAGTCCACTATTTGAGTTATCGGGTATTATATTCCTACCAGCACCCGTAGGATAATCTCAATCCTATCTACTGTCGCTTTCTGGCGCATAAATTATCACGTCGATCCGTTGCCCCGTTGCTGCGTGAAAGAAGCATCAACGTAGCAAACACACTTTTCACTTTTATATATAGTAAGGATAGTATTTGAGAATAGACTTTATTGTTATATAGCTAAAGTTTAGTTGAGTATATAAAGATGCTTAGCTGACGGGAGACAAATCAAATAAAAACATAATTATTCAATTATGTACCTTATTTGATTTATGTAAGGTACAAAGTAAAAGCTTGTTTTCCATATAGGAGGGCCTGAGTTCGATACATATCAGTTTTTAATTATCACTTGCGTTAAAAGTGAAGGAAATCATCGCAATGAAAAAGTAAAATGGTCTAAAATAATAATATGAAGATAAATAAAATAGTGATCTGAAGATTCTCGAAACATTTTCGTTGTTACTCTTTTTTATTATAATTTAACTCAAGAAACTACCGGATTCCTGCATTCTTAATCCCACTGTACACTTAGAAACAAAATTAAAAAACATCATTAAAATAAAATAAAATCCAAATGAATTTTCAGTATTTTTACCAATACAACGAGGCATATTCAGCGGATTTTATGTATAATATAAAAATGCTTGCACTGTATACCTCAATAATATGGACAACTTTGGAATAAATAAATAATAATTGAAATAGGTATATTATAATTTTAACGTGCGACCCACGATCCATTGGCGAGTTTCTACTTGACACTCTTACGTCTGTGACAATAGAGTTCACTTTTGAATTCTACATTCTACTGACTACATTTGTCTAAACAACATGTGAAATTAATTTTCAGTACATCAACAAGAAGCCTATAATGGACAATTCAGGCACGACGGTCATTAGGTATCACGAATTCCATGGAGATATTGAGTTCAAGAACGTGACCTTCGCTTACCCCAGTAGACCTGAGGCAGTGAGTATAATTTTCAGTATTTTATTGCATCTAAACCAATCGGTGTTTGATATTGCATGGGGAGCTCTAAACGAATGAACTGCTGTATTACATGATTTTCCCCGTTGCTCCCCCTTTTCCGTAGGGAAATTTTCATGAGTACCCTCCGCCCTGGGCAAGGCGGAGAGATGTCCCGGGTTATTACCGGTTCAAACTATCATGATTTTACCCACGGGAGCGCAGAATTCGGTTGCGGCAAGTCTCGACTCACCGCTTGTTCCGGCGGGTCCTGCCCCTGTATTAAGCCTGGCCAGCCGCACAATCCTCTGAAAAGGAGTGCGGAACACAGCGCGCTACCGTCTCGGGCCTATTTCTAGACAGGTGATGGACTGTTTCAAATCCGCCACTCGCAAGGCGCAACTCATGTACGCTGGAGATCTATCAGCGTTCTCCAGCGGCCGGTGCGTTTTGCGGCAGGGGACAGAAGTGGTCGCCTTCCACTTCCGTTTCGCCACCTAATTTGCATACATCACCTCCTCGCAAATAGAGGCGAGTGCTTCCCACGCGTGATAGTTCCGGTCTATCGACTAAACTACGGCCTGAAGCGAGCTCGTCGCTCCCCTAAAACATTTTTAATTGTGTGGTTTTTAAAACCTTGTTTCTTTACAGACAGTGTTAAAGAACTTCAATCTAAAAATACCTGCTGGTAAGACTGTGGCCATTGTTGGCACGTCTGGTAATGGGAAGTCCACAATAGCTGCTCTTTTAGAAAGGTAATTTTAAACATTATTTCTGGCTCTTCTTCACGCATCGTCTCGTAAATGGCAACTCAAGCCTATTTATTTCATAAACATTTTTGTTTTGTATTTCCATACATTAATTGTACAGTTCATAAACTATTTGACATCCGATTAAGCATGAAATTTATTACTTTTTAATCAATAGAAAATTGATACATAACTCGATTTAAAATATCCAACGATGATAATAATTAAACGCCAAAATGTTGACTAAGGCTATGTATATATATATTCTAATTCAAGGCTTAGGACGGCAACGCATCAGTTATCACTAGGTTGGTGATGTCTATGAGTGTCGTTGCTCTTGCCACTTACCATGAGGTAGGTAAATAATGTCGAAGGGATGGGTAGCAGTGTCCTCTGGTGTGCTAAAAACAAAATTCTTTAATTACTAATCATTGCATCGCTACGATATCGTTGCATCGCTACGACATCGTTGCATCGCTACGACATCGTTGCATCGCTACGACATCGTTGCATCGCTACGACAACGTTGCATCGCTACAATATCCTTGAATCGTTACGACATAGTCGAATACTGCTTTTTTTTCGAAACTTGTTTAAAATGACCCCCAACCGTCAACACATTGACAAACTACCGTGATCATGGTGTCGCGAAGCACACACACACTACACAATTTCTTATGACTCCTTATATCCTCTAGATTCTATGATGTGAACGACGGACAAATAACTATCGACGGCATAGACGTCCGGGAGATGGACAGCAAATGGCTCCGCGGTCGAGCACTGGGCATCATCAGCCAGGAGCCAGTCTTGTTCGCTACTACCGTGAAGGAGAATATACGATATGGACGCCCGGAGGCTAGTGATATTGAGGTACGTATCATCTAATATTTATTTAAATGTCACAGCATTATGCTGAGATAGGGGCCTTTTTTGGCCTCGTCTAGGTTGCCTCAATTTTATTATAATATTTTTTTACTTTATGTTTCTAATAGTCCACTGTTGGGCATGAAACTTTGAGAGGTAGACGGCAAATGGCGCCGTGGCCGATCACTGGGCGTCACTGACTGATTCTGTTCGCTACCAGCGTAAAGTAAAACACGGTATGGACGACCTGTGTCCTGTGATACGTGTAAGCGTAGTTGTCTTCTGGTGGAGGGTTGGAAACCTTAAGAAAAACGACAACTACAGTCATTGAAATTAGCGGAATATGTATGAGTTATCAATCGGTTG
This sequence comes from Diloba caeruleocephala, assembly GCA_947459985.1. Classification (NCBI taxonomy): domain Eukaryota; kingdom Metazoa; phylum Arthropoda; class Insecta; order Lepidoptera; family Noctuidae; genus Diloba; species Diloba caeruleocephala. The sequence goes on along the minus strand of OX381621.1, from coordinate 5,495,809 downwards.
CCGTGTGGTGTTGGCTCAGAATACTACCACCCCATTTCCTCGCGTGGGTGTCGTAAAAGTCGACTAAGGGATTAGCCGGAGGATGGGCAGCAGCGTCCTTCGAGTACATTAACAATTCAATTGCGATCGCCAACCCGTCTGCCAATCGCCAGATTATGGCAAAACCCCTCAATGAGCCCGGTCAGCTTCGCCACCGAAGGGGGTCCTCGTAAGATCACACTAGAGCCCCTCATTGATGCCACGCCTTTAGGCACATCTTGGAGGGTATAACTGTAAGGCGGTCACCTCCTCTAGCGGAGGGAAGGCGACTGTAAAAAGGCCGCCCCCCAGGTACTCGGTGCCAGGTACCAGGTTCTCGGGGAGGGTTGTAAAGCATCCCCCAAGCCTCGCTGTGCGCTATGCTGCGCATACGAAGGCACATGACCGCGTGCACATCGCCGTCTTGCCGAGTGCCGCTCGGTATGACCACGCAGACTCTCCAATCTGCGCGTCCGCTCAATAAGAGATCTACCACTGATAATATAATTCTACCGTTAGTTCTATTTATGTTTTTTATTTTTTATTTTTTTTATTTATTATAATGCATATGCATATATATATGCATTATAATAAATATGTGATGGTGATATGCAGGTGTACCACGCCGCTAAAACGGCTAATGCCCACGATTTCATCCTCGGCTTCCCTGATGGCTACGAGACGTTGGTCGGCGAGCGGGGGATGTCACTCAGCGGGGGACAGAAGCAGAGGATAGCTATAGCGAGGGCGGTGCTTAAGAACCCACCTGTCATCATCCTGGATGAGGCTACCAGGTCTGCACATGATATTTTAAATAGAATAGAACCTAATGATTATACGTAGCCAGTCTTTTGAGCGCAGATTTTTCCCCTCTTCACGTACTCATCAAAGGTGAGTGGCTCAGAAGTGATTTCTTGAGTATATTTGGTAGTATGCAACTGCGAACAACCCTCGCCACTCCACCACTCAAGATTCGTGCAAGTTCTGCAATAGAATCACATCCTCGACCTCAGAGCAGCTGTAAGACTACAGAAACCATTGACAACATTGTCTTCTCAGGTGATCAGGTTTCCTACGCAAGTGAGAATGAAATTCTCATCCGCACATGAATCCAAAAATCTTGAGATGCGGGCCGGTCTCTTACTGGTACCCCCTGTGGAAGGCAAGCGTTTAACCGCTAAGCTATCAATGAACAAACATAACTTCTAAATATCTAAATTCCGTGTGGTGTCCGGATTCCGTGTGGTGTCCGGGCACCATGATGTGGTGTCTGGATTCCGTGTGGTGTCCGGATTCCGTGTGGTGTCCGGATTAAGAATATAGCACCACTCCATCTCCTCCCGTGGATGTAAAAGGCGACTAAGGGAATCTAAACCAGAGGGACGGGCAGCAGCGTCCCTTCTGTGAAACGGTAGCCATACTGCGCTCACCAACCCGCCTGCCAAGCGTGGTGAGTATTGGCAAATACCCCCCAAAATGATGGCACAGTTGTGAAAATTTATAGGGGGGGGGGGGGGGGGTTCTTTGTTCAGCAGAGGACATATAAATGGCCGGTATGATGAACTTCTAAATAATTTTCCACAGCGCTCTTGACTCAGCGAGCGAGAAAGTGGTCCAAACAGCGTTGGAAACAGCAGCGAAGGGTCGCACGGTGCTGGTGATAGCGCACCGTCTGTCCACCATCATAAATGCTGACCTCATCGTCGTGCTCAACAAGGGGAACATTGTTGAGGTATGTAGCTGAATATAGTGGGTAGGAAGATATACAAGTTTTAATCTTTACCGGGCGTTATAATATTGTTGCATTTTAAAATTGATTTTTTTACAGATTGGTACCCATGACCAACTGAAGAAACAGAAAGGTCTCTACTGGAACCTCATAAAGCAGCAAGATCGAGACACGAAGACCTCAAAGTCATTATGAAATAATGACACTAGCTAAAGTATTGTAGTACAAATTTTAATAGGCTGCTTATGTAGTTTTGCTTGAAGACTTAACTTGGCACCTCGATGACTTCACGGCTGTGGCTTCGGATTTGATATGGCCAATATTGCCGCTTTGAAAAGACATATTTGCTTTAGAAACATAGGCTTTATTTGATACAAATGTAACAAATAGTTTACTTAAATTAAGAATCCATGGTTCGAATATTCGCCTTTATATTGCAGAGAGTGGGATAGCCTAAACAACATAGCCATATTTGATCCTTCATCATCATCATCCATTCAGACGAAATAACGTCCACCGCTGGACAGAAGGCTCCCCCAAAGATGATTACAACGACCGGTATGGGTTCGTGTTGTGTGCTCATTGGGAGGTTTTTGCTATAATCGCCAAGCTTGGAAGACGGGTAGGCGATCGCAGATTTTGTTGTTTTGTTTCTAAATAAACTTTGCTCCACACTTGGATTTCTCCTGTGTCGTGGGTACGTTTACAGACATGAATTCCACATACAATAACACCCAGACCCGGGACAACTACCTGCAGATCATACAAATATTTGTTCCGTGCTGGAATCGAACCCACGACCCGGAGCGCAGCAGCCGACTGTATCAGCCACTGCACCAACCGTGCCGTCAAGTCTAGTTGAGTTATAATGTATTTGAAGGATGCTGTTGCCCATCCTCCGGCTAATCCCATAGTTGCCTTTAACGACACTCACGGGATGAGATAGGGTGGTAGTGTTCTTAGCCGGCACCACACAGCTAAGAGTACCGCTATCCTTGATCGCGCCAAATGTCTTGGCTGCTCTAAAGTTGTAGTTGAGTTTCTTGAGCATTTCTTCAAAGAGACAATCAGTAGGAAATGCAAAAATCTGACTTGATTGACGAGCGAGTGTGTTTCTTGAAACCTGCTTTTAAATATGACGGTGTAAGTGACATCGAAAACTGGTACCTTAGATTCAGTACCTGATTCTGGAACCCTCAGTGTTAGAATTTTGCGTCGTTCTTTTCATGAAGTTTTGGTTTCTTTTCCAGTTGAATAAACACACAATAAACTTTATATTTTCACATAAACTTCAATGTTTTGCTACAGTTACCGTCATCGCTCGCAGTAGCATAATATATCATAGTACAATAATCACGCAGTGTTTAGATCGCGTTGTTTACGATACATTGCGAGCACAAAAATTACAAGAACAGTACCTATTATTTCCGGCTTTCCTATTTTTACTGTCCATACTTTATGTATCAACTGACCATAGGTCACCGAAGCGATGTCTACCTAATAGAAAAGGGAAGAGTTACTTTGAGGCCTATTGCTTTCTGTTTTCTCATCAGTACTGTCACTTGTTAACCTTATTTTTGGAAGAGATAGAGCGTGGCCGTCGTTGTGCTCTGTCTTTGTCACTCTTCGTCTGACACATATGATACACTGAGCATAATATGCTTATCACATATTTAATAGTTTTAAGTCTATGATTTGACCAGTCTTTTAAGCTCTCAAAGCTCTGTACCCCTAGTACGAGTTTATTTTCATAATCGAAATGTAAACAGTAAAAACTACACGTTTACCGCGTTCGGCACTGCGATTGACTATTAAACTCGTACTAGAGGTACTCAAGTAAAGGGTACCGTTCTGATACTATTAATACCATATAATGATATTTATTGATGTATAATTATTTTATATGTGAGATCAGCAGTCTTGTAGAGTTTAATCAGTCCGCCATTTTTGTTAACATATCGTCCACCGACATTTCCGTTCATTCGTTTGGAAACGCTTCCAAATTATTATTAAGAAATTAACCATTGGATTAATTTAATTCTACTTTGATATTTTAGCCAAAGCTATTTAGGAATTTTTTCCTCCATTAAAAATGAAAGGACGTATAATATTGTAATTACTTTATAAAACTTGTGACTAATTTTGATCGTTATTAGGTGTAAGGACATCTTATTTATTACAGTGGCTAATTAGGTGTACTGTTAATCAGGATAATTTATTTTAAAACGTAGTATTTAAGGGTTGTGCTTGTTGCACACAATTTACGAGGTTCGTAGGATTATATTTTTATTGCCTGTTTTTACTATCAAAGTTGCTGTTTTGAATTTTATTAATGATCGTAAATAGACATAGACCACCTAATGGTGTATTGTAATGGTGTTGTAATGGTGGTGTGGATTATGTCCAGTAGCGGCCAGCTTGGAGTAATGCAGAAGCTCCTAGTGTTTTTGCAAGTAGAATCTGGCAGTGTATGTCTGTGTGTGCCTTTATACAAGTATATCTGTGCTGGCAGCATAGGTATATTACGGAATTATATCATAATTGCTTTGGCTAAGAACGACCTTGGATAGGTATAGCAGTCACAGCAGCAGGACTTCTTTCAAAAGAATTACCGCATTCAAAATCTATTTAAAATGCTGAGTGCCGAAGTAGGGACGGATACCTCTAACTCATAAGAATCCAAGTATTATGGAAAAATATAAAATAAGTGAGGCGACGAATCCGAATGGAATGTTTGTACTTGCCGAGTATATTTTTATAAAAAAGTAAAACAGAACTACTGAAAACCGTACCACGTTGCCGACATATTTTTGTGGAAAGAATTGTTTCTTTTTTAAGAAACATTGTATGAATTTGTAAAGATTGATTAATCTGAACACCGTACAACGTTGTCTTATACTTGACATTGGCGAACTTGTAGAAGATATTCTACAGAAGCCATAATCTTAGAGAAGAAGAATAACATACTTTCTACTGTGGCCACAGAACAGATAACAGCTGTCAATATAAAACAGAGAAAAGAAATCGTCAGTCGGCAAAATATTGCTATAGTTATTCTTTTTAAATATCAGGTACTTGTATTCATACTGACTGGCATGTTTTACTGCTTTTGACTAATTAAGTTCAGCGTAAGTAGTATTCTTTGCATCACTACGAGGGACATTTTGTGTACTTCATATCTTTATATCTGTCGAAAGAATTGACTAAATCTATTTTCTAATACCTGTACTTGAGATTTTTTATTTGAATTTAGTCGGAAACTTAGGAGATCTAAAGTTTCTTGGAAATCCTAGATAGTAGTGTTATCTAACTATCTATTATATTGGAGTAGGGATTGGATTGGATGACGAAATTGTAAAGGTTTCACGTTATACTATGGATCTCCCTAAAAAGAGATACAGGTTTAGCAGCTATTATTATAGATGAGTTAAAAATGCAGTTTAACGACAGGCAATTTGAATTATTGATTTACTAAATGATATATAATTAATGATAAACAATTATTTCAAATGTCGCTTACGATTTTCTTGACCTAAAAACGCTTGATACGTAAAATTTATGAGCGACTTACTAACGAAAAATCTACCAATCAGGTATTGCTGCTAACCGCATCACGCCACCTGATTGGCCGATTGATTCGTGTTAAACGTGTATAAATGGCCCTTTAGATTGTCATCTTTCTTTGATAATGACATTCCTGTAAATTTCCATATTACTTAGGTATAATGACACTTTCACAATCATGTTGTTGTTGAAAAATATTGGGAGAGAATAAAACGTTGTTACCAATATCTTGTTTTATTTTTACCGTCATTGAAATATTATTCACACAGTAACTGTTAACACAACCAATTCTTTGTTCGTCAAATATCAATTGCGTTACTACGAAGGTCACTCTAAAAAAGGAAATTGGCTGAATTTATCATATTTAAAATGAATTTCCACAAGGCTCAAGGAGCGAGCTATGGAAAGAGCTATGCTTGGTATTTCTCTACGATATCGAATCAGGAATGAGCAGATCTGTACAAGAACTAAAGTTGCCGACATAGCTGAAAGGATTTGTAAACTGAAGTGGCAATTGACGGAGCACATTGCTCGTAGAACTGATGGCCGTTGGGGTAAAAAGGTTCTCAAGTGGATACCGCGTCCCGGAAAACGCAGAGTGGGATGACTCCAATGTGGTGGACAGACGACCTGGTGATGGTCGCTGGGAGACGTTGGATGTGCGCGGCTTGTAACAGCTCGTTGTAGAAATTTATGAGCGAGGCCTTTGTTCAGCAGTGGTCGTCCGTTGGCTGGTATGGTGATGATGATGGTACTTCTTCGACTTTGGGTTTGGATGAAAGGTCGTGTCATCGCGAAGGAAAATACCAGATTCCCGGGGAATCCTGTTGGTGTCAAAAACATGAAAAACATCTGAATGTCTGATGGTTAATCGATGTCACATATTAACTTTCCATCTACAAATTTACCTAACTTCCTAAGTTATTAAAGTCGACGATCTGGCAACTTTTCCTGATGTAGCCAAGAAGATGTAGAACATTAATACTGTATTTGTGGGTAGTTACATGAAAGACAAAATCCAAGGAAATTTATTTATTGCATACATGATCACCGAAATAATATTTACATTAAATGATTTTAGTAACACTGATTAATTTATTTACAAATTAACTAATAGTAAGACTAATTTACTATATTATATTAATTATATTTATGTCATGTCATATTTACAGAAGAACAAACTTTTAGAATCAAACTTTCAAATCTTAGAGTTCAAGTATACTTGTGGCATATTACATGGCTATACTAAACTCTATGGTTTTACCATAGGCCTATGGTAATGGCATACCGATCTTTAAATTATATATTGACTATGGTAATTGAACATCAGATTTTTTGGATGTAGTTATAATTATGAAATGAGCGAGAGATTTTAATCTACAAAAATCTTTAATACATTAATAAAACGATAGTTTTTCAGCATTATATTCTTTCCTATTATTCTGTTAATGCAGGCATAGCCCGTTATCTATCCTGGACTGTGTTTTTCATGACGTGTTTATGCACTGTCTGGCAATGTTATACAAATTATACCGAATCCTTAATTTATTTCTTGTGCTCGAACGGTTTGGTTTCCTATATAATTTACCTTACCGAGAGCCGCATATATAATAATTAAAATAAACCCAGATGCTTATTACCATAGTCAGGCATACAATAAATTTCTTAAAATCAGATTATCTTAATTTTTATTCCTGAGAATTTACAGTAAATACAATATTCATAAAATCGAACTTCAAGATTATTGATAAATTACAAAAAGTGATCGAAATTATTATAAAGTAATAATAATATGACGTGTATCAAAGAAGATTTAAAGTAATGTTATTTTTCTTAAAGTGAGTACATGTAATCATTCTGGCACAGAATCTTATTTTCTATAAATATTTGAGATTTTTAAACATACGTATTATTTAATTGACTTCATTCCGAAATCTATTTGTTCAAGTTGTAAATATACATAGTAGTAGACTATTACATCAAACACTGTATATAGTAGACAAACTAATATCCAAATAATATTTTTACTAACCTCGACGTTTCAATCAAGTTGCTTTGATATTAATTTGTGCGCGAATAGACTCGATACTGTCTTACATACATAGGTAAGTTATAATTATGTAAATCACAAATTTGAGTGTATTTATTTTTTACACTTTGGTTCAATTATTCAAACTTGCAAGTTAATTGTCAACGACATCTATTTATTATATAATCTGCGGTATTACGTATGAACTTTCGTACGTATGTAGTTCTCATGCATTTTTCAGTCGGATTCATGACTAAGGTGCGGCCTAACCCGGCGCGTCATACAGTCCCAGCCTAATTGTTTAATTGATGCAGTGGTTCATTGCCATTATTTTTGGCAGATCTTTATATTAAAGCCATAGATAGCCTTGAAGTTAGATGTAAATCAACTCAGTATAATGCATAAGTAAACTCGGTAAACTCATCGACATAAACCCTGGACTGAGCATAACCCACCTTAACATTTCTACCTATAGAAAAGGTAAGAATAATCTGCTGCTAATATATTTATTTTTATTATCCATACTTTAGTTGGTAGAAATAGATAGAGCGTGGCTGCACTCATGATCTGTCTTAGTCATTCTTCGTTTGACAGATTTCATACACTGAGCTCATGCAGATGGTTCACTCCAGTACTTTATGTCGATGGGTAAACATACAAAAGCGGCATTGTTTTCCCGAGATATTTTGAAATGTGTAAACTCTACTTTCGATTTTTTTTTAACTCTACTGTACCCCTAGTACGAGTTTCAATTGCAATTGGCCCACTCCAAATTCTTCAACCAATCACAGCGCCGAACGCGGTAAACGTGTAGTTTACTATTACGTTTCGATTGCAAAAAGAAACTCGTACTAGGGGTACTGTTGAGTTAGGCTTGAAATTTCGAATAGACTACATATTTTGACAGTTTTTTTAAATCCTTCAAGAACTTCTCTAAAGTCCGCGTTAAAATCAATAATCAAGTTTTAAGTAGAACTCAATCTACATTGGGTTCATCGAAACTGAATCATACATAAATAGCTTTAGGATTTATATTCAATCGATACAATCTCAGTTTCTTTAGATATGATGTTAGTTTTGAAATAGGGTTTGTGGTTGTCTGTTTCCGTGCTGCTAACTTCATGTTACATCCGTTAAGTTGCTAAAACTATTTACTTAAACAATAATGTGATGAACTATTTATATGTACATACGATTATCGGTGTTTCTTTATAATTCTTGAGCATTATTTTAATGATAAAATGGTTTATAATTAACACTTTCATATTTTTGTAGTTAAATTTTTAGAACAACATTCATCTTTATTTAAATAGAATCTAATTTTTTTTCTGCTTGTTGATGTTCTTTAATTTACTATAACTGTGAAATCACTATGTGTATGATTAGATCAATGCCATGTCGGTCAACATGGCAAAAATCTAATACCAAAACATTTTCCTATTTTAGTCAAATGAAAATTTCAATAAGTACCTAATACAAAAAATCGTTTTAACTGTACAATATTGTGCCTATAATAAATACTGCCTAAATTATTCTAAATAAGTAACTAAGTTACGTCATATATTTGTTACTTTAACTAAGTAATGTTATAATCAACTTATGATACAATTCAAGGATTGATTTGAATAATAAATTTTCTACATTGGCACTGTATGAGGACATTTTACTTATTTGTGTGCGTGTATATGTGATTTATTCGGTTAATTTAACTCAGTTGACGAATTAAAATGTTCGTAAGTTTTTCTATATAGCTTGATCAATCTGTAAACCGAGCCTGAAAATCTATCTCCGTATTTCATGCAAAGGTATTACACCCCTCACCACCTTGGTGTCGTAAAATGCGACTCAGGGTCAAAAGGAAGGACTCGCCAGTGTGATGCTCATGTTATTATGCCCCCCTCTGACCGCTCACTGTATTGATTATGTTTAGTATGGGGGTGATTAGCACTGATGTGATCAGTCTGAAAGAGTCAAACAAAAAACCGCGAAACTAAACAGCTAGACTAATTTGTCTGGTTTCAAAATATGTGAATCAATTTAAGGAGGCATTCTCTCAATAGGTAATAACCAAAGCCCTAATAATACTGGAGGCAGCACGAGAGTCATTTATATAAGCGTTGTTAACAACCTATTGACAGAATAAATACTGTATGACCTGTACTGATCTATTGACCTCGATATAATTAGTTAGTTTTGGGTACAAAGCTGTAAAATAGTCACAATATTTTATTCGCAGTTGTTTTGTAAATGTGCAGAATTTTGTGCTTTATTTAGTAGAAAATGATACGAATTGTTCGTAATTAATTTATTACCTGAGCATATTTTATGAAAGAGTTATATATTCGTTTGGATCCCAACTGTTTCTGCTATCTGTCGAATATTGCTCATGCTTTTAACATTAAAAAACATTAATGGGTACAGCAAAAAGAACTTTCTTTGCTAGGGTATGTCCTCGAATGGGCTAGTTTTAGCTATAAAAGTAGGTGGCGAAGAAAAAAAAAATCTTGCACCATCACTAAGTGTTGTCAACTCCTTGTCTAACATCCTTGCTTAACTAAATAGTGCTTCAGGTCGTTCCAGAAGTGTGTCAGCACTTATTGAAACTTCTATTGACTTTTTATATGACAAAAGTCATTGTCTGAACTATGTGCACAAATTTAAAGCATGAGCAATACCATCATACTCTTCTACGACCCTCCCTCTCATACAGTGCCATTTTGTTCCTCATCCCGCACTAACGTCATCGGAGGCCGAAGTGCAGCAGCACGGACGTCAGTAACAGCAGGCAAGTGCCGCTGGTAGTGATGCCGTGGATAGCGCTCGTGTTGCGTCGCAAGATCGCAGCCATCTTGTTGCCTGGAAAGACGAGAAATTGGACTAGATTTTAGTTTAGAACGAAACTTTCAAGTACATGTCTTTCGCAATGTAGAAAATAAACTAGTTTATGATCCGGCAATGTTATTCGCACACACTTCACACATACATACAGAATCAGGCCTTTACTGCACTGCTGGGCCACTCTTGTCTCACAATGAGGAGAGTCAAGCCTTAGTCCACCATCCTGGCCTAGTGGTGGTTGGCGAACTACATACACAACTGAGTTTTATTTGGAGACCCCTCATCTTTCTAGGTTTGCTCACGATGTTTTCCGACAACGTTATCGCAAGTGATAATCAAATTCGGACCCGCGCGTTAATCCAAAAAGTCAGAGGTGCGGGCCGGGATCGAATCAGACTCTCGTGTATGGAAGGCAAGCGTTGAACCACTAGGTTATCACTGCTTAGTGTCGATTATGCTAGCAGAGCATGAAAACTGGAGTGCTGTGGTCTCCTTCTGCGAGAGCGTCATGCTCCAGAAGGCGATCGCAGAGCGGGATCGGGAGAGGGCCGATCCCGCTCGAAGGAGGAGGACACGGAGCCGGGGTAACAACCGCCGCGGCGCCCGTGTCCAACACACCTGAGCTCCTTGTCGTCTTTATATGGCGGGGAGCCTTGGGGGTCACGAGCGCGCTTATTGGTAAATAGCGACCTACGGGAAGACAGCTGTGTGCATATGGTCACGTACCGCTGTGCGCAGCATAGCGCATAGCCGGGCTTCGGGGGAATCCTTTACAACCCCACGAGAAGTGCCTGAGGAGGTGGCCTTTTTACAGTCACCTTCTCTCCGCGAGAGGGGGTGACCGCTTTACAGTCATCCCCTCCGAGATCTGCCTAAAGGCGTGGCACCAATAAAGCTCTAGATGGAGATTATTCGAATTCCTAGGGCCTCCCTTCAGTGTTGAAGATGACCACTCCGGTGGTTTTAGCTGGCATACTCCTCTGCCCTTTCCCGGGGCGGAGGAAGTACATGATGTATTTCCACCGGATCAATAAAAAACTCACTGCTTCTATAATTACAGAATAATACAAAAATACTCACTGCCTTCAGAAACGAAAACATGAATGGAAGCTGGCTCAGTATTACTAGCGCTGCAGGTGTAGTTCCCCGAATCCTTGAGCGTAGCCCCGCGGACTGTGAGCCGAGACTGCGTGCGAGCCCCGGGCTCCGTCTCCACCGTTATGCCTCCTCGAGTCGCGTCGTAGTTGATCATGCGGTCGTTGTGGTACCAGAACACGTATTGTGGGGGTGTTGGGCTCTGAAAATTATATATGTGTAAGTTAACTTTAAGACAACTAAAGCCGACAAATTGCGGAAGATAGAACATCGCGTGGTAATTTGGAAGAAACTTGTCCAAGAATGGAGTGCAAGATCCTGATTAGGTAATTGATTTGAAGAGCTTGTTCGCCGGTTTTCGTATGAGACATGTTAGTCCTCGAAAAATACGTTAATTCCTAATATACGATCGCATTGTAATGATTATGCGCATATCTGAGGCCAACGATTCTGTCAGCATTCTGTCTCTTATTATTCTGTCGGTAAATGCAGCTGTTAAACATCTGAAATGGACGGCAAGGTTGGTGCAGTGGCTGATACAGTCGACTGCTGCGCTTCGGGTCGCGGGTTCGATTCCCACACAAAACAAATATTTGTGTGATCTGCAGTTACTTGTTCCGAGTCTGGGTGTATTGTATGTTTTGTTTTGTTATGTGTTTTTTATCTGTAAACGCACCCAAGACACAGGAGAAATCAAAGTGTACTGGACCGATTAAGTTGAAATTTGGTACACATATGGATTTCTGCAACCCAAACACGGACATTTATTGTAAATAAATTAATTTCGAATATGGATGTCACTTTTGGGGGGCATTTTAGAAAATTAAAGAATAAAGTTTTACAAATTGTACCCTGTAACATATAAACTGAAAGGGCTGGATTTTAGGGTCTCAACTGTATTTATTTTATAATTTTCAAATGTATCGTTTTAAAGTAATTTAAGAAAATAGACGAGAATTTACCATCCCCCCCGCCTTATCTCCGGAACTACTGAGCCTAAAATTTATTAAATTATAACGTTTGCGGTTGGAATGTATGGGAAAACATGTTTTTCAACTACGATGTTAAGTTCTTGGGATAAGTTAATGGTACAAGACCGAATTCAACAATAGACAATATATTCAGCAATTTCGGAACCCTCTGCACGCGAGTTCAACTCGGACTTGTCCGGTTTTCTTTAAGCAATTCCCATTGTAAACATGACACAAATACGTCTAACCTGTCAACCGTTCGTATGTAAATGAAACAAACATTTTTTACGAGAGTTACGAGACCTCATAAACTGGGCTGGTTGTAACCATTTTACACACTTGTAAAACATGTGACGTAGATTGGAAGCGGCCTTTATGTGATTGATACCTACCGACATTTCACGCGATGACACGTTTGGCCCAGTGGCTATAGTCGATCGTCTTTCTGCGCTTTGATGGTTTGATTGCCGAACATAACAAGTATTTGTAAGGCCTAAAGATCGTTGTGTCTACAGATTGCAGGGCAGACATGGCCACAAAATGATCAACATAGAGAGTTGTGGAATGGAAAAGAGGAGGATTTTGTCAAGCAATGGGACACAAAATAGGCTTAAAAATCTTCGATCATATATTTAAGTAAAACTTGTCAACCTAAAGAAGTGTAACTTCTAATGCGATAAAAATACACACAAAGGATTTTTTGCACACTGGACGCAACTAGCTGAGTTTGGACTTTCATTTGAAGTCTGCAGTGAATCTTTTGTAGGTATATTTATATAGGCTTTAAAATCATCAGAAACTCTAAAAATGCCTATGCTCAAAACAAGAATCTTTGACCATTCCTTTACTGTTCAGGCTACACGTTTGTGGAATGCACTACCAGTGTCTATTAGACGTGCAAAATCGAAGGTGATTTTTAAAGGAATATTTAAAGGAATGGTAAAGCTGTGTGGTGCCGGCTACGAGTAGAACCAACCCATATCATCCCTTGGGTGTCATAAAAGGCGACTATGGGATTAGCCGGAGAATGGGCAGCAGCGTCCTTCGAGTACATTAACAACTCAATTGCGATCGCCAATCCGCCTGCCAAGCGTGGCGATTATGGCAAAACCCCGCAACGAGCATACAATACACCCATAGCGGTCGTTGTAGTGGTCTTTGGAGGAGGCCTGTGTCCAGCAGTGGACTTTATTCGGCCGAAATTATGAAAGGAATATTACAGTTTGTAATTGATACTATTCTATTTATGTATATTTTTCTACACGTATTTATATCTTGTTGGAGTTTTTTTTTTTTTTCGTTTTGTATTACATTTAAATTTGTTACTACAGTAGTACACCACCGACTACCTTTTATCACTCTTATTTCATGATTTTTGTCCATCCAATGGTTGTCTGGAAGTAATCGATTTTAGCAATAAGACCACCAATTGTACTGTTATGTTGTTTTATTATTTTGTATTTATTTTGGTGTACAATAAAGTATGCTCTACTCTATTTTCCGTCTTCATTTCGGTAACCATCTGTGATGGTTTAAGCAAAGATAATTAGTGTCAAAGCATTAATTGCAATCACGATTAGTCTGGGTAATAATGGCGGGATTAAACGTTAATCAATTTAGGTTTGCTAACTGATCTACCGTGTGCTGTCCGGATTAAGAATATAGCACGAATCCATCTCCGCTCGTAGATGTCCTAAAACAAGACTAAGCGACTTTGAACCAGAGGGATCGGCAGAAGCGTGCCTTTTGTGGAACAGCAGCCATTCTGCACTCACCAACCTGCCTGCTAAGAGTGGTGAGTACTGGCAAATTCCCCGTAAAATAACGACTCAATTATGGAAGTTTATGGGGGAGCGCTTTGTTAACATGGACGTCTTTTGGTGGATATGATGATGATGATGATGAACCGATGTACCAATATACCTATATTGGTATAGGATATATCATATTGGTATGATATACCCTATACTAAAAAGAATAGATTGCTCGCCTCTTAATACGAGGAACAAATAAATTAAAATCAATCATTAATATTTAAATAAAATTTTTATTATAAATCACTACAAGTCCTGGTAGCCCCGGGGGTTTACTGAGTCGCATTTTAAACATCTGATTGTGACTACTAAACCTGGCATATGCCAATGTGACTTTCTTAATTTCATATGTATAGTGCAGAGCATAAATATGTACACACGGCTACATATCAAGCTACACAAAACCAGTATAAGCCTATCTCGCATTCTACAGGCTTTTGGTACGATAAGAGATCAGCGTAAACTGGTTTTGTATACCTACACACATCTGTCGCATGTAGCATGCAAGGACCGTACACTGATATTCTGAAATATTGTACGCATTCTACCTACAGGCGAACACAGGAGCAAGTACTTGATTCGTAAGAAATTATTAATTGCGATGCATATTTCAAAATATAATTCAAATTCAAATAATAAATATACAAATTCAAAATCTCCAAGAAATTGGTTCTATGGAAAAAAAAGCGGCAAGAAACTCCACGTACACTCTTTTAAAGTAATAAAAAAATGTGTCATACCATTGTTGATAGTTACATACAAAATTAACGTATGTGAAAATAATAATCTCAAGTCCTCGCGAAAGAGAACCGATATGCCTTGGTGCATATGTTTCGTGAGGCTATTGACATTAAAAAAAACATCCTAATTCCTAATTTTAATGGAGAAGATGGTTGGCAGGTACCACCTGTTTGGAATCCAGTTATTAAAATAATAAAGTCCCAAACAACATACCGCACTAAAAAACATCAAGACACTGTGAGTGATTACTGCGTGCATCGAAACAATTTTTTTTATTTAAATTGTACGGTAGATAAAATAAAATAACTTTTTAAAAATCTGTAACGACGCCTGTCACCTTAGTCATCCTGCGACCACGAATGCTGCAAAGTATTCGAAACGTCAGAAAAAACAAAAATCTATAATATACGTGATCTAATCCGTTTAAAATTGTTTTATTATAATAATGAATCTATTGTATTTCACTACTTGCAGACATGTTTTTGCTTGCGACTGTACTTTTGCTAATCAAGACATCCAGAGACTCACGGAGAAACAATGTGGTACAATGCTTACAAGGTGAACCTCACCCCCAGCTATAGGTAAGTGGAAGGAACACGTGGGGTTTTTGCCGTTGATAGTTGGCATGTACCTCCGCCCCTCCCAAGGCGGAAGAAGTCCATGAGGATTTCTCCATGACAAAAAAGGGTGTTACTGAGAAATCCCAGTGTATCTATCTATCCCCTCCCATGTGATAAGCAGCGAGTCTATAGCTAATTATTATCAATCATTATTAGACCAAAGATTCTCCTCATATGCCACAACAACATAAATCTCTATAAGTAACTAGTAACTCCTTTATCCTGAAAATGTCGATTTTAAATCGAAAACACCCATCCAGCTGGCGTTAATCGATAGATTGCTACCGCAAACATGACCTCGCAGCTCTTAATTACCGCCGAAACGATTCTACTACATACCTATAACGCTTAGCTGCCTCGTTAAGAAAAATAACGTTTAAAAAGGAAAAGTCTGAGTAAATTATGACTTTTGTAAGACATGCAATTAGTCCGACTTTATAATTCACGTTGGATTTTTAGACGGTTTCAATTGTATTGTGTTTTGTTTCTGTGAAAGTGGGTTGAGGATTTCAGGAGGACGAGGTGTTATTTTAGAGAAAAATAATAAAGCGGTTACTAATAACTGGTAAGAATTTTGCAGGGAGCTCAGTAGCTTGATAGCTACTAATTACGAATATCTAGGGATGGACTGGGTATGGGCCGGCGTCGTCCCAGCTGGTACTGAGCGGTTAAGTTTCCCGGCATTGTTAGAGACACTAGATTCTGGCCAATCATGGATGCATCCCATACCCAGTCCACCACAAGACATTCGTAATTAGTTATTATCGAGCAACTGAGCTTCTTGTAGGAAGCTCACTCCTGTCAGTTCTCGGTAACCGGACACACGCACAAAGAACAGATAGATAGTTTTCAGTGTGGTATCCGGATTAAGAATACACCACTCCATTTCTTCCCGTGGATGTCGACTCTAAACCAGAGGGATAGGCAGCAGCGTCCCTTCTGTGGAACCATAGCCATACACCGCTAACCAACCCGCCTGAGAAGCGTGGTGAGTGCTGAAAAATTCTCCCCAGTGATAACACGGCACGTCACGGTGTTGTAGCACGGTCGTTGTGGAAAACTGTGGGGGAGGCCTTTGGTTAGCAGTGGATGTCCTTTGGCTGATATGATGATAATGATAAAGGAACAGAACAAAATAGGAACATTCTTGAAGCGCACGGCCCGTCCGGATTTGCCAAAGACCGGACACGCCCGTGTTTGCCAAAGTCCGGACATATCCGGACTTTATCTGGTTTTATAATTTCACCGGTTGTTTTTAAAATTTGAAATTAATGTTTAATTGTTGCTTTAAATTACTTACTAACTTTGTGACTAAAATGTCCGGATTTTTTGAGAAATATCCAGCTTTTTGTCAGGACTTCTCTTTCGAAATGGTACCCCTAGCCACGAGACGAATATTGAACAGAGTTTTTACAAGACTTAGTTACGTTAAAGACATTGATTCCAATGCTCATCGTCTACGTACATCCTTTTTATTCCTAGAAGCTTCCATAACAGTTACATCAAAATTACCTTTTCCACGATACAAATGAGATGTATAACGCTGCCCATATCCACGTGGTGTTCTCCAGAGCCCAGGATGAACGCTTCTGGCACCACTATCTGAAGCCTCACGTAGTGGGACACCATGCCTGTCCGGGTTGACACCTGTAATCAAGAGTGGAGCTGTTTTAGGTTACAATTAGAGTGAATAGCGAGTTGGTGAACATAGTTTAGCAACTTTTTGAAGTGAAAACTTCTTTTAGCGCGGTACGCATATTTTTAGATGAGTTAAAATCTCTGGCCTCGCGACACCATTACGAGACGCAGCTATAGTGTGTGCATATATGCATGTACATATAGCAGACCGCGAACGCGAATAAGTTTTCACTTCTGTCGGCACTCCCGGAGTGCAAACCGTATTTTTTATTTATTTAAAGAAACGTTGCCCCACGCTAGTATTTCTCCTGTGTCGTGGGTGCGTTTACAAACACTAAATACAAATGTAGAGCTCATGTCTGTAGCTAGCATAATTATTCTGTTATTGTCAGTTCTCAAATTTACCCTCTGATAATTTCGTTGGTTTAGCCATGATTATCATCATATGCAAACATACATACAAAGTTATTTTCACATGTAAAATATAAGAATCTTTTTTCATACCATCTAGTGACAAGACGAGCATTTCAATTCTTGGTGCTAAACGTTACGTCTGCCCATAAAAAATTAATGGACTAGTCCTGCTCCAGGGTCTTGAGTTTTTTTTTTAAACTTTGCCCCACCCCAGGATTTCTCCTGTGTCGTGGGTGCGTTTACAGACATGAGTTCCACATACAATACACCCAGACCCGGAACAACTACCTGCGGATCATACAAATATTTGTTCCGTGTGGGAATCGAACCCACGACCCGGAGCGCAGCAGCCGACTGTATCAGCTACTCCACCAACCGTGCCGTCTGAGTGGCACCACATTGCGTTCCTCACGTTAGTTTTATTATTTACCCCAGTTGCAATTTCGTTAATTACATCATTCGTAGTCATTGTTACGCCTGCCCATGGTAATTGTAATGCTATGACTAAGCAGTCCTGCATGGCACCACACTGCGCTCGTCGGCTCGAGATATTCGTTATTTAGTCCCTTATGCCCATTAATTTCACTAGCTACAGGGGTGCAATTCTCTAAGCTCAAACATCCATACATCCTTGAATACCGAAATAACAGTGTAAAACCAATTCGTTATTGGCTAAGACTTAATTGAAGTTATTCAAGGACACGTTGCAGAAGGTAAGCCACGAGGACCAGTCTTAGCGAATACCAAATAGGGTTATCACCATTATTTTAATTCTGTATTCAAGGATGTATGGATGTTTGAGCTTAAGGAATTGCACCCCAGTGCACTACAAAGAAGACCACGGTAATGTTTAAAATTGAAACTACTACTACTACTGCTACTGCTTGGCAGCAGGATATCTGGATCTGCAGTGGTACCTACCCCAACCGGACTCTTGCAATTAGGGAGCTACCACTATTAAATAGTAAGAATCATCATTTCAGCCAAATAAAGTCCACTGCCGGACACTTGCCCCAAAGATTGCCGCAACAACCAGTTGGGAGTGTTGTAGCTTGGCTTTGCCATAATCACCACATTTGGCAGACGGGTTGGTGATCGCGGATGAGCTGTTAATGTACTCGAAGGACGCTACTGGCCATCCTCCGGCCAATCCCATAGTCACCTTTTACGACACACATGGGATGTAATGGGTTGGTGCTATTCGTAGCCGGCAGTGCACGGCATAGTAATATACATATAATATAAACTATAATAATAGTAAGGATAGTAAGGATTTATCATATCGAATTTCACAAGTATCTCGTTAGGGGTATAAACGGAGCCGAGGGCTTTTATGCGAGTTCTAATAGCCATTCAAGTGCGGGTCGCTATGAGTGTACAAAATGACAGGTTTGCCACTGCACTAAATTAGAATTCATATTAGACTTTATACCTAACATACTATACATATATTATTTATTTAGTAATTGAGTTTCTAAAAGACATGCCTTTTAGCCGTCATATTGCTCAGACTACCACCACCCCATCTCCTCCCGTGGGTGTCGTAAAAGTCGACTAAGGGATTAGCCGAAAGATGGGCAGCAGCGTCCTTCGTGTACATTAACAGCTCAACTGCGATCGCCAACCCGCCTGCCAAGCGTGGCGATTATGGCAAAACCCCCTAATGAGCCCACAACTCACCCATATTGGTTGTTGTGGTGAACTTTGGAGGAGCCCTGCGTCCAGCAGCATTTGGCCGAAACGATGAAATGAGAATTATTCCAACGTGTAATTTAAAATTCTCAAATAAGTTGGTAGAATAAATAATAAATAAATATCATTTATTTTCTCTTCACAATGGTGGGTGGTCTTAGAGTTAATAATTTTACAAAGATGCCTTATAACTAGATTCCACCTATGTGAAAGACTGGTGCCTGAAGTAGGTTTTGAAAAAAACCTGTGTCACAGGTCACCAGTGCCACCTCGGTTAGAATTACTGTTAATTAGCAGACCATAAGACAATAATGATTTAAAAGAATCGTACATAAAAGAATGTTGCAGAAAGATAAGTATGACAGTGGGTGTGTCGTGCGTATGTATGTGTAGCATCACCAACGCTCTGTAGTAGTGCGGCGCCGCCTACGCCCGCGCCCCTCCATTCCTAACGGTAGCGAGAAGTTAAAACCGCGATCGCTCAGTCACGAGCGCCTGGCTGGAGGCCTCTTTTGGCTTCGCCAGAAAATGACCAGTTAAGCAACCACATTTCACAGAAATGTATGCAAGAAGACCAACAAAAAAAATCGCGTTCGCGTCACGTTATCAATAATCACGTAAATTGTATATTTCTAACTTTCTGCTTTATATTTCCATTCTTTACTTAAAATCAGTGCTTTCTATCTATATCATCTTCCTATTCTATACTAGTATTTCTTCTACTGTATCTAACTTCTACCCCATCTTGGGAATTAAAAATTGTAAAACTATAAAAGTGAGTTTATAATTCATATCCACATAAGCAAGCTACTACATATGTGTGCGAGGTATGAGTGCTAGTGCAAAATCGGTGCCACTGAGAGTGTAATGATTGTGTTGCGACTACCGAGATGTGGAACAGCTATGCAAGGAGATAGTATGGATTTGGGACTACTTAGGAACCGTCAAAAGAATACTGTAGCTAGTGAAATTACAGGGCGTACGAGACTAAATAACTAATATTTCGGGGTGACGAGCGCAATATAGTACCACGCAAGACAAGTCCTGTGTAGCATTACAATTGTAATGGGCAGGCATGACGCTTACATACCACCAGGCGAAGGCGTCACCCGATTGTACAAAAAAGATAAATAGTTCTAGTTAAGTACTGTGTACAAATTCAAATATTTTTATTCATATAAAACATTTAGTACTTGAATAGTCTGATGTAGTTGTTTTCATAAAACACTTATCATAACAATGATATTGCGATGCACTACATATTAGGCGATACAACAACCTAAATTCAGCCTTGACAACAAAAAACTGTCATATCATCATATCGGCCATTTATACGTCCACTGCTGAACAAAGGCCTCCCCCATAGATTTTCGCAACTGTGTCATCATTCTGGGGGGTATTTGCCAATACTCACCACGCTTGGCAGACGGGTTGGTGAGCGCAGTGTGGTTACCGTTTCACAGAAGGGACGCTGCTGCCCATCGTCTGGTTTAGATTCCCTTAGTCGCCTTTTACGACACCCACGGGAGGAGATGGAGTGGTGCTATATTCTTAATCCGGACACCACACGGAATTAAAAAAACAAAAAACTGTATTTAAATGAATTAGGCCACATATCTGTTGGCATAGTACCTTGAATTTAAGCAAAATATGCCTACTACAAAAGACTGCGAAACATTCTGTCTAAATATCCATTGTATTTCTACCCGCAAAGTATACGTCTTATTTTACGACCTATTGTTTTATCCTATACTAGGACAACAATGATTCAAAGCATTTTAGTGAAAAATATAGTGTTATGTAAGAAACATTTTTTGAAGTGAAAACTTGTTTTAACGCGGTACGCATATTTTTAGATGAGATAAAATCTCTGGACTCGCTACACCGTTACGAGACGCAGCTATAGTGTGTGCATATATGCATGTACATATAGCAGACCGCGAACGCGAATAAGTTTTCACTTCTGTTGGCACTCCCGGAGTGCAAACCGTATTTTTTATTTATTTAAAGAAACGTTGCCCCACGCTAGTATTTCTCCTGTGTCGTGGGTGCGTTTACAAACACTAAATACAAATGTAGAGCTCATGTCTGTAGCTAGCATAATTATTCTGTTATTGTCAGTTCTCAAATTTACCCTCTGATAATTTCGTTGGTTTAGCCATGATTATCATCATATGCAAACATACATACAAAGTTATTTTCACATGTAAAATATAAGAATCTTTTTTCATACCATCTAGTGACAAGACGAGCATTTCAATTCTTGGTGCTAAACGTTACGTCTGCCCATAAAAAATTAATGGACTAGTCCTGCTCCAGGGTCTTGAGTTTTTAGTTTTTTTTAAACTTTGCCCCACCCCAGGATTTCTCCTGTGTCGTGGGTGACATGAGTTCCACATACAATACACCCAGACCCGGAACAACTACCTGCGGATCATACAAATATTTGTTCCGTGTGGGAATCGAACCCACGACCCGGAGCGCAGCAGCCGACTGTATCAGCTACTCCACCAACCGTGCCGTCTGAGTGGCACCACATTGCGTTCCTCACGTTAGTTTTATTATTTACCCCAGTTGCAATTTCGTTAATTACATCATTCGTAGTCATTGTTACGCCTGCCCATGGTAATTGTAATGCTATGACTAAGCAGTCCTGCATGGCACCACACTGCGCTCGTCGGCTCGAGATATTCGTTATTTAGTCCCTTATGCCCATTAATTTCACTAGCTACAGGGGTGCAATTCTCTAAGCTCAAACATCCATACATCCTTGAATACCGAAATAACAGTGTAAAACCAATTCGTTATTGGCTAAGACTTCATTGAAGTTATTCAAGGACACGTTGCAGAAGGTAAGCCACGAGGACCAGTCTTAGCGAATACCAAATAGGGTTATCACCATTATTTTAATTCTGGATTCAAGGATGTATGGATGTTTGAGCTTAAGGAATTGCACCCCAGTGCACTACAAAGAAGACCACGGTAATGTTTAAAATTGAAACTACTACTACTACTGCTACTGCTTGGCAGCAGGATATCTGGATCTGCAGTGGTACCTACCCCAACCGGACTCTTGCAATTAGGGAGCTACCACTATTAAATAGTAAGAATCATCATTTCAGCCAAATAAAGTCCACTGCCGGACACTTGCCCCAAAGATTGCCGCAACAACCAGTTGGGAGTGCTGTAGCTTGGCTTTGCCAAAAAAAAACAAAAAAAAAACACGAGCGCCAGTTGCAAACCTTTTTTTTTATTGATGTCCAGTGGAAATTCTACATGGAACTTCCTTCACCCCGGGGAAGGGCGAAGGAACTCCGGACTCCTACCGGCTAAAACCACTGGAGCGGTCATCTTCGGCACCGAAGGGGGGCTCCAGGTCCTCGTAAGATCGCCAGTTGCAAACCTACTCCGACGGCGAAGCTACACATAATCTACACGTTATCAATAATTACGTAAATTGTATATTTCTAACTTTCTGCTTTATATTTCCATTCTTTACTTAAAATCAGTGCTTTCTATCTATATCATCTTCCTATTCTATACTAGTATTTCTTCTACTGTATCTAACTTCTACCCCATCTTGGGAATTAAAAATTGTAAAACTATAAAAGTGAGTTTATAATTCATATCCACATAAGCAAGCTACTACATATGTGTGCGAGGTATGAGTGCTAGTGCAAAATCGGTGCCACTGAGAGTGTAATGATTGTGTTGCGACTACCGAGATGTGGAACAGCTATGCAAGGAGATAGTATGGATTTGGGACTACTTAGGAACCGTCAAAAGAATACTGTAGCTAGTGAAATTACAGGGCGTACGAGACTAAATAACTAATATTTCGGGGTGACGAGCGCAATATAGTACCACGCAAGACAAGTCCTGTGTAGCATTACAATTGTAATGGGCAGGCATGACGCTTACATACCACCAGGCGAAGGCGTCACCCGATTGTACAAAAAAGATAAATAGTTCTAGTTAAGTACTGTGTACAAATTCAAATATTTTTATTCATATAAAACATTTAGTACTTGAATAGTCTGATGTAGTTGTTTTCATAAAACACTTATCATAACAATGATATTGCGATGCACTACATATTAGGCGATACAATAACCTAAATTCAGCCTTGACAACAAAAAACTGTCATATCATCATATCGGCCATTTATACGTCCACTGCTGAACAAAGGCCTCCCCCATAGATTTTCGCAACTGTGTCATCATTCTGGGGGGTATTTGCCAATACTCACCACGCTTGGCAGACGGGTTGGTGAGCGCAGTGTGGTTACCGTTTCACAGAAGGGACGCTGCTGCCCATCGTCTGGTTTAGATTCCCTTAGTCGCCTTTTACGACACCCACGGGAGGAGATGGAGTGGTGCTATATTCTTAATCCGGACACCACACGGAATTAAAAAAACAAAAAACTGTATTTAAATGAATTAGGCCACATATCTGTTGGCATAGTACCTTGAATTTAAGCAAAATATGCCTACTACAAAAGACTGCGAAACATTCTGTCTAAATATCCATTGTATTTCTACCCGCAAAGTATACGTCTTATTTTACGACCTATTGTTTTATCCTATACTAGGACAACAATGATTCAAAGCATTTTAGTGAAATATAGTGTTATGTAAGAAACATTTTTTGAAGTGAAAACTTGTTTTAACGCGGTACGCATATTTTTAGATGAGATAAAATCTCTGGACTCGCTACACCGTTACGAGACGCAGCTATAGTGTGTGCATATATGCATGTACATATAGCAGACCGCGAACGCGTCTAGATACATTAAAAAAAAGATTTTACTTCTTTCGGCACACCCGGAGTGCAACCCGTATTTTTTTGTATGTATTTGTAAGCAATTGTACAATAGTATTTTTTTATTTCTAATAAAACAATTACTAGCCTGCCAAGCGTAGCTCACCACGCGCATATTGGCAATACCCCCCAAAATGACGACACAATTGTGGAAATCTTTGGGGAGGCCTTTGTTCAGCAGTGGACGTATAAAATGGCTGATACGATATAATGAATTACTAGCGCATATAAAGCGGCAGAAGAAGTTGCACGGTTCCAATTGGTTGTTTCGGAGATAGCCAATAAGAAACTCTATAGACACTCTTCTATAATAATCGAGATTACAATGTTTATTAGTACACATTCTAAAAAAAAGTAAAATTTATAATGAAAAAGATGTAGGTTAATGCGTAAAGCAGAAAGGAATATACTACATTAACAATATAATCATCAATCATAATCAATCAGCCGAATGGTGCCGGCTTAGAATGGCAACAACCCATCTCATTCCGTGGATATCGTAAAAGGTGACTATTGGATTGGCCGGAGGATGGGCAGCATCGTCCTTCGAGGACATTAACCAATCTACTTCGATCGGCAACCCGGCAAAACCCCCCAAAGAAAACACAACACACCCAAACCGATCGCTGTAGCGATCTTTGGGGGAGGCCTGTGTCGAGCAGTGGACTGTATTCGACTGAAATG
The DNA here is from genome assembly GCA_947459985.1 of Diloba caeruleocephala. Lineage (NCBI taxonomy): Eukaryota > Metazoa > Arthropoda > Insecta > Lepidoptera > Noctuidae > Diloba > Diloba caeruleocephala. The sequence continues at coordinate 5,471,141 of OX381621.1, read as the reverse complement.
ATGATGATAATAATGAATAATGTAATAATACATTAGCCACTATCAGCGTGAGCAGGTCTTGTGCTTCCCCATTATGTCTATGTCCACGTCAGATAAATATTCGCTGGTGGATCACGGAAAATGATTGGCCTTTTTATCTGCTCATGGTTCCCATTTTAACAGTTTGTCATGAGAGGTATTTAGTAAGATCTCTCTAAAATAATTTCACAATAATTGTTTTAATACTTATTTAGTTTATGCACAGGGAAAGTGTATTTATTCTATCTACTATTGTGTTCGAATAGAATTTGAATGTACTACCCAACGATTGAATGATTTTTTTAAACAAATGGGAACCCAAATCCTTAATATATTCTCATGAGGACATATCCTATTCAGCTTCTCCACGCGTCCCCCCTACATTCCCGAATCCTTCCGATGCGTAAGTTGTGAAATCATTTTCGTTATGTAAATTGCGAGCGATATCATCTGCATACGGTGTTGGTTTTGTTTTAAAAGATCCAGCATCTTGATGTTTCAGATCTTGTTATTTTTATTGTTTCAGCGCGCACAAGGCGGGAGACGTAATCCGGTGTATAGGGAAAATCAAACGGAGCTGTTTTTCGCTGTGATTTCGTATCGTTTCTTGTTATTTTGAATTGAATTAGGTAAATTGTGCGGTGATTTATTTTTAAACTTGTAATTGAGACTGTACAGACGAGTTGCAATTTTCTTTATTTAATGTTAAACGGCCTTAGAAACTTCCGAGTGGTGTCCTGATTAAGAATATAGCACCATTATATCGTTTCCATGGATATCGTATAAGGCGACTCAGGGACATTAAGCCAAATGGATTGGCAACAGCGTCTAATACTGCTAATCAACACACCTGGCAAGCACGCTGAGTACTGGCAAATTGTCCCCAAAATGACGACACAATCGTGAAAATCTATGGGGGAGGACTTTGTTTATCAATGAACGTACTTTGGCTGAGTATTTAAACCGATTGCGTCTACAAGGCAGCGCCATTTTTTTGTTGCAGGTCATTTTTTATTTTATTCATATCCACTAAAAGCCTCATAATGTGTAAGTATTACATAAATAAAAAAGGTAATACCATTACAATAAAGGCCAACCCATCTCATCCCGTGGGTGTCGTAAAAGGCGACTATGGGATTAGCCGGAGGATGGGCAGCAGCGTCCTTCTAGTTTATTTACATTAACAACTCAACTGCGATCGCCAACTCGCCTGCCAAGCGTGGCGATTATAGCAAAACCCCCCAATGAGCACACAACACACCCATATCGGTCGTTGTGGTGATCTTTGGGGGAGGCCTGTGTCCAGCAGTGGACTTTATTCGGCCGAAATGATGATGATGATGATTACAATAAAGGCAAAGAATTTATTTTTGATATAAATACTTTTATTCAAGGTTTTTTAGTGACGAGATTACAATATTCACTTTCCTGCAATCTTATTATAATGTTTTGTTTCTCTTAAGTATGAAATATAGAAAATGAAAGCCATTTATTATTATAGTTTCCGTCCACTTTTAGCATAAGCACCCCAACAAACTAAGTAATTTCCTTTGTTAGTTGGTATTGTGCTCGAGGTATTCGAACTTCATGTCTTAAACCAGAGGGCCAATTCTCGTAATTTAAAAATGTTCAAAATATAGTTCCGATCTAGTCTCGATCTCAAAAATGTCATAAATAGTATTCTCCTAAACTAATAAAGAACGTCAAACGTGAATTTACACTGTGATGAGATCGAAAATGGATCGAAAGTTGATCGAAGTCAAAACGGTATTCTGCTAACATTTCGAACTGACGTGTACTAAATTTTCATTGAATAAGCGTCAAAATTGAGATCGAAATGAGACTAGATCGAGATTATACTGAAATCCGACTGGACTTTAAGAGTAGCTGAATACTATTTTTTGGTCAATTCATAATTTACCTCAGTTCGGTTAAGTTTCAGTCATATTGTAAATTAATTACGAGAATTGGCCCTCTGATTGAGATCAGACACACTGCATGACGGAGGTAATATAATGTATGATAAGTATTTTGAGTATGGGAGCTTGCAGTGCGGTAAGCTTGTAGGGAAGACTATAATTGAGATCTCTTTATTATATGAAAAAGGCCTGCCTGATGGTGAAAACATTCCAGGATTTACAGACAGTTATTCTACGTTTGCGTGTTAAGTGCGTATGAGATTTAAGTCTGTATACTACCCATGGTACCGGATAAATTCTAGAATGGAGCATCATTTATTTAAAAAGAATAAAAGAAACAAATTGTTCCTTTTTGCAGTTCGTTGTGTATTCATAACAGAAATTCGTAAAATAACCACACTTCTACGATATTTATACTGAGATTGTCGAATGCATAGATTAAATCCGCATATCCCATATCAAAATTTCTAAGATCATCAGAAGACCTACAACTTAAAATGCATTCCACAAAATTTATTGATAACTCCTTTACGGTTCAGGCCGCTCGTTTGTGGAATGCATTACCAGTTTTAATAAGACGAGCTCATTCAATATCAGTGTTCAAAAGACTAGTGAGGGAACATTACTTGTCACTGTGATTATTTTTGCTTAGAATTTACTAAGTATTACATCTGAAGTAACTGCTTTTCGATATTTTGTCAAATAAATGAAAAAGTATTTGTATATGTGTATATACAAATGTTTGTGTATTTATATATCTATATTGTGTATAATCTTCCATTATTTATATATTTAGTATAGTATACGTAATTTAGTTATTTCATTATGTATCTGTGTGTACCATCAACTGCCGCATATATTATCCAGTTAAGTATTTCTCCATCCTAAAGTTGCCTGGAAGAAATCGCCGAGCGCGATAAGGCCGCCCATTGTACTCTAAAATATACTTATAAGCACTACTGTTTTTATTACCTTTAACGATTGGTGTACAATAAACAGTATAATAAATAAATAAATAAATCCCCCGCATCCCGTGTCTCAAGTTTGGAGTAAACTTTGAAAAGCAGGTCAGTATGCCACCTTAAACCAGTAACAATTACGTATGCTGTGACGTCATCTAACTGACGTACTTGCTATTCAATAGTCTATACTTTAACGCCCTATATTGCTCTTACATTTCTCAGGAGATACTTGAAAATTTGTCATCAGATTCATCATGATATAAGCTATTCCACAACAGTGTCATCATTTTGGAACTTGCCAGTACTCACCACGCTTGGCAGGCGGGTTGGTGGTGTCGTAAAAGTCGACTAAGGGATTAGCCGGAGGATGGGCAGCAGCGTCCTTCGAGTACTTTAACAAGTCAACTGCGATCGCCAACCCGTCTGCCAAGCGTGGCGATTATGGCAAAACCTCCTAATGAGCTCACAGCATACCCATATCGGTCGTTGTGGTGATCTTTGGGGGAGGCCTGTGTCCAGCAGTGGACTTCATTAGGCCGAAATGATGATGAAGTTCCCTGAAAAGGCTAAACGAAGTCGAAAGTGTAGTTATAATACAGATTATGTAGGTACATCAAGTAAAAAATTACATTAATGGAGAAATTTGACGGCACGGTTGGCGTAGTGGCCAATCGCTTACGATTGGCTTTCTACGTTACGTGTCGCGGGTTCGATTTCAGCACGGAACTTTTTATATATCTATAGAGAATTGTTTCGGGTCTATGTGTATGTGCATCCCCCGGGAACAGCGGTGTGCATATGGTCACGTACCACCGTGTGCGCAGCACAGCGCATAGCGAGGCTTCGGGGGAATCCTTTACAATCCCTCCAAAAGGTGCCTGGGGAGTTGGCCTCTTTACAGTCGCCTTTTCTCCGCTAGAGAGGGTGGCGCTTTACAGTCATCTCCAAGATGTGCCTCAAGGCGTGGCACCAATCGGTGGCTCTAGGTGGAGATTATTCGAGTTCCTGGAGCCCCCCTTCGGTGCCAAAGATGACCACTGCGGTGGCTTTAGCCGGTAGGAGTAGTTTCCCGGGGCGGAGGAAGCACATGACGTATTTCCACCGGATCGTTAAAAAAAAGATGTGTTGCACACACATCTTTTTTTTGAGATGTATGTCTGTAAACTGTACTCACTTCAGGAGAATGCTAATGTTATATGCCTATGTTTATATATAGTGACGCCTTTTTATCTCAAAACACCTTTTATTTTGCATATAGTCATACATTGGTGCTTCTTTGTGCCCTTGCCGGGACGCCATGTATATATACTTTACAATATTGGATTGAAAAGCGCTAAAATCTAAAGCTCATATAATCCAATCTCCTATAAACTTTCAATGTTATAAAGTATTCAAACAATCAAACAAATTGTTTAGCTTCACTGCGATTCGATGATTTTATTGGAAGCGGATTTAGCACTGTATTTAAAATTGTTACTTAATGTGATAGATGAGTTGCTACGTGTAACTTATCTATTGTATTTTAGGCTTACCTAACATCCATCATCATCATCATACTCAGCCCTTTACTGTCCCACTGCTGGGCTCGGGCCTTTTCTCACGATGCGAAGTTATGCTGAAGGATGCGATAAGTTAGGCCTTAGTTCACCACGCTGGCCTAGTGCAGGTCGGCGGACTACACACACCATTGAACATATTTTGGAGCCTTCTCAGGTGTGCAGGTTTCCTCACGATGTTTTCCTTTACCGTTAACGCAAGTGATCACAAATTCTGATCCACACATGAATACACAAAGTCAAGAGGTGCAGGCCGGGATCGAACTTAGACCCTCCTGTATGGAAGGCAACCGTTCATCCACTAGGCTATCAGTGCTAACCTAATCCATACATAGCTAAGTGCACCCGCGGGTTCATTCGCTATCCTACAGAAATTATTAAATTTTTTCGCGATAAGCTTCCCTCTCAATATGTACATTTTCGAAGCAGCCAAGTTTGTCAAATTAAACCCTCACCTATTCAAAACAGCTAGAGAAATGTTTCCTAGAAATACGAGAGATCCAGGCAGAATTGTATTAAGCAGGGCCCCAAAGACAATGATGTAATATTATAATATAATAATATTCAATGTCAACGTCAAGTGTCAATGTGCAACAAAAATGTGAAAAATTGAAAAGTAATTTTGAGAAATCGTCAGTAATGGGTGTATCAAAGCCATAATATATACATTTTATTAAAACAGCCAGTTTATTTTTATATCAAGATGTTGTCAGCAGTGAAAGTGCGCATTCATGGGGTGCAAGATGATAACTGGCTATAAAGGACAAAATCAACCAGTATCGGTGTCTGATAAAGTTATAGCAACGTATTCATCAAGAGAAACCTAACAAGAGAAAACAACTTTATAGAATCAGATACACGAAGAACAAGAAAATGGAAAATTTTCGCTTGGCACAATTTATGAAAGGACTATGTAATTGGACTTCTGAGGTGGAAGGCCTGGTGACCTGAAATACAGGCTTGAACCTAGTTTAGGCACCAGTCTCCCACAGTAAATTTGTACAATAACAATATACCAATATTAATATGATAAATAAATAAATAAAATAAATAAATGATGTATTTAAAAAATTGTTATGCATATATAATAGTATTCCGAATGAAATAAAAAAATGCATGTTTGTAAATTTCGTAGAAAATTGAAACTTTGGCTGATAGAAAAGTCCTTCTATTCTATATCAGAATTTATAGGTAAAAAATGATTTCTCACATTTGCTCAAGGGGTCGTAAACTTAATATTAATAATTTATATATAATTTAATACTGGCTATTTTACTGTTTAATTGTAAGGTTGACATTTAATATTTAATTTGATTATTGTTGACATTAGTTTTATTCAGGCGTATGTAAATGCGCAAAAAATGTGCATGTCGCGCTGCGGCAAAATGTATCTGGCTCTATTTTTATTTACACCATCTGTAATGTACCTACATTTTATGCAAATAAAAATACTATTAAAACTATCCAGTCTAGAAACCATCTCTATGTTACTGTGTGAAAGGAGGACAAACCAACAAACACAGTTTCACATTAATAATATTAGTAGGAATTAACCTTCTCTACACAGAACGCGGATTGGCAGCGGGCTGGCATTGTTTCGGGTCCACGCAGCTCTGTAAAGTACAGATAAAATATCTGAAGCGTAAAACTGAAAGCTAGCAAGTTGCTCACCGCTCCACTTTCGTCTTTCAAGTTATACCATACATTTACGTCAAGACGCCGCGAGATCACCTACCCGCTACCAAAAGGCGTTCTGTGTTGCGGAGCCTTTGTGGCATTGATCAAAATCAAATGTAGTTAAAAACTGTGGTTAGATATAGTCTACTATTAATAATTATAATAATCAATCTTAGTCATTATTATGTTCCTTTGCAATCTTATATTATTATTATTTGATACTACATACAAAACATAATTTCCCGCAAACACAAAATATTTCAAAGTAGAAGATTCACTGGAGACTACAATTGTTAATGTTTCTTTAAATCAATGAAAGGCTTATCGTGTTAAATATTTAACGTAACTATCTAAATATTACAAATTACAATGTTTTCTTTAATAACCTGAGTAATTCCTTTAAGCAGGTATCCTTGCTCCTATCCTAATCCTAACCTATCCAACATTGGTTGGTCCATCCCGGTATCTAAATGATAGGTAACCAAGCTAAAAGTACCAACAACTCTTCGTAAATTCAAAACATATGTTCCAAGCAAATTAAACGCTATCTAGTTTTGTAAAAGAAAATTACTGTGTAAATATACTTTACAAGCAACAGTATGTTTTACAGGAGAGCCTACAAAACAATCAGACAGTACGTGAGGCGACTGAACATGACGACCTTATGTAGTGGGTACTGTGTACTGTGCAAGTAGGACAGTAGGCATGCTATATTGTAGTATCGTTTACAATTTAGTTCAGGATAAAACAGGCCGGTTAGAATTTTGTATGTATAGATATAATTCGTTTATTAAACAACTATTACAAAATAAGAGGGTCCCGCGGTTTCACCCGCCGTTTAATTTAAAATAAATCGGATTATTTATAAATAATTATCTTATAATGAGTATATATATCCTATATATATACTTTTATAGGCTTAACTATTTTTTGCCGGGTTCCTAATTATTTTTCTAAATTAAAAGTAGATTAATTTACTCCTTAGAACACCAGTTATATGCTAGTGAAAGTCCCGTCAAAATTAGTCCCGCCATTTTGGAGATTCCGGAACAAACAGACAGATAGACAGACAAAAAATAAAAATAAATGTTATTTTGTTATATGTACCATATATATTTTTATAATATGCATTAGTAAAAAGCTGTTATTTTAACATTACAAACACACACTTCAACTTTGACTATTTGTATAGATAATACCATAGCACTGTAGAATAAACCAAAACTAAAGTGTGTAAAGTTATATTACACAAAAAAAGTAGTAAATGTTGCCATAACATTATTTTATTTGTAATAGGCATAGCTCTTGGCTTTAACAGTAAAGGAAAACATTGCGTAAGAAATCCAATGATCTGAAATCACCAATATGTGGTGAACAATCAGTGATTAGAGGCCTTTGGCCTCCAGTGGGACAGTTACAGGCTCATAGTATTTAGAAAAATTTATAAACTGAACAATTTTATAATATTACGAGTATAAGCCGTACTGAACCATCGGGGATTTTTGAAATTTTGTATCGGTACTTAATATTATCCAAAGAGTCTGAATTTGATTGTCTATATGTGGTGTCCGGATTAAAAATATAGCACTTCTCTATTTTCTCCCGTGGATGTCGTAAAAGGTGACTATTGGACTCTGTTGCCCAACTATCTGGTTGGGCAACAGTGCCCTTTTATGGAACAGTATCTCTATGTCTATGCGGGAGGTCATTGTTCAGCAGTGGAGGTCCAATAGCTGATATGATGATGGTATGTAAGAGGTAATTAGGAAACACACAGGAATATTTTTCTAAAAATAACTACTATTATGAAGCGTTACATTATTCAAGTAACACATAGGTTATGTTTGTTTCGTCATCTAAGCAATTGCGAACAGTTAGATATTTATACAATTACATGAGGTTTATCAAATAAACGGATATATCATAATAATGATTTAAAAAAATATTTGACGGATTCGGTGCGAATTTAAAATGAAATATTGCCTGGAAATAATAATGTTACTAAGTTTCTTGAAATGAAACAGTAAGTAAATTAACTTACTGTTATTTTCGGATGGTACTGTGACATAATAGCTTGGCGTCTTGCGGTAAATAAATAAGAGAGGTCTTGTTTACAGTGATTGTCGACAGGTTCGGTGAAAGTGTTAATTAAAGTTAGTTTGGGGTAGGCCATTTGAGGCTTTTTGTTATTTGAAATATCTATGATTGGAATACCGATAAGGAGGACCAAACAATTAAAAAATGATTCCATCTATTGGAAGAGTTGCTTAGTTTATATTGACTAATTATTTTTATGACGGCATGGTTGGTGCAGTGGCTGATACAGTCGGCTGTCACCGGGCCGTGGGTTCAATTCCCGCACGGAACAAATATTTCTATGATCTGCAGGTAGTTGCTCCAGGTCTGGGTGTATTGTGTGTGGAGTTTGTGTCTGTAAACGCACCCACGACACAGGAGAAACCCTAGTGTGGGGCAACGTAAAAAAAAATGGGATTACTATACAATAGCATTATTTTGGGGGAAAACTTGGGTAGGGTTTATGGTCTGGAGTGAGACTGCGAAGTAGTCCCCTCCTTTGAGAAGATAAGGGATGGGCAGCAGCATCCTGCCTGTGGAACTGTAGCCATTCTGCACTCAGCAACCCGCCTGCCAAGCGTAGTGATTATTGGCAAATGTCCCCCAAAATGACGACACAGTTGTGGATTATTCAGCAGTGGACGTATAAATGGCTGATATGATGATGATGATGTCTTAGGTTTTCGCGAGTATTACACATTATAATAAAACACTTTTAAACGGATTATATCGCGTATATTTTAGATTTTTGTTTTGCCTGACGTTTCGAACACTTTGCAGGGTTCGTGGTCGCAGGATGACTAAGGTGACAGGAAAAACAAAATTCTAAAATATACGCGATAGAATCCGTTTAAAAGTGTTTTATTATAATGATGATGATGATTGAGAAGATGTGATGCACCCGAAAATTCAGTGGGGGCTGAAGCGGCGTACGGCCAGATCAAACGTTAACATTTTCGTACGGGGCCGTTTGGTGAGTGTTGTGAGTGTACTGTAACTCCGTTATCATATCCATAGCCCGCTAATTTCAAGTACGCGGCCTTAGTGGCTCCATCACTTGACTTTTTAATTATTCTCAATTACCAGATAACGTCTTGAACAACTGTGTCATTTTCCTTTTTCATATTAATATTACACGATAATTATCTCGACATAAAATAACATCTGTTAAAAAAACTCGTAGAACTTTTTGTTAATATTTTATGTAGGTTGTCTGTATGTAGCGTAAAGCGGAGGGAGATTACGTGCGTGGTTCTGCAGGGGTCGGTTCTCGGCCCCCTCTTGTGGAACCTCGCTTACGATACGGTCCTGCGTGTCGTTCTCCCCGCTGACGTTAGCTTAGTCTGTTATCGCTGATGACCCTCTTGTGTTGGCCAGCGGCGAGTCCTTTGAGGGAACCATCTGGCTTGCCCAGCAAGCGGTGTTGTGGCCGAAACCCACGCTCTGGGTTTGCAGATAGCGCCTCACAAAACCGAGGCGCTATGGTTCCACAAACTGCCGCGGAGCAGGGAGCCTCCCAGTTCGTGGATACGCATTGGTGACGCGCAAATCAGGGTGGGCCGGTACATGAAGTACCTGGGGCTCACCCTGGACAGTCACTGGGGCTTCGAGGAGCACTTTAAGCGTCTTGTCCACCGGGTCAAGAGGATAGAGGGTGCATTGCACCAGCTACCGCCCAATCTCAATCGTAGGGGACTGAGGGAAGAAGTTCGCCGCCTCTACGGGGCGCCTGTATGGTCATCTCGATCTCGGACGTCCAGCGCTGCAGAACCAAGATTCATGGTCTGCAGCATAAAGTGCCTGTACGGATCGCACTAGGATACTGAACGGTGAGCCCCCTGCCGTCACTACATGGTGGGGGGGCCTCGGGTGTCGCGGGTTCGCAGATTGGGGAGTCTGCGTGCTCACACCGAGTGACCCCCAGGAAGACGGTGGCACGCACGTGGTCACGTGCCACCGTGTGCGCAGCACAGCGCAAAGCGAGGCTTGGGGGGATCCTTTACAATGCTCCCCGAGAAGTGCCTGGGGGGGCGGCCTTTTTACAGTCGCCTTCCCTCTGCTAGATGGGATGACCGCTTTACAGTCATCCCCTCCGTGATGTGCCTAAAGGTGTGGCACCAATGGGCGGCTCTAGTGTGATCTTACGAGGACCTGGAACTGCCCCCTTCGGTGCCGAAGATGACCGCTCCAGTGGTTTTAGCCGGTAGGAGACCGGCATACCCCTTAGCCCTTCCCTGGGGTGAAGGAAGGTCCATGTAGAATTTCCACTGGACATCAATAAAAAAAAAAGTATACCGAACGGTCTCCTTTGAGGCGGCAACTCTGTTGGCACGCTTTTCGCCTCTTGATATCCTGGCGAAGATGGATGCGCAGGTGTATCACCAAACGATCCCTCCGCTAGAGCGGTGAGGGCGTGCCTTCAAGGGCGCTTGGAAATTTGAGACGGCAGGCTCGGCGGCGTGCACTCGAGCTGTGGAGCGTGTGGCTCATTTTGCCATAGTACGCGCAAAAGCGCATCGTTGAGGCCGTTTTCCCGCTCTTCACGGCACAGTGCCACCACTGTGGAGACGATCAGGATACCGCACAGTACACGCTTGGAGAGTGCCCTGCATCTGCGTGGGCTGCCGAACGGCGGATCCTGGTCAATCGGATCGAGCAAGATCTCGGTTTGCCAGGCCATTTCTAATAACGGTGTAAAACCAATTTGCTATTCACTAAGACATGATTGAAGCTATTCAAGGACACATTGCAGACGGTAAGCATGAAGATGAATCTAAGTGAATACCAAATTGGATGGTCACCGTTATTTCAACTCTATTTTCAAGGATTTATGGATGTTTGAGCTCAGGGAATTGCACCACAGCACTTAAATGACATTCTTACGATGCTACGAGACTATAGCTACGTCTTGTAGCGGGGAGTGGTTCTTGGGACTAAATGTTGTTAGTTGCGGCACAATTAGCATAGGTTAGATTGTAGTAGAAAACATTAGGTTAGATTTATCAATAAAATTACAATGTTAACACGGTGAGCAGAACTGAACTGAGAACTTGCGAAACTAATCATATTATACTCACGAAAAACGCAGAGTTTTAAGTTACCTATCTTTCCCTTTCTGTATAGTATAAAGTATGCAAGGAAACGTACAGACGACCTTTTATAATCCACCCAAAATAACCGGATAAAATAAAGCGTGTGATTTAAGATACTTTTACGCAAAGGTCTCATAAAAATTGGCCCAACAAAATGTCTGGCCGACTTGCAGATCCTCATTCAGCACTAAGAAGGAAAAACTAGATACTAGTAAACATATTTTAATGCAGGGCTAGTGTGAAGTAGTAGCTAGTAAATGGTGAGACCACAGAAATAGGAAATAAGGAGAAGTGATACGGGGGTGAAACCACGCCATCGCGACATGCACAATCCGCGCCATTCGAAAAAAATGGCGGTTTTATAACATCAGTTGAGATTGGATCGCGTAAGTGAAACTTTGTTAAAGTGTCATGTTGGTCGGGGATAATATGCAAAACCCGAAGCGAAAATAATAACTTTATCAATGAAGGAATCATATACAATATGCAAGTGAAAGAATTTTCTTGTATTTGTCAATAAAAATGATCTATAATAAATTATTGTTTTCTTTATGATGTTACATTTGGAACAGAACGACATTCTTATTTTGTACAAAATACAATACTCCTTATGTAGATACTACACGATACACTTTTAACTAGCAATCGCTTGTAAAGAGGTTCACATTTTTATGTATATACAAAACATTTTCATACGTGTACTGAGATGGAACGGTCATGATATCAATCTCTTTAAATTTCTGTCTGAGTGAATATTGAGGGCTTAACTTATAAATTGATCGTATGGCTCGTTTACCCACCCCCGTTACCCCACAACAGAATAACATACGACATTACACTATGACAATAACCAAAATGTACTAGTCGCGCTGTTTCTACGTCTGTTAAATAACGAATTTTCATTACTGCGTATGCTGCAGAGCTAAGCCTTTTCAACAATTTAAGTATGTGCAGCTTAGAATCTAAAGAAATACCTAAAACACTGCGGTTTCCACAAGGTCCAACTCCGCATCATTCATTAGCACAGTGGTTTTTACTGTTTTAACATTAGGTGTTGTAAATTTCATACATATAATTTTTTTCTTGTTCAAGAGTATACGAAATAACAGTGGTATTCCGTGAGGTGTCCGAATAAGGAATATAGCACCATTCCATCTACTACCGCGGATGTCGTAAAAGACAACTAAAGGGCTCTAAGCTAGAGGGATGGGCAGCAGCGTTACTTTTGTGGAACAGTAGCCATACTGCCCTCATCAACCCGCCTACCATACGTGGTGAGTACTGGCAAATTTCCCCCAAAATGACGGTACAATTGTGGTAATCTATGGGGGACGCTTTTTTTCAGCAGTGGACGTCTTATGGCTGATATGATGATGAGTGGTAAAAGACTTGATGACTTCCTATAATATAGTATTTAATACCGACATCGCATCGGCGAGATGTCGGTTTGAACAAAACATCTGATTAAATCTTCAGGGAATTGAAAAGTTTGTATTTTAATAATAAAAAAAATTAAAATAAATAAAAGCTAGTCAAAACGCTACAATGGTAAAATAACAACAACAAGTGATCGCTTATCAGATTCATGGTTGTATCTTTAATTTACTGAAATTCGTAGTCGCATTATATAGACGATCCAAAATGTCGTCTACGTAGCTATATAATATTATCTCTAAACAGTATAAAAAAGTCACTATCTGTTTCTCCGATTATTTCTTCAAAACTAAAACGGATTTTGATATGGTTTTCACTAATAGAAAGAGCGATAAACGAAGCAAGTTTGTGTATATAATTGGTAAACATTTTGTACAAAATGGCTGAACTATGGCGCCGTTTTGTAAAAAAAAACTGTTTTCTTACGCTTACATAGCTAACGCTGGCCAAATCTTCCCAGTCATCAAAACAATGCATGAAAATTGTTTAGGTTTTAAAAAGGCCTACAGAAACGTATGTAATAGCATGTGCCTATCTCTTAAGGTACACTCACAATAACTATTTTTATCTATTACAGTTTAGTAAAAAAACTATTGGTTATTTGTGAAGATATTTTTTCCAATTCATTATTAATCCTTATTAAGATGAAAGAAAAGTAAGTAAGAAAATTTCTTTTACACAAAAAAACCAGCACATAATATATAGACAATATTTAAAAACGCATAAGTAAAAAACTACATAATTAATTAAACAATAAAAAATACAAAAGATAAATTGGCCATACAAGTTTGTCCCAGCTATATATAACAGCGCAGTGCGGCAGTAGAACGCAAAACATGCAAGCATGCTATACACTAGCATATTGCATATTGCACTATCCAGCTAGGACAAAAAAAAGCATTACTATGTTCACTGGTGTTTATCTATATTACGGGAACATGTGTGCCACGTCTGTGAAAAAAAGGGTTGTAGCTCAGCATGAAGCTGCGATTTTGCGACTAGGCCACACCGTCAGCGCTGGTTTACAGTTACAACCCTCGGTGACATGCTGGCGTATTTCGGTATTAGTAGTGACGTACCTCATCACCGTATCTTGTAATAGTTTGCTAGTTAGCTATGGCGAATTAAACTATTAGTAAACAAGATCGATGGACAGAAAACAAGAAAGAGAGTTTAAATACACGAATTTGTGACACCGTTATTTATCAAATATGAGTTCAGTGACGCGTTGCGTTTTATAATTATGCTGGCTGACGAGAATCAGATAAACTCACATTACTTTAGAGCCATATCACCTAGAGATACGGGAGGTAAATGGGGAATCTAAGGAATATGGAACGTGCAACGATAACCTGCAGTGCAAGAATGTTAAGTTAAATGCTAAATGTATATATTAGTGTACTAATATGTTAGACGCCTTGTGCATTTAATGGATATTAAAATTGTCTTTACACTGTATAATTCAAATGAAAACTTTAGGAGATATCACCAATCCAGTGTTACGTGCAACCAAGAAAAAGCTTGCAGATAAACGGGCGGTCGGTTGGCAAAACGCTGCCGTTGCCGTCCGTGCCACGGCCTATCAAATAAACGTTATAAAAATATACTTAATACTTTCTTGCTAAGCGTGCGCAGCCGGGGCGGGTCACTAGTATTTTATATACTGTTGTGCAGTGTTTTGTATTCCTCGATACGGGGTGCTACGTTGCTACACGGTTATACTTACGTAGTAGTCTCGTAGCAGAGAGTGCTTGCTAGTACCAAATATAATTAGTTGCGAAATAATTATAGGCAACGGTAAATGTGGGCCCAGCTACAAAATTAAATTTTAGCCTAAATAACGTTGTAGGAGAAATCTGCTGTGGAGTTATGTTTGTTATTGATGCACATAAGTGAACACTGGGTCAAGTATACGTAAGGAATAATTGTATAGACATCAAACTATTGTTCCGGGACTGGGTTGTATTGCATGAGAGATTTGTGTCGGCGCATTGTGCTCATAATACAGTAGATATCCTAGTTTAGTGCACCGTAAAAAAGAACTACTATAACCAAAACCCGCGTGGTGCCGGCTAAGAATAGCACCGCCACATCTCTTTCCGTGGGTATCGTAAAAGGTGTGACTATGGGATTAGCTGGAGAATGGGCAGCAGCATCCTTCCTATACAACTGGACCAACTGGATTAGTGATCGTGCCAATCCGCTTGCTAAGCGTGGTGATTATGGCAAAACCTCCCAAATGAGCATTCAACATAAGCCCAGACCGGTCGTTGTGGTGATCTTTGGGGGAGACCTATGTCCTGCAGTAGAAGTTTTTTGGCTGAAATAGTGGTGATGAATCAAAAAGACCATCATGTCCTATTAACATCATGCCGGCATAGTGATGCAATATCATTATAGTCCTTTCTAATGACCCTATGCTTAGGAAAACTGTCCGACGATTGGTGAGTGACATCTATCCTCTGCATCTTAATCACTGTGGGACACTTGTAACCTAAGGTTTCGAACTGTTGAATTCCTTACTACTCACATCGAATGTCACTAGTTATGTTACCGAGACCGAAGGACTCATCCTCTCTGAGACTTGACTGCGGTTTAAGCCCACAGATCGATTGGTCAGCGTAGCACCACATTATAACATTATGTACAAAATTGACTATTATTCTTAACCTGATGAGCATGGTGGTTATCACAATGGTCCCGAAGGATTACTTGAGGCCATTAAATGAGGCCCGTGTTTCGCAATGAACATTTACGGTCTAATACGTTGATATGCCTATTTTCCACGAACAGTAAAACCATAAAAGGATTTATTAAAATCGACTTTCCGGTTCAAACAACTCAAGTTCAAAGTTTTTATTTCCTTGCCTTAATAGGTACTTAATAAAAGTAGTCAATAATTAAGGTGCATGAATCGGAAAAGACGATTTTTTGGAGAAGAGCGGGAAAGAAGCTCCAAAGCCCATCTGCAACAAATTCCCGAGATGAACAAAAAAATAAAAAACTATTCTCTTGCCTGTCAATTGCCGGCAACCGTGTAGACACAATAGATGTTTTTATTGTGTGTAAGGAAACCCTTTGCAATTTCATTAATTATCTAAAAACTCGAGGAATCCAGTTTAAACCTTTTTGTAAAAGATAAGTTATGTCCAAGTATACATAATACATAATACACCGAATACATAATAGTACTGATGAACAAAACAATTCAACAAAGGCAGTCCGTAATTCAAGTCGTAAACGTAAAACGATGAATAAAATCGAGCCATCGAATGAAAAAAGGGCACATTGCTCGTAGAACTGATGGCCGTTGGGGCACAAAGGTTCTCGAATGGAGACCGCGCACCGGAAAACGCAGAGTGGGACGACCTCCAACGACGTGGACAGACCAGAAAGTCGCTGCGAGTCGTTGGATGACAGCGGCATGTGACCGCTCGTTGTGGAAATCTAAGGGGGAGGCCTTTGTTCAGCAGTGGACGTCCTGTGGCTGATATGATGATGATGATGAATGAAAAAATGAAATACGGTAATGCCTAATTTTCTATAAAGCGAAAGACATGTGATTTATACAGCCGAAGACATGATTAATTTTATTTAATGAAACATAAAAAAATGTATTATTAATTGGCATGCTTAGCTGATCAGATTTACAAACGACTAAAAGCTAGGAAGTCCTGTCAAATATGAATGATGACCCTTAATAATCACATTAGACGCCAATCGAATTAAATACTGAAATAATAGTTATACTTTTACCCTAGTTAAACAAACTTGAGAATAATTTAATTATTTATATTTTCTTTCTAAATAGATGAGACAGAGAGAGAGAGACGAGATTTAGGATTTCTATTGGTAGTTTCGGATTTAAGGGGTATTCCCATTTGACTATAAGTGAAATACATACACACAATAATAAAACACTCGATTGCTTCTGTAATACAATATCAGAAATGGAGAATTATTAACGCACAGGTAACTCTGGTACGAGTAAACAAAGTACTCACAGTTACAAAATGTAGAATACTTGTATATATATTTTAAACGGTGAGCACCGCTCTGGTATTTCTCAATACTCAATACCTACATTTCTCCTGTGTCGTGGGTGCGTTTACAGACATAACTTTCACACACAATACCTACACCCAGACCCGGAAAAACTACCTGCAGATCATACAAATATTTGTTCCGTGCGGGAATCGAACCCGCGACCCAGAACGCAGCAGCCGACTGTATCTACCACTGCATCAACCGTGCCGTCTTAATTACATAAAATAAGGCCATTATAGGCATCAAAGCTGTAAACAGTATTGTCTACATTAACGTGTCAAAAATGTCATACATAAAAATAATAATATCCTGTATGTAATAAAAAAAAATCCACAACAAGCTATAAGAAAATCTGATTTCAACCCGTTTTTGTTCCAATCTTAATTGATTTCCCAATATTTGCAACGCCAAATCGAGTGTAGCTATGCGCGAAATATAACAAAGGGTTTTCCAATTTCGCGCTGATATTTTATTTTTTATTCAACGTGGACAAGGGCCTGTTTAATTTGGGCTTTAATTAAAATTTTCGTGTCGTATGTACGGGGATTACCTTACGATTTCTATAAATTTCATTCGGCACGAAATATGTATTATAATGGTGTTTATGATTCACGTGTTAAAATCGCAATCAGTCTGATTGTATTTTACAATTTTGGTAGAGCAATTTTTTGGAATATTTTGCACGTAATCTGCCGGGCGTTGACATTTTAAATTGCATCATCATAGTGTATTGTTTATTGGAAAAATGGGTGGCGTGTTAACTTGACAGGGACGTAGGAATGATTTTTGGGCAAGTATATCATAGTTTATGTCACTAAGTGGACTGTGACAAACTTTTTTTTTTTGGTGCCCAGTGGAAATTCTTCATGAACTTCCTTCGCCCCGGGGAAGGGCGAAGGGGTATATCTTTGGCACCCAAGGGCTCCAGGTCCTCGTATGATCACACTAGAGGCGGACTGTGATAACCTAGTGGTTAAACACTTGCCTTCTATACAGGAGGGTCTAAGTTGAATCCCGGCCCGCACCTCCGACTTTTCGGAATCATGTGCGGGTCAGAATTTGATTATTACTTGCGTTAATCGTGAAGAAAAACATCGTGAGGAAACCTGCACAACTAAGAGGGCTCCAAAATGTTTTCAATGGTGTGTGTAGTTCGGCATCCCGCATTAGGCGAACGTGGTCGAATAATGCCTAACCATTCTCATCGTAAGAAGAGGCCTTTGCCCAACAGTAGGACATTAATGGGCTTTATTATGTTAAGTTATTTTAGTTTATGAGTTACTTTCTTCTACCTTTTAGGATAATACGGGCTATTTTCTTAAAAACTATACTTTATTACCAATAATAAAATATGCCCCATTTTACGTCGAGCTAGTTAGTAATAGTAGTAGTTACGTAAGTTAGTTTTGACGGTTAGGACAACTTCCTAATTACGTAGGATAAAGGATTTTCGGTTACCTTCTCGATTTCACAGTTGAGTAATCTTGGAATAATTATTCGCCTTTGTATATTTATTTGACAAAGTAAGAAAGCAACAACTTGAACAGTAAACATGACAAGGAAAAATAATATTAAATACAAGGAAGTCATTAGCTTTTAATAACGTCCGTACCCTGAAATATGATATATCCAATAACTATATCGTTGGTTTTAGGTAGAAACGCTGCTCTCTGGGCACTCATTATTAAAAAAGTAAGATTTTTTCAAATTGGCTTCTCGAAGGAGTCTCTGAAAGCTATTACCTACTGCTTAACCGGATAAAACGGCGAAGCCTTAATGTCTTCCAGCCGGGTAATAACTTAAATACTGAACAACGAAGTTAAGGCGCCTCCCTAGTGCTACTTGGGCCTCGACTTAGGGGCATTGAAATTAAATTAAATGAAAAAATATTTTCTTAGAAATAGACTAAAAAAATAAATCATTTTGAACGTCAACAAAAGATGGCACCTTTACCGCTTCATAGTGGTTAAGCTGGGAAAAAGAAGCGGCGCAACAAAACTCCCCAGCAACACGTTAGTCTGTCATATACAATATTTTAAAATATTTTAAAACAGGTACGGTGAAGCATATGCTTCATAATTATACAAAATAACAAAGAGAAGAGAGAGTGCCGTGTGGTGCCGGCTACAAATAGCACCAACCCATCTCATACCGTGGGTGTCATAAAAGCCGATTAAGGGATTAGACGGAGGATGGGCAGCGGCGTCCTTCGAATTCATTTACAACTCAACTGCGATCGCCAATCCGCCTGCCAAGCGTGGCGATTATGGCAAAACCCCCAATGAGCACACAACACACCGATACCGGTCGTTCTGGTGATCTTTGAGGCCTGTGTCCAGCAGTGGACTTTCATCATATCGGCCATTTATACGTCCACTGCTGAACAAAGGCCTCCCCCATAGATTCCAAAACTGTGTCATCATTTCGGAGGGTATTTGCCAATACTCACCACGCTTGGCAGGCGGGTTGGTGAGCGCGGTATGGCTACCGGTTCACAAAAGGGACGCTGCTGCCCATCCCTCTGGTTTAGATTCCCTTAGTCGCCTTTTACGACATCCAGGGGAGGAGATGGAGTGGTGCTATATTCTTAATCCGGACACCACACGATATTTAATCCGGTCACCACACGATATGGACTGTGGACAGTGGACTTTATTCGGCCGAAATGAGTAATATTCCAAAAGCATAAGTATCTAATACCTCAAAAATAATGGAATTCCTAAACAATCTAAAATTTCAAATCTTGAGACCACAGAATGGGAATCCCTTTTGTTTTCTGTTCTGCGCCTGTGATTATGGCTGCAGTTTGGTACCTTATTTATTGTTGGTGATTCATAAACATCAGTGTCTTTAAATTCATATGTCATAAGTATTATGATTTTTTTCCTTTCGCCTTCCTGGTGATAAGACTTTGCGTGTTTTATTATTTAGATGTGCTATATAACAGGTAAGACCCCATTATATTAAATGCAGAGTGGCAGAGTGGCAGCGGGTCGGGGCAGTGAAGCTCTGTAATATGCTAGAGACGTCACATCTAAAGGGGGGCAACAAATTTAGTGCGATGTCGCTCATGCCAGCTCACCCACACAAAGCCGCTTCGGGCCACTGTTTCTCGTTGTGAACTTGCGTTCTGTGTTATGGAGCTAATTAATAATATAATTTGAACATTGGGTATCAAACTATGAGTTAACCAGACTAGGAAGTCATATCTCTTAAAGTTATCAACGCGTTTTATCCAAATTTATGAGACATTATCTCGAGAATTCTACTCACACACCAGAAAATTAATTAGGTCCGGAAAGTCGGAAAAAATTACACACAGACGGACAAGTAGACAACGATACGGGTTTTGTTCTAGACCTCAGATCTAGATCGAAATCCATGACAAAACAATGTGCGTTTTATTTCAAAAATTAAACATTGGTTTCCCAAGCCATTCAAGCCGTAGTAAAGTCCAAACCAATGTTTGCATTAAATCTTATTATTTGAATGCAGCACAATAAACATAATTATATAAACTACACCAATAAAACCGTTTAGTTAGAGAAACAACGGTAATTTTGCCTGAACGCCAACACTTACAATTCGGCAAATTGCTTTACTAAATTTAATTTCACCACAAAACTACTTTAGTAATAGCTTTAAACTTCTCTGGTGTATTAGTAAGAAGGATATTTAGCATAATATTGATTATCATAAGTTATAATTCGTTAAGTTATTCGTAGAATGCGAGTTACGGTTTAATAGGTTTAGAATATTTTTATTATTATTTAGGTAAATAAAATAGTACATATACCATTTGCACTATTGTTAATTATTGTATACGCTAATGCTCGAACAATCTCTGAGATGGCATCATCTGCTACAGCCAATGGCTCAGGCACAATATCACGTGACATGAGCACCACTCACGACACCGCATTAAGAACCATAGATAATATACTAATATAGGTTCAGAACAAGCGGTGGCAATTGTCGTGGCCAAAATCCACGCCCTGGGTCTGCGGATAGCGCCTCAGAAAACCGAGGCGCTATGGTTCCACAGACTACCGAGAAGCAGAGAACCACCCAGTTCGTGGATACGCGTTGGTGACGCGCAAATCGGGGTGGGCCGGTACATGAAATACCTGGGGCTCACCCTGGATAGTCGTTGGGGCTTCGAAGAGCACTTCCAGCGCCTCGTCCCCCGAGTTGAGAGGATAGTGGGTGCTCTACACCGGCTGCTGCCCAATCTCGGGGGACCATGTGAGGAAGTTCGCCGTCTCTACGGAGGAGTCGTGCGGTCCGTGGTCCTATACGGGGCGCCTGTATGGTCAGCTCGACTATCAGGCGCCCAGCGCTGCAGAACCAAAATTCACGGTCTGCAGCGCAGAGTGGCTATTCGGATCGCACGAGGTTACCGAACAGTCTCCTACGAGGCGGCAACCCTCCTGGCGCGTTTTCCGCCTTTTGACATCCTGGCGGAGATGGATGCGTGGGTCTACGATCAGACACGCTCCCTCCGCCAGAGCGGCGAAAACGCGCCTCCAGGGGCGTTGGAGAGGCTGAGGCGGCTGGCTCGGCGACGCGCACTTGTAAAGTGGCGTCACCGCCTGCGGATGCAATTTGCGACCAAGCGCGTCGTCGAGGCCGTCCTGCCGCTCTTCGGAGCCTGGCTCAGAAGGAGCGAGCGCGTCACCTATCGCCTGACGCAGGTGCTCACCGGGCATGGTTGTTTCGGTGCGTACCTGCACAGGATAGGCCGCGAGGCCACGGCACAATGCCACCATTGTGATAGCGACCAGGACACCGCACAGCACACGCTCGAGGCGTGCCCTGCGTGGGCCGCCGAGCGGCGGATCCTGGTCGACCGGATCGGGCAAGATCTCTCTCTGCCAGCTGTAGTGTCGGCTATGTTGGCAGAGCACGAAAACTAGAATGCACTGGTCTCCTTCTGTGAGAGCGTCATGCTCCAGAAGGAGAACGCAGAGCGGGATCGGGAGAGGGCCGATCCCGCTCGAAGAAGAAGGAGACGGCGCCGGGGTAACAACCGCTCTGGCGCCTAATTCCGATACGCCTGAAAACCCCTGCCATTGCTATAAGGTGGGGGACCTCTGGGTTCGCGGGTGCGTAGATTGGGGAATCTGCGTGCCCACACCAAGCGACCCAAGAGAAGACGGTAGCACGCATGTGGTCACGCGCTGCCGTGGGACGCTTTGGGGGATCCTTTACAATCCCCCTGGGGGGGTGACCGCTTTACAGTCACCCTCTCCGAGATGTGCCAATAGGCGTGGCACCAGTGGGCGGCTCTAGTGTGATCATACGAGGACCTGGAGCCTCCCTTAGGTGCCGAAGATGACCGCCCCAGTGGTTTTAGCCGGTAGGAGTCCGGCATACCCCTTCGTCCTTCCCCGGGGCGAAGGAAGTTCATGAAGAATTTCCACTGGGCACCAATAAAAAAAAAAAAAAGGTTCAGAACAAAGATATAGTATTGCCTACGTACATAGATAGAGCCTATTAAGTTTAACAAATTTCCAGTTATCAAGACCTGTCATCCTAATACGAGCATTACGTGTGATAAAAAGAGAAAGCACTAACCGTTCGCAGACGTCTTGAAGCGTTGTGCGCCTATAGTTATATTTAGCTGAAACCATCGGGTTAACTCACGACGCTAACAATTTTAACAGAAAGTGGATTGTTACTTCAGTACGAAACGGTGCCATTCGATTATTTTGCTGTAACCAACGCTCTATAGACATCTTTTTCTTTCATATGACGTTGCGCATGTGCTCGTAAGAAGTGTTGATTTTTTGATAATGCTTAATACTATCCGTATATTATTATAACCATCATTTTGTCATTTTAACAGACTACACTTGGTCTGGCTCTGAATAACGCATTGATTGTAACCTAAAATCATCTATTGAATATTAATTGTACATTTCTATGCAAAGCCAATAAATTATCAAGTTTAACAATTAATTTAATTTGTTTGTGGTTTCCTTTTATTCCAACGCAAACAATTATAAAAACCAATAAACGTAGTCTGAATCCACAACACGAAAATATGAATCGTTCATCTTATTTAAGCGTGGGAGAGCCTACCTAAAGCCGTAATTGAACTAGAGCTCGCGGTACTTCCCGGGTCCTCAGAAGTACCACGAGGCCACAGAATACTGAAGGGTCAGTTCTCGTAATTAGTTTACACTACGACTGAAATTTGAACGAACGAACAATTTACGAAATCCACGGGAAGAGATGTAGTGGTGTTATTCTTAGCCAGATTCTTAGCCAGCACACAACGGTTATTATTGACTTATCTGAAATAAATATCGATCGGTTTGCCAAAGCAAAAGTACAGCGCAATCATCAAAACAATTTTGATAGCCATTTCAGCACTTTTACCCACGTTTTGGTTTATTACATCATATTTAATTGCTTCCATTGTATAAATTCTAGTTCACTCAAAAAACATTTGTGTATCAATTAACTCATATTGTTAAAACTGAGTAACATTAATTGCCAATATTTTATTCGTAGAATTGGTAATTGACTACCGGAAAATGAATTGTTGGAAACAATCTGAAAACCCAAATCATACACATAGTTTGGCATTTGCAGCTCATTGCGCAGTGGCTGAGTGATTTCACGCCGGTACTCAGTTTCGATTCCAGCACGGGATAAATATTTGTGTCACGATCTTGAATATGTATCGTACTTATGTATGTATCAGTGACGAATACTTACCGTAATCTCGTAAAATAAAACATATAATATACATAAAAAACCAGAGAGGTGCGAGTTGATCTCGCGTAGAGAAGGGTTCCGTACGATGAATATGTTATCAACCATGGTAATAAAAAAACATATTCATCATACGGAACCCTCTCCACGCGAGATGCACTGGCACGTGGCCGGTTTTTTTAAATCTGACCCAAATTTGTTTGTGATAACTAAAAGAAGTATGTATGGTACCCGATTTTACAAACCCGGTCATCAAATTAAATGGAAATGAACTATAGTATGTGTTAAACCATGGGTCACTCAGTCTTGAATACGCATGTTTCTTATGACGGCTTTCCAGCTTGTGGATAGTATTGTCCTGGTCGATAATATTATCCAGGCCTATTAGAGTCAGCATGCGCAATCACAGGCGAGTTCGCGCAGCTACAGACCGTAGGTATGTCTCCAAGTACGGAATAGGATGCAAGGCCACGGCACAGTGCCACGATTGTGATAGTGACCAGGATACCCCACAGCACACGGTCGAGGAGAGCCCGGCGTAGGCTGCCAGGCGGCGCATCCTGTTCGATCGGATCGGGCAAGATCTCTCTCTGCCGGCAGTAGTGTTAGATATGTTGGCAGAGCATGAAAATTGCAGTGCAGTGGTCTTATTCTGCGAGAGCGTCATGCTCCAGAAGGAGATAGCAGAGGGGGTCGGGAGAGGCCCGATCCCGCACGTAGAAGGACGAGACGGTACCGGGGTAACAACCGTCCCGGCTATATGGTGGGGGGGGAGGGGTCTTGGGTATCGCACGCACGTAGTTTGAGGAGTGTACGTGCTCACACTGAGTGAGATCTGCGCGTGTTACGCGCGCGTGAGAAGACACCATTAAAGCAAACAGCACAAGACATTCGAAATACTATACCTTGTTTCTTTCTTATCTATTACAAATCTGTATTCATCTCAGATGTTTGCAACATACGGACATATAGACACAAAGAAAGACGGACAGGACGAATCAATCAGAAATCTTATTGGGCCAGCCAATAGATACTAAAAGTAATTCTTACCTGACACTCATATGTGCCATTGTCTCGCTTTTGGACGAACTTGATCTGCAAAGTCCAATCTTCTGATCCTTCTCCATGTAACACCTGCAATAAAAAAAAATAGAACATGTAGACATATATACTACATCATCAAACACGGTTAGCATCAAGACGTCACAGTTGGCACAGAGAAAACATTGTGAGGTTGTGAACCTATGTGCTAGAGCGGGTCAACGATTAAAAAAATTTATCAAACAACGAAATAAAAGCATATAGGGCCACTGCTAAACAAAGACTTTTTAACAGTCGAGCAACAAGAATGAAAGTTAGCTACTTTTTCCCTAATCTCCACCCTTGGCTCTTTTACGACATAGACGATAGAAAAAAGAAGAAAGGTGACGATTAAAACAAGTGAATAGCGAAAATTCTCGAATCACTTTATCCGAACCGAACTTGATCTGAATTTTCTAGAACCGCATTTCCTCGGACTCGGATCGGGTCAGTGCACAAACGGGCTTACGATCCCTGACGGGTTTAATAAAGTTCTACCAGTAGGTTTTCAAGCCCTGTTTTGAAACGTTAGATATAACTGTGGTGTAACTGTAGCTTAAACCACGGATAGAATTTATCATTCTTCAAATTTATCATGATCCAAAATTGACTCACATTAACGTTACGATAGTTATACTTTCTTGCAAGTTATTCGTGCTAGGGCTACAGTACAGGCCAAACAAACAAGATTTGCAGGAGATATAAACATAATAATGCTTTTAATACAAAATCTATTGTTCAGACGTCGGAATAAAAGTCTATATGTTTTTATTCATGTATACTATTTTCTGGCACTAATGAAAAGACAGAATTTAAACAGTTGCGCGGTTCCAAGTTGGTACTATGGAGCAGAACCGGCAAGAAACTCTATGGAATACTCGTTTAAATATATGAAACTATTACAATCTTATTACTTAATATATTACTTAATACATTTTACATTAATGCAATCAATTTTATCATAATTATAATTTAGGAGAATGATTTATTTTTGACAAAAAAAAAAAATTTAACATAATTTTATTGTTACAGTTTAAACCCATTTAATTTATTAATATTAGATACATAATCAATTAAGTTTTATACTATAAACATAATGTAATCATCACTTATTGCGTAAGGACCTGTCTGTTGGCCTTAAGATATCTGTATATAAATAAATAAAAAAGCGTACCAATGTGAGGGATAAATACGCATATATTTATGTAATAATTAATTACCTTACAATAAGATTGCTATAGCAGTTAAAAGTGTAACTTAAGACGGCAGTTATCGGTATGTACGAGTGAGTGTGAGTATCGTTGGATGAGAGCGGCATGTGACCGCTCGTTGTGGAAATCTAAGGGGGAGGCCTTTGTTCCGCAGTGGACATCTTGTGGCTGATATGATGATGATGAAGATAGAAGCCTCGCCTAGAGATTGCCACAACGAACGGAATGGGTTTGTGATGTGTGCTTATTGGGATTTTTGACGGGTTGGCAATCGCAGTTAGTAGTTAGTACCCTTCCTCCGGCTAATCCCATAGTCACCTTTTACAACACCAACAGGATGAGAAGGGGTGGGGATATTCTTAGCCACGGTAATTACAGGTCACGGTAATGAGGTCGAAAACGTTAGAGTGTTAAAGGTGACTAAAGACCCAGTCTAAACGATGTAGTACCAATAACTACCGGCATAACATACAATAGAGACTCTGATCCCTGACCATTTAATAGTTCAAACTAATTGGACTATTATTATAATTATTAATTATGTTAGCTTCGCCGTATTTATGTAATTAAAGAGTTCGCTTCGCCAGCCAAAATATCCTGAGACGAATTTCACCGAATCAACTGACAATTAGATTTTCGAACAATCAGATAACTACCGGCATAACATACAATAGAGACTCTGATCCCTGACCATTTAATAGTTCAAACTAATTGGACTATTATTATACTTATTAATTATGTTAGCTTCGCCGTATTTATGTAATTAAAGAGTTCGCGTCACCAGCCAAAATATCCTGAGACGAATTTCACCGAATCAACTGACAATTAGATTTTCGAACAATCAGATACTTTTTAACGATGCGAAAAAGTTGTGAAAACCGTGGCAAGAATAATGATTGAGGAAAAATTAATTAAAAAAGAGAAGAATTAAAAATGGAAGCTCGGCAACTTTTAAATATCGAATAAAAGTTGACGGACGTCGTATTTTTTTTTTGATTGACAAAGGTTTTGCTTTTCGCAATGAAACATGCTCAAGTGAGATTTGCAGCTGTGTGAGCACACATCCGTTCGCGCTATACACAAGAGCGCTGTGTTTTTTCCCATTCACGTTCAGCATACACACACACAAACGGAAAGCTTTTGTCTTGTTGTGACTGTATTTAAGTATACATTGACGTTATTGCTTACATTTTCATCATTTCAGCCATATAAATTCACTGCTGGACACCACCTCCCCCAAAGATCGCCAACAACAACCGATCTGGGTTTATGCTGTGTGCTCATTGGGGGGTTTTATCATAATCACCACGGTAGGCGGGTTTGCGATCACAGTTGAGTTGTAATGAATGTACTTGAAGGACGCTGTTGCCCGGCCCGTTTTCTGACTTATCACATAGTTGCCTTTTACGACACCCACAGGATGAGATGGGGTGGGGCTATTTTTAGCCGGGACACATGGAAACAACTTACAGATTATGAGTCATTTATTCCTAGTTCCTAAGAGTGGTTTGCGATCACAGTTGAGTTGTAATGAATGTTCTCGAAGGACGCTGCTGCCCGTTTTCTGATTCATCCCATAGTCGCCTTTTACGACACCCACAGGATGAGATGGGGTGGGCTATTCTTAGCCGGTACACAAGGAAACAACTTACAGATTATGAGGAGTCATTTATTACTAGTTCCTAAGAGTGACTTCATTCTCTAGGGAACTATTTCAATCCTTTAAACTTTTGATCTTGAACTTTAAACTTAATAACATAATTAAATGTATTCTATATCCTATTTTATGGCATAGTCCACCATTTTTGTAAAACCTTGCCTCACACTAAGATTTCTCCTTCGTGGTTACAGTTTACAGACATAAATCTCACATGCACAAACACACAGACCCAGAACAATTATCTGTAGGTCATGCAAATATTTGTTCCGTACGGGGATCAAACCCGCGAAACGTAGCACAGAAAGCGAAGCGATTGGCAACTGCATCAATTACTGATTAAACGATTACATTCTATTATTTTATCTCAGCATACATTTTCCTTTCATTTACGAACAACACGGAATTAATCCCCGCAAATGCTTTGTCCAAACTGAAATTTATCTACCTTCACCGAAGATGACGTCAGCGAAATTTTCGGAACATCGCGGAACATCGCCGAAGTGACTTAGGTAGTAGAATTCTAGACCGTGCTCCAAACAGCTGACGGGGCAGAAATCGGAAACGACGCGTCAATGACGAAAATAGGCCGAAAATCGCCGAACCGGGCCGAAACAAGCATTCGCCCGTAATGGGTAATACGATGTTTTTGGTATAAAATGAGTTTTTATGCCGACGTCGATATGAAAAGTGTGTCAGCGGTTTTTACAACGAAAGTTGTATTTATGATTTTTACGTAGAACGTAGTATAAAGGGAAATAATAAAATGGCGGGTGTTTCTGTTTGTTATTCCGCCTGAGTTGTACGGTGCAGATGTCGGTGTGTGTGGTATCTGCGTGACGCATATGATTTGAAATCAATATGCTTCAGTATCCTTTTTAACTTATGCAAGACGGTTCGGAATTTAGTGTAATATCAAACTATAGATTTTCACAATAGTGTTGTCATTTTGAAGGAAGATTTGCCAGCACTCACCATCCTTGGCAGGTGGGTTGCTGAGTGCAGTATTAAACCGTACATAATTGATATAATAAAAAAGTGAATTCCCAAAAATCAAACGCGAATTTAGGAGAATTTTATAGACAATGCCTCAAAATCGCACACAAGTAGTCGCACACTCACTACACTATTGTGAAAATCTATATCTATATCGTGAATTTTTTTTTTAAAAATTGCACACGCGACTGCGAATTCACTTTTTTATTATATCAATTATGTACGGTTTAATACTGCACTCAGCAACCCACCTGCCAAGGATGGTGAGTGCTGGCAAATTTTCCTTCAAAATGACAACACTATTGTGAAAATCTATATTTTGACGGCACAGTTGGTGCAGTGGCTGATACAGTCGGCGGCTGCGCACCAGGTCGTGGGTTCGATTCCCGCATGGAACAAATATTTGTACGATCTGCAGGTACTTGTTCCGGGTCTGGGTGTACTGTGTGTGGAATTTGTGTCTGTAAACGCACCCAGGACACAGGAGAGATACTAGTGTGGGGCAACGTTTTAAAAAAAGAGAAATAACTATGCGCCTGAGGCTATGATGCTATGAAGTTTTTTCAGCAGAGGACGAACTTTGGCTTACATACATACATAATCAGCTCATCACTGTCCCACTGCTGGCCTTTTCTCACGATGAAATGGTTTAGGCCTTAGTCCACCACGCTGGCCTAGAGCAGGTTGGCGGAGTACAAACACCATTGAGATCATTTTGGAGCCCTCTCAGGTTTGCAAGTTTTCTCACACTGTTTTCCGTTAACCCAAGTGATAATGAAATTCTGATCCGCACATGGATCTGAAAAGTCAGAGGTGCAGGCCGGGATTGAACTCTGACCCTCCTGTATGGAAGGTAAGTGTTCAATCACTGGGCTATCACTTTTTTTAGCCGATGACCTTTGGCTGATGGGCACGAAAAAGGAAATCACAACTTATTGTATAATATACACGATCCCTATATAATTTAACTTGCAATAAGCGGTGTTGGTCCGCTCGAAACATATATAGGCTGCACTAAAAGTATCGGGAATGGAATATTTCCACTGTTCCTGTCATATTAAAATCTTTTTAATTGAAATCTCCTTGGTTTTACAAATCGAATACCATTTATTTATTTAAAAAAAGATTCACGGTCTTGTCACAAGGTTTTGTCAAACTTGTTTAGTCGTTGAGAAAATGGAATTGACTCGAGAAAATTCAAAAGCGATGATTTATTATGACTTTCGAAGTGGTTTAACACAAAAATAGTGTGTTGACCGGATGATTTCTGCATTTGGTGATGTAGCCCCATCCAAAACCACAATTTATCGCTGGTTTGCTGAATTTCAACGTGGACGTGTCAAGCTCAGTGATGATCCTCGTCAAGGTCGTCCAAAAACTGCAGTCACCCAAGAAAACGTTGATGCTGTGCGTAAGCTGATTGAGGAAGATCGACATGTGACATACCGCGAAATTCAGGCAACTTTAGACATTGGCATGAGTCAAATACAAATAATCTTGCATGAACAATTAGGTGTAAAAAAGTTGTTTTCCCGATGGATACCGCATTTGCTATGTGAAGAGCAAAAAGCGGCTCGCGTTACTTGGTGCGTCAGAACTCTCGAAAGATTCCACGCAGGATCCTCAAATGCTGTATACAACATCGTATCAGGTGACGAATCCTGGATATATGCGTACGAACCCGTGCCGTGTGGTGCCGGCTCAGAATGCCACCACCCCATCTCCTCCCATGGGTGTCGTAAAAGTCGACTAAGGGATTAGCCGGAGGATGGGCAGCAGCGTCCTTCGAGTACAATAACAACTCAACTGCGATCGCCAACCCGCCTGCCAAGCGTGGCGATTATGGCAAAACCCCCCAATGAGCCCACAACACATCCATATTGGTGGTTGTGGTGATCTTTGGGGGAGGCCTGTGTCCAGCAGTGGACTTCATTCGGCCGAAATGAACCCGAAACAAAAAACCAGTCACGAGTTTGGGTGTTCGAAAATGAGTTAAAGCCAACAAAAATTGTTCGTTCACGGAGTGTTGCAAAAAAAATGGTGGCCACGTTTGTCTCCAAAACCGGCCATGTTACGACTATTCCTCTTGAGGGACAAAGAACGGTTAATGCAGAATGGTATGCTAGCATTTGTTTGCCACAGGTCGTTTCTGAACTCCGTAGAGAGAACTGCAACCGCCGCATCATCCTCCATCACGACAATGCGAGTTCTCACACCGCGCACACAACAAAAGAGTTTTTAGAGCAAGAAAACATAGAATCATTAGACCATCCGCCGTACAGCCCCGACCTAAGCCCTAATGATTTCTATACTTTCCCTAAAATAAAGAATAAATTGCGTGGACAGAGATTTTCATCACCTAAAGAAGCTGTGGACGCCTACAAAACGGCCATTTTGGAGACCCCAACTTCCGAATGGAATGGTTGCTTCAATGATTGGTTCCATCGTATGGAAAAATGTGTCAAATTTCGCGGAGAATACTTCGAAAAGCAATAAATACATTTTTAAATAGTAATGTTGTGTCACTTCCTTGATTCCCGAAATTTTCAGTGCCGCCCTCGTATAGACCTTATTTCCAAAACTGCGAGTGTTGACTTTGATATCTCTTTATATTAGGTCTTAGTTTAATAATCCACGATATTTTGCATGGTGCCTCAGTAAATGCTTAAGATGATGTACCGAACACAAAAAAAAATCATGGTAAAAATCCATTTCTTTCTTTTGTGTGATGTCGCTACCGTGCGCCGTCTGTTATGTTTAACGTTACAGACTATCTAAATCAGTCAACCAACCCTGTCCGCCATTGTCTTACTAGATGCATATGAATATTATCACAACAAAGAGAACTAGGAAGTAATGAAATAAATGATTTAATAAAATAATTTTTTAAACAGCAAATTTACAAGTTTTTTTTTTATACCTACATTATCTTCATCGTTCACCATGCGCCATGCAAATTATCGTGGACTATTAAATTAAGACCTTGTATATATTTGAAATTGGCATAATTGGCATAGGTTAGAATTCACCTAAACTTATTTTCTAAAGTGAGTGACGGTGGCAGATTTCTGCAAAGAGATCTTACAAAACAAAAAATGGCACACTGTAGACGTACATTCCATAATAAAATAGCTCAGTTAAGACTATAAAAGTGTATAATCACATTCCTAAAATGATAAGGGAGTCGCCGTTGCGTCAGTTTAAACTTAGACTTAAGTCCTATTGGTTGCATGAAAAAGTTTTCTATACTATAAATGTTTTTTTTTTAATGATAAATTTAATTTGTAATGTGTTCCACATTTCATTCTTATTATCAAAGATTGTACTGACATGAATTTTTATTGGATGTGTATTATTATTATTGACATTAAGAACTTACTTTTTATATATAGATAGACATTTTTTCATTATTATAATTGTTATATCGATATACCTAGACCATTTATGTGTAACAGATACTTCAACTAAAGTTTTCGCATGCCTGCTAAAGGCGAGATGTGTTTTTGAACATTTATTACTATTTATGAATATATGTACCATATCTTTAGCGAATAAAAGATTTACTTACTTACGGATTGACTTCACCCTCTGGTGTCCGGATTAAGAATATAGCACCACTGCATCTCCTTGCATGGATGTCGTAAATGGCGACTAAGGTAATCTTACCCAGATGGATAGCCAGCAAACCCCCTTTCTATGGAACAGCAGTATTCTGCACTTACCAACCCGCCGTAATTGTCCCAGCTTCAAAGTTAAAGTCCCGATTTTTCTGACCTTCAATCCCGATATTTTGCCTTACTAGACCTGGCAGCACTAGCTACATGCAAGTTAATCCAGTTTCTTACGATCGGACAATCCATATTGCTTGCCACGGTCGGAATTCTAATGGTGCCGAATATGAATAATTCAATGAAAAATGATTTCTGTTAACCCCACAAACACAACGGCAGCAGCGTTAACTTCCATTCCAAGTTAAGTGGTCACGCAAAATCGTGTTGTTTGCCTATTCTCCCACGGTCTCACCGTTTTAGTGAACTAAATGTGTTCTTGTTCTCACAATTATTATTGGAAGTTATTACGACACATGCTGTGTGGTGCCGGCTCAGAATACCACCACCCCATTTTCTCCGTGCGGTGTGGTTCACCGTGTGGTGTCCTGATTAAGAATATAGCACCACTCCATCTCCAAAATGGACGGATGACCTGGTGATGGTCGCTGGGAGCCATTGGATGCGTGTGGCATGTGACCGGATTGTGTGGAATTCTGTGGGGGAGGCCTTTGTTCAGCAGTGGACGTCCTTTCGCTGATATGAAGATGATGAAGCATAAATAACAGTTTAAACTGTTTAACAGTTTAGGAAAATAAGTGTTCATTTTGAAAGACGAAGGCGACGATTGCTACAAAAAAACAAGTATGGTAGGCCATGTGCTACAAATACCTACACTCTATGCTGTTATTGTAGCCAACATTCAGAAAGTGTGTTACAAGAATTATTAAATTATATGTATTTGCCGTGTGGTGCCGGCTCAGAATGCCACCACCCCATCTCCTCCCATGGGTGTCGTAAAAGTCGACTAAGGGATTAGTCGGAGGATGGGCAGCAGCGTCCTTCGAGTACATTAACAACTCAACTGCGATCGCCAACCCGCCTGCCAAGCGTGGCGATTATGGCAAAACCCCCCAATGAGCTCAAAACACATCCATATCGGTGGTTGTGATGATCTTTGGGGGAGGCCTGTGTCCAACAGTGGACTTCATTAGGCCGAAATGATGAATGATGATGATGATGTATTTAGGTTTTATCATTGCGTTTAGATTGTTTTATTTTGTGTTTACTTTGTGATCGTTCTTATTAATAAACATTTGTTCATTTCAGTCTCGCGTCTCCAGAAGTTCCTGCCATTTCACACAAAAATAACTCTTGCCCAGTCCTTACTTTTACCGCTTGTAGATTATGCTGACGTCTGCTTCCTTGACGCAACTGAGGAACTCCTTAATAAACTCGAAAGTTTGCAGAATTTGTTTATCCGCTTCATTTTCGCCCTTCGAAAATACGACCATTTAACGGAATTCCGTGCGAAACTGAGGTGGTTACCAATACCTGGAAGTTGTAATTTTAACATCTTTCATGGATTGGTCATCTACCTTAGGGATCTGATCAAATCTCCGTTTTCGTCATCTCCCGTCAACATATATACCTATGATATAAAAAGCTAGGGAAACGGATAAAATTGCACCCACGATAAGAGATGGAATGCTCTTTTTTTCCAGAAACTATATGTAAATGTATGCAAAAGGTATGCTTTTGCGTGCCATGTCTTTTTCTGATAGACTTCTTCGTGATACAGAGTTATATTTGAATGTTCTTGATCTCTAGATTGACCGATTTATAGGAAAAAAGACCTTAGAACATTCCGACAATAAGGTCGCATTTCTCATAGCAGCATTGCGAATACGCATTGCAGTCTCATGTTTTGTATCCGTACATGACTTTTTCAATTTGCATTCTCAATTACGTCAAAAATGGCATTCTCCATATTTGTCAAAACGATAGGAATCGGCTATACAGCTTGACAGGGATTTTACTGGAGCCGGCTGCATACTCATTTAAAGTTCTGCTAGATGGAATGCGGACCAGTGGGAGGGCTAGAGCATACTGCGTACACGCGACCTCATACTGAGCGGGTGGCAGAGCGCAGACCGAGCGGCACCCACCTCACTATCAGCGTGACGTCACGAATGACAGTACCAAAGATATTGGAAGAAAGGAGATACGCCATGTTGATCAAAATGTATGCGAGCCTAGAAATCCATTTTCCCACTACCATTCTTCATAAAAGCACACTAATGCGCACAGTTAAGTTCCCATCCAATGAACGGAATAAACACAACATTATAATTGGCTTCTCATACTAAAACACACCCACGACTTTGTAGGTAGCCAATCATACCGAGGGTACAGACCGCAAACGACAGCCGTACCACGCAACGCGTAAGTTTATTAAGAGTACCATTCGCTGTTCTATTCACTGTGTTTGTTATTCACCGATTGCTAGTTAAAAGTGGTAGATAAGAAGCATTGTATTTTGTACAAAAATAATAATGTCGTGCTGCTCCTTCAATCCAAATGTAAAAAACAAAACAATAATTTTTAATTTATTCTATTTATAGACAAATACAAGAAAATTCCTTCACTTGCATATTGTATATGATTTCTTCCTTGATAAATTTATTATTTTCGCTTCGGTTTTTGCATGTTATCCCAGAATAACAGGACAATTTAACAAAGTTTCACTTACGCGATCTCAACTTGCCATTTTTTCCGGATGGCCCAATTTGATCCAGTCGCGGTGGCGTGGCTACGCCCCCGTACCACTTCTCCTTATTTCCTATTTCTGTGGACAGTACATTACATACATACGCGTGGCCGTACCGCTCACGCTCCCACCACCGACCAGCGCTCTACATAGCGGAGTCTTTATGCCTTGTCAGGCGAAATTGCATCTGCGTTTATTACGCTGTTGGGGTTAAGCGACTGCATACACGTAGCTATCTTGTGTATGTTGGATTGTTTCGGAACACGGCGCCATCAGCATTATAGTCGCAAATGTAGACGGCTCATTCCAGTTTATGTCAGGAGCTTTGTAGGCATTTACGTGATATTTATTGGTAGGAAGAGTAGGTATTCTTGTGCTCTCTAGTGTGATCTTAGGACCTGGAACCCCCTTCGGTGTCGAACATGACAGCTCCAGTGGTTTTAGCCGGTAGGAGTCCGGCATACCCCTTCGCCCTTCCACGGGGCTAAGGAAGTTCCATGTAGAATTTCCACTGGACATCAATAAAAAAAGGTATTCTTGTGCTGCATCTTATTCTGTTATTGATCTTCGGAACGGTAGATTTCAATCAACTCACAATCGCTTGTCCGTGGTTAGCATTAAACATAATCAGTACACTTGTGTCCAAAAATAAGAGAAACATTAAATGGCAGAATTAAAGAGGCATTTTTATGATAACAGATACCTACTGTTTTAGAAAACTACAGTGGGTTAAATCTGACGTAAAACATAAGGACTGGAAAAAGGAATCACTTTTGCTACATGCCTATGCAGAGCTGGGTATAGAAACAATACTCTCCAATATATCTGATCCCATTTAACGCATACTTATTCCAATACCGTCACTAGCCTTTTTTTTTGTAAAATCTTATTTCAACCGTCGAAAGCGAGCGCGACTCTTAGGTCCGTATTACAGAACGATCCTCAAGTCCAGTTTGATCTTTAATCACCTGATCACTGTTTATGTATAGAATCTGTACTTGAGTATCGGTCATATTCCAGAACGGTAATCAATCCAAACTCAGTTGAGACGAGATTCAAATCACGCCTCAAGCACATATTACTCATTGTCTATGCATCAGCCTGTTTTCGATTACGATTTATTTCTATTATCAACTTTGTTCCGATCTGCGCAGATTATGAAGTGATGAAATGTACCTCAATAACTCAATTAATTAAGAAATATAGATATTCACAAAGTAGTTCCTCTTTACATACAAGGTTCATTTTAAAAGAATTATTTTACATACTAGTTACCTACGTAAAATATTTTTATGTACTTTAACGAGATGAATGTTGTTGAAGTATAAACTAAAAGGAACGTGGTGATGGCGCCTATTGTCATTGAACACTGGTACAGATGTTATGTTGATAAATAAATATCATTTAATTAATTTGATGTACATATTAACATAATAACCTGTAGCGAAATCGTGTTGGCTCCTCCAGAAAGTTAAAAAAAAGAAAGTATGAGGTTTTTCACCACATATTGGGGAAAAAGAAACTACCTCATTAAAAAAAAATACAATTATGTAAGTCCTGTACATCTCATATAGGTACATCTGAGAGGAACACTAAAGACTAAACTTATTTTCGAATGATCGTTAAATACTTAATTGTAATAGTCAAGTTCTCCAAAAATATCCATTTTGTGATAAATATATACTTCCATTCAATGACATTTTACATATACATTAATAAATAACATTATTGCAGAGACACTTATAAAAACATCTTAGCTTGTATTCAACAACAATATAACCACAAATCAATGCGCAAGAAACAATATACATTAAAAACTGTGCTCAAGCGCTATCCGGACCACACTCACGTGATCACAGTTCAAATCTCTGCTCAAGTACAGACCTACGAGTCACGACTCAGTTGAACTACGTTCAATAAACCTATGCTTGAGGGACGTTATAAAATTAATGCTCAACTCTAAGCTAGTTTTAAACTGAGATCAATGCTTGAGTTTCGTTCTGTAATACGGACCTTAGTTTTAGCTAAAACTGAGCATTCAAGGACTTTTAAACGAAAAAAGAAATTTGGACAGTGACTGTATTGGATGAATGCGATATATTCTTTGGTGAAACGCCTAAAAGAAGTACAAACATTATACAGATTAAAAATCTATTCGAAAACTGACGTTTTATTTAGTCTGATGTTTTAAATTGGCGCGTCAGAATCGAAGCTAAGCGTTATTCTAAAATAATTACGAGTGCTCCAGGATCCGAAATTTCAATGATGGCCGTATTATCGTTAATTTCAACACATTCGCGCTTAAATTGGACCGCGGCGTGGTAGCTGGATCACATATTCGTTAGCATTTGAGGGCGTTAATTTTGCGGCTGACCAATTTCGGAACAATTTAGTGTTCATTGGCAATGGAGCGACCGCAGTAGTGTTGCCATGCACCGAATTATGCAGCAATTAGAATTCCCATTATACTAAGCTGTTAGAACGGTGAACTAAGTAGCTTTTTTATAAGTCGGGAATATTTAGATTGATGTAGGCACAGTTAAGAATTTGGTCTGTTATATGGCTGAGCTCTGAGAAGATATGTCGAAAAACTCAGTATATTTCTCTGACACCATTATACGAGAACTACAGCTCAATTAACATTTAACATTAAAGTAAAAATTCTTACAAAAATTAGTACTAGCAGAGCTATATAGAGGATTATAATATTTTCAAATATATGAATATTTTAAACTGACGATATTATTTACTTGACGGCAAGTTTAAAAAAAATTTTGCCCCACACTAGGATTTGTCCTGTGTCGTGGGTACGTTTACAGACATGAATTCCACATACAATACACCCAGATCCGGAACAACTACCTGCAGATCATACAAATATTTGTTCCGTGCGGGAATCGAACCCACGACCCGGAGCGCAGCAGCCGAGGGTATCAACCACTGCCCCAAACGTGCCGTCATTCGTTTCTATGGGTTATGTAATGTTATCAGTGTTCAATGTAATTGTGAGACTGCAGGGTTGGAGTTGTATGGTTTTAGGCAACGCAATCTAACAACATTTACCTTATAGATATCGTATGTTTTGTTTGGTGACAACACATTATTTCTATATTTATTTCATTATTTTTCAATTTGCTTTTTGAAGTAGATATACCACTTTGAGCTGTACTGAAATATGACACGCGTATCATAACGAAGAGTCACAATGCTGAGCTAAGTTCCATTTTTGTCTCGCAACTTAGCACGTCTCTAATTTTATACAATGTTAGTAAATTAAGTTTAACTTTAACTTTAAAGTAAGCTGACTAAATTCAAAGGATTGTCATATTTTGACATTGTGCCTACTGTACATGTACGAGAGCAAAATACATTTGTTTTCTTTCTTGTAACATAGCTAACAACCATTTTAGAAAGAGCTAATCGAAACTTCGTACAATTCACCCAATTAAGGTGATCATCATATGAGTAACAGGACATCCACTGCTGAACAAAGGGGGGGACGCCTATAGATTTTTACAATGAGCGATTACATTCCGCCCTCATCCAACGACTCCCAGCGATCTGCACCAGGTCATATGTCCACCTCGTTGGCGGTCGTCCTACGCTGCGTTGTCCGGTACGCGGTTTTTGTCCCAACGGCCATCAGTTCTACGAGCAATGTGCCCCGCCCATTGCTACTTCTGTTTACTAATCCTTTCAGCTATGTCAACAACTTTAGTTCTTCTACGGATCTCCTCATTTCTGATTCGATCTCGTAGAGAAATACCAAGCATAGCCCTCACCATAGCTCGCTGAGTGATTATTTTGAATTACCCCCAAAATGATGACACAATGAAGGGCATGTTATCCTTAACCTATTGAGGCTTTTTGTACTCGTATTCAATAGTAAAACTGCACTAAAGTAAACAGTATACCCTGTGGGTAAGGGCCTTGAAACATTGCATACGGAGCTCGTATAGCAAACTTCCCTGAAACTTGCAAGTTGGTGTTAACTCGTGTGTTTGTGGGAGATAAGAAGTTGATACACTGCCTCTGTTTCAACCCGGCTGGGCGCAAAAACAGTTTCAAATTCAATGGAGAGTACGTACACACACAGAAGGAGATGTTCCCGATTTATATTATCTAGGACTGGTTCCTTTAGGTACAGTCAGCAACAAAAGGGGATGGACATTTTACTTTTTAAACATAGCACTATTTAGAAAATGAATTGATGCTGATTTTATGCTTTTGAGTTTTGTCTGTACATTTTTTTGTCTGAATGTCGTACAAGGTGACTAAAGTACTCTAAATCAAAAAGATGGACAGCAGCTTCCCTTCTTTGGGATAGTAGCCATACTGCGCTTACCAACCCACCTGCCAAGTGTGGTGAGTATTGGCAAATTCCCTCCAAAATCACAGAACAACTGTAGAAATCTATGCAGAAAGCCTTTGTTCAGTAGTGACATTGGTTGATATGATGAAATTGTATCCATGATACACGAACAATCATAGTTTATAAACTATATAACATTATATTTTAGAAAAAAAACGTTGTTACATAAAAATACTAGTCTGGATACAACTAAGACTTATTTGATTTCAAGCTGCTTTAATGATTGTAAGTCATGACACTAAAAGCAACTAAAAAGTTACCCAACTCACCTGAAACCTCTCGTCATTGGTATAGGTGAACTTCCCGGAGCTCAGGATATGCCAGTCTCGCTTCCTGATCCACGATACTTGCTGAAAAGTAAAGAACATGTGGGTATATGTACTAAATTGATATTAGAACGAAAGATATCCTCGCAAAATTGATAGTTGAATCCAGAAAAATGTTTTTAGTAGTATAATGTTCTTAATAAAAGGTTCATGGCATGTCGATATCTTTCCAATATCGATCGGTTTCAGATTTATTTTTCATCTTCCACTTTCTGCCCTGGACCCAACTTACTTAGGGTCGGCATAACATGTTAGTCAAATTGCAAAGGTTTTGGCAAAAGAGTTTAACTGTCCGCCGCCTGCCTGACACCAACGCTCCTTGGGTATGGTGTTGGTAGTTTACCTATCACCTGCGGGTAACCCAAAGTGCTTAATGGTACGCATAGGGTTTCAAACTCCTTTAGTTGCCTTCTACGACACCCACGGGATGAGATGGGATAGCCGTATTCGTGACTGGCGTGCTTCTTACATAAGTCGCAGACGTTTTGCGACAGGCGTAAATCACCCAGACGCCGTTCTTAAACGTTATTTTGGATGCTGACTCGAAGATCGCTGACGCACAGTCTGTTCGACAATCAATGAACTCAAAATTGCATCCTCGGCTTTCAATTTCAGGCTCTTTTCCACTGGGAATCCTTATATGCCGATAGCTGCTGTTGCATCTGCTGTCGCTGTTTTAAGCCTATACGGGTGCGGAGCTAAACGGCACATACATACATAGGTACCATTTGTCAGATATAAAAAAATGCGTAGATTTCACTTCGCAAAGAAAAACTTCGGGTTATTGCAAGTCAAAACTACGCAGATATTACCACAGACAAGGACAGTGTCAAAGGCAAAGTTACTTAGCTAACAACTACTTAACAGATTAATCAATTTATTGCGCAGATAAAGTTTACCACTTAACTGGAGGCGTAGCGAATGAACTATTAACTTTCAACTTTATTGTATAGTATGACAGCAAAAGAAATACAATGGGAGATGATGACATAACGTGTACAGAGTGTGGTCTTATCGCATGCGGCGATACCTAACAGATGAGCAACTAGAAATAATAGATTCGAAATAGTTAATCGACAGTCCACCTGTACAGCATATAGAATTAAAAGAGTCTGAAAACGGGCCTGACGTTACACTTATAAAACACTTATTAATACACATTTTAAAGTTTTTCGTTTCATTTTGTTAAACGATTTAGATTTTCACAATGGGATAAATGATTAATTGTAATAACAAAAAGATCCTGATTTCCTACATGAATGGATCTTCTGCAATGTTGCTATTATTATGACGAATCAAAGAATACAATGTTGTGATTTCTAAATGATAGTCCAGCTCCCTTTAAATGACAAAACTTATCACAAGCCACTAAGTGTGGAACTGTGTGTTCATAACTTTATGTATTTATGTCTGAGAACATTGGGGTAACTTGAATTACTCATATCTACTTCACAAGCAATTCAAGCTAGTATCAGGGCTGGTATGAAGTTATATATAATCAGATTACTATGAAGTTTCAATAACATTCAATATTTACATTCTCCCATGGAGCAATCGTACAAAACATTGTTTATCGAAACATTAATAATATTCCTATAAAATAAAACGGAATTCATTCTTGTAGCCGTCTCCTTTCAGTAAAATAATTTAGTATAGCTAAAAAACATACCTAGATGACGGATTGTGATTCCATTGTTTTGTTTACATCATTATTCTATTGTTTTAGCTTGAAAGTCTAGCACTGGAATTTGCTTCAACGGACATTTTGATACGGTCAAAGTCATATATTGTGTAAACATTACATTTTTCGGGGCCAGATTTAGAAAATAAAAATACATGATGTTCCTCCACTACCATCCGAATTGTATTCTATATACTCGTAATTGTTTAAGGCAAAAGATTTGTAAATTTATTTGCAGATGCTGCTGTTACTTCTAAATATGGCGTAGGTATATTCTGGCAAAGTGGCGTCACCGCCTGCGGATGCAATTTGCGACCAAGTGCGTCGTCGAGACCGTCCTGCCACTCTTTGGAGTCTGGCTCAGAAGGAGCGAGCGCATCACCTACCGCCTGACACAGGTGCTCACCCGGCACGGTTGTTTCGGTGCGTACCCGCACAGGATAGGACGTGAGACCACGGCACAATGCCACCATTGTGAAAGCAACCAGGACACCGCACAGCACACGCTAGAGGCGTGCCCTGCGTGGGCCGCTGCGCGGCGGATCCTGGTCGATCGGGTTGGGCAAGATCTCTCTCTCGACTATGTTGGCAGAGCACGAAAACTGTAATGCAGTGGTCTCCTTCTGCGAGAGCGTCATGCTCTAGAAGGAGACGGCAGAGCGGGATCGGGAGCGGGCCGATCCCGCTTGAAGAAGGAGGAGACGGCGCCGAGGTAACAACCGCCCTGGTGCCTAATTCCTATACGCCTGTAACCCCCTGCTGCTATAAGGCGGGAGGTCTCTGGGTTCGCGGGTGCGGAGATTTGGGTATCTGCGTGCCCACTCCGAGCGACTCATGAGAAGACGGTGGCGCGCAGGTGGTCACGCGCCGCCATGTGCGCAGCACAGCACAACGCACAGGGACGTTTCAAGGGATCCTTTACAATCCCCCGGGGGGTTGATCGCTTTACAGACCCTCTTCGAGATGTGCGTATGGGCTTGGCCCCAGTGGGCGGCTCTAGTGTGATCATATGAGGACCTGGAGCCCTCCTTAGATGCCAAAGATGGCCGCCCTAGTGGTTTTAGCCGGTAGGAGTCGGCATGCCTTCATCCTTCCCCGGGGTGGAGGAAGTTCATGAAGAATTGCCACTGGGCCCAATAAAAACAAGACAAAATGGTATATTCTGGCAATTATCATTCCCGATAACATATCCTTATTTTAACCGAAACCTTCCTATTCCTTCTGGAACACTTTAAAGTGAATGTAGCTAAACAGCTGTGTGTTTGCCTCACTTGGAAAAGGCGAGGATGGTGTTTGCGAAATATTTAATACTTACGCCTCTTTCACTCAAGTGTCCCACTAGACAGTGCAGATACGCCGTGCCTCCTAACTGAGCAGTTATATTGCTGACCGTATTATTGGCCGTGACGTCAGCGGCTGGCTGAACTCCTGCACGCCAGCCTCGAGCTCTTGAAGTACCATGATGACCTAGTAAAAAAAGAAGATCATTTTAAGGAAGAATAACCAGGGGTGAGATACCGAGATAGTGCAAGTAGCTGTTCAAACGAAGCTATTAATCATGAGAACATAAGATACTGTGATTATTCAATCCATCTGCCAAGTGTCGTAATTATGGCAATTACTTTTGTGAGCACTCATTATAGTGATCACTTGGAGGGCCATGTACAGCAGTAGATCTCTGCGAGCTGATGTGTTCGTTCATGTCATATCTTGTGATGAGTGCATTTAACCAACATGGACAGGGAATGTTAGATGGAGAAAATGAATCATTCATCATTTTAGCTGAAAACCGTCCACTGCTGGACAGAAGCCTCCCCCAAAGATTGCCACAAAGACCAGTATGGGTTTTGTAGTGTGTCATTGGAGGGTTTTGACATAGTCACCACGCTTGGCAGGCGGGACAGCGATCGCAATTGAGTTATAATTGTACTCGAAGGACATTGTTTTTTTTATTTGTTGGGCTTCTCTCATACATTTCTGGGAAATGTAGTTGCTTAACCGGTCATTTCTGGCGAAGCCAAAAGAGGCCTCCAGCCAGGCTTAAATTTAATATTAAAAACTAAGCAACTTTCGCTAAGGGCGCCCCCTGCGAGACACGGATCTCGGCTTAGGGCGTTGCTGGGGATAACAAGCTATAGTTTTGGGGACAGCTGGATCGGTATTATTTAAATTGTATTAGGGGACATTTAAAGCTACAGGCTTGGCACGAGCCGGCGCGAGCAAGAGACGGGAGGGAGAAGTGCTAACTTGAACGGGAAGGTGACCCGGCGATAGGCCTCCGCGACGTCGGTGAGGCGGGCATCCTCGGCGGCGAGGGCGGTACAACGGTCGGGTGTTGAGTGAACGAGACAACGCGAGTCTCTTTATGTGATCTAACGTGATTTCATCATCTGGATCGACCAGAACGTGCTTCGGGTGGCGTACACTACTGATACGAGAGGGTTGGTAATCGACGGCTGATACCACAAGGAGATTAGGGCGGGACAGGGCAGAATCGAGATACCGTTTGAACGCTTGTTTCATAAATTGCCTGATGGTCAGCAAGTTAAGATCGAAATGTAGGAAGGACGTTGCTACCCATCCTCCGATTAATCCCATGGTCGCCTTTTACGATACCCATGGGGCGAGATGTGTTCGTGTTATTCATAGCCGGTACCACATGGCACATTCATGTCATATAATATTCGTTCTGAGGTGTATATACGTAGGTATCGCTGGCATAGAGGGCTTGAAATGAACGTAGTTAAAAACGAAATTAATGCCGGTCGTAATTTTTACGTGTTTTGCCATGCGTTATCTCATTACAACAAAATTTTCGTTCTAATTCGAGTAATTAAAATAAAATAAATTGAAAATTATGTACACGTTGTTCACACCAAACGATGGTTCCTTTTTCAAGAAAATTAATGTAATACGCCCTTAGTCCTACCTTAATATCAAGCCTTGTAGAACAATAGAGCGATAAAGTAGAGTGAATAAAGTTCAATCAGTCGACTCAACCTGCCGCAATTCATTGCTGGACTTCAAAGCTGTGTTCCAAGACTCGGTTCTTTCTTTCATTTGGTGAGTAGTCTACCTTGTATCAGAGTTGTTAAAGCCGTGCAAAGGCCTCCGACTTGGCTTAATGACTGCCGTCTAATGAAGACAACTGCGACCGATAGTTTTACGTGCCTTCGAAGCACAGAGACGCTCAGTTCAAGTACCATTATGTGGTCACTCATCCATAGACTGACCGCGCCGAGCGTTACTTAATCTCCCCAATCTTTTATCGACCGGTGAGTGAAACTAAGAAAGTATGAGTTCATAATAAATAAAGTATAATTTTCAACCATAATCAATTGAATTATTGCAAATTTATCAGATCAACGAATTCTCAGCGTTATTTTAACATTAATGTTAAAATTATGATAATGAGATTTGGTTTCATCACAATCAGCAGCCATTTATTAACTTATTAAGTATTCCATTAATAATTCAATGAACGTTACTATAATCAGTTCGGGTTTCAGGTATCTACTTATCTCTTTTGTACAGTCAAGCGTAATTTTCGATAATTTTCTGTTCTTGCAAATCATATTTTCTGCCAATAATCGTATCTTTCCCTCATTAGAATCTGATTTGGTTAGTAACAATTCGTTCACCCATCATATTATTTTTAGGTTTACATGGAAATATTTTTTTAAAGAGTCAAGGGAGTATATTTACATACTATAACATACAGTGGTATCCACTGAACCATCAAAGACATGACTGCAGTGACATCAAGAACCCTGAAGTAAATATTTACAATAATGCTGCAAATAATTGTGAAACCCACCAGGCATATCG
Organism: Diloba caeruleocephala; assembly: GCA_947459985.1. Lineage (NCBI taxonomy): Eukaryota > Metazoa > Arthropoda > Insecta > Lepidoptera > Noctuidae > Diloba > Diloba caeruleocephala. The sequence continues at coordinate 5,426,168 of OX381621.1, read as the reverse complement.
CTCACCAGGTCGTAGATTCCTCCCTTCCAACGGCGAGCTACTAATTCATTCATAAATTCTTTACATATTATTTTATAGGGTTTCATATCCGAATGACAAAAACGGAATCTTTATAGCTGAAGTAAGGCCAACGAAAAGCGATAAGAAAGGTCGTTCACCTAAAACACGTCTATGGAACAGATAATCTTTTATCTATATCTTTCGATCTCGTGTATTGAACATGATGCCGCATGCTAACGATAATAATGTTCGTAAGTTAACTCAGTCATCGGGGGTCGCGGGTGCACAGATTGGGGAGTCTGCGTGCTCACACCAAGCGACCCCCGGGAAGACTGTGGCGCGCACTTGATCACGTGCGCAGCACAGTGCAAAGCGAGGCTTGGGAGGATCCCTTACAATCCTCCCCGAGAAGTGCCTGGGGGGGGGGACCTTTTTACAGTCGCCTTCCCTCCGCTAGAGGGGGTGACCGCTTTACAGTCATCCCCTCCGTAATTTGCCTAAAGGCGTTGCACCAATGGGCGGCTCTAGTGTGATCTTACGAGGACCTGGAGCCCTTTAGCTTTAGCCCTTCGGTGCCGAAGATGACCGCTCCAGTGGTTTTAGCTGGTAGGAGTCCGGCATACCCCTTAGCCCTTCCCCGGGGTGAAGGAAGTTCCATGTAGAATTTCCACTGGGCATCAATAAAAAAAGGTTAATTCAGTCACAGCCGAGCTCACCAACATTTGGGCGGCTAATTTATAAATCCGTGGTTCACTGCTAATTCCGTGTCGGAAAGCAGTCATAGTGTTACTTACTGTTTTTGTGTTCTGTTTGCTTTGAGTTATTTGCCGTTGTTATTTATTAATTCTTTATGCACAAACACGTACGGAGGCGGACTTAATGCCATGGGCATTTTCTAACAGTGTACCTTAGGGTTATTTGTTGAAGTACTTTTATTTGTTGTTGTTATTTTATTAATGTTTTCAATAATCTATAGGCCCATAGACAAACATTTTAATATTAATAACAATAATGTAAACTTTACCAGGAAATTACATTTAAATAACTACACTAAAAATAAAAAATAACATGCATTAGCACATGATCTTACACTGGCTTTGTTTACATTTGGTATCGCTTCCCGTTGGCCGTCCTGTACATCATGTCCATCTGTATAGCCTGTCCCATGACAGGTTAAACGTGGGCCTATCCCCATATTCCTTCAGCTGTGTATCCAAAATATTTTATTCCTACTTTAACAACTTGACTGTAGTTTTTCTATTAATTCATTTACATGACCGGTTTCAGAAAAGCCATCAAAATAAATTAATCTTATTCTGGCAACTTACGTATATCTCCTGTGGAGGATGTGAAGAGAGGCAGCATGCAGAATATGGCCGCTGCAAGCTGTATGCCCATGCTGCCAATCAGTCGCCATCTCATCTGGAACAAATATAATTATGAATTACACACCAAGTAACTGCGCAGGTATCAGAATAAACCAGCTAATGCTAATGGGCGCTGAAAGGCGCTTATCTATCATCAGCCATGGAGGGTTGTGGCATATAGCGCAGGTCCGCGCGCGACTCTCTAGTCTCTCTCTAGATTGTGAAGCTGGACAGGCTCATCGAGAAGTTAGGGCGCACGGGGACAGTTGGCAATTAAGCACGTCAAGAAACCGCTTTTAATATAGCACTTACTGTCTGTCGAAATACGTGTAATAAAGAGATATAATCTATATCTATACAAATAAATAAAATTGAAGTGTCTGTTAGTAATGTCAAAACCAGAGACCTTTACTAAATGCATATGAAAGTATAAAGGTACCTACAACAAAAAAACTATGTTTAATCTTTTTGTCCGTCTGTCTATCGGTCTCTCTGTTTGTTCCCGGTAGTCTCCGAAACGGCTGGACCGATTTCTACGGGACTTTCACTGGCAGATAGCTGATGTTATGAGAAATAACTTAGGCTACTTTATAAATCCAATATATATACTCTATGTCAAGTGTCTGACACAGTGTCAATGGCATTACAGCATGTCATCAATTATGATTATATTTTACCTGTGATCGAAAATATCTACTTTGAGGAAATTATTTTTGATTACTCAGATAACGAAATCTTAACGTTGAACCTTCAATCCCATCAATATATACCTACAATGCCTTAAAAAGCTTTTAACATACCGTTAACTTTATCGAACACTATGCTGACTAGTTGACACTAGTCAGCGGCGTTTAACATAAAACCAGGACATAAATAAAAAAAGTGGGACAGGCATGAAAAATACTTCGTTTTTTTAATATAACGCACACACTAGGATTTCTCCTGTGTCATGAATTCCACATACAATACACCCAGACCCGGAATAACTACCTGCAGATCATACAAATATTTGTTCCGTGCGGGAGTCGAAACTACTTTAATTTAAATAAGACTTACAAAACTAAATCACTGCTAAATTTAATGTGATCATTCAAACGTTGAAGTCTAGCACTACTACTTTTATGCATTTTTGCCATCACGTACTCAGTGGATAACACGGGGATTTATGGCGTCCTGGGGTGCAATTCTCTAAGCTCAAACATCCATACATCCTTGAATACAGAATTGAAATATGGTGATAACCAAATTTGGTATCCGCTAAGACTGGTTCTCATGGCTTACCTTCTGCAACGTGACTTTGAATAGCTTCAATCATGTTTTAGCGAATACCGAATTTGTTTTACAGCGTTATTTCGATTCTGTATTCAAGGATGTATGGATGTTTGAGCTTAGAGAGCTTCTCCAGTGGTTTTAGCTGGTAGGACTCCAGCATGCCCCTTCACCCTTCCCCGGGGAGGAGGAAGTTCATGTAGAATTTTCAATAAAAACAGGACAAATTCTAAAAATATATAGCCATCAGGAATGAGTACTATTCCAGATGGGAAATGGCTTATATCATGTAAGCGAACCAAGGGTTGGTCGCCAGTTACCTTTACTAAAACTTCAATATTATTTACCAACAAGAAATCTTCAATATTACGTACCGAGGTTATTCGTTTACAAGCAGAGAAAAGCAACAATATCCCCGGGGCGATCTGTAACTAACTCCAAAATCAGTTTCCGCCCCATTTCTTGTTGTTGTGAAGTGGCTGTATAATGGAAAGGAGGCTTGAGTACAAAATATATTATAGTAGGTATCTTAGTATAGAGGAACTCGGTCGCGGGCACGCAGGTTGAGGAATCTGCGTATTCATACCGAGCGGTGCCCAGAAAGATAGCGGCGCGCCCGTGATGAGGCATCACCGCTTCGGCTTCGGGGGGATCCTATAAACCCCCACCCACTGTTTTATAGACACCTCAGCTCTGCTAGAGCAGGTGGCCGCTCTACAGTCATCCCCTCCGTGATGTGCCTAAGGTCCTGGCATCAACGGGCGATTCCGAAGTGATTATTCTCGAGATCCTAGAGGCCCTTCAGTGCCGAAAAGCTCATTAGTTGATAGGAGTTTGGCATACCCTTCCACCCTTCCCCGGGGTGGAGGAAACCCATGATAGGTTTGCTACTGGGGGAAAATAAAAAAGTTATCTCAGTATGTCTTCTGGTCACAGTTATCGTCGTCCTGGTGTTTTCCCGACTTCATTGAGTTCTGCTTTCAGTATAACCAGATTCGACTTTATATTGTATTGAGTCGGTGCTGAGTGGGGAATAGCACCAACCCATCTCATCGCATGGGTGCCGTAAAAGGCGACTATGGGATTAGCTGGAGGATGGGCAGCAGCGTCCTTCAAGTACATTAACAACTCAACTGCGATAGCCAACCCGCCTGCCAAGCGTGGCGATTATGGCAAAATCCCCCAGTGAGCACATAACACAGTCGGTCGTTATAGTGATCTTTGGGGGAGGCCTGTGTCCAGCAGTAGACTTTATTCGGTCGAAATTATGAAAAATTATGATCGGGTCGGTGGATCGCTACAATAAGGTGAGCTAAGCGCTGCTGATGCATCGGGCTTTGAAGCTCATGCGTGCAGGTGCCGCGTGTCTGAATTAATAATCTGCTAGCTGCCATAGCAAATAAATAATTATTATATTTTTGTGGTACGTTCTTTCTTTACAAATTTTCTGTATTTTTTCTAATTATATGTTTTACTATTATTAGTCGCAACTTATTTTAATAGTGTATCTATGGAGTTTCATGCTGGCTCTTCTCTATAGAACTAACCTATTGGAAAGTGCCACTAAAATATTGACGTGTGTGTCAGTGACTGGATTATACAAATATATACAATTGAAGTGTAAGTTTACTCTACAGAAGCCATATACTAAGAGAAGAAGAAGAAGTGTAAGTTTGTCATGTCAAAATAACAGCTTTTTACTAAATGCATATGGAAGTATATACGGTCCTTATAACAAAATATCCTTTTGTATTTTTGTCTATCTTCTGTCTGTTTTGTCTTCTGTCTTACATTTAACATCATATTTGTTCCACAGACTTAGTATTTTCGGACAAAGTATTAAAGTATTATTAAAAATTAAAAATCTAGCTCTGACCGCAATCTTCCAATACATGCCGATGAAAGAGACATTTTAAAATAAAATACTTTTTACAAGATGAGGCATTTACTGTGAAACAGTCATCAGTGACACTTTAAATTGGCCGCGGCTTAGTACACCCTTTCCGACTAACTCAGTATACGAGTACTCTAAGTACCTAATAATAAAATAAATACTTAGGTATTAGGTACTTAGAGTACCGTTTTTTTTTTTTTATCGATCCTGTGGAAATACCTCATGTACTTCCTTCGCCCCGGGAAAGGGCGAAGGGGCATGCCGGACTCCTACTGGCTAAAACCACCGGAGTGATCATCGTCGGCACCGAAGGGAGGCTCCAGGAACTCGAATAATCTCCATCTAGAGCCACCCGTTGGTGCCACGCCTTTAGGCTCATCTCGGCGGGGATGACTGTAAAGTGGTCATCCCCTCTAGTGGAGGGAAGGTGACTGTAAAGAGGCCACCCCCCCAGGCATCTCTCGAGGGGATTGTAAAAGATTCCCCCGAGGCCTCACTATGCGCTGTGCTGCGCACACAGCGGTACGTGACCACATACGCACCGCTGTCTTCCCGGGGGTCGCTCGGTATGAGCACGCAGATTTCCCAATAAGCGCGCTCGCGACCCCCAAGGCCCCCCGCCATATAAAGACGACAGGGGGCTCAGGCAGGTACTTAGAGTACCTAGTACCTAAGTATTTTGGCTAGACCTACTGATACCCTTTCAGGGTTCTGACTAACCGTAATGACTGTCATAGGTGGTAATTTGACAACCTAGACTGACGGTTTTACTTGCTGTTCAAGGCAAGGTGGGGTGGTGATGTGAAGATTATGGTTACCGATATAGGCCATGCCACTTTGCGTCTAGTTCCCAGCAAAGAAAAGGCAACCCCACTCTCCTCCATATTTTCGTAGGTGATGTATGACTCAGCTCTAATGTGATCTTACGAGGACCTGGAGCCCCTCTTCGGTGCTGAAGATGACCATTCCAGTGGTTTTAGCCGGTAGGAGTCTGGCATACCCCTTCACCCTTCCCCGGGGCGAAGGAAGTTCATGTAGAATTTCCACTGGACATCAATAAAAAAATAAAAGAAACGAGTCCGGCATGCCCCTTTGTCCATCCCCCGCAGCGGAGGAGATTCATGAAGAATTTCCACTGAGCCCAATAATAAAAATAAGAAAAAAAACCGGTGAACTATGATTAACATAACAAGTAAAGAGGATGGCCAGGAGTCGATCCTATCCTACAATATACTGCGATTTATTGCGTTTTCTAGGTGTTGTGATATTATTTATGATAATGCTTCGAGTAAGTGCCAAATACTGGTACTTATTAGTTGCTGACGCTATCTCTAGATGGCCAAGGACGTCTCTTAAAAGGCATAAAGCGGTTCTGTCAAATGTGAAGATAAGGTCAACATTTTGCGTTAGAGTCAACGGCACAAAGGAGTCATTTCAAGATGGCTGTCGTTCTTAGAATTCATTATCTTTTATCCTAGAATAATCCGGTTATCTTCAAACCAAATTACAGTTGGATTGATTCGCAGTTTTCCAGTAAAATTACAAATTACATAAGTCCAAACCACAAAGTAGAAAGACTGTAGAAGGTCCAATCTAACAAACTCACGAAAAGTATACGCGCATTGGTTTAGCCTTTTATCATCAGCATCATCACACCTCAGCCCTTAAACGTCCACTGATGAACACGGGCCGCCCAATTATCACTAAAACAGGCGGTCATAGGACATTGCTATAATCACCACACTTGATGAAGGTAGTATGTTGTTATTTGCACAAGTCCTACCCTGTTGCTGCTGTATATTGTCTGTATTAATAATATAGCACCACTCTATCTCCCCGGGAAGATGTCGTAAAAGGTACTCTTAACCAGAGAGACGGGCAGCAGCGTCTCTTCTGTGGAACAGTACATACTGCGCTCCAACCCGCCTGCCTAGCGTAGTGAGTATTGGCAAATTCCGCCCCAAAATGTTGATACAGTTGTCCGTTGACAGGAAATCTACGGGAGACGCCCTTGTTCAGCAGTGGACTTCATTCGGCTGATAAGACGAGGATGCTGCTGCCCATCCTCTTGATAACAATCCCTTAGTTGACTTTTACTACACCCATAGGCGAAAGAGGATGGTCTATCCCTTGTCGGGAACCACACAGAGTTACTTTAGTTTTACCTTGTATGTATTGTCAGTTTTTTCACGAAACGTAAAAACATCTAAAATTATCATCCACCTTTCATCGACAAACAAATTCAGTTCTGGTTTATGTTCTACAATCGTGTTGAATATCATAACCATCCTCGGTAGAGATGTGGTTATTATATCTACAGACTACAAGCATTTTTTTTATCGCTTAGAATAAACTTATGCTCTTCCTCAACCCTGGGGAAGGGAGAAGGGTTGTACAGGATCAATCACCTTTTTATTTTTTTATTGGTGCCCAGTGGAAATTCTTCATGAACTTCCTTCGCCCCGGGGAAGGGCGAAGGGGTATGCCGGACTCCTACCGGCTAAAACCACTGGAGCGGTCATCTTCGGCACGTAACGGAGGCTCCAGGTCCTCGTATGATCACACTAGAGCCACCCACTGGTGCCACGCCTATTGGCACATCTCGGAGAGGGTGACTGTAGAGCGGTCACCCCCCCAGGGGGATTGTGAAGGATCCCCCAAAGCGTCCCACGGCAGCGCGTGACCACATGCGTGCTACCGTCTTCTCTTGGGTCGCTTGGTGTGGGCACGCAGATTCCCCAATCTACGCACCCGCGAACCCAGAGGTCCCCCACCTTATAGCAACGGCAGGGGTTTTCAGGCGTATCGGAATTGGGCGCCAGGGCGGTTGTTACCCCGGCGCCGTCTCCTTCTTCTTCGAGCGGGATCGGCCCTCTCCCGATCCCGCTCTGCAGTCTCCTTCTGAAGCATGACGCTCTCACAGAAGGAGACCACTGCATTCCAGTTTTCGTGCTCTGCCAACATAGCCGACACTACTGCTAGGATCAATCACCTAGTTGGTCATCTTCGTCACCAAATGGGGGTTCCAGGATGTCGAGAACGAATGCTCCAGAGCCATGGTGCGTGCGACATCTATGGCTATATACAACTCTGAGAAAATGACTGTAGAAAGACACCGTACTAGCGAAGGAGAGATGATCATCTTTATTTCAGCAGAAAAAAACATTTACTGCTGGGTTAAGGCTACTACTGGTTTGGGTTTGTGTGGTGTGCTCATTGGGCGTTTTTTTCATAATCACCACATGTGGCGCCCGCGTTGGCGATCACAGTTAAGACGTAAATGTACTGAAAGGACGCTGCTGCCCATCCTCTTGCTAATCCCGTACGCGCCTTTTACGATACGCACAGGTTGATCTTATTTATTTCTTTCTTCTTATTTTATTCCTACTTTTTTCCCACTACACAAGCAATCATACGAAAAAATATATGTAATATAATATAATACTGTTTGCGATGCGACGGTGATAAGATGGAATCAGACAGAGAATTAGTTTCTAAATCGAACGAATTCAATTACGACACATTACTGAAATTCATAAATATTTCATCCCCCATTCATGATCGCATCGCGTCGTTCACACGCTCGACGACATGGCCAACGAGGCGACGAGGATGATATATGGATTGCAAAAGGTTGTGTTGGTTTGTGGCGATGTCCTTTGAAGGTATCACAACTTTTTAGTTGTTTACGATTTGATCTCTATGAACTATGAAAGATTGATGAATGATATAAAATATATATAATTCATAAATATATACATAAATATTTGAAATAATAAATTATTAAAACTATGGTACAACAACATTTATCACGTCCGGCGGGCTGATTGGCTAAAAACAGCAACAGCAGACGCGATAGCAGCTATAGCCAAGGATCCACCGGTTGCAAAGCGTCAAAAGATTGGTATTACGTAAGGCATTCGCCTGGCTGTCGCTAGTTGTGGAGGATGCATAGTTACTAGCGCCAGTATCAATAAAGTAGCCACCAGTGGAACTAAAACGAATGAACGTTTTTAGTTCATTGATTGTCCGACAGAGACGCGTCAGAGATATTCGCCTATTTAGTCGCTATCGACAAATAAGTAATACCAAATTGACGTTTGACAGCGGCGTTGGAGCAATGTCATGAGTGTCATGATGTGCCTCCATAGAAAAGTGAGGATTCTCCTACCAGGCGGGTGGTATGCCTAGCAGGCCGAAGCCCAACGATTGATGTTGGGCGTCTGTATATATATAGCATTTTGCAAACTCTTAACATGCGCAATTCAGGGTTTTTTGATGTCAGCGAAGATGCACTTAATGTTGAAGTAGATATATGTCGCTGTAAGTTATATGATGGTGATGGAGGTGTAGCCGCAAAACTTAATGATGATTTCATTTCTTATGACTTATAATCAAACACTTTTAAACAGATTACATCACGTATATTATTGATGATTTTATTGGACGGTTGATAGTCTTACCTTTAAAATCTGCAACGACACCTTAGTCGTCCTGCGACAATGAACCCTGCAAAGGGTTAAAAACGCTAGGAAAAACAAAAATCTATAATATTCGCGATGTGATCCGTTAATTTAAAAGTGTTTTATTATAATGTGTAATAATCGCCAAAACCTAAGACTTTCTTATGACTTCTTATATATACGTTAATTGGTTGGCTACGGATTGAAAACTAATTTTTAATAATTTGTATTTGCAATTTGTAAATGCATTATACTTATAAAATATGTGATGATAGTAAGACAAAAAGGCCGATATGTTCAATTGCGTTGCGAACGTGACTCTTGTACGTGTTTTATTACATGTTCAAGAATAGGCCTTCTGCATGTTATTGGTTTGTGTCCCAACTAAGGGACAGATTCTTGACAAAGACAGTAGATAGGATTTGTCAGCTTATCCGACCGTCGATCATTTGATTGATTAAGTGCCGAGAAATTCCGAAGGATTTCGTTCCGTTTCTTTTACATTGCTTTGACTGGATTTCTTAAGACACAAGACTGTCAAACTATGTAGTAATGAAATCAAACTCAAACTCAAACTCAAAATTTCATATAGGCCCTAATAGGCTCTTACGAAAAGTCAAGCTAAGTGCACGGTTCGGAAAAGTCGGTCCTATGGAGAAGAGCCGGCAAGAAACTCCATGGATATACTCTTTTCAAAAAAGTTATACTACAATTTTGTTATTACATGGTAATAAGCTAGGTATGTGCGAACAAAGTAGACTAATTAAATGTAAAATACACACAATAACAAAACAGACAATTGCCTCTAACACAATATCATTTCGGCCGAATAAAGTCCACTGCTGGACACAGGCCTCCCCCAAAGATCACCACAACGACCGATATCGGTGTGTTGTGTGCTCATTGGGGGGGTTTTGCCATAATCACCACACTTGGCAGGCGGGTTGGCGATCGCAGTTGAGTTGTTAATGTATTCGGAGGACGCTGCTGCCCATCCCCCCGCTAATCCCTTAGTCGCCTTTTACGACACCCACGGGATGAGATGGGTTGGTGCTATTCGTAGCCGGCACCACACGGGTAAGCCGGCACCTTAATGTATAGCACTAATAAAGTCGACGAAGTTCACACATTTACAAAATGTAGAAGAAACTAAATTATATAAAATGAAAGGCATTTTAAACGCCAGAGCTTTAAATGTCATATTGAATATGTCAGTAAAAAAAAAAAAAAATGTCAAAGTATATATTATATAGACAATATATATCAAAAGCTAATATATTCGAAAAATAATTACTATCACTATAAAATTTTGATTTGTTATTAGATAAATCCATATTTCATCAATAAGGTTCCAGGGAAGCTTATCACAATTAAAATTACTTTTTTATGGTTCCGTACTTCAATCGGGTTAAAACGGAATCCTTAAAGGATCACTTTGTTGTTGATCGGTCTGTCGCCAAATACCTTAATACAAGGTAAATAACGAATTTCTGAGTGGATTTCATTTGTCGCAATAGGAATGTAACAATCCTAATACTGCAAAGAAATGATATTGTATCATCATGTAGTGCTGCCTGGTTCCTGATTATTTACTGATTCTCTAACATTGTATGCTGGTCAACTGGTTATTTATTGGGAGGAACCCCCCGTGGTCTCCGACCTCCCCTAAAGCCACCCCGAGCCTCGCAAATCAGTCTGGTCTGATTCTGGTACTGGTCAAATCAGTCTGGTCTGATTTCTGAATCTGATTCGAAAACAGGCCAATAGCATCGGCTACTGGTACTGATACACACAATTAAATCTGGTAATATCTGGTTAATAAAGAGCTCACTTACTGAATCTGATGTTGTTCCCATGCGCACCGTTTAGACAATGAGGCGGTACGAGCGATCCAGTATATATAAATATATATAAGTATATATTTCAGTATATATAAATGTACTCTGTGGCTAAACCCGCTCTTGGCACCAACGTCATTATCTCGTGACAGCTGTCACAGACTGTCATGGACTAATATACCATAGATAATATTTCGCTTTCGCGACACCATCTGTTTGTCCATCTGTTAAGACTTTTTCTAGTAATAATTAGTATTCTTTGATATCAACTTGAAATTTATATCGTATATGGCGGGTCCCTTGGCAGTGTAAAAAACACTATTCAGTCACGAGAATAGTATGTCAATGGCAGTCAATATAAACTAATTCATGTCATATCCAGGACTTTTTTTTATTTTTATTGGTGCCCAGTGGAAATTATTCATGAACTTCCTTCGCCCCGGGGAAGGACGAAGGGGTATGCCGGACTCCTACCGGCTAAAACCACTGGAGCGGTCATCTTCGGCACGTAGGGGAGGCTCCAGGTCCTCGTATGATCACACTAGAGCCCATATCCAGGACTAGTCCATCATAATCTGCGGGCCCACACCGAGCGACTCACGAGGGGAAGGCGGCGCGTATATGGTCACGCGCCGCTGTGTGCACAACACAGCACAGCGCACAGTTAGGCTTCGGGGGATCCTTTACCATATCCCCGGGGAGAATGACCGCTTTACAGACACCCTCTCCGAGATGTGCCTATAAGCTTGGTACCAGTGGGTGGCTCTAGTGTGGATACGAGGTTCTGGAGCCCCCCTCAGGTGCGGAAGATGACCACACCAGTGGTTTTTGCCGGTAGGGAGTCTAGCATGCCCCTTCGCCCTTCCCCAGGCCGCAGGAAGTTCACTAAGAATTTCCATGGGGACAAATAAAAAAGGCCTAGTCCATCGTGGCACCATACTGCGCTCGTCACCTCGCCTGATTAGTTTTTTTGTCTCATCTTTCGCCAGGCACGGTCCACTCGTAGGCAAGTCAAAAAAAATCAACAAATATTCGTCTGATCTACAGATAATTGGTTCGGGTCTGTATGTGTGTGAGATTTATGTCTGTAAGACTAGACAGTAGGCTGTCTAGGTAGAGTACCCACGACACAGGCGAACGATAGTGCGGTACATGGTTTAAACACTACTACATGGCGGCACAATATTTGACACTGCGATGGTTCCTACCTAGCCCGACTCTTGAGATAAGAGGTAGGTCCAGATAGGTCCTGGTGGTACTTTATTCAAAGTCAGTGAAGTAGCACACACAATAAGACGTATGAACAACCGTTCTATAACTCTGCAGCACTCGCGATCTTTAGCAAGGTTAATGAATGTGATTAATTCAATTGAAACTTTTTTTTTTTTTTTTTTATGTAGGGCTTCTCGCAGTAATCCCAAGGGGGATATATCTGCTTAACCGGGCAAATTGGCGAAGCATTATGTAGCCTCCAGCCTAGCTTTCTTTATATTTAAGTAACTGCGCCAGAGGGCGTCCCCTGCGGGACACGGACCTCGGCTCAGGGAGTTACTGGGATAGTAATAATCATAAGGGACTGCTGGATCAATGGTTAATTGGGGTTTATAGGGATCTTTTGTTACTACTCGATTTCTCGGCACGGGCCGGCGCGAGCAAGGGTCGGGGGGGTGACTTTAACGTTAATCGGGTGGTCGCGAATTTAGGCTTCCGCGACGGCGTAGAAGCGGGCCCCGGCGGCGGGGTCGATATGTCGGTTTGTTTGTTGATTGAGACTGCGCGAGTCTCTTCATGTGAGCTACGTGATGGATAGTGATAAGATCGTCGGGATCTTCTAGTGCGTGCCTTGGTCGACGGCATTTACTTATTTTAGAGGGCCTATAGTTAGCGGCCGCTACTACTAGGGGATTCGGGTGATGAAGGGCAGAGTCGAAAAAGCGTTTACTCGCTAATTTCATGAACTGCTTTATAGTGGGCAAGTTCAAGTCGGTGTGTAGTTGGATATTGCGCACATACCAGGGACTACCTGTGGCTTTGCGCATGAATCGGTTTTGTCAATTGAAACCACTGAACACGCTGTATAGATGTATATTTGCAGTTATTTCTGATACAAACATCACTAGCCCAACCAAATTGCGGAAAATCTTAACACCGCCATTTAGGAATGGTCGGTTTTCAAACAGTGCCATCTGGCGGATGATACAAAATCTACATTTCAACAAAAATACAGTAATTCGCTTATATAATATGCCAAACAAAACAGAGTGATAATTTATTACAATAAAAATATATAAACATCCTAAACAACGTATGTGTCTGACATTCAGACACAGCCGTCATCAAACTCAAACATCCGTCTACCAATGGACCCAACAAGACATTTATTTCAATTCTAACTTCAATTATTTATAATGTAATTCTGGAAAAATCCGACGTGCAAAAGTTTTCAAATGTGTTTTCTCTAAAGTTACGTCTTACAAGCGAAGTCCAAGTCAGTTCTCGTGTAGAAGAACTGTACAGATCACACAACTTTGATGAGTTCTACGTTCCCGTCAATGTTGTCAAAGGATGGAGGGAATAATATTTTCTCCGCAATAATACATTATTTGGCGTTCGTGAAAGTTCGTGATATGATCTGGGTGTTGTGTATAAAAGATAGAGTTACTGATATTTTCTATTTTTGGAAAATCGTTAACCGTGGGGTGCCGGCTACGAATAGCGCCAATCCAGCTCATGCCTTGGGTGTCGTAAAAAGTGACTATGAGATTAACCGGAGGATGGGCAGCAGCGTCCTTCGAGTACAATAACAACTCAACTGCGATCGCCATCCTGCCTGCCAAGCGTGGCGATTATGGCAAAACCTCCCAATGAGTACACCACACATCCAGACCGATCGTTGTGGCGATCTTTGGGAGAGGCTTGTGTCTAGCAGTGGACTTTATTCGGCTGAAACGTTGATTTGAAAATCCTGTAGAGGCACTTATGATCACTATGTAGAAGAACGGGCAAGAAACTGACTTGAAACATATGTATAATGTAGATTCTACATTGAAGTTTTTTTCTCTTTACAAATATAATGGGCATAAGGGGTGGCTCAGACCAAACGTAAGCTCGATCACAGACCGCCACCGAATGTGAGATAGCGTTATGCGGTTTTCCCATTTACCATACATTTTCAACTTTGCGTTGACATTGGACACAAAATACGTCATTCCGCGTAGATAAGTTTGATACGTATCTGTAAAATGGTAAAATAGTGTAGTGGTAAAATCTCTATAAAAGATCAGCAGGTTTTCACTTACCTTATAGTGACGATACATGTTTACTTAGTATATCACCATCATCATATCAGCCAATGGACGTCCACTGCTGAACAAAGGCATTGCATTTTTTCATTGCAGGCATTGATTTCTACAATTGTGTCGTCATTTTGGAGGATATTTGCCAGTACATACTTACCACGCGTAGCAGCGCAGTATAGCTATTGTTCCACAGAAGAGACGCTGCTTCCCATTCCTCTGGTTTAGAGTCCCTAAGTAACCTTTTACGACATCCACGGGAGGAGATTGAGGGGTGCAATATTCTTAAAGCGGACACCACGCGTGCAATTTATGTTACAAATTAAGATATTTCATTTTCTGGCTACTATTACGAGTCAGCTTGAAGTTAAAGTTCTCGTTGTTTAGCTAGCGCCAAACTAGTATACCTATACATAAAGTAAATACGTTGTTTCGAGATAATTCTGTCGTGTTTAGTAGTAGCTGTCGTTTATTTTAGAGGATACATTTTGGTTATGTGTTGCCTTTGGGATTGTTAGCAATCATCATTACGGCCGAATGAAGTCCACTGCTGGACACAGGCCTCCCCCAAAGATCACTACAACGACCGATATGCCAACCAACCAACCATGCCGTCAAACTCAAACTCTCGGCAGTTCTAACCTGCATTTTTTTCACCTGGTCCAGTGCTTAACATCCCCACTCTGCGTTGAAGTAAGAAATACCAAGTGTTTTTATTAGTGGTGACGAGACTACTCAGCCATTCGCCTGGTGGTAAGCTTCATGCCTGCCCATAGCAATTGTCATGCTGTCCAGGCCTAGTTCTGCGGGCACACTGTGTTTATCACCTCGAAACATTACGTTATTTAGTTCTTACGCACAGTAATTTTACTAGCTATAGTGTCCTTTTAAGCGGAAAATTGCCACAATGACCGGGTTGGGTGTGGAACCCATAGGTTTGTGTTGTGTACTCATTGGGAGGGTTTACCATAATCGCCACGCTTGGCAGACGGGTTGGCGATCGCAGTTGAGTTGTTAAAGTACTCGAAGGACGCTGCTGCTAATCCTCCGGTTAATCCCTTAGCCGATTTTTACGACACCCACGGGATAAAAAGGGGTGGTGGCATTCTGAGCCAGCACCACACGCTTGCGCTTACATGCTAGCATTGTTAAGTTATATGTATATATACAAGGTGTAGGTCACAACATACTGAAAACTTTGGGAAGAGGTTAAATTAAGGCCTATAATAAAAATGATCAGTACTCACAGGGTCACATTCCGCCTCACGCAGGTATTCATCGGACATAATTGTTTCGGTGCGTACTTACACAGGATAGGACGTGAGGTTACGGCACAGTGCCACCATTGTGGAGACAATCAAGATACCGCACAGCACACGCTAGCAGAGTGCCTTGCGTGGGCTGCCGAGCGGTGGATCCTGGTCGATCGGATCGGGCAAGATCTCTCGTTGCCAGTAGTAATTTCGGCTATGCTAGCAGACCATGACAATTGGAGTGCTGTGGTCTCCTTTTGTGAGAGCGTCATGCTCCAGCAGGAGGTCGCAGAGCGGGATTGAGAGAGGGCTAATCCCGCTCGGAGAAGGAGAACACGGAACCGGGGTAACAACCACCATGGCGCCCGTGTCCAACGCGCCTGAGTCCCCTGCGCGCCTGAGTCCCCTGCGCGCCTGAGTCCCCTGTCGTCTTTATATGGCAGGGGGGCCTTGCGGGTCGGGAGCGCGCTCATTGGGAAATCTGCGCGCTCATACCCAGCAACCCCCGGGAAGACAGCGGTGTGCATGCGGTGACGTACCACCGTGTGCGCAGCACTGCGCATAGCCAGGCTTCGGGGGAATCCTTTCCAGTCCGAGAGGCACCTGCACTGTTCCAGCGTATGCTGCACCGTTTCATCCGAGCAGTCTTCGCAGTAAACTCATTTGCACTCTTCCCGCTTTCGGAAATACTCGGAGACTGAAAATAGCTTTGTACTTATAATTATAATACTGATCATAGCGCGATTATCGTTAGTGAACCCGCAGTTAGCTGTGTGTCAGGTCTGACCCAACTTTACAATCAGAAAAGTTAAATATTTGTTACTTTGTTGAATCGTTATTTGTTAAGCAGTCGAAGTAACTTTTTAACTAGTTTCGTTATTTGCATTGAACCGTTCGTTCGAGTTGTGATAGAAAAGTTGTAGTTATAAATGTATTATTGTACTTTTAATGTTTGTTGGATAATGGATGGAATAAAGGTACCTACCCTACTACTAACCTTTTTTTTTTTATTGATGTACAGTGGAAATTCTACATGGAACTTCCTTCACCCCGGGGAAGGGTGGAGGGGTATGCCGGACTCCTACCGGCTAAAACCACTGGAGTGGTCATCTTCGGCACCGAAGGGGGGCTCCAGGTCCTCGTAAGATCACACTAGAGCCGCGCATTGCTGCCACGCCTTTAGGCACATCACGGAGGGGATGACTGTAGAGCGGTCACCCCCTCTAGCGGAGGGAAGGCGACTGTAAAATGGTGGCCCCCCAGGCACTTCTCGGGGAGATTGTAAAGGATCTCTCCAAGCCTCGCTTTGCGCTGTGCTGCGCACACGGCGGCACGTGACCACGTGCGCGCCACCGTCTTCCCGGGGGTCGCTCGGTGTGAGAACGCAGACTCCCCAATCTGCGCGCCCGCGACCCCCGTGGACCCTACTACTAACCTACTGTACGGTACTAACTTACTGACTGCGTTATTATCCAGATTTGGGGTAGGATTGACGTCAACAAACATCTGTCATCATTGGCAGGCAGGTTTAGTGACCGCAAAATAGTTGCTGTTGACGTCCTTTGGCGTGTGTGATTAAGGAGATCACCGTTTTGCCATCGTTCGACTTTTGATCTATTTTCAAACTCATCAAAATTCACGTTTGGCATTATTTATTAATTGAGGAGGATACAATTTTACCAACTTATTACCAATACTCCAAATAATCGACTATCACACCCTCTTCTCGGTGAATCCCGTCGCAGGGGCCAATTTCCTGCCCTTTTTATTATCCCGGTGGATACTTTATTCATGTACTTCCCCCGTCCCGGGGAAGGACGGAGAGGCATGTCAGACTCCTACCGGCTAAAACCACCGGAGGGGTCATCTTCGACACCGGAGAAGAGCTCCAGGTCCTCGTATGATCACACTAGAGCGTCACATTGAGTCCACGCCTATCGAGATGATTGTAAGGCGGTTATCCCCTCTAGCGGAGAGAAGGCGACTGCAAGAGTTGGGATATAATCTAAATCATATTCTACCTATCTCTTCCCTCAGCGACGTCCCAACCCTAAGGTAGAGTCACACTATATGGTTTCTTTAGTTGCACTTATAGCCAGTTGCACTCACTGATTGGTAAACGATCACAGAGGTTAAGCAACGTTCATTGCAGTCAGTCTATAGATGGGTGACCGGATAGCGGTATTTGAATGGCAGAGCGTTGTCATGCTTTGAAAAACAAGACACAATGTTGGCCACTAACTAGACGAAAACATTTTATTCTTTGTCTAGTTAGGAAAATAGCAGCTTTCTTTCAAAAGAAAGAAAGCTGCTTTTGCTTTTAGGTGTTTTTCCATGCTCTGCTGGCCAAGAGATTTTATCCGCACGTGCAGAAAAAGCTCCCGTCTGCCCACTACAAAAAGCCCAAAATAAACTGCATTCAAAAGATATAGGTTCGTCCTAAGCATAAAGCCCCAAATAACAGAAATACGACTCTTGAACAATTCAATTTACGCCAATAAATAAAACTTATTATGAGGTTACCGCAATAAAAATAAATCTCCAGTAATAACAGACGTATAAAATAGAAAATCATTGAAATAAATTACAGGTTTTCAGCGCTGGCCACCGCTTAAAGCATAATTTATGAACTGTGAACGGCCTATGATTGTGCGGTAATCGGGCCGCTGTAAATTCGCCTGGTTAGTCGAACTGTGGTTTGCAAGGCCGATTGATTTTCTTCGTAGTACACGAATACTTTCGAGACTTGTACCCCGAAAGTCCGTGAACGGACTTTGCGTATTAATATCCTAGAGTGGTTGGTCGCGGTCAGATGGCAGCCGCATAAAATATTTAGCCGCATTTGGTCGGATTAGAAGTAATCTACGACATGATAGGTAATTGAAAACACTGCCGCCTCCTTCGATCACTACATGGCGGGGGGCCTCGAAGGTCACAGGCGCACATTATGGTGAATCTGAGTGCGTATACCAAGTGATCCTCGTGAAGATGGCCGCGCATGTAGTCACGTGCAGCATTACAGCGCACAGGTAAGCTTCGGGGCTCTCTAACAATCCCCCCAGAGATGTGCCTGGGGGCGGCCTCTTTACAGTCAACTCCCCTCCGCTAGAAGGAGTGACCGCATTAGAATTTTTATGGAAGTTAGTGACGATTCGCGCAAGTCATTCGCCTAGTGGCTCGGTATCGGTGGCTTCCCTGGCTGACTGGCTGACTGATAGAGCACATTTTCATAATCACCAATCTTACGCGGTATGTTATTCATAGTTTGCACTTAGCCAGTTACGCTCACTGATCGGAAAATGATTTCTGTCTCTTTTTTATGGTAATCAATGATCCGGTTGATATCGATCCGATCCGAGGAGAATTGCATCATCTATTATGTGCGTGTCATACAGGGTGGCGCAATGGAACGTGCATATTGCGTCAACTTGCGAGATCGAGAATAGCGAATACTAGGACTTGGTTACAACAAGACGGAGTGACCTGTCACACATCAAATGACTCTATGGCGGTTGTGAGACAGATGTTTCCTGCAAGACTAATTTCCAAAAGAGGTGATATCCCTTGGCCCCCACGTAGCCCTGACTTGACGCCTCCTGACTTTTTTTTGTGGGGATACCTCAAACATAAAGTCTACATGAATAATCCGAGGAACATCAGTCAGCTAAAGGAAAACATCCGTGGAGAAATGGCAGCTATCACCCCAGATTTATTGATAAGAGTTTTCACAAATCTGCGTTTAGAGGAGTGCCGTCTTCGAGAGGGCCGTCATTTAGATGATGTTATTTAAAAAAAATTAACTGCATTTAATTACCTAATCATCCTACATTTTATTTCAACTATACCTTTTGTATAATTTTTTAGCCTATACTTAATAAATGCACGTTCTATTGCGCCACCCTGTATTATAATTATGGACATAATTATGAATCAATCAATGTTCCAGTCAAAATTGTTTACTGCAGAAAACAGGTATTGTTAAGGTAGTATTGAAAGAAGTTGTGTGAATGCGCAGGTAGTATGTGTAATTATAGATATATTCGATGGGCTGTTTAAATTCCAATGCCGCAATTTTATCATTTCAAAGACATTATAATGCTATATACGCTCAATTTTCACATGCCATGCTATTAACATATAACATTTCCGTGTGGTGTCCGGATTAAGAATATAGCACCACTCCATCTCCTCCCGTGGATGTCGTAAAAGGCGACTAAGGGAATCTAAACCAGGGGTATGGGCAGCAGCGTCCCTTTTGTGAACCGGTAGCCATACTGGGCTCACCAACCCGCCCGCCAAGCGTGATGAGTATCGGCATATACCCCCCGAGATGATGACATAGTTGTGGAATCTTGGGGGAGGCCTTTGTTCAGCAGTGGACGTATAAATGGCTGATATGATGACGATGATGCTATGGCTAAATAGACTGATCTGTTTTAATTTAAGACCATTTGTTACACTATTTTATGTGAAATAAATATATTTGGATTTGTATCGATGAGGTTAAGCAACGCTCGGCGCGGTCAGTCTATTGATGGGTGACCGCATAGTGGTATTGACACTAAGACTATCCGTGCTTTGGAGTTAAGCCAAGTCGCAGGCCTTAAGGCGGTGCGAATAACTCTGACACAAGGTTGGCAAAACCAAAAGAAAAATAAAGAAGTACACAGAAGGACACGTTTATCAATACAATGCCCGGCATGGACATTTAACACTTAGTGAAATATTGTGGATCGGTACCAATAAACTAGTCGCGCCGGTAAACGGGAGGAAGGTGACATCAATGACCAAGACAAGACCAGGTAGTCAAAGTTTTATGATTTCCAATGTTTTATAACTATCTCGGTGTTGGCTATTATAATGCTATAGGTAATTATAGATATAATTATGCCCTATCATAGGATCACAAAGAACATGGTTCCATCGCTATGATATTAATTCGTTTTATACATTTTATTCCTAACATTTCAGGCTATGGAACACCCCCTAATTGAAAAATAATTGCACTATTAAAACTTGAAACACGAACAGTGTCAGTGCATGTTACTAATAGTTACTGAAAATCAAAACATTACGATCAAATAAACTATAATTCGACAAGCATAATAATATCGGCCTCTAACTTCGACGGCAAGGTTGGTGCAGTGGCTGACACAGTTGACTGCTGCGCTCCGGGCCGTGGGTTCGATTCCCGCACGGAACAAATATTTGTATGATCTGCAGATAGTTGTTCCGGGTCTGAGTGTATTGTATGTGGAATTTATGTCTGTAAACGCACCTACGACACGGGAGAAATCCTAGTGTGGGGCAATGATTTATTTATAAAGAAAAATAAAGAAAGAAGAACTGGCCCACTGCAGATCAAATACTTCTTCTCCTACAAAGAAGGGACGAGGATTAATCACCGCGCTTGTTCACTACATCAAGGTTTCCTCATGATATTTTCTTTCATCATGTCAGCTATACGTCGTCCACTACTGAACTAAGGCCAACTCCATAAACGACGGTTATATGCAGTGTTGTCATTTTAGGGGAAATTTGCCAGAACTCACCACGCTTGGCAGGCGGGTTAGTGAGCGCAGTTTGGCATCTGTTCTACAGAAGGGATCCTGCTGCCCATCCCTCTGGTTTAGAGTCCCTTAGTCGCCTTTAGTCGCCTTTTTCCGTGTGGTGCCGGCTCAGAGTACCACCACCCCATCTCCTCCCGTGGGTGTCGTAAAAGTCGACTAAGGGATTAGCCGGAGGATGGGCAGCAGCGTCCTTCGAGTACATTAACAATTAAAATGCGATCGCCAACCCGTCTGCCAAGCGTGGCGCTTATACCCCCCAATGAGCCCACAACACACCCATATCGCTCGTTGTGGTGATCTTTGGGGGAGGCCTGTGTCCAGCAGTGGACTTCATTGGGCCGAACTGAAAATGAAAAATGAATGCGTCGCCTTTTACGGAGAGGGCGGAAGAAGATGGAGTAGACGCGACCACGCGGCATCTTACAATTAAGTATATTTAGGGAATTTATTTTATTTTCACTGTGTTCGAGATTTCAGCAAAGATATGCCATCTTCTTCCCGGGTGTCGTTCAGGCGACTTAGATATGACAGGAATATAAATCGTTGTTTTACTCAAGAGTACTCTAAGTCTATCAATAAAACCATATACCATAAACCTCACAAATTCATTTGACCCAAATAAAGATAAAAGTTCCTAGAACCGTCGCACCGGATGGGACATGTTTGTATATAACACAGTCCATAATTTTCACGGTTGGGCACATTTCAGTGATCAAAGGTGACCTAATCGTTCGAGGGCAGGTTTGACCATTAAACAGAGTGGTCGGTGCCTCTGTTTATAAATAGTACCACGATGTATTAGAACAGGAAATACGTAACAGTAAAGATGTGTGTAGGAATGTGTTACATACGATTAGTAAGTAATACACTAGTAGCTTTTACCGCGGCTTCGCACGCGTGGAATTTGGAAATTTACATCATGTAGTTGAAAAAATGCAATAATGACTTGCGTTTTCATTATGAACTTGTAATAGGTGTGGGAGGATTATGCTATATTTCCGAATGACACGTCTCATAGGCCTGCCACATATAGCATCTAGCCCAGCAAGCCGTAAGCCAGTCCGTGCGCTTTGTTCTTTTGTTTGGAAACGCTTTCCGCATGGCACTGGATGTCATCAATAACTTTCATTTAGCTCCCTTTAGGTATAGCGTGATAGTATTTAAATTAAATAATTATTTTATTACGAACTGATAACGAATGTGTTCATTTGTGTGATTTTTTATAATATTCGCTGTAAAACAAAACTTTATAGACATATTGTTATACTACTCACCTCCCATGTACAAATACGTGATGATTTGTATTCTTGATCCTGACCTGGACTGTAACAGACATTTTTGCCAAAGTTCAAATAATTCTATACTGTCGTTCAAGTGTTTTCATCAAACAGACAAACAGACAGAAATTCAAAAAAATGCAGTTTTGGCATTCGTCTCGCTCCAGGAGCATGCAGCAGTGACTAAAAAAAAAAGTTTCTATCTTTCTATGATTTTATTATAGTATAGATATTACAGGGTAGTGGCAGTGTAGCTCCAGACACGAACAAGGCTACCCCATCTCATCCCGTGGGTGTCAAGAAAGCGATTAAGGGAGTTTGGAACGCGGTGCGTACCAATAAGCACTTTGGGTTACCCGCAGGTGGCGGTATTCTGTTGTTAAATACCTACTTAAAATTGTTTATAATAAAATACCCTACCCTCATGTTCGCTCCAAATAATAACAACATTGTATCCAATTTAGCGAAATAATCAAGAGGTTCTGTAAACTAGAACCTATTTCAACGAAAGCCTTCAGTAGTGACTTAGATTACAAGTATCTTTGTGACAGAGAACTTGTCGAAAGTGCTGAAATTCAATTGGAAGCCATTTTGATTCTTGTATTGAACGTTCGAGATTCAATTTTGATGACTGAGTTCTCTTTTGAGGTAGAAATATATTAGGTACTGGTTTTCGTTCGCGATTTCCTGTTCAGTATACGTTGGTATCTGGCATTGGGGTAACTGAAGGAAGGAGGGTTCAAGACGATGTGGTTTTTGAATTTCTTTTCCTTGATGTCTCTGCAGTTCATTATTGACTTTTTCTGTCGTGTATCTCGTTTCATATGCTGATGTCGGCATAATGTGGCAGTTATTTGAGTTTATATCATTTTTTTACTATCTGTATCTAAACTTGTATATCTTTGTGTACTAATCGTACAAAGAAATAGTGTCAGTTTGGTATTTTAAGGATATTTGCGGATACCTCAAAACCTTCGGGACCTAATCTGATTTTTTTCCGGGCAAGAATCTATCAGAGGACCAGTTCTCGTAATTAATAAATTAAGTAAGTAATTAATAAACTTAAACTATGACTGAACGTTGACCGAGCTGAGATAACATTATGAATTGACTAAAAATAGATATTCTGCCACTCTTAAAGTTGAGTCTGATTTCAGTTTGATCTCTTCTTCTTCTCTTTGATTATGGCTTCTGTAGCGTCTTCCCCAATTTCGGCAATGGTAATGACATTTACCAAAAATGATATACAAAAAATATTTCTCAAAAATGAAAAAATCTCTATAAAAATGTCGGCAACGTCGTACGGTTCAATTCCAGTATGATCTCAATACAGTCTCATTTCAATGTCAATTTTGACGTTTATTTAATTTTTTAAATGGTCACCTGTCTTCAAATTGTCAGTCAGTTCAAATTGTTAGCAGGATACCGTTTTGGCTTCGATCAACTTTCGATAAATTTTTGATCTCATCACAGTAAAAGTTCACGTTTGACATTTTGTGACATTTTCGAGATTGAAACTAGATCGGAACTATATTCTGAACATGTTTAATTACGAGAATTGGCCCTCAGAAGTTACTGTTAGCATTGATCATACACTCATAAGAAATCTCAAGGCCATTCAGCGAGCTATGGAGAGAGCCATGCTTGGTATCTTTCTATGAGATCGAATCAGCAATGAGAATATCCTTATAAGAACTAAAACTAGGCGACATAGTTCAAAGAATTACTAAGCTGAAGTGGCAATGGGCGGCGACCATAGCTCGTAGAACTGATGGCCGTCGGGGCAGAGAGGTTCTCAGAAAGGGATCACCCACAGGAAAACGCAGCGTAAAATGGCTTCCTGTGAGATGGACAGACGACATGGTAGAGGTTTTGATATCTGTTGGATGCGGCCATGTAAACGGTCGTTGTGGATATCTATGGGAATGGCTTTTGATCGGCAGTGGACGTCCTGCGACTGATATGGTAGGGATGATGAAGCTATCCTTTTTTATTTTCTTCATATCAGCCATAACCAGACATAACTCTCCCACAGCTGGGTGATCATTTTGGTGGCAGTTTTGCCAGTACTCACCACGCTTGATAGGCGGGTTGGTGAGTGCAGTACGATGTGGTTTCAAAGAATGGGGACTGCTTCTGCTGCCTTTTGGTTTAGAGTCCCTAAGTCGCCTTTTACGAAATCAACGGCAAGAGATGGAGTGATGCTGTATTCTCAATTCGGACACCACACGGACAACCGTCGTGACATAGGCAGATCTTGGAGGGTGGGTAAGGCAGTTTTGCAAGCTATCCTATTCTATATTCACATATGCTTCGCGCTAGCGCGAGTATTTTTGTTTTATGTTTTATTGCACGTGTAGCGCGCAAACGTATCAAATAATTAAAGCATTTTGCAAATAATCTACTCAATGATTTCTCCAGTATCTATTAACAAACATAAACCAACTAGGCAATAAGGAATTTTGTTTCGTGTTCGTTTCAAATCAAAACCGCGACATATATTGAGTTATCAAATATCGATGACTTTGTCTCATCACTCATAACCAAAACAGAATTACTGTAAATTACTGTATTCTTGGAAAAAGAGCTGTTCCCTATTCCATTTTTTTTAATATACAAAGACCCTCTTTTATCTGAAAGCCACGGTACCATAATACACACAAGTAAATATCCGACGGCCCTTTACTTCACAAAAAGAAATGCGAAATTCTTTGAGGAAGCACTCGGATACTGCGTTGATTTTTTTCCTGTTTAACAAACTATGAATTTTAATAGTGTAATCTGGGATATGGCTGCCGTAAAAAATGGCGGCGGCAAAAGCCTAAGATGTTATAAGGTTGGAGGTTATTGAGAATAAAAATATTTTGTACTTTTATATGATAAGGTCATTTAATGGTTTAAAGGTAATTTGGCGCCGAGTGGCGGTTCGAATGGAGAAATGTATGTAGGTAAACAGTATTTTCACGCTCCCACGATACAAATAAAATGGTGGTGTAAGGGATTTTTAAAAAAGCAGTTACCACCTTTTTCGGTGTGGTATCTGTAAATAGTCAACATTTTTATTCCATAAAACCTAATAAAAAGTTAGAATTTAACTTAAAATTAAGCTTGGGTGAGATTTTTGAGGACGAATTTGATTTTGTGTTTTTACTGCGCATCATATAAAATTTACGTCGAGTGACGATTATAATGTAAATAACATATACATGTTACAATTTTAAGATAATATCGAGTCTATTTGCGCACAGATGTATGTCTAAATTATATTTAGACTAAACTCGACATTTCGATCAAGATGTATCATCGTGGTCACGAGTAGACTGCTGTCGTGTTGATTTAGGATCTCCTATGTCACCTCATCATCTCTTCAGCCGGAAAACGTCCACTGCTGGACACAGGCCTCCCCAAAGATCGCCATAATAACAGGTCTGGGTTTGTGTTGTGTGCTCATTAGGGGATTATGCTATAATCGACACGCTTGACATGCGGGTTGGCGATCATAAGAGATTATTACTCATAATAAAACACTTTTTAAACGGATTATATCGCGTATATTATAGATTTTTGTTTGCAGGAATCCTGCGACCACGAATGCTGCAAAGCATTCGAAACGTCAGGAAAAACAAAAATATATAATATACGCGATATAATCCGTTTAAAAAGTGTTTTATTATGAGATCATAAGAGAGTTTTAAATGTACTCGAAGGACGCTGCTGCCTAACTTCCGGCTAATCCCATAGTTGCCTTTTACAATACCCACGGGATGAGATAGGGTGGTGCTATGTAACCTTTACTGTGATTATTATTAGTTCTGTACGTGCAAAGAATCTTCGGATCCTGAATGTTGGAGATACCAACATGGATGTTCTATGAAGTAAGTACGTTTCTGGGATATATTCTGTACTAGCGGGGGCCCGGGGTTTCATCCGCGTTTAATTTAAAAGAAATTTAGTGTATTTCGACATAGACACTTGACATCGAATATATGTATTGGATTTCAAGGGTTGTTTATTTTTTTGCGCGGAGCCCTAATTATTTTTCAGAAAAAAAGTAGCCTAAGTTATTCCTTATATCATCAGCTATCTGCCAGTCCCGTCAAAATCAGACCAGCCGTTTCGGAGATTACCCGGAACAAACAGACACAGACAGACAAAAAAAAAATGTGCTTTTGTTATATGTACCGTATATATTTTCATATGCATTTAGTAAAAAGCTGTTATTTTCACATTACAAGCAGATACTTCAATTGATGCAAATAAATGTGTATAGATTTTTAGGGTTCCAAATATCCGAAGGAAAATACGACAAAACTTTAATAGGATCACTCGTGTGTCTGTCTGCCCCTCTGTCACAGCCTATTTGCTCCGAATCTACTGGACCGAATATGTTGAAATTTGGTACGTATATGAATTTTTGCGACCCAAACACGGACGTTTAACGTAAATAAATGAATTTTGAAAATAAGGGTCACTTTTGGGGAGCCATATAGAAAATTAAAAAGTAAAGTTTTCCAAACTGTACCCTGTAATATATGAATGGAAGGGATTGTTGTGTGGGTCTCAAATATGTTTATATTACAACTTTAAAACATATAGTTTTAAGTTTATTTAAGAAAATAGACGAACATTGACTATTCCCCCGTTACCTCTGAAACTATTGTCTAAATTTTGAAAAAATGTAGAAAGAAAGGAAGAAATTAATACATTTATTCGGTACGGCACATAGTGACAGCATTCATCAAATTATACATATATAAATAATAAAAATCATACAAAACAAAAACAAGATTACCCTTAACCAGCTTTTTCTTTCTTACTTTCTTTTCTTTTTATTTGGTAATAATTCATAATTAAACTTCCATGTAGCATCTAAGAACATAGAACCTCTCTATTTTGTCCTGTGGATGTCGTAAAAGGCTACTAAGAGATTCTAAGCGTGGTGAGTACTGGTAAATTCCCCCAAAATGACGATACAATTGTGGAAATCTATGGGGGAGGCCTTTGCTCAGCAGTGGATGTCATTTGGCTGATATGATTGCCATTGCATTAATTCATTGTAAAAAGGTTTGCAAACCAGTACCACCAAAATTAGCCATTCTACACTACTTACTGGGAAGGATACACCCCACCCACGCACTCATTACTGACCCGTTATTTTTCTCCCAAACAACAGCGATACATCCCAGCAATTCTCACAGAGTCTCAGTAATCCGTAGCTTTTCGTAACTGCCGTACAAATGTGCCCGGACCCGAGATCGATTGCCTTTAGCTTTTTTTCCTCCACTTAGATCCGAGTTAAGGGGAGTACCGATTTCTTTATTCACTTATCTTAAGGTCATTCTGTAGTGAACGCTGTGTAAATGAAGCTATGTGAAGCGTATAAAGCGATTTTATATGCTAGACATATATTTTATTTTTAAATAATTATCATTTTCTTGTATTAACACAATTACACACTCTACATGACAAGTGTGGTGTGTACTGGCAATTTCCCCCCAAAATTACAACATCTTTGTGAAAAAAAATCGAGTACCTGCCTCTCTAAAGTTTTGAAGCCCTCTCAGGTGCAGATTTCCTCACAATGTTTTCCTTAACGCAAGTGAAAATCGAATTCTGATCCGCAAATTAATCTGAAAAGTCAGGGGTGCCGGCTGGGATCGAACTCAGACTGTCCTGTATGGAAGGCAAGCGTTTAACCACAAGGCTATCACTGCTGCTGTCTACTGCTTGGCAGCAGAATATCTGACAAAAATCGCCTATCAACCCATGGAACAACACCACAGATCACTACAGTTATCTTAAGGCTTACGAGCTCACCCTTAACTTATTTATTCCTATTGATTTGGGTTGTTCCCGTGACTGATTCCTGGGACAATGTTAATTCGGTTCACGTATCAGCGTTAAACCGAACGACGCCGAGACGACAACGTGACGTGATTAAACAGGAGTCGTGTATGGATTTAAAAATACAAACGCATAAATAACGTTCAAGGTGACTGGGTAAAGGATTTAGAGGTTGTTGGCGCTTTTTTTCTTTTTACGTAAAGAACCTCAGGGTTGTTTTCCCGCGAGGGTTAAGTATATCTGTTTGACGGTATATATCCACAGTGTCACGGCATTAAGACATACATATGTCGTTAAAATTGTGCGTCCGTCTATCTTGCGTCATACATACATTTTTATATTTTATCGCGTAGTGCTTGGTTGTTGTTATGTATAGTTATTGAAGTGAAAACTTATTTTAGCGCGGTACGCATATTTTTAGATGAGATACAATTTCTGGACTCGCGACACCGTTACGAGACGCTATTAGAAGTGAAAACATCTTGGTTTCGCAACGCGGCGGGAAGCGCGCGCTTTTTGTGAGGCGGCTCGCACCGCAGCCATATAATATAGTATTATATTTAATGAATTAGATAAATAAAAAAATGACATTTATTGCTATAAAATTTTCACTTCTGTCAGAACTCCCTGAGTGCAACCCGTTTTTATTGACGCAATAACAATTGTTAACACCAGTAAAATTACAATAATCGTGCTTATAAAGTCGTATTACAAACTCTTACAGGTAAGCACTGCTTGCACTATTAGGTTTAAAAAAAAACGAATCTAAGACGTTACACAATACACAAACATAAATAGGATGCATATCCGTGGAATGGAAGAGCTGGCACCATCCTACGAAGCTGAGGATACAAGGGAGTAATAGGTAGGCTCAGCTAGGTACCCACCTACCTCACGCATATGGTCACGCGCTGCCGTGGGACGCTTTGGGGGATCCTTTACAATCCCCCTGGGGGAGGTAACCGCTTTACAGTCACCCTCTCCGAGATGTGCCAACAGGCGTGGCACCAGTGGGCGGCTCTAGTGTGATCATACGAGGACCTGGAGCCTCCCTTACGTGCCGAAGATGACCGCTCCAGTGGTTTTAGCCGGTAGGAGTCCGGCATACCCCTTCGCCCTTCCCCGGGGCGAAGGAAGTTCATGAAGAATTTCCACTGGGCACCAAAAAAAAAGGTACCCACCTACCTGGAACTCGGAATTTTATATTTCCTTATAGTTGAGGGCAATTAATTTTGCCGGTATGATTTTAAGAAAGAAAAGAGCATCTTGCTTAGATGCATAAGACAACTTCTTTATGGAAATTCCTGATGAAAATGCTAAGTGTCAGAGGAACCTTTTCTGAATTCGTTCCAGTCTCTGGGTTCCAGTTTATGATTAGCAAAATGAATAACCTCGATTCGTTTAACGTAAAAAGCGACTATCATGACAAATACACTAGAGACAGACATAAAATAGTGGTACCTTTATATAGATTAACCAAGACAAACTAGTCTTTCTAAGGGAATTGTGTCTGATTCTATAATAAGTTACCTAAACAAATTACAGATCTTACCGATGGGAAGTTTAAAACACACATTATAGAAATTCTAATAAGACTATTATAAAATTAAAGACTATGACAGAGACGTGTGGCGTTAATTTTTATCTATTCTTATCTGCACATGCGGCTTCCCTGGAAACAAATGTTATCTGCATTGTTTGTATTATACAGCTGCAAAATGTTTTAAATATATAACCTCTATTTTAAAGAATTTGCATACACATATGTAAAACAAAGTATAAAAAAAGAAAATTATTCAAAAAAGACCTTTTTTTATTGGTGTCCAGTGGAAATTCTACATGGAACTTCCTCCGCCCCGGGGAAGGGCAAAGGGGTATGCCGGACTCCTACCGGCTAAAACCACTGGAGCGGCCATCTTCGACACCGAAGGGGGGCTCCAGGTCCTCGTAAGATCACACTGGAGCAATCAAAAAAGACCTAGACCTGAGCTTCTTTTGGCATTTCTTCTCCGAGGTTGTCATGTAGCGAAACGCCTCCGTTGTTTCAATATGATGTGTAAAAGTGTATGTTAGGACTTATTTACTGAATAAATAATTGAATTGAACAAAGGCCTCCCCCATAGATTTTCACATCGAACAGTTATGTGCCGTGTATCATTATTTTGGAGGAGAATTTGCCAGTACTCACCATGTTTGGCAGGCGGGTATCAACCCGCGCGCTGAATGGTTACTTTTGTTAAGAAGGGATGCTGCTGTCCATCCCCCTGGTATAGAGTCCTTTAGTCGCCTTTTACGACATCCACGGAAGTAGATGTAGTGGTGCTATATTCCTAATACGGATACTACAGGGATACTGGTTACCTATCAAACTTATTTTCTTAAAAGAGGTAACTGTCTTTATAGTGCACAGGCTTCTTTGCGAGCGTATATGTCTCGGAACCATACGTCATCGAAGACAAGACATTCATTATTATAGCCCGTGAAGTTTTACATTGCCAATATCACCTCTCCTGACAAGAGATTAGTCCTCACAGTAGTTCCTTTTAGTGCACGGAATGATGCTTCAGCTGATCCTATTGATAAATCTTAGTCTCTTTCTACTGGTCGTTACTTACGGTGGGTAATGTTGGCGTGTCAACGCGCTGCCGTTGGAACAGAGCAGCATGTAGCGATGCGAGACGCTGAGTCCATGTCAAAGTTTTTACGAACAAGTGTGCGACATACCATTAGCTCGACTGTTTGCCATGCCAAATATCCAATTTGTTTGTCCAAGATTTGATCCAAAATTAATTGACAGTGCGTCATGCCACTCATCCAGTATATTTGTCCAAGATGTGATTTTGAACTAGCGCCATATTATAATAGCATTATTTTATTTTTATAAACTTGGAAGCTGGATTATAAAGACCTTGCTTTTATACTCATTAAATATTGCTTTTATACCCATTTAGTTATGATTGATTGAAAATATTGAAATGTCAAAATCTATAATCAAATCAAATTTAAATTTGATGATTTTATTCATTTTCATTGATCAAATAATGTACATTGGACAAAAATATTGGATGAATTTTATAGCACCCTTAGAGCGACAAGTCAAATTATTGACACGTTGCTACAGCGACTTGCCAGACGTTTGACAAGTGGCTTAGTGGTGGTTCAATGGCGCAGAGCGGTGCGTCCCCTAAAATTATGCGCCATGGGAAGCCGCCATACGACACACATTGGGGGCTTTTTCACTGTTACGAACATCACGGATGTTTTTAGGGCTTTCAAATCGGTTCTCATTTCCACTTCCACAAACAAGATGGAGCTCTATGTCCAATGCAAATGAGACTGCAAATACTATCAAAGAATTGAATAATTCGACAAGGGACCAAGGGACGTCGTGTAGCCAACGTGGCCCATTGTGTACAAGATCTCGAAACACGTTTAGAAGCAACTTTTTGTTGTCAGATAGGGATTATAGTAAAGTATAAAAGCTCTTGTGAAACACTCAACTTTCGCCTAAAACTGAACAAAAAAATATTACGCCTCCCCTTAGACTTAACCTCTTAGAAATTGGAGCTGTAAAACACTTTTCTTTTTTTATTAAAGTAATAAATACCCTTTTCAAGGCTGTAATAAAAATTTAATTCGCAATTCGATCCTTCTATCATTGTGTCCAATATCTGGGCGTCGGCGATCAAAAGACACCTTTGTGTTTCAAATTGGCTATCAAGTAAGATTTTCTGTCAATATTGTCGGTAGATTTTTCTAGCATAAAGCGGAGTTTCAGTAGCTCTTTTACAATAGCGTCATGCGGTGTTATTTACTTTGCATTTTATTAGGCTTAACCTGAATATACAGAAAAATAAAAAAATGGTCATGGAATTTCGTAAAATTTAGAGGAAAAATATAATAGATTATTATATTGTTTGAACGTAATTAATTGTACGCATTGAAACAAGCGTGATTGGTGAATACCTGTGGCAGGTGATAGGTGATGCACCCACTACTCGTGAGCCAGACTCCGAAGAGCGGCGGGATGGTCTTGACAACGTGCTTGGTCGCAACTGCAACTTCAAGCGCTCGCACCATAGCTCGACGGCGCGCTGTCGAGCATGCCATCTCAACCTATCGAATACCTCTGGTGGCACGCTTTCGCATCTCAGCCGGAGGAAGCGTGTATGATCGTGGACATACGCATCGATATCCGCGAGGATGTCTAAAGGCAAAAAGCGCGCCAGTAGAATTGCCGCCTCGTATGACATCTTTTGCGATCTTTAAAGCCCCTCTGACAGTCGAGATTACGTACAGGCACCCTATGAAGACCATGTACCTATAGAGGCGGCAAACTTCTCTCTTGGTTCCCCGAGGTTGAGTACCAGCCGTTGAAAGGCACACACTACCCATTCGATTCGAGGGACATGGTGGTCGAAGTGCTTTTCGAAGCCCCAGTGACTGTCCACGGTGAGCTCCAGCTACTTCATCTACAGCCTCACCTTTTTTTATAGATCCGTAGGATATACGTCTTGCACTGCCTTCACCCAAAAGGGCGGAGTGAAAATGAACGCTGCGGTAGTTTAAGCCGGTAAGAGTCCAGCATGCGCCTCCACCCTTTCCCGGCGGATCAAGTAGATGAAGTATTTCCACCGGGTGAAAAAAAGTTCACGAAAATGCCATGCAGATAGGGTACTGATGGTGGACTGCCACCCCCCTAATCGCACCTCACAGGATGGAGTTGAAGGCGTTGACTATGATGTCAGGACTGATGGCATGATGGTTGAAGCAAATGGGTCGCTAGGATAGGATGTCACTTAATATGCGCTGCTCAGCCAATGAGGTTCGTTGCATCGGCGCGTTCGCGATCGCTCGTTTCACATTTTGTGTACTTATAAAATCCCTAAACGTGCGTAAGACTCTTCGGTTCAAAAATACAGAACAATTTAATTTATATTAACCTCAACTTTATGTTATGTTGACAAGGGTTATTGAACATTACGAGGTATTAACTGGTCATTGACCTTAGATGCTTCTATTAGCTTTTCAAAAACATAAAATGTTTACGCAAATAATGAATGAGCTTATTTGTATAATGTACTTATATTTCGCTTCAGGTATTTATTTCTGTTGAATTTATGTTAGTTATAAACATTTTTTTCTTCATAATTATGCCATTACCGCTCGCTTCATCATCGTCATATCAGCCACACTGCTAAAAAAAGGCTTTCCTATAGATTTCCACAACTGTTTCGTCATTTTGGGGGGTAATTGCCTATACTCACAATGCTTGACAGACGGTTTGATGTGCACAGTATGGCTACTATTCCACAGAAGGGATACTGCTGCCCATCTCTTTGGTTTACAGTCCATTAGTCGCCTCTTACGACACCCACGGGAGAAGATGGAGTGGTGCTATATTCTTAATCCAGGCACCACATTATAGATTTTTATTTGTTTAGATTAGCCACAACTTTATTATATGTTGACAAGGGCAACTGAAAATTACAGGGCATTAACTGGTCAGTGACCTTTTCAGTGATATTTCTGCTTTCTAAAAGCGTAAAATGTTTACACAGATTATGAATACGACCATTAATATTTACTTATTTCGCTTCAGGTATTTTTGTCTGTTGGTATTATTTAAGCATTTCTGTTTTGTTGTGGTGCCGGCTACGAATTGCACCAACCCATCTCATCCCGTGGGTGTCGTAAAAGGCGACTATGGGATTAACCGGTGGATGGGCAGCAGCGTCCTTCGAGTACATTAACATCTCAACTGCGATCGCCAACCCGCCTGCCAAGCGTGACGATTATGGCAAAACCCCCCATTGAGCCCACAACACCCATATCGGTTGTTGTGGTAATCTTTGGGGGTGGCCTGTGTCCAGCGGTGGACTTTGTTTGGCCGACATTATTTCTGTTTTCATATCAAGATAAGTGCTAAAGTGGCGCATGTCAGCTCATTATTTATTGATCGTAATGTACGTGATTTTTTTTATACATACAGCTCGCTTTTTTGGTGGTAGGTATAGCACTCTCCGAGCGACCCCTATGAAGACGGAGTGCATGTAATCACGTGCCGCCGTGTGCGCAGCATGGTGCATTGCGAGACTTCGGGGGAATCCTTTACAATCCCCTCGAAAGATACTTGGGGGCACCAATGGATGCCACTAGATGGAGATTATTCAAGTTCCTGGAGCCTCCCTTCGCTGTCGATGATGACCACTCGAGAGGTTTTATCCGGTAGTAGTCCGGCTTGCCACTCCGCCCTTTCCCGGGGCGGAGGAAGTACATGATGTGTGTCATGAGGGGACATTTATTTTCTAAACTTTTTGGGATAAACGTACAGTAAATGTAAACATGGTCTGATTTTGGTCAGCATTTCTATCAACATTTAAAATGTAAAAAAGAAGTTATAGTTACATAACTACAATAGTTGGACATCATCATCATCATTTCATTTTCATTTCGACCGGGTGAAGTCCACTGCTGGACACAGGCCTCCGCAAAGGATTATTACAACGACTAATATGGGTGTGTGGTGGGGTCATTGGGGGGTTTTGTCATAATCGCCACGCTTGGCAGACGGGTTGGCGATCGCAGTTGAGTTGTTAATATAATCAAAGGATGCTGCTGCCCATCCTCCGGGTAATCCCTTAATCAACTTGTACGACACCCACGGGAGGAGATGGGGTGGTGGTATTCTGAGCCGGCACCACACAGTTGGACATATGGTATTTCAATTTTTTTTTGTAGATTTTTATATGATCTTTAATATTGTAGAACATTTTTTTGTTTTATCATCAATAGTGTCCGCAGCGCATGTGATGAAAGACATTTTATGGCTCATTTTTTTACACCTTGGCTTGGTAATAATGTACTATTGAAATTTTAGTAGAAATCCCTCCCTTAGAAATCTAAATATTACTCAAAGATATTGTAACATTATAATGGTGACAGATTTTTTAAAATCGGTTCTGTAGTTTTTGAGTTTATTCGTTACAAACATACAAAAATACTTTTACTTAAAAATTAGTGTAGAATACAGGCCTTTGAGAAGGCTCGTGTAGTTCACGGGCTGACTTCATGATGCACTACTAACAGCATTTATTATCTTCAAAAAGAAAAAAAGATAAATGGCCTTCATTTTCATCAATTGGTTCTTAATGTTATATATATACATGACCTAGAGAATTTTATGCCAATTATATTTGAAAACAGCATCCGCTGCCGAACTAG
The DNA here is from genome assembly GCA_947459985.1 of Diloba caeruleocephala. Lineage (NCBI taxonomy): Eukaryota > Metazoa > Arthropoda > Insecta > Lepidoptera > Noctuidae > Diloba > Diloba caeruleocephala. The sequence continues at coordinate 5,390,873 of OX381621.1, read as the reverse complement.
GTTAAAACCTGCATTTGTAGCCACTCCCCGCAGAAATTATATTTCAAACTGGCGTTTTTAATATATTCACATAGGTAAGTACTAACAAATACGTAAATTAATTAATTATAAAATAAAACAGTGCTTAGGTGTGTATGGTAAACCTCTCTTTGTGTATGATACTTGCGTACGTGTACGTGAGAGGATGTGTCACTTGCTATAAAGTTAAATACAGACTTTTGAATATAATATACAGGCTAAAAATTCTACTTGAAGAGCTCCTAGACACCTAGAATCCTGAATCGCGCATGTAAAGAGTTCGCAAAACGCTACATTTATACAAACAGTTCCAACATCAACCGTTTGGCCTGCCAGGCATAACACCCACCGAGTTAGAGGACCCTCTCTTTTATTTATTATTTATTTATTTATTTAAACTTTTATGTACATTGAGTATACATAAGGCGGACTTAATGCCATGAGGCATTCTCTACCAGTCAACCTTTGGGTTAAACAAAGCACTTCGAAAGAAGTATAAAAGCAAAGCTATATTGAATGTTAAAAAAGACTGAATTAAAAATAGGAATACATACATATACTAATATAAAAATAGATACTATATTATATTACATAATTATAAATAGTTAAATAGAATACATATAAATATCTAATATAAATATTAACTCTAATGACGAAGACAAAACTGATTAGGATTGTAACAATTTCAGGAAGTATTGACGCACTTTACGTTTAAACGCGAATTTATTTGGAGCTTTCTTTATATCAAGAGGGAGCGCATTCCAGAGTTTTATTGTTGAAACAGCGAAGGATTTGGACATAAACCCTGTATGGTGGGATGGAATGTTAAGAATTAAATTTTCAGAAGCCCGAAGGTCATGACTGTGAGATCCACCTAAAACTTGAAAGAAAATTTTAAGATAATTAGGAGCACAAGGATCGTTTATAATAGTGAAAAGTAAACAGAGTGATCTAACGGCTCTCCTCTGACGGACAGGTAGCCATTTAAGCTTAGATCGGTAGAAAGAAATGTGGTCATACTTACGCAATCCGAATATGTAACGAATACCGTTGTTGAGAAGTCGATCCAATTTGTTAAGAAGTTCTTGGGATAGATCAGAGTAACAAACATCCGCATAATCAATTACAGGTAGCACAAGGGACTGGACTAGAAGTGTTTTTGTGTTGGATGGAAGGAAATTTTTGAATCTATAGAGAGATCGCAGTGTGGCCGTTACGGTCTGGCTTGTCTGGCTAACTTGCTTAACCCAACTAAGCCTGTCATCAGTATGGAGACCCAAATCCTTTACATGCGGTGACAGGGGAATAACAGAATTATTAAAAACGATTGGGGTAAGGTGTTCGGTTTTAATATTTTTAAGGTAGAATGGACTACCTATAATAATAGCCTGACATTTACTTGTGTTGACAGCAACTCCATATTTAGAAGACCAGTCTGCTATTGCTAGTAGATCATCATTTAGACAAGAAATACTTGTATTTAAGCTTTTCCAATCAGATTGAGTGTACAGTTGTAAGTCATCAGCATACAAATGGTAAGAGCATTTGAAGATGGTAGTGATTGAGTTGATAAATAAGGAAAACAAGAGAGGAGAAAAACCTCTTTTCAACGAAGGACCACGCGCCACCGTGTGCGCAGCATAGCGCACAGCGAGGCTTCGGGCAGATCCATTACAACTCATCCCGATAAGTGGCTGGGAAGGCGTCCGATCCGATGACCGCTTTACATCCCGTGTAAGATGTGCCTAAAAGCGTGGCATGAATGAGGTTCTAGTGTGATCTCATGAGGACTTTGAGTTTAAGTATATCTAGCCCACATGCTACACGTGTAAAAAGTTGTACAGTACGCTCGAAGGAGCGTGATTTTCACTTTAACGGAACAACGTGCAAACCTGCGAGCCAGCATGTTCGCTCTTATCGACAACACCCTCCACTCTCGTTCAATGTTCGCATCATCCTTGAGGTCGGGGGCAATATGTGACCAAGATATTTAAACTTGAACGCTCTCTGTGAGTTAACACCGTTGAGTATTACAGGTCGTACTTTATCCAGTCCTTTAGCCCCAGCCTCAAAAATCATAATCTTAGATTGTATGCCATTATACGCCAGGCCGTGTATTTTGGCGTACCCTTCACATTTGCTAATTAATTTTCTTGAGCCACAAACCGAGGCACTCAGCAAAGCCATATCGTCTGCGTAACTGATATTATTGACGCTGATTCCGTCTATATGACATCCGACTCTGGTACTGCTGAGTCCCTCGGTTAGCTCATTAACATAAAGGTTGAAGAGCGTTGGCGAGCACAACCCCCGGTCCTTACCCCGCACTCCAACCTATATGGATGAGACAAGGCTCCAGCCCATCGTACATTATTGATCTGGTTTCCATACCAATACTTGAGAATGTTGATGATTTCTGCTGGCAGTTTAACTTTTTCTAATTTTCTCCATAAAATATCGTAGGAAACCAGATCAAATGCTCTAGAAAGGTCTAAAAAGCAGACATAAATAGGAGTTTCCCGTTGCGTATAGTACGTGACAGCATGCTTGGGACACAACACCGCACTTTCCGTTGACAATCCTGCACGAAACCCAAACTAGTTATCGTGAGGCGTTATGTATTTGTTTAGTTGTGTCTTAGGCTTGCTATCAAACACCTTTGAGATCACAGTAGCTAATGAAATGGGCCTATAGTTACTGATGTCCGCGGGGTCAACAGTCTTATTTTTAGCTATAGGCACAACTACTGTTCGCATCATCTCCTCGGGCAGGTAACCATGGCTCACACAGTAGCTGTACAGCATCATAAGAACTCTGGGAAAATATAATTTCAACTAAAATGATAATTTTATTTTATTATCTTTAAGCTTACAAAAATATTATTGAGTTTTCTATCAGAAATAACTCAAGATATAGCTCTAAGGACTGATGCAATGCACCCAATACCATGAAGCATAACTGTAGTACAAAATCACATGTCTCCCTCAAGGAACACAATTAAACTTCTATTGTTAATGCACAGTATGAACACGGCCCAATTCGATCAATTCGCAAGTGAACACTAAGCGCTTTCCGCTAACTGGTTTGAGCTGCAAATTGCTTTTAAGCTTTGCACCTGTATTACCTGTAGAAGTAACTACCTATACTTGCACTGTATGAGTTTAGCAAGGCAAATTCATGGTGGCTTGGAGGCTTAGGGACGTTTCTTAAGCATATGAGTTACAGGTTCAAAACTTTTATTTATTGTCATCCGATGAAAGGACATCTTGTACTTGCTCCGCCCCGAGGAAACGTGGAGGCGCTTACCAGTCTCGTACCGACTAAAACCACTTAAGCGGTTCCCGAAGGGGGCTCCAGGAACTTGAATAATCTCAATCTAGAGCCGTTATTTGTTCCACGCCTTTACAGGCACAACACGGATGTAATCACTGTAAAGTGGTCATCCCCTCTAGCTGAAGGTAGGCGACTGAAAAATGCTGATCTACAGGCGCATCATTCACACATATCCGCGTGGTGTCCAGATTAAGCATATAGCAACACTCCATCTCCTCCCGTGGATGTCGTAATAATGTCGTGACTAAGGTACTTTAAACCAAAAAGATGGGCAGCAGCGTCCATTCTGTGAAACAGCAATAATTCTGCGATTACCAACCCGCCTGCCAAGCGTGGTCAGTATGGCAAATTCCCCCCAAAATGACAACACGCGGCATTTAGCCGGTCGTTAATGGGGGAGGCCTATGTTCAGCAGTGGATATCTTTTGGCTGGTATAATGATGACAGGCACATCTCGGGGGCATTGTAAATTAATGTAAGGAATCCCCCAACGCCACGCATGGCCACGTGCACGCCACTGTCTTCCTGTGTGCGTTTTTCAGTAGGTGGTCTCCATTCGAAAGCCTTTCGCACCTATTCTTTTCGTTTTGTCAACCTTGTGTCAGAGTTGTTCAAGCCACCCCAAGGCCCCCACTTGGCTTAACGACTGCAGTCTAATGACAATAAGCCCTCTGAAGCACGGAGACGCTCTGTTCAAGTACCCTCCCGTATCTTGCTCGCGCCGGCCCGACATAATAAATAATACCGATCCAGCTGTCCCCAAAACAATAGCTTGTTATCCCCAGCAACGCCCTAAGCCAAGGTCTGTGTCCCACAGGGGGCGCCCTTAGCGAAAGTTGCTTAGTTTTTAATATTAAATTTAAGCCTGGCTGGAGGCCTCTTTTGGCTTCGCCAAAAATGACCGGTTAAGCAACCACATTTCCCAGAAATGTATGCGAGAAGCCCAACAAAAGAAAGAAGTTCAAATACCGCTATACGGTCAGCCTTCATAGACTGACTACGCTAAGCGTTGCTTAACCTCGCCGATCACTTACCGATCAGTGAGCGTAACTGGCTAACAGAGCCTCACATCTGCACAGTCTATCGCACTAACAGCCATAAGTCCATCAGCTCATCATTTAGCCATAAGTATTATAATACACATAATACTAAAACCGTTCAAAGCCAATAATACCACAGAAATTAAACGATTCGTTTACGATTTTAATGAAGTCTTCCGAAACACCGGAATTTATCGGAAATGGGAGGGCGTTATAACGGTTTTTGGCATAACATTAAACTTTATACGGTTTTAATGTGCAATTTAACTTTTTGAAAGTGCCCTGAAGCTAAGCGAAGCGGAGCCGTGGAGGATTTATGATTACTTCTGCTGCCATTGATAAAATGGATCTGTTTTCAATGTAAGTTTATGTGTGACTTTCGTTGGCTGGCACTTTTGTTAGTTTTGCATGTGATTTTGAAAGTTCAAACAGAGTTCGATTCGGAGCTGGGGAATTTGGGTTGATTGGGGCAATTTTTATGGTTACGATGAATTGAAAAGGATTGACATTATATACATCTATATACAATACGTCTAGGTACAATAACCGTGTGATTTGCCTAAGGCGTGGCATCAATGGGGGGCTGTAGTGTGATCTTACGAGGACCTGGAGCCATCCTTCGGTGCCTAAGATGACCACTCCAGTGGCATCATCTTGCTTATCGACCTACATACCCCAGACCGATGATTGATATCAGTGATACCAATATCGTAATGTTAGACCAGTTGGCAGACTTTTGGTCTTTTGACTGACATACTGTCTTTTCGCATGCCAACCGACCATTTACCACATTTCCCTTTGGTGGAATAAAGATAAAAATATTTTATCCATCCGTGTGGTGTCCGGACTATCCGTGTGGTGTCCGGATTAAGAATATAGCACCACTCCATCTCCTCCCGTGGAGGTCGTAAAAGCCGACTATGGGTTAGAGAACCCAGAAGGATGGGCAGCAGCGTCCTTTCTGTGGCACAGTAGCCATTCTGCGCTCACCAACCCGCCTGCCAAGCGTAGTGAGTACAGGCAAATTCCCCCCAATATCATCACACAGTTGTGGAAATCTATGGGGGAGGCCTTTGTTCAGTAATGGACGTTGTGTGGCCGATATGATGAATACCATTTCCAGGTACTCATGAATTGTCAGACTTTAGTTTTTAAATATATTTAAAATCATTTGCAATCGTAGTTCTTCCGTTATGTATTATGACATAAAATGATGACCTGTATTAATCTAATCTGAGTGAAAATATGGTATATATTGTCGACATATCATCATTTCGGCCAAATGAAGTCCACTGGTGGACACAGGCCTCCCCCAAAGATCACCACAACGATGGGTGTGTTGTGGGCTCATAGGGGGGTTTTGCCATAATCGCCACGCTTGGCAGACGGGTTGGCGATCGCAGTTGAGTTGTTAATATACTCGAAGGACGCTACTGCCCATCCTCCGGCTAATCGCTTAGTCGATTTGTACGACACCCACGGGAGGAGATGGGGTGGTGGTATTCTGAGCCGGCACCACACGGCATATCATTATTAACGAATTATTCAGTGGCATTTATCAGTCAATTTAATTTAATATAACTTGTCATTATCATAATTATTGTCTGAGGATTTTGTAAATTTTATTGATGTCATTGTCATTGAATTGTGTTTCTATTTTATTATTATACTAGCTGGGACCCGCGGTTTCACCCGCGTTCAATTTAAAACAAATTTGGAGTACTTCGACATATACACTTGACATAGAATATATATATTGAATTTCAAGGGTTTTATTTTTTTTGCGCGGAACCCTAATTAATTTTCTAAAATAAAAGTAGCCTAAGTTATTCCTTATAACATCAGCTATCTGCCAGTGAAAGTCCCGTCAAAATCGGTCCAGCCGTTTCGGAGATTACCCGGAACAAACAGACAGACAGACAGACAGACAGACAAAAACTTTAAAAATTGTTTTTTTGTTATATGTACCGTATATACTTGAATATGTATCTAGTAAAAAGCTGTTATTTTGACATTACAAACAGACACTTCAATTTTATTTATTTGTATAGATTATCTAATATATTAGTTGTTTTCCATGTATTTTCTATGTAATTCAAACACAATGCACATTGTTTACAAATGATAAAAAAAAAAAGAAAAATAGCCGCGTTGCAAGATGAAGATTTCCTATGGAGAAGAACGAGCAAGAAACTCCATGGCTGCTCTTTTTAAATCCTAATAGTTTTGTTACAATATTGGACTGCATTGTTCTTGAAATGAAGGTTATGTGAGGAATGTAGGAGAAAAGTGTCTAAATTGCATCAAGTCTACACTAAACAAGCCAGATTTTCAGACAGATAGATCAGTGGTATCACAACTGTCTTGGTCCTATCTGAAAACCAGCGCTGTGGCATTTTTTTATTTAAACGTCACAGCATTATGCTGAGATAGGGGCCTTTTTTGGCCTCGTCCAGATTGCCTTAATTTAATTATAATATTTTTATTTTTACTTTATGTTATTTGTAACTTCCTGTGCGAGACCTTAATAAAACTTTTTTCTTTCTTTCTTTCTTTCTAGATTTTAATATTGGTTTATGATTAAATTGCCATGGCAGTATTAAGCTGACCAGTCTCAACAGATAGCCCCCGTTCACAATCATATCACATGCCTTATGGTCTACAGTACTCTCCAAGGCATGAAGGGCTCTTTATGGGATGAATGGACATCCATAAGGCATTACCGCAGCAAGCGCACCTTAATTCACCAATCTGTGTGGTAGCTCATCATTTCGGCCAAATGAAGTCCACTGCCGGACACAGGCCTCCCCCAAAGATCACCACACCGACCTATATGAGTGTGGTGTGGGCTCATTCGGGGGTTTTGCCATAATCGCCACCCTTGGCAGACGGGTTGGCGATCGCAGTTGAGTTGTTAATGTACTCGAAGGACGCTGCTGCCCATCCTCCGGCTAATCCCTTAGTCGACTTTTACGACACCCACGGGAGGAGATGGTGTGGTGGTATTCTGAGCCGGCACCACACGGCTGCGGTGCGGTGTGGTAGCTAATTTAATTAAATTAATAAATAGCTACAAGCCTCACTGGACTTCAACATGCTGCTCAACAAATCGAAATATATATATTCTTACGCGAAGGACGGAGCACGGAGGAATGTGAGATTTGGCATAGTTGAAGTACACACGGAGGAGGAGAGCAGAAAGTTAAAATGTATCTATAATATGTGTTACAAATACATTAAACCAAATAAAAAAAAGAATTACGGTCGAATTCCGACTTCTGGGCAACCACTAGTAATATAAGCATATCTTTTAGGTAAATATAACAAACACAAAATGATGTTAAATGAGCGATGGAAAAATAAGAAATCTAGTTTACAGCTGAACTTATTAAACAATTAAACATTAATCGTATCCAAACAGGGTGCGGTACAATGCCTTTTTTTATTGATCCGTTGTAAATACATCATGTACTTCTTCCACCCCGGGAAAGGGCAGAGGGGTATGCCGAACTCCTACCGGCTAAAACCACTGGAGGGGTCATCTTCGGCACCGAAGGGAGGCTCCAGGAACTCGAATAATCTCCATCTAGAGCCACCCATTAGTGCCACACCTTTAGGCACATCTCGGAGGCGGCTCTAGTGTGATCATACGAGGACCTGGAGCTTCCCTTAGGTGCCGAAGATGACCGCCCCAGTGGTTTTAGCCGATAGGAGTTCGGCATACCCCTTCGCCCTTTCCCGGGGTGGAAGAAGTAAGGGAAGGGGCGAAGGAAGTTCATGAAGAATTTCCACTGGGCACCAATAAAAAAAAGGCACATCTCGGAGGGGATGACTGTAAAGCGGTCACCCGTTCTAGCGAAGAGAAGGTGACTGTAAAAAGGCCAACTCCCCAGGCACTTCTCGGGGGGATTGTAAAGGAGTCCCCCGAAGCCCAGATATGCGCTATGCTGTGCACAGCGGAATGTGACTACGTGCGCACCGCTGTCTTCCTGGGGGTCGCTTGATATGAGCACGAATATTTCTCAATAAGCGCGCTCGCGACCCCCAAGGCCCCCCGCCATATGAAGACGACACCCGCTCAGGCGTGTTGGACACGGGCCTATGCCTAGAGAGCTCCGCACCCCCGCCCAAGGTGGAAGAAGTCCACGTGGATTACTCGACGGTAAAAAGGACGTATACAAACATACTGCTCCAATCTTTATAAGAAATCCTCCAAGACTTACCAGACCACAATTTTCCTCAAAACATAATCCGGATAAAACAAGCCCATCCCATAACATACATTACACGCTTGCCGGACCATAGCAATGCCCAATTCCATCGTATTCATATGTATTTTAAAGCACGCCCAAGTTCACTTTTTCCCTCATATCCTTTATGATTGTGATCCAAAGATTACTCGGAGCAGGAGATACATAGATCCCTTAATATTATATGAAGAAATATTGGGAACGGTGCTTGGTGTAAACTTTGCGACCGTAATGTTATTTTATGCGATAAATAGTCGTTTGTGTTTTATTTTATTACTAGCTGGGAACCACGGTTTCACCCACATTTAATTTAAAAGAAATTTAGAATACTTCGACATAGACACTTGACATGGAATACATATATTGGATTTCAAGGGTTTTCTTTTTTGCCCTGTACTTATTTTTCTAAAATAAAAGTAGCCTAAGTTATTCCTTCTAACATCAGCTAGCTGCCAGTAAAAGTCCCGTCAAAATCGGTCTAGCCGTTTCGGAGATTACCCGGAACAAACAGACAGACAGACAAAAAAAATAAAGCGTTTTTTTGTTTAAAAACCTTTTAGACTTTCATGTGCATTTAATAAAAAGCTTTTATTTTGACATTACAAGCAGACACTTCAATTTTTTTTTTGTATAGAATATAGATAGATAAGGCACGTCTACAATATAAACACAAACACTAAAGAGATTATTGACTGTGACTGAATACTAGTGTTTACATCAATTACATACATGCACAACATTTATACTGTATATCACTGTGCAATGACATTTTACATATAGACGCGGAATACACGAACATTATGACACTACAAAACGGTGCGACGTCCGCCATTAGACCGCGTAATAAAGAATAAAATAAAATACAATTTTTTATTACAACATCGATTTATGTTACGTTTTTATTTATATATGGATAAAACGTCTTGTATCTCTCACAATAACAGTATATTTCGTGCATCATCTATAAACACAGGATGGCATTATTTTTTCGCAATATGTTACTGAATTACGCTTATGATTTACGTCAAGCCGCGACACTGGTCGGCGCGTGACTAAGTGAACTCCGGGCAAATTACCTTGCACAATTTTACATTAGACAAGTATGAGAGACAAATATATCACGTTCATCGTATCAGCTAAAGGACGTCCACTAATGCTCCGGCTCCGGCGACTAATGGAGCTTGGAGTTCGGTGCATATCATTAAGCACCTTGGGTTGCCGCAGGTGGCCGGTATCACCAATACTAGCATGGCAATGTCGCGTCTTCAGATCGGCACGTCGCGTACTAAGCTTTGCCTGTGTCGCGGCGGTCCTGAATTGCAGTGTTGGTGGGTGCCATCCCACGTAATTCATACAAACTACATATATTTTTATGCCTAGTTATTTATACAAACTATTTTGCACGTGTCGGGACGGTGACGTTCATAATATGATCCGTTCTAGTCGGTGGAACCTTGACGCTATTAATGACATACTAGGGATGTTCTTTTTTAATATAAGTTTAGTCTTTGTATACAAGTACAGCTTATGTAATAATAACCTTTTCAATGTCAAAGTCGTTACAAAGTCATTTCGGTCATTAATATGTCGTAAAACTTTAGAATACTTGAGAAACTTTAAAGCTATACATTTTGTTTTTAACTTAGATACATTGAAAACCAATTTGGTACCATTATAGATTTGAAATAATAAATAATGTTATAACGTTAATACAAAATGGATAATTTAACCTTCGATTCCATGATGTCACGAAATGTGCATGTCCTGATCGTCCTCATTCCATTGAACTTAATAGGCCATCATCACCATTGTCCATGTGGTGTCCTGGTGAAGAATATAGCACTACTCCATCTCCTGTGGATGTATAAAAGGCGACTAAGGGACGCTAAACCAGAGGGATGGGCACCAGCTTTCTTCTGTGGAGCAGCAGGCATACTAGGCACACCAATCCACTTGCCAAGCATGGCGAATACTGACAAATTCATAATCAACACCATCATCATATCAGTCCAAAGATGTCCACTGCTGCACAAAGGCCTCTTCCATAGATTTCCACAACGCCAGCGCACTTGCCGCCCGAATCCAATGACTCCCAGCAACCTTCATCAAGACATCCATCCATCTCGTTGGAAGTCGTCTCACACTGCATTTTCCGGTACGCGGTCTCCACTTGAAAACCCTTTTGCCCCAACGGCCATCCGTTCTACGAGCAACGTGTTTTACCAGCCCTTTACCATTTCAGCTTACTTATCCTTTCAGCTATGTCCCCAACTTTACGGATCTGTCTCCTCATTACTGATTCGAAATTCACAGTAAATTCCCCCCACAATTACGACACACGACAGGCAACCGGTCGTTTATGGGGGAGTCCTTTATTCAGCAGTGGACATCTTTCAGCTTATATGATGATATACGATGATCCATAATTTCAGCCGAATAAAGTCCACTGCTGGACACAGGCCTCACTCAAAAACCGCCATAATGACCGGTCTTTGTGTATTGTGCGCTCATTGTGAGTTGTCCCATAATCGCCACGCCTCTTAGATGGGTCGGCGATCGCAGGTAATGGTTGCTGCACTCAAAGGACTGTTGCCCATCCTTCAGCTAATCCCATAGTCACTTTTTACGACACCCACGGGACGAAATGGGCTGGTGTAATGCTTAGCCGGCAACACAGGGCACTTAATAGGTGATTAAAGTTTAATATCAGTTAGTCCTTCTTTTTATTACGCTGACATTACATGTCTTATGTGTCGTAGATACAGTTTACATGCATAAATCACACATGCACAAACACCCAGACCCGAAACAACTGTCTGCATCGAACCCGCGATATGCAGCATAGAAAGCCAATTGGTTAGCCACTAAGCCTACTGCGCTGCCATCGTATTAATTGGTTAATAAATATAGTTTATTTCTTTATTTCCTTAAGTCCATGAAGGATCCAGCAAATTTTGCCAGAAGAAGAAAAAGTATAATATTTTTCTAGTCCGCTTCCTCCTATATCTTTCAGCTGCCACATTCGTTATCCCCGAGCGATGTCCACTGATTGAAGTTAATAAATAGATATCGAAGAGTACGTAGAAATACGTGCCCTTCTGTTATTTACGATAAAAATGTAGACAATGAAGTTACTGAGCCGGCTTTGTTGCTGATTGATCTTTGTAGGTAAAATGATGATGATGATGCTATCAAATGCGAAAAGATTTTTTCAAATCTGATAGGGAGTTCCAGATGTTAGCGCGTTCAAACAAAAAAACAAACAAACTCTTCAGCTATAATATATTAGTAGATATAAATTGTGTACTCTCACCCCGTAAGCCGCTAGGAATTTAAAGAGAAATTTCTGTTTTACAGAAATTTGTGCCAATGGGACTCATCATATTGTCTTCGACCAGTATTTAGCAGCAGCCTCATCTGTCGCCTGGTTAAGCTGTTCCCGGGTGTAGGTAGCAGGACACAATGGGCAGCAGAGCAAGTGTATCTGTGTCGAGGCTCAGAACTGGACGTTCGTCATCGTCGTCGTGTCAAGGGGAATAACTGTCCCAACTAGGGACAATTATTCCCCTTGGTCAAGTTGTTTCTGGAGTGGCCAATCTGGGCACGGAGACTATTAAGCGAATTGCAAATCAGCCATTGGAGTACTGCCAGGGTCATAAACTCTAGTGAAACAAACACCCTCCGTGAAAACATGCTCCTCCACAACTCACATCTTGCTTTGCTGTTAAGAAGTAAATCACAAAAATACTTCTACGACTCTTCAGGCGGGCAGGTAGTGGCTGATGATCAAAGGGGGTGTCAGCTATCGGTGTCCTGTCTACTTCACGTCAGACGTCAGGGGGAGCTCACCTCCCAGGGATACAGCATCATAAGGGGCGTAGGTTTTAGGAGCCCCGATGCGGCAGGTATCATTCAGCGCTACGTCAACCTCCTTTGTAATTTCATGTCAAAATTACAAGGATGTGATATAGTATTCATACATAACATATTAAATGGCTTACTATTTTAAATGGTGTTATTATTTATTCACTTGTCACTTTAATTATGGACATTGAAACTAAATATATACGGCGATTATAGTCATTAAAACTAAATTGACGGCACGGTTGGTGCAGTGGCCGTTACAGTTGTCTGCTGCGCTCCAGGTCGCGGGTTCAACTTCCGGACGGAGTAATGATTTGTATGATCTGCATGTAATGGTTCCGGGTCTGGGTGTATTGCGTGTGGAATTTGTGTCTGTAAATACACAGGAGTAATCCTAGAGACGGGCAACGTTTAAAAAAGTAACATACTATTTATGATTAAACTGAATAACACAAAAAATAACGATAATAAAACTATGAAAAAGTGCCCCCCTGCACTTCGATGTTCAAAGTAGTTCTTCTCATCGCAGTCAGCTGGTAATGTTCCCAGAATACGGGCAGCATTGCCACGGCAAACGGCAATACTTATTCTTAGCCATGTCTATAAAAGGCCAGCCCTCTGGTCACGCGAAGTATCGACAAACTGTCTGGCAATAATATATATATAGGCACAACATTATTCTTAGGGTATACGAAACCCAGTTTGTTCAGAATTAGCAATAGAATATATTGCAATAATACGAGGGCGGCACTGAAAATTTCGGGAATCAAGGAAGTGACCCAACATTACTATTTAAAAATCTATTTATTGCTTTTCGAAGTATTCTCCGCGAAATTTGACACATTTTTCCATACGATGGAACCAATCATTGAAGCAACCATTCCATTCGGAAGTTGGGGTCTCCAAAATGGCCGTTTTGTAGGCGTCCACAGCTTCTTTAGGTGATGAAAATCTCTGTCCACGCAATTTATGCTTTATTTTAGGGAAAGTATAGAAATCATTAGGGCTTAGGTCGGGGCTGTACGGCGGATGGTCTAATAATTCTATGTTTTCTTGCTCTAAAATCTCTTTTGTTCTGTGCGCGGTGTGAGAACTCGCATTGTCGTGATGGAGGATGATGCGGCGGTTGCAGTTCTCTCTACGGAGTTCAGAAACGACCTGTGGCAAACAAATGCTAGCATACCATTCTGCATTAACCGTTCTTTGTCCCTCAAGAGGAATAGTCGTAACATGGCCGGTTTTGGAGACAAACGTGGCCACCATTTTTTTTGCAACACTCCGTGAACGAACAATTTTTGTTGGCTTTAACTCATTTTCGAACACCCAAACTCGTGACTGGTTTTTTGTTTCGGGTTCGTACGCATATATCCAGGATTCGTCACCTGATACGATGTTGTATACAGCATTTGAGGATCCTGCGTGGAATCTTTCGAGAGTTCTGACGCACCAAGTAACGCGAGCCGCTTTTTGCTCTTCACATAGCAAATGCGGTATCCATCGGGAAAACAACTTTTTTACACCTAATTGTTCATGCAAGATTATTTGTATTTGACTCATGCCAATGTCTAAAGTTGCCTGAATTTCGCGGTATGTCACATGTCGATCTTCCTCAATCAGCTTACGCACAGCATCAACGTTTTCTTGGGTGACTGCAGTTTTTGGACGACCTTGACGAGGATCATCACTGAGCTTCACACGTCCACGTTGAAATTCAGCAAACCAGCGATAAATTGTGGTTTTGGATGGGGCTTCATCAGCAAATGCAGAAATCATCCGGTCAACACACTGTTTTTGTGTTAAACCACTTCGAAAGTCATAATAAATCATCGCTCTTGAATTTTCTCGAGTCAATTCCGTTTTCTCAACGACTAAACAAGTTTGACAAAACCTTGTGACAAGACCGTGAATCTTTTTTTAAATAAATAAATTGTATTCGATTTGTAAAACCAAGGAGTTTTCAATTAAAAAGATTTTAATATGACAGGAACAGTGGAAATATTCCATTCCCGATACTTTTAGTGCAGCCTATGTATAAGGTTAATAAATGTTCAGATTAAGATTTTAAAAAGCACCACTCCATCTCCGCCCTTGGATGTTGTAAAAGGTCCCTAAGGGGCTCTAAACTAGGGAGATGGGCAGCAGCATCCTTTTGTGGAACCACAGCTATTCTGCGTTCTTAAACCCCAGGTAGTGAGTACTGGCGAATACCCCCCGATATGACGACATAATTGTAGAAAGCTATGGGGGCGGCCTTTGTTTGGTAATGTATGTCCTGTGATTGATGATGATAAATTATTATTATAAAACTATATTAAATTGTGTAAAATGCCCTGTGCCTTCACGGGGTTACATGTTGTTAAACCTATTTTATTATTAAGATTATAAAGCTATAAATACTTTGACTTTATCTATGATGAAGTCAAAAATGTTTCAAGTTCGATATATAAATTCGCAATTCAGTTGACCAACAGCGATGATATTGCATTGGTAGATTAGATACCCATGTCTATTTCCCTCGCGTTACCCTCCCATACGTCCGCACCAGTGCCACCTGATTATAAGCGGACAATGGGGCAACATAACAAGTTTATAACTGTGATTTCTGTCGTTCATAGATTTTTTTATATTCTATTTTAGTAAATATTTATTAGGGCGTGTCTTGGCTTTTGCCGTGTAGTGCTGGCTCAAAATACCACCACCCGTGGGTGTCGTAAAAGTTGACTAAGGGATTAACCGGAGGATGGGCAGCAGCGTCCTTCGAGTACATTAACAACTCAACTGCGATCGCCAACCCGTCTGCCAAGCGTGACGATTATGGCAAGACCCCCCAATGAGCCCACAACAACACCAACACACCATATTGGTCGTTGTGGTGATCTTTGGAGGAGGCCTGGTGACCGCTTTACAGTCACCCTCTCTGAGATGTGCCTATAGGCGTGGCACCAGTGGGCGGCTCTAGTGTGATCATACGAGGTCCTGGAGCCTCCCTTAGATGCCGAAGATGACCGCCTAGGAGTCCGGAATACCCCTTCGCCCTTCCCCGGGGCGAAGGAAGTTTATGAAGAATTTCCATTGCGCACCAATAAAAAAATAAAAATAAAAGTCGGCAACAAGCTATTGAGATCTCTGGTGTTGTAAGTGTTCATACGGTACGATAACTGCTTACCATCAGGCGGGCCATATGCATTTGCCACCTTCATCATCATCATCATTATATCAGCCAAAAGACGGCCACTGTTGAACAAAGGACTTCCCATAGATCGCCAGAATGATAAATACAGTATACATATGAAAATGTAAACACATCTGGTAATAGGGCTGCTTTAAGCTAATTCTCTAAAATTTATTGATATGTGAGGAAAATATTTATCATCATACATCACCCAAAGCCGTGTGGTGCCGGCTCAGAATGCCACCACCCCATTTCATCCCGTGGGTGTCGTAAAAGTCGACTAAGGGATTAGCCGGAGGACGGGCAGCAGCGTCCTTCGAGTACATTAACAACTCAACTGCGATCGCCAACCCGTCTGCCAAGACCCCTCAATGAGCACCCAACACACCCACATCGGTCGTTGTGGTGATCTTTGGGGGAGGCCTGTGTCCAGCAGTGGACTCCATTCGGCGGAAATGATGATCAGCCAAAGAACGTCCCCCATAGATATCCGTAACGACCAGTTATATTCAAGTCAGTCGTCATTTTGGGGGGAATTTGCCAGTACCTACTCACCACGCTTGGCAGGCGAGTTGGTGAGCGCAGAATGGCTGCTGTTCCAGAAAACGGAAGAAATATGTTATCTAAGCAAAGGTTATTTTCTATGATGGGTATTTAAATACTCTTGCGGCTTAGTTCCCCTTTTCCAAGGAATCTTGTTAATACAAAATAACAATTTAATTAAAAATACCTTTACGCGATTAATGACATACTAGGGATGTTCTTTTAATATAAGTTTAGTCTTTGTATTCAAGTACAGCCTAAGTAATAATAACCTTTTCAATGCCAAAGTCGTTACAATGTCATTTCGGTCATTAATATGTCGTAAAACTTTAGAATTCTTCAGAAACTTTAAAGCTATACAATTTATTTTTATCTTTGACACATTGAAAACCCAAATGGTACCATTATAGGTTTGAATTAATAAATAATGTTATAACGTTAATCAGGAAGGCAACTTCAAAAGTTACCCACGCATTCATAAATAAAATCAAAACTTCTGAATATTACAGAAGCGGAAATATCTTGTCATTTATTTTTAGACATTATAGAAAAATAATATAATGGCAAAACTGCCCTTATGGTGTCGGCTAAGAATGCCACCACCCTATATCATCTTGTGGGTGTCGTAAACGGCGAGTATGGGATTATCTGGAGTGGGCAGCAGTGACCTTGAAGTATATTTTCAACTCAACTGCGACCGCCAACCCGCCTGTCAAGGTCAAAGAGCACACAACTCAAACTCAGATTGGTAGTTGTAGTGATCTATGGGCGGGGCCTGTCCAGCAGTGTTACTTTCAGCTGAAATGATGAGGTAAAAATGGGTGTCGTAAAAGGTGACTATTGGATTGGTTGGAGGATAGTGTCATTCGAGTACAATAATTATTTACTACTAAGTACGATCGCGAGGCAGGTGCCTGTCAAGCGTGGCGATTATGACAATAACACAAAGCCAGACGTAGTTGTGGTGATTTTTGGGTGAGCCCTGTGTCCAGCAGCGGACGGTATTCTGCTGAAATGATTTAAATAAAATAGGTAAAAAATATTCAGAGAATTTACCTTTATCTTTATAATAATATTATTTTCCTTAGATTTACCTTAATTGCTGCTAACAAAGCGTTTGAACGTTGTTTATTCATTTGTGTAAACAAAAACCGTTTTCACCCTCTCCGTAAATTTTGTTCCGGAAACGCCTCTGTCCGGCGAAATCAAGCAGTTTTTATTTTCTTTTCCCCAACAAAAGGGGATGAACATCAAAAAAATCGGATCTCTAGGAGATTGCTCTTTAGTTATACTAACACTCATAGCTCTCATATTATACTATAAAAGAAAGAACAATAACCCATTTTTTACTCGGATGAGCGTGAATAAGAATAGAAAGGCATGGGCCCGGGATGGATTTACGTACAAATGTAAACACGTCCCAATTTCGATACAGAAACAGCGTTTTTGTCTAATTATATAAAACTAGGCGTTTATTTTTTTTACTGATGCCCAGTGGTATTTCTACATGGAACTTCCTTCACTCTGGGGAAGGGCTAAGGGGTATGCCGGACTCCTACCGGCTAAAACCACTGGAGCGACCTCATCGTCAACATCATCTTCGGCACCGAATGGGGGCTCCAGGTCCTCGTAAGATCACACTATAAGACTTGGCCTATTTAATGTGTTTTGTTCATTATTCTCTTCATCATCGTCTTCGTATCTTATGACTAATCTAAGAAATAATACTGCTGCTTTTTGTGGCAGTTTTAGATTTAGATTTGCTGCTACCCGCTGCTGGAATGATCTGCCGCCACTATTTTGAGCCTTAATATCTGTACAACCATTTAATTATATATAAGAATCATTTATTGGAACAACAATAACGGGAGTTATAAAACTTGCCCTGTATACATCATAGTGATAATAGCGCAGCGATCGATTTTCAATGTCATCACGTATGTGGCAGTAAGTATATATGATATATATAACTAATAACTTGTACAAGTCCGACTTGATTAAATTCACACTTACTAATATTATACAATTTATAAACTAATTGTGTTATCAATATAATACTAGCACATTGCCTATATAAAGATGTATTATTAATTATAATTGTGTATTATTATTTTACAATTATTTATATTGCAATGAAATTACCAAAGTTTTTTATTAACATTAACATAATAATAGTCTGTAAAAGCCGTGATTGTCCGTGGCTCACTCCAAGGTCCTATCTGAAAATCAGCGTTGCAACACCTCGTGTTGTGGCATGTCTTAAGATATGGATTCGTACATCATATTTTTTTCCTATAATCTGCCTTGTATTGCTGTCTTATTTCATTGTCATCATATCACCATATCGGCCATTAGAAGTCCACTGCTAACCGAAATGCCTCCCCCATAGACCTCCACAACTATACCTTCATTTTGGGGGGTATTTGCCAATACTCACCAAAATGGGTTGGTGAGCGCAGTAGGGCTACCGTCTCTCAGAAGGGACGCTGCTGCCCAACCCTCTGGTTTAGATTCCCTTAGTCGCCTTTTACGACATCCACGGGAGGAGATGGAGAGGTGCTATATTCTTAACCCGGACACCACACGGAATATTTTATTGTGCGACACCAAAATAAATGTTTATCTTTCTATGTTTGTTTCTTACTTTCTATTATTTGTTGTGACTCCTGGACACAAAGGCCATATTAGGGGGTGGACACGAGAGAATGCTTGGTAAACGTGCACGTATTTTATACAGACATGCTACCCTCGATCCAACTCTACGTGTCCCGCCTGCATCAGTCCACGAAGGCTGAGGAGATCGTGGAGTCTCTGTCAGGAACATTTATCCTTGAGGGTGGAGAAGTTGAAGTCGTGCCGTAACATAAGCTTAAAGTTGTGTCGTTTGTGGTGCGTGTTTCAACTCAACATCTATCGATCTTCCTAAAGCAAGAATTTTGCCCGAAGGCGAATATAATATACGGACGACTTCACGGGAGGTTACTCGACACCTCGAAACAAAACACGACGCCGCCACTACGTATGGTGTAGTTTAAGTTATTATTATGTATAAGTTTATAAGATATTACTGTATTTGTATTTTTGAAGTTGTCAGACACCAAATAATAAATAAATAAAATGTGATCAATTTGCTGAAGAGTTTGGAGCGGGCGAATCAGCGCCGAGCGTAGTAGACGCGTCACACGCTTTTACATTTTGATAGCAATAAGTAAGTCATTCTCGGCCCTTGGGCGAACCTTGAGCCGCGGGCTGATTAGCTAAAACAGGAACAGCAGACGCGATAGCAGCTATCGCACAGCCAAGGCTTCACCGGTGGCAAAGCGTAAAAAAAATTGGTATTACGTAAGGAATCGTGCCTGTCGCTATTGTGGAAGATGCATAGTTACTAGCGCCATCAAGCAAGCAGCAACCTACACTATGTATGAGCGGTCATAGTTTTCATACAGGGGGATATTTGACGGCACGGTTGGTGCAGTGGCTGATACAGTCGACTGCTGCGCTCCGGGTCGTGGGTTCGATTCCCACACGGAATAAATATTTGTATGATCTGCAGATAGTTGTTCCGGGTCTGGGTGTATTGTATGTGGAATTCATGTCTGTAAACGCACCCACGACACAGAAGAAATCCTAGTGTGGGGCAATGTTAAAAAAAAAAAAACATCAGCCTTGGCAAGCGCAGTATGTTGTTATACCACACGGGAGGTACATACACATACAGCAGCATGCTGCCCATCCTTTTGATATTAATCCTTAGTTGCCATTTATGAAAGCCATGGGTAGATAGGGTGGTCCATTCTCGGCCAAGAATTTTAAATCATAAATGCAATTTAAGTGCGTTGAATGATTTTAATAAATTCTATGAATAAATAATAGATTAGCTTATAAGATATAAAGTTTTAGCTATTCTAATGACGTTCCAATTTAATATTCTAATTTTGCTGTCGGTGGTTCGGGTTCATTATCTCGATATACCTAATAGAATAAAATAATTTATTCAGTAATGATGTCCTAACACTTATACACGTCATACTGCAACGACGAAGGATAAAATATTGTTGCTGTTTTAAGAAATTACTACTAAGATTAAGTACTAGAGAAGACGCATCTTCTTGATCCTTTGTCACACTTGTTAGAGCGCATACACTCTAAGTCACGTAGTCCGCGCCAGGCCGCTTGCCGCAACGTGACGTGTTTGAGTGCTAAGTTTTATTACTTAGAAATGCCTTCATGTGCAGTGATTCAATAACTCGAAAAACATATGTAAAAGTCAAGGAGTGACTTCATCAGTAAGTTTAAAATATTATCTTTAAAAATAATAATTCAATTAAAATTTTATTAATATGTGACGCGTGGCAACGTGTCACCACGGTGACGGCCATATTTCATCACATGTTGCTATGACAACGTAACACCCCCGCTCGCCCCGCGCGTGCCCCGCGGTCATGAAGGTGCACGTTAACAATTGTTTGTAATACCTACTCTAGTACCTACGTAGTACATTATACCTCAATGTATTCAAAGTATATTTAACCACCAAAGAAGTAGACAAAGGAATTTCGTTGAACAGCAGAATATGTCACCTATGACCACAATTTATCGGAAAAACGCAAGAACATAGACTGCTACAAAAATCCTAACAGGAAAATCCAAAAACACGTCTTTTCTCGAGCTCAGAATCGAACCCAAAACTTAACTAACACTCAGCAGCTACGTTACTTCCTAACAAGCTGTTGAGCTTCAGGTATTATCGACGTCCACAGCTAAACAAAGGCCTCCACCACAGATTTTGACGACTGTGTGGTGGGGAGGGGCGTACACTTTCGTAATCACCGGGCTTGGGAGGTAGTTTAGTGGGAGTATGGCTACTGTTCCACAGAAGGGATGGTGCTACGCATCCCTCTGGCTTAGAGTCCCGTAGTCGCCTTTTACGACACCCACGCGAGGAGATGCAGTGGTGCTATATTCTTAATCTGGACACCACACAGAATAGCTTTAGGTAATATTGATTAATTAGTAAAAAAGAGATCCGTACCTTTGAATCCTGTATGGCTATGTAGATAATAAACCAGAGTCATTGATGGCTGTAATAACGGCAATTCCGGGCCTACCAGCAAAATTAATGGTACATTCGTTTCCACTAAAAGTATAATACGTTAAGTTAATGTCGCGGCAATTTGGGGAATCAGACGTTAACGTGAAATTCTATGTTGCTAGGCCGCGGCCTCGAGGAGTATTGGCCTCATCATCTGTTCTTGTAATTCACTATTAATTTTGTTATTTTTGTATTTCTAGACGTACATTTCCGATTTATTATTGATATACTATGTTATTAGTTCTGTGGATTTGGTAATAGCAGGTAGGTGAAGCAGATTCTAGACACGCTCCCTCTGCCAAAGCGGCGAAGGCGTGCCTTCAGGGGCGTTCGACAGAACGGCGGAAGTGCGGCGGCTGGCTCGACGACGCGCCCTCGAGATGAGGCGACATCGCCTACGGTTGCAGTTCGCGACCAAGCGCGTCGTGGAAGCCATCCTGCCACTCTTTGGAGCCTAGCTCAGAAGGAGCGAGCGCGTCACCTACCGTTTGACGCAGGTATTCACCGGTCACGGTTGTTTCGGTGCGTACCTGCACAGAATAGTACGCGAGGTCACGGCACAGTACCACCATTGTGGAAGCGACCAGGATACCGCACAGCACACGCTCGAGGAGTGCCCTGCGTGGGTGGCCGAGCGGCGTGTCCTGGTCGAACGGATCGGGCAAGATCTCTCTCTACCGGCAGTAGTGTCGGCTATGTTGGCAGAGCATGAAAATTGGAGTGCAGTGGTCTCCTTCTGCGAGAGCGTCATGCTCCAGAAGGAGACTGCAGAGCGGGATCGGGAGAGGGCCGATCCCGCACGGAGAAGGACGAGACGGCGCCGAGGTAACAAACGCCCCGGTGCCCAGGAGGTCCAACACGCCTGAGCCCCCTGCCGTCAGTTCATGGTGGGGTTACCTCGGGGGTTACGGGCGCGCAGATTGGGGAATCTGCGTGCTCATACCGAGTGACCCCCGGGAAGACGGTGGCGCGCACGTGGTCACGTGCCGCCGTATGCGCAGCACAGTGCACAGCGAGACTTAGGGGGATCCTTTACGATCCTCCCCGAGAGGTGCCTGGGGGGCAACCCTTTTACAGTCGCCTTCCTTCCGCTAGAGGGGGTGACCGCTTTACAGTCACCCCCTCCGAGATGTGCCTAAAGGCGTGGCACCAATGGGCGGCTCTAGTGTGATCTTGCGAGGACCTGGAGCCCCCCTTCGGTGCCGAAGATGACCGCTCCAGTGGTTTTAGCCGGTAGGAGTCTGGCATGCCCCTTGGCCCTTCCCCCGTTCCATGTAGAATTTCCACTGGACATAAATAAAAAAAAGGTGAAGCAGATTCTACTCTAGTGTGATCACACAAGGTCCTGGAGCCCCCTTAGGTGCCGGCATGCCCCTTCACCCTTCAGGGCAGAGGAAATGAGGAAATTCTTGAAGATTTTTCCACTGCGGTAGATAAAAAATAAATATAAGGAATGCTGAAGCAGATTCTATTAATATTGTACTGTTATTACTGCCAAGCGATTATAGCATTAATGACTGAGCAAGAGCATCGCCGAGGGACAGATGGAGGCAGCTGCTTAAAATGTAATCAAATGTCAAGTCATTTATTGTCCGATTAATGATTGTTGATGTTAATATTAAAGTTATAAATTAGAAATTTTAGATTAGATATAATGAAAAAGAGGTGTACAGCTAACACCTTAATTAGTGCTGATGATGGCACCAAGTTTTAATTAATTTACTTTCATCATTATCATCATATCAGCCTAACGACGTCCATTGCTGAACAAAGGCCTCCCCCATATATTTCCACAACTGTGTCATCATTGTGGGGGATATTTGCAACTACTCACCACGCTTGGCAGGCGGGTCCGTGAGCGCAGTATGGCTACCATTTCACAAAATGGACGCTGCTGCCCATCCCTTTGGTTTAGATTCCCTTAGTCGCCTTTTACGACATCCAGGGGAGGAGATGGAGTGGTGCTATATTCTTAATCCGGACACCACACGGACTGTTATTTTTACCAACTGTTATATATTCAGAACCAGAATTAAAATTCACGTATTGTGTCAGTCGTTATAAAGTAGCAACACTTTTGGAGAAAATATTTTTATCAATCTCAATTACAGCAATAACGAAAATGGATTTTTCATGTTTATTTTGACGAATAGGGTTACGCCCGGGCGAGTCAGCGATTATCAGTATAAAACTTTGAAAATAAATTTTCTACTTTTACTGATCATTGCGGTTTAAAATAGGAAAAATCACTATAGAGTGCTATGTCTAAGTGATATTGGAATTGTAAGTAGAAAAGTAGTATTGTTTATTTTTTACGCCTTCACGTAAATTACTTGGAACCAGTAAGACAAAATATACAAGTGAACCTCCTCGAGCAGTAATTTCTAAAACACCTCATGTTTAATTGTAGTTTCATAATACTAAGTCCTTTTTCCTTCAAATAAATGCCAGAGGCCGCACTCAGGAATCAACCTTGTTGAATTATCCAGATTATGCAATGAAAAAGGTTAAAACCTTTTTGAAAAAGCAATGAAAATTTATAATTTATAATTTCATATGCTGTCCGTGTGGTGTCCGGCTTAAGAATATAGCACCACTCCATCTCCTCCTCCGTGGAGGTCATAAAAGGCGACAAAGGGAATCTAAACCAGAGGGATGGGCAGCAGCGTCCCTTTTGTGAACCGGTAGCTATACTGCGCTCACCAACCCGCCTGCCAAGCGTGGTGAGTATTGGCAAATACCCCCCGAAATGATGACACAGTTGTGGAATCTATGGGGGAGGCCTTTGTTCAGCAGTGGACGTATAAATGGCCGATATGATGATGCTGGAATATTGATGATGACATTATCATCAATATTTCAGCATAAAACGTCCACTGCTGGAAAGAAGCCTGAACAAAGATTACTACAACGACCGGCATGAGTTTGTGTTATGGGCTCATTGATGGTTTTGTCACAATGACTACGCTTGGCAGACGGGTTGGTGATCGCAGTTTAGGTATAAATCTAGAAGGAAGGACGCTGCTGCCTATCCTCCGGCTAATCTCCTAATTTTTAATTTAATTAATTTTTTTTTTTTTTTTTTTTTTGTGTCTTGTGAAAATACTATAGTAGCTTCCTTCGCCCCGGGGAAGGGCGAAGGAAGGAAGAAGGCTGCCCACGTAGCGAATGTGCCTATCGCGCAGATATGCCCCTATGATGCCCTGCAGGTAGGGGGGGCATCGATGATGAATCAGTGCCCCCCTAATCGCGCGCCACGGGATGGAGTTGATGGCGTTGACGATGCCTAGACTGACAGCCAACGCCACCCGACCCCGCCGGCCGGCTAATCCCCTAGTCGCCATTTATGACACACATAGGATGAGATTGGGTGGTTGTATTCTTGGCCGGCACCACACGGCAAATGTAAAAGGTTGGTTGCTAAATATTGTTACGGTCTGGCGGTCTGAGCAACTCAGATTAAAACTAGAGTCTAAATCTTAGTTAAATCCGTAAATCATAAGTATGGTACCTATCAGGCTGGTTATAGGTATGTTTATGAATTAGCGTACGAACAAAGCACTTCACAAACTTTGATAATCGGTTGAAAATTGTTTTAATGAACAAGAAGAGAAATACATATTCCATCATCATCCATAATCATTTAGTCTATTTTATCGTTTTACCACTCACAATACTCAATAAATTAGACAAATATTTGTCAAATTTCATGGAAATTGGTTGGCTGTAACAATTATCGGGTATTAAATAATTATTTATTATTGAATATTCAGATATTTAAGTAACATTATGTCCCATAATTGTTTCGATAAAACGACGTGATAGGTGGTAATTGCAACGACTGTTATTACAGGCATTTTTTGGGTTTGCCATTTAACTTCCAGCTTTATTACATTTGTTTAATGTCGAGGATCACTTGACTTATTGAGAGCGTTTTTGATTCATTTATCGAAGTCCGGTTTCGAGAGCATGATTTCTAGTCCATTTCGTTATTATGCCACAAATGTTGTTTTGACAAATGTATTTTTCCATTAGCATTGTTTTGTTATGGATGTTAATGACATCCTGAAGTTCTTGATCAAGGAAAATATCTAATTTCTTATGATTCCGTTTCTGCATATATTGTTACATTATATGACTAGTATATTGTGTTACTATGTATGGCAGTCTCCTCCCGTGGATGTTGTAAAAGGCGCTTTAGCCGCCGTGACCTTGGTGAGGCGGGGATGTCGTATAAGACGAATAAGGGACTATCAACGAGAGGCATGGGCAGCAGCATCTCTTCTGTGGAACAGTAGCCATTCTGCGCCAAGTTACTCTAAAAATAATGACAACATTTTGGAAATCTATGGAGAGAGCTTTGTTCACTAGACTAGTCTAATAGTTTAGTAATCTACTAATCTGAAGATTGCCTGAAAATTTCACCAAAACCGGTGCAGGCGTTTTGTAGTCCATAGGGAACACACATACACACATCGATTTTTGTATAATACATAGATTGCCGTGTGGTGCCGGCTTTGCCATGTGGTGCCGGCTCAGAATGCCACCACCTCATCTCCTCCCATGGGTGTCGTAAAAGTCGACTAAGGGATTAGCCGGAGGATGGGCAGCAGCGTCCTTCGAGTACATTAACAACTGAACTGCGATCGCCAACCCGCCTGCCAAGCGTGGCGATTATGGCAAAACCCCCCAATGAGCCCACAACACATCCATCTCGGTGGTTGTGGTGCTCTTTGGGGGAGGCCTGTGTCCAGCAGTGGACTTCATTCGGCCGAAATGATGACATAGATGTACTGCGATGAAATACGTTCACTGTTTTAGTTCGCAACCTGAGTTCCGTTCGTCTATTTCATTCATAGAATAATTAATTGCTTGTCTTACAACTTAAACAAATCCACCTTAGCGTATCATGTGTAACTCTTTATTACATAGTTCATAGCCATTTCCGCTTATTGATCGGTAAATGATCAGTGAGGTAAAGCAACCCTTGGCGCGGTCAGTCTATGGATTGGTGACCGCATCGTGGTATTTGAATCATGTGTCTCCGTGCTTCGGAGGGCACGTGAAATCGTCGGTCCCGGTTGTTGTCATTAGACGCCAGGCGTTAAGCTAAGTCGGAGGCCTTTGGGCACTATCATCAGACAGCGTTCATAGACGATGGCTTAAAGCTCGAAGCTTTCATCATCATCATGTCAGCCAAAGGACGTCCACTATAATTAAACATTTTTTTTACTTATATTTAATGTTGTTTATTGTACTTTTAACGTATTATCTATATTTTAACGGTAGTAAGTGGGGACGGACTGAAAACCAGCGTTGGGCAGTGTAACGGCTATGCTGCTCACTGTTCAACATTTTGCCACACTATACAAATTATTTTCTTATAATTTTTTTTTTGTTATTTCAGTGTGGTAATAAATGCTTTCTTTCTTTCACTGCTGAACAAACGCCGCCCCCATAGAATTCCACAACGAGTGGTTACATGATGCCCGCATCCAACGACTCCCAGCGACATCCACCAGGTCTGTCCACCTCGTTGGAGGTCGTCCCACGCTACGCTTTCCGGTGCGTAGTCTCCACTTCAGAACCTTTTTACCCCAACGGTCATCAGTTCTACGAGCGATATGCCCCCGCCTATTGCCACTTCAGTTTACTTAATCTTTCCAGATATGTCGGCAAGTTAGGTTCGAAGCTTTATTATGTTTAAATTACAAGATATTTTAAATTTCTCTTTGGCACGCACGCAACAATAACAACAATAAATTGGCACGAACACAATGTTTAACATTAAATCAACCGTATGCTACTACTTTTAATATTGAATCAACCGTATGCTACTACTTTTAATATTGAATCAACCGTATGCTACTACTTTTAATATTGAATCAACCGTATGCTACTACTTTTAATATTGAATCAACCGTATGCTACTACTTTTAATATTGAATCAACCGTATGCTACTACTTTTAATATTGAAAGCAGAATTGTATTTCTAAAACAATTCTGCACGCACAACACTCGACTTTACTAATAACATACGAAAGAGTCCTTTAAGTTATCCCCATCCCTTTCTCACAGGCGGTTATATCCGGAATTGTAGACAAGGCTCAGTTTTCTCAGTCCCCTCTTTATTTAGGCCGAAAGTTGGAAACTGCTTTTCCTGCACTTCTCCCTTATTTTGATTAAGTTCATTATGGGCCCTAATAAGGCAGTCTGTGAAGCTGGGAGCAAACTAAGTTATAGTGAAGCTGGTTTTTACTTGGCGGGAGATATTGATTATTTTCTCAGAGTATTGTCAGTGTCTGGAGATTGTGTTGGTTACCAAAGGACATCGGCCAAAATAGGCCCACCAGCGAACAAAAATAGAATGTATATGAAAAAAATTGCTCATATTTTTAACTATTTACCGTATTTTGAAACAAGCTCAAAACGACGGGATAATGGCGATGGACATCACAAAGGAACCCGGCATAGGAAATTGATTAAAACTGTACTGTCATTTCAGTGAGTTGCCATATGCAAAGTATTATTATATTCTTCTACTATAAATAACTCACGACTTTAAATGAACATTATGTTCTACCTCGGTTTTTAAAGCACAGTTTTGTTTTCTAAGACACTTTCACAAGTATTTATATATACCGACTGTACCAGCTACTGCAACAACCATGCTGTCGTACCGTTTATATTAGCACCGTTTATACCGTTTATACTACTGCCTTTCCTTTTTATATCAACCCTTAGTCACCATAGGTGAAGAAAGGTGGTCTAATCTGTGCCAGGAACCACACAGAACAATAATAATGAGCAATATTTCTGGGTAACCTGACCGCTGATCCTAAGATCTTACCGAGTGACCTTAATTTAGTTCTATTATTGATCTATGTAGATTTAGATTCGCATGTTATATACACGATATGTACGCTGGACTAGGCTCCATATACAAACAGCTGCTATGAGTTCGAACTACTGTATAATAATAATATACTCTGGTATTACAAACATAGCATTCGTTTCCCCTGGCCAAAGGACTCCATCCAAAATAATAACAAAAAATCGTACTACAGAGGCATAGGCATTCTGTTATACAGCCAAGACGATCAACAATGTCTTCGACGTATTTTTTTTAATTATTATTTTGGCCTGGAGTCTAAGTCCTTTGGCCATTCGATAAACTATGAATGTATGGTTTGCCATGAAATGATGATACATGCTATTATATGATAATAAATTTGCCACCACTTTCGAACGCAGATTCTAAGGCACAATTTTGATTTGAGCATTCTATAGAAAAATCCTCGAGATTTGGGTACAATTATGCCAGCCCAAATCCAGGGCTAAACATATTCTAACAGGCCGCAATAACAATTTTAACCTACTTAACGGCCTTAAAATTGAATTTAGAACAGCAAAGTTTGTAGACTTTTAGAGGCAACATGAATGACACGATTTACATGCAGACTCCAAAATACATACAATATTGTGGAATAGCTACGTTTGCTTTGTGCCTGCGTACAAATGAGAGCAGCTTCGGCTTTTGTGCTCGTTGTGTAAACATATAGAGGTAAATTCTCGCACGTCTAATTCTAGGTAACGAGTTTTGTAATACAAATACTGAGTGAATATATTACTAATGCTACATTTGGGTTAATTATTATAAACAAAAAGTGAGGCCGAAGTGTAATTAAACCGAAGGCCTGATTTTCCAAAATGTATACAATCTAAGTATAAAATTTGTTTTCAACCGAATTTTATGTTTGAAATACGAATACAAAAATTGCAACCCAATTCCAAAATCAAAATTATTCTTCACTAGACTTTCCAGCTATGAATCTCACTTAAATAAAAACATGGCGTCGAGTATTGAAACATTCCACTTTCAGAGCTATCAAAGCAACGATGCGCATTTCCTTTACTTAGTAGCTCTTGTAAAAGGCCCCGCTTGGCATCCGGGCTTATTCCAGCCATGGCACTAAGCCGTCTCAAAATGCAGATTATCCGGCTAATATTATGGAACTCTAACGTAATCTCGGATGCGACTCACAAATTCTACTTAAATATACTTTTATATTGCCCACTCAAATTTACCGACGGTGTATTTTTAATTTGTTAGGATTATCGCTGCAATACAAGCTACAGTTCACCTTAATTTTGGTAAGAGCTTGAGTAATTTTTAATTTGATGGGGTTCATTCGAATGTTGTAGCTTCGTAATTATCAAAGTGGAGAAAATGCAGGTAGAATACTAATCAGGGGAGGTGTTTAGAATAATTAATGTGTACGCTGCACACTGAGGCCAGGAACTAAGTGAAGAATCAACCTAAAAAAAATTGGTCTCTTATTGCAAAAGCTCAGCTAAGGTACCACCGCGGCCGAGGCTTGGGGGGATCCTTTAAAATCCTCTCCGAGAAGTGAGGGGGAGGTGGGGGCAACCTTTTTACAGTCGCCTTCCCTCTGCTAGAGGGGATGACCGCTTTACAGTCATCCCCTCCGTGATGTGCCTAAAGGTGTGGCAGCAATGGGCGGCTCTAGTGTGATCTTACGAGGACCTGGAGCCCCCCTTCGGTGCCGAAGATGACCGCTCCAGTGGTTTTAGCCGGTAGGAGGCTGGCATACCCCTTCGCCCTTCCCCGGGGTGAAGGAAGTTCCATGTAGAATTTCCACTGGACATCAATAAAAAAAAAAGGTACCACCGCGGCGCGCTGATTGGGAGTCTGCATGCACACCAAGCTACCCCCGCGAAGACGGTAGCGCGCACGTGGTCACGTGCTACCGTGTGCGCAGCATAGCGCACAGCAAGGCTTGGGATATTCTTTACAATCCTCCCCGAGAAGTGCCTGGGCGGCGGCCTATTTACAGCCGCCTTTGCTTCACCAGAGGGGGTGACCACTTTAAAGTCATCCCCCCCGAGATGTGCCTAAAGGCGTGGCACCAATGGGAGGCTATAGTGTGATTTTACGAAGATCTGGAGCCACCCCCCTTCGGTGCCCCAGACAACCGCTCCAGTGGTTTTAGCCAGTAGGAGTTTGGCCCCTTCGCCCTTCCCCGGGACGGAGATAGTTGATGATGAATTTTCACAGGGGACAAAACAAAAAAATGAAAAATGCAGAGCCCACCATAATGCTAGATATTCTGCCACCAAGCAGTGGTGTTTAAACATTCCAAATATCAGGTTTGAAGGAAACTGTAGCTACCGAAATTACTGAGCATAAAAGATTAAAATAACGAATGGCTGCAGATGAGTGCAGAACATCCCACCCATTGCCACTTCAGTTTATTAATCTTTTCAGCTATCTCGGCAATTTTAGTTCTTCTACGGATCTCCTCATGTCTGATTCGATCTCGTAGAGAAATACCAAGCATAGCTCTGTCTTTAGCTCGCTGAGTAACCTTGAGCTTTCTTATGAGGCCCACAGTGAGTGACCACGTCTCTGTTCCATATATCATCACTGGTATCACACCTGGTTAAAGAATTTCGTCTTGAGACATTGCGGTATTGTTGATGAAAAGACGTTGCGAAGTTTCCCTAATTATTATGGGCAGACATGACGCTTACCACCAGGTGAATGGCTTGCTCGTCTCGCAACTGGCTAGTACAAAAAGAAAAATATATTTTTAAGAATACTTAATCCTCGACCTTTTAAATTAATGAGGCCTTTCTCGTAGTCTGAAAGCAACAACCAAAGGTTTTAAAGAAATTTTAATTAATCTACTCGTAGAATGTTCCAGTTACATTAAAGTAGGTATAGATTTGGAAATCTGTGGTTTTGAATTTCGTCCTAATAAATGATGGTTATTCCGTGTGGTGTCCGGATTAAGAAAATAGCACCACTCCATCTCCTCCCGTGGATGTCGTAAAAGGCGACTAAGGGAATCTAAACCAGAGGGATGGGCAGCAGCGTTCCTTCTGTGAAACGGTAGCCATACTGCGCTCACCAACCCGCCTGCCAAGCGTAGTGAGTATTGGCTAATACCCCCCAGAATGATGACACAGTTGTGAAAATCTATAGGGGAGGCCTTTGTTCAGCAGTGGACGTATAAATGGCTGATATGAAATGATGGTTATTCAGTGTAGTGTCCGGATTAAGAATATAGCACCACTCCATCTTCTCCCGTTGGATATCTTTAAACCAGAGTTATGGGCAGCAGTGTCCCTTAGCTATATTGCGCTCACCAATCCGCCTGCCAAGCGTGGTAAGTTCCCAAAATGACTACACAATTGTGGAAGTCTATGGGTGAGGCTTTTGTTCAGCAGTTGAGGCCTTTTGGTTGATATGATGTTGATGAAATTATGTAAAAGATGGTAAGAAGGAAGCTAAGGTAAGTTAGGATATTTTGTTTAGTACGATGAAAGAAGATATGGGATAAAAATTTCCATGGTATTTCTTGCCGGCTCTTCTCTATTGACAGGATCACCAACTGGAACCGTGCAACTTAATAATGAAAAAAATTAATATAATAACTTTTTAAAATTTGTAACGACGCCTGTCACCTTAGTCATCCTGCGACCACGAATGCTGCAAAGTATTCGAAACGTCAGGAAAAACAAAATCTATAATATACGCGATCTAATCCGTTTAAAAATTGTTTTATTATAACGTGCAACTTAAGTTCTGACGTTTCATAAGTGTGTGTATGTCACTGAGCTCCTCCTAAACGGCTGGACCGACTTTGATGTTATTTTTGTGTGTTTGAGTAGATGATTTAAATTCACAATTGGACCCGGTAGGTGGCGCTACAATTGGGTTTGCATGTACCTGCCTGTGCGAAGATGGGGCGGGTAGCTTGATTGAAATACAGAAAATTGAGATGACCACACTTGACCTAAGTTATTAAGTAGTTGAGAAATTCGAAGTTCATAATTTATATCTCATTTGTGTCTCCATTACCTTTAGCTTTTACTCATACATACAGTTATTTTACTCGTACATTTTATCACAACTTCCTTGTTCCTCCTGATCGCAATGGATTTTAAAAGAAACTTCGAGAACGTTTTATTCCTTCAATACCGCTCCAATACCGATACTATTCAGATTTAGCTCCAAGGAAAATATATTGGAGGGAGGAATATTACTTCTCAAAGAATTATTTAAATGTAAGAAACTGCTTTTTCTCTAAAAGAACAATTTAAACCGCTCATTGTTAGGTAAATTATTCTGTATTCACGTTGAAGTCCTCTGCTATAGCAAGTTGCGATTCCTAGCATAAAAGTTGCAGGTTATCACCATCACCATCATATGAGTGTATTGTGTGTGGAATTTGTGTCTGTAAACGCGCCCACGACACAGGAGAAATCTTAGTGAGGGGCAACGCCCATCCCTCGGGTTAAGAGTCCCTTGGTCGCGTTTTACGACAAACCCCGCAGGAGATGGAGTGGTGCTATATTTTTAGTCTGAATACCACACTTCGCCTCCTCACATCATCATCATTTCGGCCAAATCCAAAAAAATCCAAAGCTGGTCACAGCATCCCCCTAATATCGCCTCAATGACCGATCTGGGCTTGTGTAGTCATTAGGGGTTTTGCCATAATTACCACGCTTGGCAGGCGGGTTGAAGATCGCAGTTGAGTTGTAATTAATGTACTCGAAGGACGCTACTGTCCATCCTCCTGCTACTTCCTTAGTCACTTTACGATACCCACAGGATGAGATGGGGTGGTATTGTTATTAGCCGGCACCACATGCCGTTATACAACACGCAAGTTATACAAAAAGATAATTAAGCGATCGACTACCAAACAAAGAATCTTGAAGATTCGATGACAAACAAAACGATGTCGGAAATTACTTACTCCGAGAAATTCCAAGGGCATCGAGGCCACGATCTAGAAATAAAGGCCGTTTCTCCTAACAATAAAGAGATGCTAGAATGTTTAATAAACATCGTTAGAATATATTTGTATGTTCCTCGGCTTATAGGTATCCTCTTTTCCTGTGAACAAAATAAGTAGGTATTCATAATAGTACGTAGCTGGCCTAAATTGGGCTTTTAACCATGAGCGTATATGTTTAAAAATAGAAATACTGACACGAAGTCAACCTGAAATACCTCATCATAATATGTTTCGTGATATGAATATGATTCGTGACACGGATCTCGGCTTAGGGCGTTGCTGGGGATAACGAGCTATTATTTTGGGGACAGCTCGATCGGTTATATTTAAAACTAGCTGGGACCCACAGTTTCACCCGCGTTTAATTTAAAAGAAATTTAGAGTACTTCGACATAGGCACTTGACATAGAATATATATATTGGATTGCAATGGTTTTTTTTGCGCCTAATTAATTTTAAGCCTCAGTTATTCCTTATAACATCAGCTATCTGTCAGTGAAAGTCCCGTCATAATCGGTCCGGCCGTTTCGGAGATTACAGACAGACAGACAAAAAATTGTTTTTTTGTTATATGTATACTTATGTATACTTTCGTTACTTACGTACGTATACTTTCATTTGCATTTAGTAAAAAGCTAGAACTATGAAAATTGGTATTTGAGTTTTCAGTTGACAGTAAAGAAATTCGTGTTTTAGTGTTATTATAAAATCAACCATTAAGGGTGTAAAGCAGAGGGGGAATCGTATGGGAAATCGCTATTTTTGAAATCAGCTCTATAAAAAAATTGTATTCACGTCACCCAAGCGTGGTGAGTATTGGCAAATTCCCCATAATATGACGACACAATTGTGGAAATCTACGGAGAGGCCTTTGTAAGGCAGTGGACGTATATGGCCGACATGATGACGGTAATGACGACAAAGAAAAAAAAAGTACTTATCGTAGTATGTAAAGATTTTTAAACAATTTATAATAGATTTTTTATACTTCAAGGGTATTTTTACTGTTTTATTAATGAATTTAATTCGAATATTCGAAATAAATTATATAGGTTTGGTTAGTAAGGTTCTCGAGTCATGACCGCGCATGGGAAAATGCAGCGTGGGACGGCCTCCGACAAGATGGACAGACGACCTGATGAAGGTCGCTGGGAGTCGGATGCGGGCGGAATGTAATTGGTCATTGTGGTGGTCTATGATAGAGGCCAACTAAAGGAAGTGGACTTGGTCATGTTTGTGGAGGCCATTGTTCATGTCATTGTTGTTGTGGACTGCTGAACAATGGCTTCCATAAACATGGCCAAGTCCACTTCCTTTGGTTAATATGATGATGATGACGATGATTCATCGATTCGAATAACAATGCGGACGATGACTTAACGTGAACTAATATTTTCTGAAGTTTATGCGAATAACATCCATTGAATTCAAATAGCTTACGGAAATATATCGCGTTTATTTCATTCATTCTATATACTTACGTACTAAAATTACTACTAATTAAATAAGCATGATATATTTGCGTAAGCTATTTCAATCAAGATATCTGAACTTCCAAAGCACGAAGTTGCTTTATTGTAAAAAAATGTTCAGTTTTAGAGTCTGTGTCCAAAGTGGCAGATTTAAGCGACTCATTGAGCACGAACTTGAAGTATACTCAACTTTATGTTCTGTATTTTATGCTATGCCTGCCTAACGTCTGGATTTTTTGAAAGGGTAACCCTTTCATATTAGCTGAAGTGTATTAGAGATATGGTTTTTATTACTAAACGTATTGTACGAGAGTATAACTTTAGAGTTTATCGTTTCAATTTTGTGAGTTTTTCGTAAGGTCATAGATTTTAACAGGTTTTCCGTCTGCGCAATCATAGTAGCTCAGAAATAATAACAGCTTTGGTCTAAATTATATCGAGCTCTGCTATATATATTGCTGATCACTGAAGGACGTTAGCTTAAAACGGGCGATCGGAGTATTGGAAAATGGATAACTGATGGGTCGCTGATTTTGTGAAATTTGTCGGAAAGACCTGGACGATATTGGCACAAAACAGGGAAGAATGGCGTAGAACTTCAACTTAGGGCGTTGCTGGGGGATACAAGCTGTGTACGCGATAGCTGGATCTTTATGATTTGATTATATCAGATTTAAGACAACAGGCTCGGCACGTGCCGACGCGAGCAAGAGATGGCGGGGAGAAGCTAAGTGAACGGGATGCTGTTGCGGTGACAGGCCTGCGCGACGTCGGTGAGGTGAGCATCCGCGGCGACAAGGGCAGTAAAACGGTCTGATAAGTGAACGAGACTGCGCAAGTCACTTCATACAATCTATGGTGATTTCATGTCGGTGGTCAATAATCGGCGGCCGATACCTCGAGGGGATTTGAGTGGAACAGAGCAGAGGCGAAGGAACGTTTAGACGCTTATTTTATGAATTGCCTGATGGTCGCCAAGTTTAAATCGATATATAGTTGATCATTGCACATGTATAAGAGCGCTTCGGTGCCCTACGCATGAATTGATATTGGAGGATTTGGAAACTACGGAGTGGATAAGACTCAGCGTGTGCGAAAGTACACCGGCATGGGTCATGATAGGCCCAATGCACGTGGTGTAAATTCTTACCTCATTTCCAAGGGATAATTTACTACGAGCATTTAGTAGGCAATATGCATGCTCGTCTTCGAGTTCGCAATATATGACGGCTATGCTTTGGGTGGGATTGGCTCCGATCCGCCATTTTCTAAAGCATACGCCATAGACGTTGGCTGTGACTTGGAGGGTCTTATCAATATTATCGGGGCTTTAACCGCAGTAGAATATGGCCATGTCATCGGCGAAGAGTGCCAGTTGGGACGAATTTGCGGGTCGTTTGGGGATGTCAGTGGTGTACAGTGAGAATAATAGTGGAGCAAGCACGGGTCCTTGTGGGACGCTGGCTCTTATGTGATGAGGGGATGAGAGTGCGATCGTGATTCGATAGCGAAAAATGCGATTTGAGTTCAAGTAGTCTGCCAGACTTTGTCAAATGCTTTCACAACATCGAAAAACAGTATCTACTCATGTAACACACACACATAAACACAACACCCATCAGTACTAGGTAGTGCACATTTTTATTATTAATACCTGACTTTTTAGTAATTGTTTCCAGTCTGGCATTATAGTTATTCACAAAAAAATATATGAAAACAGCCTTTAATATAATAACACTAGTACCAGCAGCACACGAATGTTTAATACGTTTGATAAAAAAAATAGTAGATACATTCGTAATGATCTGATTTCATGTTCGATTTCATTTTGACTTTAATTGTATTTTTTATCAATATTTAAAACCTCCAGTTTTCCCCGGGTGCTATTAATTCCGTCATAACATTTCTGCATGATTGAAATTTATTGATCATACCAAGCTTTGCCAACTATTAACATAACACTATTGCAAAATTACACTATGACTAAAGTTTATCGAACTTGGATTAAATTATGAATTGAGAAAAAATTGCATTCTGCTCCTCTTAAAGTGCAGTTCGATTTGAGTATGATCTCAATCTAGTCTCATTTCAATTTAAATTTTGACGTTTATTTAATGTAAATTTTAGTACCTGTGTCAATTCAAAACGTTAGGAGAATATCGTTTTGACTTCGATCCGTTTTCGATCTCATCTCAATATAAGTTCACGTTTGATGTTGTTTGTTAGTTTAGGAGAATACCATTTGTGATATTTACGACGCTGAGACTAGATCAGAACTATATTTTGAACATTTTTTTTTATATATCCTATACACTAATAGACAATGAGTCCTAATATCACATTTGATGAGTATAACTGGTCTGAATAAATTTATATAGAGATAATCTAGTTCCAGGGTGGAGATATGAGAGTATTTCTAACTTAATTTGGAAAACTGAAGTAAAATGTATAAAAGTATTTCGCTCACTCGACCGTACCAAGGATTACGGTACGGTTGAGTGAACACAGGCCTTGAAGAACGTTTATTTTACTGTCGTTTTCTGTTATCGAATGTAAATGTATCACATTAATTCAGTAACTTTATCAAATCATAGCTTTTATAAGTTTAATTTAATCAAATCATAAAAGTATTTTCTTCAAGTCATGAAGAAAAAATACACGGTTGCACGGTGACAGTAAAAAAAACTTTGAGACATTTTCTTGATTATATTGAAATTATGAAATGAGCATTATTTTAGCATGTAAATTAAAAAAAATCACCCATCAATAAATTTAAACAAAGTCGGTATTTCTTACCGACTACCTATGAGAAGAAATGCTGAAACAAACTTACAAATGTCCGTGTGGTGTCCGGATTAAGAATATAGCACCACTCCATCTCCTCCCGTGGATGTCGTAAAAGTCGACTAAGGGAATCTAAACCAGAGGGATGGGCAGCAGCGTCCCTTCTGTGAAACGGTAGCCATACTGCGCTCACCAACCCGCCTGCCAAGCGTGGTGAGTATTGGCAAATACCCCCCAAAATGATGTCACAGTTGTGGAAATCTATGGGGGAGGCCTTTGTTCAGCAGTGGACGTATAAATGGCCGACATGATGAAACTTACAAAATTTCTGTTTTGAGTATTTATTTGAGAAAAATGTAGGGCAACGTCTCGAATAGTCTTTTGAAAAACGATCCATAGCCGTTTTGAGATGCCCTGTTCTATCAGACGGCAAGCATGAATCAGTAAGTGTGTAGCTCAACTCTATTTTAGGGAGCTCAACGACCCATCGCACTACGATACCATCAGCATGACATTGAAACTTTGGTTCAAGTAAAGGCAAGTAAAGATATGCACCCAAAGCTCGCTACTATATCACAGTTCAGCAGACAAATTCTGTCACATTATTTGAGAAAAAACAAAGAACCAGTTACACGGGTTGGTGCTATTCTTAGCTGGCACCACACGGAATAAATAAATGTATTAGAATTGAATATACAAATTATCCCCCAAGTGGCTTTCAGTCCATGCGGGTCTCAAATCTCGTTGTCACCCTCTGCGCAGGAAGCTACTACGTCATTATTTTAAAGCACATAGCAATGACATATACATCTCAACAGATACTTAAACATATTTTCGCGAATAGTTTCTGTGAGATTGATACACACATAATTAAAGTTATGAGTTTTCCAGTGTGGTGTCCAGATTAAGAATATAGGACCGCTCCATCTCCTCTCGTAAATGTCGTAAAAGACGACGAAGAGATACTAAACCACAGGGATGGGCAGCAGCGTCTCCTCTGTAGAACAGTTGCTATACTGCGCTCACCAACCCGCCTGCCAAGCTTGATGAGTACTGGCAAATACACCCCATAATTATGACATAATTGTGAAAATCTATGGGGGAAGTCCTTGCTTAGCAGTGGACGTCCTTCGGCTGATATGATGATGATAGAGATGATGATGATAGACTACAAATTCGAAATTCTAAGCATCGTGATTGAAATCCGACCCGAAATAAATTCTACATACACGTCATCATTTTCCGTGTGGTGTCCGGATTAAGAATAAAGCACCACTCAAGCTCCTCCCGTGGATGTCGTAAAAGGCGACTAAGGGAATCTAAACCAGAGGGATGGGCAGCAGCGTCCCTTCTGTGAAACTGTAGCCATACTGCGCTCACCGACCCGCCTGCCAAGCGTGGTGAGTATTGGCAAATACCCCCCAAAATGATGACACAGTTGTGAAAATCTATGGGGGAGGCCTTTGTTCAGCAGTGGACGTATATATGGCCGGTATGATGATATATGATGACACGTCAGCTATCCTTACTTATCAGGTAATAACAGTTTGGTCCGAGGTATTTTTAATAATCCCGACGGCTTTACGGCACAACTTTTCAGAAGGTGATTGATCACGCAAAAAGTTAGATTACAAAAACGTCATATTTGGACGTTACCGAGTTGATGTTATATCTTTTTTTTTCATATTCTGTCGGCTTTCTGTCAGAGGACTGTGTGACGATCTCGATAATGATGTCACGTTATTTCTCTTTGAGAATCGAAAAAGTTTGTGCGGTTTGCAAGATTTGATTTAATGTGAATTGTTAAGTTCTGAATTGGATTCGTTGTGTTAAAGACGTTTTGTAGCAGTGTTATATGAGTTTTATATTTTTTCTTTTAGAAAAGTAATACATAAAAAAAAATTAAAAAAAAAAAGATGTTTTAAGATTTCAGTAAATTTAATCGTTTTTGGAACCGTGTGGTACTAGCCAGTAGCCAGCTTAGCCAAGCTTGGCACCCATCTCGTCTCGTCAGTGTCGCCAACACGCCTGTTTATGTTGCCTGGTTATGGCAAAACCCCCAATGAACATACTAGAAAAACCCAGATTGGTCGATGTGTCTCTCTTTAGGGGAGGCTCTGTTCAGCAGTGGATTTTATTTGGCTGAAATAAAAAGTTCTAGGATAGGGTCCCATCAATACGCATTTAAAAATAAAAATATTCAAAGAGCCTCTGCGTATTGAACATATTCTCCACGTAAACATACCAAGAGACTAGATTTCTCCCTAAGGAGGAAAATAACCCGAGAATCCGTGAAGGACAAAGCTATAGTAAATACCTACGCTCATTGATTTCCAATATATTTAACCTAATTCTACGTTAATATTGTCATACACGAAAATCACTTCGGACTTACCTTTATTTTATGTTATTTCATCATTTCGGCCGTGAAAACGTCCACTGCTGGACAAAAGCTTCCCAAAAGATTGCCACAACGACCGGTATGGGTTTCTGTTGTATGCTTATTGGGGATATTGCCATAATCGTCACGCTTGGCAGACGGGTTGGCGATCGCAGTTGAGTTATAAAAGTACTCGAAGGACGCTGCTGCCCATACTCCTGCTAATCCCATAGTCGCCTTTTACGATACCCACGGGATGAGATGGGGTGGTGGTATTCTTAGCCGGCACCACGGCATATTTTATTTATTTTATTTTATTTAACCCATCGGAACTACATCATGTACTTCCTCAGTCCTGAGACTATTTCTGGCTAAACCATGAGCGGTCATCGTCGGTACCGTAAAGTCAGGCACAGGCCTTTAGGCACATCTCGGAGGGGATTGCTGTAAAGCGGTCACCGCCTCTAGTACAAAGGAGGCGAATGTAAAAGGCCGCCACCCCCAGGCATATGTCCGGGCCTGTAGAAAATCCTCCCGAAGTCTCGATGTGCGTTGTATTGCGCACAAGGTGACATGTGACCACCTGCGCGCCACCGTCTTCCCGGGGCTCAGTATGAGTACGCGGACTCCCAACTCTGCGCGCCCGCGACCCTCGAGGCTTCCCGCTATGGGGTATGTTGGATATTTTTTATTGGTTCCAGTGGAAATTCGTCATGAAGTTCCTACGCCACGGGGATAGGAAAAGGGGCATGCCAGACTCCTAACGGCTAAAACCACTGGGGTGGTCATCTTCGGCACCTAAGACCTGGAGCCCCCAAGTCCTCTTATGATCACACTAGAGTCGCCCACGCCTATATCATACATCTTGGAGAGGGTGACTGTAAAGAGGTCACCCCCCCGGACTGTAAATCCCCTGAAGCATCCCTGTGCGCTGTGCTATGCAGAGCCTACAGCGGCGCGTGACAACATGTGCGCCACTGTCCTCTCGTGGGTCACTCGGTGTGAGCACGCAGATCCCCAATCTATGCACCCGCGAACCCAGAACGCCGTGCACCATCTCCTCCTTCTCTGTGCGGGATCGCCCATGCCCGTTTTCAGTATTACCTACCTGTGTAACGGCGAGACTTCCATTTCACATTCTAATTTAATATAATTGATCTTATTACAGAAATTTACAGCATGTAGTCGAGAGAAAAATGTGTTTTGATGTGTAATAAAAACAATTTCGATTTATGTTTGTACCGCATTGTTTCTACATAATTGTTATGCCTTTATATTATTTACGTTCCCACAATCAAGAGATCCATAACAGCCTCCTTTCACGAAGCCTACAACAAAATCCTCTTTTAACAATCCCCATAAAAGTAAGTCAAGTATCTAATCAAGAAGAATAGTTTGAACTAATAGACAGTTAAAACGAGCAGTTAACGAGTACATTGTTAAAGTTTTACTGTCTTTTTATATGCCAATGTGGGTTTACGATGTGGCTCAGGACTGTTGTTTGGACCCTTTGGGCATGTGGTAGGAATGGTGCCAGTGTATTAAGACTAATTTTATTCGGTTTTCGTTATAAATGTGATGTGATGTCGATATATATTTTCGAAGTATTTTCCCTGACCTTTGTTTGTCTTATAATTTATTTTGGAATCGTGGTCGACTGACCACTATTATATTACATCAACATCATCATTTCAGCTGAAAAACAGCCACTGTTGGACACAGTCCTCCCCCAAAGATCGCCACAGTGACCGGTCTGGGTGGGTTATGTGCTTATTGGGTGGTTTGCCATAATCGCTACCCTTAGCAGGCGGGTTGGCGATCAGTTGGGTTATTAATGTAATCGAACTACGCTACTGCCCATAAGCACATACGAGTAGTCACCTTGTACGACACCCACGGGACGAGATAATCATCATATCAGCCAAAGGACGTCCAATACTGAACATAGACCTCCCCCTTAGATTTCCACAACGATCGGTTACATGCCGCTCTCGTCCAAACGACTCCCAGGGACCTTCACCAGGTCATCTGTCCACCTTGTTCGAGGTGTTTAACAAAAGGCACGCTGCTGCCCATCTCTCTGGTTAAGAGTCCCTTACTCGACTTTTACGACCTCCACGGGAAGAGATGGAGTGGTGCTATATTCTTAATCCGGACACCACACGGGTGACCACTACAACTGGCAATCCGGTGAAAGGGAGCACTGGCTGTCAATTTGACTAGAAATATATTTTTAAAGTAAGATAGGCTTCTAGGTAGAAACCATTGTTTTTATAAGATAAAATAAAAATATATATATTAAATAAATTTTTTTTTCAGTAAGTGATTAAAGTACGCTTAGCAGGGTCAGTCTATAGATGGGTAACCGCATAGTGGTATTTGCACTGAGCGGACCTGGTTTTTGTCATTAGACAGCAGTCGTTAAGCCAAGTTGGAGCCCTTTAGGCGTCTTGAACCACTCTGACACAGTTTGGGGACTAACACAAGAAAAGAAAGTTCATTTGTTTCAAGGATCCAACCGACTGGAATCTCTGTTAGCCGTATCATGGCAATTAAAACAAAGCTCAGCGCTACGTACAGTCAGATAAGCCAATACCTAATTGAGGGAAAGAACAATAAAATCCGTCGCTAAGGTAATCCCGTGATCCTGGACTTATTTCCGGGAATTTCGAGATTTGAACATTGATCGC
Organism: Diloba caeruleocephala; assembly: GCA_947459985.1. NCBI lineage: Eukaryota > Metazoa > Arthropoda > Insecta > Lepidoptera > Noctuidae > Diloba > Diloba caeruleocephala. The sequence goes on along the minus strand of OX381621.1, from coordinate 5,348,400 downwards.
GAGATAGTACTTTGTAATATTCCCCGGCAACTTTATTTAGGTCAAGCTCTTTAGGTGCGTTTAAACGGGAAGTTTTCAAGCAGTTGTTAAATCCCGGGAGATTAATCTGGACGACCGATGCTGTGTGGCATAGTTATAACATTGTTTTGAAACAGGTAGGCATAAATTGTTAGGATGTTGTTATACATCCGGTATTAACGCGAGGTTTAGGGAAGCGCTTTATAATATTGTAGTTCTTTATTCCGGTAACAAAATATAATTTACGGGGTTTAAATGGCTATCATACAGATTGGTATTATGCGAGGTTAAGCTGCACTTGCTGAGGTCAAGATTTGGATGGGTGACCATTCTTTAACAAGATCCCTTGCGTGTTAAGTTGTCGGTCTCGGATGCCATTTTAGTATCTATGATAGTCGTTACGTCATAAGCCCGAAATTATGACAACTTGTCAAAACTCATACTTGATATCAGAATACCTCAATGTCGGCACGGTTGGCACCAGTGGCTAAGCTATTGGCTTTCTGCGCTACATGTCGCGGGTTCGATCCCAGCACGGCTCAAACATTAGTATGATCTACAGATAGTGGTTTCAGACAGGTCAGGTTTGAAGACTGAGTGCTTATGCATGTGAGGTTTATGTGTGAAACTGTACCCACGATACAGGAGAAATCCAAGAGGGGGCAAAGTACCGTTAAAAAAACATCTAGAGATAGTCGTTTCAAGTCTGAATGTTTGTGCATGTGGGATGTACTCGCGATACAGGAGAAGTCCTAGTGTGAGTGCCTGGTGATTACAAAAGCATCGGGGTGGTCAGATGACAGTCGCAACGTGGAAAACATTAATGTTCAGACGTATCTGGGTAGACTTTAGAAACCAACTTCAACATAGTGCCGTGCAGGCCACATCATTAACCATTCTTAAAGGTCCCATCCAACATAACTGATTACTACTCTATTTCCTTGTTTGTGCATGAGCTTAGGTTCTGGAATTTGCTAACGCTTGGGACAAGAGAACATAAAACGTTTTATAATAAACAATATCGGATTAACTGTCCGTGTGGTGTGCAGATTAAGAATACCACTCCATACACTCCATGGATGTCGTATAAGACGAGTATGGGACTCTTAACCAGAGGAATAGGCAGTAGAAACCCTTCTGTGGAACAACAGTCATACTGTGCTCACTACCTCGCTCTCCACGCGTGGTGAGTACTGGTAAATCCCCCCCAAAAGACAACACAACTATGGAAATCTATGGAGGAGGCCTTTGTTTAGCAGTGGATGATCTTTGGATGAGGAATATGATGATGAGTACTATTTCTCTATCCATTTAATCATATTTATGTTTATGTGTACATATTAGTATGTATCGTGCTGAGTTTACATTTCTTGTCTTCAAACTCTCCCCTCGGTCGGCTGAAAGAGATTTCTTAAAGCAATAAGCGGTGCCTTTTTCTCTTGTATTATGTATTGTATATGTATTGTACAATAGCCAGCTCATAGCCAGTTGCACTCACTGATCGGTAAACGCCAGGTTAAGCTACGCTTGGCGCGGTCAGTCTCTGGATGGGTGACCGCATAGTGGTATTTCAACTGAGCGTCTCCGTGCTTCGGAGGGCACGTTAAATCGTCGGACCTGGTTTTTGTTATTAGACAGCAGTCGTTAAGCCAAGTCGGAGGCCTTTGGGCGGCTTGAACAACTCTGACACAAGGGTGGCCACTAACCAGACGAAATATAATATATATATGTATTATACATAATTATATTTCAATTATTTCTGTGTATTGATAAATCAATAAAAGGTATAGCTATAGGTAAAGACGGAAAATTAGTAAGACGATTTTTGTGGATTTTTTATCAAGTGTTCTACAATTTCGTTCGTAAAATTCAATTCAAAATGGCTGTCGCACATATAGTAGGTGTTGCCTATCTACTGAAGCAAAAGTACTTAGTATGTTGAATAACGATAAGTAGCCGACAGCTATCCCCGATAAGCGTGAAACCGAAAGATAATTACTAAAATATGATTGGCTGCAGACCCTCGTTATAATTCTCATTACCATAGAAAGAAAATTTCAAAATAATTCACCCGGTTTGGGACCCACATTAATATAGCTACGCAAATGCATTTAATGAATTTAAAGGAAATTTCCATACGACCCAGTTTTTTTATCTTTCCCTTTACTGTTGGATGTACGAAATATTTTAATATTCCCAAAGGAATCCGGAGTATGGAATTTTAATAAGGGCTCGAATTTTCCTACCGGATTTTGGGTGTACGGCTGCGGAGAAGGCGGAAGCTAGCTGAATTGTAATTCGTCACGAAATTTAGATTTCACAGTATATGTAATCAGGCCGTTACTATCCCACTGCTGGGCACGGGCCTTTTTCTCACGATGAGAAAGGTTAGGCCTTAGTCTACCACGCTGGCCTAGTGCGGGTTGGTGGACTACACACACACCACTGAGAACATTTTTTGGAGCCCTCAGATTTGGTTTCCTCACGATGTTTTCCTTCACCGTTAACGCAAATGATAATCAAATTCTGATCCCCATATGAATCCGAAAAGTTAGAGGTGCGGGCCGTGATCGAACTCAGACCCCATGAAAGGCAAGCGTTCAACCACTAGGTTCATCATCATTTCGTATGTTTCACAGTAATAGGTAAGGGTTCAGTGACCGAAGATTTCCATGACCTTTGCCCAGGGAATTCTGATCAGACGGAACGGTTGGTGCAGTGGCTGATACAGTCAGCTGTTGCGCTCCGGGTCGCGGGTTCAATTCCCGCACGGAACAAATATTTAATCGCATGTGAAATTTATGTCTTAAAACTGTACTTTACGATACAGGAGAAATAAATACTAGTTTGGGACATCGTTTATTGTCGTCGGTCAGTCGAAGCAGTAACTAGCCGGTTTGTTTTCGATGCATGAAAAATTTATTTTGTTTGAATTTGTTGAGGCTATGTTACCGTTGCTGTTTTCCGTTTAATGGTCAATTAAAAATATTTTATTTCATTTGGTTGTGTTTTTCCAAAAATGTTTATTTTATGCTTTAATTGTTTTATAATATCATTATCGAAACATAAGCACGCTCCTTTTGGGTCAAACATATTGTATGCATCGTATATACATACATTAATTAATTGAAGCTTTGAAGTAATAAATCTTTTTCATCACAGAAAAAACATCCATCAGTACTTTTAAAACGCAAAAAGGAAGTGAAACCAATCCGCTAATTAATTCGCACATTTCATTTCACACGAAGGTCACGAAACGACCGGCCATTTCGTATTTCTACCCACCTAACTGGGAATTATGCTTTAAGGCTATATTAGCTGTTGCCAATGAAATAAACTGAAGTGTAGAGCACCGACATTTTCATTACTGTGATAGAAAAAAAAGAATAAACCTTACGAAAGAGGCCTTTGCCGATCAAATAATTCAAAATGTGAGGAAAAATCGTCTGGATTCCCTTTGAAGTTTGCCAACCGCTGCTCATTGTTGTCTGGAAGTGACGTTTCAAAATGAATTTGTTTAAAAATCTCCATTTTGTATTTCTTCAAAGGTTCTTTGTAGTGACTTAGGTAAATCATTGTTATACTTGTTTGGTAATTATTAGAAAATTTATTGAATGATTTTTGATTTGTTCTTTTAAAGGTAGGCTAGGTAATTTACGAATACATATACAATCAAAGCATAACATTTCGGAAAAATCTTGATGTCTAGTTCTAAGACCGCACCAAAAAAATGTTTTAAATACTATGAAGCATGTCGTTACCAGGGGGCCTAAAAAGGCCGCTTTAGGTGAATCATAATATGAATTACATTAGAAATCACAAAATGGTCACGTTAATGGTCAGTTATGATAAAGTGACCATTTTGTAATTTGTAATGTGAATCGTATTGAGATCATTATTACGCCTTATAAATAAAACCTAATACGGTCTTTTTAGGCCTTCTGGACTATTTGGTGATATTTAATCTGATTCATATTATGATTCTGCTAAAGCGGCCTTTTTAGGCCCCCTGTAGCTTAAACAAAAACGTTGCTGGATACTGGAAATTTAAATAACTATTGCATAGAATCAATAATCTTGTTGTTTTTCATAAGTATCAGCAATGATTAAAAAAAAAAAAATTGTATTTCTTTACTTTCTTGTTATGTGTATGTCCTTTGTTGGATGCCCTTAATAAATAAATAAAGGAAACTGTAATTTAAATAACGATCAAAATTGATCTCTGTTTCTGTTTGTTGCTAGGTGGTTTTTTTTTTTGGTCCAGCCACCTAAACGTGTAGTACCGGCTAAGAATAGCACCATCCCATTTCACGCCATGGGAGTCATGGTCGTCGTCCACTTTTGGATTAGCCATAGAATAGGCAGCAGCGTCTTTCGAGTATCTTTACAACTCAACTGCGATCGCCAAGCGTCCAGATTGTGGTGATATGGCAAGGCCTCAATGAGAACATAAAACACCTAGACTGGTCGTTCTGGTGACCTTTGGGGGCGGTCCGTGTCTAGCAGTGGACTTAATTCGGCTGAAAAGATGATGCCGATCTAAAAATCCTTTTTTACAAACCTCATAGACTTCTTCCGCTCTGAGGTATGCGGAGAGGAGTATCACAGTTTCTACATAGTCACCACAATCTTCCTTAAAACATTTTTAAGTTCACCCGGGGGATATATATCATGAACTTACACGTACACGTCCCGGGGAAGAGCCGCGGAGCATACCAGCTAAAACCTCCAGAGCGTTTGCCACCAGCAACATCGTGAGGGGCATTATAAAGGGTGTAAGGTGCACTGCACACCACTGCCGCTTCCACCGTCGTCCCAGGGTTACTGGGTATCAGCACGCAGATCCTCGAATTCCGTCGACCTACCTACGAGCCGTGCGGTGCCGGCTAAGAATACCACCACCCCATCTCATCCCGTGTCGTAAAAAGCGACTATGGGATTATCCTGAGGATGGGCTGCAGCGTCCTTCGAGTACATTTACAACTGCGATCGCCAACCCGTCTGCCATGGGTGGCGATTATTGCAAAAACCCCCAATTAGCACACAACACAAACCTATGGGTTCCACACCCAACCCGGTCATTGTGGCAATTTTCCGCTTAAAAGGACACTATAGCTAGTGAAATTACTGTGCGTAAGAACTAAATAACGTAATGTTTCGAGGTGATAAGCACAGTGTGCCCGCAGGACTAGGCCTGGACAGCATGACAATTGCTATGGGCAGGCATGAAGCTTACCACCAGGCGAATGGCTGAGTAGTCTCGTCACCACTAATAAAAACACTTGGTATTTCTTACTTCAACGCAGAGTGGGGATGTTAAGCACTGGACCAGGTGAAAAAAATGCAGGTTAGAACTGCCGAGAGTTTGAGTTTGACGGCATGGTTGGTGCAGTGGCTGATACAGTTGGCTGCTGCGCTCCGGGTCGTGGGTTTGATTCCCGCACGGAACAAATATTTGTATGATCTGTAGGTAGTTGTTCCGGGTCTGCGTGTATTGTATGTAGAATTCATGTATGTAAACGCGCCCACGATACAGGAGAACTCCTAGAGTCACCACTCAAAGTTCAAAGTTTAAAAAAAAACAGAAAAAAAATAGTTTTCATTACAATACTTTTTTGCAGAGACACTTAATTATTATTTTTTGGCTCTTCTATCTACTATAAAATATGTTTTATAACAGATATTTTACGTAGCGTCTCTGTCTGGATATCGCACTGAAATGAAACACAATATTAACTCCACTTTGTCATGCGACACAAGTTGCAAGACTCAATTGCGGGTAACGGTTAATTAAAAAATAAAATTCTGCCAGGCCCAGCTCAAGCTTTTTGCTCTTCTACTTGTACATTAATTAAGGTTAACTTATTTTATTTTACGTTTTAAAATGTCGGTGAGCTTTGATAATTATATAATCATCTCGCTAGTACTTCCAAAATACTGGAGATTATATAACATACTCTTAGATCGATAAATACTGTATTATATCAGGACGAATTCGGACGATACTCGAAATCCTAGTGTGGGGCAACGTTTAAAAAAAAAGTAGTACCGAGGCATCAAGCTATATACATCGCTGCAACCCGATAATGTGCCAAACAAGCAGTATTGACACATTCCATTTCCATGGCTCTTTCCATGTCATGTCTATAGTTAGCTCTTTAGTTGGCCATTTTATTTTTATTTATTTATTTTATTTTAAAAAACGTTGCCCCACTCTAGTGTTTCTCCTGTGTCGTGGGTGCTTTTACAGACATGAATTTCACACACAATACACCCAGACCCGGAACAACTACCTGCAGATCGTACAAATATTTGTTCCGTGCGGGAATCGAACCCACGACCCGGTGCGCAGCAGCCGACTGTATCAGCCACTGCACCAACCGTGCCGTCATATTGCCGTCATTGGGTCACACACATTACAGAAGATAGGACAGAACAGAACAGAACAGGTTTTCCATTATCTGTATGGTGCCGTAGTCGCACCTGTCATCCTTAGTCAAATCCCACCTCTTCCAGTATACAGCTCCAGGCTAATCGCGGTTGGATCTTTGTTACTGGCCATAGAGTGTGTAAGAAAACGGCAAGTGCTCTTAAGTCGCGGTAAAAGGGGGAATGGAATGCTGTCTTCAACAGGGTTCAGATTCTCAGTAGCACCTGTGATCTTGCACACTAGGCGAAGCGATTCCTGCCGGGGGTATAGCTTGCTCAGTGGCGTGGGCTTGGGAGTGCCAGTAAAATTCGACGTTGAGTCGTTGAGGGCAACATCCACGTCTCTAGCGTAGCCTGATCGTCCCCAGACTGGGCCAGCGTACGTATAAAAGGAAAGTGCGTGACAGCTAGTTTGTAGCTGAATGGCACTTCAGCGGGTAATGGTGAATTGTAAGCTAATTGACCCAAAAACTGTCAGTGCAGCTTTTTGGTCATACGAAGTTTTAAACATACTAGTAACATCCCGAAAAACATACAATATTGCACTACAGTGAAAGTGCTAGAAATATCTTAAGAGTAAAATTGTGCCTACGTTGCTCGTAGAACTTATGGCGGTTGGGGAAAAATGGGGGCTTCTCGAGTGAAGACCACGCACTGGAAAACAAAGCGTGGGACTACATCCAACGAGGTGAACAGACGACCTGGTGATGGTCACTGGGAGTCGAGCGAGCGGCATGTAACCGCTCGGTGTGGAAATCTATGGGGAGGCCTTTGTTCAGCAGTGGATGTCCTTTGGCTGATATGATGATGCTGATAAAATTATGCTAAAATAAAAACATGAGACGATAAGAGCAGTTTGAACTTTCACTTTAGTACACTTTCTTCTATTTAAACTATCTTAATTGTATACGTGGTGTCAAAAAAATATTCCTTTAGTGACACTGCCCCTTAAAACAATTCAGTATTTCTTAAGACGTCTTGGCCAGCAACCCTTGCACACCAACGCCATACATTAAATAAATAATTTATACGTCCGACCGGAGGTCCCGAAATAAGCTTTAAAACGAAGGGTCCCGGTGCGCCATCTTTATGTACATACCCTTAAAACAGCCTTCTAGCCAACCATTTAGTGCAAAATTTTCGTCTTTTATAGCTAAACAGTTTCGTCGTAATTTTTCGCATGACAGATCTCTCGCTGTCTTATATTCCCGGAGAGAGTATGGTTTTTATTTAAACCCTTGCAAGTCAGCGGAGTCGAAAAAAAAGATATTTACTGATCTTATCTGTACGGTATAAAATATTTTAGAAATATGACATGTATCAAGCGAAGGTTATTTCTAGTACTTCGGAGCGTTTGTTCTCGAGATCTTGATCTCCTCTCTCTCCAGTGTCAAAAATAATTGCCCAGGTGGTTTTAGCCGGTAAGAGTCACCGCATACCCTTCGCCCCTCTCTACATATAATGGAACTCCACGTCTGGATACTTACACTTAAAAAACATCTTAGGTCTATGTATTTGAAATAATTTATAAATAATTAGATCTGTTTTAAATTAAACAGCGGGTGAAACCGTGGAGCACAGTTACTAGTTTATATACATACTAAAGTAGGATCGTATCGAGTAAAAATCGACTAAAAGTGTAAGTTTTACTCTGTACGCCATTCCAATAGTGCGCTTTCGTTCGCTTCATTTGTGAGTTTGGCTATTACCATGATGACGATGACGAACACAAATGAACTGTAGTTAATATAATTTTATTAATGCAAATTTAACAATTTTCATTATTCACATGTATTAGTCATCAACAGCCCATAGCTGTCCACTGCTGGACATAGGCCTCTCCAAAGTCACGCCACTGAGCACGATCCTCGGCTTTTCTCATCCAGTTCATGCCAGCCACATTGCGAAGATCGTCACTCCACCGAGCCTGAGGGCGCCTTACTCTACGTTTGCCGAGCCGCGGTCTCCACTCAAAAACACGTTTGCCCCAACGGCCATCAGTTCTACGGCTAATATGGCCAGCCCATTGCCACTTCAGCTTGCTAATCCGATGGGCTATATCGGTGACTTTGGTTCGCTGTCGGATCAGCTCGTTGCGGATTCGATCCTTCAGAGAAACGCCAAGCATAGCCCTCTTTATAGCTCGCTGAGCAACTTTAAATTTGTGAACTAGCCGAAACGTTAGTGTCCACGTATTAATACCTATAAACAACTATGAACTACTACTATACGTTGAGTATGAGCTCTCCACGCGGTGTCCGGGATGAAAATATAGCACTACTTCATCTCCTCCCTTGGATGTCGCAAAAGGCGACTAAGGAACTCTTAACCAGAGGGATGGGCGGCAGCGTCCCTTCTGTGTTCTCAAGCGTGGTTCTTCCTCAAATGAAAGAAGAAAGAAAGAAAGAAAAAGTTTTTATTTCTACGCGCAATTGACACACACAACACTTAACACAAGACTTAAAACTAGACTTTCTTCAGCCAAAATAATAATAACATTATAACAAAAACAGAACTATAAAAAATTGAAGCACGGATTATAAATAAAACTTCTCAGTCCGTAAGAAATGAGATCTCTGATAATCCAGTTTATAAAGTTCAATGGTATATCTGTATTATCTGTGGTTGTGGTTTCTCGATGTAATAAAAAAAGAAAAGAAGTAGTATGTCTAAGTAATCTGTGCAACCAAACAATAACAAACAGGTTACAGTTATACACAACAAATGAAATAAATTATTGATGTACAAAGTTGTGCGTCGTATGTGCGCAGAAATGTAGGTAATTGCTCAGCATTATGCCGTGGCTCCGGACGAACCTAGAGCCAACAGCGCTGGTTTTCAGCAACAACCTTTGTGTGACGTATTGGAGTCCTACCAGTGAAAAACTAAAAAGTAAGTACTTCATACTTTAAATTAGCGAAGTAATGATTAATATGTTAGAGTAAAGACGTAAACATACAGTGTACACTAAGATAAATAGAACCTAATAAATATATATGGAAGAATACAAATTACAATTGACTTCATTTTACAACACAACAAGTTATGTCAATCGCAAAGCAGCGGCCATTGTTGCATAAGCGCAAACGGTAAACGACGCGTCGGCGTCACCGGCTGGCTGTCACGTAATTTTCCCGTTTAGAGACGCATTATGTAGATATTTTAATTTTACTATGTTTACTTATTAAACACCAAATTGCGAGCATGTAGTGTAGGTAGGTAGTAGTTTAAAGTGAGAATGCTTGGGACCTTGGGTGGGTTATATATCCTATAACAATTTTTCTTACATTGTTTCAGTGTTTATGAGGAGAAATATATTTAATAAGTTTCATATATGATAATGTAAATAAGAGTTGAGGAAGCAGTCCGCGGTTATCTTGCATAACCTCATGGCGAAAAGAGGTATGACATGATGCAATTTAACCAATAATTCTAAACTATAAAATTACGAGTGATATTAAATTCTGGTTGTAGGTATGTAACTATAATATTTTATGTTTACTTGCAACGATGCAACCACCATGTTTGCCCCTACTTTTGACACAGACCCAGCCAAATAGGAAAGGGGGACCCAACTCCTTGCCGTGAGGCTGTGGCCCTTGATGTAAGAACATAACTATTTTTATATATGTTAGGTCGAGGACTGCTGTATCTGCATATAAAGTTTTTTCAAATGTGATCTAAAGGTTTGTTTTGATTGTAGGCCTCGCACTGGTGGAGGAAGGTCATTCCAACAGCGAGTGGCAGCATACTTAAAACTCCCCCTGAAAGCCATGGTTCTGTGTTTTGGAATGGAAAGAGGAATTGTGGCCATCCATGGGTGAGGCCTTTGTTCAGCAGTGGCGTCATTTGGCTGATATGATGATGATCACTACAATGAACTCACTCAGACCGCTATAATGTCCGGTCTTAGGATGCTATTATCACCACGCGTGGTATCTTCCTGGTGGATTGGTGATTGCATGACTCTGTTCTTTACACCCGGGAGGATGCTGCTATGACCAGCCAAGGGCATCATCTAGAAAGTATCTAGATGATGCCCTTGGCTGGACATATGGGTAGCCTAGTATTCATCGTTGGAAATAATACGGACAACTGTGGTGTACTCGTATTTGAGTGTCAAAATCAAACTCGTCATATATGTATATCAGTTATGACCACAGAAATAGGAAATAAGGAGAAGTGGTACGGGGGTGTAACCGCGCCAACACGACATGCATAATCAGGGCCATTCGGAAAAAATGGCGGTTTTATAACATCAGTTGAGATTCGATCGCGTAAGTGAAACTTTGTTAAAATGTCGTTCGGGGATAATATGCAAAAAAAACTAAGCGAAAATAATAACTTTATCAAGGAAGGAATCAGATACCGTATGCAAGTGAAAGAATTTTCTTGTATTTGTCTATAAAAAATATAAATTACAAATTATTGTTTTCTTTATTATGTTACATTTGGATTGATGGAGCAGAACGACACTATTAATTTGTACAAAATACAATGCTTCTTATCTACCACTTTTAACTAGCAATCGGTGAATGGTACTCCCAATAAATTTACGCGTTGCGTGGTACGGCTGCCGTGTTGCAGTCCGTACGCTCGGCATGATTGGCTGCCTACAAAGTCGTGGGTGTGTTTTAGTATCATCGTCATCATATCAGCCTCGTATACGTCCACTGCTGAACAAAGGCCTCCCCCATATATTTCCACAATGTGTCGTCGTTTTGGGGGGAAATTTCCAGTACTCATCACACTTGGCATGCGAGCTGGTGAGCGCAGTATGATTGCTGTTTCTCAGATGGGACGCAGTGTACAGCGAGGCTTCGGGGGATCCTTTACAATCCCCCTGCGATGTCCTTTTTTCTGTCGCCTCTCCACCACTAGATGCGGTGACCACTTTAAAGTTATCCCCTCCGAGAAGTGTTTAAATAGTGGTATCAATGGGTGACTCTAGTGTGATCGTACGAGGACCTGGAGTTCAGTGCCAAAGATTGCCCCGTAGTTCTAGCCAATAGGCGTTCCCTCCTCCCTTCAGCGGGGTGGAGGTAGTATATGATGTTTTCCCATCGGGTGATCAATCAAAAAGGTAGTTATGTTGTGACTAATTAATTTTATACCTCTCTTGTAAGTCCTGCCAGTGTTTCTTTCACCATTCAAGCCCCTTATAATGTTTTTCACCCCGCGCCATTGGACAGAGTTTACGATTGCCCTAATTAATACACTTTTGCAGCAGCCATTATTTTTACTTTAGAAAAAATTCGCAGTAACTCATTTCAAGCACCATAAAATATACATAAACATCTTTGTAAAATAATGATGAAATAAAAATGTAACACTGAAGGAGCCATGAAAAAATAATTTTGAAGCGGACTTTAGAAATAAGGCAACACCATATCATTAAATTAAGTCTAAACGAAGCACAAATATAACCTTTTTACCACTTAACACAAATTCTCCGTAGACGCCTAAGTTGTTCTCATTAAAATTAATATTGTCGCCGACGCGCCCGACATTACTGAGGCAGTTAAATAAGGCGACTGCTTACACCCGCGATATTACGGGGATTAAGTTTCGAGAAAAAAGGAGCAATAAACGAATTTGCTGTGAACCAGTCGTCGACGTCCGTATAATCCTTAGCTTTGGGCCAAGAAAGTAGCGAATTGAAACTGTTTAATAAATGTCATTATTTATTTACAATTTAGAACCATGCTTGTTATTTCTCTACGAGATCGAATCAGGAATGAGGAGATCCGTAGATGAACTTAAGTTGCCGACATAGCTGAAAGGATTAGTAAGCTGAAGTGGCAATGGGTGGGGCACAATGTTCATAGAAGTAATGGGCGTTGTGGCAAAAAGGTACTCGAGTGGAGAACGCGTACTGAAAAATGCTGCGTAGGACGATCGCTAATGAGAATGACAGACGACTTCATGAAGGTCACTGTGAGTAATCTAACCGCTCGTTGTGGAAATCTATAGGGAAGGCCTTTGTTCAGCAGTGGACGTCCTTTGGCGGATATCATGATGATGATTTACAATGGAGATTATTATCAATGGACCAGCATAATTGATCGTATTAAGAAAGATGGAGCAGACATGGTGTTAAAAACGAGATTCAGGTGTTGTGGCGCTACTTCGGAGAAGCTATCTCCAACACTGGGCAGTGATAGGTTGACTTACACCAAATTGCGGTCACCTGGAGACATTAGTTGTTACTCAAACTAAAACTTAGTTTTTATTTTACGTAGGCCCTTATCAAAAAGTTTACGACTTCGGCGTCGGGGACAGAGGGATAAATCTGAGGTGGAGCAGGATTTCTGCCTACACAGAAGAAACAAATTTTTTTTTTCATACAATTTGTTTCCTGTCATTTGACAAAAAACGAATCTTATATTTTCATTTAAAAATAACGATATTGATAAAGTTGTCACTTTACAAACTATTATTTCTGTAAATAACTCACGTCTTTAGGCACATCTCGGTGGGGATAACTGTAAAGCGGTCACCCCCCTTAGCATAGGAAAGGTACTGTAAAAAGGTCATCTCCCAGGCACTTCTCGGGAAGGGTTGTAAATGATCCCCCCAAGCCTCGCTGTGCTCTGTGCTGCGCACACGGTGCCATGTATACACGTGCGCACCACCGTCTACCCGGGAGTGCGTTGGTACTAACCAAGCCGGACTCTTGCGATAATAGATTTACTGCCGGTAAAAATGTTAGGAAAAGTATCGGCGCAATATAATTCCTAGAAATGGTTGACCTTGCGAATTATAAAACAAACAGTGTTATTATTTATTCAAAGAAAGCTTACCAACTGCCTAATGGAAACAAGAGCAAATATAAACTGTAATTTAGTTAGGCTGAGACTACAATTCAAATATTTTACGTGACATTGTTTGCTGGTTATTAACTTTATTTATTTAGAGTGGCGCATTTTATTTTGATATTCTTTGAAGTTAGTTGGTGCCGGCTACGAATAGAACAAGCCATCTCATCCCGTGGGTGGGTATTGTAAAAGGCGACTGTGGGATTAAGGGGAGGATGGTCAGCAGCGTCCTTCGAGTACAGTAACAAATCCACTGCCAAACGCGGCGATTATGGCAAAACCCCTCAATGAGCACACAATACTCCAAGACTTGTTGTTGTGGTGATCCTTGCGGCAGGTTTGTGTCCAGCAGTGGACTTTATTAGGCTAAAGGATTCTTTAAAGAACTAATGTCAGTTACTTATTCATTCTATGTATTTGTTTCTGTAGTTTGGCGCATTGGTGGTCAAACTTCTTGCATGCAACGAAATGTGGGCGCGTCATACGAAAGTCTCCTTATCATGAAGTTAGCCGTCTAAGAAGTATCAATATCATTACATAATACATTACTGACCCACTGCTGGGAACGGGCCGCTTCTCAAGATACTAACTACTAAAGGTTTGGTCTTAGTCCACCACGCAGGCCTAGTACGGGTTGATGGTCTACAGTCACCACAGAACATTTTAGAACCTTCGCAGATGTGCAGGTTGCCTCACGATGTTTTTGCTTCACCAATATCGCAAGCGATAATCAAATTCTGGTTCGCAAATGAATCAGAAAAGTCAGAGGTGCGGCATGCGGGCATGGATCGAACTTACACCCTCCTGTATGTAAGACAAGCGTTCAACCACTAGGCTATCACAGTCATCGGGGGTCACGGGCGCGCAGATTGGGAAGTCTGCGTGCTCATACCGAGTGACCCCCGGGAAGACGGTGGCGCGCACGTGGTCACGTGTCGCTGTGTGCGCAGCACAGCGCACAGCGAGACTTGGGGGGATACTTTACAATCCTCCCCGAGAAGTGCCTGGGGGGCGGCCTTTTTACAGCCGCTTGCCCTCTGCTAGAGGGGGTGACCGCTTTACAGTCATCCCCTCCGAGATGTGCATAAAGGCGTGGCACCAATGGGCGGTTCTAGTGTGATCTTACGAGGACCTGGAGCCCCCCTTCGGTGCCGAAGATGACCGCCCCAGTGGTTTTAGCCGGTAGTTTCCGGCACACCCCTTCGCCCTTCCCCGGGGTGAAGGAAGTTCTAAGTTAAAACTTAGTTTGTTTTTTATAACATCAACATTTCAGCCAAATATATCCACTGCTGGACACAACCTCCCCTAAAGATCGCCACAACGCTCGATCTAAGTTTATGTTGTGTGCTGATTACGGTTTTTGCCATAACCGCCACGTTAGGCAGGCGGGTGGGCATTTGCAGTTGAGTTGTAAAATGTACTTGAAGGACGCTGCTGCCTCCGGCTTATCTCATAGTCGCCTTTTGCGACACCCACAGATTGAGATAGGGTGGTGCTATACCTAGCACCACACGGCACGGATTTTATATATGTTATAATAGTATCAGTATGTTACTGTTCTATTTCAGGACAGACGCCTCTGCTCATACAATAAGTAACGAGCATTGATTATTTAACATACTCACACACACTCACGCCTACACACACCCACACAGACACACACACACCCACACAGACACACACACACCCTCATGAAAAGTTATACACACATGCATACACGCGCCACACCATATTATCCAACATATATTACTAAAGAATTGAAAATATCCGACAGTATAACTAAGGTTTGTAAAAATAACAAGTTACATGATATATTGTTTGTTTTGTCTACACACCCACCTAAACTGCTATTATTCATTCTTATCAGTCCGAGTTGGAGGCCTGGAGATTTGTAACACAGTACCTACAGGCTCCAGTCGCCACAACACATATGTAAACCACCAAATAAAAATATTAAACCTTGTATTTAAGTACATAAGAATGTTTGTGGAGAAAATAAACGATTTGTATATTGGTATATTGATTACTTCGCGTGCTCTCTGCGTCTTAGCAATTTCAAACCTCTCGATTAAGATTTCACTGTGAACGTTTTCCTTTACATAAAGTCGGTGATGTCTTAGATAACCCTTACTAGTATCATCGTATCAGTCTAATGAAAAGTGAGTGTGATGGTGTAATATACTACGCGCACAAATGGAAAAAAGAAAGATTTAAAGCCAATATTTCTCAAACTTTGAACTGTTGTTGAACAGGTCACTTAAAAGATAAAGTTTTTAAAAGAGTTCATGTGGTGCCGGCTATGAATACCACCACCACTCTCATGTAAAATTAGTCAGGGTCTGAGCAGCAGCATCCTTCAAGTATATTTACAACTCTGCGATCACCAACTCGGGTCCAAGTGTGGCGATTATGGCAAAATCCCGCCAACGAGCATACAACACAAACCCATACCGGATATTTTGGTGATCTTTAGGCCTCCAATTATGTCCAGCAGTGGACGATTTTCGGCTAAAATTATGTATTATGAAGATGGAATTATTAAAGCAAAATCACGAAGATTTCCGTAAACATTTATGCTGTCATCATATAAACATGTTTTAGTCATGCGATTCAGTTAATAAAATCGGACTTGAAGTATGTGGTGTCCGGATTAAGAATTATCCGTGTGGTGTCCGGATTAAGAATATAGCACCACTCCATCACCTCCCGTGGAGGTCATAAAAGGCGACTAAGGGACTCTAAACCAGAGGGTTGGGCAGCAGCGTCCTTTCTGTGGAACAGTAGCCATTCTGCGCTCACCAACCCACCTGCCAAGCGTGGTGAGTACTGGCAAATTCCCCCCAGTATGATGACACAGTGTGGAAACTTATGAGGTAGGCCTTTGTTCAGTAGTGGACGTTGTATGGCCGGTGTGATGATGATGATGAAGTATTTTATGTTTCTAAAACATTCAGTGTTTGGTATTTCTCTACGAGATCGAATCAGAAATGAGGAGATCTATAGAAGAACTAAAGTTGTCGACATAGCTGAAAGGATTAGTAAACTGAAGTGGCAATGGGTAGGGCACATTGCTCGTAGAACTGATGGCCGCTGGGGCACAAAGGTTCTAGAATGGAGGCCGCGCACCGGAAAACGCAGCGTGGGACGACCTCCAACGAGGTGGACAGACGACCTAGTGAAGGTCGCTGGGAGTCGTTGGATGAGGGCGGCATATATGCTCGTTGTGGAAATCTAAGGGGGAGGCCTTTGTTCAGCAGTGGACGTCCTGTGGCTGATAAGATGATGAATAATGAACGTATTTCTGTTACAGTTTGAAAATAATAGTTATCTTGTTTTTCGTAATAGACACATCATCAGCACAAATGTAGTCGAAAACAGATGATGTAGTTTTCTAACATAAAAATTACACATTAGAATTCCAAACGAATAAATAACATAATTAGTTCTACTCGAACTACTGAACACTCATGAGTATTATGAAACAAAGTATTGAGTCAAAAACACAAACAAACTCCTAAAAATTCATCTCACCATCAAAAACATCGTAAATACTGACATTGGACAAGAGAATATCGTGAAAACTCGCTCGTAAAATCAGTGACTTCATGGCCCCTACTAAAGGCGGTATTTGCGACCAAAATGCTTTGCAAATTGGATCATTAAGGGCTTAAACCGACAGTTGAGTGTTGCTTAAAAACCTGTTTCCGTATCATCTGGTTTTTCCCTGATAAGTTTCTACAGAGCACAATCAGCTAATGCCGTGTGGTGCCGGCTACGAATAGCACCAACCCATCTCATCTCGTGGGTGTCGTAAAAGCCGACTAAGGGATTAGACGGAAGATAAGTAGCAACTCCCTTCGAATACATTAACAAATCAACTGCGATCGCCAACCCACCTGCCAAGCATGGCGATTATGTCAACACCCCCCAATGAGCACACAACACACCAATATCGGTCGCTGTGGTGACCTTTGGGGAGGCTTGTGTCCAGCAGTGGACTTTATTCGGCCGAAATGATGATGATGACATTCAGTTAACGCTAAGATTGATCAAATACTGTAAAAAAAAGAATTATTTGACTTCCAGAGACTTAACTAGTCGGGGTTCGATTAGTATTGTCAAACATTCCAATAAAATGCAGAATACTCAGCCTGATCAGATACGAACGATAGACAAAAACTGTGATTTCTAAAGCATCCTAAACTGAAGGAACAATGAGAAGATCAACACAACACAATCTTTTCTTGCAAATTATGGAAGCTGTAATGAATAAGTTTACAAATGTTCTGTAATTGAAATTTACTACGTCACTGTATAAAATACAAAGATTCCCAGCAGTAAAATATAGGCTCAAGGCGACTTTCTTTATAAGTTTTATGTAGCGGTGACAAAATTGTAGCCTTTTCCTTTTATTTCAACACAGGGACTAGACGGTAAAAAGATTTTATGTCAACAAAAGGGAAATAGCCTTTGCAGAATTATTTCAGTGAGCATATTTTCTTAACCTGTTTGACATCAACTGGGAGCGCACTATTTTTATATTTTACAGACTAAGCGGTTGTTATTTTGAAACCACGTAATCGTATCGTTACTTGAGTTTTCGAATGTCAATGTTTGTCGCTATACCAGATATCATTTATTTTTTGTCATTGAACCGTACGACGTTGCTGACATGATTTTTTGATTTTATTCATTTTTGAGAAATGTTTCAAGAATCTGTAAAGATTTATTAATCTAAACACCGTACGACGTTGCCTTATACTTCACATTGGCGAAATTGTAGAAGATACGCCACAGAAGCCATAATCTAAGAGAAGAAGATATTTTTTTGGGAAGAGAATTACGCTATGTGCTTATTTCTCTTCTTTACTTTAGAACTAACAGCAATTTAAATTCCACAGAAAATAAAACTTACCGTTACGACCTTATCCTCTGGTGAATTAGTATGGAAGATAATAAACAATATTTGATTCATTTCGCGCGCGTTTTCTAAGGCGGTGAATGGACCGGCCAGTAAAAAATGGAAGAAACAAAGTTGATAGTAAATCTCATTATTAATAATTGATTAACTGATCAATAAATTGATTTGACTACAATCTTTTCCTTGTTTTTATATATATTCCATAAATTTGAATGTTTCTGAAAAAGCCCTTGTTTTTATAAGTGTCTTATAATATATTTATTGTATTGTTCCGTGTTCACTTTACTCCAGCCCAGCTGAAAATTAGCGCTAAGCTGGGCGATTAATGCCAATTAATCGTCCAGATTATGCTGCGCTGACCACCTTTTTCGCGCAAAGTCGAAAGTTGTTGTGTCTTCAAGATCTTGTTTATGAGTTTGAATGTTTTTCTTTTCGTATTTAGTTTGTGTTTGTTTGTGGCAAATAAATTTTGTTTTTTTATTTGTTTTTTCCTCTTTTGTCATCTTAAATTGTACTATCTTAAATTACTGTTCTAAGAGCTGTAAAGGCCCTCTCCGTATCAGCCAAGCAAATTATATTTGTATATTTTTTAATTACTACAGGTAGGGTGGCAACCCGTTGCGTAACGAACAATGTACCATTGATTTCCATATCTTCAATACAAAATTAGCAAACCTCAGATCACAATAACCCATATCCGTATAACATTTGCACACACGCTATCTTTGAATCAAACTATCTGACTGACTCAAAGATTTTATTTCATACTAGCTGGGACCCACGGTTTCACCCGCGTTTAATTTAAAATAAATTTAGAGTACTTCAACATAGGCACTTGACTTAGAATCAATATATTGAATTTCAAGGGTTATTTTTTTAATATTTGCGCGGAATCCTAATTATTTTGACGTGACAACGTCTTATAAATTGGTTTGCCGGGTGACACTTCAAGAAACTGCGTTACGCTCCGCTCACGTTATGCGCTCACAATGAGAGCGAGTGAGAGGCACGCGTCCCTTCCACTCGGGCATGGTTAGCCCGCCTAAGAGCGAGAGAGACAGACATAAAAAGTGAAAGGCACGCGTCCCTTCCACTCGAGCACAGTTAGCCCGCCTAATTTCATCCTTCTTCCTACTATACGAATGAATATTCACATTAAAATTATTTTACCACTCAAAGTCGTTGTCACGTAAAACTTTCGCCCGTATACCGACTTTACAGGCAACCAATTTTTTTTCTAAAATAAAAGTAGCCTAAGTTATTCCTTATAATGTCAGCTATCTGCCAGTGAAAGTCCCGTCAAAATCGGTCCAGCTGTTTCGGAGATTACCCGGAACAAACAGACAGACAGACAGACAGACAGACAAAAATGTTTAAAATACATTTTTTGTTATATGTTCCGTATATACTTTCATATGCATTTTGAAAAAAGTTGTTATTTTGACATTACAAACAGACACTTCAATTTTATTTATTTGTATAGATAGGCCCTAATAGGCACTTCAGTCAACAGTTCGGAAAAGACGGTCTTATGGAAATGATCCAGCAAAAAACTGTATAGACACTCTAAAAAATAGTAATATTACAATTTTTGTTATTTCAAAGTCATATTACGTTTTAACACATATGTGAAAATAAAATAGACTACACGTGAAATACATAATTATACACAATAATAAAACACATGATTGCTTCTGTAATACGCATCAGAAATTGAGAATTATTAACGTACAGGTAACACTGATACGAGTCAACGAAGTTCTCACATTTACTAAATGTAGAAGATACTAAATTATATCAATTAAAGGGCATAGTAGCCACGAAAGCTGTAAACAAACTCATATTTTATAGGTACATTAACATGTCAAAATGACAGAATTACCTAATATACACATATTATATAAATAGTTATAAGTTGTAATAAGAATTCGTATTCGCTTATTTTGCAGCCCTTTGTCATCAAATGCTATGTGATATTTGGTTTCCGTAATGACTTACATTAAGTCGATATTACTCGTATTTATGTTATGACGTAAACAGACGTAACATGCCAAATTATCGCATAGTTTTCGGCCTAATCCCAAGTAAATAGAGCCTTATTCGTTGTATAAACAGGGGAGATGCAAACAATGAGTAACCTTCGCGTTACTATTGGATATACCTGTCGCATTGTCACTCAGTGATAGGTGATATGAATTCGAGTTTGGGATGTAGTCCTGTTTTATTTTCCACATACTAGTAACAAGACAGACGAAAAAATTACTAGCAAGCTCATTTATGAGGACCACCCACCACTGCGGAGTCTTGTCTTCTCCTAAAATGGAGGTAATTTTGGGAAAGCTAAGTGAAAGTGCTAACCATCTCGCGCCTCAGGAAGTTATCAGAAGATTAGAACTGCGCACAGAAAGCTCTATATTACGTCATGCTAAAAACGAATCCGGGCTTTGAAGTAGTGCGTTGACACCAAGAATAAATTAAGTGTGTAATTTAGAGATATTTCAAAAACAACTGATATAACCGACGCAAGGTCACATAGCTCAGATCAAATACTGCGAAATAATGACTATACAAGATAATAGCTGCAGCAGTCTCAATTTTCATAATTTCATTGCCGGCTAAGAATACCACCACCCCATCTCATCCCGTGGGTTTCGTAAAAGGCGACTACAGCAGCTGTATCCTGCGAGTACATTTAAAACTCAACTCCGATTGCCAATCCGTCTGCCAAGCGTGGCGATTATGGCAAATACCCACACAATGAGCACACAGCACAAACCCATACCGGTCGTTGTGGCAATCTTTGGGGGAGGCATCTGTCCAGCAGTGGACGTTTTTTGGCTGAAATGATGATGATGAGTCTTAATATGTTCACGAAAGGCCAATTTTTCGTAGGAAACTTCAACAAACTGAATAGATGCCACATAATTACAAGTCTATATCCTATCTACTGCTACTCTATTTCTTCCTGGAAACTCTCTAGTTAATTCTCTGTGACTTATCATAAGTGAAAAAACAGTGAGTTCCATTAGTTGAGGTTCTAATCCAATTCCGTTGAAGGATTGTTATAGGTGTAATAATATAGTATAACAGACAAACGATACGGCCTAATCAAGATATGATATGTTATATAGACATCCATACATAATATTATGAATATACTGAAAGCTGTGCGATCTGTTAGAAGATCGCTTGTGGCACCAACTTTTATGTCGGGATTGAGTGGGCCTATAATTATTACACCCTACATTTATGTATACAAATTTTTACCGTATTTGCACTATTTGGATCCTGTCCAACGAAAAATGATGTACTTATACAAAACAAAGATCTGTCATAAACACGTTTGTCTGTTCCCTGTGGTTTCCAGAGAAGAATAAACCACCTCCTCAACACATGAGTGTCGTGAGAAGTGAGGGTTGATAACAAGACGATGGGCAGCAGCATTCACTACTGCGAGCACAAATTCGCCTGCCGAGCTTGGTGATTATGGTAATATCCCATATGAGCGCTCATTATAGTGATCATTGGTAGGTATGTATTAGGGTGTATAAGGATGTCAAACTCGTAAGTTAAGTAGGAATGTGTGGTGCCGGCTGTGCCGTGTGGTGCCGGCTGTGCCGTGTGGTGCCGGCTGTGCCGTGTGGTGCCGGCTCAGAATGCCACCACCCCATTTCCTCCCATGGGTGTCGTAAAAGTCGACTAAGGGATTAGCTGGAGGATGGGCAGCAGCGTCCTTCGAGTACATTAACAGCTCAACTGCGATCGCCAACCCGCCTGCCAAGCGTGGCGATTATGGCAAAACCCCCCAATGTGCTCACAACACATCCATATCGGTGGTTGTGGTGATCTTTGGGGGAGGCCTGTGTCCAGCAGTGGACTTCATTCGGCCGAAATGATGATGAAGTAGGAATGTAAGTTATTGTTCAATACTAAGAAACTTTTTGTATTATTATAATAATACACAAAAAGAAGTAATGGACGACATGTCATGCCAAACCTTTCAAACTCATTGTTAGGACAATATAGTTGAATAAAGTTTTTAAACAAATTGTAAGAGGTAAATTCCATTTTATATTTTTTAAATTTGAAAAGCCAATAAAAAGAACTATTGAAACAAAATTTGTTGTTTTAATTAGTTTTAAACTTTTTTTGTTTTAACAGTCAATTAAGGAGAAAGTGTTAATTGAAGTTTGGGCCTTTTATTTACCTTAAATTAACTTTTGCATAAATTAAAAAATAAGTCCGTAGTCTAATGGTAATGCTTGTACTTATTTATTGCGAAGATAATGCAGAGATAGAATGTTATAAGTATATCATATAATATTATAAGGTGTAATGCTAAACATAACATAATGAGCCAATTACTGTCCCACTGCTGGGCACAGGCCATTTCTCACGATGAGAAAGGTTAGGCCTTAGTCCACCACGCTGGCCTTGTGCGGGTTGATAGTCTACACACTCAAATGAGAAATTTTGGAGCCCTCTCAGGTGTGCAGATTTCCTAACAATGTTTTCCTTCACCGTTAACGCAAGTGATAATCCAATGTTGAGCCGCACGTGAATCCGAAAAGTTAGAGGTCGGGATCGAACTCTGATCTTCCTGTATGGAAGGTAGGCGTTTAAGCACTAGGCTATCACTGCTAAACATGGGTACCAATTAGTTCCGATCCCGCAGTTGAATTTCATCATCTTCACATCATCACTTTAGCCAAAAGACGTCCACTGCTGAACAAAGGCCTCCCCCATACACGATCGGATATATGCCTGGTGTCGTCATTTTGGGGGGAACTTGCCAGTATTCACCACAGTTTGCAGACGAGTTGCTGACCGCAGAGTGGCGCTGTTCCACAGAAAGGACATTGCTGCCCATCTACTTTAGTCGAGTGACTTGAGTCCTCTAAATCTCAGTCTAGTTGTAAGTTTGCATGGATATATGTTTTCTTTCTATTTAATTTAATTTATGTATATAGTACTTATCATGATAATTAATGTAAGTACTTAATATATTTTAAGTGAATATCTGCATAATTATATGAAAATCGAAGTATTGTTTCATATATACATATATATATATAGTATGTTTCATGCGCGTCCACAATTTTGATGGTAAATTATGCTGTTTAAAACTGAGAACTGCCAACTCCTAAAATACGAGCACGTCTCAGTCCCATCCTGTCGTGGTAACTATACGATATTTTTGTATACTCCAATGTTGTACCAACTTTAAAGAAAAATAAAATTTACTCTAGTCTCCTTTTACGACATCCAAGGGAGGAGATAGAGTGGTACTATATTTTTAAATCCAGACACCACACAAACCAGTTTAATTTATCTTTGAAATAATTTTAAATCTACCACAGGGCATGATTGCATACTGTAATGGCATCTGAATTGCAATTGCAAAGAATTTGACAATTCCACAACGTTACACATTATCATCAGCTCGCAAAGATCCCACTACTTAACATAGGCCTCCCAATGATTACTACAATGAGCGCTCATGGGGGATATTGCATTGCATTGATCGGAGCACAGTTGTTATTGGTACATGGAAGGACGCTGCTGCTCATCCTCTTGATATTAATCCTCAGTCGTCTTTTACGACACCCATGGATGGAGATAGATTGGTCTATTCTTTTACACATTAAACTAATCCTGAATAATAAAAATACGCATTTTAACATGTTTGGAGATTGAACCGTTATCTATTAAAATTTTAGTCAATTAGTTTTTATCAGTTGTAGTCACTCACATTATGGTGAGGTCAGCCCTCAGTTGTCTTTTGCCTGTCAGGTTGCCTACACAATCTTGTGATCTTCTCTTCATGTCCATACCGCCACAGCCCACATTTATGAAGGCTGGATGGCGACAAGACTCAAGACTTGCTGCGAGTTTTGACTGTCGAACTTTTTTATGCTGTGCTTCTTCATATTCATAGCCGAGGCCTACATATGTATTATATTCCTAGAAGATTTATAATACGTTTTAATTAAAGTTGCAAGAGAAGAATGAAGAAAAATATACGTTTGAATTTACGGCATGGTTGGCGCAGTGTTTCAGCGATTATTAGCTACCTGTGCTACGTATTGCGGGTTCGATTCCAGCACGGAACAATTATTTATATGATCTACGTGTATTGTTTCGGGACTAGGTAAGTGTGCATGTGAAATGTATGTCCGTACCAATAAAGAAGCAAATTTAATATATTAAATAACATATGAAAATATATCATCAGTAAATATTTTTTGTCTTATGACAGATATCTTTATCTATGTATAAAGCACATTAAAGTATTGGGCAGTAATCAGTATAAAAAATAGTTAAATAGTAAGAGTTGTGTACACACGCAGCCAAAAAAACTAGCAACAAAGTACAGACAAAAACTTAAAAGAGGGTCGAGTAAACTAAATGCGAAAGTATCTAGTGCCAAAACTAACGAAGCAAACTTTGACTTCGTCAAACTTCGGTAAACTTCGTAGGACGTCGGGGAACTAAACAGTTTCTGCCGCCGGACTATGTCCAGGGAGTGGCAGCAAAAACTTGCTAAACGTCTCTCGGGATCTTAGTGTATCATGAACATAGTTTGGGTCGTTGGGAATGAAAGGACGAGGGGATATCTCAACTTTCTGAATTTTGTATAAACTTTATATAGGTTTTTTTACATGTTTGTGCCCCTTGAGGTACACCTTTAAAGGGGGATTGAAGGGTCGTAAGTGTTCGCCTTTGATGTGTTTAATAATTTTATTTTGTTTGGATTCCGTAGAAATTCTGCTACAGTAAACCCTAAGGTCATCAGAAGAAAGTAGATAGTGTTATTTATTTTTCTTTTTAGTTTGTGAGATATAAGAGTATTATTTAATTTGCAAGATGACGCTTTACAAAATCTTCGTATTTTTTTATGAATTATAAATTAATCGTGAACTTCCTTCGCCCCAGGGAAGGGAAGGGAAGGGGGTATGTCGGTCTCCTACCGGGTAAAACCATTGGAGCGGTCATCTTCGGCACTGAAGGGGGGCTCCAGGTACACACATACACATAATGCAACCAATGCACCACAAATTAATATAAATCAAATGAATAATTATAAGCCATACAATTCACATGATTGCTAATTAATTTTTACAGTATTAATTTTATCAAAAGTTTTTCAAAGTATGAACTAATTTTTTGTTTATGTTAAAGACAAATTAAGTAAAGGCAACCTATCTAGTGAAGTACTAAATTTATTAGGTAGTCGATTACATTTATAATTAGAATTGATATTCCTTCTTCCGTTACGTTTGTATATTTGTAACTTTGATTTCTATATAATGACTTTAAATATAATTTGTTGTATAAATACATTATTAATATTAATAACATATAGCTAGCGCTAGCGTAGCTGTGCGTGATTTGACTGCTTTTATCTTAGGTCCTATCGGAAGACCAGCGCAATGCTGAGATAGGAGCCTATTCTGATGTCTCACACAAAAATCGGTTTGCATGCTTTTTATTTTAATTAGATATTTTGAAATATTCTGTGTTGTTATTTTCAATTTTTTTATTGTTTTGTGCGATCAGAATAAAATTATTTCTATCTTTAAATGTCCAGTGCTGAAAATGGACCCCCCAACGATCATTACAATGAGCGAGCATAGAGGATATTACTGTTATCCCCACGCTTGGCAGGCAGATTGGTGATGGCAGTATGTTGTTATTAGCACACGGTAGGATGCTACTGCCCATCCTCTTCATACTACCCCTTAGTGAACACGACACCCATAGGTGGAGAGGAATGACCTATTCTTTGCGGAGAACCACACGGGACATATATGTCGCTTCACATATGTATCTATTTAATAGGCTTTACTGACATTATGAACATATTTTGGATATGTCCAACAACTTCGCCGAAAGACTTTGATGAAAGTTAATAAACAAAGTGGAGCTTTCTATATCACATTATATGATACTTATGACTCTGGTATTCTTCAGCCATACACAACAAACTAGTAAAATACGTTCTTTTGTTTACATAGTCGCAGAATTCTGTTTAGTTATATAGGGTTTGACTTTATTAATGGAAAATATTTTAGGAGGTAAATAGGATGCAATGATGCGTTTTAGCAAAATAATTAACTTAAAACCCCAATTTTATGTTATCAAATAATACAGAGTCAGTAAATCTTTCGCTAGTCGAGGATTTATTTGGAGGAAAATTAATTAATTAATTATCAGTAAAAGTTATTTTATTGGTATGTTGTTTGGGACTTTATTATTTTAAACTGGTTAATAAAGTCCCAAACAACATACCGCACTAAAAACATCAAGACACTGTGAGTGATTACTGCGTGCATCGAAATAAATTTTTTGATTCAAATTGTACGGTAGATAAAATAAAATAACTTTTTTAAATCTGTAACGACGTCTGACACCTTAGTCATGCCTGCGACCTCGAATGCTGCAAAGTATGGTTTAAAAAAAATACAATATATTATAACCTAATCTTTTATTGTATACTAGCTGGGACCCGCGGTTTCATCCGCGTTTAATTTAAAAGAAATTTAGAGTACTGCGACATAGACACTTGACATAGAATATATATATTGGATTTCAAGGGTTTTATTTTTTTACGCGGAACCCTAATTATTTTTCTATAATAAAAGTTAATAAAAAATAAGCTATTCCTTACAACATCAGCTATCTGCCAGTGAAGGTCCCGTCAAAATCGGTCCAGCCGTTTCGGAGATTACCCGGAACAAACAGACAGACAGACAGACAAAAAATTTAAAAATAGTGTTTTTGTTATATGTAACGTACATACTTTCATATGCATTTAGTAAAAATCTGTTATTTTGACATTACAAACACACACACAACACTTCAATTTTATTTATTTGTATAGATTGCACCATTTTCGATCGAAATCATAGCCAATTTTAAACAAAACGTTATTTTTTTATGTTTAACACTATGTATGCTATCAGCGTTTCGCTGTTATTGTTTTTTCGTAAACCTCAATTGTGATACTTTCATTTAAAGTAACAGAAGTTATATTTATAGCACTGACACTAGCGCTTGCGCTTGACTGACAACTCTTGATAGACATTGTTTTTTTATTTTACTTGTAAATTATGCAAAGTTATTTTATCATAATTCCTGTGATGACGTCATTAAATGTGAAATAAAAGTCAATGGTATATCTCCAAAACTATGAGGACACAATTCTTTTTTTAATTTTTAGCCACATAAACGTCAATGGCAACTCTATTCCTCGAAACGATATTTCTATCGATTCGACGGCACGGTTGTTGTAGTGGCTGATACAGTCAGCTGCTGCGCTCCGGGTCACGGGTTCGATTCCCGTACGGAACAAATATTTGTATGATCTGCAGGTATTTGTTCCGGGTCTGGATGTATTGTATCTATAAACACAACCATGACACTAGAGAGATACAAGGATGGGGCAACTGGACAAGTGCGAGTTGAACTCGCGTAGAGAGGGTTCCGTGCGATGAATATGTTAGCTTTAGGTACGAGGAGTGACGGATGCCTCGCCTAGTTAAGGCGCATGACTAGAATCAACCGCGTAATAAAACAAAATACTGTAATTTTTATTTACAGTATAGATTTAATTTTTTCCGCAATATTAAGTTTAGTTTAGTTAGCAGTTTAGTAATGTTGCAAATATTAAGTTTAAGATTGACGTCTAGCCACGACACTGGTTGGTTCGTGACTAAGTGAACTCCGGGCAATTACCTTGCTTTCATATGACTATCATAGAGCGCGGGCAACGCATCGCCTGCTCAAAACTTTTCAGTCAATTGAAGCAACAAATGCGGTAAATGCGTCGTATGCGTTCACGTTTCGATTACGAAAAGAAACTCGCACTCGGCCCTCTGGGGTTTTACGTGAAAGCTCTTGATGACCACCATGTGTTGAATAATTCAAATATTACTAAGAAGAAACAACCTTGGCATATTTAATAAGATAACGAGTTTACTCAATGTAAACGTCAATCAAACTTCCAATTGTATCTATCTCCACGGGATCAAACAAACCAATTACTATTGTAATTATATTTAAACACGCTTTAATTAATTTGCTTTACTAACATTAAGAAGCGTCCATTAAAACTTGGTCCTTTATAGTCTTCAAATAGTCGAATAATTTGGTTGCTATGTGAGCGGATGAGCTCAAGTTACACTTGTGGTGATTGGCAATGAAAAGTCATCGAAAGGCTGATGTCAAAGAGAAACGTGACGTGGCCATGGTTTAATAATCAGCATTGGGTAGTCCTTTGATCCTTGTACTCCGTATTTCAGTTCACTTAATTATATAAAGACATCGGGTTTAGCTGTTTATTTACTGTACGGAATAAAGGAAGGTATTTCCTTTAATTCTGTGGGATTTGGGTATGTATTTTACTTAGTTATTGCCCGCAAGTAAAGTATTTATACGATGGGAGTGAGTGAAAACGTGTTTGTATTCTAGGAAAGAGATAATGGAATATCACGGCAAGAATATGTTAGAATAAACAGAGAAGCACTTAGAGTACGTCAATTTGTATTTATTGTGTTAGAACTCGTACGCAAGTTGTTTGTAAGCAATGTTTTTTTCTGGGAGGGGCAAGATTAAGACCAGCGCTTCAGATCGATATTAGGTTATTTTTAATAAGTGACTCTATATAATTTTGGGATGGGACAGAACGTTTCTGGGCAGATTCAGGCTAGAGGCAAGGCATTGCTAAACAATTAATCTCAAAGTGGTCAAGGTGCCCACCGCGCCCCGCATTCCCCTCTCACCCCGGGATTCTTACGTGGCTAACTACAACATTAATAAAATAATATTAGCGGCTACGTACTTATTTATTCTTAACAATAGCTTATATTTTTCAATTAAACAAGCTTTTTCCATTCATATTTTTTTACAGCTTTTTCCCCCTGTTTTTTTTAACAAAACTCGCAAGATATTTTGATCGATAGCACGTGGGAGTTCAGCTGATCCATGACCCATCATGGTCAGTATCAGACTGAGATGGGACTTGCTGCATACAAAAACATGCGTGAACTTACTCGTAAAATCGTATGCGTCAAAACAGTAATTTTCGTTTAAAATGAAATCCAACTACGATTTGAAGTGTGTGGTTTGACTAATTTATACAGAAAATTTAGAGGCTTCAATCGATCTCGTTTGCCTGTAAATTAACATCTATGTTTTGAAAGAGTAGTTTTTGAAAGAAATTGCTGTGATAATACAATTGTACTATTGGCATATATCGCAATGCCTCGAGATGAAAGTCTTTAACCAATGTGTGTTACCAGTGATGACATATGGAACAGAGACGTGGTCACTCACAATGGGCCTCATAAGATAGCTCAAGGTCTATCAGTGAGCTATGGAGAGAGCTACGCTTGGTATTTCTCTATGAGATCGAATCAGAAATGAGTTTGTTGAGAGTTGTCGACACAGCTGAAAGGATTAGTAAACTGGTGGCAATGGGCGGGGCACATTGCTCGTAGAACTGATGGCCATTGGGGCAAAAAGGTTCTGGAATGAAGACCGCGCACCGGAAAACGCAGCGTAGGACGACCTCCAACGAGGTGGACACCTGGTAAAGGTCGCTGGGAGTCGTTGGGTGACGGCGGCATGTGACTGCTCGTTGTGGAAATCTAAGCGGGAGGCCTTTGTTCAGCAGTGGACGTCCTGTGGCTGATATTATGACTATTGGCAATTTGTGCCGACTACTCTAACGCTTTCTATAAAGGGTCTTTATTGCTATAAGATTTTGATCATCTGTTTGACATAGTTAAATTGGTAGGTTTACTACCTAACCTTATTAAATAATCGCTTTGTGACTTCTCTTGCTTTATCCATGACCAGAGAAAACCTTACTGTGCTAATTTCAGTGACCCCACATTTTTCTTTACCTTTTTCTATGTGATTATCTAATATAATATAGGTATGTGAGTATGTACACATATTAATACTCCGAAATATCGAAAAATCTCTACCTTTACACAGATTTTTAAGCATCTCGTAATGAAAAATTCCTTTTCTAGTTTAATTTTTACCTCAACTTATTTGTGAATAGTTACTTTACTCATTCATCATCATCATCATTTCGGACGAATGAAGTCCACTGCTGGACACAGGCCTCCCCAAAAGATCACCACAACGACCGATATGGGTGTGTTGTGGGCTCATTGGGGAATCTTGCCATAATCGCCACGCTTGGCAGACGGGTTGGCGATCGCAGTTGAGTTGTTAATGCACTCGAAGGACGCTGCTGCCCATCATCCGGCTAATCCCTTAGTCGACTTTTACGACACTCACGGGAGGAGATGGGGTGGTGGTATTCTGAGCCGGCACCACACTTTACTAATTGATAAGACTTTATTCTATTAAAAACTAAAATGTTTTCAAGAAATACAACTTTTATTTAAATTTTTACAGTCATCATCATCATATCAGCCACAGGACGTCCACTGCTGAACAAAGGCCTCCCCCTTCGATTTCCACAACGAGCGGTTACATGCCGCCCTCATCCAACGACTCCCAGCGACCTTCACCTGGTCGTCTGTCCACCTCGTTGGAGGTCGTCCCACGCTGCGTTTTCCGGTGCGCGGTCTCCATTCTAGAACCTTTGTGCCCCAGCGGCCATCAGTTCTACGAGCAATGCCCCGCCCATTGCCACTTCAGTTTACTAATCCTTTCAGCTATGTCGACAACTTTAGTTCTTCTACGGATCTCCTCATTTCTGATTCGATCTCGTAGAGAAATACCAAGCATAGCTCTCTCCATAGCTCGCTGAGTGACCTTGAGCTTTCTTATGAGGCCTATTGTGAGTGACCACGTCTCTGTTCCATATGTCATCACTGGTAACACACACTGGTTAAAGACTTGCGTCTTGAGGCATTGCGGTATTGTTGACGAAAAGATGTTGCGAAGTTTCCCAAACGCTGCCCAGCCGAGTCGGATTCGACGATTGATCTCTTTCTCCAAGTTGGACCTACCTAACTGGACAGTTTGTCCCAGGTAGACATACTCGTCAACAACTTCGAGAACAGAGCTCCCAACGGATATTGGGATGGGCACGACATGGGCATTTGACATGACTTTTGTCTTGCCCATGTTCATCTTAAGGCCCACCTGTTGGGAAACTCTGTTGAGATCATCGAGCATTGTGCTGAGCTCTTGCAGCGATTCTGCCATGACTACGATGTCATCGGCAAATCGAAGGTGAGTGATATACTCGCCATTGATGTTAATGCCGAATCCTTTCCACTCCAGTAGTTTGAAGGCATCCTCCATTGCAGCGGTGAACAGTTTCGGGGAAATGACGTCCCCCTGTCTCACAACTCTCTGCAATGGAATTGCCCCCGTGCTCTGTTCATGTACTCGGACCGACATGGTGGCGTTTCTGTATAAGCACTTCAACACTTCAATGTACCGATAGTCAATGTGGCACCGCTGCAGAGATTGCAGCACTGCCCAGGTTTCGATCGAATCGAAGGCTTTCTCATAGTCCACAAACGCCAAGCATAGTGGCAGATTATACTCCTCGGTCTTCTGTATAACCTGCCGCAGCGTATGGATGTGGTCTATGGTACTGAAACCTTTTCGGAAACCGGCTTGTTCAGGAGGCTGGAAGTCATCAAACCTGCGCTCGAGACGATTCGTGATAACCCTTGAAAACAGCTTATAAACATGGCTCAGAAGTGAGATGGGTCTATAATTCTTCAATAGGGTGTTATCACCCTTTTTGAAGAAGAGCACCACCTCACCTCTGTTCCACGCTTCCGGCGTTGTGCCCTCGAGTAAGACGGAATTGAATAGCTTCTGAAGGACTTTAAGTATCGGTATGCCACCCGCTTTCAGAAGCTCTGTCGTAATTCCGTCCCCACCCGGTGCCTTGTTATTTTTAAGCTGTTTCAATGCCATCCTAATCTCGTACAGGCTGATGTCCGGGATATCCTCGGTATAGTGTCGGGTTAGTTTGGCTCGCGGGTCTTTGTCAGAGCCAATGGTAGGTATAGTAACCGAGGTGTATAACTGCCGGTAGAAGTTCTCAATATCTCTCAAAACCTCTGGCTTAGTCGACGCTACACTGCCGTCCTCGGTCTTTAGCTTCATAATACGACTTTGCCCAATAGACTTGTCTCTTGCGAACACTTTGGAGCCTTGATTCAGCTCAATCGCCTCTTTAACACTATTAGTGTTAAAGGTGCGGATATCGTGACGCAAGGACTTCCATATCCGTCTATTGAGCAGTCTGTATGCTTCAGCATCACCGGAGGACTGCAGCGTCATGGCGCGTCTTTCTGCCATGAGGTCGAGAGTGTGATCGGAGAACTTTTTTTGGTCTACCTTTTAAAGTTTTAAAGAACTTAGACCCAAACCTACCATTTAGATCGTCCACAGATACGCAATGTTCTAGGCACTCGAAACGGTTTTGGAGTTCGAGTTGAAAGCTCTCGGGGTTTTGGATATGAGCACTAGAGGGCCGGAGCGTAGACCTCATCAGACGAGATCTCTCAACTTTGAGATTAATATTCAATGTACAATTTTCTTATCTTAAAATGTTGTACTATTGTAAATCCGTAAGATTTTGCTGAACGTACATTATGTGTTTTTGGTAGGTATTGACCCAAGCTCTCACCCCCTCCAGTATGTCATGCTATTTACTAGACAACCTTGTTAATACTTTATCAATATTGTTACGATGGCAACACAGCGATTGTTTCATTCGTTTACTTAATGATGACAGGAAACCGATAACAACCTGATTGAACATTATAAACGAGATTTTCCTTATTTTATGTCCGTTTGTTAGTTTATACGTCTAGGTGTTGTATTTTCTTAAATGTGTAATTATTTTCATTATAAACATAAGTAGAAAGAAGACATGATAAGGAATGTGACAGATTTATTGTTTTAAGAATCGCCTGCCTCCTCCAGTTTCATGACTAAACAACACTGCTGAAATAAGCTTGAGCGATCATGTCGAAATCAGCGCTTCTCCTAAACCTCGGCTCGGTTGGTGCAATGGCTGATACAGTCGGCTGCTGCGCACCGGGTCGTGGGATCGATTCCCGCACGGAACAAATATTTGTACGATCTGCAGGTAGTTGTTCCGGGTCTGGGTGTATTGTATGTGGAATTCATGTCTGTAAACGCACTCACGACACAGGAGAAATCCTAGTGTGGGGTAGCGTAAATATTACAGAAGCAAAGTTAAGGGACTTATTAATAATGCTTTTATGAGTTATATAAATGAAGTTCAAAATAATATCGCTCACGATCCCTCATCTTTTTGGCAATATGTTAAGGATAAACGCAGTCGGGCGGGCAGCAGTGTAAGAAGTTTATTTATGAGAATGGGACGGTTGAAGGACAGGAGGCTGTGGATGCATTTGCGCATTATTTTAGTTCTGTTTTTCAGAGTAACATCCCGTTGTTAAACCAGAGGTAGCTGAACGTGATGCAATTAATTTAAGCTACTTGTATATATCGAATATAACTGTAGAATACATAAATCTATCAGAGTTAAGCCAGGTAGTGCGCCGCCTTAAAACATCAACATCTGCTTATGGTCCTGATAACATACCGACATTCTTAGTGAAGGACTGCCTATCAGCTCTAGAGCTCCTCTAGAGCTGATACTTCAGTATTTATTTAATCTCTAATTACAACATAGTCTTTATCCCAATAAATGGAAAATCTCTAGGGTAACACCAGTGCCTAAAAGTGCATCAGCAATCGATATCACTAACTTTCTTCTTTTGACCTATTGCAAATTGCCTACTGTAAAACTATTCCAATCCATTCTCAATAATTGAATTTTTGGTCAAATTAGTGGACACTTAGACGATTCGCAACATGGATTTCACTCTGCACGTTCTACTTTAACCAACCATATCAATTTTGTTGATTATGTGAGTACTAAATTGAAAACGGTTTGTCAAGTTGATGCAGCATATTTTGATTTTGCAAAAGCATTTGATCTTGTGGATAATGATTTTCTCCGAACTAAGCTCTCAGCTCTTGGATTCAGTACAAAACTTCTAAGGTTCATGACCGATTATCTTAAATATCGTAAACTATATGTAAAAGTAGGAAACTATCGGTCACATGAGTTTTATACTCGGTCTGGAGTAAGCCGAGGTAGTATTCTGAGACCGACCCAATTTCTCATTATGATAAATTATCTTCCAAGTATTCTCTCCAGGTCAGAATGTCTTATGTTCGCTGATGATCTTAAATTATTCTTTTATTTATTACCAATACTACAGATTGTACAGCACTCCAGTTTGATATTGACGCGGTGAATGAATGGAGTAAAATAAATAAGTTATCATTTAATATTTCCAAATGTAAAACAATTACTTTTTCGCAGTCTCGCAGTCTCGCTCTCCGATTTTAATGGCCTATGAGCAGGCGGGTGCACCACTCGAGCGTGTCAGCACAACACGTGATTTAAAGTTAACTGCCGACAGTAAACTAAATTTCCATTATAAACCCTTAGGATTTATAATTAGAACACCAATTATCATCAATTTAATAACATCCAAGCTATAAAACTGCTTTACAATGCTTAAGTACGTAGTAGATTGGAGTTCAATTCTATAGTATGGCATCCACAAAAAAATACCTATACATAAACTTGCAATTGAAAAAGTTCAGCGCAAATTTGCTCGATATCTATCTCACAAGCGTGGGTAGGGATACTAACCTTTTTTATATTCTTCCATGTTTGTGTCTGGGATGGTCAGCTTCGACACACTTGAACTCAGGCGAAAGTTTATGCACATCATGGACTATGTTTCGATGATAAGTAAGATAAGTAAAAGTTCCTCACTTGCCCCCTAACATGGCGCCTTCCACATGCAGATAATAGTCCTACTGGGAGAGTTATAAAATTAATCAATAATTTTATGCAGATCAGTCTAGATGCAGATACATTTTTCGACAAGTTATGTGTATTAATGAAATATGTAATGATTTATTGAAATACAATTGAATGTCAACTACTTCTTCTTACCATGTTATTGTTTTGTTTTAATATGATTTATTTTATTGTCATCATTTACTTTATTATCTTATTTTTTTATAAATTTATCAAATTTTCTTTTTCTTTTTAATTTATTGCTTTGTTTTTTAAAAGAAGTACCATAACATGTAAGCGTTTTGGTTTACACTGTAAGCTTGTATTGTTTGAAATAAATAAATAAATTAACCAAGAAGAAATGTATAGGCATTTTCTGTGTGCACTCGTTTCATCGTGAACCTAATCCATCGCATTCCATTGCGATAAAGTTAAAGATTAATCCAATTGACAAATAAAAAAAACGTGATTCATAAATACAATTAACTATGACCTTAGTATGACTGACACCTCCCCACCACCACCAAAATCATTACGCACTACAAGTCGCGTGATACTAAAGATTTAAATTCCTTTCACTGTCAGAAATGGCAATGATAAGACAGTCTATTAAATAATATCTACGAAAAACTGTATTTCATTTGTAAGCTCGCTTCCAAGGCTATTGTCCTTTAGGGAGAACATTGCACAGTGGATAGTTAGGAGCCGCGTACAGATTTATGTCAACGGTACGAACTGGGACCAATTATCTCGTACAATTCCTTAGGCCCTTTAGTGTTTGGCGCAAGGCTTCCCGTATGCGACAAAGTTGGGCGATCTGTTGGCCAATCTGTTGAATGACTGGTTTGGAACGTTTTTGTCACAAACTCTCAATTTAATTGTAGTGAGACTGGTTAGAGCAGTCTTTCCCAACGTGGGCGATAACGCCCCCTTATGGGCGCTGCAGGCCTAAAGGGGGGCGGTAAGAGACCCTGAAAAAAAGGGGGCATTGTGTAGGGCTTTGGGGTCGATTTATAATTTCATCTACCTAGCTAGGAAGACTCTTAGACACCGACTGAGCTCTCGACTCTCGACTACATCTTGTGAACATCAACTAATATTAATTAAGATATAGCTCAAACTCGGTTCGATATAAAAGACCGCGGGCAAACATGTTTTAACAAGTTTTTGTTAAATAATCCGAATTGTACATTCCTATACCAATCGGCTGGTTCTATAATACTTGTTCTTGCTTGTCGAGTACGATTGGGCGTCGAATGAGATAAACGAGTTTATGCACGTTTGTCTTATTCCTGTTGGTGCGTGCTGCTTATGCAATCCTATATAAACGACGTAAATTTATTTTATTTTCATTTGCGGTTTCGCGCATAATAGATAAGCAGTACTTGATTTCAACACTTACGTATTTCTTAAAACAATACAATGTCGGAAGTAAAAAAGAAGAGACGGCAATACTCTGCGGAATATATTAAATTCGGATTTATTGAAAATCCCACAAACCCGTCGTCGCCTTTGTGTCTTCTATGTCTAGAAACATTTTCGAACGAAGCAATGAAGCCTTCAAGACTGCAAGATCATTTGAATAAAATGCATCCAGATAAGACAGAAAAGAATGTAGCATATTTTCAAGACCTAGAGAAGAAGCATAATACTCAGCCAAGTGTATCAAAACTATTTTCGGCGGCTGCTAAGCAAGATGACGACGGACTTCGAGCTTCGTACAATATCTCTTTGTTAATTGCTCAAAAAGGCAAAC
The DNA here is from genome assembly GCA_947459985.1 of Diloba caeruleocephala. Taxonomy (NCBI): domain Eukaryota; kingdom Metazoa; phylum Arthropoda; class Insecta; order Lepidoptera; family Noctuidae; genus Diloba; species Diloba caeruleocephala. The sequence goes on along the minus strand of OX381621.1, from coordinate 5,311,591 downwards.
CACACAACATCGGAGAAGAGTTAATATTGCCAGCAATAAAGGAAGTAATAACTACTGTGCTTCATAAACCGGCCGCAGATATTATCCGAACAATTCCTTTGAGTAATAATTCTGTGCAAAGACGAATTGATGAAATGGCTGAAAACATTGAAGAATCATTGTGCAATCATCTGAGGACTAGTCAATTCTCAATTCAGCTCGATGAGTCCACTTTACCAACTAATGAAGCGTTGTTGCTATCTTACGTGAGGTTTATTAAAGATGAGAAAATACGTGAAGAACTATTGTTTGCCCGAAATTTGGAGACAGATACAAAAGGCGAAACCATATTCAATACATTGGAAAAGTTTTGTGAAGAGAAAGAGATTCCTTTGAAAAATATTATATCAGTTGCTACGGATGGCGCTCCGGCTATGACAGGGCGCCATAAAGGCTTCATAGCATACTTAAAGAATAAAATTCCAGATGTCCTTGCTATACATTGCGTTATTCATAGACAACATTTGGTTGCTAGAAACTTAAGTGAACGACTATTTCAATCACTGCAATATGTCATCAAAGCAGTCAATAAAATCCGTAGCAGCTCTTTGAATGATAGATTATTTCATCAGCTTTGTGTTACTAATGACGAAGATTTCAACCGTTTGTTGCTTCATACTGAAGTTCGTTGGCTGTCAAGAGGCAATTGTCTGATTCGATATTACAACCTGTTTGACTCTATGATAGAGTTCTTGGAAACTAAAGATACAGAACTGCGCAACAAGCTCATAACATCAAAGAATGATATAGCTTACATGACAGACCTGTATAAAATGTTCAACGACATGAACCTCCAACTGCAAGGCGATGAACTAAATTTAATTAAAACAAAAAATGTCGTTGCTGCTTTCGCAGCCAAACTACTTCTGCACAAAAATAATATGGGCAGACGTGAGTTTCACAATTTTCCGAATTTATCAGTATACTGCAGTAACGACGACTTGTTTGCCTACTGCCAACATTTAGAAAACCTCCACATTGACTTCACCGAACGATACCAGGACATTTTAAACTTGGAAATACCAGACTGGGTGTTGGATCCGTTTTCAAATGTCAACACAGCAATGTCACCTCAGCTGGAAGAAGAACTTATAGAATTGACAACAAACGAAGAAATAAAAATCAAGTTCAAAAATGGATATCAAGAATTTGGCTACAAAAACCGATCCCGCAATTGTACCCTGGATTGTGGTCAATTGTTCAACGATTTTTGATAGCATACCCATCGTCATATTTGTGTGAACGTGGATTTAGTGCTGTGGCAACGCTGCTTACTAAAAAGAGAAATCGTTTGCGTGTTACCGAACGTGGTGACGTGCGGCTGTTTTTGAGTAAATTGGAACCTGATATCAACAAACTTATTGAACAGCATCAGATTCAACCTTCACATTAGTTTTTATATAAGAATTGATTATGTTTGTTTTATTTTCAATAAAAGATACTCTGTCCGAATACTATAAATTTGCGTTTCAATAATCAGTTATAAGTACTTAGCGGTTTTTAAGTATGTTTAAAAAGGGGGGCGTTAAAAAATAATTTATTCTTAAAGTGGGCAGTAGACAAAAAAAGGTTGGGAACCCCTGGGTTAGAGCGTCTATTTTAGGATTTTGATGCCTTTCATATACCTTGATAGTGATATATTTCAAATCGAGCCACAATTTTTTTTATTTTAAGGAATTCTGGTGTTGTCCGACCTCATTTTATCCCGTGGGTGTCGTAAAAGGCGACTATGGGATTATCCGGAGGATAGGCAGCAGCGTCCTTCGAGTACATCTACAACTCAACTGCGATCGCCAACCCGTCTGCCAAGCGTGGCGATTATGGCGAAACCCCCCAATGAACATACAACGCAAACCCATACCGGTCGTTGTGGCAATCTTTGGGGAGGCTTCTGTCCAGCAGTGGACGTTTTTCGGCTGACATGATTGGTGGTCTCTAGGTCTTTTAGAGCAAGATTTCGGCTAAGTAGATACGGCTACAACTCAGGAAGACGGTGGCGCGCAGCACAGCGTACAGCGAGGCTTCGGAGCAATCCTTTACAATCCTCCCCAAGAAGTGCCTGGAGGGGTGGCCTTTTTATAGCCGTTTTCCCCCCTCTAGAGAGAGTAGTCCGAGTTATGCAGTAGGCGTTTACGGTACGGTTTGTTTTGATACGATGAATTGATCTAACATCGTTGAAGTATAAGGTATTATTTACACCGATAAGCACGCGTTGGGGCGCGCTAATCGCGTAGACGAAATCGAAGTGTCTTTATAATAATCAAAGTTCATATTTGCATGCCAGTTATACACCTTGGACCAGCGGGCTGAATAGCTAAAAACAGCAACAGCGTCCGCTCGGCGACGGCCAGTCGATTCTGACCGCATACAGCCGACTAGAACGTGAGCATTTGAACATTAAATCTCAAATCATTATCAAGTGTATGAAACTTGCTTACCTACCTAACCGAAGTGGTCTCCATTATTTTATTTATTTTGTGATTATTTCCTTGTTCCTCTTATGCAACCAGCTGTAATATCACATTCCATACCACTATATTTTTTTATCAAATTACTACTCGTTTATACTGTGTAACGCAATAGCACGTCTGGTCGCCCATAAGATGCAAGAACATGCTCGCGCATCTGATCCATCGCACGCCATCTCGCAGCGACGCGTGCCGGTCGGTGTAAATCGTACCTAACTGTACTCAAACAAACATCGCTTTAGGCGTAAATACGTTGAAGCGCCTTCAAATCAATACGAGCTTCGTTCAAGTGCCATGCAAACATCACACCATCAGCGGGTGCTCGACAAACATTGGCCCAACTTAGCACCCAAAATCCAATAAAGCAAAGTTATTATATTTTTACCTTACGTGATCAATATTTTTTACGTCATCCAGGACATTTGCTTTAGTAACAGCGAGTAAACCTCCACTGCTAAACAGGAGTTTTCCAATGACCGTTACAATAGGGATGTCCGGTATTATATCGATATTGTCTAACGTATCAGCCCATATTCAATAAAATAAAGCCATTCAGTTTTAAATTACGTCACCAATCCAATCCAAGTTCAATTAACCACCTCATTTATCCATAGGTATGACGATGTCCAGCTAATGATGATTCACCTCACCACCGTGGTTAATTAGGTCCGGGATTCGGTTCAAATCAAGCGATGTTGTATGGGTTTTTGCACAACACAACATGGCATGATACACGATAAATCCTAGTGTGGGCCAACGTTTTTAAAAAACGAAAGGCTTTATTATGAGGCCTTTTTTCTTTCTCCAACATCCAACAACGTAGGTCATAAATATTGTAAACACATTATTATTTAAAAAGAGTAACCACACATTTCTTGCCCGTTCATCTGCATAGTAAATCTACATCTTGGAAGGCGGCAACTAAAGTCAATATAATTAAAAAGTAAAATATAATTTCTTTAAAAAAGAAATGATTTTATTACTGGTGACCTTTGCCTCGCTTCTCATGCAGGACATGGCGGGCACAGTATGCATTATATAAAACAAAACCATTCAATGTTCGCGTAACAAGACCTTTATTCGCAGTTACGGTTTCCGGGGCAATTTCCATACAGAACCGCAATTGTAGCCATCTATGGGTCCACCCTGATACTTTTAAAGGTACCTCAATAAATAACTATCAAATAAAACGTAAGTGTTTGCGGCCTCCGTGTCTTATCAATTCGACCGCATCGGCTGTTTAGTGTCGCCATGTTGCGTATGTTTTTTTTGGTACATTTATTTTATTTTGAGTAGAATTGTTAAGCACAAAGTATATTTTTTTACTATATATTGCTATTATGGACCTGATTCTGTATATGGAATACAACTGCGTATAACGTAGATGTAGGTAGGTAATATGAACGACAGCATTTGAAACAGCAAGTGAAACTTTTTTAGGACGGTGTGAATTGGATTTTATGAAACGAAAATGTGTAACGAAAGAGAGACAACTATATTTGTATTTATACAGTTTAGGCTGTTAGAGAATGAGATAAAACACATTTCTATATAGTTTCCCTATTGTCGATCAATCGCTCTCTCTTTCTCTCTGTTTACTACCACAGTGTATTCATCTAATTCTCTTACAAACTAACCAAAATACAAAGTTTCACTTCTACGTGTGCACCAATAAAAACATAATTTTAAAAAATTGTTGTCTCGTCTCTGTGTAACATCGTGGTCGTGATTGAATGACGATTTTTAAATTGAATTTGGTTCGATAAAGATATCACAGCATTAATTCACATTGACTATTTTTGGACTAGCCGTGTGATGCCTGCTAAGAATACCACCACCCCATATCTTCCCGTGGGTATCTTAAAAAACGTCTGTGGGATTAGCCGGAGGATGGGCAGCTGTATAATTCAACCCGCGCACCCGCATTCCAAGCGTGGATATTTTGGTAAAACCTAGACCGGAAATTGTGGTGATCTTTGGCAGATACCTTTGTCCAGCAGTGGACGACTTTCACCCACGTGTAAATCCATGCGGTATTTTAACGTCAAGTAGCAAAGCAGCGGGAAAAAAAATCGGCCATTTCATTAGACTCGTATTTCAGAGCTTGGGACAACATAAAGCCGAGTTAGGTGTTATCTACGTTTGTCGTTTAGGCACTGTGATAATCTTGTTCCGTTGTCATATTTCCGCGCATGAGACATTTGCAAACAGCAGCCATGAACCCTATTTTTATCAATATATAAACTGTTAAACACGAATCACATCATGGTGACGGAACGATTTGTGCGGTGGCTATGCGGTTAGCTGTTTACGCTTGGCGTCGAGGGTTCTATTCCCGCACATATATGGCCAATAAGGCTGCAGATAATAGTTCCAAGTTTTGGTGTGTGCATGTGAGATTTATGTGTGTAAACTGTATCCAAGATACAGGAGAAAAGCAATAGTTGTAAAGCTATAATTAAACAAACCGGCAAGTGCGATGTACGATGAATATGTTATCTGATCATATCGGCCTAAAGATCGCTGCACAAAGGTCTCTCCATCAATCTCCACAATTGTATCGTCATTTTGGGGGGAATTTGCCAATACTCACTAAGCTTGGCAGGCCGGTTGGTAAGTGCAGAATGGCTACTCCACTAGTTTAGAGTCCCTTAGTCGCCTTTTACGACATCCATGGGAGGAGATGGAGTGGTGCCATATTTTAATCCAGACACCACACGGAATGGATGGACAGGGAAATATGTTATCTACCATGTTCTTATAAACCTGACCCAAATTTGTTTGTGGTTACTAAAAAAAGTATGTATTGTACCGGGTTGTAAAGGAAAATGGTGAATATAATGTGTGTTGTTGAATTCATCTTGTACCAATAATTTATACTAAGAACAAACTTAAAATTGTAGTAGAAAAATAAATTCTCCCATACATTCCAACTGCAAATTTAAGTTTGTACGCACAATATTAAACGATTTACCATGTTCCGGTTAAATAAATAAAAAAAGTTTATTGGTACAACAAATAAACTTTTTTATTTGAACTGTGTTATTTTAAAACCATAGAATTCTTACAAGTATTTCTGTATCTATAATTTATGAAGTATTTTATCAATTTTCAACCCTTCCAGCAAGCCCTACACTTTATTTGATATGTTACAGAATAAAGTAAAGTAGTAAAACTATTTAATAAAATTTTCAATTTTGCCGCCCTTTAGTTACCCCCATATTCAAAATTCATTTATTAACGTTACTCACCCGTGTTGCAGAAATTCATAAGTGTACCTTTCAATTTAATTGGTCCAGTAGATTCGGAGCAAATTTGCTGTGACAAATGGATAGATAGACAGACACATGAGTGATCCGCATCATTTCGACCGAATAAAGTCCACTGCTGAACACAGGCCTCCCCCAAAGATCACTACAATTACCGATATGGGTGAGTTTGGGGGGGGTTTTGCCATAATCGCCACGCTTGGCAGGCGGGTTGGCTACCGCAGTTGAGTTCCAGCTAATCCCATAGTCGCCTTTTACGACACCCAAGGGATGAGATGGGTTGGTGCTATTCGTGTCCGGCACATAAGCCTAAAAAGAAACAATATAATAATTTGTATTGTTGTATTTATCGTTATTTATTAAAACGGTAAATAACGATTTAAATAAAAATACCCATTCCACTGCATCTTCAACAAAAATAAAACCTAACAAGACGTTCTATCAAATTCTAAAATACGTGGCAACACTACTGTTTGGTCACAATAGGCCTATAAAAGCGGTGAACTGCCGAAGAAGTCTATTAAGGACCGCCCTCCCTGACAGTTGTATCGTAATGTTTAACATTATTTTAACACTTGACTCTTCCCGAAACAGTATTTTAGATAGGATCGGTTAGGGAGTGCGTATTTTTTCCACTATCGGCTGATAGCTTGCCGATTTTCGTAACATAATCGAGGAAATGAGCTTGGTCTATAAAAAAATAAATGTATCGATGAGTACCTTTTTTTGTTGTAGGGAAATCCTCATCGACTTCCTCCGCCTTGAGAGCGGGGGAGGAGCTTACTCGTTAAAATCCCACGGCATACCTTCCAATTACTTATGGCTGCGGCCTAGGGTTAAATCACTTCCGAGTGACCCCCGGGAAGACGGTGGCGTGCACATGGCCACGTGCCGCCGTGTGCGCAGCACAGCGCACAGCGTGACTTGGGGGGATCCTTTACAATCCTCCCCGAGAAGTGCCTGGGGGGCGTGATCAGTGAGGTTAAGCTACTTTCGCCACAGTCAGTCTATGGATGTGATACCGTATAGTGGTATATGAATTGAGCGTTTTCATGCTAAAGTCATCGGTCCCGGTTGTTGTCATTAGACGGCAGTTGTTAAACCAAGGTGGAGTTTGGATGTCTTGAAACAAGTTCTGAAACAAGCTTGCATACACAAACGAAAAAGAAAGAAAGGACCTCTAATAGTAATTATACTTATTTAATGAAACACTTTTGAACGGATTACATCGCAAAAACCTAAGACATTACTATTTTAAAAGTGTGTGCGTTTACAGACATAAATTCCACGCACAGTACACCCGGAACAACTACATGCAAATCATGAAATTTTTTGTTCCGGCAGGGAATCAAACCCTCTAGGGGAGCTCAGTTCAGCAAAAAATTCCAGACCAGACAGACAGATTTTTGACAAATACATGCGTTCCAGTAAACTTCCTAATCTACGATCTATTCATAACCGAATCAGAAGTACAGACGTGCATAATAAATGTGATTACCAAAACGGCGGCACGGTTGGTGCAGTGGCTGATACAGTCGACTGCTGCGCTCCGGGTCGTGGGTTCGATTCCCACACGGAACAAATATTTGTATGATCTGCAGATAGTTGTTCCGGGTCTGGGTGTATTGTATGTGAAATTCATGTCTGTAAACGCACCCACGACACAGGAGAAATCCTAGTGTGGGGCAACGTTTTTAAAAAAAAAACAAAAGAAACAAAAAAAACAAAAAAAATAAAAAGTCAGGAGCATGAATAAATCTTTGTATAAGTGGTAACATGCAAAAAATAACAGATGTAACGAAATGATATGAAATTATCTCTTGTAAAAAAAATGTACGGGGTTTATTCCTTTTGGTACGGTCATCAATCATGCTTGGAACAAACGAGCCCGCAATAATTCCCCCAGTGTACACGCTCAGTCTGAAATATTATATTTGGATAAGTTTGGACAAAGCGCGGATAAATGGCAAATAGAAAAATGTTTTGCAAAATACGAGTTACGGCACTTCCCCGTTTGACATTGAAGTGTCACTGTCAAATCGGTCCCATTTATTATTATTTATGTTACCATGAATGACCGACATTTAGTATCGTTACTTTCGATGCTGTAAGTCCGAAATTGTATATTATTCTTTCAGAATCAGACAGACACCGGTGAATGTTGACATACTCCAAGATGAATCCATCATCCATGAATCTTAGATAGCGATTTAAAAATTAAGTGAATATCACACACTCTCGCCACAAACGAGCGATAAATATGACCATTTTGAGTTCGCGGAACCTCAACCTACTGTGACAATATTTGTTCTTTGTAATAACCACAGAAATATATCAAGATAAAACAGTTGTGACACCTGTGATTTCCGTTTACTTATATTTCACGCGTGTTGACTTTCTGCCAACCACGCTGACGTCATTAAGTGAGGCGACACCGTCAGTTTGTCAGAGTTATCGATACTATCGATAGCTAAAACGGCAAGTGTTAATTTAATCGCCATGATGGTATTCAAATGTGTGTGGATGAGCGGTTTGATTTTGCAGTATAGAACTAGCCCAAAATGTAATTTGTAATTTAAATTAAATGTAATGTAACGGTTTTTTACCAGAGGGCCAATTCTCGTAATTAGTTTACACTAAGACTGAAACTTGGACCGAACTGAGATTAAATTATGAATTGACCGAAAAAATGGTATTCTGCTACTCTTAAAGTTCAGTCAGATTTCATTATAATCTCGATCTAGTCTCATTTCGATCTTAATTTTGACGTTTATTTAATGAAAATTTAGTACACGTGACACTTCGAAAATGTAGTAAATACCGTTTTACCTTCGATCAACTTTCGATTCATTTTCGATCTCATGTACACACTGTAAGTTCACGTTTGACGTTGTTTGTTAGTTTAGGAGAATACCGTTTGTGACATTTTTGACACTGAGACTAGATCGGAACTATATTTTGAACATTTTTAAATTACGAGAATTGGCCTTCAGATGTTTTCAGCAGCAAGTCCCAGCGCGTACTAAGTAAATATTTAAAATAGTAGGCACTATATTGCCTAGTGCTGGCACGCGTGCCCTGCCCACTGTTCCGTTTTAACTTGATTGATATATTTCTGTGATAACAATTCACATAATGAAAATATAGAAGATTCACTAGTCGTCGAAGTGTATGACTGAAATTGTCATGAAAAGAATACCTAAGTAATGGACACAGAAGCTAGCTAGGTGTCATTAACATCCCCCGGGAAGGCGGTGGCGCGCACGTAGCCACGTGCCGCCGTGTGCGCAGTACAGCGCAATGCGAGGCTTGGGGGGATCCTTTACAATCCTCCCCGAGAAGTGCCTGGGGGGGCGACCTTTTTACAGTCGCCTTCCCTCCGCTAGAGATGTGCCTAAAGGCGTGGCATCAATGGGCGGCTCTAGTGTGATCTTACGAGGACCTGGGGGGGCTCCTTTGGTGCCGAAGATGACCGCTCCAGTGGTTTTAGCCGGCAGGAGTCCGGCATACCCCTTCGCCCTTCCCCGGGGTGAAGGAAGTTCCATGTAGACTTTCCACTGGATATCAATAAAAAAAAAACGTGTCATTAACATATGACTGTGCATCTTATGATTCATTGCATTTCGAACATTCACAGTAACATTTATACTACGAAGGTATTTAAGTACGCTCATCTATGTTTTATCCATATTGGATTTATACCTTTACTGCACGGCATTGGCGGCATGTTCGGCGCAGTAGCTAAGCGATTAGCTTACAGCGCTACGTGTCGCGGGTTCAATTATATATAAATATTTGTGTGATCTACATACAGTTGTTTTAGATCGGGGTATGTGTGTGCATTTGAGATGTATGTCTGTAAACTGGAGAAATATTAGTGTGGGGCAACATTAAAAAAATCTAGTAATTTGCTTTTTAGATTACTTCTCTAATTTGCGAGTAAAAATTGGGTGAATGGTTTTGGACAAAAAAATATATAATTATATAGGTATTATAGATCCTTGTGCGCAGCATAGCGCACAATGAGGCTTGGGGGGATCCTTTACAATCCTCCCCGAGAAGTACCTGGGGGGCGACTGTTTTACAGTCGCCTTCCCTTCGAGATATGCCTAAAGGCACGGCACCAATGGCTGGCCCTAGTATGACCTAACGAGGACCTGGAGCCCACTTTCGGTACCGAAGAGGACCGCTTTAGTGGTTTTAGCCGGTAGGAGTCTGGCATACCTACAGGAGTGGACAATTTCCCCAGGAAACCAATAAATATAAAAGGTACTCCTTGCCAAGGCACGCATTATGAGGTAATTTTGGAATCATCACCTGGACCATTTTGCCAATGCTGGATGACCTCTATCCTTAGATTCTTAAATAAGATATTTTTGTAACCAAATGTTAAGGAAAATAAGAATATATATATATATGTATATAATATATATGAATAATAAGAAATACTACATGTGGAATAATGGTAACGAGATGATAGGCAGCAGCAAACTGCCAAGTGCTGTGATTTTGGCAGTTACCCATATAACTAGTAATTGTAGTGAACATTGGGAGGCCCATATTCAGCGGTGGACATTTACGGGCTAATGTGTGTAGAATAATTAACAGTTAATATGTTTTTTAAGATCATGAATTTATTTGTATCCCTCCAGACAAGCAGGATTAAGAATATAGCACTACTCCATTTTCTCCCGTGGATGTCGTAAAAGGCGACTAAGGGAATCTAAATCAGAGGAATGGACAGCAGCGTCCCTTCTGTGAAGCGGTAGCCATACTGCGCTCACCAACCCGCCTGCCAAGCATGGTGAGTATTGGAAAATACCCTCCAAAATGATGACAGAGTTCTGGAATCTGAAATGGGGGAGGCTTTTGTTTAGCAGTGGACGTATAAATGGCCGATATGAGACAAGCAGGTAGAAATTTCAAAAATTTAAATTATTGCCAGAAGAGACTCTATACTAGTTCCGAACCGAGTGGAAAAAAGCTTTACATCACGGGGTGTTAGAGCATCGATGGCAGGCGGCCATCGAACGCAAGGGAGGTACGATGATCTTACCTGGGCAGTAGCTAAAGGGGCTCTTTAAAGGCCCCGAGCCTTTGATTAGTACATAGTGTGTTATTAGACGCATTAAACCTTACAATAGCAATCAAAGGATTTATTTGATACCCCAAAAGTTTTATCTAATTATTATAAAGATCATTTTTATTCAAATTTTCTGGTTAGCTAAGATTAAAATCAGAAATTTCTAACGATATCTTCATAAAATAAGATGTCAGTGTCGGAGATTTCATCATTATAAATCGCTTCCCATCAGCTTACCGGAATTGGTTAATGTATACAGATCAACGCCATTTTATACTTTTATACGGATACTAAGTTTAATTCCTTTGGAGAAAAACGCCTCATAATTTTTAAATGGAAACATAAGCTGAGCAATCCTTCCTATACTAAAACCCACACCTGTTTCTTTCATTTCTATCGTTACGTCTCGTTTTTGCTCATGCTAAATTTTTCCCGAATATATAGCGGGACAGAGATAGAGAAATTGGAGCTTACGAGTGCAGGCAAAAAAACATAGATTCCATTCATTAATTGGTTGCGTCAGTTGATAACAGATCTTTTATGTTGAGTTCTCGGAAGGGTGCTGGGTTTGCTCACGCACGCTCACGTAAGGGTTATTATGGTTTAGTTTGTTTAGTGTGTAGAAGTTAGGTTTTCGTGATAGCGCCCGTTCATGAGTGTCAGAGTTTCATTTGTTTTGGTAAGAAAATTGTTTACATTAGTTTTATTCGTTACTCTTCTCTTTTACTATAGTTTTAAGCAGATGAATCAAATTTGGATCGCGCACTACTCCGAGGTCAATCATCGAATCCGACTCGGCTGGGCAGCGTTCGGGAAACTTCACAACGTCTTTTCGTTAACAATACCGCAATGCCTCAAGACACAAGTCCTTAACCAGTGAGTGTTACCAGTGATGACATATGGAACAGAGACGTGGTCACTCACAATGGGCCTCATAAGAAAGCTCAAGGTCACTCAGCGAGCTATGGAGAGAGCTTTGCTTGGTATTTCTCTACGAGATCGAATCAAAAATGAGGAGATCCGTAGAAGAATTAAAGTTGTCGACATAGCTGAAAGGATTAGTAAACTGAAGTGGCAATGGGCATGGCACATTGCTCGTAGAACTGATGGTCGCTGGGGCACAAAGGTTCTCAAATGGAGACCGCGCACCGGAAAACGCAGCGTGGGACGACCTCCAACGAGGTAGACAGACGACCTGGTGAAGGTAGTTGGGAGTCATTGGATGAGAGCGACATGTGAGCGCTCATTGTGGAAATCTAAGGGGGAGGCCTTTGTTCAGCAGTGGACGTCCTGTTGCTGATATGATGAACTCATTACTTCATACTCCGTGTCCTTAAACATTATTTGTAAGAGAGCTTGTTTTGGAACGGCTTACGTTCTGCAAATATACCCGCTTTGCTACTGTAAAATACTTCAAATTGTTTAGATTGATAAAAGCTTCGTCTGCAAAATTCATCAATATATTGTTCAGTAAATGCAACCTTTTCTAACTACAGATTCCGTTTATTTCACGTGGTTCACATTAACATCAGCCAAAGGCTGAACATAACATGCCTCCTAATTCCCCCCAATGAATGGCGAAATCACCCCAATGTAGACACTATTGTGGAAATCTGTGGATCTCCACAATAGGGTCTTCATTGGGGGGAATTTGCTAGAAGAGGTGAGCACAGAATAGCCATTTTGCACTGTTCTGCAGAACGAACTATGCTGCCCATTCTTTTAATTTAAAGTCCCTTAACATTTTTACGACATCCACGAAAGAACATGGTATTATATTCTTAACCAGGACACCCACACACGATGACTCATTATTAGAGAAATCTTTTATAAGAACGTTGATTTTACTCTCTGATATACTTAAGAATTAATTTAAAGCAATGCGTTTTAATAGTGTTGTTTGCTATATCCAGATAGAAAAGCAAGGTTTCGTTTTTATATGCTTTATTCTTATTTCTTTTCATTAGTATCTTATTAGTTGAGCCTTGAGTTTGGTCAGCAAAATTAAACAATCCATCAAAGTCCATCCGTGAAGAGAGAGATATAATAATAATATGTCCATTTTAATACTTGGCTTATCATGCGAATGATAAGAATATCCTGTAAACACAAATGGCATGAAGATGCTATACTGCTAATTATATTTTTAACTAGTGGAAATATGAATGTTTTGTTTTATTTATAGTTCCTTTTCATTCAGTCAATACTTTAAGTAAGCTTAAGTCACTGCCACTGTCACTGTGCGGGAGAACAGAATGTTTCATGAGAATATCAGTATTAGAAGCTTTGGGGGAATCCTTTACAATCCCCCAAAAGGTGCCTGGAGAGGGGGCCTCTTGACTTTACAGTCGCCTTCCCTGCGCGAGATGTGCTTAAAGACGTGGCATTAATGAGTGGCTCTAAATGGAGATTATTCAAGTTCCTGGAGCCTCCCTTCTGTGCCAAAGATGACCACTCCAGTGGTTTTAGCCTGTACGAATCCAGCATACCCCTCCACCCTTTACCGGGGCGGAGAAATCATGTATTTCCACCGGCTCAATAAAAAAAGATACCTAAATAAACTCCTAGTCGCTCAGATCGGGTAAGATGCCTCTCTGCCGGAAGTAGTGTCATCTATGCTGGCAAAGCATGAAAACTGGACTGAAGTAGTCTACTTCTGTGAGAGCATCATATTCAAGAAGCCAGCAAGGAGAGGATTCATCCCGCTTGTAGAAGGAGGACACGCCTGATCCCACTGTCATCGTTATTTGGCTGGAGGCTTCGGGCGTCTTGAGCTCGTAGATAGAGGGATCTACGTGCTCATACTGAGTGGTCTCAGAAAGACCGTGTGCATGTGGTCACGTGCCAACGCAGCACAGCATATGGCCAGGTTTTGGGGGGATTCTTTACATTCCCCTCCGAGATGTATGTGGGGGGTGGCCTTTTTACAGTCGCATCTCCTTCGTAAATGGGGTGGTCACTTCACAGTTAGAGATGTGGTCTACTCGTATAGGCGTAGTATATGTAGCAACGGGCTATTCTGGTGCGATTATTATCGGGATTCTGGAGCCCCTTTTCAGTGCCAAAGATGACCACACAGTTGGTTTTAGCTGGTAAGAGTCCGGCATGCCCCTCCACCCTTCTCCAAGGCGGAGGAAGTGTATGATGGATTGCCACTGGGTGAAAAAAGGTACGAAAATGTATAAAGGTATATTTTTAATATTGGCACCGTGATTTTGTGAGCTGAACTGCGAATATTTTTCTCTCGACTCACGACAATTCACTAAAAACTAAAGCCTGGGATGCTCCATTCCTCTATCACACTCAACTAATAATATGACAAATACCGGGTAAAATGAACAATCAAAAATACCATTTGTCTATATGTCCGTTGACACCAACAGAAGCTTGTGTTTATTGTGATATAAATTATAAATATAATTTTCTCAGAAGGCTTACTCATTATGATGTTATGAAAATCCATTGGAATACGTTCACGTACTAAAAGTCTCGAAATGGAAGTCAAATGTTTACTGAGTATGTATGATTTATTTGATAACTAAGAGGTTATTTGATATACTCGTAATAAACTATGTAAATAATAGAAAATTTGCTCTGATTTTATCCAAATAATTCGTTAGGAGGTATGGGGTTTTGGCTCGTTTAAAGTATACTTTTCCGCATGGTTCTCGGCAATTAGTCCACTCTTCCTCTTCAAATATTATCGTGTATTTCTGCTCCGTGTTTATAAAAATACGATAATATTTTGGAAGTTGCAAGCTTAACATGCAAATATTTTTTTCTATTTGAAAGAAAGTTATAAAGAAAATTAATTTATTAGACCATTTGGAAATTTATTGAATTTTGTGCTTGGACAATATTTGTTGATGCGCGTTTTCTTAAGTAATTCACTTCCCTGAATATTTCATGTGTCAGGTAATGAGCCATTCGCTATTTTATCAGGCAAACTTTCGACCTAGTTTACAATGAGGATTTATTAATGGAAAACTACAACTATGGTTTGCGTGTTCACGATCAGCAGTGCAGGTTACAGGCGCTCATAACCAATTGCACTCACTGATCAGTAAATGATCGGCGAGGTTAAGCAATGCTTGGCACGGTCAGCCTATGGATGGGTATCCGCACAGTGGTATTTGAACTGAGCGTCTCCGGTCCGGTCCCGGTTGTAGTCATTAGACGGCAGTCGTTAAGCTTAGTTGGAGGTATTTGGACGGCTTGAACAAGTCTGACACTAGGTTGGCCACTAAAGACACAGTAAAACGATCAGCAGTGCCGCTAATGACTACTTACATTAATCATTTAAATAAACTTAATATGCATTTCTTTAAATATTGGTCAATTTCATTCATATTCGAGTCTGTATAATACAGTGACATAGAATTACAACACAAAGTCTTTTGTCATATCGACGGTATCATCACATCTGAACAAGGCCTTGGTTCTCCTCCACATGTTCATCCTCCACAGATTTCCACATATGTGTCGTAATTATTGGCGGAATTTGCCATCACTCACCACACTTGTCTGGGTCAGTTGGTGAGCGCAGTATGGCTCTCAAACTAGGAACGCTACTGCCTATCTCTCTGGTTTAAAGTCCCTTAGTCGCCTTCTACGACGGGAGGAGATGCAGTGGTGCTATATTCTTAAACCGGACACCACACGGACATCGACGATTTGATAACCCACTAGACAATTGTTAGTTGTAGCAACTGTACATTCAACGATTCAAAAGCAAATATTAAAGGTGTACATTATGATAATATAACAAAGTATTTTATAACGTCAAAAACCTTTAATATAGTATACACCTTTTTATGCATTTCGGCCGAATGAAGTCCACTGCTGGACACAGGCCTTCCCCAAAGATCACCACAACCACCGATATGGTTATGGTGTGGGCTCATTGGGGGGTTTTGCCATAATCGCCACGCTTGGCATGTGGGTTGGCGATCGCAGTTGAGTTGTTAATGTACTCGAAGGACGCTGCTGCCCATCCTCCGCCTAATCCCTTAGTCGACTTTTACGACACCCATGGGAGGAGATGGGGTGGTGGCATTCTGAGCCCAACCTTTTTATATCAACATTATATTTTCAATTATTATATTTTAGGTATCGTCGGGTTCGCATCAATGATGATGTCATTATCAGCGGAGTGTGAAATGGCGAATGTCGACTATGACCATTGCAACTATACCATCATATGTGACACGCAACCTGAGAGTGTCTACATCCCGATTTGTTTAATAGATGAAGATAACGTAAGGTTCATTTTACTAGACTCAACCCTAGAATATCTCACAGAAGATTTTTTATCCAGGACTAATTTTGACACCCGTGTTCGAGAATTTACAGCTTTACGCAATTCTTGGACTAATATTGAGTCATCTGCGTTCAGATACTACTCAAAGTGCACCCGCTTGGATATATCTAACAACAACATAGTAAACATCAAGAACGAAGCATTTAGGAACTTAAACTCGCTTCTCTCTCTGAACGTATCAAACAACAAAATTGAAACGCTGTACCCTGAGTCATTTCTAATATCTAACAACGTTCTACAAGAATTAGACTTATCCAGTAACAAGTTGATAAAATTATCAAGTGAATTAAATGAACTTTCAAGTTTAAAGAGATTGCACTTACAGAACAATATGTTGACGAATTTAGCAGACGATGCATTTAATAATGTAAATAATTTAAATTATCTTAATTTGCAAAATAATCATTTGAGTTTTCTGAATTTAACCTTGACCAACTTGAAATTACTGAAGACACTCGATATTTCTCATAATAATTTCTTGAAACTATCGGGGTATGAAATAAATAGTTTAGTTGCTATTGTAGATTTTAATGCGTCACATAACAATTTAGCATCAGTTGAATCAAATTGTTTTAACCAGGCTTTCTCTTTACAAAAGGTCGATTTCAGCTACAATAATATTACGATAAATATTGAAAATGTGATGTTTTTTAACAACAGTCAACTAATTTTTTTGGACTTTCATAATAATTCTGTCATAGGTATACAGGAAAGTTCTTTTCGGCATTGCAGTTTATATTACATTGATTTTGAAAACAACAATATTTCCGGCTATATACAAGAATATACATTGACTGGTTTGCGTCACATAACTAAATTAGATTTATCACGGCAACATATAAATGGAATAAGAAACAAGGCTTTTGTAAACATGGAAAGGCTTACCTACTTAAATTTAAGCACTAATGATATCAGAGTTATTGAAAACTCTAGTTTTGTTAACTCTTCAATCACGGTATTAGATATTTCTTATAATAATGTGTCTCATTTACACTTTCTGAAAAATTGTTTAACATACCTAACCGAATTATATATAAACAACAACAAGATTACTGTAGTACCAAAAAATGCTTTCGACAGCCAAACACAAATTATAAAATTAGATCTATCTATGAATAGAATTTTAAGTATTGATGAAAATTCTTTGCCGTTGAAAACCTTACAGTATCTCAAGATTAATGATGGTAATAATAACTTTAATTATTTTAAAGAAGTTATATTGGATCTCAGCAACAACAACTTGACTTACATAAATAGCGTGTTATTGAAGAAAATTGATCATGTACACACACTAGATATAAGTAGAAACAATATAACTGATTTACCACCGGGCACGTTCCAGTATATGAAGAATTTGAAATGGTTAAATTTCTCGTCCAACTACTTAACGAAATTACGATACGGTAGTTTAAAAGGACTTAACAAAACAGAAATATTGGACTTATCCAGGAATAAAATAACAGTATTAGATGCTGAAGTATTCTACGAATGTAATGAATTGAAAACTTTGATAATCGACTATAATCGCATCAAAACGTTAGACATTGAAAAACTCATTGTTGTGTCATTAAAAAAATTCAGAACTTTGAGCTTAGGGAATAATCAAATATCATGTAAAAAAATTGTTCGTAGCCTGAAATATTTGAATAAGGTTTATGCTATTAAACAGGTTATACTTACTTCCATTGATAAAGTATATCACGAGGATAATGTTCAAGGTATAAAATGTGTAGATGATGAAAACATAAATTAATGCAACATTTTATAACGTATACTTGTGACGATAGTTGATATTAATCTTATGACATGATAAAAATATATAATCGATGAAAATTAACAATATAGTATACACCGAAATATTGAACAAGATATAAAATATAATAACCAAAAGTCAAAGTCAATGTTTTTTATTTCAATAAACCAAATATTTGTACTTATTATATACGTAAACATCAGAATATAAGTTGCACGGTTCCAAATATTTGATCTCGTGAAGAAAAGTCGGCAAGAAGTTATTTAAGATCTCAATGTACCATGTACTCAGAAATAAATATATAAATAAATAAATAAATATAAATAAATAAATAAATAAAAAAGAAACTCCAAAGATACTCTTTTAAAATAATTGAGATTACAATGTTGATTGATACAAACGATTGTAAACATTGGTGTATATATGTTACTAATGATTGTAAAACATACGAGTATACCGAGAAAATGTAGGTTAATGTGTAAAGATGGAACGTACCACAATAATAGAATAAAAATTTATTTCCTGTAGCAGTTAACGACTAAACAGTCCCAACAGATGGCACCCGTTCACGAGCATGAAAGATGCATCAACATCGCTTAGCTCTGGTTGAGCTATTGTAGGAAAACTAACGACGCGATACACAACGCCACCGCCAGCAAGACATTTTAATGAGCATGACACACCAATACAGCCAGGCAAAAGACATAATTAATATAAGTACTAAATATATAATATTAATGGCTACATGATGCTCACACTTTTACAGTTGTGTATGAATACTATAATTTAATGTCACAAGAACAATATCAACAATAAATAAAAGTCAATAAATGTCATAACATTAAATGTAAGTAAGTAACACAAAAGTCTATCATTTAATCAGATATCGTGAATTGTATTCTTTTCTATATCCACTTCTTACGTACACATGTTGGAACAATGATACGTACTGTATTTCATTTCATTGTTGGTATTATAAAATATATAAGTAAACCTAATAAGGAATTTGACGATGAAGTTGACTGGTAGAGAATGCCACATGGCATTATGTCCGTCTTGTGTACCACCATTGTACATGAAAGTATAAATAAATAAATAGATAAACAATTATGAGAGATCGTTTTCTTTAAAAATGTGTCCTGGCTTCCTAAGGATCATGTGATGAAACAATATCAATATGAGTTATGGATCAAACAATATCAATATGAGCTATGGATCAAACAATATCAATATGAGCTATAAACACGTTTCTCTGGGGATGACATAAACCTGCTGAACTTCGAATGAAAAAGTCATACTCAGTCATAACTTTACCAGTAATATGTAGATACATGGTAATGTTAGGTTCCAACAACAGGTCTTTTTCAAATTAGATATTATTTGTTTGGTTCTAAATGAACAAATTTGTGGTCAGATTTCAGTCTAACCAGATACACAAAGAAAGAAAGAAATAATTTATTTCGCAGCAAAGCGTGACATTATAAGCAGTTAATAAGCAGAATTCAAAACTAAAAGAAGATAAAATAATAAGTTACCCCTTAAACTAAAATTAAAGAACAACGATTATAAAAACAATAAACTTAGTAATTATTTGATTATTGTATGCCCCACAATTGCGCCAAATTCCCCTAGTTCAGCATTGGCCAGGCAAGAGCCTGGCGCTGGTTTTCAGCTGGACCCTTCTGTGACTCACGGTTGTAAATCAGTTCATAAAACAATTGTGATAAAATATGCTAATATACCCACAAATATATATATTAAGATTTTAGGTCTTGAATGGTGTGAACATCTCGCCCGCCAAACCACCAATCTCCCAAAGAACCACACAGTTCTATGGTGTTCTGTCGTCAAGTTATTACAGAATATTCGTCTTAGTGAGAGCAACCCGGCTCCGAAGGTACACATGTACACAGATCGATTACCATCGGATCTGTGCAGGATAAAGAATATAGCATCACTCCATATCCTCCGTCGGATGTCGTAAAAGGCGACTAAGGGACCCTAAACCAAAGAGATGTGCAGCAGCGTCCCTTCTGTGGAACAGTACCCAAACTGCACCCACTAACCCGCCTGCCAAGCGTTGTGAGTGTTTGTGTGTATATGTAGCAAATAAAAAATGCTGCTGTTAATCTTCTTGTTAAATTATTTTGCCCCAAAGCTAAGCTACGTGGGTTAGACTGAAATTCGGGGGAGCTGAATTTCGTCCAATTCCCCTGTGGAAGATCATGGTCTGTTGTGCCATCGAAAGAAAGTCCTCTGTTCACAGGGGAGTATGCGTATCTCATTTCGGCCGAATGAAGTCCACTGCTGGACACAGGCCTCCCCCAAATATGTCCACAACGACCGATATGGATGTGTTGTGGGCTCATTGGGGGGTTTTGCCATAATCGCCACGCTTGGCAGACGGGTTGGCGACCGCAGTTGAGTTGTTAATATACTCGAAGGACGCTGCTGCCCATCCTCCGGCTAATCCCTTAGTCGACTTTTACGACACCCATGGGAGGAGATGGGGTGGTGGCATTCTGAGTCGGCACCACACGGCACAGTATGCGTATGGGATGAGCCAAAACGAAATAATACATTCTGATCCTTACTAACAATAACAAATTAATATTCATAGGTACTAGTAAGCCATAAGCGCCAATCAAGCTCCTGAAACTTGTCAAAAGAGTAATCTAATAGCGACAGGGCAAAAAGAAACGGGCTCGAAAGGCCAAACACTCCGCCCAAGGGAAGGCCCTTAAGCCCATGCTCTTAAAACGGCCGAGGTCACATCCTCAGTCGCAGCATAGGTTGAGCGCAACTTCTTCCTCGCACTCCAGTCGTCCCTCTTCACCCACTCCACTTAAGCCAACCCCTCGGACGCTCCGAAGAAAATGCCCTCTCATCTGCCTCTGTATATACAGGATAAAACCAAATAGACCGACGTGTCCAAAATGTTTGTTAATCTTTAGATCAACTACACCAGTGCTCGCACCGCCTAAGTAACTACGCATTAACGGTCTTACTTATAAACGTTACTTAAAATTTAAGTAACAATTAACAACTAATTAGCAATTTTTCTTACTTATAAATGTTGTTTATCTTTAATCAGTGTCTTACCAACACATTTACATAGCTGTGAAATTAAGCAACGCCGGACCCTTGTTTAACGCGTTAAGTAACAAGATGGCGGTTGTGTATCAGCTGATTTTGCTGCTAATTGTATCGTTGTACGACTGACTTGTGTCTATTGTTTTGTCACATTAGTACTTGTGAAGTGAAATTCGTTTACTGTGTATCCGTTTGAACAGTGTTGTGATTGTGAGAGACATTATAATCATAGCCATATCCGAACAAGGAATGTGATAGAGAGATGTTTTGGTCTGCTAAAACAAAGATTCCGGATATTACTGCAAGTTATGAGAGGATCATTTAGCACAATAAAAACTACAGTTGTAGCTTGTGCAGTATTGCATAATTTAGCAATTGAATTCAATTATTGTTTAGATCATGGTATGTATTGTAGTCATATGTATCTTATTTTTGTGCGACACACACATGACATTGTATAGTGTCCTATGTGTACCATATGCATACAGGCAATGCCTTTAAAACCTTTTTATGCTGCTTTCAGACTTTACTCGCAGCAACGATGATGAAGTAGAAAGTACAGGGGACACGGAGCAGAATGTTAATAATAATTTGGCAAATATAACAAGAAGCAGATTTATTGACAATCATTTTTAATACAAATATTTTTACTTAAACACTGTTTAAATTCTTCGTCCAATATTCTTTTGTAGATGTTTGCATTTTAGATAAATTCACATAGAATCACAAGATAACCTTAAACTCCGAAAATCTTTTCGAAAAGACAAACGATTTCACAACTTTCCTATATACATATTAGCCTATGTTCACAACTTAAGTTCACAATTTACAAAAATAATCGACGCATTGTTGCCATTTCACCGCGTTTTGCATTTCACGTCGCAGCATAAAAATTTTATGCTGTCAACACATGGCGGTATTGACAGAGTAAAAATGTTTTTTCGTCATTAACGGTTCATTAGTTAAGTCGCGCCTAGGCAACGTTTATAAGTAGAAATTTCTTAATCACTAATTAAGGACTTAAGTAGTTATTAGTTAATCAGTTGCTAAGACATTGATTAGTTGATTTTTATAAGTAAGACTGTAAATTCCTAGTGTCGACTTATACCAAATTTAGATCACTTGCGTTGCCCTAAATGAGAGAATGGTGTCCTTCCACACGTATTCGTATCCGTATCGTAAACGTATCCCTGAGGAACTCCCTCTCCGTGTAGTTATCCAGAGCATTCCCAAGGAGTAGACACACAATCTATCAAAAACGATCTTATATTGCAGAATATCCCCGGTCTTAGAAGTCCACACCATGCACTATAGTCGCAACGGTGCCGCCTATTGACCGAAATTAATAATCAATGTAATCTCCAAAATATTGTGATTTGAGATTGAGGATTTGTTTTTTTTGGTGTGATTACAAACACTTAACTTAACACAAGAACAGATCAAGTTCAAAATCGGAATTCTAAAGATATTGGATTAATTATAAATTGTAGCCGTATGAAGTGGCTCTGGTTGCTACAAGCGAAGCACCGGTTGCTCCGATAAAACCCCCCTGTGCACCATATCTGAGCTCGAGACACTGGAAGCAATGTAATAGTCGTGCAGCTAACACCTCGACTCTTGCCGACGTCCATCCCACACAAACGCGGCAGCTGGACGCTTCCTGTCTACTTCCAGTTGAACCCGGACTCAGACCGCGTACTCAGGAATAACGATGAGATGAAATTTCCGCCCATTCTTACGTCCCCAGGCAAACACGCCGTCGCCTTCCCCGTTGACTGCGCTGCCAGAGCGCTAGATTGCGATTTGCCGGCGCCTGTTTTCACTTTGGTGGCATCTGTATGGGCTTTGACGGTTGCAGCCATGGCCGCACTCATCGTCACCTTTGCAGTAGTTTGTACGGCAGTCGTTGACTGCAGCTATTGCTTGTCCACCGCAAGTGACAAAGAGCGTCCGTCAAAGAGCCCTCGGAGTCACTCGCCGTGTTCCCTAGCACCGGCCCGTACCCAAGCGCGAGACATACGCGCCACGTCCATGCGGACCCACAATTTAGAGATCGTCGCGTGATCGCGGCACGACGAGGGAGGGTCCCGCGCTGATGTCAGACCCCATATCGGAATCTGACAGAATACCCATAAGAGACATACAGAAAAACAACTTTTTAATTTACCGTGAACCTTGGCGCCCCAGCGGAATATTTCACAAGAGTGCAAAAACAAAATGCCGAGAAATGCGAGAACTGTAGAAGACCCCCAATTTGAGTGCCTAAGCGGGACCGAAATCTAGCTAGAAGCGACTCAAATATCTCCGATCAATGGATAACCTACATATGCCAGTGTCGTTTTCGCACAAGTGGACTCGGCCCCATCCCGTAGGTTTCAAACTCTCCAAAACGATTCGTGCCCCGGGATCTTCCTGGTTAATGTGCAATGAACAACTCAATATTGATTCGAATTCTATATTGGCTGATCGCTGATTGCAGTATATTGTTATCAGCACATGGGAGGATACTGCTGCCCATCCTGATGACCCTTAGTCCCCTTTTTACGACACCTAACCCTGAATATTTACCGATATGCGCAGTAGACACACACCATTGATATTTATTTATATTCGATATAAATATAGATTGTTTTCAATAATAATTACTGGAATTGTTATTTTTAAACAAGACAATCGTGTTGTTTGATATCCACAGGCGGTATTCATATAATATTGTGGTATAGGTCCTTATTGTTGTCATACAGCTCAGGCTGGATCCTTGGCCTCATCATATCAGCCACAGGACGTCCACTGCTGAACAAAGGCCTCCCCCTTAGATTTCCACAACGAGCGGTCACATGCCGCTCTCATCCAACGACTCCCAGCGACCTTCACCAGATTGGCCTCTAGGCCAAACTTATCTCTAGATTATGATTGCTAGGCTTCGATACTGAATTGTTAATCTGGTCCTTGTAAGCAATATATATAAAACACGTACATACTAGAATATTTAATCACAACTTAAAAAAGGTTGTGTAAAATATAACATTTTTGGGTGTCCGGATTAAAAATATAGCACCACTTTATCTCTTCCCGGGGATATCGTACAAGGCGAATAAAGGACTAAATCAGAGGGATGGGCAGCAGCGTCCCTTCTGTAGAACGGTGGCCATTCTGCGCTCACCAACCCGCCTGCCAAGCGTGCTGAGTGCTGGCAAGGTCCCCAAAAAATTACTTTTATTTTTATTTTTAATAAAGACATTGCACCACACTAGATTTTTCCTGTAGAGTGGGTGCGCTTACAGATATAAAAACTACACCCAGACCCGGAACATCTACCTGCAGATCATATAAATATTTGTTCCATGCGGGAATCGAACCTTCGACCCGGAGTGCAGCAGTTGACTGTATCAGCCACTGCACCAACCATGCCGTCAACATAGGGCTTGTATCCAGATGTCTATGCGGTAGGCGTTTGTTCACCAGTGGACTTTATTTAGCTGATATGACGATAGTAGTTCAACATCTATCGATCAATTTCGGACTTAATTAATAACACGAAAAAATCGAATGCCAAAAATCATAGGTCAACCTCAACCTTAAAAAATCACTTTAGCATCATTATCTTGTTAACAAATATGTGTATTTCGATGTTGCACAAATTTCAGGTACGGCACATGTTAATACTTGTCGCTTTAGTATAAAACTAAAGTAATATCAACTAAGTCAGAAGCTAAACAAAGAAAAAATATAGATCGACCAAACAATGAGCGAATTATCCGACATGTTTTGACAATAAATAAGGGTAGGAGGCACCCCATTCTCGAGGAGGTAACTCGAACAAACTTCAAAGCAAACTCATATGAAGATCCGAAGTTAGTTATAACAAAAACCTAATTTTGGCATATCATAGACAGTAATGATGGATGTAGTAGTACGTTAGGGTCTGTTTAATGCTTGAGGCTTACTAAGTGTTACATATGTACATACTTTTGATATTTAGTGAATATCCGTGGGATTTCTGTGATCCTCTGAATATAAGTAGGTATGTTAATAAATTATGTTTTGGAAATCAAAGGACGTGTTGAACTGTGTATAGCTTTCTTTCCGGCTCTTCTTCATAGGACTTAAATTCGTACAACTTTATGTCTTTAACTATCAAGAACGACTGTAATTGATTAATTAATAATAATAATAATACCCCTCTGGGCAAACGTTATCTCACCATGAGACAAGGTAATCCTGGAGGGCAGATTAAAGTAGCTGCTTGATTTCTTCATACCTTATGATAAAAAAAAAAGTATATCATAAGAAAAAAAAAAAAAGTATATTAAGTAGCTTACAGAACGTAGGGCAGTTTGTGGCGAGCTGAATGTGAGTGGCGACACTGCGTACCCGAATGCTCCAGAGAGTCGGTCAGGGCCTCGTCTCCGCTTGCCTTTATTGGTTGGTTGGAGTGGAACCCCATGAGTGCCCGCAGGATTTTCAACTCTGGCTTGCCTTCGTTGGCCGATCAGAGGGGGGCCGCCAGACCTACATGCTCGGGGGTGGAAGTGTCTAATGGCGTAATAACGGGGAAACCCGCTCCGAGTCTTCGAGACGCGCGATGGTGAAACCGGTGCCGCACCTCTCTACACGCCTAGCCGCTCACACCGGTGTTGCTCCTTGTCGCCTGTAGTGGTGGCCATTTAGGGGGCCCATCTTGTGAGTGGCGAGTCACCGTCTGCCACAGAATTTCACGATCAAAGTTGAAAGGCAGATGCCGTTGTTTCCGTATTTATTAGTTTTTTTATTCCATGTAACACCCATTGCAATAGACCTTATCGTTATAGTTTCCATCTCATACAATAGCCTTACACCACCGGGGACAATCCATGACTTCATTTTATAGTGCAGCTATGGAGAGTCCCCGGTTGGTGTCCCATTACATTTTAGATTAAAATTCTCTAAAGGGCCTCTGCGTGTTGGACCTATGTCCCCGCGTAAGCCTGTCAAAAGACCGGGTTCCCCCTTACAGGGGATATAAACCCGTGAAAAGAGAGACATGTAGATAATAATAATAATAATGTTTATTTGCATACAACAATGTTAACACATATTTATAACACATTACATCTTGTCTTTTTGACTTACATATTGTAACATATTTGAGTGTGTCGTTACTAGCATCCTTGCTAAGTTATAATAAATAACTTGTATTAAAGATACTAGCCCCAACTCCTAATAGACAACGAACTGGTCATTTTAACAGTACACTGTAATAAGCGTTAAACTATTGTATTTAGTTGATTAACATCATACGTAGACTGACACAGATGTATGTCAGCTTAACAACAAGAAACAAAGTAATTAATAAAATGATAATGTGTGTATGTGCATGCGTGTGAGTGCATGAGTGGGGGGTGTGTATGTGTAGTGTGTGTGTAGTTGAGATCCGTAGCGATTATTTCGAATGAAGGAGTTGCTCCGTTTCTTGGTAGTTTAAATTTAGCAGCCAAGTTATCACAGTTTCTCTTAGGGTGTTCTTAGCCATTGAGTATATGTGCAATTCTTTATTCAATTTATTGTAGAGGTGTGGTCCTTGGAAGCAAAGAAATCTCTTGGTGAAAGAGAAGTTACATTTGATCAGCCGGCAAATTTTGTCTTTTCGTCTTTTAGTGACTGTTTGATATGGTGTGTCTAGGTGTTGTAAGAGAACAGAGTTAAGCACAAAATGTTGTCTGACAGTTAGGACTTTGCAGCAAATGTACAGATCAGCAGTTGGAAAGAGTAGCGGACGGAAGGTGGAAACCTTCAAAACGGCTCTTTGTGCCCTTTCAAGTTTCAGAAGTGTAGATTTTGGTGCCCCACCCCACGCGGAAATACAATATGTCAAGATCGATTGACAAAGAGCAAAGTAGACTCTCCTAACAATCTTTGCCTCGGCAATATGACGAAGTGTCTTAAAGACGAAGATCAGCTTCCTGACCCTCGAGGTTAGTAAATCAATGTGCGCCGTGAAGCTCAGATTTTCATCGAGCGTAATTCCGAGATATTTAATTGTGTGTGCGCGTTCAAATTTTCCGCACGAACAAGCTACAATACCAGGAGAATGACACGAGTGTGCAATTATGGAATAGGAATCCGGTGGCTGTGTAGCTTTGCGTAAGCAGAAGGTGAGTATTTTAGTTTTATCGGTGTTAAGGGTAAGTAGGTGTTTATTTAGCCAATTTACAACTATATCCACTCCCTTCTGAGCCGCAACAAAAGCGTCATGCCAGCCAGTACAGTCATCAGTAATTGATGATAGTGCAGGCTTTAAAACATTGAAAATATGCAATATTTTACAATATTTTTATCATAGTTTCTAAAGTTTTCATCGACTTACTATTGATACTACACAAGCTGTATTTAAAACAATTATATTTTATAAAAATGTTATTGGCTGGCGGGTGATAACCCGAGAATGTAAGGACTGTATCGACTGCAAAAGCAGTAATTTTTCCATTAGAAGCTTGAGATTACACAGCTGATTGACGTATATCAGGAAGAGATATACGTCAATCAGCTGTGTAATGGAAAAAAAGCTCAAAACTAGATTTGGCTAGGTTGGTGAGGCTAATTCCCTAAGCTCAAACATCCATACATCCTTGAATACCGGATTAAAACAAATGTGACAATCTAATTTGGTATTCGCTAAGACATAACTGAAGCCATTCAAGGACACGTTGCAGACCGTGAGCCGTGAATGAGTCTTAGCGAACACAAAAAACAAAAAAATCTACATTTTTTTCACCATTATTTCAATTCTGTGTTCAAGAGTGTATGGGTGTTTGAGCTTCGGGTCTGCAGTGCATCTTCTGAGCTTGGAACTACGGCAGACGTACTGTAACCGATCTTGCAACCTGAGAGAACGATGCATTGGAAAAAGCAGCTCAAGTAAACTAGAAGCGGATGGTGGTGAGTCAAGTGTTTGACATTTGTCAAGAGTCAAGGCGCATCTTGACTTTTATGATCACACATTGGCAAACGTATTTATGTAACCGATCTTTCAACCTGAGAGAACGATGCATTTGAAAAAGCAGCTCAAGTAAACTAGAAGCGGATGGTGGTGAGTCAAGTGTTTGATATTTGTCAAGAGTCAAGGCGCATCATGACTTTTATGATCACACATTGGCAAACGTATTTATGTAGGCAATTACCACCGCCCATGACAATCCGCTACAATAGAGGAGTCGCTGATGCATTGCCTTAAGGAGTTGTTTTAGGGAGACGTACAATCGTTTCTTTCTGCAGGTCCCTGTGTTGTCTCATCATCATCAGGCTATACCCGTCCACTGCTGGATGAAGGTCTTTCTCAGCGTGTTCTACAACACCCGGTCATCAGCTTTCCACATCCAGCTGGACCTAGCAAACATTTTCGTCCATCTGGCTGGTGGGCGTCACACACTACGTTTGCCCATCCGCAGTCTCCACTCTAGGACTTGACAGTTCCCAAACTTCCCCGAGAAGTGACTGGGGGGGCGACCTTTTTACAGCCTTCCCGGCTTTAGCCGGTAGGAGTGCGGCAAACCCCTTCTCCCTTCCCCGGGGTTAAGAAAGTTCTATGTAGAATTTCCACTGGACATAAATAAGAAAGGACTCGACTGCTCCATCGGCCATCGGTCCTTCGACAAACGTGACCAGCCCGCTGCCACTTCAGCTTGCTGATTCGGTGCGCTATGTCGATCACTTTGGTTCTCTTCCGGATATCCTCGTTTCGGATTCTATCCATTAGAGAGACTCCAACCAAAGCACGTTCAATAGCCCGCTGAGCAACTTTAAACTTGTAGACTTGTTCGACTGTTAGTGTCCACGTTTCAGTGCCGTAGGTCATAACAGGCAGGACGCACTGGTTGAAAACTTTCGTTTTCAGCTATTGCGGAATACAAGATGATGAGAAGATCTGACGAGTCTGTATTATCAATGATTGGGCAAACCGCTATTGGAGGTAGGTTCCATATTTTCGTCGTACAGGGAAAACGTTGACGAATAAATTGTAGTGCTGACCGCCAGCCATCAAGATGATGAGAATGGAATTATGACTTGTGGTGTAATGGTAGAATTTAGCAGCTGGAAGCATGTTGAACCATTCCTCGTAATACTCTCTATATAAAGATGCGGTAAAAGATGCATTTATAATGGGAATAGTTCTCCGTGTATGATAATGAACCTTTTTATACGATAGACCCCAACATATTTATATTTGTTCTGTATCATGGGTACTGTTTACAGAACCTGTGAGCCATATTCGTATTATCTTTCATAGTTCCATGTGGTCCCGGGAAAGAAGAATACCACCCATCTCCACCCGTGGGTGTCATAAAAGTTGACAAAAAGCTGCCATCATGAGAAAGGGCAGTATACACCCGTGTGATACAGTCACTGCGTTCACCAATCCACCTGCCAAGTCAATGACATTTTATATATAGATGCGCCATACAAGAACATTATTGCAGACGTTACGCAGCCGACGTTAGACGTTAGACGGCGTAATGAAACAAAATAAAACACAATTTTTCATGTATAATATCGATTTACGTTACGTATTACGTACGTTTATTTATGTATGAAATAAAACGTCTTTATCTCTCACAACAGCAGTATACTTCATGCATCATTTATAATCACAGGATGGCATTGTTTTTTCGTAATATGTCGCTGAATCACGCTTATGATTCACGTCTAGCCACGACACTGGTCGGTGCGTGACTAAGTGAACTCCGGTCAATTACCTTGCTGTCATGTGACCATCGTAGAGCGCGGGCAACGCATCTACACTTATAAAAACATATTAGTGCCAAAGATGGTAATTGTGATAATATAGCTGCTCATTGTAGGGATCATTCGGAGGCCCTTGACCTACAGTGGACGTTTAAGTGGGAAGCCATTATCCTTTTGCTTTTATAGTTTATCATAGCTTGCATCAAACATACATATTCACATATATTTTTCCATCATATTCTCGTCGTATATAAAATTGCCCAACAACTATAAAATAAGATAATAATTATGTCAGTAAAGGCAATAGGGCCTACCTCGTATCTTGTTTGAATTTAAGTGGAATTTCGTCATGAAATAGGTACCTATTCCGCCTAAAGAGAATATGCAATGTGAATGATAAGAATATCCTGTGAACACTAATGGCGTGGAGACTCCATACGACAAATTTTGGGTCTATGTTTGAACAATAAAGTACAAAAAAAATCAAAATATTTGGCTAAGAATACCACCACCCTATATCATCCCGTGGGTATCGTAAAAGGCGCATATGGGATTAGCCGGCAGTTGGGCAGCAACATCTTCGACTTCGAGTAAATTTATAACCTAACTGCGTTCGCCAACCCGTTAACCAAGCGTGGCAATTATGGCAAAAACCCCCAGTGAGCACACAACACAAACCCATAGCGGTAATTGTGGCAATCTTTGGGGAAGGCTGCTGTCAGCATTGGACGTTTTTCGGGTGAAATGATAATGATGATGATGATGATGACCTCAAGTTTAACTCAAAGGATATATTTTGATTTTTCTAATAATTTATTTTGTACTGGAGCCCCGTAGTTTTATAGACTCGCTTCTTAACGTTGCGGGTTCAAAACCTGGTATGTACTAATCTGATTATTCCAATGACATTATGTAGTTTCTTAGATTATATACACCTTAGACTTTTGGTGGGTGAAAACATCGTAAGGAAACCTGGATCTAAATATAATGGTTTGAAATTACTAACACGTGATCAACGTCCCTTTTTTATATTATTATTTGAATTTCATGTAATATTTATCTAATGGCCATCACCGAAAGTATTCACGTAAGAAAGCGGTTTACAATCAAAATTTATTAACTATAGAAATCCTATATTGGCAGCATACCAATTTAAAATGACAAATATTATTGCGTGATGCGAACTTTTGTCATTCTTAACACAAAGGCAAAAGCAAAAATAATAATGTGAAGGATACTCTATACCTTCTTTGTTCTTAACTAATAATAAAACAAAGACCGGGTTTCATTATTATCATTACGTCCGTATGTCCGTTGAAACTAACAGAAGCTTACGTTTGTGTTATAGAGAATATTATAATTATACAATAATATTGTAATTATGATTTACTCATAAGGTGTATTTTTGTAATGTTTAAGTACTAAGTGTCAAAATGGATGCGAAAAGTTTACTGAGTACGTATGATTCGTTTTGGCTATGTAGTTCCCGGAAAAGAATAGACCAACCTTCTCGCAGCATGGGTGTCGTAAAAGACGACTAAGGGTTGGTATCAAGAAGATGAGGAGCAGCATCCTCCCGATAACAACATACTGTAATCACCAATCCGCGTGCCAAGCGTGGTCATTATGGTAACATTCCCTAAGTGTAACCGCCCATTGCTGTGGTCATTGGGAGTCCCATGTTCAGCAGTCGACGTTTCTACGTTAGGACAAAAGCGGGGTCCAAGAACTGCCTGGGGGCGGCCTTTTTACAAAAAGAAAAAGAAAAGGGTGACCGCTCTACATCTACGAGATGCGCTTAAAGGTGTGGCACCAATGGGCGGTTCTAGTGTAATCTTACGAGGACCTGGAGCCCCCTTCGGTGTCGAAGATGACCAGTCCAGTGGTTTTAGCTGGTAAGGGTCCGAAATACCCCTTCGCCCTTCCCCGGGGCGGCGAAAGTTCTTGAAATATTTCTAATGGGGATCAATAGAAAACAAAGAAGAAAAGTGGGAATTCGCATTCGGGAACCTTTGGTGAAGTGTTCGAAGTTTACTTTTAAAGGTGTAGTACATGCATGTTTCGAATAACAAGGGATTTGTGACCGCGTACATAGCCCACATTGCTGCTTTTCTTTGGATTGCGGTGTTTGTATTGGCAAGGAACTCGTCAGTCAGCCTGCTGATATTGTCGAGGTATTTTATATTTGTGGTGCAGTGGCTGATACAGTCGGGTGCTGCGCTCCGGGTCGTGAGTTCGATTCCCGCACAGAATTACCTGTTACAATTTTATCTTACTCTAGTTTTACGTACATAGTATATATACTTATTTCCCATAAGCGTTTGTTTTTGTACCTCTTTCGATGTGCTTACTTTAACCCAAAGGTTGACTGGTAGAGAATTGCTCATGACATTAGGTTCGCCTTGTGTACCATAAATGTACATAGAAGACTAAATAAATAAATATTTCCATTGCAATAATAAAAGTACCGCTGAGAAAACTAGACTGAGATGAAAAAATACCAGCATACTATGGTTGAGGCGAAAATTGTTGTTCTTTCAATGATGTTTGATTGTCTAATTCGTTCGATCAGGGTTAGAAGTAGAGATCCTTTACATTGTAAGGAATCTCCCGAGTGGGTGATTCCCCCGAGATGTGCCTGGAGGTGGACTTATTGCAGACGCTTCCCATCCACTAGAGGGTGACCGCTTTACAGTCATCCCCTCTGAGATGGTGCAGTGGCTGATACAGTCGGCCGCTGCGCTCTGCGTCGCGGGTTCGATTTCCGCACGTCACAAACATTTGTTTGATCTGCAGGTAGTTGTTCCAGGTCTGGATGTATTGTGTGTGGAATTAATGTGTGTAAACGCACCCACGACACAGGAGAAAACCCAGAGCGAGGCAAAGTTTAAAAAAAATAAGATGTGGAAACAACAGGCGGCTCTAGATGAACATTTTCTTAGCCCTCCTTCGGTTCCAAAGAGGACCACTCCGGTGATTTTGCCCCTCTACCCTTACCCGGGGTGGAGGAAATACATGATGAATTTCCATCGGGTGTGTCATAACTCAAAAAAAAAATTCACGACAATCTCCTGAGATATGCCTGAGCGCTTGATTTCCAGTCGACTCTAGAGGCGAAAACCCTTTTACCGTTACCCTCTATAGATGTGTCTGTAGGTGTGGCCCCAATGGCCTGCTGAGCTGATAAGTTGATCACCCAGTTGTTTTTAGCTGGTTAGGGTCCAGCAGGCCCGTCCACCCACCCCATGCAGTCCGTGATGATTTCCACCGTGGTGGAAAAACGTTCCTAGCAGCACAACTAGTAGAAAATTGTCCTAAATCCTAAAGGAAACCTCTATCACATTTCATTCTACTTTATCATTTCATCATTAAAATAACTTAATTAATTTCAGATATCCTTGTGTTTGCATCAGTGATCATGACATCATCAGCGGCATGTCAATTGAAGAATATTTCTCATGATCGTTGCAACTATACCGTCGCATGCATCTCAAACCCTACGAGTGTCAACAACCCAAATTGTGATAAGGGATTCCACGTTCTGTTTATTATCCAAAACTCAAACTTAGAATATCTTACTACAGGATATTTTTCCGCTACCAATTTCGACTCTCGTGTTCAAGAAATTGAAGCTAGTGGTAATTCTTGGACTAACATTGAAGCATCAGCATTCAGATACTACACAAAGACTTATCGCCTGGATATATCTAGCAACAACATATTGAAGATCAAAAACGAAGCATTTAGAAACTTAAACTTACTTTTTTCTCTGAACGTATCAAACAATAACATTGAAACGCTATACCCTAAATCATTTCTGATATCGGATAGTAAGAACAACGTTGTACAAGAATTAGACTTGTCCAGTAACAAGTTGATAGAATTGTCCAACGAATTAAATGAACTGCCAAACTTAAAGAGATTGCACTTACAAAATAATATGTTGACAAATCTAGCAGATGATGCATTTATTAATATTAAGTATTTAAATTATCTTAATTTGCGATATAATCATTTGAAACATCTAAATTTAACCTTAACCAACTTAAAAATGTTGCAAATACTCGATATTTCGCATAATAATTTATTAAAATTATCAGGGTATGAAATCAATCGTTTAGTTGCTCTAGTAGAATTTAATGCATCGCATAACAGCTTAGCATCAGTTGAATCAAATTCTTTTAACCAGGCTTTCTCTTTACAAAAGGTCGATTTTAGTTACAATAATATTAAGATGAATATTGAAAATGTAATGTTTATTAACAACAATCAACTGAAATTTTTGGACTTTTACAATAATTCTATCACAGGTATACAGGAAAATTCTTTTCAACATTGTAGTTTATATTATATAAATTTTGAAAACAATAACATTTCCGGTGATATCAAAGAAAATACTTTTAATGGTTTGCGTTATGTAAATAAACTAGATTTGTCACTGCAAAGTATCAGTGCAATACGAAACAATGCATTTGTAGACATGGAAAGCCTTATCTACTTAAATTTAAGCACTAATGATATCGGTGTCATTGAAAACTCTAGTTTTGTTAATAGTTCAATCACTGTACTAGACCTCTCTTATAACAAAGTATCTCACTTATACTTTCTGAAAAATTGTTTAACAACTCTAACCGAACTATATATTAACAATAACAATATTACTGTTGTTCCAAAACATGCTTTTGATGAACAATCAAATATAAAAAAAGTAGACCTGTCAATGAATAGGATTATAAGTATTGAGGAATATTCTTTACCGTTAAAAAACTTACAGTATCTCAATATCATAGGTAATCGTTTGTATGGTGTTATAAGGAAAAATGTATTTAGTCCAGCCAAGTACTTAAGATTTCTAGATATAAGTAATTTTAATATTACGAAAATTAATGATTTGGCTTTCATCAATCTTACTATGTTAGCTAGACTAAATATTTCAAACAATCAAATATTAGCTATTGATTCTAATAATTTCAAAGGTGTCGAGAACATGTACAGTCTTGATATATCCCATAATAACTTAACAGATTTAACATTCGATAATAGTGTTTTAACCAATTTAAGAGCACTGTATTTGAATAATAACAACCTTACATTTATTTCAAAGATATTTTCAAATAAAAGCAGGTTATCATATCTTGATATATCCAGTAATAACATAGATAATCTCACCCAAGTTGGTGCCGATATCTTTCCAAATTTAACAGTGTTACATTTAGCTTATAATAAAATT
Source organism: Diloba caeruleocephala (assembly GCA_947459985.1). Taxonomy (NCBI): domain Eukaryota; kingdom Metazoa; phylum Arthropoda; class Insecta; order Lepidoptera; family Noctuidae; genus Diloba; species Diloba caeruleocephala. Next base: position 5,276,615 of record OX381621.1, on the reverse strand, counting down.
CAATATTTCAATAATCCAAAAACAAATTCCTTAACCACTCTGATCGACTTAGGGTTATCTTCCAACAAAATTAGTAATATAAACTTAAGTTTTTTCAAAGAACTAATGTCCGTGGATCTTAGCAACAACAACTTGAGTTACATAAGTAGCACATTACTTAAGAATAATGAATATTTACAGTCGCTTGATGTAAGCAGAAACAATATATCGGACTTACCACCAGGTACATTTCAATACATGAAAAATCTAAAATTATTAAATTTGTCCTCTAATTATTTGACAAAATTACGATTCGGTAGTCTGAAGGGTCTCCACAGAACAGAATTATTGGATTTATCAAGAAATTATGTAACAGTATTAGACGTTAATGTTTTCCATGAATGCCGTGAACTGAAAATTTTGATAATAGACTATAATCGTATAAAAACGTTAGACGTTGAAAGACTCATACTTGTATCATTGAAGAAACTGAGGACTCTGAGCTTAGGGGGTAATCCAATTTCGTGTACAGAAATTGTCCATAACATTAAATATACAAACGCAACATTTTCTGCCATCAGACAAGCTGCTGAAGTTACATCTATCGATAAAATATATCACGAAGACAATGTTCACGGTATAAAATGTGGAGAAGATGTAATTATAAATGAAAGTACTACAGTGAATCCGTATTCCCCGGAGCCGAAAGTAGACACTGCTTCATCTTTATCATCAGCTATAATTGTGCTAATTTGGTGTTCAATACTTACGATACTACTTGTTGCAGCTGGTATAGTAGCTTACATTAAGCTATATAAAAAGCGCGTTTTAGTGGTTAATAGTAACATGACTATGCAAATGAGAAATTCCCTCGAATTGGATGGGTCAGATTTTCAGCGTGATCTTTTGGGATAGTCTTTTGCACTAGGATTAAAGTAATGTTTCTTTTTTGGACTTAAAGTCTGTAATGTGATTTTATACATAGGTTGCTTACTTGTTACTGCATTTTTAAATTATTATAAGTAAAAAAAGCTTGATAATTATATATTTAGGTACTATAATGTTGACGAAGTTCTTGTGTTATAATATTATAAATAAATATATTCGTATACGTACATTATAATTATGCAATATATTATTTTAAAGACATTTCGTTTATCATTTATGGTTTAGAACAAAAATAAAATATATTATCCTATCCATCAATTATATTATAATTTAATTGTCATCATCATTTAAGTCCTTGCCTAAGTAAGCTAGGACCAGGTTGTAGTCAAACAAACCTATAGACGATATAAGCGTCTTCTAGAAAGCGACTGCCATTTGGCCTGCACACTTTAATAAGTTGGAGATCACAACACAAGACAATTTGAAATAGTGAAATCCATTGATATCAACCTAAATATACCTTAATCAGCAGTACATAGTAGCAGTAACAGTGGATAGGAATAAGCTCCTGTTCTTTAACTGTATGCATGATCATACATATTAATTGGGTGAAACAGTTTACTGGTATATCATCGATATAAATGTTCTCTTCTCTGCAGTTTCCTTCTTTTTGGACAGCAAACCTAGTTTGATAGAAACTGTAAGCGAAACTGTGACTTCTCGGGCAATCAAAGAAATGCTTTTGCTTCATAAAACGAGCAATTTGTACACGTAAATCTCTTAAAATAAAATACTTGTTTCTAAATTCAAATAAGCCAAAATAAATGGACTGAAATCTTTTGCGGTTCGTCGAATTCAAACTACCTGATTTTGCAGGATACAAAATTAGGGTAGACGGTTCTACGGTGAAATTTTAATAACGAACCCAGAACTTGGACTTAAATTTGATATTTAATCGATTTAGATTCTAAACTTCTATAAAACTAATTTGTATGGTACAAAATTTTCTCAGAAGTACGAAAAGCAGTCCTTGATTTACTAAAATGTTATTTTAATGCGTTGTCAAATGCAAGCTTCGTAATGATGAGAATTAACGCAAGCTGCTGACAAGGATGTTCGCGAACAACCAATCTCGGTGTGTGTTCGGGTACCATTCTATGATATTGAAAATCATAACTATAATGGTGGTCCCTAAAGTTCTTTTTAAGGAAATGGATCATATCTATTTTTTCATAGTTATCTTTATCAAATCTTTTGTGTCTGCACGGCTGCCAGCAATTGACACGCGACAAGATATACAGCCTTGTTTGTCTTCAAAGCAAAATCTAGAATTATTGTTGTAGTAATAACGACACCTAGTGACTTTTAAAGTTGTCAAAGAATAACACAAAACTAAATGTAATGTTGTAAAGGTTTCAGTACCATAGACCACATCCATACGCTGCGGCAGGTTATACAGAAGACCGAGGAGTATAATCTGTGGCTGATATGATGATGATGATGATGATGAAATGTAATGTAAATAAAGACTATTATTGCTAATTAATTTAAACATTAAAATAATACTTTAGTGAAATATATTTTTTATATGAATTGCCTGGAGCTGGCGTGATGAACTCTAACTTAATAAGGTCTTTGCCCTGCATTGGAACCGAGGCGGCGCCTAAAAGCAAGAAGTCATATTGCTTATCGTGAAAAAGATTGTTAACTTTAAAATGCAATAGCATTTGATTTCATTAAGTTAACCTAGCTGATGACGTCACAGAATCCTGAATCACGCATGTAAAGAGTTCGCACAACGCTGCAATATATAAACATAATGTATATCAAGTTCAAAATCATGTTGAAATTAAATTATACCGTATGCAAAGGATGAATGTTTCATACCAAAGAGAGAGATTACTGGAGAGAGATTACCTTCCATTACTTTGATTCTTTTTGCCGTGTGGTGCCGGCTCAGAATGCCACCACCCCATTTCATCCTGTGGGTGTCGTAAAAGTCGACTAAGGGATTAACCGGAGGGTGGGCAGCAGCGTCCTTCGAGCACAAAACAACTCAACTGCGATCGCCAACCTGAGCGCCAAGCGTGGCGTTTATGGCAAGACCCCCCACTGAGCACACTACACACCCATATCGGTTTTTGTGTTGATCTTCGGGAGAGGCCTGTCCAGCAGTGGACTTTATTCGGCCGAAATGATGATGATGACTTTGATTCTTGACGAATTGACAAATCCTCAGTAACTGCAAGTTTAATTCTTACACAGAATACATGTGAAAAATTGTTTATCTGTTTGCTTGTAACATATTTATAGCTTACATGTACCAAATGATTGGTAATGATAATAAAACATTTATAAACGGATTACATATAAAGGTGGCAGGCGTCGTTACAGATTTAAAAAGTTATTACATTTTTCTACCCGACAATTATATTCAAAAACTGTTTCGATGCACGCAGTAATCGTTTAGTGTCTAGATGTTTTTTAGTGTGTTGTGAAGATTAAGACTTCATTATTTTAATAACTGGGTTCCAAACTGGCATACTTGCCTGCCATCTTCTCTATTAAAATTAGGGTGGTTTTAATTTCAATAACCTCACGAAAATAATCGGTACATATCGGTTCTGATTGATCATTAATTTGATGAAGAAGGTTTAATGAATAGTCATAACCAAAGACAAACAAAAACCGTCAAGTAGGTACCTGAAACATTTACACCTAATACAAGGACTACAACAAATAACAAAAGCATCATATATATTTACGTTTCATGTGAATTGAACACACAAACAAACCGTTTACGTTAAGTTCATACTTTATTTTGTGGCAACGGGAACTTGGCAACTTGCCAGTTTTAATACGATCATATCTCGCAAAGTTTAAGGTCACGCCCGAATTTATTGTTTATCAATGCTTCATTGATTGAGTGAAATTGGTGTGAATCCAATTGATTAAAACACAAATAAATAACGACACATCCGATACTTTCATTACTTTGTTGACTAAAATTTAGATCTGTATCGTACTAACGACTAACTTCTGTGGTCTCTATTTTTCTCCCCGACCTTGGTCAAGTCGGTCCATATCGAGCCTTTAGTTTTGAATATAGTATTAAACAATTCAATCATGATCCAGCTTCCTGATTTTCCTCCAGCAACGCCCTAAGCTGAGCTTCCAGTCGATTAGAAGGCGCTTTTAGCTATATTGCTTAGTTTATAAGGTTTAATGGTTAAGCAATTACATCTCGCATTAGCAGTAAGAGAGATAGATTTAAAAAAATAAGTCCAATAAAATATATCTTACCAATTATAAAATTAACGTTAGCATTATAACCACACACCACATTAATAGGATTCTACATAAACAGAGAACTTAATTTTAAGAAGACAGTCATTAGGTAATAGGGTCGCATTTACGAGGATCACACTGAATGTTTTTAGAATTGGCCAGTAAGAAAGATGCCGTAAAAAATTATTTAAACTTCGAATAAAGACATCTTTGGGAAGCTGAAAAGATGTACATTGAATTCATGTAACTGATAATTTGCGTGAAGGATGTCCTTCCGCGGCGACTACTGGAGATAACGTAATTTGACTGAACTCCTTCTTCAAAAAGCGGAACCACAGGAAGTGGACCAGGGTGAAACCCCGGTGGTATGACAAAAACGTGGTGGGCTTCATCATATCGACGAAGAAGCAAATAGTCAATGATTTCTCTGTAATTAACACCGTCATAACCGAAAAAGATTACCGTATGTGTACGAGGCACACTGACTGTTCATGATATGAACCTTGAAATATCTCAACTGATGAAGTCTACGCCGTCCATTATCGATCCAAATCCAGAACCCCAAGAGGTTCCAGCTAGAACTCCAAAATCCTTTCAATTGCCTAGGGAGCGACGTGGACGATTATAACGGGTTCGTGGCAACTGTCCATATGCTGGGGTCTTTAAGACCCGTTGTACATACAGAACCAAAAACCTCTCTGACCCAACTCTTAAGCCCATGGAATAACGATGGGCTATAATTTTGCAGTCTTCAGATGATGCTTTTGTTTACCGGCAGCACAATAGGATAGGCAGATCTCAACGTCCTTGAAATCTGACTTACGCCTATTTAAGGTGCCGAATTGAAACTGTTGGCGTTAGGGATGTCAATATTTCTCAACAATTATAAAAACATTCGGAACTTATATTTTTTTTTGTAATTGTGTTACATGATTGGTTAACTTTTACGGCTGAGAACCTTCACTCTTTCAAAACAAAGATTTTAATATTACAGGCAATTTAATAAACTAGACCGACATAAGCCGCAAAATTTTCTGTATAGATTAGTATAACCATACACTGCAAAATTGTAATTGAATTTTATTTTAATTGGTGAAAGTCGTTTTTTTAACGAAAATTACTGTTTTGACGCATACGAATTTACGATACAAGCAAGTTCGCGCGCGTTTTTGTATGTAGCAAGTCCCACCTCAGTCTGATACTTACCATATCTTGCGAGTGACATTTTGTTATTAAAAATAAGGGTAAAACTGTACAAGATTCTAAACGAATGAAAAAAGCTTGATTAATTGAAACATATCGAAAAGAATAAATAAGTACGTAGCCGCTAATATAATTTTATTATTGTTTTAGTTAGCCACGTAAGAATACTGGGGTGAGAGGGGAATGCGGAGCGCGGTGCCCGCTTTGAGAATCGTTGTTTACCAATGCCTTGCCTTAATTCAAATCGTATTGAAGAGACGACGGAGCAAAACAAAGGCTCTAAAGTGTTCGTAAGAGATCTGTCTATTGGGCAGAGCAAATCTGATGGAGCGTGTCATGCAAACTGGAGCTTCTGAGTGAGGTCAAGAGGTTCTATGGACAATTTAGACACAGCTTAGAAATAATAAAGCACAAGGTGATGATGAAGTTACAGCCGAACTTCTGAAGGTGGGTAGAATACCGGTTCTTAAGGCCTTCTCAAGCACTAACTTCTGAAAAGTTATTTAATTCCGTCATATACGAGGTAAAAATACCACAGGCATGGAAAAGAACTAGTAGAAGGTAGTACTCTTCTTCGAAAACGACAATACGGCCCTGCTGAAAGACTATAGGCCTAGCTTACTTATGAGCCATGTTTACAAGCTGTTTTAGAGAGTCATTACAAATCATCTCGCGTGCAGATTTAGCGAATTCCAGCCTACCGAATAAGCTGGTTTCCGAAAAGGTTTTAGTACTACAGACCACATATATACTCTACGGCAGGTAATACAGAAGACCAAAGAGTATATTTTTCCTCTTTGCTTAGCGTTTGTAGATTTGATTCGATTGAGACATGGAGTACTTCAGTGTGGAGTGCTGAAGTGTTTGTACGAAAACGTCACTATGTCAGTCCGAGTACAGGACTCTCTCCACTGACCATAAACTCACCACACCGACTATTGCTCAACCTCACCGATCAACATTTGAGTCACTGTGAAATGTTGATATTCAGCCGCATCTGGCTAGACTAGATGTCGACCTCAATGTAGGTATAGTAAACAGCAAATATGTCAATATTTTCCAAGCAAACACAGAATTGTGTGTTATCATTAGTTTACAGCCTCTCTGTGGCAATCACTACAAACAAACCAGATAAATGAGTCGCCGTCTGTAACGGACGCGTCGACGTGAATATTTCAACGAACAAATGTAAAATATGGATATAAGAATATATTCATGTGAGTATTTTATTATACTTTGTCCTGATTCTGTAAATCATAATGTCAGAGGAAGCTTTGAGCTTGCTAGTGATGTCTTTAAGAAAACTTTTATAGCGATAAGACCGCCCATTGTACAATTTCTATTATAATAATTATATTTTTCCTTGCAGTTGTTAATCTTATGGTGTACGATAAAAAAAAATATTCTGTTTAATTTAATTATGTTCTTTTAGTGAGACAAAATATAATTATATATTTTAAGTATATAGACTTGGTAAAACCAAGTTGCCCCATAATATGCAGTTCTTCATCGATCTACCACAGCTACCTTCTGTAGATTGCTGTTCCATTTTCGGTTAGTGGTTTACCACACAACTTTTTCCTCACTCTCGGCATTTGACTTGCCAATTTTTACTTTAAATTGGCAAAATTCAAGCTATCATCTATAATCCTAAGATAATTTTCCTACTTCCACATGTAGAAATGTTTTAATGTATTTTAATCTATGCACGTTACTGGATTTTCAACACAAAAACCAACCGTTCATGATTCACGTAGGCAACCATAAAGATTATACCATTACGATAACAACATTTTATGGCATAAACGCCAATATGCTTGTTGCGATAATTGATGGTAACTGTTTATTTGATGAATTTTACGTAATTATTACGTAAAAATCTTTAGCAGTAATAAGAAATACCTGTTAAAAATACCTATTGTTTTACCTTATATATATAAATATTATTTGCGATTTATACGTATGCATTTTTTGTACACGTTTGGATATTCTATTCAAAACACTGGCATGGCAGTTGTGATTGTAAGATTATATTGTAATCTACACAAACAAGTTGCTTATAATAGCTCTAGTTTTAAATTAAATCTCTGTTCAAAACTGCAGTGTTTTAATAATATTTATCTTTCAGGTGTCACCATTACTATATTAGTTAAGGCCGCAGTATCAAATGCATTTTGTTCATTGCGAAACGAGGATCAATGTTTCTACACTGTTAATTGCGATAATCCTGCCGTAATAAATACAATTACTTCTTGCGAACACGCTGACCCCTACGTCACACTTATTATCAACAAATCTAACGTCAATAACGTTACTGCTAACTATTTCACCACAAATTACGATACTGGGGTTCGACTTGTCAGAGCCCTTGAAAATACTTGGACTGCTGTACAAGCTTTTGCATTCAGTAATTTCAAAAACGTCTTATATATTGATCTATCTAAAAACCATATTAATTATATTGGAGCAGCCTTCAAGGGTTTAGAGGTACTTGACTCCTTGAACCTATCATCGAATCGCCTTGATGTAATCGACCCTGGAACTTTTATGATATCGGAAAATAATAACAGAGTTTATTTATTGGACCTATCCTACAATTTGTTAACATACTTACCTGAAGACTTGTTCATACATTTGTACAACTTAAGGAAGTTATATCTACAAGGAAATATAATGTTAATATTGTCAAACGAATACTCAAAATATTTAAAAAACTTTAATTACTTAAACTTGTGTTGTTGCAACTTAAGTATGTTGAATATAACAACGAAGTATTTGACGTCTATGAGAGAATTGGATTTGTCTTATAATGAAATAAAAACATTAAATATATCTGGATTGATATCTTTAGAAACAATCAACTTGTCGCATAATGAGATTGAAAGTTTTATGATGGATGATTTCCAAAAAATGCCTTATCTTATAAGCGTAGATTTTAGTCATAATAAATTAAGAAATATATCATGTGCTAACTATCGACCACAAACTTATAAAACTGTTGCGGATTACAGTAAACAGTTCACAAGATTAAATCTAAATAATAATAATATAAGTCACATAAATAGCCATTTCTTTTTAATTTTTGATCGTATAAGTTATTTAAATTTAAGCTACAATGAAATCGAAGAATTCACTACAGGTACTTTCAAATACGTGAATATCTTGAAATATCTAACTGTCTCGAACTGTAGATTAAAATTAAACGAGGAAACTTTTAAGGGTTTAAAAAGTACAATAGTAATAGATATATCAAGTAATAATATAACTACACTGGATGCTACGTTTTTTAGCGAATGTAAATTACTTCAAAATATAGTAGCTAATAATAATCCAATTAAATATGTGGATATTGCAAAATTAATTGTATTACTCCCAAACCATACTAGAATTACCTTTAATCTCAATAATGATTTTAAAATTATGAATGAACGTTTGGCGTTAGTATTGTTATTTGGAATATTGTTAGCATTTTTATACGTCAGCGTCCATCGCAGGGTAGTTTTTGTTTACACTCTTAAGTGTGTACGATGTGTTTTAGTGAGATTTATTTTAAAATAAAATTTACCCTCGAATTATGTATTATTTTCGTAGCCAAAGATAATTAGCAGAATTTTGTGACTGTATTTTAGAATGTGTGTATTTTATTTTAAATTCCTTACTTGTGCAAATTGTTAAATAACTAATACAGTATTCCATACTTCTCGAATAAATAAATGCAACTCAAAACATTATCTACAATTTATTGAGCCAACAAAATCTTAAGACCCTATCAGATAATCCTAAAAATAATTTCTGTTTTCGTTTAAAGCGTAGTAGTGGCAGCGAAACAGCTATAATGAGCATAGTCGATATTGCCCATTAGTGTGACTTTGCGCGTGACTCCACGAATAAAATCGACTATCGTAACGAAATGGGATATGAACGAGCTGAATAATCAACTTAATACACGCAACTATGATGTACAGCGGACGGCGATCAGTGATGATTGGAGTGTAGAGTAATGTTCACGTAAATACTATTTATGTAGAAACAATCCCATCAGCCTGTTCAGTCGTAAAATTAAAGCAACCATTTATACATTTTTTGTTATATTTAATCATCTGTCAACTATAGTTTGTTATACCAATGATTCTTTATAAAACAAAAGTTGTAATGGAGACGTTCCTGAAATGTTCGTCGGTATAGAATATCAAATAGTTGTTAGCGTCTCTATAAACTTAATGGCAAGAATCATGAAATTCTGTAAAAACTAAATCTAACGAAATCGAGAACGGCAGAACTGAGCATGAGTGTAAATTTTGTTGGCCGTTAATGATTCTATTCTACTGTGTTTTCTATTCATAATTCTTGGATAAATACCAAATCCAGAAAAAGGGGAAATTTAATACACTTACACTAGACACATCGGACAGACGAAGCGAACCATAGCGGAAAGAGTGAAAGAACGCGGCTGTTAAAAATCGTCAATCAAACAAATCGGTGACTGCTAAGCACTTGCCTTGAGTCAGGACCAAATCACTGGATTGAGCTTCACGACCCAAAAATTCTCTCCACCGATCGGCATTACTATCCGAGAATTGTTCGAGAAGCGATTGAGATTATAAAACATCCGAATTTCAATCGGGAAGATGGATTCGGGTGATGCGCGTCATATAATCCAGTGATAAAGAAATGTTCGCGTCTCGATTTATCTTTGTGTAAACCTGCCGATACTGTCAGTAGTCCGTGTCGTGAAGTTGCACTGCAAGACCAAGTGCGGGTAGTTGATAACAACTCCCGCCCATCTTGACGCTGACACCCGCTACTCCAGTTTACTCGTGACCACGGTCAATGCAACTTGGTCGAAACGTTGAGGTTAGTTAAATTATTATTTTGAAATTAATCTGTGCGCGAATAGACCCGATTTTATCTTATAATCATGTGTTCGCTTATCTGAGCAAGACATGTTAGTTTCTTTGGACAAATTGAACTACTAGCTTTGGCTGTATATAGCCACTGCTAAACGTAAATAATTTAAATATATTATATATATACTATATAGTGGCTAAGAATACCACCACCCCATCTCATCCCGTAGACACCTACGTAAAAGGTGACTATGGGATTAGCCGGAGGATGGGCAGCAGCGTCCTTCGAGTACACGTATAACTCAACTGCGATCGCCAAGCGATTATGGCAATACCCCTCAATGAACACTCAACACAAACCCATACCGGTCGTAGTGGCAATCTTTGCGGAGGCTCTGTCTAGCAGTGGACGTTTTTCAGCTGAGATGATGATATACTATGTATATATATGGTAAAGGAAATGTACATTACTTTCTTTTGGATCACCTACCTGAAATCGACCGAATGTTGTCTCTGCAATAGTTCCAGACATCTAGATTGGAGCAAAGACTCTTTTTTCAACAATTTGCGTACAATTTGACGTCCTGACTGGGTATTATTACGACAATCTGGTATAAGGTCGGAATAAATTTGTATAAAACTAGAGATATTTTTGAGACATTCTAATTACATGTTTCATTCATTAAATTGATTGGTTAGTATACTTCGCATGTGCAAGATTCCCCACGATGTTTTGCTTTGCCATTAACACAAGTGATAATCAAATTCTGATCCGCACATGCATCCGAAAAGTCAGTGGTGCGGGCCGGGTTTGAACTGAGACCATAAAGTAGTACGGAAGGCAAGCGTTAAACCACAAGGCTATCTCAGGATGCGGGATATCTTCCGTGATTATTATTTATGTCGAGCGCCCAACAGAGTCATGCCGCGATCATGGTGCCTGCAACGGCCTCAAAATAATAATCACAGAAGGTATCCCGTGTGCTAATTACTGACCAATAGCCAATACGCTGACCAATAATCTCCACGCTTGGTAGCGGTTGGCGAGCGCAGTATGGCTGCTCTTCTACAAAAAGGAACGCTGCTGCCAATTCCTCTGGTTTAGAGTCCCTTAGTTGCTTTATACGATATCCACGGAAGAAGATGGAGTCGTGCTATTGTTACTTCGGACACCACACCGACTATTTGATCCGAATAATAATAATATGAAAAAATAAGACCGGACAAGCGCGAGATTGTAATGAACTATGATAAAAAAATGCTATCTGGTCAAAAGAACCACCCAGACCCGGAACAACTACCTGTAGTAATAATGTAATAATTTATTATTTTTAGACTTTACATTGTAAAATGGACATTATATAAAACATTAATAGGTATTGTAGATTACTATGTTTAAAAAAAACATTGGCAGAAGCTTTCAAAAGTATAAAATGTTTAAAAAAGTTTACGCTCTTGGCCTTGACATTGTACTGATTTTATCGATGACCATGATTAATAATGTAGATTTTATTTTACTTTATATTTGGACATTAATTTTAAATGTTAGTTCAATGACCATGGTATTGACTGATGACCGTGAATTAAATTAATTGTGAAATTATCAATATGTGCATGCTACATTATACGCAGAACGTATATTAATATAATATAATACGTATAATATAGACAACATCATAATAAGAACCGCTGCATTGTTATTCAGCAACACTGTACTTCAAGCGAATAACGATTTATTGATTGATTGATTGAAAAACATAATTACCATTCCGCTAGTCAAAGTAACACCGAATCAGTCGTAAAATTTCATTAGTTTATCTTGATGTTGGCAAATTAGACTATAACTCATAGAACATACTTTTAGGCTCGGAGGCCACGTTCAGCTGCATTGATGGATAATTTTATATCAAATGATGACAGTCTGCGAGATATCTGAGAACTGGTAGCACAGCCTTGTTATCGATAACACAATATCGTCTGTCTAAATTCTGAATAGAAGATGAGACACTGCTTGTAAATATTATGTCGATAAATGAAATGAAAAGATCTTTATTTTAGCTGGTAGGTTTTAAGAAAACGTTCACTCGTCAATATGACGGCATAGTTGGTGCAGTGGCTGATACAGTCGGCTGCTGCGCTCTGGGTCGTGGGTTCGATTCCCGCACGGAACAATATTTGTATGATCTGCAGGTCTGGCTGTAGTGGTTCCGGGTCTGGGTGTATTGTGTGTGGAATATATGTCTGTAAAACGCACCCAGGACACAGGAAAAATCCTAGTGCGGGGGCAACGTTTCAAAAACAATAAATTTGGATGAAGCTGGCATTTCATACTAACAGCCTCTGAAAAGAAATGCCGAAATAAAATAAAAAATCTAATTACTATATTATGTGCGAAAAGGGTAGGGCAGCGTCGGAGGCCAAGATAAATACCCACTTTCCTAGCCAGGAGGTATGTCTGACAGACGGCAATCATGAGTTATAGCATCGTGTAGCTTTAGACTATTTTATAACTTGACGACCCGTCGCACTAGAGTCATCATTCATCATTTCGGCCGAATGAAGTCCACTGCTGGACACAGGCCTCCCCCAAAGATCACCACAACGATCGATATGGGTGTGTTGTGGGCGCATTGGGGGGGTTTGCCATAATCGCCACGGTTGGCAGACGGGTTGGCGATCGCAGTTGAGTTGTTAATATACTCGAAGGACGCTGCTGCCCATCCTCCGGCTAATCCCTTAGTCAACTTTTACGACACCCACGGGAGGAAATGGGGTGGTGGTATTCTGAGCCGGCACCACACGGCAAGTCAAACAAACGGCACGGCAAACATCAAATATATGATATCATAAAAATGAGTAGAGCTAGTGGGAATTTAAAACAGTTTGGATATAAACATTTTAAGCTATGATTTTTAATGCAGTTCTAGTTAGCGCACACTTAATGCATATTTATGGCTGCACATACTTTTTATGTGAAAAGTTTTTTCGAAATCGGTGGTTTGCATAATTTTAGCTCACTTGTAGAATTACTCTGGCTACATATAAGTGGCTCGGCTAAGCAAATATGTGTTATAATATAAAAGTAATGGGGAGGTTAATGTCCAGCCGTAATCTCATTACACTGATAACAAGGATAGGCATTAAATAATCTGTATCTATGTTTGCTAAGCATTTGTACTATGTATCTATCGCTTCCTGTGGGCGTGGGTCGTATCTGAAGCTCACTACATAAATACCGATGGAACCAACAACTGCATATGAAAGAAATCAAGTTTTTTTTTTTTATTGTTACCGAACATGGCACTTCATCATTTCGGCCGAATAAAATCCACTGCTGGACACAGGCCTCCCCCAAAGATCACCACAACGACCGATATGGTGTGTTGTGTGCTCATCGGGGGGTCTTGCCATAATCGCCACGCTTGGCAGACGGGTTGGCGATCGCAGTTGAGTTGTTAATGTACTCGAAGGACGCTGCTGCCCATCCTCCGGTTAATCCCTTAGTCGACTTTTACGAGACCCACGAGATGAAATGGGGTGGTGGCATTCTGAGCTGGCACCACACGGCTTAATTTATTAGATTAAGTATTATTAGCAATAGCAAAGTTATATAACAGCACTTGAAAGTCAAAAGGGGATAACCGACAACTTCTATTCAATCGATTTGAAGACCATTCAACACAGCAAAATCAAGAAGATACTAACGATAATTCAATTACATAATCTTGTCTCTTATTCCAATTTGAGCTACTTGCTTGCCTTCAAAGCATCTATAATGGATAGGCTGATGCTGGATCCATACAGTGAAAGAAATAAAGAAAGAAAGAAAAGTATTTATTGGCACAAACAATTACATAGGCAAACAAAAATACGATGATTGAATAGAAGTGCCAAAGGGCCATCAGCTCAGCATGATGTCAGGTGGCAGTACAAGGTACCACTACCTGACGATGATACTGACCTGATTTTCAGCTGCAACCCACGAGTGCCATACGCTCGAAATTAGGAGGATATATGTAATTGATATCATTCAATATGCATATCATAATGTGCGTAAAAGTAAGTCTAAAATATAATCTATATGTATATGTATAATTAGTTGGTATGTAATATACCCCGGGGGGGTGACCGCTTTACAGTCACCCTCTTCGAGATGTGCCTATAGGCGTGGCACCAGTGGGCGGCTGATCACACGAGGACCTGGAGCCTCCCTTAGGTGCCGAAGATGAACGCCCCAGTGGTTTTAGCCGGTAGGAGTCCGGCATACCCCTTCGCCTTTCCCCGGGGCGAAGGAAGTTCATGAAGAATTTCCTCTGGGCACCAATAAAAAAAAAACGTATGTAATATAATCATACGTATATGGTATATAATATAGTAATAATAAATCAATGTTGCGGTGCATAAAATGTGTGTAGAAAAGAAAAATAAAGCAAACAATCCATTATAATATAAGTAATAATTGATCGGTCGACCAAATTAATAAAACAAGATCAAAAAGTAAGCGGTGTCACAATAATGAATTATCAAATTCTGTATTGTTTAATGTCCATGACATTATTTTCATTAACGACCCATACAGTATACATAATACGAGTATCTATACATCTATACAAATAAATAAGATTGAAGTGTCTGTTTGTAATGTCAAAATAACAGCTTTTTACTTAATGCATATGAAAGTATATACGGGACATGTAACAAAAAAACAATTTTTAAATTTTTTGTCTGTCTGTCTGTCTGTCTGTCTGTTTGTTCCGGGTAATCTCCGAAACGGCTGGACCGATTTTGATGGGACTTTCACTGGCAGATAACTGGTGTTCTAAGGAATAACTAAGGCTACTTTAATTTTAGAAAAATAATTAGGGTTCCGCGCAAAAAAAACAAACCCTTGAAAACCAATATATATATTCTATGTCAAGTGTCTATGTCGAAGTACTCTAAATTCTTTTTAAATTAAACGCGGGTGAAACCGCGGGTCCCAGCTAGTAATAAATAAACGTTCTTAGGTTCAGCCGATAGTGTTAGTAGATAGATAGTGGTAGTGTGTTTACATCATGAGTAACCGTAGTGAGTACAGCCTTACTGTTCATACATGCGACTATTGCGTTGTGAGTTGTGAAATGTGGTCCTACTGAATGATTATTTCGTATTATTATATAGTATGGTTTATGATTATGACGGCTGACTGTATGTCAGTAAAAATAAAATAAGTCCAATGACAATATAAGACAAATTAAGGTGCCTTGTGAAAGACCAAATCGGTGCCTATACAGCACCCCTCTTGTTTAAATTTACTAAAGCTAATGAACGCAAAGAAGTACATACATCGATATACACGCTGATTAAAACATTAATGTAGCACAGATAATATAAATATTAATATTAAAGTTGCCATTGTTCAGCATTTTTAAAATTTATGAGTAGAAATAACTATTCTCGGAGTTGGCGGGACATTATTCCATGTTTAAGGCAAGCTGCTCCTGAGCTATCTGATTTTGTGCTGCTTTTTCCATACGCACCAGTGCTAATAGATATTGCACGAAACAGCTCTCTATTAGCGCAAATATACTTTTACAACGTGTTGTATTCCAATGGACAACGTGATTCACGATATGTTTCTCATCCAAGACGTTAATCATTTTCATACAATTGACATAAATTTTCTTCAAACTCAGAACACGAATTAATGTTATCATTTCCAAATACCGACTTCCAATCACAAAACATGAGATTTAACATCAAACAAAAACACGTAACTACATTGGTCCAGTTCGAGCGATCAAATTGAGACAAGTATCGAGTTAGTAGCACCAACTTCTTATTTAACTTGGTCCGAATCAACAAAACGCAATTCCGTTAGCCAATGGCCTTTGGAACTTCTGAATGTACGAATTAAGATTGGACCTTGTCTGTGAATTTGGAAAGTTTTCCTCCAAATTTAACCATTGTCGTCGGAAGAAGCTGGAATAATATTTTTTGTTCGAGTTTTCTGACAGGAATCATCTATCTATTACTGAAAATTAAAATGTGAATTTCGGGTATTTTGGGAGGTTATTATTTTGATCTGCGTGGTTATTATCTAAGAATTATATATGATACTAGCTGGGACCCGCGTTTAATTTAAATAAATTTAGAGTACTTCGACATAGACACTTGACATAGAATATATATATTGGATTTCAAGGGTTTAATTTCTTTGCGCAGAACTCTAATTATTTTCCTAAAATAAAAGCCTAAGTTATTCCTTATAACACCAGCTATCTGCCAGTGAAAGTCCCGTCAAAATCTGTCCAGCCGTTTCGGACATTACTCGGAAAAAACAGACAGACAGACAGACAAAAAATTAAAACATTGCTTTTTTGTTATAGGTAACGTATATACTTTCATATGCATTTAGTAAAAAGCTGTTATTTTGACATTACAAACAGACACTTCAATTTTATTTATTTGTATAGATAATCAAACTCACTTCTAAATGCGCAGTGAAATCTTTGATATCGGTATTGTTTTTACTATTTTCCACTGCCGGATTCATTAGTAAGCTTACACCACTGGCAGACTCACTTCTGAATCGGTAATGAAATCTCTAATTTTAGTTCTCATTTACTCTACTACTCTAATACTAAGCGTATAATTTCACTGAAGCCGGGAACCAGACAGCAAAATAAATGACTATATTCATATCTCGATAGTTTAGTCATTCAAATCACTCTAAAAAGCCTACTACATATTAAACGCAAAACCCATTTGAAACACTATTTCTACTTTCTGTACGCATAGCCTTTACAAAAGATAACTTCTATTTTAGGCTACCCAAAATACACAGGAATGTAATAAACGAGGTAAAGTTAAATAAAAATAGGAGGAGAAACTGGCAAGGGGAACATATAAAGGCGGAGGAAAGAAAAACTGTCCATCCTAAAGTTCTGTGAAGGGGCGGGACAGGACTTATAAAGAATTCGCTCCAATTCGGGTGTTCGTTCGGACAAATTTTATTGAGTTCGGTCCGGTAGGAAAGCCCGAACTTGACAGTAACCGTGGGTGATAGTCCAGAATACTAAGAATTCGTTCGTTCTTTAGGTAAATCTTACTTTTAGTTAAATTCAGTTGTGAGTTGGCACGAAAGTTGATAACGATTGAACGTTTCATAAAATATCTTTAACATTTGATTAATAATGTATTATGGACATTTTATTATAACTGGACTTTCTGCTGTTCATTAGACATACCTATCATGTACTATATGTCTATCATGTAACTATATATTTTTTATTTCAATGACATTTGTATTCCATTATTATTTTTGTTATTAATTTTCAATCCATCTTACTTTTATTTCATTATTGTTCGTGATTATGTTTATTGAATGCATGCATTGAATATCAAGACTCATCGTAGTACTAAACATATTTGCACACCAGTTTCTGGTAGAGTATTACGGACTACTTTGTTCACTACTATCTTTCATCAACCACTGTACTCATATTCTGACAAATAAATTATTCTTATTCGACTTATAACAATAACCGTGGATGATAGTCCAGAATACTAAGAATTCGTTTGCGGATGCTTTGGGTAAATCTTACTTTTTGTTCATTTCAGCTGTGAGTTGGCACGAAAGTTGATAGCGATTGAAGGTTTTATAAAAAAACTATTTCGACTTACAACAATAATATAACAGTTTCAGCGTGATTCAAAGGAATACTAACATATCATTATGGATATGGTGTGGTTAAACTGTTATTCTGCGTGGTTTCCAGCAAAGAATAGACCACCCGTCTCCAACCTATGGGTATCGTAAAGGCATCTAAGAATTGATATCAAGAGGTTGGGCATCCTTCCGTGTGCTAATAACAACATACTGCGATCACTAATCTACCTACCAAGCGTGGTGATTATGGCGATATATGACCACTCATTGTAATGATCATTGGGAGTCCCACATTCAGCAGTGCTAAACAGTGTTCAGTTTAGTCCGTGTGGTGTCTGGACTAAGAATATAGCACCACTCCATGTCCTCCAATGGATGTCGTAAAACTTCTATGGAACTGTAAACTAGAGAAATAGGCAGCAGCGTCACTTCTGTGGAATTATTAATATTCTGCGCTCACCAACACGCTCGCCAAGAGCCATGAGTACTGCTAAATTCCCCCCAAAATGACGACACAGCATGTAACTGGTCGTTGATGGGGGAGGCCAGCAGCAGAGGAAGTTCTTTTGGCTGGTATGATGATGACGACGATGATGATGATTCAGCAGTGGACAGTCAGGAGCTGATATGTGTAATTGCGTGAGTTTGGGAATGATCTTCAATTTCACATCCTATTAGGTATTTGAAATTTAAGTTCCCCATGGGTTAGAAATTGAAGGTCACATAAAGTTACTCTCGATAATCGAAAAACTATTGGGCACATACTCACGAAGTGAGTTCCAAACATCGGCCAGAACTAAAACATGATTAGTATCTACTTTTCCCAATTTGACGCATTTAGGATAAGTTTGATGAGTAATCGCATTAATTTGATTACCTATCTATACTAAGACTAGATTTTCCCGAAGCAAGAGAGAAATAGAAATATTGGTAGATAGAGGCATCTCTTCTTACTACTCGTACAGCGGAACGAAGCGCGATACCTATTATACAGAATCAGAGTAGATGTCTGTATTCATTATTGACCAATGGATGGGTAGGTTTCCGTCTGAAAACAAAAACGTGGGTTTACCGGTCTCTCCTATAGTCGCCGATATTTTCATGGAGGACTTTGAGGAGAGAGCACTGATGACAGCGCCGACTATACCGAAGATGTTCAAACGGTACGTAGATGACACTTTTACCATCTTGCCTCACAATAAGGTGACTGCATTTTTAAAACACCTAAATTCAATACATGGTAAAATTCAGTTTACTATGGAATTGGAGGATAATAAATCCTTAGCCTTCCTTGACATACTTCTCATTCATAATCCTGATCTTTCTGTTAGTCACACCGTGTATAGAAAGCCTACCCATACAGACAGGTACCTTAATGGTGAATCTAACCACCATCCTTGTCAGTTAGCTACCGTGGCTAAATCTTTGTTACAGAGAGCACACGGCATCTACGATCCCGACCATCTGGCAGGGGAACTTCACAATGTACAAGAAGTTCTCCAGCGTAACAATTTGAGAGCACTATATCCCCGTCGCAGAAGCCGCCCGAAACCCACCACGGTTGATCGACGACCTGCAGTTTTACCATTCATTAAGTCACCGACAGAATTGGTCATATCTTGAAGCGTGCTTCTATTAAAACCTACTTCAAGCCGCATAAGAAGATCAGCCACCTTCTCAAACCGGTGAAGTGTCACATTACTTTACAAGATGCAGGGGTCTATAAGATTGACTGTGAGTGTGGGTTGTCATACATAGGGCAAACATAGTATAGGCACCAGGTTAAAAGAACACGTAGCTGACGTCAAACATAGACGCTCCACAAAGTCTGCAGTGTGCGAACATGCCTTAGACAAACCCAACCATTTTCTTGAGAAGATGGCTGGCAGGTACCACCAGTTTGGAATCCAGTTATTAAAATAATAAACTCCCAAACCAAATACCACACTAAAAAACATCAAGACACTGTGAGTGATTACTGCGTGCATTGAAATAATTTTTGTTTATTATTGTACGGTAGATAAAATAAAATTACTTTTTAAAATCTGTAACAACGCCTGTCATCCTGCGACCACGAACCCTGCAAAGTGTTCGAAACGTCAGGAAAAAACGAAAATGTAAAATACAAGCGATCGAATTCGTTTAAAAGTAAAAATATATAAGTATAATTAGTATAAACATTGGATTGCACATATATATATAAAAAAATTGGAACATATATATTGCATATATATGTTTCAATTTTTTCGCGATACCCTAATATTTTTGTCTAAAATAAAACTAGCCTTAGTTACTCCTTATAACATCAGCTATCTGCCAGTGAAAGTCCCGTCAAAATTGGTCCAGCCGTTTCGTGGATTAGCCGGAACAAACAGACAGACAGAAACTATATAACATTTGTTTTTTTTTGTTATAACTTCCATATATACTTTCATATGCATTTTGTAAAAAGCTGTTATTTTGATATTACAAGTAGACAATTCAATTTTATTCATTTTTGTATAGATTGGAAATAATTATCACTACAATGACAAATCATATATCGCCATAATCATCACAGTTGGCAGGTGTATTGGTGATCGCAGTATTATGTTATTAAATCATTTTTTTTTAAATCTTGTCCCACGCATATCTTCTGTGTCGTGGGTGTGTTTACAGACACGAATACCACATACAATAAACCCAGACCCGGAACAACTACCTGCAGATAATACAAATGTTTGTTCAGTGCGGGAAACGAACCCACGACCCGGAGCGCAGGAGCCGACTATATCAGCCACTGCACCAACCGTGCCGTCATTGATTCTGCTGCCATTCCTCTTGATATCAATCCTTAGTCACCTTTTACGATATCCGTCTCCAAAGGCCACCATTCTTTGAAACCACGCAGAACAATAATTTACCCACACCATATCCTTTTTATTTTTTTATTGATGCCCAGTTGAATATCTTCATAAACTTCCTTTCCCTGGGGAAGGGCGACGGGGTATGCCGGACTCCTACCGGCTAAAACCACTGGAGCGGTCATCTTCGGCACCTAAAGGAGGCTCCATGTCCTCGTATGATCACACTAGAGCCGCCCACTGGTGCCACGCCTATAGGCACATCTCTGAGAAGCCGGCCACTTGCAATAAAGTACTTAAACTATACATATACTCATATTATTGTGATATAATCTAAATATATATTTTATAAAACGTTCAATCGCTATCAACTTCCATGCTAACACACAGCTGAATTTAACGAAAAGTAAGGTTTACCCAAAACATCAGCACACGAATTCTTAGTATTCCGGACTATCACCCACGGTTACCGTCAAGATCGGGCTTTCCTGCCGGACCGAACTCAATAAAATTTGTCCGAACGTACACCCGAGTTCGAGCGAATTCTTTATAAATCCTGTCCCGCCCCTTCGCAGAACTTTGGGATGGACAGTTTTTCTTTCCTTTGATCCCGCGTTTATGTGTTCCCTTGCCAGAGTTTTTTCTCCTATTTTTATTTAACTTTACCTCGCTTATTACATAACTGTGTATTTTGTGTAGCCTAAAATAGATGTTATGTTTTGTAAATGGCTTTGCGTACAGAATTGCGGTGAAAGTAATGAAATAATGTTTCAAATGGGTTTTGCGTTTAATATGTAGTAGGCTTTTTATGGTGATTTGAATCAAAAAAGGTATTGAGATAGGAATAAAGTCATTTTTTTGGCCATCTGGTTCCCGGCTAAGAATACGCTATGACCTACACTGGGTGTGTATGGGAAAATTAAAATGCGTATTGTTATAGTAGTTGGTATCTGACGAAGAATCGTAGGCAGAGTTTTGCTATTATATAAGCTAAATATCGTCCACTACTTTTTGTTGCTCCTCTATAGATTTCCAAAATGGCACTATGATTTCTCGTGATGATTCATGATTTCTCATTCTCATGATGTGGTGGGTAAAGTTTCTCTTTGTTGCTCCCCTACATATTTCCACAATTGTGTCGACATTTTGGGAAGAGGGTACAGTTTACAGACATAAATCTCAACATCACAAACACCCAGACCCGAAACAACTGTCTTTAGATGATTCAAATAATTGTTTGCGGGGATCGAACCTGCAACACGTAGCGCACCGAGCTAATCGCTTAACCACTACGCTAACCGTGCCGCCAAAATGGCGTAAAAATGGGTGTGTAACCAAAACTGTTAAACCGAACAAAAACATGCTTACATGTTATCCGAGACGGATGGATAACATGCATGCAATGCGGGGCAATCGGCTGCGGGTGGAGGAAGATGTTTATTCCAGCGTTGCTTTCGAACGTCACACACGTACACTCTCGCTAGACGGCACGGTTGGTGCAGTGGCTGATACAGTCGGCTGCTGCGCTCCGGGTCGTGGGTCCGACTCCCGCACGGAACACATATTTGTATGATCTGCAGGTAGTTGTTCCGGGTCTGGGTGTATTGTGTGTGAAATTCATGTCTGTAAAGGCACCCACGACACAGGAGAAATCATAGTGTGGGGCAATGTTAAAAAATAAACACTATAGGTATGTATAATATAGCTATAATTCTAATTTAGAATCACTTCAATGAATTTCCATTTTTAAACGAAATCGTGGCTAAAACTCAATTACCGTTTGGGAAGCCAAAAAGTTTGAACAATTTGAATTTCGAAACGGCTGATTTTACGTTCGGCCAATAGAGAGGTAAATCACGTTCGTTAGAACTGAATGGCTGACACAATAAATTAAAAGGAAAGCTAGTTTAGAAACCAGACTTAAGATGAAAGCCCTCCATCGTTATAAATAAATAGATACTGGATAAACGATGCTATAGATACTCTGTTCTTCTCGGGGGTCACGGGCGCGCAGATTGCGGAGTCTGCATGCTCACACCGAGCGACCTCCGGGAAGACGGCGGTGCGCACGTGATTACGTGCCGCCGTGTGCGCATCACAGCGCAAAGCGAGGCTTGGGAGGATCCTTTACAATCCTCCCCGAGAAGTGCATCGGGGGCGACCTTTGTACAGTCGCCCTCCCTCCGCTAGAGGGGGTGACCGCTTTACAATCATCCCCTCCGTGATTGCCTAAAAGCGTGGCACCAATGGGCGGCTCTAGTGTGATCTCACGAGGATCTGGAGCCTCCCCTTCGGTGCCGAAGATGACCGCTCCAGTGGTTTTAGCAGGTAGTAGTACCCCTTCGTCCTTCCCCGGGGCGAAGGAAGTTCCATGTAGAATTTCCACTGGACATCAATAAAAAATTATACTTTGTTCTACAGAAAATTAGACTACCGACACCATTTGTGAATGAGGACGATTGGAGGAAGTTTCAAACAAATCTATTTAGGCCTACTACTAGTACTACGTAGTACCTAGCTATTAGAGCTACTTAATGCAGTTATGACTGTGGACTGAGTAAAGGAGGAGGTGAGGATCCAAAACCTTAAATATTGTTTTTTTTTTTGTCATCTGTCAGAACTCACACATTCTGTGAATTGAGAACTGTATTGGATAAGTGTGATTTTCATCGAACTCTGGATAAGAGATGTTTTGTATGCTGATAACACAATGACCAAAAAAGATGAGCCCTTATTAATAACCCCCATGAGGGGTTGGGTTAAAATGAACTCGAGATGTTTTAATTTTTTCATTATTTCGGCCTAATAAAGTCCACTGCTGGACACATGCTTCCCTCAAAGATCACCACAACGACTGATATCGGTGTGTTGTGTGCTCATTGGTGTTGTGGGGTTTTGCTATAATCACCACGCTTGGTAGGCGGATTGGTGATCGCATTATGCTTTTATTAGCCTTCGAGATGCTGCTGCCTATCCCCTTGATATTAACCCTTAGGCGTCTTTTACGACATCCATGGGTTGAGTTGGCGGACTACACACCATTGAGAACATTTTGGAGCCCTCTCAGATGTGCAGGTTTCCTCACGATGTTTTCCGTCACCATTAACGCAAGTGATAATCGAATTCTGATTCTCACATAAATCCGAAAAGTCAGACCTGCGGTCCGGGATCGAACCCAGATTCTCCTATATGGAAGATAGGCGTTCAACTACTAGGCTATCACTGCTATAGTATAGTCCGCCGACCCGCACTAGGCCAGTGTGGTGGATTAAGGCCTAACCTTTCTAATCGTGAGAAAAAGCGTGGGCACGCCAGCAGTGGGACAGTAATAAGCTGATTATGTATTCTTGTAGGTTGAGCTTGATGGTCTATTTGTTGCCGAAGCACACTAGGTCGAAAAAATTGTATTCAGCAGTGGATGACCTTCAGCTGATACGATGATGGTGATGGTAGTGGTTATAAGTTACTCACTTTCAATCTTTAGCAAACGATTCCGGGGCAGAAGACGGGCAAATAATGTCCATCTACAGGCTCCTGTAACCGTGGCACTTCCCTAAGTATATCACTAAACGGATCCAAAGTGGTGCCGCGATTGCGTTCCACGAGTACCTCCCGCTCCAGCAAGACGGGGTCCGCCCAGGCTGACCATTACTGCCGGGGACACGGATTAATGCTAGAGGGCCTCCGAGGATCCCCAAAACTGCTTTAAATAGATCTCTGTAAGGTGGCACGGTATCGCTGGTGACACGCTAATAGCTAATAACTGCTTTCTGCACAATCGGTCTCGGGTTAGATTACCGTGATGGCACCGCCCAACCATATTTTACCTACGATGTACATATTGTAAATAGATGATTACCCCTACGGGATGAACCCTACTTACTATGGTACTAAAAATCTTAGCCCATGACCCGCCTACTTACTATGGTATTAAAAATCTTAGCCCATGATACTTACATTGTCCTTGCAATTTACATTGCTCTTGTAACCTAAAGCTTGCGTAAATAAATACAGAGATACATAAAACAATAAATTAGAAGGGGAACTATTTAGAGTTTAAATATTTCGGGCGAATCGTTTGGGTCGTGGGTACGAAAGAATCTCATGAATTTGTTACCTATATTACAATGTTGCCCAAAGGACCCAAAGAGCCTGGGTATGTATAACGGGGTGATTGCTTTTGTTTTCTATTTGTAGCTTTAATGACAAATGGAAGGTATAGTTGAAAGGTGTACATTATTCTCTAAATATGTGTTTGACACAATAATCACTGGCTCTTAAACGGTTCCTAGTTCTAGTGTTTAAAATCGCGGTTGTGAGTGTGAAGTTCTGGATTTGAAGTCCAGTTACCATATTATAAACTTTTATAGCATGTCAGTTCGCAACCGCAAGCTGTCAGTTTCTCATTTATAACCCCACGCGTGTCAATTGCCGGCAGCCGTGTAGACACAATAGATTTTCAATTAATTGTGTCTCGTTTTTGGCAGTTAATGAGATAATGTGTTTCCTTGATCTGGAGCCATTGCCGAGCCGCTAGCTTTACTGTATCACTTACTTTTTAAATTTAACATTTGGATGAAAGCCATTACGACTTTGACAAATTAGTCCGAGCAGGCACAGCTCCATAAACGTTTTGCGCGAAGGACTGTAAAAAAAAGCCTTTGTCTTGACCAGGGAAAAGGTCAGAAGACCTTTCTGCTTTCGCTGTCAAGCGTATAGTCCTTGTTTCGAAGTCTCCCTGGACCTATTATTTGCACTAAAAATATTTTGACCGTTATTTGACCGTTTGAGAGTTAACTCCTGAGTTCGAAGTCGAAGTCATTATTGAGTTGTTAGTCTGTTAGCAATTGGAAACTGTAATGTTTCACGTAAAATGGTAGCTTGCAGCTGGTAACTGTAAGCCAGGTAAACTGTTTTTTTTTTGTTCTAAGTGAACAGGTTCACTGGTGCGGTAGTACAGTTCTGACAATTTCACCCGTGGTAGTGTATGAATAACCTAACTCTGCATAGGAATAATTTCAACACTCAATAAATAACTACCAAAATCGCTGCAGTGTTGTTGATATACCAATGCAGACTATATTTTCGTTATACTTCTTCTTCTGTATTCACTTTAGCTGACTGCCCCAGGAGGGTAATATTTTTCAAGTTTATGTATGTATGTCTATTTTTTGGCAAGCTCTGTAGCCTTTTTATCACCCTGGTGGAAATACAAGGCATGCTGAACTTCTATCGGCTAAAACCACTGAAGCGGTCATCTTCGGCACCGAAGAAAAGCCCCAGGTCCTCGTACGATCATGCTAGAGCCACCCATTGGTGCCACACCTATAGGCTCATGTCGGACGGGATGACTGTAAGGCGACCACACCCTCTAGCAGAGAGGAGGCGCCGGTAAAAAGGCTGCCCCTAGTTACTTTTTGGAGGGATTTTTTTTTTTTTGGGACAAGCCCGCCACAC
Source organism: Diloba caeruleocephala (assembly GCA_947459985.1). Taxonomy (NCBI): domain Eukaryota; kingdom Metazoa; phylum Arthropoda; class Insecta; order Lepidoptera; family Noctuidae; genus Diloba; species Diloba caeruleocephala. Next base: position 5,250,459 of record OX381621.1, on the reverse strand, counting down.
ATTCCCAACCACTGCAACTCCTGTAAGCCAGGATCTACAATGGCGACCACCGAAAAGAACACCGATCAATGAAGCTCGGTGTGTCCCAGAGAAATGAATAACTGTCTTGGAACCCGCACCGAAATTAATCAGAAAAGAAAAAGGAGGAGTAGGAAAGAATATACGTTCCACTTCCCTCCGTAGCAAGCAGGAGACAGAGAAAAACGATAGGCCATAATAGGCACAATAAATGGGAGTTTACAACAGGGTTAAGCCCAGTTGCCAAGCACCACGGGTACAATTTTGGAGGGATTGTACAGGATCTCCGACGCCTCGCTTTGCGCTGTGTTGCGCACACCGCGTCTTCCCGGGGGTCACTCGGTATGAGCACGCAGATTCCCCAATCTGCACGCCGCGACCCCCAGGCATGAAATGATCATTTCTTTTTGAACGTCAACCAATGACAGCACCCTATAAGCCCACCCTTCACCGCTTCCAAGTGTTTAATGCTCTGTTAACTAAACAGATTAATGGATTTTTAACATATGAGGTATCATAAATGATTCGTCTTAATTGTGTAAGTGACACAGGGTACATAAATATATTGTCAGTTATTCTTTACGTAGCTGGATGTTTTTTTTTACAATCGCGTTATAATTTTTAACCCTATTATTAAATTTATCATTCATCATACATGTATTATTCTAAACTCTTTTCAAAATTCTATTGTAATAGTAATAATGTAATTATTTTCACAATAAATTGTATCCACGGAGTTTCGTGCATATGTTCTCCATCGGACTAAATACTTGGAACTGTATATCTATTTAAATTCTGACTATTTATATTGACTTTGAATTAATATGTCGTAATAAAGTTTACAAAACATACGTCTATCCACCGTCCCTCTACACATACAAACATTCCCACACAAATTCACATAAACCCACACGCATGCACACAAACAAATAAGTAGACACAAGATGAATATGAAAAAGTTTAATATTTTCTTTATTGTTTATCGCCACGCTTGGAAGGCGGGGTTAACAATCACATCTGAGTTGTTTATGTACTCGTAAAACGCTACTGCCCATCCCTCGGCTAATCCCTTTAACGGCATAGTCGCCTTTAACGACACCCACGGGATGAGATGGGTTGGTCTTATACATAGCCGCCAACATACGAATTGAAAAATATTAATTTCTTTCTTACTATTCAAAATCTTGCACAGAACGATGAGAAGCATTTTCCATTACTTCTAATATTTCCTGAATCTGTATGATAGTAAAATATCCAATATTTGTTCGCGAATTAATGTTATCTTCGCAAATCCATTACGAACTACGGTCGTATCACCTGATACCTTGCACACATTCAATGGCTCACTAGGGGTGCTTACCCTATGGGCTGGATGACAAATAGAATACTTTGTTAGGAAGGAATGGGAATGGAATCAAGGATAAGTTCTGCGGAATTTCTTGAATGGAATATAAGGGTTTTTGGATGGGGGTGAAATATCGAATTATATAAATAGTTTTTGTTTCGATTCGTTTTTTGTATAGCCACAAATGGTTTTGAACATTTGTATGCTTTATTAAATTTGACGGCACGGTTGATGCAGTGGCTAAGCGTTTGACTTTCTGTGCTAAGCGCCGTAGGCTCAATTCCCACACCCCCGGGAAGACGGTGCCGCGCACTGGGTTAAGTGCCGCCATGTGCGTAGCACAGCGCACAGCGAGGCTTGGGGGGACCCTTTACAATCCTGCCCGAGAAGTGCCTGGGGGGCGGCTTTTTTACAGCCGCCTGCCCTCCGTTAGAGGGGATGACCGCTTTTCAGTCATCCCCTCCGAGATGTGCCTAAAGGGCTTTTTTCTTATGTTGGCTTCTCGTGTCCATTTCTGGAATGTGGTTGCTTAGCCGGTCCTTTCTGGCGAAGCCAAAACAGGCCTCCAGCCAGGCTTAAAATTAATATTTAAAAACTAAGCAACTTACCTTCGCTAAGGGCGCCTCCTGCGGGATACGGACCTCGGGTTAGGGCGTTGCTGGGGGTGAGCGCTTTTCAGTCATCCCCTTCGAGATGTGCCTCAAGGGCTTTTTTTTTTGGCTTCTGGTGTCCATTTCTGGAATGTGGTAGCTTAGCCGGTCATTTCTGGCGAAGCCAAAAGAGGCCTCCAGCCAGGCTTAAAATTAATATTTAAAAACTAAGCAACTTACTTTCGCTAAGGGCGCCCCTGCGGGATACGGACCTCGGCTTAGGGCGTTGCCGGGGATAACAAGCTATTGTTTTGGGGACAGCTGGATCGGTATTATTTATAATGTATTTTCCGCACGGAACAAATATTTGTATGGTCTGCAGGTAGTTGTTTCTGGTCTGGGTGTATTGTGTGTAGAATTTGTGTCTGTAAACGCACCCACGACACAGGCGAAATCCCAGTGTGGGACAACGTGTTGAAAAATGAAATGGTTATTATTTGAAATTAATATTACTGATTATTTAAGTACACCTGTAATTTATTACTATGGAACTTTATTTATTACCATCGTAAATGTAGAGGCAATATAGCTATTTCAGTAAAATATATACCCATTTGGCAGTAGCCAGTAGCCAGTAGGCAGTAGTTATAGATTGCCTTTAACACACTGCTCTCACGAATTGATTGTCATACAAACTACTACTACTATCACTGTTGAAACGTATACCAATTAGACTGGCCCTGAGTTCTTCCTGGGTTTTTCTCAGAGATTGTCATGTAGTGGTGTGCCCCCCGTCGTTTTAATGTGACGTGAAAAGAGTCTTTATGGACCTTATTACTAAATAAACGAATGAATTCTGTTCGGATTTCGATAGCATATCTAATTATAACAATTAAGTACTTAAGTTTTTATATTAATTTAAGTTACTTGCGGGCTGCTATCACTTTGCTAAAGTAAAAGTTAATTTAGCTGTTAGTAGTGTGTAATAGTTTTTAAAAATCATTATACTTCTCCGGACGACCGCGACGGTTTTAAAGATATTCTTCTAGTGCTATTTACCTGAAACAATAATAAAAAAAAGATTAAATTTATGCATAGTAATGGCTTTCGCGATTATTACATTTTATAATAAAACACTTTGAAATGGGTTACATTGCGTATAATAAGGATTTTTGTATTTCCCGACATTTCTAAAACTTCGTAGCGTTCGTGGTCGCAGGATGACTAACGGCCAAAATTAATAATCTATCTAATCCAAAACCTGCGGATTTTAGATTAAATGTGATCCTAACAAACAAATCTATATGGTTGATTATGGATCAGATTCATTTCGACCATAGATTGACATGTATCGTTCGGATTTTAAAAATATATTTTATCTGCGGTACAAAACGTATCAAAATATGTTTCGATGGTGGTACCTGCCAACCATCTTCTCTATTAAAATTAGGGTGATTTTAATTTCAATAGTCTCGCGGAACATATCGGTTCGACAGGACGTAAAGTTGATCAAAACGAAGAAAATGGTTAGGTTCACACACTGTAGACTTTGTGGGCCGTCTATGTTTGACGTCAGCTATGTGCTCTTGTATTCTGGTGGCTATACTACGCTTTGCTTGCCCTCTGTATGACAACCCACAATCGCAGTCAATCTTTGACTGTCAGAAATGATGATGACAAATTTATGTATAACAGCTACTTTTTTAGTTGAATTGACAATGGGCACATAGCTCGTATACCGTGTGGTGCCGGCTCAGAATGCCACCACCCCATCTCCTCCCATGGGTGTCGTAAAAGTCGACTAAGGGATTAGCCGGAGGATGGGCAGCAGCGTCCTTCGAGTACATTAACAACTTAACTGCGATCGCCAACCCGCCTGCCAAGCGTGGCGATTATGGCAAAACCCCCCAATGAGCCCACAACACATCCATATCGGTGATTGTGGTGATCTTTGAGGGAGGCCTGTGTCCAGCAGTGGACTTGATTCGGCCGAAATGATGACATAGCTCGTAACACTCAGCACGTAGCATCATATGAACGAGTCAAATGTATTTAAAAGCAATTATTAGTCAGTAAAAGCAATTATTAATAAGTAAATTATTTTAAAGGCCAACTTCATACCGTCTGATTTTCATGACGTCATTCATGCGTGCGCAGCAATTGTACGCTTATCAAAAATCTTTGACAGCCAACTTCAGACTGTCGGACTTTTCATCTAACGCGGCAAAAGAAGTTTTTTACAACTTCAATATATATAACTTCGTCATATTCTTCATCAAAACATTTATACACAAATAGTCATCATCATCATTTTAGTCGAATAAAGTCCACTGCTGGACACAGGTCTCCCACAATGATCGCCAGAATGCCCGGTCTGAGTTGTGTGCTCACTGGGGGGTTTTGCCGAAATCACGACGTAAGCGTGTTGGCGAGCCCAATTGTCTTAATATATAGGTACTTGAATGAAGCGACACTCATGTGATGAGATGGGTTGGTGTTATTCTTAGCACCACACGGTTAGTACTACACTAGTTTTCTTTTTCATTTATAAAAACGCGATTTTGCTGGGTATTTCATTTAAAAATATCATATTCTGCATCAAAACATTAGGTCGACAGGCCTCATTTCATAATTTGACGAGTGCGAACTAAAAATGTTATGAATAACGAACTACGTGACCCCTGACCCATTTCGTTTGGAAATATACGGGTACGAAGTTACACGGCGCCACCGCACAGCGCGAACTTTTGTAAATGTTAATTGCTAGTTCATTTTCCTAGGTACATACGTGAGTTTGCATTTTACACGTGAAATATAGTGAGAAGCTTTGGTAATAGTTTTTATAATAAAACATTTGTCTGCGGAACTGGGTATGAAACAAAAATGTACAGTCGCATTTGCGTTTCAATACACCCATTATGTTATTTGTGACAATTAAACATACGGGATTTTAAGCTTTTTTTTTTAAAGATAAAAAGATTTTTATTCATTTAACCATTAATAACACTTATGAATAGACTTTAGTTGCCACGTTTCAAGTTGTAGATTTCCTGTGGAGAAGAATGGACAAGATACTCCATATTTATACTGAAACCCGCGTTATTTTGTTTACAGCCACTTGCTTCCATATTCACGATAAAGTGATGTTTTTTGGAGTTTACTCCTTAAGAATCGATTTATATATAAGGTATGAAAAATTTACCGTCACCATTAACGCAAATGATAATCAAATTCTGATCCGCACACGAATCCAAAAAGACAGAGGTGTGGGCCGGGATCGAACTTGACCCTCATGTAAGGCAGGTAAGCGTTCAATAATTATGCTATCACTAAACTACACTATAACGTACCTTTGCGGCTTGGGCTAATGCACAAGTTTCTTGAGTTGAGTGAGTAGTCCAATAAAGTTCCGATTCAGTCAAAGAAAGTCTTTTTAAACTTCAACACTACGATTACGATCAAACTACAACCGATTGATGAAATTTGGTGGGAATACAATACAATACAATACAATACTCTTTATTGTACACCAAAAATAACAAAAACATATTCCAATTTAGAAAAAGATATGTACAAAGGGCGGTCTTATCGCACACGGCGATTTCTGCCAGACAACCTTGGGATGGACAGATTTGTAAGCGATAAAGAAAAGGGTAGTTCGCGGTGTAACAATAATTTTAAGTTAATACATAATAAAGAATGTTTATTTTCCCAACAGTAACGTCCGATTTTGGCGTTATCGTGCAACCTGAATAGACAGCAGGTTCGGCGCAGTGGTTCGTTTCGCGGGTTTAAGCCCCAGTTGTTGTTCCAGGACTTTACGCATATTTGTGCATCTTATATGCACAAATGCGAGATATGGAGAGAGCTATGCTTGGCATTTCTCTACAAGATTGAATCAGAAATGAGGAGATCCGCAGAAGAATTAAAGTTGCCGACATAGCTGAAAGGATTAGTAAACTGAAGAGGCAATGGGTGGGGCACATTACTCGTAGAACTGATGGCCGTTGGGGTAAAAATATCTCGAATGGAGACCGCGCACCGGAAAACGCAGCGTGGAATGACCTCCAACGGGGTAGACAGACGACCTGGTGAAGGCCGCTGGGAGTCATTGGATGAGAGCGGCATGTAACCGCTCGTTATGGAAATCTAAGGGGGAGGCCTTTGTTCAACAGTGGACGTCCTTTGGCTGGTATGATGATGATGATGATGATGATGATATGCGCAAATACCTATTAATGTTTCTAAGCCGTACCTACTACTAAACTTATTTATAACTTTACTTTTTACTTTCATTTAGACATCGCAATTATTCCATAGCAAATATAAATAGATTTTATTAAATAAACAAAAACAAATTAAGTTAAAAAAGAGTAATGTTACTCTGGAATAATTATGACGCTTTGTCAATAGCGGCAAAGTCAAAAGCGGTTTGTCCGGAAGTTCGTTTTGGATGCAGATGAGTCCTGAGAATTGATGTATTTGCATATACTTTAAACCATTATATTTCTATTAAATTTATTACACAAACATATTTAAATTTTATGGCTCCCGCGAGTGTTGCAACTTTAAATCCAAAATTGCCATCAAAAGATTATGGATATGCTATGGATAAACCGTGGAAGGAAACCCACCATCGACAACTATATATATACATATATATTTTACCCATAAACGTTCAAATTGTCTTTTTACACTGTGATTCAACAACATGTATCTATCTATTAGATACACCTATTTGTGTATTTATAAATTGATGTATATATAAATCAATTTATTTATTTATTGATTTATATTTATAAATATAGTTTTTTTTATTATTATATATATATATATATATATATATATATATATACATAAACTCTCTTACTAACCTTGATATTCATGACATCGTGACATCGTCATTCGGGCCTATCAGAATATCAGCGCTGAAGCATATTGCTTGCTGTAGCACTAGCTGAGATAGGTACCAATTTTGGCCTCATGCATTTACAAATATTACACGTGTTATAGTATTTTATTACCTTTATATAAATTGTGCAAATGTGTATGAATGAAGACTCAAAATAAACCAAATTTCTTATTTTTTTAATATAAAAAAAATGTATAAACACACTCGTTTGCAATACAAGTTTATGAAGTTTTGTTATCTACCTTTATCTTACTCGTATATCTGCGGTTTCAAGGCTAAAGTAGGGCCATATATACAGACGTTATTGTAATGATGCCCACACATAAATGTTCATTCATACACGGGCCTCCTCAAGAGACCGCTAAGCGAACAATACATTTCTAGAAATAATACAACGCGCATGCGAACACTCATATTTGCTTATAATTACCACATTCACAGGCAAATATCTCTATATTTGCTTGTAGATTGTGTCGACAGTCGTAGCTGTAATTACTTAGTGGTTTATGATTCCAAATATCTTAATCGATAGGTGTTATACTGCATTATGAAAGCTAAGCTTACTTTGTCGTGTAGTGCTGGCTAAGAATACCACCACCCCATCTCATCCCGTGGGTGTCGTAAAAGGCGACTATGAGATTAACCGGAGGTAGAGCAGTAGCATTCTTTGGGTACATTAATAACTTAACTCCTAACTCCTCTGCAAAGCGTGGCGATTATGGCAAAACCACCCCAATGAAGTGCTCAAACCCATACCGGTCGTTGTAGTAATCTTTGGGGGAGGCCTCTGTCTAGCAGTGGATGATTTTCAGCTCAAATGGTGATGGAAGCTAAGTAGCAAATACAACTAAAAGAGCTAACAAACGAAGGAAAAATCTGAGTTCATCCGAACGATGGGTCTTGTTAGTTAACATTAGATCTCCAAAACTTTATTTTATGCGCACTTTCAAACGGTTAAATTTTTATTCTGGAACACGAGATGTATGAGAGAAATGTATTGCTTACTATTAAACATTTGATACAAGGTCTACCAGATTAATTTATCAAATAAATCTTAATTATTGCTTTTTCTTTAGATAGTAAGAACGAGGTAGCTAAAGTTGTTGCAGGTTGATTAAATATATCATTGTTATTTTTATGGAATTACTAGGTTCTACTTGAGTATACTTGAGAATATTTGAAAAGATGATCAAATATTTTAGTGACCTCATAATCATTAAGGTATTCGCAATTATGATTTTGTATTGAGCTTTTGATCCGCATTTCATTAAAAAACTGTTTGATTTCACTGACACAATAATTGACAAGCACTTTGTCTGATATTATTCTACTTTAAATGTGACTTCACTGTTTATGTTCACCTGCTCATTGCATTTGGTAACAATTTCATTTTACTGAAATATTTAAAATGATTAATTTGCCGTGTGGTGCCGGCTACCAACCCATCACATCCCGTGGGTGTCGTAAAAGCTGACTAAGGGATTAGACGGAGGAAGGGCAGCAGCGTCCTTCGAATACATTAACAACTCAACTGCGATCGCCAACCCGCCTGCCAAGCGTGGCGATTATGGCAAAACCCCCCAATGAGCACAAAACACACCGATGTCAGTCGTTGTGGTGATCGTTGAGGGAGGCCTGTGTCCAGCAGTGGACTTTTTTAGGCCGAAATAATAATATATAATAATAATATGTACTGTGTGGTGCCAGTTTCAGTACTGGCTATGAATAGCACCAACCTATCTCATCCCGTGGGTGTCGTACAAGGTGACGATGGGCAGCAGCGTCCTTCGAGTGCATTAACAACTCAACTGCAATCGCCAACCCACCTGGCAAGCGTGGCGATTATGGCAAATCCTCCCAATGAGCACACAACACACCCAGATCGGTCGTTATGGCGATATTTGGGGGCTTGTGTCCAGCGGTGCACTTTATTCGGCTGAAGCGATGAAGTTAAAATTATCCCTGTTTTATTCAATGACAATCTGACCAATGTGTGGTGTGTGGTGTGTGACCGACTAATTATAGTTTTTTTTTATTTTTTATATAACGTCTATGTATATACGATGTTTCGTTAGTTCCTTATGATTCCCGGCTAAGAATAGACCAGGTTTCTCAACTCATGGGTGTCGTAAAAGGCGACTTAGGTTTCATATTACGAGGATGGGCAACAGCTGTCATGACCAATCGGCCTGCCAAGCGTGATGATTACGGCAATATCCCCTATAACTGTACATGGTAGTGATCATTCAGAGGCCCATATTCAGCAGTGAAGGTTTAGAGGCTGAAAGAGAGATATATGCTCAACGTTTCGATCTATCAGAGTGAAAAAGAAAGTAAACGCCACCACATCATTTTGTCGAGTCCTACGATTTAGACTTGCATGACAGATTTTTTTACTGTAGTGTGGTTAAAGAGTATATGTAACGGATACCGTGCGGTGCCGGCTAAGATTACCACCACCCCATCTCATCCCGTGGGTGTCCTTAAAGGCGACTATGAAATTAGCCGGGGGATGGGCAGCAGCGTACATTTGTAACACAATTAAACTCACAAAACAAAAAAAAAAACAAACAATTGCGATCGCCAATCCGTCTGCCAAGCGTGGCCATTATAGCTAAACCTCTCAATGGGCTCAGAACACAAAACCATACCGATCGTTGCGACTGTTTATGGGGGAGGCTATTGTCCAGCATTGGACGTTTTCCACCTGAAATGATGAACGGACACGGCTCAAAACTAAAGCCGTATATTTTACTCAACCCCGTTTACTAGTATTTACTCACACGTTTGCAATTCGCTTTTGACGCTTTGAAATTCAAAGTGTCGTGATACCTATAAACGTATTACTGTGTGGTCTCATAAATAAACTGAAGCAAAATGTTTTCAAATAATTAATGACCGAGATTTTTATGTTCAGATATCTTTGGCTTGAAACATTATTAATTATAAATTATTGTTGATACCATTTACCTGGGTTAATTATAATATTTTGTTAATTTTCCGAGTGGTATCCGGATTAAGAAAATAGCACCACTCCATCTCTTACCGTGGGTATAGACTAACATCACACCAAGTGCTTGGAAAATATTGTACCAGTGAAATGAAATAGTATTTAAATTAAAAGCGGATCAAATCTTTTGTAATAATTGCGTGTAGTATTATCATAATATAGGACCACTCCATCTCCTACTGTGGATGTCGTAAAGGGCGCATAAGGGGCTCTTAATCAGAAGGATCGGCAGCAGCGTCCCTGCTGTGGAATAGCAGCCAAACTGCGCTCACCAACCCGTCTGCCAAGCGTGGTTTGAGTGCTGGCAAATTCCGCCCAAAATAACGACACAATTGTACAAATCTAGGCAGGTCTTTGTTGAGCAGTGAAAGTCCTTTGTCTGATGTGATGATGATGAATAGTCGAGACATTTACGGGTTTGAGGCGTGGTCTATGTATTTCCAGTAAAAATCTATTTTTTCACTGCATTTGGGCGCCAGCTTGCACTACCTCCGCCCTGGGGGAAGGGCTAAGGGGCATGCCGGAGTCCTACCGGCTAAAACTACTACCGCGGTCATCTTTGGCACCGAAGGGCGGCGCTAGGTCCTCGTATAATCATATTAGAGACGCCCACTGGTGCCATGCCTATAGGCACATATCGGAGAGGGATACTCGCGTGGTGCCGGCTCAGAATGCCACCACCCCATCTCCTCTCATGGGTGTCGTAAAAGTCGACTAAGGGATTAGCCGGAGGATGGGCAGCAGCGTCCTTCGAGTACATTACCAACTCAACTGCGATCGCCAACCCGCCTGCCAAGCGTGGCGATTATGGCAAAACCCCCCAATGAACCCACAACACATCCATATCGGTGGTTGTGGTGATCTTTGGGGGAGGCCTGTGTCAATCAGTGGACTTCATTCGGCCGAAATGATGATCACCCCCCGGGTGGATTATAAAGGATCCCCCGAAGCCTCTGCGCTGTGCTGTGCTGCGCTCACGGCGGCTCGTGACCACATGTTTACCACCGTCTTCTCATGGGATGTTCGGTATGGGCCAGAAACCGCCTTACAGCGCCAGCAGTGGGTTTCAGGCGAGTTGAACCTGAGCGCCAGGGTGGTTGTTACCGGCAGCAGTGGCGTCTCGTCCTTCTCCGTGCCGAATCGGCCTTCTCCCGATCCCGCTCTGCGGTCCCCTTCTGCAGCATGACCCTCTCACAAATGGAGACCACTGTACTCCAATTTTCATAATCTGCCAGCATAGCCAACGTGCCGGTATCAGGGCACACAGAGAAGTTGCTATTGAAGAGGTGAAGGTACCATTGTGTGGGACGCAATAGTATATTTCACGCTTATGGTCTGAACCTTTAAAAAAATGTATAAGTTGTCTTTTCATCGACTGATTTGAATTCGGAGTCTAGTTCAGAGACTTCCGTCAGCTGTCTAATACTATAAACTAGCCCTGGGGAAGTTCCTCGAAAAGTGTGATGAATTGGTTGGAAAGAATATTCTTCTGGGGTCAGAGATCGCTCTTAGCTTAATTAAATTTTCATTTCCTAGTAACATTGCAGCTAATTATTGTAATTTCAGATTACACGAAAAGGGCGCGTACAGTTCCTAACTGAAATATAATATTTGCATGTTTCAAATGGGCTATGCAGTCGGCACGGCAAATTGCACGAATACCTTAAATGACGTGTCTGCTAAAGTCCACCAGCGTGTGTTATGTAGTTTGAATGCAGTTATTGTTAAGCCAATATAACTTTATAAGCTTTGGTTTGTGGTTTTGTTCATACGTTTTTGGCTTAGCACGGATATTAAAGTCGTGGTATAACTTCACGCCTACGTTCCCCGAAGGGTTAGTAGATGATAATTTGTTTATTTTATTTATTAAACCCATATACACTAATTAGTAAAACATACAAAAACAGTAGTCCCTATGGTGTGTGCACTTTTTTTTCACCATTGAGGTTGGTGGGGCTTGTGGGGTGGTTGTTACCGGCTCCCCTCCCCTTCTCTACGGTCTGCTGCTGGAGCATAACGCCCTCAGAGAAGGAGACTACTGCACTCACACATAGCGACTACTTCTACTCACATTGCGGACAGAGAGATCTTGCCCACTCTGATCGACCAGGATCCGCCACTCGGCAGTTCACGTACGATTCGACCGTGTGCTGTGTGGAAGCGTGATCCTCATCATCCTCCTGAAGCCTCAGTTGAACTTTAAACATCTGTCTCTACTACTGGTATTAAGTTCCATTCAGTGAGGGATGAGAAAGAAGAAAGAAAGAAAAGAATGCCATGTTGAAGATATGCATACTTTGACACTGATTGTTTCGTGGTATCCGGATTTAGAATATAACACCACTCCATCTCCTACTGTGGGTGTCGTGAAATATGACTAAGGGACTCTAAACCAGAGGGATGGGCAGCAGCTTCCCTTCTGTGGCATAGTAGCTATACTGAGCTCACCAATATCACCTGTCAAACGTGGTGAGTACTGACAAATTCCCCCTAAGTAATGGTTCATTTGCGAAAATCTATAGGGGAGGCCTGTGTTCAGCAAGGACGTCCTATGGCTGATATGATGATGATAATTGAGATTACAATTCAAAAACGTCAAGTGCCAAAGTAAAACAAAGATCTATTTTTTTTTTAAAATAAATATAGATAAATTGTCAATGTTGAGTGTATCATAGCCATAATTATACACATTTTATTTGGACAGCGAGTTTATTGTTATATCAAGATGTTGTCTGCAGTAAAAGGGCCTGATAAAGTTATAACAACAGAGAGTATTCATCAAGAAAACTTTAACAAGAGGAAACAACTTAATAGAATCAGATACACAAAGAACAAGAAAATGGAAAAAGAATGAAAGAGCAAAATAGGACTTCTGGGGTGGAGGGCCTGGTGACCTGAGTTACAGGCTTCAGCCTAGTTTAGGCACCAGTCTCACTCAATAAATTTGGTATAATACTACAACTTTTTCATTATTGTGGTGAGAAATAAATCATGATGAATCAATACGATGTGTATTTATGTTAGTTAGATGAGTTGGTGATACCGTACGGCTGCATTTGACCCACAATGATCTCCCAAATATAATAATGCGTATATGTAAAACCAAGAAGTCTAATCATCATTTCGGCCGCATGAAGTCCACTGCTGGACACAGGCCTCCCCCAAAGATCACCATAACCACCGATATGGATGTGTTGTGGGCTCATTGGGGGGTTTTGCCATAATCGCCACGTTTGGCAGGCGGGTTGGCGATCGCAGTTGAGTTGTTAATGTACTCGAAGGACGCTGCTGCCCATCCTCCGGCTAATCCCTTAGTCGTCTTTTACGACACCCATGGGAGGAGATGGGGTGGTGGCATTCTGAGCCGGCACCACACGGCACGGCAAAACAAAAAAACGGCGAAGAAGTCTAATACAGCTATTGAAACTTTATAAAAACGATTGTAAAGTCCAATACCGTTATTCTTCGTATCCATTTCGAGTATGAATAATTCAAATATACAAACGGACTTTGCAGACATAATAGGCCACAAACTACACAGACAGAGGGCGTAACGACTCGATTTTATCATAAATCATAAGACATGCAAGATGTGCACTGCTATAAATTATGTAGTTCAGTGTACCGTTGACTTTATTCATTGAAGATATATACTGCGGTAATATAGAAAAGAAAATTTGGTGTTTTGAGGTTACATTCACTTTGCAGTGGCCATATTTTTACGATACAATATTGTTATAAGGATGACGTTTTCCACATGTTCATTGTAGGATTGAAGGGATCCTTTACAATCCTCCCCGAGAAGTGCCTAGGGCGCCTTTCCTCCACTAGAGGGGGTGACTGCTTTACAGTCATCCTTCCGTGATGTGCCTAAAGGCGTGGCACCAATGGGCGGCTCTAGAGTGATTTTATATGGACCTGGAGCCCCCTTCGGTGCTGAAGATGACCGCTCTATTGGTTTTAGCCGGTTGGAGTCCGGCATACCCCTTCGCCCTTCCCCGGGGCGAAGGCAGTCTCATGTAGAATTTCCACTGGTAATCAATAAAAATAAAAATACAAGGTTTTCTTTGATGTCATTCTCTTGTGTGGTTTACTCGTCTGATGCCGAAACAATAATTGTACCTATTAAGAACGTCTGTTCGCTTATGACGTTTGAATAATGCATACAACAACGACCGATAACCAACACGTTTAATGATGTCCACTGCTGAACAAAGGCTTCTACCATACATTTCCACTACGTTGGTGTATAATCTATACAGCTATAAAGCCTGTATAATCTCTTTGCGGAACTTATCCTTGTATGGATTTTTTATGTGAAACAACGAATAGTCCACCTACACGGTGGTAAGGTCTTACACGTACGTACGGAAAGGTAAGGACGGCTGCTAGCACACGTCGCGATGTACCATTCGGACAAACTCGGGACTCATCGGCTCTCTCCGCCGCACCGCCAACCGCGCCGTCTCGTATCTGCGCTCAACACTCGCCATTCGTGTGTATCCCAGTGACAAATAATTATCTAAATATTTGATTTACTGACATACTCACTTCTTTCAACAAAAAAAAAATTAAAATATTTTAGATGTCTTACAACAGAAAGGCACGGCTCTTTTTTTTACGTAGTTCCATATTAGGATTTATCCTGTGTAAAGTTTACAGATATAAATCTCAATAGCACAAACACCCAGATATCTGTAGACAAATATTTGTACTGTGCGGGAATAGAACCCGCAACGCGTAGCGCAGTTAACTAATTGCTTAGCCAATGCGCCAACTGTGCCGTCAAATATGTATCCTGACTGAGAATGTTTAACAGTGCGCTATTCGATTACATTTAAAAAAATAGATTTGATAAAAAATTCGGAATTTATTGGATTCAAATTCAAATGATTGGATCCGGAATTTAAATCCACAAGCGGTGCCGCGTTTCACAGTAGTGGCAAGACACCTAAACGATAAATTACCATGTAAAACATACAGAAGCTTTCGGGCCTGACAAAGTTGGCAAGCCAGCAGTGATTGATAGCTCCCAAGCCATTTAACTGAAACATCCCGAAGACATCTTTATCGCTGACATTTCACGTTTTAGAAATCTTGGCGTTTGCTGTCGACTCATGAATTATGCTTTTAAAAGTCACTCGTCTAGGTATGACTTGTAGTTTTTCAGATTTTTTACTTGGTTTGAAGTTCTGATCTATATTCGAGGTTAAGCAAAGTTAGTTGCTCAACAGAACACGATAAACTAGCCAATTCATCCTATTTAAGTTGCGCCAAATGGGGTATGCTGCTGTTTTTTTGCCGGTGATAGAAAGTCATTTAACATTTTCGGGAAATAATAAACCTTCCCCTCCCTTTCCGTGGGAGTCGTAAAAACATCATTAAGTCGTAAAAAACAACTACGGATTAGACCAACAGAATAGAAGCAACATTTATTTCTGCTCTCAACAGCATACATGATCACATAATATGTTTTTTAAAAGTATCTCATTTTTTTAATTTATGTACACAAAGAAAGAATTAAAACATAATTACATAGGAAAGCAGAGTACAAAAGCACAGCTTATTTCTTTAAGAAATCTTTCAAACTTAGTATGAATTTCGAAGGTGTTACAGGGTTTGACGAGATGAAACGTTTAGCCGTTTGGTTAGCCCGAGATTTTTGAGAACATTGTGTTTCTTTAAAACTACCTACATCAAGATTTGACTATGATAAGAATTAAGTTAGGTACGTATTAAGCCACAATAAACGCCTGATTTATGAATCTTTAACAACCAAATCTGTTTGGAATAATACCGACATTAAACACACAAGTGAAATCAAAGCAAAAGCTATATTTATGTTAAGGCATTGTAGTTTACATTCCGTCAACTGAAGGTCAAGAATGTGTACATTTCGCTAACAAAGGAAAGTTACAATCATTCTGTATGTTTGGAATATAAACATTTTATACTGTAAGGCTTACACAGTAAGGTTGAAAATTAGAAGTCGTGTGCGGTGATATTAAAAAGGCTCTGAGTTAAACCCCGGGATTGCGAGGACATATTATGGCGTAGAAATTGGCGATAAAATGCTGTTTTAAATACCTAGTTTTTCTTTTAATTAAATATGAATTGTAACTAGATGTGATTTACGGATAGGATTTTGAAGGACTGGCATCAATGATATTAAATATTAAAAAGAAGTAGATATGTTACATGCGTGCCAAAAGTAAGAACCGAAACTCCCCCAATTGTAGCACCTCGCAATTGGTTCGACTAGATAGCTATCTCTTTCACTCTTGTTGTTTTTGTATCTTCTTTCTCACGACATGGTTGTGCAAGCGAGACAGTATTTTGCCCGCCATTTAATATGGACGTAACATATCTATGGTATAACATCGTTGACTGGCATATATAAAGCGTATACCGGGCAGGCACAGATAGTTATTGAACTGGTGAATCAAACTGACGCGACTTCCCATCATATTATCATCAGAATCATACAAATGACGTCCAATGCTGAACAAACAGCCCCCAGACACTTTTTGAGGGGAATTCTTTCCAGTACTCACCACGCTTAGCGAGCGGGATGGTGAAAGTTCTTTAGTAGCTTTTTACGACATCCACGGGAGGAGATAGAGTGGTCTTATATACTTATTCCAGATACCACACGGAATAAAACAAATAAATAGATAAATTAATATTAAACTGAATAAAGTAATCCAGCAATCAGATAATAGATCATCATCATTTCGGCCGAACAAAGTCCACTGCTGGACACAGGCCTCCCCAAAGATCGCCACAACGATCGATCTGGGTGTGTGGGGTGCTCATTGGGGGGTTTTACCATAATCGTCACGCTTGGCAAGCGGGTTGGCGATCGTAGTTGAATTGTTCATGTACTCGAAGGACGCTGTTGCCCATCCTCCGGCTAATCTCATAGTCACCTTTTACGGCGCCCACGGGATGAGATGGCCACAAGGCTTGACAGCTTGACAGATAATAATAATATGGCCAAAAGCCCGCAGCTTTGGTGTATTTCCCCAGAAATGGGAGAGATTCAAATGAAGCATATATTATAATAATATTTGTTTATTATCAGGCGACAAAGGCCCATAGTAAAAAATACACACGTACACTTTAATCTTATAAACTAATACATACAACTTTGTCATCTACAAAGTGGTAACTTTCGAGGAAAACGAGGTTTTAAAAGGAATTAAAATACTTTAATTAGCACGATAACAGACAAAAATTCGTGTGCACCGCGGAGGTCGGTTCGGAACGCAGTATCGGAAGACATTACTTTTGCGTACATCAAAAACACCAATAAGCTACGAGGGCCCCCCGCAGATTTCCCCTCTTATACTAACATACAATATGTATTTATAGGTCTGCATTTTTAACACTATAACTACCTTAATATAATTAATTAAAAGTAAATCAATAACCACAACACTCATTTTGTGTCGCCTACAAAGATAATAACCAATATAGAATTACAATATAAAACCTTAAAATACTATACATAAATATAAACATATATATAGTTATATATATATATATATATATATATATATATATATATATATATATAGTTTACACGCGGTGTCGGCGTTGTGTGTCGCTCGGTGTCCGGTAGCCGGCCTCGGAATCGCCGGAACACTACACCTCTCGGCCAAAATTCTTCCAACATTAGGGTGGGCAGATATTCGGTCGGTACTCTCACCACAAATTCTCATTGAAGTTCACATTGTGACGAGACTAACCGCTCGACCCTCAGTGAGAATTTGGTCTTGACTCGGATGTACTCTCCGATCTCCTGGACCTTTGTAGAGTAATGCAGCCGTAACACGTACAGTAGCGTCGTTGGTACAGCAGGACGCAAGAGATGGTTTGGTCCGGTCGGTGCGGTACCGCACTGGTTCCGACAAGTAGGCTTTCTCTTCCTCTTCTCAAGCTTGGTAAAGCCTTCTTTGTCACACTGGTCCTTATCCAGAGATATAATACATAGGTACACACGGCTACACATCAAGCCATACAGTACCAGTTTACCCTAATCTCTCATCATACGGAGAGCCTGTACAATGCGAGATCAGCTTATACTGGTTTTGTATTGCTTGATATGTAGCCTTGTGTACATGTTAAAATCAATCTCAAAATACCCTCACTTTATATAGCTTTGAATGTCGTTCCGTGGCCTCACCAAGTGAGGTAATTATGGCAATCCATTCATTCAATAATTGTAGCCATTATTACGACGCCCTTGGTCAGCAGTGGACGTTTACGGGCTGATGTGAGTGTGTGAAAGTTAAAAATAAAACATCAAATAATACTTTTGGCGGGCTTTTTGATGGCCGCTGGCGTCTCCAGCAGCGCTATTCTGTAAGAACTCACTAACACTCACTTCTGAATCCGCAATAATAAATAATTTAAAAAAACCAGACATGTGCGAGCAGAGCTCGCGTGGAGAGGGTTCCTTACGAGTAATATATATACCTGTCAAACGAGTAGTACCTACCAATAGTTTATCCTAAGAACAAACCTAACATTGTAGTTGAAAAACATGTTCTCCCCATACATTACAACTGCAAATGTAAGTTTATACACACAGTTGCACAATATTGAAAGATTTACCATGTTATTTTAAGACCATAGACTTCTTATAGGTTTTCCTGTAATCTATAATTAAAGAATAGGTTGTCCTGTAATCCATAAGTAAAAAAACTATGTATTTCCTGTATTTATTTAAAAATGTTAAGCTCACTATTTCAGATAGGTATATGGGGAAGGGGGGAACCATTCGGGTTTGGGTTCTTATTTCGGCCGAATGAAGTCCACTGCTGGCACAAAGGCCTCCCCCAAAGATCACCAGAATGATCGATATGGGTGTGGTGTGGGCTCATTGGGGGGTTTTGCGATAATCGCCACGCTTGGCAAACGAGTTGGCGATCGCAGTTGTGTTGTTAATGTACTCGAAGGACGCTGCTGGTCATCCTCCGGCTAATCTCTTAGTCGACTTTTACGACACCCACGGGAGGTTTTGGGGTGGTGGTATTCTGAGCTGGCACCACACGGTGTTTGGGTTACATAAACTCATTTGTGTACCAGATTTCAACTTAATCGTTGCAGTAGATTCGGCGCTAATTGGCTGTGACAGAAGGTCATACAGACAGACACACGAGTGATCCTAAAATAGCACAATTTTTTCATACGGACGTATGGAACCCTAAAAATACGAAACTAGATTTCAATGCGGATTCAGAAGTGATTTTGCTAGTGAGCCTTACAGAATAGCACTGGAGGTCTTAATATTACATTGTCAGCCCGTCAGTCTGACAACTTACTTAATTACATAGGAAACATAACTTATTCCCCATAATATTCAGGTTTAATTAAATCTGTCTGTGCTGATATCTTAATATCTAGGTAGTACATGTGTTACTGATAGACTCTGACAGCTGAGTGATGCATTGCTTTGTCTGAATTAACAGAAATCGTTTATTAAGGATAATACACACATATAAGTTTTTAAACTATCGCGAATTTCACTCATATTAGACAATGGTTTCGGGACTTTTCGTGCACAGATAAATCAAAACAATATTTTGACTAACCTCAACGGTTCGGCCAAGTTGCATTGACCGTGGTGGAGTGGAGTCTTCTCGTGACATCGTGACTCCCGAAATCATAGTCTAATACACACATACACGAAAACTGGTTAAACGAGTGAGAGGATATTCAGTACACGATTCCTATTCCAAATTTGAATGTTATAAAAACCTTAATATTCGATCAATTTGTCCATTATTAATTGCCAGGATTAAAGTATGAAGGGAAAATCGAATAATAGGTACTATTTTACTAACTTTTATAACAATTAGGTAATTTTGTTTATCGCGAAGGTTGCATGTCGGGTGCGCTCACGCAAGGGTGGCCGCGCTTTGGGAATGTGTTTCCTATATTTTTATAAACTTTATCTTTATGATTTATTAGCGATTACTTTTTTACTAATAAATTGTTAGTTATTTAGTAACATTTTTCCACGAGTGATCGTACGAGGACCTGGACACCCCTTTCGGTGCCGAAGATGACCGCTCCAGGTAGTTTTAGCCGCTAGAAGTTCCGTATAACCCTTCGCCCTTCCCTGGGGCGGAGGAAGTTGATGATATATTTCTACTGGGTGACCAAAAAAAAGGATGTAGCGTGTAACGTGGGTACAGTTCATTATCATTTCGGCCGAGTTAAGTCCACTGCTGGACACAGGCCTCCCCCAAAGATCACCACAATGACCGATATAACTGTGCTGTGGGCTTAATGGGGGGTTTTTCCATAATCGCCACGCTTGGCAGACGGGTTGGCGATCGCAGTTGAGTTGTTAATATATTCGAAGGACGCTGCTGCCCATCCTCCAGCTAATCCCTTAGTCGACTTTTACGACACCCACGGAAGGAGATGGGGTGATGGTATTCTGAGCCGGCACCACACGAGACATGGTACAGTTAACAGACATAAATATCACATGTATGAACACGTGGACCCGAAACAACCATTTGTAGATCATACAAATATTTGTAGCGTGCAGGGATCAAACACGCGACAGCTATTATGGGAGGGGCAGGTCATATTAGTTTCTAGGAAGAGGGAGGCGTACCACTTTGGAAGCGACTAGGATGCCGTACAACACACGCTCGAGGAGTTCCCTGCAAGGGCTGCTGAGCGGCGGATCCTGGTCGACTAAATTGGGCAAGATCCGCCGCAGATCTCTCTACCGGCAGTAGTGGACTATGCTGGTAAGGCATGAAAGCAGTGCAGTGGTTTCCTGTAGGAGCATCATGTTGCTGAATGAAACCGCCGAGGGCCGATCCCGCATGGAGAAGGCCTAGATGGCGCCGGGACAACAACCGCCTCGACGCCCAGGTCCAACACGCTTAAGCTCATCGCTGTTCATATATAACGATATGGTGGGGGGCCTCGAAGGTCGCGGGTGTGCTGATTGGGGAGTTTGCGTGCTCTTACCGAGCACATACTCGCGGGAAGTCGACGGTGCGCACGCGGTTACGTGTCGCCATCTGCGTAGCGCACAGGGAGGCTTCGGAGGATCCTTTCCAATCTCCCCGAGAAGTGCCTGGGAGGCGGCGTTCTTACAGTCGCTCCCAGAAAAGGGGAGCGTAGTTCGCTCGTGTTAATTTCGTTTCGTTTTAAAAGAACGTTGCCCCACACTAGGATTTCTTTCGTATCACCTACGACGTTTTCAGACATAAGTTCCACATACAATACACCTCGACCCGCACTACTAACTGCAGATCATACAAATATTTGTTCCGTGTGGGAATCGAACCCACGACCCGGAATGCAGTTGCTAACTGTATCAGCCACTGCACCAATCGTGCCGTGTTATCAGTTAACAGACAGTACATGATTTTTTTTAGGGAGGGACAACTGACGCCCTTTTCTCGTACGACGTACCCACCGTACGTCCTTGAGCCAGAGTACCTGCATCCCCCCTTATTTGGTAGAAGGAGTCAGATGTAAAATACTGACATGGAGTTGCATCTGGTCTACTGAAAGCCGACCACAACATAGTTTAGAAAAACAACGCTACTAACAACGCAACGCATTAGGTTCCTAATTCTCTAACGACTACAACGCAATTTTCCGTACCACTACAGGTTTATAAACAATTTACCGTTCATGTTAACAATATGAAACATACTCGTAACGACAACGACATTGGAAACCACACCTTGGTTAACACCCCATGAAGAGGGCATGATCTCAAACCTAAGCGTTTTAGAAGCTCGTTTACAAAATGTCCAATACCCCATTAATTTGGCTTTGTCATTTAAAATGGATGAAGGTTGCCTTTAAATTATTTATTGGTTTAATGTCAACGCTCAGAGCGAGAAGGAGATAATATATCTTTCAGGTAGTTAAGGTCACAACAATTTTGCTGATAAGGTGTGCAGGAGTAAGGGGTTTGTGGTTGGTTTCTAGCAAAGAATAGATCATTCTGCCCCATCTATGACGTTATAAACGTTCACTGAGATGTGTCATAAAAAGATGGACAACAGCATCCTTCGGCGGGGTAATTATAACATATTATAACATCACCAATCAAGCGTGTTGAATATGGAAATTCAAATGTATATTGTACAAAGTACAACCCTAAATAACAATAAATAAATGATTTACGTATAATAGATGCAATAACTTCAATACAATTAATAAAACATTACAGGTAGTATCAAATAATACATAGATTTTGTTTGTCAATATTATTTATTTCCATACTCAATTAGTATCAGTAATAAATAAATTCAAATTAGTACAATTTTCGTGACAAATTTTTATTAGGCGTTAAAATTGTACTTATTTGAATAATCTATACAAATAAATAAAATTGAAGTGTCTGTTTGTAATGTCAAAATAACAGCTTTTTACTAAATGCATATGAAAGTATACACGGTACATACAACTAAAAAACATTTTTTTTGTCTGTCTGTCTGTCTGTTTGTTCCGGGTAATCTCCGAAACGGCTGGACCGATTTTGACGGTACTTTCACTGGCAGATAGCTGATGTTATAAGGAATAACTTAGGCTACTTTTATTTAAGAATAATAATTAGGGTCCCCCCCAAAAAAAAAACCATGAAATCCAATATATATATTCTATGTCAAGTATCTAGTCCCTGGGGGTCCCAGCTAGTAATTAAATATAAATAGTGCAATAATTTGAATATAAATATTAAGATGTCTAATAATGCTATTGCACTTACATACGTAAAATTTATATATCTCTGTAACAAACTCAACAATACAACGTTGAAAAAAAATCTTTTGATTAAATGAAAACTTAAAATATTGAATTACAAAAACGGCAATGCTCCAATTTAACAATAAAAAGTTACGTCACTATAATACGAACCTGCAAACAGTGGAATTATGTAATAACAACAAATAAAAATAAAATAAAAGTAAATAAGCAGCTCTTCCTCTCTCCGACTAAACTATGCTGTGCCGAACAGAGTTCATCGTTGATCCATAGATTTAAACCTACCATCATCATCATCAGGCTATACCGGTCCACTGCTGGACGTAGGCCTCTACCAGCGTGCACCACAACACCCGGTCATCAGTTTTCCACATCCAGCCAGACCCAGCAACCTTTTTCAGGTCGTCCATTCATCTGGTTGGTAGGCGTCCCACACTACGTCTGCTAACCTACCATCAGTTTTTACCTTATGGGATGCAATCAAGAATTGAATTGAATATTACGAGTCATGTTCAGCAGTAGACCTTTCATCATCATCATCATCTGTCATCCACTGTCTGTTCACTCCTAAGCAAAGGCCTCCCTATTGATTTCCGCAAGGACCAGTTACCAGCCGCCATCCAACGACTCCCAGCGACCGTGCACCGGAAAATGCAGCGTGGGCCGTCCTCCAAGATATATGGACAACGACCTGGTGAATGTCGTTGGAAGTGGACTTTTAGTGGGCTGTAATTGTGATAAGGATTGTCACAGTGCCGTAAAATATAGCTACAAAGGTGCAGTGATCTGTGTTGTAGAAAGGTTTTATCGTGGTGTCGCGCATTGCAGCTACGTGATGTCGTGGTAGCGTGCGTAGCAGTAACGTTATGTCGTAGTGCCGCGTATTGCAACTCCGTAATGTCGTGGTAACGTGCGTAGCAATAACTTTATGTCGTAGGGCCGTACACTGCAGTTACGTGATATGGATGACGTGCATCGCAGTAACGTTCGGTTGCCAAAATAACTTTGTCACGATGCGGTGATACCGCCTTCATCCGACATCTCTTTCTAGAATGAAAGCAGATCCAAATTAAATAACCATACATTTTCATCATCACCATCGTCATATAAGCCAAAGGACGATCACTATTAACCAAATGCCTCTCCTATAGATTCCCACAATGAGCGGTTACATGCCGCCCTCATCCAATGACTTCCAGCTTATCATCTTCCTTAATGGTTATTTGTACGTTCTGGTCCAATTTTCTAGCCAAGTTGATCAAATAATTACCTTTTCTTTTTAATAGATATTAAATTTATTAATTATGCATACGATTAAATATGCAGAGTGTACCTATTGTAAGCACCTACTTGTTTACGAATGGTCAAAGTCATATACATAGTCATACACCGTCTGTATATTCGTAGTGATGGATTCTAAATCAAGGAATAAAGTGCCAACCTACATTACTTTTCTACATTTTTTGTTTCCAAAATTTCATACATTTATATTCTGACGAGAAAATCGATAAAGGTCAAAGAGACCTTTTTATGTCAGGCACTTTTGTAAAAGACGTGACCCGTCATATAGTGAGAATATCTGATATTATAATCTGCAGGGACCAGTAAATAGAAGTTTCACTAAATAAAAATGTGTTTGAGCATAAACACAGGCGACATTCAATCGATAGCCGAATTATCGGCCCATTAATTGTAATGGCAGCTAAGACATTGACAATTTCAGCCGAGTAGAGTCCACAGCTGGATATACGCCTACCTCAATAATCGCAATTACGTAGTGGTCTTGTTTGGGAGGTATTGCCGTAATCGCCACGCTTAGCAGGCGGATTGGAGATCGCGATGAGTTGTTAATGTACCTACTCGAAGGACGCTACCGCCCTTCCTCCGGCTAATCCCATAGTCACCTTTTACGACACCCACAGGATGAGATGGGTTGGTGCTATTCGTAGCCAGCACCACGGCATAACATCTGAGGCATAGACTAGTTGTTTGAAATCATCAGGAAACATTTAGAGCATTAATGAGAATTAATGCTCTAAATTTCTAATTAGTTTCGGATTTGATTCTCGCTCTACTAAGGTAGGTACTTATTATATTGCTCAGTTCTTCAGTAGTCTCTCCGATGACGTCAAAGACTCCTGTCGCGCATGTAAAGAGTTCTCACAACGCAGCAATTGGGCCCTCCAGGCATACCACCCCGCCGGTTGGAAGATTATCCTATATTTTATCCAGAAACACCACACCACGTTTATCCAAAAGTGTCTGAGATTTATTCTATTGATCAAATATAATTCATAGTTATCGACTTCTAACTGCACCTTCGAAGTCTGTTACCAGTCCCAAAATAAAGCCCTGCTTAGCGATTTTTCAGGCTATGGAAAAAATTGGTTGTCTGTAAAGTCGGTTTACTGACGATAGTTGAACGTGACAACGTCTTAAGAAAATACTGATGGAATGGTAGCATTTTTCAAAAGAAAATTTTAATTTCATTTGTTTAATAGATTTGTATGTATATAGAGAAGGAGGTAATTGGGAATCACAATGAAATTGATCAAGTTAGATTTATTTGTACGCATAAATACAATTATGTCAATTTTTTTTTTACAATTTAATAGTTTTTACTAGTATAAATGTGCGTTGAGCAATTGTTTTACAACTTTTAAACATGTGTAATATTTAATTTCTTACAATCTGTGTTGCTGTAATTATCGTTGCTATAAACAATTGACACCACATTCACTTTTCACTGCACTTGATACTCGATCAAAACATGTAAATGTACTATAGTATAGCAGCTGTCCACGCAGACGCATCGCTCACTCAAGTAGGAGAGAGACGGATGTCGAACGCTGCCGAACGCAAAGGCCGATTGTGCTTCTTTGTCGCTCGTTCCGCGCTCTCACTTGCACTTCAACCCTTACATGGAACGCCTCAGAGCGAGGTAACGCCGCATGAGTCATGTTTTTTCGTGCGTGCAGCCGGCTCTAGCGAATTATAAGACGATGTCACGTCAAAAACGCAAAACACAGCACTTCGCGTATTGAGCAGTTCACTAAGATAAACTTAAGTTCCCCTTTCTTTATAAAAAAAAGTTATGGCCTAAACAGCTCAATGTATATTCATGTCACGCCAAGCCAAAAGTTAACATAGAACATGACAGCTAGCGCTACCTGACACCATTTTCACAATAAAATATAGCTGAAACATTGTTAACAAATACATCGGTGTCACATTTGTTTGCCGGTGGGGCGAAGGGTTAAGTTACAAGGGTTGTGACATAAAGGTTCAAATAGCGGTCACTGTACAACAGCATCCACTTATGTACCTTACTATATTGTTATTCCAAATTCTTTTAAATTCAAATGGGCGTTTACGGAGATAGCTTTTTAATAATAATAAATTCTTTATTCTCAGGCTACTTCGGCCCATAGATATATACCTTATAAACTAACATAGATATTATAGTAATACAGATTGTGTTAATATAAAGAAATTTAATTATATATTAGTAAAAATTTCACTTCGCTCTACGTCACTATGCGTTCTAATTGCACTTGTTCGTGGAAGCGACGAAACACCTCGGCTTGCGGCTAAAAGTCCCCTTCCATGACGAGGTGCAAATAGCACCTTGGTACTCGCACCACGAACGCCTTGAAGTTGACGTTGCGGTGCGACTCCAGCAGCTGCACTCTCGGCGTGTACTTGGCCTTTGACGCATGTCCTCCGCCTTAGTCTTAGTGGTGTTTGGCTTCGCGGCACGTATTGTTATTTTACACTCCGCAGAAGCCGTGCCGCAGCGGTTCTTATTCGGTCGATGACGGCGCTTCTTCCTTTGCACCATGACAAGCCGTCATCATCAGCCTGCTTCGGTGCCTTCTCAGGCATGGGCTTCTTGGTACCCACAGTGGCGCTGGTGAGATTTTCTGTGCGGGGAACAGCCGCAGAGGAGCGAAAGGAGTTGGGGGGCATGCGAGGTGCACACATTGCAGGCGGCGATGACAAAACTGCTAACGCGAAAGTTGCCACCGATATATCGAGGCCAGCTTTTAAATGTTATGTGTGATCTGCAACAGCTGGTTTATTAATTTATTTATTCTTAATGTACAATAGTATACAAAGGCGGTTTTAAAACCATAGGCATTTTCTGCCAGACGACATCTGGATGATGCAGGAACAGCAAGGTACACGAGATACACCAACAAAACAAGAATCAAACGTATAAATGTGATGACATTGATTTAAAACAAACATATGTAACAAATAAATGTATTATTAAAACTAGTGGTCGCCCATAAGTTGCAATTCGACCGTCATTCATAAAAAACACCACACACACACACTACACATACATACATTTTAACTTTCTGCACTCCTCCTCCATGTGAAATTTAACTATGCCAAATTTTACACTCCTCCGTGCAATGTCCTTAAAAAGGGGTACAAAGCTTTTCCTTCACGTATTAATATATAGATTAAATACAGAAATACAGAACTTGATAATTCATTATCATGACACCGCCTACTAAATGATCTTGTTTTATTACCGGGTTGGCGGTTGCAGTTGAGTTATGAATGATAAGTTGAGATATATATATATGTATAATATGAGTTATTAATATGCTCGAACGACGCTACTGCCTATTCTCCGGTTAATCCCATAGTCATCTTTTATGACACGCACGGGATGAGATGGGGTGGTGGTATTATAAGCCGGCACCACACAACCCGGTACTATATACCAGTTAACTAAATTAATCATCAGCATTGCCAGCCCATAGCAGTTCACTACTGGAAATGGCCACCTCCAATGTTAACGCATCACTGAGAACGATGCAACGATGATAAGGTCTAATTGATAAGAATGATAATTATGTACACTCAGATTAATAATAAATAATAGTGTAAAAATCTAAAAACACACGCTTTTATAGATAACCGAACTAAAAGTAGAAAATAATTTTCAATAAGCTTAAAATACTTACTATACTTATATTTGGCTAAATGTCCATAGCCTAAATAACTCCGGGTCGTAATTATTTACCCAAGCATCTTCTTTTCGACGTTTAAGGAAACCAATTCTACCACTACTACACTACTACCCACCATTACGGATAAAATCATCTGAAGAATGAGAGACTATTCGAGTCTCATCGCACTCTTGCCGTGGAAAATTGAATCGACATTTTAAGGAGGTATTATTTTTTGTGCAAGTTTGTGTATATCGATGAATTTGTCTTTTTTTCCGGGTATCAGAGACGAAAAAAATTCGAGATTCATCAGAAAAGCCACTCTTTCTTCTGCTCAATTTCTGTGTTCACGAGCCCATTGTAAACGGGCACTACGTTCCCAGGGCTCAATAAGTGGTACATGTAATGGCACTTGGGAACGGAGATTGACTTCATGCAACATATTCTAATGGTTTGACCGCGTATTAACAACTCTGAAGATCGATAAAGCCTCCTAACCAACATCATCGCAGTCATTGTAGGATTCCGTCAAGCAGAGATTTATATGTATCGATGTGCGTGTGGTGGTGCGAGTTCGTCCTCAGTGGCGTAATTCCAGTGATGCGGTAGCGTGTCCAGAGGTGACTTATTACACTCTGGGTAGTACCATGAGCGATGGCCACGTCGCGTTGCCGAGAGCCAGCTTCCAAAATTCCTACGGCTCTGATCTTTTCTTTTTGGCTGAAGTGGCGTATTCTCTCTATAATAGAGTTCATTTGTATTCATTCGAATCGGAAGTGTGTCAAAATGGTACTGATTTTGTCTCAAACAGTGCAGTATTTTATAGAAGTTCGAATAGACAGAAATTAAAAATTTTTAAATAGTTTTTTTTAAACCTTGCCCCACACTAGGATTTCTCCTGTGCCGTGGGTGCGCTTACAGACATACATTTCACACACAATACATCCAGACCCGGAACAACTACCAGCAGATCTACAAATATTTGATCTGTGCAGGAATCGAACCGACGATCCGGAGCGCAGCAGTCAACTGTATCAACCACTGCACTAACCGTTTCTTTTCTCAACTATGAAATTACTACAAACAATTAATAGGAGTCCTAAAATCATTATAGGAACTCACTTGCAGTGTATATGAGTGTTATAACCCTGTAATTGAGTTTGGGTCACGCGTTAGCATAGCAACTATGATATCCGATAGGTATATCTAATAGAACCGAAATCAGCCACGACTTGTACGTAAAATGACGTTTCCGCAAAACAGAAGGACAGACAAAATTGTAATAAAAAAGAATATGTAAATTTGTTATAAAGCCTATTTTAAGATAAAGGTGTTCACTGTCTTAATACAAATGTATTGCCCGTAAAAATATCCATGAGGTTATGTCATACAGCATCAGGATCTGAAGACCACATTCTACCGATAGTTTACTTCAGATTTTTTAAATTCTGTTGCTCGCTTATTTTGTTTTCCATGTTCATGAGCTGCAGTGAACGCTATCAAGTAATATTGAGATAAATAGTAGTAAAATCTTAATTTAGTATGTTAAAAATTATAAAAAAAAGGGTTGACAGAAAAAATCCTGGCCAGGCTATAATTAATTAATAATTAAAAAATCACTTTTTTTTTAAATTTGTACCGAGTTGTTTAATGAAAAAATTGTACACCAACCAAGAGGGTTGACTATATTTTTCCTGGCCTAACTATTGGTTTGACAGGTATAAACAGGTATTTTGGTCTTAGTTATTTTCACCTACTTGTTTAATCTATAAATTAAACATAAAAATAAGCGCTGTTTTATTGCGAACACAATGATGTAGGGTTGACTGCAAAAAGCCTGTCCTGAATGAAGGTAGTTGAATTTTAAAAAATAAAATTTTAACGCGACTGCGAACGTGCGACAAAGAGGTCCGAGACAAATTTCTCGTGCGATGGACGAAGACAGAGTTGAAGTCGCGCGCGGCGCGACCGCAGGATGTAATAGAGTGCGCATGTCAGTAGCTCATGCAATACAAAAATGGGGGAGGGGATGTCTCCTGACTTCACTTATATCAATCAACAACGAATTAAACATGATTTTATATAAAACTACCCGATATTTCCTCGTATGAATTAGGCGCCAATTTTGTAAGGAATTAACGATTTGTACACTGTTTCACACTTCCGTTTAAACTTAAACTCAAACCAGCTACTAAATTAGAATAACAGTCATAATATTACAAGAGTTTACAATGAATCACGACACTAGATAAAATCTTAAAGAGGAGACAAAGAGAGGAGAGAATAATGAGGCCATGCTATGAACTAAAAATGCTACAAATATCCTGGACGCCGTACTGCTTCTTCTTTTCGTGTGTCGTGGCCACCCTTTTTTCATTTCTTCATTGGTGTCCAGTGGAAAATCTTCATGAACTTCCTTCGTCCCGGCGAAGGAGTCGTCCCGGACTCCTACCGGCTAAAACCACTGGAGCGGTCATCTTCGGCACCTAATCCACTGATCCACACTAGGGCGGCTCTACTCTACTCCACTGGTGCCACGCCTATAGGCACATCTCGGAGAGGGTGACTGTAAAGCGGTCACTCCCCCCCGGGGGGGAGGGATTGTAAAGGATCCCCCAAAGTTTCCTACAGCAGCGCGTGACCACATGAGTGCTACCGTCTTCTCGTGGGTCGCTCGGTGTGGGCACACAGATTCCCCAACCTACGCACCCGCGAACCCAGAGGTCCCCCGCCTTATAGCAACGGCACGGTATCAGGCGAATAAGGCAACAGGGCGTTTTTACCTCGGTGCCATCTCCTCCTTCTTCGAGCGGGATCTTCCCTCTCCCGATTCCGCTCTGCGGTCTCCTTCTGGAGCATTAGTGGCCACCCTAGTGTCAGTGTTGTTCTAGCATTCCAGGATATTCAGTTTGACGGCACGGTTGGTGCAGTGGCTGATACAGTCGGCTGCTGCGCTCCGGGTCGTGGGTTCGATTCCCGCACGGAACAAATATTTGTATGATCTGCAGGTAGTTGTTCCGGGTCTGGGTGTATTGTATGTGGAATTCATGTCTGTAAACGCGCCCACGATACAGGAGAACTCCAAGAGTCCTGACGCAAAGTTCAAAGTTTAAAAAAAAAACAAAAAACACAGACACAGGAGAAATCCTAGTGTGAAGCAATGTTTAAAAAAAAAGAAAGATAAATGCCGCACAAAGGCCTCCAACTTGGCTTAACGACTGCCGTCTAATGTCAACAACTGGGACTAAAGATTTTACGCGTTCAAGCACGAGAATACTCAGTGCAAATAACGCTATGCGGTCACCCATCCACAAACTGACCGCGCCAAGCGTTGTTTAACCTCGCCGAAGTTAACAGATCGGTGAGTGCAACTGGTTATAGGTTCCTTAAAGTTATGAATCAATTCTTGATGAGCTCAAGATTAACATGAGGTTGTTACCATCATGCATACTACGAGTCCTTAAAGTCTTCCGCCACACTGTCAAACAGCTTAGAAGAGTTTATTATAACTAGCCATATGGATGAAAAAAGGAGTAGGGGACACATGCCATGGACTGACGCGGCCAAAGAAGCGACCTTAGTGAACTTGCACGCATCAATCCATTGTCCTCAAGACCGTGCGACCTGGAGAGATGACGCAGTGCGGGAGACCGGTAATACTCCCTTGGACATGAGGATACGACAAGAAGCCACTAAAAACTGTGGAAGAATTCCTGCTTTACCTTCATTAATTATATCTTTAGTGGCTTTAAGTCATCATATCAGCCACAGGACGTCCACTGCTGAACAAAGGCCTCCCCCTTAGATTTCCACAACGAGCGGTCACATGCCGCTCTCATCCAACGACTCCCAGCGACCTTCACCAGGTCGTCTGTCCACCTCGTTGGAGGTCGTCCCACGCTGCGGGTTTAAGTGGTTCGTACAAAAACGTTAGAGTAGTATAGGATTCTCCTGTACGCTAATCTATGTGATTCTATCATCAAATCCGTTTACCAAGCGTGGCAATTAATTACCTGACATTTATCTTTTAACACAGGTTGATTTGCTTTAATTTTCTATTTTATTCTATTATATTCTTGTTCAACCCCTAATTTGGATCGTTGAATGTTCCATGGATATTCGGTGGCACGTATTTTACACTACATTAGCTTTGGGGCTGCGACGGTGCGCCCAAAATATAACCCGTCAGAAAAAGTATGGCTAACTGAAAAAATATTTGTATTATACCAAGAACTTTACCACATTTTGTTTGTTATTGTGTTGAACAACATTGCTTATTTTAGTTGGAAGTTTATCACACGTAGATTTACTATGAAACAAAATTTTGATTTGAGTGTCGTAGTATATTTTATTCTCATTTTTGCGAAGGGACTGTTTTTTTACACAGCTTGGTAGCGAGGCTAGTAAGTCATTCGCCTGTTTTTTTTTTTTATTTGGCACAAGCCCTCTGCTCATTCCCAACCACTGCAACTCCTGTAATCCAGGACCTACAATGGCGACCACCGAAAAGAACACCGACCAATGAAGGTCGGTGTGTCCCAGAGAAATGTCTTGGAACCCGCATCGAAATTAATCAGAAAAGAAAAAGGAAGAGTAGGAAAGAAAATACGTTCCACTTCCCTGCGTAGCAAGCAGGAGACAGAGAAAAACGATAAACAACCCCGGATATACCCGAAGTTATAAAGTTGCAAGTTGTCAAACATAATATGGCGTTCATCTTGCCGAAGAATATCATTCGCCTGATAGTAAGCGACACGCCAGCCTACAGCAATTGTAATTTTGCTTATGTCCAGTGATTTCAATAGCTTCAGTGTCCTTGAAACCGGATGGCAGTAATGTACTATTGCTTGGCAGCAGAATATCTGGCGCTGTGGCAGTAAGTACCTACCTTTAGCCAGACTCTTGCAATAAGTACCAGTACCATATACCTGGAGATAAAAATATCTACCTTATTAAATAAAAATGTGGGATGTTAAGAAAAAACATCTAGTAAAATGTTTAATAACTACTGTAGGAGCACTATAATGAATATTTGGTCTTTTGTATAATGTATAACTTGCTTCTATATTGAAATCTCGAAATAGTGTTGCCGAATTAGACTTCGCCGAACACGTCTCGTTTATTTTTATCATCAACATCATATCAGCCAAAAGACGAGCAGCTGAACAAAGTCCTCCCCTTCCCCTTCCTCTTCCGCTTAAAAGGCGGGTTGGTGAGCGCAGAATGGCTGCTAATCCATAGAATGGAGCTGCCCATCCTTCTGGTTTAGAGTCCCTTGATATCACCTTTTACGACATCCACGGGAGGAGATGGAGTGACGCCATATTCTTAATCCGGACACCACACGGACGTACCACGCGTTTTTATTAATGTACCTACTTGAAGGACGCTGCTGCCTATCCTTTGGCTAATCCCATAGTCGCCTTTTACGACACCCACGGGATGAGATGGGGTGGTCGTACTCTTAGTCGGCACCACAGTGCCATAAGCTGGTCTCGCTTTGTATAGACTTTCAGTTCAGTGAGAGTTCAGCTTATAATGGTAATTACAGCTTATTTGAAGCTGGTGTGTACTATGGTAGACCATCAAACGAAGGGGTTTGTATAATATAAATAAATTTGGACGGCGAAGAAAAACAGAAATAATAAATAAACTGTTATTGATACTGTTTTCTTACTTCTACGTAGAAGTATTCCGATTTTAAACAACCGGGTTGCCTGTCTTTTGATAACCTAACTTGCCAAATTAAAGCATTCTGGGTTAAACGAAAGTGACAACGATATGCGCTAGACAAAAACAAAACAACACTTTCCCGATCGTTCCCGAACAACACGCGTTAACAGTCAATTAGCAATTTTTTTGTTAATTTCCATTCCAGAAACCTGCATATTGTGACGGACTGTTAACAGGCAGATACAATTACCTGCCTGTTAACAGTCCGTCACATTATGCAGGTTTCTTGTTAGCTAATTAGGCATTTGACACGCCTTTCAGAAACCGGCTGTTATTGCAAGAATTTGGCTAGGGCGACCCTGCAAATATTTGCACTATACCATCCGACAGAGATACTGCATGTAGGGCCCTGCAGGCATTGATTTGAGAAGGCCGCTTAAAGCCTGCCTTTACAACGCGACATTTGCGCAGTGGCTAAGCGCTACGCTACGCTAACTATGCTTTCTGTGCTAAGGCTCAAAGATTCGATTCCCGCTTGAATATTTTTTTTTTGTATGGTCTACAGGTTGTTCTTTCGGGTCTGGGTGTTTGTTTATGTGAGATTTATGTTTGTAAACTGTATCCGCGACACAGGAGAAATTCTAGGGTGGGACATTGTTAAAAAAAAACGCTACATTATTTCAATCTAATCGAAAAAAAAAGTGTTTTATGAATAATTATGACAAAAATGTTTTTAGTAATGTCTTAGATTTTCGCGATTATTACACATTATAATAAATATAATTGCCGTGTGGTGCCGGCTCAGAATGTCACCACCCCATCTCCTCCCGTGGGTGTCGTAAAAGTCGACTAAGGGATTGGCCGGAGGATGGGCAGCAGCGTCCTTCGAGTACATTAACAACGCAACTGCGATCGCCAACCCGTCTGCCAAGCGTGGCGATTATGGCAAAACCCCCCAATGAGCCCACAACACACCCATATCGGTCGTTGTGGTGATATTTGGGGGAGGCCTGTGTCCAGCAGTGGACTTCATTCGGCCGAAATGATGATGATAATAAAACACTTTTTAACGGATTCTATCGCGTATATTTTGATTTTTGATTTTCCTGACGTTTCGAATACTTTGCAGCATTCGTGGTCGCAGGATGACTACGGTGACAGGCGTCGTTACAGATTTTAAAATCTCGTCAGGAAAATCAAAAAAATCAAAATATACGCGATAGAATCCGTTTAAAGTGTTTTATTATAAAAATGTTTTTGTCATATGGATATGGATAACAGTGTAATAAACGAATATTACGAAGAAATATAATCTTCCGGTCTGTCAAATAAGTAGATAACGCTTGTATTTAAATTAAACACTTGCTAGTAATATACTTATTGTAATGTTACAAAAAAACCGTATCCCTGCCTAAACGTTTCTCACCAAATTGCGTTGATAAAGTATCTAATAACTATGTATTTATATAATTTTTTTCATATGCCCGTGTTATGTCTGGATTAAGAATATAGCACCGCTCCATCTCCTCCCGTGGATATCGTAAAAGGCAACTAGCTACGTGTGTCAATGTAATAAAATTCTACCAAAAATAATGAGGCTCAATTCGAAAATACTACTTTTAACTAATATAAACGAGAGGTACATATGTACATCAGAGTATACTCTATAGTTCTACTAAAAATAATAAGGCCTATATATGAAAATATTACTTTTAATCGATACAAACGAATGGTTGTTCGTAGAACTAATGGCCGTTGAGGTATAAAGGTTCTCGAGTGGAGACCGCGCATTGGAAAACGCAGCGTGGGACAACCTTCAACGAGGTGGACAGACGACCTGGCGAAGGTCGCTGGGAGTCGTTGGATGCGGGCGGCATATAACCGCTCGTTGTGGTAATATATGGGGGAGGCCTCAGCAATGGACGCACTTTGGCTGAATGATGATGTTCATCATCACAAACGGTACCTATGTCTGTCAGAGTAATAAAACTCTACTAGTAATAAAAATGCCTAATGTGACAATATTACTTTTAATGAATACAAACGACAGGTACCTAGGTGTGTACGTCAGAGTAGTGAAGTTCAACCAAAAATAATAAGGCCTGATGTGAAAATATTAGTTTTAATTTATACAAACGAAAGGTCATTGTGCATACATGTGATATACGGGGAAGGCCTTTGTTCAGCCGTGGGCGTCCTTTGGCTGATATGATGATGATGATGATAAAACGAATGGTACCTATGTCTATTAGAGTAATAAATTCTACTGATAACAAAAAGGCCTAATGTGAAAATATTACTTTTAATGTATACAAAATAAAGATACCTATGTACGTCAGAGTAATAAAATTCTACCACTAATAAAAAGGCTTACTGTGAATATATTACTTTTAAATATCTAACTTTTTTCGGCATAAATCATCAAATTGTCTACCAACAACGAGGAACCTTTCGTATATTATGGCTTCTTGGCGTCGGTTGGTGCAGTGGCTCATACAGTCGACTGCTGCGCTCCAGGTTGCGGGTTCGATTCTCGCACGGAACGAATATTTGTATGATCCTCAGGTCTGGGTGTATTGTGTGTGTAATTTGTGTCTGTAAACGCACCCACGACAAAGGATAAATCCTAGTATGGGGCAACGTTTTAAAATAAAAAGAAATATGTTGACTTCAATCAACAACAGAATACATAATACAAAATAACATCCTATAACGGATATTATTTAAAGAAGCCTTTTTCGTATTAACGTCTGATTGGCTCGACCTTGATTCAGTTAGAGACGAAAAAGATAATATAAACGATAAGATAATACGATTGTCTGGCATCCATAACGCCTAAAATATTAATGTCTAATGTAGACACGTGACTACTGTCAACATGAGGTGAATAATTCGCTTGCATTAGGAGTTGCCAATGAATTTTCCACGAGTTGTGGGAAAATCGGATCAGCTTGGTCTGGGAGAATAGCTTTTACAGTAAATGTTTCAATCTAAATTAATATTCAAAAGTCACCAATCTCTCTGTCGGTAAAAAGTTTACCCCCATCCTATGTTGAAGCAATGCTTGTGCAGACTTTAATGTTTCCCATGATTGACCTGAATGATCTGCTCAACAAAATTGACCGCTTTCTAAATAACTATTTTTATTATTATTATTGATAATCTTATTTTCCTACCTTGAGTTCCCCTACTTAACTTACTCCTCATTTTCATCGTCATGACAAAAATCTTCGTTCGTCATAATTGTATCTTGCAATGTCCTTCTCACCGTTCGGACTTTATGCACTGTTCTTTCTTTGTCCAATTTATTCTTCATTGGAATGTGCTACCTCTTGAAATGTAGATGACTTATAGGTGTATACATTGTCATTGTACGGTTTTGTTCTTATACATGTATGTATGTATGTATATATATGTATAAATTTATATTATGTCAACGATTTAAAACGTCTTGTGTATATTTCCTTTCGCTATTTGACTACTCACAGTTACACTGTCTGGGCACCTACCATTATTTGTCTCTGCATCACCCTAAGGTCGACTGGTAGAAAATGCCTAACGGTATTAAGTCCGCCTTTGTACAGTTTTAGTATATAAAGTATTAAATAAATAAATAATATTAAATAAAGACGGCATGGTTGGTGCAGTGGCTGATACAGCCGACTGCTGCGCTCCGGGTCGTGGGTTCCCGCACGGAACAAATATTTGTATGATCTGCGGGTAGTTGTTCCGGGTCTGGGTGTATTGTATGTGGAATTCATGTCTGTAAACGCACCCACGACACAGGAGAAATGCTAGTGTGGGGCAATGTTTAAAAAAAAAGACTGTTTCAGATAGTGAAACAAAAACTCGCTATTAGTTTACTTAAAATTAATGTATATGCAAATTGCATGCCCTCAAAAAGTGCAGATGAATAATGAAACAGTCCTCGGTTAATTTACAGTGAGAGTAATTTGGAATTGCCACTGGCAACACTGATTGTCACTAACGACGAAACCATTACACAGCTAGGCACATACAGCAGTGGTCAGAAGTTAAATTTATTGGCAGAATGAGTGAAGATAATAATTTATTGGTGGATAAACCCAATTGTTATGTCGACATATCAAATGGAAATCTCAGTGCAAAGAATAATGGAAACTATGAATTAGAGGAAATCGGTAAACTTGTGCCGAAACATGGTAAGTACTTTGATAACCTATTTGTATTGATTGCAATCTCGGTCGATATAATAACATAAACAATCCTTGCATTCGTGACAGCTGAGGGCCAATTCTCGTAATTTAAAAACGTTTAAAATATAGTTCCGATCTAGTCTCAGTGACATAAATGTCACAAATGGTATTCTCCTAAACTAACAAACAACGTCAAACGTGAACTTACACTGTGATGAGATTGAAAATGGATCGAAAGTTGATCGAAGCCAAAACGGTATTATGCTGACATTTCGAACTGCCACATGTACTAAATTGTCATTGAATAAACGTCAAAACTGAGATAGAAATGACACTAGGTCGAGATTAAACTGAAATTGGACTGAACTTTAAGAGTAGCAGAATACCATTTTTTCGGTCAATTCATAATTTAATCTCAGTTCGGTCAAGTTTCAGTCACAGTGTGAATTAATTACGAGAATTGGCCCTCTGATGAGCGCTCGCCATATTCTTGTGACGCTGGCGCGATCTATCAAAGAGTTATGTAGAGTAGCTGGCAAGTCAAAGGAATATGCGTATGGTTTTATAATAATAATAATTCATTTATTGATCAGATAACATAGATCCATTATTGTTAGTAGAAATAAAAAATAAAAATAATATAGGATTCTTGAAATGGTTAGTAATGTAGTTAGGTATCAAATATTAGAATAAAATCTCATATTACTACAGGATCCCCTATAGGGTCAACGACATTACAAATAAATTCAATAAAATTATAAATATATACATTAAACATGAAATTTCATAATATTATTCATAAATGGGCAGTCTACCCTATTCGCTATCATTTTCAGGATACCGTTAGCGCTGCCGCGAACCCTGCCTACCAACGAAGCTATACGCTTACGCATAATCGCATTAAAGCAATCGACGCGCGCCTCTGCGAACATACCAGAGGCGCTGCAGTACCGCGGCAGCCCCATCAGCATCCTGAATGCATTATTATATTGAACTCGGAGGGCTCCGTATGATGCGCGAGTATATGAATCCCATAGGCTGCATGCATAAAATGATGTACAATATGCTGTAAATAGTGTTATTTTAGCTCCTGTGGAGCACCGCGCGAACCTACGGCATATCATATTAGCGCGCACCGACAAAGCCCTCCGCTCCCGCTCAATGTCTAAGTCGTCACGTAAATCTGATGTTACAACATGACCCAGATATTTAAAACTATCTACCATTTTTAGGGCAATTCCATTTAATTTTACTGGTGGTATATTGGACAGGTGTTTGTTCCGAGCTTTAAATAACATGCATTGGCTCTTTTTTGCATTATATACTAGGCCATGTGTCCCAGCATAGTTCTGACATATTTGCAGGAGTCTCCTCAGACCACAAATTGACGCGCTCAGCAAAACCATGTCGTCAGCATAGCTGATATTATTGACGCATACGTCATCAATGAAGCATCCGACATGTTCTTTGCTAAGCGCGGCAATCAGCCCATTCATATATAAATTAAATAGCACAGGTGAAGTTAAGCCCCCCTGTCTTACACCACATTCCATT
The DNA here is from genome assembly GCA_947459985.1 of Diloba caeruleocephala. Taxonomy (NCBI): domain Eukaryota; kingdom Metazoa; phylum Arthropoda; class Insecta; order Lepidoptera; family Noctuidae; genus Diloba; species Diloba caeruleocephala. The sequence continues at coordinate 5,211,459 of OX381621.1, read as the reverse complement.
CTGTAAGTGTCGGAAAGCTGCCCCGACCACCTGACCTTGTTGACCTGGTTTCCATACCAATACTGAAAAATATTAATGATCTCGGGAGGAAGTTTTTCTTCTTCTAATTTCTTCCACAGTGTATTGTAGGAAACCAGATCAAAAGCCTTCGACAGGTCGAGAAAGCATGCATACACAGGCGTTTCTCGATCCGTATAGTATCTGACAGTATGCTTGAGAGACAATATTGCACCTTCAGTCGAAAGTTTCGGCCTAAATCCAAACTGGTTATCATGCAATTTAAGATGTTTATTTAACTGTGTCTCAAGCACCCTGTCAAACACCTTGGCGGTGATAGTGGCTAAGGATATCGGTCTGTAGTTACACCGATCTGACAGGTCTCCATTCTTGTTTTTTACAACTGGCACTACAATTGTTGATATGAGGTCAGGCGGTATGTAATTGTGACTAGTGCATAGGTTATACAGTAAGGACAGTACTCTTGATATATGAGTACCAGCATATTGAAGATGCTCAATGCTGAGACTGTCATGGCCGGGAGACTTACCTCGTGATATGGACTTAATGGCTCCGTATACATCCTTGGCAGTAAATTGGATGCTCACCTTACCTTCAGGTTTCTTAGCATTGAACATCTCCCGCGCTGGCCCAAGGGGGGAGTGTACATAAAACTGATCTTTAAAAAGGTTAGCGATATCCTTTGACTCACTAATGCCATTGACACTCACAGGCAAGCCAGGCCTACTATTTAACTTATTAGTGGATTTCCAAAAGCCACGAAAATCTTTTGCTGAATGTTTTGTAGCAATTATATCCATCTTAATTTGGTTCTGGTTTTCTTGACACCACTTTAATCGCGATTTGAAAATTGTCCTGCTCTGACACATTTCATTATATTCATCACCAGCGTACGGTTTTCCACATAATACCCATGACTGAAATTTCAGCCTGGCTTCCCTGTGGGCCCCCCTGACATGTCTATTCCATCCGACCACTACAGCATTTCTGCGACTTACGCTAATTGTTTGACTACTAATTGCTGATTCTGTGAGTGCCGAAACAATGTCACTATATAATTTGTCAACAATACGTAGATGACCGGGACTGTCACAAAAATCCCCACAGCATTGTTCACATTCTGAAGGAAAGTCAATTAGCCCTAGTCTTTCATGGCACTCCCTGTGATACCTTTCTATCTGATCCTGACTCCTCTCACCCCATACTGCTTTGTTTTGTGCGATTATGTGATTATAAACTTTAGGTGTTAATATGTTAAAGTCACACTCCAGTATGAGGGGAAAATGATCAGACCATAATACATCGTACTTGATATAAACATTACATATAGAAGAAACAGACGATTCAGTTATTAAACAATGGTCCAGCCATCTCCTAGACCTATGAACTTCACTAACAAAAGTATAGGTATCACTGTTTACTCCTAGTTTTTCGACATCAATACATGACCAATGTTGCTCCTGACAGAATGCAATGAGTTCTGTAAAAAATAATTGTTTGGGATGTGCATTAAAATCCCCCAGTACATATACGGATTCTGTCATACATTCATCTGTTATGGCACTCACCGTACTCAGGCAATCCGTAAAGTCCGCTAAGTTATCCGGCACATCAGTAGGCATATATATGCTCATCACAACAATATGCCTATCATTCATCACTATTCTAATTGCACACACACGGGAGTTACTGCACTGTATCACGGAGACATATTGAAAAAGATCACTTCTCCACAAGAGCGCGACACCGCCATACGGACGACCACGTAGCATTCCCGCCGAAGTGTCTACCGCAGAAGTTCCAGTTGAACAGAATTTCCGATCGATAGTGTTCAAGAATTGAATTTCATTTGGTAGCAACCAAGTTTCCTGAAGCGCAATTATGTCAGAAAATCGACACATTTCTCTGATATTATCGAAAGAACGCTTGACATTTTTACAATTAAAACTTGTTAATACAACTTTTCTATTCATTTTTGTGTTTGTATGTGGGCCGTTTTAACAGAATTTCGGTTTTTGAATTGCACAAAACGCCTAAATATTATTCCTTCTGGCCATATTTTCTCATCTAGAAATAAAGACAATTTGCTTTCCGAAACGAAAAACTTGTATGCGTTGTGTTCGTTCTGCCTTCTACTGTTTATCTTTTCTAATAATACGATCTCTGTTGTCTTATACTGTATATACTTAATTATGTCATTTTCGACCGTATCTTTATGCACATTTGTGATAAATATAGGAACCTTCTTTTCAGCCGCCTTAAAGCTACCTTCCTTGTCACAAGCTATTCCTGTTTTACCTTTATATCTATAGGTATGTCTTCTCTTACGATTAGTTACGATTTTCCAGTCGTTGTTGTTCTCATTGATATGATTCACGCGAGCCGCTGAGAGTATAGGTGCAGACAATGATGTACCGGTCAGCTGTTCGTCGTGTGACTCAGTTACGCCGAGCCCCATCGTCACTGTCGGTGAACGTATAATACTATGAGTCACTCCCACCTGATCGTTAACGCAACATAACTTTTTGTCACCACTCGTGTTCGAGTACCTACAATCTAACATATTTTTATGATCTTTATTTAAACACGGCTCCTCTTCTAATAATTTATCAACTACTGATTGTTTTGTAGCCGAAATATCGCATTGGGACAATCGAATGGGTTCATCAGTTACGATATTTGTTGATGTGTGCTCTATACAATCGTTTTTAGTCCCTAAAAATTCACTTCTTAGCTCTTCTAATTGCTTATTTGAAACATAATTCGACTTAACATTCTTGACCTCCTCTTTTAAAATCAATATATAATTCAAGTTTAGTACAGTCGAGATGGTCAAATGTTATCGGCGGCAATTTTTCCAATTGTTTGGCGACAAATATTGGAATTTCATCAGGTTCTGTTATTTTAAATAGACTGATAATATCCTCCAAGTCTCGCACTTCTTTTCCTTATCGCTTTCTTGTGATTTTACGCACGTCAGTTGACAGAGATTCAAAAAGCAATGACTTTGAACTCTGTATTTCCTCGCTTGAAAAAGACGTTTTACATATTTTAACTAATGTAACTTCGTCGTCGTTTAGAAATGTTTTTTAATGTATTCCTTATTGTTGTCTATATGCATAGTTCAGTCTCATAGTTATGTCTTAGTTTTTCAGGATTATTACACATTATAACAAAATACTTTTAAATTGATTCTATCGCGTATATTTTAGATTTTTGTTTTTCCTGACGTTTCACTTTCTTCTTCTTCTCTTAGATTATGGCTTCTGTAGAGTATCTTCCACAGTGTCACCAGTGTCAAGTATACTCGTAATGCAACGCGGAACGGTGTTTAGATTAATTAAATCTTTACATATCAATAAAATATATCACATAAATGAAACGAATCAAAAAAATATGTCCCCGCAATAATTACTCTGATGCATGATTGACATAAATATACCTGACATATATACTGACGTGGATTTAGGTCAATATACATTCCATATACATGTACGAACATGTCATTACTTCTTCTGATTTTACGGCATGGTTAGCGCAGTGGCTAAGGCTTTGGCTTCATGTACAACGAGTTGGTTGGTTGGTCATGTACAACACTGGTTTGATTCCCGCACGGAAGATATATGCATGACCTACACGTAGGTGAAATGAGGTTTATGCCTGTAAACTGTACCCACGATGTGGGGGAGATTCTAAAATGGCGCATAGTTGTATAAATATAAAAGATGAACTCGCGTGGAGTGGTTTCCGAAATTGCTGAATATATTGTCTATTGTTGGATTCGGTCTTGTACCAATAATTTATCCCAAGAGCAAACTTAACATCGTTGTTAAAAAACATGTTTTCCTATACATTCCAACCGCAAACGTAAGTTTGTCCGCACAATATTGAAAGATTTACCATGCTATTTTAAGACAATAGACTTCATAAGGATTTTCCTGTAATCTATATGGTAAAGAGCTATTATGTCATTTTACTAAATTTTAGTCACAGTGATTTCAGAGATTAGGGGGGGGGGGTTATAGTGGTAAATTTTCATCGATTTTCTTAAATATCTTTAAAACTAACTATGTATTTTAAAATTATAATATAAATACATTTGAAACCTTCAACCACAACAAACCCTTCTATTTCATATGTTACACGGTACAGTTTGCAAAACTTTTTTCTTTCTATTTTAACTCCCCAAAAGTGAATCTTATATTCAAAATTCATTTATTTACGTTACACATACGTATCCATCATATCCATATGTGTACTAAAATTCAACTTAATCGGTCCAGTAGATTCGGAGCAAATTGGCTGTGACAGACGGACAGACAGACAGACACTCGAGTGATGCTTTAAGGGTTCCGCCGTATTTTCCTTCGGCCGTTCGGAACCCTAAAAATTCTAGATGATAGTGTTTTTTTTTTGTCTTTGCCCCACACTAGGATTTCTCCTGTGTCGTGGGTGCGTTTACAGACATAAATTCCACACACAATACACCCAGACCCGGAACTAATACCTGCAAATCATACAAATATTTGTTCCGTGCAGGAATCGAACCCACGACTCGGAGCGCAGCAGCCGACTATATCAGCCACTGTACCAAACGTGCCTTCAATTAATATCATATAGTTCTGTTATCAATAAAAAAACAAGATCTTATATTGAAGAAACAGTATGCAATTTCAATACTAAATCGATATTTGTTGGCGATCGACACAAATGTCCAACTGACGATAGTGACATAAACTGATTGTGAAACTGTTAAAGTGTAAGGATTACATACAATAATTATATTTTTTCATTGCTCATAGACAAAGTGGTTTTACGACTGTTGTTTTGCAGTCTTTGTAATTTTATATGTTTGAAGATGTAGATAAGACTAAGGACTATATTACTGTATAACTTTTGTAATCTTATATTGGTATATTATTTGGCTTACTGTAAGTCTGGTTGTTCGCTTTAACTGATTAAAACGTGTACTTTTGAGCCATAATTTGTAATAACGAACAGTTGGCAGAGCAGACTTTAATAACATAGTAATTTGTTAAATATGTCTAATTAGAAATGGATTGTTAAAATTAATTATATATAAAGGTTCACGTTACGGTAAATATCAGAGGTAACTAAGCGCAAGCGATTAGTTGCGATTAATGTTGTTTTTCCTGCGTAACGTTAACGTTTAACGCCCTTGCTTACCTACGACCCTGAAACATCTATGTACATTGATTTTATTTTAGGTTTCCTCATTCCACCTTAAGAATATTGGTTTCAAAATATTTGATTTAGTTAGTACATGTTTCATGCATACACTCACAGACTATGTACATACGAGAGGCCATACATGCTTTTGTATGTGTGAAAGAACGTGATTAAAGTATAAGATGGTTGAGCATATAGATATATATTGTTTCTTTAGTGCTCTGTATCTATTCTATTAGTAGCGCGACATCTGAATCAGTACGAATCGTCCCAGCGATCTTGCTTTCTATAAAAAACAATTCTTATCATAATACTAATTTTCGGAGTTGCTATTCAAGGTTGATTGAATTAGTCCTGTTATCACCAATAAGTCCCTACCGAAAACGATATATAGATTTCACAAATGTTACTGAGATTTCACAACAAATAGATAGTTGCCGCGTTACAAGTTGTAGATTTTCTAAGTAAATTAATGGATAAGAAACTCCAGTGTTACTCGTTTTAAATGACAATGTTACAATATTTATGACTCCATTGTTCTCGAAATTAAGATTTTCTGCGGACAATGTTGGAGAGAAGTAATTTGTCTGATTATAATAGTTATTAAAATAGTTCATAAAATTTTCATAGCAACCATAGGCTTACCAGATCCAATAGACAGCGATCGCGCATACTCACACACTCACAGTATCTGAATAGATACCTTGAATGATGTTTTAAGTTTGAGTTTTAATAATATATAGAAATACATCCATATTTAAGTAATTAATGTCATTTAAACAAATATAGAATAATCAAATGTCATGATGTAAATTAAAATATTCTATTGTAATAAATTATAACGTACATTTACATATTTAAATTTGTTGTGTTCGGATTAAGAATATGGCACTACTCCATCTCCTTCCATGGATGTCGTAAAAGGCGGCTAAGGGACTCTAAATCAGAGGCAGCAGTATCCCTTCTGTGGAACAGTAGGCATACTGCGCTCACCAATCAGCCTGCCAAGTGTGGTGAGTACTGGCAAATTCTCCCCACAATGACAACACATTTGTTGAAATCTATAGGGGAGGCTTATGTCCAGCAGCGGACTTTATTCGGCTCAATCGAACGATCGAATCTAAAAAAATGAAGTGTCTGTTTGTAATGTCAAAATAACAGCTTTTTCCGGAATACATATGAAAGTATATACGGTATAACAAAAAGACAACTTTGAAAATGTTTGTCTGTCTGTTTGTTCTGGGTAATCTCCGAAACGGCTAGACCGATTTTGACGGGACTTTCACTGGCAGATAGCTGATGTTATAAGGAATAACTTCAGAAAAAGAAATGTAATCCAATATTATATGATTTCTTTTAAATTAAACAGCGGGTGAAACCGCGGGGTACAGCTAGTTAAAAATATATAATATATAAGTAAATTCAATTCCGCCATCAAACAGAACCTGTGTAGGAAAGAAAGATCACCAAAATGACAGTCTGGATGTGCTGTGAAGTCATTGGGAGGTATTGCCATAACCGCCATGCTTGGGAGGCGGGATGACGCTCGCAGTTGAGTTGTTAACGCACTCGAAGGACGCTGCTGCCCATCCTCCGGTTAATCCCACGGGAGGAGATGGGGTGGTGGTATTCCAAGCCGGCACCACACGACAAATATAAATACTTATACATTATTGTAAAATATTATAATACTCATAAATTATTAAGTCACATGAAGGCGCATCTTGTGATAGAGCCATACTTACACAATAGCCAGTGACGAAAGCAATAACAATGACATAATTTTCAAATATAAATACTTTTTTCCTCTTAACCACATCTGTCTAAGACAGTAAAGAAAAGCTTCAGTAGTAAAAACCTCATTGCATGTGAATGCTACAGTAATAATTATAAAATTTTGAATTTAGATCTGTCTTTTTTCACAGGTTCCTCAGCAAGGAGGAACTCGGTCTTTTGATAGGCTTACGGGGGGCATCGGTCCAACATACAGAGGCCCTTCAGAAAATTTTATCTAAAATGTAATGGGGCACTAGCCGGGGAATCTCCATGGCTGCACTTTAGAAACGAGAGTCACGAATATGGGATGGAAGCTACAATGATTAGGTATATTGCAATGGGTGAATATAACACCCAACCCTAAAATCTCCAGTAATAATGGCGTCTGCCTTTAGAACCATTTATTGAAATTCTGTGGCATACGATGACTCACAAGATGGGCGTTTTTTATATATATTTTTATTGAACCCAGTGGAAATTCTTCATGAACTTCCTCCGCCCTGGGGAAGGGCGAAGGGGCATGCTGGTCTCCTACCGGCTAAAACTACTGAGGCGGTCATCGTCGGCCCCTAAGGGGGGCTCCAGGTCCTCGTATGATCACACTCTCCTAATCTTGGACTAGTCACTGCGCTCAACACTTCGACGTATTATTTATTTAGGCCCTTATGCCCGGTAATTTCCCTAGCTGCAGTTCCATTTAAGTAGGAACATAGAAACACTAGTTTGGTGGTGAATATCTGACACTGCGGTCGTTGCTAGCTGGCTAGCTGGACTTGTAATACGACGGCACGGTTGGTTCAGTGGCTGATACAGTCGGCTGCTGCGCACCGGGTCGTAGGTTCGATTCCCGCACGGAACAAATATCTGTCCGATCTGCAGGTAGTTGTTCCAGGTCTGGGTGTATGGTGTGTGGAATTTGTGTTTGTAAACGCACCCCACCCACGACACAGGAGTAATCCTAGACACAGGCCGCCCCCCAAAGCCAACAACGACCGATCTGGGTGTCTTCTGTGCTCATTGCCATAATAGCCACGCTTGGCAGGCGGGTTGGCCATCGCAGTTGAGTTGTTAATATACTCGAAGGACGCTGCTGTCCATTCTCCGGTTCATCTCATAGTCGCCTTTTGCGACACCCACGGGATGAGGTGGGTTGGTGCTATTCTTAGCCCGCACCACACGGCTCAATATATCATTTAGAGATCTACGAGTAGTAACAGTGTTAATGCACTGAATACGGTATTATGATAGTCGGTAAAACAATATTTATTCTAAACCTTCATGTCAATGTCTTGGCGTGTTCGTGCTCGTAACATATACTTTTCTGATGAAATATGAATGTATGGTCGTGACGTTTGAAGATGGATGGATGTATTGTTTACGCATATTTCCCTTTACAAATAACTAAGTCGGAAATGAAGTGCCCAAAAATATATTTACCTACCTACAATGATTAACACGGCCTTTGACTATTATAGAAAAAGAAATGAAAGGTTTATAGGTAGAACAATATTTATCATCATCATGGTCAGCCACGTCCACTGCTAAACAAAGGCCTCCCCATCGATTTCCTCAATGGTATCGTCATTTTGAGGGGAATTTACCAGTACTCATCACGCTTGGCAGGTAGGTCAGCAGAATCAGAATGGCTGCTGTTCGACAGAAGAGATGCTGCTGCCCATTCCATTGGTTTAAGAGTCCCTTACAGCCGAATACTGAAACCCATTTAGTATTTAAATTCCGCTTAAAATGAACATGGGCAAGACAAAAGTCATGTCAAATGCCCATGTCGTGCCCATCCCAATATCCGTTGGGAGCTCTGTTCTCGAAGTTGTTGACGAGTATGTCTACCTAGGACAAACTGTCCAGTTAGGTAGGTCCAACTTCGAGAAAGAGGTCAATCGTCGAATCCGACTCGGCTGGGCAGCGTTCGGGAAACTTCACAACGTCTTTTCGTCAACAATACCGCAATGCCTCAAGACGCAAGTCTTTAACCAGTGTGTGTTACCAGTGATGACATATGGAACAGAGACGTGGTCACTCACAATGGGCCTCATAAGAAAGCTCAAGGTCACTCAGCGAGCTATGGAAAGAGCTATGCTTGGTATTTCTCTGCGAGATCGAATCAGAAATGAGGAGATCCGTAGAAGAACTAAAGTTGTCGACATAGCTGAAAGGATTAGCAAACTGAAGTGGCAATGGGCAGGGCACATTGCTCGTAGAACTGATGGCCGTTGGGGCACAAAGGTTCTCGAATGGAGACCGCGCACCGGAAAACGCAGCGTGGGACGACCTCCAACGAGGTGGACAGACGACCTGGTGAAGGTCGCTGGGAGTCGTTGGATGAGAGCGGCATGTGACCGCTCGTTGTGGAAATCTAAGGGGGAGACCTTTGTTCAGCAGTGGACGTCCTGTGGCTGATATGATATGATAACGATTGAGACACCCGCCTTTCTACCGAAATGGGGCGTCCCAAACAGTTAAGCGGGATTTAAATATTAACTGGCGCTTCAGTATTCGGTCGTTAGTCGCCTTTTACTATATCCACGGGAGGAGATGGAGTGGTGCTTTATTCTTAATCTGGACACCATACAGAATTGTGTAATAAGTACATGCACAAAATCAATCCAATACGTCGCGCTCACAAATAACAATATAATGTCAAATACAACATTTTACTCTACATTTTTTTATTAACATATATATAACCTTCTGCCCTTTTATTTATATATCTTGAAACCTACTTACTAAATAAAGATCATATCATTTCATTTCATCTGTATATTGCTATAACGTTTTCCGAATTTTCGTTCCTAAGGACCAATAACAAACTACACAATATTACACCAAAAATGATGGCAATTTGAGTAGAGTTAAGTTTATAATATCACAGTTGTCGTCGAGCCATTAGCGGAATACGTTTATCCAAGCTCTAAATGGCATTTACAGTGAAATAGTGTTGCAACAAGAAGTTTAGTGTTGTACGTAAATCGGAATAAATAACGTATCCCAGGCCCAACATCGTTTGGCCTAAATTCCTATCTGTTACACAACGGCCTCAGGATATGTGGTTGCAGTTGCAGCGAGAACTGTCGTAACGGTTAATTATGTAATGTTTTTACTTAGGCCGTATGGGTCATCATATCAGCCACAGGACGTCCACTGCTGAACCAAGGCCTCCCCCACAGATTTGCACAACTGTGTCGCCACAATTGTGCAAATCTGTTTATGTGTTCCATTTTGGGGGGAATTTGCCAATACCCACAACGCTTGGCCAGGCGGCTGCTGCCCACCTCTGGTTTAGAATCCCTTAGTCGGCTTTTACGATATCCACGGGAGGAGATGGAGTATGGGTATATGCAAATAATAGGCCCGTCTTTGTCCGCGACTGTAGTTAAAGGTGACTAAGGGATAATCCGTTTGTTGGATTATGGCTGTGGCATTTATTAATTGTAGCTCATACTCAAAAGTGAACCTTGACGGCCTGATATAATCATGATGACGATGTGGTTTTTCTGGGCACTAATGATAAATGAGAACACATAAGGTCGTCTGGTAGAAAATGCCTATGGCATCCAGACCAATTGTAAAATGTTGTACATTAAGCATAAATAAATATGACAAAAAACCTTCGAAAGCCTTTGTATATTTTCCAGTTCTTAAACTCTGTTGTCTATTCTACGGCTTACAGTTATATTATATCTCGCGCGTCATTAGTGATGAAGCCCCTTTTTCTTCTGGTTATATTTCGGTTTGGGTTCAGAGACAGTCAAATTAATTTGTCAGCGAAACAGATCATTGTTATTTACGTTTTACGTTACCATTGTACACCCTACCTTGCAGGAATGACTATGTGGAGATGTACTGCCAGTGTATGGTGTACCAACCTAATTATCTTCCAACCGACAACAACTGAAAACCTAATTCAACGAACTATGAATTCATTTAGGATACTTCCAAAATTGCCAAGTCCGCTGCAACTCAAACCATACCCTAAGGTCTGGCACACATTGCAGATCGAGTCGCCAATTTGTGGAGGAACATTAATTACAAGCAGCTTGTGTTTTAAATTCTTGTGTGGAACACAGATGTTTTATTTTAATTGTTCTCCGTTTCGTGTGGTTGCGTTTAAACTTAAATAGGTAGCACTAGACTGATCGTACGGTGATAAATAAGGGATGGTGGATGGGCAATTCACTGTTGACTGATAATGTGGATGTATGTGGTTACATTGTATTAAACTTGTTTTTTATTTCTTGCCTGTTTTCCTGGAAGTTTATGCTATTACTCACCCAAATGTCATTGATGACTATATTAAGTGTCAAGTTTTATACAAGCCTATTGCCAATTGCGAGACAAATGTTCGTACCTACTGCTACTTAGGATTTATTTACAGAAAAAATACCTGTATTAGTTTGATTTAGGGCTTGAAATATGTTATTATAGATCTCTTACTTGAGGTTATGAGTATTGATGGTCTGTTTAGAGCTGCTAGAAACTTCTTGATGGAAATTACCTAAACCTACTCGTTATGTGGCATTAATTCGCTGTGAGATCCGCTACTAATAATCTTCTAAACAGCTTCTGTCAATACTTCCTGTAGAAGCTGAGAAAGATGGCAGAAAGAATGATTTATCTTCGAACTGGGGCTCTTTTGGGGAAAGATACTTAAATTTAAAATAAAATATATATAAATAACTGGTGCTTCTGCTTCTAAGCAAAGCTGACTAAAGTAAAAAGTCAGTTTGATCAAAATATAATGACGCGGAAATTAGTTACACTTCAGTAAAACGCTACATCTAAGAAAACACCCCTTATCGCTCACCTCAACACTGAGAGGGCTTCCCAACATTGTCTGCGAAAAACGGGGACGTCGCTATCTACTGACATCCTGACTTCACTCTTACTTGGAGCTTTTAAACGTACCCCACGTCAATTTGTCCGAAGTTCGTACCTAGAATAATGAATACGGTAGAAATTTAAACACTTCTATCATATTGAAGATTTGAATTTCAAATGACAGTTCTCATTTGAATTAGATGCAGTTTGACCAGGATACTTATCGCTTTAATGATGCCTGGTTTGTTAGGTAATTGTTTTTGGTCATTTGAGACGTCTATTTTCGCACTTTCCCACTGAAATTAAAAGGAATTTAGGAAATTGGGAATCTAGGAGTCACTAAAATATAGCCTGGCTGTTTAGTTACCCATACGTTATACTTTGTGATTAAGTATCGCTATTTACCTATTAGATGTATTGATATATCCCTATCTGTATATAAACTATAGTACGGGAGACGGTTTCAATCATTACACACAGACACAGATTTCTGTCTCTACATTCGTAATATCATTAGTTTCATGTACGAATAATTAAAATAAAGTTTCAAATACAGTTAAAAAATGTATGCAGAAATCTATACAAATAAATAAAATTGAAGTGTCTGTTTGTAATGTCAAAATAACAGCTTTTTACTAAATGCATATGAAATATATGTACGTTACATATAACAAAAACACAATTTTTTAATTTTTTATCTGTCTGTCCGTCCGTCTGTCTGTCTGTCTGTCTGTTTGTTCCGGGTAATCTCCGAAACGGCTGGACCGATTTTGACGAAACCTTCACTGGCAGATAGCTGATGTTATAAGGAATAATTTAGGCTACTTTTATTTTAGAAAAATAATTAGGGTTCCGCGTAAAAAAATAAAACCCTTGAAATCCAATATATATATTCTATGTCAAGTGTCTATGTCGAAGTACTCTAAATTTCTTCTAAATTAAACGCGGGTGAAACCGCGGGTCCCAGCTAGTCTATTATAAATGTAGTTTAAGTACCAATTGAATGAGCCATAAACGCAATTAGTGTAAAACGCCTACTCAAAGTTTGTGAGCAACCACTGCCAAGCCTACAGCAACCTTAACCATATGCATAATGAGTCGAAGGGGCACAGTGAACCCTTAATGATTACAACAAATACGACCTTGTTAAAATAATTACATTGAACTCAAAAAGCATGGCAATAACCTTTAGTGATCATATTTTAGCAGATTTTGTTTTTCAAGTATATACTGATGGGGGATTGAGGGCTCTAATTGGTAGACCAAGGTTTGATGAGCGAGTTGTAGAATTAGAAAAAGAAAAATAAGGAATAATCCTTCGGCAACATGAAATATTAAAAGGCGTTAGTTCGTTTTATACAACCGCAAAGCTAAATCAGTGTCTTCATGCTCGTTCACCTATGTGCATGGGTAAATAATTTTATCTACAACGCTGATTGTGTACTTGTGTTGTTACTGTGAACTGTCGTGTAAAGGTCGTCCATGTACGAAGCTTAATATCACGCTCTATGTTCGATATTAAGGAAACAGCCAATCAGACGGACCTAATCCCATGATAAATGGAGTAGCCCTCTCAATACCAGATCGCACCAGCAAAGCGAATTGGACGTAGAATTAGGAGGGTTATGAGGACGGCCTGCATGGTGAGTATGGTATATTGTATAGGGTAGATAGGTGCGTTATTAGAGCACCTCGTCATCGCTTTCCGCCTCACCTCGACTCGGCGCTCCACGTTCGTCATTTTACTTGTGTGTATCGGTGTATGGAGTGAATTTTTACAAAGGAAGCGGTGTCATTTCTGTGTACAAGTTCAGTTTTATAAGTTTCAAAACAAATATAATTTTCACGATCTAAAACACCAAAAAAAGAAAAAGTCCACTGCTTAACTGCCTCCCCCATAGATTTCCACGATTCTGTCGTCATTTTGGGGGGTATTTGCCGGTACATATCACGCTTGGCAGGCAGGTTTGTGAGCGCTGTATCGCTACTGTTCTCCCAGAGAAGGGACGCTGCTGCTCATCCCTCTGGTTTAAAATCCCTTAGTTGACACGACATCCTTTTACGACATCCATGGGATGAGATGGAGTGGTGCTATATTTTTAATCCGGACACCACACAGAAAAACCAAAGTAGTGATACACAAAAAATAAACAGAGCTAAAGGTATCTAGCTTTTGGATAGATGCAAAAAATTGGACCCGTGCCGAGTTCGACGTCGGCGTCACCTGTCACGTCACGAGTCGGGGTGAACGTGACGCATGTCACTGACATGCAACTAGTTTAGGTTATATCCAAAGATACGGTCGATAGAAAACAAAAAATATTGCTTTAGGTTATTTCCTGGACAAAATTTACATAGCGTAGGTATAATAACTACGCTATTATACCTATCATACCTACTAGGTATAATAACTATATTTATTTATAGCGTAGTAGAAATTCAAATTAGTATCATTTATTTCTCAAGTTTCGTATGGTCCTGGGATAAGAATAGACCACCCCTCTCCATCCAAGGGCGTCGTCGAAGGAGGTTAAGAGTCAATATCAAGATGAGCAGCAGACTCTTCCTGTGTGGTGATAACAACACACTGCGATCACCAATCCACCTGACTGCGAGCAGAGTGAGACTGGGCCGTTCAGCAATAGACGTTGACACTGATATCCGTGTTATTTCTCCAGTCTCGAATATGGCGTTCTTCATTAATAAAACCGAAACAGTCTTATTACAAAAATCTTGTTAGACTCAGGTTTAAACCAGAACTATGAAGTCTGGACTTAGTACGGAATTAACGTTAGTACCGTGGTTTAAACCCGTCCGTATTACAAATATCAAAATAAGTCAGGACTAGATAGTACCTGACTTTAGTTCTGGCTTAAATTATTTCCACAGATTATACACGGAATTCCTTGGAAACATTCATTCAATCAGATAGCATTCGGATACATTACGTTCCGTTTACCCAAATGCTGAATATTTCTGTAATTTTTTTAAATTAATGGTATTGATATTTTAACATATATAATAGGGTATTTAATGACGATAACTATTAGAAACGAATGGTTGTTCTTGTTTCAATAAATGCCATTTATTTTCTTTCCGAGGAATACTTTGATGACATTTATTTCATTCATGTCCGAAATATGTACTTTCAAACAACACTAATGCGTAACGGAATGTCTATATCGCGCGAAAATCTTCAAACATAGGTAAAATCTGCTATTCTGTGATTTGGACGTTTCTTCGTACTTATTATTGATAAGAAGTTAGGGAATAATATTAATAAAATAGAACAACAGAAAAAACGAAGAAGTGAAAACTGGAATTCTGAAGAAAAAGTTAGTACTTGCCTACAATTATTGTAATTGCGGCACATTACTATCTTTAGGACGACGCAAATTTAAACTATTTCAGGAAATATTACAAAACAACACACAAAAATAAACCAAATCCAACCTCAAAACAATGAATTTGACGTATATTTGTGACTTAGACCAAAGGTTTTAGAGTTAAACTAGGTCCCCATCAGGTTTATCTTTAGTACCATAGATAGTCCAGGACTAAGAGTTAAACCACTTTTTGTAATAAGAAATTTGATTAAACCACACTTTTAGTCCGAGACTATCGATAAACCATGTTTTGTAATAAGACGGCTTGTGTTTATCTTATCCGTCGTAAATATTTGTAACTTTATTAAGTTTCATTTAATATCTTCTTCATA
Organism: Diloba caeruleocephala; assembly: GCA_947459985.1. Taxonomy (NCBI): domain Eukaryota; kingdom Metazoa; phylum Arthropoda; class Insecta; order Lepidoptera; family Noctuidae; genus Diloba; species Diloba caeruleocephala. The sequence continues at coordinate 5,195,921 of OX381621.1, read as the reverse complement.
CAGAATAATATTGCTTAAATCTTAATAATAATATAATAAATATCAGCCTGCCCCAACGCAGGGAAAAGGCCTCTTCTGACACAAAGACGGAACGATCATTCATCACCGTGCTTGCTCACTGCATAGTGGCCATTTCAGGCCAATTAAGATTTAAATCTTTGCCAATTACAGATTCTAAATTATGAGAAATGTTCGTAATTCGACAATATTAAGTTAGTTTAATTACTTTATATATCGGTTATTAGTTTTCATCTATACAATCTATACAAATAAATAAAATTGAAGTGTCTGTTTGTAATGTCAAAATAACAGCTTTTTACTAAATGCATATGAAAGTATATACGGTACCTATAACAAAAAAAACATTTTTAAATTTTTTGTCTGTCTGTCTGTCTGTTTGTTCCGGGTAATCTCCGAAACGGCTGGACCGATTTTGACGGGACTGTCACTGTCAGATAGCTGATGTTATAAGGAATAACTTAGGCTACTTTTATTTTGGAAAAATAATTAGGGTTCCGCGCAAAAAATATAAAACCCTTGAAATCCACTATATGTGTTCTATGTCAAGTGTCTATGTCGAAGTACTCTAAATGCCTTTTAAATTAAACGCGGGTGAAACCGCGGGTCCCAGCTAGTTTATTATAAATGCATAATGCGACAATGACAATTCAGAAAAATAAATTATATTTATTTAATTCTAAATAAAATACATGTAAAGAATTTGGTCGATATTAATATTTATGGAGAAGAAAAGCGACCATGGACGCATTTAATATAATGTTCTAAGTTTGAATTTGAGTTTTTTGTAAAAAGCATACGTACTACCGGACTCTTTAATAAGATTTTTTTTATTTAGTCTGCAATGCAGATAGATTGTATATAATTATAGAAGTTGGAATTAATGCTATGTGGCATTCTTTACCTGTCAACCCTTGGGTTAATAAAAGCACTTCGAAAGAGGCACAGAAACAAAGCCCTGTATAGGTAATGTTTAAATAGGTACAATGAAATCACAAATTATTCAATGGACAGCTAATCTAACTCTATTAATAAATTCAGTACACATTTCAAGCGCAATTGAATGATAACGCAAAGATAGGAGCTTATTCTGGCCTCGTAACATGTTATTTAGTTTTTGTGCTGTTTTGTTTGCATTTTACTATTCTCATACTTGTGCGAAACTGGAAATTTTTTGTTTCTTTCTTTTTCTATACAATAAATTACCTCTTATCCTAACCCTTCGAGAACAGAAGGCGTGATCAACATAATCATTTAGCCGAAATACGTCAACTGCTGGCTTCCCCCAAAGATCGCCACAACGACCGGCCCTACGCTTCTCGTATCTTACGGATTAGGCATGATGCCAATACATTATAGTGTCTATTCACTGCTTATCGTAACGTGTACGTCGCTTGGGAGATTTGATTGTGAGAAATAGGTGACATACATATAGTGGTATTCCTTGTATTAGACCTTATTACAGATGATTGTTGTACTGTTAACGGCCAGGATTAACTGTCAAATGTTGGTTGAATTCAGTCCGGTAGTATGAAATTGGGGCGCTATGATAAACAGACTTACAATTTTTGCTAGTCAAGCCTTTGGGACCCAGAGAGTGAGAACAGTGGAGTTTAGAACACCACGAGTCAGTCGAACACCACAAGACACTCTTGAAAATAGTACAGTGTGGATCACAGCTTTTTTTGATGAAGAAAATGTCTGATTCATACCCCGTTGCCCAGGAAGACACCATGGTTAAGTGGAGCTTGCACTCACTAAAATCTCTACTGTATGGCCTTCTACTAGCTTTGGGATGGATCGCGAGTACTGCGCGAATACTACCTTCGTGGCTCATCAGCCGTTGGCCCGCGATCGATCTATCTGTCACGTATGGCGATGCATCCAGGGCATCGCAGCAACTCAAGGGCCGTGCAATGCGGTCGGCAGACGAGATGACCTCCTCGCTGAAGGATGCGGCTGGCTCGCTATCCCCTTGCTATCGACCATGGCTTTCATCAAGACCAGCAGCGAGAGGTTTCCCCCTGTTACTGCTGCGAGACCACAGCGTTGCACCGCCGAAGCAGGGCAGATCTCGAGAATATGTTGCGCCGTGTTCTCGCTGCACCCGAACTGGTGGCACACAGGAGTCACCTCCCATATCGCTACTGTGTGCAGGTATTTGTTGAAGCAGACATGCCCCGATAATACCTGTACCAGATGGAAGGTCGACGTCCCATGACGCCTCCGTAACCAAAGTTCACAGTTATCAGCTAACTTAACCCACTTTTTATTGAGCCCAGTGGAAATTCTTCTTGAACTCCTTTGCCCCAGGGAAGGACGAAGGGGCATGCCGGACTCCTATCGGTTAAAATCACTGGGACGGTTATTTTTGGCACCTAAGATAATAATGATACTCTTATGAGGACCTGGATGGGTCCTCATAAGATCACTCTAAAGCTGCCCACTGATACCACTATACACACACCCCTGGGGGGATTGTAAAGGATTCCCGGAACCGTCCCTGTGCGCTGTGCTGTGCTGCGCATACGGTGGCGTGTGACCACATGCGTGCTACCGTCTTTTCGTGGGTCACTTGGTGTGGGCATGCAGATTCCCCACTCTACGCATCCAACCCAGCTAACTTAACCTATCAAAACGATCTAATCCAAATGGCTATTGCAACTTAATAAACTTACATAATTTGGACAACAAGGCACCAGCGGTAGTTGACCTCACAATAAATTACGCGGAAAAATGTTGCCCCTTGATGGGCACCCGATAATACCATAACAAGTAGGTATTAAGTAGTTTGAAAATTACAATCAAAATGTAGTATTTTTTCCTGTTTCCCGTATCGTATAGTCCAACCTTGGATTTCCTTATTTTAACGAACCAATAAAAAATCGCAGCCCTCAAGAAAAAGCGTGTAAAAACCAGTAATAAACACAACCGAAAAACTGCATCGTTACCCTAAAAGGAGAACCCCATAAATTAAACAACGAAACTTCCACGAAAACATTTTAAATTGTTGAAAAACACTGGCCTCTGCCCTCGGGCGGTCCGTTGTCAAGCGGGCCCTTAATCTCACAGTTTTATATCTCAATTTCCCTTTTTTCGGACAGGATTAGGGTTGTGTGCCCATACATAAATGCTGCCACATTTGGTTACGCAAGACACTTAAAAATTCATTGGACTAGTAGAAAGATATTTAATTCAGAGCACATTTCTAATTGGTTGTTAACCAAAACTTTTTTTTTGTGCATTATAACAAATAAAACCCCGCGTGACCTCCTCTCGAGAACCTTCATACCCCGATGACCTTCAGTTGAACGGGATATGTGCCCCGCTCATTGCAACTTCAGCTATTAAATAGTTTCAGCTGTGTCGACACCTTAATTTTTTCTACGGTTCTCTTCATTTCTGATTCGATTTCGTAGAGATTACCAAGCATAGCTCTCTCCATAGCTCACTGAGTGATCTTGAGCTTCTGACCGACCACGTTTCTGTACCATATGCCAACGCTGGTAAGCCACAACCGCTAAAGACTTTCGTCTTGAGGCACTGCGGTATTGTTGACGATATGACGTTGCGTAATTGCCCGAATGCTGCCCAGCTAAATCGGATTCAATGATGTACTCTTTCTCGAAGTTGGGCTTATTTTGTTCTCACCCGATGAAAATACATCGTGTACTTACTCCACCCCGAGGAAGGGGGGAGGGGCATGCCGAACTCCTACTGGTTAAAACCAACGTACATGTCATCATTTCGGCGCAATAAAGTCCACGGTTGGACATAGGCCTCCCTCAAAGATCACCACAACGACCGATATCGGTGTATTGTGTGCTCATTGATGGGTTTTGCCATAACCGCCACGCTTGGCAGGCGGGTTGGCGATCGCAGTTGAGTTGTTATTGTATTCGAAGGACACTGCTGCCCATCCTCCGTCTAATCCCTTAGTCGGCTTTTACGACACCCATGGGATGAGATGGCTTGGTGCTATTCGTAGCCGGCACCACACGGCACGTTGTACATGTCATATTTGGTACCAAATGGCTCCAAGATCACGATAACAAACACACTAGAGCCGCGCATTGGTATGCATACTAGGCACATCTCGGACGGGATGGCTGTAAAGTGGTACCCCGAGGCACATCTTGCGGGATTGTAAAAGATCTCCCCGAAGCCTCGCAGTACACAGTGCACGGCACGGAACCTTCTTCCCAGTGGTCGCTCATGAGAACACAGATTAATCAATCTATCCCATGACCCCTGAATATAAGTTGGGCTTATCTAACTGGAACGATTGTCCCAGGTATACAAATTCGAGAACAGAGTTCCGAACAGATAAAAGTGCCTAAGTATTGGGTATAGCACCGGAAAACGCAACGTGGGACTGCCTGCAATGAGATGGACTGACGAACAGGTACTGGAAAAGTAAGGGGGTGTCACGGCATACGGGTGGCCTGTAACCGATCGCTTCGGTAATCTATGGGTCTATGGCTTCACCATTTGTTAGCACTGGACATTTGACTAATTTCATTTGATGATGATGATGATGATGATGTAGACAAAAGTGGTCGACTTTAATTATAAATAGTAGGTAAGAAACATGTAGTATATAGTTACTATATAAATAAAATTTTAATAAGAATTGGTACCCACTACTTCGTCCGTAAGTAAACCAATATTGTACAGGAACATATTAAGCGTCATGAGACATACAATTGGTTCTGTTTATAACAACAGATATTTTCATTAGAATAAACGAACACGATCACCAGTCTGATGACGTAATTATTTAGCTGACTTTTTTCACTACTCACCGACTGAAGTGCACATCCCTAAACCCTACAAAGAAATGTTGCCCCACACTAGGATTTCTCGCGTATCGTGGGTACAGTTCACAGACATAAATCTCGCTCGCACGAGCATACAGACTGGGCCACTGAGCCAGCCGTGCCGTCTTCATTCGATTTATCGAAATTAGCCTCAAACAGAGGCCATAACAATGCATAAATATGGACTTGCCCGTATTGTGCACCTATAATACAGTTTTGTTTCAATCAATTTAATGTATTTTCTCGTTTCATCTTCGAACATAAATCTTCTATTCAGCACCATAGCATTATCGGTATAAGTATAATCGATTGGGAGTGCTTTTTACTTAACATAATAGGATTTTATATTGTATTGTTCGTTTTTTGTGTTGCCAATGAAATATTATTTTGTAAGTTGGTTTTATACGCGTTTTTACCCATTATTTATATTTATAAAGGGTACTGTATTTTTATCAAAGTGAAACAGCATAATGTTTGTTACTCAATTATAGTGAGTAATTTATTCTCTATGGATAACAAACCAACTAACTTTGCCGTACGGAACCGGTCACAAGTACAAAAAATACACGTAAGGATATCTCCTCCTCATCTCATCCCGTGGGTGTCGTAGAACGTGACTAAGGGAGTTTGAACCACGTGCGTATCATTAAGCAAATTAGGTTACCCGCAGCTGGCGGGTAAAGGGCAAGTAGGAACCGCACCCATGCATACCTACAACTTTTTTTTTATTGAGCCCTTGGAAATACCTCATGTACTTCCTTCGCAATGGGAAAGCGCGAAGGGGCATGCCGGACTCCTACCGGCTAAAACCACTGGAGCGGTCATCTTCGGCACCTAAGGGAGAATACCTGTAACCTACTGCTTACTAATGTTGCCGGCCTAAGGCCTTTTGTTCCGGTAATTTAACGGCATGGCTGGTGGGTTTGATTCCCGCACGTAAATATTTGTATGATATGAAAATATCTGCATTATGTGGCTTCAGGGTGTGTCTGTATATGAGAGATATGCCCGTAAACTGTCCCGCGACACAGAATAAATACTAGTGTGGGGCAAGGTTTAAAAAAATACATGGCTTGGTTTCTCTGGAAAATAGGATATTTTACTTCTACTCTCTTATTGGGTATAGTCAAAATCAGGTAGAGAACCATGGACCACGTGTTCAGTATTAAGTTGAGAAATGAAAAATCAATCAGTCATCTACAACTTTTTTTTTTACGTGTCCCGACTCTGGATATTTCCTGTGTCGTGTGTACACACATATATCTTACTTTGTGTTACAGACGTAAACTTCTTATGCTCAAACACCCAGACCTGGAACAACCATCTATAGGCCAAAAAATATTTATACAGGGTTTCCAGTAAATAGCACCACATACTTCAGGGTGTGAGAGCTTGGGTCAATACCTACCAAAAAACACAATATATGTTAAGCAAAATCTTACGGATTTACAGTAGTATAAAATTTTCCGAAATATCGAAAAATCTCTACCTTGACACAGATTTTTAAGCATCTCGTAATGAAAAATTCCTTTTCTAGTTTTTTCGCACGAGTCGACTCTATTTGGTCTACGACCACAAATGTAAATATATCATAATATTTACATTTTTACCTAGAATAGAATAGAATATTATATTATATTATATATAGATACACCATTAGAATAGTAATTTGAAGGAAAATAAATCATAATACAAGTAATTGTAGAATAGGCGGTCTTATCGCTATTAGCGCTTTCTTACAGACAACCTTTGGATGGATAAGAAAAATATGGAAAAATAATAGATTTGTAACTTATATTTTATTTTGTTTGCACTTTTACTGGATACTTTTTTCTTTTACTTATTACTTTTTAGGGTTCCGAACGTCTGATCCCTTATACGATCACTCGTGTGTCTGGCTGTCTGTCCGACTGTCACAGCCAATTTGCTCCGAATCTATTGGACCGATTAAATTGAAATCTGGTACACATATGGATTTCTGCGACCCCAACACGTACGTGTAACGTAAATAATTGAATTTTGAATATGAGATTCCTTTTTGGGGGGCGATATAGAAACTGTACCGTGTAATATATGAAATGGAAGGCCTTGTTATGAGGGTCTCAAATACATTTATTTTATCATTTTAAAATATATCGTTTTAAAGTTATTTAAGAAAATTGACGAAAATTTCCGAAATAATAGAGCCTAAAATTCTGAAAAATAATAATATAAGAAGTCTGTGGTCTTAAAATAACATGGTAAATCTTTCAATATTGTGCGTACAAACTAACGTTTGCGTAATATATTTTTCAACTGCAATGTTAAGTTTGTTCTTGGGAAAAGTTAACAGTACAAGACATATAACAGTATAGACAATATATCCAGCAATTTCGGAACCCTCTCCACGCGAGTTCAACTCGCACTTGACCGGTTTTTTCTATTAAATCGTAGGCACACCCCTTGTTTGTAACTAACTCACATAAATCTCACATTCACAAAACCTAGACCCAGTAGAACTATCCGTAGTCTGTACAAATATTTGCTCCGAGCGGGAATAAAACCAGCGATCAACAGCGCAGAAAGCCAATCGCTTAGCCACTACACCAACTGCGGCATCTATAATGATTATTTTTTACCCAATTATGCCTGATGGTAATGTCCTTAAATGTAACGTAATGTTTTGCTATATAAAATGAAAAATTAAATAAATAGCATTTTATCTCAGAGGGCCAATTATTCCCGTAACATTTTTTTTACAAAATATAGTATGTCACAAATTATGGTATTCTCTAACCTAACAAACAACGTCAAACGTGAACTTATACTGTGAAGAGATCGAAAATGGATAGAAGGTTGATCGAAGTCAAAACGGCTATTCTGCTAACATTTCTTACTGTCACTGGTACTAAAATATTCTCATACCTACCAAATATATAAAAATAAAAATCATTTAAATCGGTCGAGCTGTTTCGGAGGAGTGTGACCACAAACGCCGTGACACGAGATATTTTTATATTAGATTTATGTACACAGTCCACAGTGTGGTGTCCGGATTAAGAATATAGCACCACTCCGTCGCTTCCCGTAGAGGTCGTAAAAGGCGACTAAGGGGAAGGGCAGGAGCGTCCCTTATTAACTACAGCAGCCATATTGCGCTCACCAACCGCCTGCCAAGCGTTGTGAGTACTGGTAAATTCCTCCCAAATGGACGACACAATTATGCTAATCTATGGCGGAAACCTTTGTTCAGCAGTGGACATGTTATGGCTGATATGATGATGATGATGCCACAGCATAACTTAGGGCATTTTCGGTATTGTAAGAACAGATACACCAGCCTGTTGCCTGGCAGTATGAGTCTGGCTTGCTCACTAAAATAGAGGGTAGCGTTTTGTGTTGGGTAGTACAGTGTAATGTAATTTACTGTAATGCAGGGACATTATGACCGTGAACGGGTGACCTCTATCGGGACTGGTCAGCTCATAACTGCTATAGCAACCTTATTGTAAAGCAATTAATAATCAAAAGTATATGTATAGGTATTTAGCCCACATATTGGAATGCATTATCCTCGCATAGCTTGTTTGCGATTATATTGTATTGTATTGACTTGAAACCGTGTAACCATTTAAATTCTCACTATTCGTAAGTGCCAGCAAATAGTTTACATGTTTTATTTTTATTTTGACTTAGCTTGCGATATCAGTGAAACTCGAGTACAAAGGTACGGCTTATTTCAAAATGAAATGCCAAACCAAACCTGCCTTTTTCTCAAATGTAAATCAATTTTGCGTCCACTGCTGAGATGGTTATTTGAGAATTTCATGATTCCATCGAATAATGGAAATTGAATTTGAAATGTCTATGTATCCAAATAATATTTTAGACAAACATAGGATTAATCTCCTGCCAATAGCTATTATACGTCTTGTAAGTATCATATATCAAGCTCGTTATCAAAATACACCCAAAGGTCAATAAGATATCATAAATCTTCTTAGAAATTCTAACACAGGGACAGTTGAGATTTCATATCTGACATTAATTGGTCCACGGACACTACAGTAGAGCATCATATTAACTAGGTTCTGCTACTGAAGCCTACATTAGCACGATTGCTTCACTGAGCTTTTGTCCTACGTGGAAAATAGATGCGATAATGCAATGTGATGCGTTGAGATCAAATGAGGCTTTCCTACTACATTATCGTATTAACATGATGGCACAGTTGGCGTAGTGGCTAAGCGATTGACTTTATGCACTATCAGGGCACGGTTTCGTTTCCCGTACAGAATAATTATTATTATGGCCTGCAGGTAGTTTATCCGGATTTACGGAGATTTATGTCTGTAAACTGTACCGTGATACAGGAGAAATATAACTAGTGTCCACCATGTTTTAAAAAAGTCAGAGATTTGCTACGAACAGTATGAAACTCGAGATTTAGTACATACATACAGTAATAAAAATTAGTTTTTGAGACGCGTTTGATAAGACTTGAAGTCGCGAAAAGGGTAGTTAATGGCAATGCTGGTATTCTGTTTGAAAATGGGAACAAGAAAGGATGCGATGCTGTTAAAACACGGTTTAATAAGACCTTCGATTATGTCGTAAATCGTGACCACCGTTGTTATATTGCATAGCGTTGCTTAGTTTTGTTTTTTGTCACTTAGGACAAAGGGTGAGGAGAATAAATACATGTATAAAACTACGTTACTTGTAGTTCCCTGCAAATAACAGATGACCGATCTCAACCCATGGAAAGTAGAAAGAAAGAAACCGGAAAAAAAAAACTGGCTGATATCAAGAGGGTAAGGGTAAACAGCTACCTCCTATATGCTAATAACCAGACAGTTTCGTCACCAATTCTCCTGCCAAGTGTGGTGAATATGGAAATCTTCCCCATTACCTCTTATTGGGAGTATCATGTTCAGCAGTGGACGTTTACGGGCGGATATGTGTGTATAAAGTAACGGAATATAATGCTTTCATCGGGCTGCGTGGTTTAAACTACAGTTGGCGAGGGTTCAAAAGTGCAGAGTGCCTTTATGCCTCTTTTACCCAGACAAATTATAGGCAACATTAAACTTTATCACGCCCGAATGGTTTATGTATGACTAAGTTTAATCAATCAAACTTATTTATATGGTATCAGTCATTATATTTCATTTTACCGTCGCTTTTATTTTATTGACGTTACGACGAAAATTATTTGATTTTCTACATATTTGATTAATGTTATACATGTACAGATATTGTTTTTGCTGACGGATTATCATCATCATCATATCAGCTAAAGGACGTCCACTGCTGAACACTGTGGGGTAGCCCATTGATTTCCAAAACGAGCGGTCCCATGCCACCCGCATCCAACGACACCCAGATCTTCACCAGGTCGTCTGTCCACCTCGTTGGAGGTCATCCCATACTGCGTTCTCCGGTGTGTGGTCTCCACTCGAAAACCTGTTTACCCCAACGGCCATCAGTTCTACGAGCAATGGGGGCACATTGCTCATAGAACTATATATGCCTATTGTCACTAGCACTTCTCCTTTTAACCACATTTCCCAGAAATAAATGAGAGAAGCACAAAAAAAAAAGGAAAGTTATGAAGGTGTTTTTAATTATTTTTTGTTATATTTTTTCTGCAACTCTGTATATATAATTATAGTTATTTTAATATGATTTTCCTAACGTCCATGAGCCACCTGAGGCTTCACCTGAAAATCAGCGCTGCAGTTACATGAAGAATTTGCTGAGCTGAGGCCTTTAATAGCCGAAATAAAAAAATCAATATAATCCAAAATCTTTGGATTTGGGATTAAAAAATTGTCGGTTTTTTTGTGTTAAATTTGACCTTATACAAAAACGAATGAATTTTAAAATCTTCAATCAGATTTTGAATTAGATTGATACTTAACTTCAGCAGTTAGCACGCAATACCACATCGAGCCCTCCTATGAAATGTACGATATTAATGTAACGATGGGCGTCATCATGAATGTTTAATTGTTTTTGGTATGATGTTTGGCTGCTGGATGTCTGATGTATTTTCTTTTGGTGTGTACTTCTTGCTGTTATTTTCTTAAACCTACTTTCATGTTTTTACTTAGTTGATGTTGTGTTTTCTATTTCTGTCACCACCCCTCCACGAAAAGAGGTTATCGCTTTATTCATCCCCTCGGAGATGTGCCATTTTTTATTTTTTTATTACTGCCCAGTGGAAATAATTCTGCATGTACTTCCTTCACCCCGGGGTGGAGTGAACAGGGTATACCGGACTCCACGGCATTGTGCCGTGGCCTCACGTCCTGTCCTGTGCAGGTACGCACCGAAACAACCTTTCCCGGTGAGCACCTGCGTCAGGCGGTAGGTGACGCGCTCGCTCCTTCTGAACAAGGCTCCAAAGAAATGCAGGACGGTCTCCACGACGCACTTGGTCGCGAATTGCATCCGCAGGCGGCGACGCCACTTTCCAAGTGCGTGCCGCCGACCTAGCCGCCTCAGCCTGTCCAACGCCCCTAGAGGCGCGCCTTCGCCGCTCTGGCGGAGGAAGCGTGTCTGATCGTAGACCCACGCAACCATCTCCCCCAGGATGTCGAAGATATGCCTATAGGCGTGACACTAATGGGCGGCTCCGAAATATTCATTCTCGAGATACCGGAGCCGCTTTCGGTGCAGAAATTGACCACCCAGGCGATTTTAGCCGTTAAGAGTCTGGCAGGCCCCTTCACCATCCCTGGGGTGTTAATCCACTAGGATTTTCACTGTGGGGGAAAAAACTGCAGATACTGAAGTGAACTCAAATTGACGTTCTTCTGCGTCTATTAACTCTAAACGAATCCATGTGTCAAACGTGCTCTCCTTCACATGCCAAATTGACATCCAGACTTCACCATATACCTACAAACTATTCCAAAACTTCGATTTTTCTCCCCAATAGAACACTACATGCAAAGTATTTTACTTTTCATAAACTTCTGCACTCAAACGGGAATATAAAAGTTTGTAGAAAATCTGTTGGTCCCTGTACTCTCAATACCAGATATTCTATTGATCCGCCAAGTTTGGCAAACTTTTTATATTTGGCAGCTGGGAACGCTTTGCTTGGTACAAAGAAAACAAATTACAGTGACGATTGCTCGGCTCTGAGAAAATAATGTATTTTTTATGTTCTTTTATATGTAGATAGATCGCTAGTTTGGATATTAAAATATATAAGGAATGGTTCACACTAGACGCTTCGCTCGCTCACAGTCAGCCACAAAATGCGTGCTGGTGTTACACGGTTTGCTGATTTTTCGTACATTTTTGACAAGCAAGCCTCGTGGTAAGCATCATGCGTGCCCATCGTCACCTCAAGAATTAAGCTATTTATTCTCTTATTCCCAGTAATTTCACTAGCTAGTCCCTTCTAACCGGAACACAGTAAATTTTTTGTTGTTTTTAAAGTCTAAAAGTCTAAGGTTTAAAAACTATCTCAATTTTCAGGATTCGGTAAAATCTTTAAACAAGTCAAGATGAGCCATTCATAGATCTTCGCAAGGACATTGAACGAAAGATAGTAAATTGCTTTATTCTTACACAAACAACGCAAATTATTTTAACAAAACTATATTGTGTGCATCCTACACAAAATACAGAGGCAACAAATAACATTTAAAAAGACGGGGGATAATTGACCCACACTTGAGTTTTCCGGCGGGCTGATTACCTAAGTCGCAGACGCTTTGCAACAGGCGTGAATTGCTCCAACGCCGTTGTCAGACGTCAATTTGGTATTACCTATTTGCCGATAGCGACTAAACAGGCGAAGATCTCTGACGCGCCTCTGTCAGACAATCAATGAATTAAAAACGTTCATTCTTTTTAGTTCCATTGGTTGATACTGGCGCTAGTAACTATGCATCTTCCACAATAGCGACAGGCGGGCGATGCCTTACGTAATACCAATTTTTTGACGCTTTGCCACCGGTGGATCCTTGGCTGCGCGATAGCTACTATCGCGTCTGCTGTTACTGTTTTTAGCTAATCAGCCCACGGGTTTTAGAATACCAATAACTGTATCTACTTACCACATGCGTGGGTAGTGGTTGTTATTTAATACCGCATTGATGATGGCGGTCATTAGGATAATGAGGAGTATAGCGTTAGTAAGCCATATATACTAGACAGACTATATATTATATAATATAGTAACAATTGCAGCAAGCTGTTGTAGCGCAGGTGTTCACAGTACAACGTGGACACCATTAAGGAATGATTAATTCTAAAGCTATGTTTCTGTACACAGGTCAGCGCGGTCACAGTTATAGCGAGAGAAACTCGATGCCTTTATTTTACACACTTTACTTCATAACAATCCTGATATAGACCCTGATAATTCTGATATTGACGGCACCGTTGTAGCAGTGGCTAAGGAATTAGCTTTCCACATTACGTGTCGCGCAGGTTCAAATAATATTTTGACGATCTATAGATTGTTGTTTCGGGTCTGGATATCAGTGCATGCGAGATTTATGTCTGTAAAGTGTACCCATGATTCAGGAAATGCAAGGAGAGAGCCTCTACGAGTGGTGAAACTGGGCAGTCAGCCTCAATACCACTATGCTGACTGGCTAATGTTTTCACTATGTCACAAAGGCATTCCTATGTGAAACCTCATGCCGACATTGTTAAACGTATGCGATTGAATCTCAACTGATGTTATAAAACGGATTTTTTCTCCGATTGGCCCGGATTGTGCATGTCGCGGTGGCGCGGTTACGCCCCCGTACCAGTTCACCTTATTTCCTACTAGCTGGGACCCGCGGTTTCACCCGCGTATTATATAAAAAAAATGTAGAGTACTTCGACATAGACACTTGACATAGAATATATATATTGGAATTCAAGGGTTTTATTTTTTATGTGCGGAACCCTATTTTTTTAAATAAAAGTAGCCTAAGTTATTCCTTATAACATCAGCTATCTGCCAGTGAAAGTCCCGTCAAAATCGCTCCAGCCGTTTCGGAGATTACCCGGAACAAACAGATAGACAGACAGACAGACAAAAAAAATAAAAATGTATGTTATAGGTACCGTATATACTTTCATATGCAGTTAGTAAAAAGCTGTTATTTTGACATTACAAACAGACACTTCAATTTTATTTATTTGTATAGATTTCTGTGCAACAGTCAGAGAATTTAGCCGAACAAAAGGCATTCCAACTTAAAGCCTTAGGTCAGCACCACATCAGTATTCAATAGACTGCTGCTGTCTATGGGGCGGTTGCTACTTACTTACAAGTAGACAAAATTAACACAAAGGACATATATTATCATACTTCGCCTCTTGGTGTCTTCGTCAAAAATTTATTAATTTATGATGGCGTTCCATATTATTTATGCTCCTTATCATTAGAACACAATTAAGCCCTAAAATACCAAACATACTACATGCAATTAACTTTTTAATAATCTGCTTCCCCGGGACCTGGTTAAACTGGCCTGACATCTCTTTAAAGTCAAATTCAAAAGTTTTATATTCATGTACACCATTTTCTGGCGAATTGTCAGAATATAAATAGTTGCGCGGTTCCAAGTCGTTGGTCCTATGGAGAAGAACCGAAAAATCTTTTAAAATATATGGTGTATTACAGGCTTATTATTTACCAAGAATTTTATGATAATATATAATTTCATATTTAAGCAGACAGGGCTCATGACTTTCTCTAGATTAGAGGCGAAAGCACCCATCCACATTTTTATTTTGTTTATGAAGCATCTGTATTTATGTATATTTTGTATCATGACTTTTATGACAGAATAACGCATTGCAGCCATTGCTTGGAAGTTTGCTGCACCGTTTCTTCTCCCTATCTTAAACACTAGGAAACGATGAAAGGTGGGCTTTATGCGAGCTGTCTTATGTTGACGTTCAAAGAAAATACAGTATATTTGTATATTTTGAATCTAAACAATATCTAGTTCATTTATTTAACGTTTACAACATTGAATAATTTTTGACACGAAATATTATTCGCGAGCACTGACACCCCACCTTTATCCGTATAAATGGAACTTAATTCAACGGGGAGTAACACCATCTTATAACTATTTCATGAATGCCTGTTTTAGTAACACAAAGTACCGTGTTGTATAGCGTGATTATCGCGCGTTTGCTAATCCATTGCCGGTTTTATGTGAAGCCTGAATAATTTAGTGAATATTTACCGTGTGAGACATGATATACGTGTTACTTTGGTATAATTAACAATGTTTTGAGGTATTGTGTGACATGTTTATAGCTGTTATTTGTACTGCTATTGCTTGATTGACGTGCTGATTTGACAATCGGGAACATTTATATTATTGAGGTCAAGTTGAAACAAACAACACCCCGCACTTATATGCTTTTTCCTTTATCGTAGATACAGATAACATAAAATAGTCTTATAAAAACACATTTTTACTAGCAATGTTTTTGTGACTTAATTATGAGCTAATTGGTAACCAGGGGTCGTAACTTCAGCTCCGTGGCTTCCGGAAATTGTCCCTCGTGTAAGTCACCCTTGCATAAGAACCCTTAAAGCTGTTTGGTAATTTGGTTTCAAAACAATTTGATTAGTCGTAGTTAATGCTTAATATTACATGCATACAATGATATTAAAAAATAATTAGTTTAATTAAACTATTAGAAATATTCAATTCTTCTATAATTGTAATTCTTAACAAAAATACACACTAATTATTTTTTAAACTGTGCCCGATCGATACTATGATTTCTACTGTGTCTTGTGTATACGCCACAAACACATATCTCACACTCGTCCGTAGAGAATGAATGTTCACGGCAGGTTTCAGCAATGGATAACTATCACTTGCGGCTGCCGGACGATGTGCGTGTCTTGATGACCGAGAAAAACGCAGACCTCAGAGCATACGACGCCTTTCCATGCGATGCTAATAGCCCCAACATGCGTCATTTACAGCGTATCAAAGAGTGCCGAGAGGAGCTAGTAGGATACGTTTTTGAGCGATATACTGCCAACCCACCAAGCATTCTAACGGAAACTCACATCTGACTCATGAAAACTCATGCCCTTTCTCAATCATCGTAACTCTGCATACATAAATACCTATTTTATTGGTGTCCATTGGAAATTCTACATACAACTTCCTTCGCCCCTGGGAAGGGTGAAGGTGTAAGGCCGGACTCCTACCAGCTAAATCAACTGGAACGGTCATCTAAGCTGTCACCCCCTCTAGCGGAGGGAAAGCGACTGAAAAAAGGTCGCCCCCAGGCACTTCTCGTGGAGAATATTAAAGAATCCCCCCAAGCCTCGCTGTGCGCTGTGCTGCGCACACGGTGGCACGTGACCACTCTCGTAACTCATCTCGGGGGCATTGTAAGGGATCCCCCGAAGCCTCGCTTTGCGCAGATGGCGGCACATGAACACATGCGATCCACCGTATTCCCGGGGGTCATGGTGTGAGCACGCAGACTCCCCAATCTGTGCGCCCGCGAATCTCAAGACCCGCCACCATGTAGTGATGGCAGGGGGATCCACAAATACCTATCGAGACCCCATAAAACCTAGCGCATAAAGCTTATCGCTGAGCCACTACGTATGAGGGTAGTAAAGAAATATAGAAACAGTATCAATACTCTTTCGAGGAAGTAACATTTGTCAGTAGTTTAGAGCTTTTTAATTACAATCTCACGTCACGTGTCACGCGCTTAGCAGGCAGGTTGGTGAGCGCAGAGTTGCTGATGTTCCACAGAAAGGACGCTGCTGTTCTTGCCCCTGGTTTAGAGTCCCTTGGTCACCTTTAACGAAATCTACGGGAGGAAATGGAGTAGGGCTAGTGATAATTTGGACACCATTCGTGCCCTGCATGGGCTTCTAGGTGGTGGATCCTGATCGATCGGCTTGGATAAAATCTCAAAATTGAAGCATCTGTTTCTGTGAGAGCGACATTTCAGAAGGAGACCGCAGAGCGGCCATCTCTCGATCCCACACAGAGAAGTACGAGACAGCGCCGCGAGAATATTAACCACCCCGGCACCCATGTCCAACATGCTTGAGCCCCTTGTTTTCATTATATGGCGGAGGGCCTCAGGGTAGCGAGTGCACAAATTGAGAAATTTGTGTGCTCATACCGTGACCCCCGGGAATATGGCGTATCGCACATGTTTACGTGCCGCCATCTGCGCACAGCGAGGCTTCGGGGGATCCCTCACAATGTCCCCGAGATGTACCTGAGGGGCGGCCCCGGTGGCTTCCACCACTAGAAGGGATGACCGTTTTACAGTCATTCCCACCGAGATGTGCTGAAAGGCGTGGCACCAATAGGTGGCTAAAATGGGTGGTTTAAACGTTACAGTATTCTGGTTTCAA
This sequence comes from Diloba caeruleocephala, assembly GCA_947459985.1. Lineage (NCBI taxonomy): Eukaryota > Metazoa > Arthropoda > Insecta > Lepidoptera > Noctuidae > Diloba > Diloba caeruleocephala. The sequence goes on along the minus strand of OX381621.1, from coordinate 5,178,716 downwards.
GGGCACTGTAGCTAGTGAAATTACTAGACATAAGGGACCAAATAACGAATGAGGAATGAATTTGTCGGCACGGTTGGTGCAGTGGTTGATACAATCGACTACTGCGCTCCGGGTCGTGGGTTCGTTTCACCCACGGAACAAATATTTGTACGATCTGCAGGTAGTTGTTCCGGGTCTGGGCGTATTGTGTGTGGAATTCATATCTGTAAACGCACCCACGACACAGGAGAAATCCTAGTGTGGGGAAACGTTTTTTAAAAAGAAAAAACGGTCTTAAAGCTACGAGCGCAGTGTGGTGATGCGCAGGACAAGTCCTGGGTAACATTACACTAGTTATGGACAGGCGTGATGCTACCTAAGGCGAATGACATGTTCATCTCGTCGCTAGGATGTATACAAAAAACAAAAATCTAAATGACATCGTAAAACGTTTTTATGATCCTCGTAGTACACCAGCCGGATTTAACGGTCTGAACAGATTTAATTACTAAGAATTACTAAATATAATTTTATTAGAATTACTAAATCACTTTCTTAGGCTACGTTACCTATAAGTTGTGGTGGTCATTCAGCGGGGAGTAGAAAAAGCCTACACAGTTTTCCTTTCTGTAACTTTAACAACTTCTGTACCAAAAGATTTGTGGAAACTATACATAGATTCAGAAGGCACTAGACAAACTTTGTTTTCCCGTCAAGGTTCATAAGAGTACTTAAGTTTATTGTACTGAAATATTATATGCTTATTACAAAACATCATTTAAGAAAAAAGTCCACCGCTAGAAAAAGGCACATTTTGTAAGTTATTGCTTTTGTTTAACTTCTGTTGATGATGATTTTATAATGTCTCTAGTGCGTTAAATGTAGCGTAGAAATAAAAATCGAAATTCTTTTTATTTGAAAATCATAACAAAATATGGTTACAATAACTGACTATATTACTTCACAGTCTTACCTCACATTGTTAAGGTGGGTCAGATATGACCTTGTTTATGTTAAAAGTGGGTCCTTAAATGTTGTTATAACAAACGGGGGTGTAACCTAACTGTTAAGGCGGAACCTAACGGTCCGGTAACGGTGTCTGTAAACGCACCCACGGTACAGGAGAAAATCTAGTGTGGGGCAACGTTTAAAAAAAATGCATAGCCTGAACAGTTAGGCCGAACAATAACATGCTAAAATGTTATCCGAGACGAATTGATAACATGCCCGCGTTTGCCTGCGGAGGAAGGGGTATGTTTATTTCAACGTTGCTTTCGAACGTCGCACACATTTATTAATTGCAGCTCACTCGCATCTCTTCGTTCGAGTTTCGTTGTAATCGTCGCGTTTTTCAGAAGTTGTTTGGTATTTAAATGAGTGTGGTGGCATTTTAAAGGTAATAACCAATTTATAAATTAGAATATAGTGCCGGCTATGCCGTGTGGTGCCGGCTCAGAATACCACCACCCCATCTCCTCCCGTGGGTGTCGTAAAAGTCGACTAAGGGAAGGGATTAGCCGGAGGATGGGCAGCAGCGTCCTTCGAGTACATTAACAACTCAACTGCGATCGCCAACCCGTCTGCCAAGCGTGGCGATTACGGCAAAACCCCCCAATTAGCCCACCACACACCCATATCAGTCATTGAGGTGATCTTTGGGGGAGGCCTGTGTCCAGCAGTGGACTTCATTCGGCCGAAATGAAGGCCGTAGTTAAGCAAATCAGAATAAAGAGAATACATTGTTTTTATCGAACTGATACGCGTATATTGCTGGAGATATGGTCTAATGAAATATATGTATTTTTCTTGTATGTAAAATATTTTCGAGCATCGAGTACGACTTCCTTGGCTGAACTCATTTTAGTTTTGATGGAAAGTTATCTCACATATTCATTGACTTCTTGTTTATTAAATTACAGCAGACCACTATGTTTTGCTAATATTATGTTAAGAATAGGATACGTTCCCATATGTTAACATGTTTTGTTAGTTTGTTTTGTTAGAATTTGGCGCAGCAGACCCACCTTTAGAGGTTGACACGTAGACAAAGTGCGTGTGGTGCCGGCAAAGAATAGCACTAACCCATCTCATCCTGTGGGTGTCATAAAAGTCGACTAAGGGATTAGTAGGAGGATGGGCAGCAGCGTCCTTCGTGTATATTTACAAATTAACTGCTATCACCAACCCGCCTGCCAAGCGTGGTGATCATGGCAAGACCACCCAAAGAGCACACAACCCAAACCCAAACCGGTAGTTGTGGTGATCCTCCAGCAGTGGACGTTTTTTCACCTGAAATGATGATGGTGATGTAGAGAAATGCTCTCCGTTGTTTCAACAAGACGTGAACGTGTCTATTCGAATCTCATTACTGAATAAAATAATTGATTAATTACATTGGTATCACTTTAATTAAATACATAATAGAAAATCATTTGAGAAAAAGCAAAGATACGACGTTTCCAATTCATCATTTCGGCCGAATGAAGTCCACTGCTGGACACAGGCCTCCCCCGTAGATCACCACAACGACCGATATGAGTGTGTTGTGGGCTCATTGGGGGGTTTTGCCATAATCGCCACGCTTGGCAGACGGGTTGGCGATCGCAGTTGAGCTGTTAATGTACTCGAAGGACGCTGCTGCCCATCCTCTGGCTAATCCCTTAGTTGACTTTTACAACACCCACGGGAGGAGTTGGGGTGGTGGTATTCTGAGCCGGCACCACACGGCAACGGCACGGTTTCCAATTAAAAAATCTGAATGATCTACAGGTAGTTGTTCCGGGTCTGGGTGTATTATATGTGGAATTCATGTCTGTAAACGCACCCACGACACAGGAGAAATCATAGTGAGGGGCAACGTTTTAAAAATAATAATACTAACCATAAATACTATTATTTAATATTTAGCTAACAGCTCCGTAACACTACAGTAGTGTTTGCATGTCATCTAATAATCATATATTATTAGATGACATGCAAAAACAGTTTCTATGGTTTATTAAAATAGTGCATAATTACGCATGACACATGATAATTTTATCTAAAATTTACACAGAGATAACTTCGTCAATTCAACTTGCGCTGTAAGATGCACTCCCCTGGGTCTCAAGAGCTCAAAGTAAAATGGTCATTAATCATTCATCCTCCGCATCAAAAGCAACTTGTGTAATTTGATGGTCTCAGTGTGTGTGTAGTTGTAATAATAGCAATATTTATGAATGTTATAATACTTTGATTTGACTGATATAATACTTTTCATAATTTCCAATAACATATTTTATATAACTATATGGCGGAGATAACCATTCCACTTCTGGGACAAGTAGGTACGTATTTTTATTGAGTGATTGTGCTTACAATTATGAGACTTAGAACGATAGGTTTTTTTCGCCACACGCGTCGCGTAATTTAATACTTATGTACGTTAATGTACTTATCTAGAATAAAGTAGAATAGAATCCTTTATTCAGTAATTAGGTCATAACGGACACTTCTGCATGTCAATTGAAACGACGGAGAGCATTTCTGCCGTTCTTTAACAAGAAAGCCGTTAACCACAATAAGTAGTTTTCAAGAAAGAGCCAAAAAAGGTGGGACGTCGTTATATATATTTTGGTTTTTTTTTTTTCTTGTCTTTCTGCGATCAGTGTTACCCACTATGAGCAGATTTGGATTTTGGAGGTTTGAGATGGCACTCTCATTAGAGGGCTCTTCTCATATTAGGTCGCAGGCCTCAATGCCTCATATGCAAGTTTAGGATTTCATGCCTTTTAAGTCTCTTAGTAGTTTTTGTCGTATTAAGGAGTTCTACCACTAGTTGGTTTGTGTGTTTGTTTACTCGGGACTGGTAGCGTTGAGACGCAGTATTAACCTCCTGTTTGACTGTAGGAATTTCCAGGTAATTATGCATTTCTGCTGATTTTGTAAACCATGGTGCTCTAAGGATCGTTTTCAGCACATTATTTTGAAACCTTTGGAGGATTTCTAGATTAGAATTACTAGCTGTTCCCCACAGCTCTACTCCATATGTCCAAACTGGTTTCAGAATTGTTTTGTATATTAAAACTTTGTTGCTTTAGTGACAACTTAGATTCTCTACCCATATATATCTAAAAACACAATAATACTTAGATTAATCACTGTTAGACACATTATTTTCATTTATTTGCGTCCATAATTGGTCTTATTTCTTCAGAAAACTATTTTCAAAGATTATTAAGTCTTTTATTTATTTATTTAGCTAATGATTTTAGCTTGTTTTTGGCTCTAATCACTTTACTTAAAGGTCGCTAACCTTACCTTAACGGCTGTTATAGTGTTTGTAACTGAGGAACTATCACTAATATAATTATGGTTCTTAGATAGGAAGACAGAATTTAAAACTATATCAGTTTGCATTAAAAAGTCGCATTGGTCCCATAGAAATTTCATTACATTTGAACGAGCAGTTTTTTATCCAGCTTCAACAAATAGGTTTATTTTACTACGCTTATCTAGATGATGTCTTAATAGTTTCGATTCCTCCGAGATTAGAGAACCGATTTGAGTTATTTTTATTTAATTTAGTGTTACTCTTGAATTGGTTTCATATAAATATGATTATGTTTGATTAAGTGTTTCTTATGAGATCATCTCTGTCATCCGTGAGTTGCGACTGATTACTAACTTAGATAACTAGTATCTCGGGTTGGTTACGATTTAAACTAACTTCTTACACTTATTTACACTAAAAAGAAAAAGATTTTTAAAGCAAAAAATACCGAACTCAAACACCCTTAATGTATTACATACTGAACAATTGTTTGTTATCGCAAATAAAATTACAAAACACTAAAGGGCCGTCGAGCGAATGGTGTCATATCTGCACCGTTCAAATGGTTGCATAAGTCGACTATTGCTCTTGTTGTTTATTGTATAAATAACTAATTGTGTTAAACTCTTTCGCGCTTTGTGACCGTTATAGAAACCGTGGATTCCAAGACCCTCCTTCAATATGTACACGTATTAAGTATTAGTATTTCTCGATGGTTCGGCTAAATACGTTGCATACCCGTGTTCACAGCTGCTTTATGGTCATCAAAATGTCGCGTGTATTTCCACAAGGTATTCGACAGCAGTATTTGTAATGCATTTATCCATCAAGTGAATTAATATTAAAGATTTCCGACTTACAAAAGGCGGTTACTCTATTTGATGTGTGTGTTTAATTGAGGTAGAGCGGTAACATTAGAGGTGATAAATTTTGTCATTAGTATTATCTCACTTTAGTAAGAAAGCCGCTTTATTGATCAGTTAGTAGTCTGTATATATCATCTTGAATTAATTCTCCAGATTAATTACCTAGAGTACCTACCCACACAAAAACAATTTATATTTCTTGTATTATATGAGCTCGTTTTCCAAGTTTCCGTAATTAATTATACACCACAATTCCTTAATTAACACTTACTGCTAGCGGTTTACTTTTCTGAATATAAATCTAACCATGTTCCTCAATTTATATTTACAGTATATTACTCCATGAATACGTCTTCATATCTATAAACCATAAAATATATATAATATCATACTGAAAAGGCCTTTTAGGGATATACTGGGTACACCATCGGTCACTATAATCCCCTCTACTTTGGTCCACGTTAGACCTTTATCCCTTATATAAAATATTGTCTTACGTGCGGATGTGCCTCCAGCTGCTTTTGCTAGTGAATATATATATTTTTATTTTTATTCCTCCCTTTGATTAGACTGACAGGTTATTTGCTTGGTGGTAAGCAGCGCTCCTGGCTATAAGTTTTAATGCTACCCAGGATTGGCGTTTATTAATTTGCGGTACAACACTTCGCTCGTCATGTTGAAGCATTCGTTACTTAGTCCGCTAGTAATTTAAATGAATACAGTGCCCTTCAAACTGGAACACAATAATGTCTTTAGTTTAAGTAGAACATCTTAGCAGAATAACTGGCACTGCGGACCACCGCAGTGCCATTTATTCTGAAATTACTAGGTACCAACCTACCGGACCTGCAATAATACACCTACCACCATTAATTATGTCAAGCATATTATTCCGTGTAGTGCCGTGTCAGATTACCAACCACCCCATCTCGTCTCGCGGGTGTTGTAAAAGGTGATTAGTCGGAGGATGGGCAGCAGCGTCCTTCAAGTAAATTTATAATTCAACTGCGATCGCCAACCTATGGCCAGAAACACTGAAGTTGAGCTGATAATGATAGCTAGGTAAGAGACTTGGAATTTAGTAAATCCCATGGCAAAGCCCACTAATCTTCAGTTACAATTATATATATTTTACTAATAGGTTAAGGTCGTTTCCTGTATAAAAATCTATTTACGCAGGCCTATATTCTTGTTAGCTTAATTGCAACTAAGATGATGCTTGCTAAAAAACAAAACTTACATTTAAGTATCTTGTAAGCTATAAGTTATTGTCTTAGGCATATACGCTCCCCAGGAAAAATAGTTTACCTTAGATGATGCCAATAATTTAAGCATTCATGTCATTTAATAAAAAAGGTTGAACTACTTATCTAAACTATAACTTACTCGATATGTCTGTATCCAACAATACTTTAAATTCATGATCATATCATCAGCATCATCGTATCAGCCAAAAGACGTCCACTGTTGAACAAAGGTCTCCCCCATAGATTTGCACAACAGGCGGTCACATACCACTCTCATCCAATGACTCCCAGCGACCTTCACCAGGTCGTATGTTCTCTTCGTTGGAGGTAGTCCCGCGCTATGTTTTCCGGTGCACCTCCACACTAGAACCCCCCGTTTACCCCAACGGCCATCAGTTCTACAAGCAATGTGCCCATTGCCCCTTCAGTTTACTAATCATTTCAGCTATGTCCGCAACTTTAGTTCTTCTACGGATCTCCTCATTTCTGATTCGATCTCGTAGAAAAATACCAAGCTCTCTCCATAGCTCGCTGAGTGAACTCGAGCTTTCTTATGAGGCCCATAGTGAGTGACCACGTCTATGTTTCATATGTCATCACTGATAACACACACTGTTTAAAGACCTTCGTCTTGATGCATTGCTGTATTGTTGACGAAAAGACGTTGCAAAGTTTCCGAACACTGCCCAGCCGAGTTGGATTCGACAAGTGACCTCTTTCTCGAAGTTAGACCTACCTACTATATTCGTCAATAATTTCGAAAATAGAACTCCCAACGGATATTGGGATTACAGATTAAATTAATTAGGCTAAAATTATATTAAATAATCAATCATCAAAAGATACCAAAACTTATAAAGATGAACAACATTAGAAATGTTATGAGTATTTCAGCATACAAATGGCAGGTCATCATATCAGCCACAGGACGTCCACTGCTGAACAAAGGCCTCCCCCTTAGATTTCCACAACGAGCGGTCACATGCCGCTCTCATCCAACGACTCCCAGCGACCTTCACCAGGTCGTCTGTCCACCTCGTTGGAGGTCGTCCCACGCTGCGTTTTCCGGTGCGCGGTCTCCATTCGAGAACCTTTGTGCCCCAACGGCCATCAGTTCTACGAGCAATGTGCCCTGCCCATTGCCACTTCAGTTTACTAATCCTTTCAGCTATGTCGACAACTTTAGTTCTTCTACGGATCTCCTCATTTCTGATTCGATCTCGCAGAGAAATACCAAGCATAGCTCTCTCCATAGCTCGCTGAGTGACCTTGAGCTTTCTTATGAGGCCCATTGTGAGTGACCACGTCTCTGTTCCATATGTCATCACTGGTAACACACACTGGTTAAAGACTTGCGTCTTGAGGCATTGCGGTATTGTTGACGAAAAGACGTTGCGAAGTTTCCCGAACGCTGCCCAGCCGAGTCGGATTCGACGATTGACCTCTTTCTCGAAGTTGGACCTACCTAACTGGACAGTTTGTCCTAGGTAGACATACTCGTCAACAACTTCGAGAACAGAGCTCCCAACGGATATTGGGATGGGCACGACATGGGCATTTGACATGACTTTTGTCTTGCCCATGTTCATCTTAAGGCCCACCTGTTGGGAAACTCTGTTGAGATCATCGAGCATTGTGCTGAGCTCTTGCAGCGATTCTGCCATGACTACGATGTCATCGGCAAATCGAAGGTGAGTGATATACTCGCCATTGATGTTAATGCCGAATCCTTTCCACTCCAGTAGCTTGAAGGCATCCTCCATTGCAGCGGTGAACAGTTTCGGGGAAATGACGTCCCCCTGTCTCACACCTCTCTGCAATGGAATTGCCCCCGTGCTCTGTTCATGTACTCGGACCGACATGGTGGCGTTTCTGTATAAGCACTTCAACACTTCAATGTACCGATAGTCAATCTGGCACCGCTGCAGAGATTGCAGCACTGCCCAGGTTTCGATCGAATCGAAGGCTTTCTCATAGTCCACAAACGCCAAGCATAGTGGCAGATTATACTCCTCGGTCTTCTGTATAACCTGCCGCAGCGTATGGATGTGGTCTATGGTACTGAAACCTTTTCGGAAACCGGCTTGTTCGGGAGGCTGGAAGTCATCAAACCTGCGCTCGAGACGATTCGTGATGACCCTTGAAAACAGCTTATAAACATGGCTCAGAAGTGAGATGGGTCTATAATTCTTCAATAGGGTGTTATCACCCTTTTTGAAGAAGAGCACCACCTCACCTCTGTTCCACGCTTCCGGCGTTGTGCCCTCGAGTAAGACGGAATTGAATAGCTTCTGAAGGACTTTAAGTACCGGTGTTCCACCCGCTTTCAGAAGCTCTGTCGTAATTCCGTCTCCACCCGGCGCCTTGTTATTTTTAAGCTGTTTCAAGGCCATCCTAATCTCGTACAGGCTGATGTCCGGGATATCCTCGGTATAGTGTCGGGTTAGTTTGGCTCGCGGGTCTTTGTCAGAGCCAATGGTAGGTATACTTACCGAGGTGTATAACTGCCGGTAGAACTTCTCAATCTCTCTCAAAACCTCTGGCTTAGTCGACGCTACACTGCCGTCCTCGGTCTTCAGCTTCATAATACGACTTTGCCCAATAGACTTGTCTCTTGCGAACACTTTGGAGCCTTGATTCCGCTCAATCGCCTCTTTAACACCGTTGGTGTTAAAGGTGCGGATATCGTGACGCAAGGACTTCCATATCCGTCTATTGAGCAGTCGGTATGCTTCAGCATCACCGGAAGACTGCAGCGTCATGGCGCGTCTTTCTGCCATGAGGTCGAGAGTGTGATCGGAGAACTTTTTTGGTCTACCTTTACGGTGGGCCTTAAAGAACTTAGACCCAACCGTTTGGACAGTTTCTACAAACCTACCATTTAAATCGTCCACAGATACGCAATGTTCTAGGCACTCGAAGCGGTTTTGGAGTTCGAGTTGAAAGCTCTCGGGGTTTTGGATATGAGCACTAGAGGGCCGGAGCGTAGACCTCATCAGACGAGACCTCTCAACTTTGAGATTAATATTCAACAACAATTAACAAATGATTAATATTAACAAATGGCAGGTATACAAATGGTATTATTGGATGTATCTATCCATTTTCGGTAACTTTCAATAGCTAATCACATGATAATTTGCTGTTGAAAGCACTTTAAACCCAGATATATGCCTCATACGTCCACTATAAATTATACGATTTCAATGCTTTGTTGTTATTGGGAGTGTTGGCGACATCAAACAATATTTTATTATCTGTGCATTAAAATATATGAACTGACTGTCAATATCACCTTGCTTCCTTTAAGTAACTCTGTACATGATAAATTTAAAAAAAACAATTGCACCGTACGACGTTGCCGGCATATTTTATAGCTTTTTCATTTTTGAGAAATATTTTATGAATAAGTGTGTAAAGATTGATTAATCTGAATACCGTACAACGTTGCCTCATACTTGACATTGGCGAAATTGTGGAAGATACTCTACAGAAGCCATAATCTAAGAGAAGAAGAAGAAAAACTCTGTAGAATACGTAGGCGATAAAATTACATGGACCGTGTATGTTTTATTTTTACCTAGAACTCTAAATGTTGAACATTTGGAAGCATTCAAAACCTTTGAGCATCGATCGTTATTTTAATTTGCAGAGCCAGTTACTCCAATGCAAGAGATAAACAAAGCATATGAATTATGCAAATTTGGGCGGTTTCACGTAAGGTTGTTATTTGTAAATTTCCTTGGAATAATCACCAACATATTGGTAACGAATACGACGTCGTACATACTACCGATAGCTGAGTGCGACCTCGACATGAATCTCAGGCAGAAAGGACTTTTGAACGCTATGCCTTTTTTCGGTAAGCACTAGATTTAGGATTTAATTAGTGAAGTTTTATCATCATGAAGGATTAGTAAGCAGTGGTAACCTTTGCAAGGTTATCTCTCGCCAATCCATAAAAACCTTTACAATAAGCCAACTGCCATTGTTACCGATTAATAAAATTAATTATAATATTTTTACTTTTTTTAAACGTTGCCCCACACTATGATTTTTCCTGTGTCGTGGGTACGTTTACAGACACAAATTCCACACACAATACACCCAGACCCGGAACAACTACCTGCAGATCGAACAAACAACCACAGGGTAGTGGACCCAGTACACTCTCCTGTACATCAATGACAATCGATAAGTTAAGGATATGACTTAGTACATAGAAAATTGAAAACAGACTTGTTTGAAAACCTTTGTTAAAGTTTGATCGTATTTGGTGCTATAATATAATATGGAACGTACATCTACTACAGCATGTAAATTCTGTATACCTAGTTCTTTATGTGTGCATAAACATTTTTTTGTGATAATTTTACAAATTAGCATGACAGTACAGGAACGTCGTCAAAATATCGCCAATAATTCATTGTTATTTTGATGATTTTCATGAACTCTAGCTGTAATGGCTGTATAATGATTATCCGCCCATTTAATAGCGAATAACATTTTTTTTTATTAGTCTATTTAAATGGACAAGTGTTAACTAAAATAGAGAATCTACATGGTTATTTGTTTCCTTTTCAGGTATGTTCATATCGACAGTAATTGCTGGATTCCTCATCGACACATTTGGAAGAATAATTTTTTTGAGGATCGGTTTCGGTGGCGTATTCCTCTGTACATTATTTTCTGCTTTCAGTCAAACTTATGGAATGTTGGCGGTAGCTAAACTCTGCGAAGGTATTCTGTGAGTTAATAATCATAATTATAATAATTTTATCTATTATGGATGGAGAGTACGAAGATATGACTTAAATGGATATATGGATATTTCGTGTCGCCAGATTGAGCCATCTGACATGCAAAATTATTAAATGTGTGTGATGTAAATTATTAATCATACCAACAATTAATATAGCAATAAAAGGTAAAATAAAAATAATAATACAATAAAAAATAAAATACCCAATTCAAATTATTGTCAAACTATTATGAACACACAAACACAATTCAGCAGCAATCATTTTATATATAAACTAGCTGGGACCCGCGGTTTCACCCGCGTTTAATTTAAAAGAAATTTAGAGTACTTCGACATAGACACTTGACATTGAATATATTTAATGGATTTCAAGGGTTTTATTTTTATTACGCGAAACCCGAATAATTTTTCTAAAATAAAAGTAGCCCAAGTTATTCATTATAAAATCAGCTATCTGCCAGTGAAAGTCCCGTCAAAATCAGTCCAGCCGTTTCGGAGATTACCCGGAACAAACAGACAGACAGACAGACAGACAAAAAAAATTTAAATAGTTTTTATGTTATATGTAACGTACATACTTTCACATGCATTTAGTAAAAAGCTGTTATTTTGACATTACAAACAGATACTTAATTTTGTTTTTTTTTAGATGTCACATTTCTTATTCATATTAAAAATGTCCTATTTTATTCAAATGTGGAATGATTACTCAAAGTTTAAAATACATAACAATATAATAGGATTGATAAGAACATTGTTTTTAAATTCAAATATTCGTGGACACTGTCATCATATCAAATAAAGGGTGTTCACTACTGAACAAAGGTCTTCTCCATAGTTTCCACAGTGATCGTTTACACGACGCCCGTATCCAACGACTTCCAGCTACCTTTCTCAGGTCGTCTGTCCATCTCGTTGGAGGCCGTCTCACGATGCGTTTTGCGATGCATTCTCGAATGGAGTCTCCACTCCACACAATTTTGAGAAATTTATTTTTGGACGATTTGCATTTAACTACTCTAGTTATTGATTCATTATTTTTTTTTTTCTATTGAATATTGAGTGTCTCCAGTAAATACCAAAGTACAGCTATCAGCATAAATATAGGTAGGATTATTTATTATTTGTTAAAAGACCTCTTCGTTTATGTATTAAATACACTAATACCTAGATTACCCAGTACACTCCCCCGTGGAATGCCAAGATTTACGATTCTTACATTCTGGCGCATAGTTAGTGTATTTCCCTATTTCCTGATTTTACTAAGGTACGAATTGTCAATATTTACAGCTGTAATTTTAGCTTCTCAGGAAATACATCAATGACAATCGATAAGTTATGGATAGTACATAGAAATTTTAAAACAGACTTGTTTGAAAACATTTGTTAAAATTTGATCGTATTCGGTGCTGTAAGTATTTTTAAGGTTTGATATTGATTTCATTTTGATTAGATTCATAAACCAAATACTTGGATTAAACAATAGACTACAATTCTTGATAATTTTTTTATTTACTGTCACCGTTATCGAGCACCGGGTTCGAACGTCCCGTTAAAACCTATATTTGTCCCGATTAAAAACTACAAAATCCTCTTATCAGTCAATAGACATCCCAGACGTCCACGACTGCTGGGACATAGTCCACCTCTAAAGATCGCAACAACGACCGATCCTACACTACTTGTATCCAGCAGAAGCAACCTTCACCTGATCATTCACCAGAACCCTAATTTCCTACGAACTGAAATATATTTCAATGAAGTCTCCTCAGGTTAAGAGAACTGTTCCAACAAGTCCCTAGCCAAATATAGCAGCCCTAATCATAAGCCCTGTTAAGTTTATCATTATGTACTAGTACATTGGAAAATGACACTGAGTCTATGCCGTTCCTAAATTTATCCATAGTTTCCTGACTTAAGTCGCGTCATTCCTCGTACCAATGTTTTAATGAGCAGCTTAATTGCACTGTGCACGTGAGTAGCTGTGCTATGTGGTTTAATAATTCAAGTACTTTAAACTTACAGTCACGAATATTGTACAAAAAATGATTGATGCAAGTGCCGCTTATTACTCTAGTTGGTTCATTAATAGCAAACTTAAGGTGCAATAGTCTCAATGATTCTGAGGTCATCTCATTTTTATTAATTATATTTATGATATAGTCACTACACTACATTGATTTCCTTTTACCACGACAGAATTGTTGGAGCAATGAGTTTAATGCGATGAAAAATTTACTTACGTCATCTTGATTTTATTAAAAAAAAGTTATGCTGTATTAGTTCTATCCTGTCGCACTAAATACGTAAGCCACACAACGTAGGTACAATAAATTCTATGCAGTATTTATTTAGGTCACTCATAATCTTAAATTTGTATTTATTATGGACTAGTATGCATGACATAAGTAGTCGTGATTTTCTAGAGTAAATAGAGCTAAGAGTGAAATTTTACAATTTAATATTTGCGTATCCATGTTATCCGCACTATGTTTGGAGATACAGATAATGTCAATAGAATATTTTTTCATTCTCAAGAGACTCGAGAGACATGGAAAGTAAGTCGGCTTTGTTACTCAGGCAATTTACGTTTTGATAGAGGATATTAATTTGTTTGTACACGAAAATATTTTATTAAGTTTATCGAAGGGTTAATTCTATTACTATGAGGCGTACCACAGGTGTTTCTTCTAAAGCTGGATAAGTTTGAGTACCTTCATCAACTGAATTAGGTTTGCAATGTAGTTTGCCTAAGGAGGTTCAAGGTCACCGAAATGGCAATACAGAGGCCTATAATAGGAGTTCCCTGCAAGATAGAATAAAAATGAGAAAATCCGCAAAAAACCAAGTTAACTGATAGAACACGAATAATTGCTAAACTTAAGTGGCAGTGGGTGAGGTACATTGCTCGAAGAACGGATAGCCGATCGAGCCGAAAAGTTCTCGATTGGTGAATGCGTGCCAGAAGATGCAGCATGGACAGCCCCCCTATTTGGTAGACCAATGACCTGTTAAAAGTTGTAGGAATCTGTTGAATGTAAAGATAGCGCAGGACCGGTCGGTGTGGTGATTTTTGTGTTACGCCTATGTCTAGATGTGGACGTCTTTCGCCTGAAATGATGAACCGATATTTAATACATCTCTAAGAATATCTTGGCGTTTATGTGCAGCAAAAACGCTACAGCGACGGTGTATGTAATTATTATGCAGGATAGTTCGTTTCTAGAAAAAAATCACATTATTTGGTACAAATTTGTTTTAACTGATTGTTCTAGCACATGTAATCTGCTTTTAAGGAATTTATGACATGATAATATTAGTATCATTAATATTATTCAAAAAATGTCTCACATTAAATATAAAATCATAGAGGTCCTTGTCATCATATACACTACCTAATACTTTTTCGGAACGCAGTACATCTTTTATTGGAGGTTCTCGCTTCTAATAGATTGAAACGAAATAGTCTGGCTCTGTAACGTTTTCTAAAAAAATTGTATACTTCTTTCTTGTTTTATTAGAATTCAATATAAGCTTTATTGTTTCATCAATTAACTTTAGCTAACTTCGTAAGATTAGCTATGATTTAAGATAGTGTGGTTCTCTTCTTTGTAAAGCCAATTACTGATTGATTGATATTGTAACAATTTTAAAGACTTCGATTTCTGGTGTTTACTACCATTGTCACATTATAATCGTCATTCATTTTGGTTTTTGCCTTTTAATCAAAACAGCTAACTTTCATGAATAAATAAACATCCATTTACGGCCAGTACATGCAATAAAAATGTTGTGTATTCATTTCTAAAGCAGGATGATGATGTGGCGACACCTACATCGCCACCATAAACTACAACTTACAGCTACATCTACTTGAACATTGCAACTCTCCAGTGAGGTCAAATAATCCTGAATCACGCATGTAAAGAATTTGCATAGAATGCTATACAGCTGCCCAATATCAAACGTTGGGCTTCGGCCCGCCAGGCATTACACACGCCTGGTTGGAGGATCCTTTTTGACATTCTTTTCAATGAAGGAACACCAAATCTTGTTTCTTCAAACTAGTGAACCCGACGCAATGACTTCGTTCACTAAACTGGTGATCCCGATGTGATACCTTCGTTCACCAAACTGGTGAACCCTGACCATGAAAAACAGTCTTCACGATACAAAAAAGAAGCAGTTACTTCGCTTCATCGCTATCATTCCCCCAACATTCCTAAGAAGCAAGCAGCAAGTCTTATTGACGGCCAACAATCTCAGCCACTAGGTTTTATCACACTTGTTCAAAATAATAAATTATGCACTTGACATATTTCAAAATAAATAAAACACGGTGCTGCGAATTACTATCGGGTGACGAAACGCGCGCGCACCCATTTTTTTCCACTCAAGCAAGCATGCGTGTTAATAGTCTTGCTTAAGCAAGATCCAGAAAGATGAAGACAAAGAACGCTTACCAATATAATTAGGAATAACTTTTCACTCTCATTTATACTTACGGTTTTGGTTTCAATTTGTAGGTAAATTGTTTTGGGTTATGGAATTTGACTCAGTCAGTAGCATTAACGTACCTGGAACAAAATCGAAAAATATTTTTTAGCTTATATTTCTGCTTATCATTACATACATTATCATTCAAAGGAGGTATTAAAGCCAAAAATAGTAATTTCAGCTACAGAACTCTTACATTGATATGGTGTTTGACTTTGAACTAACGATTTCTAGAAGGCCAATTAGACACCTGAGCCTTACAGCATTTTCTACATGGATGTAGATAAACCGCTGTGGGGATTTAGCCGGTAAATGTCCTGCTTAGCTCTCCCAACACCAAAGGAAATCAATGAAGATTTCCGAAGTATAAAAAGTATACAAATAGGACTTTGCACATTGTAAACATTAAGTTGGTAAGGTAAATACCTATTATAGAAGTTCATATTTACTTCAACATTTATTACGGGATTAATTTAGCCTTCTAAGTTAAAAGGAATTGCTGATCCTTTAAGTTCAAGCGAGTGTGAAGATAAAATAAGGTCACAGACTTGTCCTCATCGCACCATAATAATTCGCCTCACTCTGACGGATTCATCAGACCGCCCGTTGAGATAAGCGGCAGTCTCAGTGTTTTTCTTTCATTTTTACTTTGTTTCTAAGCTGGATTTTAAGTGGAAAGTTTATTTAACATACAAACTACTAGACTTCATTTTAAAGTAAATTAAAAACTGTTGATAAGGAATATAATTTAGAAGCAGTGTTTTTAAGCTGGTTAAAAAATACTAGATTTGTGTACTTTTGAAATGAGAACTTCAACAGTTTACTTGTTTATTTTTTCATGAAGTGCGTCCAATATTATGCTGACGTTTTTGAGATTTTGCAAAACATAAATATAGTATAGGTACATGTACCTATTTCCATATTGCTGGCTATATTATGTAGCCTCTAACCATGGCTGTCGTATTAGGTGACTAATGGTTGATATCAAAAAGATGGGCAACAGCATCCATCTGAGTGTCAATTACAACTAAACTGCAGTCACCAATCCTTTTACTGAGTATGGTGATTATGGCAATATCACAACCAAACTGTCATATTCACATTGTAGTGATCATTGGGTGATCCATTTTCAATGGCTGTTTATTTGGATTGTTTGTGCATAAACAAGTATAGGTGTGATCGCGCATGGCATATATGTTCCTACAACAACATTATAACAGATTTGAAGAGCAAGCAAAATTATAATAAATAAAACAGGTAGTTTTCCAGCCCATATACCAGTATAATGTATAGTATGTACTAAATGTCTTTTACTTCAAAGAGTTAAAACGACATATATACAGATAACAAGTGACATAAATACGATATCTGTCTTTTCAAAATCATTATAATATGTATATTATTCTGCACCATATTGAACTAAATATTCAATATAATAGGTATCACTTATGGGGAACAAGGTGTGGTGTTCCTCCATAGAAAAGGGAGGATCCTCCAGCCAGGCGGATGGTATGCCTGGTGGGCTGACGCCCAACGGTTGATGTTGGACGATTGTATATATGCTGCGTTGCGCGAATACTTTAATAGCGTGATTCAGGATTCTTTGACGTCATCGGAGAGTTGTAATTAATATTCCTGTAGATGTCGTTGTAAGTTTGTAAGTTGTAGTTATGCTGGCGATGTAGGTATCGCCACACACTATAGCAATATAGTTTTCGAATCCAAAACTGTAAATAATACAGTATTTGCACGGTACACTATGCTGCAAGTTGGTAGCGTGCCCAAAATACTGACAGCATTATTACCTTGGCCCACACTGTAGTTCTCTATTGTATCTAGATATGATATATTGCTTTCCTCTCATTCTGGAAATTGACGTTTGGTACCTGATAATAAAACACTTTTAAACGGATTCTATCGCGGATATTTTGGATTTTAGATTTTTCCTAACGTTTCGAATACTTTGCAGCATTCGTGATCGCAGTATTCGAAACGTCAGGAAAAATCTAAAATCTAAAATATACGCGATAGAATCCGTTTAAAAGTGTTTTATTATAATGTGTAATAATCGCGAAAATCTAAGACGTTTAGTACCTTTTCATTGATTAGTGAGAATAATATAGTCAGAAGCACGTATTATTTATCCGTTACTGAAACTTCAGAAGTGTCTCGAGTTCATTACACAGGTTGTGGTTCAGAAACGGGTCTAAGCGTGAAGTTGCTCTTCCATCTGTCAAAATTGGGGCGTAAGTAGTGCATTTTGACAGATGAAAGCGTAAGTTCACGCTTAGACTCGTTTCTGAATCTCACCCTTAGATCCGTTGCAATTTAGTTTTCCGGTTAAAATAATTTCAGTCATAGCTGGATGACCTTCCACTCGTTTAATTGCAAGGATTTTAGTGTATAGGTGATGGTGACAAAATAATATTAATGGATAAGCAGTTATACGAGAAAATCTGCCAAAAGACCCCATAAATGACCGGCTGCATGTCATGTGTCGTAATTTTGAGGACAGTTTGCATATACGAGTACTCACCATGCATGGCAGGTTGCTTGGTAAGCACAGATTAGCTGATGTTCCACAGAAAAGACGCGGCTGCCCATCCCCCTGGTTAGAATCCCTTTGTCGCCTTTTACGACATCCACAGGAGGAGATGGAGTGGTTTTTTCTGAATTCCGAGACCACACAGACTCGTGCCTTCTAAATAACTGTAATCCAAATTCTTCTACATAAGTGTTAGAGTTTATGACATGAAACTCTGTATCATAAGCCTAATCTGGATTAATGGTTTAACTTTGAAAGTCATTGCATGTTTTTCTCTACGTTTTAATTAATCCTCAACTAAAAATAAATGCCTTGTATCCATGCCATGCCATGCCATGAATAGTATTGGCCCTAATAGTTTGCTTAAATAAATTTTTGACTTATATTTTGGCTATTACAGGAAATGGTTGAATAAAATCTGTAAAAAGAGAAATGAGTACTTGAATATATGTTAAGAATGGTTATGATTCCTGTCTTTCAATTAGTTTTAAATGAGAATGATAGTATATCATTATTTTGTATACAAGACAGAATTGTAGTAAATTCGTTTTTCGTTTCCGTTTTTTTTTTCATCATTGCCCCACTCTTGCATTTCTCCTGTGTCGTGGGTGCGTTTACAAACACAAACTTCACACACAATACACCCAGACCCGGAACAAATATCTGCAAATCATACAAATATTTGTTCCGTGCGGGAATCGAACCCACGACCCGGGGCGCAGCAGTCGACTGTATCAGCCACTGCACCAACCGTACCGGAAATATCAGTAGCATCACTAAATTTATTTATTGTTGTCTTGTAAGCTCGAGTTATATGTATTTTTACATTTACTTTTTCCAAATATAAACTTTGTATTAGAATGTATTTTTTATTATTTTAATTTTTATATGCCGTGTGGTGTCCGGATTAAGAATATAGCACCAATCCATCTCCTCCCGTGGACGTCGTAAAAGGCGACTAAGGGAATCTAAACCGGAGGGATGGGCAGCAGCGTGCCTCCTGAGAAACGGTAGCCATAAGTACTGCGCTCACTAACCCGCCTGCCAAGCGTGGTGAGTATTGGCAAATACCCCCGAAAATGATGACACAGTTGTGAAAATCTATGGCGGAGACCTCCCCCATAGCATTTGTTCAGCGGTGGACATATAAACGGCCGATATGATGCGCATGAAACGGGTTTGGAGGGTTTGGAATTTACGGAGCGAGCCGGATTCAGCGTGTGCGAACGCTGGGCTGGCATAGGTCATGATAGGTCGAATGCATGTGGTGTAAATTCTCACCTTATTTCTAAGGGATAGGTATTAGAATGTATGAAATCTTTACGATACGAAACGATTAAATCAGAAATCGAAAGATTTTTATTTTTAATTAGTGGTCTTTTTGAGGATCATTCCTGAATAAACTACAAAACCATTGAAAACGCAGAAGTTACTACAATGTCTCGAATATCCACATGTACGTATGTTATCATAATATAATGTTCGTTTAATAATGGCTAGCAATGGCAAACAAGTAATAATCATCAAAAACTTTTCACCGTTGATTTAAATCCATTTTAGTACGAACATAACACTAACTCGATTGGCTTTCTACGCTACGGGTCGTGAGTTCAGTTCCCATCCGGAACAAATACTTGTGTGGTCTATAGGTATAGTAGTACCGGGGATCGAGAACTTATGTCTATAAACTGTAACTTCGACACAAGAGAATATGAAGTGCGGCGTATAGTTTATAAAATAAAATAAACATTAACTAATTAGCCAAGCATCCGTCCATCTGTGGCACAATAGCCATTCTGCGCTCACCAACCCGCCTGCCAAGCGTGGTGAGTACTGGCAAATTCCCCCCACTATGATGACACAATTATGAAAATCTATGGGGGAGGCCTTTGTTCAGCAGTGGACGTTGTATGGCCGATATGGTGAATTAGCCATGGGCCATAGCCATCTATTATTCTAGCTACCAGAAATCAGACTAAAAAAG
Source organism: Diloba caeruleocephala (assembly GCA_947459985.1). Classification (NCBI taxonomy): domain Eukaryota; kingdom Metazoa; phylum Arthropoda; class Insecta; order Lepidoptera; family Noctuidae; genus Diloba; species Diloba caeruleocephala. Next base: position 5,158,524 of record OX381621.1, on the reverse strand, counting down.
TGGCTGCTGGAGAAACTATTCTATAGTTTAGATGAGTATCATAAATTACCTATGCTGTAGAATGTGTTTGTTGCCAATACCAATTATATACTTATATTATATTATAGTTGTGGATTTTATACTTGCAAAAAAATATTTATGCGAATTATTAACTAAGCTATGAATGACATTTTTACAGAATACTGTATGACGTGTAACTATGGAGTTATTAATAAAGTATTGTATTGTACTATCAGACCGGAAAAGTGTCTCACCACTGTCAGATTTTTTTACTGATGGTTTTTTTTAAATGATGAAATGTTTTTGTTTACAAACTTAATTCTTATTTTTAGATTTGCAACATCCGTAGGTGCAGTATTTTCACTATCTTCAGAATTATGCCACAGTACAGTAAGAGATCGCGTGCTGTTATTCCAATCTTCTTTCGCTGCTATTGGTCAAATTATTAGCCCAGCTATGGCATGGGGTATAATTATTCAGGACTGGAAGTATAGTTTCCTTGATGGGCGTATTGGTAAGAAAAAACATTCTTCTCTCTTCTTTTGTTAACATTAAGTTACAGTGGTTTTAGCCGGTAGGAGACCTTCCCCGGGACGAAGTAAGTTCCATGTACAATTTCCACTGGAAACCAATAAGAAAAAAGTTAAGTACCACCCCAGTGCCAGATATTTGCCGCTAAGCAGTAGTGTTTAAACTATAAATATTACTGTGCTCCAGTTTGAAGGGCACTGTAGCTAGTGAAATTACTGGGTATAAGAGACGAAATAACTCTACGTCTCGAGATGACGAGCGTAATGTAATGCTTCGCAGAAATAGTCCTGGGTAGTATTCTAATTGCTATGGGCAGGCATGTCGCCTACCACTAGACAAATGACTTCACGTCTTGTCACGAAGTTATATAAAAAATAAATTGCGGACCGTCGGGCCATGGTCATAACTGCTATTTTAAATGTTTTCACATTTTGCAAGATATTAAAGCATTTATTTCTGTTACAGTTCTTAACATTTGGAACTTCTACCTTCTTGCTATGTCTTTATGGTCACTAGCAGCCTTTGTGTTCTATTTAACATTGCCTGAGAGTCCTAAATTCTTGGTGACTCGAAAAAGGTACGTTGAAGCGAGAAATATTCTGATTAAAATGTATTCGGAAAACAGTGGCAAAGCTGCTGACACATTTCCGGTGAGACTATTGACTATTGCCAAATTTTCAAGTTTTTTTTAATACTTGTAAAAAAATGTGTGTCAGCTTTATTTAATTTATTAAATTCTCACGGATTAATTTCCATATTTTCCATTCCGTTGCCTTACTAGAATTAGATAGTCTTTTAGAAAATTTAATTTTATCAATGTAGGCACTACTTAAGTACCAGTTGAATCTATAAGTGTTTTGATCAAAATTGAAAAATAAATTTACGTTCTCTCCTTTTCCAGTATCCTAATTTGTTTGAAAAAGAAATACAAGAGAAGGATCAAAAATTCGCAGAAGACGATAACACAAAACTTGGAGATAAAATTATAACCGGTCTTAAAAATATGAAGCCACTGTTTAGAAAACCACTACTGGGGTATTTAATATTGATTGGAATAATGCAATTCATTATTTTGGGAATGTAAGCATGATTATTTTGTTTCTTCATTATCGTTTTTTTTATTTCCGTTTAATTTATGTTTGGCATCTACATATTTTATTTGTGATATACAAGGTGTCCAGTAAATAGCACGACATACTGCAGGGGGTGAGAGCTTGGGTCAATACCTACCAAAACAACACAATATATGTTTAGCAAAATCTTACGGATTTACAGTAGTACAAAATTTTCCGAAATATCGAAAAATCTCTAGATTGACACAGATTTTTAAGCATCTCGTAATGAAAAACTCCTTTTATAGTTTATTTTTACCTCAAATTATTTGTGAATAGTTACTTTACTCATTGATAAGTCTATATTCTATTAAAAACTAAAATGTTACGAGATGCTTAAAAATCTGTGTCAAGGTAGAGATTTTTCGATATTTCGGAAAATTTTGTACTACTGTAAATCCGTAAGATTTTGCTGAATATATATTGTGTTGTTTTGGTAGGTATTGACCCAAGCTCTCACCCCTTGTAGTATGTCGTGCTTTTTACTGGACACCCTGTATGTATATTCCGTTGTTAATAGTACATTAAGAAACCTTAATTTATTGATTATTGATTGAAGGTTACAAAAATATTGTGCCCACACTAGCATTTATTATATGCACAAACACCCAGACCTGAAACAACTAACTTTAGATCAAACAAATATTTGTACCGTGCGGTATGCGAACCAGCGACACGTTAAGCAGAAAGTTAATCGCTTACCCACTGCGCTAACGTGCCTTTAACACTGTCAGTCGAAAACTGTTCACTGATAACTAGAAAGGAGTGAGATTAACCTACGGATTCTAGTAGGAATGAAATACCGGTAACTTTAAATAGTCGACTGTAATACTTAAACAAACGGTTAAACAAAGGAAGCTTAAATCAAATTATAAATTATGTGACGTGGTGTGCGCTTAGGAAAGTGGACCATGACGCAGTGTTCATGTGTCGGCCAGCGAACGCGCGCTAAATGTCGAGCAGCAACCACGCTCAGAGCTGCACCGCCCGCGGTCGCCCCGGGCGTAGTGATGTTCTCAACAATAACACTATACTGCAACAATTTGGTGTCCCTCAGAGTAATGCAAATATATCATACAGAATAACAGAAGTGTGCTTAATTGGTCTCCCGAGTAGATCAAAAAATATAAGTATAAAAAATATAAAGTCAATAGGACAGTTCCTACATGGTTTTCTATTTCTTTTTTCAACTTTATTTATGTTGTACCAAAATCCATAACTGAGTCTTCTAAAGCAAAACCTATAAAAACGGATAAAAGATTAAATTACATTTTTTACGTAGACTTATTTTTTTATCCTACTATAGGTTTTCGTCAGACTCAAAGGGCTATTTCACCTGATTCAACCCATTTGACGTCGTTCACAATTTTTATTTTTTGTTTACGCCGCCACCTAAGCGCTTAAGGCTCTAAAAATTCAATCCCGTACCTGTCTCTACTGAAAGCTTTGAACTTCTAAACTACAGACGTCATGGGTAGACAAATTAACTCATTTCGGCCTAATGAAGTCCACTGTTGGACACAGGCCTCCCCCAAAGATCATCACAACCACCGATATGGATGTGTTTTGAGCTCATTGGGGGGTTTTGCCATAATCGCCATGCTTGGCAGGCGGGTTGGCGATCGCAGTTGAGTTGTTAATGTACTCGAAGGACGCTGCCGCCCATCCTCCGACTAATCCCTTAGTCGACTTTTACGACACCCATGGGAGGAGATGGGGTGGTGGCATTCTGAGCCGGCACCACACTTTACAAAATTAACTAACTAATACTTATGAAATCAAATTTAAATATTATAACATTTAGAGCTGGTGGTGGTGGTGGTGGCGGTGGCATTGCAAATACAGCAAAAAAAGCGTGATTGCGATGGTAGGGACAATTTTCATATAATATTACTTGATAAAACCAACTCGATACAGAACGGTCATGTTTCTATAGTTACAGCGTGGTCAGGATGTGGTACCCACAATTATCGACGATAGTCGAACATTATAAATTAGATGAAAATCAAAATTTATGTGGACTGTTGGATACTTATACGGGCAGCTTGAAAATAAGGACTGCTTTTAATTCGACATCAGATGTATGTGTACCGGTAAGTAGTAGTTATTTAAGCAAATCAAATCCTTTTTGTGTTTTAGGTATTATGTACTCAGAGAGTGTATTTAAAGAAAACTATTGACTAACGTTTAACGTGAGCTTTGAGCTCGTAAAAATCTTAATTATGAGTATATAGAGTTTTGAATGATATAAAAGTGGATTTGCAGCAATCAACTTGAAAATTCTCTCTTTTTTTATGTATTAGCTGTGACAATTACTTTCCATGTGGTGCCGATTCCTGTAGCACCACCCCATCTCATCCCGTGGATATCGTAAGAGGTATTATAGGATTAGCCAGAGAATGGGCAGCAGCGTCCTTAGAGTATATCTACAGCCCAAATGCGATGGCCAACTCGTCTGCTGCCAAGCATATGCTGATGATATTTACAAAAGCCCCACTGAGCATAAAATACAAACCCATACCGATCTTTATCTTTGGGGGAGATCGATGTACTAAAGTGATGATGATAATTAGCTATTTATTTTACACAATATGATATTGTACCACGTTGTGAATAAAATAATTGTAATTTACCTTCTTCTTTACAAACCATTGAAAACTTTAAGAACATCACACGATTTTCATACCTCTTTTAAAAACAGCTTGAAACTAAAAACTTATCTCCTGCGAATATGAACACAGTGATATATGATTGTTGAAACTTTGGGCTGCAGTTTCACCCACTTTGAAATCGATGATGGGAGCCCCTCGGGGTCCAAATTGAGTTCCGAGGAAAAATATCCTACTTAGTCCCCGCCATGATTTATCTTCGTATAATGTTTCACTGAAATCAGGCCTCGAGTTTCAGTGAAATTGGGTAACAAACAAACTGTTTTAGATTTGTTATGTAAGAGAATGCTGTGTGGTTCTCATATTAAATAAAAGTCTCGTAAATTTGGTGCCCTTTAAAAGTAAAAGGTTGGAGACTTAATCGGTAGCAATTTCGCTTCAAGTTGTTTCTTTCTATCGCTGGGAGTTGTTGGGTGCAAGCGGCATGTAACTGTTCTTTGAGAAATTCTATGAGGTAGGCCTTTGTTCAGCGGTGAACGCCGTTGGCTGATATGATGATGAGGCTTCTTCTCTAAATATATAATGTACATATTTTTTATTTGATATTCCTTTTTTTATAAAAAGATAGGTAATCATCTCATCTTACTCACTTATTTGTCGTATCTACCATATTCGTTATAAATTTATAACGAAGAATAAAATTTGAAGGTAATATTGTGACACCATAGCCCATTTGTACACCTTGAGGGTGATAATCTACTTTTATTTTAGTATGATATTTCCTTCTCATGAAAGATTTCTCCTTGCGTTGCTTTCTTTAATTAACAAAGTGATATGTAACTTTAAAGCTAACCCTTCCAATTAAACCAAATGTGCGTCTGCTAATGGCCTCCCCACAATAATTCAATGTGGTTTAGTTTCGAAACTACCCTTAGTGTTGTGGTTAAGTTTTAAGCCTCAATCGCATGTATGTTTTCATCGCAGTGCTTTACTTTTTCTACAAAAGCTAATAGTCGACGTTATATTTATATTCTGACTTCCACAATACACGTTCTATTTAGTTTGTGAAGCAAGAGATCTACCACTTGCACTTTTTTCATCAATATACATGTTCAATTATTTTCGCTGTTGTCACGCCATAATTTTACATTTCATTCACATTACAAAAGTAATTTTGTGGAAATCTCAATATTAGTGCAACTTTGAAATGTTTATGTATTTATGCAAATTTATGTGTGGGCTTCAAAGACGTGAAATTTATTGTTGAAATTATAAACTATCAACCGAAATTAATTTGTCATTATCAACACAAAGCTCCCGATTTTTTTTTTGTTGCAGCCAGTTTGAGTAAGAGTCTTCGAATAATACAAAGATGATGAAGATGAATATATATATAAGTAGAATCTACACATTAAATACCTTTATTAATGATGAAATATGTATATCTTTTGTTTTTAATACAGCACGTAAGCGGCGCAGAGACATATATTAACAGTATTATCATTGGCATCGTATGTATACTGCCTTTCTTTATAAGCGGAGTCGTCGTCGATAAAGTTGGAAAGAAAGTTCTGCTGTTTGTTGGAGGCCTACTTTCTATAGGATTTCTACTTGGATTCAGATGGTCGAGTTCAAAGATAATGGTGGTGGCATTATTTTCCATGACTATTGCGATAACACAAACGATGAAGAGTTTGACCCAAGTAGTGTTGATTGACGTCTTTCCTACGTCTATGAGGTAAGCTCTGAGACATTTGGTTTTAATAGTTTTAATATAAGAATATTTCAATGTATTTGGGTTTATCAAAAACAATAAACAAACTGTGACTTTGGTCATGGTTGAGATAAATTGTTATTTTTAATCAAGTTAATTTTCATAACAATATTTTTACGGAAAAGAAGCAATCCAGAAAGTTGCATGTCTTATTAATATTTGTGAACAAATAAATTTCTATTAACTTTTATTAATTTAAAAGGTTTCACTAAAGTCTTTTAATATTCTCAAAGAAGTTTTATATAATTTTAATTTACATTAGAATTCACTACATAAACATAGACATCCTATCCGAACTGTGTTTCTGGCTTACTATATTTGTAGACCAAAATAATTACTGTTACTTCAAATAATAAAATACAGGTACAACACACGGGTAACTTAAATGACAGAGCGCCCATCTGTGGACTGCATTTACAATATTCACAATATGAGAATTGTAATGTTGTTGATCTACACAATTTACGTGATTTGATTATATTCATATGTGTACTACAACAGACTCTTGGTTTTATGTCTGCACTTTATAATATTGTGTGTATATTTATTTTCATCAGGACATTAGCTTTATCCCTTGTGATGCTGTTTGCACGCATGGGCTCACTCATTAGCAACATTACCTTCCCTATTCTGCTCGCTGTGGGATGCTCCATACCCTTCTACACCATGGCTGCAATGATATCCTGTAAGTTTCAAAACTGTATCAATATGGCTATTACTGTGTAGACTTGGCTACGAATATGCTCTTACATGTCTTTTTGTACATAAATATCAGGTAGTTGGTTTACTAACCAAATTTTGTATGATGACTTGTTATCTGTCACTAAACCATATTCTATTTATTAGTGATATAGATATATATCTTTTTTACTTTCAATTTTTATTAAATAACTGATTCAGTACTATGACTTTGCCCGCTTTTTACCACCACTCTCTATCATTCAACACTTTGCTGGTAGAAAACTCAGTCTGAGTTAAGCTCGACTTTGTACTTATAATTTATTCATTTTTGTACAATCAAGAATCTAAGTATTTAAACCCATAAATGGTATTTAAATACAATATTATGTTTAAAGATAAAAGTCGGTGTGGTTTGCTAAAAATTATCAGTATCCTCCATATAAAATTAATAAAACGATTCATTTTTTCATTATCATTTTTTTCATTTCAGCCGAATGAAGTCCACTGCTGGACACAGGCCTCCCCCAAAGATCCCCACAACGATCGATATGGGTGTGTTGTGGGCTCATTGGGGGGTTTTGCCATAATCGCCACGCTTGGCAGACGGGTTGGCGATCGCAGTTGAGTTGTTAATGTACTCGAAGGACGCTACTTCCCATCCACTGGCTAATCCCTTAGTCGACTTTTACGACACTCACGGGAGGAAATGGGGTGGTGGTATTCTGATTCATTTAGTGCATAAAGATTATACCAGAAAGTCTTTAGAATTTATCTCCTAATACAAGTAACATTACACTGCAGTAATCGAAAAGCTTCCATTGATGAAACCAATGTCTACATTAAACGGCCACAGGCAATATTGTCAATATAACCTCCGGCAGACGAATCAGTGATTGTTATCAAAGTAAGTCGCTGCCCAAACTACCCCTCAACGTTACAGAATGCCTTACTGGTGTTATTTTGATACCACACGCAAAGATAGATGGTGACCTATTATTCTATCGATGCTCCGAGGAATAATACAATGGAATTTTTACCTGATGCTGATGCTTAACATCAGCCTATAAATGTCTCCTCCTCCTCCTATCTCCTCGTGTCTGATCCAACCTTGTAAAGAAATATCAAGCATAGCTCTCTCCATAGCTCGCTGAGTGACTTTGAGCTTTCTTATATACTAACAAATTCTTTTGCGATGACTAATCTGCGTACTGAACGTTGAAGTCATTGCGTTACTACACCGAAATTATTCATGACAGCAATCAACATGTACAGAATAGTCCTACTAATTTTAAATTAGAAAAAATAATTCACGCTGGAAACATTGACAGCTAGTCCGTCGTCACTGATTTAAATCTCAATATGTTTTTTTTTTACTGTACGTTCAGTTCTGCACTATTCCCGATCGAAATCCAAACTCATTCCGGAGTAACTGTAATACTATTCGCGTTCACGCTTGTACTGCATTAGATTCGATCCAGAATTTTTATCTTATTTATTAGATTGATTAGTTATCTTAAGCATTTTCTCCGACCCTATTTATTTGGCGGGCTGATTACGTGTGTCGCAGGCGGTTTGCGACGATGAAAATCGATCAATGATATGGAAGTGATAGCGATTAATCAGGCGAAAATTTCTGATGCACACTCTGTCGGATGATCAGTGAACTAAAAATTGCATCCTCGCCTTTCAATTTCAGGCAATTTGCCACCGGTGTATGTCACTGTTTTTGGCTAATCAGGGTGGCGGGCGGATCCGTAATTACATTTTTATTGAAGTTTTAGCGTGATTTGAGAGTAACTCAGATCTTTTTTTAAACGCCTGCTTGCATTGTTTTCGCAATTTTAAAAGACTGACTGTAACTGACTAGTATTAAACTTAATCAATAAAGTGAGGCGGGGCCAGGTATAATATATATATTAAGAACTTAAAAAATCAACAGATGGCGGTGAATCAACTTTTTAATAAGACAAAATCATATTACATTATAATAAAAAAAGTTTACTGTAATGTACGTAAAGGTTATACGCATTCATTTCTGTTTTTTGTTTGCAGGTGTGGTCATTATATCGATATTTCTGCCAAAGAAGAAAGAATAGTTTTATAGAAAACATTAATAAGTTTTTTGATAATAATAATAATAAATGTTGTTATTTATGCCGAAAAATACTGTTTTATTTATTATTTTCTAAGCAGCTAGCAGACTAAGAATATGAACGTTTGGAAAACGACGTAATATGGGGTTGGTTATAATACTTACGCAGGTTTCTTGAGCCTATTAAGTATAAAGACTGTTTCTGGACCGATTTTATCAAATTGAAAGAGAACGTATGACAAAGATGATTTTATTTATTTATTTATTTATTTATACTTTTATGCACAATGGTGGTACACAAGGCGGACTTAATGCCATATGGCATTCTCTACCAGTCAACCTTTGGGTTAAAAATGAAAAACATCGAAAAAGGTACAAAAAAATATATATAAATGTATATATATATTTACATACATGCATTTACATAATATAATAAGATATACATACATACAATTGACATACTATAGGGACGCTAAATACATAAGTTAAAGTATACTACATATAGTACATAAATATTCTACCCCAATACATCCATATACACTCATAAAAACGATGCCCATAATTTTATTGTCGATTAGGATTGCAGTGATTTCAAGTAGTATTCCCGAACTTTCCGTTTGAATGAAAATTTACTTGTAGATTTTTTTAGATCAAGGGGAAGTACGTTCCAGAGTTTAATTGCTGAGACAGCAAAGGAATTAGAAACAAAACCTGTACGGTGAGAGGGAATCTGAAGAATAAAATTTTCGGCAGCACGCAAGTTGCGGCTGTGTGAAGTAACCAAAACTTGGAAATGACTTTTGAGATAATCAGGAGCACAAGGATCGTTAAGAATGGAGAAGAGGACACAAAGAGATCTGAGGGATCTTCTCTGCTGAATAGGCAGCCATTTAAGCTGGGAACGATAATAAGATATATGGTCATATTTACGAAGTCCAAAAATGAAGCGAATGCAGTTATTGAGAAGTCGATCCAATTTATTGAGAAGGTCTTGAGATAAATCCGCGTAACAAACATCCGCATAATCAATCAAAGGAAGCACAAGGGACTGGACCAAAAGAGTTTTAGTGTTAGATGGAAGGAAGTGCTTAAATCTATACAGAGAGCGCAGTGTGACTGTGACGTTACGGCCAACCTGACAGATTTGCTTCTTCCAACTCAGCCTATCGTCTATATATAAACCCAGATCCTTTAAGACAGGTGATAAAGGAATAACTGTACTGTCGAATATAATTGGCATAAGGTGATCGATATTCAAGTTTCTTAGGTAGAATGAACTGCCCGCAACGATGGCTTGACATTTACTGACATTTATGGCAACTCCGAAATTACGAGACCAGTCTGCGATCGCATTCAGGTCAGCATTAAGTTTGGAGATACAATTATCTAAGTTGCATAAGTCAGCTTGAGCGTATAGTTGCAAGTCATCAGCATACAGATGGTAAGAGCATTTGAGGATGTTAGTAATGGAATTTATAAATAATGAAAACAAAAGTGGAGAGAGTATACCGCCTTGTGGTACACCAGTTTCCACGTTGCACCAATCAGAGAATTCTTGATCAACACGTACAGCTTGCTGGCGACCACGAAGATATGATGAGAACCAACCCTGAGATGACGACGAGACCCCAATTTGTGACAGAATGGCGAGGAGAATATCATGGTCAACGGTATTGAAAGCATTGGAAAAGTCAATTAAAATTAAAACCGTAACTTTCGAATTCTCCATGCCGCGCCTAATGTCTTCTGTAACTTTAAGTAGAGCAGTAGTTGTGCTGTGACCAGGCCTAAATCCGGATTGGTATTGGGATAACAAGTTATTCTTGAAAATGTAGGAGGAAATTTGTTTGTGAATTACAACTTCTAGGACCTTGGATTGGAAAGGGAGTATGGATATCGGCCTGAAATGATTAGCTAAACTGGGGTCTGCAATTTTTGGAAGAGGGATTATGAAAGCCTTACGCCAGATCTAAGGATACACCCCAGTTTGCAGAGAAAAACTTATGATATGTGTGAAAATGGGAATGATACTGTCAAGAATTAGCCGTATCATCATCCTACTAACTCCGTCACAACCGACAGCCTTGGACTTCAAGGTTTATGTGTGAACGGTTTCTCAAGGGCAAAACTATCTGAACGTTAGGAATATAACCATCGTAGATTATCAAAAGTTTAATTTAAATCGTAGCAGGACATTCAAAAGACTAGTGTGATCATAAATGGTTCTTGAGCCCCCCATATGTGCCGAAGATGACCGCCCCAGTGGTTTCAGCCGGTAGGAGTCCGACATGCCCCTTCGCCCTTCCCTAGGACGAAGGAAATTCATGATGAATTTCCGTTGGGACTAATAAAAACAAGACAAAAAGTCCTTACATTTGAAAGAAAACTTAGAATTCTTATTTTCTCATTCTCTTTTTCTGTGTGGTTTCCGGCAAAGAATAAACCACTGTTCTTAAACTATTGCTGTCGTAAAAGGTGACCAAGGGTTGACATCAAGTGGATGGACAGCAGCTTCCCCCCGTATGCTAATAACAACATACTGCAACCACCAGCCCGCCTACATGGTGCTTTTGACAATATATTTTTTCTTTTCTTTGTTTTTTCTTTTTTTTAAAAACATTGCCCCACACTAAGATTTCTCCTGTGTCGTGGGTGCGTTTGCAGACATGAATTCCACATACAATACACCCAGACCCGGAACAACTACCTGCAGGTCATACAAATATTTGTTCCGTGTGGGAATCGAATCCACGACCCGGAGCGCAGCAGCCGACTGTATCAGCCACTCCACCAAACGTGCCGTCGAATATATGATCCCCTATCATATATATGATCACTACTGTGGCCGCTCATAGGGGATGAGCGCCCACAGTAGTGATAATTGGGAGGCCGATGTCCAGCAGTTAATATAGTGTGTTTATAAATAAAAAAATTGACAGATTTCGACCAAACACTGTTCTTTTTAGATATGTAACAGGCAGATGTAGGTATTGTTCTAGAGGTGTGGGCGTGCAAACTGTACGATGGTTGAGTAGGTGCGAGATCTTCCTGCATGCAAACTTCAGGGTATCTATTTAGTTAATCCGTTTATTATTTTATATGTTTACTACTTGGAAGCTAATACATAAATAACAAACTTGATGTCTCGAGCCGGAATCTTATACTATTTGTCAAACACATTCTTACTCATAAAATTCAAAAGTATGTTTTTTATTCTAAATGGCTAGCCATTTACATATGATTTACACCACGATTCCCGGAGAAGTGTCTGTAGGGCGAGCTTTTTATAGTCGCATTCCCTCCGCTAGAGGGGTGACGATTTTACAGTCATCCCCTCCGTGATGTGCCTAAAGGCGTGGCACCAATCGGCGGCTCTAGTGGGATCTTACGAGGACTTGGAGCCCGCCTTCGTTACCGAAGATGACCGCTCCAGTGGTTTTAGCCAGTAGGAGTCCGGCATACCCCTTCACCCTTCCCCGGAGCGAAGGAAGTTCATGTAGAATATCCACTGGAGACCAATAAAAACAATAAAAAAGGATTTACACCACAGAGTTTGGACCTTATTATAGTATGTACTATTAGTATAAAAACATAACCTGTTACACTCACTAATCTGTAAACGATCAGTGAGGTTAAGCAACGCTTGGCACTGGCAATCTATGGATGGATGACCGCATTAGTGGTAATTAAACTGATCATCTCCGTACTTCGGAGGGCACGTAAAATTATCGGTCCCAGTTGTTGTCATTAGATATTAGATGACGGTTGTTAGGCCAAGTTGGAGACTTGAACAACTCTGGCACAAGGTTAGCCACTAAACACCGTTTATGAAATTTGAATCGCAAATGTAAGGTAATAACGATAAGCTAAAACGTAAAACCTACAATGAATGAAGTCTCGGGAGCGGCGTGATAAATAATATGACGTAACTATATATATTTTAAGCATAATATCACGTGTGGCGTACACTACACACTATGTATAGACCTGATAGTCAGATAGTAATAAAATATTGTCGTAATCAGCAAACGGAGTGCTAATTGCGGTATCTTGTTATATATAGTAAAATAATTCTCTCGCTCCTTCAATCTTGTTTAGCTACACTTTTCTGAAATCGTCAAGGTCTTTCTCTGCCCTGGATATAGCGGAGGCATGCCCTACTCTTTCCGTCTAAGACTACTACGGTATTCCTTCGACCTACTCTACACCGGGAGTGCGGGATTTGCTCGTGTATTCACCTCGGCAGGTCTTGGCACATCGCCCTAGGTGGTGTAGCCAGCTGCACAATCCTCACAACGACGTGCATGGAACACTACCCCCACCTGCTGCTGCTGGCGCACTTGGGTCAGTTCATCCTCTGATCAGAGAGAGGCCCTAGACAACCACGGCTGGTGGTGGATGGCTACCACCCACAGACCGCAACTCATGGAGGCCGGAGATCAGCCAGCACCCTCGAGTGTCCAGTGAATTTGCTGCGGGAAGCGAGCGAAATGTTCACCTCCCTCTCCCTTTCGCCGCCACCGGCCTTCTTTGCATCCATTACCTCCATGCAAAAGGCGGCGATGGCTTCCATCCAGCTCACCCCGATCCATGGACAGAACTAAAGTCCCAAGCGGTTATTATTTTCGACCGCCGCGATGAAGTCACGGTGCCGGGTCACCCAAGCTGGGCTGCTGCCCCGTTTCTTCCGAACAGTCTCTGTAGTCAGAACAACCGGTCCACATCTGATTTAAGCTTATGCAATATAGATACTTCCTGAAACATCCGTGTCCCAAAAGTATCTGTGTCAGTTGGAAAGTAAGGATACCACGCCGCCTCAATACTGTTCCATGATGGGTCATACAACTACTATCATGGCGTACCCTATGTTTCAACGATACGTATGAGAGAAACCCCGAATTTTATGAGCCGCTAAAATATCATTCCGAAAAATTCCATCATGCAAAATTCAGGGCAATAACCTCGGAAAACATCACACCAGTTTCACGTTTGTTGAGATTTTAAATCAACGCTAATGAAACCACACAAAAATATACAGCAAAGGTTTTTTTAACGAAGTAATGTTCAGTTAACGAAATATTATGAACGTGAAATATAACGCCGTTTTTTCTCACGGTGCGAACGAAACTGTAAGTAAACTCCGCAGTGTATATTTTGCCTATTTTTGTTCATGCGGTAATATTGTTTAAGTCGAATGCAAACATCATGCGTGTACCAAATAAAGGTTAAGTTCTTCTCAACTTTTTGAGAATATATACGAAGGTGTACCAATACATACAATTATCATCATTAATATCATGACGTCTCTATACGTCCACTGCTGGTCTTGGGCTTTCTATTCCCACTGTAATGTACGGGCATAAGAGATATTGCCAAACCCACCATACTTGAGAGGCAAAGGTTTGAGGATGGTTGGCGCAGTGGCTAAGCAACTGCACGAGCTGTTCGATTCCTGCACGTTATAAATATTTGTATGATTCATCACAGTTTCTTACCAAATGGGATGAGATGAGAAATGTGAAGAATTAAACACTGTATAATGGATGGCACATCTGCAACCAGCTTTAATCAATCGCTCGTGACCGCCCGTCTCCAAGCTACGAGAGCTGGGGTTGGAAGCTCTCCGTCATCCATCGTACTTACCAGACCTTGCGCCTGCAGACTTCTACTTTTTCCAGAAAACTTATTCGGCGGGAACAAAATTGAATACCCGAGAGGCAGTATAAAATGCCTTTGAAGAGTTTGTCATCTCTCAACCATCTGGCTTCTTCAAGAAGGGCATTGATAAACTGCCACTGCATTGGCAAAGATTCATTGATAGCGTGATTGATTACTTTGACTTAAATAAAAAATTTAAAAATATGCTTTATTTCATACAAAACGGCAATTTCATAGGTTACCCAATAATTTCTTTTTTAAATATAACGTGGCTTGGTATTATTTTGGTATCTTTGTACGTTGGTATAATTCAAATCATCTTGATACTTTGAGGGGTTTTGAAGATACATAAGGACACTTAATAGGTTGCTTAATTTTATTCTGGAATTTAATAATGTATTGTGACTCGCAAGGTTGCTGCAGCTGTAAGCAAAGTAGCATCTTGCTCATCATAACAATTCTACCACTACATTCATTCTTTAAAAACCTCTATCTACTGATATACAGTATTCCACATAATGAACTTTTTGATTTGTCTTCTGTGATCTGAATAATAAAATCCTAATTCTTAATCAAGACATGGAGAATCAGATCTTCATTCTAAAGCAATCAAGACCTTGGAGATACATGGACATAACAGAATAAAGATTTCTATCATTGATTCATTCATCATTTCGGCCGAATGAAGTCCACTACTGGACACAGGCCTCTGTAGGTTCCAGTACCCCATCTAAATATGTAAGGGGATACCTGGAGTGAATTAAATGAATAGTATAGCGAAAAAACTGTAAACTGGTATATTAAATGATACAAATTAAATATCACAATAAAAAGGTGGATCGGGCGACGCGTACAGAATGTGTTTATCGGACCGTGGATAGTGGCTGAATGCTGCCGAGTGCCGTGAGCGAGCCAGTGGCACGCCCGGCGTCGATCGCTGAAGTTGTCCGATCGGTGACGAAGAATCCCAAGTAGCGCCTCGCCGCCCTCAGACATCCAGTCCCCCCCCCGCCGGTGCCTGCGCCGGTTTGTCGCGAACAGCCTCCCCCAAAGCTCACCACAACGACCCACATGTTGTGGGCACATTGGGGGGGATTTGCCATAATCTATAATTGACTGTAGCTTCTTAGCTACAATACATCTTTACTCAAACGAGTTTTGAGATCCAAAAGATTTAATTCTTTACCAAATTCTTGTTTTACTACGTAATTAACCAAGGGTATATATCGACCAACGTACGACGTTTTGTAGTAGAGATTTCATTTTCTGTACCGCAAAATTCGCATCTGTGCTGTCACTTTTGCGGTATCGAAAAATTGCGTGTAAATTCGGTAAATGTGCATGCAAATTCATTACGTGTGCAGCCATCCTTACGCAAACTATTCTACACGATGTGGAATCAGGACAAATCAAACCAGAAGCAATTACTAAGATAACATTATCTTAAGTTATTAAGTTTACTAACACATTTTCACCCAACGCTGCTAGATCTCCCAATAATAATCACTACGAATGTAAATATCATGCAGAGTGAAGATCAAGATTAATTGGTCCTAGTAGCAAGGTTTTTATCTTCTAAGATAAGTTTATTACGTCACATAAAATTATGCTAAGATGAGGTTATTAGAGTAGTTACAGCTGATATGATTAGCACGTGTAATAGTGCGTTAAAAATACAATATTTGGCTATCGAAAGTAAAGCAAAGTTAAAATATGAGTGACTTGGATTTACCAGCATTGGCTGAAAGAGAGAGAGGTGAGTAAAGATAAATATTAAGTAAATGTTTCATATTCATGATTACATAAAATTACTAAGACGCGGCAAGAAATATTGTTCAGATCATTACCATTATCATACTAGGCGAAGGATGTCTCTCTTGAACAAAGGCCTCCCCCATAGATTTTCAAAACGTTTCATCATCATCATATCAGTCCAAGGATTTTCACTGCTGAACAAAGGCCTCCCCTATAGATTTTCTCAACGAGCGGTCACATACTGCCCTCATCCAACGACTTTCAGCTACCTTCACCAGGTCCTCTGCCCACCTCGTTGGAGGTCATCCCACGCAGCGTTTTTTGGTGCGCGGTCTCCCCTCGAGAACTTTTTACCAAAACGGTTATATGTATGAGATATTATAACAGAGATACCTATATAAATCGAAATCCATGTGGTGCCCGGTTTAAGAATATAGCACTACTCCATCTCCTCCCGTGGATGTCGTAAAAGTCGACTAAGGGAAAGAATCCCTTCTAGAAGGATAAGCAGCAACGTCCCTTCTGTGGAACAGCAGCCACTGTGCGCTCACCAACCCGTCTGTCAAGCGTAGTGAGTAATGGAAAACTCTTAAATTGACGACATTTGGTATGTAGCCGGTCGTCTATGGGGTAGGCCTTTGTTCAGCAGTGGACGTCTTTTGGCCGATAGGATAGGATAAATCGAAATATCTGCTAGATACCAACTTAACTTTTGATGATAGCAACAGAAAAATGCTGTGTACCAAATTGAAATTTGGTACACATATGAATTTCTGTGACCCAATCACAGAGGTGAAATGAATTTTGAATAATATGTTAGGAATTGGGACCAAATATAAAAAGAAAAAAATGTGCTTGCGAACTGTTCCTTATGGAAGGGCTTGTTATGTGGGTTTCAAATATCTTTCTTTTATAATTTTAATATAATTTGTTTTAAACTTATTAAGTAAATAAGTGAAAATAGATCATTGCTATCTCCGAAACTGCTGAATCTAAAATTAAATAAAAATAGAGCAGTTAATTCTTTACTTACAGATTTACCGCGTTCGGTGCTGCAGTTAGCTGAAGAGTTTGGAGTGGGCAAATCGCAGCACTGATCGCGGTAAACGCGTGGCAAGCGTAGACATTTCGAATCTGTAAAAAAACTCACTCTCGGCCCTCAGGACACTAAATTTAAACATGGTTTTCTCCCAAACCGGCCAAAAGATATTAAAATTTATAGACACAAATAAATTGAAATGTGTCAGACAAATTGCTTTTTCTTGTAACCCTAAGTTAAGATATATCTAAGTGCCGAAAAAGCTATTTGAGACCACAAGAGGGACTTATTTTGGACGTTAAGGCACTAGTGGTTTCAAGAGATATTTTATGTATGGCCTTTAAACATGTGAACTCGAGCCGCAATATGGCGGAAAATCTTGACTTAGTTGTTATTTTCAAGAATGAAAATAAAAAATTAAATAAACTGTTAATCCGAGATTAGTCCGAAAACGTTCATCAACGACCATTTATTTCTAAATGCTCGTTTTTAGTTCAAAGGGATATTGCCATAATCGCTTTTGGTAATCAGACTAGTGCAAGAAAGAATGAAATATAGATAATTTATTGAAAATAGACTAAACATTATTTTTTAGAAAATCATAAAACAGCAGCCATACATGCCCACCCTTTACCAGTTCCTGGTACTTGAGCTATGATTGAGGTGTAGCCTTTTACCAGACCAATGGACTAAGAGGTTGGAGAACACACTTTATCTTACCTTGCAACAAAAGCAATCAGGCAGTATAGAATACGACCTACAAACGGTTTTAGTCTCTAAAGTCACAGGCAGGATATTTTGTTGTCATACATATTTATAACATAGTATTCCTCTTATATGGAAACGCCTACGCTTATCCAAACATATTCTGCAGAATCAAACGTCAGCTATATTTAATTAGAATCGCGTGGGTTCACGGTATTTTATCTGGCTTTAATATTTAGACTTGGCTAAAAACGGCTATGAGGGTGTTGGGCAACTGAAATCTAGTTGCCATATTTTTATCACTCCGTAGACCTATCTCAATTTTTTCCACTGTCTCACTTGCTTTTTACGCAGCCTTTTGCAGTTCAGTGCCGATTTTTTTTCTTCCGTTACTCTCACAGCTCCTAAGTCTCCAAGTATTACAGAAGTATGAGTATCATCATTATATAATACACCACAGTATTTTTTCCGTTGTGGTAGGCAATAAATATCGAACATTACGTGTTACGATTCTCACATGCAACCTTTGCTTCTTCCACTCTTTCTATATTCTTCACTCTTTATCAGCCAGCAATGCATTTTGTAACGTATTTACTGGTAATATTTCGAATACGAAATTGTTTCACTCCATAAGGGTGTGTAAACTACATGAATTAGGGCCTTATAGCCACACGATGCTGTGATCGGTAAACGATCGACGAGGTTAAGCAACGTTTGGTGCGGTCAGCCTTTGGATGGGTGATCGCATAGCGGTATTTAAATTGAGTGTCTACGTGCTTCGGAGGACACGTAAAATAGTCGATCTCGGCTGTTGTGATTAGACGGCAGTCGTTAAACCAAGTCTTTGCCAAGCCATTGGGTGGCTTGAACAACTCCGACACAAGGTTGGCCACTAACCACAAGAAAGAAGAAGAAGAGCCTTATGTTAAAACCCTAAAAGTCAGATACTGAGTTGGAATAACTATATATCCTGAAGCTGATTTTACGGGCGTCACCTGTGCTAGATCACAGCACAACAGTTAGAAACCTGCTTGATCTTGACAATTGGACTTGTATATTTTTAAGACAGGCCTATCTTCTGCAGTTTGACGGCAGGTTTGGTGCAGTGGCTGATACAGTCGGCTGCTGCGCTCCGGGTCGCGAGTTCGATTCCCTCACGGAACAAATATTGGTATGATCTGCAGGTAGTTGTTCCGGGTCTGGGTGTATTGTGTGTAGAATTTGTATCTCTAAACGCACCCACGACACAGCAGAAATACTAATGTAGGGCAACATTAAAAAACAAAGTATTTTGTTTTACCAGTGATAATATATGTCACTCACTGTGGGCCTCATAAGAAAGCTCAAGGTCATTCGGCGAGCTATGGAGAGAGCTATACTTGGTATTTCTCTACGAGACTGAATCAAAAATGAGGAGATCCGTAGACGAGCTAAAGTTGCCAACAAAGGTGAAAGGATTAGGACACTGAAGGCCGTCGGAGCAAAAAAGTTCTCGAGTGGAGACCGCGTACCGAAAAACGCAGCGTGGGCCAACCTCCAACGAGGTGGACAGACGACCTGGTGAAGGTCGCTGGGAGTCATTAGATGCGGGTGACATGTAACCGCTCGTTGTGGAAATCTAAGGGGAGGCCTTTGTTCATCAATGGACATCCTGTGGCTGATATGATGGTGATGAGGGTCATAAAATAGATTGATGATGGTGAAATAATAGATCGTCAACAAAGACTACGTTTTACTTATGCCCCTGTCGCCACTGCCGTCTATACAAAATATGGACTGATAGTAGTAAGAACACAGCAGTTAACTAGCTGCAAACAAAATCTACACCAATAGTCATGATGTTTCACTAATTTCAACAATAACAAATGAACTATAGTTACGCAA
Source organism: Diloba caeruleocephala (assembly GCA_947459985.1). Classification (NCBI taxonomy): domain Eukaryota; kingdom Metazoa; phylum Arthropoda; class Insecta; order Lepidoptera; family Noctuidae; genus Diloba; species Diloba caeruleocephala. Next base: position 5,138,684 of record OX381621.1, on the reverse strand, counting down.
TGTTTGTGAACTGATAAATTTCAAAAACATACATTTTCTTATCTACTGAGTGTAAATTTTACACTTCTAAATAAATGTTAACCTTAGATAAAATGGCAATTGTTCATCAAAACTCAAATATCTATTTGAATATCAGCACAGGTGCAAAAGGAATGGTTTGTCCAACGCATCTATACTATTATAATAACTTTGAAGAGGTTTTTGTTTGAACGCGCTAATCTATGGAATTTTCAGTTGGATTCAGCCCAATTTTTGAAAAAGTTTATAAGCTACTAGCTGGGACCCGCGATTTCACCCGCGTTTAATTTAAAAGAAATTTAGAGTACTTCGACATAGATACTTACATAGAATAAATATATTGGATTTCAAGGGTTTCATTTTTTTACGCGGAACACTAATTATTTTTCTAAAATAAAAGTAGCCTAAGTTATTTCTTATAACATCAGCTAACTAAACTAACAGGTTTCAAGGTCATAACCAAAGGCCTATCTAGATCCTTATAGCATGACCCAAAAGCGTCGATTCTTCCAACATAATTTTTCTTTATACCGCCGTAATTTCTAACGTCTTACCTATATTTTTCACTCGTCTATCTTGATTTTTCTTGAGATTGAGTAATTCTTTATCCAAACACAAATATTATTTCCATAGATTACAAAGTCTGTATATTTCAAAGATGAAACATGATAATGCCTGCATTCGTTTTCACTTTCATCGATGATAACAGTCCGTTTATGTCATAGACACACATAGACTTCCTGAACAGAAACCGCCATATTGTCATAATTCTCACGCTCTAAAGGACGAGTGGGGAAGGGAGTTACATTTACCTTCTCCAAGTACTGAATATGAACCTCACTTAGACTTTACTGTCTAAGGAAGTTATAGTAAATTGAAAGAAAAAAGATTTGTCTAAAATCTATTTTAATTTTTGCCTGACTCAACCAGGTTCATCAGATAATCAGTAGCTATTATTGGTGTTATTTAAATACATTGTTGTTTTATCAAATTCAAATGTTTTATTTAATATAGCCCCTAATAGGTTCTTAAGAAAAGTCAACAGTTAGGTGCACGGTTCGGAAAAGTTGGTCCTATGGAGAAGAACTGGCAAGAAATCCCAGGACTATCTTAAAAAAAAGTGATATTACAATTTTGATTAGGTATTACATTATACATTGTAATAAGCTAAGTATGTGAAAACTAAGTAGACAACTTAAATGTAAAATAAATACACACAAAAATAAAACAGACGATTGCTTCTACAATACACAATAGGAAATTGATAATTATAAGTCGACGAAGTTCACACATTTACAAAATGTAGAAGAAATTAAATTACATAAAATAAAGGGGCCATGGAAATATTCAACATAGACATTGGCACACGACAAGCGATGGAGCCATTAAATTAAAATTGGAATTGGAGTGGGAAATCATTATTATGTCGTCCAGGAACAAGTGGATACTAACTTAAAACATTAAACAATATTGAGAACAAAAATTAATCATTTTATCATAGCCATATTTCATCATAGCCATAGCAGCAGTATCGACCAACCTGCTTTGCAGCATGGATTTACTATCGGGGAATAAATGCAAAGCATAGAACTAGCTTATCTGTCTCTTTGCACGTGAGTGAACATTAAGCCCAACGTGCAGTGAGGTGTTGACTTTAAATTGACCAGAAGTGCAATAACCCATATATTTATTTATTTATAACTTTATGCATTGAAACTGTACAGAGAGTAGAGACGGACTTAGTGCCATTAGGCATTTTCTACCAGTCGACTTTAGGGTGATGCAGAGACAAAACATAGTGGTGCACAAACAGTAACTGTGAGCAGTTAAATGGCTACTTTGTGGTATGCAGTTTACTTCCTCCACATGGCTAAAACTAGTACTCAAGACGAATTAGCTGAACTGAATGAATGACACTGTCTTCTGGGCTGACAGGTCACGTCTTCTATTCCCGCGTGGAACAAATGTTTGAACAGACTACAGATAGTTATTCTGGGCCTGGATTTTCATTTTAGTGAAAACTATGTCACAAGCATATATTGTGTGAATATGACCCCAATTGGTGAAGTCACATAGAAGTTCATGATCACTAACAGACGCACCAACGATTATATATATCAAAATAGATCGTCATCTGCCGATGATTTATCAAAAAGTACTATTATAATCAGAAAATATAAAAAATACATTAGGTAAACCATCAAACTACTGTTAGGTTGATTGTGATAGTTAAGTATACTACTCTCCGTGGGAATTACTATTTTTTCTTTCAAAGAAATATACAGCGTGTCTGAATTAGAAAATTCCGAAGGGATACCCCAGAAAGATGTTATTATGTATTGATTAATGGGCAGACATCATGAATTTTTTTCCTTGTTTGCTTCAATGATTGCATTGATTATTATCGTATCATCCAGAGAATACAAATACTTCCGCTCTCGTTTGCTGGAATGGATTCAAAACAATGGCAATTTCATAAAAACATCTGTGTTTCATTCTTTTGGCTAATATGCAATCAACAATGTTGATTTCTATGTTGCCTTTCAGTACAAAATTTTCCTTGATCACAATAAGGAGTAAAGCGAAGAACAAGTCTCGTTTCAAAGTTTCGGGCTTGATTAACGTCTCTATCAATGCTTTCAGTGTTTGGTGGAACTGGAGCGAGATCGCCCCATTCGTGTTCGAAATACTGCTACACCACTGCTCCATTATGGTGCAACTTTGAAGATAATGGATATTTTATTTTATTGCCTACTAAAATTTCCTCTTTTCTTTTTACAATCATAATTAATTGATACAGTTAATCCTGAAGTCATGTTGATTATGACATTTCAGTTTTTTACTGTAGAAATCTAAGGGGGAGGCCTTTGTTCAGCAGTGGACGTCCTGTGGCTGATATGATGAGGGTATTACTCTAAAAGCAACAAAGTTAATAATGATTAATGATCTGGGAGAATAGTGAAGGTTGTGCAGGAGAGGATGGGCATATCATATTTTTAACTCACTTTATGGTGTTCTGTGAGAACTTGGAACTATCCTGGTCAAGCCAGCCCTTTATCGAAAAGCAGTCAACTGAACAACGCCTGCGCTAGATTCAACAAAATAATTACTTTTGTGTTCTTATCATGTTTTCTACTACAACAAAAATGTAGTTTCAGTGATTTTTTTGACATTTCTTGTACAAGCTTTTTATTTATCCTTGGTATTCGAAAACACAATCTTTCAGATTGTTTTCTGATATTGACATAAGTATTATTTGATATAACATCTAGCTTCGTGGACCCTTATTAAGTACGCTTCAAATATTCCTTACGAGTTGTCCCCGAGTTTAATATTTTCATCTAAGTAGGTATACTGTGTTACACATCGGTAATTGTAACTTAAAATATTTTGTTAACTGTTTATACTTTTTTATTTTTGATTAATGTCCAGTGGAAATTCTACATTGAACTGCCTTAGCCCCGAGGAAGGGCGGAGGGGCATGCCGGACTCCTACCGGCTAAAACCACTGGAGCGGTCATCTTCGGCACCGAAGGGAGCTCCAGGTCCTCGTAAGATCACACTAGAGCCGCCCATTGGTGCCACGCCTTTAGGCACGTCACGGAGGGGATGACTGTAAAGTGGTCACCCCCTCTAGCGGAGGCAAGGCGACTGTAAAAAGGTCGCCCCCCCAGGCACTTCTCGGGGAGGATTATAAAGGGTCCCCCCAAGCCTGTGCGCTGTGCTGCGCACACGGCGGCACGTGCCCACGTGCGCAGCACCGTCTTCCCGGGGGTCGCTCGGTGTGAGCACGCAGACTCCCCAATCAGCGCATCCGCGAAACTGTTTGTACTATAATATACTATACTACTACTATACATATATACATACTATACTATAGTAGTCTATAGTATGTTTACATCGCGTGCTGTTTCGATTTTATTATCAGAACAAAATTTTTTATGGTTCCGAGCAAAGAATATACCACCTCTCTCTCCACAAGTGGGTAGGCGACTATCAGGAGGATGGGTGACAGGATCTCATGACCTAATAACAAAATAGTGTGATCACTAGTCCACCTGCTATGGGTGGTGGTTACGGCAATATCCCCGACGAGCGCTCGTTGGGAGATTCGCATTCACCAATTGACGTTTACGAGAGTATGATGATCATCATTATCATATCAGCCAAAAGTCATCCACTGCTGAACAAAATCTTCCCCCATAAACGACTAATTACGTGACGCTTGTCGTCATTTTGAGAGGAATTCGTACTCACCACGCTTAGCCACCGGATTGGTAAGCGCAGAATGGCTGCTATACCACAGAAGGGACGCTGCTGCCCATCCCTCTAGTTTAAAGTACCTTAGTCGCCTTTTACGACATCTACGGGAGGAGATGGAGTGGTGCTATATTTGAAAGTCTGAGCACGACACGTTTAGATAATGATGATACTATATAATACAAGTATAATGTTCAGAAATTGTTCTAGATTTCAGATTGTAAATAATTACGATATTTTTTCAGCCAAAGCTAATGAAGAGTTAAAAACGCCGTTGAGAGAAATAGACGCTGCGCTCAAAGCTTGTACATTTGGCCGATTCCATATAAAACTGCTGTTCATTGCGTTCGTTGGGTTTGTGGCAGGACTTCTAGCAAGTTCCACCACGGCCTATCTGTTGCCGAGTGCCGAATGTGACTTACATATGAATTTATTACAAAAAGGGTTGCTGAATGCGATGCCGTATATGGGTAAGTGCAAGATTTTGATATCTACTGCAGGTTGTGCGTACCAATTTCAGAATTCCGGTTTCTTCTGTAATCATTGCAAATTGATCTTTAGGGATGATGGAACAATATATCTGATAATAAACGGATAAGCAGTAAACACTGCAATGCTAAGTCACATATATAACTGGTTTGATACTGTGACTATGTAACAGTGAAAAATAGAAAGGCAGGCAGTGGTTTCAGGGTTAAAATAAATAACCATTCTGTATTACCTGTTCGAGTCGGATCTACTTTGGATGACTAAATGGCGAAAATGGTCTTGTCCAGTTAAAACGTTTTTAACTTACACAGTAAATGTTTTTAGAATTGGCCAGTGAGAAAAGTGGCCGATGAAGACTTTCTTGCAGGATCCAGCCAGACGGACAATCAAATATATATAATACTAGCTGGGACCCGCGGTTTCACCCGTATTTAATGTAAAAGAAATTTAGAGTACTTCGACATAGACACTTGACATAGAATATATATATTGGATATCAAGAGTTTTATTTTTTAAACGCGGAACCCTAATTATTTTTCTAAAATAAAAGAAGCCTAAGTTATTCCTTATAACATCAGCTATCTGCCAGTGAAGGTCCCGTCCAAATCGGTCCAGCCGTTTCGGAGATTATCCGGAACAAACAGACAGACAGACAAAAAATTTAAAAATAGTGTTCTTGTTATATGTAACCAACATACTTTCATATGCATTAAGTAAAAAGCTGTTATTTTGACATTACAAACAGACACTTCAATTTTATTTATTTGTATAGATTTATTTATGGAGGGTGTAGAATTATTGAGTCATCCTCCTTATAGCCCCGACCTTGGTGTCAACCTTGCGACTTTTATTTCTTCCCCAAAATAAAAGATAAGCTCAAAGGAATTCGCTTTATGTATGTACACCGAAGATGCCGTGGCTGTATTGAGGAAAAAACATGGAAGAGATCCCTAAAGAAGAGTGGGCTCACTGCTTGGGTCAATGGTTCCATCGCATACGACGGTACTTAGACTTCTTCGAAAATCAAAAAAAATATAACAGATTCATCCATCAATCTGTTTTTTTTTTCTAATTAACTATAGTGTAACCCCGTAAAAAGTCTCCGGTAATGAGTTCCACTACTTAGCGGTACGTACGTAATACTTGGAGGCAAAACCCGTACGTATGGCTGGGACATCAACCATATAAAAGTGGCGCAAAGGTATTCGTCTGGTTATCCAATAGAATGGACTTGGGGGAACTATATCCGATAAAAACCAATAAGCTACCAACTCTGTGTCTATAATACACAACAAGATTGCCAATTCCTACTGCTCAGGTCGCAAGTTTATGGAATGCACTACCATTGTCTATTCGAAATGCTTGATCGCAAGTTACTTTAAAAAAAACGTAAAGGAATCTGTAATTTTGACTATTCTGGTGGTGGTAAATCCAAAAGCGATAATATATAATACGTTTTATAACAATGATAAATATTTATTGTCGCAAATCATAACAAGACGTATGAAAATGAGGAAACCCCAGTAAGTAATAAACAATACTTGTGTTGGGGTGATCTCGCTTTTTCCCTTATTATCTACATAGCAATAATATTGAGAATATTAAAAAAAAAGAAAAAAGAAACCAGAATCAACGAAATTAACTTTAAACAAACTAAGGAGAAAAGCAAAAGCGTGTGGTGATCGGATTAAAAATCACTCCATCTCTTCCCGTGGATGTCGTAAAAGGCAACTAAGGGATTCTAAACCAGAGGTATGGCAACAGCGTCACTTCTGTGGAAACAGCAACTATACTGCGCTCACCAAACCCACTTGCCAAGCGTGGTAAGTACTGACAAATTGCACGCAAAATGACAACACATTTGTGGAAATCTATGCATTAATTCAGTAGTGGACATCCTCTGGCTGATACGATGATGAAAGAGAAACACATTTCCAAGGTTTACGCTTACTCATACAGAGTTACGGCCTATTCTAATACCTAATACACACAACAGAATTCATCTCAAAATGAGCTCTCCAATGTATTTATCACTTCCGCCCCTTCGCATATGGCGGTACAATGAAAGTGACGGACGTGACGTCAGTATGTCACCAAGAATTAATGGTGGGCTCGACAGACAGTTATGGCGCGCTTTAACTGTCACAGCTTGGCACGGAATGGTACAGCTTGGCTTGGCTTGGCATGTTGCACTGGAAGCAGGCGAGAGGAAGGGACGTAGCGGCTAGACATGGCGAGCTGGAAGGCTAACAATTCAAATACATTTGTGTATATACTATATATATACCTCTATATTTAAGGATTGTATATTTAACTGTTGATTATGGTCTACAGTAGTACACCACTAAATACCTTTTATCACTTTTCTTTCATGATTTTAGTCCACTCAATGTTTGTCTGAAAAAATAAAACCACCAATGTACTGTTATTTTAATACTTTGTATTTGTTTGGTGAACAATCTACTCTACTCTACTAAGTATAGCAAACTAATGTCTCGAGGTGACGAACGCAGTGTGGTGCCCCGCAAGACTAGTCCTGAGCAGCATTACAATTGTTGTGGATAGGGGGGGGGGGGGATTGATCGGGACGATATAATGATGATGAGTGTCGCAGCGTCAGATCTCCGCGACGTCGGTGAGGTTGTTCAGCACAGCAGTGGACATACTTTGGCTGATATGATGATGACGCTTATCACCAGGAGAGAATGACTGGCTGGTCTCGTAGAAAAAAAGGGTGGTTACAATCGTCTATTTTTACATTCTTTTTTTCAGGCATGTTGCTGTCTTCGGTGGTTGCTGGTTTTTTAACGGACGCATTTGGGCGAAAAATATTTTTAGTAGTAGGTTTTGGCGGCCTATTTTTATTCACACTAATCGCCGGTTCCAGTCAGACCTTCGAATTACTTGTTACTGCCAAGTTTTTTGAGGGATTATTGTAAGTATTTTCTTTTTTAATATAAATTAGATGAGTTTTGACATTAAATACTAAATACATACCTAAATACTAAACATAATTGAATATTTGAATAACATCATAAAATCATTCTGTCTATATTTTCTCAAATTATAAATGCAATTTGTTTTTTATCTTTATTATAAAATCAACTTTACCTTCATCTTTTGATCAAAGGACTGTCTTACTGTCAAAGTTAGTTTTATTTCAATTGTGTTCAGTGTTTGTCTATAATTTGATAAAATTACAATCGCATTGGACCCCAGAGCAAAGACAGATTTTCACGGTGCAAAAAAAATCTTTTATCAAATAAAATTTATGTCTAGACTAAGTTTTGTGCAGATTTATGTCTTGGACCTTTATTCATACAGTTTTCTTGGCCTTTTACGGCTGAGATTCCAGACTTGGAATTCTTAGCATTGTTTCGAGACAAAAGAATGATATTTTAAGCTCGGCGTAATTATTTCGTCTCAATAGAAAATTCTGGGTCTCAGGGCGGCTTCTAAGTACTATGAGTCTCTATTTAATGCCATTGGATACTGTTTCAACTTGCAGCTCGCTAACCTCTGAGCCTCCTGCCTCCCAATTATTACTACTATGTCTCAGGGATACTGCTATAAGCCCCACGCTTGGCAGGCGGATTGGTTACGAGATTGTTATTACTTTTTTGTCATGGGGTATTCCTCATGGACTTTTTTCGCCTTGGAAAGGGCGGAAGGGCATGCTGCACTCTTACTGCCTAAAACTCCTCAGTGTCCTTCCACCTACCTTTGACTGAGGGTGAGGTGTTCGCTTTGTCAGTATTGGGCCGCTCCCCTGGCAAGTGGACCGCACCATGGGAAGGCTACTGTCTATCCTGATGATTTTAACCCGTAGTCGCCTTTTACGAAACCGATGGGTGGATAGGGGTGGCCTATTCTTTGCCGGGAACAACATGAATCTGGATAATTTTATCAATAATAATAAAAAAGCAATAACAGTGGCAGCTTAATATCTTTTGAACATACAATCAGTGAAGTCCCACCCTTGAAGTTCTATATTTAATCGTTCCCGCTGGTGTCTCTAAATATGTTATTTTAAATGACCAATTCCTCTTCTCCTATTTTTTACCGGGTTTTATCTTTCAACAGCTGAGTATAAGAATATTAAATAATAATAATATTTTCATTGAAAATTTAACATTATTGATATCCAATAATACTTTTTTTACACTCAGCGTTGCAGTTTACAAACAAATTTGTATTTCAGATTTGCCACATCGTTCAGCGCCTGCGTAACCTTAACTGCAGAGTTTTGTTACGCTGGTATAAGGGATCGAATGATGTTGTGCCAGTCCTCATTCATTGCCATCGGTCACGTAATAATAGCTGGGATATCGTGGGCGGTGTTAACTAATGATTGGAGGTACGAGTTCTTCGGCGGAAAATTTGGTGAGTATATCCTTTATGCACGCTCAGCACACACTGTGATAGTGTAGTAACCGTACGCTTCAATAAGGAAGGAAGGATATGGAGTGGTGCTATATTCTTAATCCGGACACTACAAGGATTCACACGGCTTCACGGGTCACTTGCATTAATGGTGAAAGAAAATACCGTGCGGAAACCTGCACACCCGTGAAGACTCCAAAATGTTTTCAGTGGTGTGTGTGGTCCACCAACCCGCACTAGGCCAGCGTAGTGAACGAAGACCTAACCTATCTCATCGTGCGAAAACGCCCGAGTCCAGCAGTAGGACAGTACGGGGCTGATTATGTAAGCACGTTTGTTATTGTAAATTCAATGTGAAAATCGGGTTGAGAATTTCGGGAACGTGTAATTTTTGGGTGCTATCTATATGTGTGTAATGAAATAAAGACTAGAATATTAAAGTGTGGGCTGTGTGTTTACTTAGCGTGTCGTTGTTATGAAAGCCATTATAGACCCAATTTCGAATGGCCTTTATCAACAATGGTATATTCCCTAGTCAGAATGTGTTGCAAACGTAATCGTAGTATTATGCTAACTGAACATAGGCTTCAATAAATTGGTCAATAAAATACAGAAAGTGACCCGCAGCGTGACAAGCTGACTGTGAATGAAACATTAATACTTTCTTATAACTAATTTCTTCGAAATAATATTTATGTAGTTCCCCTAAGGCACAGACTAGGTGTACTATCGTTTGTTGTGGTTCTAGGTAATCCGTTATCCCCGAGAAGTGCCTGGGGGGCTGCCTTTTTACACCTTTTTGACCGCTTTACCAATGACCAATGAGCGGCTCTATCGTGATCGTACGAGGACCTGGAGCCTCCCCTTCAGTGCCAACGATGATCGCTCCAGTGGTTATAGCCAGTAGGAGTCCGGCATACCCCTTCGCCCTTCCACGGGGTGAAGGAAGTTCCATGTAGAATTTCCACTGGACACCAATAAAAAAAAAGTTAATCCGTTAGTCGCCTCTCTAGATAGATAGATAACATTTCGGTGAATTCTATTTATAAACTGAGACCAAACTCCACTAAGTTACTCGGTTACGTACCGCATAATACACTGAAAGTTGCTAACCATGTTTATTTAGACCTTCCACATTAAATCCCACGGCAAAGCCAGCACAACTCAAAAAAGAGGACTTTCTCCAATTTGCTGAAATGTTCGTAATTGTCCCGGCGTTGCTCTTGACTTTTAGCGTAATACACCCATTTTGTTTCAACCCTCAGTGCTCAACACGTGGAATTTTTATCTTTACATCATGTCGTTATGGTCCTTGCTAGCTTGTGTAATGTATATTCTCTTTCTACCTGAAAGTCCCAAATATTTGCTGACGCAGAAAAAGTATGATGAAGCGAGAGAAATCCTGATTCAAATATACAGAGAGAACACGGGGAAGCCAGCTGATACTTATCCGGTGAGAATTTTAATTGCCAATTAGAAACTTAACTTGTTTCTTTGTAACTTTGTGTCTTTTTGTTTTGTTGTTATGGGAGGATTGCAATCTTGGTTTATGTTTTCAGTGGTTTAGACTTTGAGATTTGTGTTAATATATATGAATTTTTGTGTTTTATAATACGAACATTACTATTTCTCTAGCACCGTGAGTGTTATACCAATTTTATTTTCAACAAATTAACATACAAATCCAAGTTTTGCGCTGCATCTAAAATATCCTATTATGTTTTCAGAGAACATCCATATGCAAATATAGCAACTTTTAAAGCTTCTGTCAAAGCTTTATCTTAATGGTGGCATTAATTACTTCAGGTTTATTTTATTTTGATATTAATTTGACATCTTATTCCAATAATTATATTTATAACTATTTGTCACAGTAATCATATAATACAAATCAACAAAAATTCAATCATCGCTACTATTTACAGTACTTAATGTATACAGCAAACAAATTAAAAAATCGAGTGTGAGTTCACACGCGGTAGAAGTGAAACTTTGTATTTTGGTTAATTTGCAAGAGAATGAGATGAAAACGCTATGGAGGTGGTAAAGAGAGAAAGAAAGAGAGAGAGTGATTGATCGACAATAGGGAATAGCGCCACGGGTTCGATTCCCGCACGGAACAAATATTTGTTTGATCTGCAGGTAGATTGTCCGGGTGTATTGTGTGTAGAATTGATATCTGTAAACGCACCTATGACACAGGAGAAAACCTAGAGAAGGGCGAAGTATAAAAAAAATATAGAAACGTGTTTTATCTCATTCTCTCACAGCCTAAACCCTATTAATACATTTATAGTTGTCTCTCTTTCGTTACACAGTTTCGTTGCATAAAATCCAATCCACACCGTCCCAAAACAAGTTTCACTTCAAATACATTAAAAGTAAACAAAATATAAATGGTTTAACACAATGATTCAACTTATTTGTATTTTGTTTTATACGCTGCCCCGCCCCCTTCTACAAAACAACAAACGACCTCGCGGCTCTTTATATTAGGGGCCGCATAGTAGCAAATTTTATTGGTTACCCTTTCAGAATCTACATTTGCGCCGAAATAAAGCATAATCTCATACCACAAAATTGGTGGATGTGTAACGATTTTCTGCCTGCCAAATTTGACTTGACGATGTCAATGTGCGAACGTCTTTGTGGGATTATTGCGATACGTATAGCATCACTACTAAAGTGCGGCCGCTGAGAGAACGCATTTCTGACATCTGTTCATTGGTCTAGTTTATTTTATATTAAAAACTACCTGGGACCCGCGGTTTTCCCCCACCGTTTAATTTAAAAGAAGTGAGTTATTCATTTTTATTTTTATAATAATGGTGGTTGGTATTTTTTCCGGCACCACACGGCCTAAAAAGCAATTTACGCAAGTCGTTTTTAATCGGTAACATAATATGCATATTTAACAATGTCTTAATAAATTGTAAACAGTTATTAATTAATATATTCTTTGGCTTTAGAACGCTCATTAATTAATTTAGTAACATTTAACAATAAAACACTAAAATATCTAAATGAACGATGAAAATAATTCTTATCTAATAGTTGCGAAAACAATTTTAAGTATCAAAGACGCTTGAATATTAAGATTTAGTGTAAGTAAAATTGATTGCAATATTTCAGTCTGAATCTAATGTTGCCATTTTCTAGTAGCTAAGCAAATAATAAACAAATAAATGGATTTTAATCGACTTCGTTAGAGGAGGAGGTTCTATATTCGTCGTGTATTTTATTCATATATATGTGTAGGCACAACTCCGACGTAGGTGCACCAATTCAGAAGATTATTTTTAGTTAAATAGATGAAGATGTTCGATGTGACTCAAAAAAAAATTAGGCTTCAAACAGAACAAAATAAATGTTGGAAATTAACTTAAACCGAATCAAAGGGACTGGCTTCTTAAACTATTTCTCAGAAATTGTTTTATTTTTTTTGAAGTCGTTTTTACTTATTAATTAATGTTTTTTATTCATTACGGTGTGCCACTTTATACCGATGTAGAAAAAATATTAATATATGTAAATATTTGAATAAAATCTGGTAGATAATAATCTACCTATCTCTGCCGTAATAACATAAAAGGTCATTCAAACTTTATTGAGTGGATGGGCACTAGCGTTTATCTGTGTTGGACACAACTAACTTCATAACCAAAAACCTATATTTTTTAATGTAAGCCACGGACATTGTTCCCAGTAAAGCATAGACCACCCTTCTTCATCCACGGGTATCGTTAGATGCTACTACGGGTTGATAACATGGGGTTGAGCAGCAGCAATCTCCTATGTGCTATAACAACACACTGCTATCACCAATCCGCCTGCCAAGCGCGGTGATTATGGCAATATCGGGGTATGACCGATCATTGTAGTGATCATTGGGAGGCCTTTGTTCGGCAGTGGACGTTTACGAGCTGATGTGTGTGTTATATGGCAGAAAAATAGTCGTCAAGTTGGTTTGATTAGTCTTGCCGTAGAGTAGAACCAGAAAGAATCTCCACGGTTCATCATCATCATATCAGCCAAAGGACGTCCACTGGTGAACAAAGGCCTCCCCAATAGATTTCCACAACGAGCGGACACATGCCGCCCTCAAGGCAGCATATACGCTGGCATCCAACGAATCTCAGTGACATTCACCAGGTTATCTGTCCACCTCGTTGGAGATCGTCCCACGCTGCGCTTCCCGGTGCGCGGTCTCCATTCGAGAACCTTTTTACCCCAACGGCCATCAGTACTACGAGGAATATGACCCGCCCATTGCCATTTCAGTTTACTCATCTTTTCAGCTGTCTGCAACTTTAGATCTTCTATGAATATCCTCATTTTTTATTCGATCTCTTTGATAAATACCAAGCATAGCTTTCTCCATCTCCACGGTTGATCATGTAAACTTACATTTCTAAAATTAAAATTGAAGTGTCTGTTTGTGATCTCCAAATAACAGCTTTTTAGTAAATGCATATGAAAGCATGTATACGGTCGATAACTATAACCAAAAAAAGCTTTTGTCGGTCTGTTTGTTTGTTTCTTCTAACCTTCGAAACGGCCGAGCTGATTTTGACGAGACTTTCGCGGGCAGATAGCTGATGTTATAAGGAGTACCTAAAGCTAATTTTCTTTTAAAGTATTAGGTACCGTGTTAAAATAATTAAGACCCATGTAATCCAATTAATATACTCTATGTCAACGGTCCATGCCAAAGCACTTTAAATTATTTATAAATAATCGGATTTCTTTCAAATTAAACGACGGGTGAAACCGCGGGCGCAGCTGGTTTTTAATAAGAAATGAGCCTCATCTGGTAGTATTCCTGTGTCGTGGGTCCAGCTTCATCATTTCGGCCGAATGAAGGCCACTGCTGGATCACCACAACGACCGATATGTGTTGTATGCTCATTGCGTCTTGCTGTAATCGCCATGCTTGGCAGGCGGGTTGGCGATCGCAGTTGAGTTGTTAATGTACTCGAAAGACGCTGCTGCCCATCCTCCAGTTAATCCCTTAGTCGCCTTTACGACACCCACGGGATGTAATGGGGAGGTGGCATTCTGAGCCAGCACCACACGGCAACGGCCGGGCCAGTTTACAAACACAAATCTCACCTGCATAAACACCCAGACCCGAAACAACTATCTGTAGATCATACAAATATTTGTTCCGTGCGGGGATCGAACCCGCGACACGTAGCAGAGAAAGCCAATTGCTTAGCTATTGTGCTATGTGCATCGTCATTCAGTTCAGTTCCAAGTGAAATTGGAAACTGTCATAACAGAGTAGTTCAATTAGAATTGAAATCTCCAAATCTCCGACCTTAACCGTTGTTGATTTGTTGCCACTTAAATTGACAACTGTGTTTTGAACTCAAGAGTTCAATTAATTTGTACCTTTTTCACTTTCCAAATTCTTGTTTATTTCAAATTGAAGTACATTATTTTGTTTGAACTGAAAAGTTTAATATAAAAGGTGTTTTAAGGGCCATGTACAAATTGCTTTTTGATATTGAAAATTGTTGATACTTGAGTATTGATAGAAAAGGTAGCACTTCAGCTTTAGTTTCTAAAAATGAATCTGATTGAATCTTTTATTAATATATATTTTTGTGATATAAACATAAAACTTCTAAATATTTTGTAGAAACTATTTATAAAATTGCATTTATTGACCCAGTAGGTTAAGTAAATTATAATATAAAATTATATGTCTCAAATATTAAGGTCTGATATTGCAATAATCTGGCTAGGTTATCACCGCAGTTTCAGTAGTGCAATGCCCTAAGCTCAAACATCTATACATCCTTGAACACAGAATTGAAATAACGGTGAGAAACCAATTTCAAATACGCTAAGACATGATTGAAGCTATTCAAGGACATGTTGCCGACGGTGAGCCATGAGGACGAGTCTTAACGAATACCAAATTGGGTTGTCACCGTAATTTCAATTCTGTATTTAAGGATGTATGGATTTTTCAGTATCGAGAATTGCATTGCTGATCACTGTGTTATTACTGGGTTGTGACTTGAAGGAAATTGTAGTTAGGAAAATTAATGGGCAGAAGATACTAAAAAGTAAAGCAAGCGGTGACGAGCGAAGTGTTGTGCCACTCAGAACATACACATTGTGCATTAATTCTCTGTAGCATTAATATTGTTACGGGCGCTCGTCTCGAATATCGATGTTGAATAAAAAACGTAGTTTTTAGGGTTCCGAACATCCAAAGGAAAAAACGATGGACCCATATAGGATCACTCGTCTATCTGTCTGTCTGTCACAGCCAATTTGTTCCAAATCTAGTGGATCGATTAAGTTGTGATTTGGTACACATATGTATTTTTGAAACCTTAACATGGACGTGTAACGTAAATAAATGCATTTTGAATACGGTAGTCACTTTTGGGGGGCAATATGTAAAATTAAAGAATAAAGTTTTACAAACTGTACCGTGCAACATATTAAATGGAAGGGCTTGTTGTAAGAGTCTCAAATATATTCATTTTATAATTTAGAAATCTTAAAATATTTTGAATTTTCTTGAATAACTTTAAGACTGAGATGAAAATTTACCATATTCCATATCTTTATCGTCTGTATCTTCTTTGCCGTGAGGTGATAGCACTAACTCATCTAATCCCGAGGGTGTCGTAAAAGGCGACTATGGCATTAGCTTGATGATGGGCAGCAGCGTCCTTCGAGTACATTAACAACTCAACTGCGATGGCCAATCGGCCTGCCAAGCGTGGTGATTATGGCAAAACCCCCCAATGAGAACACAACACACCAATATCGGTCGTTGTGGTGATCTTTGGGGGAGGCCTGTGTCCAGCAGTGGACCTGATTCGGCCGAAATGATAATATTTTTATCTTAGAAACTATTAAACCTAAAATGTTGAAATAAATTTTGGTAATAGTTCTTTACCTGTAGATTACAGGAAAGCTTATAAGAAGTCTTAAAATAACATGGAAAATCTTTCAATATTGTGCGTACAAACTTGCGTTTGCAGTTGGAATATATGAACATGTTCTTGGGTAAATTATTTTAGTTATCACAAATGTTGGGTCAGATTAAGAAAACAACATGATAGATAACATATTCATCATACGGAATCCTCTCAAAGCGAGTTCAACTCGGACTTGTTCGGTTTTTAACATCGCAATCTTTTTTTATTTTCGCAATACCGACCCTAGCTGCGTTTCACGATGATGCGTCTTGTGAGTTATGCATAGATTAAATATACTTAAGCACATATTAGATGCTTTTATAACGCAAACATAAGGTTGAAAATGCGATACTAATATAATCCATACGTGAACATAAAATGTAAAACACGCAAAATGACTTAGGTACATCGATCGATAAACTTTTCTCGTAACACTAAAAACACAATCTGCAAGTCATATCTGAAAGAAACGCTATTACACTTAGAGCAGAAATATATAGTCACTATTTCATAGATATCATTCATAATAACATAACATATTTATTATTATCGTATTCTTTTGGACCAGTATTCTCAAATAAAACACTTTTGAATGGATTCTATCGCGTTTATTTTAGATTTTTGTTTTTCCTGACGTTTCGAATACTTTGCAGGGTTCGTGGTCGCAGGATGACTAAGGTGACAGGCGTCGTTACAGATTTTAAAAGTTGTTTTATTTTATCTACCGTACAATTATAATCAAAAATAATTTCGATGCACGCAGTAATCACTCACAGTGTCTTGATGTTTTTTAGTGTGGTATTTAGTTTGGGACTTTATTATTTTAATAACAGGATTCCAAACTGGTGGTACCTGCCAGCCATCTTCTCTATTAAAATTAGGATGTTTTTTAATTTCAGTAGCCTCACGAAACATTCTTGGTACATATCGGTTCTCTTTTGTGAGGACTTGAGGTTGATCGAAACGAAGAAACTGGTTGGGTTTGTCTAAGACATGTTCGCACACTGCAGACTTTGTTGAGCGTCTATGCTTAACGTCAGCTATATGTTATTTTAATCTGGTGGCTATACTACGCTTTGTTTGCCCTATGTATGACAACCCACACTCACAGTCAATCTTGTAGACCCCTGCACCTTGTAAAGGAACGTGACACTTCACCGGTTTGAGAAGTCGGCTGATCTTTTTATGCGCCTTGAAGTAGGTTTTTATGGAAGCACGCTTCAAGACATGACCAATTCTGTCCGTGACTCCCTTAATGAATGGTAAATGGTCGTCGATCAACCGTGGTGGGTTTCGGGCGGCTTCTGCGACGGGTCTTATCCCTTATTTATATAGTACGTGCATCACTAGTGGGTTACAGCTGAAAATCAGTGATAGGTGCCTCTTCACCTAACATAATGCTGAGCTATTGACCTATTGGCGTAACAGTTAATTTAGGTAAAAGTAACTGTTATGTGGCTATATCTTCTTTTCTATTTCATATTTCCTTTTTCTATCCTGGGTGGATTTTGTGCCATTAATTGCATTCTTTCTATAACTGAGAAAGATTTTTATAAATTGGACTTGCAAAAGTGAACAAATCCAGGTCGATAGCCAATTTTTAGTCACCATAAACCGGCATTCGATAATACGGGAGGATAATAACATAAAAATATCCGACAATTATTATTACCTACCTTATTTACTACGCATAAGACAAAGTAAAATCTCAGAAGGCGCACAACAAAACTTACTTATATTCGCTACATAATGCCTACTAATACGAAAATATGAAATATTGTTTTTGGTTTATCTTTCTATCACGCAGCAAAACGGAGCAGCACGGATCGCCCTAATTTTTCCATAGAGTTAGATTTTGCGATGGAAAGGGTCACAGTTAGTTTTTATCCCGAAAAAATGATCTGTTGGATCGCGGGTGAAACCGCGGGGCGCAATTAATAGTAATTATTTATTTCCTTCAAAAAGTACAAATATATTAAAATCAATCTAAGTAGCTGAATTTGGATGATTATAAAAAACTGAGACCATTTAACAAATAGCATTAAGTATATAAACTAACTAAACTAAACTAAACTAAAGCGAGCTATGGAGAGAGCTATGCTTGGTATTTCTCTACGAGATCGAATCAGAAATGAGGAGATCCGTTGAAGAACTAAAGTTGTCGACATAGCTGAAAGGATTAGTAAACTGAAGTGGCAATGGGCGGGGCATATTGCTCGTAGAACTGATGGCCGTTGGGGCACAAAGGTTCTCGAATGGAGACCGCACACCGGAAAACACAGCGCGGGGCGACTTTCAACGAGGTGAACAGACGACCTGGTGAAGGTCGCTGGGAGTCGTTGGATGAGAGCGGCATGTGACCGCTTGTTGTGGAAATCTAAGGGGGAGGCCTTTGTTCAGCAGTGGAAATCCGGTAGCTGATATGATGGTGATGATATAGAGTAGCACACTGAATCTCAACAGGGTCATGCTCATATTTTGAGCGTCTGAGAATTCTGGCTTCTTGAACATGTATGGGGTTCAAAAAGGAACCGATCTTATATTTGTAAAACAGTTTAGTCCTTAACCACTCCAGGTAGAGTTTAGCGATGGTTGCACTTATTATCATCATATCAGGCTAAACGTCTGTATTCCATGTGTCGTTATTTTGGAGGGAATTTACCAGTACTTACTACACTTGGCAGGTGGGTCGTCGAGCGCAGAAAGCGCAAGCGTGTTGTTCCCCAGAAGGGACGCTGCTGCCCATCCGTCTGGCTTAGAGTCCCTTAGTAGCCTTTTACGTCATCCACGGGAGGAGAAGGAGTGCTGCTATTTTCTTTATCCGGCCACTACATGATCTAAATCGGAGGAATCTAACTGCTGCAGCAGTTTTTTTCCAGTTGCAGACCGTCATCGCACATTGTAACCAGTATTTTCATTTTATGTGTATGCATCTGACTGTTATATGGGATAAATGGACCTGCTGTTCTATTATATTTTATGTGTAATATGATGTCCATTAGTAAAAATTATTCCGCCATTCGCTCGGATCATCAACTTGAGTTATGACATCATAAATATGTGGAAGTACTACTTATTATACAGATATTTTGTATCGTTACTATGGGAATGAAATGTTGTAGCAAATTGTTTAATGTCATAAAATATGTGTGGCTTTTCTATATAAATGTATTCTTCTTTTTGCTTATCTTAAGCGTCCACTGTTAATTTGGATCTGTCCTTACAACATCACAACTTCCAATTCCATAATCACAATGTTGGGCATGGACCACGGGCAAGACGCTGGTGGTTATCTTCTCGACATAATCTAATTGAGCCATTTACATGTTTCCTCGTCGACCAACCATATTCAAGCATAACCAATTAACCGTAATACGCTTTCTGATTGGTCTGTTTTTCATTTCTTGTCCAATGAGTAAACACGATATGAAAGAGCAATTTACACATCGTTAATCGCCTTTTTACAGCGGTCATGGCAAGAGACGGGAAGCCCATAGAAAAAACCCTCATCTGTTCTGTTTTATGAGCGATTCTTTGCCAAAAATACAAGTTCAATAACCAAAGCCTAAATAACACATTCATTCGTAATATTTTTTACAGTACTACAATATCTGGAAGGATAAAAGAATGCACTCAATAGATGAGACTCCAGAGCACCAAGAAAAGATAAATATAAGACATCAGATTGTAACCGGGCTTTATAATGTGAAACCAATGTTCCAAAAGCCGTTGGTAATCTACTTGGCTTTAGCAGGCTTCACTAATTTCATCATTATGGCTATGTAAGTATTTTGCTTTATTTCAGTCCTATTAAACAGTAATATACGATACATTTTCACTGTGGCGACATTGTCATATAAGTAAAAGTAACAATAGAAAGTCTTCATATAAACGGACGAAATGTGACTTGTATTCTCGGTATAACGCGGTACACATCAGTCACGAGTGATTAGTAGTGCAATTCTCTAAGCTCAACCATCCGTACATACTTGAATACAGAATTGAAATAACGTTGATAACCCAATTTGGTATTCGTTAAGACGCGTCCTCATGGTTCACCGTCTACCACGTGTCCTCGAATACCTTCAATCATGTCTTAGCGAAGACCAAATTGTTTTTTCACCGTTGTTACAATTCTGTATTCAAGGATATATGGATGTTTGAGCTTAGAAAATTACACTACTGCAGTTACGTACGAATGGTGGTCGACGCTGCCGCCTATTTAATGATATCGTCATTATCGCACGACTATATCCATTTTAGTTCAGTTATTGGTTCTTATTGTTCAGTGTGCGGATGTTTAAATTCATCTGTATTGAAACCGTAGTAACTTTTTTTGAATTACCATCTTTCAAAAATCACATTATATTCCCATTTTTAACTTGTTTTTTTTTTGTATCTACCTATTACTGAAACATAGTGAGCAAAGCTTCCTTGTGGTTTAGTAGGTATTTCGCTTTTCTCGGTGATATTTTGGACTCTTGGCCGATTAACACGAAATTTGTAAATATACAGCTATTAATTAGCTAATCTTCGAGTCGAGATGAAGTCCGAATTTTAAAATGAAAATTGCTGTCATCCAATAGGTGAGTATCTACCTACCTATTTTTGTACGGTATATGTAGTAGGTAGCGATAATAAACCGTCTCTACGGGGGCGTCGTGCGGTCTGTGGCCCTCTACGGGGCGCCTGTATGGTCAGCCCGGCTGTCAGGCGTCCAGCGCTGCAGAACCAAACTTCACAGTCTGCAGCGCAGAGTGGCTATACGGATCGCACGGGGATACAGGACAGTGTCTTACGAGGCGGCAACTCTCCTGGCACGCTTTCCGCCTTTCGACATCCAGGCGGAGATGGATGCGTGGGTCTATGACCAGACACGCTCCCTCCGCCAAAGTGGGGAAAGCGTGCCTTCAGGGGCGTTTGACTCGGGGGTCGCGGGCGCGCAGATTGGGGAATCTGCGTGCTCACACCGAGTGACCCCCGGGAAGACGGTGGCGCGCACGTGGTCATGGTATCCTTTACAATCCTCCCCGCGAGGTGCCTGGGGGGGCGACCTTTTTACAGTCGCCTTCCCTCCGCTAGAGGGGGTGACCGCTTTACAGTCATCCCTTTCGAGATGTGCCTAAAGGCGTGGCACCAATGGGCAGCTCTAGTGTGATCTTACGAGGACCTGGAGCCCCCCTTCGGCGCCGAAGACGACCGCTCCAGTGGTTTTAGCCGGTAGGAGTCCGGCATACCCCTTCGCCCTTCCTCGGGATGAAGGAAGTTCCATGTAGAATTTCCACTGGATATCAATAAAAAAAAAGGTAGCTATAATAAAATCATTTGGGGTTGTATCTACTTACATGTTATCATTGATCAATTATTGCTATGGTCCATGATATTCTAAACTACACAAACTTTTTAGTATATTAAGTTTTATATTTAGTGGAAAAAAAATACAATTTAATGTAGCATTATCAAATACGTACCACAAGAGCGACAATAAGTATAGGCAGCCCTGTTGCGCGTTTGCCTACTGAAGATAGGTCATTATCTCAAAGACACTGGCGAGACGTTCTACTGCTCCTCTTACATATACTGTGTCATAATCATTACTGTACGCAGAAGTGAAAAGTCATTTGAAAGATAATGTATGTTATACTATGAAATAATACTTATAAAATAATCCGTGTGGTGTCCGGATTAAGAATATAGCACCACTCCATCTCCTCCCGTGGATGTCGTAAAAGGCGACTAAGGGAATCTAAACCAGAGGGATGGGCAGCAGCGTCCCTTCTGTGAAACGGTAGCCATACTGCGCTCACCAACCCGCCTGCCAAGCGTGGTGAGTATTGGCAAATACCCCCCAAAATGATGACACAGTTGTGAAAATCTATGGGGGAGGCCTTTGTTCAGCAGTGGACGTATAAATGGCCGATATGATACTATGAAATACAGAAAGAGACACATAGTACAGATGCTGGTGAGAGGTTGAAATGAAGGGTTTCTAATAACTATTTGATTGAAATAAAATACGTACTATCTCAGTGATTCAAATCCTTTGTCTAATTTCTCTCCCACATAAATGCTATTCACTTAATTACTAACGAACTGATAAGGCTGGCGAGATGCCTTGAATAACTAAAATCCAAGTTTAATAGCCTCTTGCGTGGGTGTTAGATATTGCAAGGCGTAAATTTTTATATAGGCGTTCACCATAGTGACTATTATAATTGGGTATTGTAGTCTGGAGAAAATTGTCCTAGGTTAGACTAAGAATGATGACTGATTAATGATAATATATTTTATCATATCTTTTAGACTGAGCAGAATAAAACGAATGGATTTGGCCATCCTTAATCTTAAATCCGAACACGAAAAGAAAAGGCTTAGGCTATAATTATACATCATCAAATATCGGCCCGTTATTAGTTTCCGGTGCCAGCCAAAAATACCACCCATCTCATCCCGTGGGTGTCGCAAAAGGCGACTATGGGATTATCAGGAGGATGGGCAGAAGCATCCTTCGAGTACATTTATAACTCAACTGCGATCGCCAACCCGTCGGCCCAGCGTGGCGATTATGGCAAAAAGCAATGCTCATTGTGGGGTCTTTGCCCATACCCATGCCTATACGAGTTGCTGTGACAATTTTTGGGAGAGGATATTGTCCAGCAGTGGACGTAGCTGAAATAAATAGTTCCTGCTAAATATGTGCCTCTAATTGATCCATACGATGATTGGTCATCGAGAAAATTGCTATTATCACCACCGATGCCAGATGGATTGGTGGACGCAGATATGTTTTACACTCAGAAGCACGCACTCGTCCTCTTCATAAACCTAAGTAGCCTATTTTTTGCCAAGAATTTTCTATCAATTTTATTTCCTGGGTTATCGAAATATGGTTTTAGGCTTGATTGTTAGAGATTGTCAGTACTCGACTGAAGTATGAAGTTGTGTTTGGAGACTATATGATTGCGTCATATTATACTGGACTTCTTAATTCACCGATGACCTCTTATGCTACTCGTATAGTTTTCTCTTTTTTTTTTCTCTTTTTATTCCATTCCATCCTATTCTCTTATTATTAATATTTTTATTCCCAGGTACAACGTGTTACGGCTTTGGTTTCCTCAAATGTCAGCTATAGTGGAACATAACCCACTCGAAGATGGGCAGGACTTATGCACCGTTTTAGACAGATACACCGCCAGCTTAATGCCAATCAGCCGTAACGTTACAATGATGGAAGAAATTTGTATACCGGTTTGTATAACTCTTATATGCGTTGACCTATTCTAGAGCTTTATTTAACCAATTAACAACCTAACTAATTCCATTTGTTTATTTGTTGGTTTGGAATCGTTTTCAGGATAGTAATATTATCAACTATTTAAATTAGGGCAGATGTCTCACAGTACTTTGATGACAGTGATATCGAAGCGTAAAACCAAAAAAATGTCTAAATCATAGTAGAAACTGGCCGAGAGCTTTCTTCAAACAAAGACAATTCTGACAAAAGGTTATAAACAGTTGGAGAAAATCTCAAAATGCTTGAGCTCGGTCTATAGCCGCTGTACCTTGGTGGACATTAGCCTCTCCCAAAAGTCATCCAGTTGGAAAAGATTTAGATGAACTAGAAAACCTCCGCAAAGACAATTTAGACAAACCATTAAAGTTTTAGTAGCATGCTTACAAATCTCAATGAAATTGTTTGAAACCGACTAAATTCTGGATTGATTCAGCGCGACCCAGTTTTTCATTACAAATCAAGTATAAAATTACACATAAAAATCCCTTGCCACCGTCACCCTCGTCCGGTTTACTGTCTTGCTCACTGGATAATCTTATCTGGGTCGGTAATGGACGCTCAAAGTGACAGTTGATGATTAAATTACAAGCGATAAATTAATATAAATTTAAGTACACTACTCTTGGCCTCATTTTCTGATTGACGTATTTATGGCAATCCTTTCAAAACTAGAGACCCATGATTTACCCGCTTGTAGTGTTCAGGGTGTCTAGGGTAGTGGTATGATGGAAACACTGGACAAGGTTTTCGCGATTTTTACATATTGTAATAAAACAGTTTTAAACGGATTCTATCGCGTATATTATAGATTTCTGTTTTTCCTGACGTTTCGAATACTTTGCAGCATTCGTGGATGGATGACTAAGTTGACAGGCGACGTTACGGATTTTAAAAAGTAATTTTATCTTTATCTACCGTACAATTTTAATCCAAAAATTAGTTTCGATGCACGCGGTATTCACTTACAGTGTCTTGTTGTTTTAGTGCGTATGTTGTTTGGGACTTTATTATTTTAATAACTGGATAACAAACAGGGGGTACCTGCTAACCATCTCCTTAGTTAAAATTAGGATGTTTTTAATTTCAATAGCCTCACGAAACATTCTCGGTTCTCTTTCGCGAGGACTTGAGGTTGATCAAAACGAAGAAAATGGTCAGGTTTGCCTAAGGCATGTTCACACACTGCAGACTTTGTGGAGCGTCTACGCTTGACGTCAGCGATATGTTCTTTTATTCGGGTGGCTATACTACGCTTTGTTTGCCCTATGTATGACAAACCACAATCACAGTCATTCTTGTAGACCTCTGTATCTTGTAAAGGTATGAGACATTTCACTAGTTTTAGAAGTTGGCTGATCTTCTTATGCGGCTTGAGTAGGTTTTAATAGAAGCACGCATCAAGATATGACCAATTCTGTCGGTGACACCCTTAATAAATGGTAAAACAGCGGTTCGTCAATCAGCCGTGGTGGGTTTCGGGTGGCTGTAACAAAGAACACAGGGCATCCGATCATCTGGTACATAAAATAAAATTCCGACTCAAACAGTGAAGTTGTCGTTGGTGTTAAAATAGGGAAACACGATGCTAATGCTTTGACGGTAGCTAGAAGCTGGTGCAGCGGCTAAGCGATTGGCTTGCTGCACGAGTTCGATTCCGCACGGTTGCATGTTTGTAAACTGTACCCACGACAGGAGAAATACAAGTGTGGGGAAATGTTAAAGAAAATATAAGTAGAAGTATTTGATTCAATAGTATAAATACATTTATAATGAACTGTATTATAGACTTTGAAGTTTTTCGCAAAGAACCTTTGCCCATAGGGTTCCCTATCCATACAAGCCCATAGGGATCTATCACGCTATTCCCGATTAAAGGATTTTGCCGATTCCAAGAAACTCATTCCCGACGAACAGTTTGGTTTTAGAACCAAACACTCGTGTGTACAACAAGTCCACCGACTAGTTGAACACATCACGTTCGGATTCTCACGCGGCCTGATGACGGGAGTCCTCTTTTTCGATGTTGCGAAAGCATTTGACAAAGTCTGGCACAATGGCTTATTATATAAGTTGTACCAACTCGGAGTGCCTGACCGTCTCGTTCTCATCATACGAGACTTCTTGTCAAATCGCAGTTTCCGATATCGAATCACGGGCGCTCTCTCTTCCCCCCACCCCATTAGAGCCGGAGTCCCACAAGGATCCGTGCTAGCCCCATTATTGTTCACACTGTACACCAGTGACCTCCCCAAAAGACCTGCTAATACGACCCAATTAGCACTGTTCGCGGATGACACGGCCATATTCTACTCTGGTAGCAGTCCCGATAATATAACTAAGATCCTCCAAACCACAGCCAACGTCTACGGTAAATGGTTTAGGAAATGGCGGATCGAAGTTAACCCTATCAAAAGTAAAGCCGTCTTATTTTGCAAATTAGGCGACGACCACCCACGCTTCAGGGAGATCTCGATGCTGGGCCAATCGGTTCCTTGGGAACCGCACGCCAAGTATCTTGGAGTCACCCTAGACAAAAAACTGACCTTCATTCCCCACACAAAGATGGTGCGTGCCCGCGCTGCCTTTGTGCTCGGTCGCCTTCACTATATCCTGAACGCTCGTAGTAAATTATCCCTTAGAAATAAGGTGAGAATTTACACCACATGCATTCGACCCATCATGACCTATGCCAGCCCAGTGTTCGCACACGCTGAATCATACCCACTCCGTAGATTAGAAACTCTCCAAACCCGTTTCATGCGCAAGGCCACCGGAGCGCCTCTGTACATGCGAAACGACCAACTCCATTTCGACCTTAACTTGCCGACCATCAGGCAATTTATGAAACAAGCGTCTAAACGCTATCTTGATTCTGCCCTGTCCCACCCAAATCCCCTTGTGGTATCAGCCGCCGACTACGAACCCTCCCGTATCAGTAGAGTACGCCGCCCGAGGCACGTTCTGGTCGATCCAGACGATAAAATCACGTTAGATCACATGAAGAGACTCGCGTTGTCTCGTTCACTAAACACCCGACCGTTGTACCACCCTCGCCGCCGAGGATGCCCGCCTCACCGACGTCGCGGAGGCCTATCGCCGCGTCACCTTCCCGTTCAAGTTAGCACTTCTCCCTCCCGTCTCTTGCTCGCGCCGGCCCGTGCCGAGCCAGTAGCTTTAAATGTCCCCTAATACAATTTAAATAATACCGATCCAGCTGTCCCCAAAAACAATAGCTTGATATCCCCAGCAACGCCCTAAGCCGAGGTCCGTGTCCCGCAGGGGGCGCCCTTAGCGAAAGTTGCTTAGTTTGTAATATTTAATTTAAGCCTGGCTGGAGGCCTCTTTTGGCTTCGCCAGCAAATGACCGGTTAAGCAACCACATTTCCCAGAAATGTATGCGAGAAGCCCACCAAAAAAAAAAAAAAAAAAAAAAAGGATCTATCACGCTCTTACGCTATATAGTGGCGAGACGAAAGAGTGCGAGTACGAGTTCATTTGCATGGTGGCAAGTGCTACGTCTGACTATAAGAATTGTTATACCCTGTACTAGTCTTGCGTAGTACTATACTGCGCTCGTGATCTCCAGACATTCGTTAATTTAGCCTCTTATGCCAAGTAATTTCAACTAGCTGTAGTGCCTTTCAAACCGGAACATAGTTATGTTTAAAGTATAAATACTTCTGCTTGGCAGTAGAATGTATGGCAGTGTGGTGATACCCACCCATCCAAAACTTTAGCTACTGAAAATATAGCTACTGTGAATAAATGGCTTAAGCTTAGAACGCTGCAGCTGGAGAGCTCCTCAAATACATTAAGTAAACTTGAGCATAAAGCGTAAATTTGTCTATGTGTGCATACCCTTATATACTCAGGGGAGCAGATGCTATCCTTGCGTTGATTGGGTAGGGACTACCAAACCATGCATAGACCGGTTAAACATGTGACCATATGACTAACGGAAGTTCCAACAAATGCATCATAGCCCGAACAAGACTTAAAGTAATCCTTGACCCAATTCTATATTTAGATTATTCCAAATCACGATCTAGTAATAACATTTATTATGTACCTATAAGTTACTATCTATTCAAGTTACTACTCGCACGCGAGCTACAAAGCTTCTATGGCATGAGTGAAATTGTTCATGGTCACAAATAAACGTTATTTTACTTATTTCCAATAAATACAGAGGGAATAGAGAATACTGATACTGATATTACCATATTTAGTTTGAACATGAATCGACTTGCAAAATAAACAATTCAAGGTTCTGTGATTTAGAGCCAAGCGTGCCTAGCAATAAGTTATGGGTTCAAATGTACAAAGGATTGAAATAGAATCTTGTTTATCAATGATCGGCACGGGTTTGACCTTTTGAACAAATTTTAATATTTGAATGGCCTTGAGGATCAGTTTTGAGTCCCTGCTTGTACGTGTGTTATGGCGATACAGCAATAAATATTTAACAATGTGTAAATGAAGCTTTAACTCACTAAGAAACCTCATTTTTAAATACACTCATTTCCCTTCAAGTCAAAATGTAAGCTGTCAAAATTATTTCACTTCTATTTTAAGTTTGATTTTTTTTTAAGTTTTTCATTTTTGTGAAATATTTTATTGAATATGTGAAGATTTATTAATTTAAATACCGTACAACGTTGACTTATACTTGACATTGGCGAAATTGTGGAAGATACTCTACAGAAGCCATAGTTTAAGAGCAGAAGTATTTTAAGTCCTTTCAAATCAATAACTCCAGCCGCTACCAAGATAATTCATGGTATGACAGACAGATAACAATGTGTCATTATGAACAAAATCGTTGGTACTGAGGCTACACAAATAACTTATAGTAATATTTATTTCAGGTAGTGAGTTCATTTAAATTATTTTACCATAAAAAACTAGCTTTGTCTAGGATTCAGAATACTTATTCCACTGCTACGACCATACGACAATTACCGATTGACACGCTAAGCTGTCTGATGATCACGTGATACGCACATTTCTTGCCGGTTGGGTTGGATTGGGTGTAAGTGCGTAGAACAACATCCAATGGCCCCAAATGTCTCTCAGGCCTCACCTTTTTTTTTTTTTTTTTTTTATTGGTGCCCTGTGGAAATTCTTCATGAACTTCCTTCGCCCCGGGGAAGGACGAAGGGGTATGCCGGACTCCTACCGGCTAAAACCTGGGGCGGTCATCTTCGGCACCTAAGGGAGGCTCCAGGTCCTCGTATGATCACACTAGAGCCGCCCACTGGTGCCACGCCTGTTGGCACATCTCGGAGAGGGTGACTGTAAAGCGGTCACCCCCCCAGGGGGATTGTAAAGGATCCCCCAAAGCGTCCCACGGCAGCGCGTGACCACATGCGTGTTACCGTCTTCTCTTGGGTCGCTTGGTGTGGGCACGCAGATTCCCCAATCTACGCACCCGGTGGTACACCCTGCTGGCGAGGCTCAGGCGACTGTAATATATGGCAGTATGACCATCCAAACTAGACTTTCCTTAAATTCTCTGCCCAGTGCTGGGCAACAGCAACACCGATGTGAAATGTTCATGCGGTCACTAACCCGCCTGTCCAGCGTGGTGATCTTCTCGTCGGTATTCCGCAATGTCTGAAAACGAAAGTTTTCAACCCGTGCGCTATACCTGTTATGACCTACGGAGCCGAAACGTGGACACTAACAGTCTGACCAGTCCAAAAGATTAAAGTTGCTCAGCGGGATATGGAACGTGCTATGCTCGGAGTCTCTCTAATGGATAGAATCTGAAACGAGGATATCCGGAAGAGAACCAAAGTGATCGACATAGCACACTGAATTAGCAAGCTGAAGTGGCAGTGGGCTGGTCACGTTTGTCGAAGGACCGATGTCCGATGGAGCAGACGAGTCCTAGAGTGGAGACCACGTATAGCCAAACGTAGTGCGGGACGCCCACCGGCCAGATGGATGGACCACCTGAAAAAGGTAGCTGGGTCCGGCTGGATGCGGAAAGTTGATGAACGGGTGTTGTGGCGTACGCTGGGAGACCTACATCCAGCAGTGGCCCGATATAGGTTGGTGATTAATTGATTGAAAAATTATCATTGGACCTACCTATTGGGACCATTTTACACTTGCCAACCAATACCTGATTAGTTGCATCGTATTCAAGGATTGCAAACTTTTGAGCTAGCTTGAAGTAATTGTCTTATATTACAAATTAATTCACAAGATTAATTTTATGTTACAAAATAAACTTAGAGTAAGAAATGCCTGGTTAAGTATACACCATAATCCTATTAGAAAATTATACTTTTCAGTACAAAGGTTTATTTCAACTTTCATTTGTATCCGAGCGTAAAAATAATAGGAGTTTACCGTATTTCGAAAAGAAGCTTCTCTATTTTTAACCTCGAATTTTCGGAGCAAAATTTGTACATTTTGTGCAAGTTAGAACAATGGATTGAAGCAGAAAGGGTTACTTTCATTGCTCTTAGAACGATTAAAGAATAATTGAACAGGGTACTTTTACATTTTACCCTCAAAATTAAAATACAGGCTGAAGTAATCTGTGTTATATATAGCTCCAAGCAGCTATGATTATTAATGTGATTACAGATTTTTATTGTATTTAAATAGTTAGACCGGTCAATATTGAGAAGACCAATATAGAAGGCACATATTTACTACTCCATACGCTCACTATGGGGAAATCCAAACTGTCATCTGTGGATTAAAATGGAAAACTTACAGGGCTCATTCACATAAAGAAAGATAGAAAAGAAAGAAAGAACAAATACGTATTTGACTAGAGATACACACAGTAAAAATAAAATGTGGCTTTCCTGATACTGAATGGGTGGATCCCATGTTCACTGAAAATTGGTATCCTGCTCATTCTATCGCCGGGCAGCATAACCGGAATAGTAGTAAAAATGTTTTTCCTTTGCAGTGGTTTTAATATTTTTATATCGTGTAGGGTTTTTGTAGTCGGTGTTTTTTTTATTAAAAAGTTTTATTCAAAGTCAAAGTCAAAATCTTTTATTCAAAATAGTTCTTTTTGAACGTCAACATAAGACAGCACCCATATAAGCCCACCCTTCACCGCTTACTTTTTTTTTATTGATGTCCAGTGGAAATTCTACATGGAACTTCCTTCACCCCGGGGAAGGGTGAAGGGGTATGCCGGACTCCTACCGGCTAAAACCACTGGAGCGGTCATCTTCGGCACCGAAGGGGGGCTCCAGGTCCTCGTAAGATCCGCCCATTGGTGCCACGCCTTTAGGCACATCTTGGAAGGGATGACCGTAAAGCGGTCACCCCCTCTAGCGGAGGGAAGGCGACTGTAAAAAGGTCGCCCCCCCAGGCACTTCTCGGGGAGGATTGTAAAGGATCCCCCCAAGCACCCTTCACCGCTTCCTAGTGTTTAACCTGGGGAGAAGAAACGGAGCAACAAACTGCCCAGCAACACGTTAGTCTGTCATACTCATATACATTTTCTGATTTTAAATGATTCACATTTATAAAAAATAATAAAGGGGATGATTACTAGTAGTAATGTTTTCATAGCTACTTGTCCGCTAGCACACACCATTACGCAATCAAATTAATATGTCAAACTAAAACTATATAAACCAATATAGTATTTTATGTAGCCCAAGGTCAATAGGCGTGACCGCTTACACGTGAGATAATATATTCTAATGTTCATCATTTCGGCTGAATGAAGTCCACTGCTGGACACAGGCCTCCCCCAAAGATCACCACAACCACCAATATGGATGTTTTGTGGGCTCATTGGGGGGTTTTGCCATCATCGCCACGCTTGGCAGGCGCGTTGGCGATCGCAGTTGAGTTGTTAATGTACTCGAAGGACGCTGCTGCCCATCCTCCGGCTTATTTCTTAGTCGACTTTTACGACACCCATGGGAGGAGATGGAGTGGTGGCATTCTGAGCCGGCACCACACGGCAAATTAACCAGGACTAATAAACAGGATTCTAATGTTATGTCATGCAAATTAATCAGGACCAGGGGAACCTTGATTGCATAAAACAACATTAAAATACGAGTAATAGTCAGCAGGACGACCTGTCACCGCAAGCAGCACCCGTTCACGAGTATGACGCAAAGATCAGCCATCATCTCCCTCGCCATATTAGAGGGAAGTAGGTGACCCGACCCATGACGCCACCGCAAGCAGTGACATCTAAGGGAGCATGACGAACCTGCAGTCAAAGAATTGCTATAAAGTGCCTGTGAAGTACTTTCTACTTGCCGGGTCCTGGTTAACTGTCCGACACCTATATGTAACTGCCATATCATTACAACCATACAGGAAAATTTTGATATATACTCGTATATGTAAATTTATTAATTGTCAAATAAAACATGGGGTGCTTCATTGGTTCAACAATTATGACAGTATAAGTTTTTTTAATCTATAAACATCATTGTAACAGAAATCACAATCGTTTGACGGGTTATTGGTTTGGCGGGATGTAACTAGGTCCTTTCTTTATTCAAAATAAGATTTTTCAATTAAGAAATCATGCGCACGTATATAAGTGTACAGATAAAAAAAAATTGAAGCAATTAATTTAATGTGCCATTTACCGTTTATTACAAACAAAACTCATGACATTCATAAATATTTTAATGCAAAATAAAGTGTAAAAATAATATTTTTTTGCTTTTTAGTTTACATTTAATTAAAAACATGGTTTCTTCATTTTCGGCCGAATGAAGTCCACTGCTGGACACAAGCCTCCCCCAAAGATCACGACAACGACCGATATGGGTGTGTTGTGGGATCATTGGGGGGTTTTGCCATAATCGCCACGCTTGGCAGACGGGTTGGCGATCGCAGTTGAGTTGTTAATGAAATCGAAGGACGCTGCTGCCCATCCTCCGGCTTATCCCTTAGTCGACTTTTACGACACCCATGGGAGGAGATGGGGTGGTGGTATTCTGAGCCGGCACCACACGGCAAATGGTTTCTTAGTTTTTTTAAACTATTATATCAATTAAGTTTTCACTAAAAACCCCTAAATTTACATGTTTAATGTTAGTTATGACCTGTTTGGAAGTTTTTGAAGGTTTGATTAAATCATTAGCTGCCTGGTGAAAGCCAGAACAGAGAAGATTTAAAACAACTCACATGCATGTCAAATTATTGTAGTGTCCTCGATTCTTTACACGTTTGAAAGACGCCATTTTATTCACTACTTAGTAGTACAATTACATACATACAAGTCAAGCTAGTATTTATACCGTTTACGGTGTAACGCTTGAGCTAAGATATTCGATATATGCAATGTTAATGTGTCTGAAGCAGAGACGCAATGCATCACCTAAAATAATTCGGTTTCGACATACATACTTAAATTAATACATTTCTTTTTCCAGACAAACAGCGGTCACGAAACGTATATAAACAGCATTATACTTGGCTGTGTCTGCTTTTTCCCGTACCTCATCACTGGAGTCTTGGTCAACAAAGTCAGCAAGAAGCTACTCTTCGTTGCTGCTGGTTTGATATCTGTCGGGGCATCTCTGAGCCTTCGATGGGCAGGAAGCAAGACTGCTATAGTGTCTCTGTTCTCTATAACTGTTGCAATCGCTCAAACAATGCTCAGTTTGAATCAGGCGATGACTGTCGAAGTGTTTCCAACTACGACAAGGTGAGTTAAGGTCAAGGTCATTCAGCGGGCTATGACGAGAGTTATGCTTGTTATGTTTCTACGCGATCGCATCAGTAAATCAGTATATCACAAAATCCGTGGGAGTACTACAGATCATATAGCATAGCATACACATAGCTCAAAGTATTACTCAAAGTGTATTGAGGTTTGTAGGCTGTAGCGGATGAATGGTTCTCAGGTAGAGACCACGCAGCAAGAGACGGCCTCCATCGAGGCAGATAGACGACCTCATGAAAGTAGCCGGAAATCGTTGAATGCGGACGGCAAGTAACCGGCCGTTGTGGCAATCTATGGGGACGCCTTTGTTCAGCTGTGGACGTCTTTCGGCTTATATGATGATGATGATAAAGATGAGTTAGAAATATCTGTTGGAATTAGACGTGTACTTAATATATAATCTTTATATGAAAAAATGAAAAAGTAAAGAATCATTTGATACCCCACGGGTAACAATATTCCTAATAATAAATGAACCCAAAAAGTTGCTTATGTTCCAACAGTGTAGCTTAAGACCCTGCTCGCTTTACCATATCAAATAATTGCACGTATGAAACGCGTCTTTTTTACAGCTTTTAAGTCAGAATCACGTTCGGTGCGTGGAATTATTTCACAATGCATAGCTAGTACAGTAGTAGTAGTAGTACAGTCCTTTTTTTTATTGGTTACTTCCTTCGCCCCGGGGAAGGGCGAAGGGGCATGCCGGACTCCTACCGGCTAAAACCACTGGAGCGGTCATCTTCGGCACTTAAGGGGGGCTCCAGGTCCTCGTAAAATCACACTGGAGCCGCCCATTGGTGCCACGCCTTTAGGCACATCTCGGAGGGGATGACTGTAAAGCGGTCACCCCCTCTAGCGGAGGGCAGGCGGCTGTAAAAAGGCCGCCCCCCAGGCACCTCTCGGGGAGGACTGTAAAGGATCCCCCCAAGTCTCACTGCACGCTGTGCTGCGCACACGGCGGCACGTGACCACGTGCGCGCCACCGTCTTCCCGGGGGTCACTCGGTATGAGCACGCTCCCCAATCTGCGCGCCCGTGACCCCCGAGAGCTAGTAACAGTCCTAATTTTCAACCGTATTGATTATATCAATTTTTTTATCTTACGGTAGTTCTTCCATCAGCATTTGAATTCTTGAGTGTCTCTTTGGTCTGTAGGTAAGGTAGAAGTAGTCGTAAAACAATATTACATTACCCAGAGGACGTTCAGTAAAATGCTACCTCTGAACAGATATTATCTGATATTGTGTTAGAACATGATTCTTCAAACGAAAACACGGATAATCACATCTACACACTCACACGCATCAGCCCGTAAACACCCACCATTGAACATGGGCTTACTAATGACCACTATAATAAGCGGTCATACGACACCCATGGCTGGAAGGTTTCTCCTCCCAGCCATGGGTGTCGTAAAAGTCTCACACTCACTGTCGTGTATTCTTTGTAAGGAATCACACGGAACAGATATTTTACTGAAGAGTAATATTCATCGAGATAGCTGTTCTTCATTCTAAATTGCAAAACGAAGGACGAAATTTAAGTAAGATAAGATTTTTAAAGATTTTGTGATTTATTTGCGAAATTACGAAACAAAAAACGTATCTCAATTAAACATTTCAATGCTAACTCTAACAAGACGTGGATTCTATTTTAGTACCATTGTCAATCTAGCAAGTGTTGAATAAGAAACAATAGTGTCAGATAGCTATAGCCCTTTGTTTCAACGTGAAGGGTCGGCTGAATTGAATAGACCAGAATAGGTAGGCTAGATACCATCTGCTCTGATCATGTTTAGCAATACGGTTTCACACAACTGTTTTGATACAAATTAAGACATCTTAAACTCGATATTAATTTCGCCTGTTGAGTTTGGAAGTTATTTCGTTTGCAGACCGTTTTAATTATCTTATTAAGTAATTTATTGTTGGATTTATATAATTTATTGTGTATATTTATAATGGATTGTTAAATTTTGATGATGAAGATAAAGTTTTGCGTTACTCGGAGTTAAATGTTGGAATTTAAATTGCAGATGTTGCCATAAAGTTTTCCATTTGGCTTAAAGATAACTTTTGTTTAAATTCAAGGTAAGCAGTTCTAAAATCGAAACATTTTCGATACATTAAAATGTTTTTGGATGACAAACAATAGATACATTATATAAAGCATATACCTATATCGAGTAAATGATTCGAAGGTAGGGTTAGGGTACCATTATTTTGAATAAGTTAAGTACTTTAACCATTCTCTTAGGATGAATCGCTATCATCCACCATCGCCTCTTGCACCGTTGTGTTTATTTTCTTTATACGTTCAGAGAGTTTAGCACACTCGACATACTTAGAGTCGACCCCGAAAAAATATGACTCTAACTTATTTAAACAATAACATTTATTTTTTTACATTAATGCAATCCATTTTATCATAATCATTATTTATTAGGATGATTTATTCTTTTACAATAATTTTAATTTATTTAATTTTTAGATAATTTTATTGTTACAGTTTTTTTAAACCCATTAATGATACCATTTTTATTTTTACACTTTTATATTACATACATAATCAATTACATTTTATACTACTTATTCTGATAATCCAAATATAATGCAATCATCACTTATTGCGTAAGGACCTGTCTGTTAGCATTAAGATATCTGTATATAAATAAATAAAAAATTGCGTCCGCCATTGCTGGAAGTCGGTCGTTAATAGAGGTATGGACGGAGAATGTTAACAGTCGCTGCTGCCACGGAATTCTTATTTAGAGTAAGCAACTGAGCAGGGCAAGGAGTAGTTATATTATCGCGGAGTGAATGATATTGAATGAAACGTATCATTTATTTCATTTATATAGGTAGATATATTGTTATTCACAACTTCAATTAACACTTCATGGTGATGTTTTTTTTTTTTAATATAGCTTACTATCACAATTTAAAAGTCGACTAAGGGATTAGCCGGAGGATGGGCAGCAGCGTCCTTCAAATACATTAACAACTCAACTGCGATCGCCAACCCGCCTGCCAAGCGTGGTGATTATGGCAAAATCCCCCAATGAGCATACATCACACCGATGTCGGTCGTTGTGGTTTGAGGGAGGCCTGTGTCCAGCAGTGGACTGTGGACTTTAGTCGGCCGAAATGATGATACACCGATATTATTGTCGGATATTAGACTGCAATTGCAAAGCAATAAAAGCTAGTGCAATTATTGAGTACGGTTATTGTATGGCCAGAATAAGCACTCTTACAGCTTACAGTGAGCACAAAGGGATCATGGCCGGGACTATGCAACGCCGGTACCGGTACTGGTTCCTATACATTTTCAAGTCGTTATCATAACTCCTCCTTCTTCTGCTCCTGCTCCGTACGTACCTGAATATGTAATGTTAATATCTGGCCGCTTTGATGGCATGAACCAGAGCCAAGCTGAATGTCGTATAGTACTACTGTAAATGTGATGTAGCTATTTGAGTCAGATTTTTTATTGTTCAGCCATTTGGCACTAACCCGATAGTTATAAATTGCCTATATCTACAGTACTCTCACATACGGATTACCATAAAAACACTATTTTCATTGAGATTGCTAAAACAACTACAAAACTTTAAAAAGATCGAACTTTGTGCTTATTTCTGCATTTCTTCTCAGAGGTTGTCATGTAGAGAAATGACCTCCGTTGTTCAATACACGTAAAAGTGCGTGTTGTGGCTACGGATCATCGATGTATGGTTACGACCTAATTATTGGATAAACGATTTTATTCTAATGTGCCTATTGCCACTTCAGCTTACTAATCCTTTCAGATATGTCAGTAACTTACTAATAAGGATGGCCACAGCTGAACAAAGAACAAAAACTCCCCTAATGATGTCCACAATTGTGTCGTCATTTTGGGGGGACTTTGCCAGCACTCACAACGCTTGGCAGGCGCATTGGTTGCCCCTCCCTCTAGCTTACAAGTCACCTTTTACATCCACGTGATGAGATGGAGTAATACCACATCTTTAGTATATGTGCTCATCATTATCATCATCATATCAGCCAAAAGAGAGGTTGTTGCAATGACTGCCAGCGAAAAGAATATTGCTTAGTAGGCAGCTTTTGTAAAACGAACCTTATGTGTTACACATTACTACTATTCTTGAGAACCCCTCCAACTAACCAACTTCATATGCAATGGGCGAGTTTCAAACTCATCATCATCCTATCGTCCAGCTTACGTCCACTGCTGAAAAAAAGTCTCCCCATTCATTTAGCGGGAAATTGCCAGTACTGACCACGCTTGGCAGGCACTGGTGAGCGCTGTATGGATATTGTTCCACTAAACAGACGCTGCTGCGCATCCCTCTAGTCTAGAGTCCCTTAGTCATCTTTTACGATATCCACGGGAGAAGATGGAGCGGTGATATATTCTTAAACCGGGCACGACATGGAACAACTATTGCCGCTTTACAAAATATCGTTATGATGTCGTGCTTTTAATTACAGGACCCTGGCGATATCGCTGATAATGGTAATTGGTAGAGTCGGCAGCTTATCAGGCAACATCGCGTTCCCTATAATGTTGAATATGGGGTGTGCTATCCCATTCTTCACAATATCGGCGTGCATGGTTCGTAAGTACATTTTTGGTATTTAAATTATTTCGATTGCCTATTGTCAGAATCTTCTATTTTTATTTTGTACGCTATACTTGATTCTGCTCTGTAAATCATCATCGTGTCAAAATCATATTAAACTAGATATCAACAATTTATCTCTAATGACATCAATTTGACTGTAAAGTGATGTTACTGGTACACACACACAATGTTCCAAACGTATTTTTTCTTCTTTTTTTGTTGGGCTTCTCACATTAATTTCCTTGAAATGTTGTTGCTTAACCGGTCGTTACTGGTGAGGCCAAAAGAAACCTCCAGCCAGGTTTATGCGCTAAGGGTGCCCCCTGCGGGACATGGACATCGCCCTAGGGCATTGCTGGAGATACAAATCATTGTTTTGGGGATAGCTAGATCGGTATTATTTAATATGTCCTAAGGGACATTTAATACTACAGGCTCAGCATGGGCGGTGTGAGCAAGAGACGGGGGGAGAAGTTGAACGGGATGGTGGTGTCGCGGTGATGGGCCTCCACGACGGCGAGGGCGGAAAAGCGGTGCAGTGTTTAGTGAATGAGACAGCGCGAGTCTCTTCATGTGATCTATCGTGATTTTGTCATCCGGGTCGAACACTGGGTGTAAAAGTTCTCACCCTATTTCTAAGGGATAATTTACTACGCGCGTTTAACAGGTAGTGAACGAACCAAACGCAGGCGCGCGCTCTCATTTTATAAGCTAGTGGTGGTGGCTAGTGGGGATAACTCAACCCCCAAGCTGGTAAAATAGGGGTTGAATTGTTGATTGTATAAAACTTCGTTGTTTTTATAGTAATATCTATGAAAATTGGTGTTTACCTTTTAGTTATAAAATAAAGAAACATGCATTTCTGTGTTTTGTAAATTCGACCCTTAAGTGGGTAAAACAGGAGGCGAAAGTTTGTTTCAAATTCCGTCTGTTTTGAAGTTGAAACAAAATATTTGACTTTTTGATAGAAAATAAAGAAATACGTGTTTCAGTGTTTTTAAAAAGGAGTCCTTAAGGGGGTAAAATAGGGAATGAAAATTGTATTAAACTCCGTCATTTTATTATTATTATAAATAAAATAAAAATGTGTTTGTGTTTTTCTAAATTACCAACTCATTAACTGTTACCAAGCCAGCCACAATTGAAATCTAATGTGTCTGGCCGGCTACAGGAAATTGTCAGGCACCTCTCGCCTAAGGGCATAAAAGAGAGGATGAAAATGTGTTTGGATTGTCCGTTATTTTTAAAGAATATGGTTAATTAGCCTAAAAGGTTGAAAAAAATAAATAAGTGCTTCCGTGTTTTTGTAACGCGGGCCACGGGCGAGAGCTAGTTTACAAATAAAAAGATTAAATATGAACATAAAAGATTATTCAGATGTATTCTATATAAATAAAATACTTTTATCCTTAAAATACACAATAGGAAATTAAGAATTCTATACGCGTAGCAGTTATCCAGTCTGCGAAGTTCTCACATTAACAAAATGTTAAAGATATTAAATTATATAAAGTAAATAGAATTAATATTAAAGTTCGTAGGGCCCGCACCGCTGCGGCCCCGTTACCGTTCCGCGTTCTGTGTAGCGGAATCGTTAATGTCGTAATGTCTAATGGTCGCTAGCATGACGACGAAACAAAGGTTAGGTTTTCAGGTCAGATAATTGGATCTGATTGGATTTTTCTGTTAGGAAATTCTCAGTTCTAGCATCAAGGATGGAATGTGGTTCGTAAACGATGATTGGATCTTTGGTGTAGTGTGTGTACCGTCATATAATTAAGCCAAAACCTTTGTTATCGATTGATCCGATTCGATTCGTTTATTCGAATTGCGATGTGACGAAAATGGGTAGTTACAACACTAGCAGTGCTCCGCGGTTTCACACGCCGCTTAATTTAAAAGGAATGGGATTAGTTATAAATAATTTAGAGAACTTCGACATAGACAATCTTTTTAGGTAATAGTTTATATTTAGATTTTCTTGATACAGGCATGAACAGTTCGGTTCTTCTCGGTAATGCTCGCTTATTGTCGGGTCCTTCGGTCCCCAACCCACGCATCGCATCGCCCGCCCGCGCTATTACTGCATTTTCACTTAGCGTATTTTTTCTTTTTTTCTTTTCGCGTAGCACCTAAGAGTCTTAGCGTGATGTTAAACAGTTTACAACCTTCATCAAGAAATGGGCTATCAAAACATTTTTTTTTTCAGATATGACTCGTAGTTCCAGCATTAGCGCGTTCATACAAAAAACAACAACAAATAACTCTTTAGCTTTATTATATTAGTATTAATTTTACGCCACGGTTGGTACAGTGGCTGATACAGGCAGCTGCTGCGCTCCGGGTCGTGGGATCGATTCCCGCACGGAACAAATATTTGTATGATCTTCAGGTAGTTGTTCCGGGTCTGGGTGGTCCGACATAGGAGAAATTTTAGTGTGGGGCAACGTTATATATAAAAAAAAGAAAAAAAGTATAAAGTATGTACAATGTGCTTGTGTAAGTAAACATACGCCTCTTATGCACACATCAATAATGCTTACCATCTACATCTACGGACGATGCGTTTTTGCGACGGATGTAGCAGCCCGCAAGAGATTATTCTTTTAGATTTTATTATTCTAAGCATACTAGATTAGTCCAAAAGAAGAGCCGCGAGAAATACAACGAATCAGTAATGGATTTCTGACAGGAAATGCAATGAATAACAATATACATTCTTCTTCATACTTTCTCTTTGTTTATAACAATGATATTATACTATATTTATGTTACGTCCGTATTAAATGACTTGCAAAGTTCAGTCCCGCCTCCACACCTATCTTGTAAGAAAGAAGATACAAAAACTACAAGAGCAAATGAGACAGCTAGATAGGCAAATACATTGCAAGGTGCTGAAATTGCAGTTTTGGTTCCTACTTTTGGCGCACATGTAATATACATCTTCTGCTTGTTAATAGATGATATCATTGGTTTATAATATCAGCATGTAACTATATTATCATATCAACCAAAAGACGTCCACTGCGGAAAAAGGCCACCTCATAGATTTCCACAATAATGTCGTCATTTTGGGAAAAAATTGTCAGTGCTCACCACGGCAGGCCAGTTGGAGAGCACTACTATTCCATATTCTTAATGTGCACACTACACGGAATGAGGCTTAATTATGACCTTAAATCTTAACAGGATTTTCTCTAGCTGTCAATAGTACTTATTAGAAAAATGTAACAGAGACGTGGTCACTCACAATGGGCCTCATAAGAAAGCTCAAGGTCACTAGGTCACACGGGGAGCTGGAGAGAGCTATGCTTGGTATTTCTCTACGAGATCGAATCAGAAATTCTCTTAAACGTCTCCAGAAATTCCTGCCACTTTAAACCAAAGTTACTCTTGCGCAGTCTCTTCTTCTTCCTCTTATAGACTATGCTGATATCTGCTATCTCGATGGAACCGAAGAACTTTGTAATAAACTTGAGCGCTTACAGAACTTGTGCATCCGCTTCATCTTTGACCTTCGGAAATACGACCACGTGTCGGAATTTCGAGCGAAACTGGGGTGGTTGCCGATTCGATGGCGTCGAGAATCAAACATTCTTTCTTCGCTTTATTATATTCTTCATAATCCTAATTGTCCCGCATATCTTCGTGAACGCTTTGAATATCTTGTCCCTAGGGGAGACCCCTGTCGCACAGCTTCTTCGCTTCTGCTTCGAACTCCACGTCACACCTTAAGCCGTTATGACGGGTCCTTTACTATTCGTGCAGTGCGCCTTTGGAATTCTCTTCCACACCTCCTACGCGATAGCCCTTCTCTGGACGTCTTTAAGAAAGGAATTAAGAAGTATCTTCTTTCTAAATGACAATGGATATTTAAATATGTATTTATAGTATTTATTAATAGGTATGTGTATTTTTATCTTTAATTACTATTTTATTAATATGTATGTGTATTATATATTTTATCTTTTAATTATTTATAATATATTTATGTAGGTCATATAAAAATGACGTTTCATTTCATATATTTATTTATTGGTACTTTTATAAGTAATGTACACTCAACTTAAACCTCAAGTCTTATGCCATCTCTCTATCACTCAAAGGTTTGCTGGTAGAAAACTCAAATTTGAGTTAAGCTCGCCTTTCTACATATAATTTCCATTTGTGTAATATTTCTGTGTTTGTGTACAATAAAGAATTAAGAAATGAGGAGATCCGTAGAAGAACTAAAGTTGTCGACATAGCTGAAAGGATTAGTAAACTGAAGTGGTAATGGGCGGGGCTATCCGCTCGTTGTGGAAATCTAAGGGGGAGGCCTTTGTTCACAGTGGACGTCCTCTGGATGATATGATGAGTAAAAATATTTTGCATATGTGTAATAAGTTCCTATTTCTTTCAGTTGTCACAGCCGTCTCACTGTTAATACCAAGCAAAAAGTAATATAAACATTTAATATAGTGAAGCAAAAATATACTACAGGAAACAAGAAATATCAGTCAAAT
Source organism: Diloba caeruleocephala (assembly GCA_947459985.1). NCBI lineage: Eukaryota > Metazoa > Arthropoda > Insecta > Lepidoptera > Noctuidae > Diloba > Diloba caeruleocephala. The sequence continues at coordinate 5,096,474 of OX381621.1, read as the reverse complement.
CGAAATAGTATATTGAAGGAGAAGCGAAAGGAAAAGGAACGGTTGTACATATTACCAAACAATCTTTATTAAATAAAGATCTAGGTAAAACTTGATTGAATTTTTATTTAGTTTTGCATTCACTTACGTATGTGCTTTGACTCTATCAGATACATGCAACATGAAAAGATAAAGATTTATTTTTAAACATTTCCCCACACTAGGATATCTCCTGTGGTGGGGGTACACTTTACAGGCATAGATCTCACATGTACAAAGACCCAAAACAACTATGGAAATATTCCGTGTTCCGTGCGGGGATCGAACTCGCTACACATAGGGCAAAAATCCAATCCAGCCACTGCACCAACTGTGCCAACAATATAATGGTATCCCTTGAGTTGCATAACGGGCTTTCAGAGGTAAACTAAATAATGTCTGTCGCAGCTTCCAGTCAACATGACAACTGGAAAGAGAAAACATCTCCATTAATTCAATGCCCCATTTCGCTACTAAAACAATTGCATGGAAGACAAAAGAAGCTACATAGCTATTCAGTATTCAGTAATGAATAAATATAATTAATTAAGTCAGTAGGCGCTTGCACCTGACATACTAATTAGGTCGACTGTCAGGGTTACTACATCTGTTTTGAAAGGTCTAACGAGTATAAAATATTGCGAAAAATAATGCACTTTCATTGGACATATCCTCATCATCGTCATTTCAGCCGAAAATCGTCCACTGCTGGGAAGAAGACTTTCCCAAAGATTCCCACAACGACCGGTATGAGTTTGTGTTGTGTACTCATCGGTAGTTTTGGCATTATCGCTACGCTTGGCAGTCGGGTTGATGATCGCAATTGAGTTATATACTCGAAGTACGTTGCTGTCGATTCTCTGGCTAATCCCATAGTTGATTTCTCTGACACCTACGGGATGAGATTGGGTGGTGGTATTCTTAGTCGACACCACCCAGCTTATCAATATTTCTTATGGTCATAATAGCGGCAATAGGCAACCGTTGGGTTATTGCTATGGCCTAGATTAGATAAAACAAATGAGTCTTTCTTTGGAAACAGTATACGTTTTTATAACAAGCTACCCAGATCTATTACAGATCTTACCGAGGGAAAATTTAAAGTAGCGTCCTTATTTAAAAAGCTTATTTAAAGCTATATATTACATTGACGGCCGTGTGGTGCCGGTTCAGAATACCACCACCCCATTTCCTACCGTGGGTGTCGTAAAAGTCGACTATGGGATTAGCCGGAGGATGGGCAGCAGCTTCCTTCGATTACATTAACAAATCAACTGCGATCGCCAACCCATCTGCCAAGCGTGGCGATTATGGCAAAACCCCCCAATGAGCCCACAACACACCCATATCGGTCGTTGTGGTGATCTTTGGGGGAGGCCTGTGTCCAGCAGTGGACTTCATTCGGCCGAAATGATGAAATGATGATGATTACATTGACGACAGGATGTTTGGCACTGATTATTTCTGTACGTGTGGCTCCCCTGGAACCTTATTAACAATAAATGCGCTTATCTAATAATTAATCTGAATTATGATAAATGTGACATATAATTCTTGTTAAACTGTTTATACAACTATGTCATTTTTTAAATGTTAATGTATACAATATGACTTTAGTGGCTATAATTTATTTGGTATAATTTCGCGAATGGCGAAAGGCGCCGAATGGAGAATTTGTGAGTTTGAATCCAACTCGTTGCACTATAGACGTGGACCCAGTGCTATCACAAGCATATTTAGCTTAGCTGACCTCAGCCCTATTACTAATGAAAATGTAACTCACATTGCTGGGAATTTGCCCGTGCTTAACACCTTGGCAGGTGGGTTGGTGAGCAGTATGGCTGTTGTTCTATAGTAGGATCTCTGCTGCGTCCGTCTGGTTAAGAGTCCCTTAGTTATCGTTTACGAAATCTACGGGAAGAGATAGAGTGGTGCTATATTCTTTATCCGGACACCGCACGGTAAGCACCCTACATTGTGTCGTCGGTACAGTACATAATTTCTAAATGCACAATTGTACATCCAGACCCGAAACATCTACATGTAGGCCTTACAAATTATTGTTCCGTACATAAATCTAACCCGCGATCCGTAGCGCAGAAGCCCATCGCTAAGCCATTGCGCCAGTCATGCCGCAAATTTATATTGAGACTGCTTTTTAATTTGATACATGAGAAGTTCTAAGTTCTGACAACCGGTGTTACGTTGGGATAATGGGTTTCCGAAGTAATTGTATTGCGGAAAACAGATTGCAGTCGCTTCATACGAAATGCTGATTTCCAACCGCATCTACTTTGACTGGACCCCAACATAGTTGAGAGGCTAGGATGATGACGACAATAGGGTAAGTGAATAATTTTAGTTAGAGTAAGTGAACAATTTCAAATTAGGTTAAGTAAAGAATTTTATAAAAATCAAACCAACCCGCGTGCCAAGCGTGGTGAGTACTAGCAAATTCAAAATAGCAAATTCCTCCCAAAATGAAGACACAATTGTTGAAATCTATGGTGGAGGCCTTTGTTCAGTAGCGGATGTCTTATAGCTGATATGATAATGATGATGAAAGAATTTTAATAAAGGTAACAAAAAACACAATTTCAATTAAGTTAACTGAACAGTTTTAATTGAGCCACAACTTCAATTAGTTTCAAAAGAGTAAGTGATCAATTACAGTTAGCGTTAGTGAACAATTTCAGTTAGGGTAGGTTAACAATTTCAATTAGGGTAAGTGATCAGTTTTAATCAGGGTAAGTGGACAATTTCAGTTAGGGTATGTGAAAAATATCAAGCTTATCGGTGGTCTTACCTGCAAGTGGGACTCCCAACCGTTGATTCTTCCACCGCGATTGATGGCATTGTACCCACCAAATATGCTCGCCCACATAATAATCAGACTAGTGACCGATAGCACCGTCGCTAGCTCTACAATCACTAAATCGCTACACTGACGTGATGACTACAGTCAAATCTCTTTTTAAGAGTGGCCTATGCCCAGAAATGGGCAAGGATCAGATAAACAGATCACTAATTTGATATAAAGTTAAAGATAGGTGTGAATGTAAAGGTAAGATTAGCCGTGTTAACATATATATCTGAAGCCGTAACATATACATATCGACGTTTGAAAAGAGAAAGGTAATAACTGACAAGATTTTTTCAATTAAGATTGATTGAAGACCATTCGATGCAGGAAAATCAAGGCAGCTCTAATGATAATTAGATGACACAAGCTTGACGTTTATACCTTTATAGCCGCGATGCTTAATAGATGAAATACAACATTTATTTATTTGCCAACATGCACATCAACAAGTAAATATAATCATGATCATTTAGATTAAACAATATTAAATTGGAGTACATGAACCCTGCTAGGGCACTGCAAACATTGGCCCGTTGTTGAGTCACATTTTGTAAAAACGGGTAATCAAACATACAATACAATGAAAATTTACTGAAATTGATTGTTTTAGTTAAGATTTCATTATAAATAGATTTTACTGATTAATAATTACAAATTCATTAAAAAAATTAAATGATTACAAATTATTTAAAACAATTAATTCCAAATACATAAAAAAACAAAATTCAATAAAAATAAATAACATTGATCAAGATATCTATATGTATGTACAAAAGCTCTATATAAAATGTCAATATGTGAAGTCAATATGTAAATCAGTCAATTGTGTCAGGTTAGAAGTTGTATTTTATTACTCGGGGTATATTTGAATTTAAATGTTGGAGATTAAAATTTAAGGTCTAGAAAAGTTGTCTGATTTAAATTGCTCAACAGTATAGTAGGCTTTTTTAATTAATAGTGTTTTCAAATTGTTATAGAATACCGTATTTTTGTCCTCATTCTTAATGTGTTCAGGCAACTTGTTGTATATAGTAACCATTCTGTAGTCGGGACTGTTCTTCATTATTTCTAAATGTATGATTGGTGTAATTAATTTGTTTTTATATCGACGGTTATAATTTATATTTACTTCATCGTTTGACTGGAAAAAGTGTCTGTGATTTCTGATGAACATTGAACATTGTAGAATGTAAAGAGATGGAAGTGTTAACATTTTCTGTTTAATGAAATGAGGGTAACAGCTTTCGCGTTGTCTTATATTACATAGGATTCGTAGACACTTTTTTTGTAGTATAAACAAGTGATTAAAATCCGTACATTCGCCCCACAGTATGATCCCGTAATTGAACCAGGCATAAGCATATGCGTAGTACATTGTTAATGCGGTTTCTATGTTTGTGGTTGTTTTCAATTTACTAAATGCATAGATAAATTGGGACATTTTATTTTTAAGTTTTTCGGCATGTTTTTTCCAATTTAAGTTGCAATCTAAAGTAATGCCTAACAGGGTAAAATCATTCACCTGTGCGATAGTTAGCTGTTTAAGTATGTTGTCAATATTTAAAGGTTTTCTTTGATAGGTTCGGAACTGTAACATTTTCGTTTTATTTAAATTGATTTCTAAATTATGTTCGCGGAGCCAAATCATTATGTCTTTAAAACTACTCTCTATTTGGAGATTACTTTCGATATCACCGTCACATTGAAATAATAAAGATACGTCATCAGCAAATAGCACGCAAGGCGTTTGTATTGTTTTGGGTAAGTCATTAATATATATAAGAAATAGAAAGCTTAGATGACGTTATGATGTACCTGAAACAAACAAAAAAATTTTTAAGTAAGCTTTTCATGTTGACTAGGATAGGTAGAACTACTTTTTTTAAGGCTGGTGTTACACTATTCAATATCCGTGTGACCGGATTAAGAAAATAGCACCACTCAGTCTCCCGTGGATGTCGTAAAAGGCGCTAAAGGGATTCCAAGCTAGAGGGATGGGCAGCAGCGTCCCTTCCGTGGAACAGCAGCCATTCCGTGCTCATCAATCCACCTGTCAAGCGTGGTGAGTATTGGGAACGAAAGTAGGTATGCTGTTTTAAGTTGTTGGTGTTATGGAGACACACTTTTGAAAGAATAAAAAATGTTAAGTTCGTAATAGTTGAGTAGAATTAGGTAATTTTGAAACCGAGTGTACAGTAAATAGTTCTAAAATGAAACACTAGGCACTTAAAACCTAGCGGCCTTCAACAAGCGTAGCAAATTTTAGGCAGATCTAAAGCTAGCGCATGTAACAAAAAAATAAATAACAACCACTTTGAGGATTTGTAATAAGTAGTTTATATATACATTTTTTTTATTGTTGGGCTTCTCGCAGACATTTCAGAGAAATGGGGCTGCTTAACCGGTCGTTTCTGGCAAAGCCAAAAGAGGCCTCCAGCCAGGCTTAAAATTAATATTTCTTAATCTAAGCAACTAGCAACTTGCGCTAAGGGCACCCCTGTGAGACACGAACCTCGGCTTAGGGCGTTGCTAGGGATAACAAGCTATTGTTTTGGGGACAGCTAGATCGGTATAATGCAGTTTATATAAATAGTATTAAGGTAATCATTATATCTAGGTAGATCGCTGTAGTCATCATCATCATCATCACCATCATATCGGCCATTTATACGGCTACTGCTGAACAAGAGCCTCCCCCATAGATTTTCACAACTGTGTCATCAATTTGGGGGGTATTTGCCAATACTCACCACGCTTGGAGGCAGGTTGGTGAGCGCAGTATGGTTAGCGTTTCACAGAAGGGACGCTGCTGCCCATCCCTATGGTCTAGATTCCCTTAGTCGCCTTTTACGACATCCGCGGGAGGAGATGGAGTGGTGCTATATTCTTAATCCGGACACCACACGGACAATCCGGACACCACACGGACAATCCGGACACCACACGGACATATCTAGGTAGATCGCCGTAGTGGTGAAAAAGAAACGGTAGGCAAAATGTATGTATGTATACATTTTTAGTTTTCATTCATTATGTGTAGATTGACGAAAGAATTCTTCAACGGAATAAAACCATTTTTGTTCAAGAAAATATTTGTTTTTATTTTAATTCTAATATTTAAAATATCCGGTTTTAAAGTTATTTAAGAAAGTAGACGACAATTGACCATTCCCCCATCGCTTATCTCCGAAACTAGTAAGCCTAAAATTTTGAAAAAAATATAGATGGTACCTCTTTACTCATAGATTACTGGGAAACCTGTGAGAAGTATGGTCTTAAAATAACACGGTGAATCTTTCAATATTTTACGTACTAACTTACGTTTGCGGGGAAAACATATGGGGATAAGTTATTGGTACAAGACCGAATTCAATGATAGACAATATATTCAGCAATTTAGAAACCCTTGCCTCTCTGGACCGCGCATTGTTTGTTTTTTTTTTGCTGCCCCACACTAGGACTTCTGCTGTGTCGTGGGTGCATTTACAGACACAATTTTCACAAACAATACACCCAGACCCGGAACAACTACCTGCAGATCATACAACACAGGAAATGTAGTATTCATTAGGAAGACCATAATCAGCAGTGGACTTTTACGGGTTAATGTGTGTCCGTGCGTGTGTCGATACACTAGCACACAAGCATCGACCTGTAAATGTCCACTGCCTATGGATCCGATACCGCTGTATGGATTATTCATTTATTTTGTTTGCCGTGATATATTAGTGCGGTAGGATGCTGCTGCCCATCTTCTTCATATCAAACCTCCTTGACAATTTAATTTTTTGACTCTAAATTAACATAATTATTGTCTTTTTATATTGTGATTGACAGCCATGTATTTAAAAAAATATATATTAGTTACACCTATTTATGTATTTATGAATTGATTTATTATTGACGGCACGGTTGGTGCAGTGCATACAGTCGACTGCTGCGCTCCGGGTCGTGGGTTCAATTCCCGCACGGAACAAATATTTGTATGATCTGCGGGTAGTTGTTGCGGGTTTGGGTGTATTGTATGTGGAATTCATGTCTGTAAACGCACCCACGACACAGGAGAAATCCTAGTGTGGGGCAACATTTAAAAAAATTAAACATAAATATTTATACATATATTATTTGTCTCTTTTACTAACCTTTATATTCGCGACATCATCGTGACATCGTCATTCGGGGCTATCAGAATATCAGTGCTGGAGCATATTGCTTGCTGCAGCAGTAGCTGAGATAGGTACCAATTTTGGCCTCATGCATTTACAATTATTACACGTGCTATCGTATTTCATTTACTGTATAACAATGTGCAACGTGCGTGTGAATGAGGATTCAAAATAAACCAATTTTCTTTCTTTCTCTCTATCTTTCTTGCATTCTTTCAGTCGCCTTTTACGATGCCCATGGTCGGAGACGGGTGGTTCTATATTCTTAACCCGGATACCACACTTAATACCCACTGTTTTTTTTTTGTGATTCTTTGTCTGAAACGACACGGAACAATAACAGCAACTTCCACAACGCGCCACCCCTAAACCCAAATTATTATTTATCACGTGAGAGAACACGTGCAGCGGTAAAATAAAACACTTTTATTGATAACCTAATGAGCTAGTAGGGTTGGCGATTTTTTATTTTACTGGGTAAATCTTTCAAATTTATCCATGTGATATCATAAAACACTTTTAAACGGATTACAGAACGTATATTACAGATTTTAGTTTTTCCTGACGTTTCCAACAGTTTGTGATTGAAGCCTCAAGCAAGTACATATTGCCTGTATTGGGAGACCCCGCTCTTCCATAACAAGATGTACATATAGAAATCTATTAATTAATACATCATATCAGCCACAGGACGTCCACTGCTGAACAAAGGCCTCCCCCTTAGATTTCCACAACGAGCGGTCACATGCCGCTCTCATCCAACGACTCCCAGCGACCTTCACCAGGTCGTCTGTCCACCTCGTTGGAGGTCGTCCCACGCTGCGTTTTCCGGTGCGCGGTCTCCATTCGAGAACCTTTGTGCCCCAACGGCCATCAGTTCTACGAGCAATGTGCCCTGCCCATTGCCACTTCAGTTTACTAATCCTTTCAGCTATGTCGACAACTTTAGTTCTTCTACGGATCTCCTCATTTCTGATTCGATCTCGTAGAGAAATACCAAGCATAGCTCTCTCCATAGCTCGCTGAGTGACCTTGAGCTTTCTTATGAGGCCCATTGTGAGTGACTACGTCTCTGTTCCATATGTCATCACTGGTAACACACACTGGTTAAAGACTTGCGTCTTGAGGCATTGCGGTATTGTTGACGAAAAGACGTTGCGAAGTTTCCCGAACGCTGCCCAGCCGAGTCGGATTCGACGATTGACCTCTTTCTCGAAGTTGGACCTACCTAACTGGACACAAATATACAAATATAACATAATCTAGGTTCCATTCTAGGCTGGAATATAACACTAGTGAGTAATCTAGATGGTTATCAATGAATATGTTCTAGAAGTGACTCAGTATCACAATAGGTAAGTGTTTATATCCATTCGGTTACAAGTTTTTTGGAGTCACAATAGTTTTTTAAGTAAATATAAATGTGTTTATTGATTGTTATACAACTGATCTTATTGTTTATTTAATTGCATACAGGCAAACATAGCCCTTGTTTGAGGGACTTCTACTATAATGTCGCTTCTTCTTTTTGCCTGTATGCTAGCATCCAAGACAAGAACAAGGGATTTAGGTTTTTTCAGTACAGTAGTATCATGTATAGTTTTCTGACCGAGAGCAAGTTGCTAGTTTCATATAGATTTTCAGTTGGATATCTATTGTTTTAAAGTACATACACTTGATTAAAGTAATTATTATCTCTGTGAAATCTCCGCGACTTATTTTTTTTTTTTTTTTTTTCGAACATGTATAGAGGCGGACTTAATGCCTTAGGCATTTTCTACCAGTCTACCTTAGGGTGATACAGAGATAACAATCTGGTAGGTGCATTATAAAAGTATTACAACACGTCTTATATGACATAATTTATGACTCAGTAATCATCACTAACACTAATATATATATCATCATTTCGGCCGAATGAAGTCCACTGCTGGACACATGCCTCCCCCAAACATCTCCACAACGACCGATATGGGTACGCTGTGGGCTCATTGGGGGGTCTTGCCATAATCGCCACGCTTGGCAGAACGGTTATATATATATATATGGTTATGTATAAAATCTATATATAATTATATATTCGTAAATAAATAAACATATATTTACAATAATTATACATACATACTTAAAATAAAAAAAGAGAAGAAAATCACCGTTGGGACTTATGTATGTAATATGTGATTTTTATGCGTTTGGAACGCCATGGTCAATTAAGTACGGAGATGCTTTTGAACTGGCTTCTGAAGATATTGATAAGGAGTTTAATATTTTTATAAATGACCGGATTGACTCTTCACTTTGGTCTCGTCTGGTGAAGTGACAAATGAGGTCGTAGGTAGGTAGAAGGGAACACAGCGCTGACAGTGAGTCTCACACTTTGGCTGTGCGCATAATTAAGGTTGAGGAGAAGCGTTGAGTACAACTTATCGGGATATCAACTGAATGTGGATGGTAACCTGCAGAGCGTCTGGAAGTCCGATAGAAGAAGGGAGGAGATGGTGGGATAAGTTCGTTAGCTCCGGTACACACTCCCCGAAGTACAATCTGTAGAAGACCGATAGGTAAGCAGCGTTTCGCCGATGTGCTAGGCTATGGAGCTTGACCACCAGCACCTCGCCGTCTATGCGTCTTTCAGCTCTGCATTCTATCGCATCAAGTGCAGTAAGGTAATACTTTTTTTAGCCGATCAATATTCCATATAAGATCGTATCTGTGCCTTAAAGAGATTAAAATTCTTTCCAGGTGTGAATTATGGAAATTTAGTTAATCTTGAAGTGTCAGCCATATAAATCAATCCCCATATTATATCAGCCATAAAACGTTCACTGCTGATCAAAGGCCTCCCCCACAGACGAGGGGTTTCATGCCGTGTCGTAATTTTGGGAGGAATTTGCCAGTACTCACCACGCTTGCCAGGCGGGTTAGTAAGTGTCGTGGTAGTAACAATGGCTTCTTTTCCATTCAAGGGACTTGCTTCCCATCCCTCAGGCTTAGAGTCATTTAGTTGCCTTTTACGACATCCACGAGAGGAGTTTTAGCAGTGCTTTGTTCTTGATTCGACACCACATTCCCTCAGCCCTTAATCCAAGCTCCATTGTCCTGAAATACAACCCTTGCATGACAAGCTGATGTTAAACGAAATAGAAGAAGGAATACTTTGTATGCCCCAAAATATATATAAAAAAAAACTACTTTCATTTCCTTCGATCGACATTAAAGCATTCCTAAAAAGATCTGGTTTTGTAAATACAACCAGCCCTATTCTTAAAGCACCCGACTGCTGATTATTCCATATATTGGTTTTGTAAATGTACGACGCGGAACGGTTGGGGTTTATTGCCCAAGTGATTTGCGAATCGAATGGTTGTTAGAATAATACAGCCTTCCATTTCGTGTTCTTGAATATGTATACGAAATTTGTGAAGGTATTCCACTATATTATCTAAGCCTATTTTGTTGAAGAATCTATCTTAATGGGTCAAAGTCAAAGGTCAAAGTTTTTATTTCATATAGGACTTAATAGGCACTTAAGAAAAGTCGAAAGTTAAGGTGCACGGTTTGTAAAAGTTGATCTTATGGAGAAGAAGCCGGCAAGAAACTCCATAGACACTCTTTAAAAAAAGTGATATTACAATTTAACACATTAGCTATGTGGAAACAAAGTGGACTATACGTGAAATACATATACACAATAATAAACACACTATTACTTCAGTAATGATTGTGTACAATCAGAAATTGATAATTATTAACGCACAGGTACGAGTCAACGAAGTTCTCACATTTACAAAATTTAGAAGATGCTAAATTAGATTTAAAAATAGGGCAATAGGGCCATCAAGCTGTAAACAATATCATATTGTATGTCAAAAACGACATATATAATATGTCCTATATAAAAAAGTTATCAATTCTAACAAGAACTATATCCTCATTCATCGCAATTCAGAGTAATTAATAGATAAACACATATTTTGTCAAAAGGGTACCAGGGAAGCCACATGTGCAGAAAAAATCAGTGCCAAACATCCCTGTCGTCAACGTAATCTATGGCTTTATAACTCAACTCAACCATGGTCCCCATGGCCCATGACGTACAAGGTCGCACCTCTTACATGGTACGAGATGTCTACCCAAGACTACTGTTTTTATTTTAAATAATGATATGCCTGTTTAGTCGAAAAAACCGCATCAGTTAGTCATCTTAAAATCTCGAAGGTCGCGGTCTTTGCGAGCTCATACCCAGCGACCTCCGGGAAGATCATGCATGTGATTACGCACTACCGTGTGTACAGCACAGCGCACAGCGAGGGGATATTTACACACCACGGGATATGTCTGGGGCAGCCGATTTACGTTCGCCTCCCCTCTGCTAGCGTGGATGATCAATATACAGGCACTCCCTCTGAGATTTCCTTAAAGGCTTGGTCCGTTCATTCTCAAAATCCTTGAGCCCCCTTTGGCACCGAAGATGACCACTGAGTTGGTTTTAGCCTGTAAAAGTCCGGCATGCCCCTCATCTGCCCTTTCTTGGGACGGAAGAAGTCCATGAGGATGTCCAGCGCGGTGAAAAAGTATATGTCTTATTATGTTGGTTATGACTTACGGGTAGAGTAAATGCGGTCTCTGGTTTAAAAAAAGATCACCTTTCTGTAACGATTGTAAAAGGCCAAATGAGTTCCATCTGTATATTAACATAATTTACATTTAAAGAATGCGATCAAAGAGGTAATAATTATGGCAGCACCGATATATTGACCCTAACTTGCCGTCGCATTGGTTTCAATGCTACGCGATAATAGTTCTAAGGTTTAGTCGTAGCGCCTTGCCGCTACGCTACATATCAGGAGCGTAGCATTAATTCATCATATATATATACACAAGTAACAAGTTCTACGAAATATTAATCGTAGCTATAACTTACCATAAGGGGAGCCATCGTTAAAGGTAAAGGTTGAAATAACCCACGCGAAGTGTCAGCAATCATTAAAGTAGGTATAAAATACTAACTGCTTAGGCAGCCTCCCCAAAATTCCCACAACGATCAGTTTATGCCACTCGCAACCAATGACTCGCATTACCAGATCGTTTCTCAATCTCCTCGGGAGCTGGTCCGTCAAGATGGACCGACAACCAGTAAAACGTAGCATTACTCCACGTCCTCCCGTGGTAATCGTAAAAGGCGACTAAAGAATCCCAAATCTAAGAGATGAGTGGAAGAGCCCATTTTGTGGAACACAATAACCATACTGCGCTCACCAAGCTGCCTGCCAAATGTGGTGAGTACTGGCAAATTTCCCCCTAATTATGACAAAACTAGCTGCTTAACTCTAACTCATTTCAGCCAAATAAAGACCAGCATTGGACATAGGACTCTCCCAAAGATAGCCACAACGAGCGGTCTGGGTGTATTGTGTGCTCATTGGGGGTTTCGCCATAATCACCATGCATGGCAGGTGGATTGGAGATTGCAGTTGAGTTGTTAATAAAAAAAAACTTTGAGGATGCTGTTGCCCACCCTCCGGCTAGTCTGCAGTAGCCTGCACGGGATGAGGTGGGGACTCAATAATCTTTTTTAAATTTTTTTTTTTATTGGTGTCTAGTGGAACTTCTACATGAACTTCCTTCACCCCGGGAAAGGGCGAAGGGGTATCATCTTTAGCACCGAGGAGGCTCCAGGTCCTTGTAAGATCACACTAGAGGGGGACTCATTACCTACAACAGTTTTGATAACCTCCGAAATTCCACCTACTGTAAAAAAATAAACACACCTGAAAGCATCTTCGCTGCCAACATCAAACTATAACAGTTTGATGTTGGCAGACTTTATAATTCAAAGAGAAACTATAACAGAGTGAAGTACTGAAGCCAGGAAATGCTAACTAACAAAGCACGTCCGAGCTACATTGTGTATAAATAACTTAAACACCGTAGGCAGACGGCAATGGAGAACTGGAAAGTAAGGATGGTTTTAGAGTTAGACAGACTAGTAATGGAACCATCAAGTTGAAAATAAGGCTGGTTTAGAGCCACGTCAATCGTGAACGGCTTGTTAACAATCAACACTGATTATCGGCGTTTGAATGAAACGATAGTATTACTGGCGTTGACTTAAACCACTTAGAATCGGTGTGTCTCGAACATCAGCCTGAGTTATGCCTTTGACTTATTTGTGTAATGGTGGTACTAATTGTATTAAAACTTTTGCGATTTCTACACATTATAAAAACATTTGATTTCAGGAATTGACCGAGTAGCGATGAATAAGAACGATACATTTCGCCGGTGCATATATTGGGGAATCTGCGTGCCCACACCGAGCAACCCACGAAGAGAGCGCGCACGGTAGTGGCGCGCATGTGATCACGCGCTGCTGTGTGCCCAACCTAGCACAGCGCACAGTTAGGCTTCGGGGGGATCCTTTACAATCTCCTAGGGGGTGACCGCTTTGCAGTCACCCTCTTCGAGATGTGCCTATAGGCGTGCCACCAGTGGGGTGAAGGCACCTAAGATGACCACTCCGGTGATTTTAGCGGGTAGGAGTTCGGCATACCCCTTCACCCTTCCTCAGGGCGGAGGAAGTTCATGAAGAATCCACTACAATTACTGCTGGACTGGATAATAAATAAATCTTTATTGTGTGGATAACTAATAATAATGAGAAAACATATAATAACATCGTTTTTTTTACATTTTCTGTTGTTGTTTTTGTGTAAATCGTCAAATGGCTGGCAAAGGTAAGACCATACAGCCTAAACTTATGTGTGTGATTAAAAAATAATGCCCTTATCAGACACGTATTATATTTAACAGATATATTGTATATTGTTTATTCTTATATATATTGTTTATTCTTGTATAAAACATTGCAAATATTATTTAGCTTACATATTTAGAATATTTATTTTTGTATTAATATAAGTCGTAGCCGTCCGTGACATCACAACTATACATTCGGTCCTGTCTGAAAAACAGCGCCGCGGCATTTTTCTTTTTTTTAAGTGTCGCAGCATTATGCTGAGATAAGGACCTTATTTTGGCTCCGCGCAGGTTGTTTAAACTTTATTATATATCCTATCTGTACATTATCTGTAATTACCTGTGTGAGTCCGAAATAAAACTGTTTTCTTTCTTTCTTTCTTTCTTTTTTAAAAAAGTGGTGCTTTTAAAATGGTGCGACTGAACTGTCGGCAAACGCATTTATGTCATGAAAAGATTTAATTATTAGAAAATCAATTGGACGGGATGCTTGTGTACTTGTGTATTAAGGACAGAAAGTAAACACATCTATCAAGAGACAAAATTATCATTATTATAATATCCTGAGCACGTCACTCAAAGATCCCGAGCTCGTTACGGTATCTCATAGTCGCTTTTTACGATACCCACGGAATGAAACGGGTTGGTGCTATTTGTAACCGGCACCACAAGTTTCACATTGCACTAATTGTCTTTTGCGCTGTCCTGTGACACTTGTCAAACTACGGACTGCGGCCAAGAGTCTTCTTCCGTGACGAGGGGCAGGTACCAGTTCGGTGCTAGCACCATGAACCTCGCGTTATGGGCTAAGGGCACAATCCATTTTCATATTGCAATTATAAAGCTAAAATTAATTGCGTTTCAATGGGGTGCTAAGTAAACTCAACTGAGTAATACAAAGGATTAAAATATACATTCCTCTAATCCCGTTTCTCATATTGCATTTATTTACTCCGCTGAAATTCGGTTTCCAATGTTGTCAACGACGACATTGACTAACGATCTTTGTGATACCTCGTCAATGTTGAGTGTCTTGATAAACTACGTGAATGACTTCTGACAGGAGATTTCAATAGCTGAGTTGATAATATAGTTTATTTTAGATAGCTTTCATTTGTTGAAGTACGTCGAAACTGGGTGTTCGTTATTATGTCAAACACTAAACATATTTACTTACTTTTCTTATTTCATCATAATATCAGCCAAAATACGTCCATTGCTGCACAAATGGCTCCCATAAAGGACCGGTTACATACCGTGTGTCGTCATTTTGGGTGCAATTTGCCAGTACTCACCACGCTTGGCAGCCGGGTCGGTGAGCGCAGAATGGATACTATTTAACACTGGCTGGGACCCGCGGTTATACCTGCCGTTTAATTGAAGAAATTGGATTATTTATAAATAATTTAGAGTACTTCGGCATAAACACATACATACGTAACACTTGACATAGAGTATATTCCGTGTGGTGTCCGGATTAAGAATATAGTACCACTCCATCGCCTCCCGTGGATGTCGTGGGCAGCAGCGCCCCTTCTGTGAAGTGCGTGGTGAGTATTGGCAAATATCCCCAAAATGATGACACAGTTGTGAAAATCTATGGGGGAGGCCTTTGTCCAGCAGTGGACGTATAAATGGCCGCTATGATGATATATATATTTATATTGGATTTCATGGGTTTTACCTTTTTTGCGCGGAACCCTGGTTAAAAACCTTTTTTTGTATACATAAAATGTTAGATATTCTACAGGGTTCATCTATGGTTTTATTTTATTTTATGAACTTATCATTTCCGGCAAATATCGTCCATAGCAGCAAAGATAGTCACGATGATCGGTGTAGGTTTGTGTTGTCTACTAATTGGGGTATTTTTCATAATCACCAAGCTTGGCAGATGGGTTCGCGATCGTAGTTGAGTTGTAAATTTACTAAAACTGTTGCCCATCCATCGCCTAATCTCAAAGTCGCCTTCTACCACACCCACAGGTTGAAATGGCCTCTCCATTGCTATTCTTTCATAGCCGGTTCCACACGCCAAGTTCTCGCTGCCGCTTTACTTCTAAGACAAAAACACCTAATTAACTAACTATAGTTAATAGCGCACCTTAAACTACCGAACAATGTAAAGCTATTACCGACCGCTGAAAACCGTACCAGGAGTTAAATCGAAGTTTAAGTAACTAACTTAACTGTTAGTTCGCTCAGTTTGTTACGACACCTCAGTATAAACGCACAACTAGATAATAATAATAAAAATCTTTTAAACGGTAACATCGCGTATATTATCTTATTATAAACTCCATTTCCTCCTGTCATAAAAGGCTACTAAGTGAATCTAAACCAGAGAGATAGGCAGCAGCGTCCCTCCTGTGAAGCGGTAGCCATACTGCGCTCACCAACCCGCCTGCCAAGCGTGGTGGGTATTGGCAAATACCCCCAAAATGATGACACAGTTGTGGAATCTATGGAGGAGGCCTTTGATCAGTAGTAGACCTATAAATGGCCGATATTATGATGATGACGAATAATCAATCTTCTCCAAGAATCGCAAATTACTTTACCATCCATCCATAATGAGCTTAACTTAGTTACTCAGATTGTATCAGCGCACAAAATCAATAAAGCAAACAATCAACTCTTAAGTGCGTATTCACACCAAGCAAACAGGCGGCTGACTGTGAGGGCGTGTTCAATTAAAACGCTTGTTTCAATAAGA
Organism: Diloba caeruleocephala; assembly: GCA_947459985.1. NCBI lineage: Eukaryota > Metazoa > Arthropoda > Insecta > Lepidoptera > Noctuidae > Diloba > Diloba caeruleocephala. Next base: position 5,079,952 of record OX381621.1, on the reverse strand, counting down.
TAGTGGACGCCCAGCAGAAATTGTGTGGTACGTTCAAAATCACGTACGACAGCACTGTAGTCACTCAAATTGAATGCAGACACATCGTTTACCATTAATGAATTCCCTGTTAATTCAAGTGACAATACCTCAGTGTAATGATTATATCACGGGCTGTGAAAGCAAAAAATGCAGTTGACTATTGTTATGGGAATGTTGCACTAAGCTTTCTCCAACTCTCGTGCCATTATGGCAGCAAACAGTTAGGCTACCTACTAACAAACTACTTTCAGAGTTAACTTGGCTCAGTTTCCTGCACCTTATGTCAACGTAGAACATAATCCAATGACACGCTGTGGCTCTCTGTACTTGTAATTAGTTTAATGGTGACCAAGAACAAAGGATCCGCTACACGAGTCGGTAGCAAGTAACAGTGGATATTAAAAATAAAAGTGTAAGACAAAATGTACCAAGTTGATAACCAAATAGGTCGTCATTAATTTTAAAATTAGTGTTACGGCTTTAGACTCTGAATACGGTTCTTCTACGGTATTTAAATGCTTTGGTTTTTTTTATTTTTATTTAATTGCAAATACGCATTATAAATTTAAAACAAGAACAGAAAAAGATTTTAAATATGTGGCAAGCAAATGATCATTTGAATGTCATCTTTATGGTGACGATTTTTTGTTTATATTTTTGCTATGAAATTGGTAATTCGAATTTAAGTGTCATAATTATAAGACAAAATTGAACAAAAGATTGGGGACAGCTTTCATTCAATTCTAAGTTTGTATGAATTCAACTATCCTGGATAGTTGGAGAAGAACAACAAACTCTATCAATGACTGTATATCTTTTTTTTTGTATCTCTAGATATTTCTAAATATGCCAAAGACAATTCTATAAAGTTACTTCCGAAGCTATTGATCTGATCTCACCTTACAATTAAATTCTCACTGAAATGAATAAAGAGCGCGAACCATCTGGCAACAAAATCAACTAACTGTCACAGCTGCAACATAGAAACGTGAAAAGACTTGATAGAACTAGTACAGCATTTGTCAAACACAAACTAACTGTGACATTCACTGCATTGAAAACTTTTGTTGCGATGATGAAGCGTGTGCGATGTTCAAAGAGAACTCTATTCACCAAGATATAATTTAAAAAGTTGAGATTTTTCTTCTGAAATAAATTAATTATTGTGCACAGCATGCAGAGCTAGATGTATTATAAAAACCTTTGTTCAGCAGTGGAGGTGCTTTAGCCGATATGATGATGATGATGATTATACCGTAAAACGGTGCTTAGATAACTTTTGCCCTAATCTGAAAATCATCCGTGATTACACCAATGGACTATGAAATAAAAAATCTACAATCAACATTTTTACGTAAGATAATTGGATCGTGCATGGAAGTTACAAAACAAATTGAATTAAACTTGTTTAATCAATCAGACTAGACAGGTACTTTGAAATTATCAAGATTTTAAGTGTTCATCAAATATGACATTCCTATGTCTTAAAGAGCCTGATTTGCAAATGCAATCAAAAGATACAGCTATTATCTCTCATTATTTGGCTTTATGGCACTACCGAATGAATAAATCCGAAAATTAATAACTTTAAATTCCGTGTGGAATTATTACGAGACAAACTTATATTTGCGGCTAATTTCATAGTCTAAACACACGAGCGCCCGCAAAATGAAAGTTAGTCACAATACACTTGGGGGATCTCGAGTACCTAACCCTTTCAGGGTGCGAGTTCTATTCGTACTTGGCCATCTTATTTTATCATACATTGATCAACTGACCATAGACACGTTTTCAAATATTCACAAATGAATTTACTACTATTAGCCTGGGCACATAATGACGACTGCAAAATTTAACATGACCAAGAATGTTTAATTAAGTGTCAATTTAAGTTGAAATTCTGTTCACCCATTAAGAGAAACTAGCTCAAAGATAACTCAAACCGTAACAGATAATTCACTTTTGCATAAACTAGCTATCAACATAGTTAATTCCGAGCAATGGCGGAGTTTCTATTGCTCCGTAATCGTACGTTCATAATTAGTTATGACAAGTTATTCATAATAATTGGTTAGGTTACCAATGAAACTTGAACGCTACTGTGAATTTTCAATTGAGTGTATCGATGAGCACCTCCTATTGATCTATATCATTTTCATTTTTTCATTCATCATTTCGGCCGAATGAAGTCCACTGCTGGACACAGGCCTCCCCCAAAGATCACCACAACGACCGATGTGGGTGTGTTGTGGGCTCATTGGGGGGTTTTGCCATAATCGCCACGCTTGGCAGGCGGGTTGGCGATCGCAGTTGAGTTGTTAATGTACTCGAAGGACGCTGCTGCCCATCCTCCGGCTAATCCCTTAGTCGACTTTTACGACACCCATGGGAGGAGATGGGGTGGTGGCATTCTGAGCCGGCACCACACGGCAAATTGATCTATATACGATTATGAATTTCAGAAGAAATTGATCGAGCATCGTTACCTTTATTATCTAAATTCAATGCAATTTAAAGAAAACAACGCAACAAAAATGCACGGTTGGTGCAGTGGCTGATACAGTCGGCTGCTGCGCTCCGGATCGTGGGTTCGATTCCTGCACGGAACAAATGTTTGTATGATCTGCAGTAAGTTGTTCCGGGCCTGGTGGGTGGGTATGAGAGAAAACCAAGCGTGGGGCAATGTTAAAAAAAAAAAAACAAAAAAGATTTAAATGAAAATAAATTCAAGTAAGGGCTTTATGTCGTGGGTGCCTTTGTGGCGCGTTATCAAATCAAACTCTTATTACCTCTATGTGCATGTGTGCTTCACTGACTTTTTGTCACCCTTCGATAGTATAAGTTTTTAAACTATCACGAATTTCACTCATATTAGACTATGATTTGGGACTTTTCGCGTACAGATAAATCAAAACAATATTTTGACTAACCTCGACGTTTAGGTCAAGTTCCATTGACCGTGGTCACGAGAAGACTAAATGTGGTATGCGGGTGTCATCGTCTTGAGCAGCGGGTGATTTTTAGATCTACCCGCGGTTGATCTTGGATAATTCTTGGGATTCAGCTAACCGTTTCGTCAGACGCACTTGTAGACAAATTGCGACACTCGCACTTCTCGATGACGGTTTCCACGAGGACTATAGCCTATATCCATCAGCCCGATTGAAATTCTTGTACTTTTTTATTCCAATCCCTTCACAAATAATTCTGGGCTAGAAGTGACGATCAGTGGATAGGATTTTTAAGTCGTGTAGCTTAACCCAGTGGTTTGGTCCTGGTTTCAGCGAATGTTCGGCATACGCCTTTAGGCACATCTTGAACGGGTTGACTGTAAAGCGGTCATCCTCTCTAGTGGAGGGGTAATAAATTCACCCCCAGGGATATCTCGGAAATATCCCTCCGAAGCTTGGCTGTGCGCTGTGCTACATACACAGCGGCACGTGCCCGCATGCGCGGCGTCATCTTCCCGAGGGTCCCTCGGTACAAGCACGTAAGCTTGCCTATCTGCACGCCCGTGACCCCCACAGCCACGCATCATTTACATGCCTCTATCTACTCCATAGTCCCTTATGTTTAAGTTTTTGAAACTGGATTAAAATTTCCTCTTTACTGTTGGGAATTATGATTCCTAGATAGTTTATGAAACGAGGTAATTGTGTTAGTAATATGTTACTTACACAATTACTTCGCTTCACAAACTTTAGATTAATGTATGCTGTGTATATTAAACGTATATCAACACATTAATACACTTGAATACATAATCACTACCGAAGAAGCAAAATCGGATGATATTACATCTAAACCCGAAACAAACTTGTAAACACTAACTCAGTTTGTCACTTGCCGTACTAAAGCTGAGTTGGACACTGTTGAAAATGTATTTTAGCTTTGATAAATACTCAAATCTATGTAATTCAGTTTTGAAACTAGTACGAAGACTAAAATTCATGATCCTTTAAGGTCATACATTATTTATGGCTATTAGGTCCTTTGATGTATTATGTACTTCTAGTTTCGAAACGTAAATGAGATGTAGCTTTATAGGATTGATGTCATGTTCCGTGGTACCTGGCAAATAATAGACCACCGCCTTCCACCCGTGGGTGTCCCATAAGTCGATTAAGCGCTGATCACCAATCTGCCTGACAAGTGTTGTGATTATGGCAAATTATGGCAATATTCCCTTTGTAGTTTCCGCTCATTGTAGTGTTCATTAGGAGGTATTTTGAGCATTAAATGGTTACGGACTGATGTTTGTGTGCGCGAGTGTGTGTGTGTTAAACACATACATGATACACATTCCTGCATACCTCAATATAAAATGTTTGTTGTATTGCTTTTTTAATTTTGTATTATTATATCCGAGTAATATTGTACTTTTTAATAACTGGTATACAATAAAGAATATAATAAATAAATAATACTGTGTCTGGTGGTTTGTACAGTTGACAGCCTAATATCTCTCTGCTTTCTTCCAGTCCATTCTAAGATTGTCTGGAAGAGATGGACTGCGCCTTAAACACTTTACTTTGTAATATTATGTTTGTCCTTTACGCCGTATGTGGTGTACAATAACTATGGCAATTGTGGGGGTCCGACGTATCAGTTCATTTTGAAAAAAGGGTATCTTGCCCAAAATAGTTGGTAATCTCTGTTTTATAAGAAATAAGAACTTTGAATTTAAAATAAATAAATATGTTTGGCGCGCTTTCGTAAACGCTTCGACTTTTACATCAAAATATTACACTTAAATTTGATGTAAAACCCATAACCCTTTAATGATGAAAAATTGGAGTTAGGTGTCGTTCAAATACTTCCATAGAGTAGGCGGGATCTCGTTAGAGATATGAAAGGATATCGGAAAAAATATATAAGGACACAAAAGCACCCTTATTAAAAGATATATATGGGTTCATCATTTCGGCCTAATGAAGTCCACTGTTGGACACAGGCCTCCCCCAAAGATCATCACAACCACCGATATGGATGTATTTTAAGCTCATTGGGGGGTTTTGCCATAATCGCCACGCTTGGCAGGCGGGTTGGCGATCGCAGTTGAGTTGTTAATGTACTCGAAGGACGCTGCTCCCCATCCTCCGACTAATCCCTTAGTCGACTTTTACGACACCCATGGGAGGAGATGGGGTGGTGGCATTCTGAGCCGGCACCACACGGCACATATATGGGTTCCGCATACAGTATCCGACATCCGACTTGATCTATGACCTTTGGAAACATTTTTACAGATTGCTTTTTTGGGCCGCTGAAAGTTTATGATTGAAGATTTTGGGTCTGGCTCAGGTGGCTGATAAAGAATTAGATTTAGACAATTTACCGTCGCATCTGGATTTTTATATAAAAACTAGCCGTACCCGCCCGCTACGCTAGGCGCAAATTATATTTACACCTATTCATGTATTCTGGACCCTGCTGCAAGATATAAAATTGGAACACACATGAAAATTTAAGTTATAATTCATGTATTGATCCCGAAAATTTTCATTGAGAACCGTTGAGCCGTTTCGGCGCCTATTCGAGATAACATTCAGTATAGTAAAATGATAATTGTAAACGTTACTATTACGCTTGATGCATAAATAATAATATAATGGCCGAAAACTGTGGAGGGTGTGAGAGAAGGCTTATGGTGTGAGAGAACCAGGAGACCGGCTTCGGCCTCATCCCTACTCCGTGCTGTTTACTGGGCGAGAAGTGACACCGGGGGGGATAACTTACCAAGTGATAATAATTGATCAGTTATCGAGCGGGATGAAAAATTACTAAAACAACTATTAAAAAATAGGGGTTGGTGATAGAAGGGTGAAAATTTAGGGTTGTATGTATTTTTAATGCCACATTATAAAAATATGAAAATAAAAAATGTTGTCCAAAAAATTAAAAAAATCTTAAGGGGTGGACAACCCTTATCACATAGGGGTATGAAAAATAGATAGTAGCCGATTCTCAGACCTACTGAATATGCATATAAAATTTCATAAAAATCGGTCAAGCCGTTTCGGAGGAGTATGGTAACTAACACTGTGACACGAGAATTTTATATATTTTGGCAAAAAATTATTGTTTATAATTAACAAATAAAAAATAGGAGTTGATCGTAGAGGGGTGAAAATTTAGGGTTGTATGTATCTTTGTATGTTGTGTCATAAAAAAATAAAAACAAAAAATGTTGCCTAAAAATTAAAAAAAAAAAATTAGGGGTGGACTACCCTTAACATTTAGGGGGATGAAAAATAGATGTTGGCCGATTCTCTACCCTGGCCGACAATCACGCTAAGGATCACAAAAATCGGTCGAGCCGTTTCGGCGGAGTTCAAGTTCGAACCCCGTGACACGAGAATTTTATATATTAGATTACAGTTGAGGTGTTTGCGGCTACCGCGCAAAATGTTTGTTCTGCGAGGTCTGCTATGGTCATGCTTATGGGCTATGGCTGTCGTATGGCTATAGATCTTTCTTCAAAAAGGTAATTTCAGACGTTGCACCACCTTTTTTCTCACGTAAATTGTATCTAAACATGTACGGACTCTAAAACAGAAACCTTTGAGTTTTCGGCATTTCCTCTCAGAGGCAGACAGTAGGAAATGCCGGCTTTACCCAAATTTAATGGTGGGTGAAAGCGTTTCTTGAAACCTACTTGCTAGAGTAAACATTTCATTTCATCATTTCATTTCGCTACATACATCATCATTTCGGCAACTGCAATTGCCAACCCGCCTGCCAAGCGTGGCGATTATGGCAAAACCCCCAATGAGTGACAGCACATCCATATCGGTCGTTGTGGTGATCTTTGGGAGAGGCCTGTGTACAGCAGTGGACTTTATTCGGCCGAAATGATGAATCAAGTTTATGTTCAGAACAATATTGCTTAAATGTATGTTTAAATACCGCGTGCAAAAGAAGGCACAGGCTCAGGCTCAGGCGTCATTGCCAGAACGAATAAGAAGGTTCGAATAAAAGCACTCGCCAAACATGTAGATATCCTCTCCGCCACTGGAAGTGCAATTTCCATATTTGAATAAGGAAAGATACGAATTTCTTTGATTTTTAGGTTTGTCATACGATCAAAACGCTTCAGGAGTATTTGAGATATCTTTCTCAATTTTAGAGATATAGTAAACATAATATCATATATCATTATGATTATAATTATGACAAATGGTTACACAGTATGACCTGTTGATCTGACAGTAGACAGCTTTTGCCACTGAGTCTCAACCGGTCACACAGTAAGAGTAGCTGCCGTGACACAGGCAAGTAGCTACTGCTCGAGACACTGCAGTCAAGTGTTAATTTCATTGTGTGCAAATTTGACGGCGTTTGGTGCAGTGGCTGATACAGTCGGCTGCTGCGCTCCGAGTCGTGGGTTCGATTCCCACACGGAACAAATATTTGTATGATCTGCAGGTAGTTGTTCCGGGTCTGGGTGTATTGTATGTGGAATTTATGTCTGTAAACGCACCCACGACACAGGAGCAATCTTAGTGTGGGGCAACGTTTTTATAAAAAGAAGAAATATATTGGACGTTCAAGTGTCTCGGGCAATGAGGCTGAAACAAAAAAAATGTGCGCATTACAGGGAAGGGCCTGAGCACACGAACTACTGACCTTTCGCAATATTATGCAAGCTGACGTCCGAGTCACGTGTGCGTAGCTGCAATGGCGTGGTGGGGAACGGTATATTGTGCAAACTGACGTCCGAGTAACGTCTGCGCTGCTGCATTGGCATAGTGGGGGACGGTATATTGTGCAAGCTGACGTCTGAGTCACGTGTGCGCTGCTGCATTGGTGTAGTGGGGGATGGTAAATAGCGATCAAAAATGAAAAATATTGAAGTAATTCGGATGCTAGCCACTGACTAAAATACGTTACTGTCTAACAGTCAGTCTACTGTCTAATGTAACAGACTAACCTCAAGGATCCATTTTGGGGCCATTCCTGTTTCTGGTCTATATTAATGACCTGCCATATATGATAAACGATACAATGTCAAACATAGTCTTGTTTGCTGATGACACGTCACTTATATTTAAAGTAAATAGGAATGATAGGTATCTTATAGAACCCAATGATATACTTCATAAGGTATCTGATTGGTTTTCAGCCAATAATCTTCTCCTAAACGCAGAAAAAACCAAATGTATAAAGTTTTCAACGACAAATGTGGCCTATATAGGAACACAAGTAAAACTTGACGGTAGAGCATTAGATCTGGTCCCATCAACCGTATTTTTGGGCGTTACAGTAGACTCCAAATTGCAATGGGGGCCCCATATAAAAGCACTGTCTGGAAAACTTAGCTCTGCTGCATATGCTGTTAGGAAAATTAGACAGGTGACAGATGTGGCTACAGCTAGAATGGTATATTTTGCTTACTTCCACAGTATTATGTCCTACGGTATTTTATTGTGGGGATCGGCTGCTGATGTTGAATCAATTTTTATATTACAGAAAAGAGCAGTCCGATCTATTTATAATCTGGGTTCTCGTGAGTCACTTCGGGATCTATTTAAGGAGATAAACATACTTACTTTACCATCCTTATATATATACCAAAATATCATGTATATACGCAAGAACATTATTAGTTTCAATAAAAAAAGTGACGTGCAGAATTTAAATACTCGCAATAAGAACAAGCTTGTCTTGCCTGGCTTTAGACTTAGTAAAACCAGCAAGTCGTTTATCGGAAACAGTGTTAGGTTCTTCAACAAAATTCCTTCTAGGATTACCGATTTGCCAGAACTACAGTTCAAATCTTTGATTAAACGTGTTTTAATGTCGAAGGCCTACTATAGCATAAATCATTACATCAATGATAAAGATGTCTGGCATACGATTCCCTTCTGCACACTGCGACCCTCTGGCGCTGTATAATTTATTTTAACATATCTTATATTGGATATGATTGCAAGTGTTTTAACTTGCAATCAAGAGTTTAATATTTAAACATTGGAATTGATTATATTATTAATGTAAAATAAATTGACATGACCCATTTAAAATTGTATTTTTTAAGTTATTTACTTAAATATTTACACCTTGACATTATATACCTTGACATTTGACTTGACTCAGTTGAAATTACATAATTTTTTATGTTATTTACTTATATTCAATAACTTGACATTATCTTGAACAAATTCATTTAAAATTTCATTTCTATTAATGTTAGTTTCTTATATTCAATATTATGACATTGACTATTAGTTATTGTTAATATTGTTCTTGTAACATTATATTATAATATTCATACGAAACTGTAAATGTGTGAGAATCATGTAGCCATTGATGTTATTTTTAGTACTTATATTGATTGTCTTTTGCCTGGCTGTATTGGTCTGTCATACTCACTAAAATGTCTTGCTGGCGGTGGTGTTGTGTATCGGGTCGTTCAGTTCCCTACAATATGGTTGAGCTAAGCGATGCTGATGCATGCGTCATGCTCGTGAACGAGTGCCGTTTGTTGGGACTGGTCAGCCGTTAACTGCCACGGCAAATAATTTATTATTATAATTTCATTGTGGTATGTTCCATCTTTATACATTGTCCTACATTTTTCTCGGTATATATATTACAATAAGGTGTATCAATCAACATTGTAATCTCAATTATTTTAAAAGAGTATCCATGGAGTTTCTTGCCGGCTCTTCTCCATGAGATCAACTATTTGGAACCGTGCAACTTAGATTCTGACGTTTCATAAGTGCCAATATTTGGTTTATTTGAAATAAAAAATTTTGACTTTGACTTTGACTTTGACCACGAACACAGATGAAATAGGAAACTAAATATTTACAAAATTATAAAGCAGATAGTACATTTTTATACAAATTAATCATAAGTTAACCGCACAAGTTAAACTGTTTGCGTGTATATTTGGTATTAGATCCACCACAATGTTGAATGAGGGTGGATCCGAAAACCAACCACGTGGTCTAAAGTTAACAGAAATTAAAATCCCTCCAAGTATAACTGACACATAGATTTAATTAATATTAGATATTTTGCCGTATGGTGCCGGCTCAGAATACCACCACCCCATCTCCTTCCGTGGGTGTCGTAAAGGTCGACTAACGGATTAGCCGGAGGATGGGCAGCAGCGTCTTTCGAATACATTAACAACTCAACTGCAATCGCCAACCCGCCTGCCAAACGTGGCAATTATGGCAAAACCCCCCTATGAGCCCACAACACACCCATATCGGTCGACGTGGTGATCTTTGGGGGAGGCCTGTGTCCAGCAGTGGACTTCATTCGGCCGAAATGATCATGATGATGATGAGATATTTTGTTGTTAATTTGAAGAAAGTATCAGGTGCAGTATTTCATACTATCACAATTATTCAGCATCATCATATCCGCCATTTATACTGCTGAACACAGGCCTCCGCCATAAATTTCCACAATTGTATCGTAATTTTGTGGGAGATTTGCCAATGCTCACCACGCTTGGCAGGCGGTTTGGTGAGCGCATATGGCTGCTGTACCACAGAAAAGACGCTGTGCCCATCGCTCTGGTTTAAAGTCCCTTAGTCGCCTTTCACGATATCCATGGCAGGAAATGGAGTGGTGCTATAATTCTCAATCCGGACAATACATGGAATTACCATGAATAATATAGGATAAATTAAGAAAATATTTAGCGCTGCATTTTGAAGTAAAAGTCTAAGTTGACAGACAGGTGACATTGTGATTATTATTAATTAAAACCCACGTTTTCGTCAAATCGGATTAAAGTCTCCATCCCTGTTTTGTATTTCAATCTCACCTCGCATAAGACGGTTCCAATCAGAATCTAGATCCATCAATTTAACATTCTATTATAGATGTGAGATTTCCAGACATCAATTTATCAATGCTTTATTGAGACGAGATATCTATATCACTATTACTTATATCAATCATAATTTATATCTATTCTTAAATATGTTTAGTTATTGGTACAGTCAGCGACATAAGTCGCTGAACAATAACAAAACTTTGAGTCGTTCATTCTCTTTATTTTAGAAACGTTGGTGAATATTCTCTTATCCAGATAATAACAACATATTTAAATAATAACTTGATTAAGAAAACATATGGATATGATGCAAAACGAGAGTGTGCAAGCGATTTGGAAAAAAAAACTATTCAGCGACTTTATGTCGCTGACCGTACAATGGATATATGACAGTTAACATTATTATTATATTTTATTTAAAGTGAAAGTCTGTGTGGTGTCTTGCGTAAGAATTTAGCACCACTCCATCTCCTCCCACGAATGTCGTATAAGGCGACTACAGGACTCCAAACCAGAATGATGGAATGGATGGAAGGAAGCAGCGTCCCATCTGTGGAACATTGGCCATACTTTAGCTGATATGATGATCATCATCATCATATCAGCTAAAGGACGTCCACTGCTGAACAAAGGCCTCCCCCATAGATCTCCATATTCGCGGCGTCATTTGGAGGGAATTTGCCAGTACTTCCAGCAGTGGACGTTGTATGGCCGATATGATGATGGTGATCATCATATCGGCCATACAACGTCCACTGCTGGACAAAGGCTCCCCTATAGATTTCCACAACTATGTCATCATATTGGGGTCATCGTAACTATGTCATCATATCATTATGATGATGAAAAAGTAAAATATACAAAGCGCATTCTTGACAGTTGACAATGTATTACAAAAAAAAACCTTTGGATGTAAAAGGAGCGTTGATGTTGATGGCGTGATATTAAAATGTTATTCAATCAATGATATTACACCATAGATATGTTACGTCCATATTAAATGGCGCGCAAAATACATATACGGTCTCGCTTGCACAACCATGTCGTGAGAAAGAAGATACAAAAACAACAAGAGTAAAAGAGATAGCTATCTAGGCGAACCGATTGCGAGGTGCTACAATTGGGGGAGTTTTGGTTTTTACTTTTGGCATGCATGTAACATATCTACTTCTTTTTAATATATAATATCATTGTATTCAATCTACAGAAACTGCTCAACGCAGTCCTTTGCTGAACTTTAAACCCAATGCAAATAAAATTTATAGGTACAAAAGTAGTGTTATAATAAGGGGTCAATTAGTAGTACGTTATAAGGATACGCTCTGTACTACGTATACTGTTTATGTGTACTGTATGTGTAGATATAGTCATGTGGTACAGCTACGAATAGAACCAACCCATCTCATCCCGTGGGTGTCGTAAAAGTCGATTATGGGATTAACCGAAAGACGGTCAGTCCTTCGAGTAAATTAACAACTCAACTTCGGTAGCCAGCCCGCATGCCAAGCGTGGCTATTTTGGCAAAACCCCCTAATGAGCACACACACCTAAACTGGTCATTGTGGCGACATTTGGTCTCCCAGTGTGTCCAGTAGTGGACTTTATACAGCCGAAACGATGATAAGTATAGCGTTTATAAAATGCAATTACATTCTATAAATTATGAATGAATAAATAAAGTGGCTAATTGAGCAATCAATCAATCAATCAATCAATCAGCCAATCATAGTCCACTGCTGGACATAGGCCTCTCCCAATTTACGCCACAACACCCGGTCCTCCGCCTTCCGCATCCAGTCCCCTCCAGCGACCTTTCTCAGGTCATCGGTCCACCTGGCGGGCGGGCGTCCTACCTTACGGTTGCCGAGCCGCGGTCTCCATTCTAGGACTCGTCTGCTCCAACGGCTATCGGTCCTTCGACAGACATGGCCAGCCCATTGCCACTTCAGCAAGCTAATTCTACGAGCTATGTCGGTTACCTTAGTTCTTTGTCGGATGACCTCATTTCGAATTTTATCCTTCAAAGAGACTCCGAGCATAGCTCGCTCCATAGCCCGCTGTGCAACTTTAAATTTGTGGACTAGTCCAACCGTTAATGTCCACGTTTCGGCACCGTAAGTCATAACAGGTAGGACGCACTGGTTGTATGCTTTCGTCTTCAGGCATTGCGGTATAGGCGAAGAAAAGACTCGACGAAGTTTGCTAAACGCTGCCCAGCCCAACTGAATTCTCCGATCGATTTCCCGCTCGAAGTTGTTTCTACCAAGCTTAATGACCTGCCCTAGGTAGATATACTCTTGAACAACTTCGAGCAACGATCCTTCGACATATATCGGTCTCGGCCTGACATGTTCATTGAACATGATCTTGGTTTTATCCAAGTTCATGCCAAGACCGACCAGTCGTGAAGCTTCATTTAGGCCATGCAGCATCTCGCTTAGCTGGTCCAGCGACTCTGCTACTATGACGATGTCATCGGCAAATCGAAGGTGCGAGATGTGCTCACCGTTCACATTTATACCCCGTCCAGTCCAATCCAGAGTTTTGAAGACATCCTCGAGCGCGTTGGTGAACAGCTTTGGGGATATAACATCCCCCTGTCTCACCCCCCGACGCAGCTCGATCGGATTCGTCTTACGGTCATGGAGCTGGACAGTCATGGTGGCGGTGTCATATAAGCATCTCAGCACCTCGATGTAGCGCCAGTCAATACGACATCGTTGCAGGGCATCCAGAACCGCCCAAGTTTCGATGGAGTCGAAGGCTTTCTCGTAGTCCACAAAGGCCAAACACAGCGGCTGATTGTACTCTTTGGTTTTCTGCACAATCTGCCGAACAGTATGGATGTGGTCTACGGTGCTAAAGCCTTTTCGAAACCCAGCTTGTTCTGGTGGCTGGAACTCGTCGAGTCTTGTAGCGAGGCGGTTAGTGACTACTCTCGAGAACAACTTGTAAATGTGGCTCAGGAGTGAGATAGGTCTGTAATTCTTCAGCAAGGTTTTGTCTCCTTTCTTGAAGAACAGAACCACCGCACTCCCACTCCACGCTTGTGGTGTTAAGCCTTGGTGAATGACGGAATTAAAGAGACTCGCTAGCTCTTTCAGGACTGTGGTCCCACCAGCCTTAAGGAGCTCGGTTGTAATTCCGTCATCACCCGGCGCCTTGTTGTTCTTTAGTTGTCTGAGAGCTGCCTCTACCTCGCCCGGGTCGACATCCGGGATGTCCTCGGTGTAAAGGCGCGTGAGTGGGGCTCTGTGGTCATCTACGCCTTGTCTCGGTGGTTTAGTCGTCCGTGATGCGTATAGGTGTCTATAGAAACTCTCAATTTCCTCCAGAATCTCGAACTTAGAGGTGACGGTCCTGCCATCCCCGGTCCTCAGTTTCGCCAGATGGGGTCTGCCTAATTGCTGAGCGAAGACTTTGGTGCCTCTATTTCGCTCAATCGCAGCCTCGATCTTACGAGTGCTGCAGCGTCGGAGGTCACGTCGCGTCAGTTTCCTGATTTTCAGGTTTAGGGACCGCCTATCTGACGAAGACATCTGGGCATCTGGCGTTTCTCGTCTTTCCTTCATAAGTTCGAGAGTCTCTGGTGAGAGTTTGGACTCCCTATTACCGCGTTTTCCGGGGAACAACCTTCGAGACACACTCTGTAGCGTTTTGACCACTGTGTCGGTTTTTTCGTCAACATTGTCCGTGGTTTCCAGCAGTGCGAAACGATTTTGGAGTTCCAACTGGAACTTATCGGAACCTAAAGCTATTTGGGGCAGCGTGGGTCGGAGAGTAGATCTCATCATCCTAACTCTTTCAGCCTTAAGGTTGATATTTAGAGAGCCTCGGACGAGTCTATGATCACTACCGGTATTAAACCTATTGATCACCGAGACGTCTCTAAATATATGCCGCTTGTCCGTGATGATGAAATCTATCTCGTTCCTCGTCACATTATCGGGGCTTCGCCATGTCCACTTTCTGTGGGGCTTCTTCTTAAAGAAGGAATTCATTAAGAAGAGCCCCTGGGACTCTAGAAAGTTTACCAACATTTGGCCCCTGTGATTTCGGCGCCCCACGCCGTTAGGTCCGATTTTCGTTTCGCCGCGTTCTTGTACTCCCACCTTGGCATTAAAATCTCCCATAACAACGTTGTAGTGAGCCTTCCTGGTACCATGTAGTGCCTTCGCTATGTCTTCGTACATGGTTTCGGCTATCTCATCAGAGTATGTCGAGGTCGGCGCATATACCTGCACCACCTTCAGGAACTTCCTGTCGGTGATTTTCAATAAGAGGTACGCTACCCTTGTCGACACACTACTGATTTCCACAACGCTGCTTGTGAGACACTTGTTGACCAAGAAACCGACACCACCCTGGGAGGGCCTATCACCTTCTCGGTAGTAGAACAGGTCACCTGAATCAAGGGTTATCGTGTCCTCCCCCTGTCTTCGGACTTCAGATAACCCCAAAATGTGCCAGTTTATGCGACCTAATTCTACTTCGAGTTCGGTGAGGTGTTGGTCCAGCCGTAGACTTCGTCCGTTATACGTCGCCAGGGTCAGTTTTTTGAGGTGGTGGTAGCCTCCCGTAATTGAGCACTAAAATAATTTTAAGGCATTCACCATTTCATTACGAAAATGCAAATGGATAAAGAACATGCACTGCTGTAATAAAATAGTGTTTTTTATTTTATTTTAAGTGCTCGAATAACTTTTGTTGTAATAAACTATAACTTACTGATATTCCCCTTGAACCAAAACAATTGTAGAATCCAATATATTTATAAAACCTACGTAAATATTAAAGATGGCGAATTTAGAAATAAATGAGTAAAGTATGATCTTCAGAAACATAAGTAAGTATGTAAACATGAGCTGAAAAGTACCCATGCTTTTACCTTAAAACTACGAAATCCCCTGAGCTGATATAACTTATTTAATTCTCAAGTGAAGCTGCTGGAAGAATCTTTAGAAAATATATCCCTCTTAAATCATATTCTCAAAAAAATAAATATGAAATATTCCTTCTATATGGCGATAAAAGTTGTCCTCTACACACCTCCCAAGGGGCGCAACTTGAAGATATAATAAAAAATACGAGTGAGAGCTCGTCATATTTCTAAGGCGCCTTGTTATGTTGACATGAAATCTTGACAAAGTCACTCTTCCCTGAAGGATAATAGAATTTTTGCGATCGCTATATTGTAGTGTTTGTGTTAGATTTCTTTTTGGAAATAATTATTTTTCTGATTTCAATAGGCTTCGCTTACCTATTAGATCTATTTACCTATTCAACCTGATTACGCTACCCCGTAAGAATTGGAATACTACTCAGGACATCTTGCGAGGCACCAAACTGCGCTCATGACTTTAAGACATTCGTTTTGAGACTACTCATTGAGCATAATTCAATCATTTTCCCTTCAAACCGGTACACAGCAATGTCTAAAGTTCAAACTCAACTGCTTGCCAGCAGAATATCTATCTATATCAGAATATCGGTTGGTGCAGTGGCTGATACAGTCGGCTCCTGCACTCTGGGTCGTGGGTTCGATTTCCCCGCGGAACAAATATTTGTATGATCTGCAGGTAGTTGTTCCGGGTCTAGGTGTATTGTGTGTGGAATTTATGTCTGTAAACGCACCCACGACACAGGAGAAATACTAGTGTGGGGCAACGTTTTAAAAAAAAAATATATATGCAGAATATCTGCATATATCAGAACATATCTATATCCAGCCTAACCTAGCCGGACTCTTGCACTAAAAAACCTAGTACCAGAACATAAGTTTTATTTATTTAAACGAGAATATCAGCTCACTATCGAATCATCATTTCGGCCGAATGAAGTCCACTGCTGGACACAGGCCTCCCCCAAAGATCACCACAACCACCGATATGGATGTGTTGTGTGCTCATTGGGGGGTTTGGCCATAATCGTCACGCTTGGCAGGCGGGTTGGCGATCGCAGTTGAGTTGTTAATGTACTCGAAGGACGCTGCTGCCCATCCTCCGGCTAATCCCTTAGTCGACTTTTACGACACCCATGGGAGGAGATGGGGTGGTGGCATTCTGAGCCGGCACCACACGGCTATCGAATAATAAGCTACAAACATTTTTTAATATTAATTCTTCATGAACTTCCTCCACCCTGGGGGACAAAGGGGCATGTCAGACTCCTACCGGCACCTAAGTGGGGCTCAGGTCCTCCCATGATCACACTAAAAAGATACCACCTAGTAGCGGCTCTATCTATATATATTATGGTCAAATACTGAAACGTTACTTAATATTAAGTCCCACTTTATCTATTAAGTCCCGCTTTATCTATTAAGCCCGACGGTTTCCTACTAAAAACGTGGTTCTCGAATAGTTAATGTGGGACTTCTTATTAAGTGGCGTTTCAATATTCGGCCGTTAGCTGATCAATATGATGCACCTACACTGAGACATTTTGTAAGTATACTGGTACGACAGGGGTACTTTCTGCTACTATCAATCTTTTATTTTATTTTGCTGTAAGTATACCAATCCATAGCTTCATAAGAAATATTCAACAGAAGCTTTAAGACACTGTAGTCACAATAAATATTGTTTTATCTCTCTTTACGGGTTCATCCTGTGGAAGGATGAACGCGGTCTTTTGATGAGTTTACGCGGGAACATGAGTCTATACGCAGAGTTTTAGGTTAATTAAGTTTAGATATTTTTTATCTATGGCTGTGCTATAGAAAGTTAGTCACGAATTGTCCCTGGTTGTGTAGGAGTATTGTATTAGATAGAAGCTACAATGATAAGGTCTATAGCAATTGGTGTTATTTAGACTGACAACTTTACAGAATAATTTGATATAATGGCGTCTGGCTTACAGCCTGTTACTGAAATTATGTGGTAGACGGTGACTCGCCACTCACAAAATGGAGTCCCTAAATGGCCACTACTACAGAGTGATAAGTGGCTCGGGATGTCTAGTGGTGCTGCCCCGCTGTCACCATCACGCGTCTCGAAGACTCACAACACAGGCCAAGAGTGGTGTACTACTGGCAAATTCCCCTCAAAGTGACGACACGATTGTGGAAATCTTAGGGGGAGACCTTTGTTCAGCCAGCAGTTGTGGGCGCTCTTTGGCTGATATGATGATGATGATAAAAAAATTGATGTTATTGTAGGTAAATCTTTTAATTACATGAAGTTTTTGTTTTGTTCCACACATTGATGCTTCTTACTTGTAATCTGCCAACTGTTATAACCCGTGTTAGGTTACGATAAATATAATAAAACTATAATAGAAATCTAATTCAATTATTAAAATTCACTGTTTCAATGGAGTACGTGAATTATGTTATCCGTATTCTATTTCTAATGAAGAGGGCGCTGCTGCCGATTTTGATACGGATGGAAATGAATTGAAATATGTTTTTCGATAAAGCACAGGGTCATATACTTCGATAAGAAGGGTAGGGTAGGAAATGCCTCATATACCGCGTTAGTCGAAAAGGGGGTACTGAGCCGAAAGGGTGTAAATACAATGGATGGTAATAAGCAACTTTTGCTTTACAACTTTCCCCAAAAAGTCGATAGTTACAGAGTTATAGCTGTTCAAACTTTTCAAGAAAAATACGCTGACACAACCGTATCATCAATTGTGTCTTACATTTAACGTCATATTTGAGTTCACGGACCTGTCTGTGAATACTTAATCTAGGTACTAGCATTTTCCAACAACGGACTATTTCAGAATGAAAATTATAAATCAAGCCCTTACCGCTATCTTTGACTACACTTTGATGAGCGTGAAATTTAAAACAAAATTACGTTTTATAAGATGCATTTATTTCCGAGTAACCCGGTATACTAATTTAGCGTAAAAATCCTAATGATCTATTTACGCCATTTAACTTGTTACACGAGCTCTGTGTTTGTGTGTGTACCCATACTCAAATACTGTATAAAACGGTTTACACATGATTTTATCAATGGTATTAAACCAAGACTGTGTGTCACTGACATAGCTTGCAGAATTAGTAAGAAGAAGTGGCAGTGGGCTTGCTATATCTGTTGAAGGACCGATGGCCGTCGGAGTAGTCCGAGTTCTTGAGTAGAGACAGCGGCAAGCGTCAAGTATGGGCCACTCTCAGCCAAACAGGCCAACGACCTGAAAGCTTATTTGGGACCGGAAGGCGTGGCGAAGCTTGAGAGAGGCATTTGTGCAGTAGTGAACTGCGAAAGACTTGGTTGATCGAAGGCTGCGAATCCCACTTTTTACTTTTAGTGACAAGACCCATTGTGCTACGTAAACTATTGTAAATACTCCTTCCTATATACAATAAAGTTCTAATAAATTCTTTCCTCCTACATTTTATCCAGTCTCACATTTGCAGAGTTCAGGAGGCTTATTTTCCAGTATAAGCTGACCTCGTATTGTATATATTTTCGGTACAATCCGAGATCACCGTACACTGGAAAACTATAGTTTTATTTTTATTTTTTATAAATCTTTGCCCCACACAAGGATTGCTCCTGTGTCGTGAGTGCGTTTACAGACATGAATTCCACATACAATACACCCAGACCCGGAACAACTACCTGCAGATCATATATATAAAATATAAATATTTGTTCCGTGCGGGAATCGAACCCACGACCCGGAGTGCAGCAGCTGACTGTATCAGCCACTGTACCGACCGTGCCGTCAATAGCTTGTTATAGCTTGACATGTACCCGAGTATACCTATAATCAAAACAAATCAGTTAAGGTCTTCAATTGACTCGTATTAAGAGCTCATGGTAAGCCTCCAGGTTTCGTTACGGGTGATATAATTACTTAGATCGGTAGTTCTACTAAGAAAATCTTCTTATCCATTACATATCTATCTTATGATGTCCGGAGTAACGGCCGACATTAATAATCAATCTAATCCAAACACAGCACTATTCCACCTCTTCACGTGGATGTCTTAAAAGGCGACTAAGGGACTCTAAACCAGAAGGATGGGCGGCAGCTTCCCTTCTGTGAAACGGTAGCCATTCTGCGCTCACCAGTCGTGTCAGGCTTGGTGAGTACTAGCAAAATCCCCCGAAAATGTGAATGTTTTTTAGCTATTATGTTGATGATATGATGATCTATATTAATGGGTTCATATGTACAAAACAATAAAATATTTTCTGACGGTCATGTCAGAAAAATTTTGAGCAACCGGCACCCGAAACGTTAAACCGCCAAAACAACCTTGTACGAGTATTTACCTCTAATAAATAGTCCACAAACATAGTCCCACAACCTGGCTAATACCCAGACTAGGCCCATGTCACAATAATCTTGAAAAATGATCCACTGAATGACACTGAAAACATATATCTCTGTAGAAAATCTCTGAAGAAGGTTTTTGGCGACCACATCAACTTGACTACACGTAGGTAGGTTCACAAGTTGAATAAGAAAAATAAGGACAGATAGATAAATAATACATGAATTGTTGTGGCTATTTGTCATTATAACAATGAGTTATAGGTGTAGAACTAGATAAATATACTATTAATATAGAGGGTTTGGGGTATTATTAAGTAAATAGCGATCGGTTGCGGTCGTTAAACAATTGTTGGTTCTTACTATACCTATGTCAAGAGAGTGATGTTGGTATTGTGTAGCCGAGTCTTGATAACTATCAATAGGTAGTGGTATTTTACTTAGCATTCACCATTCAATTGATCAAGCTTGCGTCATTAAAGTAGAAACGACGTTTACTGCTGAACAAATGCCTCTTCCATAGAGTCCATGCGTCACGTCAGTACTCACCATGCTTCACTAGTGGGTTGGTAAGCGCAGAATGGCTACATTTCCGCAGAATGGACGATGCTGCCCATCCCTCTGATGGGTGATGGAGTGGTGCTATATTCTTAATTCATGTACCTATACTATAATAAACATGAAATGAAAATGTCATAGTGCGCTTGTAAGATCCGCGTCAAACCACGCTTCTCTTATTTTTTTAACTGTGCGAAGAGGATCCGTTCACCAAGAAGTGTGTTTGATCGACGTCAACGTGGGCGTACACTGTATGGTTTCTCGGGAGTTATGATAGACGCCGCATTGGGTAAGGTCTACAGTGTGCATCCAAATAATGGCGAGTGGTATTTCTTGCGCCTTTTACTGTACACACGTTTGCGTTCTTGAGAACGGTTCATGTCGTTAAGTTTCACAAATATCGTCCAGCCTACGGAGCGCTCGATCTACTTGACGATGACAAACACTGGGACGATACTCTCGAGGGGGTCAGTGATAGCCCCAGTAGTCAACGACATTTATTCGCCGTCATGTTGGTCTTCTATGTGCCAACAGTCAGGGTTCAACTTATTGCTGTGCAGTCGGTGCACATTGTAGTGAGTGATCCCAAACGCGTGTCTGTATAATGGGTAACACCAGTGGCGTCGGCAAGCAGATCGTTTGCAATCGGCACGCTATATGCTCGCTTGAAGCGCACGGTTTGTTCACTTGAAGTACGCTGTATGTGGGATGGGAGAATGGCAGCCGCAAGCGCACTCGCGAAATTTATCTTGATATAATAAAAATATTGTACAATACACGAATTAAAGCCCTAATTTAAATCACAAAATGAGCGGTGTGGTAGTAATGAGTAATTGGACTGTTAATACTGTGCGGAAAAGGGCAAACTACTATTTAATGAAAGTTATTGATAACGACGCCCAGTGCCATGTGGGAAGCGTTTCCAAAAAAAAGACATGAGCGCAAGGTCTGGCACTCGGCTCGTTGGGCTGGATGCAATATGCGGTAGGCCTATGGGTATTCGGAGATGGACATGATCTCTCTACATTCTACGTTTCTAATAAAAGCGCAGGTTGTTATTGCATGTTTTTAATAACATGATGTAGATTTCCAAATTTAACGCGCGTGAAGTTGTGGGCTAAAGCTATTAAGGAATAACAACCATACTTTAGGCTACCTCTATACTCCCTTTGTTTAGATATTTAACTAAATGTAAATAAACTATTACATCATATTTTGTGTAATTTACAGGTCTTAACAAAGGAGTAACCTGAATAGACAGTAGCAGTTTAATTAAATTTAGCTGAGTGCTTGAAAAATCTATATAATATATAGACAACTGTCTTGCTGACTGATGCAAATTACTGACTTCCGTATGTTGTCCGGATTATTTATTTTATTTTTAAGATTATAGCACCACTCTATGTCCCGAGGATATTGTAACATGCGACCAAGGGACTCTTAGCCAGAGGGGTGGCCAGCAGTATCCTCTCTGTGAAATATGAGCTATTCTGCGCTCACCAACCCGCCTGCCAAGCATCATGAGTACTGGCAAAATCTCCCTAAAATGACGTCACAATTGTTAAAATCTATAGGGGAGGTCTTTGTTCAACAGTGGACGTGCTTTGACTGATAATAATGATAAATAAAATAATTACTGAAACACTTAAATTATGTTATTCTTTGTACATTTCTGTCTTTACACAAAGACAGAAATGTACAATATATCAAGCATATTCCAAGTACTAAATTTGGCACAAACGACCACCAACGCGAGTTATGACTATTTGCCACATGGGACTCCCAAATGCGTCATATTTTATTTGTAAGCGTCAAACGCAATTTCATTTAAAAAGCAAATATGTAGAACATTATTATGATTAAGTTGCCATGTTAACCTTTGACTATGAAAAATAGAAGTAAATAAATCACTTGAAATTTAGTCTAGGGGCAGACAAAAATATTTATTAAGAAAAAAAGCCTTTTAAGTACTTCTAATGACATGTATGTCATGAGCAAATTCAGCGTTTTGGGTGATCTTTTTAATAAATTTTGTTTAAACCTTTGTGTTTAAAAACTTTAACGCTAAGTGTAACAATGCTGTGTGCATTGAAAGAAGAAAGAGAAAGAAAGACAGATTTGTTGCATACAAGATATAGAAAAGCATTAATTCCTGGTAGGTACGGACAACAATAATAATAGTTAAAATTAAAAGATTTTAAAAGAGAAATAACATATAACCAAAATATGATGATAAATGATTTTTTCAATTGGCATTTTACAGGAAAGATATGGCAGACACCGAAGGTAAAAATAAAATTGCTGTCGTGAAACTCAGAACACCCGACAGAAGTGACATTCGAGACAGCTTTCGCACACAACCTTTTTTAAAAGTGTTATGCCCCGCTTGCCACACCCAACGTTACACAAAACGTTGCAAATTTTTCCATGAAATTCTAACTTCATTTGTGCACAAGGTTTCTTCAAAAACCATTTTCTATTCTATTTATCGAAAACATTTTGGCTACACTACACTTAAAATACAAATATACGAGTATTAATATGTATGTACTGTTATCCTACAATTTAATATGCAACAGCAATTTCTTTGCCACCGCCCTAAAGTAGGTTTTACGCTATAAGCCTCGGTCACCTTAGTGAAAAATACGTCTGTCTCGATGAAATACTGAACAGAGGCGTTGACGGGACGCTGTTATTTATCGATATAGAGGTACACATACAAGGTTACGGCCGACTTTCAGAATATTGAATAGCTTAGGTTATATTGAACGGAGTGAAAGGCTGAGTACATTGTACTTGTCATGTTATTCAAGTTCAGTCTATTGAAATCGCGATAACGTGTCTGTGTGAAGGGTTGGTGTCTTAATTTTAACGTTTTTGGCATGTTGCCAGGGTGTGGCTGACAGAGCCGTGCGATAACATAACGCACTTTTGTAGGTGTATTAGAGTTTAATTAATGTATTTTGAGAGGCTTGTGCTGAAATGGCTACCACATTGAACGCTGTTTAAGCTGCACTTGCCACGGCCAGACTTTGGATCAGTGCTGATTCTTTCCCTTCACACATACGGCCACGTTTAGCTGTCGGTTCTAGATGTCATGCAAACATCTATGATAGGTATTGCGGAAAGACAGAAGCCAAAAATTCCGACAACCTGTCTAAACTTAAGAATTTGCTTATACCCCAGTATTTGGGTTGCGGACGTTAGAAGGCAGTCACTCTGAATAAAATACTGATATTCAGACGTATCTGGTTAGATTGAAAGCTGAACTAGATGAGTTGAAAAAACGCTGGGATAACGAATAAACATTTCAACATGAATTATTAATGAACTAGGCCTTCGCTGAAAATCAGTGCGTGTCCCTTACACGCTGAAGCTGTGAAAACCGTCCACGCGTGATTTATTTGAAGAAATTATGTGCCACCAACCTGTCGTTTAGAGGGATTAATTATAGAGACTTTTTATCAGTGAGATGGCACAGCACCTATCTTCACAACATTATCCCAGAATCCTGGTGCCCTTATTATGGAGGTGGTGACCGCTTTACAGTCACCCTGAATGTGAGGCATCAATGGTGGATTTTTGCAAGAAACTTGCTAGGATGGTACCACGGTAATTACAGTTATTCTGCAAAATATATAAAATATTTGCTCCGTGCGGGACTCGAACCGGTGACCCGTAACATAGAAATCACTGCGCCAACCGTGACGTCAAAGAAATTTAGAAACTGACACGAGGAAACTATCCTTCGAACGGCATTTAGGTACAAAAACCTGACGAATAATAATAACTACCTACGTAAAAAGTTTCCTACATTATCCGATTCCAAAATTTACGAAATTACGAAGTTCGAAATTTTATTTTTACATTCGATAGCGTTTCCATAATGGAATTCCGGTTGACGAACTTATGTAGGTAAAGAGTAATGAATCATAAAAATTGAATTGGAAATTTTGATACTAATTTATTGGGGACTTTTCGTTTAGCGGAGTTATAATTTGTCCATCAAAACTTTACTTTTGTATTTACTCTATGGAAAAGAATATCACGATAAATCAGGAAGACTTGTGAGTTGCGACGATCGTGGGAGTAGGCATTCAAAATTAACTTCAGATAATATTTTATTTAAGCAGGCTGTCGAGTAACGAAGGTATTAAATATTAATTCATCATGTCCGCCAAAAAATGTCCTGCTAAACAAAGGCCTCCTCTATCAATGTTCTTTTTCGTGTGGTGTCTGGATTAAGCATATAGGAGATGTAGTCTCCTCCCGTTAATGTTGTATAAGGTGACTAAGTGTTTCTAAGCCAGACGGATGGTAGCAGCGTCTCTTCTGTGGACAACAGCCTTTCAGCATTCACCAACCCGCCTGCCGAGCGTGGTAAGTATTGGCATATTACACCAAAATTACGAAACAAGGGATATAAGTGGTCTGGATGCCTTTGTTTATCAGAGCACGTTTTTTGACTTATATGATGATAAAGGTTCAGTTACATGCCATGTTGCGTCATTTTGAGGGCAACTTACCAGTACTATTCAGCAGTGGATTTCTTTTGGCTTATATGATGGTGATGATAAACGTACATGCTATAAATAATATAATAATATTAGTCGGTTCTTTATGCCCATGAAAACAAAGATCATCACCGATGTAAAATCATTGTAATTATTCATTTGAAAACTATTGATTAATTTATATAACCAACACAATAAAATTATGTAAACAAAACCCATATTCACCATAATAACAAATATTATTAAAGGTATTACATGCGTCGCCAAGTGCAAAACAAAGAGAAATTAACCCATCAATTCTGCTTGGATGTTCGCCAAAGTGCCGGGAAAAGCGTCATCTACTTCTCAGCTAGACAGGTTCACAAAGAAAATCCTGTGCCCTACCAACAAATGAAATCGGGAACTATAAGTGACGTCTTCAAGAAAGACTGGGGCTTGCTAAACCCCGGATATATTTGATAGATGAGTTCTATAAAGGCTTATGCACCGATCGGGAGATAAGAAAGACAATGTATTTTTGTTTCCAGCGATTCCAGATTATTGCCTAGATTCATAATGTTAATAGAACTGAACATGCCGTGTAATCAGTAAAGAATAACAAAGAAAGAAATATTTAATTGCCACAAACTGAGACTGTTTATTACATTATACGAAAACAAATAAAGTGAAAAACTACTAATTAACAAACTTATAAACACGAGTTATTAAAGATACAGCATGTATCTCGAGTTTATGCTAAAACGGTGACGTAGTCAGCATAAGTCCGATAATTAATGCACGACGCTGATTTTCAGCTTGACCAGTATGATGAAAATGTTAATACAAATACATGCATAAATTTATTATAATATATAGTTAAAAGGGTTCTATTAGAAACATTCAAATTGAAATAACTGTAACACTAACTAAATAGGCGTAAAATAATTTTTAGACCAATAAGCTTCCTGTTCTACATGGGTGTCTTGAATGGGAGTGGAGTTTTATGCGAAGCGTACCCTGGGTGAAAGAATAAAAAAGATTTGGATGCCGTGACATCATCTTCCTGCTCTAGTCCCAATTTACTCGGGGCCGGCGCAATATGATTTAGTGTTATTACAAAAGTTTTGGCAAACGGATTTGTACAGTTTTTTTTTTTTTTTTTTTTACGTTGCCCCACACTAGGATTTCTCCTGTGTCGTGGATGCGTTTACAGACATGAATTCCACATACAATACACCCAGTTGACTGCCTACCTGACACTAAACCTCGATGGAGGGTATGCTAGTGTTGATTGTTAAGTGCTATCAGCGAGTAACCTAAGGTGTGGTACGCACCAGGTTCCAAACTCTGTTTGTCGTACCCAAATGAGATGGGGTAGCCCTATACGTGACCAGAGCTATACGGAACTACATTAGGATGTTCTATATTCCGGTAATTTCGCTAATCACCGGAACACAGGGTATCCCAACTTAGGCTTTAGATTGGCAACTACTCGATTGCTACTTACTATCGGGTAGGCCGTTGGTTAGCTGAAATAAGTACCATACAAAAAAATAAGGGTTTGTGCAGAGGAATCCTCCTTTGCGTTACAATATACTGCATTTGCAATCTGTTTGCCAAGGGTTGTAATTATAGTTCAATTCAATAATTTATTCAGTAACTAGACGGCTGATCCCGTTCGAAGAAGCAGGAGGCGACGCCTGAGCAACAACCACCCTGGCACATAATTCTCATATGCCTGAAACCCCCTGCCGTTACTATAAAGCGGGGGACCTCTGGGTTCACAGGTGTGTAGATTGGGGAATCTGCGTGCCCACACCGAGCGACCCAAGAGAAGACGGTAGCACGCATGTGGTCACGTGCTGCCGTGGGACGCTTTGGGGGATCCTTTACAATCCCCCGGGGGGGTGACCGCATTACAGTCACCCTCTCCGAGATGTGCTATAGGCGTGGCACCAGTGGGCGGCTCTAGTGGGATCATACGAGGACCTGGTCATCTTTGGACCACCCCAGCCAGCCAGCCCAGCCCAGCCCCACTGGACACCAATAGAAAATAAAAACAACTTCATTTGATTATTTTCATGTTTTTATACATAGTTTTACAAATTTGAGTTTATTTACTCGTCATACATTGAAAAAATTGTTGCAGTTATAAAGTTTGTTTTCATGGAAGCCGCACCAGAAAAGATTTAAAGCCACACGTATATCATCATCATAGGCTTTGTCTAGTATAGTATAGTCCCTTTGTCACCTTTTACGACATCTATGGGAGGAGATGATGATGGAGTATGGATGAAGTGGTGCAGTATTTTTAATCCGGTCATCACACGGAGATCTCACAATTGTTGGACACGACACAATTGTGGAAATCAAATCGACAAAAAGCAATGGCTATTGTTCAGCATATATATAAAAAAAAAACAACTTTAAACCTTAGCAACTAAAAACTGTGTACTGTAATAAGGTTCAGCCATTTAGAATAAAACATACTATTTGAATTTTGTAGGTGAGAATGACTTTGACACATAGTATAGGATCCCGGTTGATCGATTGAATTGAAGTCTATTACTACCTAGTCGGTGGGCTTGAGACAGCAAGTTTGTTGGTTGTGATATTAATGTATTAGCTTCCAAGAAGTGAATACGAAAAACATAATAAAGCTACTATCAAAACATATATCTGGGAGTTAAGAATACAGCTGGGCTGGGCGGCATTTGGGAAATTTCGTCGAGTATTCTCGTCATCTATTCCACAGAGCCTAAAGACTAAAGTCTTCAATCAGTGCGTTCTACCCGTCATAACATACAGTGCCGAGACGTGGACACTCACGGTAGGGCTGGTCCACAAGTTTAAAGTCGCTCAGCGAGCAATGGAAAGGGCTATGCTCGGAGTCTCTCTGAAGGATAAAATCAGAAATGAAGTGATCCGACAGAGAACTAAAGTTATCGACCTGGCTCATAGGATTAGTAAGCTGAAGTGGCAGTGGGCTGACCATATTAGTCGTAGAACCGACAACCGTTGGGGAAAACGTGTTCTTGAGTGGAGACCGCGTCTTGGTAAACGTAGGGTAGGACGCCCTCAAGCTCGGTGGAGTGATGACCTGCGGAAGGTGGCTGGCAGTAGCTGGATGAGAATAGCCGAGGATCGCGATCAGTGGCATGCACTTGAAGAGGCCTATGTCCAGCAGTGGACTGCGATAGGCCGATGATGATATCTGGGAGTTTACATGTGGGAAGATCCTGCACCTCATCTACCGTCATCGAGCTCACTCACCCTCACATATATCACAGTACTTCTCACAGTAGTCTCTCTCATTAATTAAATTGACGATTTCGAGGTATCATGTAATTAATTATGACTCTTGTTTAATGAGACATTACAATACATTCTCTGCAGCTGCCTTCACAACATTCTCGGCCCAATTACACAGCATGTAATTACAAAATAAAATGAATTTTTGTTTGGGTAATTATTTTTAATTTTTAGTGTATATGGCGACAATTAGTTCGCATTTTAATTGTTTCTTTATTTGTCATTTTTGAATAAGGTATTTTGGAAATAAGAAGCTTTGTGGTTTTTTATAGCAGTGATAGTCTAAGTGATTGAACGCTTGCCATCCATACAGAAGGGTTCGATCCCAGCCTGCACGTGTGACCTTTCAGATTCATGTACAAATCAGAATTTGATTTGAAATTGAACGCAAGTCGCGTTAATGGTGAAAGATGAATGAATGAATGGTTGGTGCAGTGGCTGATACAGTCGGCTGCTGCGCTCTGGGTCGTGGGTTCGATTCCCGCACAGAACAAATATTTGTATGATCTGCAGGTGGTTGTTCCGGGTCTGGGTGTATTGTATGTGGAATTCATGTCTGTAAAAGCACCCACGACACAGGAGAAATCCTAGTGTGGGACAACGTTTTATTAAAAAGAGAGAAATAAAGAGGATTTATTAATATCTTTAACTTAATGTGGTATCATAATAGAAATGATGTAACTGTATCAAACTATATCTACAACGCTTTACGGGTCTACCAGTCACTTAAAAACTAAAGTCCTAACTTTGAAATTTGTGCGTCACAATGGTAATTACTTCTAAGTTCATTTAGGCATAAAGTATGCTTGTAAAAATAATAGCGAATAAATATTTATTTCATAATCGAACATAGAAAATTCCAGATATAAGCCGCTGAAGGTCGAAATATTCCACGTCGCAGCCCTTACATTGATTAATTATGGTAACGGAGGAGACTTTAATTTTTGAGTTACAGGTAAAAATAAATTATGAATAACAGCTATATTGGATCAGTTGGAGTAGTTAATTTGCTGCCACGCTGTCATGGTTTATGCTTATATCTTTTAACTTAAGGTTTGAGGTGCAGATAACCAGTTCGCTGATAGGTAAAGGTAAACAATCGGCGAGGTTAAGCAACGCTTGGCGCGGTCAGTCTATGGATGGGTGATCGAATAGTGGTATTTGAACTCAGCAATTTGCTTCGGAGAGCACGTAAAATCGTCCGTCCCGATTATTGTCATTAGGCAGCGGTCGTTAAGCCCAATTGTAGGCCTTTGGGTGGCTTGAACAACTCGGACCACAGAAATAGGAAATTAGGAGAAGTTGTACGGGGGCGTAACCGCGCCACCGCGACATGTCCAATTTGGGCCATAAGGAAAAAATGGCCGTTTTATAACATCAGTTGAGATTCGATCACGTAAGTGAATCTTTGTTAAATTGTCGTGTTGTTCGGGGATAACATAAAAAATCGAAGCGAAAATAATAACTTTATCAAGGAAGGAATCATATACACTAAGCAAGTGAAGGAATTTTCTTGTATTTGTTGACATTATTATTTTTGTACGAAATACAATGCTTCTTATCTACCAATTTTAACTAGCAATCGGTGAATATCAAATTCAGTGAATGGAACAGCGAATGTTA
Source organism: Diloba caeruleocephala (assembly GCA_947459985.1). NCBI lineage: Eukaryota > Metazoa > Arthropoda > Insecta > Lepidoptera > Noctuidae > Diloba > Diloba caeruleocephala. The sequence continues at coordinate 5,049,904 of OX381621.1, read as the reverse complement.
CTCCCAATAAACTTACGCGTTGTGTGGTACGGTTGAGTTTGGGGTCTGTACGTTCGGTATGATTGGCTACCTACAAAGTCGTGGGTGTGTTTTAGTATGAGAAGCCAATTATAATGTTGTGTTTATTCAGTTCATTGGATGAGAACTTGTAACTGTGTGCATTAGTGTGCTTTTATGAAGAATGGTAGTGGTACAATGGATTTTTAGGCTCGCATACATTTTGATCTACATGGCATATCTCCTTTCTTCCAATATCTTTGACTTGGATACAAAGTCGACCACTAACCGCACTAAAAAAAAAAGACTTGTGGTTTAACGCTACGATTGACTTACAGCGCAACATGTCGCGTGTTCGATCCCCGCTCGGAACAAAAATTTGTGTGATCTGAAGATAGTTGTTTTGGGTCTGGGTGTTTGTGCATGTGAAATGTATGTATGTAAACTGAAAAAAAAAAAATTTTAAAGAAACTGTTACTAGTCTAAGCAAACATTTATTATCAGATAGTGAAGTGTTCTCGTGGTTAGAATGGTTGAAAGATCATCCAAATTCATCTAAAACTTTCGATGATACAATTTTTATTGTGAAATTCTCATAACAATTTTCTGTTACAATCTATCTGCGTTTTTCGTTTAAGTTTCAGTCCTAACTGCCGATGTATCCAATCCCTCTTTTAACGAAATTCACAGAAAATAGAAAACAACGTTAACTGTATGCAGCTCGATCCCTGGGTCGAAAGCTGATGGAAATCGAATGGAAACGTGACTAACACGTTTGCGATGAATGCGACGATTCTCTCAATTAAAATGGCGCCCGCAATATGGCGGCTTAGGGTTGACAGATGACGAAATTCGTTCAAAATTCTGTTCACACGTTTTCTGTTGTCACTTGCCTTTTTTTTATTGTATTTGCCCCTCGTTTACACGAAAATATGTGTAAAATGTAAAACTTGTTAAATACGCCTAAATTTCTGTTTATTTTACATAAATATGGAAATTAGAATAGATGTATTGGTCATTCTTAATACCTGTCATATAAAAGCCTTCATCATTATAATTCACATTACAAACACATCACCATAGGTACCTACATTAAAATAATATTAAACATACCCCAACATGTCAACTGATGATATATCGATGACATTAAGTATGTTTAAACGTTTTTGTATTCAAATCGTTACGTTATTTAAAGTAGACGAGAATATCGTTTATTTTATGCTTTAATATTTTGGTGTTGATCCATTTAGAAACTCTTAGGTGGCGTTTATTCGATTATAATAATGATAGATATATTACATAAATATTTGATATATGAACAAGATTTATATTGACCGTGTGGTGCTTGCTTAGAATACCACCACCCCATCTCCTCCCGTGGGTGTCGTAAAAGTCGATTAAGGGATTAGCCGGAGGATGGGCAGCAGCGTCGAGTACATTTACATCGCCAACCCGTCTGCCAAGCCTTGTGATTATGGCAAAACCCCCCAATGAGCCCATAACACATCCATATCGGTCTTAGAGGTAATCTTTGGGGGAGGCCTGTGTCCAGCAGTGGACTTCATTCGGCCGAAATGATAATTTGAACAAGATTCTTGAGTCTGTCCATTAATTCAACTCCAAAGTTACTTATAATCATTCATTTATTTTCGTTGGGTTAGTGGATAACCTTGTGTCAAAGTTGCTCAAGCTGCCTAAAGGCCGCCGACTTAGCTTGACAAGTACCTTCTAATGACAACAACCGGGACCGACAATTTTACGTGCCGTCCGAAGCACGGAAATGCTCAGTTCAAATCCCGCTGTGTGGTCACCCATCCGTAGACTGACCGCACCAAGCGTTGCTTAACCTCACGATTCGTTTACCTATCAGTGAGTGCAACTGGTATAATGATTACGCAATATACTTGTATGTAATACCTATAATATTAAACCGATAGAGTGTAAACGTGTGTGATTGTAATGTATGTAGGTAATTGACTGAATAATACCTTTTTGTACCAGATCATAATTTCAGATGAAAAAACGTCCACTACTGGGCATTGTAAAAGTTCGCCACAGTGACTAGTCTGGGCTAATATAGTGTGCTCATCGGAGGACTTTACTATAATCACCACTCTTGGCAGGCGAGTTGGTCATCGTAATTGAATTGCTAATTTCTCCAATAGACGCTGCTGCCCATCGGTCGTTCATACAGTCGCCTTTTTGACATCCATGTATGAGGTGAGATGTATGCATCGATAAAAACAATTTAATGAAATGTGGGTGTGTCAGTATCTATATACGAGTACATATGTAATAAGTGGTCATATGTAACATTTCAGAATGCATTAGCCACGTAGCCTCCGGCTAAGAGACACCCTACCATTTCCGGGTTTTTGTGACAGGTGATTATGGATTTTATCTAGATGGATGGACAGCAGCATTCACTGTGTCAACATTATACTTGCTGAAAGAAAAGCCTTGACGAAGACGCGAAGCGTTTATCTTTGGTAACCATTTTTGTTGTTAAGTCTTTGAGCTCTCACCCTGAGCACTGAGCCAGCAACCTTCAAAATATCCCTAAAAACTACATTCTGGTCCAGCTTCCGAGCATAACCTCCCCAGCAATGCCCTAAGCCGAGACCTGAGTCTCAGTAGGGGCCATCCTTAGCTCTATTGCTTAGTATGTAAGTTATAGCCTGGCTGGAGGCGCTTTCAGCTTCGCCAATTGGTCCGCTTAAGCAGCAATAACAACAGTAATGCAGCAGCAATGACAAGCCCATAAAGAGTAATGAATTTAGATAAGATAAAGACAATTTATTACCAAACTAAAACACATATATCGTTCAATGCGAAACAATACAATTAGGTAGGAATAGATACAACTGTTTTTGTGTAGTATGGTAAAGGGAACGGAATCAGCATTGTTGGCAGTATGCAGGGGTTTAACCACGCACTGATCGACGCTGGTTATCAGTCCGTCCCCTTTACTACGAATAATACATAACCAGAAGACAGAGGTTACAAAAAAAAAAAAAAACTTACGAAAATAAAACGAAGGCAAACATGTTACAAAATAAATAATTATTTACCATCCTTATTATAAGCTAATACTGATATACGATAAACATGGAATATTTAAAAGGAATCCTTTCTTAATTTCTTGCCGGTTTTCTCAATAGAATTGACATTCCGGACCTCGTCCAAAATTGCGAAATCTCATCATAAATAAAGAAATCGGCAATTTTTTCATAATACTGTTTTAATATTGATTTATTAGACAACCCTAAAAAGTATAAAGCTCGCAATATGGCGCCTGTCACTATTGAATTCCATTGGAATCTCATTATTATGCACGCTTTTTTATTTAATCTATTCACTTTTTCTGAAATCATAACTAACCGTTTATTTCTTTTTTTTTAACTCTATTTTATAACCGGTGATATGCAGTGTTTATGTAAAATATACGGTATTCAAGATTATGCAAATCGAGTAAAGGTGAATCACATCATCCGACTCTTTAGGGTAGTATGGTATTCATCCAATTTATTAGTCCAAGATTTGATCAAATTACTTTGAGTTTTACGTTATGCCACTGACCCGTTGTCTTTGTCCAAGATGACTGTGATGTTTGTCGAGTGCTACATTCATCATCATCATAATTTTTGCCGAAAAACATTCACTGCTGGACTGAAACCTCCGCTAAAGATTGCCACAAAGACCGGTATGGTTTTATGTTGTGTGCCCGGGTTCTGCCATAATGTTAATAAATAATAGTTCGAAAAAAATAAAAAACACACTTTTGTAGTTAACCGAATTAAAAAGTAGAAAATAATTTTCAATAAGTTTAAAATAACAATAGAGTGATTAACGAAAAAAATATTTTAGTATAAAAAAGCGTTATTGATTATTTATTTTCCATTTTTTTGTGCGGCTAACTACAAATACGCATTTTTTTTTGTTTTGCGCGTCGCTGAATGTCCGTGTTGCCTGTCCATAGTCTCAATAACTCCGGGTGGTAATTATTTGCCCAAGCCTTTTGACATTTAAGTAAGCAAATTCTTCCTGCATTACGGAAGAATCATCTGAAGAATGAGAGACTATTCAGGTCTCATCGCACTCTTCCTGCGGAATATTTAATCGACATCTTATGGAGGTTTTATTTTTTGTGCAAGTTTATGTATGTCGATGAATTTATAATTTCCTCTCTTTCTCTTTCTAACCGACTCTTTCTACTTTATGTAGTTGTGTATGTATATGTGTTACATAGATACATCCCAAGTTAATAAAAGCTTGTTGAAAATCGCTAATCCCCTCAGGATTAGCGATTTTTAACAAGGCAAGGACAATGGGACAAATTGTTTAAAATATTGCATTGTCATCGGTCCTTGATAAGTGTACGAAGTTTCAAATCAATCCGCCGTTTGGAAGGGGATGAACATCGAGTTCAAAAATTCCGTTACATATATTCATAGATACATAACAAGCTAATAAAAGCGTGTTAAAAATATCGATATAATCGTCTGTCACAGGCAATTTTCTTCGAATCTACTGGACCGATTAAGTTGGAATTTAGCACACATATGGATGTCTGCAACACAAATACGTATGTGTGACGTAAACAAATGAAATTTTAATATGAGGGTCCTTTTTAGGGGACAACATAGAAAATTAAAGAATAAAGTTTTGCAAACTGTACTGTGTAATATGTGCAATGGAAGGGCTTATTGTGCGGGTCTCAAATGTATTATATTTTATTATTTTAAAATGTATTGCTTTAAAGCTATTTAAGAAAATTGATGAAAATTAACAATTCCCCCTTATCTCCCGAAACTACTATAAGAAGTCTATGGTCTTAAAATAACATGGTAAATCTTTCAATATTATGCGTACAAACTTACGTTTGCGGTTGTAATGTATGGGAAAACACGTTGTTCAATTACGATGCTAAGTTTGTTCTTGGGAAGTTATTGGTACAAGACCAAATCCAACAATAGTCAATATATTCAGCAAATTCGGAACCCTCTCCATGCGAGTTGAACTCGCACTTGACCGGTTTTTTTAACGAACCCAGTGGATATTCTTCATGAATTTCCTCCGCCCCGGGAAAAGACGCACGGGCATGCCGTTCTCCTACCAGCTAAAATCACTGGGGCGGTCATCTTCGGCACCTAAGAGGGGGTCCTCGTATGATCACACTAGAGCTACCCACTGGTGCCACGCCCATAGGCACATCTCAGAGAGGGTGACTGTAAAGCGGTCACCCTTTCGGGGGATTGTAAAGGTCCCGTCCGCTTGTTTTCTATACAGGAGGGTCTAAGTTCGATCCCGGCGGTGCAGCCTGCGAGTTTTCGCCTTCGAGATCATTCATGCATGAACCGTACGACGTTGCCGACATATTTTTTAGATATTTTTCATTTTAGAGAAATATTTTATGAATATGTAAAGATGTAGTATTGTCTTAGGTTTTCGCGATTATTACACATTATAATAAAACAAAAGTTCGGTTCGTTTCGTTCGTGGTCGCATCCTGCGACCACGAACCCTGCAAAGTGTTCGATACGTCAGGAAAAACAAAAAATCAATAATATACGCGATTTAATCCGTTTAAAATTGTTTTATTATAATGTAAAGATGTATTCATCAAAATACCGTACGATGTTGCCTACTATACTATATTTATATAACAGTGATTTAGTTGTTATATGAAGATGTTGTCTGCAGTGACAGGGCCTGATAAATTTATATCAACGTATTGAAGAGTATTCATCAAGAGAACTTTAACAAGAGGAAACAACTTGATACAATCAGATGCCTACATGAAGAACAAGAAAATGGAAAATTTTAGCTTGGCACTGTTTATGAAAGAGCAAAATTGGACTTCTGGGGTGGAAGGCTTGGTGACCTGAGATACAGGCTTCAGCCTAGTTCAGGCACCGGTCTCCCACAGTAAATTTGTATAATACTATAACTTTTTCATTATTGTGGTGAGAAATAAATAATTAATTGCACTAACGGTGAACAAAAACATCGTGAGGAAATCTGCACACCTGAGTGGGTTCTAAATTGTCTTCAATGTTTGTGAACCGCCAACCCGCACTGGGCCAGCGTGGTGGACTAAGGCCTAACCCTTCCCATCAAGAGAAAAGGCTCACGCCCAGCAGTGGGACAGAGATGAAGAATTATCTATTTATGTATGTGGTAAGTTATTTTACGAATCTCCTCAAAAGGAGGAGGTTCTCAATTCGATGCGTATTTTTATATATTTACACCGATTACTCCGAGATTTGTGAACCAATTTGAGCAACTCTTTTTTAACTGGTGCAAAATGCTTTCGAGTTGGTCCCATATAAATTTCATTACATTTGATTGAGTAGTTTTTTAACCAGCTTCAATAAACAGGTTAATTTTACTGCGCTTATCTAGATGATGTCTTAATGTTTTCGATTCCTCTCAGATCCGTGAACCAAATTTGAAAAAGTTCTTACATATATTTACACTAAAAAGAAACAAATAAATCTTTTTAACAAAAGAAATATACCGACTTCAAAACCCCTACACGATATAAAAATATTAATGGCCAGGTATGCCCCAACCATGATTCATGCAGACCAACGAGAAGTTATATTTTATACCTGGCCCCGCCCGACTTTATAAAGTTTTTTTTTTTCCTTTTATGATTCCATTTTTCGTACAAAATAAGTTTTCTTCTGCCACTTGAAACCTTTCCTGAGGATCTAAAATGACAAGTCACTTGACTGGTAACCCGAGAAAACATAGAAGATGATGAATGTAATACAATTCACATCGCAAAAAACTTTTCTTTTAAATTCGCCTTGAACTGCCAAGTACCCAGCCTCGCTGCCGCGTAACATTTCACTTTCGCCGTCAGGTAAAAAGCCTTTAAAGATAAATATCTTTCACAACATCACAGAAAAGGTACGAAACAAGAAAATCTCGCGGAATTGGCAGATAGGCAAGCTGACGTAAATGTAAGTACGGTAATTGAAAGGGAATTAGTTTCAGCCTTGCGTTGCGCTCAACTTTTCATGGATAAAAGAGAGGGATCTTATTTGCAGGAATCTCCCCAATCGGGAACAAATCTATATAGCTAGCTACTTTTACCGTATTGGATAAATGCTACCCTCTTGCTCCCTGTATGTATCTTTGGATTTATCAATTGGAATATCGAAATGAGAGAGTTTCATCATTTCGGCCGAATAAAATCCACTGCTTGGACAGGCCTCCCCCAAAGATCACCGCAATAACCGATATGGGTATGTAGTGTGCTCAGTGGGGGGTCTTGCCATAATCGCCACGCTTGGCAGACGGGTTGGCGATCGCAGTTGAGTTGTTGTGTGCTCGAAGGACGCTGCTGCCCATCCTCCGGTTAATCCCTTAGTCGACTTTTACGACACCCACGGGATGAAATGGGGTGGTGGCATTCTGAGCCGGCACCACACGGCAAGAGAGTTTATTACAAATGAATACTGAACGTTTTTTTCCGGTTACCGCTCACGTATGATGTTTTTGTTTAACACCATAATAAAATAAAATAAAAGCAACTAAGTGCCAAGCAAATATAATATAGTTAGTGTGCCTGCTACGAATACATTCATTTATAATAAACTGTCGTAATATTAATAAAAATCACCAGTGTATTTTAATATCTGTACTCTATACAAATAAATAAAACTGAAGTGTCTGTTTGTAATGTCAAAATAACAGATTATTACTAAATGCATATGAAATGATATACGGTACCTACAACAAAAATACTGATAAAAATGTTGTTGTCTGTCTGTTTGTTCCCGCTAATCTCCGAAACAGCTGAACCGATTTCTACGAGACTATCACTGGCAGATAGCTGATGTTATAAAGAATAACTTAGCCTTTAATTTTAGAAATAAAATTAGGGAACCGCGCAAAATAATTAAAACCCATGAAATCCAATACATATACTTTATGTCAAATGTCTCTAAATTATTTATAATAATTCAATTTCTTTTAAATAAACGGCGGGTGAAACCACGGGTCCGAGCTAGTTATGGTATAAGATGGCAAATGACACACTTGTTGGGTCTTTATTTTATATATACCGTTGTTGCAATAAGGGACCTACTACCAATATAAAAACCATCATAAGCGATCATTATACCGGAACATCAGAGCAGTCGCTGATATGCTGCCGATCTTTTGCCGTATGTCTAACACATTTATGGAGGTTGGGATCCGGTATTCTTCAATCACCGTCACGCCGGTATTCTGTGACGGCGTGGTGCTCCCAGGTCAGCCCATTTACGAGCTCTAGCCAACTATTGTCTACAAATAGGCTCTCCCATGCATATAGTATGCCTGATTCCTATCTAGAGCTAATTATGGAGTATATACTGCAACTCGACGCTATTACAACGTGCACCTAATAATTGTAATTTTAAATAATGCCTACCTTTTTTAAACATGCATTATGCCTATTATCATCAACAAGTCCTCAGTGTTTAGCCTACACATTAGCAAGAAGATTGAAATGTTATACATATAAACCGATAGAATTTTTTGATAATTGAAAATGTTGTATTTTTTAATGATTATTAAAATAAATCAACAAAGCTCGTGCAAGTTTAATCAAAAATATTTGTGATATTCGAAAGAAAGAAATTAGTTTTCATTAGCACAAACAGTACACACAGTAAAAATAAACTTATAACAATGATAAAACTAAATAAAAGGTACAACATATACCGTGCTCAGTGCCGAAATTAAAGTGCCAAAGGGCCAACAGCTTAGCATAATGTTAGAAGGCAGTGATACGGACCACCTAACGCTGGTTTTCAGTTGTAACCCACTATTCATTATTCATTCAATTTTCAATATTTCCTCATCTTCCAAGGGTTCTAACTATATTGTTCTGTGGCAGATGGTGATTCGCCACTCACAAGATGGGGGCCCACCATCTAAATGGCCACCATTACTGGTGACAGGGAGCGACATTGGTGTGAGCAGCTCGGAGTGTCGAATTATTATTATATAAAATTATATGTTAGTACATATACGATGTGTTTTCGTGTAGTAGCCATACTGCGCTCAACAACCCGCCTCCCAACCGTGGTGAGTATTGGCAAATACCCCCCAAAATGTCAACACAATTGTGGAATTCTATCGAGGAGGCCTTTGTTCAGCAGTAAGCGTATATGGCTTATATGATGATATAGACGATAGCTACATGAAAGCACATAATAATGTCGTACATCTTTTAAATTACAGTATATTAATTATAAGCATAATAATTATTACTTGGAACCTTTCCAGTGCATTAGAAAAATGTACGTAAATGTTTTATCGCTTCGCGTAAGCGTTAAGTGCCAATTGAGGGAAATAGGCTATTACTAGACCAGCACTGCGATTGCCATTAAGTACGTGAGCGATTTTTATTTACATTTCTAGATATTGATTTACGTTATCACTTTCATTATTTTTACCCAAGTACCGCAAAGCAAAAAGGAGGATTATGATTTTGACTTCATATCATATCAGCCATTTATACCTCCACTGCTGAACAAAGGCCTCCCCCATAGATTTTCACAACTGTGTCATCATTTTGGGGGGTACTTGCCAATACTCACCACGCTTGGCAGGCGGGTTGGTGAGCGCAGTATGGCTACCGCTTCACAGAAGGGACGCTGCTGCCCATCCCTCTGGTTTAGATTCCCTTAGTCGCCTTTTACGACATCCATGGGAGGAGATGGAGTGATTGCTACATTCTTAATCTGGACACCACACGGAATGTGGGTATGTATGTATGTATATTTATCTTTTCCCTCAGATCGCCTAAACCACGTGTCGCATTTTGACAAATGAGGTGTCGTTGGAAGTGTCGCTGCGTCGTGCTATTTACCGCAGGTTATAGGGCTATATGAAGACACATAAAATTCAACATGGCCGTGCAAAGCAGACATAAACTGCTACCAAAAAAAAAAATAACATAACAAATAAAATATCGTGTTTAGTATCCCATGAAAAATCTTAACGAGTATGTTCCAAGAATACATAGATTACCTGTTATTTTACATACATTAACCCATTTTCTTTTTAATGTTTTAGTCCAATAAGTTTGGGTTTTCCAACAACGACCTCGAACCTTAAAATAATTTAAATAAAAGTAAGAAACTAAAACCGACTATGGAATAGCACAAAACAAGTTTGAAAAAAAGGAGATTGTCCATTGAAGTATGGACTTTAGTTTCATATTGTATCATATTGTGCCTTGATGAAACATACATCAATTCGTAGGGTTTCAGCTATACCTACAGTTATAAAAAACATAAAATCTGAAGTTGGCCGGATTAGCGGGAAAAAGGATATTTTTTTACATGCAAATAGTACATTATTTTCGTGTTCATCGTATCTTTACAAAAGAATCTCCGCATCAAATGATTCCCAGCTATCTTCACCGGGTTATCTTTTCATCTTGTTGCAGGCCGTCCAATATTGCGTTTTCCGGTGCGTGGTCGCAGCTCTACAGCTATTTTACCCCCAACGTTCATCAGCTCAACAAGCTACGTGCCGTGCGAAATAGCGTTGCTACGTCATTTTAAATGACGTAGCAACGCTATTTCGTATTTTCTCTTTAGATCGCGTAATTATTGAATTCAGCTTTTCTCCTTAGCTCCGGAAATACTTCCAAGTATTTTGAGGCTCCAGCTTCACTCACCCGCTAAATACGAGGACCATTTCAAAGTTCGAGGAAATTAATTAACGCTGAACACAAACTTCCGAAATGGATTGGAACCAAATCTCTAAGCTGCCCTAACCTGTAATTATTAATCGCTATTAAAATGCTGCGGCTTTGACCAGGTGGCCGAGCGGGCGCTTGATTAAAATTTCACGACGGATAAAGAAACTGTTTTCGTTTAAATCAAAGCTGATGAAAGCGCTTGTTGGGTTAATTTTTACTGGGAATGTGGATTGTTTATGGTTTGTTACGTTCTAATGTTACTATTTCAGTTATTTTTAGCGATCCATCTGTTTAATTGTCTGCTGGGAGAGACTTTAAAATAAATATACAATGCCTTTGTGCTTTTCTGACCTAAGTAATTATATTTCAATGATTTCTGTGTTACATAAATAAAATGGTGGTAGTGGGGTAGCTTATACTTTCAGGATACATCCGTCTTTCTGAGGGTGTTGTAAATCATAATGTAAGGGATTGCCAAGAGGATGGGATAGCATCTTTCTGTGCTTTTTGACAGTATACCATAATTGCCTATCCCTTTGCCAAGTGCGTTTACTACAGCAATAGTTACTTATGAAGGTTAAATGGATTTTTCCACAAGCTTTCTCATATCCAGCAGTGGATTTTTATGGGCTAACATTATGTAGCATGATGTCTCTTGTAACGATTAAAAAGTAATACTTTTATATATTGTGAGATAAGAGTAATTTTATTAATAATACAGGTAATTGTAACCATTACTACATCACGAGTTTTTTTTTTAAACGTTGCCCTACTCTAGGTATATCCTGTGTCGTGGGTACAGACACAAATTCCACACACAACACACCCAGACCCGGAACAACTACCTGCAGATCATACAAATATTTGTTTCGTGCGGGAATCGAACCCACGACCCGGTGCGCAGCAGCCGACTGCATCAGCCACTAGACCAACCGTGCTGTTTTGTGTTTTAGTCGAGGGCAAACGAGCAGGCGTGTCTCCTAATGGTCCTTAAGCACCGCTGTTCGCCCATATACAACCGCGACATCAGGCGAATCGTAGATGCGTTGCCAGCCTAACTGGAATTAAGTAGTGAAAAAGAGGGCAAGGACCTGGGAAACCTGGCAATTGCCACTCCCCGAAACGTGGCGACACAATCTTAGACCGATCTTTTGTCTACTATTAAGCTTTACCATGACAAAAATATACTAAATGAATAAAAGTAGTAGTAGAGATTATAGAGGATAACGGAAAGGAAGTGGAGGGGGGAGGGGACATTCGCCACCCTTCACTCACTGAAACGTATCGATACAATCGTACAGCGATCTTTAGACAACTTTCCCCAAAGTCTAGGCTATACCACGACAAATAATTACGAAATCGAAAAGTAGTCATTAATACCAAGTACTAAGTAACTAATAATCTTATGATAAGAAGAATATCCATTCAAACATTTAATAATTTATTATTAACTTATAATAGCCTCCAGCTTTCATCATTTCGGCCGAATGAAGTCCACCGCTGGACACAGGCTTCTCCCAAAGAACACCACAACGACCGATATGGGTGTGTTGTGGGCTCATAGGGGCGTTTTTCCATAATCGCCACGCTTGACAGACGGGTTGTGGATCGCAGTTTAGTCGTTAATGTACTCGAAGGACGCTGTTGCCCTGCCTCCGGCTAATCCCTTAGTTAACTTTTACGACACCAACGGAAGGAGATGGGGTGGTGGTATTCTGAGCCGGCACCACACGGCATTTCGAGGCTTTAGTTGCCGACTTTAGGTACCACGTTCTAGGATGTAGATTTCCTATGCAGAAGAACGGGCAAGAAACTCAATGGTTACTCTTTTTAAATTATAATATGTAACAATATTTATGACTAAGATCATACGAGGACCTGGAGGCTCCCTTAGGTGCCGAAGATGACCGCCCCAGTGGTTTTAGCCGATATAAGTCTCTTCCTCTTCGTCCTTCCCCAGAGCGGAGAAAGTTCATGTAGAATTTCTACTGGGTCAAATAAAAAAAGGTACAGTCATAATAGTGATATTCGAAAAAAAAAACCTTCACGATACCGCTGACATATCAACACAAACATGCATACCTTCAGCATTCTTCAACTCCATCCCACCCTGGTACAAGACCAAGTGCTACGGAATTGAATGAATGCGCGTCATTCCACACTCAACTTATTTGCATATCATTTGCTGGGTCGCCAACCCCGCGAGTCCCTTTCAAAGCTGACGCTGTACCCTTCGCACAAATAAACACGTGATCGTATCTGAGTCGTATTTTTCTCGTATACGGAACATCGTAAACATACATGATATTTATTATTATGCGTTCTCTAGTTTATTTTCTTCGACGGAGTATCGATATTGGAAGTCGGCTGGCGTTTCCAATATTTATGTAATAATAAACATTGCGTTTATAATGTGTACCCACGTTCAGTTGGTGGCATCAACGGGTGATGCCCACTGGTGAGCGTGGGCATTCTTTTAGATAACTACAATGAATGTCCACAATAGTATATCACCATAATCACCTCGCCCAGTAGACGGATAGGTGACTATGGACTAAGGTGATACTATGGACAGATAGCTGTATGTCCAGAAGAGGATGCAGTGGTCATCATCCCTTAGTCACCTTTTATGACACCCATGTGAAGAGAGGCGTCTTTTTTTTCTTTGCCAAAATGAATAAATAAATATTATTTTTTTTCCACTGCTGGACATAAACCGAATAACAACCGGTCTGGGTTTTTGTTGTGTACTCATTGGGGTCGCTATAATGACCACGCTTGGCGGATTGGCGATCGTAGCTGTAAATGTACTTGAAGGACATTGCTGTCCATCCTCAGGATAACGCCATAGTCGCCTTTACGACACCCACGAGATAAGACAGGTTAGGGCTTATTATTTTTCCGACACCACACGATCATACACGGTGCAAAAAATATTATTTATGAGGCATGATTCGCCAGAAGCTGGCATTGTTCTTTTTTACGAATGTAGAGAATATTTATTTGAGCAAAAGTAATCAATTAATGTGATCCGTAAATAATAAAAATTATGTGGTGTCGTGGGACACCAGGTAGGAACGAAGTTCCTTCGGCTAATGTAGAATCGACACTTATACACTACTCGCTTGTGTATGCGACTGTCGCGCCTGCGCACACACATTTAACGGTTTTATTCCACGCACTTTTTTCCACGGATATTTCCACGGATTTTTTCTTACGGTTTTACTATCACATTTTTTTCAGTTCGGTCGCGCAGCAAAATCCCTATCCCCTCCAAGCCTGCCGTAAGGAACTTCGATCCAATAATATATTACATTAAATTTGATGACAAATAATAATTATACGTTTCTGTCGAGATATAAAATGTCATAAACGGAATCCACTAGGAACTACCTCACGGTTACGAATTTGATACGTAAACCGTCTTAGGTGCATTGAGGGCTAATTACGGAACTCATTTAGTTTCAAGCTAAAAATGCGTAAGCTTTTTCTCCGCCGAGAAGTCATGGATATAAATGTACAAACATATTATTTAATAATGTCTTAGATTTTCGCGATTATTACACATTATAATAAAACACTTTTAAACGGATTCTATCGCGTATATTTTTGATTGTTGAATTTCCTGACGTTTCGAATACTTTGCAGCATTCGTGGTCGCGGGATGACTAAGGTGACAGGCGTCGTTACAGATTTTAAAAAGTTATTACGGTAGTAAAATAAAATAACTTTTTAAAATCTGTCAGGAAAATCAAAAATATACGCGATAGAATCCGTTTAAACGTTTTATTATAAAACATATTACCAGACCAAATGCAACAAAAGCATAAATTTATATTAAAAGAATTGTTCTTGTTTTTATTAATCTGTATAATAAGTATCTATTAATATGGAGAGCGGTCAAACATCCATTAAATATATAATATTTATTGATTTTCATAACAGTTTGTTCTGTTATGCCATACATCAAACTTCAAAAATAACATTGAAATAGTTTTACTCGCTTTTCCAACAATCCATCAACTGCAGCAAATAAATCTGTAAAAATAACTACGTTAAAAGCAAAAAAAACTTCCGACGAAATCGAGTTAAGTCTCTACCTTCGCCATGTATAATGTAATAATAAGGCGACCAACCATTTTTCATAATTCTCCGGACACGCGGACCCGCCCATAATTTACTTTTGTTTCAATTGTTATGAGTTTAAGAAGAAAAAAATATTCATTTGGCAGCTTCCTCTTTCTTTTGTTGTTGGTAACGGTGCCCTCAGATTTTGATGAGATTTCTTACATTTTCTTTGGGAATATTTCGAGACGTTTGTGGGAGGTGCGGTCCCATTAAATTTTCGAAAAATTGGCATTTTATTGTTCGAACGAAGGGAGTTGTAGATTAGTTTTGTCTTCCTGGGGATTATTAAGGTCGGAATGTGGTTAATAATTTAGCGGGCTGGCCCTTTTTCTTTTATTTTAATTTCGGCTTTATGAATGTTCGGAGCACTGAAATGTAAGGAAATGGCATAACTGTCAGGTTTGAGGTTAGGTAGAGATTAGAGGCGTACTGAGACCATAAACAACTACTGATGATAGTATACAATTTATAAGGTAGTGTATACGGATTGTTCCGTGGGGTTCCCGGCAAAGAATAGGTCATCCATCTCCACCCATGACTGTCGTAAACGGCGACTGAGGTTTTATATTAAGAGTATGAGTAACAGCATCCTCCCTTGTAGTCATAAGAACATACTACAATCACGAATCCACCTGCCAAGCGTGTTTGTTTTTTTTTGTTGGGCTTCTCGCATACTTTTCAAGGAAATATGGTTGCTTAACCGGTCATTTCTGGCGAAGTCAAAAGAGGCCTCCAGCCAGGCTTAAATTTAGTATTATAAACTAAGCAACTTTCGCTAAGGGCGCCCTGCGGGACACGGATCTAGGCTTAGGGCGTTGCTGGGGATAACAAGCTATTGTTTTGGGGACAGCTGGATCGATATTATTTAAATTGTATTACATTTAAAGCTACAGGCTCGGCACGGGCCGGCGCGAGCAAGAGACGGGAGGGAGAAGTGCTAACTTGAACGGGAAGTTGACGCGGCGATAGGCCTCCGCGACGTCGGTAAGGCATCCTCGGCGGCGAGGGCGGTAAAACGGTCGGGTGGCCAAGCGTGGTTATTACTTTATTTTATTGGTGCCCAGTGGAAATTCTTCTTGAACTTCCTTCGCCCCGGGGAAGGGCGGAGGGGCGTGCCTGACTCCTACCGGCTAAAACCACTGGAGCGGTCATCCTCGGCACCAAAGGGAGGCTCCAGGTCCTCGCATGATCACACTAGAGCCGCCCACTGGTGCCACGCCTATAGGCACATCTCGGGGAGGGTGACTGTAAAGTGGTCACCCCCCCGGGGGATTGTAAAGATCCCCCAAAGCGTCCCACGGTAGCGCGTGACTACATTCGTGCTACCGTCTTCTCTTGGGTCGCGTGGTGTGGGTACGCAGATTCCCCAATCTACGCACCCGCAAACCCAAAGGTCCCCCACCTTATAGCAACGGCAGGGGGTTTCTGGCGTATGGGAATTAGGTGCCAGGGCGGTTGTTACCCCGGCGCCATCTCCTCCTTCTTCGAGCGGGATCGGCCCTGTCACGATCCCGCTCTGGTGGTTATTATTTATATCAATATTGTTGTAATAATAATAATAATAAATGTTTATTTCAGACTAAGTCCATAGATTGTTTTAATAGTAGGTATCAATAAAAATAAATAAGAGAAGTTAATGCTTAGGCAGTGTGCAAACGCATCCAGTGCCGCAACATTGGCGAGTCCCAACGGTCAGCCAACACGCTCAGGATGCCGTTCGAGCTGGTTCGCATCCGCTCTAGCAGAGAGGCACAACGCTTTCGTAAGATGGCATGAAAACCATCCACGTGTTGTTCCGCAAACATAGCTGAAGCGCTACAGTGGCGCGGCAGCCCAAACAACATCCTAAACGCGTTGTTATATTGTACTCTCAGGGTGTTGTAAGTGCGCTGCGTGTACTTCACCCACAGGCTGCAGGTGTAAAAGGATTGGCAGTAGGCCTTAAACAGGGTCACCTTCACCTGATCAGTACACCATGCAAACCTGCGGGTCAGCATGTTGCAGCGCACACATAGCGCCCTGCGCTCTCGCTCTAAATCTAGGTTATCAACTAAGTCCTTTGAAACCCAGTGACCCAGATACTTAAAGTGATCCACTTTCTTCAAAGTGGTACCGCAGAGGTGCAAAGGAGGAACACTTGAGTAAGTTTTATTACCAGCCTTAAACACCATCACTTCACTCTTCTTCGCATTGTATGCGAGTCCCTGGGCTTGTACATACTCTTCACAAATAAGTAGCAGTCTGCGCATGGCGCTGATAGATGGGCTCAGCAGCACCATATCATCTGCGTAACTGATGTTATTTACACACACCCCATCTATATGACAGCCTATGTTGGTGCTGCTGAGCACATCGATCAACTTGTTTATATATAAATTAAAGAGCCGAGGAGAGGTTACCCCCCCCTGCCTCACCCCACATCCCAATTTATACACGCCCGAGCACGAGCCAGACCATTTCACAACATTTTTTTGGTTTGTATACCAATATTTCAAGATCGACACAATATCACCCGGTACGTCAGTCTCATTTTTAAGTTTTTGCCACAATACATTATACGATACCATATCAAATGCTCTGGAGAGGTCTAAATAGCAAGCATAGACTGGTGTATTTCTTGCTGAGTAGTATTGTACAGTCTGCTTGAGACACAGGATGGCACACTCAGTTGAAAGGCCTGGTCTAAAACCAAATTGAGAGTCATGAAGGGTTATGTGTCTATCCATATGTTGGTCAAGCAGACTGTCCAACACTTTCGCTATAACAGTAGCCAGCGAGATTGGTCTATAGTTTGCTAAGTCTGACACATCGCCAGTTTTGTTTTTCAAAACCGGTACAACTACAGTGTACATAAGGTCATAATGATCATCAGATGGACCATTTTCAGCAGTCGATGTTTACGGGCTGGTGCGTGTGTGTGTTTGTGTTTCACGAATTTACTCACGTGCATATTTCGGGTAGGTCCGTTTCAGACTCGACAAAAGCTCTTATTCAATAGCTTGTTCAGGGCGAATACACGAGATGAATTATGATAAATCCATTTACACGTATAAGACATGACAATCATAAATGAAATATAATTATATCATAACATGAAGATGGTATTATTTATCCATATGATAATTCATAATTTCAGCCCAAAAAACATCCACACTGCCTTCCTTTTGCGCACACCAACCCACCTGCCAAGCGTGGTGAGTACGGGTAAATTCCCCCTAAAATGACGTCACAACGCATGATGTAACCTGTTGTTTTAGGGGAAGGCCTTTATTCAGCAGGACTTCTTTTGGCTGATATGAGAATAGAGTATATCAAAACGAATTCCAAGCATACACACAGAATATTGAGATAAATATCTTGGATATGAAGCTACTTACACTTACACAGCCGGATAAAGTCCACCGCTAGAATCGGACTGCCCCAAAGATCGCCACAATGTCCTTTCTGGAGGTATGTCATAATCACCACACTTGGAAGGTGGGTTGGCGATTGCAGTTGAGTTGCAAATGTTCTCGGAACCAACCCACCCTCTGGCTAACGACACCCACGGGAAGAAATGGGGAGGAGACGGTGCCACACGAAATTTCACTCACCATTGTTTAATTCAAGCATATTGTAGGGAACCTAACGATCTGGGGTTCAATCGTATAGTACGTCTCCTCTACATCTGTACCTATACTAAGCCGATTTAGAAGAATTATAGAGTATTAACGGCTTTTAGTCCCACGTCAGTTGTAAGAGTCAGTTGAGCGATGGCTCACTTAGTGGGGCTTTCGCCCATCCTACGAGGGAAAATATCTTGATCACACACAGATGCCGCGTCCTGGTATTTTGTAAACGTAATGAACGGAGTAAAGGTCTTTGTAGTCATATTTGAATAATGTAACAAGAATATAAGTATGTAATAAATATACAATGCGATTTGAGAGTTTATGACAAGGGGATAAGCAGCAACGTCCCACACATCATATTTAGTAGCCTGCTTGTTTTGTTATTGTTTAGTAATTTGAACTGGAAAAAGTCACTCATATAAATACAAATTAGTAATACTATACACGATGCTTATCGTGCGATTTTATTAACTATAGACACACTCTACTAAAGAATGGAGACTTGTAAATGAGGCATAACTGTGTGTGTCAAGTGTATGTTATTCAATTAACCTTAGTTTCCACCGCATCGGAAATGCTCACGGACTTTTCGCCGCCCCTGGGGACTGTTTCTTTTACCCCACGGTGGAAATCTTCATGGATTTCTTCCACCCTCCCCGGGGCGGGTGGTTATCATCTTCAGCAGCACTCCCTCTTACTAACAGAGTATAGTCAGGTGTAAATAACTACACTAGCGCCAGCAGGGAGAGTGATATACGCAGGATAACATCGCAGGCGATATTTCATAGCAGAAGACCGAGAATTGAGGATACTGTCTGTACCGATGTAGCGAACGTGCCTTTCGCGCAGATTTCGCACTAATGTTGAACTAGCGCCCCTAATCACTCCCCATTGAATGCAGTAGAAGGCGTTTACAATGCCAAGGCTGATTGTCAACCCTGAACTGGTGGACACTGCCTGCTCGGACAGCGTGCAGACTTAAAGAGTCGCGTCGAATTCGACATAGCAACTAGTCACTCGAAAAGCTTCGGAGCCCTGACTGAGCCTCATCCAGCAGGTAAATATTACGGTATGCAGAGGGTGACTCCCTGGCCCTATCTTCCTTCTTCATGAGAACTAATCTGGGTTTCTTCTCAAACACGCTGGGACGGAGTTATTAGACAACCGCTTCAAGTGTTCAAGAGACGCCAGCGCATATACCCACGCATGACCTGAAATACCACGCGGGCTGGTTTCAGTGTGGCGAGCCTTAAGGTAACCCCCTTTTAGAAAACCCCCAACCTCGTGGATCAGTCCAAGGCAGCAGGGAGTAGATAGGGACCGAGACGGTCAAGGACACCGCCGGAATATTTATTTAGTCTAGTATTGAAAGGAAAGTTCGGGAATCTCTGCCTTTCATTTGTTTTACTATAAGTGCGCACTGGGTGTTTTTGATTTGGGTGACGTGGTTATGTCCAGGTATGACTGCGACACGCTGAGAAAATTGAATGATAGAACTGTATAAGTTATTGCCTGATTGTATTGCCCCAAAAGAATTGACATTCAATGGACCTTCAAGTCGCTGTCTCAATGATTGATTTTAATGTAAAAGATTGTGTAAAAACGCTATTAATGAGTTTTTTCACAGAAAATAGAAAAAAGATATGAGTCTTACCCAATTATAAGCCTACTGTTTGCCTCG
Source organism: Diloba caeruleocephala (assembly GCA_947459985.1). Classification (NCBI taxonomy): domain Eukaryota; kingdom Metazoa; phylum Arthropoda; class Insecta; order Lepidoptera; family Noctuidae; genus Diloba; species Diloba caeruleocephala. The sequence goes on along the minus strand of OX381621.1, from coordinate 5,029,773 downwards.
TCCTTTAACCAAACTAAATGCTGCCGCCAAATTTTCGGTAGTTCCGATCAGAACAATTTATAACTTTTACTGAATAATTCGGCCGTTTATGGAAATTTAAAAGCTCGCGCAACTCTGTGACATCCTTGGTACAGATGGAGCGGTCGGGCGCGACGTAAACAGTGATCAATCATACCACGCTGGTTCGGCGGTTAGGGGTGTCACGGGAAATTTTCTTTGTTTGTTTCAGAAGCTTTTCATAATTCGTGTGACATATTTTGGTATTTGAAGTAACCGAAGTTATGAGCGTATGGTTCCTTCATACAACCTTGCGGCAAGACGAGCATTTTATTAACTTGGTGGTAAGCGTCACATCCGCCTACAACAATTGTAATGCTACCCAGGAATAGTCCTGCGGTGCATCACTGGCTCCAGCGCTCTTCAAAATTATACTAATAGGATAATATGAATATTACAGCAAATTTTGTGGTAGCAAAAGTATTGGCGATTGTGGCGGAGCTGCCTACCAAGCCTGGTGATTATACTCTTACTCTATTAGTATCGTTTATTATAGAAGAATATTAGAGCATCTATAGCATGGACATTACAATTTCATCATTTCAACCGAAAAACGTGAACACAAAAGCTATTGGTAAGTACAACAACCGGTATGGGTTTGTGTGCTCATTGGGGGGTTTTTGCTTATCCCATAGTCACCCCCAGATAATATTTATGAATTGAGTACCCAATTGATACAGTCGGCTGCTGCGCTCCAGGTCGTGGGTTCGATTCCCACACGGAACATATATTTGTACGATCTGCAGGTAGTTGTTCCGGGTCTGGGTGTATTGTGTGTGGAATTTGTATCCTAGTGTGGGGCAACGTTTTCTATAAAAAAAAAAAAAAACCTTCATACCTAATAATACTGCTTTAATGTGCACAACCTCTGTCCAACCCGTCGCGGAATATTAATAGGCCATAAATGCTGCATGAATGTTTTTTACAGAACCATAGTGTGACCTAAAATGATCGCGTACTTTACCGCAGGCATTCTGTCAAAAACAAATCAACAATTTCGACGTTATAAATAAATTGAGATATCATTTGACAGCTCGGTGTCAATTTGAAATCTAATAGCATTTTCGTTAAATAAAAAAGGTGCTACCCCAGTATTCGCCGTGATTTGAGTATTCGAGGCGCTCTTTGCCGTATGGTTCCGGCTCAGAATACTATCACCCCATCTCCTCCCGTGGGCGATCACCAGCCCGTCTGCCAAGCGTGGCGGTTATGGCAAAACCCCCCAATGAGTCCACAACACACCCACATTGGTCGTTGTGGTGATCTTTGGGGGAGGCCTGTGTCCAGAAGTGGACTTAATTCGGCCGAAATTCGGTTAAACTTTAAACATTACTGTACTCCAGTAAAAAGGGCACTGTAGCTATTAAAACTACTGGGAATATGATGCTAAATACATTCATGTCTTGAGGTGATGAACGCATTACCGACCATACTGATATTGATACGCTTAACACCAAGTGAATGCCTTGCTTGTATCGTCACCATGTTGGATAAATAAAAGCGTATTATTCCATAAAAATAAAAGCGTAAGCCTAATTTTATATTTTAACCAAGCCCTAAATGTCTTCTAACCGTATGGACAGAGTAACCACGGATTAGGGTCCACCTTTACATCTCAAAGGTCATCGCGGCGCCCTTAATTAAAAAGGGCCAGAAAAGTCCTTTATGATACAAACTTAAACAATAGTACTTTGCGGTGAATTCCTTGCTTGTATCGTCACCATGTTGGATAAATAAAAGCGTATTATTCCATAAAAATAAAAGCGTAAGCCTAATTTTATATTTTAACCAAGCCCTAAATGTCTTCTAACCGTATGGACAGAGTAACCACGGATTAGGGTCCACCTTTACATCTCAAAGGTCATCGCGGCGCCCTTAATTAAAAAGGGCCAGAAAAGTCCTTTATGATACAAACTTAAACAATAGTACTTTGCGGTGAGATCCCAGCTGACATTTTGAGATTATAATGAATATAATTATTTTCATGCGTAATCCTCAAATAAGGTTACTTTGAACGGCAATGTCAACTTTTTAATTCAGTTATATTTTCACACATTTAGCGATAAGATCTTGGTTTATTTATTTATTAGTTTAAGTCTTCAACAAACCCTGTACACAATTAATGCAATCCAATTAAAATTATGTTGCTACATAATAATAATATAATAAAATGTTTATTAATCAAAAGCAACATGAGTAATACAATTTTATCAGTAAGCCACAAACTAAGCGTAACTTTCATCTTGGGGGCTTAAGAGTAGGGTTTATACAAAATTGAATGTTATTGTCACAATAAATCACAGTAATAAATTAAAAAAGCCAAAAACTCTATAAATGTTAACATATCATTATTCTGGTGGGCTGTGTGTATGATTGTGAGCCGGTGTATAGAGGGTAAGTGTGAGTGTTTGTGGATGACCGCTTTACAGTCAGGGTGACGTGGCACCAGTGGGCGGCTCTAGTGTGATCATATGAGAACCTGGAGCCTAGCCTGGCATACCCCTTCGCCTTTCCCCGGGGCAAAGGAAGTTCATGAAGAATTTCCACTGGACACCAATAAAAAAAAACTATCACTCCTTCAGTATCTTTATTCAAATCTAAACGCTTTAGTTATAAAAGAAGATGTGATCTAAGAAGGCTGCTTGTAAAAAATAATGTTATTTTCTTTATGTTTAAATATGTTAAGATTCATATAACAGACGTTCATCAAAGAACAACAGATAACAAGCCACTTATGAAAAACAAATGTGAACGAAATTTAATGTGAGAATTATGTATCAAATCCATTAACTCCTCTGGATATGTACGCAAATTAAAAAAAATAACCTGTTTAGTTCAACCACATTAAAAATATTGCCAATCTTGAAGAGACATAAGGCAATATCTGTAAATAAGTTATGATCAATAAAACCGTATGTGTACTAAAAATTTAAATGAATGTACGTTTTATGAACCCATACCTAAAGTTCTGAATGTCACTCCGAAATATAAAGGGTTAAGTTAATGTCAAAATGTCGATAATAAAATAAAATTTATGTTTTTCATTATAATATAAATGGAGCTGTTTATATAAAATATTGTTTAACATTTTATATGTATGTTAACATGTTAGTTTATTGCTTTATCTTCAAATTTATATCAAGATATTAACCGCCTTGATATTCGCAAGATTTTGAAATTGCCAATTTGCAGAGAACGTGAACAAACTTGTGATGATAAAAATATATTGGTATAAAAATACCTACTATAAAAATAATCACTAAATAACAGGGGTAAGGATGCTAAATTCAATAAAACATTTTAAATTGAAGTAAAAGTGGTCGTAGTGGGCGATTCTAATTTGAATGAACTCTTTGAAATATAATATGCCGTAATATGTTGGATCAAATGCCGTGTGGTGCCGGCTCAGAATGCCACCACCCCATTTCATCCCGTGGGTGTCGTAAAAGTCGACTAAGGGTTTACCCGGAGGATGGGCAGCAGCGTCCTTCGAGTACATTAACAACCCAACTACGATCGCCAACCCGTCTGCCAAGCGTGGCGATTATGTCAAGACCCCCCAATGAGCACACCACACTCATATCGATCGTTGTAGTGATCTTTGGAGGAGGCCTGTGTCAAGCAGTGGACTTCATTCGGCCGAAATGATGACAACATATTATATTTAAAGTCAATATATAGAAATCAAAGTTACAAATACACAAACGTTAAATTGTGAATCTAAACCATCCAAGGACCCATTCAAATATACTTAAAAAAAACATCAAATTCGGTTCAGCCATTTAGGAGGAGATTAGTGACATATACACGTACAGAAGAATTATATATATAAGACTAGCTGCCCGCCCCAGTTTTGCACAGGCAGATACCTGCAATCTCAATTGCAGCGCCACCTACCGGTCCAATTTTAAATTTAAACCATACAAAAAAAGACATCACAATAGGCCCAGCCGTTTAGGGGGAGCTCAGTTACACGTACAAAATAATTATATTATTAATGATATTGCTCCAGATTTGTCGAATAATTTTATGCTCAGACTGACAATGAAAACTGCCAACAGGCAATAATTGCTTTAAAAATTGCCCGTGTATTGCACCTTAATAAGCATGTTTGAGTGCCTAGCTTAGCCATCAACTCGCATAACTTAGTCTCTCTGGCCAAAGTTTGCTACCTATCTGCCTTACTTCTCTGTCAAGAAAGTAACGGGAAATGATCAATAATACACAAAACGTTTGTTATTCATGCAACTTTATTTTATCACCTTCAAAGTATGCTCCTTCAGAAACGATACACTTACGCCAACGAATAATCCAATCATCAAAACATTTTTAAACGCTGTTTCCGGAATTGAGTTCAGTTCCCGCCGCGAATTCTCCTTTATGTCTTCTACCGATTGAAAACGGGTGCCACGAAGTGCTAATTTGAGTTTAGGAAAAAGAAAGAAGTCAGCTGGAGCCAAATCTGGTGAATGTGGTGGTTGCTCGATGGTATTTGTTGAGTGTTTGGTCAAAAATTCGTTCACAATGATGACCGTGTGTGAAGGCGCATTATCGTGGTGCAAAATCCAAGAAATTTCTTTCCACAAATCTGGCCTCTTTCTTCGAATTTGCTCTCTTAAATGCTGCATAACGCTCAAATAATATTCTTTATTTACCGTGTGATCTTCCGGTAAGAATTCCGAGTGCACAACACCGTGACAGTCAAAGAAAACAGTCAACATGACTTTGACTTTTGATCGACTTTGGCGTGGTTTTTTCGGTTTCGGTTCAGTTGGAACGCGCCACTCCGAAGCTTGTTGACTGGTTGCATGTCAAACTCGTAAACCCACGTCTTGTCACCAGTAAAAATGCGTTTCATGAATGTTGGGTCGGAATTGACTCGTTCTAGCATGTCCTCAGCGACTCTCATGCGATTGAGTTTTTGAAGAAAATTCAGGTCTTTTGGGACCAGCCGAGCGGTAACATGTTTCATACCGAAATTATTAGTTAAAATGGTACGGATCGACTTGTGAGATACAGAAAGTTTGGCGGCTCGTGGGTAATGATAATGAGGGTTTCAGTCACTATTCCCTTCACTTTTGCGATGTTAACTTCAGTTGCAGACGTTGATGGCCTACCAGAGCGAGGCAAATCTTCCATCACATCTCGACCACTTTTGAACGCTTTGTATTACTCATAAGCACGTGTTTTTGATAAAGTCGATTCGCCGTAAGCCTTCTGTTATATTTTCAGTGACTCCAAACACAAAATTCCATTGGCGATGCAAAATTTAAGACAAACTCTTTGTTCGGTGTTTTTGTCCATAGTGAAATTCGCTATACACACTAGATATGGTACTTTTTTGACTGAATGTATACTTTTGATAATTCAAAGTTATCTTGTCGAAATAGCTGTCTATGTAAGCTGACGGTCGAAAAGGGTTTTGAACTTAATATGTCGGCTCATGAAGAAAGTATTTACTATATTATTCACAACGTAAACATATTTATTAGTCGCTCACTATAGGCTTCATAAGAAAGCATGATCATGTCACTCAGCGAGTTACAGAGAGAGCTATGGTCAAAGAAGAGAAATAAAGAGATCTGCAGCGGAACTAATGTTGCCAATGTAGCTAAAAGGATCAGTAAACTGAAGTAGTAATGAGTAGTGCACATATCTCATAGAACTAATGGCCATTAGGATAGAAAGATTCTCGAACAGAGATCATGTACCGGAAGACGCAGCGTGGGACGGCCTCCAACCAAATGGACAGACGAATTAGTAAAGATATCTGGGAATCGTTCAATGTGGGCGGCATGTAACGGGTCATTATGGAAATCCACGTGGAGGCCTTTTACAGCAGTCGACGTCCTTCAGTTGATATGTTGATGATGATGATGATGGTGATTACAAAGTTCAAACAGAAGTGTAAAGTAATATGTTCATCTTTCCGATTGCACCGTATTATAATATCTTTGATATGTAATCTGATGTTAATAAGCTCGCTGTTGCCATCATTTTCAGGCATATAGATCCGGGCTAATAATGAGAATTTTCTAACATAAGCATCTGCTGGCGGCCTCGAATATTCGTACACGATTTTTTTTTATTGGTTCCCAGTGGAAATTCTGCATGAACTTCCTTCACCCCGCGGAAGGGCGAGGCGAAGGGGTATGCCGGACTCCTACCGGCTAAAACCACTGGGGTGGTCTTCTTCGTCTTAAGGGAGGCTCCAGGTCCTCGTATTATCACACTAGAGCCGCCCACTGATGCCACGCCTATAGGCACATCTCAGAGAGGGGTGACTGTAAAGCGGTCACCCCCCCGGGGGGATTGTAAAGGATCCCCCAAAGCGTCCCGAGGGAGCGCTCAACAACTTAAGGTGTATATTTTTCTTTTAACAACAATGTCACGAGTTTCTATGATTGTATGTGTAAAATGTTTGTATACAAAGTATTTTTAAGTATCACATTGCACTACACTGTGAGAGCAGTCAGCAATTTTAAATTAATTAATTAATTGAGCCTAGGATGAGGAAACTATCCAGGAATGAACCAATGATTACTTATTTCAATTACAAGGGAAGAAAAATAAACTGCTGACCTTGCTAAACATCCATCGCACGTAAAATGATGCGTCAGCAATCACCCACATATATACAATAGTAACCTGCTAGGGTGGCCAAATAAACCCCTGCCGTTGCTATAATGTGGGGGACCTCTGGGTTCGCGGGTGCGTAGATTGGGGAATCTGCGCGCCCACACCAAGCGACCCAAGAGAAGACGGTAGCAGGCATGTGGCCACGTGCTGCCGTGGGACGCTTTGGGGGATCCTTTACAATCCCCCTGGGGGGGTGACCGCTTTACAGTCACCCTATCCGAGATGTGCCAATAGCCGTGGCACCAGTGGGTGGCTCTAGTGTGATCATACGAGGACCTGGAGCCTCCCTTAGGTGCCGAAGATGACCGCTCCAGTGGTTTTAGCCGGTAGGAGTCCGGCATACCCCTTCGTCCGCGTTCCCCGTTCCCCGGGGCGAAGGAAGTTCATGATGAATTTCCACTGGGCATCAAAAAAAAAAAAAAAGGGTGGCCAAATAAAACATTCTTATCGAAACACTGTAACAAATCCTCTATAAGAAGCTCTTCGCACCCCTCCTTTTCCATGTATGGGGTACTTCACCCTAAAAAAATACATTTTAGCTCGCCATTCAACTTTGTTTGCCAAGAAAACTACTCAATGGATTTACAGAATGTTAGCAAACTCAACGAGAAATTGCTGTCAAACGGTTACAATACAAAACAAATTTAGTTTCACGTTGATAAGAAAAGAAAATAAAGAACAAAACAAAACAAAATCAGCAGACTCCTTAGCCAGAATGGTCTCCGATTGAAAGGAAACTAAAATATTGAAATACGACTGCAAGAAGCTGTCGGCTGCCACGTCATTTAATTGACATTTCTTCTCCTTGCGGAGATTGCTATCGTGTCTAAGGGTACCATGCAATTCCAATACGTTGATGGACGGACGAGATTACTGCTGTCCTTATACTGTTTTATTAATTTATTATTCGTCATGGGTTTATAATCTTGTAAAACGAAGAACCCGGAATTTTATTAAGCTTACGCGAGGAGATTGGTTCAACACGCAGAAGCCCTTTAGAGAATCATAATTTAAAATGTAATGGGGCCAACCGGGAACTTTCCATGGCACCATAGAAATATACTAATTAACTGTCCCAGATGACGTAGCACTATTGTATGAGAGCGAAACCACAATAATAAGGTCGCAATAGGCGTTATATGGATTGAAAACTAAATATAAACAGAAACAACAGCGTCTATCTTTCTCCCGTTTTAATGAAATTGATAACCAATGTTTTGAAGCAACAAGTTGATTCAAATGACCAGTTGTTATATTTTAAATATACATAATATTAAAACGTCATATACAATGCATGGCAGCTAATTATTAACGCTGAAAATATTTATTCCCAATAAGGCAGCAAAGAGTTTTGACATAATTAAATAGTCTGCTACTTCTATTAGGGCTGGGTATTTGAAATTTTGTTTTCCCATCATTCATTTTAATTTTTTTGCAGTTCGGCCGAATGAAGTCCAGTGCTGGACACAGGCCTCCCCCATAGATCACCACAACGACCGATATGGGTGTGTTGTGGGCTCATTGGGGGGTTTTGCCATTATCGCCACGCTTGGCAGACGGGTTGGCGATCGCAGTTGAGCTGTTAATGTACTCGAAGGATGCTGCTGCCCATCCTCCGGCTATTCCCTTAGTCGACTTTTACGACACCCACGGGAGGAGATGGGGTGGTGGTATTCTAAGCCGGCACCACCCAAGCCCCCCAAATAAATCCATTGCTGGCCACGGACCACCCCCAAAAATCTTCACAACGACCTGTCTGGGTTTATGTTGTGTGCCCAATGGGGGTTTTGCCATAGTCGCTACGCTCGGCAGGTGGGTTGAGGATCACAGTTGTTCTAATTAATGTCCTCAAAGGACACACATGTATAGGACATCATAAAAACAGTATATTCAACAATATTGATGAAATGTGTACTGAATACAAAAATACCGAATCTTGAATTACTTGCGTTGTCTAGGATCTCAAGCGACATCAGTATATCAGTGGCGCGAGGAGACGCTACTTAGAGGTGACCGGCCAGTACCTCGAGAAATCGAGGTGCAAGTGCTCCGATCCTGATTGCGGAATGGAACTAATGACTTTTGCAACCCACACCAAGGCATACCGTGATCGCAGCGGTAAGACCCGTCATGTAGGAGTAGCTGGAGAAGCAGCATGACCCCCTCATCTTCCAGTTAACACAGATACTCTCGGGACATGAGTGACTCGGGAAGTATATGTGTCTCATAGGCCAGGACATCCGACATTTCTTCTCAGGGGTTGACATTTAGTGCAAATGCGCTTCATTGTTTCAATATGTATTTATGTTAGGACCTAACTGAATTTACGATTCTGTTCTACATGTACAATAAAAAGATGCACAGTCATTTGAGCAATAATCGATTGTATGAATAAGACACGTTACACCCCCACCTTAAAGCTATAACCTTCCACAATAACCGATGAGCACCCCACTTCATCCCCGCACACGTTATTAGGTATATTATTTGAAAGGGCGCGAAAAAAGATCAGATTTTCGTCACTCCACCCATAATATTACATTTCACGTAATCCACGCATCTACCCTTAACCCAAATATTTTCTAGCCCTCTTTGTGCCCTCCTTAATGTCGGAGGGAGGGAGGGAGTGATTTATCTACTATTCAAGGTACATTATGTGGTAGTTGGTATAATCTGATATCGTGTTACTCAGTGATGAAATTCATAGACTTTTTGCTGGAATAAGGTTTTGCGAGTGAGGTGGTAATTTCAGGTGAAATCTATGAATCTAGTCATGTTTAGAAATGTTTGTAGAAGTTTTATTTTATACTGTATATATATTTTACTTACATTGATTTTTGCTTATATTTTTTACAAATCAGACTCACACACGTCAGCCCGTAAACGTCCACTGCTGGACATGGGCATCCCAATGATGGTAGTTACCACAATAGCCGCCGGGAAGACGACGGCGCCCACGTGGCTATGTGCCACCGAGTGCGCAGCACAGCGTACAGCGAGGCTTGGGATCCTTTACAATCCTCCCCGAGAAGTGCCAGGGCGAATTTTTTACAGTCGCCTTCCCTATGCTAGCTGGGGTGACTCCTTAATAGTCATCTCCTCCAAGCTATGCCTAAAGGCATGGCATCATGGGTGGCTCTAGTATGATCTAACGAGGACCTGGGGCGCTCCTTCGGTGCTGAAGATGACCGCTCCAGTGGTTTTAGCCCATAGGATTCCGGCATGCCCCTTCGCCCTTCCCCAGGGCGAAGAAAATTAATGATGAATTTCCAAAAAAAACCGGACAAGTGCGAGTTGAACTAGCATGGAGAGTTTTCCGTATAATGAATATGTTATTCAGCATGTTTTTTTTAAATCTGCCTTGGATTTACTTTGTACGTTACGTATGTAACGTTATAGCTAAAATATATTGTCTATTGTTGAATTCCGTCTTGTACCAATAATTTATTCCAAGAACAAACATAACATCGTAGATGAAAAACATGTTCTTCCATACATTCCAACTGCAAACGTAAGGTTTTACGCACAATATTGTAAGATTTACCATCTTATTTTGAGACCATAGACTTTTTATTTAGCCTAAGTAGTTTCGGAGATATAGGGAATGGTCAATATTCGTAACTTTTCTTAAATAATGTGGAAACGATATATTTTCAAATTATGAACTAAATATATTTAAGACCCTCGTAACAAGCCCTACCTTTTCATATATTACACGGTACAGTTCGCAAAACTTTATTCTTAAATTTTCTATATTGGCGCCCAAAATGACTTCCATATTCAAAATTCATTTATTTACATTAAACGTTCGTATTTGGGTCACAGAATGTGTACCAAATTTTAACTTCATCAGTCTGCTGTCGATTTGGAGCAAATTGGCTGTGACAGACGGACAGACGGACAGAGTGATCATATAAGGTGCCCGCCGGTTTTTTCCTTCGGACGTTCGGAATCCTGAAAGGGTCAATAGGGTTTTGTATTTATTGCCATAATTACCATGTTTGGCAGGTGGATTGATGATTATTATATTAGGTAGTATGTTGGGAGACACAGGATGCTGCTGCCATCTTCAGGTCAACTCTTTTACGAGAGATGTGTGGACCGGGGACGGGGCTATTCTCTCCGGAAAGTTTTTTTTTTTAAAACGTTGTCCCACACTAGGATTTCTCCTGTGTCGTGGGTGCGTTTACAGACATGAATTCCACATACAAGACACCCAGACCCGGAACAACTACCTGCAGATCATACAAATATTTGTTCCGTGCGGGAATCGAACCCATGACCCGGAGCGCAGCAGTCGACTGTATCAGCCACTGCACCAACCGTGCCGTTTATTTCATTTTATGCATGTTATTTATTGACGGAGATCGATAAAATATTATGCATGTTCATTGGAATTTTTCTCTATTTTGCACGCCTCACATCTCATACCTAACCCGGCCACTGCAGCATGTCATACCCCTAACTCAATGATAAAAAAACCTTAAACTGAACTTACACCAATAGACAGAATAGCGTACCTAATAATAATACCATTATACTAAAAAAACAAAACGCTTGCACGTCTAAAATCAGTTAGGCAACACATCACCGCGTGACGTCATCTTCGTAATTGTACGCGAGCTTATCATATTTCTCTTACAATGGCAACTTGATATCGACAATATTCTCTTTTATGACTTTCCTTTGTGCTGTCATGGGGCCCCATGCGGAGTTTTATCGCAAAACTTTTATTATGAAAACCAGTTTTTGTTAGTAATCATTGATTTAGATATATTTTTTGTGGGTTATGCGTGTAGATTTATTTTTACGGATTTAGAAGCATTTAGGAATTTGAAAACCATAAATGGCTTATTTCTGTTGCGTTTTCCGTTAGACTTTATCCGAATTTATTTTAAATAAAGTTATTGGTGAGCTAGAATAATTTTAGGCACGGAACTGAGCTAAAATGGTCCATTAATCCTTATTACTTTTTATTCCGGGACAACTATAACTTGATTTACAAACAGAAAATAATAAGCAACTGTGCATTGAAAATGATTTTTGTTACCTTATTTACTTTTACAGTATATGATATCCATAATATTATATATATTTGTGGTCTCAGAGACTTGGCAAAATTAAATTAGATTGGCAGCAAAAATCCATCGCCTTATTGAAACACCAATAACTTCAGATTATGTAGGTATCTGATATATCTTTCCTTATTTTTCAAAATTTGATATTAACAAAAATTATAGTAAATCAAGTGGCAACGAAAGGGTTAAACAAGTTTTACTAAGTCAGTCGTAGAACGTAGCAATTGTAGCCACGTTGCTCCGGTAATTTATCGTAACGCGTAGCGGTTGGCGTCATCTACGGCGTAGCTCTTCTACGCACATGTTGCCTAATGTATGTACGTACGTACGGTAGAGAAAGTTTTCTTAGGATAAGTACCTAGTATATACTATAAATCTTTGTGTGCTTAATCCATGGCGCACTATATTTCAGGATTACAGAATAAAAAATAGGAAAATAAGTCTTACCAGTCTTGCTCTTTTATAAATATTTGAAGTTCCAATCAAACTTACAAAGGAATCCCGTTTTCTTAATTACTAGGCGGTCAAATGTTGGTGGCACTGCACAAACATGGTGTTTAATATGGCATTAATACTATACAGCTGTCCAGCGTTCTGTTAGAACCCCGTTCCGTAGTGGATGTTCACTTGCTGACTGAATGATTAATTCAATCAACAGATTTAGAAAGCTAAAGAATGGAACTTACTATTTAATATCACTTGCATTAACGGTGAAGGAAACTATCGTGAGGAAACCTGCACCTGAGAGGGCTCCAAAAGGTTCTCAATGGTGTGTGTAGTCCGTCAACCTGCACCAGGCCAGCGTGGTGGACTAATACCTAACCTTTCTCATTGTGAGAAGAGGGCCTGTGCACAGCTTTGGGACAGTAATGGGTTGATTATGTATCTAATCTAATCTAATACTGGAATAAAAGTTGTTACATAAATGAATATTCACACACACGTAGACTTGGAACATAGGTCGTTTTTATTCAATAAAAAAACAAACATTCGAAATGCGCAAAGATATACAGCCAGCTCCAAAAAAGTTCCAGGTAGGAAACCCCTCGTGAGAAGGACGAGGGTGAATATTTACTGACAATTTTCATCAAATGGGATTTTGTTGAATGACTTTTTTTTAAAAGGGGGAATTCGGCATCTCCTACTAATATTATAAATGTGAAAGTTTGTGAAGATGTTTGGATGTATGTTACTCAATAACGTTAAAACAGCTAAACGGATTTGGTTGAACTTTGGCACACAAATAGACCATTATCAGGATTAAATACTTTTTGTCCCGGGAAAATAAACAGTCCCTAAAATAAGTGTTTCTGTGATAAGTCAAAAGGATAAGTAAGCTGAAGTGGTGATGGGTGGGGTACATTTCTCGTAGAACTGATGGCCGTTCGGGCAAAAGGTTTCTAATGTGGAGACAGCACACCGGAAAACTGAGCATGGTACGAGCTTCAACGAGATGGACGGATGACCGCGTTAAACTGCTGGGAGTCTTTGGATGCGGGCGGCATCTGAAGGGGTGTTGTGGAAATGTATGGGGAGGCCTTTGTTCAGCAGTGGACGTTTTTTGGCTAATATGATGATGATAAGACGAATTAAACGTGGGCAGAGCCGTGGACAAAGTATAGCAGGAGAGTATCGTTTAAATGAAATCCTTACTCTAATATAACACTTATACTGGATAGGTCATTTGTAAACTGATTTGAAGTAATTTAAAGATAACTTTGATACACTGTGGCGACTAAGCGATGGGATCATATCAATAGATTTAATTCGGCTGAAATGATCTTACTTGGTTTAGAACATATGAATATATACATAATTCTGGCCCAGCGAAGCGGGCGTGTTTTAAATAAAAACCCGCTCAATCTACGAACCAAGAACCAACTGAAAACAAAACTACTTATTCACTCAAGGATTTTGAGTAAACAACAAACTTTAAAAAAAGTTCTAGGTAGGATAATCCGAGACATTTGGTAACATCTCCCTTGTGTAAAGGGTAAGGGTGAATGCTTTGCCGTTTCCCATCAAATGGGGTTGCTCGTTTGGAATGCATAGAATTGTTACGGTTTATTCGCTACTATAATTGCGCGTTTGAATAGGTAGAAGCACTGGATAATGTCTTCCTTCCGCTCTTTAGCTGCTCACGCGAAACTGTCTGTTGCAGGTTTAATGGATATGTTAGTGCCTTCTAGTTGATTTTTTGATGTTGCATATTTGCTATGTTTTTTTAAACTAATTTTAAGAAGGCCTAGTATGCACCCGTGACGGATACGGATGTATAGAGTCTGGACTTAAGAATATAGCACCACTGCATTTAAGGCTACTAAGGGACTCTAAGCCAGAGGGATGGGCAGTAGCATCATTCTGAGGAACAGCAGCTCTATCTTGCTAACGCTCACCAACACGTTTGCCAAGGCTGGTGAGACTGACTAATCTGATAGTTGTTACAGGCCTTTGTTCAGCAGTTGACTTCCTTTGGCTACTATGATGATGCTAATGCTGATAATGAGTAGTATGTGCTCCAACTATGACATCACATGAATGAATGAAGAATTTACCTGAAAAGCGTTTTTTCTTTAAATGATACCCTGAAACTTGTGTATTTTTGTATCATGAGTTCATATACAGACTCAAATATGACCTCAACCTCGATATTTAACCGTGGTCTTTATTTTTTTTTAAAAACATTGCATCGCACTAGAATCTCCCCTGTGTCGTGGGTACAGTTCACAGACATATATATCACGTTCGCGAACACTCAAACTTGGAACCGCTATCTGTAGACCATGCAAATAATAATTGTTCCGTGCGGAAATCACACCCTTGTCTCGTAGTGCAGAAAGCTAAGCGACTAGACTCTGCATCAACCTCGTGGGTCACAGGAGTGCAGATTGGGGAGTCTGCGTGCTCATACCGACTGACCCCTGGGAAGGCAGTGGGGCGTACGTAGCTACGAGTGGCCGTGTGCACAGCACAGCGCGCAATGAGGCTTCGGGAGGATCGTTTATAATGCCTCCGAGATGTGCCTGGGGGGCGGCCGTTTTATAAACGCCTCCCCACCGCTAGAGGGGGTGAACGTTTTACAGTCATCCTCTCCGAGATGTGCCTGAAGGCATGGCACCTATGGGTGGCTCTAAAGTAATTGTATCGAGGACATGGAGCCCCACTTCGGTGCCGTTTTCCGTGCACTTTTATTTTTAATTGAGTTTTGTTCATTTAATTTTCAGAGTTGCAGACTTCGGGCAGTATAATTAAATTACTCGTATAATTTAAAACTTAATAATGTTTAATAATAAGTACAGAACCCAGTACGCTTTCTGATTTTTTAAGCTTACGTGAATCGTTAGACGATAAACTGAAACCCTTTTAAAGGGCTGATTTATGTAGATCTAGATGGGTTGCTATCCACCTGATAGGGAGAGAGATAAATAGAGAGGTAAGAGTAGATTTTGGCAACGTTTATAAATATAATTCGTCTTATCTGAGATTATTTACAGGTTCTTTAAGCGTGGTGTTTACCTTTTGATCTTCATAATTTTGCTTATGGATATTTTTTAACACGCTTTTTTATCCATATGGTGTCCGGATTCAGTATATAGAACCACTCCATCTCCTCGCGTGGATGTCGTAAAAGTCGACTAAAGGACTCTAAACCAGAGGGATGGGCAGTTGACTCCCTCCTGTGGAACTGTAGCCATGCTACACACTCATCAACCCGCCTGCCAAGGGTGATGAGTACTGGCAAATTCTCATCCAAAATGACGACACACGTCGTCGTTACCGGTCGTCTTGTTGGGAAGGTTTGGTTCAGCAGCAGCGGACATATTTTGGCTGATACGATGATGATGAACTATTTCAGTCTTTAACCGGGACCGTATACTGTCCGCTTTTCCTTGAGCGTTAAACTACCACTGGTCTTGAGTATCTAACTTTATTTGGTCTTGAGCATCCAACTATATAGATAGATATACATATCATCATTTCGGCTGAATGAAGTCCACTGCTGGACACAGGCCTTCCCCAAAGATCACCACAACGACTGATAAGGGTGTGTTGTGGGCTCATTGGGGGGTTTTGCCATAATCGCCATGCTTGGCAGACGGGTTGGCGATCGCAGTTGAGTTGTTAATGTACTCGAAGGACGCTGCTACCCATCCTCTAGCTAATCCCTTAGTCGACTTTTACAACACCCACGGGAGGAAATGGGGTGGTGGTATTCTGAGCCGGCACCATATGGCATATAAACATACCAGTATATACATATACTTTCTGTTAATTTATAACATCCGCCTTCATTTGGTGCCATGGTCTCATTGTCTTACGTAGTAGTCTTCAAGTACGTTATGTATTCATCTTTCGATAGTATTGTGAATTTAACTTCATGGTTCTGTGCATTTAACTTGACTTAGTCTTCAGCTTGAGTGTTCCGTGTGGTTCTCGAAAAAGATTACATACCCACTCTCCACTCATGGGTGTCGTAAAAGGCCACTAAGGATAGATGTCAAGAGGCTTGACAGCAGCATCCTCCCGTATGCTAGTAACAACATGCTGCGGTCACCAATTCGCCTGCCAGTCATGGTAAACATTCGTACTCACTGTAGTGATAAAATGATGTAGTGATGTGGCTGATACAGTCGACTGCTGCGCTCCGGGTCGTGGG
This sequence comes from Diloba caeruleocephala, assembly GCA_947459985.1. Classification (NCBI taxonomy): domain Eukaryota; kingdom Metazoa; phylum Arthropoda; class Insecta; order Lepidoptera; family Noctuidae; genus Diloba; species Diloba caeruleocephala. The sequence continues at coordinate 5,013,342 of OX381621.1, read as the reverse complement.
TTCGATTGCCGCACGGAACAAATATTTGTGTGATCTGCAGGTAGTTGTTCCGGGTCTGGGTGTATTGTGTGTGGAATTCATGTCTGTAAACGCACCCACGACACAAGAGAAATCCTAGTGTGGGGCAACGTTTAAAAAAATTTTATATAAATACATTTATATATAAGCTCAGCGGGGCTATCGCTACTAATACATAGTCAACTCAGCCTATCACAGTCCGTTGCTGGAAATATGCTTCGTGTATCCCGGAACTCAATATTCCTCCACCCAAGGTACGTCCACCCCAGCTGCATGTTCAGGTCATTGCCTTCAGTCTATCATTATATCAGCCATAGGATGTCTGCTGGTAAGCAAAATAATACCCCATAGATTTCCAAAATTGTGTCACTCATTTGGAGAAACACATCAGTATTCGCCACGCTTAGCAAGCGTATCTGTGAGCGCAAAATGGCTGCAGTTGCGTAAAGGGGACGCTACTGGCCATCCCTCAGAGTCCCTTAGTCACCTTTTGCGACATCCAGGGGATAGATTGATGCTATATTCTTAATCCGAATACCAAACGAAAACACACTATCACTCATAGTACAAGCACACAATTCGGCAAACACTAGTATTTCATGTCTCTATTAATTTTAAAAACATGCCATGTCCACCAGCAATCATAATAACGTTAAAACTTTATGAGCCGTGGCGTAAAATTTAATTTATTTTAACAAGGGTGATTTATATATCAACTTGATGTTAAAATAATTAGTAAATTACACTTACGGTAAAGTTTATAAATGATAAGCATATGAGTAATTCTCTGTTTGGTGTCCCGATTACATTCCATCTCCTCCCGTGGAGGTCGTAAAAGCCGACTAAGGGACTCTTAACTAGAGGGATGGGCAGCAGCGTCCCTTTTGCTGAGCAGTAGCAATTCTGCGTTCACCAACCCGCTTGCCAAGGGTGGTGAGTATCGGCAAATTCCCCCCAATATGGTGACACAGTTGTGGAAGTCTATGGGGGAGGCTTTTGTTCAGTAGTGGACTTTGTATGGCCGATATGATGATGATGTCCCGATTAAAAATATAGTACTACTCCATCTGCTCCCGTGGAGTATAAAGTGACTAAGGTTCTGCGGAACAGTAGGCATTCTGCGCTCACCAACCTGCCTGTTTCCTATCGGCCATTTATACGTCCACTACTGAACAAAGGCCTCCCCCATAGATTTTCACAACTGTGTCATCATGTTGGGGGGTATTTGCCAATACTCACCACGCTTGGCGGGCGGGTTGGTGAGCGCAGCATGGCTACCGTTTCTCAGAAAGGACGCTGCTGCCCATCCCTCTGGTTCAGATTCCCTTAGTCGCCTTTTACGACATCCATGGGAGGAGATGGAGTGGTGCTATATTCTTAATCCGGACACCACACGGACACCTGCCTGTTTGAGTACCAGCAAATTCCCCCCAAACCGGCAACACATGGCCAGTAATCTGTCTTTGTATGTTCCCAAACTCTTCTTCAGCAATGAACGGTTTTTTTGGCTGACATGATGATGATGATGAATTTTTTAAGTTCGTGAGGTTCCAGGCAAAGAATTGGTCAATATTTTTCTTTCAATGGGTGGCGTACAATGAGGATGGACAGAAACACCTCCTAAGAGAATATAGTAATAATCACTATACTAGGGTCGTTAAAGGACATTGTATTTATGGCTCACCTTTTCAGCTGAAAAACGTCCACCGATGAACAACTCATATGGGTTTGTGTTGTGTGATCATTAGGAGTATTCCATAATCTCCAGGCTTGGAAGGTTGGTGATCGCTTCTAGTGTGATCTTACGAGGGCCTGGCCCCCCTTCGGTGCCGAAGATGGACCCCGTCTCCTGCCGTGGGTGTCGTAAAGGTTGACTAAGGGATTAGCCGGAGGATGGGCAGCAGCGTCCTTCGAGTACATTAACAACTCAACTGCGATCGCCAACCCGCCTGCCAAGCGTGGCGATTATGGCAAGGCAAATCCCCCCTATAAGCCTACAACACACCCATATCGGTCATTGTGGTGATCTTTGGGGGAGGCCTGTGTCCAGCAGTGGACTTCATTTGGCCGAAATGATGTAAAACAACCGAAAATTTTGTATAACTTTGATGGCTTCCCAAAACCACATGTCATGTTTGACGCCAGTAATATTAACATTACAACTTTATGAGCGTATTAACGTTCGCGTCAACCTCATGTGACGTCATGACGCCACAACAAAATAAACAGATTCAGAAAGTCTAGTTTCAATAACGTGACTACGAACTTGTATATTTAATCTAAAGGTGGCACAAAAGATTCACAGACAACGTTTTTATGTTAAGAATGACGGATGGTCAGCACACGCAATGAGTAACCATTTAAACGGTGATGGATATGGCACCATTCGCTGAGTTGAAATGAATGCATGAAATTCCGTGTCCAGATAAAGAATATAGCACCAGTCCAGCTCCTCCCGTGGATGTCGCAAAAGGCAACTATTGTGGAACAGTAGCCTTACTGCGCCTACTCACCCGACTGCCAAGCGTGGTGAGTACACAACACACGATTGTAGAAATCTATGGGGGACGTTTTGATCAGCAGTGATGTCTCATGGCTGATATGACGATGACTTGCAGTGTTATCATATCAGCCAAACGACGTCCACTGCTGAATAAAAACCTGGGCCTTCTATTTCCACTTTTATTGGTGTTGTCATATTGGGGGAGATTTTTCATAGCAACTATTCCACAGAAGGGACGCTGCTGCCCATCCCTCTGGTTAAGATTCCTTTAGTCACCTTATACGACATCCACGGGAAGAGAGGGAATTATGATATATTCTTAGTCGACACGGACAGTGTTAACCTTTTACTAAATGACAAAGACTTGATGATTGTTCCATGAGATTCCCAATAAAGAACAGGCCACCTACATCTGTCGGTATCATTAATACAACTTTAGGATTTGAGGTTTGCATTGCTAACATAACAGCTGGCTGTCAATCTACCTAATCATTGAGGTGATCATTGGCAGGCCATAATCAATGGTAGACACTGAAGAAGTGACTCAACAAGCTAGCCTACATATCTCAGGCTTTGAAAAGCGGCACTGTTACCAGCTCATTTTGACTTGGCTTCCTGGTACTTAGCTAGTTGCACTAACTGATAGCTAAACGATAGATGAGATTAAGCAACGCTCAGCGCGGTCAGTCTGTGGATGGGTGATCGCATAGTGGTATTTCAACTGAGCATCTCCATGCTTTGGAGGGCACGTTAAATTCTTAGTTAGTTGTTGTTATTAGACAGTAGTAATTAAGCTGAACTGGTCTCCCCCTTGGGCAGCTCGAACTAGGCTGGCCAATAACTATAGGGACAAAAGTTTTTTTTTATAAATGCTGCCCCACACTGGGATTTCTCCTGTGCCATTTCTCTTGTGGCGTGGGTGCATTTTACAGAAATGAATTCTACATACAATACACCTAGACCCGGAACAATTACCTGCAGATCATACAAATTTTTATTCCGTGTGGGAATCAAACCCACGACCCGCAGCGTAGCAGCCGACTGTATCAGCCACTGCACCAACCGTGCCGTCAAGTTTGACGTTTGACTTCGAAGAAGTTCGCTCAACATGAACTTTCTATTCTGGAGAGACAGTCATGCTATGAAGAATTCTTATTGATGAAATAAATGAATTACAGTGCTCGTTAAAGGTCTTCTATACCTCCTTATTTTTGTGTTTAACTGTGAAACTTAGTAATACCGCAAACAAAATGGGGCCCCCATAAAATATTAGTGACTTCGTTCGATACTCCATCGTTGAATAATGAAATGATCGTTCGTAGGGCGTAACATTGCCGGTAGTTTTGTGTTAAAAGTTAATTAATGTAATGTACTCCTAGTAGTTGCCGTGTGGTGCCGGTTACGAATAGCACTAACCCATCTCATCCCATGGGTGTCGTAAAAGGCGACTATGGGATTAGCCGGCGGATGGGCAGCAGCGTTCTTCGAGTACATTAGCAACTCAACTGCGATCGCCAACCCGCTTGCCAAGCGTGGCGATTATGGCAAAAGCCCCCAATGAGCCCACAACACACCCAAATCGGTTGATGTGGTGATCTTTTGGGGAGGCCTGTGTCCAACAGTGGTCTTTATTCGGCCGAAATGATGACTTCTAGTAGGTATATATTATTACTCCCTTTTTTGGGCTTGTGGTCTTGGCCACACTAAGGTTTCTCCCGTGTTGGATACGTTTATACTATATACATATTCACGCAATTTTGAAGTACGATTTGCGGTTCGATTCCCGCACGGAACAAATTTTTGTATGATCTGCAGGTAGTTGTTCCGGGTTTGGGTGTATTGTATGTGGAATTCATGTCTGTAAATGCACCCACGACTCAGGAGAAATCATAGTGCGGGCAATGTTTTGTTTTCCGCCATAGATCTCCACTTTTAGTCATTTTGGGGGAACTTACCTGTACTTTAGTAAGTACAGGTAAAAGTATGGTCTCTTGGCAGACGGCTTGGTGACTACAGTATGGCCACTGTTCCACAGAAGGGACGCTGCTGCCCATCCCTCTGATTAAGAGTCCTTTAGTCGCCTTTTACGGGAGGAGTTGTAGTGTGCTATATTTTTAATCCGGACTCTACACGATGGCGATCCTCGCAATCAGTGATTACTTAGTCGAGCCGAACGCTCCTTTGCAATAAAAAAACTTAATTTTTAGGTCTCAACATCATGCCCCATCGACTGCAGAACACGGCCAATTAAAATATTTTCAGCCAAAAATGCCGGAATATTTTGTGTACCAATTAAACTGTAAGAAGGTTATCTATTTAGTACAGCCAAACCATCGTGTTATCATAATTATGTGTCGCGTGCTGTTTCGCACGTTTCGTTGGTAATAAGAAGCTGCAGCTTTGCGGTTACGAACAGTGTATTTATGTATTTGATTGCGTAGCTGATTACACTTAATTTTAATAAAATTACTGGGCGTAAGAGAGTAAAAGTCTAATGTTTCGAGTTAACGAGCGCAGTGCGGTGCCACGCTGGACTTGTCTACATTTTATTTATTTCTTTCTTTTTAAAAAAACGTTGCCCCACACTAGGATTTCTCCTGTGTCGTGGGTGCGTTTACAGACATAAATTCCACACACTATACAGCCAGACCCGGAACAACTATCTGCAGGTCATACAAATATTTGTTCCGTGCGCGAATCGAACTCGCGACCCGCAGCGCAGCAGCTGACTGTGTCAACCACTGCACCAACCGTGCCGTCTTTATTGTATATATGTATTTATTTCATTTCAGCTGTTGTTATGGACAGGCGTAACGCTTTCCACCTTTGCTTTTTTATTGATCCGGTGGAAACACATAATGTAGTTCCTCCCACCGGGAAGGGTGGAGAGGCATAAGGGACTCCTACCAGCTAAAACCATCAGAGTGGTCATCTTCGGCCCCGAAGGGAGGCTCCAGGAACTCTAATAATCTCCATCTAGAGCCACCCATTGGTACCACACCTTTAGGTAGATCTCGGAGGGGATGACTGTAAAACGGTCACCCCCCAGGCACTTTTCGGGGGGACTGTAAAGGATTCCCCCGAAGTCTCGCTATGCACTGTGCCGCGCATAACACTTTCCACCTGGCGGAGGACATGCTCGTTTCATAAATGGGTAGATAATACTGTCAGTAGTGTGTATCGTGACGGTGCACTGCAAGACCGAGTGCAAGTTGGTGACAACTCCCACCCATCTCGACGGTGACCTACCTGTGACCACGGTCAATACAACATGACTGAAACGTGGAGGTTAGTCAAAATGTTAATTTAATATTAATCTGTGCGTGAATAGACCCGATACTGTCTTAAAATCATGTATTCTTGTTTTATATTGGATTGACTGCACCGAGTGACGTCACTTTGTCGACGCAGGCTGTCGCAGAATATCATCGCTATGGGGATGCTTCTCCACAGTAGTATGCTGAGCGACAACCATTTTGTACGGTTATGGCGCATATCTTCCCAACAGGAAATTCAATAAAAGTTTTAATTTTTTGAATCAAATCAATGTGTTGTGGGTATATGTCTATTTAGTGCAAATAAAATACTATTCTTTCTATTACATTCGCGAAAGTTTAAGAATTACTTACTCTCACTAGTGGTTAGCTTAATGCGGTATGGGTCATGAGATCGCTTCCCGCAAAGACCAAATATTTGTGTGATCTAGTGTCTAGTCGTTCCGGGTATGTAAAAATGATGTAAACTGTATGTAAACTATATCCACGATAGACAACTAGAGTGGGGTACCAATAAAAAACCTGACCAGTTCGAGTTGAACTCGCGTGAACAGGGTTTTGGACGATGAATATTATCTTTAGGTACGAGAAGTGACGGATTCCTGGCCTAGTTAAGGCAAACGAGTAGCACCAATAATTTATCCAAAGATCAAACTTAACATTGTTGTTGAAAAACATATTCTCCCGTACATTCCAACTGTAAATATAAGTTTGGATGGACAATATTGTCAGATTAATCATGTTATTTTAAGACCATAGAGTTCTTATAGGTTTTTATGTAATCTATAATAAAATAAATATTACGTATCATTTTTCAAAATTATAGGCTCTGTACTTTTGGAGATACGGACCATTGGTCCATTTTCGCCTATTTTGCTAAATAATTTTAAATACATTTATTTTAAAAATATATTTGAGACCTTCACAACAAGCCCTTCATTAAATATTTTATACGGTAAAGTTTGCAAAACTTTATTCTTAAATTTTCTATATCCAATAGTATATATTAATTTCATATTCAAAATTCCTTATTTACGTTACACGCCCGTGTTTGGGTCACAGAAATCCACATGTGTACCAAAATTTCAACTTAATCGGTCCAGTAGATTTGGAGCAAATTCGCTGTGACAGACAGACAGACATATGAGTAATCATAGAAGGGTTCCACCGTTTTTTCTTTTGGACGTTCGGAATCCTAAGTCAAAGTCAAATTGTTTTTATTCAAATAAACCATTTGCTGGCACTTACGAATAGTCAGAATTTAAATAGTTGCACGGTTCCAAGTAGTTGATCCTATGGAGAAGAACCGGCAAGAAACTCCATGGATATACTCTTTTGAAATAATATTTGAAAGTATTACAGTCTTCAATATAATCGTAAAAACTATGTAAGGATAATGCATGCCGATGTGTGGGATAAATACACACATATTTATGCACAATGATAATAACTAACTGATGACCGTTAATCGTTAGCACCAGTAGAAATGATGACACTGCCAGGAATTACACTACCAAGAAAGAATCTCAATCAAAATAAACCCAATGACAAAGTTAAAAAGAAATCTTTGGCTGGCCCTACAAATATACAAGAGATATGTACAAAGTAGACATTACTCACTAAGCATATACATTTATAGTAATTTATTTCTTACCACAATAATGAAAAAGTTGTAACAAAACCCAACAATAGTTACAGTATTATATAATTTACTGTGGGAGACCTGAAGCCTGTATTTCAGACCACCCCTGAAGTCCAATTTTGCTCTTTCATGAACCATGCCAAGCGATATTTTTCCATTTTCTTCTTCGTGTATAAGTTTTTATCAAGTTGTTTCCTCTTGTTATAGTTCTCTTGATGAATACTCTCCAATACTTTGATATAACTTTAGCAGGCCCCGATAATGGTTGATTTCGTCCTTTATAGCTTAGTTGTCATCTTGCATCCCATGAATGCGCACTTTCGCTGCAGACAACATTTTGATATAACAATAAACTCGCTGTTCTAATAAAATGTGTACATTATGGCTTCGAACCACCCATTATTGACGATTTATCAAAATTCATTTTCCATTTTCCATATCTTTGTTTTACTTTGACGTTTCAAATGAGTTATTCTATTATAACAGAATAACCCATTTGAAACTCACTCACTCATTCTATAGAATACGAAAAATACGTAAAATACGAGATCTGTTAACTTTTATCATCATATCAGCCAAAGAACGTCCACTGCTGGACAAATGCCTCCCCCATAGATTGCCACTATCTGTGGCTACTGTTTCACAAAAGGTACGCAGCTGCTCATCCCTCTAGATACCCTTAATCGCATTTCACATCATCCAAGGGAAAAGACGGAGAGGTGCTGTATTCTTAATCCGAACACTACGTAGGAAACTTTTATGAGTATGTCTATAATCACAATACTCATACTGTCTATTCTATTTAATTAAGTAATTCTGCAGTAATGTCTTAGGTTTTCGCGATTATGACACATTATAATACAACACTTTTTATTTATTCTATCGCGTATGTTATAGATTTCTTGTTTTTCCTGACATTTCAAATACTTTGCAGAATTCGTGGTCGCAGGACGACTAAGGTGACAGGCGTTGTTACATATTTAAAAAATATATCGCGTTTAATTAATTCATTCTATATACTTACGTACAGCATCTTGCACATACAGCCCTAGCACATACAATTATTACGTCGTTGCATATAGAATGAATTAATTAAACGTGATATATTATTATTATTTATATATGTAAACTATTTTCAATTCGATGGATGCTATTCGCGTAAATTACAGAAAATATTATAGATTTAAAATAGTTATTTTGTATAAATATGTACGGTAGATCCGTACAATTTTAATCAGAAATTAGTTTCGGTGCACGCAGTAAATCACTCACAGTGCCTTGATATTTCTTAGTGCGGTATGTTGTTTGGGAATTTATTATTTAAACAACTGGATTCCAAACAGGTGGTACCTGCCAACCATCTACTCTATTAAAGTTAGGATGTTTTTTTATTTCAATCGCCTCACGAAACATTCTAGATACATATCGGTTCTCTTTCGCGAGGACTTGAGGTTGATCAAAACGAAGAAAATGATTAGTTTTGCCTAAGGCATGTTCACACACTGCAGACTTTGTTGAGCGTCTGTGCTTGACGTCGGCTATGTGTTATTTTATTCTGGTGGCAATACTACGCTTTATTTGCCCTATGTATGAAAAACCACAATCACAGTCAATCTTGTAGACGTGAAGTGACGTAGAAGTGTTTTATTATAAGTAATTTTGTTTTGAAGTTGTGAATAAATTAACTGTAAAGTAATTTTATTCTCAGTAATAGAGTTTCCATTACGAGTATTGTATTAAATAATGTGTAAGTACTTAAAATAATTGAAGCAATTATATATAATTGCTTAGTCAATTATGACTCTGATGAGCATTAGATATATCTAATACTCATCAGAGTCATAATTGACTTAACTACATAATATAGTTAGATACTGTAATAACATTAATTTTAACACAGCTGATAAAATTGACTATAATGCAGATCAGAAGAATATGATTACAGCGCAGACGACTTATTGACATTCATAATTTTGCCCAAGGAGCAAACAGAACAGTATTTAAGTACATAAATTGTTATTTTTTAATTATTTAATGGCTATGTATTCTAGACTACACTAGGTATTAATTTATGTGGCTCTAGTGTGATTTTACGAGGTCCTAGAGCTCCCTTCGGTATCGAAGATGACCGCTCCAGTAATTTTAGCCGGTAAGAGTCCAGCATACCCATGAAGTTCATGTAGAATTTCCACTGGAAACCAATAAAAATAAAAGAGATATTATTTACGTATGTGTAGGTAAGTAGAATAGGTAGTTGTAGATCATATAAACATTGGTTCCATGCGGAGATCAAACCCACGACACATAACGTAGAAAGCCAATTGGTTAGCCACTGAACCGTACCGTCCTTCCACTGAAGGAAATTGAGTCATCATCATCATCATCATTTCAGCCGAGTAAAGTGCACTGCTGGACACAGACCTCCCCCAAAGATCGCCACAACGACTGGTCTAGGTGTGTTGTGTGCTCATTGGAGGGTTTTACCATAATCGCCACGCTTGGCAGACGGATTGACGATCGCAGTTGAAATAAATGTACTCGAAGGACGCTGCTACCCATCCTCCGGTTAATCTCATAGTCGCCTTTTACGACAGCCACGGGAATAGATGGGTTGGTGCTATTCGTAGCACCATATGGCAAAGGATATTAAATACCTTACTACATTTGAATCTAAGAACCTCAAGCCATTTAGAAAATGCAACTTACATAAGTAAATAAAACAAACATTATTTCTAAATTAATTCCATTTAATAGCTATTTGCCGTGTGGTGCCGGCTTTGCCGTGTGGTGCCGGCTCAGAATGCCACCACCCCTTCTCCTCCCATGGGTGTCGTAAAAGTCGACTAAGGGATTAGCCGGAGGATGGGCAGCAGCGTCCTTCGAGTACATTAACAACTCAACTGCGATCGCCAACCCGCCTGCCAAGCGTGGCGATTATGGCAAAACCCCCCAATGAGCCCACAACACATCCATATCGGTGGTTGTGGTGATCTTTGGGGAGGCCTGTGTCCAGCAGTGGACTTCATTCGGCCGAAATTATGAATGATGAAAAATGAATAGCTATTGCTACTAATTAAGCTAATAAGTTATATTAAATACATTTACTATTGTATACTATCCTTGCCATTCTGTGTTCAAAATAATAATTATACTGTTACATAACCTGAGAGCGTGTGTTATCTAGAGAATAATATTGAAGGCATAAAGATTAACCTAGTTTCGGTATCCAGAATTGAATTTCAATAACGGATGAAAATGGGCCTTTCGTGACACTACTGAAACATTTATTAATAATCAAATAAAACATTTGGATTGATAAATATTTGGACGTCTACAATGGGAAAAGGATAAAATGCAAAAATCAAAAGATTACTGATTTCCTACATGAATGTATGCTCTGCAATGTTGCTAGATGCATGAAATAATACGCGCAAAGATATATAATGCACATTTATTATTTTTGTTTAACCACCGTCAAATTCGTCACTTGTTAGACATGTGTCTATATAAATGTATAATAAATAAAAGTGAGATGATAATGTATAAATGTACAAGAATATATTCATTAATGGCATTGATATAACCGTTTTATACTTTTTGTAAGTACTGGCAACTCTAAAGGTATTGACTGATAACAAAATCAAAATGTCAAAGTCAAACTCTGTATTATACATTCGCTCTGCGCTCATGTTTGTAAATGTCTTTTTCATGTTGTGTTTTGTTTGTCAATCAAATAGTTTCCTTTTACAACTTTGGCTTTATTTGAAGGATTCGTCAGGCTTCTGTTTCTTCTGCTTGGTTTAAAACACTCACCAAAATTCATATTAAACAATCAACATAATTGTATTATCGGAATAGCACCTCACATAAAATTGCTACAGAAATGCACCTACTTGAATACGAAAGCATTATTTCAAATATCCAGTAATAGATTGCTCCCCAAGTGGCAAGTGCATTTCTCTTTCGAGATTATCATTCGAGAGCACCCGGCGCCAGTGGCAATGCTAAATGTGGAATTGTGTGTTCATCGTTTTATTTATTCATCTTAGTACATTGGGGTACTTGATTTACACTTAATATACTTTACAAGTAGTTCAAGATAATGTCAGGGCTAGTATGACCTTATTATCAGGTATTTTGAAGTAATCAAATATTGCCAAATATTATTCCTCCATGCGCGCAATTAGCTTAAAAAGGGGTAGAAAGTTTTCTCTTCACGTATTAATACACAGTTTATTTTATTTTAATATAGGTATGTGATATGCTTTTACTTACATCATTAATAATGCCGTAAAAATGGTAAGTTTATTTCAGGTTTTCCATTTAATGCGAAAGCATTAATATCAACAAATTGATGTAATTAATCGAAATGACAATCACTGGTCGTTAAATGATCGGTGAAGTTAGGCAACGCTGTGCAGTCAGTCTATTGATGAGTGACCCCATAATGGTATCTGAAGGGAGTGTTTTCTTCTTTCAGAGGACACGTAAATATCTCCGTCACTCTTGATATAAGCAGAGGGCTATCTTTAAGCCAATGCGGCGGTCTTTGGTTAGCTTGGACAACTCTGACACTAACCGTCAAGCCACAAGCTTGACGAAAAAAATAGTGTATATATTACTGGTGGTAGGTCTTTTATTGCAAGAGGCCAGATAGGCAGGTACTACCCTAGTGCCAGATATTCGCCGCTAAGTAGTAGTGATTAAACTTTAGACATTACTGTGCTCCAGTTTGAAGGGCACTGTAGCTAGTGAAATTACTGGACATAAGAGACTAAATAACTTTACGTCTCGAGGTGAGCGCTTGGTGAGCTTACGTCTCAAGACCTGGGTAGCGTTCTAGTTGTTAAAGGCAGCCGCTTAATATCAGGTGAATGACTTGCTCGTCACGTCATGAAGTTGTAGAACAAAAGTCATCATTTCGGCCGAATGAAGTCCACTGCTGGACCCAGGCCTCCACCAAAGATAACCACAACGACCGATATGTGTCGTGGGCTCATTGGAGGGTTTTGCCATAATCGCCACGCTTGGTAGACGATCGGACGGGTTGGCGATCGCAGTTGAATTGTTAATGTACTCGAAGGACGCTGCTACCCATCGTCCGGCTAATCCCTTAATGGACTTTTACGACACCCACGGGAGGAAATGGGGTGGTGGAATTCTAAGCCGGCACCACACGGTATAAAAAAAGTACAATGGTTTACTTTTGAACCTCTTCAAATGAAAGAGATTAATTAAAATATATCTTTTAAACTAATGCACTATTCAGGCACATGGCTTTTAACGACAATCGGCTAAAGTGTGTTTTCATGTAACTGGTGCCAACGTATTTTACACATGCCTTGTCCTCTAAAAGTTGAACTATTGTTTCTTTATTTCTTCAAAACACATCTCTTTGTATATCCACCTTTTTATTTAATACAAAAATAACTGTTTCATTGTTCTTTATACGCTCCTACACCTTTAAGAAACAAAAACAGGCTTTGCGACCCATGCCGGGGTATTAGCTGGTAATTTATAAGTTCTGTCCATATGGTGTCCGGATTATGAATATAGCAGCACTCTATCTCCCCTCGTGGATGTCATAAAAAGCGAGTAAGAGACTCTTGACCAGACTCTTGGCAGAAGCGTCCTGTCTGTGAAACAGCAGCACTTCTGCGCTCATCAAGCTCGCCTGGCAAGCGTAGTGAGTACTAATTCCCCCAAAATTCTGACACAGTTGTACAAATCTATGGAGAAGATCTTTGTTCAGCAGTGTACATCCCTTGACTAATAGGACTATAAGTTCAGTCAATTGATTACACTGAAATTTTGAACAATACTAAAGTGAATTCACTGTTTCACCAATGTAAGACATGGATACCAAATTATCGTTTCTAAGTTCTTGCTGGATCATCAATTATTTAAAAATACTTTCTAGGCTTCTTTATCACGTATCTTAGGGTCGGCTGATGCCTCGGAGGGTACTGACTGATCTCCGACGTCCACGAGTTGCGGCTCGAGGGCGACAAACCTAGGACAGTCCGTGGCCGAACAAAATTAGGCCTGAGAAGACGGTGGTGGCAAGATGTGTTCTGCGCGCATCTCCCTGAAGGAATTCGTGGTGGACGATCACACAGAGACGAGGCCCGTCACGTGACGGGCCGATATCTGCCAAGAGCCGAGCTCTTGCCGATGTCTAATGAACAAACATCGCACCCCCAGCCATAGATATAATGTAAAGTTTGAGCCATTAAGAATTCTGGCATGTCCCTCCATACTTACCCAGAACGAAGGAAGACCACGAGGATTTACCCAGGATAAAATAGAGTCGACAGAAGGCGGCTGCGTATCAATATATTATAGACTGCACTATTACCTACGCCACCTAATAATTATGAGCTAAAGTAAACGGTTGCTTGATTAAGTCTGCAATGAGTTATGAAATTTGCATCTTTGCAGAGCGGCGCTTTGTACTGATTAGTCTAAATTATGAACAAACCAATTTAAACAGCGCATATTGACGTGCATCCAGAAAAACGCAGGGCCATATGTATTGTTACGAGGATCCTTCCTTTAAAATTCTGCTTTTTCCCCAAAAACATGTTTTTTTATATAGAACTTCTCGTGGACTCCTCAGGGAGCTCGAGCTGCTTATCCAGAGAAATTGGCGAAACCGTAAGTGCTGGGAAAAAACAAAGCAATACAGCTAAAGGCGCCTTCTAATGGGACTCGGGCCTTGCTGGGGCTCGGCAAGCTAAATCAATAATACTTATGATTTGAGAACATATTTGAAGCTACAGTCTCGGCATGGGCCGATTCGAGCAAGGATAGGGGTAGAATCTTCAGAAAGAAAATAATGTAAATATTTATGTATAAATAAATTGTTTCCATACGCGCCGGTCGCAACGGGTGTTCTCTGGGGGAACTTTTAATTCTGTTACAATGTCGTATTATAGGTACATTATCTGTTTCGTAATACATTGTAGTATTTATTTCGCTGTTACATAAAATGTGGCTGCGTGTTTTACAGAGAGATTTTAGAGGTGCTCACTGTAAGATTTATGGTTTTCAGTGTCCCGCATTAATTTTTATTTTAGTATATGTTGCTTAATCCAACCACCTTCCAAAAGAATATAACTGTACCCACAAAACAGAAGAGGCCAAAGTGTGTATTTACGGCACAGTATAAACCGTAGAGAAAAAAAAATCCGTAGCCCTAGTTGTTCTTGAAGTTCTTTTGGCGCATTTCATGAGCATCAATTGGGAGTTGCGTGCGTCATGAAACTTTGACAGTATAAAGTTGGCTGTCAAAGATAATTCAATTCACATTTATTTTACTGAAGAATAATTTGATTTTAAATATATTCGACTCTTTTATATGACAACATATATTTTAATCGTTTTATATATGTATAAAATAAATCTAATTTTTAATTAATTATGTTCTTTATTCAAAACTTCATTAATTATATTCCATATCTTTCTTTGATCATTTTGTCGATTTTATACTTACGCAAATGATTGTCCTGCAGAATACTTTTTGATAACGCCTTTGAAGTTCATCTTCTAACGCGCGAACGTAAGTCCACACAGTTTTGTTTTTTGGTATTATCGATTAGTAAAATGACTGAGTGACACTAGGATAGACCTCCAATTTACGAGCCTGAAGACTCTTTTATATAGACCGAGTAGTAGGTTGGTTATACCTGCGAAAACCTGAGGTGGCTGTATTTATATAGGTTTAGTCCACCATGAGCTTTGATGCAATATCTCATTCAACATTTGCTGTCACGGATCCGTACGGCTGCTGTTCCACCACTAATCTTTCTGAGTCTTTAATTCAGCGCAGTTAGCGCAGTGGGTTTTGCAACAGGTCCTGGGTTCGATGATGATGTGGTTTCGAACTAGAAAAAATAGTAGGCTCCGATATAAGTATCGGACATATCCAGCAGACTAAGGTGGGTAGTTAAGAATGTGGTAAGTGAAATTCACGTCGTATCTTGGAAGGCCTGGTAGGTTATGATAAGTTTAGGACCGAACGAATTTAGATTGGGGAATCTGCGTGCCTACACCGAGAGAGCCAAGAGAAGACGGTAGCACGCATGTAGTCACGTGCTACCGTCGGTCGCTTTGGGGATCCTTAAAATCCCCCCGCTTTATAGTCACCCTCTCCAAGATGTGTCTATAGGCGTGGCACTAGTGGTTTTAGCCGGTAGGAGTCCGGCATACGGCCCTTCGCCATTCCCCGGGGCGAAAAATGTTCATCAAGAATTTCCACTGGGCACCTAGAAAAAAAATAACCTAACGAATTTAATATTTATTGGGTTCGTTACGACTAGCTAGGATGAAGACAATCAAGTAGTAATAAAGAACGAAACAGCCTCCATTCATATTTGATTAATAGTCGTGATCAATGTAAAACATTTAAACAAATCTTTAAATTCATTTGCATATTCTGGCCTCAGTCTCTGCTGACCCGGACTGAACACCACAACACTGGAGTTGTTGGATTATGTTGATGCATTGCTGACCTTCTGAGGAGACGCAGACCGTTGTCTTGAAAGTTCTCATGTCGTGTTAAATCACTGACAGCAGCTGATTCAACATTTTCTTCGTACGGGGCAAAAAGTAAAGCGTAAATCGTACACTGCTAGATCACCAGCAGTCATGGTGGTGAGGATGGAATGTTGGCTTGTGGTGCGATGGTGGAAATCAGCGGCTGAAGTCATGTTGCTCCTCAGAGTGTTTGCGTTTTAAGATATTACAAATGTTCGCGGGACGCAAAAGTCAATTACTCTAGCAGCATAACTTTTGCAGGGTTGTATTATAAAGAAAAACAGTTACAAAAAGCTATCCTTTACGATCCCCTTTTTTTTTTTTTTTTTTATTGATGTCCAGTGGAAATTCTACATGGAACTTCCTTCACCCCGGGGAAGGGCGAAGGGGCATGCCGGACTCCTACCGGCTAAAACCACTGGAGCGGTCATCTTCGGCACCGAAGGGGGGGCTCCAGGTCCTCGTAAGATCACACTAGAGCCGGATCCCCGGGGGGTGACCGTTTTACAGTCACCCCCCGGATGTGCCTATAGGCGTGGCACCAGTTGGTGGCTTTAGTGTGATTGTGTACGAGGACCTGGAGCCCCCCTTCGGTGCCAAAGATGATCGTTCCAGTGGTTTTAGCCCTTTTCACCCTTTCCCGGGGCGGAGGAAGTACATGACGAATTTCCGCATGAACAAATAAAAAAAAACACAGGGTGGCGATTTATTCACCTGCAAGGTTTAGGGCGGTGAGTCAGTCCATGATTCTCTACCCGAATCAGTAAAAATAACAGTACCTTAATTTTTAACTATAATATCTATTTATTTTCTAACAACTTCCAAAGCAACTGGAGGTTAATGACCTCATGCGCCATATTAATGAATGGTACCCGCCTCGCGCTCGGTCATTGTACGAGACAGGTGCGGAAGTGAAACTGCAAGTATTTTGATTCGATATTAATTACATTATCGCGTGTTTTTTATTGCTATTAGTTTGAACACCTTATTATTATTAACGGGATAGGTGCTCTACCGAATTAGAGTGTTAAAGGTAACTCAAGCAGCGTCCAGTATAATACATAATATATTTACCAATATCGACGAAATACACAATTACTGTACTACCAACACATAATAAACGAGGGGGAAAAGATACGAATACAGTCCACGGTCAACACGCGATCTCTGGGGGAACTTTTTAATTCTATTACAATGTCCACTGTAATTCGCTCCCCAACTAATTGTGTTTGTTGCCAACGCTGTTTGTAACGGGTTTTTACAAAGTTTGTTTGAAACAACCTCATAATATGTTACGAATAACATGGGTTTTTACTTCAGTTATGTCCGGTATTTAAAGAGGAATGTTTGAATCCAGTTTTTTATGGAAATCTGATACGCTTCATACAGTTATTCAAGTAAAAATATTTTTATTTTACGTATGGTGTCCGGATTAAGAATATAACACCACTCCATCTCCTCCCGTGGATGTCGCAAAAGGGTCTAAGAGACTCTAAACGAGAGGGATGGGCAGCAGCGTCCCTTCTGTGGAACAGTAGCCATGCTGCACTCATCAACCCGTCTACCAAGCGTGGCGAATATGGTAAATCTTCCCTCCAAACGATGACAGAATTGTGAAAATCTATGGGGGAGGCCTTTGTTCAGCAGTAGACCTGCTTATGGTGGGGTTGTGTGTCGGGTCGATATGGTTGAGCTGAGCGACGCTGATGCATGCGTCATGCTCGTGAACGAGTGCCGTCTGTTGGGATTGGTCATCTTAATGCTGTCATGACAATTGAATCAAAAGCTCTGGTAAATATTAAACTCAAGCTTGTTTAGTGTAGACTTTTTAAGAAGTTTAGACTCTTTTCTCCTGCATTGTCCTCACATTACCATCATTTCGAGAACATTGTAACAATATGATTTAAAAAGATTAACCATGGAGTTTCTTGCCCGTTCTTCTCCATAGGAAATCTACACCTTGAAACGAGGCAACTAAAGTCTTGACTATTCATAAGTGCCTATAAATGGTTTTACATTAATAAAAATATTTTTATCTTATCTTATCTTAAATTAATCAAGCGATAAAATTCTCCAGTATATCTCCGGCTTTAAATTAAAGTTTATGATTCAATTAAATATCCATAAATCAACATACAAGACAACCAAATATAAATACTACAGCAGCATTAAAAAGCTGTCTCACACCTACACGCTGGCGGCCACTCAGCATTATTTCACAGGAATGAACATAAAAACATTCCTTTAAATAACACCCCGGAGCGCTAACGAGACCTCCACTTCAGAGTTAGTACAATAATGACAGTTTCCCTATTAAAAATAATTTGCCATACAGAATTACAAGCGTGATATTGTATGTGATTATAATATATTATTATGAGTTTTGTTTTTGTTACAAGATTTGTCGGAATAAAACTTATTTTTCATCATCAACATCGTCATCAAATTAGCTAGACGATAGTTGGTGCAGTGGCTGATACAGTCGGCTGCTGCCCACCGGGTCGCATGTAACAAATATTTGTATGATCTGCAGGTAGTTGTTCCGGGTCTGGGTGTATTGTGTGTGGAATTTATGTCTGTAAACGCACCCACGACATAGGAGAAATACTAGTGAGGGCATAGTCTTTTAAAAAAACAAAAACAAACAAACTTAAAAAAAAGCTGCAGAACTAAGGCCTCCAGTAGATTTCCATAATTGTGTCATCAGTTTGGGGTCATACATTTGCCAATACGTACCACGCTTGGCAGGCGCAGTCTGGTACTGTTGCACTGAAGGGACGCTACTGCTTATCTCTCTAGTTTAGCGTCCCTCAGTTGCCTTTTATGACATCCAGGACAGGAGATGGAGTGGTCCTATACGGGGCGCGGTCAATTTGTGGACGAGTGATATTTAAACTCGGCGTTTCCATGGTTTGGTGGGTACGCAAAATCGTCCGACTCGGTTGTTGTCATAAGACGGCAGTCATCAAGCCTAGTCGGTCTTTGAGCAGCTTGAACAACTCTGACCTAAGGTTGTCCACAATCTAAACGAAAAAGAAAGAAGGCTCGAACATTGAGGTTTAATGTACTACGTACTAGAAGTAGCGCTTACTAACGACTGATAGTGCGTAACTTCATGACCACGGGACACGCGCAGGGTGAGCGTGGGTGTTATGTTGTCATAGAAACATGTAAACGAAATATAGCCGTCACCATGCTACCGCGTCGCCACGCGTAACATATTGAAAATATTTTAATTTAATTACGCATGTTGTAAAGATAATATTTACTGATGAAAAGTCGCTCCTTAAATTTATGTATGTTTCTTGAGTTATTAGTTAGTAGTTTCTGTTATAAAACTTAGCACTCAAACATGTGACGCTGCGGCAAACGCCCTGACACAGACTTAGTGAGTTAGAGTGTATGCGCTCTAATGCAAGTTGAGGCGTCTTCTCTAATAGGTTAATGTACTACGTACTTTTACTTTTTCTCCATTCTTATTCCATTGGGGCTCGAAAAGGCTGCTTATATTCAATAGCATTACCAAAAGCCGATACCAGTTAAATAATTCGAAGTGTATTACCGGTAATGAAATTTACCATTGTTAAATTAATTACGACTTAATTAACGGCAATTAATTATTTCACCCCTTTCCGTTATTCACCTTTAGCGTATTTCGTGCGCTGATCAGGTATCAGGTCTACTATAGATACTCATACTACTCAGATATACTAATATAATAAAGCTGAAGAGCTTAAAGTGAAACCAGCTAGTATCTTAATAATCGTTAGGTACATCTGTTGCTCTAGTGTCTTACGAGGATCTGGAGCCCCCCTTCGGTACCGAAGATGACCGCCTCAGTGGTTTTAGCCCGTAGGAGTCTGGAATGCCCCTTCGCCTTCCCCGGAGCGAAGAGAGTTCATGATGAATTGACAGTGGAGACAAATAAAAAAACAAAAGGAACAAAACAAAAACCTTCACGTCACATCAAATTCGGAGCCATCCTGATTCCAAGAGGTAGCGTAGTCTGAATGGTGAGAGGCATTGCAAGATTTTTGGCATTATTGGAGCAAATATACCGAAAATGAGAACTAAGGTAAGTAGGGTAAGTGGGACGATAACAAGGTTGTCAATGCCCGTTGCGCTCTACACTGCCGGACAGGCAACCATTTAGGAAGCGTTCTGTATGCTGACACATAGTGATACTTTCGTAGATTGAAATCGAATCGACTGCAGTTATTCAGAAGGTGGTCAATTTTGTTGGGCAGATCTGCATTCAGGTCGTAGTAACACACATCGTTAATCATGGGAAAACTTTTAATTCTGCACAAGCATTGCTTTTAACTTTAGGTAGGACTACATTATTTTATCGATAGAGCGATCGCAACATCCCCGTGACTTTTTGGCTAACATTTCTGACCTGTGTTCACTAGTTTAGATTGCTGTTCATGTACAAGCCAAGCAAGTTTTTAACTTATGAGCTAAAAGGAATATTGGTACCATTAAACGTTAATTAAATGGAAATGTCGTAACTCAAACACAATTTTAGTGATAGTACGGTAGCTCCCAAAAATTTCGCTTGGTACTTAACAGGATTTACCACCATTCCGAATTTATCAGATCAATTTTTGATAGCTATCAAGTCTCGGTTTAATTTCTCGATTGACTCAGGTGTGCCTTCAACTTTCACTTAGCAATATAATTGTAAGTCATCGACATAAAAATCTACCTATTGCACACTGAAGTTCAGAAGTTATGAAGTGTTGGAGATCAGGCCCCTCTACTCTCACCAAGGATATAAAAGGCAGTGTATACTAGTCGCGCCCTTTTTACTTCGCTGCCAGCTATCGCCAGGAAAACATCGCTTCCTTAAACCTTTGTTTGTTCGGCATTTTTCTACCTTCATTTTATAAGATTATTTTGTGCTTTATTATTTTTAGAAGTAAATCGTCAGGTTTTTGTTGTTGCGAGTTTTTTTTAAGTGAATTAGATTTATACAAGAGAGGTTTATAAAAATAGAGAGCAAAAGAGGAGACACAATGCCGCCTTGTGGAACGCCATATTCTAGATCGCATGAGCTTGACAATGACTCTCCAGCTTAAACTGATTCCTATATATTATAATGTTACGGTCATATGGTATGGTACTGGTACCCATAACACAAGTTGAATCTTACTTTGGGTACCAGAGTTTAATAATCTTTGGAATGTAAATACTTATGTCTCTTGTTTAGTGTTCTTTAGTGTGTATTTATATGGCAATAAATATTATCATTATCATTATCATTGTTAATTTTAATGTTTCGGATATAAGCAAGATCAACTGAACTGTGGGGTTTAAACTCGTTGTGCAGAGGTGATCACGGACCCTGTGTTTCGAGTGTTTCCACTATTTTGTGTAACAGATTGACGTTTGATTTTGCTACCGTGGCTCTATAACTAGAGCTGGCAATTCTGAATTTATTTAATGTCACAATAAATATATCTCCCGTGAAAAAAAAAAATAAAAAAAATAATATCATTATTACTAATTAGTTACCTACATATTATAATGTTAAGGGCATTATACACAGAAAAAGCTAGAGTAAATAATCAATTATTGCGTGACGCAGAGACGTCACATTGATCCCTATGCGCAGTGAAAATCCCACTACACCGTATTTATTTTCCATTAAAATATTATACTTACTTCAAGTTATTAAGTTCACAACGGAGTTAATCCGCAGAATTAACTTGAAGCGTAACTTAATCAAACACACAGACCAGTCATGTACCTACTCTAATAACCTAAAACTAATCCATCCAAACGAACCGTACAGTGGTTTTGCTGTTTCAGTCTGGCTTACGTGTTATGAATGACTAAAGATACATAACTAAAACAAAGTAATTCTTAGGTTTTCGCGATGATTACTCATTGTAATAAAACACTTTTAATTGGATTACATCGCGTAGATTATAGACTTTTTAGTGTGGTAAGCCAACCATTTCCCTTGTGTCAACCCCAAGTCCTCGCGATAGAGAACCGATACGTACCGATAAATTGAAATGAAAAACAGCCTAATTTTAATAGAGAAGATGGTTGGCAAGTTTTTTAATTATTAATTTTAAAACAAACATAACTTAACTACAAATAACATCACAAAAACCTAACAGGTATGACCGGATGTTGAGACACTCTTTAAGTTTAAAAAATTAGTTAAGTTACGACATTTCCCTGAGAAGCATGCGAGAGGCTATTCAAAAATTGTATACTCCGGTTAGGCGCCAGGGTGATTATCTTTTAAGTGTCTTCGTCTCCAACCTGGGTGATTCAAGTCTGTAAACGCACCCACGATACAGGAGAAATCCTAGTAGTGTAGGGCAACGTTTTGTTTAAAAAAATAAAAACCTGACGTGAATTTCCTGAAAGTTTTCATTTAATTATATACGTTATTGTACAAAGTTTATAATATTGTGTCGTGGGTACAGCTTACTTATACACATTTGCACAAGCATCCAGACCCGAAACAACTGTCTGTATATCATACATAAAATTTGTCTGGGCGGGGATCGAACCCGCGACACATAGCGCAGAGAGCCAATAGCTTGGCCACTGCATTAACCGTACCGTCAATTGGTGTCTAGTTCATAGTTAAGTTTTTATTTGTTTTTATAATAGTACAGTCTGTAAATCATTTTGTTGTATCTACGTGATTTCAAAAGCTGTTATTTTTTTTATTTGGGACAAGCCCGCCACACGTTCCCAACCACTGCAACTCCTGTAAGCCAGGATCTACAATGGCGACCACCGAAAAGAACACCGATCAATGAAGTCGGTGTGTCCCAGAGAAATGAATAACTGTCTTGGAACCCGCACCGAAATTAATCAGAAAAGAAAAAGGAGGAGTAGGAAAGAATATACGTTCCACTTCCCTCCGTTGCAAGCAGAAGACAGAGAAAAACGATAGGCCATAGGCACAATAAATGGGAGTTTACAACAGGGTTAAGCCCAGTTGCCAAGCAAAAGCAAGTTCAAAAGCTGTTAATTATTGTTGCCAATTTTTAAGAAAATTAACTATAATCATCATCATATCAGCCAAAAATTGTCCACTGCTGAACAATGGCCTCTCCCATATACAACCGGTGACATGCCGTGTGACGTAATTTTGAGAGGAATTTGCCAGAACTCATCAGGTGGGTAGGTAAGCGCAGAATGACTGGTATTCCATAGAAGGGATGTTACTGCCCATCCCTCTGGTAAAGAGTCCCTTAGTCGCCTTTTACGACATCTACGGAAGGAGATGGAGTAGTGCTATATTCTTAAACTTGACACCACACGAAAGGCAAATTAGTGAATATTAGTTAAAACACACACAAACAAAAATTCTGTTTTTTTTTTAAACATTGCCCCACACTAGGATTTCTCCTGTGTCGTGGGTGCGTTTACAGACATGAATTCCACATACAATACACCCAGACCCGGAACAACTACCTGCAGATCATACAAATGTTTGTTCCTATTATTTTATTGTAGTTATTATTATTTTGTATGACTGTTCAATATTACCTAGAGCTCTTAATCTTTCAGAGATCACAAGGGAAAACGTTATCAAACGTTAAGGTCCGTTTCAGTAAACATTTCGGTGCACCACAGCTAGGTCCCAGATCGGTTAGCAAACCTAATCAGTTCAAAAACACTTAGATTTAGGTCAAACTTCAGGAAATGGGCTAAAGAGTCGTTGAACAATACTTGACGAGAATTATTTAAGCGGCTCCAGTAAAGTTCAAAGGTTTTGTTTCAGCATTTACAAGTTGTCTACCAAATAAATAAGGATATTGAACGAGGGCTTCGGTACTTTCCCTTGGGGATTTAGGGCTGGTAACTTTGATGGAATTAAAATGGGTTCCCTTTAAGTGTGAAAAGGCGCCAAATGAATGTGATATTTACACTTGTATGGGCTTTTGAAGTTTGAGGGTTCTTCAAAATTAAATGTGGTGATGGCTCAAGGTCGTAAAGGATTAGAGGTGATGTGAAATCGTGTGCCATTCGCTGCATTAATGACGTGAGAACATTCTAGAAATATGCATTTTAGTTTATATGGAGAGGTTACATGGTGTGGTGCTATGATATACTTTTGTACATTTCAATATCAAATAATATGAAAGAGAGAAAGAAGAAAGAAAGAAAACCATTTATTTTTGCACCAGTAATGACGCACACAACTAAAATTAAGCACATAATATTTATAAGAAACACAAAAACTAACATAAAAATTTCAAGAAACTGGCAACACAAAATTATAATAAGGGTTCATGGCCAAAGGAAATGTAAACAACATTACCAGTTTTAGGTTTTATGCTTAGGTTTGAAAAAGCTAAACATTAAAAATCAAGTACCTGTGGTAGTGTAAGGTGGTACTTGCGTGAAATAAATAGTCCGTGACGTACACCAGAAGAATAAAGTTTATTGCACAAAGTACACAGGTCCACAACACAGCAAGAGTTTGAAAAGATAGATGCAGTTACAGTTTAGAAGGAGTAGATATAGAGAAAAGGCAGTAGACAGATAAAACCAACCAAACCATATTGTTTCCCTAAATCACACTATTTTGCTTAAAGTTTATTTAAATTGTTTTCCGATTTTAGAGTTTCATTGTCCGTGGGCCTAGATTTTGGTTCAAAGAGAGTTTTAATTTAAACAGGCATATCAGAGTAAAGAAGACATGCCAATTAAAGATAAAAGGAAAGTTTATAACATGTGCATCTTGCCATGTTTAACATATGGCTGTCAAACATGGGCATTAACAGAGAAATTAACTAACAAAATAAACATATGTCAAAATGGAATAGAGAGAAGTGTAATCGGAGTAAGAAGAAAAGATAAAGTAAGATTAAATAAAATAAAAAATGTAACTAAATTTAATGACGTGAACAAAGTATGCAAAACACTAAAATGGAAATGGGCAGGACATATGCTGAGAGAGGAAAATGAGAAATGGACTAGAATAATATCAGAGTGGTACCCCAGGGATGGCAAAAGAAGTAAAGGTCGACAAATGAGACGTTGGGAAGATGACCTCAAAAAAGCGGCCGGTCCAGAATGGATCAAAATTGCAAGAGACTGAGATAGGTGGAAGTCTTTGGAGGAGGCCTTTGTCGAAGGACAAGCTGTTGTTTGAAAAACGATCGTCAATAATAAATGTAATACTCATATAGTATTTTAAATTATGATAGGAACAGCAATAAAGGCTTATTTTATTTATTTATTTTATCAGAGTAAAGGTGGTTTGTGTTTCGAGAAAGATCGGTGCTATGGACGGCCCTTTGACACTGTAACCTTTAACGATGTAATTGTCACACGTAGAGTCATACATCTCTTTCGTCTGCACAGAGTTAAGAACGTAGATTAGTAGTAGACGGTATCTGCTAATTATAAGGCAGATGTTGATGATGTGGCTATAATAGAAGATTGCCATGTGGTGCTGGCTCAGAATACCACCACCCCATCTTCTCGCGTAGGTGTCGTAATAGTCGACTAAGGGATTAGCCGGAGGATGGGCAGCAGCATCCGTATATTAACAACTTAACTGCGATCGCCAACCCATCTGCCAAGCGTGGTGATTATGGAAAATCCCCACCAATGAGCTCACAACACACCCATATCGGTTGTTGTAGTGATCTTTGGGGTAAACCTGTGTCCAGCACTTCATTCAGCCGAAATGATTGAATAGAAGATACAGCTGGAAACATTAGTGAATAGGCAACAACAGAGGAATAATACTCTTGATGTAAAAGTAATAATTATTCAGTAGTTAAGTTTTGAATTTTTTGTAAGATATTAAAATTGAAAGTCAAACAGGCAATAACAACAAAATGTATTTCATTGGTTCTGGTGCAAGTAAAGGTAAGCTTGTAGCCAGGGTACAGCGGTAGGCTATGTTAAGGTAAGACAAGTTTGAGAAGACGACGCGGGTGGTGTGAAGTGTACCGTGCGCGCCTTTTTAGATAATTGTTCGGCACAAAGACCGACATATGAGGTTGACCAGGACTCAAAATGAGTAGTGGTTTTAGCCGGAAAGAGTTCAACACACTCCTCCACCTTTCCTAAGGTGGAGAAGGCAATGAAGACTTCTCCACGAAATTTATTTTCTCTTATGAACACACAATAGTTGCCTTTTTATGAGATACAAAGTGATATTAACGTATAACATGTCTAGATTACTTGAAACGATACAATCATATTTGTATGTTATTATTTACTATTATACCATACATACGTATTTCATAGGTTTATGATTAAACATAGTAATGCTGCCAGCTTTAGGAACTTGCATTGAGTATACACAAGGTGGACTTAATTCCATGAGGTAATCTCTACCAGTCAACCTTTGGGTTAAAAAAGCACTTCGATAGAGGTATGAAAACAAAGCTATAGATAATACTAAAAAAGACTGAATTAAAAATAGGAATACATACATACATATACTAATATTAAAATAGATACTATATTATATTACATAATTATAAAAACAGATGCCTCAAAAAATGCGTATTTTGCCATAATTAAATACTCCATGCAGTCCATAGTTGAAGTTTATTATAATAAAACACTTTTAAACGGATTCTATCGCGTATATTTTGATTTTTGATTTTCCTGACGTTTCGAATAGCCACGAATGCTGCAAAGTATTCGAAACGTCAGAAAAATCAAAAATCTAAATATACGCGATAGAATCCGTTTAAAAGTGTTTTATTATAATGTGTAATAATCGCGAAAATCTAAGACATTACTATGTTGAAGTTTATTTTCATTTCTTAAGCTGTGTTTTTTTTTACGTCATCATATCGGCCATTTATAGTCCACTGCTGAACAAAGGCCTCCCCCATAGATTTTCACAACTGTGTCATCATTTTGGGGGGTATTTGCCAATACTCACCACGCTTGGCAAGCGGGTTGGTGAGCGCAGTATGGCTACCGTTTCACAGAAGGGACGCTGCTGCCCATCCCTCTGGTTAAGATTCCCTTAGTCGCCTTTTACGACATCCACGTGAGGAGATGGAGTGGTGCTATATTCTTAATCCGGACACCACACGGACATTATTTATGTTTTTTTTACGTAATTCGGGAATTTAAATGACGACGCTTGAAAGGCAAGAGGTAATAAGATTCGTTCCATTGAGTTAATTTAATCTTTCGGGTGTCGTTTAAATCGATTAAGGGATTATATCAAGAGATTTTGCAGCTGCGCCATCATGTGCACTAGGCATATTACCAATCCAATTGTTTAGTGGACCGATAATAGCAATATTACCTTCTTTCTTTCTTTACTTGTGGTTAGTGGCCAATCATGGGCACAGTGGCAGCATAGCGACTGCTAGTTGATGACGACAACCGGGACAAACGATTTTCTGTGCCCAGCACGGAGATGCTCAGTTCAAATATCACTAGCGATCACCCATCTGTAGGCTAACCGTGCCTTGTATCTGGTTATGAACGCCTCAATTCCCTTAGGACTGTTCACTGCTGTGGCCAATAGAATGAAATAGCTTCTTACGCATCATCTTTATAATCTCTTACTTTCAAACTAACAACAATAGCTTTAATATTAAATACTTGCAAGATCAT
Organism: Diloba caeruleocephala; assembly: GCA_947459985.1. Taxonomy (NCBI): domain Eukaryota; kingdom Metazoa; phylum Arthropoda; class Insecta; order Lepidoptera; family Noctuidae; genus Diloba; species Diloba caeruleocephala. Next base: position 4,985,783 of record OX381621.1, on the reverse strand, counting down.
AGATGTTATTTATTTGAAACAAAATAGCTGTGAAAACATAAATAATAAGCCAATGAACGTTATTTCTAAATTTATTTGTTAGAAATTCTTCAGAACTTTGGATACATTCTGAAATAGATCTTTTGAGGTTTTAATTAGTTTAGTTAAATAACGTTATAATGATGTATGACTAGAATTTTGTACAAAAACTGAACATTAAGCAGAAATTTTATCATTATGGTAAAAAGCTTACGTGAAAATCTTGACTTGAGAATTCGTGGCAACGTTAAAGAACATATATATAATTATAATACTGATGTTTATATAATACTAGGTTCAGCCCGTGTGGGGACCTCTGGGTACGCGGGTGCGTAGATTGGGGAATCTGCGTGCCCACACCAAGCGACCCAAGAGAAGACGGTAGCACGCATGTGGTCACGCGCTGCCGTGGGACGCTTTGGGGGATTCTTTACAATCCCCCCGGGGGGTTAACCGCTTTACAGTCACCCTCTCCGAGATGTGCCAATAGGCGTGGCATCAGTGGACGGCTCTAGTGTGATCATACGAGGACCTGGAGCCTCCCTTACGTGCCGAAGATGACCGCTCCAGTGGTTTTAGCCGGTAGGAGTCCGGCGTACCCTTTCGTCCTTCCCCGGGGCGAAGGAAGTTCATGAAGAATTTCCACTGGGCACCAATAAAAGGTTCAGCCCGTGGCTTCGCTTGCATTTAATTCGGCTTATCACAAAAATATTTATCGCGTCTTTCTCGGGAACTGTATTTTACTGGGGTATATTATATTTTAATTCCGGTTATGGTCTATCTATGTGCCAAATGTCATGCGATATTCGTCTCTGTCTCAACTCATTTTTCTCACCTAGTAACAGGAGCCGTGCGTAATTCGTAACTCCGAACTGCTTTTTAGAACCGAACGTATCCGGCCTAGTAATTGAACCCTCACATTCGGCAGCCAAGCATCTGATCGACGAACTTATAAGACAAGTTTAGAAATAAACAAACAAGTCGTACAATTTCAATACAGCGTATATTACTCGTATAAGCCCAAAAATCTGAAACACCAGAATCTGCAAACTTTGCTGAGAATCAGGTAAAACATAATTTATTCTGTATTTAATAAGCATCAGTGGTGGAAGGACCATCTGGGGGTTCTGTGCTAACCAGTACCTCTAGTACGAATTTCTTTTAACTATTGAAACGTAATAGTAAACTACACGTTTGCCGCGATCGGCATTGCGATTGGCCCGCTCCAAACTGTTCAGACAATTGGCGTACTGAACACCTGAAACTCTTACCAGGGGTGCAGATGAACTTAAAATGATACGTGCTAAGAACTTACTGCAGTGCAATTTTTTTTATACAAGTCTGTAATGAAACTTGCAAGTCATTCGCTTAGTGGCGTGCGTCACGTCTGCCATAAAAATAATGCTATCCATGTCCTGGGTGGAATCACACTGTGCTCATCATCTTGAGAAATTCATCATTTAGTCTCTTATGGCCAGTAATTTCACTAGCGGGTGGCTAGTGGTAGTGCCTTTCAAACCGGGACAGGGCAATGTTATACACTACTTCATGGCAGCAGAATATCTGGCTTTGCGGTACTACCTACCTTTTTAATTATTTTCATTGGTTCCCAGTGGAAATTCTTCATGAACTTCCTTCGCCCCAGGGAAGAGCGAAGGGGTATGCCGGCCCCCTAAGGGCTAAAACCACTGGAGCGATCACGCCACGCCTATCGGCACATCTCGGAGAGGGCGATTGTAAAGCGGTCACCCCCCCGTGGAGATTGTAAAGGATCCCCCAAAGCGTCCCACGGCAGCGTGTGACCACATGCGTGCTACCGTTTTCTCGTAGGTCCGTCGGTGTGTGCACGCAGATTCCCCAATCTACGCACCCGCGAACCCACAGGTCCCCTGCTTTATAGCTACGGCAGGGGGTTTTAGGCGTATGGGTATTAGGCGCCAGGGCGTTTGTTACCCCGGCGCAGTCTCTTCCTTCTTCGAGCGGGATCGGCCCTCTCCCGGTCCCGCTCTGTTTCGTGCTCTGCCTACATAGCCTGGCCCGATCCGATCGACCAGGATCCGCTGCCACGCAGGGCACGCCTCGAGCGTGTGCTGTGTGGTGTCCTTTTCGCTACCTAGCCGGACTTTTGCAATAAGAGACATACCACCACAGCATTTGCAGAGGCTAATAGGAGATCAGTAAAAGATACAGTAAATTAATTTCAATGCAGTGGAACAACATACTCCAAATATCCCCAAATCAGAACCAAAACAGCAGCAATAATGGGGAATAAAGCTTTTGTCATTTATATAGAAATAAAATAGAAAATTGGGCAACCGTAATCTAGTTAGTGTTAAATTCGTTTCCAACCCGAGGTCGGTCGGGTACAGGTCAAGGTGAACCGAGTGTCAGATTCGCCAGCAATTTGGTTTAGCTTCGCTGTTAAATTTTATAAGTGTTGTCTTTACCTGTTATGCCTCTTCCGTGACAATTTTTGTGAAGTTATTAGATTTTTGAAATTAGGGGCCCGGTTAGTTTGTTTTGTTTTTCTTTTGACTCTATTGTAACAAAAAAATTCTAGTTCTGAATTAGAATAAAAATCCGTTGAAGTTGTTATAAAAGGTGTGGCTACTGCGAGGTTTTTTGTACTTTTTACAAACTTTTGTGAAGGAATGTAATGGAAAATTCTCTATTGGAAGTCTGCAGTTCTTGGTGGTGTCAGAATTTCAAATAAATTCTTAGTAATTAGAGCGTGCACACAGAAAATGGAGCGGATACGGGCGGGCTGGTTACAAAACGGATACCTATCGTTCTTTGAACGGGCCATTATATAGCGTTCAAACGGCTTGCTAGTCGATATTCAGTAAAACTAGGTAGAAAGTAGTCGTAAAGACTTTTATTAAAAGAATGGAGTGACAAGAACAGTCTAGGAAGAACAGGTGGTGGAACAGGTTCAACAGTAATTCAGCTTAAAAGGATTACAAGCAAGACCAGAATACAAAGAATGAAAGAAAGGTATTTATTGGTAATGTCTTAGGTCCTGCGACCACGAATGCTGCAATGTATTCGAAACATCAGGAAAAAATCTATAATATACGCGATGTAATCCGTTTAAAATTATTTTATTATAGTATTTACTGGCACAAACAGTTAAATAAGGAAGCTAACAATATACAATGCTTTTACAGAAGTGCCCGAAGAGCCATAATATGTCATATCAGCCAAATTACGTCTAATGCCAAGCAAAGGCCTCCCAATAGCTTTCTAAAACTGTGAACTAATTTTGAGGCAAATGTGCCAGTACTCATCACGCTTGGCAGACGGGTTGGGGAGCGCAGTATGGTTCCCCGGAAAAGAAGCTGGTCTCCAACCCGCTAGTTTTCTTAATTTTGTAATATATTGTTTTAAAAATTATTTAAGATAGCTGTTACATTTGTATCCAGGGAAGCCGCATATGCAGATAATAATAAAATCGTAAAAGTAGTCTTTGATTTTATAATAGGCTTTTTATTAAAATTACTGAAATGCGTGTTCTAACTTCCCGTGAGTAACATCTGTAATTTGTTTAAGTAAATTATTATAGAATCAGAGACAAATCCCAAGGAAATATTTATTTGTCTTGGTCTTCATCTATGTATGTTTATGTTATGTGGTGATGAGTCTATCTTATAGTATTCTGTGATTAGGGTTATCAGCTAACTCAGATTTCATTTTTATTTTACAAAAAGGGCGAGGCAACCTTTCTTTAATATGGGTCCTCGCGAGTCTCTTAGAACCATGTTTAAAGTTATTAACATACTTACACTGCCGTTACACTATATCTTTGAAAATATTTTGTGTGTCCGCAAAAGTTTCGATAAAAGAAGCGATTTTCACGCGACATAAACATCAAATTGTAGTGCCAAAATGTTCATTAACCAAAACAAATAAGTAATTCCTTGGGAATTGTGTACGTTTTTATAATAAACTGTCCAAATCAGTTACAGATCTCACTAATGCCCGGTTTCTGAAGCTCCCAGTTAAATTCCCAGTAGCTATTGATTCAATAAAGTTATGTATAAGATAAACGTAGGTTAACTGTCACTGCGTTTCTGAATACACAACGAACCGTTCCATAACTATGAAACCAATAACCAGTTTCTTAATCTGCCGCTAGATGGGTCTGTTTAAGATATCGAGTTTAAAATTGATTTTATTATTTAATTTCATCACTAAATACTAGTTTTCTTAACAATTATATTTATTTCGAGAGTATATACCTTGCCTAGCAATCTTTTAGTTAATAATTATGATAATTCGTCGTTTATCAGCGGATCTATGAACGGCCAGATGTCGCGCTCCTCGTCTTTTTTTTAAGAAGTCCTCAAACTCATTATTACAGCTTCGTCATTTCGTGCGTCGTGGTATTATTTATTTATTGCTATTGTGCTTTACTTGCAGTTTGATTTTAAGTTTAGTGGTATTTGCTATCGTAAGTGCTTAATTCGTGCTCTAGTAAAATAGCAATGATGGAATCTCGAAAGCAAAGTATATCATTTATTGAAAGAGAGAAGATGCTTCTTATTGAAGTAACAATGTATACTTTTGATGCATAACGGGAGCCAGAATAGTGCTGATGATATCGCTTAGGTATATCACAGTCGACTTATCAAAGCGATATCTCAATTAAAATTTTGCATCTGTAAACATTTCGAAAGGATATCTCCTACGTCTAAGTTTCTGTGTACTAATTTATTGGAAATAAACTCCAGTATCTCCAAACACGACTCTTGAACTGCTTATAGGTACTCATTATGATTATTTAATATATCCTTTAAATTATTCTAATATTTGGCCTAAAATTTGATGTAGTTTGCTAGAAAACGTAACGTCCTATAAAGTTATCGAACATATAAACGGCGCACATTGGTCAGTTAAGTTAAGCTAAGTTTAAACGGAGTTTATCTTACACTGCGTTGTTCAGAAACACATTTTCTTAAGTTACCGTACCAATAGCGCTAATGAATAGATACACCGCCGACAAAAGTACCTCAGAAACCGGCCATGAGAGAAGGTTTAATCATTTCGGCCGAATGAAGTCCACTGCTGGACACAGGCTTCCCCCAAAGATCACCACAACCACCGATATGGATGTGTTGTGGGCTCATTGGGGGGTTTTGCCATAATCGCCACGCTTAGAAGGTTTAAAGCCCATATTAAATTATCCTTATTATTTTTATTACAAGACATTACGTTTATGACAGGGATGTATGGCATTATTTTTTTATCCATATTCGACTTCTCGAGAGTGGAGAACGTAGATGATAATTTCCCTACGTTAAAAAGACATCTTATTTTTCTTCCGACCCTTTCATTTAAAGATACGCTTTGAATTCCTAACATATTACAACCTGATTCATATCCAACAATAGAACTATCACCGCTTTTTATCCAATATCTGCATTATTATAGGACATATGAGGATTTCTCAGAATTTAATATGATATCAGATCCGAGAAAGAAATCTTATGTAGGTGTCACGTGCGACTGGGGTCACGCTGGCGGCATTACAATTACATTTAATTAGGTCTCTCGAGTTTTCATGGAATCTATGCATTTACTATTTATTTGACGGCACGGTCTAAGTGATAAGCATCATAGGTTCGATCTCCGCACGAAATTAATATTAGTGTGGTCTATAGATGGTGCTTGGTTTGAGTGTGCATGTGAGATTTATGTCAGTATAATGTATATACAGGATATAAAGGAGAAATTAAAATGAGAGGTTTCGTTTGAAAAAAGAACGATATTTAACTTATCTTTATGGAATTTGTCAGCAGCATAGCCAACCTCAAGTTAAGAAATGTGAAAGGCAGGGCGCGCGTCGTTTGAGCTGTCTTCTATTGTTTGAAGTTTTGGCAGTTCTAATTGGTTTAAGTTTATTTTGAATAATTATATTTTGGAAATTATTAGTTAAAGGTAGTATGACTGCATTATTGTTAGGCATTATTTGTTTGTCTCTCTCTTTCCTCGGTTTAATATTCTCTGCAAATAGGAACGCGGTCTTGTAATAGGCATACACCGGGACATGGGCCCAACACGCAGAGGCTTTTAGAGAATCTGAATCTAAAATGTAATGTAACACTAACCAAGGACTCTCCATGGCTGTACTATAATAATGCAGTTGAGGATTGTCCTCGGTGATGTAGGACTAAATGAAATGGAAACTACAATCATAAGGTCTATTGCAATGGTGTTATATAGAATTAAGACTTAAAAATAAACGGGAACAACGGCGCCTGCCTTTTAACCTTTAAGTCAAATTTGAGTCGTTGGTGCAGGTGGCGGCATATTATAACTGGTCAAATGGAAATCTATGGGGAGGTCTGTGTACAGTAGTAGACGTATTTCGGTTGACATGATGATGATGATATTTTTGTTAGTTTGGGCACTAAATGGCAATTAGAAAAAGTATGAGTTGCAGTCTGGATACCATCAGCATCAGCAGCGAACCGTGGATGTACATTTGTACAATATTGCATGCCCTTTAGGGGAGTCCCCCCCAACCCAGGATACCGCACAACACACGCTCGAGGAGTGTCCTGCGTGGGCTACCGAGCGGTAGATCCTGGTCGATTGGATCGTGCAAGATCTCTCTCTGCCAGCAGTACTGTCGGCTATGTTCTGTATCTTCACGTTTGTAATCACGGAACAAATATTTGTATGATCTGCAGGTAGTTGTTGTTCCAGGTCTAGGTGTATTATATGTGGAATTCATGTCTGTAAACGCACCCACGACACAGGAAAAAAAACTCCTAACCTGTCAAATAATAAAAAAATATTAAATGACTTTTTTTAAAGAACTACCATGGAGCTTTTTGCTAGCTTTTTTTATGTTTCCGCACCTTTTTACTATTTACACAGGAGAAATCCTCGTGTGGGGCAACCAACTTTCACAATATGGATTTTGACCATAGACCGTTTTGGTCTCACGCAGGATTTTATCAATACAGTTTGATGATTAGACGAGTATGACTTTCGCCTTGTGAACATTTGTAATGTTATCGTGAACTAGTCCTGCGTGGCACCGCACTGCGCTCGTCACCTCGAGACTTAAGTTACGTAGTCTCTAATGCCCAGTAATTTCACTAGCTACAGTGCCCTTCTAACTGGAACAGCAATATCTAAAGTTTAAACACTTCTGCTAAGGTTTGCATATCTGGCACTGGGGGGAACCTAAGTTTTTTATCGGTTCCCAGTGGAATTCATTATGAATTTCCTCCGCCCCGGGGAAGGGTGAAGGGGCACGCCGTACTCCTACCGGCTAAAACCACTGGAGTAGTCATCCTCCAGGTCCACATTAGATCAAACTAGAGCCGCCTATTGATGCCACGCTATAGGCACCCGCCGAGACAGTTCTCGGGGAGGATTGTAAAGGATCCCCCCAAGCATCGCTGCGCGCTGTGCTGGTGGCACGTGACCATGTGCACCCCACCGTCTTTCCGGGGGTCGCTCGGTATGAGCACACAAACTCCCCAAACTGCGCGCTCGCGGCCTCCGAGGCCCCCCAACTTGTAGCGACGGCAAGAGTCTCAAGGGTGTTGGTCCTGGGGGCTGGAGCGGTTGTTACCCCGGCGACGTCTCGTCTTTCTACGTGCGGGATCGGCCCTCTCCCAATCCCGCTCTGCAGTCTCCTTCTGGAGCATGATACTCTCGCAGAAGGAGACAACTGCCCTCCAATTCACATGCTCTGCCAACATAGCCGACAATACTGCTGGCAGGGAAAGATCTTGCCGGGTCCGTTCGACCAGGATTCACCACTTGGTAGCCCACGCAGAACACTCCTCGAGCGTGTGCTGTTACAATAAGAGACCTACCACCAGTAACCTGTCATCAGTCGTAGTGAAAATCTATGGAGGAAGCCTTTATTCAGCAATGGACGTTCTTTGGCTGATAGGATGATAATAATGATGATGATGATGGCAAAAATCTACAGAGTAAAAGAAAAGGATCGCTTTTAAGTTTGAGACTTCTTATTCAATATTACCATTGCCATTTCTGCCCTAATATATCCACTGCTAGATGTAGGACAAAGACTTCCACCCACAGCAAGAAAATGCAAACTACAATAACATGGTAATCGACTCTTTACCCATTTGCATGAAAAAGGCTAGATGACGCTTTAAGATTCTAAATCAGAAAAAATAATCAAAGGAAATCACACAAAAATTCAAATACCGCATGATATATTTGTAAATTTTTATAGCTTCCCCTACGTCACGTGATTCCATGTCCCACCGAAACTGATTCTACATGACAAAATCTTGAGTGATTAAATCATTTCGAGCCTTTAGCTCTTGTGTATGTCCATGGCAGACTTCCAGCACCCAATTATGTGTCAGCACGACCAATAACCAACATAAAACACATAAGTATATGTAGATACGCCTTTTTATGACAATCCTTAAACTCTGCTCAAACTCCTAACAGCATTCTCGCACCATCCATCACCTCTACTCTCGTATCATAAGATTAAATAACCTCCACACACTACATACGATGATTCCGTAACTATAAGACTAAGGGTAGACACTCACCCTTTACGTTTATGCCTTTGCCCGGTCATTTACTCATCAAAATACGAATGCTTGACAAAATTAAACAGATATTCGTTAGCTTGAAGTATTACCCTCGGCAAAATAAAATGAGGCATGACCCTTGACGTTCTGAAATAAAATGAATTGTGACCCTTTGCCTGTCGAAATAAAATTAAGTATGTTTGAATAGATCCCGAAATTTACGTGATGGGTAGGTACTTGGGTTTAAATTGCGATGAATTATTTTCATGCTGATTTTGATGCTGGAGGAAACTATCCGTTTTCTATGTTGGTAAAGTGGAAATTTTAAGTGATTGGTGAATAAAACAGCTCACCGTGTGGAGCTAGCCACGAGTAGCACCAACCCATTTCATCCCTTGCATGTCGTAAAAGGTGACTATGGGATTAGGATAGCAGCAACATCCTTCGAGTACATAACAAATCAACTGCGATCGCCAACTCGCCTGCCAAGTGTGGTGGTTATGGCAAGACCCCCACTGAGCACACAACACACCCAGACCGGTCAGTATGGCGATGTTTGGAGCGGGCTTTTGTTCAGACTTAATTCGGCTGAAATGATGAAAGTGGAAATTTTTACGTTACTAGGGTATAATAAAGCATCACGGTAATATTTTCTAGAAGTGAAAGTGTGAGAAAAAGGAGGTAGTCAACAAGAAGAATCGTTATTGATCGCGCATCTGTATATACAGACATAAATCTCACATGCACTAACATCCGGACCCGAAACAACTACCTGTAGGCTATACAATTATTTGCTACATGCGGATCCACGAATCGCAGTTCAGAAGACCAATCGTTCAAATCAAAACTCACTACGCCCACCGTGCCGTCATATTAAGGAGTTTCATTCATAATTTTGGAGACAAACATATAAAAAAGCTCAGGGTTAAGTCCTCAGGTAGGTTAGGATTCATCTCAGCAACTCTTTTTTTTCACCCGTTGAAGTCCGTCATGTACTTCTTCCATCCAAAGGAAAGGTGGGTGAGCATATCGGCCTCTTACCGGCTAAATCCACTTGCGTGGTCATCTTCGGCACCGAAGAGGGCTCTAGGATCTCGAGAACAATCGCATGGGAGCCGCTCGTTGATGCCATGCCTTTAGGCACACATCTCGGAGGTGGTAAATCCGAAGCGGTCCTCTCTAGCGAAGGGAAAGCGACTGTATAGAGGCTGCACACGTCACCGCCGCTGCCACCGACGCCTTCCCGAAGGTAGCTTGGTATAAGTATGCAGATTCCGCAATCAGCGCCCACGGGAATCTACGGTTTGGAATATAGCACATCCAGTATGTGCCTTAAGTCTCAAGAGTTCACCTTTGTCTGTACCCAAGCCCAAGGTCGTCGCAGCCAAGCATAAGATTTTCAAACTATTTTCGAGGAATGATTAAATTTACACCCCCGAGGCACTACACTTCAAAGATTAGCTTTACGAACAACTATAATAATAGAAGCGAGTTTTGTACAGGCCTATTATAATAGTATTGAAAAGATTTTTTTGTTTCAGCTACATTCAAAAGCTCGGTTGTTACCTATATTACTTTGATGTAAGGTTTTGTAAATATTCGTTCATCTTTTTTAAAACATAGGGTCGGCCTTTAAAGATATTGAACTCTTACTAAACATACTTTGAGTGACATCTATGAGTTTAGGTCTCTATTTTGTTTTGTAATATGTATGTAACTGCCCCACTGTAGGGTGAAGATTTCGTCTCATACATAAAAGAAACGAGGTTTTACGTAGGTTTTCAAGATTATTACATACTATGACAAAAGTCTTTCGGTATTATACGTAGACGATACTTTTCAATTCAATTCAATTCATTTATTTGCTTGAAAATGAGTACATAATAGTTTTTCATTAGTAATTAGAATAGATCTACCATAATCAACCAATAATTGGTGTGCAAATTTACAATAATTCTAAATTCTATTGCCAACAATTATAACACTACAAATAAAATAATAATAAACTATAAAATTGTATTAACTAAATTATCAGATAAGTAAGTATACACACTGAAAAGCATTTGTTTCCATATTACCCTACAGAAAACATACAATTCAGTTACATTGTAATATGTAGTTATGTATATCTTGAGCCTACAACGCATTCCTGAAATGATAGGACTGACATGAATGTTTTTTAAGAAATTCACTGATTGAGTAATTTTTTTGCGCTATCATAACTTGAAGTTTCTGAAGAATTTCCCCAGATAATAATACCATAGCGGATGATGGAACAGACATACGCGTGGTACACTATTATCGCAGTTTGTGTGGATGTTTCACTTTTTACTTTTTTCAAAGCGAAAACAAATTTGTTTATTTTTATGCAAATTTCATTAACATGTTCCTTCCAAGTGAAGTGTTCATTGAATTTTATACCATGAAATGTTATTCTATGTATTTGTTCAACTATTTTATCCCTATGTGAAATCTTAATGTGGAGAGGTTTACTCTTCTGCGTTTTGTAATTTAATAATTTAGTTTTTTCTACATTTATTTTTAATATGTTAATATCTCATCATATCGGCCATTTATACGTCCACTGCTGAACAAAGGCCTCCCCCATAGATTTTCACAACTGTGTCATCATTTTGGGGGGTATTTGCCAATACTCACCATGCTTGGCAGGCGGGTTGATGAGCGCAGTATGGCTACCATTTCACAGAAGGGACGCTGCTGCCCATCCCTCTGGTTTAGATTCCCTTAGTCGCCTTTTACGACATCCACGGGAGGAGATGGAGTGGTGCTATATTCTTAATCCGGACACCACACGGAACCAGTTAGTAATATTATTTAAAGTGTTGTTTATATCTGATTCGTATGTTTCATCATTCTTACAATCTATAATAACCGTCGTATCGTCAGCAAACAAAATACCATCTAGCTTCAAAATATCCTTCACTATGTTGCGGAGTGCCTTCATCCATGTTTCGTTCCTGGTTAGCTTAACTAGGAGGCTCTCTCCACGGCAGCAAATAACGGAGTTCAGTTAATGTGATCAATGAAACGTAATGTATATATTGTTATGTTGGTATATTGTCATTCACGAGTTCAATTACCACTTATGCTGATGTTTATATTTTTTAAATATACCTTACTATCACAATTTAAGCTAGTTAAAAATAAGTAATTGTAATATTGCAGGCAGACTATTTGTCAGAGCGACAGCTGTGTGTCAAACCACTAGCGTTCAGAATCGAATGTGATAATGATCAAAATATGAAGAACGATCCGACACCACATACTAAATTTGATTTTTTTTAAATAAAGATAGAATCGTGAGGTGGACAGTGATAGCGAGATAGAAGGTATGAAGTCATGAAAGAGGTTGATTGAAATGAAGATGAATGATGACTTCATCACAACTATGTTTCATAAATGCTTTGCATTTTTAAAACACCGAAATTCAATACACAGTAGCATTCAGTTTATGGTATTGGAGGATAACATATCCTTGGCCTTTCTTGACATACTTTTTATCCTTAATCCTGATCATTATCTTAATCGCACTCTGTATAGAAAGCCTATCTATACAGATAGGTACCTTTACGGTGAATCTTACCACCATCTTTGTCAGTTAGCTACCGTGACCAAATCTTTCTAACAGAGAGCTCACGACATCTGCGACGCCGACTATCTAACAATGGAGCTTAACCATGTGAAGAAAGTTCTTCAAAATAACAATTGAAGAGCGCCACATCCCCGTCGTAGAAGCCGCCCGAAACCCAACACGGTTGATCGAAGACCTTTATATTACCTTATTTTACTATTCATACAGGAAATCACGGAAAGAATTGGTCATATCTTGAAGCGTCCTTCTATAAAAACTTACTTCAAGCCGCATCAAAAGATCAGCCAACTTCTCAAACCGGTGCACGGTGCAGTGTCACATTCCTTTGCAAGATGCAGGGGTCTACAACTTTGCAACATGCCTTAGACCAGTCTTTCCCAACGTGGGCGATAACGCCCCCTTGTGGGCGCTGCAGGCCTAAAGGGGGGCGGTAAGAGACCCAGAAAAAAAAGGGGGCATTGTGTAGGGCTTTGGGGTCGATTTATAATTTCATCTACCTAGCTAGGAAGACTCTTAGACACCGACTGAGCTCTCGACTCTCGAATACATCTTGTGAACATCAACTAATATTAATTAAGATATAGCTCAAACTCGGTTCGATATACAACCTGATATCAACAAACTTATTGAACAGCATCAGATTCAAATAATCAGTTATAAGTACTTAGCGGTTTTTAAGTATGTTTGAAAAGGGGGGCGTTAAAAAATAATTTATTCTTAAAGTGGGCAGTAGACATAAAAAGGTTGGGAACCCCTGCCTTAGACAAACCTAAACATTTTCTTGATTTTGACCAACCTCAACTCCTCGCGATAGAGAACCGACATGTACAAAGAATGTTTCGTGAGGCTATTGCACTTAAAAAGCATCCTAATGTTAATACAGAAGATGGTTGTACCACCAGTTTGGAATCCGGTAATTGAAATAATAAAGTCATAAACAAAATGCCACACTAAAAATATCAAGAACTGAGTAACTACTGCGTGCATCGAAACAATTTTTAATTAGTTTTGTACCCTAAAAAAAAAAAAAAAAAAAAAAAAATTACTTTAAATCTGTAACAGAGCTTGTTACCATAGTCATCCTGCGACCACGAACCCTGCAAACTGTTCGAAACGTCAGGAAAAACAAAAATCTATAATCTCCGCGATATAATCCACTTAAAAGTGTTTTATTATAATGCGAAAACCTAAGAAGTGACGAAGACCTAATATTTTTACACAAATAATCAAGTTCTTATCAAGCGTAAAAATTACTTTACCTTAACTTTAAACATTATTTGGGCGAATAGCGTTTGAAATTGGCTAGATAAAATTATTTTCATAGTACCTCAGTAATAAATAAAAACAAACACATTAATATTATCAAAGAGCAATTTATTTTAGTTTCTAACACAACATGTCCAAATAAAACTTATGGGAGATTGTATCACAGAGTAAGTTAGCGCGGCAAATGTAATCAAAATCTAAGATTAGGTAACAGTTATTTCTGTAGAGTACCAATATTTACAGACGATTTGTGTTATAAGGGAGCTTACACATACGTTGTTTCCAACCACACAAAGACTTGATCAAAAAAATTTGTGTCATGGTGAAAGTCTTAATGGTAAATTACTACTATTCTTTCTGCTTCTTTTACATTTGTTTAGTAGCCAACCTTATGTCCGAGTTGTTCAAGTCACCCAAAGGCTCCAAATTTTATTTATTTGTATAGATTTGTAAGACGGCTAGCTGCCCAGTCTTGAGAAAAAAATCCTTTTGACACCCCTTCGCAAGGGATTGTGTGGCTGATTATGCAATAGGGGTCCAATACTCCAGATTCAGATCCTAATCTGGCAACGTGTGTCTCACCGAAGAAGATGCCACCGTCTTTAACGATTTAAAGTTTATCAAGAGCAAAGACATCCGCAACCTTCTTAGTGATAAAACAACGTACTGCAATAACCAGTCCCCAGCCAAGCTTAGTGATTATGACAGTGTCTCTATGACCATATGCTGCATCAGTAATTGCGAGACTATGTTTAGGTTATGGCCAACGGCATGATTCGCGCAATAGCTAGTCAATCGGCTGTCTGCGCGCGGGTTGGATCCCTGAACGGTCAAATATTTTTATGAAGTTACAGATAGTTGTTCCGGCTGGTCAATCAGGTATGTTGCAGATGGTTTGTGACAGGCGTAAATCATGGAAACACCGCGATCAAACGTCATTTCGCTATTATGTATTTGCTGATAGCGATTAAACAGGCGAATATCTCTGGCGTACACTCTGTCGGACGATCAATTAACTAAATAAAATGATTTCAGGTGATTTGCCACCGGTGGATCCTTGGCTTGGCACGGTAGCTGTCGCATCTGCTGTTGCTGTTTTTAGCTAATCAGGGTGCGGGTTTGAGTATTTCTGGGTGTGAGATGTACGTCTGTAAATAATACCAACGACATAGGAGAAATCTTTATGTAGAGCAATTTTATTTTTAAAAAGATAGGAATATGTCTGATATTTAAATTAAATATTCCTCCCTTATTCGCACCAATGTTCGCAAAATCACATCTTAAAGCTTCACGCATCCAAACCATCAAATTTTCATTGTACCAAACGTTCGAAGTTTTACATTCACTAATTTAATTTGTATTAACATGAAAATCTCATCAGGCGTTAATTTGGTCGCCGCCATCTTTAGAAATTAGACGTAGCAGTCAAGTGAGTAACACCCTTAACGTTGATCAAACTTAATAATGTCTAGACGAGGTCAATATGTTATTGAAATAGCAAATAACTAATTCGGAGAAACTTAGCTCCCGATGTTTGATAAATATTGCTGGATTATTAACCCACTTCGAAAAAGGAGTATTCGACTGTATGTTCTTGAAGTATTTAGGTGTGTTAGAATCAAAGACTGAAAATACACGCGTGGTTGTCTTACGTTAGTTATACCAAACAAAACGGTTGGTGCAGTGGCAGATACAGTCGACTGCTGCACACCGGGTCGTGGGTTCGATTCCCACACGGAACAAATATTTGTACGATCTGCAGGTAGTTGTTCCGGGTCTGGGTGTGTATTGTGTGTGGAATTTGTGTTTGTAAACGCACCCACGACACCGGAGAAATCCTAGTGTGGGGCAACGTTTAAAAAAAAAAAAACTAACGTATGGCGTAACAGATTATATATAATTTAAAATGTAAATTGGCACTGGATTGATTTTGGGAAATCACTAAATAAGCATAATGACACAACTATTTTATAGTAAACATTTTTTTATATATAATAGCACTAAGGTGGCAATCAAGCATAAGGCTCGCCTGATGGTAGCCAGTTACTGTAACCTATGAACGCTTGCAACACCAGAGGTCTTACTCGCGTTGCCGGCTCTGTAAAATCTTTTCACACCCTTTTTGAAGAGCCCCATGCTGTAGTCTCTTATAAAAACCTCGGTAGGGTGCTGATTCCACAAACTGAGCGTGCGCGGGAGGAAGTTCCTCTGAAACGGAACGGTACGAGACCACTGTGGTTCTAGGGTTTAGGCTCTGAGAGATGAGATAAAACACGTAAAATCATCATAAATTTCCACAACGACTGAGCACATACCTTCTTAATGTTTTTATTATTGGTCCTCAGTGGAAATTCATCATGAACTTCCTCCGCCCCGGGGAAAGGTGAAGAGGCATGCCAGACTCCTACCGATTAAATTAACTGGGGTGGCCATCTTCGGCACCTAAGGGTGGCTCCAGGTCGTATGATCACACTAGGCGGTTACACACCTGCCGTATGTAATGTATAAAAAGAAGCTAAATAATAAATAGATACGTTATTTCTATTATAATAATATTTTATCGTTGACGTGGTCACGTCACAATATTACGACGCTAGTGAGACAGGAATTTAGGTATAAGCTCGAAGCCTCATGCAATACTAATGTGATGGGTTTCGGGTTAATTCCCGAGCGATTGTAGCAGGGTACTGAGTCACCGCAGGTCATATTAATATGTTGCTAATAATATGCTGTGTGGTGCCGGCTACGAATAGCACCGACCCATCGTATGCCTTGGGTGTCGTAAAATGTGACTATGGGATTAGCCGTAGGATGGGCAGCAGCGTCCTTCGAGTACATTAACAACTCAACTTAGTGATCTTTGGAGGAGGCCTGTGTCCAGCAGTGGACTTTACACGACCGAAATTAGATATAATAATAAATAGAAAAAAAAAAAAAGATTTTCACAACTGTGTCATCATTTTGGGGGCTATTTGCCAATACTCACCACGCTTGGCAGGCGGGTTGGTGAGCGCAGTATGGCTACCGTTTCACAGAAGGGACGCTGCTGCCCATCCCTCTGGTTTAGATTCCTTTTGTCACCTTTTACGACATCCACAAGAGGAGATGGAGTGGTATTATATTCTTATCCGGACACAACACGGATTAATATGGGTTTATACGGGTAATATGGGATTTTAATATGGGTATTTAATTGATCTAGGTACATAGTTAGAATTTCGTAGTAGCCTTGAGGCTTACAAACTCGCTTCTTAAGCACTAGATTACGAGTTCAAAACCTCATTTTATAATTAAAACTGACTTTATTCTCTCATCGATGTTTAATTAACTATTCTCTTTTGTATTTCATGTCTAAAAATAAATATGTAACTACTTATATTAATGATTCTTAATTTCGACCAGCATAAAAATTAATAATTTTTATCCAATGCTATGTGAAATTGTGATTGTATGATTGGCAGAGAGGTAGATTATTTCATGGTGGCTTAAATATGCCTTGGGTGGTGGCCATTTTTCAGGTGCCTCCCCGGAGGGAGGTAACTGTAGCAAAACAACAGCTGTTTAGTTTTTATTTACATTGCAGTTTTATATGAAAATAATAAGTAGCGGACTAGAAGAAGTGACCACTTTACAGTCATACCCTCCGAGATGTGCCTTAAGGTGATTGTATCAAGGACCTGGAGCCAAAGATATCCGCTCCGGTTGGTCTAGCCGATACCCTTCCACTCGTCCACGGGGCGGAGAAAGTTCAATACATATTTCAACAGGACGAATAAAATAAAACTGTAACCCTCAGCATTTGAATTTTGATTCGGTCTTTTCATGAATTTTCAAATTTATTTATCAGTTTATTTAAATGAATATTAAAAAAACTTGTTGTCTGTTATAACGCTATTTTGGATAAAACACAAAATTAATTATTTTCATATATAACTGCAATGTAAATAAAGACTAAACAACTGTTGTTTTTGCTACAGTTACGGCTCATCGTAGTAGCATAATAATAACATATCATAGGACAATAATTACGTAGGGTTTAGATCGCGTTGTTTACGATACATTGCGTGTTCAAAAATGACAAGAACTGTAACTTTTTATTTCCTAGATAAATAAACGTTTTCCTATTTTTATTATAAGCCTCAGTGCAACCTCTTCTCTCGTGTAAGTGTCGTATAAGCAGTCTATGATGAAGGCCCATTAACAGGTCTTCTAACTTAACTAAAGTACCAGTGTTCCGTAAGTCACTAAGACCCATGGACCCGGATTTGAAATTAATGATTTTCGGATTTGTTCATTCGCTTGAGTTAAAAGGTCTACCTTCGCGGCAAATTTCAAGTTTGTAGGTTACCAGGAAGTGGCTCTAGTGTGATCTTACGAGGACCTGGAGCCCCGCTTTGGTACCGAAGATGACCGCTCCAGTGGTTTTAGCTGGTAGAGTCCGGCATACCCCTTCGGCCTTCCCTAGAGCGAAGCAAATTCATGTAGAATTTCCACTGGACAACAATAAAAAAAGGTTACCAGGAAGTGCCTGATAGATTTTGATGATCAGTCAGTGAGCAGGACTTTAGTATAAATATTTGCAAGCTTTAAAATGACGTGTTTTTTTGTTTCGATAAATTAAAAACTTGTACAGCAGTATGAGATAGGATAGCACGGGTACCTCTAGCCATTTCTGATTAAATCACATTGACACATGGACTGGACTTTTTGGGTAGAGGAGGAGGAGTGGATAGTTAATTCTATACTGACTCCTAATTAGCGTCGTAATGAGTCGCCGTGCGCTACAATTTTTTTGTGAATTATTCACGAAATATCCGAATCGAAGTCTAGACAAAATCAATGTGGCACCGAAATACCGAACAACTAATTTAAACAGAATTACAGTTCGAAGGACAATAGAATAATTTTGTTCTTTCTAAAAGTTGAAGTAGATAAATGTTTTGAGTTTAACTGCAGTTGAACAAAGTTTTTAAATTTGGTATACGGTTCCAAATTAAGATGGTGGAGCTTACGTAATGCTTAATTTCTGCGACTCGCTGATGAAGTTTATGTCTTTTGTAGTTAAAATACTTATGTAGTTAGGAAGATTTATTATCCACTGATAGTAGGTCTGTTATTGGAAGAGGCCAGCTATGTTGGTACCACACCTGGAGCACCTCTTCGGTGCCGAAGATGACCACTCCAATCCAGTAGGAGTCTGGCATACCCCTTCGCTCTTCCCCGGGGTGAAAGAAGTTGATGAAGAATTTCCACTGAGACTAAATAAAATAAAAAAGGGCCTGCATATCACCCCATGAACGTCCACTTCTCCCAAAGGGGACATTGCTATAATGACCACGCTTGGCAGGCGGATTGTTGATCACAGTATGATATTAGTTGCACCGGCACCGGCTCCAGGTTCTCATAAGATCACGTTAGAACCCGGCATTGATGCCACGCCTTTAGGTACATCTCGAAGGCGATGACTGTAAAGTGGTCACCAGGGAAGACAACTGTAAAAAAGTCGCCCCCCAGGCACTTCTCGGGGAGGATCGTAAAGGATCCCCCCAGGCTTCGCTGTGCTGCGCACATAGCGGCAAGAGTCCATGTACGCACCGCCGTCTTCTGCTGCCAGTCGCTTAGTATGAGCACGCAGAATCCCCAATCTGCGTGCCTGCGACTCCTGAGGCTCCCCACCATGTAGCGAGGGCAGGAGGCTCAAGCATGTTGGATCTGGGTGGCGGGGCGGTTATTACCCCAGCACCATATCGTCCTTCTCCTTGTGGGATCGGCCTTCTCCCGATCCCGACATGTGAGCCTGTACCCGAATCACAAGGTGATAATATTTTTTTACGGTGATAGCAACCTTATTATAACGCTTTTCCGCAGTACAAAATACGCAATCTATTCACATCATTATCGAAGTATAAAGTAACAAAACAACCCAAAAATGTTCAACCTAATTTCGAAGTCGCAAGAACAATTTACGGGGTTACTATAACAATAAATACGACGACAAAGGCGTTAACTGACAAGACAGGGCTTCCTTGAATATAAAATATCCTTTTAAAAGCATAAAGTGCCTACCCCATCCAACTTTTTAATAACTTTTCAACGGCTTATTTTCTGAATTGCCTGTGGGCTGCAAGCCCATCTGTCTGGCCTTGGCTTTAGTTTTAGACTTTGTTTTTTTATAGTTTGAACAAAGCGGCTATTAAGGACGAACTTTATTTGCTGATAGATAGTTTGAGAGTGACTGGAGTGTAAAGATAAAAATGCGAAAGATATCTCCATTCACGAGCCATTTATAAGAGTGATTTTCCAAGAGCCAATCCAATAATTTAAATGTCCACAATACTATATGTATCTTAAACACTATCCGGCCCAAAAGGAGCGTATATATATTTTGATAATGATACTCTTTAAAATGCAATTATTACAATTTTTTTAAATATGCAAAGATATACTTACAATATCTAGCGAAAACGTACATGTTTCGTATAAAATGGCCTTAATTCAATCAGCTTATTTGAACACGTTTGCACCGGCCGGCACAGTAGGCCGCGAGACACAATATATTTTTAATTATGTCTGGCTTTGTAACACTTAATGGGTTATGTGTGCAGGTTTCTTTACGATGTTTTTCTTTCACCGTTAACGCCAGTGATAGTCAAATTTTGAACCGCACATGAATCCGAAAAGTCAGATGTGCTGGGATCGAACTCAGATCCTCCTGTATTCAACCGCTATGCTATCACTGCTAACAAAAAAGTATTGCATAAATATGATCACATAACTGTATTCAACCACATTCACGGATCGGACAGGATTCTTGGTACATATTATATAAGTTCTGATTTAGTCTAAATTGTATTTTCTTGATAAAAAATGTCAACTCCGTCAACTCTGTCATAAGCTGTAGGTGTTGCCTTGGGTTATTTATTATATTTACATCAAGCTGGGATCCACGGTTTCACCAGCCGTTTAATTTAAAAGAAAGTGGATTATTTATATATAATTTAGAGTACTTCAGCATAGACACTTGACATAGAGTGTATATATATATTGGATTTCATGGGTTTATTTTTTTTGCCCGGAACCCTAGTTATTTTTCTAAAATAAAAGTAGCATAAGTTATTCCTTATAACATCAGCTATGTTCCAGTGAAAGTCCCGTAGAAATCAGTCCAGCCGTTTCGGAGATTAGCGGGAACAAACAGAAAGACAAAAAAAATATTACAAATAGCTGTTTTGCTGTAGGTACCGTATAAACTTTCATATTCATTCAGTAAATAGCCGTTATTTTGACATTATAAACAGACACTTTAATTTTATTTATTTGTATAGATACGACTGATGGGTTTCCGTTTGGTGGCTGGATAACGACTATAGCACCAATCCATCTCATCTTGTGCATATCGTAAAAGGCAACTGAGGGTCTCTAAACCAGAAAGATGGCTAGCAGATTGCCTCCTCTGAAACAGTTTTTTAAAACTAAATTCGCTTACAAAGTATGAAGAAGAAAGTAGAAGTGAGTAATGGCAAATTTCCTCTAAAATGACGACACAATATTGTGGAAATCTACGAGGGAGGCATTTGTTCAGTAGCGAACGTCCTTTGGGTGATATGATGATGATGATGATGATGATAGGATTGATGCAAGGATATGCGCTACATCATATAAATAATATTCACAAATATCAAAACAAACGTACTCCATAAAAATCACAAAACCTATAGCACCACTCCATCTCATCATTTCATCATCATCATTTCGGCCGAATGAAGTCCACTGCTGGACACAGGCCTCCCCCAAAGATACAACCACCGATATGGATGTGTTGTGGGCTCATTGGGGGGTTTTGCCATAATCGCCACGCTTGGCAGGTGGGTTGGCGATCGCAGTTGAGCTGTTAATGTACTCGAAGGACGCTGCTGCCCATCCTCCGGCTAATCCCTTAGTCGACTTTTACGACACCCATGGGAGGAGATGGGGTGGTGGCATTCTGAGCCGGCACCACACGGCACTCCATCTCATCTCGTGGATATCGTAAAAGGCGATTTAGGAACTCTAAACCAGAAAGATGGCTAGCAGCTTCCTATCTTTGCAACAGTAGCATACTAAACCCACCTGCGAAGCGTAGTGAGTAATGGCAAATTTCCTCTATAATGATGACACAATTGTGAAAATAGGTTTTCCATTTCCACCACTGTTCCGAAGAAAGTAACATAGCAAATATTTAATCAGCTGCAAAACAAAGTCATATTCCAAATTTAGTGATGTATATGGCCCTTTATTCACCTTTTACACTTCCAGTAAGACAAAGCGAAGCCTATTATTAGCCAGAGATCACAAAGCGCAAACAGTAGGTACCTTTACCTAACTGGGTTACTAAGGTAACATCCGATATGTTACTCCCGGAACAATTCTGATGTATTATACTTCAAACAATACGTTAAGCTGCTAACTGGGGTGCCTTTGAAGTTAGAGATTGACCTTAAGTTACAGAGTTATTTCTGGTGGTACTTAACTGATCTAATGACAGCAAGCATTGCCATGGCCGAGAGCATTATTTTGATTATTAGGCTGGACAATGTATCCGCAAGATAGGGACAATTTATGGTGAAATATTAATATATATTAGTTGACGCAGTACGGTGCGTTTATAAAGCAGTGATAGCCTAGCCTTCCACACAAGAGGGTCTGAGTTCGGTCCCTGTCTGCACCTCTGACTTTTCGTATTCATGAATTCAGAATTTGATCGTTAACGGCGAAGGAAAATATTGTGAGGAAAACTACGCACCGTATCTTCCAAAATGTTGTCAATGGTATATGTAGTCTGCTAACCTGCCCTAGACCAGCGTGGTGGATTAAGGACTAACCTTTCCATCTATACCACCGTGAGAAAAACATCCGTGCCCAGCAGTGGGACAGTAATAAGCTTATTATGATTATGTTAGTATGGTGCGTTTAGGGCAGTGGCTATAATCACTTGACTTTTCGTGCTGCGTGTCGTGGATTGCACGTACTGAACAAACATTTTCAATTCGCCTTCAATACCACTTTGGATTAGTGCTCGATGAATAGTGATATGCTACGAGAAAGCCTTCGATTCGATCGAAACCTGGGCAGTGCTGCAATGTCTGCAGCGGTGCCAGATTGACTATCGGTACATTGAAGTGTTGAAGTGCTTATACAGAAACGCCACCATGTCGGTCCGAGTACATGAACAGAGCACGGGGGCAATTTCATTGCAGAGAGGTGTGAGACAGGTGGACGTAATTTCCCTGAAACTATTCACCGCTGCAATGGAGGATGCCTTCAAGCTGCTGGAGTGGAAAGGATTCGGCATTAACATCAATGGCGAGTATTTAGCACCTTCGATTTGCCGATGACATCGTAGTCATGGCAGAAACGCTGCAAGAGCTCAGCACAATTCTCGATGATCTCAACAGTTTCCCAACAGGTGGGCCTTAAAATAAACATGGGTAAGACAAAAGTCATGTCAAATTCCCATGTCATGCCCATCCCAATATCCGTTGGGTTGGTTCTCGGAGTTGTTGACGAGTATGTCAACCAGGGACAAACTGTTCAGTTAGGAAGGTCCAACTTCGAGAAAGAGGTCAATCGTCGAATCTGACTCGGCTGGGCAGCGTTTGGGAAACTTCGCAACGTCTTTTCGTCAACAATACCGCAATGCCTCAAGACGAAAGTCTTTAATCAGTGTGTGTTACCAGTGATGACATATGGAACAGAGACGTGGTCACTCACAATGGGCCTCATAAGAAAGCTCAAGGTCACTCAGCTAGCTATGGAGAGAGCTATGTTTGGTATTTCTCTACGAGATCGAATCAGAAATAAGGAAATCCGTAGAATCATAGCTGAAAGGATCAGTAATCTGAAGTGGCAATGGGCAGGGCAGATTGCTCGTAGAACTGATGGCCGTTGGGGCACAAAGGTTCTCGAATGCAGACCGCGCACCGTAAAACGCAGTGTGGGACGACCTCCAAAGAGCTGGACAGACCACCTGGTGAAGGTCACTGGGAGTAGTTGGATGACAGCGGCATGTGTCCGCTCGTTGTGGAAATCTAAGGGGGAGGCCTTTGTGCAGCAGTGGACGTCCTGTGGCTTATATGTTGAATAGTGATAGAATCCAAACGCTTAAAACACAACCTTCATTCAACATTCAACATTCATAACCGATCCAACAGAAATATTGCCGTAGTTACCAGGTTTGACTAACAGATAAGATATTGAAGCATAATGTTATATGTGCAAAGTAAGACGCTGCCTTCCTCGTTACATAAAACCTCTATCAGCACAGTGAAAGGGAGACGTTTTCTTTGCCAGAAACAATTAGCCGTGAGAAGATATCATCATCATCATCATACCAGCCTAAGGTCGTCCACTACTGAAAAAAGCCTCCCCCATAGGTTTTCACAAATGTGTCGTCATTTTGGGGGAATTTTGCCGATACTCACCACGCTTGGTAGGCGGTTTGGTGAACGCAAAATATATTCATTATATCATATCATATCATTCATTGAAATATATTCATAGGCTGATAGGGTGGCAGCGTTGAGGATGTTGTCATAAGCAGCCCCGTCTGGTTTCTTTGTTGTTGTTTCTCTTTGGAATTCACTTAGCAAGGTAACATAATAGCGTACTGATGTTTACAGTTTATACCGACTGTCGAGAAAAGTGTAGATAACTATAAAAGCTGATTAAATAACACTCTTTACGATAATATAATATATTATATGAGAAGAGACAATTTTCATGATTGTTGTGCTACCAGTTTTTTTTGGCACTACATGGGAACATACCCACCAACAAAGACAAAAAATAAAATAACATTTTTTTTTTAAATTAATGTCCTACTGGGTAGATATGCCCCATGTCCGTGCAAAATGGCTGTCGCTCAGCATACTACTGTGGCGAGGCTTCCCCACAGCGCTGGTATTCTGCAACAGCCTGCGTTGATAAAGTGACGTCACTCGGTGCAGTCAATCCAATGAAAATATCATAAAACCAGTGCTAATATCACGAATAAACTCAAAAATAATATATAAATAATACATATATACATATATAAATTCGAGAGCACCTTTACTTGTCATAATATTAGCCGATTAATGCATTCGATTATCATAATTATCATTTAAGCCAAAAGGCGTCCACTGCTGTACATAAGCCTCCCAAAAAACGAACAATGTCTGGGCTTGTGTTGTGCACTCGTTGGGGGGTTTTGCCATAATCGCCACGCTTGGCAGGTGGAATTGCGACCGCAGTTGCGTTGTAAATACACGCGAAGAACTGCTGCCCAGGATGGATTGGTTTATCGCATAGTCGGCTTTTACGACACCCACGCGATGAGATGGTTTGGTGCTATTCTTAGCCGGCACCAAGACTGACTAAAGGCAATTCCAGCTCCAACTACAACTCAAAGACAATAATCTACTTCATAATCGATTGGTGCTGCCGTGCACGTGCACGCTTACCCCCAACAATTGTAGCGCTACGCAGATTAGTCCTGCCTGGTACCACACTGCATTCATCATCACCATCACCTTCTCATCATTAAATTTTTCTAAATTTCAGCCATTTATACATTCACTGCTGAAAAAAGGCCTCCCCAATAGATTTACATAATTGTATCATAATTTTGGAGCGTAGTTGTCCATACTGACCACGCTTGGTAGGCGGGTTGGTGAGCACAATATGGCTACTGATTCAGAGAAGGGACTGCTGCCCATGCTCTGGTATATAGAGTCCCTTAGTCGCCTTTTACGACATCCAACGGGAGGAGATCGAGTGGTGCTATATTCTTAATCCGGACACCACAGATCACCTTCACACATTCGTTATTTAGTTTTGCATGTTCAGTAATTTTACTTGCGGCAGTGCTCAGAACACAGTTATGTTTGAAGTTTTAACTAGCTTGGCGACAGAATAACTGGTACTGTGGTGTAACTACCTAGCCAGACTTTTGTAATAGTAAACATGACACACAAGTTTCTTACAAGCCGTTAGCGACTCCGATTTGTTCACTCTTAACGCCACTTAGAAGATATAAGGTCTTATTTTAACCATCCACGATATTTTGCACAGAGCTTTAGTAAAGGATATTATATCTACCACGAGAAAAAATCTGTCGGGATAATTCTGTTTCTTTTTTTAATGCGACACCGACACTCGTTTCGTTTGACGTTGCGGAATACTTAAATCATTCAGCCGGCCGCCTCCGCTATTTTTATTGGATATTGTTACACCTAATAGATCCAGTATGTAATGAAGTGACTGATTTATTTAAAATAATGACAAAAAAAGTTATATACGACTTTTTTTGTGGTACCTACATTGTCTTCAGCATTCACTAAGGCACCATGCAAAATATCATAGACCAAGCAAGACCTTATATACAACTTAGGGAACATCTGTATATTACTATGTCTAGGAACAACTTTGTACCCCTTTTTAAGTACATTGCGCGCACGGAGGAGTCTGAAATTTGGCATAGTTAAAGTTAATTTTGAGGAGGACTGCAGAAAGTTAAAACTTATGTATAAATAGGTGTTACAAACACATTCAATTTTTTTTTAAGAATTATTGTTGTATTTCAACTTCTGCGCAACCACTAGTAATTATAACACAATCCATTTTTGTTAGTATATATTTCAATTAGGTAATTTCAAGTATTATTTATCACGAAAATTATCATACGATAGTAAATATACATTTTACAATATAACACATACTTTATTTTATTATTTGGTGGAATGGTTAGATGGCATTCATCATCATCATCATTTCGGCCGAATGAATCCACTGCTGGACACAGGCCTCCCCCAAAGATCACCACAATGACCGATATGGACGTGTTGTGGGCTCATTGGGGGGGTTTTGCCATAATCGCCACGCTTGGCAGATGGGTTGGCGATCGCAGTTGAGTTGTTAATGTAGTCGAAAGACGCTGCTGCCCATCCTCCGGCTAAACCCTTAGTCGACTTTTACGACACCCATGGGAGGAGATGGGGTGGTGGCATTCTGAGCCGGCACCACACGGTATTACTTAACTAGATGGCATTACTAACTAACAATAACGTAAATTAAATTACAAAACACTAAGTATATAATAATAGACATACATATAATAAATATGATTTTTTTACAATACTTGATATCGTGATAACTAATATGTGTAGTTATAAGTAAGATACTTTTTGCATGTAAAAAAAGTTTTATCTGTAAAGCCCTCAACGTGCAATGCCTGAAAAGGGCCATTAAGTTCAAAGCACTATATATTTTATTTTATGATCTGAGAGCCATTCTACGCAAATAAATGTTTTGAGTTATTATAAAATTGATTTATACCTTCCTATCAAAACTTATCTAGCATAGCGAACTCAGTTCTGTGTTGCCTCCTAAGACAAAAGCTAAATAATAAAGACACTCCTCTCGTGTTCACATCGTTCGGAATCGTGTGTAGCCGTAAATTCGCCGCCGTCTTTTGAGTACCGATTCTGCATACTTACTGCACTACGCTGTCCAGTGCAGTAAAGGATATTTGAACGAACCATGTATGCTTCTTTCATTGCCCGAACATATTTCTACAAAGCTTTTCATATATTTAGCTGCTGCATATTATACATCGTGCTACGTACCAGTAGTATGTTTCTTGGCTTTAACTTTATCAAAATTCCATGGAAAAGACGGTCATCACTGATCGATACACGATCTATGAGGTTAAGCAACGCTTGGCATGGTCAGTATATAGATGGATAACCGCATAGTGATATTTCAAAGTCAAAGTCAAATATTTTTATTTCAAATAATGCAATTACTGGCACTTATGAAACATAATTTCGGCCGAATGAAGTCCACTGCTGGACACAAGCCTCCCCCAGAGATTACCACAACCACCGATATGGATGTGTTGTCGGCTCATTGGGGGGTTTTGCCATAATTTGGGTTGGCGATCGCAGTTGAGTTGTTAATGTACTCGAACGACGCTGCTGCCCATCCTCCGGCTAATCCCTTAGTCGACTTTTACGACACCCATGGGAAGAGATGGGGTGGTGGCATTCTAAGCCAGCACCACACGGCATACTTATGAAACATCAGAATTTAATTTGCACGGTTTCAATTAGTTGATCTTGTGAAGAATAGCCGGTAAGGAACTCCATGGATACTCTTTTTTAAATACTTGAGATTACAATATTGAACGAGATATTAAGAACATAAGTTTGTATATACAAGGTGTTAAAAACTTTATCAATACCTACATTGATGAAGAATAAATATAACAGCTATATAGTACAAATAGCACTCCAGATATATTTAGTTACCAGGGAAGCAACATATGCAGAAAAGAGATAAAGCAATTTGTACCTATCGGCAACATAGTCTGTAATACTATAGTAGGCTTTTTAGGCGATTTTTTTAACGTTTGCTTCGAGCTGAGCGTTGCCGTGATTTGAAGGGCACGTAAAATCGTCAGTCCCGGTTATTGACATTAGACGGTAGTCGTTAAGCCAAGTTGTAGACCTTTGGGCATCTTGAACAATTCTGACATTCTGACACAGGGTTAGCCACTAAAGAAACGATAAATAAAGATGGAAAAGGTTAATTATAATGGTCTGTTTTACCAAAAAGTACGGTATCGGATGTTCATTAAATATTTCTTCCGGATTATGACTATGTCAAAGAAGTTTATTTATTAAACAATTTGCAGGGACTTAGGATTAGTCAAAATTTAAATAGTTGCACGGTTCCAATTAGCTATAGACTTTTTTTTATTGGTATCCAGTGGAAATTCTACATGAGTTCAGGTCCTTCACCCCGGAGAAAGGCGAAGGTGTATGCCAACTCCTTTTTTTTTTTTTTTTTATTGGTGCCCAGTGGAAATTCATCATGAACTTCCTTCGCCCCGGGGAAGGACGAAGGGGTATGCCGGACTCCTACCGGCTAAAACCACTGGAGCGGTCATCTTCGGCACCTAAGGGAGGCTCCAGGTCCTCGTATGATCACACTAGAGCCACCCACTGGTGCCACGCCTATTGGCACATCTCGGAGAGGGTGACTGTAAAGCGGTCACCCCCCCCAGGGGGACTGTAAAGGATCCCCCAAAGCGTCCCACGACAGCGCGTGACCACATGCGTGCTACCGTCTTCTCTTGGGTCGCTTGGTGTGGGCACGCAGATTCCCCAATCTACGCACCCGCGAACCCAGAGGTCCCCCACCTTATAGCAATGGCAGGGGTTTTCAGGCGTATCGGAATTAGGCGCCAGGGCGGTTGTTACCCCGGCGCCGTCTCCTTCTTCTTCGAGCGGGATCGGCCCTCTCCCGATCCCGCTCTGCGGTCTCCTTCTGGAGCATGACGCTCTCACAGAAGGAGACCACTGCATTCCAGTTTTCGTGCTCTGCCAACATAGCCGACACTACTGCTGGCAGAGAGAGATCTTGCCCGATCCGATCGACCAGGATCCGCCGCTCGGCGGCCCACGCAGGGCACGCCTCGAGCGTGTGCTGTGCGGTGTCCTGGTCGCTATCACAATGGTGGCATTGTGCCGTGGCCTCGCGTCCTATCCAGTGCAGGTACGCGCCGAAACAACCGTGCCCGGTGAGCACCTGCGTCAGGCGGTAGGTGACGCGCTCGCTCCTTTTGAGCCAGGCTCCAAAGAGCGGTAGGACGGCCTCGACGACGCGCTTGGTTGCAAACTGCATCCGCAGGCGATGACGCCACTTTACAAGTGCGCGCCGCCGAGCTAGCCGCCGCAGCTTGTCCAACGCCCCTGGAGGCGCGCCTTCAGGTCCTTCACCCCGGAGAAAGGCGAAGGTGTATGTCAACTCCTTTTTTTTATTTATTTTTTATTGGTGCCCAGTGGAAATTCATCATGAACTTCCTTCGCCCCGGGGAAGGACGAAGGGGTATGCCAACTCCTACCGGCTAAAACCACTGGAGCGGTCATCTTCAGCACCGAAGGGGGCTCCAGGTAATTAGCTCGCCCTATGGAGAAGAGAATATCAAGAATCTCTTAGGATGAAACAATAAAAAAACCGGGCAAGTGCGAGTTAAACTCGCGTGAAGAAGGTTCCGTGCAATATATGTTATCTTTGGGTACGAGAAGGGACGGATACCCGGCTTAGTTATGGCGAACGAGTAGGACGAATAATTTACCCGAAGAACAAACTTAACATTGTAGTTGAAAAACATGTCCTCCGATACATTCCAACTGCAAATGTAAATTTGTACGCACAATATTGAAGGATGTACCATGTTATTTTAAGACCATAGACATAGGTTTTCCTATAATCTATAAGTAAAGAACTATGATATATATTTTATTAAAAAATATAGGTCCCGTAGTTTCCAGTAGTTAATCCCTCATAACAAGCCCTTCCATTTAATATATTACACGATACAGTTTGCAAAAAACTTATTCTTTTTACCCCTAAAAGTGACCCCCATATTCAATACTTACTTATTTACGTTATACGTCCGTGTTTGAATCGCAGAAATCCATATGTGTACCAAATTTCAACTTAATCGGTCAAGTAGATTCGGAGCAAATTGGCTATGACAGACGGACAGACACACGAGTGATCCTATGAGGGTCCCGCCGTGTTTTCTTTCGGACGTTCGGAACCCTAAAAATGTCATAGAATGACATGGTGAATTCCTAATTTTACGCAAAGGCACGGTTACTACTTAGCGAAATCAAATTTTAGTGTCTGCAGTGACGTTAAACGTGTTCTGTGTGGTTCCAGGAAAAGACCATCCCACTTCCCCGTAATAGCGACTAATCATCATCATTTCATCATTTCGGCCTCCCCACCAAACACAAAGATCACCACAACGACCGATATCTGTGGGGAGCTCTTGCCATACTCGCCAGGCTTGGCAGACGGGTTGGCGATCGCAGTTGAGTAGTTAATATACTCGAAGGACGCTGCTGCCGATCTTCCGGTTAATCCACTAGTCGACTTTTACGACACCCACGGCATGAAATGGGGTGGTGGCATTCTGAGTCGGCACCACACGGCATAGCCGGCACCACATGGCATAGCCGGCACCGCACGGCATCGTTGTATTAGATCCCATATATTGCTCAAGTCTATCACCACTTTCCTAACACTATTCAAAACTCCGGACTGCCAAGCCTATTAAGTATACGGCTTTTATGTAATTCTACAGCTGCTGTGAATTTCTGGACAAAACGTCACATTAACGCTGTGCTCGTGTTTTGAAGTCACAGCTACAATTACCAAACCAATGAGGCAGCTAGTTCTAGTGTTAGGTCTCTTATTGCTATGATGGGTTAGGTACCAGATATTCTGCCATCACTTCATGGCGGGGGTCGCGGGTGCGTAGATTGGGGAATCTGCGTGCCCACACCGAGCGACCCCCGGGAAGACGGTGGCGCGCACGTGGTCACATACCGCCGTGTGCGCAGCACAGCGCAATGCGAGGCTTGGGGGGATCCTTTACAATCCTCCCCGAGAAGTGCCTGGGGGGGCGACCTTTTTAAAGTCGCCTTCCCTCCGCTAGAGGGGGTGACCGCTTTACAGTCATCCCTTCCGAGATGTGCCTAAAGGCGTGGCACCAATGGGCGGCTCTAGTGTGATCTTACGAGGACCTGGAGCCCCCCCTTCGGTGCCGAAGATGACCGCTCCAGTGGTTTTAGCCGGTAGGAGTCCGGCATACCCCTTCGCCCTTTCCCGGGGTGAAGGAAGTTCCATGTAGAATTTCCACTGGACACCAATAAAAAAAATAAAAAAAAGGGACCAGATATTCGCCACTAAGAAGTAGTGTTTAAACTTTCAACATTACTTTTTTTCAATTAAAAGAGCACTGTAGCTAGTGAAATTACTGGGCATAAGAGACTAAATAACTTCGTGTCTCGTGTGGATAAGAGCAGTGTGGTGACACACAGGACAAGTCCTGGTTAGCATTACAATTGTAATCGGCAGGTATGACTAAGGGTCTCGACCAGGTGAATGACTTGTTCGTCTTGTTGGCGACGAAGCACATCTTACATAATGGTGTTTTAATGTTAAGAGGAAAGCTTTATCAACGTGACATACCCTTTGATGACGACTTGTAGTGGAATCCATGTCAAAGGTTTCGCTAGCAGTACAATTACGGCTACCTAACATTACCCAGCCAACATTGGGTAGACATAGGTGTCGCTCCAACCATTGCCAAACCTCTGACATGTCGTACAATCTGTCAAACATTTGACCGATCGCTCTAACGACCAGTCGAAATTTATTTGTAGAACCTTTTACATGGAAATAAAATTGTAGCTTGTTAGTCACTGCTTCATTGAACTGCGCTTAACGCAATCATGCATTGGAAATATTTGAGCCCTCTCCTTGCTTCGAAGAGTGCGTTAACCCGTCGGTCGCTTCAGGTTGTCATAAAGATACCTACGACAGTTTGTATGGACATCAAGGGCACGAATGTGTAAAAACCAGTCGAAGCATAGTTATATTCGAATTAACTTTTAAATTTTCGCGTTGCATGATATTATGTAAGGAATTTACGAAAAATTACTTTTGAGTAACTTGACGTTTCGACCAGGTCACACCGATCGTGGTCACAAGCAGACTAATGCAGCGAGATCACTCCGGTTATGAGATAGAATTATGTTCATTCATATTTATTCTAGGGCCGCAACACACTGCACTGGCTGTGTACTAGTTATAATTAACCGAGTGCGAATAGTGAGGTATTGTTATTTTGATCTCTGGTTTCCATATCGATGATAACTTGAAACCGTCTCCACGATTGAAGTTGTTATGCTTCTTAATTTCAATTGCTTCGCGTAATACTCTTGAATAGAAATGGCGTGCGCTGGAGAGGACATCTGGACGATGAAACTCGATCCAGTGATTAGTGCCTGATTTCCAATATATGTTCAGCATGCATTTGGTGCCGGCTAAGAATACCACCACCCCATCTCATCCCGTGGGTGTCGTAAAAAGTGACTATGGGATTATCCGGAGGATGGGCAGCAGTATCCTTCGAGTACATTTATAATCAACAGCAATCGCCAACCCGTCTGCCAAGCGTGGCGATTATGGTAAAAACCCCACAATGGGCACACAACACAAACCCATACTAGTCGTTGTAGCAATCTTTGGGGAAGGCTTCAGTCCAGCAGTGGACATTTTTCGGCTGAAATGATGAATCGCTGATTCGCTAGTCTAACGGTCAAGCTATTCAAAGGTAATTTCTAGTTAATTTCCGTTTCTTTATACATTATATTGGTATTCAGCAGTTATTAGGCTGCGGTTAAAAAAGTCACTCTTCATAAAATACAGATTATTAGCCATATATTATAAGAGTGTGGTCCGTGTGGTGTCCAGATGAAGAATATAGCACCAATCCATGGATTTATGATGAGAGATGTCCCGTATATGTCGTAAAAGGTGACTAAAGGACTCTAAACTAGGGGATGGATGGCAGCGTCCTTTCTGCGGACCAGCAGCCATTCTATGCTCACCACCTGCCTGCTAAGCGTGGTAAGTATTCGCAAATTCCCCAAAAAATACTACACCATAGCATGACATTGACGGCACGGTTGGTGCAGTGGCTGATACAGACGGCTGCTGCGCACTGGGTCGCGGGTTCGATTCCCGCACGGAACAAATATTTGTATGATCTGCAGGTAGTTGTTTCGGGTCTGGGTGTATCGTTTGTGGAATTTCTGTCTGTAAACGCACCCACGATACAGGAGAAATCCTAGCTAAGGCAACATTTTTATTAAAAAAAAAAAACATGTAACGGGTCGTTTATGGGGTCACCCTTGTTCAGCAGTGGGTGACTTTTGGCTGATATCATGATGATGATAATAGGAGAGGAAAAAAATAAATAAATGTCTACGACCATGACCTGACCTCAGGTGTCACTTTTGATTCCAATACCAAAACAGATCGCACCGCCTAATAACATTCTACATTACTAATTAGTCCTACTAACTCCAATCTGAATTTTGAAATATAGAATTAACACTGATATGTACAAAGTAATTACAGGCTATAGTGTGGAATAAAATTATAAGTATCACCGTAAAGTGAAACGACATTGATTTTCTGTAATTCTAGGTTGTCTGACACGTTGAAATAGAAAATAAATATTTACTAACTTTGTTTCATTTTAACATGTTTAGATTTTAGGATGGATAGAAATTTCTGTTATGTGGTATACCAATAAATTATTTAATTCAATCACACCACAACAGGCCTATGCTTATTACTAATATAACCACCGACGTACAATAATAACATTGATTATTTACAATTAAAAAAACTTGGGATTTGTCAACGTGTCATGGAGCGCGTTGGATGTGGGCGGCATGTAACCGCTGGTTGTGGAAATCTATGGGGGTGGCCTGGCTTCGTTCAGCAGTTCCTTTGGTTGATATGATGATGGAGCGTAATCTTTTAGGTGTTAAATTAACAGCAGTGTGGTGCCGGCTCTGAATACCACCACCCCATCCCCTCCCGTGGGTGTCGTAAGAGTCGACTAAGGGATTAGCCGGAGGATGGGCAGCAGCGTCCTTCGCGTACATTAACAACTCAACTATGATCGCCAACCCGTCTGCCAAGCGTGGCAATTATGTAAATCCCCAATGAGCCCACAACACACACCATTTCGGTCATTGTGGTGATCTTTGGAAGAGGCCTGTGTCCATCAGTGGACTTCATTCGGCCGAAATCACTTAGCCCAAAAAGCCGCATGGTTAAAGTGGGATTGGGCTGGCCACGTCTGCCATATGTCTGATGATCTGTAGGCCAAAATTGCCCCAAAATGCGAGCCCTGACTCAGCGAGACGGCTTCGCGGCAGACCGACCGCCAGACGAAGAGAATGGTAAGGTAAGACTGGCTAGACAAAATTAATAGATAATGGTTCAGACTGTTCCTAGAACGAAAGGTCTGGAAATCATGGGGAGAAGCTTATACCCAGCATTGGGATGTTATGGGCTGACAGTAACAGTATATCCATAGGTCACGGTAACCCGAAGACTTACGGACTCGCTTCTTGTGGGTTGTTGGTATGTATCCATGTGAATTTTCAATGTATTATGTATTGTTTTAGTTATTACAAGGCACCACTGACATTGACGGTAAAGGAGAACATCGTGAGGAAACCTGGACATAATGGTCTGAAATTGCATACAAGCAGTGCGCATGCGTGGTGTTCAATGATCGTTCTATCTCTGTATGAGAAGAAGTTTTTGCGCTATAGTGAAACACATATATATACATATAGGTTTATGTTTTTTTCATGTATATACTTACACATAAAACAGTATCCCATTGTCAGGGAATATTGCTGCTAACATCTCGACTTCTAATAGGTAAATTTTGCATCCATTAGCATGTAACAACAGTTATATGTCAAGTCAAGTCATTGTTACAGTGTACCTTCAAATGTCTCATCATATTTTAATAGCTATTACCCTTTCGTCGTCATGGCACATTATAGTGTGCACGAAAACAGCTTTGAATGAGAGAAAGAGTGACGATACTTTTATTTTTTCTTTCTTTTATACCACTGAGGTGGTAAACAAGCATACGGCCCGCCTGATGGTAAGCGATTACCGTAAACTATGAACGCTTGCAACACCAGAGGTATCACTCGCGCGTTGCCGGCCCCGACTTAAGTACATCCAGCACATTTTCGGCAATCTGGCTAAATAGCCAATCTTTTCACTACAGCATATGCTTGACCTTTGTTATATACAGCTATATCAGAAGAGAAAGAAAAAGAAGAATCTTGATGCGTTTTAAAATCTTGTCATGAGACAGATAAATAGTGATGATGGATTCGCTTTCTGCGCTATGCATAATGATGCAAAACGCTCCGTCACGCGTTCGATTCCCGCATGAAACTATTATTTGTATGATCTACACGTAGTTGTTTTATGTCTGAGTATTTGTACATATGATATTTTGTACCCACATTATAGGAGAAACCCTACTCTGGATGCGATGTGCATTATGGACAAAAAAATTGACACCTGCTCTGAATAATCTACCGCAGGACTGCAATGGCTAAAAGTGTAATGTTCAATCTTGGCAGGATTTAGAAGAACCGGGATATTCGACGCGGGACGAAGATCCTTCTGGTAAGAGCTTTCGTCTTCTTTATACTTATGTACAGAAACTTTGAGCATGAAGAGTCGAGATCGTAACTAAATTGATGCTTTCGAGAGACACCATTACAGGATTGCTGCTCAGGTCCCCATGGACAGCACACACCATCAAAATGTCTACTGCTGAATATTAGGCCAATAATCACTATTATGGGCGGTCATAGGGACGCTTGGCAGCTGGATTGGTGTTCGCAGTGAGTATATTCTCTCAAATTCGACCTTTTGTTGTCGTTACGACATACATGGGTGGAGTTAGGTGGTTTATTCTGAGTTCAAAATCACATCTCAATCTCAGTCTGCAAATAGCAATTTGAGGCAAATGGGTCTATTCTTGCAAGAGTATAATAAGGGCGCCTAAGAGATTACGCTGCTCGTAAGTGCAGAGCTACTCCACACGAGATGAACCGATCTTAAATCTAATCCTAATAGCTATAGTTAGATTTAAGCAGTTCAAAAGCCGTTAAAGAACCGTTTAAGTTTTTGGGTAGGAATACTAATTACCGATGAAAAGAAGCAAGATAGCACATGTTATGTATAATAAAAAATTAAGATATTATATTTCATACACATAACTATTTCATAAACAAAATATGAGAATTGTTAATACAGGTCACAGTAAGTACATTTAAGTATACAATAGCTAATAGAATATGAAATACAAAATTACTTTTGATAGCTTAGTGCAGTCTTAAGTCAATCATTTATTCATAATTGGGTCGATCACAACGATACATCAATCTGGTAGAACGGTTTAGCGATATTAATTCTGCAGAACAGAAACTATCAAAACTGTTACAATTATCGTAAAATACCGCAATAAAAACGTATCGAGCGAAACATTGATAACTTATAATGTGTCGTGAATCTGTCTTGCTACAATTGATCAAATAAAACTACGACGTGTGTCGAATCTGATGTTTAAATAGATAATGAACTATCTGTACTAACAGATACATTTTTTAAATAAAGTAATAATTAATTCGCTCTTAATCAATTTATATACGTATCGATTACAGATACCTGTTACCTAACCTACCTGATGGGAATGACCAGATTATCATAATTGTATTCATAATTTAGAATTTCCTGTAGTTCTGAAATGTATCGATATTTTTATATTAGTCGTATTGCTGGCAATCATGAAATCA
Source organism: Diloba caeruleocephala (assembly GCA_947459985.1). Classification (NCBI taxonomy): domain Eukaryota; kingdom Metazoa; phylum Arthropoda; class Insecta; order Lepidoptera; family Noctuidae; genus Diloba; species Diloba caeruleocephala. Next base: position 4,949,055 of record OX381621.1, on the reverse strand, counting down.
GTATTAGAATTATCAAGTCATACAAAACGTGCGTTTCAGGAGAATCATAAGTGAATTTGCCTTTTACGTCGTTTAAGTAATCGCCAGAAAAATCCTTTAAAAAAATATGAACGCAACATCGTCACCTTAAAAAAAATAAGAATTTTATAAAAGTTGTCGTAAGTCCTAGTAAAGAAAAAATCTCCATAATTTCATGAAACAACATCAAACCTCATTTTATAGCTAAACACAATTTTCAACTTGATAAAATAATTAAAAGCTTCCAGAGAATCGTAAAAGAAAATTTTCGCCCATAAAGTCTTTAAGCCCTGCCATTAACTAATCATACTTATCATTAAAAAGTATCCATACCATTTTTCCGAACCATCAAACAGGCTTTTCGGTGATCACGTAAAGGCTGGTATCCAACAAACACATCACTTGAGTACTTCACCAAATAATTCGCACATTTGTTAAAAACTATTCACAAATTAAAACACATACACCGAAAAATTAATTCTATATGATACGAGACGTAGCCGCTGCGTGAACGACGCGCGGCTGGTGCTACGAAACTGCCGCTACGTCGGTACGAAGTTGGCCGAAGGTCGGCGGAAACAGCCGATCTGGAGCTGGGGGAGCCGAGGCGAATTTCGCTCAGTCTTTCATATTTTATATCGGTAGGGACGAAGCGGAATCACAGAGTTTGCTCGGGTGGGTTTTTATAGCGTAACGGAACCATAGCGGCTAGCAGCCATTCTATTTCGTAGGTATTTTTTCGACTCGTGAGCTGTACGCGATTTTTTTCTACAAAATTCACAGCTCTCGGACAACTTGTGATTTTAATAGCTGTGTGAGGTAAAAAATACAATGCTTCCATTCAAGTTAGTATGAATTGGGGTGTTTGATGTTATTGTAACGACGAGGAATTATTGTAACGTAGTGGTTAGAAGGCAAATTCAAATTTAATGACGTTTACGGTCGTGTTATTGTGTTCGGTTTAATATGACTAAGTCGTTACTGAGTATTGCGTGTTACAGTTCCACGTTTTCTCTTGCGGTGAATAGGGTGCTTAGCTTAAAGACGTGTCCTTTGAAGTTAGAGGACGGCGGAGTTAATTATACATATATGTAACATACACATCTATAAACATAAGGTTTTCCAATAAATACTTCATGATTTGGCAAGAAAATGGGGAAAAATAACCCATGTACAAAAGGACCATTCGAACAGGACTTTGCGGGCAACAGATGTAACGTTATTGTTAAACGTTGGGTTTAACATATGCCGCGGTCATACTTTGGATGGGTGACGGTTTTTATTCGAACTTACATGCCCTCGTAAATCGCGTTGTGTACTATACAAAATACTTTAGATAGTTGATACGGGCAGTCTTTCTTGAGTCTATTAAAAATACCCTAAAACAGCTGTTCTTTCCGTAAACTTCCTGGATAAGGAAAAATAATGGTTTGGGCAGTGATCACATTCCTTCTTTGAAATATATTAAGCCTTACAGGAAAAGATACCATAATTCACAAGTCCATGATTCGAACACAACCAATCGAGGAAGGTTATACCCAAAGATTTAAGTAAGCCTCATTTCTTTCTTTTTGGCTTTTTGGCTAAGGATTCTGTGTTGTGCCGTTGTGTGCTTCGTATCGCGGGTTCAATCGTCGTACGGAGTAATTATTTGTATTTTCTACAGATATTTGTGTTGGGTCTGGGTGTATGACATAGAAATACAAGGGTACACATCGTTAAAAAAGAAACCAAATTCTTTACAGCCTGCTTTATGAAAGTGTTTAATTGTCAGTCTACGTCAGCCCACTGCAGGACATAGGCCTCTCCCAGCGTGAGCCACAATACCCTGTCATCAGCATTCCGTATCCAGCCGGACCCAGCAACCTTCTTCAAGTCGACCGTCGATCTGGCCGGTGGGTATCCCGCATTACGTTTACCCATACGCGGTCTCCACTCTAGGACAAGTATTTCATAATTTCAGCAAAAAACGTCCACTGCTGGGCTACCACAACAACCGGTTTATATGCGGTGTGTGCTCATTGGGAGATTTTTGTCATAATCGCCACGCTTGGCAGGCGGGTTGACGGTTGCAGTTGAGTTATAAATGTACTCGAAGGATGCTGCTGCCCATCTTCCAGCTAATCCCATAGTCACCTTTTATGATACCCACGCGATGAGATGGGGTGGTGGTATTCTTAGCTGGTACCACATGGCTACCAAGTATTTATTACAAATGAATATATTACTTCTGCTACTATTTATCATCATATCGTAAACGAGAATTCATCTTAGCTTAATATAAATGAGTGCTTACGATAATAAAAATAGAATTATAGTATATATAAGTACGTCTAATCTCTTTCTAAAGTCCCTTGTTTATTGACAGGAAGTGCTCGACTCGTTGACTTGTAAAAATGTGATTCATGTCACAACGCACCACAAAATATTGCCAAATGTTCTGTTCCCGGTTATATAATGGCCCACCGTGCTCCATGGTGGGTTGCTGGCAAAAAAATATCACCTCTCTCCACCCACGGGTGTTGTAAAAGGTGACTAAGGGTTGATAAGCAGCATCTTCCCGTATGCTAGTAACATAATACTGTACCTACTCATCTGCCATGCATGGTGACCATGGCAATAAGACTACTCATTAACTGATAATTGTAAGGTCCACGTTCAGCTGTGGACTTTTATAGTGATTTTTAGCTTCAAAATTGTTGAATTTCTTAAGTTGACGGTGTTTACATTATAATAAAATACTTTTTAGCGGATTACATCACGTATATTATATATTTTTGCTGTCCCTGACGTTTCGAACAATTTCAGGGTTCGTGATCATTAAGGGAGTCACGGACAGAATTGATCATATCTTGAAGCGTGCTTCTATTATAACCTTCTTCAACCCACATAAGAAGATCGCTCAATTTCTTAAACCAGTGAAGTGTCACATTCCTTTACAAGATGCAGGGGTCACATAGGGCAAACAAAGCTTAGTATAGCCACCATAATTAAAGAACACATAGCTGACATCAAGTCTCCACAAAGTCTGCAGTGTGTGAACATCCCATAAAAAACCTAGCAATTATCTGCGTTTTGATGAACCTCAAGTCCTCGCGAAAGAGAACCGATATATAACATGAATGTTTCGTGGGGTTATTGAATTAAAAAACATCCTAATTTTAATATAGAAGATGGTTGGCAGGTACCAACCACTGTTTGGTATCCAGTAATTAAAATAATAAAGGCCCTAACAACATACCACACTAAAAAAATATCAAGACACTGTGAGTGATTCGTTTCCCCATGTCTTAAACACACTCGAACACATCCACACGCACTACCAAAACTTACACCTTTCACAGTCACAGATATTTTTAATTTTAACCCTAAAAATAAGTACTTCTTACCTTTCTGTAATCCTAAATGATGGACGGATGGATGACCCCTGTAACACAGGACTTTCCTAGCACGGGGGTCATTGATCAATGCTCTTGGCACTTGTAAGTTCTACGCTGTAATATAAAAAAGAAAAGAAAATGAATATATGTATTGGATTACTGCGTGCATCGAAACAATTTTTGATTAGTTTTGTACGTTAGATAAAATAACTTTTTAAATCTGTAACGACGCTTGTTTCCTTAGTCATCCTGCGACCAAGAACCCTGCAAAGTGATTGAAACGTCAAGAAGCGCTGTAATCCGTTTAAAAGTGGTCTTCATATTATTTAAATTTAATTTGTCAATTTAATTCAGCATTTGCCAACAATATCTTAAATAACGTGTATTATGTATGATTGACATGACAGATGCTGAACGGCCTAGCTGATTCTTCCCAACGCGTCGGTCTCCGGATGAACTTGGATAATACCAAGATCATTTTTAACCAGCATGTCATACCGGAACCGGTTGCAGTACATGGCGGGGCTCTAGAAGTTGTTCAGGAATACGTTTACCTCTGGAAAGCTCTGCAGTTGGGTAAGAACAATTTTGACAAAGAGGCAAATAGAACAATTCAGCTAGGCTGGGTGGCATTTGTGAATTTGCGTCGAGTGTTTCTGTCTTCAACACCACAGAGCCTAAAGACAAAAGTCATTAATCAGTGCGTCCTACTTATTATGACATACGGTGCCCAAACGTGAACACTAACGGTTCGGCTAGTCCACAAATTTAAGGTCACGCAGCGAGCTATGGAGAGGGCTATGCTTGGCGTTTCTCTGAATGATCAAATCAAAAATGAGGTGATCCAACAGAGAACCAAATTCATCGACATAGCCCATCGGATTAGCAAGCTGAAGTGGCAATGGGCTGGCCATATTAGCCGTAGAACTGATCCCTCAGGCTCGGTGGAGTGACGATCTTAGTAAGGCGGCTGGCATGAACTGGATGATAAAAGCCTCCTCGGCTCATGCTCATGCTCAGTTATGAGAATTTAGAGAGGCCTTTGTCCAGCAGTGGACTGCTATGGGCTGTTGATGATTGATAGCTCTTTAGATCTTCGTATTACTTATAATGAAATCATTTCAAAATATATTTAGAAATATTTTACTGCAGCTTTGAAATAAAGTTTGCTCTATTAAATTAATACTTTGCACTATAAAAAAGTAATTTAACTTTATTGACATGATTAAGCACTTTAATGTTAACATTTTCAACTTTGACATTGCATAATAGTAAGGAGGTTTGTACGCGTAGCGAAGACATTTGTTTATAGTTGGTGTAAGTGGCATCGTAATGAAAACTGATACCATTTATTCAGTATATGATTCTGGAACCCTCAACGTTAGAATTAAGCGTCTAGCAGCTAGACTCTAGCTTAACGATATTTTGAATAAAAACAGAAGAAACTATTCATTTTCACATAAAACTAAATACTAAACGGCAGTTGTTTCGATACAGTTCCCGGATGAGGCCATCGCTCTGGCAGTGGTTAGATGAGAGCGGCATGTAACCGCTCGTAGTGGAAATCTAAGAGGAGGAGGAGGCCTTTGTTCAGCAGTGGACCTCCTTTGGCTGATATGATGATTTGATGACCATATCGTACTTATCGCCATGTTAAATGGAAGTTTCGTAATTGTGAACATAAAAATAATAATTAGAAGTATATGGCTGGCTTAAAGGACCGCAGCACACCCGGGACTCCCCTGGGGTACAATTCCCTAAGCTCTGACGTCGATACAGAATTGAAATAAATAAAAAATAAAAGCAATTTGGTACTTGCTAAGACATGATCGAAGCTATTCAAGGGCACATTGCAGACAGTGAGCCATGAGGACCAGTCTTAGCGAATACCAAATTGGGTTTTCAGCGTTATTTCAATTCTGTATTCAAGAATGTATGGATGTTTGAGCTTAGAGAATTGCACCCCTGGTGTTGCGGATGTTTATAAGGAAGAACATAAAATGTTATTTTATTTTATATCTTTGTCATTATTAAAGACTGGATTATACGCGTTTGCATATTTGGGCATGTTTTAATTTGGTGCATATCAATATAATATGATGATACATGTTAGAGTGCAGTAATTTTATTATATAATTTTTGTTTGTTTACAATGTTAAAATGAAGAGTTTAATATACGAATATTACATATCCAGCGATTTTTTTAAATGGGTATTTATATTAATTATTTTGTTTAAGTCGAAAAATACGAAAATGTACATACATAATATAATGCGCAGGTATTATAAGCCAGTAGGAGTCCGACATGCCCCTCCGCACTTCTCCGGGGCAAAGGAAACTCATGAAGAATTTCCACTGGGCGACGAATAATAAAAGGTATATGGAATGATCTATCATACCTTACGTAAGGTTGTAAGACCAAGGTAATGGTGTATTATGCCATGTAGTTTTCAACCAAAAATAAGCAGCCACATATCTTCCCATGGGACCGTAACAGGAAATTAAAGGACTATATCGGATGTACGAGCAGTTCCATCTACCGTTGTAACGACAACACCATAATTTTATCGAAAATCGAAGGCTATTTTGGCAAGAAAAGTAATTTTGGATTGTTAAGATAAGTTATGATGAAAAATAACAATAACGTGCTAAAAGGATTTGCGGCCGAATACTGAAACGCCATTTTATTTGCTTTTTCATTTTTTATTTTTCACCATAATAAAAGTTACAGTATTATTCAAATTTACTGTGGGAGACTGGTGCCTAAACTAGGCTGAAGCCTGTATCTCAGGTCACCAGGCCTTCCACCCCAGAAGTCTAATTTTGCTCTTTCATGAACTGTACCAAACGATTTTTTTCCATTTGCTTGTACTTCGTGTATCTGATTCCATCAAGTTGTTTCCTCTCATTAAAGTTCTGTTGAATACTCTCCAATATGTTGATATAACTTTATCAGGCCCCGATACTGTTGATTTTGTCCTTTATAATCCAGTTATCATCTTGCATCTAAAGATTGAAATCTCTTTGCTTGCATCCCATGAATGCGCATTTTCGCTGCAGACACCATCTTGATAACAATTAACTCGTTGTTCTAATAAAATGTGTATATTATGGCTTTGATATACCTAATAAATTAATTAATAATTTTAAAATTTTCATAGCTTGTTTTACTTGACACTTAAATAAATATTAAGTCCCGCTTTAACTACTTGAGCCGCCCGGTTTTGAACCGAAAACGGGTTTCTCGGATAGTTAAAGCGGGACTTAACATTAAGTGGTGTTTCAGTATTCGGTCGACAGTCTTGTTAATGAATCCATCATAATACCTAATATCAGCCACCGCTGAAAATCAGCGCCCCAATGTGCGCTTGGCAAACATTGGTGATCGCATACTGAAAGACGTGTTGTTATTAGCATACCATTGCAGCCCACTTTGTGGAAATAATGACTCGTCATCTTTAACGACACCAGTGGGTGGCCTATTCTTTGCAAGGTAACACCGTGTGCTACCCTTTATACATATAAACCCCTAATAAATGTAGAAAGTAGAAGTAAGATGACGTTTACATTTTAAGTGCGACTTACGTCTACAATTAATATTTAACCTAATCAAAAATGTTTTTGGATTTAAAATTTTAAACTTGATCTATTTTTGTGTTTAGGTCTCATTTAATTCGTTAGGTGACAACGTTATCCAGAATGGGGTCTATAGAGTAAAAAATGTTTTGTTTAAAATGGAATAATACAGCATTAAATAATACATATAAAAAATTCAGTTTGATCTCTGTATAGTATAAGATCCTATACAAACCAGATATCATGGCAGGATGGTATTCTACGAGAATATAGTAGCAGAAGAAAACTAGTTACATTTTGTAGATACTCTGTTTTCCTAAAATTCCAAATGGATATGAGGCTGGGACGTTTATTCCCAAACAATATGGATTTCTCGGAAGGTTCTTCAATTCTGAGCAAATTCAATGCGTAGAAACGCCTATATTTTATATTAACATCAATGTTATTGTATAGGAGTAAAAGAGACCGCGTATAAATATTCGTATCACCTTTTGCTGTCTTTGAGATATAGGTTGAATCTTAGTTTTTCAGAATAGTGTTTGTCTCGTGATTCTAAGTTGTGTTCCACGAAGAGCAACGTGAAGGCAACAACAGAAATGCGAAAATCACATATGTTATTCGACACATGCAGATTTTTATCGATATGTGTTATTTAATAAAGTCTTGAAAAATATACACCCCATCACTAGTCGCTACTGCACCGTTAAGTGCTTTTCGGAAACTATTTTTGTTTTTCACACAGAGCATAAAACATTGATTGCCGCTCTTCGTGGAATGGCTTAAGTAAATCAAAGAATTACTCTTGAAGTAGATTTGGTTATATATTTACATATGCACGTACTCGATTTTTCCAGAAATAACAATATACCAAACCGTTTTTATGTAAAAGTAAAAAGATAGTAAGAGAAATAATTTATTTCTCACAGTATGACGTGTGGTGCCGGCTCAGAATACTACCACCCCATTTCCTCCCGTGGGTGTCGTAAAAGTCGACTAAGGGATTAGCCGAAGGATGGGCAGCAGCTTCCTTCGAGTACATTAACAACTCAACTGCGATCGCCAACCCGTCTGCCAAGCGTGGTGATTATGACAAAACCCCCCAATGAGCCCACAACACACCCATATCGATCGTTGTGGTGATTTTTGGGGGAGGCCTGTATCCAGTAGTGAATTCCACTGCTGGACACAGGCATTCATTCATCGTGGCTGAAATGAGTATCACGCACTGAACTTCTAAACGTCGGAAAGATATGCTCTAAACAAAGATATGAAAAGTTGAAAATAAATTTTGATAAATCGTCAATATTGGGTGTATCAAAGCCATAATATACGCATTTTATTAGAACAGCGAGTTTACTGTTGTATCAAGATGTTTTCTGCAGTGAAAGTGCGCATTCATGGGATGCAAGATGATAACTAGGCTATAAAGAATAGCATCAATCAGTATCGGGTTTTGATAAAGTTATATCAACGTATTGGAGAGTATTCTTCAAGAGGAAACAACTTGATATAATCAGATAGACGAAGAACAATAAAATGGAAAACATTCGCTTGGCATAGTTTATGAAAGAGCAAAATTGGACTTCTGGGGTGGAAGGCCTGGTGACCTGAAAATACAGGCTTCAGCCTAGTTTAGGCACCAGTCTCCCACAGTAAATTTGTATAAACATTTTCATTATTGTGGTAAGAAAATAAATATCCGTATAAAATGCGATGCAATGACATAGTGGCGTATTACGGTGCGGCACGCGGTGTCATAAAATATAACCTGCAGAAATATGTATCAAACACTATACACGAATAGCTATTATTATTATTAAACCACCAGTACAATGAACTCTCGCCTCTCTATTGTCTACAAGCACATTATAATAACAACAATACTCAATATATACCGCACATAAATCATTTAAGTAATAAAATATACTCTGTGCAATACCACATTGTTATTTCGTGTGTCAGATATCTTGCCAATTCCAACTTGTAACTAACAGACATAAATAAACGAAATTTTAGAGATGTAAATTTTTTGTCGGGACACACGGTTGTGAAATGCACTTGGGTGCTGTAAATTCTGTTTATATTTATTCTACTCACGTGTTTTTTCAGAACGATTGCAGTAGTAACTTTAAAAGTTATCGAATATATGTAAATTGTAAGTATATAAAAATATAAAATATTTTCCAGAAAATGAACTTTGATATTTGAGAAATTTTGACCATTAATTTAACTTAAAATAAAAGTTAACAGTAAATTTACAAATCAAATGGCATCTTGACTTTAAACTAAATATATACACCATTGATGACTATTCATAGAAGAAAATAAAATGGACACACGTTTATTTTCCTTGTTCTTAATTTAATTTGCTATTTTATAAATATTGTAATATTGTTATCAGTGAATTGTTAGCTTTTGTGGCGAACAAAATCGAGATTAAAGGACGAGGAAAGCTTAGATCGTCTATGTTTGAGTGCCTTCACAGCAGACGAAATAGGAAATACTAAAAGCTTGCTTTTCGATTCCGTGAGTAAACAAATAACCACTCGGAAGAGAAAGGGAAAGAGCCAACGAGACCTCGATGACATCATCACCTTGATAAAGGAGATTGATCCTCGAGAACTTCCAATTTTTGTTGCGAAAGAACTTCAAAAGCTACCCCCTGTTACCTTCGACCACATTGATGTTACTCGTTGGCTAAAAGATCTACTCATAATACAGGATGATATAAAGAAGCTAAAGGAAAACGATGATAAATCAAAATTTGTTGCCTATGAGGAGTTCAGGAAATTACAAATGGAAATTCAAGATATCAAAAAGGAAAGTCTCACTAGGAACTATGACACTTTTGTGAATTGTAAAAGGGGTGCATACCATTAAGAAGACAACACGGATAGCAGCAGTGGGCTAATGGAGCTGACACCACTTACAGATAGCCCACTCTGTCAAAATAGCAGTAAAAAATGTTCATTGACCACTCAACAGCAGCTTAAGAGGCAAACAACGGCAGTACTAGCAAGCGCCAATATTGAGTCCAAACCCAATGGGGGTGTACTGTTATCTGATAACAATCTTGTAATAAATAGCTTTAGAAAAAATAGCTGCATTGACTCAGAAAGTTACAAAACGCTACAAAATGATATTTCTTCATTAACGGATGAACAACTTTCAATAAATACGACAGCTCCTCCAAATGAGAACCTTGAGTATACAACTTTGGTATATTCCATAGATAGCAACAGCAACTTAGTTGCTAGTGCCACTGTAAAAGATACGTCAGATGGTGAATGGATAACGGTAAAATATAACAAATCAAGGTTTATAGGGAAAATGGGGACAGAACAGGCGACATCGACAGGCGATGCAACATCAAAATTTAGGTCTGCTGATGTTAAAATCCCTCTTTTTATATATAATGTTGCTAAAAATGTGTTATCTGAAGACATCGCCCACTATGTGTTTAATAAAACGTGTATTTCAGTTAAACCTGAAAAGATGCAGACATCTGAACCTAAATCATACGATTCGTATAAAATGTATGTTCCTAGACACAAACTTTATCGATTCAACGAAGATTGCTTTTGGCCAGATGGTGTTTGTTATAGAATATTTATCCAATTTAAGAATGAATTTCCCTGCTATTATACGCAAACGGTCTGCGTCTATGATCATTAGACTTCGCAGCAGCGATAACAGTATTCTGAGAATCCTTGCTGATAAAATTGATAGCCCATTTATTAAATATTGGTCGGGGCTGCACAGACATAATTATGCAGTTTACTACATTATATAACCATCGCTAAATATCTATATGGAGTGTTTCTCTGAAATAAAAAGTTATTATTATTATTATCTCTTTTACACGGGTTTATATCCCCTGTAAGGGGGAACCCGGTCTTTTGATAGGCTCACGCGGGGACATGGGTCCAACACGCAGAGGCCCTTTAGAGAATTTTAATCTAAAATGTAATGGGATCAATACAATTAAATTCGATTCAATTCGATTCAATTCAATTCATTTCAATTTATTAAAACAACGTTTTGCCGTTACTACGGGGTTGAGTACATAATATACGTACCAACATCATTCATATTCAAATACAACTATGTATATTCCACGTACGTGCAACAAAACATGTCTTTTGAGTTTGTGAAAGTGCACGTATCGCACGCACTGTACCGATTTGTACAATATTTTGACACTGATGCAAGCGTTTCGCGTCGCTGTACTCAATTTGGCTCGCCCTCATGCAGATGCATCTGGTTTCTCGTTTCATCATGTACACTAAAGAAAAATACATTAAAAAGGCACAACACTACAAAATTCCTAATGCTCGACAACCGTAATAACAGTGAAACACGTACCCGAAACAACTGTAGTTATAGTTATCCAAATTACTGCTGGAACATAAGAGGCGGCTTGTTTAATTAAAAACTTGTTGTTTTATAATTACGCCGCGTAAATATTGTAAATAAAATTTCAGTTAATTTTCTGATGGTTTGTATTATTAGAGATAACAATTTGATATTTAAATATGCTAATAGTAGCGATGCTATGTTTTGAATACCTTGACTTTGTGTGGTGTCCAGATTAAGAATACAGCACCACTCCATCTTCTCCCGTTGGATGTCGTAAAAGGCGACTAAGGAACTAAACTAACTCTAAACTTGAGGGACGGGCAGCAGTGACCCTTCTGTGGAAGAGTACCATACTCCGATTCGCCAACCCGCCTGCCAAGCGCGGTGAATTTTGGCAAATACCCCCCAAAATGATGACACAATTGTGGAAATCGTTGGGGGAGGCCTTTGTTCAGCAGTGGACGTATAAATGGCTGATATGAGGACTTTGAAAAAAATGTGTTAAATGTATTATAAGGTAAAGTCAAAGCTATTCCGAGGGGTTGTGATAGTGGCACCATATTCCGAGGTATTTAGAATGTTAGCGTTTTGCAAGCGATTTTTAGCTCATTTTACAGTAAAATGTCTTATTTATTATAATATCAGCCAAAAACACGTCCACTGCTGAACAAAAGCCTCCTCCGTAAGACGACCGGTTACATACCATGTGTCGTCATTTTAGGGAGGATTTGCCAGTACCACCGCGCTTGATAGGCGGGTTGGTGAGCGGAGAATTGGTACTGTTCCACATAATGGACGCTGCTACCCATTCCTCTGGTTTAGAGTCCCTTAGTCGACTTTTACGACATCCACGGAAGGAGATGGAGTACTGCTCTATTCAAATTTTTTATTTTTTATAAAAACGTTGCCCCAATAAGTTTTCTCCTGTGTCGTACGTTTACAGACATAAGTTCCCCATACAATACACCCAGACCCGGATCATACAAATAATTGTTCCATACGGGAATCGAACCCACGACCCGGAGCGCAGAAGCCGACTGTATCAGCCACTGCACCAACCGTGCCGTCAATCGATCGTTTACATTTGCGTAGTTATATCATTGATGGGGTAAAGTATATTCATTTTAAAACAATAGGTTAGTTTGCATCAGCAGCTGGTCCTAAGGCACGCTTTATACATTTTCGACAATGTGCATGTGAGTACCACGTTTTTAAACGGTCAAAATTTCTGGTTTCTAGACCCGGTGGTTTAGCCTGTGCGTTCGGTATGCCAGTCAGTCAGTTTCTTTTTATATATATATAGATTTAATTACTACTGATAATGAAAACATATGTTTTTTGGTTTATTATTCTATGCTAATAGTATAAAATGCAATTTTTGTTAACCACTTTCTAAATCCATACTAACCTAACCTAACCTTTCTCTGTTTTGAATTTTATTTATAATCTACTTTATTCTTCGGAGGAGATGCAATTTCCTTTCTCTTTTTCCTTACAATATCTAATTATTATATTAAGTCATAAATTATGAACTAGTCAATCAGGAAATTAGACGTTTAAAAGTGCTGTAACAATTTAATGTAGCATTATTAAATACGTTACACAAGAGCGACAGTCAGTAAGCAGCCTGAAGGCAGCCCTATTGCGCGTTCATCTACCGAACGGGCGTAGCTGATTGTCTCAAGGAAAATGCCAAGACATTATGCTGTTACTCTTTACTTTTACTGTGATAATAGCGTAGGTCTAGGCGTCTAATATGAACTTTGATTAGGCAATGATTATAAGTTTGAACTCTCATTTTGTTTAATATCAGACATGAAATGACAGTACACTTGCGAACGTTGTATACACGCAATGTAAGCTTATAAATAAAAAGTGATCAGCAAATATGATGTTAAATCCACTTGTTATTTTGGTGAGGTTTAGTTTGCCCCGTTTACTCTGCACAGATTCGGTACCGAAAGCTTTTTGAACGCCCATATTTTATTGGGCCCTGAAGTGCGTGGAGTGGGCTCGTTGGCGTACGATATCAGTATATCTAGTTTTTGTAACAATTACGAATGTCACGCTGCCTTCATATGTCGAAATATGGAACGCATAAACACACTAACAAACTATACAGAGACCGTCTTTACGTAACCGAAAGACCTCTAGAAATAACTTAATTGGGAAATCCGTGTGCTCATATCAAGTGACCTCAGGAAAGATGGATGCGCGCACGCGGTCATGTGCCCCCATGCGCGTAGCACAATGCATAGTGAGGCTTCGGTGGGATCCTTTACACAAGATGTGCCTGGGGGCGGCTACTGTACAGTCACCTCCCCTCCGCTAGAGAGGGTGAGCGCTTCACAGTCATCCCTTCCGAAATGTGATAGGCGAAGCACTAATGGATGGCTCTAGTGTGATTGTAGCCGAGTTCCTGGACCCTTCAGTGCCGGTAGAAGTCCAGCATACCTGTCCGCTCTTCCCCGGGCGGAGAAAGTACATGAGGTATTTTCACCGGGTGATATAAAAACATAAATCAAACCAAAGATATTACTTGGATCAACGGACGAATGTGCTTCTCAGCGTCTGTCGTGTGATTCACCTAAATATAAACCTCCCAATTCCAACCCAGTAACATCGTCTCGATCGGAGTTGTCACCGCACTGGCAGCTTGCAGCCTCCGATGTAACACATTGACGTGCTGCTTTCGAGTAGTAATTTTAACTGGTGATATTTTAGGCAACATTAAATGACTTTGAGTGCACCGGAGTTTCATTCGTCTATCTATCTGACTAACATAGACATTGTGTTTCATGTAAATTAATAATATTGTAGGAGTAAATTTGGGAAGCTTAAAAAACTTAAGATACTTAATTTTAAAAAGTAAAAACCGACTTATAAAAGAATAAAATAATTTGTGTGAAACCGTTTATGAAGTAAGTGGTTCTGTTTCAGTTTAATAAAAAAGCTACTATTCTGAGTAGCACAAACAATACATAGACAAGCGATCGCTGTAATCGCGGTTGATTTGCTGTCCTGTTTCCTTTTATAAATACGGAGAGCATCATTAGATCTTCACTTCTTCTTTAAATAAAACTACTAGTATCGGGATAACTGGTAAACCCCTCGAGCTTGGGTTCGTTTAGTTTGTTTTAACGAGTTCTATACATTACACTTGGTGATGATGGTCTGGTGATGGAGCTGGGAGATGAATAGTGGGACAAAGCGTGTTTCTTAGTTTTTTTTATCATATTTTACTTACAATTTTTTTGTAGCTGGTATTGCGGCAGTTGTTCTACGCGTACCTCTCATTCAGTGGTCGTCAGGTTTGCGTTACCTTCGCAAGCTATGACGTAATTTAGGTAACTTGCGGCTATTTAACAGAGGTTGCAGCTCGTTGTGAATCCTGAACCACACCGCTCCGGTACATATTTACTTTACTTAATAGGGCCATAGGAACAAAGGGATGCAATTACGCAAGGACGAAACTTCTAGCCTTAATTCGGCAGTAATTCATTCTGAAGCCTCAAGCTTCTTAGAAACAAGAGGGACATCAGTCTTCAATAATAAAATGTCTAATAGACTGATTTCAAATCTTAGTCTTCCTCTATCACATGACGTTGCGTAAAACCTACTGCTCAACCTTTTGCTTGATCTCATTTGTCTGTATGGACTTATATAAAGAAATGACTGCAATCCTGCAGGGCTTTGTGCAAGAGCAAATCTCAACTCAAAAGGTTTATTGCACTCATGTGGTGTAAAATATGACGATGGTGTTTCTTTGCCGATTTCGGCTACAACCACTGCAGGCAGGCGGGTGGGTGAGCGCAGTATTGCTACCGTTTCTCAGAACGGACGCTGCTGCCTATCCTTCTGGTTTAGATTCCCTTAGTCTCCTTTTACGACATCCACGGGAGGAGATGGAGTGGTGCTATATTCTTAATCCGGACACCACAGGGAAATAACCACCACCATACTCATGTAAAATTCCATACCAATAAAAAAATGTTAGCCGGTTAGCCTTAAAGTAGTCATGCTTGCGCTCCATTTCATTAAAACCGGACAAGTGCGAGTTGAACTCGCATGGAAAGGGTTTCGAATGATGAATATGTTAACTACCATGTTTTTTTATCTGACCCAACATTGTTTGCGGTAACTAAAAAAGTATGTATGGTACAGGATTGTAGAGGAAAATTGCTGAATATATTGTCTATTGTTGAAATCTTTCTTGTATCAATAATTTCAACTTATATTTATATTTTTCTAATTTGTACCCCAAAAGTGACCTCCATATTCAAAGTTAATAAATTTACGTTACATGCTTGTGTTTGGGTCATAATTTCATATGTATACCAAATTTAAACTTAATCTAGATTCAGAGAAACTTGGCTGTGTCAGATGGACGGACAGACAGAAAGACACACGAGTGATCCTATAACGGTACCGCTGTTTTTTCATTCGGACGTACATAACCCTAAAAATATACTGAGCTTATCTCCCGCAGCCATACTGTAGCCTACCGACTCCGACAGTGTCACCCATATTATAAGACTAGTAACATAAGACTATGATAGATACCATCATGGATTTATAATTCAATGCCATTTACTATAAAGGCGTAAACGTTTAAGAAAGTAATTTTACGTTACATAATTTTCTGGTAATGACCTCATGATGGTTGGCTCCGGCTATCTAGTTAGCTCTTCTTACAAGCTCCCCGTGACCCATTTTCTTCAATTGACTCTTATAATTTGCATAGCAATGACAACAGTTAACACACTGTAAGTATTACGTAGAGTTCCCAATGAGCATGAAAATTGCTTGCTTTTCAAACGAATTAAGAAAACAATAGAAATAGCGTTCACAGAAAGCGTAGAGAGAATATGTAATGGGTTTGAATTTGGAATTGTTGAGTAAAACAATTTATTTAAACACATTATTTCATCACTTGATTAAATATCTTGAAATAACATGCATACTAGAAATGGAACTTGCGTTGACAAAACTCTTCTATATACGAGTTATAAAACAATCGTATAAAACAATTTGATTAACTGTTTTCGTGTGGTAAGTTGCCAGCCAAGTGTCAGAGTAGTTCAAGCCGTGCAAATAACGACTTTTGTCTAATTACAATGTGTATTATAATTAGACAATATTATATATATTAGTGATATTAAGGACCCCAGCTGGTTAACTGGGGTAATTAATATCACTGATCGTTTATTGATCCGTGAGAGCAACTAGCTGAGAATGCAATGAGCGCCTCTGCTAAACTATGATTTTACGAAACAATGTGTACTTTATACCAAACACATCATTCTCTGGATCTCTCAAAACTTACATAAACCAGGTTAAGTAATTCTCGAACACGCCGTGTAAAAACTATGCCATCTAAGTTGATAGCACTCAGCAAGAAACAACTTTTACTGCATTAACTTTTCAAAAAAAGGGAATTTCACTTCCTCTGCTTGTTCCTACGCGTAACGAAGTTTCAAGAAAATGAAAGTTTTCCCCTCCCTATTTTTCTTTGGTACAATTCTGAAAATGTAATGAATACAGGGCGGTAGTTGGATTGTTCTTTTTTCAAATGACTGGTCTTGTTTTGGACTTAAGCGAGTTTAGGTGGATTGGACTTCAGTGTGAAAGCATTGTGACAATAAGGTTGGCATTAGAAAAAATCGAAGAATAAACCACTCTCTTGCATGCACGAGGATACCGAACGGTAACCTACGAGGCGGCAACTCTCCCGGCACACTTTCGGCCTTTGGACATCCTGGCGGAGACAGACGCGTGAGTCTGCGACATAACACGTTCCCTCCGCCAGAAAGACGACGGTGCGAACTTGGTTATGAGTCGCCGTGTGATCCTTTACAATCCCCCTGAGATGTGCCTGGGAGTGGCCTTTTTACCATTGCTTGGCTACCGCTATAGAGGGTAACCCTTTACAGTCATCCCACCCATGCCTAAAGACGTGGCACCAATGGGTGGCTCCAGTGTGATTATATCGAGAACCTGGAGCCCCTCTTCAGTGCCGAAGGTGACCTCTACTGTGCTTTTACCCGGTAGGAGTCAGCATGCCCGTGCGGCCTTCGTCGGGGCGGGGGAAGTACATGATGTCTTACCACCAGGTGAAATAAAATTTCTCAGTGGGTAAAGTAGATGTATACATACCCACATTTCATAAAGTCTGGATTAGGAAAATAACATCAGTCCATCTCCTCCCGTGGCTTTCGTAAAAAGGCAAGTAAGATACTTTTAACCAGAAGAATGGGCAAAAGTGTCCTTTCTGTGGAACAGTAGCCATAATGTGCTCACCAACTTGCCAGCCAATCGTCGTGTGTACTGGCAGATTTCCCCCAAAATGACGACATAATTGTGTAAATCTATGGGGTGGCCACACCGCCGTGGGGTTCTCAGAGTACCACCACCCCGTCTCCTCCCGTGGGTGTCGTAAAAGTCGACTAAGGGATTAGCCGGAAGATGGGCAGCAGCGTCCTTCGAGTACATTAACAACTCAACTACGATCGCCAACCCGTCTGCCAAGCGTAGTGTTTATGGCAAAACCCCCCAATGAGCCCACTACACATTCATATCGGTCGTTGTGTTGATCTTTTGGGGAGGCCTGTGTCCAGCAGTGGACTTCATTCGGCCGGAATAAATGGGGTGGCCTTTGTGCAGCAGTAGACGTGCTTTTGCTGATATGATGACCAGGCACATGTCAAAACTTCATGCTGCTACTCAAGATTTTCTAACAGAATAACCGGTTAACACATTTACTGACCTTGAAATTAGATACACATAAATCCCGAGCGGTAGCTGTGCTTCTGCCGTTACTCCAACATGGCTGTCGTAGACCTCCTTAAATTATGATAACATCATTTTATTACTCAAAAATTACGAATACTCTTTAAAACAATATTCCAATTCAACGGTATTAAAATTATACCGAGAACTTTAATATTTATGCTCAGTTTTTCCAAATAAAACCTTTTTTTGTGAAGCATTGAAACAGAATGTAATCTCTATGGGCAGTTGAAAACTCGCTAGCCTCCACCATTTCCAGGTCATTGGTTTTATATGAAACGGTTGCTTCCTTATATTTGCGGAAAATTCCTGGTAATATTATAAAAGACTGCAGGCAAAACATTTTTCAGTTTGCATCTCGACCCGCTATAATGCAAATTTATTTTAAGCTATTTTTTTTTATGTTTGGAAGTTTTAATATAAGTAAACCAAAATTTTGCAGTGATAGCCTAGTGTTTGCCTTCAATACATGAATTCGATCCCGGCCCACACTTCAAATTTTTCGGGTTCATGCACGGATCAGAATATGATTATCACTTGCGTTAATGGTGCAGGGTAACATCGTGAGGAAACCTACATACATTTTTTATTTTTTTTAACGTGGGGAGATCCTCTTGGACTTCCTCCGCCTTGGGAAGGGCGGAGGGGCATGCCGGGATCAAACCGGCTAAAACCCCACGGTGTCCTTCTTCTTACCTCTAGCCGGGGGTGAGTTGTACGCTTTTCTGCATTGGACCGCTCCCCCGGCAGGAAAACCTACATACCTGAGAGGGCTCATAAATGTTCTCAATGGTGTGTAGTCCGCCAACAAGCACTAAGTCCGCATGGTGGACTAAGGACTAACCTTTCTCATCGTGAGAATAGGCCCGTGTGTCAGCAGTGTGTCAACAGTAATGGACTGATTATAGGTATTTCCTGGTTGCTTTCATATTGTTTTCACCAAAGTTGTATAGTAATGTGTTTCGCAACCAATTTTTTTAATAAATAACGAGTCAAGCTTCAAGTAGGAGTCGTGTTTCCGAGGTAATATTTTTTGTACAACCACGGTAGGTTTATATATGTATGTACCGTAATTTATTTGTCGGTACGGTTGGCGCAATGGTTAAACGATTGCATTACGTGCGTGGGCACGGAACTAATATTGCTATGATCTACAGATTGTTGTTTCGGGTCTGGACGACGTGGGAGAAATGCTAGTAGTGTGGGGCAAAATGAAATAAAAAGGTTTCGCAATTGAGACGCATCTTATTTGTCACTGCAACTGCTGCAAGACGGGATCTACAATGCGATCATCGTAATAAAACAGCGTCAAATGGTTAAAATATATTCCGTGTGGTGTCCGAATTAAGAATATAGCACCACTCCATCTCCTCCCGTGGATGTCGTAAAAGGCGACTCAGGGGATCTCTAAATCAGAGGGATGGGTAGCAGCGTCCCTTCTGTAAAACGGTAGCCATACTGCGCTCACCAACCCACCTGCCATGCTTGGTGAGTATTGGCAAAAACCCCCAAATGCAAATGATGACATAGTTGTGGAAATCTATGGGGATGGCCTTTGTTCAGCAGTGGACATATAAATGGCCGATATGATATAGTTGATATGCAAAGGAAAGGAAGAGTTGGGAAGAATATACATTTCGCTTACCTCCAATACGGTAGGGAAGTATAGTATAGATATCCCAACTGATCACTCAAGGAGCCGTTCACATTTGGAGACACAGAATTGGACGTGGCGCAGACCATTGTCTATCAATGCCTGCCACTTTAATGATATATTATCTTGCAGAGGTATTACTATGTGAGTGCGTAATGGTCACCGCTTTGGTACCAGTAGCTGACCACTATAAAAAAAAAACATACGAGTTAAATAAAGTATTAATTTGAAAATACTGTGACATAACGTTTCGTCATGCGTTCATTTCGTTTTTTTTTTTTAACATTGCCCCACATGTCACATATTTCTCCTGTGTCGTGGGTGCGTTTTACAGACATGAATTCCACATACAATACACCCAGACCCGGAACAACTACCTGCAGATCATACAAATATTTGTTCCGTGTGGGAATCGAACCCACGACCCAGAGCGCAGCAGCCGACTGTATCAGCCACTGCACCAACCGTGCCGTCATCGTTATCAATTATGTATTTAGGTTCATGAGACATGTATTATTAATAAAAATATAAATTATCCGATAACTTATAAAAAAAAATTAAAACCCGGTACCAAGCACTAACAAGCGTTCCTTTCCCACAGTATCTACACGGCTCATGCACTGACGGTATGCGGACGGGACGCAGATGCAGATGGGTGCCGATTGGTGAGTCTGATGACACATAATATTGACCGTGTCACATCTAAGGCACTTTTACTCCACGCTTTATTTAAATTGCATGTTATCCAAAACGCAACGAGGTATACCCAATTTCCTGACTTGCTGTCATCGCGCCCGCTTAATTGTAGCCATACCACATGTAAACTGGCACATCTATTGACTTTCTATCAATGTAAGTATAGTAGGTAACTCATCATCATCAGCCAGGAACTATGAACTACGGGATCGTGAGAGGGCCGATCCCGCACGGCGAAGGATGAGACGGCGCCGGGGTTTCAACCGCCCCGGCGCCCAGGTCCATCATGCCTGAGCCCCCTGCCATCATTACATGGTAGGGGGCTTCGCAGTTTAGGGAGTCTGCATGCTCACACCGAACGATCACTGGAAAGACGGTGGCACGCACATGGACACGTGCCGCCTTGTACGTAGCACAGCGCACAGCGATGCTTGGGGGGATCCTTAACAATCCTCCCCGACAAGTGCCTGGGGGGTGACCTTTTTATAGTCGCCTTCGCTCCGCTTGAAGGGGTGACCGCTTTATAGTCATCCCCTCCGTGATGTGCCTAAAGGCGTGGCACCAATGGGTGGCTCTAGGACCTAGAGCTCCCTTGCGATTCCGAAAATGACCGCTCCATTGGTGTTAGTCGGTAGGAGACCGGCATGCCCTTCCCCGGAGCGGAGGAAGTTCATGATGAATTTCCACTGGGAACAGAAACAAAGGTATAGTAGGTATTTCAATCAAAAATTGGCACATGGATTTGCTTGACTACACCAATTAATCATGTCGAGTTATATATGATTAATTGCTAAGTACCTAATACACTAGTCATTAGCCAATTAGATATGCTAATCATTAAAATGAGGCCATTACACACGACACAAATATAATGGGGTCCAATCCAATGGTTTTATGTACAGTCAGCGTCAACTGTTGTAAAATATAATGACTAGACAGACGGGACTTGAATATTTTCTCCTACCACAGATAATTTTCTACATACTTGAAGGTTGAAAATTTGACAGATATGTGTTAAATCCAATCATTGTATACTAACTTTCCAATGTAGTGACTAAGTTTCATGTGTAGCCTCGAAAAATATTTTTATAAGCATATAATTACTATTGCATCAGAATTATCTGTAATGTCACTGACAAACCGACAAATACTCATATCTAACCTCAACCTCATTCATGTCCTCTATTTACTTAATTTGTTTTATTAAACATCCCTCATTAGGATTCCTCTTGTGTCGTGGGTACAGTTTATCGACATAAATCTCAGATACACAAACACGTGGACCCGAAACAAGATCATACAAATATTTGTTTCATGTGGGGATCGAACCCGCGACACGAAGTGCAGTAAGCCAATTTAGCCATTGCACCAAACGTGCCGTCTTTAATATGAAGATAACAAATTCTTGACACAATTCTGATAATTAAATGTTGAGTATGACAAGTGAAGGGTATGCCGACTTACTAGGTTGTCTAGGGTGCCCCCTACCTTGACTACATGGTGGGGGGCTCGGGGGTCGTGGGCACGCAGATTGAGGAGTCTGGGTGCTCACACCGAGTGACCCCCGGGAAGACGGCGGTGCGCACGTGGTCACGTGCCACCGTGTACGTAGCACAGCGCACGGCGAGGCTTTGGGGGATCCTTTACAATCCTCCTCGAGAGCCTGGGGGGCGACCTTTTTACAGTCGCTTTCCCTCTGCTAGAGGGGGTGACCGCTTTACAGTCATTCTGTCCGTGATGTGCTTAAAGGCGTGGCACCAATGGGCGGCTCTAGTGTGATCTTACGAGGACCTGGAGCCTCCTTTCGGTGCCAAAGATGACCGCTCCAGTGGTTTTAACCGGTAGGAGGCCCCGAGGCGAAGGAAATTCCATGTAGAATTTCCACTGGACACCAATAAAAAAAGGTTGTCTAGGGTATAATTAACTATAAACAGGACGCGTAATGGAACAAATCCTGACCATCTATAAAATCGTTCACGGTAAAGTAGATGCGCCCGATCTACATAACGGGGTCATTCACATTTTCACTCCTGATAACTGCTCCCGAACTGGGAAGAACCGCTTATTTGCAATGCCATCATGTAGAATAGTTGCCAGAGCAAATTCACAGTTCCCTTGAATTCTTAATATGTTGAACCAATTCCTGGTTTCAAATCCAGAGCGAGATATGTTTGCTAGTAACGGGGGAACATTTTTGTCAGAGTGTAAGAGGCTTTGCGAGAATGATGAATGATTGGGAGTATTCTTGTAATTATTATCAGTTATAATTGGAAATTTACTAATAGTAGATAACTTTTTTGGCCGTGTGGCACCGGCTATGAATAGCACCAACCCGTCTCATCCATTGGGTGTCGTAAATGGCGACTATGGGATTAGCCGGAGGATGGGCAGCAGCGTCCTTCGACATTAACAACTCACTGCGATTGCCAATCGCCAAGCATGGTGATTATAGCAAAACCCCCCAATGAAGACACAGCATACCCAAACCAGTCGTTGTGGAGATCTTAGGAGAGGCTTGTGTCCAGCAGTTGACTTAATTTGGCTGAAATGATGAAAAAAATTATGAGATAATTTCTTTGCTCTAAAGTAAGTTATATACAATATTACATTTATTTGACTATATATCTTATCTTCTTATCTTATCGGCCATTTATACGTCCACTGCTGAACAAAGGCCTCCCCCATAGATTTTCACAACTGTGTCATCATTTTGGGGGGTATTTGCCAATACTCACCACGCTTGGCAGGCGGGTTGGTGAGCGCAGTATGGCTACCGTTTCACAGAAGGGATGCTGCTGCCCATCTCTCTGGTTAAGATTCCCTTAGTTGCCTTTTACGACATCCAGGACACCACACGGAATGACTATATATAGATCAGCATAATCAGCATATCGGTCAAAAGACGTCCACTGTTGAGCAAAGGCCTCCTCCATAGACGACCGGTTACATGCATGTCTTTCTGGGGGGAACTTACTATGCCTAGCAGGTGGGTAGGTGAGTGCAGAATGGCTGCTTAGAGTCCCTTAGTCGCCTTATACGACATCCACGGGAGGAGACGGCGTGGTGCTATATTCTTAATCCGGCCACTGCAATACATACATACCAGCTCGAAAAGACAACAAAAAAGCAGTTACACACGCTGCTTACATCATAAAAACAATGCCTAGAAATAATCTATATACTATAATGAAATCGTAGAGAGACAAAAACTGTACTATGAATATTTTTTGAAAATAATCACTGCCCTGTGTTCCAGGAACGAGACTGATACCAAAACTGTATTTCTTTTTCTTTTGTCTCTTTGTCTGTTTCTATGTTGGATGTTACCGCTAAAACTACAGTATAGAATTCGTTGAAATTTGGCAGAAATGTCCGTTACTGTCCAGGGATCCAGAATACAAATCATCAAACTTTTGTACATGGGAGGGGAGTAGTATAACAATGGCTACAATGTTTTGTTTTACAGCGAATATTATGAAACAATCACACGAGTGAACACATTCGTTATCAGTACGTAATAAGAATTATTAAAAAAAACCATTACTATCACGCTATATCTAAAGGGAACTAAGCGATAGATTTAAAAAATCAGAAAGTTCGTGATCTTTCGCAACTGGTTACGTAGCCTGCTAAATCGTGGGATTAAACCTACCTCTAAAATCTTAATTTTTGGATTTTGATTTGCATTAAATTTATTCTGTTGAAAAGCAATTTCTATATTGAATATTCTGTCTGCTATGTAGTTGATATTTTATTGTATGTTATTGTGTAAATTGTTTTCAATAATCAATATAACCAAAGAGTATTCTGCACTTACTACAAAAAATCTGAATATGTCTTTAATAATATTGATGAAGCAACTAATCCGACACTGAAAACTAGATTCATGTGTTTTCCTGCCCTTTTGGGAATAACCGGCGTAATAGCACATAAATTCAATAAGTAAACATATAAATTCCGCAAGTACACACAAAGGCACAAGTACCACGAAAAGACATTAACCATAATATGATACAAACATAAACTAATGAATTTTAACATTAATATCTCGTATCTACGAGTATGTAAACTATGAACAAGAGGCATAAATCAGCAACTACCTTGAGGCACACTAGCCGGGTAATTCGCATAAATTACTCACTAACATGGCGGTACAAAATTACAATTAACCTTTTCGGTATGGGATATTCAATATCATCTAGTTTATGATGTAATATATTTTCAGCTACAAGTAATCTCATCATATCCCTTAGTTACTTTACAGGAGATAGCAGGCCCATTTGGGAGCCAACAAAGGAATATGAGAGGTTAGGATAATATTTGTATTCTTATTCCAATACTAGCCGGGATCCGCGGTTTCACCCACGTTTATTTTAAAAGAAATTTAGAGTACTTCGACATAGACACGACAGAGAATATATATATTGGATTTAAAGGTTTTTTTTTGCGCGGAACCCTAATTATTTTTCTAAAATAAAAGTAGCCTAAGTTATTTCTTATAACATCAGCTATCTGCCAGTGAAAGTCCCGACAAAATCGGTCTAGCTGTTTCAGAGATTCGAAGTAACAAACAGACAGACAAAAAATTTAAAAATTGTTTTTTTGTTATAGGTACCGTATATACTTTCATATGAATTCAGTAAACAGCCGTTATTTTGACATTACAAACAGACACTTCAATTTTATTTATTTGTAAAGATACACCACGCTTGACACACGGTGACCAGTATTATTATAACATTAGAAAACGATCATCGCTCATCCTTATAAAATCTTTGTTCGAATTCTAAAACGGAATAAAAAGTAATCATATGCATAAAAAGAGAGTAACGGTCGCAGGCCAACTTATTAGCTTATTCGGGGCTATAAATGACTAGCGCTGTTTTCCAGATAAAGCTCTTAGTGACGTGATGCCAATCTACCGACACATAGCACATAATATGTACATAGAATGCGATTAACTATAGACATAATACTTTTATTTCTATGTAGAGATAAAAGTTGATATATTACAAGTCGCAAGACGACCCATATGGGAGGGGCCACAATGTGTACCCAAACGCCCCAGACTTGATCTTGGGCCTTGTCTCCGGGTTGACTTTGTTGGCTGGAGTGGAAGTGCCTATGAGTGCTTGCAGGACTCCGGCTTACCTTAGTTTGACGATCAGACTGGGGCCGCCAGAGTTATATATATACTCATATACTCAGATATAGTGTCTAATCACGTAATGACGTGGAAACCCACTCAAGTCTTCAAAACGCGCAATGGCAAAACCGATGCTCCATCCTCGAGATACCCGTTTCTTATATTTTTTATCTACATTTATATTTTATAAGATCCCCAGAAGCTTAGCTGTGCGTCGTGCTGTGCACAAGTCGGCACGTGAACGCGTGTGCACCACCGTGGTACCGGGGGTCTCTCGGTATGAGCACGCAGGCTCCTAATACTGCATGCCCATGACCTCCGAGGCCCCCCACCATATACGGCGGGGGGCTTAGGCGTGTTAGACCTGGGCACTGGGGTGATTGTAACCCCAGCACCGTCTAGTGCTGAATTAGCCCTCACCACATACTGCTCGGGCCGCACGCCCCCCGTAGAGACGGTGGTGGTATCTACCCAGCCTAAATCTTGCAATAAGAGACAGCACCAGTTAGAAAATAATATATAAATATAGCCTCACTATTAAACACAACAATAAAAGCGGACAAAGCTAATTTTAGCTTAGCTTCAACCCTAATCACTAATCCAAAGCATATAATTATAAAAACCCTTTCAGCATTATTTAACGATGGCTGACGGAGAAATTCTCTAATTGATCTTCTTAACTTAGCTCCGCTTTTCAGTTTTTATCATGAAATGAGTATAGAGTCTAAAGCGCCATTAATTTTCTTATTAAACCCTCCTTTGTTACACAGATTAACAAGGAATTTAATAATGCTGAGTAAAACGCTGGCACTAATAGTTCAACGAAGTCTTAAGTTACAACGTTTAAGAAAACAACTTACAAAATTTGGCGTAAATAAGGACTAATGAATC
This sequence comes from Diloba caeruleocephala, assembly GCA_947459985.1. Classification (NCBI taxonomy): domain Eukaryota; kingdom Metazoa; phylum Arthropoda; class Insecta; order Lepidoptera; family Noctuidae; genus Diloba; species Diloba caeruleocephala. Next base: position 4,922,546 of record OX381621.1, on the reverse strand, counting down.
TAAATGAAATTATAAATATTAGAGTAGAAGATGTTGAAAATAATTGTTCTGAAAATTTGAATAGTGCAGCCTTTTCCCAACTTTCTTAAAGTCTGCTTCCACCACCGCCGCCGCCGCAACCACCGGGGCGGTCATCTTCGGCACCTAAGGGAGGCTCCAGATCCTCGTATGATGACACTAGAGCCGCTTCTTGTCTAAACCTAAGTGGCTTATTAGAAACATGAGACGACTGTCCATCTAACCGGCGAAAGTATAGCAACAAGTGGGCAGTCATAGCCCCCCAGATTGTCAAAAAATTTGAATGGTATTATTCCTTGAAATGCCTTTCTTATTTTCTAAACACTAGACTAACAGACAGCATCCCTTTGCAGCAGCGTTCCTTCTGTGGAACAGCAGCCATACTGCGACCACCAACTCGACTGAAAGCGTGGTGAGTACTGGCAAATTCTCACCAAAATACACATGTCATGTAACCGGTCGTTTATTGGGGAAGCTTCTGTTTTTTTTAGCTGATATGATGATTATGAAGGAAGCTACGCGCACTATACGAATTTTTATACTGATGTTATAAACCTTAAAAAAGGCCACCCACCCTAAACTCAATGAACAAAAGAAACATGCAGGATAAAAATACCATGGCATGTAACATATTTTTTAAGGGTATGAAACAATTCGGAGCCATTTTTTCCCAAAGCCCCGGGAACCGCTAAAAGTTATTCGACGTTACCTAAACCACTGGAATTCGTTAATGAAATTATTTCAACTTGATTCTCGTTTTGTAAACGACTTTTTTCGGAACAGTTTCTTTTTATAATCGTATGTTCGGAACCGGCTCGCTTGTCACAGTAGGTAACTAGCTGGGTAGATGTATGTCTGATGATGAAACCTATGGGGGAGGCCTTTGTTCAACAGTGGACTTCCTTTGACTGATATGATGATGAAGAATGATGACCGTGCTGTACCATGGTGTAGGATTCCCGGTAAGTATTGGGCACGCCCTCTGTCCCCATGGTTATTGTCAATGACGACCGAGGGAACACCATCGTTGGTACTGAGATTCTGTTTACCTTAATAAACAATATACTATGTAATATTTTGCTCTACTAATAAAGCTGGCTCAACGTAGTCAGGTTATATTAGATCGCCTATTATCAGTGTGGTGTCTGGATTAAGAATATAGCACCACTCCATCTCCTCCCGTGGACATCCTTAAAGGTGACTCAGGGGCTCTAAACCAGAGAGATGAGCAGTAGCGTCCTTTATTTATTTATTTATATACTCTTTACTGTACACCACATAACACATAAAAATTAAACATTGGTAAAGGCATGTGTACAATGCGTGGTCTTATCGCACAAGGCGATCCTTCCAGACAACCTTTGGATGGCCTGAAAGACAGATAATGGTTTGCCAAGTATACAAAATATCATACACAATATTACTTAGACATTAATATAGATAAATTACAATATTCTGTGAAACAATAGTCATTCTGCGCTCACCAACTCGCCTGCCAAGCGTGCTGAGTACTGGCACATTGCCCCCAAAATGATGATAATGATTATTTTTATGATTATTATCCCCCGCACTGTTTTCTCCTGTATCTCGGTTACAGTTTGAAGACAAATCCCACATACACAAACGTATTTCTTCCGTTCAGGATTATTCCCGTGACATGGAGGAAAGCGAACTAGGCACTGCCCCAAATGGGCCTTCAAATATTAGGATAAGTTTAAAAAGAGCCGATTCAGTCCTAAATTGACAGTGATAGTTATTATTTCAATTCCCAAGGGCAATTCTACAAGAAGCTTTTAAATCAAATGAATATGAGTGCGCTTAAAATAAAAGATATATTCTCTAAAGTAAGAAAAAGAATTGTATTTTCACTACTTTACAGTCGTTTGAAAGTTTAATGCTGCAGCAAAACATCTAACTAAAAGGCTTATGTATACTATAAATAAACTAAGCCTTATTTAGAAAGTTCGGGATTATTTCAGTAAGTGAAGTCAAAGAACTTCATTAAAATTTAGGGACTTCAATTGTTTACTTAAACAGCAATGTATCACAGATGTCAAACAATAATCATTAAATTTATGATGACTTATTCAGAATCATCATATCAGCCATTTTATACAGCCATTGCTGAACAAAGGCCTCCCCCATCATTTCGGCCGAGTAAAGACCACTGCTGGACACAGGCCTCCCTCAAAGATCACCACAATGACCGACATCGGAGTGTTGTGTTCTCATTGGGGGGTTATTGCCATAATCGCCACGCTTGGCAGGCGAGTTGGCAATCGCAGTTGAGTTGATAATGTATTCGGAGGACGCTGTTGCCCATCTTCCGGCTAATCCCTTAGTCGCCTTTTACGACACCCATGGGATGAGATGGGTTGGTACTATTCGTAGCCGGCAACACACGGCTATAACTTCCTCCGACGGCACGGTTGGTGCAGTGGCTGATACAGTCGGCTGCTGCGCACCGGGTTGTGGGTTCGATTCCCGCACGGAACAAATATTTGTACGATCTGCAGGTAGTTGTTCCGGGTCTGGGTGTATTGTGTGTGAAATTCATATCTGTAAACGCACCCACGACACAGGAGAAATCCTAGAGTGGCGCAAAGTATAAAAAAAAAAAAAAGAAAAAAAAAAAGTCGTTATTTTGGAGGAAATTTTCCAATACTCATCACGCTTGGCAGGCGGGTTGGTCAGTGCAGTATGGCTACTGTTTCATAGAAGGTACGCTGCCGCCCATTCCTCTGGTTAAGAGTCCCGTAGTCGCCTTTTACAATACCCACGGGAAGAGATAGAGTGGTGCTATAATCTTAACCCGGACACCACACGAATTTATTCAGAATAATTTCAACTGATACTTTTAACGTGTAAAGCTTCGTTCGTATCTACAGACATTATACATCCAAACACATCCTTCGTTCATATCAAAAGACATGTGGCCTTCGTTATATGATTTATTTTTATTTTTATAAGGAGATCTTCGCTGCGCGCACGGATGATGGATTCAGTTCTGATTTGGTTTTAATACGTGACTGGTAGTCGGTACGGTACGGTGCCTGCATACATGAAGCGAGCTTCAAGTCTGCTCCTACCTACAGACGTTGACCCTCGTTGACTTTTACAGACATATGCTGAGGTAAACAACTGTAATTTTTGTACAATACTAGGTCTATCTACGACTTCGTACATGCAAAGCATAGAAGTATATAGGGAAATTGTTTTTGAAACACAGAGACCAAAATATAATAAATTATTTGTAATTTAGTAGACTTAGGGCCGATTTTTCAATCGGCAGATAAGACATCTAATAACTACCTACCGAATTACTTGACTGTTTACCTGTCTGATAACTGGTTCAGGTAGTCGCCTTATTAATCAAATAAAGCCAATCTAACGATTAGAATATTTTTTTGCCATCTGTCGAATAAATGCTGTCTGTTTGTTTACCTGACGATAGAAAAATCGGCCCTTAGTAAGGTTTTACTATACGGTATACTTGGCTGCGATAACTGTTCTGGCATGCATCCCGTCATTGGAAAGACCCTGGGCTACGACTGGATTGGACGGGTGCAGATGGGTGCAGCAGTGGACTTTTACGAGCTGATATGTGTATGGCCGTTAGATAGCTCCACAAAATTTCAAGAAGAAAGTCTTTTCACTCAATATCCCTTCACAAATTTAATGGCTTATTTTCGAAAAACCTATTTTTAGTTTTTATAACGTTACCCCGCATTAGTATTTCTCCAATGTCGTGGGTACTGTTTACAGACATATATCTCATACGCACATAGACCCAGACCCAAAACAACTATCTTTATATCATACAAATACTTGCTCCGTGCGGGGATTGAACCCGAGACTCATACCGCAGAAAGCTAATCGCTTAGCCACTACACCAACCATGCCGTAATGAAAAAAAGATGTAGCTTATCTTAAAACCCATCTATATTATAGTGAAAGAATTTCCAAAATCAGTTCTGTAGTTTTATAAAACTTTTTAACAAAAATAATAACGACTTCAAAATTCTATACGATATTAAAGCCACCAAAAAGAAAAAAAAAACTTTAGTTATGAAGTCCGGCGGGGCCCATAAATATAACTCGTTGGTCTGCATGACATGGCATACCTGGCCCCGCTCGACTTCATAAATAAAGTAATTTTTTCTTTTTGGTGGTTTTAATATTGTATGGAATTTTGAAGTCAGTATTTTTTGTTAAAAAGCTTTATTTGTTTATTTTTAGTGTAAATAAATGTAAAAACTTTTTCCAATTTGGTATCCGTATCTAACACTAAAAATAATTATAAGAATCGAAACTATTAAGACATCATCTAGGTAAGCGCAGTCAAATTAAACCAGTTTATTGAAGCTGGTTATAAAACTACTTAATCAAATGCAATTAAATGTATATGTGACCAATTTGAAAGCATTCTGCACCTATTAAAGAAATAATCGCTCAAATCGGTCTACAGATCTCGGAGTAATCGGTGTACATACATAAAAAAAGAAATTTAAAAAGAATACCCATCTAATTGAGAACCTCCTCCTTTTTGAAGTCAGTAAAAATTACCACAAGCTCACAAACGAACGTTACTGCTTTATTATTTTAGTATAGATGAGCTTATCAACCATACCGCACATAAAAAATGCCATAGAAAAATCACTATAAATCATAAAACGTAGGTTACGTATTTTTATTTTAGGACAATCTGTCAAAATAATTTATTTCAGTCGGTATGACTACGCCGCAAGTCATCAGAAAGCTTATTTATCAAAGATTTTTGTCACGAGCCATTACTTTAGGCTTACATTTTTGTATAAATAATTGGAGATTCTAGGTATCACATTTTTGGTGATTGATAGACCACCTATCAGAAGTTAAATTAATAATTCTACTATTGTATATATGAAAGTTTGTATGTTTGAATGTTTACGGATTAACGGCATTTGAATAAGAGGAAATAAGATATTACATGACAAACAGTTTGAATTTACAAGGGGATCTATAAACAATGCTGGATTTTCTCCCATTAAAACCGTATTAGGAGCCTGCGTATGATGCTTTGGGCACATTTTGCGATATGGCTAAAGCATTCGACCGCCTGTGGTAATAACTTATTCTTCTCTGGAATTGACATTTCATTACCAAATAGACGCATACTTCGCCCGCGCCAGCGTCCTCTATTTTCGATACCTCAAACAACTCTACCGTAGCCCTTAAGATTAGTCCATTATATCTAGCCCTTACGCACATTGATAACGTATTAGTATATGATGAATCCTTAGATACAACAAGCACGGAACTGCGATTCCTTAGCACTGCTACTCGATACCTTTTTTTTTTAAACGTTGCCCCACACTATGATTTCTCCTGTGTTGTGGGTGCGTTTACAGATATAAATTCCACACACAATACACCCAGACCCGGAACAACTACCTGTAGTTCATACAAATGTTTGTTCCGTCCGGGAATCGAACCCGCGACCCGGAGCGCAGCAGCCGACTGTGTCAGCCACTGCACCAACTGTGCCGTCAACCTTGAGTGTATTGCTACTTCCATCACAATCTGTTTATGCTAAGGTATATCATATTATCAATATTGTTTCTTATTGTATGTTTCTGAATTCTGTGTATCTTACATTATATCTCGTTGTTATCATTACGTTACAAATTGTATGTTTATATGATTACTTGCCATTTGACCGATAATTTGTATGTGTAGTGTATATGACAACTTACCGAAAACTTAAAGAGAAAAAAGGAAACAGGTTACACTCCTGTAAAAATGGTTTTTGAGCACGCATTGTATCGTATACAACGCGATCACAACGGTACGTGATTATTGTAAGCGAACTGTAGCGAAACTATAGCTGTGTGGTTTTTTGGGTTCTTATTCAAAATAACGTTAGGATACAAACAGACGGAAACAATTATTTAAACTGAAATTAGTTAAATAAAATGTAAAAAAAACAAAAATTTCATGAAATAATCGATGCATAATTCTAACGCCGAAAGTTCCAGAATCATGTACTGAACCAATAGTACCAGTTTTCGTTACAACGTCACTTACACCCGTAATAACGATTAAAAACGAATTTGTATGTAGTTTTCTGTCAACGCTACAATCTGTAAAGGCTAGCAATATGTGGTATAACCCTATTGCAGGCATTAAGAAAAACATTCTGTTCCATTATACCTCAGGAGTTTACTCAAAAAACTACGATAGTTTTTGAGTTCCGTAGACGTCGACACGCAAATGAGTAAAGCCGTAAGTATCCGCTTTGTGTTTTGCTTTGTTGCTACAACACGAAGAGTTAATATCAGCCTTTTTTGGTCCCTAGTGGAAATTAATCATGAACTTCCTCCACCCGGGGAAGAGCGAAGGGGCATGGCGGACTCCTACCGGCTAAAATCACTGGAGTGGTCATCTTTGGCACCGAAAGGGAGCTTCAGGTCGTCGTAAGATCACACTAGAACCGCCCATTGGAGTCATGACTTTAGGTATATCTTGGAGGGGATGACTGTAAAGCAGTCACTCTCTTTAACAGAGGCGACTGTAAAATGGGTGCCCCAGGCCCTTCTTTGGACGGGTTGTAAAGATTCCCCCCAAGCCTCCCTGTGCGCCGTGCTACGCACACGGTGGCACGTGACCACATGCGCGCTGTCTTCATATCAGCCTGTATTTGTCCCACTGCAGGGCTAAGGCCTCTTCTCATACAGTAATATTAGGAGCTTGTTTACTGCGTGCTGCCGTTTTTAGACGAATTAATCGTGGTTTCATTATGTTTTCCTTCACCGTTAAAGTCACTGATGTCGAAAGTCCATACGACATTAAAGAGTCTTGTTGGTACTTTTTACTCGCAAACTCACAACCTAGTACTTAGGAAGCGACTCCATTAACCTCTGGACCACTAACACGAAGAATTACATTGAATCATCATTAAATTACAGCTGAAACACGTTGACAGCTGGACATAGGCTTCCCCAAAGATCGCCACAACAACCGATCTGGGGTTGTTTTATGTACCCCTAATCTGCCATAATCGCCACGCTTGGCAGGCTTAGGTTGGCGATCTCAGTTGAGTTGTAAATCTTATATATACAGGCTGTCCAGTAAATAGCACGACATACTGCAGGGGGTGAGAGCTTGGGTCAATACCCACCAAAAAAACAATATATGTTCAGCAAAATCTTACGGATTTACAGTAGTACAAAATTTTAAGATAAGAAAATTGTACTGTGAAAATTTAATTAAAAATTGTATTTCTTGAGAACATTTTAGTTTTTAATAGAATAAAGACTTATCAATGAGTAAAGTAACTATTCACAAATAATTTGAGGTAAAAAAAAAACTAGAAAAGGAATTTTTCATTACGAGATGCTTAAAAATCTGTGTCAAGGTAGAGATTTTTCGATATTTCGGAAAATTTTGTGCTACTGTATATCCGTAAGATTTTGCTGAACATATATTGTGTTTTTTTGGTAGGAATTGACCCAAGCTCTCACCCCCTGTAGTATGTCGTGCTATTTACTGGACACCATGTATAGTCCTTCGAGTACTCTGCTGCCCATACCATTATCCCATAGTCACCTTTTAAGACACCCACGGAATGAGAGGGGGTGGTGATATTCGTAGTTGGCACCATACGGAAAACTACTTAAAAATATGAACAGATTCAATAGTTTCTGTTTCTAGCACAGAACTGTTTACGTTCAAATGTGTGTACACGGGGCTAGCTCGATAGGCACCAAAGAGCCATCTAACTCCAATGGGCCGCATTGATTGAAACGCTTGAGCCTGGTCACTATAAAAGTGGATAAAGTGTAAACAACATCAAAATAATCCTTTCGAACCACGAAAGGCTGGCAAAAAAGCAAAAAAACATATTCATACATTTTATTTTTTATTATAACTGACGTTTCTATTCAGCCAGTACGCTTTTTTCAAATCTAACAGGTTTGCATTCAACGTGGAAATTTGTACTCGAAAATAACGTTGAATCGGTTAGATTGATCTATTTATGATGAACGATACGGGAACGCTACGACTGAAATTTTTTAACGCTGCATCATGGAGAGACTCGGTTAAGGAAGATGGTCAACGATGGACCGTACGGAGTCATGGCCACGATATAATCGAGCCAGGTCTTTTCTTTTGTCGCTTTGGCCACTGAATGTTTCTAGATCTGAACCCTTTAGTGGTTAGTGGACCAAGTAACGAGTTACGGCTATGGGTCTAATTGATAATCCATGCAAACGACAGAATACTATATCTATATATCATCTTAAATCCAAAGATTTAAATCTCTTTGCTTGCATCCCATGAATGCGCATTCGAAATGGAACATAAGTTTGCTTATTCTCTGCTATCTCCGTTTCCAGTAAAAAATACCAATATTAAAATTCATTTTTCCATATAGTCAAAGACTGATTCGGCAGCCGCTATTAGACATAAAAAATCGGTAAATCTAAAAACAACTTCACGGGGTTTTTGTTTTTATATTTTTATTTATTGCCGGAATACTGTTTACATTCATAGCACTTGCATTTTATCGAAGTTCCAACCTTTTTGTGAGATAGTCTAATTCTGCCAATGCTTCGCAGTCGATTCATTGATGGTCAATAGGAATCGATTTGAGGGGTCAGAAAGAAATTAGTTATAAATATTTTTAAGAGGAGTGACAGTGTCTCTAGGGGTTTATAAGCTTTTTACCGTAGGCATGAATATTTATTATCAGCCATCCTCAGCATTTCTAAGCGATGTCAGGGTCGTTGTCCACCCAGGACCGGATACAACTGGGTTGGTAAGCGGAGTATGGCTACTGTTCCACACAAGAGAAGCTGCTTCCCATCCCTCTGGTTTGCAGCCCCTTAGTAGCCTTTTACGATGTACATGGTTGGAGATGGAGTAGTAGTACTCTTAATCTGGACACCACACGGATAATATTACGACTATTTGACGGCATGGTCAAACAAAGTCGCAGACACTGGCGGAATTGTTGGTGCAGTGGCTGGTACAGTCGGCTGCTGCGCTCCGGGTCATGGGTTCGATTCCCACACGGAACAAATATTAGTATGATCTGCAGGCAGTTGTTCCGGGTCTGGGTGTATTGTATGTGGAATTCTTGTCTGTAAAACGCGCCCACGACACAGGAGAAATCCTAGTGTGGGTCAAAGTATAAAAAAAAAGGCACCACACCGATAATACATCTTACCTCTGCAAACCAATTAATGTCCCATCTTTATTAGGCTTTTAAGCTTCTTGTTGCCCTACAAACTAGCACTTTGTGTTTACGGTAAGTTCCAAGCAAGTGCAAAATATAAACATGCTAAGCTCTGTACCTTATCATATTACAGCCGGAAGCGAAGCTTGGTACACAAGAGGTGGAATCTGCTCGTTGGGCTTCCATAAACATATCGTAATATCAACCCAAAAATGTCCACTGCTAAACCTTTTGCTTTTGTCCTGAAATATAGGCCTCTGCTTAGTGTAGGTGCCTGTCTCCCTTAAATAAGCATTGTTCGTTCATGTCGTATCTTCGTTTTAAGTTTATCTAAACTACTACTTATAAATTTTATTCGTGGAAGAAAATGAATTATTTCTTTGGACGTTTTCAAGAAAGGACTCAAAAAACAGTTCCTCTCAGTATAACTCATAAGTATGGTTTGTTTTTATGTATTTATATAAGTATATATTATTTCCATGCTGTATAGTTGTTATCATTATTCTTAAATGTTGTTTTTTTTTTCTGAATCTACACTTGATACTTTTGTTTCTGTTTTTTTATCATTCAAAGTTTTGCTGGAAGAAAACTCAATGTTGACTTAAGCTCGCCTTTGTACATCATGTTTTATTTCATTTAACATTCTATGTTAACAGTTAAGTTAAAGTTGTACAGCAAAAATAATATCAATTATGATTTATCATCATCATAATTATTTACTGCTAATAAAAAAAACATTGGCCAGTTTTTAACACTCTAATGTGACTTCCTTCGGGAATTTTGCCACTAACGCTATATTCCTCGTAAATTTTGTGTCTGTAACTCAGAAAACCCACTATAAATAGCACAGCTTGCTGGACATCGCCATTAACATAAAGTTAGTAACACTTCATTGCATTTAGTTAAAGACTTGGTCCGTGGTTGAAAGTTTCAGATCGTTAGGGCGTTGAGCTGTGAAATTTATGAATGTTATCGGTATTTCATGTTTCAGGAGGCTTTATGGTTGAATATATTTGACATTATATTGGAAACTTTAGCGTTAGCATTTAGCTGTAATGAAAGTAAGATTTCGTTCGTTGTCGTCGTTACAGCCAAGTAAAGTCCACTACTGGACACAAGCCACGCCCAAAGATCGTCACAACGACCAGTCTGGGTGTGTTAGGTGCTCATTGGGGGGATTTGCCATAATCGCCACGCTTGGCAGGCGGGTTGGCGATCGCAGTTGAGTTGTTAATACACTCTAAGGACGCTGCTGCCCATCCTCCGGTTAATCCCATAGTCGCCTTCTACGACACCCACGGGACGAGACGGGTTGGTGCTATTCGTAACTGGCACCACAAGGCATACTCATCATCTATCAGCGCTCTGATTATTCTTTATCATCATCACCATCATATCAGCCGAAGGGCGCGTGTACTACTGAACAAAGGTCCTATATCGCTTGGCAGGTGAACTGATGCGCAGTATGGCTACTATTTTACAAAAGGACTGCTGCTGCCCATTGCTCTGGCTTAGAGCGGGAGCCGGGAGGAGATGGAGTGGTGCTATATTCTTAATCCAGGTACCACACGGAGTTAAAGCTTGTAATATAGGATTATCGAGGAAAACCACGATGTCATAAAAATCCGTATATTCGATGTATGCTCACTTAACAGTTAATTATTACTATTACGTTAATCTAACAATGAGAGTGTACGATCGCGACCTAATCGGCGCACTACTCACGCACGCGCACTAATTGTCTGGTTCCTTATTTGGGACTGTGAGGACGCGCGGGCGCTCAAGAGAGTGGAGCGACGACAAGGCTGCGGGAACGGAGGGCTGCAAGTGGCCTTGCTGGCTGGAATAGAGCTTCCTTTATTACTACGCGCGATAGTAAGCATAAAGATTACAAACAAAATACATGTTCAAGTTATAGTGCGAATGGCATTGCTACTGATCAAGTATTATTCAAAATTATGAACGTAGGAGTAGTGCTTACTCATAACTAAGGCACCTTATAGACCTACCGTGTAACTGCGTTATAATATTATTGCACAGTTTTAATTAAATTGTCCCTACGCCCAGACGGTATCTAAGCTGTGGTCACGCGAAGTGTCGATCAACCATGTCTACATCTTTGAAAATTATATTTAGATTATCTTCATTTTATAAAATCCATACCAAATTCAATTGTTACTTAAAAAGTAATAAATAAAATTAAGCTTAAGTGTACTTTTAAAGCTTAATAAAAAAATCGTTAATTTACTTCAATTAACGCCTGCCTAATTTATCGTTAGCAAGCTAAAACTAAAAGGAAACACACCTGTGTTCGAAAACATTAAATTAAAGACAATATTAACTATGTACTGATCGCTGTGTGGTCCCGGTTCAGAATACCACCACCCCATCTCCTCCCGTGGGTGTCGTAAAAGTTGACTAAGGGATTGGCCGGAGTATGGGCAGCAGCGTCCTTCGAGGACATTAATAACTCAACTGCGATCGCCAACCCGTCTGCCAAGCGTGGCGATTATGGCAAAATCCCCAATGAGCCCACAACACACCCATATCGGTCGTTGTGGTGATCTTTGGGGGAGGCCTGTGTCCAGCAGTGGACTTCATTCGGTTGAAATGCTGACTGATTACTAAGTAATTAATGTTCTTTTACTTGAGCGAACTTATAAATTTTTGCTTTTACCAATGTCATTGAATTATTTGTAAAGTCGGCACCAAAATAAGTAAATACATTAAAAAAACCTGATGCTTACATCAATGATAGTCAGTGGTTCGATGCTTGCCATACAGTAGTACAAGAGGGGATCTCGGCCCGCACCTCTCGACTTTTCAGATTCACGTGCGGCTCAGGATTTGGTTATCACTCGCGTTAACGGTGAAGGAAAACATCGTGCGGAATCCGACACATCTAAGAGAGCTACAAAAAATATGTTAACCCAGCAGTAGGACATTAGTGGGCTGATTATGTTATACAGGGTGGGCCATAAGGGTGATGGCCGTTTCAATATTCAATTAAAAAAGAACTACGAAACATTTACATTACATACATTCATTTACAAAAAAATCCTATCAATGACCAACCCCAAGTTCCTAACTTTATCGCTAAAAGGAACTGAAGTGCCGTCAAATGAAACTTGAGGAAGTGTGGTCCAGTATATTCTAGATATCTTCATAGGATTAACATTTAGTCCAAACTGTTAATCCAGTCATTATCTTATTGTTTTTATTAAACGGTGGGTGAAATCGCTCTGCTCAGCTAGTATAGTATAGCTTAAAATATGATATAAAACACTTCTTCTAAAATGTACTTTTGATTTTCGCTAAGTATGTACATTATTTTGGCCTTGACCGTGTGAAACTTTTGATAATTATTGTTTGACCTTAATTTATTTAGAGAGTAAACTATTTTTTTTCTCTTTGATTATTTAGTCTGTATTGAGAGTTCAAATTTAATTTATCTATTATACAATGTTCAACGCTTTAACCTGTATAGTGGGTATTATAGTTCACAGACATTAATTTCATATGCAAAAACAAAGGCCCAGAACAATTGCCTGTAGGCCAATCAAATATTTATTTCGTTCGCAGATCGAAGCAAGCCAATCGCTTAGCCAATCATGGCGTCATATATTAGATACTGAATAAGATATTTAATCGAATCAGATATGACGATATCCGTAGAAGAACTAAAGTTGCCGACATAGCTGAAAGGATTAGTAAACTGAAATGGCAATAGGCGGGGCACATTGTTCGTAGAACTGATAGCCGTTGGGGCAAAATGGTTCTCGAGTGGAGACCGCGCACCGGAAAACGCAGTGTGGGACGACCTCCAACGAGGTGGACAGACGACCTGGTGAAGGTCAGTGGGAGTCGTTCGATGTGGGAGGCATGTAACCGCTCATTGTGGAAATCCATGAGAGAGGCATTGGACGTCCTTTGGCGGATATGATAAAAGAAATAATTATTTATTTTTACACTCCATTTAACGCACCACAGACATTATAAATTAATCAATACAGACGTTTAAACTAAACAAAAGCAAAAACTTACTATTCGACGAATACTTTACTCTTTACTTGACGGCAAGGTTGGTGCAGTGGTTGATATAGTCGGCTGCTGCGCTCCGGGTCGTGGGTGCGATTCCCGCATGGAGCAAATATTTGTATGATCTGCAAGTAGTTATTTCTGGTCTGAGTGTATTGTATGTGGAATTCATTTCTGTAAACGCACCCACGACACAGGAGAACTCCTAGTGTGGGCAACGTTTTTAAAAAACAACCAAACAAATAAAAATAAAATGTAAAAAACTTAAATAGACTGGTAACCCTATAAATTCTGAATCGATTCAGGATAACTGTTCTCTATAGATATCGTATATGGTCTGTGAACATAAATAAATTATCTATAAACGACATCATCAAACAACATTTAATGAACAAGTTACCTACGTCACTTTAATAATTATAAATAAAAGAAAAGCTACAAATAAAATCATGTTTTAAACATGTCTGTACGTCGTATGTGAGAAACAGGGGTGCAATTCTCTAAGCTTAAACATCCATACATCCCTGAATACAAAATTGAAATAATGGTGATAATGCGATTTGGTATTCGCTAAGACTGGTCCTCATGGCTTACCTTCTGCAACGTGTCCTAGAATAGCTTCAATCATGTTTTAGCGAATACCAGAATTGGTTTTACACCGCTATTTCGACTGCCAAGCGTGGTGAATATTATAATAACGGCAAATACCCGCAAAATGATGACACGGGACATATATGGGGAAGCCCTTTGTTCAGCAGTGGACGTATGAATGGCCGATATGATACGATGATAATTTCGATATTTCGTTTTCTATTTTAGATACTTATTGATATTCCGTTAATTTGTAACTGAATATACAGGTTGTAAGTGACAAAGTACCTAAAAGGTTGGGAAGAGGTCACACTTAAGCTTATAATGATAATAGCAAAGCCCTTTATCTCGGAAGTAATAGGTTACAGTTTTGACATTTTTAGCACGCAATGTATCTTATATAACGCGATCACAACGCTACGTGATTGCTGCGATGACGTCATCCGTGAACTGTAGCGAAATAATAGCCGTTTAGTGTATATTTATAACATTGCAGTTTGATATGAAAATAAATAGTTTATTGTGTTTTTGATCAAAATAGCATTAGGATAGGCGGAAACAATAATTGAATGCTGGAATCAGTTAAGTAAACCGGGAAACAATCAGAAAAATTCATGAAAATGCCGACACAATATTCTAACGCTGAGGGTTCCAGGATCACAGACAGGATAGATATTCCTACTCACAGAAATAAGGAGAAATGATACGGGGCCGTAACCGCGCCACCGCGACTTATAACATTAGTTGAGATTCGATCGCGTAAGTGAAACTTTGTTAAAGTGTCGTGTTGTTCGCGGATAATATGCAAAACCCTAAGCGAAAATAATAACTTTATTAAGGCAGTAATAATATACCATATGCAAGTGAAAGAATTTTCTTGTATTTGTCCATAAAAATAATAAATTAAGAACTATTGATTTCTTTATTATGTTACATTTGGATTGATGGAGCAGAATGAAATGATTATTTTTGTAAAAAATACAATGCTTCTTATCTACCACTTTTAAGTAGCAATCGGTGAATAACAAACGGAGTGAATAGAACAGCGACTAATTAAATTAATTAAAAACACAGCAGCCGTAAACGGTACGGCTACTGTGTTGCAGTTCGTACGCTCGGCATGATTGGCTGCCTACATAGTCGTGGGTGCCGGCTCAGAATACCACCACCCCATCTCCTCCCGTGGGTGTCGTAAAGCCGACTAAGGGATTACCCGGAGGATGGGCAGCAGCGTCCTTCGATTACATTAAAAACTGCCAAGCGTGGCGACTATGGCAAAACCCCCCAATGAGCCCACAACACACCCATATCAGTCGTTGTGATAATCTTTGGGGGAGGCCTGTGTCCAGCAGTGGACTTCATTCGGCCGAAATGATGATAGTCGTGGGTGTGTTTTCGTATGAGTAGCCAGTTATAATGTTGTGTTTTTCAGTTCATTGGATGAGAACTTGTAACTTTGCACTAGTGTGTTTTTATGAAGAATGGTAGGGGAAAACTGGATTTCTAGGCTCGTGTACATTTTGAACAACATGGCATATGGAGATATTCATACGTTCTTCCAATATCTTTGGGGATACTGAATCCATGGTAACAGTTTTCGTTACGATGTCTCTTACTCCCGTTACTATAATGAAATGATTAGTTTCGATGACAGCAATTGCAGGAATCGAGCTATGTTTTATGAACTACTAACGGTTATTGGATACAATGTACCCCTGGCACGGTTGGTGCAGTGGCTGATACAGTCGGCTGTTGCACCCCGGGTCGTGAGTTCAATAGCCGCACGGAGTAAATATTTGTATGATCGGCTGGTTTCGCATCTGGGTGTGTTAATTTGTGTCTGTAAACGCACCCACGATCCACGAGGAATCCTTGAGCGGGGCAAAGTTAAAAAAAAGAACTGTATTATCATAAACAATTGAGTATTCCTTAACATAAAAACATAATTTTACTAATCAGAGTATCTACGTTTTACGAGTTCAATTAGTACCAAAGCTATAAAAACTTTCCGTATGTATACAATCCACTTCATCATAAAAAACTACGGCTATTATAGCCTATTATATAGGCTATTAGCTTTTAAAGCTTTGGTGAGCTCACACTCGGATTTGTAGTGGTGACACTTACAAATACAAATAGGCAACTATCCAGACTAAGTAGAAAATGGAGGTGTCGAAAGCCTTGTTTTCATCGCGTTGGAAATACTCATGCATCGCCCAACGCTTCTAGAGAGACGGGCGAAGGGTATGTGGGCTCTTACCGCTTAAAACCTACATCTTCGATACCAAATGTTGGTTCTGGAATATCGACAACGTGCTCTCCGGAGTCGTCCATCGGTGCCACGCCTTAGGAACATCTCAGGGGTGATTTTGAAAATTGGAGGGGAGGCGATGGCAACGAGGCCACCCCCAGGTTCACCTTAGAGCGGGGAGAGGCAATGTAAAGGTGTAAAAATGCCCAGAAACCTTAATTCTAAACACTAAGTCTTATATCGGAATGTCTTAGATTTTGAATGTCGCAAGACGAGTACTCGATAGCCGGGGTGGCCAAACTTAAAAAAAGTTTGTGCGATGTTTGATGTTTTTTTTTCTTTAGTCATTACATTTTCAAGGAGGAAAATGCTAGCTCACATTTGAACATATTTTTTATGTTTTAAAACGTTGTTTGATGGTTGTTGTTTACCCTTAGAGCATAATTAACGCAAGACATTAGAAAATTGAGTTGAATGCATGATTCAATAATCATCATAATCATCATCATATCAGACATTTATACGTCCACTGCTGAACAAAGGCCTCCCCTAAAGATTTCCACAATTGTGTCGTCATTTTGGGGGGTATTTGCCAATACTCACCACGCTTGGCAGGCGGGTTGGTGAGCGCAGTATATGTACTGTTCCACAGAAGGGATGCCGCTGCCCGTCCCTCAGGTTTAGAGTCCCTTAGTCGGCTTTTACGACATCCAACGGGAGGAGATGGAGTAGTGCTGTATTCTCGATCCGGACACCACACGGAATAATAAATAATAATTTCAATAACTTAAATTTAAATAATATATTTATTTATTAAAATGTACAATAGTGTACAAAGGCGGTATTAATGCCATAGGCATTTTCTGCCAGACCACCTTTTGGTGATGCAGAGACCACAAGGTAGGTGTACCAACAAAATAAGATTAAGAACTATAGATGCAATGCCATTTATTTACACAGAATAGAAAACTATAAATATATGTACAAACTTACATAATCATAACAAAAGATAAAACTTATATATACATATAAATAAAAAATATACACAATATGTATGCCTTAAATAACTAACAATAAATAAAAACCCTAAAAAAGGAGACATTTAGGCGTCAAAGTACTCCGCCCCATCGCTGTCAGCCGGTAATGTTCCCAGAAGACTGGCAGCATTGCCACGTTGAATGGCAATGCTTATTCTTTGGCCAAAGAAAAGGCCAGCCCTCTGATTACGCAAAGTGTCGACCAACCGTCTAGCTATGTCTTTGAAAAGTAGACGTGCACTCGGACCCCATGACCTAAGCGTTTCGAACCCAAACGGCTCAAAACAATAATTTCCGATGAGATTATTATATTTGCGCCGTTTTTGGTTTTCTGCAGCAGAAGCGGCAGCACCAGCACAGCCCGCCGTGCTTAGAAGATGAGATGGAGCAAGGGTGTCGACACAAGTTGCGTCCCACACCAAGGCCTACCCATTTTCCAAGGCAGTAACGACATACCGTCCGGTCTTTTGCCATCGTCACGTGCCAAGCCATTGGGTTCTAATACAGCTGGCACGCCAGCGGTGGCAAGTGGCAATCGTAACATATATTTTAAATATATAAATTTCCCAAATACACGTATATGCATATCTGTCTATATGCGAGTTCAGCTTATACTGGAAAATATAGCTTGACAAGTACCCGTGTGTACAAATAATCAAAACAAATCAGCTGAGGTCTTCAATTGACTCGTATTAAAAGCGCATGTTAAGCCTCCTGGTCGTCTGTCCACTTCGTTGGAGGTAGTCTCACGCTGCGTTTTCCGGTGCGCGCTCTCGAGAACCTTTTGCCTCGATGGCCATCAGTTCTCCGAGCCCTTGTATGTGCCCCGCCCATTATATATGTACAAAGCTTCCACATTCATATACCTAATAGAATAGTAAAATTGTATTTTCAATTACATTCGCTTTGTCATATCTACAACTTTACCTTACCGATCAAAACAAATCAACATCGACTAGATAAACTAATGAAGTATAATCGCTAACCACAGCGGGTTAATTCCATAAGGCTATTTACACACTAAATAACAACCGGCCTCCCGGCGAGTTGCCTTCGCCTCGTTAGTTGAGTTCGCTCGTAAACCGCGTACATTCCTATCAGACTTAATATGCCCTTTGTTGCCAAATCGTATTGTTAATAGACGCCCTGTGTTAGTGGTAATTGCATTTTAGTTTACACTTATGCTGTTGTTATAGGAAAATATATATGTGCTTAAATCAGGTTTGCTTGATGGATTCCTAATAATTTTCCTTGTCGGTTAATAGGGTAAGAGATGGAAGTAGAGTTTATTCAATTCAACATTCTCTAATTTATTATATGACTACATATATGTAGTAAACAATTGAAAATTACATTACTATTTTATTTTATACGAAAAAAATGCGTTCAGACGTACAGCTTAGATAGATTGGATAATCGCAATGTGAGCTCGCAGTCAGTACAGCAGCATCCTGCAGGTTGAGAAGAACATAACCCGGGGTCGGGTTCGCGGGCTCGCAGATTGGGAACTCTGCGCGATCATTTTAAACGACCTCCGGGAAGAGGACTCCACGCACATGCGTGTCACACCCCACATGACCACATGATCACATGGTCACGTATGTATGTGGTTACTATCTATGTAAGGGAGGATGCCTGTCTAGGCTGTACAAAATGCCAGATTTTTCTGAAAAGCCTGTCTGTTGCAAAATGAATAGCGCGATTTTATAGTCGGTTTCATCCGGGTGGCCTTGCGTGTTACCGCTAAATTCAAAATGCCTGTCTCAGGTTAGCGCCAGCCGCACGCCTGTGTAAACCGTAAAATGCATGTCAAATGCGGCAAATGCCTGTCAGATGGTAACCCTACGCGTGTACAGCACTGCACACAGTAAGGCTTCGGGGGAGATTCTTTACAATCCCCCGAGATGTGCCAGGGCAGTTGCCTCTTTATAGTCCCGCCGCTCCGCTAGAAAGGGTGACCTATTTACAAGCACCTTCACCCTGGATAGTCGTTGGGGCTTCGAAGAGCACTTCGTGCGCCTCGTCCCCCGAGTCGAAAGGGTAATGGGTGCATTATACCGGTTGCTGCCTAATCTCGGGGACCGAGCGAGGATGTTCGCCGTCTCTACGGGGGCGTCTTGTGATCCGAAGCCCTCTACGGGCCGTCTCTATGGTCAGCCCGGGTATCAGGCGTCCAGCGCTGCAGAAACAAACTTCATGGTCTGCAGCGCAGAGTGGCTATACGGATCGCACGGGGATACAGGACAGTGTCCTACGAGATGGCAAATCTCCTGGCGCACTTTCTGCGACATCCAGGCGGTGAGGGATGCGTGGGTCTATGGTCAGACATGCTCCCTCCGCTAAACCGGTGAAAGCGTGCCTTCAGTGGCGTACGACAGACTGAGGCGACTGGCTCGACGACGCGCCCTCGAGATGTGGCGACATCGCCTACGATTACAGTTTGCGACCAAGCGCGTCGTTAAGGCCATCCTGCCGCTTCGGAGCCTGGCTCAGAAGGAGCGACCGCGTCAGCTACCGTCTGACGCAGGTATTTACCGGTCACGGTTGTTTCGGTGCATACCTGCACAGAATAAGACATGAGGTTAAGGCACAGTGCCACCATTGTGGAAGCGACCAGAATACCGCACAGCACACGCTCGAGGAATGCTCTACATGGGCTGCCGAGCGGCGGATCCTGGTCAATCGGATCGGGCAAGATCTCTCTCTGCCGGCAGTGACACTACTGGCTATGTTGGCAGAGCATGAATAATGCAGTGGTCTCCTTCTGCGAGAGCGTCATGCTCCAGAAGGAGACCGGGAGAGGGTCGATCCCGCACGGAGAAGGACGAGACGGCACCGGGGTAACAACCGCCCCGGCGTCCTGGTTCAACAGGCCTGAGCCCCCTGCCATCATTACATGGTGGGGGGGCCTCGGGGGTCGCGGGCGCGCAATTTGGGGAGTCTACGTGCTAACACCGAGTGACCCCCGGGAAGACGGTGGCGCGCACGTGCCACCGTGTACATAGCACAGCGCATAGCAAGACTTATGGGGATCCTTGAGGGGGTGACCGCTTTACAGTCATCCCCTCCGAGATGGGCCAAAAGGCGTGGTACCAATGGACGGCTCTAGTGTGATCTTACGAGGACTTGGAGCCCTTCGGTGCCATGTCCGCTCCAGTGATTTTAGCCGGTAGGAGGTTTTAGTTTTAGTTTTAGTAGGTATACCCCTTCGCCCTTCCCTGGCGCAAAGGAAGTTCCATGTAGAATTTCCACTGGGACATCACACACACACATGGACATCAATAAAAAAATGCCTTCGACCAATGTGTGGCTCCGGAGTATTCATTCTTGAGATCACAGATGTTTTCCATGCCAGGGATGATTACCCAGGTGGTTTTATCTGGTAAAACCCCGGAATAATTGAAGATGTGAAATTAATAGTCACTATTGTGTGATAGCCGCAACCACAGCCCCTTAAAATCCATGACTGCAATTATCTTGATAGTAATCGTTTCCAATTCCGCATACATAACACCGTGGCTGAAGAACCAGAACAACTCATCAATTCATCAATTCTGTGGACGTAACCATTTCATTATTGACAGACAAATTACCCAATTTGTGCAGCGGTAAAGGATATTCTGAAGATCTTAATTGCGTTGTGAAAGATACATTTTAAAGATCTCATTGACTATGTTTGTGAACTTGTGCCTCACAATAGTATCTCTCCTGCATTGTGAGTACAATTCACAGAAATAAATCACACATGCTTAAACACCCAGACCCAGTTTTTTTTACGCCCAAAGCAGTAGTATTTAAACATAAGCATAAGAGACTACGTGGCTGTGTGGTGCCGGCTACGAATAGCACCAACCCATCTCACCCCTCGGGTGTCGTAAAAGGCGACTATGGGATTACCCGGAGCATGGGCAGCAGCGTCCTTCGAGTACAGTAACACCTCAACTGCGATCGCCAACCCGCCTGCCAAGCGTGGCGATTATGGTGAATCCCCCTATGAGCACACAACCCCCCTATGAGTACACAACATACCCATATCGGTCGTTGCAGTGATCTTTGGGGTAGGCCTGTGTCCAGCAGTGGACTTTATTCGGCCGAAATAATGATGAAATGATGATAAGAGACTAAATAACTAAAATCTCGAGGTGATGGGCACTATGTGCTGCCACGCAGAACTAGTCCTTTTTTATTATCGTGGTGAAAATACATCATGAGCTTCCTCCGTCCTGGGGAAGGGCATAGGGGTATGTCGGACTCCTACCGCAGCTCCGTCCCCAAATCACTTCTGATATCCTGAAGGCAGATCACGCGTTATGAGACATTTGTCGCGGATTATGTCGAATCTACGTCTAATCTAATATTCTTTTGTGACATAATATCATAAATACTATCCAGGTCGTGATGCCGGCTCAAAATACCACCACCCCATCTCCTCCTGTGGGTGTCGTAAAAGTCGACTAAGGGATTAGCTGGAGGATGGGCAGCAGCGTCCTTCGAGTACATTAACAACTCAACTGCGATCGCCAACCCGCTTGCCTTGGCGTGGCGATTATGGCAAAACCCCCCAATGAGCCCACAACACACCCATTTTTTTTTTTTTTTTTTTTTTTTTTTTTTTTTTTTTTTTTTTTTTTTTTGCCCCACACTAGTATTTCTCCTGTGCCGTGGGTGCGTTTACAGACACACAATACACCCAAACCCGGAACAACCTGCAGATCGTACAAATATTTGTTCCGTGCGGGAATCGAACCCACGACCCGGTGCGCAGCAGCCGACTGTATCAACCACTGCACCAACCGTGCCGTCAAGATCGGTCGTTGTGGTGATCTTTGGGGGAGGCCTATGTCCAGCAGTGGACTACATTCGGCCGAAATGATGATATGAGGCTGGGCTGACAGACTGAATTAACATTATTATAGTTAAACGCCAAAGGCAGAGCAAACGTCATGCGGTCGCCTGACATTTTAATGTGTAGACCGCTGTCCGGGGAATAACGTAGGCCGCATTTTAGGTTCCTATTTTTACTTTTTTTTACTTGTAAGAATTATGTTTAAAGACTCTTTTAACCGAAAAACTGCCTCTTAAGATACAGATTACCATAGTTTAAGAGCCATGGTTAATATAGTTACGTACAGATTTTTTTAATTTACAACTATGTTGACCCAATATTATCTTACCTGTAATTTCTCGTAATCTGTGATTTTCGTAAATGAACATTTTTATTATTATTAAATATTTGTTCCGTGCAAGGATCGAATCGCGACCCATCATTCCTTTGTCAATAATTGCACACTAATCTAACGCCCGTATCAGGGGTAGGTACAATTCCATAAGCTCAAACATCCATACATTCATAAATTCAAAATCGAAATAACAGTGTAAAACCAATTTCGGTATTCGCTAAGATGATTGAAGCTATTCAAGGATACGTTGCAGAAGGTTATCAGGACCAGTCTCAGCGAATACCACATCGGGCTATCACTATTATTTTAATTCTGTATTCAAGGATGTATGATGGATGTTTGAGCTTAGAGAATTGCACCCCAGGATCGAAATCAAAACGCAAGTTTAACTTTAGTCGAGATTGCGTTAATCAAATATGAAACTTATGTAATAGGGGCAGCATTTATTTTCAATTGATGCAATCTTGATTTAAATTGTACTCAAGTTTTGATTCTCGATTTGTAAATACGAGCCTAGAAGTCGGTTGAATCACTCTTACCCTCTTATTCCGTGTGGTGTCCGGATATTCCGTGTGGTGTCCGGATAAAGAATATAGCACCACTCCATCTCCTCCCGTGGATGTCGTAAAAGGCGATTAAGGGAATCTAAACCTGAGGGATGGGCAGCAGCGTCCCTTCTGTGAAACGGTAGTCATACTGCGCTCACCAACCCACCTGCCAAGCGTGGTGAGTATTGGCACATACCCCCCAGAATGATGACACAGTTGTGAAAATCTATGGGGGAGGCCTTTGTTCAGCAGTGGACGTATAAATGGCCGATATGATACCCTCTTAAAGAAGGAGATTCAGGATTAACATAGACACTAGCTAAGCATCGTTCAATCGATGGGTCAGCAGAGATCGATGCTTTTAGCTGATTATTTCGTTCCATCACCTAAAGACACTGTCCCTGTTTTCTTGACTGATGTTCTGTCCCAGCGTTATCTAATCCTACATATAAAAATAAACCATATCGAACTGATATTAGAGTGTGCATTTGATTGGTGATCTGTACAGTTTTTCTTTATACAAACGAATGTATATCTTAAAGCAGTGATATAAGGTTAATAAAAGGTTTTATAGGAAGTGCTACGGTGTTGCCCCCGTTTTTTTTTGTTTCGCACCAATAATTTACCACCAATTACTATACAAAGAATAGTGATATCTGTAATCAATATAAAATATTTACGATCGTCTAGCACGGTTGTTATAATAGTGTTAATTATGTCTAGTTTTACCATTCCAAATAAAGTCAATTCAATTCATAAAAGTAATTTAGTATCCATGGATGTAAAACGTATTTTTAAATAAAATAAGGTCATGTGTTCTTGTCCGAATCTATTGTTTGCCGGAAGCGACAAGCTTGTCTTGCAGTTCAGGATAAAATACATAAGTAAGTAACTTAATGTTGGTGGAATCGTTTAGAATATCGTTTCTGACGTTTCATACGTGCCAATATTTGATTTAATGAAATAAAAGACGTTGACTTGTCTTTGAATAACATAATATAAATAAAATAATGCGAACGTTGTATAATGCAAAGATATTGGAAGAAAGGAGAAATGCCATGTAGATCAAAATGTATGCGAGTATGGATTTCTAATCTATTTTCCCACTACCATTCTTCATAAAAGCACACTAATGCACACAATTACAAGTTCTCATCCAATGAACTGAATAAATACAACATTATAATTGACTTCTTATACTAAAACACAGCCACGAATTTGTAGGTAGCCTTGCCGTGTGGTGCCGGCTCAGAATGCCACCACCCCATCTCCTCCCGTGGGTGTCGTAAAAGTCGACTAAGGGATTGGCCGGAGAATGGGCAGCAGCGTCCTTCGAGTACATTAACAACTCAACTGCGATCGCCAACCCGTCTGCCAAGCGTGGCGATTATGGCAAAACCCCCCAACGAGCCCACAACACATTCATATCGGTCGTTGTGGTTGTCTTTGGGGGAGGCCTGTGTCCAGCAGTGGACTTCATCCGGCCGTGATGATGAATCATACCGAGCGTACAGACCGCAAACCACAGCCGTACCACGCAACGCGTAAGTTTATTGAGAGTACCTTTCGCTGTTCTATTCACTGCATTTGTTATTCACCGATTGCTAGTTAAAAGTGGTAGATAAGAAGCATTATATTTTGTACAAAAATAATAATATCGTGCTGCTCCATCAATCTAAATGTAACATAATAAAGTAAACAATAATTTTTAATTTATTCTTTTTATAGACAAATACAAGAAAATTCCTTCACTTGCATATTGTATATGATTCCTTCCTTGATAAAGTTATTATTTTCGCTTCGGTTTTTGCATGTTATCCCCGAACAACAGGACAGTTTAACAAAGTTTCACTTACGCGATCGAATCTCAACTGATGTTATAAAACGGCCATTTTTTCCCTATGGCCCAAATTGATTTAGCCGCAGTGGCGCGGTTACGCCCCCGTATCACTTCTCCTTATTTCCTATTTTTGTGGTATAATGTCTTTAGGTTCACTGTGTGAACTAGGAGCTATATGAGTTCTAGTAACCAATCATTAAACATACTTAACGTAACATAATCAGCCCATTACTGTCCCACTACTGGGCGCGGGCCTTTTCTCACGATAAGAAAGGATAGGCTTTAATCCACTCCGCCGGCCTAGTACGGGTTGGCGTACTACATACACGCGCGATTAATACAATTGATACAATTTGACGGCACGGTTGGTGCAGTGGCTGATACAGTCGACTGCTGCGCTCCGGGTCGTGGGTTCGATTCCCGCACGGAACAAACATTTGTATGATCTGCAGGTAGTTGTTCCGGGTCTGGGTGTATTGTATGTGGAATTCATGTCTGTAAACGCACCCACGACACAGGAGAAATCCTAGTGTGGGGCAACATTAAAAAAAAAAAACACCAATGAGAACATTTGGAACAATGATTGATGAAGGACTAAAGTGGTACACTCATATACATCTTGCCTCAAAAGTCCGAAGACTGATCTATATTTTCAAGTCGTTAAGACAGAGTGCAGATTTTAAAATATTAAAAATGGTATATCTTCGCTCTGTCAGTCCGTCATCACTTATTGCATCCCGGTATGGGGTGGCGCTGCTAAAACTAAGTTCCTTGGGCTGAAACGAGCACAGAGAGCTGTCCTAAAGGTAATGCAGGCCACGTAGATGTCCTTCTACTGAACTATATGCGGAGTCTAAAGTTCTTACTGTGTGGCAGCTCTTTGTGCTTCAAGCCAAACTCAGGAAACATGAACAATCCCCACCACCAGACCCTATTAAGTGCAATACTAGAACTGTGTGCCTCCCAATAACTCACAAAACTTCTTTTGCCAGTCGCCAACTGTACTTGATAAGCTCATTAATATACAGAAGGATTACCTCACATGCAACACATCCAAATAACTGGGCTAAATAAACATGAATATTGGAGCAGTCCAAAACTGGCTGTTTGAACAGGACTACTCTCATACAGAAGAACTTTTACACCAATCATCCAAACTCACATTACTTTCTCTCCCTAACACACCACGCACATACCGCACATCCTATGCACACCTCAATATAAACAAACGCACACACAAACCCACTTACATTCACTCATTAACGTGTCATACTCAATTTACTTCCTTGTCGACCCTTCAGTAACCAAATTATCAAATCATAATTATATAAATATAGCACACAATACACTAATCATAATCAAATTCATAGACAGTGGAAAACGGTAATTTTCATCTTCATAATTAAAGACCTTCCCCACAAATTGATTATTTATAATTTATTATCAACCTATGACGGCAATTTTATGAATATACATAATCATTAAAGCACCCAATTATTTTATCGCCGCTATTACTATCGTTGTTAATATCAAAACTAAAATTAATGATCAAATAAGTATCAAATATCTTATCAGTTAATAGATCAATAATTATTCCTTACTAGCTGCGCCCGCGGTTTTACCCGTCGTTTTATTTAAAAGAAATCGGATTATTTATAAATAATTAAGAAGAATTGTCTACACAATTCTCTTTACAAGATTTTAGTCATATTTTCGTGTGGTATTCGTATATACGTCGAGCGGTCGCCCTTAGCCCCCGACTCACAGCGTCGCATCGCCGGCGCTATGACTTTGTTTTCACAGAATGTTCTTTCTGGCTTATTTTCTTTTTGCTCTGTTCCTAAGGGTGGTTGCGTGATGCTAAGCAACGTATAACCTTCGTCAAGAATTGGGATATCAAATGCATAAATAGTTTTCCTAATCCGACTGACAGTCCCAAAGATTAGCGTATTCAAACAAACAAACTTTTCTGTCTTATTATATTACTATAGATAGTATAACATGCTTTAATCTCGACTACGATGTGTAATATACTTTTAGTATAGTCTAATAAGACTAAATAATGCACAATTTAATGTTCAAATTCATAACTCGTGTTAATTTAAATACAAATCGGGCGTTTAAGATATTTTAAATATTCAAGAGTAAATTCTTATGTTTATACAATGTAAATACGTATATTTATAACTCTTATTTATTTAATCTCACATCGTGTGTTAAATTATCTTATACTATAAATATTGAAGAGATTAAAGACTGAGTCGCAAGCCTGATTGTTCCTTTCATTATAGATTTTGTTTCATGATGGTTTTGTAGTGAACTTTTTTCTCGTTGGAAGATTTGGATCTACTGAGAACGTCTTTTCTCGTTAGATACATTTTTCAGATCTATGGTGGTCCCAACGTGTTTTTTTCTCATTGGAACCAATTTTGAAGATGTGGATCTACGGAGAACTATATTTCAAGTTAGATATATTGTCCGAATTAAGAATAGAGTACTACTCTGTCTCCTCCCTTGAATATCATATAAGGCGACTAAGACTTAGACTTTTGAAAGAGTAACCATGGAGCTTCTTGCCCATTCTTCTCCTTAGGAAATCTACATCTTGGAACGTGGCAACTAAAGTCTTGACGATTCATAAGTGCTAATAATAGTTTGGATGAATAAAAATCTTTTTATCTTTTAAGGGATTCTAAACCAGAGGGGATGGGCAGCAGCTTCTCTTCTGTGGAACAGTAGCCAGTCTGGGCTCCCTAACCCACCTACCAAGCGTGGTTGCCAGTATCCAACTGGCAACTTCTTCCCAAAATTATGAACGGGTGTAAAATACTGATATGCTATCGCATCTGATTAAACTAACTAAACTATATTTTATGTATCGTATATTTTTATAGAAGTAATAATATGTTTATGTTATACGTTTTTAAACTGACATGGTCACTTACACTATTATTAGAACTGTAAACGGGATATTGGGATATCGGGAACTCAACACAAATAAAAAACATGGTAAATATCCCGTTTACAGTTCTAATAATATGTTTATGTTCTTCATTTATTTACTCCTTTACACACTGTGTCTACATTTCTTATTCAAACTCTCCTCTCGCAGGCCTGCTGGAAGAGATTTCTTAAGAAATGATCAGTACCTTTGTACCTTTTGGTCCTATTTTATATTTCTTTATTTTTATGTTTCTATGTGTGCATAAATTATAAAATAAATAAATAAACAAGCCAATCCCAATACACTGTAGTAAAGGCTACAAAGATTATGATCTTCAAGTGATGTTGCAAGATCCATCTCTAGTAGTGGACTTCAAGATAAATATGTTCAAGACGAAGGCAGTGACTAATATTTCGGGTGGATCACCGTTATGATTGGAGGGAAAACACTCGAGATTGTCTATAGCTACGTACCTTGGAATTTGTTTATCTTTTGGCAGAGAGCATAGACACTATGTGATCGCTAGGAGCATTCCGTTTGGATCGGCTGCGTTCGAGAATCTCTATGACGTGTTTGAGGATCTCTCTCTCTCTCTTTAACCAATGTGTCATGCCTACAACGACTTATGGTACCAAAACATGGACACCGACTAAGAAAACTGTGCTCCCAATGAAGTTCGTACAACTGGCCATGGAGCGCGCTAGGTATTGTCTTGAACAATCGAGTTTGAAATACAGTTACCCGAGGAAAGGCCAACGTTGAGGATATTTCCGTATAACAAAATTCAAGTAGCGTTTGGCAAAGGCTAGTTGTGGTTAATACAGGTGGAGTCGATTCCTGCCGAAATAGTGGCTGGAAGTGCACAAGTGGAGCGCCGGAAGACCAATAGCTCGATGATATTGGTATGAAACAGGGAAGGTGGCGTGAAAGGAAGGCTTATGCTCTGCAGTGGGTGGTTAAAAGCTCTGGAAGATGATGATAATACATCAGACCAGCTGGAAAATGGAAAATATTAGGGCAAGTTCTTCTACTATAGAAGCCGAATACTGTAAACCGCATGCTCAATCTTGAAAGCCTTCTTCTTTCCATTTCCTTTTTAGTGTTTTAGTAAATGTACCGAAGGTACAAGGAATCAAAGGATCAGGGTTTTTATTAAGCGTGGCAGCTTGCCTGTTTGCGCTGATAACATCATATACTATCACTTACTGTAGCGATCTTATGACTCTAGATTGGTTTGGAACTCCCACCTCCCCTAATCTTAACGCTAGAACTCCTACCCCAAAAAAGTACCCCAATATTTTACGTTATCAAAACCTTAATTATAAACTAATATTACGCCTTTAGGCGACTATTACTGCTAGGGATATTATTATAGAAGGGCTCTATAAATTTATAGGGGTCCAATAAGGGTAGCAATTAAAGTGATTAGACCGCTCTACCACCCAACATGAATAATTCAATAATTGTTCGATAATTCGATCTGTTGGTGATAAATGTACGCGTTGTTTGAATAGCATTACATCTCTAAGATCCTTAATGGGCTAAGCTACGATTAGTCACGACCCTGATCTTCATCATTTCACAAAGGTAAATATTTAATCTCCACAGAGATAAATCCCAAACTGTGCAATCTATCTACGATTTATCACATCCATGTCGCTCGTCCTCAGGTATGTAGGAGAACTGCCCTAACATGAACGACATACTAACAAAAATGATCATGCGCCAGCTAATTAGTAGAACATATTAATAAATTATACATCAAAATCTGCATTGAAAACATAGTCTGTCTGTTAGTGAAAACTGTACCAAAATCAGTTCAGTCATTTTTGATATAAGCGCATTCATACAGACACACGGACACTTTCGATGAACTTACTTTTTTAATATACACTGACACAGACTTTACGTGTTGATATATTTTCATCATCATCATCATCGTTTCGGCTGAATGAAGTCCACTGCTGGACAAAGGCCTCCCTTAAAGATCACCACAATGACCAACATGGACGTGTTGTATGCTCATTGGGGGGTTTTGCCATAATCGCCACGCTTGGCAGACGGATTGACGATCGCAGTTGAGTTGTTAATGTATTCGAAGGACGCTGCTGCCTATCCTCCGGCTAATTCCTAAGTCGCCTTTTACGACACCCACAGACGGGTTGGTGCTATTCATAACCGGCACCACACGGCGGATATATTTTACTTACTATATAATATTATATTATAGAAATTACTGGGCATTAGAGTTAATTAATCAATGTTTCGAGGTGACGAGCGCAGTGTGGTGTCAGACAGAACAAGCCCTGGGTAGTATTACAATTGCTTCAGTCATACCTGCCGCTTCATCATCATTTCAGTCCAAAGACCACTCCACCATAGTCGACTGGTTATATAAGTCGTTATTTTGGCAGGAATTTGCCAGTTCTCGCCATTCTTGGCAGGCGGATTGGTGAGCGCAGAATTGCTGCTATTCCTTAAAAGGGAATGCTGATGCCCATCCCTCAGGTTAAAAATCCCTTAGTCGCCTTCCTTTAGTGGTGCTATATTCTTAATCCAGACACCACAGGGATTTGCCGCTTACCATCAGCCGAATGACTTGCTCGGCTCGTCACTGGTTAGCATTAAAAAAAACATCGCAAAAAGCCCGGTTTAACGTCGCAAACTAACTCCATGATATTTTCACCATTATTCCTGAAATTCTTTCGCAGTTAATAGGAACTGAATCCATGGTTAGCTTGAAAAGAGCAGTAAGTAAACCTAATTAAACCACGTGTAACATCAACAAGAAGCTTTTTATTTTTATACTAGCTGGACCAGCGGTTTCACCCGCGTTTAATTTAAAAGAAATTAAAGTACTTCGACATAGACACTGGACATAGAATATATATATTGGAATTCAAGGGTTTTATTGTTTGCGCGGAACCCTCATAATTTTTCTAAAATAAAAGTTGTTATTACCTAAGTTATTCCTTATAACATCAGCTATTGCCAGTAGAAGTCCCGTCATAATCGGTCAGGCATTTTCGGAGATTACCTGGAGCAAACAGACAGACAGAAAGACAAAAAAAATTAAAATTGTTTTTTTACTTATATGTACCGTGTAGACTTTCATTTGCATTTAGTAAAAAGCTGTTATTTTGACATTACAAGCAGACACTTCAATTTTATTTATTTGTATAGATGATATTTTAACTATATCGATAATTGTCCCTTTTGTGGCATCATGCTGATTCTCAATTTTAGCTAACGCATTTGCTGAATATAATTATACGGATTTTCAGTACTGACTGCAATTGATAATTAAGAGCCATTTGTAAGCACTTTTCACCGCCTCGCACTTCAATGTGGAAGAGACCGTCCAGTTTGGCATATTGAGAGCCTCCGTCACTGACATGGGTCCCAATTCCTGATGACAGTCGACTCATGTGGCGGACTCAATCCATTAATGAAAATATCACGTGAGCATAATTTGGGGTGGCAGATAGGGGAACTAATTTGACTGCGTACGGTACAAAATATTTACTACAACAATGACGTCACAATCTCAGATCACCAACACTATTCGTTATTCAAAAGCCAAAGCGTAAGTATAAACCAAGCTCCCAATAAACGCCCATAAAGCAGAACCATTATACTGTTAACGTCGCCGCCGGCGATTAGTGTCAACGGCCCATATACCTCTAGAGATGGGCGTATCGAATATCGATAATATCGATATTACGGTTTTAGTCTCGTGGGCAATTTTGAGTCAATTTTGTATTGCACAAACTAGATTAATTTCAACGATAAAATGAATTGTATAATTAGAAATCAGTTAGTAAGGTATTTTGTAATACATACTTTTGTTTTATAATCGCTAGTCTGACCTTTGCCTGAACTTTGGAATAACCTTTTTATTATAGCATTAATGTTATCATTTTAATAGTAACCTGAAACATCTATTACTGGACATGAGAAAAAAGCAATATGATTATTTATTTTATAACACATTGAGGTATTACGTACTAGAGCAGACGCCTCAACTTGAGTTTTTGTCACACGTGTTAGAGCGCATACACTCTACCTTACTTAGTCTGTGCCAGGCCGCATACTGCAACGAGACGAGTTTGAGTGCTAAGTTTTATTACCTACATATGCCTTCATGTGCAGTGAGATATTGTTTTAATAACTCGAGAAACATATGTCAAAGTCAAGGAGTGACTTTTCATCAGTTAGTTCAAATTAATATCTTTTGTTTGTTTATTTTGGTGTAAATATATGTAAGAACTTTTTCCAATTTGATATCAGTATTTAACACAAAAAATAAGAATGACTCAAATCGGTTCTCTGATCTGAGAGGACTATGAAGACATCATCCAGATAAGCGCAGTCAATTAACCTGTTTATTGAAGCTGGTTAAAAAACTACCCAATTCATCATCATCATTTCGGCCGAATGAAATCCACTGCTGGACACAGGCCTCCTCAAAGTACACCACAACGACCGATATGGGTGTGTTGGGGCTCGTTGGGGGGTTTTGCCATAATCGCCACGCTTGGCAGACGGGTTGGCGATCGCAGTTGTGTTGTTAATGTACTCGAAGGACGCTGCTGCCCATCCTCTGATTAATCCCTTAGTCGACTTTTACGACACCCACAGGAGGAGATGGGGTGGTGGTATTCTGAGCCGGCACCACACGGCTGTTGTATTAATTAACTGTAATGAAATTTATATGGGGCCAATTCGAAAGCATTCTGCACCAGTTAAAATAAGAATTGCTCAATTTGAATATACGCATCGAATTGAGAACCTCCTCCTTTTTGAAGTCGGTAATAAAAGTAATGCCTAAAAACTCAGTGGTTTCCACAAGATCCAACACTTCGTCCTTTTTAGAACACTGGTTTTCACCTGTAAATAACACGATCTCATGATTATCCCTTATAAAATCAGGTAAGTCATTTATACAGGGTGTACAGTAAATAGCACGACATACTGCAGGGGGTGAGAGCTTGGGTCAATACCTACCAAAAAAACACAATATATGTTCAGCAAAATCTTACGGATTGATTGGATTGGAGCTGCCTCCAGGAACTCGAATAATCCCATCTAGAGCCACGCTTTTAGGCACATCTCGGAGGGGTTGACTGTAATGCGGACACCCCCTCTAGCACAGTGAAGGTGTCTGTAAAGTATCACCCCTAAGCTTCGCTGCACGCAGTGTGGTGCACACGGTGGCATATGCACACCGCCGTTTCCCGGGGGTCACTCGTTATGAGCACGCAGGTTCCCCAATATTCGCACCCGCGAGTTCCGAGGCCATATACCGGTGGCAGGAGGAACAGGCATGTAGGTTTTGGGCATCGGAGCGGTTGTTAACCCAACGCATTCTCCTCCATCTCCGAGAGGCCCTCTCGCGGTCTAATCCCGGATTCTGGCTTCCTCAGTAAGCACAGCCACCTGAAAATATAAAAAGAGTAGAGAGTTATGTAAAGAGGTATTGCAACGGGATAATTTGCCAAATGACAACTTCACGAAACGAAAAATTGTTAACTGAAAATTTGTCAAAATATTTTTTATAAATGAATACTTCTCTATATAAATTGTTGTGTACAGTTGGTTTGTCAAATGATACATTTATGAATAGATGTTTGCCGAAAGCAGGTTTAGTGAAAAAAAAATGCACCCACGGCAAAGCACGTGCCACACACAGACGCACTCTTCCCACAACGCATTCATTCAAACTAGTCTGCTGTCACTGCTCGTGAAATTATGGATCCGTGTAGGGGTAATGACATTTTACAAATAGACGCGCCATACGCCTACATTTTTGCACTACAAAATGGCGCGCCAGCCGCCATTAGATCACTAAATGAGAAATAAAACAAAATACTATTTTCTATTTAAAATATCGATTTACGTTACGTATTTATGAAATAAAACGTCTTTTTCTCTCAAAGTTGCAGTATACTTTGTACATCGTGTATAATCACAGGAAAGCATTATTTTTACGCAATATGTTGCTGAATTACGCTTATGATTCACGTCTATCCGCGACACAGGTTGGTTTGTGACTAAGTAATCTCCGGGCAATTACCTTGCTTTCATGTGACCATCGTAGAGCGAGGGCAACGCATCTACACTTATAAAAACATCTTAGTGTATGGGACGTTAAATCACAAAAAAGCTCATTTAAAGTACCTTTTTTAAATTTCCTGGTCCTAGTGTTCGCAAGGGCGGATGCCAAGTCTAACATCCTAGAATACATTCTAAAGTAGAACTACACATACTCAACTACATCTGCCTATAGCTTTGTGAATTAAAGGTACACCTCTATAATAATATATATGATATTTAAAATCTATCTACACCATTACAATATAGATATCTTGCATGCTTGTAACTAAAGTTTCTACATCCGGAAGGCCAGTAGTATAATCGGATGACCATCACACGACCCGGATCAATCTCGTTTATATGTGCCTAATGGGATAAGTTTGAGACGGTATTGCAAAGTTTTTGCTATAAGCGTCTGCAGACGATCTAACTTCAATTGATTGCGTGGTAACTTGGTGTTAGTCATATGATTATTTGTATACTTATTTTATTGGATAAAAATGCATTAAATTGATAGGTAATTCCAACACTATAATAACCCTTTCTTGTACTATATACATTGCATCACCTCTATGAAATTAAAGACTATGTAGACGATACGGACGTGACAGAAATTGGCTCCCCCTTTTTTTTATTGGACCAATTGTAAATTCTACATGAACATCCTCCGAAGGACGAAGGGGCCTGCCGGACTTCTACCGGCTAAAACTACTGGGGCGGTCAGCTTCGGCACCTAATGGGGGCTCAAGGTCCTCGTATAATCACACTAGTGCCACGCCTATTGGCACATCTCGGATAGGGTGACTGTAAAGCAGTCAACCCCCCAGCCAGAGGCCCCCCCGCCGCCACGGCAGGGGATTTCGGGCGTATAGGAATTAGGCGCCAGAACGGGTGTTACCACGGCACTGTCTTCTCCTTCTTCGAACAGGATCGGCCCTCACCCGATCCCGCTCTGTGGTTTCCTTCTGGAGCATGACGCCCACACAGAAAGAGACCACTGTATTCCAGTTTTCGTGGTCTACCAACAAAGTCGATACTACTGCCGGCAGAGAGAGATCTTGTCCGATCTGATCGACCAGGTTCCACAGCTTGGCAGCCCACGCAGGGCCCGCCTTGAGCGTATGCTGTGCAGTGTCCTGGTCGCTATCACAATGGTGGCATTGTGCCGTAGCCTCACGTCCTATCTTGTGCAAGTACGCACCCAAACAACCGTGCCCGATGAATACCTGCGTAGGCGGTAAGTGACTTGCTCTCCAGGGGCGTTGGACATGCTGAGGTGGCCAGCTCGGCGGCACGCACTTTGAAAGTGGCGTCGCCACCTGCGGATGCAGTTTGCGACCAAGCGCGTCGTGAAGGCCGTCCTGCCACTCTTTTGAGCCTGATTCAGAAGGAGCAAACGCGTCACCTACCGCCTGACGCAGGTGCTCACCGAGCACGGTTGTTTCGGTGCGTACCTATACAGGATAGGACGTGAGGCCACGGCACAATACCACCATTGTGATAACGACCATGACACCGCACAGCACACGCTCGAGGCGTGCCCAACGTGTGTCGCCGAGCGGTGGATCCTGGTCGATCGGATCGGGCAAAATCTCTCTCTGCCAGCAGTAGTATCGGCTATGTTGGCAGAGCACGAAAACTGGAATGCAGTAGTCTCCTTCTGTGAGAGCGTCATGCTCCAGAAGGAGACCGCAGAGCGGGATCAGGAGAGGGCCGATCCCGCTCGAAGAAGGAGGAGACGGCACCGGGATAACAACCACCCTGGCGCCTAATTGCCATATGGCTGAAACCCCCTGCCGTTGCTTAAAGGCGAGGTGCGTAGATTGGGGAATCTACGTGCCCACACCGAGCGACCCAATAGAAGACGGTAGCATGCATGTGGTCACGCACTGCCGTGGGACGCTGTGGGGGATCCTTTACAATCCCCCGGGGGGGTGACCGCTTTACAGTCACCCTATATCAATTGTCACCAATGCGTTTGCACGAACGGGGGGTTCTCCGCTCTTCAGCAGTTTATGGAACCACAGAGCCTCGGTTTTGAGGCGCTATCTGCAAACCCACGGCGTGAATATTGACCACGACAATTGCCACCGGTTGCTCGGCAAGCCGGATGGTTCCCTCGAAAGGTCCGTGCCCAGCAATGGTACAGTAATGGGCTGATTGTGTTATGTAATGATAATATTTTGTTTCTATGGTATGGAAATCTCCAGAATGTGTTCGAAAACGTGTCTACTATTCCTGGCCGTAAGCACATGTGTTCTATTGTTAAGTTTACGCATTTTCCTAACAAAGTTTAAATAATTAAACGCGTTGTACAAAAGTTTTGAAAGGCAGCGAAAAGCCAAGTTTGTGAAATGTTTGTCATTTTAAATTAGACAAAGAGATATTGATTCGCGTAGTTTGGAATATTAAACTATTTTAATTATGGATTGTTAAATAGCCCTTTGATTGACCTGTGAGTAACATTGGGTATAAATGATACTGCGCGTTGTTCTCCCCGCTGGCTCACGTCAGCTTAGTTAGACGACACTCTTGTGCTGGCCAGTGTGAGTCCTTCGAGGTTACCATAAGGCTTACCGAGCAAGCGGTCGCAATAGTCTTGGCCGAAATTCACGCACTGGGTTTACAGATAGTGCCTCACAAAACCGAGGCGCTATGTTTACACAAACCACCGCGAAGCAGAGAGCCACCCAGTTCGTGGATACGCACTGGTGACGCGCTAATCAGGGTAGGCCGGTACATGGAGTACCTGTGGCTCACCCTGGACTGTCACTGGGGCTCTGAGGAGCACTTCAAGCGTCTTGTCCCCCAAATCAAAAGGATAGTGGGTGCCTTGCACCGGCTACTGCCCATTTTTCAGGGAAACCGAGGGAAAAAGTTCGTCGCCTCTACGGGTGGAGTCGTGCGGTTCGTGGCCCTCTACGGGGTGCTTGTTTGCTCATCTCGACTCTCGAGCGTCTAGTGCTGCAGAACCAAGATTCACGGTCTGCAATATAGAGTGGCTATACGGATCGCAGGAGAGTATCGAACGGTGTCCTTTGAGGTGGCAACTCCGTTGGTACGTTTTCCGCCTTTCCTGGTGGAAATGGATGTGGAGTTGTATCACCAAACACGCTCTCTCCGCCAGAGCGGTGAAGGTGTGCCTTCGGGGCCGCTCGTAAGTTTAAGATGGCAGGCTCGATCTGATACTGCATTTTTATAGTGCAGTCACGGAGAGGCCCCAGTTAGTGCCCCATCACATTCTAGATTAAAATACTAGAGCCTCTCTCTCTCTCTAAAGGGCCTCTGTGTGTGGCACCCCTGTCTCTGCGTAAGCCTATCAAAAGACCGAGTTTTCTCTTAAAGTGGAGACACATGAATAAAAACAAATAACATATACCGATAAGTTACTACTATAATTAATATAAGTTACTGAATAATGTCTCGACGTACTGACCACAGTGCAATACCACGCAGGACTAGTCCTGGGTCTTGGGGGGATCCTTTACAACTCTCCCCGAGAAGTGCCTAGGGGCGGCCTTTTTACAGCCGCTAGAGAGGGTGACCGCTTTACGGTCATCCCATCCGAGATGTGCTTAAAGGCGTGGCACTAATGGACGGCTCTAGTGTGATCTTACGAGGACTTGGAACCCCCCTTCGGTGCCGAAGATGACTGCTCCAGTGGTTTTAGCCAGTAGGAGTCCGGCACACCCCTTCGCCCTTCCTCGAGGCGAAGGAAGTTCATGTAGAATTTCCAATGGAGTCCGATAAAAAAAAAAAAGAAAGTCCTGCGTAGCATTATAATTGTTTTGGGTAAGGTACATACACATGTTAATTTATTTATTTATTTTAATTGAACGGCCAAAGCCAATTACACTACTTAAAGACACAAGTATCAATAAATTATAAATAAAATTATCTCAACTAAGTATAAGGTAAACAGACAAAATCATGGATTATATATAAGTCACAATTTTTTATTAAAAATAAGGCACAAATTTGAACCACACAATTAACACATTCATGCATTATTTTCACAAAACTTTATCCGTTTCGACAGTATAGCATTCCAGGCACCTCCAAACAAATCAAAGTCGGGGTTAGAATCCAAGAGAGTGATAAGCGCAGTCATTTTCCGGGGTATGGGAAACATGGAGTGTACATCATACAGGGACTGCTAATAACTGATGGCTCCTGCTACGACGGTAATTTTTAGGAACAAATAACTGGCACATTTTGTTGTGAAGATCAGTGGCGTCAATCTAGGGAGGATTTTGCAGCTTACAATCATCTGGTCATAAGTGGTTTAAGAACTATATTTCTCATAAGATTACACAATCACTTCACACGAAAAACTTAAAAAACGTCCTTCTCACATCCAAGGAATTAAAACCGAGGCAACCTAAAAGGAATTTCGTGGGATATAAGTAAGGGTAGTAAACCATTTATTTATTTATGCTAGTATAGATTTCTAATGGAACCATGGAAAAAAATTTGCACGGGCTTTTACTCGTCATAATTCTAACTTGCGTTTCCAACAGCTGTATTTCTTCCACCCTAATCAAAAATAAACCAACCGTAACACAAAGTTACCAAAAGTACCGACAATAGCTTGGCATCACGATATTTTTCCGTAAACGAGTATCAAGTTTGAAATTTTGACCCAGTCAGCTTTTTAGGGCCATTAAACTTGGCTGTACACTCGAAAATATGACAGCTGTGCCCTTCCGTATACGAGTAAAAGTTGGTGTAATAAAGTTTTTCTTTTAATGCACCCGTGACAACGCACTTTTACATTGTGAGGGATACATTTCTGGGGAATTCTCGCATGATTATCGTGTTAATGTTTTTTTAGCTTAGATGGTGGTGCTATTATTATCATGATTAGAATTAAGTATATATTAAGCCACTTCTCTAGCAGAATGTTTTTTTGAAACCGTTACACAAAATCACGTTTACAAAACATTGTTTCTCTCAACATGTTTCTTTACACATTGCTCAATTTGATGTTTTCATACATAAGCGAAATGAGTGCGGGCGAGGAATACTGAGTTTGTACCGTACTAGTATTTCTCCTTTGTCCTACGATAAGTAGGTGTACAGTTTATAGACATAAATCTCACACGCGTAAACACCCAGACCCGAAATAACTATCTATAGATCATACAAATATTTGTTCCGTCTGGGTATCGAACCCGTGACACGTAGTGCAGAAAAGCCAATTGCTTAGCCACTGCGCTATCCGTGCCGTTGAATTTTAATTTTAAAACAAGAAGAAAAAAGGGTGGACTTTAATTCGCAAAATTTTAACTTCTACAAAGAATTAAAATTAGAAGATCGGTTTGATATAGGAAATATATTTATTTGTACCGAATCAGATTTAGAAGAATTTAAGTAATTCTTCTAAATCTGAATATCATCATCATCATATCATCAACGTGAATGTGAAAAGTGCTGATATGTGCACATGTAGCGGTGGTGGGAGTTGTGTGAGTTGTCAATGAATGATAGTACCCTGCCCCCCTAACCGGGAGGGGGCAATTTGTGTAGTGTTCTCCACCTGCCATAGAAAGCAAAAACATTGTTGATGTGAACAATAATCTGTAGTGAAATTATGTATTGTGTAGTGTTTCGATGTTTTTGTGTATTGTGTAGGGCAAAACACGCGCTGGAGAACTGAATTTTGAGTAAGTAAAAAAGAAAAACGAAACCTTTTTTTGGTGCATCAAAGACACAAAACATACAAGCTGTACGAAACATATCATAAACAAAAATATGTCATACCACGCAATCAGTTTTGAAACGGTATTAATCATGCCGAACATGAACAAAATGGTGCTTTCATTAAGCGACTGCAAATAAGACTTTAAATAAATAATACTGACTTCAAAACAGAGGTTATGTTTGTGACACTTACAGTGGCGTTAGACTGATCAACCTTGATAGACATTGTTTTTTTTTTATTACTTGTAAACTATGTAAATTAATTTTATCATAATTCCTCTGGTGATGTCATTGAAGTTGAAATGAAAGTCAAATGTATTTCTCCAAAAGTACTGTGACAAAACTAAAATAGTTTTTTCTAATTGTAACCGCAATACCTAAATAGTAACTCTACTCCCCGAAACGGTTTTCAATCGAAACGGTTTTAGAAATTTAAACCATTCCCTTTGATTAAAATAATAGTAAACTTCTTTATAGGTTTTACATGCAATGCCAATAAATACATAATAATACTTTTAAAAGTAAAATCCTCTTCGATTCGTTACAAAGTTGACAAACGTTTTTTTTAAACGTTGCCCCACACTAGGATTTTTCCTGTGTCGTGGGTGCGTTTACGTATGAATTCCACATACAATACACCCAAACCCGAAACAACTACCAGCAGATCATACAAATATTTGTTCCATGTGGGAATCGAACCCACGATCCGGAGTGCAACAGCCGACTATCAGCCACTGCACCAACCGTGCCTACAACGTTTGTCGAGCCATAAATCTGCAGTGACAACACAAAACACGAGACAGTGGATCGATCACTTACATCTGCAATATTATGATTGATTCTGACGTTTGAGTAATCATGATTTATGTCGTCTTGAGGACTTTTTGTATTTACAAATGTATTTAAAGAAGAAAAGAGAACAACAAACAATTTATTATTACACCGACACCAACGAAAACAACATCAAGCTATAATATCTAGTTTAAGCTGATCTCTCGTCGTCAGGAAAGCCTAAACAATGCGAGAGCAGCTTATACTGGAAAGTGTAGCTACGTACGTACATTAAGTAGGTACTGTCGTACGTGTGAGGGTAAGCGAGTTAGATGATGGTAGGCGAGGTGCTAGATTTTCTCGCAAGTAAACTCCGAGATATATATCTTTAGATAATATGTTTATTATCTTGTAATATTACTGCTTGGAAGCTAATACATTAATCTCAAACCCGACAAACTTGCTGTCTCCAGCTGGAATCTTCTACCACTTGTCAAAGTCATTCTCACAAAATTCAAATAGTATGTTTTTATTCAAAATGGCTAGGATTTGCACCAAAGAGTTTGAAGCTTATTACATTACACACATACAAAATTATT
The DNA here is from genome assembly GCA_947459985.1 of Diloba caeruleocephala. Classification (NCBI taxonomy): domain Eukaryota; kingdom Metazoa; phylum Arthropoda; class Insecta; order Lepidoptera; family Noctuidae; genus Diloba; species Diloba caeruleocephala. The sequence continues at coordinate 4,881,710 of OX381621.1, read as the reverse complement.
ATATTACTTATCGCCGGTAGTCGAAATTTGACCAATTTTATATTAATTTATTTGGATACATATTCTTAATTCTTAACCATGACAATTTTTTTGAGAAATGTGATAATTCCTTGTTATTTACAGTGCAGCTATTACTTAAAGATAGGTAAAATTCAATTCAAATGTCGACATTTCCAGCGATGATAGATAATAAAGTCAAGCTGGCGTTCAAAAGGACAAGAAAAGAAAGAAAACAGTTCTATTTTGGACAGAAGCTGGGCGCAGTCAAAAAAGGCTCCTATCTCAGCTTAATGTAGCAAAATTTAAAAACAAAAATGCCGCTGCGCTGTTTTTCAGATAGGACCGAATGTGACAGCTGGCTTGCATGCATTTCATGAATTTCGGCCGAATGAAGTCCACTGCTGGACGCAGGACTCCCCAAAATATCACCACAACGATCGATATGGGTGTGCTGTGTGCTCATTGGGAGGTTTAGCCATAATTGCCACGCTTGGCAGGCGGGTTGGCGATCGCAGTTGAGTTGTTAATATACTCGAAGGATGCTGCTGCCCATCCTCTAGCTCAGGGGTTCCCAACCTTTTTTTGTCTACTGCCCACTTTAAGAATAAATTATTTTTTAACGCCCCCCTTTTTAAACATACTTAAAAACCGCTAAGTACTTATAACTGATTATTGAAACGCAAATTTATAGTATTCGGACAGAGTATCTTTTATTGAAAATAAAACAAACATAATCAATTATTATATAAAAACTAATGTGAAGGTTGAATCTGATGCTGTTCAATAAGTTTGTTGATATCAGGTTCCAATTTACTCAAAAACAGCCGCAAGTCGCCACGTTCGGTAACACGCAAACGATTTCTCTTTTTAGTAAGCAGCGTTGCCACAGCACTAAATCCACGTTCACACAAATATGACGATGGGAATGCTATCAAAAATCGTTGAACAATTGACCACAATCCAGGGTACAATTGCGGGATCGGTTTTTGTAGCCAAAATTCTTGATATCCATTTTTGAACTAGATTTTTATTTCTTCGTTTGTTGTCAATTCTATAAGTTCTTCTTCCAGCTGAGGTGACATTTGAAAACGGATCCAACACCCAGTCTGGTATTTCCAAGTTTAAAATGTCCTGGTATCGTTCGGTGAAGTCAATGTGGAGGTTTTCCAAATGTTGGCAGTAGGCAAACAAGTCGTCGTTACTGCAGTATACTGATAAATTCGGAAAATTGTGAAACTCACGTCTGGCCATATTCTTTTTGTGCAGAAGCAGTTTGGCTGCGAAGGCAGCAACGACATTTTTTGTTTTAATTAAATTTAGTTCATCGCCTTGCAGTTGGAGGTTCATGTCGTTGAACATTTTATACAGGTCTGTCATGTAAGCTATATCATTCTTTGATATTATGAGCTTGTTGCGCAGTTCTGTATCTTTAGTTTCCAAGAACTCTATCATAGAGTCAAACAGGTTGTAAAATCGAATCAGACAATTGCCTCTTGACAGCCAACGAACTTCAGTATGAAGCAACAAACGGTTGAAATCTTCGTCATTAGTAACACAAAGCTGATGAAATAATCTATCATTCAAAGAGCTGCTACGGATTTTATTGACTGCTTTGATGACATATTGCAGTGATTGAAATAGTCGTTCACTTAAGTTTCTAGCAACCAAATGTTGTCTATGAATAACGCAATGTATAGCAAGGACATCTGGAATTTTATTCTTTAAGTATGCTATGAAGCCTTTATGGCGCCCTGTCATAGCCGGAGCGCCATCCGTAGCAACTGATATAATATTTTTCAAAGGAATCTCTTTCTCTTCACAAAACTTTTCCAATGTATTGAATATGGTTTCGCCTTTTGTATCTGTCTCCAAATTTCAGGCAAACAATAGTTCTTCACGTATTTTCTCATCTTTAATAAACCTCACGTAAGATAGCAACAACGGTTCATTAGTTGGTAAAGTGGACTCATCGAGCTGAATTGAGAATTGACTAGTCCTCAGATGATTGCACAATGATTCTTCAATGTTTTCAGCCATTTCATCAATTCGTCTTTGCACAGAATTATTACTCAAAGGAATTTTTCGGATAATATCTGCGGCCGGTTTATGAAGCACAGTAGTTATTACTTCCTTTATTGCTGGCAAAATTAACTCTTCTCCGATGTTGTGTGGTTTGCCTTTTTGAGCAATTATCAAAAGAGATATTGTACGAAGCTCGAAGTCCGTCGTCATCTTGCTTAGCAGCCGCCGAAAATAGTTTTGATACACTTGGCTGAGTATTATGCTTCTTCTCTAGGTCTTGAAAATATGCTACATTCTTTTCTGTCTTATCTGGATGCATTTTATTCAAATGATCTTGCAGTCTTGAAGGCTTCATTGCTTCGTTCGAAAATGTTTTTAGACATAGAAGACACAAAGGCGACGACGGGTTTGTGGGATTTTCAATAAATCCGAATTTAATATATTCCACAGAGTATTGCCATCTCTTCTTTTTTACTTCCGACATTGTTTTGTTTTAAGAAATACGTAAGTGTTGAAATCAAGTACTGCTTATCTATTATGCGCGAAACCGCAAATGAAAATAAAATAAATTTACGTCGTTTATATAGGATTGCATAAGCAGCACGCACCAACAGGAATAAGACAAACGCGCATAAACTCGTTTATCTCATTCGACGCCCAATCATACTCGACAAGCAAGAACAAGTATTATAGAACCAGCCGATTGGTATAGGAATGTACAATTCGGATTATTTAACAAAAACTTGTTAAAACATGATTGCCCGCGGTCTTTTATATCGAACCGAGTTTGAGCTATATCTTAATTAATATTAGTTGATGTTCACAAGATGTAGTCGAGAGTCGAGAGCTCAGTCGGTGTCTAAGAGTCTTCCTAGCTAGGTAGATGAAATTATAAATCGACCCCAAAGCCCTTCACAATGCCCCCTTTTTTTCTGGGTCTCTTACCGCCCCCCTTTAGGCCTGCAGCGCCCACAAGGGGGCGTTATCGCCCACGTTGGGAAAGACTGCTCTAGCTAATCCCTTAGTCGACTTTTACGACACCCATGGGAGGAAATGGGGTGGTGGCATTCTGAGCCGGCACCACACGGCAGATAGCTGATGTTATAAGGAATAACTTTGGCTACTTTTATTTCAGAAAAATAACTAGGGTTCCGCGCAAAAAAAATAAAACCCTTGAAATCCAATATATATATTTTATGTCGAAGTACTCTACATTTCTTTTCAATTAAACGCGGGTGAAACCACGTGTCCCAGCTAGTAAATAAATAAACCAATGAGTGGCTCAGCGGTGGTCGCTGTACACCCTAGCCGGTGACGTTACTAAGCTCCTTCATTTGGTTTGACACATTAAAATAAAATAAAACACCTGTATTTGATTGCTTAGCGCTACTGATTAATAATAATATTTATTGACATCCATATAATTACAATTTAGGTAAGTCCCTAACTCCCAAGGTGGATCGTCCCTGTGTTTCAGGGGTTAGTTTCTTTCCAATTTTTGGTATAATATATGGCCTGTCGATTTAATTTTTTTTATGATATAATTAACTGACATATTATACTTCCAGAACAAAACAACCAAAAACTGTTTGCATTGTATAGGTAAGTGATGGGTGAGTGTATGTGTTTATGTTGTGTGTATATAAAAAGATAAAGTGAGGTTTATATCATCAACGAATGAATGATGTTATGTTATCCTACTAATTTTAGTTTAATGTATGTGTAGTAGATTTTCCATGTCTTCATACGTATAATCGCGTAGCCATTTAGTGATAACGACTTTGACTTCGTGATTACTAAGTTTTTTTATTTTTAGTATGCTATCAATTATGTTGTACAGTTTTGGTGCCAAATAGTCGTAGTTTTTTCTGGCAATACTAGATTTACGTGTAGGTACTGGACAACGGTTTACTCTTAGTGGATATGGGTAGGTATGGAACGGCGAAACGGTGATATCTGACACAAATAATTTCCGCACACTGAAGACTTTTGAAGTCTCGTATACAAGTGATGTGGAGTTAGCTATTATAATGTAATCTTTCAACGATACGATCAAAGATAAGAACGACTCGAGTCATTGCAGCGCGTTATTCTGTGTTATGTTGGCGCGATTAGATTTTATATCGTGTATGTTGTTCACAGCCTCGTCCTGCTGTTCAGTTCACGTCTATCGAGACCGTTCACTGAAAACAAAACAAATAGGTAGTTACTATTAGCAAACTGAGTTGTAGCAACAAGGATTTTTGATTTCGATTCACCAGCCGTCTCGTTCCTGGAACACCAACAAGACATCGTGATATCCTTACAAAAACGGTAACAAATGAAGTGGAAAACAGTCGAGGGAGTTAAAACACAGTGTTAGGAAGCTGTGTCATTTACATAAGGCGTCGTGAGACGTAAAGGTAGCTCGTGCCTCGCTTACAGAATGAATACCTGAGGAAATTTCAAATCACATTCTAGCTTGACGATTTAGTTTAGTTTTAGGTACTATTCTGCTGGTAAGTAACTCTCTGTACATGAAGCAGAGGATTTAGTATGCTTAAGTTCATACCGACCTGGAGAAGGGTGCTGGGACAGATTGTGGAAGGCGGAGGATCAGGTGTTGCAGCGCAGCTTGAGACCTGTGACCGGACCGAGACAAGCTAAGTTGTTTTATTATTTTGTATTTATATTCCTTTTTATTAAAAATCTTTACCCGACACGAGGTCTTTTCCTGTGTCGGTAAATGCACCCACATTTACAGTCATAAATTTCAAACACAATACACGCGGACCGACATTTCCGAACCGTGCATTTAACTGTTGACTTTTCTTAAGAGCCTATTTGATATTTGATTCTTGAAATTTTAAATAATTAAATTTAAGAAAATCTATCTGTAAATTATACAAATATTTGTACCGTGCGGGAATCGAACCCACAACTCGGAGCACAGCATCCGACTGAGTCAGCCACTGCACTGACCGTGTGTGATTGATTGAGGCTCAGTACAGGCAATGGGAAAAAGCTCGATCTTGCCGCGGTCGTTTCGATTCTTCCCAAATTATGACGTCTCTGTGACTCGAAGAGCAGCCCTAGTTACCATACATATACATAAGGTTCCCAGAAAAGAACAGACCACCACTCACCACCCATGGGTGTCGCAAAAGGCTACTAAGGGATGATGTCAAAGGATGGGCATCAGTTTCCTCCCGTGTGGTAATAACAACAATAACATACTGCGATAATCCGCCTGCTAAGTATGTAATTATGGCAATATCCCATATGATCCCTCATTGTAGTGATCACTGAGAGGCCCATGTACAGCAGTGGACGTCATCATCATCATCATCATTTCGGCCGAATAAAGTCCACTGCTGGACACTGGCCTCTCTCAAAGATCACCACAACGACCGATATCGGTGTGTTGTGTGCTCATTGGGGGGTTTTGCTATAATCGCCACGCTTGGCGGGCGGGTTGGCGATCGCAGTTGAGTTGTTAATGTATTCGAAGGACGCTGCTGCCCATCCTCCGGCTAATCCCTTAGTCGCCTTTTACGACACCCACGGGATGAGATGGGTTGGTGCTATTCGTAGCCGGCACCACACCACACCACAGTGGACGTCCTTCGGCTGATATGATGGTGATAATGACGCGCTATAGTGACCAGATACATATGCCAATAGTATCGGGCAGTCAAAACCCCAAAAACTGAACAAAGCCTTCCCCCATAGATTTCCACAACATGTGTTTCATGCTGCCCGCGTGAAACAGCTGCCAGGTATCTTCACCGGATCGTCTGTCCATCTCGTTTCAAAATATTCACCTTCCCAAAGAAGACTGGCAATCGCCCATACAATACATGGCCCTGAATTTTGTTGGTTGTTACGTATAAGAGATTGGTAGGGTATGTCATGAGTATTTAATATCGTCGTTTTTCTAACAGTGAGATTAAGTATGGCAGTATGATCCAATAGCTACTATTGTTTATTTTATCACATAAATAATAGCTATACGAATCGATACATATAATTAAAGAATTGTTCGCAATATTCCAGACAAATAGGTAGCCAAAAGAACTTTTTTTACAAATTTGGCAGAAGGCCATAGACATAAGGTTTATTCATGTTGTCTCCTTATTGTTCCGCACTTTTTGTTTGATACACATTTATTTTTAGATAAGCTTTCATTTCTGTAACAGATTAGGCCTACAACCACCCATGTCTTTTGATGATATGGAAGCATCTTTTCGACCAAATCGAAACTACTATACACACAACTACAGATCCAAAGCTTTCTATAGAAATTAAGGTGACATAAATAAAGATAAAAAGTCATAAGTAGACTTTACTTGTCACGTTCCAAGATGTAGATTTCCTATGGAGAAGAACGGACGAGAAACTCCGTTTACTTTAATTTAATTTATGTTACAATATTTGACGGAGGTATTCGTTGGAGAAAAAAGTCTAAATTACATCAAGTCTACACTAAACAAGCCAGATGATAATAAAGCTAATGATTAAATTGCTATGAGAATATTAAACTGACCAGTACCAACAGACAGCACTCGTTCACGAGCATGATGCATGCATCAGCGTCGCTCAGCTGAACCATTATAGGGCAATTCAGCGAGCCAATACACGACGTCCTAATATAATATTTCCAAGAGCTTTAATGTAATTTAGGAATCCTCGGCCTTATTTCATCTAAGTCAGTGTAGGCAGTTAGTCAGCCGTGCGAGCTTACGTGTTCCGGAACGGATAGGATAACGAAATTATATATAAGTAGTTACTCAGTTGGTTATAAATAATACCTAACGGAGTTAGAGGATCCGTTCGCGGGAAAAAGAATAAATACAAAAGGAACCTGAACGCCATACGTGATTTATTTATTTTTATATCCGCGAAGGAAAGGCAAGGTATTGTTGTTTTACATCCATAGTTTTTAATTTTATTCTACTTTGCTCTCTAAGAGGTATATACTTCTTACAGATATGTAACTGTTAGAGAGTGCTATATAGCAACGAAGGCGTAGTGGTTGGACGCTTGTCTTCCATACGAGAGGAACTGCGTTCATTCCCGGCGTGCACCTCAGACTTTTCGTATTAATGTGCGGATCAGAATTTGATTATCACTTGCGTTAACGGTGAAGAAAAACATCGTGAGGAAACCTTGCACACCGGTGGCTCCAAAAAAAGAAAAGGCCCGTGCCCAGCAGTGGGACAGTAATGGGCTGATTATGTATGACGAAGAGAAGGACACCACGCTTTATGCTCTCATCTCCTTAAAATAAAGGGGGTTTCTTTCCGGCCTAACGTTAGTCAATGTGGGGAGATTGAACTGAGTTTAATGGACAGTTTTTTCCAGAAACTGCTCTCCTAAACCATATAATGAATGTTCACGAGAACACATCACACACATCGTAAAATAAATAAAAAACAAAGCAATTCAGCCAAAAAAAAATCACAACCCAGCGTGTAAACGTCCACAGCAGACAATAGGCCACCCGGTGACCAGTCCAATGAGTGGTTATACCATATTGCCGTAATCACCACAAAAAAATAGGCGATAGAAACTTTCTGAGCTAAAATAAAACCTTGCCAAGTGAGAAACGGAATGACTAGTGTTCTGTACTGTCTGACAAAGTAAGATCTTCGAAACGGTAATGTTAAATTGGATTCTTGAAAGGGTTCAGGTATGAAAGTGCGAAGCAATTTAAGTTAAATTGCTTGCTTGGACTTTGAATTCATGGATACTGTACAATTATAAGTGCTGTCTATTTGTAATTTAACTGACATTGAAAAATAAATACAAAAAAAAAAAAATTATATTAATTTATGAAGTTGGGCGGGGCCAGGTATAAAATATCACTGCTTGTTGGTCTGCATGAACCATGGTTGGGGCATACATTTTCTTTTTATTGTAGAGGGAGAGATAATTCAAGAAATACTTTCAGAACCTAGATGAAAGCTCTATTTCCTACTGACTGCCGCTGCGAAGCTATGCCGAAATAAATTCAAAGGATTCTGTTTCTAAGAAAACCTATATGCATACATCAATCGAGTTATCCTGTAATGTAAACGAGCCTTATACAAATCCCTGAGTCGCAATATTGCACAACGATATTTCTGGTCCGTTGCTTGCAAAGCAAGCCTAGCGCAATTGGGTGTTATAGCCTGAACAGAATGATTGCCAGCTCTAGCGTGTAGGGTTACCATCCTTCCGGATTTGTCCAGACGATTCCGGACGCTCAGCCTTCCCCCCGAACTCTGTACGACTTTTTAGATTTCCCAATTTTTCTGCTTGTAAAGATTTGAATTCTATTATACTTCCGCATTAAATTATTATTGTGACAAAAATAACAGGACTTTTCTGAACTGTCCGGACTGCTTGAGAAGAGTCCAGGTATTAGTCATGAATTTCGAAGTTCGAAATGGTAACCCTACTCTCGTGTCATGTTATTTTCATTTTTTAGTTCAATAAAAATACGGTAGTCAAATTGAATTGCAGTTTTCGTGTAACCAGTCAATATGTGTTGAAGTCGGTTCGTGCAAATGGTGCCACCATTATACAGGATGTTTGGTGCATCGTGTGCCAAATTGAAATGGTCGACTGGGGGGGTCATCTGCTATCCTTTCAGACCCCTTAACATTTCTCATGCCCTGTGGATTCTTTCTCATCGACTTTTTATTTTTTAATTAAAAAAGTACCCAAATTTTACATTCAAATACCAATAATAATAAAAGTATAAGTCGTAGACTGTAGATTTAGATGTGTATTACAGTACTTTTAAATTTAAAATTAGTGAAATTAGCCATCTAGTTCTTTTTTTAATATACTCGCAAAGTTTCGGACTTAAATTAAAGCTGTCAATGTTAAAGCTACTTTGCAGCATTCGTGGTCGCAGGATGACTGCGACGAATGCTGCAAAGTATTCGAAACGTCAGGAAAATCGAAAATATACGCGATAGAATCCGTTTAAAAGTGTTTTATTATAATGTGTAATAATCGCGAAAATCTAAGACATTACTACATAATACATAACTAATTAAGTGGATACAGAGAGATAGTGCTCTTTAACTCGGTTTTTTTTGAAAATACAAATTATTTTACATTTCCGTATATCAGGTGGTAGCGAATTCCATAACCTAACACAGATAGGAAATAGGAGTAGAAATCGGTTTTGTGGGATGGGAATTTGAGAAGGGTTTTACGATGTGATGCAGGGTGCATATGGCGGACGGGTGTAAGAAAAGCGTTCCCGCAGGTAGGATGGAGATGTGGGTGTTGCGGATCACGCCTGATATTTTAGGGAATACAACATTTTGCTATTCATTTGGTTTAGGCGTAATAAATAAGCGCTCGGTAGTGAAAAAACAACAGTCATCTTTCACTTCTATGTCGACCGCCGCGATACAAACAAGCAAACTTGTAAACCATTTTTATATCTTATTATACAATATTCAAGATACCTTGAGTTTAATTTGGCTCCGTGTGTCAAGCGAAGACATAATTTGGTGGCCCATGAGGGGAATTTAAAAACAGAAGACAATCAAAAGTCGGCAAATAACTACATCGCGCCGGTCGCCAGTTGAGTCATTTTCACAATCAAGATTTATAGTTGACGAAGAAAAAACCTCAAGAATAATCTCCAGTTGAGCTATATACGGTCAGAGGAGCAGCCAAAGCATCTCACCATCAACGGATTCTATGAGATAAGTGTCCTAATATCCCATTTTTCCTCGTCATCGATAGATAATTCCATACCTACCTGACCGATACCATTTATTTTTCCATTAGCATTTTTTATGGTCAAAACTTGTTGCAAACAATTGTTAAATCTATGATTAGCTTAAATCATTATAATGTGCGTTAAATTAAATCATTTATCGCAATAATAAAACAAAATTCTATAAATTGCGTAGTCATGAACATTAAAAATTTCTACCTACATTAGAAAATAAAAAATATATTTTTGCAATCTTGAATAATTGTTAGCATACATTTTAACTATCATCTATATAATCTTGGATATAATTATTGTTGATAATTTATACCAAGTTTGGTGGCCCATACAACAAAATTATCGCCTTATTGCTGCGTGTTTACTAATTGTATTCGCCGAACATTCCAGCCGGTCCTGATCTGCCGAACGTGACCTCCCGAGTGCAGTACTGCTGCTCCATCAGCTGCTCGCTGCCAGGCTTCCTGCTGTGGCGAATATCAACAAAGCGAGGGGCGTAAGATTTGATTTTATAGACTTTTACCTATTACCTACTGGTTTACATTGTATTTACATTAATTACAGTCTAAATAAATTTCAATATGCCTAACCCTAGTGTAGAAATTGATAAAAATGGTACAAAAGACTTAAGAGAATTAAATATAAAGCGTAGCTCGGTTAAAGGCCAAATAACCAAATACAAAAACTTTTTATGCAATGTAAGCCAGAAAAGGGGTTTGACGAGCATCGATTTAGCTGAGTTAACTCTTAAACTTGGCAAGTTCGAAGCGTTGTCAATGAGATTTGATGATTTGCAAACTCAGATAGAGGTTTTAAATTCCGAAAATTTACTTAAGGAACTTGATGAACGGGAGAACATTGAACATGAATTTGTGATAAATATTGCTGCATCTAAGAAATTTATCGATGATCAAAATAAAATTGAAGATCAACTAAGACGTGAGTCATCACTTAATGAGGAGAATGCTCACTGTTTTACCGAATGTAAAGGCAACAATGGTTTGGGGTTCAAATTGCCACAAATACAGATTTCCAAATTTGACGGCACATTTTTCCGTTGGCTCGAATTTCATGACACGTTTGAAAGTTTAATTCACAATAATAACCACATCTCTAATATTCACAAATTTCATTATCTTGTCTCCTATTTGGAGGGAGAAGCCGCTAGAATTATATCTAATTTTGAAATGTCATCAGCAAACTATGCAGAAGCGTGGAAACTTATCTGTGATCGTTATAGCAATAAGCGGCTGCTAACAAATCACCATCTTAACTCTCTGCTTAGTATGCAACCTCTAGCACGTGAAACTGAAAGGTCGCTACGGTTCCTGGTCGATCACATGACAAAAAATTTACGCGCTTTGTCCAGCTTAGGCCAACCTACAGATAAGTGGGATATATTGTTAATCTTCATGTTTTCCTCAAAGTTGGAAGGCCGAACTTTGACAAAATGGGAAGAATATCGTAATACTCTAGAAGACGTGCCTACGTTAGATCAATTCAAAAGATTTTTGATTGACCGGGCTGACGTACTAGAATCCTTAAATAGAAATAAATATGATAACAACAACTTAAATAAACATTCACCTACAACTTCGCGTAGTTACAACTCTTCGAATAATAACAATAGCAAGGTTACATCATATACTAAATCGTTTTCTAGCATAAGTGCACAAAGACCGAATATATATGTATGCATTATTTGTGGCGAAAATCATAGGATTTATGAGTGTTATACCTTTAAGGCTAAAAGCATACAGGAAAAATTAGGTGACGTTAAAAAATATAAGTTGTGCCTAAACTGCCTCCGACAGGGACATGCGGTGAATGATTGTCGTATGGGTCCATGTCGCGAATGCAGTAAGCGTCATAACACATTGCTTCATGGCCCTGCAGTAGCCGGCAATGTATTTCATACTAATAATAACGTCAACGAATCGAATTCTGATACTATAGTAAGTTATTCTACACAAAACATCAAACAAGTACTTTTATCAACAGCTTTGATTGAAGTCTCCAATCCGGTAACCAGCCAAACAGCTAAAGTTCGTGCATTATTGGATTGCGGCAGCCAGTCTTCCTTTATTACAAAATCACTAAAGGATAAGCTGTCCCTAAAATCAACTCCCTTGAGTACTCTTAAGGTGATAGGAATAGGTAACAACTGTTCTAATCATGTGGTCGAGACTTGTATGACACAAATAAATTCGCTAAATTCATCATTTAGTGTCCAATTGTCATGTCTGGTATTAAATGAATTAACTAGCGAGATACCTAAAGCTCGTATCGATATTCAAGCCCTAAAGCTGCCATCAAATATTGTACTGGCCGATCCCACCTTTAACCAGCCTTCTACGATCGACGTTTTGATCGGGGCTGACATATTTTGGGACATTTTACGGAATGAGCAATGTTCTCTTGGTTCCGAATATCCTAAATTGCATAATTCAAAATTAGGGTGGTTGATTTCAGGTCCTATATATTATGTTAAAAATTCTAATAATTTTATTCAATGCAATCATACCTGTATTTCACAAAATTCAAACAGTGAAGTTGAGAAAATGCTTCCTATATTTTGGGATCTCGAAGAGATTCCCCAAAAATCTATTTCAAACGAAAGCGACAAGTACTGCGAAAGGCATTTCTTGCAAAATACAATCAGACTAAAGAGTGGTAGGTTTCGTGTGAAACTGCCCTTCATAGACTCACCCGATTGCTTGGGTGATTCCTTCGCATTAGCTAAAAAACGTTTTCTCAATTTGGAGAAAAGATTTAGGCGAAATCCACTTCTTAAATTAGAATATTCTAAATTCATAACAGAATATGAAAGTTTAGGGCATCTTTCTGAGACTTATGTCAAACCTACACTGTCTTATTTTCTATGTCATCATGCTGTTCTAAAGGAGACCAGCGAGACCACTAAACTTAGAGTAGTTTTTGATGGTTCCGCACCGTCCACATCTGGTTATTCGTTAAATGATATCTTGATTTCGGGACCTAATATACAAGACTCACTTTTTTCTATCTTAATTAGAGCCAGACAATATAAGTACCTATTGACAGGAGATATAGAGAAGATGTTTAGACAGGTGGAAACTTCTGAAAATGACCGTGATTTACAGCTTATATTGTGGAGAAACAATGAGTCACAACCTATCAAAATATTAAAGTTAAATACACTAACTTACGGTACTGCAAGTGCTAGCTACTTAAGTACCAGATGCATCTATCAGCTTGGGGACGAGTGCGACGATGAACTAATAAAAAATATAATTAAATGCGACTTTTTTGTAGATGATCTAATAACTGGTAGCAACGATAAGGATCAGTTACGTTACATACAAAATTCAGTTTCAAGGATATTAAGTTTAGGATGTTTTCACTTAAGAAAATACAAAAGTAACTTAATTAGTATTTTTCAAAATTCTGATACCATTAGTCAAGAAGATTTGACCTTTAGTGAGTCATCCAGCACTCTTGGTCTGGGGTGGAACCCATCTAGTGATAGGCTACATTTTCCTACAAAGAATATTCCACAAATTTTACATATAACTAAAAGATTCATAATGTCACAATCTTTTAAAATATTTGATCCACTTGGACTTCTAAGTCCATGCATAATTCAGCCTAAGATGATATTGCAAAGGCTGTGGCTTGAAAAATTAGAGTGGGATCAGCCCGTCCCACAAGAAATTGAGAATAGGTGGAATTCATTTTACAAAAACATGCCATATTTACAAAATTTAGAAATTCCTAGGTTAGTTTTATGTAACGAGCCTATACATATAGAATTACATTCTTTTAGTGATGCGTCACAGCATGCGTATGGTGCGTGTATTTACATGCGATCAGTAGATATCAATGAAGACGTCACCGTTAGGTTGCTGTGTGCTAAATCAAGAGTCGCACCTGTGAGGCCCACAACAATACCGCGGCTTGAGCTGTGTGCCGCGCTGCTTGCTGCTCGATTGTGTAAATCGGTAACAGACACACTCAGATACACACCGGCACGTATGACTCATTGGTGTGACTCAAGTATAGTGCTAGCTTGGATACGTAATGACCCTAAAAAATTAAAGACTTTTGTAGCCAATCGAATAGTAGAAATTACTGAGACAACTGAATCATCAGCCTGGCGTTATGTTCCCACTCTGGCTAATCCAGCTGACCTTATTTCTCGAGGCGTAGATGCAGGCCAGTTAGTATATACGAAACTATGGTGGTATGGCCCAGAGTTTTTATCTAAGGGTCCGTCCGACTGGCCTATTCTAAAGGACAATAATAAAATAGAAACATTAATTGAAACGAAATCAAATACAATAACTATTGCTGAGTCAATAATTAAATTTGAAATGTATTCTAAATTAAATACATTGCAAGGGCTATTCGCATATGTTAAAAGGTTTATTCACAACATAAAAAATCCAAATAATAAACGTGTAAGTAACCTTAGTTTATATGAATTAAATAATTCATTTTATTCATTGTGTGCTATTGCACAACGTCAGTCTTTTGCTTCTGAGTATGATTTATTAACCAAAAACAAACAATTGCATACGAAATGTAAAATACTGTCACTATCACCATTTTTAGATAGCGATCATAACATAATTCGTGTAGGTGGGAGACTTGATGCATCCAGTTATGCTTACGAAAAGAAGCATCCTGTGTTGCTGCACGCTTCTCATCATTTAACAAAATTGATTTTTGAGAGAGAGCATGTTCGCAGTATGCATGCTGGGCCTCAATTGTTGTTGGCAACAGTCAGAGAAACAGTTTGGCCAGTAAATGGCAGGCGATTAGCAAGGCGCGTTGTGAATAACTGTGTACGTTGTAGACGTATAGCAGGCAAAACTTTATGTCCCAAAATGGGTAATCTTCCGGCTCAGAGATTAACACCGGACTATCCCTTCACGTCCGTTGGCGTGGACTATGCTGGACCGTTCTACATTCTTAATCGGAAGGGGCGTGGTAGTAGATTAATAAAAAGCTATCTATGTTTGTTCATTTGCTTACGTTACAAATGCTTGCATTTGGAAGCAGTCAGTGATTTGTCTAGGGACGCGTTCCTGATGACCTTTCGAAGATTCATAGCTCGCAGAGGAAAACCAGTAGAAATGTTTTCTGATAACGGAAGAAACTTCGTAGCCGCTGCCAAAGAAATAGGCAATTTTTTAAAGAAAAATGCGGTACCGCTATCTGACTTTGCAACTCTAGAAGGTATAAGGTTTATTTTCATTCCGACTTACGCTCCTCACTTTGGGGGTATTTGGGAGGCTGGAATAAAATCCGCGAAATTTCACATAAAGCGCGTAATTGCAAATAGCCACGTAACGTTTGAGGAATTGACAACATTGTTTGCACAAGTGGAGGCCATACTAAATAGCCGTCCCTTGTGTCCATTATCATCCTCTCCTAATGACTTCCTTCCTCTCTCCCCAGGGCATTTCCTCATAGGAAGACCGTTGACTGCGCTGCCGTCACGAAATCTACAGACCAATGAAAACAATCTACGGCGATATGAACGATTGGAAAAACTACGCCAACATTTCTGGAGCAGATGGCAGAAGGAATATATTGGAGAATTACAGCAGAGATCAAAATGGAGAAGTAACACTGCCAAACTCAGTGTTGGTGATATGGTGATCCTACAAGAGGATCACGTACCACCTTTAAATTGGCGACTAGGAAGGGTCAGTCGTCTATTTCCTGGACGAGATGGTGTCACGCGGGTAGCGGATATCAACACCACAAGAGGTTGCGTACGAAGACCACTCGTTCGTCTTTGCCCGCTGCCAGCACCGACAGAAAATCTTCAATGTTGAAATGTATATTTCAACGAGGCGGGAAGATGTTGCGGATCACGCCTGATATTTTAGGGAATACAACATTTTGCTATTCATTTGGTTTAGGCGTAATAAATAAGCGCTCGGTAGTGAAAAAACAACAGTCATCTTTCACTTCTATGTCGACCGCCGCGATACAAACAAGCAAACTTGTAAACCATTTTTATATCTTATTATACAATATTCAAGATACCTTGAGTTTAATTTGGCTCCGTGTGTCAAGCGAAGACAGTGGGGTTATGAAGGATATTCAAAAGGAGACACAATATCCGAGTATTCCTGCGAAGAAGAGTTGGGACCCACTTGAGATTAGAAACATACCAGTTACATAATTCTAGAGTCAAATTGATGTCATTAGATATAAATCATTGATATTTTGCTAATATGATATTGGAAGTTAATAAGGCGGTTATCCTTTAAATATTACTAAGACTTTTTTTTATTGGGCCCAGTGGAAAATTTACACGAATTTCCTCTACTTGTCAGGTCGAAACTCGTCGGACTCCTACCGGCTAAAAGTAATTACTTACTCTACAATTTCTTTTTATGACTGTCATTTTGTTCTCTCCCGATGTCTATCACCATCATCATTTCGGCCGAATAAAGTCCACTGCTGGACACAGGCCTCCCTCAAAGATCACCATAATGACCGATATCAGTGTGTTGTGTGCTCATTGGGGAGTTTTGCCATAATCGCCATGCTTGGCAGGCGGGTTGGCGATCGCAGTTGAGTGGTTAACGTATTCGAAGGACGCTGCTGGCCATCCTCTGTCTAAGCCCTTAGTCGGCTTTTACGACATCCATCGGATGAGATGGGTTGATGCTAATGGTAGCCAGCACCACATGGCATACCCGAATTGTCAAATTATTATTTATTACTTTTTCTCTTACATATTGCTATTTCTTTGCATAATTGTCAAATTAATTTTGACATTTTTATCTCGCAATAAATTTTGTACGTGATAGAATATATCTTTATTGTACACAAAAAATATATGTAGAAAGGATTATATACAATAGTTAGCGTGGCACACTGGGCGGTCTAATCACTAAAAGTGATCATTTTCAACAATAAAACAAATACAACGGTGATATTGTATCTACAATTTTATTTTCATGTAATGTGTCTCTGGTATGCCAAATTTTTTTTGTATTTTATCGTAGTTATGTGGGTCGTTTCATATATTTTTTTAATATCCAGTGACGATTCTAGCACGTGATATCTTGATGAACTGGTGATAAGTTACGCCTGCCCATAACATTTTTATTTTTTATTTATTAATTGTAAGAAGAATTACTCTTGTCACAATACCCGCGTCACCAATTCAATTAATATTTAATCTCTAACAGCCAGTTATATTTTTGTAGCTTCTCGCGTACATCTCGATGGGTGTGGATGCCCAACCGGACAATTTATCATTTCGGCCGAATGAAGTCCACTACTGGACACAGGCCTCCCCCAAAGATCACCCCAACGACCGATATGGATATGTCGTGGGCTCATTGGGGGATTTTGCCATAATCGCCACGCTTGGCGTCTGCCACCGTCTGGGTTGGCAATCGCAGTTGAGTCGTTAGTGTACTCGAAGGACGCTGCTGCCCATCCTCCGGCTAATCCCTTCGTCGACTTTTACGACACCCACGGGAGGAAATGGGGTGATGTATTCTGAGCCGGCACCACACGGCACTTACACATTAACATGCGATAAATATAGCCGCACCCTGATTAACTAAAAACAGTGACAGCAGACGCCACAGCAGCTATCGCACAGCCAAGGACTGAAGAGGATGAAATTAAAAGGAGAGGATGCAATTTGGTCATTGATCGTTCGACAGTGTGTCAGATCATCATTTCAGCCGAAAAACGCCCACTGCTGGACAGAAGCCTCCCCCAAAGATTATCTACTCATTGGGGGGTTTTGCCATAATCGCCACGCTTGGCAGACGGGTTGGCGATCGCAGTTGTTATAATTGTACTTGAAGGACGCTGCTGCCCATCCTTCGGCTAATCCCATAGTCGCCTTTTACGACACCCACGGAATGAGATGGGGTGGTTGGTATTCTTAGCTCAGATATCTTCGCCTATTTAATCGCTATCGGGAAATACGTAACACCAATATTACATTCGACACGGCATCTGTGTGATTTACGCCTGTTGCAAACCGTCTGTTACATACGTAATCTGCCCGCTGGTTTTTATTCGCCAGGAACCAATTATTTGTACAGTAATAATTATAATTTGCGGAAATTATATGCGACTACAAATACGATTTCTGTTATGCTTTGTGACCCGGTTTTATGGCAGTACTAGGTAGAATATATAGCCAAGCTTTTAGTTGCCAGGATAATTGCCATGTTTCCCATAAAATTAATGTCATATTCAAACTAATGGTGGCTTTGTTTGCTTCTTAAACATGATTTAGTGAGTTAATCTGCATTTTCCATCGGCTTAGATTTAGTTTGACGTCGTTTCTTACTTTTTAGGATTAGATATACATATATATGTCCTAAATACTGCGGTGACAATTTAATCATATGTTTTAATAAATATTAAAATTTGGCTTGTTTAGTCTACATCTCTTAGATTATGGCTTCTGTAGAGTATCTTCCACAATTTCGCCAATGTCAAGTATAAGGCAACGTCGTACGGTATTAAGATTGATAAATCTTTACATATTCATAAAATATTGCCCAAAAATAAAAATAAAAATGTCGGCAACGTCGTGCAATACAATTGTTTTTTTTTTCTAGATATATGTCCCTAATACTGCGATGACAATTTAATCATAGGCTTTAGTACATATTTAAATCTGGCTTGTTTAGTGCAGACTTTATGTAGTTTAGACTCTTTACTACTACTTTGTCCTCACATAACCTTCATTTAATATACCTAATATTGTAACATATTATGATTTATAAAGATTAACTATGGAATTTCTTGCCCGTTATTTCCATAGGAAATCTACATCTTCGTCCACCAATAAATTAAAAATAGCTCTGCACTCCACACAGTTAAGCGACGCAGTTTTCTCACCATAAAACCAATATCTCTCAATTCGTTATTGCATTCCATAATGTAATATTAAAACAGATGGTAGGCTTAAGACTATGGGATCAATTATGGACCCTGTCGGGCACAGCACAGTTTCCTTGGAGAGAGGAAGAGCGCTTAATTATGTTTGATTGTAATTCAACATTTTATTTGCTTTTTGATATTTTGTTTATTTAAAATTTAAAACGAAACCGAAAACTTATTAATATAGTTTATATTAATAAGTTTTGAGATTATTGCATATTGTATCATCATTTCGGCCGAATGATGTCCACTGCTGGACACAGGCCTCCCCCAAAGATCACCACAACCGATATGGATATGTTGTGGGCTCATTGGGGGGTTTTGCCATAATCGCCACGCTTGGCAGGCGGGTTGGCGATCGCAGTTGAGTTGTTAATGTACTCGAAGGACGCTGCAGCCCATCATCCGAATAATCCCTCGGTCGACTTTTACGACACCCATGGGAGGAGATGGGGTGGTGGCATTCTGAGCCGGCACCACACGGCACATTGTATCCCTTTTATTTAATATTTTGTTCATCATCATTTCGGCCGAATGAAGTCCACTGCTGGACACAGGCCTCCCCCAAAAAAAATCACCACAATGACCGATATGGGTGTGTTGTGGGCTCATTGGGGGGTTTTTGCCATAATCGCCACGCTTGGCAGACGGGTTGGCGATCGCAGTTGAGTTGTTAATGTACTCGAAGGACGCTGCTGCCCATCCTCCGACTAATCCCTTAATCGACTTTTACGACACCCATGGGGGGAGATGGGGTGGTGGCATTCTGAGCCGGCACCACACGGCAAGTTTTTGTTCATAATTCTTTTAAATTATTGCACGGTTACATTTATTGATTGTGATTTATTATTTACTGTTGTTATTCAGCTATTTTTTAATTGAAATTGTTTTTATTGAGGATATGCTGTATTCGTCATTCGTAGTTATTGGATATTTTATAAATGTAATTGATGGATTGCATTATTTACTGTATATTTAAATTTTATTTTCATATTTATTTATTATTAATTAATTGTAATTTAGTTATTATTTTTCTTTGTTATTTATAATTTATTTTTAATAAAATTGTAATAAAGTTACTGGACTAGTTACTATGAATTTAATTATTATCTTATTTGTTATTATTTATAAAAGCATAATGAATATCTCTGTATATAAATTATAATTTATCGTTTAAGTATTAGTTTATACTATAGTAGCTACTAAATAGGCTTTTTTTAAATTTAGTAATAAATATATTAAAAGTATTTATATTTCTAATGTGTTCTGGTAAAGTTATTGTCTATTTTAATAGAAATGAACAAGGGACTGGAGGAGTTTAATTGTACTCCATGCGCTACAATGTTTTAAATTAGTGTTGACGTACAACTATTATGAGAAGGCCCACATTGTATGGTTTTATAGCATATCATCATCATCATTTCGGTCGAATGAAGTCAAATGCTGGACACAGGCCCAAAGATCTTTGGGGGAGCCCAAAGATCACCACAACGACCGATATGGTGTGGTGTGTCGTTGGGGGGTTTTGCCATAATCGCCACGCTTGGCAGTTGAGTTGTTAATGTACTCGAAAGATGCTGCTGCCCATCCTCCGGCCAATCCCTTAGTCGATTTTTACGACACCTACAGGAGGAGATGGGGTGGTGGCATTCTGAGCCGGCACCACACGGCCCAATACCTTTTTTCTAATGAACGTTGGTTAAAATAATCCTACAACCAATCTAGCTTCAGGATACCAGCAATTGAGGTGATGAGATGCCAGTACAGTAAATACAGATTCTCAACCGTATCAGGTTACAACAGAATGTAAAGATGAAATATGTCAACGTTTCATTATCCGTTCAGCTAATGTAGCCTTCGAAATTAAGCAACACCCGACTTCTTGTTGAGGTTACCTCTTGAAAGCAAGTCACGTAAATGTCATTGATCTTGAATTTCCCTGGAACGCCTTAATGAGACATAGATTTTGCGAACCTTGAGATTCTCAAACCTAGCGGGTATTGTATTAATGATTTGGTTTATGCTTAACCCTGTGGCGTGGTTGAGGTTGATAGGCATGAGAGGGTTTACTTACGGTAGCAGGTAGGTTTCTTAGGATCCGTGTGGGATCGGGAGAGGGCAGATTCCGCACTGGGAAGGACTAGACGGTACCGGGATAATAACCGTCCAACACGACTAAGTCTAGCCAAGCCATACAACGACAGCGGGGGGCCTCGGGGGTCGTGGGATGGTTGTGGATTGGGAGTCCACGTGCCCATACCGAGTGACCTCCGGGAAAACGGCGGTGCGCACGTGGTCACGTGCCGTCGTGTGCGCAGTAAGCGCACAGGGAGCCTCCGGGGAATCCTTTACAATCCCCCGAGAAGTGCCTGGGGGCGGCCTGTTTACATTCGCTCTGCGAGAGGGGGTAATGGCACCACTGAGCAGCTCTAGTGTGATCGTACGAGGACCTGGAGCTCCCTTTCGGTGCCGAAGATGATCGCTCCGGTGGATTTAGCCGGTAGGAGTCTGGCATGCCCCTCCGCCCTTCCCCGGGATGGACGAAGTACATGACGTATTTCCAACGGGATAGATTAGATTAGATAGAGATTTCCGACTTTAGACATTACTGTGGTCCAGTTAGAAGAGCACTAGAGAGCTAGTGAAATTACTGGGTATAAGAGACATTTAACCGGTTTCTGAAACGAAAATTGTCGCAAAAATTACGTAATAAGCTGTTAATCTTGAATTTAAAGTGTTTTGGGTTTCTGAAACACAAATGTTACAAGCTGTTCACAATGTGACAAATCTCCAATTATCCACTTAGTGCCACTCCACTCCATCCACACATCCACTCAGAGCAATTTTGGGTTCCTAGAAAGCTTTTTTGCCTGTCAACAGATTGTCAATGAGCTATTTTATAATTGGGGAATATTAGCCGATTAATGGTGTGTCAAAGTCAATATTACTCATTTAAGACTATTAACATAAATAAAAGGTTAATATATGTTGGCGAAAACTTGAGGTAAGCTCAATAATTATAAAGTATATTCGTAAAAAATCAGCATGAATGTTTAAATAATAACAATATTTAAAATGAACTAAAAATATTATTTATTGGTAGGTAATAAGCAAAGACATTAATTTAATTCGAACAGCTTAATAGTATCTACTCATTATTTCCACTATTATCAGAAAAGTAAAAAAAATCGAGACTTTATCTTCGAATCTCAACTTCAACTCTTGATTAATGGCTTTAGTCACCACAAATTTGCCAATTACACGGACACACAGCTACACCATCATCAATTCATAAGCCTACCACAAAGATTGCCAAAAGGGCGGGTATGGTTTTGTGTTGTGGGCCCATTGCGGGGTTTGCCATAATCGCCACGCTTGGCACTTGGCAGACGGGTTGGCGATCGCAGTGTGGTTATAAATGTGCTCGAAGGACGCTGCTGCCCATCCTCCGGCTAATCCCATAGTGTCTTTTACGACACCCGCGGGATAAGATGGGGTAATGGTATTCTTACCCGGCACCATACGGCCAGTATAAGCTGGTCTCGCTTTATACAGGGTATCCAGTAAACAGCACGAGATACTGCAGGGGGTGAGAGCTTGCGTCAATACCTACCAAAAAAACACAATATATATTCAGCAAAATCTTACGGATTTACAGTAGTACAAAGTTAAGCGATAAGAAAATTGTACTGTGAAAATTTAATGAATGAATCGATAAGATGTATGGGCTGCAGCGTCCTTTCTGAGGAGCAGTAAGCATACTGTGCTCATCAATACGCCAGCCAAGTGAGATGAGTACTGGCAAAGTACCTGCAAAATGATGACACAATTATGGAAATCTATGGGGGCCTTTGCTGAGCAGTGGACAGTCTTTGGCTGATATGATGAGAAATAAATATCTGAAAAACGAACTCTCTGCAGCTGCGACTCCTCTGGAGTTGTGATGTTTATGTGTAGCAGCGATCGCTTACCTTCAGGTGAACAGAACCGTCACGGGTACTCCCAGAGGCTTATCTTCTTCTATAAAAAAATCCACGGTCTCTTACCATGCGTGTCATAACAGGTAACTGAAGTATACATGTCTAACTCATGTATTTTTATGACCTATAACAGCGTGGTGTTGAAAGAAAGAAAGAAAGGAAAGAAGAAAGAAAATGTATTTATTATATGTAAAATAGCACTCAAATATGTAGGGTGCAAACTCTCCATAATCGATTCACTATACTTCTTACTTTTTATATTTGTGTTATTTTGTTATGCTTTATAAAGTTGTGTATAAGTGCTAAATGGTTACCATTATTTTGTTTTGGATTTTACTGTTTAATTTTGTTTTGTTTAGCATGTCGTGTTTACCTGTAATTGATAATGCAATTAGCTGTAATTACTTTAATTTATGGTGTATTTAAGTATGTACTCGTATTATTGTTGTTATCATTGGTGAACCTAATAAAGAAAATAGAAAATTTTCTGCGAAACTGTTCATAAAACTAGCATCTTTTGTTTTAAACTCTTCTCGACCTACCTCCGCCTCGGGTATGGATGAAGTGGCATACCTTCTACTGGTTAAAACCACTGGGGTGGTCATACTCGGCACCTGGAGCAATGTCCTTGTAGAGCCGCCCATTGGTGCTACGCCTATAGGCACATCTTGGAGAGGGTGAATGTAAAGTCACTGAAGCGGTCATCTTCGGCACCGAAGGGGGGCCCCAGGTCCTCGTAAGATCATATTAGAGCCGCCGATGATGCCTTTAGGCACACCTTGGAGGCTAAACACGTAGATAGTGTTCAAACTTTAGACATTACTGGATTCCGGTTTGAAGTGCACTGTAGCTAGTGAAATTATTGGTAGGTGACGAATAAAAGGTGTATCTTGTTAAAAGTATATCTTGTTTTAAAAAAACTGTTTATACAACTTAGAGACGAGACGAGCAAGTCATTCGCCTGATGGTAAGCGACACGCCTGCCCATAACAACTAGAATGTAACCCTGGACTAGTCTTGTGCTTGTCACCTCGAGACGTAAAGTTATTTAGTCTCTTATGCCTAATAATTCCACTAGCTACATTGACCTTCAAACCGGAGCACAGTAATGTCTAAAGTTTGAACACTACTGCTTAGCGTCGAATATCTGGCACTGGGGTGGTACCTACCTAGCCGGCCTCTTGCAATAAGAGACCTTTTTTTATTTTTATTGGTGCCCAGTGGAAATTCTTCAAGAACATCCTTCGCCCCGGGGAAGAGCGAAGGGGTATGCCGGACTCCTACCGGCCAAAACCACTGGGGCGGTCATCTTCGGCACCTAAGGGAGGCTCCAGGTCCTTGTATGATCACACTAGAGCCGCCCACTGGTGCCACGCCTATAGGCACATCTCGGAGAGGGTGACTGTAAAGTGGTCACCCCCCGGGGGATTGTAAAGGATCCCCCAAAGCGTCCCACGGCAGCGCGTGACCACATGCGTGCTACCGTCTGCAATAAGAGACCTGCCATCGCTAACAGTCCCTCTGCGGACGCAAAGACCTCTTCTTATACAGAGAAAGAACTAGCATTAAACACCAAGCAAGTGTGCTCGATGCGTGTTGGCGATTTTGGATCATTCAATCCCAGTTTCTTCGTGACGTTTTCCTTCATCGTATTACGTACTAGTGCTTAAAAATCGATACTGTAACCTCCAGGCTTCGCCGACTCGGAATATAATTACAAAATTAAAATAGTAAACTAAATGTAGGGTTTAATTTCAAATTCTCAAACTGCGGTGTAGCGAGAAGGGAATGTAGGTTGACCTAATTAATTAATAACACTAATTAGCGCTGCATTATGTAGGCAACTACGTAATTCTATTGATTTAGTTGGAATTGAGTATTTTTAGAAACATACCTATTTTTCCAATCAGCGTCTCTTTTCAAAGTACCTACTGCTTTAATATACAATACTATAATACTGCGCAGTATGGCTTCTAATCACACAAGGGTCGCTGCTGCCCATCTCTTTAGTTTAGAGTCTCTTAGTTGCCTTTACGACTTGGAGATAGAGTGGTGCTATATTCTTAATCCGGACACCACCACAAATATTTCATAAAAAGTTATTTTTGTGACATAAACGCTTCTTACTCATAGCTAGCTAAGGTTTTAAAATTCCGTGTATCTCTAAGCCAGCCAATATGATAATCTAATAAAACTATTGTTGTTATGTAAACCTTACCCGGGAAAAATACCCTAAACTTGCGACAAGCCTTCGCTTCGCTGTCGTCACGTCAAAGCCTGCCTCTGTTAAATATGTCATGTTCTTCCTCCACTCCGCAAAAGGATGGAGGGGCATGCCGGATACCTACCGGCTGAAACCACCAGAGCGGTTATCTTCAGCACCAAAAAGAAATTCAAGAACTTGCAAAGCATCACACATTAGCGGCCCATTGACACCACGCCAGCACATCCTGGAGAAGTGAACTGTAAAGCAGTCACCCCAGCTAGTGGAGAGGAGGTTACTGTAAAGATCTGACGCCCCGGGCTCATCTCGAAGAAGAGCCTGGAATAGTAAAGTTTTTGTGAGGTTCAGCTACGGTTACGGTCTGGTATTAGTGGCCTTCCTCCTGTGCCAGTTGGCGTATTGGGTATCTTTACTCTTCGAATAAAAGTTATTTCACTTATAGAGGGCGAGAACGGCGGCTCGTGCGCTGCTTGCGGAGCTGTCGGGACGGTGTCTGGAGCGTAAGCAAGCGAACCCAACTCTGGTCGCTGTTATGTAGTACATAAGCGAGTAAGACGGTGACATACGATTAAAATAGGTTCGACACTTTCTAGTGCTGCAATGCCCGACTCGCCATTACTCCGTTTCAAACATTTATTTAGTAACAAGGTTATATTTAACATTGCAATAGTCAACTTGCAATAAATAATACTGTTACCGTGTGGTCCCGGCTACGAATAGCACCAACCCATTTCATCCCGTGGGTGCCGTAAAAAGCGACTATGGTATTAGACAGAGGATCAGGCAGCAGTGTACTTGGAGTAGTTAGATTTAATAACTTAATTGCGTTCGCCCACCTGTCTGCTTGGCGCGGCGATTATGGCAAAACCCCCCAATAAGTCCACAAAACACTCCCAGACCGGTCATTGTGGCGATCTTTGAGGGAAGCCTGTGTCCGGCAGTGGACATTGTTCGGCTGAAATGATGATCATGAATACATAATAAAGCAAGACTATCGTGCACAGTTTTTTAACGGGGAATGTGTGAAAGCTATTTCAGAATCGGTCCAGTGGATTACATTTAACCTTTCAGATACAAAAATATAAACCCACACACTCTGTGGTAATAGATTTATACGTACGTTGTACGATTGATGGTATACGAACGGTTAGCTTCTAAAAGATAGATACTTAGCGAAATTAAAGTTTATACGAGTATTAGAAGCCAGAAGTCCAATAAATACAAAAAAAATGTCTCTAATGATATTATGAGTAAAGTATTCTAATTCTTAAGATTCCAATTATTACTTCCGCTAAATCAATCAATCCATTAATCAGTTATGTATAGTGAACCAAATATAGGTCTCTTCCGAGTCATAGAGTTGCGACCTGTGGGCGATGAACTTGGGGCAGTCCGTCGCCCGACCGGAAGCAGGCCTGAGACGGTGTGGCAGCTTAGGTCTGCTCGTGTCTCTCTGAGATCAATGTGTGGCTGGCCAGGCCGTCCATGGATGAGACATATAGGACAAGGTCACGAGCGAAGCACGCCCAGCGATAGGTACCGCAAACACAGTGGCGTTTTAGCCAGAAAGAGTTCAGCAGGCCCATCCGCCTTCCCCGGGGCGCAGAAAGTACAAAAACAGGCCTCTCCCAAGTTACGCCTTAAATCTATGTATACACATTTTAAGCAAATTTTACATAGGTAGTTATATTAAATCCATTTAAATTGGATGCCAATATTGTAACAGAAACAAACGGTACATGTTAGACGAAATGCTAACGCCAGATTTATTTAATGGCTGCCCGCTGCGGTCCATGTGATGTATTGGCTGGGAAAACAATAAAACAAGCCCTCAAAATATTTGTTATCTGTAGCTCCTGTATCTATAGAGATTTGTTGGTAACAAACGATGATTGTAGTATCTGTTTTTTGTGTCAAATTGGTTAGTGTGGTACGGATAGGGTTACCACCCTCCGAAGACCGAAGTATTAGCTGTAGGCAGTCCTAGGCTTATCTCTAGAATTAATTGATTTTCGACAGCACTATGGTGCACAAGCACAGATTTTATAATACACTAGTACTATAAATGATAACAACTGATTGCAACCGTGCAACTTAAATTCTGACGTTTAATAAGCGCCAGTAATTGTTTTATTAGAAATTAAAGTATTTGATTTTGCTCCGTTACAGCTTTTTAGTCGATTTATCTTGCTTGTCTCTCGGTTCTCACACTATTGTAATTTTTTGTATGCTTTTGTAAATGTGATATATTATTATTTTATCTGGGTATTGTGACTGGCCAGTACCACTCAATGTTCTCTTGTGGATACTGTAAAAGACGACTAAGGGATCTAAATTAGAGGGATGGGCAGCAGCGTCCGTTCTGTGGAAAAAATAGCCATTCGCGCTCGACAACCCGCCTATAAAGCGTAGCAAGTTCTAACATATTCCTTCCAAAATGACCAAAATTATGAGGTCTTTTTTCAGCAGTGAACGTCCTTTGGCTGATATATGATCAATGTTAGGTACAAGTGGGTATATGAAAAACCAGCGCTGCAGAATTGCATTCTGCTTACACAATATTTTTTCGTTTGCTATAATTTATAATCTATGTGAGTTATTACTGCGGCATTGTAGCTATCCATTCACTTACCAATTCTGAAAATATCGTGCCAGGCTATTCGCTGTGCCTGTATATATTCGGGGCTCATATACGGTAGTGGACATCTACTGATAAAACAAAGCCTTATTAAGAACGCCTTTGTACACTATAGTACATTAATTAAGCTTAGATAAATAATCTTATTGTTTTGATTAAGACATCACAAAATTTGTTTTTCTTTTCTTGACGAGCTTAATTATGCAGTCAATGAGAATAAAACCATTGTATGCAATAGTTCGCAACTAACACCATCTAATATATTAAAGCGAAGCTACAGAGGGAAGAAATAATTATATAGAGCATTGTAGCGTAAGGCAAATAATCGCATCAACTTAACAGCTTCTTCCGTAAAGTCGGTTAAAAATATGACGTAGGCACAAACTGTACCGGTACCACTAACAATTCCTAAAGCCCAGCAATGCATTAGCATAAAGGTTGTGTCCCTTATATATTTTATATAAAAACCTTATTTAACATTTCAAAAAAGGGTCGCTCCATGATAACTGATGACTTGCAGAGTCCCTTTAAACCGGGATTAAGGGGGCGCACTCTGCTTGACAGTATCATCCTTTCACTAGCTTTTTATAAAACTTGTACAAACCGGATATAGGCGGATAAGTATGGACCGGGCAAGGGACGATGGGAATCTGTATTCGTTAAGTTGGATTTTTATGTTTGGCTTTAAGTTTTAAGTGTTGGTCAACGAGATTGGAATTGTTACCTTAAAAACATTGAGCTATTATGTACATAATACATATTATGTACATAATATACGTAGTACATAATAGCTCAATGTTTAAAAATGAGTTGTTATACCATGACTAAATAAATTAGTGTTATATAACACAAATGGCTATTTCGAGTTTTAGATTATGAGATGGCTTACTGTTCGAACGAAAGAGCATGACTACCTATAGAGATACTTTTGGCGCTGGGCGTGTGTTACCACAATATTCGACGGCAAGTTTGGCCCAGTGGCTAAGCAATTAGCTTTTTGCTCTGCGTGTCGCGGGTTCGATCCCTGCAAGGGACAAATATTTGTATAACCTACAGACAGTTGTTTCAGGTCTGGGTGTTGGTGCCTGGGAGATGCATGTCTACAAACTGTACCCACGACACATTAGAAATGATAGAGTGGGGCATTGCTCTAGAAAAACAGAAATATTGACCGTAAAAATCACTACAGTCACAATTTGACTGCGGTACGCGCGTGATTGGAAGATTTCCATTAAAATGCTCATAAGTTGTTCGGTGATTGTACGCAAAAACAGATAAACTACGAGAACCATGGTATCAGCTCCTGTAAGAAGGTAATAAAAATGTTACGTATTTACAGCTCAAATCGCAGAAATACTTAAACATTTTATTAAATCCCCATTAACAAAGTACATTTCAAATGCAACACCTGACACGCATACATTGCTATTTAGTTGAGCGCGTTAGGCGGAGTAAGCTTCAAGTGCGCAATGAATAACGTGCTAAACGGGTCATCCGCATTAACGCAATATCTGATTACGGCCACATAGGGATGTAGCCGGTACCCGTTAATGTCGATAAGTTTGACTTCATAAAAATTGTTGTTCATGTAATTATATATATTGTGGTTCCCGGCAAGGATTGATATTAAAAAGATTGGCAGCAAAAAGATATTCAATTGTTACATTCTTATTATATGTCAGATTTCCATCTGACCCTACGGAAAAAATAAGGACACAAGTTAGGTTTTTTCACTAATTTTTTTAACAGTCTTTACAATGATATTATATATTAAAAAGAAGTAGATATGTTACATGCGTGCCAAAAGTAAGAACCAAAACTCCCCCAATTGTAGCACCTCGCAATCGGTTCGCCTACATAGCTATCTATTTTACTCTTGTTGTTTTTGTATCTTCTTTCTCATGACATGCTTACACAAGCAAGACTGTATTTTGCGCGCCATTTAATATGGACGTAACATATCTATGGTATAAGAGCATTGAGTCTTTAATATATGCTCTGAAAAACTCAACATACCAATTACATAATAATAATCACTATGGAAACACTGTTTGAGTACTTCTTACTATATTCTTAAACCTTATTTTATACGAACAAAAACGTTGTCCATAGATTTTCGCGAGGACCAACATGGCCGTGTGATGTCATTTTGGAGAAATTGGCCAGTACTCACTACACTTAGCAGGTGGACTAAAAGCGCAGGATGGTTGCTGTTACACAGATGGCTCGCTGCTACCCGTCTCTCTGGTTTAGAAACCCTTAGTCGCTTTTTATTACATCCACGCGAGGAGATGTACTATATATGAAATCCAGAAACCACACCGGAAACCGCTATCTGGATTTATTATATTCTTATACATACTTACTCATGCAATATTACTAATACATTTCTATATCGATAATGTTATCACGATATTTTCGTATTCACATCCCTAACGTACAAGTGTGTGTTCATTCACGAATGGTTTAGTGCGTACTTACAAATTATATATAGTACACATTGCGGAATGAGGTGCAATGTTAGCGTCTGGAAAGATGTGTTATATTTGGCTGTGGGAGTTGTGAATGTGTGTTTATTTACACATAGTAATAGTAGCATATTTGGTGGATGATTTGGCGTGACAGTAGGACGCGAAGCAATCGATGCTAGTAATATTTATCTAGGATAGCGACCCCCGGAGAGACAGCGGCGCGCACGTGGTCACGTATGCGCAGCACAACGCACAGCGAGGCTTGGGGGGATCCATGGCAATCCTCCCCGAAAAGTGCCCAGAGGGTGACCTTTTTCAGTCGCCTTCCCTCCGCTAGAGGGGTGAATGCTTTACAGTCATCTCCTCCGTGATATGCTTAAAGGCGTGGCACCAATGGGCGGCTGTATGTGATCTGACGAGGACCTTTGGCGAAAGTGACCGCTCCAGTGGTTTTAGCCGGCAGGAGGCCGACCCCTTCGTCCTTCCCCGGGGCGAAGGAAGTTCATGTAGAATTTCCACTAGAGACCAATAAAAAATGACATCTATGACTGCTACAGTACATAAGTCTTAGTAAATAGACTTTGTCGATCTACTAAGTAAAATGAAAAGAGGCAGTAAGTACTTGCCATTGTCTTAGCTGATCTCCTGCAAAAATATTCGTACTAAATATTAAATCCCCGTACATTTTGCAAGCCTCAGAAGACCCAGTTTCCGTAAATCCACGATTTCAGCTCGCTGTATGAGAAGCAACTGGTACCTTTTGTTATACTTTAATTCCCCAACTAGATTGAAGCGGATATAACCGGATGGAAGCGGAACAAACCAGACAGGGAACGGAGAACGGCGGTAAATATCTATTCGCTGCACATTATTTTTAGTTTAGCTCAGATATATTTATTTTTTTATGCTCACCGCTCCGTGGAATGTTTTGTAACAGTTGTATTTTTATGAAATTTGTTTTGCATAAGTACGATGAGTATTTATGTCAATAGAGTTTTTGATTAACACGCGTTCACAGATAGACGAAAATAAACATGTTTAGGTAATTTAATAAATAGATTACATTGCAAATATTATAGATTTATGTCTTTCCTAGCGTTTCGAACACTGCATCATTCGTGGTCGCAGGATGACTGTCATCGTTACTGTCAAAGTATTTTATTATCTGTTTATCGTGAAAGAAAAAACTTTGTACCCCTTTTTAAGCTCATTGCGCGCACGGAGGAGTGGCAATTTGGCATAGTTAAGGTTTATATGGGAGAGGAGTGCAGAAAGTTAAAATGTATGTACATACAATGTGTTACAAATACAATAAATCAACTTTAAAATTTTAATGAGTTACGGTCCTATTTCGACCCCTGGGCGACCACTAGTAATGAGTATTAGTAAGACATTATTATACTTAGGTCTTCAACATACAATAATATAATCGCTTGTTTGTGGAATGCATTTAGCGATTCCAAAAAAACGTGCTTAGTATAATTGTTCAATAGACAGGTAAGGGAACATTACTTGTCACTGTAGTCACAATCATAGTTATTCTTTCTATTATCTATATTACCAAGTGTACTTGTATTATCTGTATTAATAATATTGTTTACTTATTTATGAGTGTATAAATATCTTTGATTCCATTACGTGTGGTGTCCGGATTATGTAGAATGAATATGGCACCACTTCATTTCTTTCTTCTGATTTCCTCCAGTGTATGCCGTAAGAGGCGACTAAGGGCTTCTAAACCAGAGGGATGGGCATCAGTGATCCTCTGTGGAATAGCAGCCATACTACTCATCAACCCGCCTGCCAAGCATGGTGAGTACGGGCAAATTCCCTCCAAAATAACGACACGATTGTCAAAATCTACGGCCTTCCCGCCTTTGTTCGTTGCAGTGGGTGTCCTTTGGCTGATATGGTGGTGAAATATTTACTTATATATACGCATAAACAAAGATTGATTCATTATTTTTACTACATATTTTACTATATTATTGTTATGTATTGATGTGCACCATCGACTGCCATATTGCGATCATTTCGTTTTTTTTTTAAGGTTGCCTGTAAGAAATGAGCTAGTGCAACAAATGAAAACAAATGAACAACTATATATAGGCGCTTCTGTTGTTTGCAGAGTATAACAAATAAACGATCATTTTTACATTCATACTGCAACCACGAACGTTGCATAGTGTACGAAACGTAAGGAAAAAGCAAAACTTTATAAAATACGAAATTTAATCCGGTTAAAATCGTACTTATAATTATTATAAATAAATAAAAAAGAAACAACATTTTATATTTTCGGTCGCTACCAAACTAGAACAATCACAACGCTTAATTATGGAATCACCTCAGTGTCCGTTCGTCCATCCATCTGTCTGTCACGGGCAATTTATTCCGTACCTATTTACAGTAAAAAGAATTTTAGCACAAAGAATGGTGGCACTTTTTTAAGGATAATATTACAGATAGATATTTCGCGATTATTACTCATTATTATAACATTGACCTATTATGTACTATTACATAATAGCTCAATGTATGATATAACACGTTTAAACTAAACGGATTACATCATATATATTATACACAGATTTTGAAACATACCGCACTAAAAAGCTTTAAAAGGGGTACAAAGCTTTTTCTTCGCGTATCAATATATAGATATGCAGGGATTTTAAAAATGATGTCTGCGGCTGATCCTAAGACTACAATCTTTAATTAAAGCATACGAAGCTAACGAATGAGCTACGTCATTTTCAATTGAGAAAATAGCGAGAGCTGAAAGCCGATATTGTGTCATCAAATTCCTCAAGTATGTTTTAATAATTTTGAACCTCGAAAACACTTCTGTAGGGGAAACAGTCACAGGTGTGGTAGAAATAATTTCAGCCCTACTGTAGTGAAGTGAACATAAGTTTAGTTTTTCTTAATTTATTTCAGCACTGAGATAATGTCCTCGTTTCGTTCATATACTTCATGGATAAACATATACATCATCATACAATTCATGTCTATCAATACCAATTTCCTTTATTGTTAATAATATCTAAGATATAATAAAGTTTTTACTCTCAACTTTTTTCTTACTACTTCTTGGAAGGAAGTACTTCCTTCGCCCTGAGAAAGGGCGAAAGGACATGCTGGACTCATACCGCCTAAAACCGCCTGAGTGGTCATCTTCGGCACCGAAGGGAGACTCCAGGAACTCGTATAATCTCCATCTAGAGCCACACGTTGATGCCACGCCTTTAGGCACATCTCGGATGACTTTAGGACTTTAAAGCGGCCACCCCTCTTACGGAGGGAAGGTGACTGTAAAGAGACCCCCTCAGGCACCTCTAACTGCAACTGTAGGCGATGTCGCCACATCTTGATAACGTGTCGTCGAGCCAGCCCCTTCATTCTGTCAAACGCCCCTGAAGGCACGCTTTCGCCGCCACGCATCCATCTCCGTCTGAATATCGAAAGGCGGAAATCTTGCCAGGAGAATTGCCGCCTCGTAGGACACTGTCCTGTATCCCCGTGCATGGTATGAGCACATACAGCCCCAATAGGCGCGCTCATGATCCCCAATCATTTTAGTGCCTATTGGGAGGCCCATGTTCAGAAATGAAGGTACACGAGCTGATATTTGTGTGTATTTTTAAATAAGTTTCAGAGTTGATGCTTAATAAGTTTGTATCTAAAAAAGCATACTCATTATGAAGCCCATTAAAAACATAATTTATTCTCATTTTCACTAGTCTGTTGATTTAATTCAACATTAATTAAAGTAACATTATTTTGTTGTTCGCATCAAGTTACCTTCAAAGATAACTGCATTGTTATTAGATTTATTATCTCTAATATTAAACCTTGTTACTTCGCAACTCTCTGGGGTGGACGGACGGTAGAAATGTAATATTCAAAATTGTTAACGGCATTAAATTATTATAGTAACTCTATTTAAGTCTAAGCCGTGTGGTGCCGGCTACGAATAGCGCCAATCCATCTCATCCCGTGGGTATCGTAAATATCGACTATGGGATTAGCCGGAGGATGGGCAGCAGCGTCCTTCGAGTACATTGACAACTCAACTGCGATCGCCGATCCGCTTGCCAAGCGTGGTGATTGTAGAAAAATGAGCTATGAGCACAGAACGTACTTTGACCGGTCGTTGTGGCGATCTTTGAGAGGCTTGTGTCGAGTAGTGGACTTAATACGGGTGAAATTATGTAGGTACTAATTACAAAAAAAATAAACATAATCCCAGTTAACAGTCTGACCGTACAAAATGTAA
Organism: Diloba caeruleocephala; assembly: GCA_947459985.1. Lineage (NCBI taxonomy): Eukaryota > Metazoa > Arthropoda > Insecta > Lepidoptera > Noctuidae > Diloba > Diloba caeruleocephala. The sequence goes on along the minus strand of OX381621.1, from coordinate 4,847,454 downwards.
CCTGCAGAGTAGTTTGCAACACGGGACTACCGAGAACGCTTTCAAAGCAATATTAAATCTGATCATTAGTCATGGACGCTTTTGCAGGATAATCCGTTTCGATCGGGCGCCTATTACGCACACTCAGCGATTTGTTAGGATGGCCATGGTTAGGTTGAAAAGGAGTCTATTCTGACATACACCTTGATTTTTAATTATAAAGCTTTAATATTTTGGCGTGAATTTTATTCAATATTATTGAGTAATTTCGTTGTTATCTCGGCTTAAATGTGTGGTGGCATCGGACAGCCTCCAACGAGATTTTCAGACAACCTAGTGAAGGTAGCTGGGAGCCGTTGGATAATCCGTTCCGATCGAGCACCTATTACACACACTCAATGGTTTGTTAGGGTAGCCATGGTTTGGTTGAAAATGGGTCTATTTTGAACCTACAATTAGTTTTTTTTTATCGTAACCTTTTAATATTTTGTGATGATTTTTATTCTATATTATTTGGTAATTTCGTTGTTATATGTCGGCTAAAACGCAGCATGGGACGGCGTCCCACGTGATGGACAGACGACCTAGTGAAGGTACCTTTTTTTATTGTTGTCCAGTGAAAGTTCTACATGAACTTCCTTCACTCCAAGGAAGGGCGAAGGGGACTTGTACCGGCTAAAACCACTGGAGCGGTCATCGTTGGCACTCAAGGGGCCTCTAGGTCCTCGTAAGATCACACTAGAATCACCCATGCCATGCCTTTAGGCCCATCACGGAGGGTAGTGAAGTTACCTGACAGTCATTGGACGCATGTAACCGCTCATTGAGGAAACGTATGGGAGCCCTTTGTTAGGCAATGGATGTCCTTCGGTTGATATGATGATCTCTGATTTCGCCATCGCGTCATCATGCCTGTCAAGAAACGGGTGCCGTTAGAGCATATAAGTCATTTTAACCGGTCGAGTCCTTCAGGTCCTGAGCTCATGAGCTCTTAAAAAGGTCTTCTCTTAAAATCGGGGTTCATGAAAGAGTCGACCTGCCTTGGCTGACTCTTTCATGAACCACGATGCCTACACAAGACCATTATTTTCATGCATGTCATATCAATACGTGTTTTTTCTTATGAAAACATCTGTAGGTGTGATAGGGACGCTGCCGTGGGACGCTTTGGGGGATCCTTTACAATCCCTCCGGGGGGGTGACCGCTTTACAGTCACCCTCTCTGAGATGTGCCTATAGGCGTGGCACCAGTGGGCGGCTCTAGTATGATCATACGAGGACCTGGAGCCTCCCTTAGGTGCCGAAGATGAGCGCCCCAGTGGTTTTAGCCGGTAGGAGTTAGTCCGGCGCATACCCCTGCGCCCTACCCCGGGGCGAAGAAAGTTCATGAATAATTTCCACTGGGAACTATTAAAAAGAAAAGGTGTGATAGAGACAAATAATATCCTAAATATGTCATGTTTTGCCGAACTGTATCGGTGAGTCATCTGAAGTTGGTTGGTTATGAGTGTTATGACCTTCTTAGGTTCGGTAGTTTAGTAGAGACCGTGAATGAGCAAACGTAGTGTCGAACGCTCCCCAGCTGTACCTTTGGTAGACTAACGCCCGAATACTGAAACGCCTATTAATATTAAATACCGCTCTAACTATTCGAGAAACCTGTTTTCGGTACGAAACCGGGCGGCTCAATAAGTTAAAGCGGGACTTAATATTAACTGGCGTTTCAGTATATTGCCGTGTGGTGCCGGCTCAGAATGCCGCCACCCCATCTCCTCCCATGGGTGTCGTAAAAGTCGACTAAGGGATTAGCCGGAGGATGGGCAGCAGCGTCCTTCGAGTACATTGGCAACTCAACTGCGATCGCCAACCCGCCTGCCCAGCGTGGTGATTATGGCAAAACCCCCCAATGAGCTCACACCACATCCATATCGGTGGCTGTGGTGATCTTTGGGGGAGGCCTGTGTACAGCAGTGGACTTCATTCGGCCGAAATGATGATTTCAGTATCCGGCCGTTATGGCTTAGGCGTTAGGCTTGTTATTCTTTTTTCCCTTGTTTTGTTATATGGTGTACAGTAAAGTGTATATAAATAAATAAATTAGACATCATGGGGTTTACAGGCATTTGTGCCTTCGAAAGTAATGTAAAATTGCATCAAGCATTTATTTCGATCAAAAAACACATAGCTGTTTTTGCAGGCGCAGCAACGTTATGTTAAACATCGAGAGGAGACCAGGATCTAATCGTCTTGAAATCTCGCCAACACGCAGTAAGCTAGAATGGTGTTCTATCAGAAGAGGCCTTTACCCTTTATTAGGATAGTTAACATGCTGATATTAATCTTATTTATTCAAAAAGTTCTTTAGAATAGAATAGAATATTCTTTATTGTACACCATTTTAAAAATAACTACTAGGAACCATTCTATGAACAGTAATTGTACAATGGGCGGTCTCAATACAGACAACCTTTGGATGGACAAGAAAAATATGGTAAAAGACAAAGGGGGTAGTCCGTGGTGTACTTATTATAGTAATACAATCAAATAGCGTATCTACAATTAAATATAATACGAATAGGCATCAATCATATCGGCCATACAATGTCCACTACTCAACAAAGGCCTCGCCCATAGACTTCCACAACTGTGTCATCATATGGGGGGGAATATGGAAGTACTCACCACGCTTGGTAGGCAGGTTGGTGAGCGCAGAAAGGCTACTGTTCCACAGAAAGGACGCCGCTGCACATCCTCCACGGGAGGAGATGGGGTGGTGTTATATTATTAATCTGAACACCTCACGGATAACGAATAGGTATAAATATATTCCATAAATTCATTAAATAATATGCCCATATATACAAACATATAAAATACTTTATGCAATAAAATATAAATAATCCCTAAGAATATTGGATATCGTATATGTAGAAAATACCCAGTAAGAATAAAGTACTATATTGGTAAATACAACAAACAGGGGCCGTGTGATGTCCGCATTAAGAATATAGCACCACTGCATCTCCTCACGTGGATGTCGTAAAGGGCTACTAAGGGACTCTAAACCAAAGGGATGGGCAGCAGCGTCCCTTCTGCGGAACAGCAGCAATTCTGCGCTCACCAACCAAGCGTGGTGAGTACTGGCAAATTCCCCCCAAAATGCCGGCACACGACATGTTACCGGTCGTTTATGACGGAGACCTTTGTTCAGCAGTTGACGTCTGTTTTGGCTGATATTATGATGATGAAATATGTTCTTTGTTTTTCTTTTTTTTTTTACAATAACACACATTAGGATTTCTCCTGTGTCGTGGGTGCGTTTACAGACATCAATTCCACATGCAATACACCCAGACCCGGAACAACTATCAGCAGATCATACAAATATTTGTTCCGTGCGGGAATCGAACCCACGACCCGGCGCAGCAGTCGATTGTATCAGCCACTGCACTACTCTTTACATTTTGATTTCAACTTCACGTTAATGGATGCACCAACTTCGTAAGCTTATTTGTGTTTTAATGCAGTACATATGTAAATGACATGTGAAAATCAAAACATTTGTATTTCACATAAATGTTGCTGTTCTAACTACGTATCTAAAATAGATATTTGTTTATTTTCGTTAACAATGGCCATTTTGTTTTGTTTCAAGAATATAAAATATATTTTGTGTTGTATATTTTGACAGCATTTTTGTTTCATATGTTAATTAAGACGGATGACTTGAGTAAATAAAATTTGATGAAAAATAATATTTTTCAAACAACGTAGTATATTATATCTAAATAACTTTTATTTCTAAATGCTGAAAGTCAATTGTTTTTTGATATTTCAACCACGCAGTCATCATCCGATATGGTCTAGTGGCTAGGATACCTGGCTCTCACCCAGGAGGCTCGGGTTCGATTCCCGGTATCGGAATATTTTTTTGTTGATATATTGAGCCGGTCTGATAGCCTCAGGGTGCTTAATTTTTTCGTTTAAGAAATGATAAAATATCTAACACTATTATTTTAATTAACGTATAATACAATATTCATATACACATTAAAGCTCTATATATACAAGGTCTTAATTTAATAGTCCACGATATTTTGCATGGCGCTATGGTGAACGATGAAGATAATGTAGGTATAAAAAAAACTTGTAAATTTGCTGTTTAAAAAATTATTTTATTAAATCATTTATTTCATTACTTCCTAGTTCTCTTAGTTGTGATAATATTCCCATGCATCTAGTAAGACAATGGCGGACAGGGCTGGTTGACTGATTTAGATAGTCTGTAACGTTAAACAAAACAGACGGCGCACGGTAGCGACATCACACAAAAGAAAGAAATGGATTTTTACCATGAGTTTTTTTTGTGTTCGGTACATCATCTTAAGCATTTACTGAGGCACCATGCAAAATATCGTGGATTATTAAAATAAGACCTAATATATAAAACGAAATAATTTAAAAATAAATAATAACAAAAATAAAATATATAAATAACTGGCACATGCACATAAGCGTCGTAGTACTCCTACTCATCGCTGTCAGCTGACAATGTTGCCAGAAGACTGGCAGCTGCCATGTTGAATGGCAATGCTTACTCTTTGGCCAAAGAAGAGTTCGGCCCTCTGATCACGCGAAGTGTCGACCAACCGTCAAGCTATATCTAAGCAGACGTGCACTCGGACCCCATGACCCAAGCGTTTCGACCCCAATGGGCTCAAAACAATAATTATCGATTAGGTTATATTTGCACCGTTGACGGCTTCTGCCCAAGCAGCAGCGCCAGCACACCCTGCCGTGCTTGGAAGATGGGATGGAGCAAGGGTGTAGACACAAGTTGCGTCTCACACCAAAGGCCTGCCCATCTTCCATGGCAGTAACGAGATACCGCCTGGTCTTTTGCCATCGTTATGTGCCACCAAGAGCTTATTGGCTACAGGCCGGCCGACCGAGGTATGATGACCGAGCCGGTCGACAGGTTCACCACAGTGACATCGATGAGGAGCAACACAAAGTACACCTAAACGTAGGCATGCAGCGAATATTCATCATTTCGGCCGAATGAAGTCCACTGCTAGACACAGGCCTCCCCCAAAGATCACCACAACGACCGACATCGGTATGTTGTGTGCTCATTGGGGGGGTTTTGCCATAATCGCCACGCTTGGCAGACGGGTTGGCGATCGCAGTTGAGTTGTTAGTGTACTCGAAGGACGCTGCTGCCCATCCTCCGGCTAATTCCTTAGTCGACTTTTACGACACCCAGGAGGAGGAGATGGGGTGGTGGCATTCTGAGCCGGCACCACACACCACAATATTAGTTTTACTAAAACATGCAGGCAGGTTTTTATAATAAGACTCATTCTTTTTATATTGTAAGACCACTACGCAGCATGTACTCAAAATTAAATAAGACTTAACTAACAAGACGTTTATATTCGTCGTAAGCGATATATTTTATGGTGATTGGAAGATAAAAATATTGTGTAATTTTATAACTGTACGGTACTAACACAATTTCGCACTGACAGTCATCATCCGATATGGTCTAGTGGCTAGGATACCTGGCTCTCACCCAGGAGGCTCGGGTTCGATTCCCGGTATCGGAATACTTTTGCATTTCAATTAATTTTTTAGGATACTTCGGCGTAATTTGTTTTTATCTTAGCCATGCGTAATAATCTATTTTAGGAAGTCTTCATGTTATTTGAAGAGAACTCATCTTATAATTAAAATTCACGACATTTAAACTGGTAAAATATGTTAGGAATATTATACTGTATAAGTAGGTTTACACTTAGTAATGGTTAATTTAACCAATAATAAACAATGTCACGCTTGACATATAAATATCGCAGTGTAATCTTGTCTCGGGTACCGGTTCGGCGCACGCGCATACCGCGCAGCTGAGTCACGTAAGTACGTCACAAACGCGATCTCTGCCTCAATAGGTTGTCGACGGCGCGGCGCCGCGTCGTTCCATCTCCGCTACAAGTTCGTTTTAATGTGGGCAATATTTAGAGATAAACCGAGGTTCTGTCTTGGCTTACCGCGCGCATCCCTTAACTATTGTAATTCTCACTTACAACTAAATAGTAAACGTTGAGTATTGCCCGTTTCCACTAACTGATAGGTGATAGGATTCATTCTACCTTCTTTGTTCAATCCATTCTATTATGGAATGCGCTCCCCCTCGAAATCAGAATGGTTAATAGTCGTCACAATTTTAAAATAAAAGTACGCAAATACCCGCTTGACAAGATTTTGCCAGATTCGTTGCGGCTCTGAATCTCTGATTTCCTTAGTTATATATATATCTATATCTATCTATATAATATATATATATATTAGATAATTATAATTTATAATTTTTTTTGTCAGAAAGTGACTTTGGTACAGCATTACCAGACGGAAAGAGTCCGGAGCATTTGCCTGAAATTAAATGTCACTAGCGGGACAACTACAGTCCCGCGTTTTGTGGCTTTTCTGAAGATGTCGCAGCGGGGGCAATCTTTTTTTGCTTTTGGCCTTATGTATTGAGTCTAGGCCCAATACGATTCTGCCATTGTCAGCGGCGTAAGCTAATACACGCAGGAGATTGACCGGTTGCGAATACTTAGTCAGAAAGTAATAGATTTTTCTTTGGTTAATCCGCCACCTAAAACAACACGAAAAAACAAAATAGTATTCTATAGATAACAAAAATTACTTAGATGTTTTAGTTTTTTTACTACGTCTCGCTTTCATCGAATGAAAACAGGTCTTTTTACTTTTTACTCAAACTTTGTAAAAGAACCCAACACTGCTTCGAAATGTCTTAAGACCTGTCATAGTTAAATGCAAACGAAACGAGCATTAGTTTCATAATACTGACCTAAAAGACCTTATAAATTCAGTTAAGTATATTACTCTGTCATCCATACTAGCAGCAAGTTCCATTCCCTTATAGTTTTAATAACAAATGCGTTAGAATGCTTTGTGCGAAGTGGTAGAATTTGAATAATGTAAATGCACTGTGATTTTGCATTTCTATGTTAGTATTTCAGTCAAAGTAATGTTAGTGCAAAATAAATAACTTTTACAGCGTTTCTAAAGCTTAATTACCAAGAAAATAAATACATATTCTTCTTTCAAATAAATACATATTGACGGCATGGTTGGTGCAGTAGCTGATACAATCGCCTGCTGCGCTCCGGGTCGTGGATTCGATTCTCGCACGGAACAAATATTTGTATGATCTGCAAGTAGTTGTTCCGGGTCTGGGTGTTTTGTATGTGTTATCCAAATACCAGGTAATGTTTTGTAGTACATTTTATAACTTTTTGTAGTACACTGTACAGAAATAAACTACTCAATTTCTGATTAAAATTGTACGGAAGATAAAATAAAATAACTTTTTAAAATCTGTAACTACGCCTGTCACCTTAGTCACTCTGCGGCCACAAAATCTGCAAAGTATTCGAAACGTCAGCAAAAACAAAAACCTAAAATATACGCGATAGAATCCGTTTAAAAGTGTTTCATTATAATACTAAATCTCTAAACTTGAAATTGAATATAGTAATAGAATTATGTATCACAGGTTAGTCCTCTCCAAGTAGCAATTCGAGCTTTTGATAAGCTTACGCAGGGACATGGGTCCAACACGCAGAGGCCCTTTAGAGAATTTCAATCTTCAATGGGCACTAGCCAGGGTCTCTACAGGGTTGCACTATAGGAAAACAGTCACGAATTGTCCCCGACAGGACAGAACTATTGCATGAGATGGAGACTACAATGACAAGGTATCTTACAATGGATGTTCTGCTTTTTCACATAGTTGTGTATATTATTACAGGATAGATGGTTTATGAATCAGTTTAGTCTTCAATGTTATCCACAATATTAAAAAAGAACACGACAGTAAAAGAAGAGCACATTTAAAAAAATAGTTCGGATTTAGGTATGCTTCATCGCTTCCATACCTTTTTTTTATTTTTTTGTTATTGATGTCCAGTGGAAATTCTACATGAACTTCCTTCACCCCGGGGTAGGGCGAAGGGGTATGCCGGACTCCTACCGGCTAAAACCACTTGAACAGTCATCTTCGGCACCGAAGGGGGGCTCCAGGTCCTCGTAAGATCACATTAGAGCCACCCATTGGTGCCACGCCTTTAGGCAAATCTCGGAGGGGATGACTGTATAGCGGTCACCCCCTCTAGTGGAGGGCAGGCGGCTGTAAAAAGGCCACCCCCCACGCATTTCTCCGGAAGGATTGTAAAGGATCCCCCCAAATCGCTACCATACCTATAACTACAACATACATCGACATCTACTTGAACATTAAGTGCAACTCTCCGATGACGTCAAAGAATCCTGAATCACGCACCAGGCAAACACCCGTTTCGGTTGATCTTCCAGTTTCAAAAGAGGAGCACCACACCTCGTTTCCAAACTGGTAACTTCGACGTGATATCATGTATCACCTCAGGTATACCAGCTTACCGTGTGGTGCTGGCTCAGAATACCACCACCCCATCTCTTCCCGTGGGTGTCGTAAAAGTCGACTAAGGGATTCGTTACGGCAAAACCCCCCAATGAGCCCACAATACCCATATCGGTCGTTATGGTGATCTTTGGAGGAGGCTTGTGTCCAGCAGTGGACTTCATTCGGCCGAAATGATGATACCAGCTGAAAGTTGAGCTCAACAGGAATTCACGAAACCTCCAATTACCAATAAGAATGCATATGGTATAAGACTATTCAGCCACAGCTACCTCTTAATAGTCGGATGTTTCAAAACATGTGAAATAGAAATAGTTTAGTGATTGCTTTCAGGCTGTGCTCCGGATACATTCCATCGAATAAATTCACGTTTCTGATGAAGAAGACATCTTCACCTAATTGTGAAGAGTGTGGAGTAGATTTGCGAAGTAGATTGCTTGGATCAACAAAAGTCCATGATATTGGTGCATGTAACACCATCTTGACTTGTCCTCTGTCACACGCTGTCTCACGTTGTGCTGTACAAATTAGCCTCGTTAGTTTTAAATAAGTGGACAAGACTCGATTGTTATTACTGTTGACTTTATGGGGCGACATAATCGCTAGCGATGAAGCCCTCTATAGAGAAAATAAATGTTTAAGGAAGTTAACGTTTTTATTTACATATTTTTTTTAGATCGTTGCCACACACTAGGATTTCTCCTGTGTCCACTGTGTCTCCGGAACAACTACCTGCAGATCATACAAATATTTGTTCCGTGCGGAAATCAAACCCATGATCCGGAGCGCAGCAGCTGACTGTATCAGCCATTGCACCAACCGTGCCGTCTTATATATTGTAGTGGAGTCACCAGTTTGGGAAAGGTTTATTAAACAAAACGAAGATTATTATGATAACGGAGAGTGTCACGCGTACTGAGGCGCTGGCAAAAGCTATAAAATCATATCACTATCGTAAATGTAAAAAGTTCCAACTAACAGCCATAGGCAATAGCATAATCTACCCGACAATTGGCAATGAAGAGAAAAAATGTCGTTTAATTAATTCCAGCTAATTAGTGGAGCTGGCAAGTTGCCGGCCGCGCCGAGTTCCGATACTGCTAGTTCATTTAGATAGCTATGTTTATTTTGAAACACGAATTCAACTGGAACAATAAATGATTTACATAGATAATGAATGAATACCAGTCATTCTTGCAGTTGATTCGCGTTTGGATTCATCATTTCGGCCGAATAAAGTCCACTGCTGGACACAGGTCTCCCGCAAAGATCACCACAACGATGGACATAGGTGTGCTGTGCGCTCAGTGGAGGGTTTTGCCACAATCGCCACGCTTGGCAGGCGGGTTGGCGACCGCAGTTGAGTTGTTATTGTATCCGAAGAATGCTGCTGCCCATCCTCCGGCTAATCCCTTTGTCACCTTTTACGACATCCACGGGATGAGATGGGTTGGTGCTATTCGTAGGCGTTAGTTTGGAAAAGTCATGGGCGATTGCTATGAAAAGGGATGTGTGTCCCGGCTGTGGCACACCAAACCGCGTACCAAATATGGTGAGTACTGGCTGATTCCCTCTAAAATGACGACGCAATTGTGGGAAATCCACAAGCCTTTGGCTGACATGATGACACGAGAAAAATTTGCATTTGCCAAAATTGTAGAAAAAAACCTAAACCATTATCCTGCTTTAACGCAAAATAGTGGTTATCTTCTTTAAAACATGAGCTTGAGCAATAACTAAACAGCTCGGGTCGACGCGTGATTAAACATCAATAAAAATCATGCAATTAATTAACGATAGTGTTAGACTATAATCACCGTCTGAAATTATACCTTTACTAGGTATTCTTTTAATCCCGTAAGTACATAAGTGGGTACGTGGACCCAGTCACATACGAAGCCTGGTCTAATAAGGATCTTAATAAAAGTGAAGATCCGTTTCTCGATTCTGCTTTGATTAAAACAGTGACCAATCGTATTTAACAAGCCTAAATCCCTTAGGCCTCTGAGTTTATAGTCTACATTAATCATAACTTGATATTAGTACAATACATATATGTGTCAGGTCATAAATATTGAGATATTAGGGTTTTGTGGTATCTAATCTGAATAATATTTATGGTTTTAAGCAAGTAGAGTCTTCTGGTTATCAGTAGTATCAGAAGTATAAAACGAGTTTATTAGTAATTAAGGTGAGATAAATCATTTATGGAACGGGAAGTGACATAGTCATCATGAAAACTTATTCTCTTTATTCTATATTGTACAAAACACATTCGAGATTAGATTGATAATCCAGTTAATTGACACAATTTCAACATCATCATCGATCGACTGTATCAGCCACTGCACCAACCGTGCCTTCTTTATTCGGATACCATTCGACCTTTACCCATCTCTAATAATGTCATTTCACCTTCACCCAATTAATATAGGGTGTATACACACGGCTACATGTCGAGCTATACAAATTCAGTTTACGCTGATCTCACACCTTACGGAAAGCCTATACTATGCGAGATCAGCTTAAACTGAATAAATATAATTTGATATGTAGCGGTGCGTACAAGTCAGTATATATTTCTGTGCGGTTTGCGGCAAAGATTAGGCCAACTCGGTCTGCCCATAGGGTCGTTAAAGGCGACAAAGCGTAGAAATCTAGAGGATAGGTAGCAGCATCCAACGATGCCGTCCTGCGTGTCGTTCTCCCTGCTGGCGTCAGCTTAGTGTATTACGCTGACGACACTCTGGTGTTGGCCAGCGGGGAGTCCTTCGAGGGAACCATCCGGCTTGCGGAGCAAGCGGTGGCAATTGTCGTGGCCAAAATCCACGCCCTGGGTCTGCGGATAGCGCCTCAAAAACCGAGGCGCTATGGTTTCACAAACTGCCTAGGAGCAGAGAACCACCCAGTTCGTGGATACGCGTTGGTAACGCGCAAATCGGGGTGGGCCGGTACATGAAGTCGAGAGGGTAGTAGGTGCACTACATCGGCTGCTGCCCAATCTTGGGGGACCATGTGAGGAAGTTCACCGTCTCTACGGGGGGGGGTCGTGCGGTCCGTGGTCCTATACGGGGTGCCTGTATGGTCAGCTCGACTATCAGGCGCCCAGCGCTGCAGAACCAAAATTCACGGTCTGCAGCGCAGAGTGGCTATCCGGATCGCACGAGGATACCGAACAGTGTCCTACGAGGCGGCAACTCTCCTGGCGCGTTTTCTGCCTTTCAACATCCTGGCGGAGTTGGATGCGTGGGTCTACGATCAGACACGCTCCCTCCGCCAGAGCGGCGAAGGCGCGCCTCCAGAGGCGTTGGACAGGCTGAGGCGGCTAGCTCGGCGGCGCGCACTTGGAAAGTGGCGTCACCGCCTGCGGATGCAGTACGCGACCAAGGGCATCGTGGAGGCCCTCCTGCCGCTCTTTAGAGCCTGGCTCAGAAGGAGCGAGTGCGTCACCTACCACCTGACGCAGGTGCTCACTGGGCACGGTTGTTTCGGTGCGTACCTGCACAGGATTGGACGTAAGGCCACGGCACAATGCCACCATTGTGAAAGTGACCAAGACACCGCGCAGCACACGCTCGAGGCTTGCCCCGCGTGGGCCGCCGAGCGGCGGATTCTGGTCGATTGGATCGGGCAAGATCTCTCTCTGCCAGTAGTAGTGTCGGCTATGTTGGCAGAGCACGAAAACTGGAATGCAGTGGTCTCCTTCTGTGAGAACGTCATGGTCCAGAAGGAGACCGCAGAGCGGGATCGATGCGATGGCCATCGGGAGGCCCATGCTCAGCGTTGGATGTTTACGAGGATGTTTGCGTGGCATGAGTGCTGTCCTTTTGATATCAACCCTGAGTCGCTATGTACGACACCAATGAATAAGGCAGTGGTGTCTTTTTTAGCCAGGAGCCACACTTTTTTTGAATCTATTTATTTAAAAACTGCATATTCACAACACTGAAAGAGCTTTAGGAATATAAATCAAGTACCTTTCACTATTCTTTTCGAAGCCCCCACGCAGCGGTTTCTTTTGTATCGTGAATTCCCTTCTAAAGCGAAATCTTACACGTACGAAATACTCAGACCAAAGGATGTATATTATGATAATACCTAGGAGAGTAGTACGTATACGCATTGCGTAACTATTTGATGTTAGTGGCCGTTAGTGCTCTATCATTCCCTTGTGAACGCTACCTACTTCCGAAAAATAATTAATTATGATGATTTGTGATTTGACGGTAACAACATTATGTATGTGCTTGTGTGTGTGAGTTAAAGTAAACATACGCTGCTAACGCATACATTAATAATGTACCGGTTATGCGTTTGTGACAGCGGTCCCTAATAGTGTCTTTCTAGATGCTGATTGCATTGCGATGATGATTATTGCTATATTCTAACTTTAAAATAAATTGTAGGCCATACTGATATTCGTATCTGATCGTGTGGTTTCCGGTAAAAATGGACCACCCTCCATCTTACCGTGGGTGTCGAGAAGGCCTTTAAGGGTAAAGTAAGAGGATGGGCAAATGATTCCCCTTGTACGTTAAAAATAAGTGCGATATGGCCGTATAATGTACTCTATGTGAAGTGGCGTTTATGTTTTCACAGTTAATAATGTATAACAACATAACATTCTTTGATCATACACAAAAAATCAATCAAATACATTCGTTTGTTTAGTCGCCATTATGTTTTGTTATATATTTCAACATCACATAAACACATAGAGATTATACCCAGACGAATACCCGAAGGACAAAAAGCTCTAAACGTTGCCACTCCAACACTTACAAGGTAAGTAAACTAATATTATCACGATGTTTTATTTCATGTAAATTTCTAGGCTATTTATTTTTTCGATTTTTTATTATTGGCATAATTGTTTAATTTATTACCTAACTTAACATACATATGTCAACTGCTTTTAACCGTTGTACCATTTAATATGATAACTTAGGCGCCATTTTGTATCCGGGCGCAACCGTTTTTGTTTCTACTTTCTTTTACTAACTGGTGTACAATAAATAGTATAGGAAATAAATGAATACCAAATTAAAGCCAGAGCTATAAATGTTCGGGAGTGGAAGTGTCTATCGGCGGAATAACGTCTGTGGGACTTCGAAAAGTGAGATGGTGACGCCAGTGCTGCATAACTGGTCATCCCGAGCTCACACCGGTGTGGTTCCCTGTCGCCTGTAGTGGTGGCTCTTTACACTCATCTAAAATCAACAATTTCCACCAGAAACGCAACTCATTTAATTCAAACTCGCTTTCCCAACACTTCCGTCGCCACAATTGAACAGAAACCAAACTTATCTATCTTAAGACACTGACAAACTAAAATAGAGATTAAAACAAACTTTCCGAACAGTCTTAAAGTCTCTACTCGAGAGTAACATAAGCAATTTGTTTAACAAACGTTAATTTTGAATAGTTAGCGGGGTGATTAATCATTGTAAAGTTAATTAAAGCAAAAGTTTAGTCTGCACGCAGATGGGGCGTGTTGTAGCTTCGTGCAATATTATGTGAGACAGATTAAAGAAAGAAGAGAATGCTGTTATTGTAAATTATGTTTTATAGCATTTTAATTACGTACCTTTTTTTACTAAAAATAATATTTTGACTAACCTTAACGTTTCGGCCAAGTTGCATTAACCGTGGTCATGAGAAGACTGAACCACGGTCAATGCAATTTGACCGAAACGTTGATGTTAGTCAAAATATTATTTTGATTTATCTGTGCGCGAAAAGTCCCGAAATCATAGTCTAATTACTTTATTGTTTTAATTAATACATATAGATATAATAAAGTATTATTAAGCCCCAGCAAGAGCGAGGCCATGGGCGGTTGCTCTGTTTGCCACCCCCTAGAACCGCCACAGCTCTCATCCAGCCCGCGAGCGAGACAAACATCAGCCGTCCAAAACCAGGCGTCTCAAATCGCTAAGCTACCATGCGTGGTAAGTACTGGCAAATTTCTCCCAAAATGACGACACATGGCATGTAACCGGTGATCTATTGGGGAGACCTTTTTTCAGCAGTCTTTTGGACATCTTTTGGCTTTCATGAGGATGGTGATTTATATGAAATAATATATTAAGGATAATAAGGATATTATATATTATTATACCATAGATATGTTACGTCCTTATTAAATGATGCACAAAATACAGTCTCGCTTGCACAACCATGTCGTAAGAAAGAAGATACAAAAACAACAAGAGTAAAAGAGATAGCTATCTAGGCGAACCGATTGCGAGGTGCTACAATTGGAGTAGTTTTGGTTCTTACTTTTGTCGTGCATGTAACATATCTACTTCTTTTTAATATATAATATAATTGGATACGCAATATTCCTTTAAATCTTGATCCCGGGCCACTTTTGGTAATATTTTACAGAAGAATAAGAAATTGAAGCAATTATATTTAGATATAAACACAAGCATCGTGAACGTCTGCAGGGATTATGGATATTAACAAAGTGAGTAAGACAATATAAAATGTAGTGAAAAGATATTGCTTCAAAAATTTCTTCCGATACCGGGAATCGAACCCGAGCCTCCTGGGTGAGAGCCAGGTATCCTAGCCACTAGACCATATCGGATCATACAAGGCGAACTAAATCTGACCTGCACATTCTCTTTATTGCTCTCACTTATTATTATTATTGCAAATAGTGATGTCATCGAGCAAAGCTTTTAGTAGTATTATCGTGGTTTTATCTACATGTCTATCTATTCAAGAGTTTACTCTGTAAGAGGGAACCCCGTATTTTGATAGGCTTACCCGGGGAGACATGGGTCCAACACGCAGAGGCCTTTTAGAGAATTTTAATCTAAATTGTAATGGGACACTATCCGGGGACTCTCCATGGCTGCACTATAATAAAAGTCTGTTTCGGATAGTCCCCGAAGGTGTAAAACTATTGTATGATGTGGAAACTATAATTATAAGGTCTATTGCAATGTATGCTAAATGGATTAAATACTTTGAAATAACGGCATCTGCCTTTCCACCTTTAAATGAAATTCTGTGGAAAATGTTGACTCGCCACTCACAAAATTGGCACCCTAAATAACCACCACTACAGGTGATTCCCTACCACCGTGAGCGGTGTCGAGAGGTGCGGTACCGGTTTCACCATCGTTCGTCTCAAAGACTCGGAGCGGGTTTCGCCGTTATTACGCCATTAGACATTTCCACCCCCGAGCATAAAGCTCTGGTGGCCCCCCTCTGATCGGCCAACTAAGGCAAGGCAGAATTTACAGTCCTGCGCCATTCATTATTCCACTTCAGCCGACCAATAAAGGTAAGCCAGAGACGAAGCCCTGATCGACTTTCTGGAGCATTCGGGTATGCAATGTCAATACTCACATTAGCTCGCCACAAACTGCCCTGCGTCTGCTTCTTAAAATATCTCTTATGATATACATTTTTTTGTGCACGACGTACCATGCAGCCAGCCTCGTGGCTCCTCGGTCATCTCCGTCGGAACGCCTCGACTTGGAACTCCACATTCACTATTACCTGTGTATCGCTGCACCGACAAATTTAGTAAAAGTGTTTATGTTGTTAGTAAATCTTTGATATATATTCCTTTTGTAGCATTTTTATAAAAAAGAAAAACAATTATTTTATTAACAAACATAAAATTTCGATGTTTCATATCTGCTAAGCGTATGGCTCACGTTTATTTTTATGTTTTTTTTCCACCTAGTTGCTTCTTTTATTATTATTTATTTATATTTTATATTTATACACCTTATTTATTTGCTTCAAACATTAAGGTGTTACAAAACATTTTTTTATGAATTTATACATGTTTCACCAGGTTCTGGCATATAACAGCTTATTTCCTACAGTTATTTTGTGATCATTTAAAAAAATAAGATTGCAAATACAATAATATTTACACACAGTAACAATAATATTTAACACAAATATATTTTAAATCTTTCATTTTACAATTATTATTTGTAAAATCAATGACATATATATGTACAATTTTAATTTATTTCCAAATTTAGATCTTAGTTATAATATAGAAGGTATAAGTTACAAGTTAAAATTCTTATAAATTAAATTTTTATTTATTATTTGTAAAATTATAAGTTTTCATAAATTTATATTAAAATTCATTAACTAAATTTATTAATTATAATTTTAAAATTCCAATTTTAAGTTATTTATTAAAGAACTCCTTTATATTATAAAATCAATTTTCTATCAGCCATTTACATAATAAATAACTTCAAATTAATAAATTTTTAAAATTATAAATTAAGTACATTTGACACCCTCCCAACAAGCCCTTCTATTTTATATGTTACACGGTACAGTTCGCAAAACTTTACTCTTAAATTTTCTATATTGCCCCCTAAAAAGGACCCCTATATTCAAAATTAATTTATTTATTGTCCTTGGGTTGCAGAAATCCATATGTGTACCAAATTTCAACTTAATCGGTCCAGTAGATTCGAAGCTAATCGGACAGACAGACAGACACACGAGTGATCCTATAAGGGTTCCACCGTTTTTTTCATCAGGACGTTCAGAACCCTAAAAAGAAACGATCTATTTTATTAATTAGTTGTTGATTAAATTCGGGTAAAATATAATACCTATTAATTTTATATTCTATACCAAATATAAAATATAATACTTATTTATTTTACATTCTATACCAAATAATAAATAGTTATTAGAATTAAATTCTCGATCAGCTAGAAACACCACTATCGTGAGTTCTTCTCACAGTAGATTTAACACCTATTTCAGGCTAATATGCAGCAGACACGATGACGTAGTACTATGAAATCAAATTATAAAGTCTCATACGTCAGTTTTTATTTTGCTTGTTTTAGATTCTCAGTCCCATTTAAGCGTGGCAGGTATAATTACATCACCGATCTGTAGATAGACTGTAATAATATGATGTATTATTTAGTTCATTACTCTAACGTCCGATATGGTCTAGTGGCTAGGATACCTGGCTCTCACCCAGGAGGCTCGGGTTCGATTCCCGGTATCGGAATCCTTCACTTTTTGTTGTACCATGTATTAGTAAAGTAGAGTTAGTTTTGTCTAAGAAGCTTACCCGCCTAGGGCCTACCCTGCGGCTGGGGCCTACCCTGCTGTCGACGGTAGAGAGTATGATAGTCGTGGCTGAAGCTTGTGATAGCTCAGCACTTACTGACCTGATATTGAGGCGAATCTTATCATCACCAGGCGTGCCGGGAGCTAAGCGATGAGTTTGGAAAAGTTGTGTGATGAAGTAGAATTTTTCTTCTTATACAAAATGGCGCTTCATCATCATTTCAGCCATTTATACATCCACTGCTGAACAAATGCTTCCCTCATAAATTTATAAACACAATTGTTTCAATATTTTGGGGGGTATCTGCCGATACTCACCACGCTTGGCAGGCGGGTTGGTGACCGCAGTATGCAACTGTTCCACAGAAGGGACGCTGCTGCCCATTCCTCTGGTTTATGGAGTTCCTTAGTCGCCTTTTACGACATCCAATGGGAGGAGATGGAGTGGTTGCTATATTCTGAATCCGGACACCACACGGACGGAAAATGGAGCTTAACGCGACCAAATCATAATTAATATTTTAGTAAATATGTGTATATAATGAAGTGTCAGAGTGAGGTGCTTTACATATTCTAGTCCGTATATCTCAGAATTAAATTCCCCGTTATATGGATGAAATTGAAATATTATTCGACTCGCTACTTTTATGTATCCCACCTCAAGCCTCTTTACCCATGCCATTATTATGAGAAAGAGCTATAAAATAGTCATTTATAACATATGTTTAGACATCAATAGCTTATAGTGCTTGCTAACTGCCTAGAATACGTGTAAACCTAGATATTTCGTGGCGACAATTTAGGCAAATATGTCATAAAAATAATTTACGACTTGTTTGCCGCAGGTATTACGTGGAATTAGTTTTGATATGATTACTTGTACGAATATTGGTTCAATATCTTTCTTGATGTCTTACGTTGTATTATCTTATCTCGTATTAACTTCTTAATACCTGTTATTTGTATGTTTGGATTGCTTCTCTCAATCACCACAGAACGGCTGCACGGATTCTAGTGAAATATGGTCGAGCGGTACTTAGATGGTTTCACAGACCTCTCCCCTCCTTGGCCATTTTACAGTTGCCTCCCCTTCGCTAGAGCGGAGGATCGCTTTACAGGTACCCCTTCTTTTATCGTGAAATCCTCATGGAGTTCCTTCGCCTTGAGAATCAGCAAACAATACAAGCCCATACCGGTCGTTGTGGCCATTTTTGCGGGAGGCCTCTGTCCAGCAGTGTACGTTTTTTGGCTGAAGCTAGCGAGCAATGTAATTGCATTCATATTTAGGTATCTAAACATAATCCATGATGTTTCTCCAGTGTCACGTTTATGGAAAATGTTCACAATAAAATCTAACGCGTGATAAGTCGGTAAGTCGAAACACCTTGGGGAAATCCTCATGGACTTCCTTCGCCTTGAGAAGAGCGGAGGGGTATGCCGGGCTCAAATCGGCTAAAACCCCACGGTGTCCTTCTTCTTACCTCTAGCCGGGGGTGAGGTGTACGCTTTATCTGCATTAGACTGAGCCCCCGGCAGGTTTACAGTTACCCCCTGCAAGATATGACTAGAAGCGTGGCACCAACGGGCGGCTCCCGTGCGTTTGTTCTCGAGAGCCTTTCCCCCCCTTTGGTGTCAAAGGTGACCACTCCGGTTATTTAGTTGGTAAGAATACAGCATACCAATCAGCATTGCGTCAATCAGCGTGCAACGGTGACCGCAACTACAAACATTGTTTATTCACTGGGAAGATTATGCGGGTTGCGGTGCGATGCCCGGCGCGTGCCGGCTCACACCATGTCTAGCACCATAGTAACGTGCGACGTGCGCGCCGCACCGCCGAGCGCGACACAACCCATACATACATGTTTATAGTTGTCATCAGCATTGCTACCTGTGCGAAAATCGCGTCGGGGAAGCGACGGACTGTTGTTGTGTGTCATCTCTGCGTACACGCCTACTACGCAATGTTATAACTATTCTGTGTTTATTTGATGTATTTTCTTTTGTGTTCTATGTGGTATGTGTTGTTTAATAAGCTTATTTTCTTTCTTTCATTCCGTGGGGAGGAGGAAATGCATGATGTGTTTCCACCAATCATAGGATACGTTTTCAATAATATGAGCACACAACACACCCAGACTGGTTACTGCAGTGATCTTTGGGGGAGGCTGGTTCCAGCAGTTCACTTTATACAGCTGAAATGTTTGCGTCACCTAAGCGATCACCGCTGCCCATTAACATCCATGCAACACCAGAGGAGTCGCTGATATATTTCCGACCTTTAGCACGCAGACACTTTTTCCTTGGGCTCCATGTAGTATATCTGCCTTATTTTATCGGAATATCGTAAAAATAATAAAAATGTTTGTTTTTTGAATTTTTTTTTGTTTTTTTTTTAAACGTTTTTTTTTTTTTAAAACGTTGCCCCGCACTATGATTGCTCCTGTGTCGTGGGTGCGTTTACAGACATGAATTTCACATACAATACACCCAGACCCGGAACAAATACCTGCAGATCATACAAATATTTGTTCCGTGCGGGAATCGAACCCACGACCCGGTGCGCAGCAGCCGACTGTATCAGCCACCGCACCAACCGTTTTATAAAGAACTAAACAACGTCTAAACATTTCCCGGATACAAATTGGCTTCATCGTATTCTCGAAAGTTACAAAGAGGAGCCTCCGGTGGTTTTAGCTGGTAACCCGGCCCCTCTGCCTATCTCCCGGAAGGAGCAATCAAATAATGTATTTCTACCGAGGAAACCAATTGCCCTATTTTCGGGTTGTTCCTTGTTATTTACTATACTAGAGCTGACACAGTTCATGTGTTATTACTACGAGTATTTAGGTGCCCTAAGTATTTCATGTATAGCTGATGGACACCGGCAAGGAGCAGGCCACTCCGCCTTTACCCGTAGCTGTCGTCAAAGGCGACTAAGTATATTTATGTCAGGAGAATGGAGTGCGCATTTGGAAAAGAGCACAAGGACAATGCATATAACAGTCACATCAAAGAACAGAATATAATATAATATAATATTACAACCTTAGAGACGTCACACGATTGTTTCGTGGATCTGATGGCATCGCTGTGAGACAACCACACGTGGTATGGTTAGCAAGTATGAGTTCGATTGTAGCCTCTACTCAGGTTTGAAAGTCTGAACTTTCAACGGGGATGATAGTCAGGCGCCTACTAAATAACTGTTAGCAAATTCACAGCGTGCAAAGCAATTGCAAGATTGTATTAATTTATCGCCAAATATTCACTTTTCGGCCAGACTTCTCAGGGTCAGCATCAACATTTTGTACTGCACGGAACAAATACTTGTATCACCTACAACTTGTTCCAGGTCTAGGTATTTGTACCCAGAACATAAGAGAAATCCCAGTCTAGGAAATCTGTTTGGAATGGTTTAGAACTCTTTTAAAATACTTGATATTTAAAAGAGTATCCATGTTGGACTGGTAAAAAGTACGTCATTTTTTAAACAACTGATTTGTTAAAAGCCTTTCCATGGCATTTTTCCGGGTCTTCTTGATAAAACGAACCAATTGGAACCGTGCAATTTTCATTCTGACGTTGCATAAGTGCGAGCAGTAACCGATCCTGATTGTAGCGGTCGCTCGCGCGGTCAGCTCATATTCAGCAGTGGGGTATTTATAGGCTGATAATTTGCTCGTACCCGTAAACCACAAAGCATAAAAATAACTAAGATATTATTAGGATGCGAAGGTGTGTAGAGAAATATTGTGTAATTCAATCATTTAAAATAATTTGGACAGTAATTTCGTACGCATTGGTATCATCCGATATGGTCTAGTGGCTAGGATACCTGGCTCTCACCCAGGAGGCTCGGGTTCGATTCCCGGTATCGGAAATATTTTTGGACATGTATAAATAATATCTAGTGGCCGCCTAGTGGATGAAATTCGACTGTATTATTTTTTCACATACTTTTTTTACTTTCTGCACTTCTCCTCTATATGAACATTATCTATGCCAAACCCCACACTCCTCCGTTCGCGCATTGTGCTTAAAAAGGGGTACATAGTTTATTCTTCACGTAATTAACGTACAGATTAAAGAGTTTGTTGTTGCTGATATTTAAAAAGGGTGAAAAACTTGCTAAATTAAAATGCCTAATTATTCAATTTTTTTTACAAATGACGTACTCTGTTATCGGATTCAACCAGTCGCGCCGTTCTTGTGTTGAATCTATTTTGGATATCACTTTGTATACCTATCTATATATCTAGTCTAGCCGTGTGGTGCCGGCTCAGAATACCACCACCCCATCTCCTCCCGTGGGTGTCGTAAAAGTCGACTAAGGGATTAGCCGGAGCATGGGCAGCAGCGTCCTTCGAGTACATTAACAACTCAACTGCGATCGCCAACCCGTCTGCCAAGCGTGGCGATTATGGCAAAAACCCCCCAATGAGCCCAGAACACACTCATATCAGTCGTTGGTTTGATCTTTGGGGGAGGCCTGTGTCCAGCAGTGGACTTCATTCGGCCGAAATGATGTTGATGAATGATATCTAGTCATTTTTTTATTTTTGTTTGGCTTCTCGCTTACATTTCTGGGAAGTTTAGTTGCTTAACAGGTCGTTTCTAGCGAATCCAAAGAGGCCTCCAGCCAGGCTTAAATATAATATTAAAAACTAAGCAACTTGCGCTAAGGGCGCCCCCTGCGGGACACGGACCTCGGCCTTAGATGTCCCAAGTTCTTGGACATCTGCACTTAAGAACACAGACAACGCTTTAGTGGCCGGATTTTTGACTGCTGTAAGTTCTTATTACCACATGGGAAAATTTTACTGCCTTTTCTCTTCATATCAACCCTTAGTCTCCCTTTATGGCACCATAGGTGGAGAGGGATGGTCTATTTTTTGCCGAGAACGACACGGAAAGATTATCGAATCATCATCATCATCATTTCAGCCACAGGATGTCCACTGCTGAACAAAGGCCTCCCCTTTAGATTTCCACAAAGAGCGGTCACATGCCGCTCTCATCCAACGACTCCCAGCGACCTTCACCAGGTCGTCTGTCCACCTCACAGTCCGCGCACCAGATAACGCAGCGCGGGCGCGAAATAAATATAATTTATTGTAAAAAAGTGCGGGGTGCTTGATGTCAATTGTATTTTTTTTTTTTTGTAAGTATTTGAAATAATGGCTTCATCGTGAAAATATCTATAAAGCACTCAAACACATCTATAATTGGTGCCGGCTCAGAATGCCACCACCCCATCTCCTCCCATGGGTGTCGTAAAGTCGACTAAGGGATTAGCCGGAGGATGGGCAGCAGCGCCCTTCGAGTACATTAACAACTCAACTGCGATCGCCAACCCGCCTGCCAAGCGTGGCGATTATGGCAAAACCCCCCAATGAGCCCACAACACATCCATATCGGTGGTTGTGGTGATCTTTGGGGGAGGCCTGTGTCCAGCAGTGGACTTCATTTGGCCGAAATGATGACCCCACACTTTTTTACACTAAAATATAATTTTCTGTTAATCACACTATTGTTATTTTAAATTTATTGAAAACTATTTTCTACTTTAGTTTGTTATCTATAAAAGCGCGCTTTTTTTATTTTCTATTTTTTTGTGCGGCTAACAAAACGTGTTTTTTTTGTTTTGCGCATGGCTGAATGTCCATGTTGCCTGTCCATAGACTCAATAACTCCGGGTGGTAATTATTTACCCAAGCATCTTCCTTTCGACGTTTAAAGTAAACAAATTCTCCCTCCATTACGGATAAAATCATCTGAAGAATGAGACACTATTCGAGTCTCATCGCACTCTTGCCGCGAAAAATTGAATCGACATTTTGTGGAGGTACTATTTTTTGTGTATGTCGATGAATTTGTCATTTTTTCCGGGTTGAACAGATGAAAAAATCGCTAATCCTGGCAAGGATAATGAGACAAACTATTTGAATGATTAAATTGTCATCGGTCCTTGATAAGCGAGTGAAGTTTCAAATCAATCCGACGTTTTGGATGGGATGAAAATCGAGTTCAATAATTCCGTTACATAGATACATAAAGTCAAACTAAACCTGTTTATTGAAGCTGGTTCTAATATTACTAAATCAAATGTAATGTTTATATGGGACCAAATCGAAAGCATTGTATTACCTATTAAAAAGAATTGCTGAAATCGGACAATAAATCTCGGAGTAATCGGTGTATAGACATAAAAAAATAAGCATCGAATTGAGAACTTGTTTCTTTTTGAAGTTAGTTAAAAATGGATGCCGATGCCAGTACAGGTAGATAGATAAAGGCTTGCCTGATAATTCTGTCTTCCCGTAGACGTCACAAATTATCAAGTGGAGCAGCATAATTCATGCTTAATATTTTTTTATGGAAAGTGATAAATTCTTAGGATAACTCACTTTGAATGGCTGTAGAATTACAATATTTGACCTTAATTTTAATCTATATTTCAACCATGAACTGCCAAATTTTTACAAGGAATTCTAAAAATTTTTATGCTTAATTTTAGTGCTTAAGTACCGTGACAAACATCTAATACCGTTAGGAAAATGTATTGGCATTCAAATGTAGGCCTTGTTACGAGAGATTTAAGTACCGTTTTATCTAAAATTATGACCTTATTAATGGCAAACGTTGTGTAAGGAAACGTAAGTCTGCGTACCGCAGTTTTCGGTTGGGGCTTTGAAATTAGCGATATGGAACTGGTCTAGCGTGTATAAACGGCACAATGTAACGAAAACCTGATGTCACATTGAGCTTTGAATGTGTAGGAAAGAAATTCGTAATATATCCCTAGCAGCGGATGTTCGTGAGTTAGATTATGAGATACAAAATCAGACGAAGTCTGGTATTATGCTTTCCATACAACAAGACAATACATAGACCGAATTGGTGTCGCTCTAGAATAGAGTATTTACAACACCTGAACTAAGATCTAATACTAAACTGAGGTTATTTAAAATGCTGTCATGTCGCTAGGGCGGAATCACATATATTAACATAATGCAATGCAAAGGGGATTCCGGTGTATGATTTTGAACAGATTCCTGGACAACATTTTGAATGAAGAAGAATGATTACATTCTGAATAAAAATAATAAAAAGAATAAAAAGATAAAATTCATGAATAAAAAGAAAGTAAACCGTCGCGGGACGCCTGGCACATGTCGCATCGAAATTATTTTAGTTAGTTAATATGTATAAAAGGATAAGTTTATGAAATAAATAAATATGGCATAATCAAAAATAAAATATTAGATGTTTCACATCAAAAATAATGATGATCATGACAGTGTGATCTGTGTGTGTATTTTTTTTTTTTTATTTTATTAACATAAACAAATAAATAAGCTATAGACTTCCATAACATACGATGTTAAACAAGTATTTTTTCTAAGCTATAAATAAGCCTTTGGTGCCGGATACGAATAACACCATCCCGTCTAATCCCGTGAGTGTCGTAAAAGGTGACTATGGGATTAGCTGAAGGTTGGGCAACAGCGTCCTTCGAGTACATTAACAACTCAACTGCGATCGCTTAAGCGTGGCGATTTTGGCAAGAAAACGTTGTGTTGTGTGCTCATTCCCCATGAGCACACATATTACTTTCCTTCTCTATCTTCGTGTTTAAAAAGAACCCTGAACGGTCATTAAGGGGGGTCTTTGGGAGGCCTGTATCCAGCAAGGGACTTTATTCGGCTGAAATAAAAGAAAGTAAATTGCATAGCTTTTAATCTGAGCAAACGACCATAAGTTCTTATCTCTTAGTAATGTTTAGGTTTTCGCGATTATTACACATTATAATTAAACACTTTTAACCGGATTAAATCGCGTACATTTTTGATTTTTGTTTTTTTTGACGTTTCGAACACTTTGCAGGGGCGTGGTCGCAGGATGACTAAGGTGATAACCGTCGTTATATACCTATGCAAAAAGTTATTTTATCTACCGTACAAAACTAATAAAAAGTTGTTTCGATGCACGCAGTAATCACTCACAGTGTCTTGATGTTTTTTAGTTTTCCTGCATCTTGTAGAGGAATGTGACACTTCACGGGTTTGAGAAGTTGGCTGATCTTTTCATGTGGCTTGAAGTAGGTTTTAATAAAAGCACGCTTCAAGATATGACCAATTCTGTCCGTGACTCCCTTTAAGAATGGTAAAATAGCAGGTCTTCTTCTTATCTCTTTTATTATTAATCCACTTAAAGTAGATACTTTAATACGATATACTTTAGGATTTAGCGATCACATTACCGCTATTTCCGAGGCCACATGAGAGAAATCTTTTCAGCGTAAATTAATTACATGTCAGTGAGAACGTGTGGATGAAATTGTTTGAAACGAAGGCCGAAGTTAAGCACATTATTTTGTCGGCGTAATCACCGTATTCGTTGTTTGAGCCCGCCTAATTGATGAGCTAAATGGAAGGTATTCGGGAACTCTCTAGGAGTCTTTCTTGAGATGTGGACGGAGTGTGAGATTGTAGTTCATCGCGAGTGTATGGATGTTGTTAGATCTACGACTTACTTTATATAGGCTTTTACTAGACAGGTGTTTTTATTCCGTAAACAATTTAAAGTATTAGTAATAAATTATCACACCTCATAAAAATGTAACTACCATTTCAAGACATTTTCTAGATATTTATGACATTTTTTAATCTCAATTATCTTCGACGGTGAAATGAATTGTAAAAATCTTACTATATTGAAATCTCTATGTTATTTCTTATATCGATTTATATTAGTATTTTATTTGGTTTTCGCGATTATTACTCATTATAATAATACACTTTTAAACAGATTACATCCCGTATATAAAGTATTCTATATGATTGATTTCTATCGTTACTTTATTATGTCATAAACTGCGACTAAGGGACATTAAACCAGAGGGATGGGCAGCAGAGTCCATTCCATGGTACAGTAGTCATACTGCGCTCACCAACCCGATTGCCAAGCGTGGTGACTACAGGCAAGTTCCCCCCAAAATGACGACACAATTGTAGAAATCTATGGTGAGGCCTTTGTTCAGCAGTGGAAGTCTTTTGGCCGATATGATGATGATGATGATTAGATATCTACAAACATCAGGCCATGATTTTATGTCGTTTGCGTTCATCATTACTTTTGAGTAACGTACTAAGTTGCTTGTTTAAAAATCTCCAAAAGCTCTATAGCCATTACGCTCAAAATAGATGCTTTAGTTTATGAATGATTATAATAAAATACTTTTAAACGGATTCTATCGCGTATATTTTTGATTTTCCTGACGTTTCGAATGCATTCGTGGTCGCAGGATGACTAAGGTGACAGGCGTCGTTACAGATTTTAAAAGTTATTTTCTTTATCTACCGTACAATTTTAATCAAAAATTTTGTTTCGATGCACGCAGTAATCACTCAGTGTCTTGATGTTTCTTAGTGTGGTATCTTGTTTGGGACTTTATTATTTTAATAACTGGATTCCAAACAGGTGGTACCTGCCAACCATCTTCTCTATTAAAATTAGGATGTTTTTTTTAATTTCAATAGCCTCACGAAACATTCTGGGTACATATAGGTTCTCTTTCGCGAGGACTTGAGGTTGATCAAAACGAAGATATTGGTTAGGTTTGCCTAAGGCATGTTCACACACTGCAGACTTTGTAGGGCGTTTATGCTTGACGTCAGCTATATGTTCTTTTATTCGGGTGGCTATGCTACGCTTTGTTAGCCCTATGTATGATAAACCACAATCACAGTCAATCTTGTAGACCCCTGCATCTTGTAAAGTTATGTGACATTTCATTCATTAAAACACCGGGTCGTCGATCAACCTTGGTGGGTTTCGGGATATGAATGTTTTTTTTTCTACTTTTGCCGGCCAAGAATAGCACCACTCCATCTCATCCCGATCACATCCGATGTGTGTGGAATTTATGTCTGTAAACTCAACCACGACACAGGAGAAATAATAATTTGGGGCAACGTTTTAAAAAAAGAACCAATGGGTGTCGTAAAAGGTGACTACGGATTAGCCGGAGAATGGGCAGCAGCGTCCTTTATTTTACAACTCAGTTGCCAAACCACGTGAGTTTGGCAATTGAGTTGTAAAATTATGCCAGCGTAGCGATTATGCCAAAATCTCCCAATGAGCACACCATACAAACCCAAACTGGTGCTAGTGGTGATTCTTGGGGCCTATGTCCACCAGTCCATTGGTCTTTTGCTTGAAATGATGGGGATGATACTTTTTATACCGGCGTGTACCCAATAGAAATCTTTGGGCAGGACTTTATACATCAGTGGACGTTCTTCAGTTGATATGTTGATTATGATAATCATTGTTTTTATTTTAAATAATAGTTTATGATATTAGCACAGGACTGGTCTTGATTTTAACGAAGTAGTTGTTACATTTCGTTACCTGATTATCGGAAATTATATGTAGTAAAAAATCATGGTCGTTACGATCCAGACGCCAAATTGAGCAAAGGACTTCGAACTGGAATTATGCCGCACAGTAATCTTTTTGTCTTTATGTGTATGCCTGTAGGTATGGACATATAATCCTTTTGCATTAGTGTGAGTTTGCTATTTCAATTCAATCAGGCGTTGCCGACTTGACATTTTCTCTCCTACAAGACGATATTAACGGTATTATTAGAATCTCATCGAGAAACCATTCAAAGACACCCGTAATCAATCCATTTATTACTTCACATTTGACGTCTGTATTCTAGGATTCCGATAATATCGCCTGAACATGAGAAATCGGGAGCTTCGTAATTTTTTTCAACAACGATAAAATCCGACGTTATTACCGCACTTATCTTGTGGCAATAAAAAAATATGGAAGGTGGAATTTATTCAGACAAGATGGGGAAGTGCGGAGGTACCTGTTTTCCTCAGTAGGTGCTCAAGGAATGAGCTTATGACGTCACAGATGTAGGCACTAGGTTTATGCCGCTTGAGTATGTTCAATATTATTGGCGCTTTTATGTTTTGCTTCTTGAAAGACGGAGATTATTTTTTGCCGTACCTACTTAGTATACATTGGGAAGGTTCTAGATATTGTCGATTCTGACAACTCTCTCCCAGTTCCATGAATACATCACCGGAGCGAGGCGAGTTTAATTTGTTGGCAATTTACCTTTTTTTTATTGGTGTCCAGTGGAAATTCTACATGAACTTCCCCTGGGCGAATGGTTATGCCGGACTCCTACCGGCTAAAACCACTGGAGCGGTCATCTTCGGCACCGAAGGAGGGCTCCGGGTCCTCGTAAGATCACACTAGAGCTGGCAATGTACCCAGCCAGTCTCTAACCAAACTAAAAAACGTTATTAACGTTATTAACGTTTTTAGTTTTTCGGTAACAGCCCAGTAGTGGTACAGTAAGTTAAGGTAAGGAGATAAAAACAAAGCAAAGAAATGAATAACGTGTTGCCGTTTCTGAACGGATATGGGCAGACCTTTGCCAGCAATGAGACTGTAGGTAACAAAACCAATGGCGTCAAAGTTCACTGGCCTGTTCTGGGCCTTCGTTCTAACGTCGGTGGACTAAGTAAGTAAGTAAATGGCTTTTGAAGCTGTTCCGACTGTAACTTTACGGAAAAACCTCTGGAGGAAGTCCATTCCACAAATTGCAGGTGAAATAAGTATATAATTAGGTATATCTAACTCAATGTAATACAACAGGTAAGTATGTACTCAAAACCCTGTCGGATCTGTAAAGGTGATGTCATCATCATCATCATTTCAGCCCAAAAACATCCACTGACAGGAGCCTCACCCAAAGATTGCAACAACGACCGGTATGGGTTTGTGTTTTGTGCTCATTGGGGGGTTTTTGCCATAATCGCCAGGCTTGGCGGTTTATGTTCAGCAGTAGACGTCTTTCAGCTGAAATGATGAAGATGATGATGAAGTACTCTAAATTATATCTAAATACTGCGATTTCTTTTCAATTAAACGGCGTGTGAAACAGCTAGTCGAATATAAACAGGCTCCTTTTCAGTTGGACAGGGTTTAAGGTACACATTATACACATCATCGACTTAATTTGATTCAATCCATTGTCTTCTGTAGCAGGTACCTACGTTCAAAGAGATAGCTACATTTTGCTATTGTCTGACATTAATGCTATAATCTGCTCATTCATAATAAATTATACCTAATAAAGTGTTAGTCCAATATTCTATGCTAATTTGAATCTGTATTTGGTACATTATGTGGAAGTAATTCGATTGCCCTGGGGAAATAATAATACACCGTGATTTTAGATTTGTTTATTTCTCTGGAAAGAATAACTTCTATTGGTCAAATACAACAAGCTTATGAGGGACCCATGTCGAAATAAAAAATAAATACGTCATATAGCTAATTAACTCAAAGAACTGATTTGATTTCTATGCCGAGTAAATTTTAGGGTTCCAAAGATCCGAAGGAAAACACGGCGGTACCCTTATAGGATCACTGGTTTGTTTGGTCTGTCTGTCTGTCTGTCCGTCTGTCACAGCCAATTTCCTCCGAATCTACTGGACCGTTTAAGATGAAATTTGGTACACATACAAATTTCTGCGACCCAAACACGTAGGTGTAAAGTAAATAAATGAATTTTGCATATGGGGGTCCTTTTTGGGGGGGTGTAACATATGAAAGGGCTTGTTATGAGGGTCTCAAACTATTTAATTTATAATTTAAAAATTTAGGGTCTTAAAATTATTTAAGGAAATAGGCGAAAATAGGCCACCCTGAAATTCTGAAAAAATTTAGGTAGTAGCTCTTTACATATAGATTACGGGAAAACCTATAAGAAGCCTATGGTCTTAAAACAACATGGTACATTTTTCAATATTGCGCTTACAAACTTACGTTTGCGGTTGGAATGTATGGGAAAATCTGTTTTTCAACTACGACGTTAAGTTTGTTCTTAGGATAAGTTATTGGTACAAGACCGAATCCAACAATACACAATGTATTCAACAATTACAGAACCCTTTTCACACGAGTTCAACTCGCACTTGACCGTTTTTTGCAGTACAGACAAGTCTAACATACACAAACAAAAGAACAATGGGGAGAAACTAAAATACAAAGTTGTAAACGAAGATCGCGCCAATTTCGGCTGTATTCGCGGACCGTATCTGAATCTATATATGAATACGTGAAGAAAAACTTTGCGCCCCTTTTTAAGCACATTGCGCGCACGGAGGTGTGATTTGGCATAGTTAAAGTTCATATGTAGTGCAGCAAGTTAACATTTATGAGTTAGTAATTTTGAATCCATGACCAGGCATGACACCTGTGCCTATTTTAAACATGTTGGACTATCCAAATTCTTTACACCCATTAGGTATCTTTCTTTCTTTCGTATGTTCAAAGTGACTAATTACATGCCGCCTACATCCAAAGATTCGCAGCTACCCACATACTCACCACTCACCAGGTCTGCAATCCTATTTGGCCAGGCTGCGTTTTTCGGTGCGTGGTCTCCATTCCATAATCTTCATCACATCAGTCACAGGACGACCACTGCTAAACAAAGACCTCCCCCTTAGATTTCCACAACGAGCGGTCACATGCCGGTCTCATCCAACGGCTCTCAGCGACGCTGCGTTTTCCAGTCTCCATTCGAGAACCTTTTTGCCCTACCGGCCATCAGTTCTACGAGCAATGTGTATCAATAATCTTGCCTATCGACTTTTCTGATAGACATTTACCCACTAGCCCATCGCTCATTTCTTTGTTTAGAACTAAGGAAAATAGTTGATTGTTCTATTTGTCTAACACAAGACAGTACTACAATAGCGTGTTAGTGTGCTATTTATATTGTTTGCTACACGGTTGATTAATTGCATTGTCTCGACACGCTAAATCCAACTGGACTGGTGGTTCGCCAAAATTATCTATAGTCTGACTATCGTTGCTGGTAAGCAGTCGGGCTAGTTTATTTATTTATTTACTTACTGGTATACCAACAGCATACATAACAAACAATTCAGACAGAATGTTACAAAATAATAGTGCTGCTACATATGCCCATTACAGGTACACACAACCTTCTTGATACGTCAACAAATGTTTTACTTAGTAATGTCTTAGGTTTTCGCGATTATTACACATTATAATAAAACAATTTTTAACGGATTAGATCGCGTATATTATAGATTTTTGTCTTTCCTGACGTTTCGAATACTTTGCAGCATTCATGGTCGCAGGATGACTGAATGATGCAAAGTATTCGAAACGTTTTATTTTTACAGTGTTGTAAAAACCCGCTAGTTGAATTTACCTCACAAGAAAATGTAAATTTCACCTATCTCCTGTCTATTTTCATGTCGTATCCGAATTTAAAATATAGCACCACTCCATCTCCTCCCGTGGGTGTCGTAAAAGACAACTAAGGGACTCAAACCAGAAGGATGAGCAGCAGTAGCCACCTCACCAGCTCACCAGCGCACCTTTTTTTTATTGGTCCCCAGTGGAAATTCTACATAAACTTCCTTCGCCCCGGGGAATGGTGAAGGAGGGTGAACGGGAAGGGGCCAGACTCCTACCGACTAAAACCACTGGAGCGGTCATCTTTAGCACCAAAGGGGGGCCCCAGGTCCTCGTAAGATCACACTAGAGCCCCCTACTAATGCCACGCCTTTGAGCACATCTCGGAGGATATGACTGTAAAGCGGTAACCCCCTATAGAGGAGGGAAGGCGACTGTAAAAAGGTCGCCCCCAGACACTTCACGGGGAGGATTGTAAAGGATCCCCCAAGCCTCGCTGTGCGCTGCGCTGCACATATGGCGGCTCGTAACCACGTGCACACCACTGTCTTCCCGGGGGCCCTGCCAAGCGACTAAGCTTGGATGATAGATGGATAGGTGCTATTAGGTTTTAATAATATTGGGGTCGCGAGCGCGCTTATTGGGAAATCTGCGTGCTCATACCGAGCGACCCCCGGGAAGACAGCGGTGCGCATGTGGTCACGTACCGCTGTGTGCGCAGCACAGCGCATAGTGAGGCCTCGAGGGGAACCTTTTACAATCCCCTCGAGAGATGCCTGGGGGGGTGGCCTCTCTACAGTCGCCTTCCCTCCACTAGAGGGGATGACCACTTTACAGTCACCCCCTCCGAGATGTGCCTAAAGGCGTGGCGCCAATGGGTGGCTCTAGATGGAGATCTTTCGAGTTCCTGGAGCCTCCCTTCGGTGCCGACGATGATCACTCCGGTGGTTTTAGCCGGTAGGAGTCCGGCATGCCCCTTCGCCCTTTCCCGGGGCGAAGGAAGTACATGAGGTATTTCCACCGGATCAATAAATAAAAAATAAAAAAAGCTTTTAATAATATTAAGATATCCAGACACAATGAACGTTTAAACTATTGGAATATTTATAATTTCTCATATGATGGCCAGATACATAAGAAATCGAAGTGTCGGGCAACGTTATTTAA
This sequence comes from Diloba caeruleocephala, assembly GCA_947459985.1. Taxonomy (NCBI): domain Eukaryota; kingdom Metazoa; phylum Arthropoda; class Insecta; order Lepidoptera; family Noctuidae; genus Diloba; species Diloba caeruleocephala. The sequence continues at coordinate 4,814,462 of OX381621.1, read as the reverse complement.
AATATTAAACAAAAGGAAAAACTAAACTCATGAACATCTTGAACAAACAGTCATTTTTACAGCAAACACTCGAATGAAAGGGAAAATTCCCGAAGTATGTCATTCAGTCCAGTCTAATAAGTAATAACTGCCAATTTCATCCTGCCATGAATTTTATAGCGGTTATCTGAAACGTTTGACGGTATGACGCATTAAGTACTGGTTATATCATAAAAATGCCATAACTTTATCTTCGTTTTAAAGGCTTTTTTACAAGGAAAGTTATGGGGTATTCCCTGGAGTACGCATGGCCGAATATGAAGGACATACGGGTATTGACGTATATAAGGAAACTAAAGCAAGGTCACTAAATTATCATTATTTTCTAGCATCGTAGTTTGTCCACCAAACAATGCCTTAGGGCATTGAGGCTGAAACTAGGGAGTGCTCTTGGATGTGCAAATTGGGGTGTCTGCGTGCTATACCGAGCGACCCCGGGAGAACGCGCAAGTGGTCACGTGCCGCCGTGTGCGCGGAACAGCGCACGATTAGGCTTCGGTGGATCCTTTACAATCTTCCTCGAGAAGTACCAGGGGGGGGGGGACCTTTTTACAGTAGCCTTACCTGTGCTAGAAGGTTTGAATGCTTTAGAGCATCCACTCCGTTATGTGCTTAAGACGTGGCACCAATGGGCACCAATTCCCCGGGGTGAAAAAAGTTCCATGTAGAACTTCCACTGGATATCAATAAAAAAAGAGGTACTATAACAATCAGGAATTACAAAAAGAATACCCCGTGTTACTTAGTACACGTAGCAGAAATGAAACTTGTCCGCGCATGCACCTTTACCTTTTATGCCCGCGTATGCTCACAACGTTGCGCACGAAAAGAAAAGAAAAACGTTGCACTCAAATTTGTCCTCAAAATTTTTCACCCAAGCGACCAAATAAAAATCAATTAAAAAACAGACGTTGTTGTGTGAAAAATGAAAATACATCTTCATTTCTTTCTGACATGACAGAATAGTGTACACAATTTATTTGAACCCGACACTGTCGATATCGATATTTCAAACACTATCTTCAAACTAACCACTGACACTATTCAATGTACAAATAAAGTAACCAAACTCGAACGTGTTAGGTATACACATGGTATCACGAAGACATCGAAAAATCTCGATCAGAAACAACATTTTTTACCTAAATGGCAGCCTGCCAGCGACACTTCGATACTGTGTTATGTCTTCGTGAGATCATTTTTGAGGCTTTCATGCCAAAATTGGTGTTGTATGAGGTAAGAAAAAGGTTTATAACGTATTAAGATTTTGGATTGTAATATTTTAAATATCCTTTAAATCATAAAACCTATGATATTATACAAGAGATGGCAATTTATAGTCTTAAATTGTTAATTCTGGAAAAAGTAAGAAAATGAATCGTCTTAAAGCCTGACAGAGTCAGTCGGTGAGTAAATAAGTCAGTTGAGCGTAGTGTCCTGGGTCCGCTTCTTTTTGTGTATTACGAGGGCGGCACTGAAAATTTCGGGAATCAAGGAAGTGACACAACATTACTATTTAAAAATGTATTTATTGCTTTTCGAAGTATTCTCCGCGAAATTTGACACATTTTTCCATACGATGGAACCAATCATTGAAGCAACCATTCCATTCGGAAGTTGGGGTCTCCAAAATGGCCGTTTTGTAGGCGTCCACAGCTTCTTTAGGTGATGAAAATCTCTGTCCACGCAATTTATTCTTTATTTTAGGGAAAGTATAGAAATCATTAGGGCTTAGGTCGGGGCTGTACGGCGGATGGTCTAATTATTCTATGTTTTCTTGCTCTAAAAACTCTTTTGTTCTGTGCGCGGTGTGAGAACTCGCATTGTCGTGATGGAGGATGATGCGGCGGTTGCAGTTCTCTCTACGGAGTTCAGAAACGACCTGTGGCAAACAAATGCTAGCATACCATTCTGCATTAACCGTTCTTTGTCCCTCAAGAAGAATAGTCGTAACATGGCCGGTTTTTGAGACAAACGTGGCCACCATTTTTTTTGCAACACTCCGTGAACGAACAATTTTTGTTGGCTATAACTCATTTTCGAACACCCAAACTCGTGACTGGTTTTTTGTTTCGGGTTCGTGCGCATATATCCAGGATTCGTCACCTGATACGATGTTGTATACAGCATTTGAGGATCCTGCGTGGAATCTTTCGAGAATTCTGACGCACCAAGTAACGCGAGCCGCTTTTTGCTCTTCACATAGCAAATGCGGTATCCATCGGGAAAACAACTTTTTTACACCTAATTGTTCATGCAAGATTATTTGTATTTGACTCATGCCAATGTCTAAAGTTGCCTGAATTTCGCGGTATGTCACATGTCGATCTTCCTCAATCAGCTTACGCACAGCATCAACGTTTTCTTGGGTGACTGCAGTTTTGGACGACCTTGACGAGGATCATCACTGAGCTTGACACGTCCACGTTGAAATTCAGCAAACCAGCGATAAATTGTGGTTTCGGATGGGGCTTCATCACCAAATGCAGAAATCATCCGGTCAACACACTGTTTTTGTGTTAAACCACTTCGAAAGTCATAATAAATCATCGCTCTTGAATTTTCTCGAGTCAATTCCATTTTCTCAACGACTAAACAAGTTTGACAAAACCTTGTGACAAGACCGTGAATCTTTTTTAAAGTAAATAAATGGTATTCGATTTGTAAAACTAAGGAGTTTTCAATTAAAAAGATTTTAATATGACAGGAACAGTGGAAATATTCCATTCCCGATACTTTTAGTGCAGCCTATGTATATCAACGATATTCCTGACATCATTAGCCTCACTAAACAGACCGATGTACCGCCCTCGCTGCCGAGGATGCCCGCGGCACCAACGCTGCGGAGGCTTGTCGGCACACACCAACCAGTTCAATCATCTGACCCCGACCTTTGCTCGCGCCAACCCGTTCAGAGCCTGTAGTTTTAAATATCCCTTAAAATTCTATCAACATAAAACCAACCAATTTTAAAGTTCTAGAACTAATAGCTTGTATTGTTAACAATAGTTTATTATGAGACGACTAAGGGATTCTAAACCAGAGGGATAGACAGCAGTGTCCATTTTGTAGGAAAGTACTTCGCTCACCAACCCGCCAGCCTAGCGTGGTGAGTATCGGCAAATTTCCCCCAAAATGACGAAACAAGTGTGGGAATCTATGGGAGCAGCCTATATTCAGTAGTGGACATCCTTTGATGCACACAGCACAATCGAGTAGTACCGGTTTATAATTGTAACATAATGTATTCTATAATATACATATTATGCATACTATTGAGGTATTGCTGAAAATCAGCGCCGCACCGCTAACTGCGATGTGGCTTTAGGCTGAGCAATGTCTCTTTTTGATCGGTATTGCGACGCACACCACTAACCATTAACTTTATTTCATGTGAGGTATGTTAGTGTTATATTATAATATATTTATTCTTCCAGCTATATATTCCAGCATATTGCATGGTTTGTTGTATGGTTTGTTAATGGTTTGTTTTTATATTATTTTGCTTTATCTACTTAAAGTTTGCTTTCTGTAATTGATGTGTGTCGCCCTATCTGTCCAAATAAATTTTATTTTCTTTCTTTCTTTTCTTTCTTTTTGATGATGATGACGTTGAAGATAACTAGGTCTCTAGGTTAAAGGGGCCTGTTTGTACCAATCAGATATTCATTATTCTTTTTGTCGTCAACGTAGAAAACAGGCATAAGTTGTAGTTGCCGGTAAAATTTCACCTATACGAATGAGAGCATGAGAAAAAATTTAAGTGAAAAAAATGAAAATAATGTCCAGGTCTTTTTTGTAAACGATACCCCACAGGGTTTTACATGTATCGTGGGTACAGTTTACAGACATAAACCTCACATGCACAAACACTTATTAGACCCGAATCATGTTGCACGGTTGGTGCAGTGGCTGATACAGTCGGCTGCTGCGCTCCGGGTCGTGGGTTCGATTCCCACACGGAACAAATATTTGTATGACCTGCAGGTAGTTGTTCCGGGTCTGGGTGTATTGTATGTGGAATTCATGTCTGTAAACGCACCCACGACACTGGAGAAATCCTAGTGTGGGGCAACGTTTTTAAAAAAAAAAAAAAAAAAAAAGAAAAAAAAAAAAAAAAAAATTATGATTCTGCTAAAGCAAATATACAAATATATATATTGATAATACAAATATTTATTCCGTGCGGGGGCCGTACCCACAAAACGTATTGCTTAGCCATTGCGTACTGACATGCGAGTCCAAATTTCATTCTTTCTTTCATTATCTGTTTTCTTTCTTTCATTCTCTATTTTCTGTCTTTCTTTAATTTATTATTTCCTTCGTTCTATTTCTTTATTTATTTATTTCTTTGTTCCTTATACTTAATAAAGTCATCGGCCAACTATAAATATATATCAACATAAACATAGGTTTATCTGACAGTGACAGCGCGTATGCGCTTGGGTACGAGTCGACAGAGTTCCATTAAATTTACACTTAAACAAAAACAATATACATTATTTATTACTATTACTCATAAATGTGGTGCCGGCTCAGAATGCCACCACCCCATCTCCTCCCATGGGTGTCGTAAAAGTCGACTAAGGGGTTAGTCGGAGGATGGGCGGCAGCGTCCTTCGAGTACATTAACAACTCAACTGCGATCGCCAACCAGCCTGCCAAGCGTGGCGATTATGGCAAAACCCCCCAATGAGCTCAAAACACATCCATATCGGTGGTTGTGATGATCTTTGGGGGAGGCCTGTGTCCAACAGTGGACTTCATTAGGCCGAAATGATGACTCATAAATTACACATTTTATTCAGTTTATAACTGTTAAGATTAGCATCAGTTTAAATGTTTTTTTATTATTACTACTTTATGGTTTTATGTAACACTGAAACGACGTCAATACGTCTACGGATGTCGCAGAATATCACCGCAGTGGTTTTATATCCATGTGACGCCACTGCATTAAGCTGAGCGATATTACCTATTTCTGTTTGTATGGACGAGACTTTAGCACTTTTACACTTTTGCATTGTAATTGATTTTTGTTTCATATAACTTTTATTGTTTGGCTATGCGTTATGTCCGTGTCAGATAAGATATAAATATTTTTCTTTCTTTCTTTCTACCTGACTAACAGAACGGTACAATAGGCGTGGACAAAATAAGCAGGAAAGTAATAAAAAAATACTTCACGAAGCAGAATTTTCAATACATACAACCAACCTGATAGTTGAACTGAAGTGAAGAACTGAAATGAATTGCACTAATGACCAATTAATTAATCAACCATTAAGAGTAATTCCTAACATGCAATGCTCGGAATTACTTCAATACAACGTGCACTTTTCCAACACGACCTATTTACTAGAAATGATTGAATGACATTGGAATTCGTTTTAGTTCCTGGAATATTAGGTGAGACAAAACGATAGCTCTAGATAGAGATTTTTCGAGTTCCTGGAGCCTACGGTACCGAAGATGACCACTCCAGTGGTTTTAGCCGGTAGCCGGCATACCCCTTCGCCCTTTCCCAGGGCGCAGGAAGTAGATGACTTATTTCCACCGTATCAAAAAAAAGTGTAACAAATCAGTTTACCGATTTTCACTGTATACAATTTTAACACACGCTCAATCTTTTACTTGGGAATATCGCGTTGTCATTGTTATGAAACTTATCATAATTACCAGGTTTGTCAAGATCTGAACTTGGAGCTATAGGGGCTAAAATTGCCATGGAAGTTTGGGAAAACATTCCACAGCATGTCATAGCAACATTGATTATTTTAATGCCAAACTGCCATACGGCCGTCGTAAATGCCCTTGGAGGCAATACAACTAAGTAAACGTTTTCCTTAAGTAAAACATTATTTGCTTAAAAATTCACCGCAAATCTTGCTTTGAAGAAAATCGAAAACACGTCTTGGTGCACTTAACTCTCCTTTTTTCCGTATCATCAACTGAAATTTGGGCCCAATATTTTTTTCGTTGTCCTACCATATTTTGGAATTTTATATACTTTTATACAAAAAAGCAGGGTGGCTCAGATTCAAGTAATTCAGGCGTCCGGGAGTATATTTCCAAATTGAAAAAATGTCTACGACGATTTTACAACATTAAGACACTTTCTATTACGAAGTTCCAACACCTACAGAAAAATATAAAATGTGACTACACCATTTTCAAGTCTAAGTACTTAAAGTCACCTTGGAGCACCTATAAATCGATAGGATCCTCTAACTGCCAATTCTGAAGCAAAAATAATTCCCATCGTAAAATATCTATACCGACTGGTTGACAAAGAGAATCTCGTACAGGGTTGCCAAAAATACTATGGCTTGTTTATTAGTCTGCTATGTGTTTGACTATTTCCGTTGCTATTATGGAATAATGTCTTAAGATGCACAGCTTTCTCACGGAATATTTTCTTCTATATGCTGCGATAAGGTGGTAAGTATAATAATTGGCCCTTTGATGAATATGACTTAAGATTATAAATATGAATGTTTGATGTTCATCTCCACGATCAAACTGTGGAACAGATTAAGGGAAATTTGGCAGAGAGGTAGCTTATGCCATGGAAGTATGGAGTATATAGTATACGTTTTATTGCATTATCAAGTCCCTTAATTGATTTAAATTAGTTACTTTCTACCATTGCACCTTTTTAAATTATTTTTTTATTGGACCCAGTGGAAATTCTACATGAAATTCCTCCGCCCCGGGGAAGGACGAAGGGGTATGTCAGACTCCTATTGGCTAAAACCACTTGGGCAGTCAACTTCGGCACCAGTCCTCGTATGATCTTTACCATCACACCTGCCACCATCGGCGGGGATTTCTCCCACTTAACCTAGAGCCAAAATAGTCATTAGTCACGTACCATACGGTATCAGGGGAACTTCCTTTCGCACACGGTCAGCTTATGGAATCAGCTCCCGAGGTTATCCAAAGAGACTACAGCATAGGGTCTCCAAAAAGGGTGTGAAAAGATTGTTACGGGTTCCACAGCGCGTGAATCAGACCTCTTGTGCTGCAAGCCGCCGTATGCTAGTTGGCCAACTTAATGGTATAAAAAGAAAGGTAGCTCGCAGATCAACTCGCAGCTAATAACTAGTCTATATATATATAAAAAATGTATGTTCGTTTGTTCAAAATCGCAAAGATCCTAAAGTTCTTTACCAATCGTTTTTAAATTTTTGCACATCGTTGTATTTACATACGTGGATGTTTGTATAAAATCTGGAGACTGACATTCTATATATATATATATACCTATATATATAATAATGTTCGTTTGTCCAAAATCGCAAATCCCCTTAAGTTCTTTACAGATCGGTTAATTTTTTTTAACATATCGTTGTATTCATATACGCGCATGTTTTTATTAAATCAGGAGACACTTGTTATTTTTTATTGGGAATCAAAATCAAGTTGTAATTACGTGAATTTAGCCACAGCAACGCGTGGCAGGGTGAAACTAGTTGTTTATCAGTAAGTGTATATGGCTTTACTCTTGCGCATATTTAGGTTATGATTGACAGTTTCGGAATCAACTGCGAGCCTTCACGCCATTGCCAGGTTTTTTTTACAGCAAGGAAAATCTACGGGTTGTTAATATGGTTTTGAGGACACCGTTAAAACAACTAGATCTGGTGATTGCGATTAGAATAGAGTTTTATTTTACATAATGGTGATTACAAAATTACTTTGAAATATATTTGCATTCTATACGTGATTGTGCGATCGGTACTAACATTGTCTAATCACGTTTGGGCTTCGCCCGACAGCATCGTGCGTCATCGGTCTTCATCGGGTGGCGACTCACGTCATGAGATCCAATGGACAGTTTCCTTCTTACTAGCTTCTTCAACATTCATCATTTCGGCCGAATAAAGACCACTGTTAGACACAAGCCTCCCCCAGAGGTCACCACAATGACCGATATGGGTGGTGTGGATGGTGTGGTGTGCTCATTGGGGGGTTTTGCGATAATCGCCACGCTTGGCAGGCGGGTTGACGATCGCAGTTGAGTTGTTAATGTACCTGAAGGACGCTGCTGCCCATCCTCCGGCTAATCCCATAGTCACCTTGTACGACATCCACGGGATGAGATGGGTTGGTGCTATTCGTAGCGGGTCAATATGTTTACTTTCAGAACCTACTTCTTACCACTACAAATCTAAGAGAATCTTTACTACTACTATTACTACTACTAAATTATATGTTTACAATGCACAGGGGAATGATGTTTGCATTAATAAATCAATATAATCTTCCAACTGCCAATTCTCAAGCAAAAATGATTCTCAACGTAAAATATCAAGGTATACACGCGCGTTGACAACAAGATCCGCGCGGATCTTGTTCAGGGTTGCTACGTATGATTAGAAAAGGGGCTATTATTATGATGAGAGTTAAGTGTGCTTATGTAAGTATTTAATGATACCAGCGTTTAATTTGATATTACCTGTTCATGTACCGCAATAATTTTCTTTAGGTTAATACTATATTTTGATTTACTTAAAGGCAGGATAAAAATACAACTGTGTGTAACATTATACACGTATGCAAATTGACGCATCGGATTTGCAAGTAGAGCTGTATATCTACTAAATTAGTACAATAGATCAAGAAAAACAATGGCTTCCTGTTCCAGCTGGAGGCCTCTTTTGGCTTTGTCAGATTTCCCGGATAAGCAGCCACATCTCCCTGAGATATCTGCAAGAAGCTCAACTGTGTCTACAAAATCATACTGACGTATTGTTTCACAATCTACCTGGTTTATATTCCCTGATGTCGATGAAGCTGCGTTCATAGTCAGCTGCACTCGCTGATTAGTAATCAATCGGCGAGGTTAAGTAACGCTTGGCGTGGTTAGTCTATAGATGGGTACCGCATAGCGGTATTTTAACTGAGCGTCTTCGTCCGGTCAGTCCCAGCGTTTGTTTATTAAACGGTAGTGGTTAAGCCAAGTCGGAGGCCTTTGGGTGACTTGAATAACTCTGGCATAAGGTTGGCCTCTATAAACCACACGAAATAAGAAGAAGAGGATGCTCAACATGCCTGTGGAAACTATGTGAAACTGGGATTTGATTGCTGAGCGAAAGACGCAAATATTGGGTGTTTTGAAGTAACGTAAGAACAGCTTTTTATTTTTAGTTTTTATTGGGCCCTGTGAAAAGTCTACAGGAAGTTCCTGGGGACCGGGTACCGGGGAAGTACGAAGGAGCATACCGGACTCCTTTTTTATTGGTGTCCAGTGGAAATTCTTGATGAACTTCCTTCGCCCCGGGGAAGGGCGAAGGGGTATGCCGGACTTCTACCGGCTAAAAGCGGCTGGAGTGGTCATCTTCGGCCCCTAAGGGAGGTTCCAGGTCCTCGTATGATCACACTAGAGCCGCCCACTGTTGCCACGCCTATAGGCACGTCTCGGAGAGGGTGACTAATAATATCTTTGCAATGCAGTTTCCACGGGGATCCGGGGAGCCGTGCCTGGTGGGCGTCCTTTTTACCCAGCAGCAAAAAAAAAAATCATGTTTTGTGCATAGGCATTTTCAGTTTTAAAGTTTCTGATGATCTTAAGAATAGTGAGTGCGTATCATGGGTGAACTCAAAACGTTCTTTAAGGTAATTTAAAGTTGAGAAGAATAAAGGAAGAACATTCACAAGTTATCTGGTTAATCTATCGTCGATTATTAGCTTATCTATGTATTTAATTCGAGCCACTTCTTTTTATTGCCTCGCCTGGAAGTATACTTAGCTTTGGTACCTAGACATATTCCTGGTTGTTTGCAATCTCAACACTGTCAACGCAACGTCCTGTGTCGAAGCTGATAGTCATAAGTTTGGTTTTTAAAATTTTAATCACCACTTCAGTCTTCAAGCCCAACTTTTTACAATGCAGAAATTATTTACCCAAGTTAGTCAAGGCTAAGAATGAAAACTTATGATAGAACTTACCATAATTAAGTGCAATGTAATCAGATGCATTAGTCGTTGTTGTAATTTGACTCAGTGCCTAGATCATCACCATATCAGCCAAAAGACGTCCACTGCTGAACAAAGGCCTCCCCCATAGATCTTCACAACTATGTCATCATTTTGGGGGGGGTATTTGCCAATACTCACCACGCTTGGCAGGCGGGTTGGTGAGCGCAGTATGGCTACCATTTCACAGAAGGGACGTTGCTGCCCATCCCTCTGGTTTGGAATCCCTTAGTCTCCTTTTACGACCTCCACGGGAGCAGATGGTGTGGTGCTATATTCTTAATCCGGACACCACACGGACCTAGATCATCCAGTGTCATATGAATTTAAAGTGACATACGACATTGACAACAATGCGTTAGTATTTTATTATAACTAGTAAATACGTATTAGATATACCACGAATTTTCTCGTTAAACCAATAGTATCACACGGTGAAATCAGAACAATGTAACCTCGAGATAATCCTTAAATAAATTCTAGCTAGCAGCTCTAAAATCGAGGTGAAAATTCCAAGCGTCATCTCATTAACGACAGGTAGCTTAGACGAAATGTTCGAAAAAATCTTAGATCTACCTCTGTCCTTGCGATTTCTGATACTGAAGATAGCAGCCCTAATTCCACCTCGAGGTAAATCCGTTGGTAAACAGAGCCTCTGTTGGACGTACGCCTCCCGCGATAAAAACGGGGTGTTTCATAAATTATTCATAAAAAATCTTGACTTCCCTCACGCCTTGCGGGAGCTGGCAAGAATATATGACAGCGTTCGTGTGCATAGTAGCTTCGTGTCGTTTTGAATCCTTTGATCTGCGCAAGCAATGGCGACGTCAATCAGGGATTGCAAGATGTATATGAATTCTAGAAGGCATTAGGTTTTTTTTAGATGACATGGTGACTAGACGAGCCAGTCATTCGCCTGGTGGTAAGTGTCCTGCTTGTAATGTAAACTTGTATGTAAAGTAATGTCAAGAGTTTAAACCCTACTGCTTGAGGGTAGAACATCTGGCATTGCGGTGGTACCTACTTACCTAACCACTCATGGGTGTCGTAAAGTATTGATATCGAGAGTATGGGTGGCAGAATCCTCCCGTATACTAATAACTATACTGCGATCACCAATTCCCTGGGCAACCGTGGTGATTATGGCAAGTTTTCCTCGTTGGCTTCTCATTGAAGTAATCATTGAGAAGCCAATGTTTAGCATTGGATTTAATGGGCTGATACGTGTGTGTACGAGTATATACATATATTTCTTTAGCAAAGAATACATACCCGTGTAAGAATAACAGATAAAACAATAGTACACACACTAGGATTTCTCCTGTACCGTGGGTACAGTTTACAGACATATATCTCTATGGAAAAAACATTAAATACTGTTTTATCCCAAGGGCTTAGTTTCCGACCGATATTAATTCAAAATATTTTTAACGCCCGATGTATTCCGATCGGAAAATTAAAGGGAAAATATCGCCTCGCGTTGAAAGGATTTATGGTAAATCCCAAAATATACTTATAGGTTCGTATATTTTAGTCATAATAACGATGAGTGAAGTCAGATGGAAAGCCGTCATAGAAGAGGGTTCTCTTGGACGTAAGTAAGGTTCTTTAGATTACGTTGTGTATGGATACGAGACATGGCAGATTTACTTCACAATATATTCTAAACTTCTATGTTATAACATTAGGTTTATTGTTAGATTCTTGATAATGCATTCTTAAGAAGCAAGATGGAGTGAAATGCATCGGTTTGATGCCCTTATGACATAAAGTACGTGCAATTGGTAGAGAAGATTCAAAAGAAGTTTCTCAGATTTCTTTACCAAAAACAGTATGGATACTTTGTTGGTTATCCATTTTTATATCCAAGTGCGTTCATTTTGGGGTCAGGACAGGGTACAACAGCTTGGAGGTGAGACATATTGTGCAATTGATGGTCTATGTGGTTAATATATTAATAGGTCGTGTAACCGTTCCAGAACTATTAGAAAGGATATCCATAATGGTACCTGATAATCACATCAGAACTCGATGACATAACCTATTTAGAATTCCACTGTGCAGGAATGAGCTGGGGCGTCAGGCACCTATAGCGCGAGCACTCCGCCTGCTTAGTGCTGTGACTCACCAATACCCAAGTAAAGACCTATTCCACTGCGCGCGGAGGGAATTTCATAAAGTGGCAATGGACTTAGTTGTTAAATTACTTTAAAGTACAAGTTACACAACAAGTTAGTATTAAGTTTAGAGTAAGTAGATGAGAGTTTTTGATGGGCCTGAGGTAAGTGAATTAGGAAACTGTAATGCTTACCAAAGGCACCTATGTCCCGAAAATAAATAAATATATATACATATATTTAACACATGTATAACATAGAAGGCTTGAATCTTCCGTTTAATCAATGTTTAGTTTACTTGAAACATGTTTTAGGCATTACGTACAAACTTATTATTTTTATTAACTTCACGTTGATTGTGATGTGTGTCCTAACTCAACATCTGGAACCTCCTTAAAAGAACATTTCGGTTGAAGGGTGTTAAGTAACAATGTTTTAGCGGAAAGTTATCAATAATAATTAACTCAAGCCGACTATGCTAGATATGCATTTACTAGGAGCGGGTCTCGCATGGCTTGACCCTGGAGATGAAGAGATGACCTGGAGGCTGATGCCTGGCAGATAGGCCAAACGCAGGCCAACGCCTGATGGGCCATGAAAAGTATTATTCAAGTCGTACTAGCCACCTTTGTACTCCTCCAGAGATTTCCACAGTTGTGTCGTCATTTTGGGGAGAATTTGCCAGTACTCACCATACTTGGTTGCCACACAACTGGGTTGGTGAGCGCAGTATGTTGTTCCGCAGAAGGGCTAAGATTTCCTTAGCCGCCTTATACGATGGCCACGGGAGGACATAGAGTGGTGCTATATTCTTAATCCAGACACCACACGGAAGAATGAGAGAGACTTCAAAGTAGTTATTTATAATTCTGTGAACTTTTTCTACAAATAAAAATTCTAAGGGTTCTCCAACCTTTGGCTTATGGAACCCTGAAAAACCGCATATATATGGATATTTATTAAGGTCCTTTGTTCGAGCTTATGACGTACGATGGGTGATAGACGAACCTGCCCAAGTAACTGCAACATGTGTACCGTGTTATGATCATCCACCCTAATTATTAGATGAGCGTTGGCCTATTTCGCCAAAAACTTGAAAAAATTATTAGAAAAATCTGTGCGGTATTTTGTAGATGTTTGTTTTGTCTTGATGGTCTCGTGTAGGTTTTAAAGTCTCTCTCTTCTCGAGAACCTGGACCTCCCTGCTGTGCTAAAGAAGACCACCCATGAAGTTTTAGCTGGTAAGAGTCTTGCTTGAATCCACCTTTCACCGGGGTGGATGAAGTCAGTGAAGGAATTCCAACGCCATGAGAAGAAAATCCATAGGTTTTGATCCGGTGGATGTGTTGATTGCGTCTCTATGGTATTCCAAATAAAATTATTTTCTTTCTTTCATAATCATTCATTAGGCTTGATTTATAGTTTGGGGTAAAAAAATAAATAAAAAGAAACATCTTAATTTTTTTACTCAAGATATTTAAGTGACTAATAACGAATCATCTTTCTTGCTTAAAACAGGTAATATGTATGGCCGAATTATTCGGCACAATATATCAGCATATGTTATTATTATATCTCTTATTTTTATATCTTAGTCTTGATATAAGTAGTTCTTCTACGGATCTCCTCATTTATGATTCGATCTCGTAGAGAAATACCAAGCATAGCTCTCTTCATAACTCGCTGAGTGACCTTGAGCTTTCTTATGAGGTCCGTAGTGAGTGACCTCGTCTCACTATGGGCGAGTGTTTTCTCAAGTCACATGCTCGTAGAACTGATGGCCATTGGGTAAAAAGGTTCTCGAGTGGAGACCACGGACCGGATAACGCAGCGTGGGACGACCTCCAATGAGGTAGACAGATGACCTAGTGAAGGTCGCTGAGAGTCGTTGGATAGGGGTGTCATGTCCTTTTTTTTTTTTTTTTTTTTTTATTGGTGCCCAGTGGAAATTCATCATGAACTTCCTTCGCCCCGGGGAAGGGCGAAGGGGTATGCCGGACTCCTACCGGCTAAAACCACTGGAGCGGTCATCTTCGGCACGTAAGGGAGGCTCCAGGTCCTCGTATGATCACACTAGAGCCGCCCACTAGTGCCACGCCTATTGGCACATCTCGGAGAGGGTGACTGTAAAGCGGTCACCCCCCCAGGGGGATTGTAAAGGATCCCCCAAAGCGTCCCACGGCAGCGCGTGACCACATGCGTGCTACCGTCTTCTCTTGGGTCGCTTGGTGTGGGCACGCAGATTCCCCAATCTACGCACCCGCGAACCCAGAGGTCCCCCACCTTATAGCAACGGCAGGGGTTTTCAGGCGTATCGGAATTAGGCGCCAGGGCGGTTGTTACCCCGGCGCCGTCTCCTTCTTCTTCGAGCGGGATCGGCCCTCTCCCGATCCCGCTCTGCGGTCTCCTTCTGGAGCATGACGCTCTCACAGAAGGAGACCACTGCATTCCAGTTTTCGTGCTCTGCCAACATAGCCGACACTACTGCTGGCAGAGAGAGATCTTGCCCGATCCGATCGACCAGGATCCGCCGCTCGGCGGCCCACGCAGGGCACGCCTCGAGCGTGTGCTGTGCGGTGTCCTGGTCGCTATCACAATGGTGGCATTGTGCCGTGGCCTCGCGTCCTATCCTGTGCAGGTACGCGCCGAAACAACCGTGCCCGGTGAGCACCTGCGTCAGGCGGTAGGTGACGCGCTCGCTCCTTTTGAGCCAGGCTCCAAAGAGCGGCAGGACGGCCTCGACGACGCGCTTGGTTGCAAACTGCATCCGCAGGCGATGACACCACTTTACAAGTGCGCGCCGCCGAGCTAGCCGCCGCAGCTTGTCCAACGCCCCTGGAGGCGCGCCTTCGCCGCTTTGGCGGAGGGAGCGTGTCTGATCGTAGACCCACGCATCCATCTGCGCCAGGATGTCAAAAGGCGGAAAACGCGCCAGGAGAGTTGCCGCCTCGTAGGACACCGTTCGGTATCCTCGTGCGATCCGGATAGCCACTCTGCGCTGCAGACCATGAATTTTGGTTCTGCAGCGCTGGGCGCCTGATAGTCGAGCTGACCATACAGGCGCCCCGTATAGGACCACGGACCGCACAACCCCTCCGTAGAGACGGCGAACTTCCTCACATGGTCCCCCGAGATTGGGCAGCAGCCGGTGTAGTGCACCCACTACCCTCTCGACTCGGGGAACGAGGCGCTGAAAGTGCTCTTCGAAGCCCCAACGACTGTCCAGGGTGAGCCCCAGGTATTTCATGTACCGGCCCACCCCGATTCGCGTGTCACCAACGCGTATCCACGAACTGGGTGGTTCTCTGCTTCTTGGCAGTTTGTGGAACCATAGCGCCTCGGTTTTTTGAGGCGCTATCCGCAGACCCAGGGCGTGGATTTTGGCCACGACAATTGCCACCGCTTGCTCTGCAAGCCGGATGGTTCCCTCGAAGGACTCCCCGCTGGCCAACACCAGAGTGTCGTCAGCGTAACAAACTAAGCTGACGCCAGCAGGGAGAACGACACGCAGGACCGCGTCGTAGGCAAGGTTCCATAAAAGGGGGCCGAGAACTGACCCCTGCGGAACCCCGCACGTAATCTCCCTCTGCTTTACGCTACCGTCCCTACCCACGAAGCGAATGTGCCTATCGCGCAGATAGGCCCCTATGATGCCCTGCAGGTAAGGCGGACACCGATGATGGACTAGTGCCGCCCTAATAGCGCCCCACGGGATGGAGTTGAAGGCGTTGACGATGTCTAGACTGACTGCCAACGCCACCCCACCCCGCCGAGACACTGCCTGTTCCGACAGCGAGCGGACGCGAAGAATCGCGTCAATGGTGGACCGCCGCTGCCGGAAGCCATACTGACTTTCGGCCAGGTCGGGGCCAACTCGCGACAGGTGCTCAACGAGTCTTCGGGTAATTATTCTTTCGAATAGCTTCGAAGCCTCGTCAAGCAGGCAAATGGGACGGTATGCAGAGGGAGACTCCGCAGCCCTTCCTTCCTTCCTCAAGAGAACCAATCCGGCTTCCTTCCAGCCGGACGGGAACACGCTACTACGGAGGCAACTGGTGAACAGCCGCCTCAAGCGGTCCCCAAGAGACTGCAGTGCATACACCCACGCACGGCCCGGAATGCCGTCCGGACCCGGTGCAGTGTTGCGACTCTTTAGGCAGCCAATGGCTCGGCCCAGCTCCCCTTCCGAAACCCCCAACTCCTCGGCCCAGTCCGAGGCAATCGGGGGTGGAGAGGGACCAGGATGGTCCCGGACCGCCGGAAAGAGCGTTGAAAGTACTCCCTCCAGCAAATCCGGGGCCATGGTTTCGGTCACGGGGGGGACATAGGGGCGTAACTTGCCCACTACCATTCGGTAGGGTCTCCCCCACGGACACCTGTCCAGTCCCTCCAGGAGCTCGCTCCAGGACCGAGCCTTCGCCTCGCTGATGGCGGTCTGAAACGCCAGCGTGGCCGCCCGGTAGGCCGCATAGGCCTCGTCAGTCTCTCCGGCTGTGGCGCTGTGTCGGCGTCGGCTTCGTTGGTACCGGCGGCGGGAGGCCAGGCAGACCGCGCGCAACTGCGCGATCTCATCCGACCACCAGTACACTGCCGTACGCCGGGAGCGCCTGGCCCGGGGCATGGATGCGTCGCATATTGACGTCATCGTCTCCCGGAACCAGGACGCTTCCTCCTCCGGATTGGGCAAGATCCCTTGATCAACCTCTGGCCAGGCCGCGACGTTGGCAGCTGCGACGAGCAACTCGCTATCCAGCTGTGTGAGGGCCCAACGCCGCGACCGTGGGCTGGGACTAGAACGGCTCGGGCAAGGCGCGCGGAGGGCCACGTCGAACATTATGTGGCGGTGGTCCGAAAGTGTGACCACCTCCTCCGCTACTCGCCAACCCGACACCATGCGGGCCACAGAAGGAGCCGCCCATGTCAGGTCCACGACCGACTCCCCCTGCCACCGAACGCAGGTGCTAACGGACCCCCGATTCAGCAATCGGAGGTCAAGTGACGCCGCCCAGTCTTGCATTATCCTCCCCCTCGGCCCGTCCCGACGGTTGCCCCAAGCTCTAGAGTGAGCATTGAAATCCCCCAGGACGAGCACTGGACGGGGCAAGCACTTACAGCGAATGCTGCGCGCCACCCCGTCCAGGTATCCCTCGAAGTCGACGAGGGACACGTTAGGGGAGATATAGCAGCCCACCACTGCCAGAGGTCCCCATTCTACTACGACAAAGCCCTGCCCCCTGTCCAACAGGGAGCAGAGCGGCTCACCTTCAGCTCCAGACCAATATATAGCGACGGAGTCCCCGGCGTCCCCGAACCAGCGAGGGTGTTCCTGGACGCTGTAGGGCTCCGCCACAACCGCCAAGGCAACCGACCACTCCGCAACAGTCTGTAGCAACAGATTCTGCGCGTTGCGGCAGTGGTTTAGGTTTCCCTGGAGGATCTTTAATTGGCCTCCATCGCCTCCGGTGAGCCGGAGCGTGCGACCGGTGCCGCCGGCGCAGACTTCTTCAGCTCCTCGGCCGAGGCAGGGGGGCCTGGTTTTCCCCTCTTGCTCTTCTGGGCTGCACAAGATTTGCAGCCCAATCTGTGCTCGGCCGGGAGGCCAAAGTCCGCACACAAAGGGCAGTTTTTTGTCTGCGCCTGGCATTCCCGAATTTTGTGGCCCTGGCCGCCACATCCGTAGCACCGGTCGCTCCGGTCAACCCCCCCGTGTATGGTGCACCGGAGGCGCACATGCCCGAGTTCGAGGCATCGGAAGCATTGTAATGGCCGTGCCGCCAACACCTCGACCCTGGCCGACGTCCAACCGACGCAAATACGGCGGGTAGACGCCAGCTTCTTGGCCGCCTCCAGTGGGATCCGGACCCAGACCGTGCCCAAGGACATTGGTGAGCGGCGAATTTCGCCCACCCTTACATCCTCGGGCAAACACGCCGTCGCAGCCACTATGGCATCTGCGATCTCCGCTTTGGTAACGGCGTCATCCAGGTCCAGTACCCTCAACTCCGCCATTTTTATCGGACGTGCAATATGCACGTCAAATATGGGGGTGAGCACCTCCCGCATTTTGCGTGCCAGGCTATCGGCCTTGGCGCCACCATCCTCGCCAGCGACAGAAAGCACCATTCCGCCGCTGACTGACCTCTTGATGGTCACGGTGTCCGGACCAATGCCGTGGTCGGCGAGCTTAATATTTCGCCGAGCCGCGGCCATGACTTCACCCAACCTTGTGTCGGGTGAGCCCTCGGGCACCGTGACCGTTATGGCGGCCGATGCGGGAACCTTGGGGATGTTGACTTTCCCCTTCCTTCCTCTCTTTCCGCCCCGTTTTCCGCGTTGTCTCCCTCCATTCTGGGGAGAAGATTGCGCAGGCTCTGCAACTGCGGGTTGTTGGGCCTGAGAAGGCCGGGGCTGCCGCTTCTTTTTGCCTGCAATGGACCACCCCTCAGTGGTGTCCATTGCGGACTGCGAGGACTCGGGCTTAGTGGCTGCTGGCTGGATTGGCGCGGATCCAGTGGTCGCCGCAGCCCCGTCAGCTGTCGCCTGCTGGTCTGACTTTCCGGTCCCCTTTGCCACACCACGACCCCCGCTCTTCCCTTTCGATAGGGCTGGTGCGGTACTTTGCACCTTAGCGGGGGCCGCAGCCTTCGCCGCGCTCTTTGTCGCCCCGGCAGCGGCCGCATACGTGGCCGTCTGTAGCTGTCGGGAATCCGCTGCCAGTGGTGGGCGCAGGCGTTTCTCCGGCGGGAGCCGCACAGCTAGGGCCGCCAGTTTGGCGTCCATCATCCCCCCGACTTCGAGGACAATGGAGCGCCGAAACTCCGCCTCTGCATCCGGCGGCAAGAATGCCGGAGCGACACAGTCCTTAGGCCTCGCAGAGGGGTGTCATGTCCTGTCTGTTTGTTCCCGCTAATCTCCGCAACGGCTGGGCCGATTTCTACGGGACTGTCACTGGCAGACAGCTGATATTATACGGAATAACTTAGGCTACTTCTATTTTAGAAGAGTAATTATTGTTCTTCGCAAAATAATTAAAACAATTTATAGAAGAAAAAAAAACATAGAAATCAAATTTATATACTCTATGTCAAGAGTATGCTGTAAATACTCTAAATTATTTATAAATAATCAAATTTCTTTTAAATTAAACGGTGGGTGAAACCACGGGTCCCAGCTAGTACTAAATAAGTTCCGAACTTGTGCTAAAACATTATAGGTATTTATTTTCTCAGTCCACCGTGTTAAGACTATCCTCTGCACCACTTAGATTTACTTACCGTAAAAAGAGCTGTGTCCACAAGGACTAAGGATATTCCAGATAAAAAAAGAATGGGGTATCGAATTCCTCTTAACCTTTTATACTAGATTACCTTCATTACGTAACATTAATGGGCACAATTTTGCGATGCGTAAGTGATACTGAAACTTTTAGATTCCCCTTTTTCGCGTAGGATAACAAAAGATGGAGTGATACGCCCCTCCCTAGAGTCTCGGCCTCCCTACATGAGCATAATACCTGTATTGAAACGAACGTTGTGGAGTATTACGTTCTAAAATTACGAATGTTTGTAAAAAGACATGTGGTAGACTTGAATACGAAAAGGTAGAGAAAAATAAAGAGTCCTTTCTTTCTTTTTTTTTTAACAATATAACACTAGTATTTCACCCGTAAAGTAGGTACAGTTACACATAAATCTTACATCAAACAGCTGAACACGAAACAACTGTAAGTTTTTAAAATATCGCGAGTTTCATTCAGATATATCAAAACAATATTTTCACTAACCTCAACATCGAAACAACTATCTGTAGATCATAGCGGGGATCGAAGTCATGATGAGTTGAGGAGAAAGCTAACTGCTTAGTTATGTGGCAACGATATAAACACTACATGGAACAAAATTAAATCAAACATTATATTTAAACTTGGCATGATTGCCATTATAAACTTGATATGTAGTACGAGGTCGTTTAACGACTAATATGAAATAGGAAAACATCGATTTTGACGCCACATTAACTTTCTCTAAAAGCAAAAGCATTTCCTCTCAGTATGACTTATAACTATGTATGTATGGTATATATTTGTAAAGAAAACCACTTCACTCATATACGAGCTCTTTTCTTTAAGTTTGTCTTTGCCGCGTTTTCGACAAAGTATGCTAGATGTCACGACTGACAGTAGTGACATTGGATAAAATATATGAGAGTGAGCAATAAATATAATAATAATTTCGGCCGAATGAAGTCCACTGCTGGACACAGGCCTCCCCCAAAGATCACCACAACCACCGATATGGATGTGTTGTGGGTTCATTGGGGGGATTTGCCATAATCGCCACGCTTGGCAGACGGGTTGACGATCGCAGTTGAGTTGTTAATGTACTCGAAGGACACTGCTGCCCATCCTCCGGCTGATCCCTTAGTCGACTTTTACGACACCCATGGGAGGAGATGGGGTGGTGGCATTCTGAGCCGGCACCACACGTAAATATACTTAAAGATAATATTTTCTATCTTTAATATGATGTAAAAAGACCCGAAATAAAGGAATTAAATTTTGTTTTTGTAATAATGATTCTCTCTTAGTTAATTGGAATTAATGGAATAAAGACGTAATTGCGTTTCTCTGTAAAACAAAATGTATTTATTTATATACAATAATAACAACATTTAACCAATTACAGTATCTGTTACAGTCTCCCACGTGTAAAACATAATAAACATCATTTAAAGACTTTATTTCAGGTATTTTTATATCATATCAAATATAGAAAATATTATCTTTAGTTCAGTATATCTATCGCTCATTCTCATCTTCTTCTTCTTTTCTGAGATTATGGCTTCAGTAGGGTATCTTCCACAATTTCGCCAATGTATGAGGCAACGTCGTACGGTGTTTAGAATAATGAATATTTCCATATACATAAAAGATTTCTCTAAAATAAAAAAATCTATTAAATATATCGGCAACGTTGTACGGTTCAATTATTTTTCCCTCACTCTCATCAATCTCATGTGTCTCTGTCAGTGGTGACATCAAGCAAGCTTTGTCGCTAACGCGGCAAAGACAAACTTAAAGAAAACAGCTCGTATAGGATTGAAGTGGTTTTCTTTACATTGACGGCACGGTTGGTGCAGTGGTTGATACAGTCGACTGTTGCGCTCCGGGTCGCGGGTTCGATTCCCGCACGGAACAAATATTTGTATGATCTGCAGGTAGTTGTTCCGGTTCTGGGTGTATTGTGTGTGAAATGTATGTCTGTAAACGCACCCACGACACAGGAGAAATCCTAGTGTGGGGCAACGTTTTTAAAAAAAAAAAAAAAAAATTTGTTTATATAGTTGTGTATTTATTTAAGTATATATTATGTACACGCTGTATAGTTGGGTATTTTATGATTAACAGCACTGCAACTGGTTGTTATCATTATTCTTAACTGTTGTTTTCTTCCTGGTTGTATACTTGATACTGTCGTCTTTTGTTTCTATTTCTTTATCATTTAAAGGTTTGCTAGAAGAAAACTCTATGCTGAGTTAAGCTCGCCTTTGTATATTAGGTTTTATTTTATTTAACAAATCGTGTTTTCTGTTTTAAGTTGTACAATAAATAATAGAATAAGAATACCTTCAATATCGTCTTCTCAGCGGTAAGACTCCATGGGCCTCCCCCAAACTCCATCCCCATCTCATCCCGATGGACACAACGTTTGGTCCTGCGCTACTTACAGCCAGTGGATTCCCGCAACCTTGACCAGGTCGTCAGTCCGGTCCGGTTGGGACTATCCACGTGTTCGTCGGATTTTCTTCCACCGTCACTCAAACTAGTTTATTCCATATTTATTTTTTTATTTTATTTAATCACTCCACTGCGTATTGATAGGTAATAATAATGATATTAAATATTTATATAATTATATTAAATGAAATAATATAAAACTTTGCCATCAAACGACATTTGACACATACATGACGCAGAAATGTTAACGCAGATGATGCGCAAGGTAGGTGCTAAATCTTTCAGGCCTTATATATAATTCGATTCTTAAGGAGTAAACTCCAACATTTATATTGGAACATACAATATTTTCTTTGTTAAATGTTATCCCTAGATTGTACCCCTAAAATAAAGTAAGAAGAAATATTGAAAGAAAGGAAAAAAACCATTTATTTTTAAGTACACAGTTTTTGTAAAACCTTATAACGGTGTAAGTGACATCGTAACTAAAAATGATACCAAGGATTCAGTGTATTATAATATCTGCGTAACAATTTTTGTCGGTCTTTTCATGAATTTTCAGTTTTTCCCCAGTTTATTTAACTGATTTCAGTATTAATAATTGTTTTCATGTATTATAACGCTATTTTGAATAGAAATACAATATAGTATTTATTTTTACATAAAACTGTAATGTAAATAAAAAACAGACTGTTGTTTCACTACAGCTCACGGATGAGGTCACCGCTCGCAGTAGCATAATAGTATAATATCATAGTACAATAATCACGTAGCGTTTTGATCGCATTGTTGAACATCGCGTTTTAAGATAGTGCGTGCTCAAAAATTGTAACCTATTATTATACAATATAATAATATTTTATTAATTAATATTCAGCTCATTCGTTGTGAACAGACGTGTTTAACAAATTATTAAAATAAACAAATAATCACTTGCTGAATCGTGACCTCGTTTTACCAGTCATCGGTAGTTACGTAATTTATGTCATACGTTAGGTATGTGTATAGTGAATGAGTGAAATGTTCCGTGTGTAACAAGTCACTTTAACACTATGGAAGGCAGTCCTTTCAACCGTAGTGGCAGGACCACTCGCAGCCCACCTCCTACGCCCACGCCCATACCCACACCCGCACCTGCAACCGCACCTGCCCCTCGTACTAATGTGCCGAGCCAAACGGACGATGGCCTAGAAGTGATCTCAACACCGGAGATTCAAAACTGGATGACGTCCATTGAGCAGCATCTAAATGAGGTGTGCAACATTGCGTCAGAGGGTAAATTGAACTCGGAGCAGAAATTGCGCATTAATACCTTATGCCATAAAGTGGGCCACGGTACATCTCAGATGGCAGTGCAGTATCAGTCCCTAAAACTGAGAGCCGTACAAGCTTACTCCTCCATCCAAACCCTCCAAGACCAACAAGATCTTTCACAGCGACTACAAGACCTGAAGCTAAGAATTGAGGATTCAGCAAAACCAGCCAACGGAACTTCTTTTGCTGACATGGTAAAAAAAGGTACCAACAATTACATTCAGCCGATAAATTTCAGTTCAGTGGCCATTTATCCCAATGATAAATTGAAGTCAAGCGAGGAGACAAAATCACTTGTCCAAAAAATTATCTGCCCTGAACAAATGAAACTGCATGTGAGAGGCCTGCGCAAAACCAAGAATGGCGGTGTCATAATCAGCACCGACACGAAGGACGACATCGAGAAACTGAAGCAATCGGTGCAACTAAAGAACTCGGGCCTTACTATCAACGAACATCCTAAAAGAAAGCCTAGAGTAGTAGTTATCGGAGTGCCCACATCCATGGAAGAAAACGAAGTTTTTAATTGCTTGTACAACCAAAATCTAGCAGATAAACTTCAGGATTGCAACCTCGAGGCGTTTTTAAGCTCAATCAAGTTAAGCCATAAATCAGGCAAAAAGGACGCTGAGACCTGTAACTATATAGTAGAAGTAAGTCCAGTCATACGCAAAGCCCTAATAACAAAAGACCGAGTATTTGTGAACTGGTCATCTTGCCCGGTGAGAGACTTTACATTGGTCACGCGATGCTATAAGTGTCAGCAGTATGGACATGCAGCCAAGTCATGTCGGGAATCAACCCACACCTGCGGCCACTGTGGCACACAGGGTCACTCATTACAGGATTGCACTATGAAGGCAGGGGAACCAAAATGCGCTACTTGCTTGCACTTCAAAAAACCAGACCAGCACAAAACAGGCTCTGCTGAGTGCCCTGCGAAGATAATGGCTGAAAAGAGATATATAAATTCCATTGATTATGAAGGCGCCTAAGAGCGCCGCTAATTAGGGTATTTATTGACCTTTTTCTTTTATTTTTTAATTTACGTATTTAGATATGATTAATAATTTAATTGATGACTTAGATAATTTCTCTGTATCTGAGTCAAAGGTGTGTGAAGTTGAAAATTGCAAGCAATATCTATCGTCTTACAGCAATCCATTAACTATACTAACACAAAATATACGCAGTATTTATAAGAATTTTAGTCATTTTAGTACGTTTCTACAACGACTAAACATACACTGTGACGTTATTGTTTTAACAGAATGTTGGCTTGCCAAAAAAGATAATGTACCACTAATGCAGGGATATACTATGTACAGAAGTAATATAAATTACAATCAAAACGACGGGGTGATAGTTTATGCAAGAAATCATCTTAAGGTATCTGTTGAGGAACCGAATATGCAAGACTGCAACAGGTTGTTAATTAAAATTGGAACTGAATTTGCGATACTGGCTTTGTATAGACCCCCCTCTTTTAGAAACATAAATAATTTTACTAACTCTCTGAACGACACCTTGCAAGACTTATCATCCTTCAAAAACATAGTTGTAATCGGCGATATTAATATCAATATTCTTCCAGATAGTACAGAAGTAGCTGCACGGGACTACCTCAACCTATGCTTCTTCCATGGCTTAATCCCCGCGCACACGCTTGGTACACATCAAACTGGTTCTTGTTTGGATCATATAATATTTAAATCGAATTTCCCCTCACTTGCACTTGTTATTAACTCGACAATAACCGATCATAATGCTGTCCTACTAACCTTTGACTGTAAATTACCTAAACTAGAGACCACTCGTTTAATATCTAAATTAAATATAAATAGACTTGAACAAGATTTACGTAAAATCGAATTTGACCCAGTTTACTCTTCTGCTAACACTCAATTTTGTATGTTATATGTTATAAAAAATGTACAACTTGCAATCAAGAAAAACACAATCAATATTAGATTGAGTAACAAAAATTATAACATAAAACCGTGGATCACGCCAGGTCTCATTCGCTGTATGAGACATAGAGACAAACTGCATATAAAAACTAAACGTAATCCAGATAATTCCATATTGCAATTATCGTACAAAAGATATCGAAATTTTTGTAATGAACTCTTAAAAAAGGTGAAAATTAATTACGATAAAAATGAACTGGAAAAAGCTGGAACGAATAGTAAACAGATCTGGAAATATATAAAAAATGTAACATATACCTTACAACAACATGAGTCATCTTCAGATTTATTACAAACGTACTCATCGCCACTGGAATCGGCCAACATAGTGAATAATTACTTTGTTAATGTTGGTAAGAGTCTGGCAGAATCTATTCAAGGCCAATCACAGTACCTAGCAAGCCCTCCTTTTAGGTGTACTGATACCTTAACATCCTTTGCGTTGCTAGATACCGACGAAACTGAGGTAGAAAGGATAATTATAAGTTTAAAAGATGACTGTGCCGTTGGATGGGATAATATATCTAATAAAATTATTAAACAATTCAGGCACATTTTGGTACCACCATTAACTTATATTTTTCAAAAATGTTTATCTACAGGACTTTTTCCCAAGTGCCTCAAAAAAGCTGTAGTGGTCCCTGTGTATAAAGCTGGCAGCAAAGATCAAGTGACAAATTATAGGCCTATTTCCTTATTGCCTTCTATGTCAAAAATATTAGAAAAACTTATAAATAATAGGTTGATCAAATATTTGGAGGATAAATCGATATTGTCTAATACGCAGTTTGGATTTAGACCAAAATTATCAACTGCCGATGCCGTACATCATGTAACGGACTATATAGCACAAAACATTGATAAAGGCCACCACACTATAGGAATCTTCCTAGACCTTGCCAAAGCGTTTGACACCGTTTCCATTCCTATTCTGTTGCGCAAGCTCGAAACTATAGGTATAAGAGGCGCCCAGCTAAATCTCTTCAAAAGTTATCTAGAAGAGCGTACTCAATGCGTAAAGATTGGTAAGGTTCTCAGCACTGATCAAAAAAACACGTCCTTTGGCATTCCCCAAGGAAGTATTTTAGGAGCCACTCTGTTCTTAGTTTACATAAATGACCTATGTAATCTAAAGCTAGATAATGGCATGATTATAACATACGCTGACGATACTGCTCTTCTTTTTTCGGCTAATTCACAAAGCGAAGTCTACAAGAATGCACAGAACGGATTTAATGTTGTTATTGGATGGCTTCAGCAAAATTTATTAACACTAAACGCAGATAAGACAAATTATATTAAATTTTCGATGCGCAAACCAACATCAATTCAAACTAGCCCAACATTGTATGCTCATTATTGTAAAGTGCCCACTGACAAGCAATGCGCGTGTTCCGTCATTAAAAATACAAATAAAATAAAATACCTTGGTATAATAATAGATGAAACACTTACATTCAAACAGCACATCGAAGCTTTAAATAATAGAATACGTAAGTTAATATTTGTCTCCAAAAAATTACGGTGCATTGCAGATGCAAAAATAATTAGGCAAGTTTATTTTGCTCTATGTCAATCAATATTAACATACTGTATTACCACATGGGGTGGAGCGGGTAAAACATTGTTACTAACCATTGAGAGAGCTCAGAGAGCAATTCTCAAAGTGGCTACTTTCCGCCCTTTCCTTTTTCCCACGAACCTACTCTATGAATCTTGTAGAGTATTAACAGTGCGACAGTTATTCATAATGAGTATAGTACTTAAGCAACACGCATCCCTTCCCTATAGCACTGAATTTACTAATAAAAGACGGAAAGATATAGTTTGCACTAAAAAAAATAGGAATAAAACACGCTTTTACATCCAAATTTTACGTGTTCCTGGGCCCGCTTCTCTACAATAGGCTGAATGCGATAAAAAACATATATCCCCTCAATTACAGTAACTGTAAGAAAACCCTTAAGGATGCCCTCCAAAGTATGTCATACGAAGATACAGAGAAATTATTAATTGTGTTAAAATAAACAATGTAATATTTTATTTACATTAATTGGTTTAAAACTGCGATTTTTACTATTGTTTTAATGATACTGTTACCTATAACTATACTATTGATTATTTTTTACTTTGTACCTATAATATTATAATAACTTTGTGATTATTTCATACTGTTTATTAGCTCTTCTCGCCTGAAACACAGGATTACCTAGTTCAGGCACATTTGTTATATATATCTAAGAAACTTTGTACTTGTTAGTTTAACTTGTTGTAACGAAATATTGAATAAAAAAAAAAAAAAAAAAAAAAAAAAAAAAAAAAAAAAAAAAAATTGTAGTGTATTGTATGTAGAATTCATGTCTGTAAGCGCACCCACGACACAGGAGAAATCCTAGGGTAGGGCAACGTTTTATATAAAAAATACAAAATAAATCATCATTTCAGCCGAATGAAGTCCACTGTTGGACACAGGCCTCCCCCAAAGATCACCACAACGACCGATATGGGTGTGTTGTGTGTTCATTGGGGGGTGTTGCCATAATCGCCACGCTTGGCAGATGGGTTGGCGATCGCAGTTGAGTTGTTAATGTACTCGAAGGACGCTGCTGCCCATCCTCCGGCTAATCCCTTAGTCAACTTTTACGACACCCATAGGATGAGATGGGGTGGTGGTATTCTGAGCCGGCACCACACGGCATAAAAAAATAAATGTTCTTTATCAATATAGTCGACGTTATTTTATTTCATTAGAAAAAAGTAAGCATCGAGTGGCGGTCCACCAAGTGTAACACCTGCCCGGTTGGAGGAACACCTCTTTTCAATTACAGATGAATACCCGTTTTACCACATTAGTACATCGAGAACTTTCACTGCCTGAGACTCTTCGTTCATCACCCTTTTATTTAACTTTTATTTATCACCGGTGGAAATATATAATGTACATTCTCCGCCCCGGGGTAGGGCGGAGAGGTATACCGGACTCCTACCGGCTAAAACTACCAGATCTAAATTTACGTTTATTTTCTTAAATAACTGTAACGCTATATGTTTTAAAATTATAAAATAAATATATTTGAGACCCCCACAACAAACCCTTCCATTTCATATGTTACACGGTACAGTTTGCAAAACTTTATTCTTTAATTTTCTATATTGCCCCCCAAAAAGATATTCAAAATTCATTTATTTACGTTACACGTACCTGTTTGGGTTGCAGTAACCCAAATGTCAACTTAATCGGTCCAGTAGATCTGGAGCAAACTGGCTGTGACAGACGGACAGACAGACAGACACACGAGTGATCCTATAAGGGCTCCGCTGTTTATTCTTTCGGAACCTTAAAAAAATCTTTATTATATATTTACAGTAACGATCGGTACACATATAAAGCATTGGATTTCGGGACAATATTGCGTAATAATTATCAGGTACGATACCTTAATTTTGGGTACCGGTAAAGTAATTTTATATAATGGTCACCAATCTAAAGCATCTCCTCGCAATTTAATGGTTCTGCACCGAAATATCTTGCCATGAGCCACATGGGCCTCTTCATGCATCGCTAAGCAGTTGTGAGGCTAAATATTAACTTTTAAACTTTCACGTTGTATGATTATATTTAAAGAACGGGGAATTAATGCGAAAGTTGTGAGGAAACTCTTAGAAAATAGGTAATAGTTGCAGTATATTGTTAATATCACAAATGAGTATGCTGCACCCATCTTTTTAACAATCATCATCATCATCGGCAATCGTCAGGGCCGTACTTGACTATACCTGTGGTGCAGGCCCTTTTGGATTTTCTTATAAATTCTCCCAATATCGCATTTGAGAGAAATCTTGTGCCTGAAATCCTAAAAAAACAAAAAACACTAGTTATTTTAATTGCAATAGTTGTAATGTCCATATTGTTTGTAACTGTGTTGTGCTCATCCCGTGGGTGTCGTAAAAGGTGATTAGCCGGAGGGTGGACAGTATAGCATTGAGTAATGTTCTCACTTCACAACTCAACTCCGATCGCCAACCCGCCTGCCAAGCGTCCGATGATACCAAAACCCCCCAATCCGGTCAGGAGGTATATGTCCAGCAGTGGACTTTATTCGGCCGAAATGATGACACCATAATATATATATATGGAAATGATCGTTGTGTACAACTATATAAAAGATTATAAATTGACGTACATGGCTATGTTTAATATATGCAAAAGCTATCTGATCCCTTTATGGCGTTGCCTCATGGGCTGCAGCCTACATAGCCTGCGCATAAATGCGGCTCTGAGTCGGGCCATAGTCACCTTTTACATTTACAGATATACGAGACAGACAGCCCATTCCTTACCGGAGATCAAACGGAAATTTAGCCCATTCGCAAAAGCAATTGATAGCCATAGAAAAAAATACACTAGCATCTATCGACGCAGAGTCCACAGATTTAACAAAAAGCAATAGTTTATTTATTTAAACTTCTACGTGTATATCTTCGAAGATTTTTTCATTTTTTTGGTGGCCACGCTTTTGGTCATAGTCGTTCAAGCCTGCCAAAGGCTTAGACTTGGCTTAGAACCTCCGGAAATAATCCGGGTTAATTCACTGAAGATGTTAAAAGTACAACTCTGTAGGATGGTTTTCCTAGAAAAGTAAATGATTTCATCAAATCCCTTATCTGTTTAGCTCCGCTAGGCTTCGCTCCCACTTTAGTCAACGTGGTTATTTTTTAAGGGATTTGTAGAAATCTCCTTTTTAATCATCTCCCTGCAACATAGACACTCGCCATTTATTTCACCCAGGTCATCCCGTCTGTTCCATAATTTATGTAGCAATAAAAATAAACCTAAATCCAAATGACTGCGTTTAAACAGCATGCCAGCTCCCTTACTCCAGCTGTTCGAACGCCAAGTGTTAACGCGCCCCAAATACGAGCAGAATGCACTTTTGTTCTTTTGAAATTGAGCGCGCAGATAATATTGTGTTCTGACAGAGTTGCGTCTGTTTATTAGCCCATTGTTCGGATTATTAAGATGAACTGTTTAAATGTAAAGTGGGGAATGGTGTCAGTATATTGGATACTTGCCTTTGTTTGCCATTTTTTTCATTTATATTGGACTTTTGTATCAAGAATCCAACATACGAGAGTCACATTGAATGTATTTAGAATTGACCAATAAAAAAAGTTGCCGATGCAAAATATAAAAATTTCGAATAAAGAAGAAGGTGGGATCCCCTTCCCTTTTGGAAGTTGTAGATGTACATTGAATTCACATGTCATTTGTTTTTACAAATTGGTGGCAAATTAAAACGTGTGTCGTGCGTCGAAATGAATTTAACTAGAGAAAATCTTCGCTCCTGATTTATTACGACTTTCGTTGCGTTCTTAATCAACAACTATGTTATGATAGACTTCGATTGTCATTTCATGATGAGGCCCCATCTCGTGACATTGTCACGTGGTCAAAGAAATCTGACTGATGATTTGGGTGAAGGACGTCCTTTTACGGCAACCACTGAAACTGAAGATAACGTTAGCGCTGTGTGGCTAATGATAGAAGCTGATAAAAGAGTGTCATATTAACAGATCCGGGCAAGTTTAGGCATTGGTATGAGTCAAGTGCAAACGTCTTCATGATGAGTGTCTTCATGGTGAAGGTCGCTGGGAGTCGTTGGATGAGAGTGGCATGTGACGGCTCTTTGTGGAAATCTAAGGGGGAGGCCTTTGTTCAGCAGTGGATGTCCTGGGGCTGATATGATGATGAAGTGCAAAAGTCTAATACAAAAATTGAAGCTTCAGAAAACTTTGCACCAGATGGAAACTATAAAGAAAGAAAGAAAACTCGATATTTATTGCCACACTGTAAAATAAAAATAAAACATTTTAAAAATAAAATAAAAACAGATATACAAAAAATATTTGTGGGCAAACGGAGCGAGCTCAGCCAATGTTGTTGGAGTACAGTATTGGCTGTACACCATACAACGAATTCAGGCTGATCCTTGTAGTCTCGCCATCAGAATTATACCGTTTTACGGGTTACATTTCAGCAATAATTTTTTATCATTTTTGCCGTGTGGTGCCGGCTCAGAATACCACCACACCATCTCCTCCCGTGGGTGTCGTAAAAGTCGACGGATTAGCCGGAGAATGGGCAGCAGCGTCCTTCGAGTAAATTAACAACTCAACTGCGATCGCCAACCCGTCTGCCAAGCGTAGCGATTATGGCAAAACCCCCCAATGAGCCCACAATACACCCATATCGGTCGTTGTGGTAATCTTTGCAGGGGGCCTGTATCCAGCAGTGGACTATATCCCGCTGAAATAGTAATGGTAGTCGCATTTTCTTGATGCGTAAATCTTTCTCTTCTGCTATTCCATCAAAGTTCTGGAATGCAATGCAGGTGTGCCGCCCACGCTTGTGTGTCAAGTGAGACTGAGGAAGTACAAGCAAACGTGTAAAAAAAAACAATAATGCCAGCTTATGCGCGTTTATGCCTTCTAATTTTGTTGTGATTAATACATAACGTCATACCGATTTGGGTTAAGTTTGCATGAAACTCTCTGGAATATCGGCTAGAAACTTTTTGCCATACTTGCCCACACAAACCCAAACCCAGGACACTCACAACTTAAATACGTATAAAAATATATATATACAAAAACAATTCTCAAAATTATTACCTAATTAAGCTGCTATGTGCCCAACAGCCGAGCCAAAGCGGTTTAATTCAGCGTTATGTCAGACAGCTGTCAGCAGCTGGCAGCAGTCAACTGAACATGTTATAGGTAGGCCGTGACGGAAGTAAACCAGTATACATAACAAAAATAAATCGATAAATATATATTTAGAAAACAATAAAAAATAAAACTTGTAACAATACTGTGCAAAACGTTAAATAGATACAAACGGAGCAGTCAAGATGCCCAGCGAGGCAGACGCAACAGGCAAAGCTAACACAAACAATATAATCTCATTATTGCGCTGCACGCAGCCGAACAAGACGGTTCGCTACTTAACATTTTGCTTCGTGCCATAAATCAAGTGAATACCATACCCACATCATTGTGACGAATAATAATGATATTTAAAAAGGAATAATAAAATATACCTTATGCTGATTCTGTTCAAGGTGAGTAGAACAAATGATAATAAACTAAAATTAAATTGTAATAAACTGACGAACAACGTTTAATTTTTAATGACGTTTAGGAATCATTTACCTGCAGGCAAGTTCCCGCTTCCAACTGAAACCTACAAGCGTTATTATGGTCTTGATGGATATGCTCTGTTATTGGATGGTGGAGTGAGTGAGGTGGTACTAACAACTAGTATTAATCACAACATGGCCTTTTAAGCACTTATTTAGTCGTATTCTATTTTACTTCACCTTATGTTTAAAAATCATGGACCCTTGACATTTTATATTGTCTATGCTCCACCGAAAGCGTTAATAAGTATAAATTGTAAACACATTAGCTGCAGATTTCTCTGATAATCTTTAGCTGTGGACTTAACGACCTTCTCCATTAACGCCCTTGTATGGTACAAGGCACAAGATATTGAAATATTCGGCCTCATTATCATAGCATTTTCTTCGTATATCGCATCTCTAAATAAATCTTTCGTACATAGAAACCACATATAAAACGAACTACACTGTTTCATCCCTTAAATTATGATATTCCGATTTCATTCTGTGCTAAACATGTTTATTGATAGTATACAAGTAAAGGCCGCTGCAACCCCTCAAGCAAACAACTTCGTGTTTTATTAGAAACCCAGCTTTACTTATTACGAAAGTGAGATTTTCCGTACGTTTGTCAGGAAAACCACCAATGTTGCCGTAATTTGCAAGAGGCAACTTAAAATCCTAAAATGGGATAACATTTAAGCCAGATAAATCCTCTGCTAGACACAGACTCATACATCACCAGGACGACCAATCTGAGTTTGTGTTGTATGCAAATTGGGGGGTTCTTCCATAACCGTGAAGCTTGGCGATCGCAGCTTAGTTCTAATTAATCTACTCGAAGGACGTTGCTGCCCATCCTCCGGCTAATCCCATAGTTGCCTTTTACGAAACCCGCAGGATGAAATGAATGAGAATATTAATCTTATTAACATCATTATTAATTTACTTCATCTATTTCACACTGGCAGCACATTATTCTCACACAACTAAATTCTGTTGTAACTATCAGCCATGTGTGTAAGATCATTTTATTATGTTAAGTGAGTGTATATTTTGTTTCTTGTCGGTTGTTCTCCATAGGACCAACAACACAGAACCGTGCAACTGCATTCTAACCATTAATAAGTGCCTGAAAATGATTTATATGAATGAAAATTTGAATTTGATGGTCAAAATGGGACACGGGGCAACGTTTTCCCGGAAAACTTAGCTTTTCACTTGGATAGAGGCGGGTGCAACTTAGTTATCATAATGCCTGCTGCGTTCATTAATAAGCACATTTAAGAAAATTAAGTAGTTTAGCTACAAAAGCTACAAAAACAGAAGAATAGATACGATGAAACTACACCATGCCTGGCAACAACACTCTACACTCCATTTTTGCTTCTCTATGGTGGACTCAAATTCACACTTAGTACAAACTATGTGAATTTGAGTCCACCATAGTATATATCCATGTTTAATAGTAAATGACTTCCGGAATAAGGTAAAGCTTGGGCCATTACAAGAGAAAGGGGGATCCGAGAACACCGTAAATAGTCGCAACGGAACCGGAAGTGGGACGTCCCGCTGGTTTGCTTCCCGGAGCGCAAAAACTGAAAGTGCAGAACTGAACAGTGTTTTAAGTGGGTGAATTATATCTGCACGGGTTTTTAAAAATAAACTCATGAATTGCACATAAAAGTGTAGGAGTTATAGCTGAACTAATAGAAATAAGATTCAGGTAGGTAAGATTTCCGTGGCTCTAGATGGAGATTATTCGATTCCTGGAGCCTCGTTTCGGTGCCGAAGACGTCCATCTCCAGTAGTTTTAGCCGGTAGGAGCCCAGCATCTACGTCCGCCCTTTCCCGGGCCGGAGGAAGTACATGACATATTTCCACCGGATCGTTAAAAACATGAGGTAAGATTTCCGTGTGATGTCCAGATTAAGAATATAGCACCACTCTACCTCTTCCCGTGGGTGTCGTAAAAGGTGACTAAGGGACTTTAAAGCAGAGAAATGGGCAGCAGCATCCCTTCTGTGAAACAGCAGCCGTACTGCACTCACCAACCAGCCAACCAAGCGTGGTGAGTACTGACAAATGTAACCGGTCATTTATGGGGGAGGCCTTTGATAAATAGTGCAGGTGTTTCGGCTGATATGATGATAATGATGAACTTACCCTAGGGCCGTGGCTCCAGTACCAGCAGTGGCGTTTCCACTTCCCTTCTGGACTACTGATCAGTAGATTTGTGAGTATTGTAAACGTGACTCATGTCTTCATTCCCCATAATAGTAGCTAATAGATTCGGTGTGCCGATTAGTTGAGAGCTAATAAAATATTATATCATGAAGTGATAAATTACCAATGGCTGCAAAAATATTAAAGTCATATAAAAGATGACCCGTGTGGTATCGGGTAAGAATAGTACCAACCCATCTCTTCATGTGGGTGTCGTGAAGGGTGACTGTGATTAGCCGGAGGATAGATAGCAGCGTCTTTTTGCGAGCACCAACCTACCTGCTAGGCGTGGTGATAATGGCAAAACCCCCCAATAAGCACATAATTTGCACACAGACCAGTCATTGTGGCGATTTTTTGGGGATGCCTATCTCATTAAATGATCATGAAAGACGAATAAACTAATCGACTTCAGCAAGAACGCTACCATACTCAGCGCTGAATGCGCTGTTCAGCCCGTAAGCCTAAATCATTACACCATAAATTATACAACTTAGATCGTACTCGACCATCGGAGTCCCTAACGAGTTTACAGTTGAACTACGATGAGCACAATCGTGCAATCATAACGTGCGTTACTTTCGGGGCTGGGCTGAAATAATTCGCATTACAACTGGCGCTATTCTTTTGTTTAATGGTTTAGACACATTTAAGACACGTATTCAACAATCAACAATGTTTCAGATACTATTATACAACAGTTTCGGACACCGCGTAGATGTTTCTGAAATGAATGTTTCAGAGAGTTTAACCATACACATCAACCAGTCGTCGCGAACATGTATATTGAATTCAAATCAGTCCAGCCGTTTCGGAGATTACCGGGAACAAACAGACAGACAGACAGACGGAGAGACAGACAGACAAAAAAAAAGTGTTTTTGTAAAAATTAGTAAAACCTGTTATTTTGACTTAACAAACAGACACTTCAATTTGATTTATTTGTATAGATGTACAAATGCGTCCACACCAGAGAACATTAGTCGCGAGATAAATCGCGTCTATTGCGGGGCTAGATTATAGAAACATGTATGTATATGTTTACAATATAATAAATGTTTGTTTCTAAAACATTTAAGTAATGTAAGATAAGATAAGATAAAGATAAATAAGATATTTTATTACCAGACACACACATAATTAGAAAATAATAAAAACAAAAGATACATAAAATATTGTGTAGTGGTAAACGGAACAGACTCAGCGATGTCGACAGTACACAGTGATTAAACCACGCACTGGTCAACGCTGGTTTCAGTCCGTCGTCTTTACTACGAATAATAATTAACAATAAGACTGCAGGTCCTATAAAAAACAAAAACAGATATAGGACGAAAATAAAATAAAACAACAAGAAAAAAACTGGATATCAAATAAGTAATTAATACATAAATAAAATATTTTTTGCATAGTTTGTGGTGTAGTTTGCCTACGCATTATAATAAAAATGAGGTAAAGTAACAAAACAATTGCATAAAACTGGTCGGCCGCTCACCGCACACCTGCATGTAAACAAAAGAAAGGTGTGGGGGGTCGCAGGGAGGCGGAGTAAATCTAATTAACATGAGAGAAAACGTAGAAAAGTTAAAAAAGTAGAAAATAACTCAAAACGTAGTCCCCTCATACCGACCAAGGTAAAAGTTATATAATCCAATTTAATACATTTTTCAATGTCAGCCGGAATTGGCTAGACATTTATAATACAATCTTATTAAAACAAACAGAAAAACTTATAATTTCTCATGTAAACTTAATTTCTATAACACTTTTCATATAACAAAAGTCCTTTCGACTTCTAAACGAACTACGCAAACTAATATCTGCAAAAAGAAAATTCGAAAGAACATAATAAATTATGAAGTCGTAATCTCTTGCTGAATTATCTGCAAAAATATAATCAGATATAAAGGGTAGCAGCCCTAGCTTATTTATGATACAATTTCGCACATAACTCAGGGGCCGAAACAAACTGTTTATCTAACTACAATCGCTCAGTCTTCCGGCTCTACGCTACTACGCTGCTACGAGCCAACCGGGGCTACGAAAACAAAGAATCTTTACTTCTGTACTTCATTAATTATACCGATATAGACTCTTACCTTATAGTGCTATTCATGTTCGTGTTTATTTTATCTCATATCAGTATGATATATTTGTGTTTCGTGTGGTTCCCCGAAAGAATAGACAACCCCTCTTTCCACAGATGTCATGTAAGGCAGCAGCATCCTCCTGTATACTAAGAAAACCTTACTGCGTTCCGCAATTTGCCTGGCAAGCGTGGTGATTATGTAACCTCCATAACCGTTAGCAGTGGATGTTTACTGAGATATGTAAAAACAATAATTTTACTGTTTACTGACTATGAATAGCACCCACCCATCTCATCCTGTGGGCGACGTAAAAGGCGACTATGGGATTAGCCGGAGGATAGGCAGCAGCGTCCTTCGAGTACGTTAACAACTAGACTGCGATCGGTGATCATGGCTTTACCCCCCAATGAGCACACGACACACTCAGATCGGGCGTTGTGGTGATCTTCGGGGGAGCCCTTTGTCCAGCAGTGGACTTTATTCAGCTGAAATGATGCTATAATGATGATGATGTTTGATAAGAGAGAGAAAGAGAAGTGAAAACAACAAGTTTGTTTGGTTAGTTCGTTTCCATCCCATGTAGGCGTCACTTGGCAGAAACATACGTGGAGTTAAAATACAGGTTACGCAGGCTTATTTGAAAAAAAATATATTATGTTAATTAATTTAACTTATATATCAGTCTACTGCTGATAACAATCAGCTTGTGTCATCGACCCTGCGAAGATCGTCACTCCATCGAGCCTGAAGGCGTCCTACACTGTGTTTGCCGAACCGTGATCTCCAGTCAAGAACACTTTTGTCTAACCAGCCTTCGTTTCTGGGCCAAGCATAACATTCTCCATTGCTCGCCGAGAAACTTTAAATCTATGGACTAGCCATGTCCTTCTCGTTAGTGTCATCATACTATATCATGAGTGAGGCACTATAATTGTGCACCTACTTATTAACTTATTACCGTAAGATAGCCATTCCATGTGGTGCACCAACCCATCTCATTTCG
This sequence comes from Diloba caeruleocephala, assembly GCA_947459985.1. Classification (NCBI taxonomy): domain Eukaryota; kingdom Metazoa; phylum Arthropoda; class Insecta; order Lepidoptera; family Noctuidae; genus Diloba; species Diloba caeruleocephala. The sequence continues at coordinate 4,776,805 of OX381621.1, read as the reverse complement.
TGGGTGTCGTAAAAGGCGACTATGGGATTATGATGGGCAGCAGTGTACTTCGAGGACATTAATCCAAGCGTGGCGATGTGACTGGAGGTCCCACGAATTATCGAAAAATCATTTCATCATCAAACACTGGCATTTTATTAGGTAGCATCCCCCCCGTATATTAGGTGCATGCTGTAGTGTAGTGTGTAGTAGTGAGTGGTGCTACAAAGTGTCACCCGAGTGAGATGTGCCTGGGGGTGGCACCAATGGGCAGCTCCAGTATGATTTTAACGTGGACCTGGAGTCCCGCATGCCTCTGCATCTGGGCTGAGGAAGTACATGATGTATTTGCACCAGGTAAATAATATATACAGTGACTTATTACGAACTAAATTAATAAGTGCATCGTCGCAACTTGGTTTTTGCATGGGCCAGCCTAGCATTAGTTATCGGTTGACTAGAGCTTGTCAATGGACTGGCTCGAATGGGGAAGTACCACGCTATCACTACCGACCTGAAGAAGCAAAATTGCTGCGTTTTGTGAGTGGGTGTCGAAAACCGGAATCTCTATCCCCAAAAACATAGCAGACAACCGGGGGCTTTCAAGGAACAAAAATATCTTTGCCATATAGGTCGGCAAAACATCAGCATCTCCTCGGCTATTATGGATGTTTATGAGTGGTAATGGATCGTTCAAGTGAACCGCATGCTCGTTTGCCCTCGTATAACATAAAAAGTTCCACGACCTAAACAGTTACAGTACAGCAATGACGCAACTGTAACGCATGAATCAGCTGTGATTTTACTGATGCAACAGACACCGCGCACTGGTACCTCCTCACCATCAATTGTTTTGAGTGTGACATTGCTGGAACATTCCTTAACAGTATAGAGCTGTGCACGCTTGCTTCTACCCTGCCACAGACCTGCGTTCTGTGTAGCAGAGCTTTAAATGTTCGAGAACCACAGCACAGCGGGCCCACTACAAACCAATATCGTTCGTTCAAGGCAAGAAACAAGCTTGTGTGATAGGGCTCTTAGATACTCCGCTGTTTTGATAGCTCCACCGTAGCGGTTACGAAGCACCATCGTAGTATAGCGCTACAATTTGAGCGGAATTAAGATAAAATTTATTCCTACGTCATTGTTCTGAGCGTATCTTCTTACAGTTATCTGGAAAACGAGAGATGGTGACGTCATTGATGAGGATAGAGCGGGGCCATGGTGAAGGGTGCTTGTGCATTTTTTGAGACACCGAAATATTTTACTTCTATCCATTCGAATAATTCGGTATCTAGAAAAACAATATGCTTCTATATTTTCATAGTCTTATAGAACCTTGGGAGTTCGAGAATACCGAGGAGAAGTAACATTATACGGAATTACAACGTTCACCTCACGCACTAGGGTAAGCTCACCAATTTGCATCTAACCAACCTTGGGGGGACAGATTAGCACGTCGCATTAGGGCCCAACTTACAGTGGACGAATAAAAATAAAAGATCTTACCATTTTTATCCAAACACTTATTGTAAGCCCGAGGCTCACCGAGCTATTTGAGTTCACAAACTGTTTCGTGGGACAGTAACAGGGGGTTTTACCTTAATCCAATTTTCTTTAGCTCTTAGAAATGTTGTTCGTTAGAAATGTATTGCTTTTATTTTTCTTAGATGTCTAAGTAGCATAAACCTAATCCTTTGCCATTTTAGGCTTCAGCTAACGATAAAATTCTTTTTCATTTAAAGTTCCAAATCTTCTTAGATGAATATAATTGGCCATTAGAAACGCGATGGACAGGATAGGACAACATTTAGGTCATATTAAAAATAAAAGAAACAATTGTGTATCTTTTTATTTAAAACTAACTGGGACCCACGTTTTCACCCGACGCTTAATTTAAAAGAAATTTGATTAGTTTTAAATAATTTAGAGTACTTCGGCATAGACTCTTAACATAGAGTATATATATTGAATATCATGGGTTTACATTTTTTGCGCGGAACACTTATTATTTTTCTTAAGTTATTCCTTATAACATCAGCTATTAGCCAGTGAAGTATCCAGTAAGCCAGTATCGTAGAAATCCGTTCAGCCGATTCAGAGATTAGTGGGAACTAACAGACAGACAGACAGATAAAAAAAATAGATTTTTTGTTGTCGGAAGGTACCGGATATACTTTCATATGCATTTAGTAAAAACTGTTACTTTTACATTACATACACTTCAATTTTATTTATTTGTATAGATGACCTCATCAATCGTTTTCCCTCAACTGAGAACAAGGTAAAGAGGGGGGGCTGCAAAAAAAACTGATACCTGTTAAAACTTACCAAGCTTTTCAAAAATTTCGCACGCATTACGCACAATAATCTTAATAAGACTATATAAGTCACACCCTGAATGTCGCTCAGACATGTTTCTCATACGACACGTGTTTCTGAGTCACCAGTCAGGATTGCTGGAGACTTCAGACAGGGATGCACTTTTGTACTCATTTAAATGTTTGGATTTACTGCACGTGTGAAGTGTGTGAGCTTGGTGTCACTGATCTTTGCAAAAAATCCTCGATACCATTTCTAGAACTACTATTTAGATTTCTGTTGTTAATTCAGACACTTATTTTTACTGTTTTACAAGAACTTACTACCGCCTGGAAGCTCTATATGCACTACCACGATAGTACATTCATCACAGATTTTGTATGATCATGTGCGACATATTATTTTATCATCTAATATGTTCAAACTAACATAGCTATGGCCACGGTCGTGTTTTGTCGTGGTTAGATCGTACTGGTCCGTATGGTACCGGCTACGAATTGTACCAACCCATCTCATCCCCTGACTTTCGTAAAAGGTGACTATGAACCTATCAGGGGGATGAGCAGCAGTGTCTTTCGAGTACATTTACCCACCCTCCTGCCAAGCGTGGCGATTATGATAAACCCCCCCATGAGCACACAGCATACCCAGACCGGTCGTTGTGGAGATCTTTGAGGGAAGCCTACGTCCAGCAGTGGACTTTATTCAGCTGAAAATAATAGAGACTAATCCTTCAAACCAGGCAACAATATCCCAGCAAGCAAGCACTGTAGCAAAACTAAACATAGCATTCATTCGCTCAATCACATTCTGCAAAAAAAAAAACCAAAAGCAAGAAAACCCATAACGGAAACCACATAATTTTTTGCCAAACGAAACTCAATTAAAAGAGCCCAGTGTACCAAGACTGTGAAAATAGCGAAGTGTAATCGAGATTCCAAAGCAAACACGAGAAGTCGGCAACTGCGAGCCCATTGTAAAAATAAACGGAAACGACACGCCGCGCATTGTTCGATACGAACATAAAAATCATTATTCCAAGGCATAAAAGCTTAAGATTGTACAAATTTCGGCGACTAAGGTTTCGTATGGCCCTCTGTAAACATATACAATATACCCAATTGGTTTTTGCCCGGGTATTATCTCTAGGGTCAGGTACGAAGTGAATATCGCTTACAACACGTAAATATAGTTTAAAATATTATTATAATACTTTATAAACTATGTTTTTATTTTTCTTACAATTATATGTTCTGTTAACTTATTGGAAATTAAGATCATTGAATTCATCTTATCAGCCAAAAACGTCCACTGCTGAACAAAGGCCTGCCCCATGGATGACCGCGTGTCGTCTTTTTGGGGGGGATTTGGCAGTACGCACCACGCTTGGTAGGCGATTTGGTAAGCGCAGTATGGCTTCAGATCGATAGTAAGAAAAGAAAGAAAGAAAAATGTTTTTACTAGCACAAACAGTACACACAATAAAAAACTTACAACTACTAAACATAACTATAAACTAACATCAGATAAGTACAAATCGTGCAGTAGTAAAATTACAGTGCCAAAGGGCTTACAGCTCAGCATAATGTTAGGCGGCAGTAAACTGACCACCTAACGCTGGTTTTCAGCTGTAACCCAATTGTGTCATACGCTCGAAACTAAATAAATAAATATAAATGCACAAAATCTGTTTTTGTTCTTCAATGTTTACACACAATTTGCGTATTATTGAAGTGCGTATATATGAGTAATGAAAAAAAAAAGATAGGATGCTGCTGCCCATATCTCTGGTTTAGGTTCACTTCGCCTTTTACGACTTCCATGGGAAGAGAAGGAGTGGTGCTTTAATCTTTTGTTCACTACACAGAAGTAATAAATAGAATGAGAAAAACTACTGATTACTGTATCATGAATCATATTAATTTTGATAACAATCGTAATAACGTGGTAATTTCTAGTAAAAAGATCTTAGCGGTTCTATGGTTACTTTACCGGTCTTTCTGCCTATATATAAGACAATGGTCTAAACTATAATTTATATTGATTACTAGCTGGGACTAGCGGTTTAACCCGCGTTTAATTTAAAAGAAATTTAGAGTACTTCGAAATAGACACTTGACATAGAATATATATATTGGATTTCAAGGGTTTTACTTTTTTTTGCGAGGAACCCTAATTATGTTTCTAAAATGAAAGTAGCTTAAGTTATTCCTTATAACATCAGCTATCTGCCAGTGAAAGTCCCGTCAAAATCGGTCTAGTCATTTCGGAGATTACCCGGAACAAACAGACAGACAGACAAAAAAATTTAAAATGTTTTTTTTTGTTATATGTACCGTATATACTTTCATATGCATTTAGTAAAAAGCTGTTATACTGACATTACAAACAGACACTTCAATTTTATTTAGTTGTGTAGGTTTTAATGATACTTTATTATTAACTAAGGCGCAAAATATCGTGAACTATTAAACTGAGACCTTAGACAAAGTTATCGACACAATAAAATAGCAATAGTGTTACTACAATTTCAAAGCAAATACAAGAAAGTAGGTCACTCAGCGAGCTATGGAGAGAGCTATGCTTGGTATTTCTCTACGAGATCGAATCAGAAATGAGGAGATCCTTAGAAGAACTAAAGTTGTCGACATAGCTGAAAGGATTAGTAAACTGAAGTGGCAATGGGCAGGGCACATTGCTCGTAGAACTGATGGCCGTTGGGGCACAAAGGTTCTCGAATGGAGACCGCGCACCGGAAAACGCAGCCTGGGATGACCTCCAACGAGGTGGAAGACGACCTGGTGAAGGTCGCTGGGAGTCGTTGGATGAGAGCGGCATGTGACCGCTCGTTGTGGAAATCTAAGGGGGAGGCCTTTGTTCAGCAGTGGACGTCCTGTGGCTGATATGATGACGATGATGACAAGAAACAGGCAACTGCGGGTCCGTTGCAAAAATAAACGTTATCGGAGTAGTTATTTGAGCTGAGTTCGATTTTCAATAGAATAGCGCGTACGATAAAATGTGGACGTAAATGCCGCGATTGTAGAATATTGGAAGTTGAAACGGATATGTGTAAATTCAAGCAAGCGGGTATAAATTAATTTCAATCTGTAAAAAATCATTCTGTTTGGGGTCTTATTGCGCCGGTTCTCAAAATGAACCTTCGTCCTATTCAAAATAAAAAATAAACGCATTTTCACAAACATTGAGGGGATGAAAAGCTGCACCACATTTCATTAAGCTCAGCCTTCTTATCACGGCACCTCTGTACATAGTAATGGGTTTCGCGATTATTACACATTATAGCAAAACAATTTTAAATGGATTACATCGCCTATATTACACATTTCCTGACGTTTCGAATACTTTGTAGCATTCGTGGTCACAGGATGACTAAGGTGACAAGTGTCGTTATGGATATTATTAAGTTATTTTAATTTATCTACCGTACAATTTTAATCAAAATATTAGTTTCGATGCACGCAGTAATCACTCACAGTGTCTGGATATTTTTTTGTACGGTACGTTGTTTGGGACTTTATGATTTTAATAACTGGATTCCAAACAGGTGGTACTTACCTGCCACCCATCTTCTCAATTAAGATTAGGATATTTCTTTATTTCAATAGACTCACGAAACATTATTGGTCATATAACCGAGGACTCTTTCGCAAGGACTTGAGGTTGATCAAAACGCAGATAATGCTTACGTTCACACGTTGCATGTAATTTATTAGCTTCTATCATTAGCTGCACAACACTCACGTTATCTTCAGTGGTCGCTGAAGAAAGACGGCCTTTGCGCAAATCATCAGTAAGATTGCTTCGACCACGTTTAAATCCATTAAACCAGTTATAAATAGTGGCACAAGATGGGACATCGTGAAATGCCAATTGAAGTCTATCATAACATAGCGGTTGATTAAGACCGCAACGAAATTCCTTTTATCCGTAATAAATCATGGAGCGAAAATATTCTCTAGCCTAATTGATTTCGACGCACTCCCGTTTTAAATTGCAGCCAATTTATAAAAACAAATGACATATGAATTCAATGTACATCTTCAGATTCCCAAAGAGTTCTATATTCGAAATTTTAATACATATTTCATAGCCAAATTTTCTTACTGGCCAATTCTAAAGCATTCAGTGGGACCATTGAATTTTCTCTCCAACCTCACAACAAAGCTTTCATGACAGGCATGATAGTTTAAGCAATAACGGTGAGATAGCGGGTACTGTTCCAAAAAAATGTTCACGGTAGAGTTTCGGCAGCTTCCATAGAACAGTGATAGACGCAGCGATTCTGAATGAAAATATTTGGTGTCAATTTTAATCGCAGAACATAGTAACTATGTACACCAGTAATCTCTCCGTCCGTTATCTGGAACCTGCATATAATTATTCTTATTTTTATCTTTATTCGATTGGCAGGCGTCGGCGCGGTCAGTCTTTGGATGGGTGACCGCGTAGTGTATTTTAGGAGTTTAACTCTGACAGAGCGTATGGCAATAATCAATCAATTATAAACATCGGTAAGTTATGGTTCAAATCATCATGATTTTTCTAATAAGTATGTAACATAGCTTTTTAGGATGATGGTAGAGTTATTCATGAGTTCAATTTTCTTCTAAACTTCACGATGAAACTCATAAAACGCTACATATTAAAAAGCTTATTGGTTACGGCTCTACACACATAGTCGGTACAGGAATAAAAGGAAAACCTAGCGAGGTGCGATTGTTTGAGTAGTTCTGGTATAGTGGTAAGTGTGCTCTAGCTCTGCGAGCTTTGTGCGTTCTACATTGGTAATTTTTTTTCTAGATTCTTCTGTTTAAACATGTGAACGGTTGTTATCATATGAAACTAGAGACACTACCGATTGAAGGCTTTTGTATAGACTGTCATAACGAACAGTTGGGAGGGAAATATTGCCATGGTCACACCGCTTGGCAAACAAATAAGTGATCATATTAATCATCATCATTTGAGGCACCTTTTTGAATAAAGTCCACTCCTGGATACAGGCCTGCCGCAAAGATCGCTACAACAACATGTCGGTGTGTTGTGAGATGATTGGGGGTTTTGCCTCAATCACCACTCTTGACAGGCGAGTTGGCGATCGCAGTTGAGTTGCATGTTGCATGAATGCACTCACACCCACACCCACGAGATGAGATGGGTGCTATTCGTAGTTACCACACGGCCAATCTCCTTAATCATATTAATAGTTCCTTGAGACATTATGAATCGTTTTAGTTCGTTCGTAAACTAAACTATACATCGAGTAGCATCACAATTGTTATGGGTAGGTATGAGGCTAATAACGTATCCTAAACTAAACTCTATCTTTGTTATTAAGAGAATCCTGCTAGTAGATACTTACAACAGTGATATACACTTGTAAGGTACAAATCAGGGGTGGTCAATACTTAACGCCGTAGATAGTGTGGTCGATCGCAAAACGACAAAACAAAAATGGAAAATGAAAAGGTTTGTTAGCATATAATCACAAGCAAATATTATGACAAGTAAAGTCGTTAGTTCTGTATAGTCTAGTGCGATAAACAATGAAACGTTGCAGTCATAATGCAGCTGCATGAACATGCGGCAGTTAAAAAGTGGTGGAATATTTCATGCATCATAAAGTCGGAAATCCGTGATTCATGTGCTGCCCGAAATAAGAATATGGCACAAGTCCATCTCCTCTCGTGGATGTCGTAAAACGCGACTAACGGACTAAACCTAGGGGATGTGCAGCAGCGTCCCTTTTGTTGACAAGTAGTCATACCGCGTCCACTTCTCCAACTTCCTTCTTCACACTACACTTCACTCTCATATGTTATCTCGTAGGTTTTCAGAGCGATCGGTTACCAGGTACTGCATCCAACGACACCCAGCTACCTCCACCAGGTCGTCTGTCCATCTTTGACATCATTGGAGTCTGGAAGTCGTCCCTCAACTCGAGAACCTTTTTGCCCAAACAAAAACCTCCCTCATACATTTCCTCAATTGTATCGTTAATGTGCCAGTAGGTACTTACCTTGGCTTGGTAGGCGAGTAAGATGAGTATGGCTACTATTTTACAGAAGGGACGCTGCTGCCCATTCCTCTGGTTCCTCTAATCCATCAGTTATACGAGCTATGTACCCCACCTCTTGCCACTTCATGCATATGAAATTTATGTTAGTACAAGCTAGTTCGGAGACAGATTTCGCTCCTTTTTCATTCAAAATCCTCGATTCTACCTTTCGATTGAAAGACGTAGTATTGGTGGCCTACCGAACAATTAAAAAACCAATCAGTTTCTGCAGGATGGTGTGTAGTTTAATTTCGAAATTCACATATCGTATGAATTATTTTCAGGACGGTTTGCTTTTTCTGAGCACGAAAGCAGACGGCGTTTGCTCACACAGGTGAAAACAATGCTAGATGTGCTTTTGTTGAGCGGAATATTGTTTCTAATATTTGGCACAAGGTTAACACATGTTTGAACTGAAATTGGATTTGATGGTAAAATGTAAGTGGGAATAAAAAACCAGATAAGTGCGAGTTGAACTCGCGTGAAAAGGGTTCTGTGGGATGAGTATGTTATCAACCATGGTTTTTTAAATCTGAACGGTAATTAAAAGAAGTATGTACGTTCGGTACTATTTTACCGGTGATTGTAGAGGGAAAATGCTGAATATATTGTCTTTTGTTGAATTCTGTCTAGTACCAATAATGTGTCGCAAAAACAAAAGTAATATTGTAGTTAAAACTTACACTCCAACTGCAAATATAAGTTTGCACTCACGATAGTCAAAGATTTACTATGTTATTTTAAGACACGAACTTATTAAAGGTTTTCCTGTAATCTATAAGAACATAGCTATTTTCTGTACTCTATAAAAATTGTAAGCTCAGTAGAGGGGATCAATTTGTCTAATAAAGAAACACACGACTGGTGTTTCATTCAAAATCAATTTTAAAATTATATCAAGACTGAATTTAGAATGCAGTTCGAGTACATGAAGCATTAGTTCTCAAAATAAAAATACAAATTCAGGTTATAATACTTAAATTATTGTACACCATAATAACATACTATTTACAATGAACTTAATACTACGAGTATATACACATTAAAACTAAACATACCTAGCCTATTACTATTTTACTAAACTAAATCAAACGAATCTATAAATAATAAGCTTTAAGAAAGGGGGCGGTTAGGCGTCAAAATATTCCTCCTCATCGCTGTCAACCGGTAAAGTTCCCAGAAGACTGGCAGAATTGCCACGTTGAATGGCTATGCTAATTCTTAGTCCAAAAAAAGGCCAGCCCTCTGGTCATGCGAAGAGTCGACCAACGTCTGGTAATATCTTTAAAAAGCAGACCTACACTCGGACCCCATGACCCAAGCGTTTCGACCCCAAATGGCTTAAAGACATAACTTCCGACGAGGTTATTATATTTGCGCCATTTGAGAGTCTCTGCAGTGGCAGCGGCAGCACAGCCCGCTGAACATGAAAATGGAAAGGAGCAAGGGTGTGGACACAAGTAGCATTCCACACCTTGGCCTAGGCCTTCCCAACTTCCATGGCAATAGTGACATACCGTCTGGTCTCTTCCCATCATCACGTGCCAAGCCAGTGGGTTCTAATAAAGCTGGCACGCCGGAGGTGACAAGAGCTCGACGAATTATGTCATTAATATTTGTCTGTCGTGCTATGCGGCCTGCGCTCCTACTACAAGATAGGCCATGGTGTCCGAGGCAGTCGACAACTTCAATACAATGACACCGATACATATTGTATTATGTATTATGTTCACTTATAACTAAATATTCTGATTGGGGCGCCTGAGGTTTTGCATTAATTATGTTGCGTAATGTTTATAAATGAAATGAATCATAAATGCTACCATGACTCCATAAATGAACGCTCATAGACCATAACCAGCACGCATAATAGACGAATTAGTAATCACAATATATTTTTATAAGCACCATGAAGATACCAGCTATTATCATGAAATATTCCCTTACACCAACCACCGATGAAAAGAAATGCTTCATAATTTTCGAGAAACACGAGGCCACATGGCTGTATCACGGAATACCTTTGTCTATTTGTTGAGTTGTGGAGAATAGAAGATATTAATATAGGTACATACATTAATATCTTCTATTCTCTTTAACAAAAATTCAAAATACGGTCCTCAGTGAATATAATACATAAAGCCATAGTTTGTAGCAGCTTACAAAGTAGGCAAAGGCATTCCACGATACAGCCATTCTACATTAACATCAACTCCCAAGCACGAGCTTAACTAATTCTCATTTAATTATCTTACAGCTGCATGGTATTAGAATTTCCAACACAAAAATAGCCGTTATAAATTAGCTGAAGTAACAACCCAAATAGATTTCTCTTACAACCGGCAGCACTAATTATGCATTGTAGCCTCATTATTTACACTTAAAATTCCGAAGCACTTTACCCACCAAACTGAATTGTTACTACGGTGTTTTTAGTAAAAGAATTTTACCTACATTAATTAAATTCTGTACTTTCTATCTGTGGCTCGACCTTAATAATACGGGGTTAACACTACCAGTGTAACTTTACCTTTTACACCCCTTCTTGGGTGCAAATATGCGGCGTAAAAAGAGGAATTTAATAGAAAGCCTGGGATCAAGATACATTAGACATCGCGAGGCTTCCTTTTAAAAATATAAAAATTGTTTTCATTTCAATTTTAACAAGGGGTTGTTCATAACAAACCTGTTTACACTTCAGATGGTACTGAATAGTTTTTGGAAGTTGCAGAATCTGAATATTCACATAAAAAAGTAATATTCTGTTGTATATACGCACTCTAGCTTATGTTCATATAGTGTGGTGCCGGTTACAAATAGCACCAACCTGTGTCATCCCGTAGGTGTCGTAAATGGGCTTAGCTGTAGGTTCGGCAGCAGCTTCTTTCGAGTGCATTAATAACTCGATTGCAAGCGCCAACCCGCCTGCCAAGTGTAGCGGTTATGGTAAAACCCCCATGTCAACATCCACACCCAGACCGGTCATTGTACGAGTAGTAATCTTTGGTGAGGCTTCTGTCGTGCAGTGAACTTTATTCGGCTTAAATGAAGATTATTATATTATGTTTCGTAGAAGTGGATATCCAAGATATTTTCTCGAATTTTTGTGTGTTAGCTAGGAGTTCGTTGTATTATACTCTCATCATCATATCAGCCAAAAGACGTCCTGCAGAATTAAGGGCTCCCTTAAAACAACCAATTACACCATGCCGTGTGTCGCCATTATAGGGATAATGGTTAGTGGGATAGTGGTAGATTAATGGGATAATAGGATTTTCCAGTACTTACTACGCTTAGTATGTGAGTTTTTGAGCCTAGAGTGACTGCTGTTCCCCAGAAGAGACACTACTGTCCATCCCTTGGAGGAGATGGTCTGGTAATATATTCTGCAGAAAACTCAATCATTATTTGGTTCGTTCATATCAAATCAAACGTTTTGGTTGAAAACCAGTGTCAGGCAGTCGTCTGACATATGCTGAACCAAGTCCTTTTTGGCGAACCCTGAGGCACATACCAACTTTCTTTGTGTTTTTGTTTTGTAACTATATAATTAATTGTATGTGTGTCTCATTTTCGATCAAATAAATAAATTCTTTCTTTCTTTCTATTATACATATAATTATAGGGTTTCTTGTTTAGGTCTGCCATTCGTATATGAAGGTAAATTCGTAAATATAAACTCGCGTTCGAGGTAAGGTGTTATTATATACAGTCCAAGGGATTATTTATATTAAATCCGTGTGGTGTCCGGATTAAGAATGTAGCACCACTCCATCTCCTTCCGTGGATGTCGTAAAAGGTGACTAAGGGAATCTAAACCAGAGGGATGGGCAGCGGCGTCCTTTTTGTGAACCGGTAGCCATACTGCGCTCACCAACCCGCCTGCCAAGCGTGGCGAGTATTGGCAGATACCCCCCGAAATGATGACACAGTTGTGGAATCTATGGGGGAGGCCTTTGTTCAACAGTGGACGTGTATAAATGGCCGACACAAAGGGATTATTCAAACAGTAGATATTCAAACAGGAGCGTTCTAGAAGCAATTTTGGGGTGATCGACCGCCATCACAAGTGTAATGGTATGCGAAAATAGCACAGGTGCGATGACGGTCAGTTTTAAACGTTCAAGGCCGCGTACTTTGGCCGCTCTTCAAATAGCCAAAATGTTGGACTTAGCGGAGTATATCATCAAAATCGCGTACCCGCGAGGGCAAAATAATATACCAACGTGACCACACCGGTATGAATCTAACATAACCGTGCAATCCGGCAATGAGCGCGTCCGTCTCAGCACTTCATCTGCTTTGGACGCCTGTTTTTTTATGTCTGCTTCTTGTAAATGCTCAATCCTCCAAACCGATGGGTAGAAGCGAAGGACATGCTAAACTCTTAGCGGCTAGAACCACCTGGGCGGTCATCTTCAGCATCAAAGGGGGCCCGGGATATCGAGGACGAACGCTCCGGAGGTACATCTTAAACCTCACTTCAAGTAAAATTACCATTCAGTTCAATACTAATAAATAAATGGTAAATGGCGATGCGCTCATAGCCAACTGCACTTACTATTCGGTGAGGTTAAGCAACGCTTGGCGCGGGTAGTATATGGATGGGTGCCCACGTCGTGGTATTTGAACTGAGCATCTCAGTACTCCCTTAAATAGATGACCAGTGAACTTAAAGGTTTTTATTTTTATTTATTTGTTTATAATTTGTCCTAGCTGGGTGCATGGTATACTCGTGTGTCTGCATGTTTTGCGCCACGGTCAATGCAACTAGATCTAAACGTCGAGGTTAGTCAAAATATTGTTTTGATTTATCTGTGCCCGAAAAGTCCCGAAATCATAGTCTATTATGAGTGAAATTCGCGATAGTTTAAAAACGTATGCTGTCTCTTATATTCTGTGCGTTCTTGTTTGTGTAAAAATAAATTTTCTTTCTTTCTTTCTTTCTTCCTTCTTTCTTCGGAGGGAACGTAAAATCGCCGGCCCCGGTTGTTGTCATGAGACAACAGTCATTAAGCCAAGTCAGAGGCCTTTGGGCGGCTCAACAACTCTGGCACAAGGTTGAATAGTCATCATATATCATCATATCGGCCATTTATACCTCCACTGCTGGACAAAAGCCTCCTCCATAGATTCCATAACATAATTTTGGAGGGTATTTGCCAATACTCATCACGCTTGGCAGGCGGGTTGGTGAGCGCAGTATGGCTATCGCTTCACAGAAGGGATGCTGCTACCCGTCCCTCTGGTTTAGAGTCTCTTAGTCGCCTTCTACGACATCCACGGGAGGAGATGGAGAGGTGCTGTATGCTTAATCCGGACACCACTCGGATAGTACGATTTACTCATGGGATACGACAAAAATGTGAGGACTAGTGGAAATCTACGGGAGAGGACTTTGTTCAGCAGTGGCTTTGGTGAGCCAAAGGACACATTATATGAGATAATGAGACCGCTAGCGATCATGGTTGAGAGGATGTAAACCTTGGCAAACTTCCGTAATTAATGTTCAAAGTTTACGTGTCTTCATATCAAGTTATATATAATTCATATAATTTATGCCGTGTGGTGCCGGCTCAGAATGCCATGGGGTGGTGGCATTCTGAGATATGTTAAATTTTAGTTTACTGACTATGAATAGCATCAACCCATCTCATCCCATTGGTGCCGTAAAATTCGACTGAGGGATTAACCGGAGGATGGGCAGCAGCGTCCTTCGAGTAAATTAACAACTCAACTGCGATCGCCAACCCATCTGCCAAGCGTGGCGATTATGGCAAGACCCCCAATGAGCACACCACAAACCCATATTGGTTGTTGAGGTGATCTTTGGGGGAGGCCTGTGTCCAGCAGTGGCCGAAAGTGGCAGTCGGCCGAAATTATGGTATCAATTTATGCCCAACGCGACACAAGTTGTCATTTAAAATGTAGCATACATATTGAACGTAAAATCCAGTCCAGTTTAGAGGCAATCAGCTAACTTCGACCAGTGTTTACCACGCCGTGAAATTCCGTCCGATCCCGGATGTATTGACGGGTGGAAATGTGTCGACAATACTACCTACATTCACACTTTATTTTTCTCTGCAGTGAACAAGTTTCCTTAATTCATTTATCAAAAAGATTAAGGTATATTATTGCAGTTGCCCTAGAATATCGTCTCTGAGTCATTTTGTCTCGATAACTTGCAAATAAACTGAGAGCAATCTTAGTAATATTTATAATGTGAAAGATTCTATGATTGAAATTGGTGCACAATATGCCTTGTGGTGTCGGTTAAGAATACCACCAACCCATGTCATCCCGTGGGTGTCGAAAAAGGTGACTATGGGAGTAGCTGGAGGATGGCCAGCAGCATTCTTCGAGTATATTTATAACTCAAATGCGATCGCCAAACCGTTTGCCAAGAGTGGTGATATACAATAAGATGGACTTGCGACCTGGTGGTAACTAGGAGTCGATGGATTGGAGCGGCATGTAATCGATCACTGTTAAAAACTATGAGGGAGGGCTATGTTCAGGAAAATACGTCCTTCCGCTGATTTAATGACTAAAAATTACTTTTATAGTAAGTATATGAACTAGCCGTGTGGTGCCGGCTCAGAATGCCACCAACCCATTTCATCCCGTGGGTGTCGTAAAAGTCGACTAAGGGATTAACCGGAGGATGGGCAGCAGCGTCCTTCGAGTACACAACTACTCAACTGCGATCGCCAACCCGTCTGCCAAGCGTGGCGATTATGGCAAGACCCCCCACTGAGCACACTACACACCCACATTGGTTGTTGTGGTGATCTTTGGGGGAGGCCTGTCCAGTAGTGGACTTTATTCGGCCGAAATGATGATCTCCTCCCGTGGGTGTCGTAAAAGTCGACTAAGGGATTAACCGGAGGATGGGCAGCAGCGTCCTTCGAGTACATTAACAACTCAACTACGATCGCGAACCCGTCTGCCAAGCGTGGCGATTATGGCAAAACCCCCCAATAAGCCCACAACACACCCATATCGGTCGTTGTGGTGATCTTTGCGGGAGGCCTGTGTCCAGCAGTGGACTTCATTCGGCCGAAACGATATGAACCAGATTTGATTATCACTTGCGTTAACGGTGAAGGAGTTTTCCTTCACCGTTCAACCATCGTGAGAAAACCTGCATACTTGAAAGGGCTCCAAAATGTTCTCAATGGTATGTGTAGTCCGCCAACCCGCACTAGGCCACCTCGGTGGATTAAGGCCTAACCTTTTCATCGTAAGAAAAGGCCCGTGCTCAGCAGTGAGACAGTGCTGGTTGGTATGGAATTGATCCGTTTTGATTCCCAGCAAAGACTACCTTTCTCTGTACGTGGGTATCGCAAAAGGTGACTGAGTGTTGATATCAAGAGACAAATAAAAAAACGGTCGATAATCCCATGTTATATTATTATGCAGTTAAACATTATTTGCACAAAAGTGGTTCTAAACTCTAGTCGTCGGCTAGTACAGTCTGGAAGCAATCAGCTAACTTCGGTCAGTGCTTACCGCTCTGTGAAATTCCGTTGAAGCTGACTGGACCAGTTAAATTGAAATGTATTGATGGGTGGAATTGTTTTGTCAATGTCCATTTAAATAAATTCGGGGCTCGACAATTCGTTATAAATACGTTTTATAGATGAATTCACGTGTGTTATTGATGTTTCTTTTTGTTTCATGAATGCATTTTAGTAATCTGATCTTTTACATTTTTAAGTGTTATCTACTATGGAATGGAATTAAGTTAAAAATATGTTGAATTAAAAGTATTGTCCTAATTTATTAGATATATTTGCATTTATAGTGTAATCTTACGAGGAACTGGAGCACCCCTTCGGTGCCGAAGATGACCACTGCAGTGATTTTAGCCGGTAGAAGTCCGGTATGCCCTTTCGCCCTTCCACGGGGCAGAGAAAGTTCATGTAGAATTTCCACTGGGGACCAATAAAAATAAGTAATATTTGCATATAATAAATATTTTATTCGCAATATCTTCCCATCCAAAATACCACAGTATCTAAAAACGAAGGTCTTTGATCAGTGTATGTTACCAATGGTGACTTATCGTACTGAGATGTGGACGTTTACCATGGACCTCATAAGAAGGCGCAAGGTCACCCAAAGGGCAATGGATGAGGCTACACCCGGAATTTCCCTGCGAGATCGAATCAAAAATGAAGAGATCCGCAAAAGAACCAAGGTAACCGACATAGCCCGAAGAATTGCTAAACCAAAGTGGCAGTGGGCGGGACACATTGCTCGTAGAATGGATGGCCGATGGGGCCGACAGTTCTCGAGTGGCGACCGCGTACCGGAAGACGCAGCGTGGGCACACCCCCCACGAGGTGGACAAACGACCTTGCAAGAATCCGCTGGATGAGATAGCGTATCAAACGATGCGTGCTCTCATCGCATGTCCATTGATCCGCCATCTGCCGTTGTTGTACCGAGCCGATCAGTAGACAACATCATCATATCAGCCATAAGAAGTCCACTGCTGAACAATTTCACGTTAATTCCCGTTTTCTTTATATTATATCATGCAACGCAAAAGTTTAAAGTGAGTCTCTAGATTTCCACAATAGTGTAGTCATTTTCGGGGGAAATTGCTAGTTGGCAAGACATCTAAATCACCTAAAAAAATTGTTTCTCAAGAAATTTCTGACTTTAAAAAGATGTATAGTTTTTTGAGTTTTTGAGTTTTGAGATTTTGAGTTTTACGAAAAAACGTTGCCCCACACCAGGATTTCCCCTGTATCGTGGGTGCGTTTACAGACATGAATTCCACATACAATACACCCAGACCCGGAACAACTACCTACAGATCATACAAATATTTGTTCCATGCGAGAATAGAACCCACGACCCGGAGCGCAGTAGCCGACTACATCAGCCAGTGCACCAACCGTGCCTTCAATACACGTCAACCAATAGTGAACTACAAATATTTATGAATTTAAAAAATCATATTTAAAATGCTTTCTGAGATTCTTTCTGAAATTATTGTGAGAATTAACGATTGTGACTCCCTAGCAGTTGGCCTAAACATTAAACTCTGTATTTATCTCGAAACTTGTCCTTACTGTATTTATTAAATTATACATTTATTATATTGGTATTGATATTCGAAAACAGTGATAGCTTAGTGGGTGAAAGCTTGCCTTCCATGCAAGAGTGTCTGAGTTCGATCCCGGCCTGCACCTCTGGCTTTTCGGATACATTTGCGGATCGTAATTTGATAATCATTTGCATTAACGGTGAAGGAAAACATAATATCGTGAGGAAACCTGCACACCTGAGAGGGCTCCAAAATGTTCTCAATGGTGTGTGTAGTCCAGCAACCCGCACTAGCCCAGCGTGGTGGACTAAGGCCTAACCTTTCTCATCGTGAGAAGAAAAGGCTTGTGGCAAGCAGTGGGACAGTAATGGGCTGAATACGTATGTATGTATTCGAAAGCATCGAAGGATGTGAAGGGTGGTGGAGCAGAACCCCATTTACTCTGAATTAACTTTTACTTCCATATAGCGATCGCGAGCGGGTTCATAATCTTCTTTCTTTCGTTTTCGTTGGCCTTCCTTGTTGTATAAGCCGCTCAAAGGCTTTCGACTTTGTTTAAAAACTGCTGTCTTATGACAACAACGGGGACCGACGTTTTTACGTGCCCTCCGAAGCACGGAGATTGACAACAAGTTACCTTGTTACCTTTTGATCGTTCACTGATCAGTGAGGGCAACAAGCTATAAGCGCCTTAATTATCTGGTAGCACACCAGTTCAAAATTACCTTATTTTATTTACTGTACATCAATTACATAATATGATTTCACATTGTTACCCTATATTTTCGTTGATCAATTAAATACCCCTAATACGAGTTTCTTTTTACCCGCTCCAAACTCGTCAATCAATCGGAGCGCCGAACGCGGTGAACGTGTAGTTACAATTACGTTTCGGTTGTAAAAAGAGAATCGTACTAGGAGTACAGTAACACACACACACCAATTAGCCCGTAAACTTCCACTGCAGAACATGGGCCTCCCAATGATCACTGCGATGAGCGATATATGCCAAAATCACCACGTTAAGCAGGCGGATTATTGATTGTATCTTATTATTATCACACGGGAGGACGCTGCTGTCCATAATCTTGATATCTTCCCATAGTCAGCTTTCACGACATCCATGGGAAGAGTCCCATGGATGTCGTAAAAGCTGACTATGGGATGATATGAGTATAGGATAGGAGTGGTCTATTCTTTGCCGGGAACAAAAGCCTCAAAAACCCAAAGTCCTTAATGTGAAAGGAAAGGTAAAATGATCATGAAAATATTCCAAGTTCAAATTAACTCTGCGCCTGTTTTTCCTGCTTACTAAACTCCTCTCCAGCCTTTTCGATAGAGCCGGTAAATTTTTGGCATAGTTATAATTAGTTGTAGCCCAAACGCCGACTACTAAAAGTTTAATTTGATTTCCGAAGTAGTTTTGCGTTTAGGTAAGAGTAACTAAGCCGAAATAAAAATGTACGTAATTGGAGAAACTTTATTTAAGTTCAACATAACAAAGTCATACTTATGATTTTATTTGAGTCGACCAGTTTAAAATACGGCAAGCTGAATTTTTTTTAAATGTTAGTCGATCTATAACAACATATGGCTGGGTTTGAATTTAAAACTAGATAATATTTTGTTTAGACATTAAATAATTTATGAGTTTGATCAGCGTTTTGAATGGCACATTGCCGATTCTGAAACCTATGCCCAAATGACAACGTTTTTATTCAAAACTACAGATAGTTTATATTTAAGATATTTGATAGTTGTCGTACTAAAAAAACATTTTTGACAAAATGCACAGATTGCTGCCTTTGAAACTACTCGACTCATTTAATAGTTATACTGGATATTTCTAGAATAATATTGATAAGCTAGATGCTAGGAGATCATAAAAACTGGCAACTTGATTGATCTGCGAGGTTGAAGCCTAGGATAGGTGACCAGACTAGACCAGATACCGCTCAGCACACGCTCGAGGAGTGCCCTGCGGATCTTGGTCGATCGGATCGGGCAAGATCTCTCTCTGCCGGAAGTAGTGTCGGCTATGTTGGCAGAGCATGAAAATTGGCGTGCAGTGGTCTCCTTCTGCGAGAGCGTCATGCTTCAGAAGGAGGCTGCAGAGCGGGCTCGGGAAAGGGCCGATCCCGCACGGAGACGGACGAGACGGCGCCGGGGCAACAACCGTCCCGGCTCCCAAGTCCAACACGCTTGAGCCCCCTGCCGTCAATTCATGGTGGGGGGCCTCGGGGGTCGCGGGCGCGCAGATTGGGGAGTCTGCGTGCTCACACCGAGCCACCCCCGGGAAGACGGTGGCGCGCACGTGTTCACGTGCCGCCGTGTGCGCAGCACAGCGCAAAGCGAGGCTTGGCGGGATCCTTTACAATCCTCTCCGAGAAGTGCCTGGGAGGGCGACCTTTTTACAGTCGCCTTCCCTCCGCTAGAGAGCCTGGAGCCTGCCGAAGATGACTGCTCGAGTGGTTTTAGCCGGTTCCCCAGGGTGGAGGAAGTTCCATGTAGAATTTCCACTAGACATCAATAAAAAAAAGGTTAAAATTTAAATGGAGTAAATAACTTATAAATATATATATATATCAGAATACCACCACGTGGGTCTCGTGGGTGTCGTAAAAGTCGACTAAGGGATTAGCCAGAGGATGGGTAGCAGCGTCCATCGAGTACAGTAACAACTGAACTGCGATCGCCAACCCGTCTGCCAAGAGTGGCGATTATGGCAAAACCCCCCAATAAGCCCACAACACACTCATATCGGTCGGTGTGGTGATTTTTGGGGGAGGCCTGTGTCCAGCAGTGGACTTCATTTGGCCGAAATGATGATGATGATGAAATAACTTAACATACGTTTGAATACATGCGAGATAATAAAATGTTAATTTAATTTAATTTAACTCGGGGATATACTTCTGAATTAACCGTGTGATGTCCGGATCAAGAATATAGCAACACTTCATTTCTTCCCGTGGATGTCGTAAAAGGCGACTAAGGGAATTTAAACCAGAGGGATAGGCAGCAGCGTCCCTTCTGTGAACCGGTAGCCATACTGCACTCACCAATCCGCCTGCCAAGTGTGGTGGGTGTTGCCAAATACCCCCCAAAATGATGACACAGTTGGGAAAATCTATGAGGGAGGCCTTTGTACAGCAGTGGACGTATAAATGGCCGATATGATATGATATACTCCTGAATGTTGGCTTTTAATTTGCTAAAAGTTTCAAAATGCAGATCGATTTGATTCCTGCAACTATTCATGACCTTGCATAACCTCGCATAAGGGGAATTAGCATCTAGAACCGTTCTTCTTTGTGGGGGGCAGAGTTATTGGACTGCGAGGAATTCTTGAGGGGGCACATAAACTGAAGGTGTACAGTATTTGTTGGCAGTCAATTTTATGGGTAAAAACTTTACTCACACAAATTGCGTCGTTTAGGCGTCAGCGCTTTTCCAGTGAAACCATTTTGAAGTGTCTCAGTCTGTTATTATAGGAACGTACCTTTTTCACTATTCCGCTAGACAACGCCAGCTGCCATAGAAAACGCTTTTGTACACGTTCTAGACGCAACGAATATGTAGCATAATGTGGTCGCCAGATCACACCACAATATTCCAATACGCTTCGAATTAAGAAATTGTAGAGCACACGTTTAGTCTTATAACACCTAAACTGTTTGGAGTTTCTTATAAAAAAATCCCAGCATTTATACACCAGCAGTTACATACAGAAACACCAAGCGATGCGCCTCACACTGCGTATTTTTTCACTATTTATTTTGATTATTAATAAAATTATTTACTAATAAACAGGAAAAATCATAGTATCGTTAAAAAAAACCTAATTACTTACGCACAGGACCTGCCTTGAATCGAGTAAAACTAGAGATTTGTTTTTACTGGTCTCCAGTGGAAATTCTACATGACCTGACACGACCTGCCATGCCTTTAGGCACATCACGGCGAGGATGACTGTAATGCGGTCACCCCCTCTAGCGGAGGGAAGGCAACTATAAAAAGGCCCCCCCTTGCACTCTCGGGGAGGATTGTAAAGGATCCCCCAAGCGTCGCTGTGCGCTGTGCTGCACACACGGCGGCACGTGACCACGTGCGCGCCACTGTCTTCCCGGGGGTCGCTCGGTGTGAGCACGTAGACTCCCCAATCTGCGCGCCCGCGACCCCCGAGAAAATAAGAGTACTTACAAAACTTTTAGACACATATTTTTGTGACATTTCCTCGTCATAATTCATGCACCAATAACTCTAGGAAACTGATAAAGTTTCTGCTGTTGACGTGTTCACAAAACTTTTATTGGTAAACTTTTTAGTGGCACGTCACTAATCCAATCTCTGATTGAAATTGTCGGAATCAATCGTGAGATATCATTTTAGTAATTTATTGCATTACGTGCATTTGTTCGCATGCTTTTATTTCTCTTTCTTCTAGAAAGAGCTACCTTTGAAATTAAAACAGCGGTAGTGGTATTTGAACTGAGCATCTCCATGCTTCGGAAGGCACATTGATTTATATTATTATTTTTACGTTTTATTTCTATTTGTGACATTTAATTTATGGACATACGTATTGTTATAATTTTTTTATTGTTTGTGTACATATATTTATAAATATTGTTTAAGACAGACTATATGTAACGTGTTGCTGTGGAGTTTGTTGCGTCGTTTCTTCTCCCCAGCTTAAACATTAGGAAGCGGTGAAGGGTGGACTTATCCTCTCGCATGTCAATTGCCCGCAGCTGTGTAGACACAATAGATTTTTGATTTTGACTGTTCGTGCCTGTGATTGGATTACATGATAAAAAAAATACTTTGACACTTCCAAACTGCATGCGCTACTAAGTTCCAATTAGCCTAACACGGCCTGCTTTGGTATTAGTATAGGCAGCGCTTGGGATTATTATTTAGATCAGACAGTGCTTAGGACTACGAAATGACATAATGAATGAGCTCTGTACATAAAGATCGACACAGTTAATAAATTTAAAGGTTGACTGGTAGAGAATGCCATACGGCATTAAGTCCGCCTTGTGCACCGTCTTTGTGCATAAAAGTCTTTTTTTTTATAACATAGGTACGCGAATATGAACGGTTTTAACCAATGAATTTTTGAAAGTACCCTTTTTAGTAGCACGCAAATATACAACTCCTTCTTAGCATAAAGTACTCTTTTTTTATAACGTAGGAACGCGAATATCATCAATTTTAACAAATGAATTTACGAAAGTACCCATTTTAGTAGCACGCAAATATACAGCTCCGTCTTAGCATAAAAAATTATGACAGAATTTTAATTATTAATGTTTTAATAAAACGCTTATAAACGGATTCTATCGCGTATATTTTAGATTTTTGTTTTTCCTGACGTTTCGAAGACTTTGCAGGATTCGTGGTCGCAGGGTGTCCAGTCATAATTTTTATAACAATGTGTCATCATCATTTCAGCCGAATAAAGTCCACTGCTGGACACAGGCCTCCCCCAAAGATCACCACAACGACCGTTATGGGTGTGTTGTGTGCTCATTTTGCCATAATCGCCACGCTTGGCAGGCAGGTTGGCGATCGCAGTTGAGTTGTTAATGTACTCGAGGGACGCAGCTGCCCATCCTTTTACGAGACCCAAGGGATGAGAGTGGTTGGTGCTATTCGTAGCCGGCACCACACAGCTAACAACAATGTGTAATACTCGCGAAAACTGAAGACATTACTATATTAATATCTTATACCTTACTTCCCACAACATCATTCAATGCGACGTTAAAAAGTCCGAACAGTATAAACGGGCAGCTTCCTGGCTCATTTGTAATGTTGCACGCTATTATATTCGCGATGAATTTCAATGACAAATATGATAATGACGCTATGTATATAAATGATGGTTTTAATCCAAGTGGGGGAGAACAAAATGTTTTCCTTATTACTGGTATTTTTTATACTGACGCGACTGAATTGACCGCCAAAATACTCACTTTTAAGAACCTATCTAATTTATGATACAAAAGGTAAATACCGACCATAAATAAGGCCAGAAGAGCTTTATAAAACCCCAAAAGTAACAGTTTATAGTGAAGTAATAGTGTTCTGCGATCCAACGGATCTCTAACCCATTGATTTTACAACGTTATTTATTTCTGATAGATTAGCTTTCTATTTTTTCTTAAACATGGGAACTGTTATGGTTACAAAAGCTTTAGTTAAAACTAAAAAACTCAGAGTCAAAGACAGAAGATTTATAATTCATGTAAACAATTTGCTGGCACTTCCGAATAGTTAGAATTTAAATAGCTGCTCGGTTCCAAGTTGTTGGTCGTATGGAGAAGAACCGGCAAGAAACTCTTTGGATATACTCTTTTAAAGTGTATGATGTATTACAGTCTTAATACTTAACACCATATAATCGTGCTCAAGCCTCCAATCGCCAAATTGAATGGCCAAGCCTCGCTGTGTGCTGGATTGGTCGACCTAGCTGGAGGTGAAGCAATGTTTTAATAAGATAAAAATCTGACCGTCACATCAGTCCATAAACGTCCACTGCTGAACACGGGCCATTCAATTATCACTACAATGAGCGGTCATGTATTGCCATAAGCACCACGACTGAAAATCGGGTTGGTGATCGCAGTACAGTTGTTATTGTTATACTAGAGGATACTACTGCTCATCCTCTTGATATTAACAATCTTCTTTTACGTAAGAAGTGGGTGTAGAATGTGGTGTGGTGGTGTGTGTGGTATTTTATTTTCCGAATTAAGAATACAGCAGCACTCCATCTCTCGTGTAGGTTGTAAAAGGCGACTAAGGGACTCTAATCCTGAGGGATGGGCAGCAGCGTCCTTTCTGTGAAACAATAGCCATCCTGCGCTCACAAACCCGCCTGCCAAGCGTGGTGAGTACTGGTAAATTCCCCCCAATATGATGACACAGTTGTGGAAATCTATGGGGGAGGCCTTTTTCTGTAGCGGACGTTGTATGGCCGATATGATGACACGGTGAATATTAAAATAATGAAAAAAAAAAATCATGATGTTGGTTTATCTTCTATTATTATCTAAAATGCCGTTTAGGTGTTATAGTTAATATCTACAATAAGTGACGTTAACACACGTAAGGGAAGTATGTATTTACACTGAACAATTTACTTCATTGATTAACTTAGTTCAAAATTGTAACAGTAAACTAGCTTTTGCCTCGCATGCGTTGCAATGATCTTACGATTAATAACTTTATTTCTATTTTCGCAATTTTCAGCCAAAGTGCCAACGATTTTATTTTTATCGGTGTCCAGTGAAAATTCTACATGGAACTTTCTTTACCCCGGGGAAGGGCCGGATATACCGGACTCCTATCGGCTAAAACCTCTGGAGCGGTCCGGCACCGTAGGGGAGCTCCAAGTCCTGGTAAGATCACACTAGAGCCGCCCATTGGCCACACCTTTAGGCCATCACGGAGGAAATGACTGTAAAGTGGTCACTTTCTCTAGCGGTGGGAAGGCGAAGTTTGAAAAGAGGTTACACTGAGGCTTATAAAGGAAAGCCATTTGTCAGGAATTGTTTTTGTCATTCTTGAGCACGCAATGTACCAAAAACATGCGACCAAAACGCTACGTGATGATTGTACTACGATAATTAGACAACTGCGAGCGATACCTCATCCGTGAACTGTAGCGATGTAACGGCCGTTTAGTGTTCATTTACATTGCAGTTTTATGTAAAAATAAACAGTATATTCTGTTTTTATTCAAAATAGCGCTAGGATAGAAGAAAACAGTTATATTATACTGAAACAGGCTAAATAAACTGGAAAAAAATCAAACACTGAGGGTTCCAGTATCATGTATTATGTACGGTACCAGTCTTCATTACGATATCACTTAAACGCTTTATATAGATTAAGTAAATCAATTTACTGATATACCAACAGGATTTGTGTCGAGAAAGTAACTTGAATTTCACGATCAAACAGAATACGTAAAATATATCTACATCATTTGTAAACACCCACACATCATCAGAATTGTGTGTGGGCTTAATCCTCTGCACACCTTCGTTAGTATGTTGAAACAAGTCATGCCACGTAGCATCATTAGTCTTTTATACCGTTAAACTCTTTGTGGCTTGTTTATTTATTTATTTATATGCATAAACCGGTAAACGTACCGTTTAAACTATCCATTATATAAACACGTACAGTTTTAATGCAAAACAACAACACTATCAGTTAAAGGCACTCATAGCCAGTCATACTCGTACATCGGTAAACGATCTGTGAGGTTAAGCAACGCTCGGCAGGGTCAGTCTATGGATAGGTGAATGAAAGCAGAAAGATAGATAAACAATTTATTTTCGCGTCAAACCAACGCACAAGCACATAAGCGTGACAAAAACTTGACATTTAGCATGTCTTACTAAATACTAAAAATCTATACATTAAAACTATGAATATATTAAACTAAACGTTTACATAATTATGTTATATTATTTAATACACGACTAAATACATGTTAAAACGTCATACTATATTGCCATTGTTATGACAAAGAAAAAGGCTGTATGACGCTGACCTTCGCCTGCCTTTTTGCGGATTTATCACTTATGGACTAGAAAAATGGGAATTGTGCGTCACATCTGCCCAAAAACTTGGTCGTTGCTCAGTGTAATGCTATGGCATCAGAGCGAGCCAACAGCGTTGATTTTCAGCAACAACCTCAGCAGGCGAACCGCATTGTGGTATTTGAATTAAGCATCTCCGTGCAGCTTAGAAGAAGGTACGTTGTATCATCGGTCCTGGTTTTTGTCATTATACGGCAGTCATTAAGCCATGTTGGAAGCCTTTGGTTAGCTATAACAACTCTGACACAAGGTTGGCTAAAAGCTAAATGAAAACGAAAGAAATAACTATCAGTCATTATAATAAATCATTTTGTATCGTGTATATTATAAATTTTTGTTTTAGGTTTTGAGGTTTTATTTAACTACGTTAGAACACCGTAAGTATACGTTTCTATCTTTTTAATCTCAGGCTCCAATCGGCCATTACAAGAAGTATTTCATAGCGGACTCAAAGAAATAGTTTTGTGGTGCAAGGTGCATCTTATTACGTCTCCAAAACCTCGTAGCTGTAAAATATTTGAACCAAAGAATAGACATAATATGGAGTGCCAATTTTTTGTTTTGTTTAGAGATCTTTTCTTATATTTTCATAACGTCACAATATTAGCTATAATTATGCGCCAACGTCATGGCGTTACCAAATCAGCTGACAAAACTGTATTTTTTACTACAACTTGTTGACGATTGTCTATTAAGTCATTCACCTGACGGTAAGCGACATGCCTGCCTATAACAATTAGAATGCTACCCAGGAATAGTCCTGCGAGACATGACACTGTGCTCATCACCTCGAGACGTAAAGTTATATAGTCTCTTATGCCCAGTTATTTTACTAGCTACACTACCCTTCAACCTGGAGCACAGTAATGTCTAAAGTTTAAACACTACTGCTTACCGACGAATATCTGTCACTGGAGTGGTACGTACCAAGCTGGCCTCTTGCAATAAGAGACCCGTCACTAGTCCTATAGAACAGTAGCCATACTGCGGTTACAAACCCTCCTGCCAAGCCTGGTGAGCACTGGCAAATTCCCTCCAAATAGACGACACAATTGTAGAAATCTACGTAAAAACTCGTCTTTATTTAGCCGGGCACGAGTGGCTGATATGATGACATGAGCGGGCGTTGTCTGCCCGTCTTTGACCCCAGGATCATCTGCTTTGAAGCAGTGGTCACCTCTTTCCGCAGCCTCTTTCTGCTCGATTACTGCCTTGCAGAAGGAGATCATCGCGCTCCAGTCACTATCACTCAGTCAGAGGTCTCATCGATGTGGGCATGGCGCAGCACCGCGCCGTGCACACCATCATTGTGTGCCGGTGCCCACATATGCCACATAGGGTGCAGCGGTGGCACAACTTATCAGGCTCTCTGCCGATGTGACACAGGAAACGTCAGGAGTCGTTCTGCCTCCCCAGCCACTGTCTGCAATATTGGCCTGGCCGACGCTGAGCTTCAGCAGCATGGCCGCCATGGCTCCACTACTAGCAACCAGTGAAGCTCCGAACTTCACCACTTGATCTCGCGCGGCACGTCTCAGTAGCTAAAACTTTTGTTGACCCGACGAAACGCATCCAGCGTGCTACATCACGGATATAAGCTTTTACTTCAATCTGACGTAAAATTCCAGACGTTTCCATTCTACACGGGGTGTTCATACAACCCACATAAGCTTTTCAGCGGCAAGCACGTACGAACACCGCGCTTCACCGTGTTTGTAATAAAAATGTTATATAAAGTACTTTCCAGACTGCTGGTGTGACGTAGCATAGTACCAAATAATGATAACTACTCTAGATTGAGAGCTGTAACTGGAAATCAGAGTTTTTCTTTTCTTAAACTGTATTTGCTGCTTTAGACAAGGTAACAGTGAAAAGAGAATCCCTAAAAAGAAATACAACTGTTACGGCGTGAAACGAACATATGGTTACGTAGTACATGAAAAAAAAATGTTTGTATATTTATTCCCGGTGGCAATTAATCATTCACTTTCTTCGTCCTGGGGAAGGGCAGAGGGGCATGCCGGACTACTACCGGATTTACACCAAAGCGGTCATCTTCGATCATGTCCAAAGGCGGAAAGCGCGCCAGGACAGTTGCCGCCTCGTAGGATACTGTTCTGTAACCACGTGCAATCTGTATAGCCACTCACACTGCATACCGTGAAGATTGATTTCGCAGCATTGGACGCATGAAAGTCTAGCTGACCACAGAGGTGCCCCGTAGAGGGCCTCAGATCATACTACTTCTCCGTAGAGGCAGTCCACTTGTACACTCGGTCCACTGAGATTGAGCAGCAGCCGGTGCAAGGCACACACTACTCTTTCGATTCGGGTAACAAGGCGCACGATGTGCTCTTCGAAACCCCAACGACGGTCCAGGGTGAGCCCGAGGTACTCAATGTACCGGCCTATCCCAATTTGCGCGTCACCACTGCATATTCATGAACCGGGTGGTTCTTTGCTCCACGGCTCAGTTTTTTGAGGCGCTATCCGCAGACTCATAGCGTGGATTTTGGCCACGACAATTACCATCGTTTTCTTAGGAAGTCGGATGGTTCCTTCAAAGGATTCCCCGCTGGCCAACACAAGAGTATTGTTAGCATAACAGACTACACTGAAGCCAACATGCAGGACCGTGTCGTAGGCGAGGTTCCATAAAAGAGAGCCAAGAACTGACCCCTGTGGAACTCCACACGATATCTCCCTCCGCTTTACGCTACCGTCCTTGCCCATATAACCAGCCTATTACTCAGGCCCCGATGATGCTCTGCAGGTAAGAGCCTGTTGGTGGACTAGTGCTCTTCTAATCGCGCCGCACGGGATGGAGTTGAAGGCGTTGACTGTGTCTAGACTGACGGCCAACGGCATCCCTGTCCGGTGGAACACTGCCTGCTCCGACAGGGAGTGGACGCGAAGAATCGCGTCGTTGGTGCGTGTCCGCTGCCGGAAGCCATAGTGGCTGTCGACCAGATCTGGACCACCTCGCGACAGGTGCTCAACAAGTCTTATATGGTGACTTAATAGTATCTACATACTTAAGTGAATGATGATAGAAATGGCGCTGACCTGGATTAAGATATTGCAGGCTTTACTACTCGGCACAGCAGAAGGAAAGATGTAGCGAGTACGTGCCACAAGTGATTGAGGAAAAAAATCCCATAGCATTTACCGTATTCACCTATTTCTATTCCGAATACCCGAATAATAATAATATAGTAACAGGGTAATGTCTTTCGAAAGTATGAATTTATGTTTATTTCTTTGGCACGCTCTGTAGCCTAAACGGGTTGATGGGTTTTTACATATGAGATGTCGTTAGATTCGTCTTAATAAATTTACTACAAATATATAAATATGGCGTAAATTATTTAAAGCGCTGTTGGGTATTTTTGTTACAATAACGCATGCGCATTATTTTTAAACCTTGCCCCACACTGGAATTTCTCCTGTGTCATGGGTGCGTTTACAAACACAAATTCCACTCACATCACACCCAGACCTGGAACAACGACATGCAGATCAAGTAGTAGTAGGGTCAAGAAGTACAAATATTTGTTCCGTGCGGGAATCGAACCCACGACCCGGAGCGCAGCAGCCGACTGTATCAGCCACTGCACCAACCGTGCCGTCTTTTTCCTTTTTTTTTTGGTATACGTGATCACTCACAAATTTAATGTTATAGGTACTAGTATAATGATATAATAAGAGGGCTACGCTTGACGTTTCTTTGAAGGATCGATTCCGGGTCGAGTGGATCGGCCAAAGAACCAAAGTCATTGATATAGCCCGTCGGGTTAGAAAGCTGAAGTGACAATGGTTTGGCCATATTAGCCCAAGAACCAACGGCCGTTAGGATAAACGTGTTCCTGAGTGGAAACCACAGCTCGGATAATGTTGTGTAGGATACTCTCAGGCTCAGGCAGACACGCTGGAGAGACGAGCTTGAGTGATGCAGGGTGGCTACACGAGTTGGATGAGAAAAACCGAGGATCGTTCTCAGTGGCGTGATATTGGAGGGGCCTTTGTGAAATGCTGATGCTATGGACTGATGATGATGATCAATGCTCTTAGCTTCTCTATTACGAGAAGAGGCGTTTGCCCTCCTGTGAAAGAATTACAGAAGATATTACTGATTATTAAATAGTGTTATTGTATCTCGTCTGTATTTCTTAATTCTTAATTCTTTATTGTACACATATCTTCAATGTATAAACAAACAAAACAAAAAAAATTGACGTACATAGGCGAGCTTAACTCAATATTGAGTTCTCTAACAGCAAACCTTTGAGCGATAGAGTTATATGAGGAGAGAATCAAGTGTACAACACGAATAAAGTATGATTTATTATCAATACATATAATAGGGATAAGCTTAACATAAATTAGCTATATAAATAAAACATGGATATAAATATACAATACAAGATATTACGTATGTTATAAATAGAATATATATAGATATATATATATATATATATATACAACAATAATAATACATAATATATACATACTATTAATTTATACTGAGAGGAAATGATCCTTAATTCTTCTCTTGAAAGCTTCCAAGGAAGGGCTATCACGCAACGAATGTGGGAGCGAATTCCAAAGACGGACTGCACGTATAGTGAATGATTTATCGTAATAACTTGTAGTGTGACGAGGAGTACGGAGTAGAAGAGAAGAGACCGTGCGGCAAGGTTTCCCCCTGGGGGTAAGGAACTCAAAGCGCTCGCGAAGATATGCAGGAGAATTCGGATTATGAAGAACAGAAAAGAGAAAAGATAGAATGTGAGTATCTCGACGTTGCCGAATAGGTAGCCACTTCAATCGCACCCGAAATTCCGATACATGATCGTATTTTCGAAGACCGAAAATGCAGCGGATACACAAATTCTGCAAACGTTCGAGTTTATTCAGAAGATCCTCCTTTGCATCAAGAAAGCAGACATCAGCATAGTCTAGAAGTGGAAGAAGAAGAGATTGGGCAAGAGTAATTTTTGTTTGAAATGGCAGGAACTTCTGCAGGCGTTTGAGTGACTGGAACGAGCAATATACACGCCGGCTAACCTCAGCAACGTGAACATCCCAAGACAGGTGACAGTCTATAGAGACGCCCAAATTCTTAGCACTTCTCGAATAGGGTATGGGAACAGAGTCGTATAGCACTAAGGGAAGAGACTGGTGATCTATAAGACTGTAAAAATGTCTACCACCAATAATGACTGCTTGTGATTTTACTGGATTTACTAAAAGGCCAAAAGATTTAGCCCACTGGTTGATATTCCGCAGGTCATTATTAATGGCATCAATGGCTTCTGGAAAATCTTCAATTTTAAAATGCCGATATAGCTGCAAGTCGTCTGCATAGAGATGATAATGTGAAGCTATAACAGTAGTGATGGTATTAATAAATATAGAGAAAAGAAGAGGCGAAAGGACACCACCCTGAGGAACACCCGCAGAAAGATCACACCACTCAGAGGAGGCCTCCACGGAGCGGACCGACTGCGAGCGTCCCCGAAGATAAGAATTGAACCAAGCAATTACAGAAGGAGTAACATTCATTGTGGACAAGATTCGTAAGAGTATGTCATAATCAACTGCATTAAAAGCACTGCTAAAGTCCAATAGTACCAAAACTGTAAGAAGCTTATTCTCCATGGCCAGTCGGATGTCATCAGTTATCTTAACTAGAGCCGTTACGGTGCTATGGCCAGGACGGAATCCAGACTGGTACGGACTTAGCAGGCTATTAGAAGAAAGATAGTGAGACAGTTGATTTTGAACAATACTCTCAAGAACTTTGGATTTTATTGTGTTTATAATATAATATTGTTGTCGAGTGTCCATTTAATGCAGCAACGTTTTTTTACTCATTTCATGTGACTACGGGACTAAACCAGAGGCACGGACAGCAGCGTCCCTTCTATGCAACATTAGTCATACTGCGCTCACCAAGCTATCGATCAAGCGTGGTGAGTACCGGCGAATTTCCTCCTAAATAACGACAAAGTTGAAGAGATCTATGTGTTAAACGACGTGCCTTGCGAGGATATCTGCACCTGAAACATAAAACATAATAATTAAACACTTCTAAAATGCAAACAACAATTTATATAATATGTAAACCTCAATAAAAAAATAGGTACTCATATAAAACTAAATTTTGTACTTACCTACATTAAATAAACATACTTACCGTCATTTTGCGCGCACACTGTGATATTATTCTAATAACCACCACCACCATTCAGTCAAGACATTATTTTCGCGCCAGTATACGCGCATGTGCACCGGTAATATTCAAACGAAACAATTGTTCTTTACTCTTCGAACTCACACCCCACGCTTACCTGCATCCTCAACACTATGGATGGGGCCTTTGTTTAGCACAGGACATCCTTTGGCTGATGTGATGAGATGAGATAAATAAAAAATACACTTATCGATATGTAATGGCAATAGGCCTATTGTGCCCGAGTTAGGGTATCTGTGTATGTGAGATTTCTGTTTGTATTCCGGGACCCACAATTACAGGAGAAATAGAAGTTCAGATCATTATAAAAAATTAACAAACAGCTCCAGACATATTTTACCTGTACGCTTCTGCACGCTCCGTCGCTTCCGTCGATGTGAACCGCCTTTATATTGCCCAGAGTATACAGTTGTTAGAAAGTACTGTACGTCTGTTACCTGCTTTATAAACATGCAGAATAGAGAGGTGGAGAACATTCTACCCTAAGAAAGTATTTTTAACTTGAAGAAGATGTATATGTACAATGTGGCATATGAATACCTTAAATGTTCGAGAAATTTATAGAAACGTACGGTGAAGAATTATGAACATGTCCAAACTCGTTTAAAATATATAGGTACGTATGTAATATTCTATTTGTTTTTTTTTTTAACAAACTGTTCTATACTAGTATATCTGCTATGTCGTGTGTACAGTTTAGAAACATACGCAGGCAAACGAGCCTTCAAAAAAAAACCAGACAAGTGCGAGTTGAACCCGCGTGAAGAGTGTTCCGTACGAAGAATATGTTATATTTAGGTACGAGGAGTGACGGCTGCCTGGCCTAGTTAAGGCAAACATGTAGGACCAATAATTTATCCCAAGAACAAACTAAACATCGTAATTGAAAAATATGTTCTCCCATACATTCCAACTGCAAACGTAAGTTGTATGCACAATATTGAAAGATATACCATGTTATTTTAAGATTATATACTTCTTATAGGTTTTCGTGTAATCTATAGGTAAAGCCATAATCAAAAAAATTTCAAAATTTTAGGCTCAGTTGATTCCCTATTCCCGTTTCGTAAAAATATATTTTAAACTAATAAAATTAATAAATTTATGATCCTCACAATAAGCCCATTCATTACATATATACGGTACAGTTTGCAAAACGTTATTCTTTACTTTTCTATATTACGCCCAAAGGTGACCCTAATTTTCAAAATTCATGTATTTATGTTACACGTTCGTGTTTGGGTCGTAGAAACGAACGAACACGATTTTCATACGAATGTCGGTTTGATTACGCACACTTATCAAGGACCGATAACAATGCAATAATTGAAATAGTTAAAATAATAAACTATTTCAATTATTGCATTATTATTGATTATACTGAGGACAGAATTAGTCATTTTTAACATGCTTTTATCAACTTGGTTTAAATCTATGTAACACAAACACACACACATATATAATCATACAACCGTATAAAATAGAAAGAGACGGTAAGAAAGAGAAAGCGAGGGAGGGTCGCTTGGAGGAGACATAACGCTTCTTCGTTACGTGACGATTTCTGCCAGTTCAATCTATTGTAAGCCGCGTAAAAGAACTTTGTTCCAAAAATAAAACAATACGTTTTTGTAGTTAGCCTCACTAAGAAATTGAAAATAAATAATAGTTTAAAAAACCAAAAAAAAAAACACGCTGTTGTAGATAGCTGAACTAAAAAGTAGAAAATAATTTTCAATCAGTTTAAAATAAGAATAGAGTGATGAACAAAAAAAATATTTTAATGTAAAAAAGCGTGGGGTGCTTTAACAGATATTTTCATGATGACGCAACTTTTAAAAATACTCACAAAAATATTTACAGCAATTGACATCAAGCACCCCACGCTTTTGTTTTTTCCTTCAGACGTTCAGAACTCTAAAAATAACTCGGATATGGACTGATTCTCTTTTTGTTCATTTCTATATTCAGAAATATTTCATTGTATACTCTTGACCATACCTATTGAAATGTAGTGTAGTCACATCTTGTTTATTCATAGCTAAATTATATTTTCTGAAATGACCGAAACAACCAGTAAACCTTTCTTAAATAAAATAAAAACGAATAGTACTGGTTATCAGCCAGCTCTCCAACAATGTTGCATATCGCCAGCCTTTTGGTCTACCTAAATGACGACGTCCTTCCTGAATGATCCATTGCATAAAGACCCTTGTGTTGACCTTTATGTATAGATTCTAGAGATGTATCCACCCACTTCCATAATCATACTGATCTATATATCTATGCCGTGTGGTGCCGGCTCAGAATGCCACCACCCCATCTACTCCCATGGGTGTCGTAAAAGTCGACTAAGGGATTAGCCGGTGGATGGGCAGCAGCGTCCTTCGAGTACATTAACAACTCAACTGCGATCGCCAACCCGCCTGCCAAGCGTGGCGATTATGGCAAAACCCCCCAATGAGCCCACAACACATCCATATCGGTGGTTGTGGTGATCTTTGGGGGAGGCCTGTGTCCAGCAGTGGACTTCATTCGGCCGAAACGATGACTGATCTAAGAGCGGGTTGTAGTGTTCAAGTTTGTTCACAAAGTTTCAATTTAATATAACGGTTTTCTTTATTTATTCTTATTTGGGTCAAGCCCACCACACGTTGCACTCAACTGTAACTCCTGTAAGCCAGGATTTAAAATAGCGACCACTGAAAAGAACACCGACCAATGAGGGTCGGTGTGTCCCAGAGAAATGAAGAACTGTCTTGGAACCCGTAACGAAATTAATCAAAAAAGAAAATGGAGGAGTAGGAAAGAATACACGTTCCACATCCCTCCGTAGCAAGCAGGAGACAGAGAAAATATTATAGGCCATAGGCACAATAATTGGGAGTGTACAATTAGGATCAGCCTAGTTGCAAAGCACCACGGGTACAAAAATGTTTATTAATATTTAATTACGGGTCCTACGTTGTGAGCTATTGTGACTAATTCCAATAGTAAGTATGGCAAAAACGCCTGAACGTAAGGAAATTCATCCTAGATGCAACAAGGTGTGTTTAGTAAACAACGGCACGGTTGGTGCAGTGGCCGATACAGTCGGCTGCTGCGCACCGGGTCGTGGGTTCGATTCCCACACGGAACAAATATTTGTATGGCCTGCAGGTAGTTGTTCCGGGTCTGGGTGTATTGTATGTGGAGTTTATGTCTGTAAACGCACCCACGACACAGGAGAAATCCTAGTGTGGGGCCACGTTTAAAAAAAAAAAAAAAAAAAAAAAAAAAAAAAAAAAAAAAAAAAAAAAAAAAAACTCCGGATGTAGCTTGCAAGCTGTCAAACATAATATTGAGTTAATCTTGCCAAAGAACACACTCCCATCGAATATGATGTGCAGACTGTTCATATACACAGTCCGGTGTTGAAAATTTGCAGAATTGTGAGACAACGAGCTTGAAGCTAAATAATTTACTCTTAAAGTTACCATGACCGGTGAGAAATTGAGCCACGCAATGATCGACTTCCAACCATGCACTTGCCAGCCGCTCACGAATGGATGGAAAGAAATGGTATAGGTGACGGCCCTTAATAGATGTGTCCCACCTGCATTGCCATTCGGCCAAGAGTTCTTCCCAAACACCAGCCTGTGGTTTAAACAATCTGCAGATCCTAAAACAATCGCGTTGTAGTATAAATATAATGGGTTAATTGACATCATTAATTTTCAGATATTTCTTCTGGTTTATTTAAATGATTGCAGTATAAAATAATTGTTTTCGTATATCCTAATGCTCTGAAGTTAGTTTCAAACACGGACTGGTATTCGGGAAGAACTCTTGGTCGAATGGCAATGCAGGTAGGACACGTATATTAAGGACCGTCAACTATATCAGGTCTTTCCGTAGTAGTGCTTCTGTACTTTTCTTTAACAGTTCTTGGAAGTATTATAACGTATTAATCATAACTGCCGTGTGGTGCCGGCTAAGAATACCACCACCCCATCTCATCCCGTGGGTGTCGTAAAAGGCGACTGAGGGATTAGCCGGACGATGGGCAGCAGAATTCTTTGAGTATATTTATAACTTAACTGCGATCACCAACCCAGCTGCCAAGCGTGGCGATTATGGCAAAACCCCCCAATGAGCACACAATACAAACCCATACCGGTCGTTATGGTAACCTTTGGGGAGGCCTCTGTCCAGAATTGGACGATTTTCAGCTGAAATGATGATGATGACGAATCATAACTGAAAAAACCTCTGTTTTCTTTCGAGAAATTTCCACATTATAAAATAAACGTACAATATATATACGTACGTGTTTAAAAAACAGAAGCTTTAACTACTTAATACAGTTAACTCACCGAAACTTGGAAGGTGCTCGGCTTGTGCAAGTTTTGGGTTTGCAAACTTCTAAAACTTAAATATGAGGAATTAACTTAAGACCGTCTCTGCGCTCTTCATTTTAAAATGATCTGAATTCTGTTCCAAATGCTTAATATTATGCAAAGACTTGTTTTCCCTGAAGGTTGTGGGGGTCAGACGGTAATTCTATCGCATGAACTAGCAACTTACTATCAAAGAGAAAGGTTTGGATCGTTTGTGTATCCCATTGGTTGGTTTGGTCCGCCCATATGTTTCTAAATTGAACCATTTTGTTTCTAGTAATTCTTACGCTTTCACAAATAGAATATATAATCTTAGACTAAATACTGTCTGTATTTGGTCTATTTGACATATTTGCTGATGCCTATATCACAGGATATTGAATTATCTTAGTTTAGGCATTAGTTGCAACACAAAATAGGAATGTATGTAATTTATCTATAAGCCTCATCTGTATAAACTATTGTATGTTGTGCGTAAAAACTGAATGGTGCAAATAAACATTTTTTGATTTTGAAAAAAAAAAAACTTTTGCGCACATGATAATATTTTGACTAACCTCGTCGTTTCTATCAAGTTGCATTGACTCGTGACCACGAACGAGGTTAGTCAAAATATTATTTTGATATTAATCTGTCCAGTTAGGTAGGTCCAACTTTCAGAAAGCGGTCAATCGTCGAATCCGACTCGGCTGGGCAGCGTTTGGGAAACTTCCCAACGTCTTTTCGTCGACAATACCGCAATGCCTCAAGACGAAAGTCTTTAACCAGTGTGTGTTACCAGTGATGTCATATGGAAAAGAGACGTGGTCACTCACAATGGGCCTCATAAGAAAGCTCAAGGTTACTTTTCGAGCTATGGAAAGAGCTAGTATAGTATATATAGTATTTCCCTACGAGATCGAATCAAAAATGAGGAGATCCGTAGAAAAACTAAAGTAGTCGACATAGGTGAAAGGATTAGTAAACTGAAATGGCAATGGGCGGCACATTTCTCGTAGAACTGATGGCCGTTGGGGCAAAAAGGTTCTCGAATGGAGACCGCGCACTGGAAAACGCAGCGTGGGAAAACCTCCAACGAGGTGGACAGACGACCTGGTGAAGGTCGCTGGGAGTCGTTGGGTTGAGAGCGGCATGTGACCGCTCGTTTGTTCAGTAGTGAACATCAAGTGTAAGAACGAGTAAGGTTTTCAATTATGTTTTCAAAAGAGGAAAAGAAGTCTATTCGAGAAGAAGGACTGTAATAAACACCAAGAAGGATTTTCATGTGGTTATGAATAACTTCTAAAAAGAGCCAGCATTTGGCAAAGGTGGCTGCGTTGATGTATCGATTATTGAGAAAGGAATGTATGCACGAAGATATATGACAACGCCACCACCACCACCACCTGTGCCATCATTTCTAATTAGTTGATATCCGGGTAGAGAGTAAGAAGTCGAAGGTAGACAAGGCTTTAGCCAGGACTCGGAAACAATGATGGCATGAATGTTGTTACAGTCGAAAATTGCCAGCACATTAGGGAAATGAGCCGGAATACTTCGGGCGTTAATAATAAATACACACAAACACAAAATTTAGTAAGGTTTACACACCTTCGTATGCCAATTCAAGAAACTAACTTTTCAGCAGGATAGCCTGCATGAGACGTCTCGTGAAAGCCAAGAAAATTTACATCCCGAACCACTGTCCGGTTCTCTACTTGATCTATCACCACTACATCATCATGGCTATAATTGTCCTGTCAGTGACGATATATCGATCTCATTCATCATGGTCATTCTAGGGAAGCTCGGCTATGTGCCCGTATGTATGTGACTCAGGTTATCGCCACGGAATATACCACGCTCGATCCTTGATCTTATCCTATCGATTCTATCACTGGTTCTAGCATTCTTCATTAGCTAATAATAATGCAATACTAATTTTTTCCCAGTTTCTATTTCAACTAAGCTTTAATTTACACTGAAATTTATGATACTTAACGCGTTAAAACCAGAGGTATTCTATCTCTAAGAGCAAAAAGAAATGCACTCACAATTGACAACAGTACACTCTCTCTCAGTCAACTTCTCCCAGATTAATTTCAACTCTAATACATTTATTTCCTTGCTCAAATTTTACAAATTACGAAGTTATAGTCTCTTAAGTAATATAGGTTATTGTGTAAGAAAATACATCTTCCTATAAATTGTTCCTAAAAGACTCAGTTTGGCGAAATAACGATTGCTTGAAGTTTATATATTAGCAAGTTTCTAATAGCCAGCATAGTATATTATTATATAGCTACTAAAAAAATCTTAAATAGGCGTAATGCGTCCGATTTAAAACGTTTCCCGAGTAAACTTATAAAAGAAGAGAAGAATTGGATATTACAAACCACTTATAATAAGTTGGTTTTTGATTTAATTTCTTACTTAACGGTAGTTTGTTGGTGGTCGTGGTCTTTGAAAAAATAAGAAATAGGGTGAGAAGTAATAGGTTTTATAAACGCTGTTGAGCATTTTCTTCATCACGCAGACTTATATATACAACATTTCTTCAACATAGCCTTTGTAAAATATATTATGAAATGAAATAAAATGCTTTTTATTTTAGCAAATAACAATAAATTTCGATGAAGCTGGCATGTCCTGCTGATTGCCTCTGAGAAGAAATGCTGTAACAAATTAAAGGTTTCTGATAGATAAAGTCTACTGCTAGACACAGGCCTCACCCAAAGATCTCCACAATGACTGGTCAGGATTTGTTTTGTGCTCATAGGGGTTTTACCATAATTGCCCCGCTTGACTGGTGGGTTGGCGATCGTAGTTAAGTTATTAATGTACCCAAAAGACGCTGCTGCCCATCAAAGTCAAAGTCAAATATTTTTATTTCAAATAAACCAAATATTGGCACTTATGAAACGTCAGAATCTAAGTTGCACGGTTCCAAATAGTTGATCTATGGAGAAGAGCCGGCAAGAAACACCGATCATCCATCATACATCCTCCGGCTAATCCCATAGTCACCTTTTATGACACCTACGGAATGAGATGGGTTGGTGCTATTCCTAACCAGCAGCAACGGCTTAGTCAGGCCACATGGATAACCAAAATCACCAGACAGATAATAAGTCTAAGTGTGTATCTTAGCGATGTTCAGGAGCATTCGATCTTGAATTCCCGAAGTCCTTCGGTGCCGAAAATAACAACTCAAGTGGTTTTTGCCCATAAGAGTTCGGTATATCCTTCGTCCCAACCCCCAGGGCCATTGGGCGATGCATGAGCATTTCCACCCCGGTGAAAAGGGTGTCTTACCGGTAACAAGAAAGATCATGCTGGTTTTAGCTTTTAGGAGTCCTGGACACCCTTTTGCCTAGCCTGGGGTGGTGGTATTAGTAACTACATACCACATAAATAAAGAGTGCGTGCACCTCAGTACACGTGACACAAGTGAAACTTTTGTCTTTCAGGACACCGATATAACATGGCAATAATTTCAATTACAATGTATACATGTTTTCAAACATCAACCAATTTCCATGTATTTTAACGCCAACCTCTTAAATCCATATGGTGTCAGGGTTAGAAACGTGGATTCATAAAAGGTGAATAAGGGACACTGAACCAGAGGGCTGGGCAGCAGAGTCTCTGCGGAACCGTAGCTACACTGTGCTCACCAACCCACCGCAAATTCCCCCCAAAATGATGACACCATTATGTAATCACCATCATGTAAATCTGTAGGGAAGGCTTTTCTTCATTAGTGGACGTCCTTTGGCTAATATGATAACTATGCAAAATCGATTATGAAATAAAACATGATAGCATGGTCCGTGACAATGGATTTTTGGCTTTCGTATATTTTTTTTATGTTGAGTCCTAACCTGATTTATATTAACTACAAAGATTAAAATTAAAATTAATTATTATGAATTAACAAAAACATTAATCCCTTTAAAATAACTGCTCAATGTATAAACAAATATTAATTAATCAATAAAAATAATTATTAACAATTAAATATGACTCCCTAATGAAATATGTATGCGAACGAAACGAATCAATATGCCGTAGCACTTAGTTTTCCACAATATACGATATCAAATAAACGTAAAATATGTGTTTAAAAACAAAAGCTTTAAGCTATTAATACAGTTAACTCAACGAAACTTGGAAGGTGCTCGGCTTGTGCAAGTTTTGGTTTCGCAAACTTAAATATGAGGAATTAACTTAAGACTGTCTCTGCGCTCTTCATTTTAGAATGATCTGAATTCTGTTTCCAAATGCTTAATATTATGCATAGACTTATTTTCCCTGAAGGTTGTGGAGGTCAGACGGTAATTCGATTGCATTAACTAGCAACTCACTATCAAAGAGAAAGGTTTGGATCGTTTGTATATCCCATTGGTTCGTTTGGTACGTCCGTAAGTTGCTAAATTGAATCATTTTGTTTTGTAACGTTCCTGGGAAACAGTACCGGAGCAAGTGCGTTCCAATTTTGAATTAAATCGATTGTTTGACATTTAAGTACACAGGTGAAACATCATATCGTCCTTATTTGTTCTTAAATGAGCATATTCTCATGAATTGTCTGTCTTAGGGAAGTCGAAAGAGCGTAACGGAGCGGATAAAACCCCATGCTGTTATCTTTATATGCGACTACCACGTGATACCGACAACATGAGAAGGCCCTCTAGAGCCTAGCCTCTAGAGAGAAGGTTCTAAGCTCTCGTGACCCCAAAGGCTCCCGCTAGCTAACTAGAGGTTGCGGCTTACATCCCAGTTATGTGGAGGGCTGATGGCCTTCATTCAAAGCACCACGCCGGCCTCCTTGTCAACCACGTTGGTCTGACAGTAAGAGTCCACTACCCTCCATACCAACTTAGCTTACCGCCAACTGCTAGATATATGTCTTTTTGGCAGAATTTATTGGAGTTGTACCAAATTTTTTTTTTTTTAAACATTTCCCCACACTAGGATTTCTCCTGTGTCGTGGGTGCGTTTACAGACATGAATTCTACATACTATACACCTTATTCCGTGCGGGAATCGAGCCCACAACCCGGAGCGCAGCAGCCGACTGTATCAGCCACTGCATCAACCGTGCCGTATTTGGCTTCCAGGTGCTTCTGTCCACAGTAGGATGATGCTGATCAATTTCTTGACAATGCAATAGGACTCGCTTCTTACAAAACTCGAGGAAGGAGGACATACAGAAATATAAAGACAGCAAAATAATTATTGACGTTAATTCTTATTATCATTCTATCCTCGCTAAAAAAGGATCACCGAACATCTCAGTAAACAGTATTAATATAGTTTCGCGGCCAAGAAAACCCTACAAGTGCTGGTGTACTACAATGGAGCGCAGCAATGGTATGAACTGTAAGACAAGACGCTGGGGTTTCAATTAAAACTTCGCAATTGTTAGAGTTCCGCCCCTACTTATAAACGAAAGTTTAATGTCGGAGTCTCGGTAAATGGTAATATTTTGCAGTCAGCGGCGAAGTTAATGATATTCTCATCTCAAATTGTAATTTATTTATTCTGTTAGTTATTTACTTCCATTATTTATTAAAGTTCATGTAGCAGTACATCTGTGGAATACCTCGTGAGTGTGTTTATTACGCTTATTTTAGTCTTGGTTACGATTATGAACTTATATGTCCTGGGTTTGATCAAATTATACTAGTAGCGTTGATTTTTGTCAGTCATAACCTGTATAGAATTGTTTATTCAGTAATTAGATTATAGCAGACACTTTTACACGTCATAATTGAAACGACGGAGGGCATTTCACTACATGACAACCTCTGAAAAGAAATGCCGGCAGAAACTCAAGGTTCGGTCTTTTTTCCAACTTGTGTATGATTTAAAAATCTTAATAAATACAGTGTCTCTATCTATCTATAGATATATATATATATAGAGATATATATATATATATATATAACTAACATGCTAGTGCCAAAAATCTGCCTCAAATAGCTACATCACACTCACATTTACAATGTGAATAAATAAAGTTATATAATAATAAATTACAGATGTAATCATTCATAATAATGTCAAAAAAGAAATGTCAATTATACAAATTCCAAAAATATAAATAATACAAATGTCAAAACATGTCAATAATATGAATGTCAAATGTTTATTTGTTTAGATTAATAATTGGTGTCACAAAACAATGCCGTCGAGATTTCAACATAATTAAGTGACAACTCGTGTAATTCTACTATATCATTATTAAATTTTATACTATTATACCATGAAAGAAGTATGGACTTTAGTTAAACGAAATGTTTGCTGTACTAATTTAGTAGGCTGTATAGTTTTTGCCATCATAGTGCACACCGATTTTGGTGTCATCATTGAGACCAAGCACATCAATCGATTTGATGGTTGACCGTTTTGCAATGATCGAGACTCCTTCCTTGACCCGTTGAAGTAAAATAAATAAATATATTTGGTGTACAATAATACTAATAATAATACTTTTGCCTACCTCTTCGGAGAGGACTTGCGTGGTGTTATTCATTATCTTCATAATTTTAGCCGAAATATGTCCACTGCTGAACATAGGCCTCCCCCAAAAAGTGAACAATGAACATTAAGATCTTATTCATAAACATACATAATAAGTACACAAAAATACACGTCTCAAATCAAAACCTATCACTCTTCAACACTGTCAGTTAAAACACCGTAAACACACCAAAAACATAAAAATTACTTCCCATAAACAAAATAACATACAAAATACACACCATTAATATGGCTAAGTAACGAAATATACAACCAATTTCACAGTCGAATCCCCTTGAAGACGAAATATGATCTTACTTCAGGAAGACGTGTTTCTGACAAGGTCGAAGAAGTATGGAACATTGCGTTGATGGAGGAAGTTTTGCTTGATACGCGTATAAGTACGCCCGAAGGCTTTTGATATCCATCGCGTGTTAAAGATTTACCTATGGATTTTCAGTCGTTCTAGGAATGCATTCCATAACTGACTTTGTACCCATCTAAGGCGATACTAAAAGGTGAGTGTTTTTAGAATCTATGTATGTTAGTATTTTTATCTGTTCCCTCACATCCCCCGAACTATATATATATCCACAAATGGAAGCGTCGTGCTATTCCGCACGTTATAGGTTGTGTGACGTCACATAACATCGAACATGGTGGTTTATAGCGCACATAAATTTGTAGCCAAAAATAACAGTTAAAATATTGTGTTTGATATCCATTGAAAAATCTAAACTGCGTAAATTCCAAAAATATATAATTTACCTATCGTTTTGTGTACCTCAAAACCACTTTTTACATTTAAAGGCCAATTAATTCAGCTTAAACGCCTTTCCAATATTAATATTAATAAAATAAGTATACTTATTTTATTTATAAAATAAGTTAAATAAACTAAAACCCGTCTCTAGTGAATCTAATGTTGACATGAAATAATATTTAAAACCTGTAAATAAGTGACATTATTAAAATTAGTATAGCTCTATGACATTTAGTATAATTTTTATTAACAGTTGGTAAAATATATTTATAAATAAATAAATACGGTGAGTGTGTGTATCATGTAGTCTTGAATCGTTTTGTTTTTTTGTTTTGTAAAACGTTGCCCGACTCTAGGATTTCTCCTGTGTCGTGGGTGCGTTTACTGATGATGAGCTATTCTTCATCTATGTCACACTGGCGGTACATATTCTCACATAACTTAATCTAGTGTAACTATATCAACACTGAAATACATTTTATTGTTTTTATGGACATTTTTACCAAATTTTCTCCATAGAACCAACTTCTTGGAATCGTGCAAGTACATTATGACTATTCATAAGTGCCTATAAATGGTTAAAATTTTAAAAAATCAAAACAAGCTTTCTCGTAGTCAAAGACCCAACCACGATGCACAAAGCAACCCAGTAAAGATTCTTGGCCTTCGACTACGAGAATTCAGTTTTGTGCTTTTCCGTAGCCGGGTTTTTAGTTTTTAAACTAATTTTTATTGAAAAGCGGTTTTAATTCGAATAAGGAACACTTTCCGAAACAATGTATTTGATTTTAAAGCAGCACTCATATAGTTATTGAATTTAGTTCTTAAATCGATATAAGTATGTCTGTCTTTATTTACTTGTTGTTTAATAAGTAAAATGTATTATTATTATTTGAAACAACACATATAAATTACAATTTTAAATACATACAAAAAAACAATATATATATATATATGTATTTAAATAGTTGCCCACCGGTATCGGGAACACTGTCCAA
The DNA here is from genome assembly GCA_947459985.1 of Diloba caeruleocephala. NCBI lineage: Eukaryota > Metazoa > Arthropoda > Insecta > Lepidoptera > Noctuidae > Diloba > Diloba caeruleocephala. Next base: position 4,731,834 of record OX381621.1, on the reverse strand, counting down.
ACCAGTGCAGTGCCGGTGGTTAGGGCTCCAGAAAGGAACCTCCTAACAATACGAGCTGTGTCCAGAAATACCGCTTTCTGTATCAATCCATTCGCCTAACGAGAGCCTCTTGAGCCTCGAGATGTTGGTCGAGGCTCTTGGACATTAGGTCATTGGCTGTAACAACTATCGGCACACTGATTGCAGAATCTATCTTCTACGTACACCCTCGTGTGCCAAGTCAAGATACTTAATTTTCAGAAAATACAATCAAATACATCCAGAAGCCTCATGCGGCTCTCTACTTGATCTATCACCATGTCAGGCTTATTGGCCACAATAGTTCTGTCAGTAACGATAGATCGACCTCAGTACTACGTGACATGGTCATTCTCGAGAACTGAGTCTATGCACCTGTATGTATATGACTCAGGTTATCGCCATGGAATATACCACGCTCGATCCTTATTACTGATTGTAGCAATCTCCATAAGATAAGAATAATGCATAACACATTTTTTCCAGCTTCTATTTCAACTAAGTTTTAATAAACAATACCGAAATGTATGATAATTAACGCGTTAAAACCAGAGCTGCTCTAGCTCTAAGAGCAAAAAGAAATGCACTCCCAAATGACAGGACTGTCGCTTGTCCAGAAGCAAAACAGTACACTCTCTCTCAGTCAATATCTCCCAGATAATTTTAACTGGAATACAATTAATTTCGCTGCTCCAATTTTACAATTCAACAAATATATATTCACTTAGGAGATATAGATTACAGAATACCTAATTACCAATCGAATAAAATAGAATGTTATTAAGTGTAAGAAATAAATCTCCCTATAAATTGTTCCTAAAAGTCTCAGTTTGGCAAGATAACGACTGCTTCAAGTTAATATATTGGCAACTTTCTAATAGCCAACGTAGTATATTATTATGTAGCCACTAAAGAAATTCTTTAAAAGGCGTATTGCGTCCGATTTAAAACGTTTCCCGTGTAAGCTTATAATAGAAGAAAAGAATTGGATGTTACGAACCACTTACAGTTAGTTGGTTTTTGATTTGATTTCTTACTTAAGATCGTTTTCTTTGAAAAAATAAGAAATAGGGTGAGAAGTAATAGGTTTTATAAACGCTGTTGAGAATTTAGTTCATTACGTAGATTTATGTATACAAAACTTTTACTACACAGCGTTTGTAAAATCTATTATGAAATCAAATCAAATGACTTTTATTTTAGAAAGTATGTTTCAAGAAACAATAAATTTAGTTGAAACAGTCATGTCCTAGTGATTGCCTCTGAGAAAAAACGCCGAAACAAACTCAAAGGTTTCTGTTTTATAGTCCAGATATATTAAGATAATATTACGTGGGAAAAATGTCGGGCTTTTAAAGCCAACTTTTTTCCATAGCTTTTTTGAGATGACTAACAGACGGTAATCATAAATAAGTTACCGTTTAGACCCTATTTTAGGGAGGTCAACGACCCTTCATACAACAGTACCGTCAGTATAGCATTTGTGTGGCCCGCGTGAATACCCAAAAGCACCAGACAGATATTAAGTCTAAGTGTGTCTTTGTGGTGCTCCGGAGTATTCGATCTCGAGATCCCGGAGCCTTCTGTGCCAAAAATGACTGTCCAAGTGGTTTTATCCAGTAAGAGCCCGGCTCTACATTTCGCCCCTCTCCTTAGGGACGTTGGACCTTCAGGTCCCAAGGTAATTTAGGTATGCTTCTGGGCTTGCGGTTCCGTTCACAAGATGGGTAGCATTATCTTTCTGTGTGCTATCCGCTATATGCGGCGATTATGGTATTGTCCCCTATTATCTTAATGTAGGTATTAAGCGCCCTAAGATCAGCAGTTTTTCGTTTGTGTTTTTGTTTACTGGCTCGTACAAAGTATTTTATTTTTCTTAGATAGATTTCGTTTGGCGCGAATTCGGACATATATTTGTATTACCTACAAACGGTTGTTCTGGGTCAAGAAAACTTACGGAATACACCAAATACAAATAAGTTTAATTCAAACATACAAATATATTGTTTTCGTCAATCATCATATCAGCCACAGGACGTCCACTGCTGAACAAAGGCCTCCCCCTTAGATTTACACAACGAGCGGCATTGGAGGTCGTCCCACGCTGCTTTTTCCGGTGCACGGTCTCCATTCGAGAACCTTTGTGCCCCAGCGGCCATCAGTTCTACGAAAAATGTGCCCTGACATTGATTGCCACTTAAATTTACTAATTCTTTCAGCTATGTCGACAACTTTAGTTCTTCTACGGATCTCCTCATTTCTGATTCGATCTGGTTTTCTTCAACACATCATTATTTTTAGTTTATACAAAAGCCAAAACATTTTACTTATTATTGGGACAAAATAACACATGGTTTCATTTTTTTTTTAAATTGAAATTACGGCATAATTGTGGAAATTTATGGGGGAGGCCTTTCTCCAGCCGTAGACCTCCCTTTGCTGATATGACGATGATTAGAAAGCACCACCCATATACCCCTCACATACTTTCCCTTACGTACATAGACATAGAAGCTTGGACCACAAAATCCACAGCCACAGTTGCTACCCCAAGGTCAAGGAAGTTAAAATAGACTTTAAGGAAAAAGCGTTATTCCTCCTCCAGGCGACCTTTCCCTCTATTTTTCTTTCTCTCTCATTCTAATTTAGACGGTTCTATAAGTGTGGGTGAGCGTGCAATTATTGAGATTCGAGCAGCAAGCATTGTGCGCGCTCAGCTGTATAACCTCAATTCTAAACACGTGTAAATATTATTTAAACTTATTTTTTGTTATTGTTTTAATTCACACGGGATTTATATTGTGTCATTATTGCAAGTAAGGAACTTAGTTACTGACGGTGGTTACCTGACCACACATTTTTTTATACATATCTAAGAAAATAATTCGCCTGGTGCTAAGCGTTACACCTGCCCATAACAATTGTAATACTATGCAGGACTTCCATGTGGTTTCCGAATTAAGAATATAACACCAGTCCATCTCCTCCCGTGGATGTCTTAAAAGGCGACTAACGGACTCTAAGCCAGAGAGATGGGAAGCAGCGTCTCTTATGTGGAACAGCTGCCATTCTGTACTCACTAACCCGCCGCCTGCTAAGCGTGGTGAACAAACAAGGCGGACAAACTCCCTCAAAATGACGATACTCGGCATATAAGCGGTCGTCTATGGGGGAGGCCTTGTTCAGCAGTGGACGTCTTTTGGCCGATATCATGATAATGCAGGGCTAGTTTTGCGCTGCATACTACGATCATCAACTCGAGAGATGTGTTATTTAGTATCTTATGGGCATATAACTAGTAATTTAACCAGCTTCACTGCCCTTCAAGATAGAACACAGCAATGCCTTAAGTTTAAACACTACTCTTCTTGGCACGGCCTATAACTTGTCGTCAATGGGGGCGGCCTTGTTCAGCAGTGGACGTCTTTTGGCCGATATCATGATAATGCAGGGCTAGTTTTGCACTGCATGCTACGCTCATTAACTCGAGAGATGTCTTATTTAGTGTCTTATGGGCAGGATTAGTAATTTGACTAGCTTCACTGCCCTTCAAGATAGAACACAGCTATGCCTAAAGTTTAAACACTACTCTTCTTGGCACAGCATGTAACTGGTTGTCAATGGGGGAGGCCTTGTTCAGCAAAGGATTTTTTTTGGGCGATATCATAATGATGCAGGGGTAGTTCTGCGCTGCACGCACTACGCTCGTCAACTCAAGAGATGTCTTAAGCCCAGTAATTTAACTAGGTTCACTGCCCTTCAAAATAGAACGCAGCTTTACCTAAAGTTTAAATACTCTTCTTGGCACGGCATGTAACTGTTCGTTAATGGGGGAAGGCCTCCGCAAAATTGTGTCTAAACTTTAGGCATAACTGTGTTTCTCTACGAGATCGAATCAGGGATGAGGAGATCTGTAGAAGAACTAAAGTTGTCGACATAGCTGAAAGGATTAGTAAACTGAAGTGGCAATGGGCGGGGCATATTGCTCGTAGAACTGATGGCCGTTGGACACAAAGGTTCTCGAATGGAGACCACGGACCGGAATACGCAGCGTGGGATGACCTCCAACGAGGTGGACAGACGACCTGGTGAAGGTCGCTGGGAGTCGTTGGATGAGAGCGGCATGTGACCGCTCGTTGTGGAAATCTAAGGGCCTTTGTTCAGCAGTGGACATCCTGTGGCTGATATGATGATGATGATTGTTCAGCAAAGGATTTCGTTTGGGCGATATCATAATGATGAAGGAATAGTTCTGCGCTGCACGCACTACGCTCGTCAACTCGAGAGATATCTTATTTAGCCTCTTATGCCGAGTCACTTAACTAGCGACACTGCCCTTCAAACACAGTTAAGCCTAAAGTTTAAACACTACTCCACTTGGCAATAGAGGCACTACGATGGTATACCTACATAGCTGGTCTACAATGCCTACCACCAGCAATGTTGTTCTGCAAGAACTCACGATCAAACTCACTTCTGAATCCGCAGTGAAAACTCTAATTTCGTATTGTTTTCACTATTTTTCACTACAGATTCAGTAGGAGTTTGCTGGTAAGTTCTTATAGAACGGCAATGCTGTACTACTGTGTTTGAAAGCCCACTCAAACATTAAGAAAAGATAAAATCTACTCCAAAACACTATAAATATTGTGCAAAATTTCAAGTACAGCACAATATTATTCCACGGAGTATCGATGAGACATCGGATATCGGGGCCTCGGAAGCACGCTCTTAGTATCTTCATGTCTGTATTCCCTCGAGGAGTAAGCTTGGAATAATCTTCTATATTTCTTCTTAATAGGTTTATAGAATGAATGAAATAAATACGCATTATTTTCGTAAGCTATTTCTTTTCAAAGCATTACAATAATTCTTATGGGCAGACGTAACTTTTAACACCAGGTGAATGCTTATGCATACATTTTTCCACTCAATTTTGATGTTAAAACGCTATACTAAGTCAAAATTTGTACAATTACTTAGTCACGCACACATACACGTTTTATGCGGATAATTATTTCAATTCAAACTGAAAAACTAAGACAGACAAACGAAATCAACATACTGTATCTAGAAACATTCACTCAAAAAACCTTTTCTTCATAGTTAAAATGGACATGTTCGTAAAATAAAAAAATGTTGACCACGATTATATCGGTTTATATAATGAAATTCCGTGTGGTGTCCGGATTAAGAATACAGCACCACTCCATCTCCTCCCGTGGATGTCGTAAAAGGCGACTAAGGGAATCTAAACCAGAGGGATGGGCAGCAGCGTCCCTTCTGTGAAACGGTAGCCATATTGCGCTCACCAACCCGCCTGCCAAGCGTGGTGAGTATTGGCAAATACCCCCCAAAATGAGGACACAGTTGTGAAAATCCATGGGCTTTGTTCAGCAGTGGACGTATAAATGGCCGATATGATATAATGAAAATATATTATAATTAATATATATCATCCTGCGATCACGAATGCTGCAAAGTATTCGAAACGTCAGGAAAAACAAAAATCTATAATGTCTGCGATGTAATCTGTTTAAAAGCGTTTTTATTATAATGAGTAATAATTGCAAAAATCTAAGATGTAACGCAGAGTGTCCATAACACCAAAACAATTATTGAGAAAACGATACAAAACGAATCTCAAGTATTCGCATGACTAAACCGATCGATGAGACATCGGATACTGGGTCGGAACTCGCCCAAAATAGGCAATTAACTGAAGGAACCAGGTAGGCCGCAGAAAACCGAGATATTGATCGACTGTTACGAATTGAAAAAAGTGACCTTGTCATGTAAAAAAAATCTTATTTTTTTTATTATGGTGTTGACTGGTTTGGGCTAGGAGATTAATGGCTTTCGGGTTCGAGTCTCGCATGAAATAAATATTGGTATGGCTCACACATCGTTGTCCCAGGTCCAGATGTTTGTGAATGTAAGATCTAAACTGTACCTTTGAGTCAGAAGACATTCAAGCATGGACAAATAAAAACACTGGATTCATATATAAATATCGGTATGCTACACAACCTGAAAAAAATAATCTCGGTCGCAGTTCGAACAACTAGGTCTAAATCGTTAAGACGGTAGCACGCATGTGGTCACGCGCTGCCGTGGGACGCTTTGGGGGATCCTTTATAATCCCCCCGGGGGGGTGACCACTTCACAGTCACCCTCTCCGAGATGTGCCTATAGGCGTGGCACCAGTGGGCGGCTCTGGTGTGATTATACGAGGACCTGGAGCCTCCCTTAGGTGCCGAAGATGACCGCTCCAGTGGTTTTAGCCGGTAGGAGTCCAGCATACCCCTTCGCCCTTTCCCGGGGCGAAGGAAGTTCATGAAGAATTTCCACTGGGCACCAATAAAAAAAAAAAGTTCTAAATCGTTGGATGTGGGCGAAATGTAGCTGGTTCTAGTGGAAATTTATAAGGTGGCCTTTGTTCCGCAGTAGACATTGATTGAGACATTGACCACTAAGCTAAACATAGTGGACACAACAACCGACCTATAATTTCATAGGCCGCGACCCATGCATGCTTCGGGTAAGTACATATTGTACAGGTCCCGATTCCTCGCGCCCCTTGCGGAGCGCGTAGATGATCTAGGGAAGTAAACATCCTTTGGCTGTTATGATGAAGTTATGAATGGTTCAGTAAAGGAAAAATATAATAACATCTAAAGTTGATTGTCATCCCAGAAAACAAACGTGCATTAAATACGCTAAACATAAAACCTTTAAATGTAACTACCTGAACGATGTATACATATATACTCTTAGAGTCTGTACGTCTTCTTTTCGTACGCTTAGTGGCCAACCCTGTGTCAGAGTTGTTCAACAAGCTCAAAGGTCTCCGACTTGGCTTAACGACAGTCGTCTAATGACATCATCTGGGACCGACGATTTTACGTGTTCGCCGAAGCATGGAGACGCTCAGTTCAAATACCACCATACGGTCACCCATCTATAGACTGACCGCGCCAAGCGTTGCTTAACCTCACCGATCTTTTACCGATGAATGAGTGGTATGAGCACCAAGGATCCTGTACAAAAAGGAGAAGATGGAAAAACAATTTTATACTTTGTTATACGACAAAAATCCTTATAAACAAAAACAAATACATACAATCATTTGCCTTAAAATTTAAATCTATTGACAATGCACGTTGAGTTGTAGTAACGTGGTTTCCACTTAGCATGCTGCATTGCATGCTGCATTGCATGCATGGTGTGTTGCAATGTCAGCCACAACAGAGCGTGGGTTTACAGATTTATCTCCAGTGAATAATACAACGAAAGTACTTTGCGATGATCGCCTTCAATTTTTCTGTAGAAACTACATTATCAAGTTGTTTAAATATCTTCAATCTAGCCTTGGACTGTTGGTTGAAGCAACTGCCAATTTGATTCTGCACCCCTATAGGGAAATCAGGTTATCCAAGTCTATCTTCCTCACTCAGAGAGCAAGATACTTATTAGCTTAGGCCTACAACAGGCAACCGACTATAATCGGTCAAACAAAGTCGGTTTTTTGTTAGAAAGTTTTATTGTTCTATTATAACTTCTCCTTGATCTGCATGATCCATGGTTGGGTACCAGTATAAGTGCATAATCTATGGTTGGGGCGTACCTGGCCCCGCACGATTTCATAGATTAAATTCCTTTTTTCTTTTTGTAGTTTTAATATTTTTATATCGTGCAGGGTTTTTGAAGTTGGTGTTTTTTTATTGTTAAAAAGTTTCATTTGTTTCTTACTAGTGTAAATAAATGTAAGAACTTTTCCAATTTGGTATCAGAATTTAACACTAAAAATAAAAATGACTCAAATCAGTCCTCTAATCTCGGAGGAATCGAAACTATTAAGACATCATCTAGATAAGCAAATTAAACCTGTTTTTTGGATCTGGTTAAGAAACGACCCAATCAAATGTAATTAAATTTATTTATTTTGTTTTGCAGAAAGCTTACAGACTAATCACAAATGATAAATTACATGTAAAGGTAAAGACATTTGCTAATTACAAGCTTCCACATATACATACACAGCTAGTGATTTGCATCGAGCTAACACTACAGCATGATATTATCTAAACATAAAAAATAAAACAAATATACAAAGATCTGATGTAAATTGTCTAAAGTCATGCATCAATCACAAAAACAAAATTAAAAGAAGAGCAGCTCCTTATTACGGTCACCAAAGTATTCCTTATTTAAGATGTTTTTTAATTTTAGGGGCGCTAGTGCAGATATAAATATATTTCTAAGTGTGATGGTAAACTGTTAAAAGCTATTACACTGCGTATGCAAAAAGCGTTACGTCTATAATTTGTCGCTGCAAATGGTGCATGTAATACTGGTCGCCTTCTAAGGTTATTTTGGTTCGTGCGAAGAAGTATCTTGCCAAGTAGTTCAGGACTGTCAATCGAACCGTTTGCGACGTTCACCAAGAAACCGATGTCATTAATATTACGTATATAAGACTAGGATGTCAACAAAAAAATCTTAATTATTTATAAATAATCCGTTTTCTTTTCAATTACACGGCGGGTCAAACCGCGGGGACTAGCTAGTATGTTACACATAAAGATTGACTAGCGAGTTTTATTAAACACACTAGTCAACTAGGGGGATTAATAAAGTCATCATCATGATGTAGCTGTAGCTAGTGACATTACTGGGCACCCGAGACTAAATAACTAATGTCTCGAGGTGACGAGTACACTATGGTGCCACGCAGGACTAGCCCTGGGTAGCTGCATTACAATTGTCATGGGCAAGCTTGACCCTCACTACCAGGCAAATAACTGGCTTGTCTCGTCACTACGTTGTAAAAAAACTACTTTTAATATCAATGAACATTATGTCACTACAAATCGGCATAAATGTTACTATAGCTACTACCAGTACATATAATTATACAGCTCTCAAATAGTGTGCGAAGGGAGAGAAAACGAAAACCACCATGCGGTATATCGGTTGTTAGAAAGAGATGATTATACACCGTTAGTTACGTGGCATTAGCAGCTGCATGGCGTATGCTCTTTGGCCTGAACGCGTGTGACGTAACGTGTGTCCTGGTACCGGCCACCATCAGACCGCGTAATAAAACAAAATACTGTAATTTTTGTTTACAGTATAAATTTACGCATGAAATGATGTTTTTTGTCACATGTGCAGTATAATTCGTGCATGAACGTTATATTAACACAGGAAGGCATTTTTTTCTGCAATATCTTGCAAAAATTACGTTTAAGATTGACGTTTAGCCGCGACACTGGTCAGTGCGTGACTAAGTGAACTCCAGTAAGTGACTGCCTTAATGTGGCGATTACAGAGCGCGGGCAATGCTATACTTATAAAAACATCTCAGTTTAATATGGCCTATCTTTTAGCCCATACAACATAAACCACTTTTATACTCAAAATACTCCCAATAAATACAAATTCACTACGGGTGCCACATTTTTTATCCTTTTTCAAGGGACAAAATTTACTGACAGTAAATCTTTCGTTCCGCGTAGATCGAAACCAAATTTGCTTAAGGGATATCGGAAAAGGTTTGTTTTATGGTTGCACAATCGATAACCGTTGGTTATCGCTACGGTTAGTACTAACCTGGGTTACCATGGATTACGGGCTTTGTTCAGACGTTCAGACGAATTCTAATTAAGTTACAGTTAAAGCAATCTTCATTGGTTAAACTACGTCTTAGAATACCCGCAATTCTCTATCCTCTGTCTTGGATCTATGTTTAAATTCCCAAAAAGCAAATACAACCAATTAAATAGCGACAAATGGAGTAGTGCTGTTTTTTATCTTGAGCAGCATTGTCCTGTCCTCTGTACACTGCAATCATTTGCTAATCGTATATCATGCTTGCAATCATACGTTGTAGTAGCTCATTTTTAACATGGAAGCAAGCTGAGGATGTTGATGAAACGCCTGATGTTTGTTGAGAAGGACAAGACGGCGCCAGAGTAATAACCCTCCGGCGCCCATGCCCAACATTCCGAAACCTCCTGCTGTTGTTATGTGGTTGGGCCTTTGTGGTCGCAGGCGGGTACATTGGGGAATCTGCGTGATCACACCGAGCGATCCCTACACCCTATCAGACGAAGGTGCGCATGTGTCACGTGCCACCTTGTACGCAACAGAACACAGTGTCCAGCGTAGCTTTGGAGCTACTTCTACAATCTACATAGTGCGCATGCAGTGCTTACCTGTAAGAGATTGTAATACTTGACCTAGATATAAGCTTGATTTTTGTAATTTTACTGGTGTTAACAATTGTTGGTGAGCCAATAAAATAAAATAAAATAAAATAAAATCCACCTGGGGGAGGTGACCGTGGCTTTAAAACAGACTCCGACTTGCGGCAGGTGACTCTAGTGTGATCATACAAGGAATTAGGGCTCCCTCTTCGGCGCCGAAGACGACCGCTCCATTGGTTTTAGCCGATAGGGGTCCAACATACCCCTTCCTCCTTCCCTGAGGCGGACGAAATTTATGACAAATATCCACTGGGTGACTAATAAAAAGGTAGATCTTATAAAATACGCATGTGGGCCACGGGCCACACGAATCTTCGATTCAGGCCACAGTTTGATGACTAATGCTCTTGATCCACTGATACCTTGTCTAAATAAAATTAAATTGAGGGCTTTCAATTCCACAGACACCCTTTTACTTATCCAAGGATACTACTTGTCATAGACTTGTATACTTGGATGAGTAATAACAAGGGTGTCTGAGGACTTGGGAGTCCTCAATTTTATTACAGGTACTTAGTGTGATTTTATTATATAATTATTATTATATATAAAAACTGTACTACCTGTGTACAGTTTGTATCTAACTAAAATAATAATTGTCAGGTAAAGTAATACCCATCTCATTATATGGGTGTCGCAAAAGGCGACTATGGGATTAGCCGGAGGATGGGCAGCAGCGTCCTTCGAGTACATTAAGGACTATAATTGTTTTTTTAAACTTTGCTTCACATAAGGATTTCTCCTGTGTCGTGGGTGCGTTTACAGACATGAATTCCACTTACAATACACCCAGACCCGGAACAATTACCTGCAGATAATACAAATATTTGTTCCGTGCGGGAATCGAACCCACGACCCGGAGCGCAGCAGCTGACTGCATCAGCCACTGCACCAACCGTAAATCTAAACTAGTACAGCCAAAACTTCGTTTAGCTAAAGTCCGTACTTCTTTTATGGGATATAGTATAACATTTTTATAATAAAATACCGGAGACCGTGCTGCAATTACCACAAAATTTAAAATATTTGCAATAAATACTCTATGGAAACAAGCATTTTATAAATTAGAGGATTATCTTAGAGATATAAATGTTTGCCAGAATGCTCGTCCAGTTCCGAAATCCGAATGCCTAGCTGACAGTCTAGAAGCGCAATGTTCCCCAAGCACTCTACCTGTTGACCAAGCTCACCTCACAAAGGTTGACGCTGAAGTCAAACGTAGAGCAGTTATTCCGCCTGCCAAGGACCCTGACGACCCCCTCCCTCCGGTCACGTTGACGAGGTCAGAAATCTCGTGTAAAATATTCACCCGCGCAAAGCCCCTGGCTCTGACGGTATCACCAACACAGTGATTAAACTCTTCCCCGACCGACTCATCCCTGACGAACAGTTTGGTTTTAGAACCAACCACTCGTGCGTTCAACAAGTCCACAGACTAGTTGAACACATCACGTTCGGATTCTCACGCGGCATGATGACGGGAGTCCTCTTTTTCGATGTTGCGAAAGCGTTTGACAAAGTCTGGCACGACGGCTTATTATATAAGTTGTATCAACTAGGTGTGCCCGACCGTCTCGTTCTCATCATTCGAGACTTCTTGTCAAATCGCAGTTTCCGATATCGAAATCACGGGCGCTCTCTCGTCCCCCCACCCCATTAGAGCCGGAGTCCCACAAGGATCCGTGCTAGCCCCATTATTATTCTCACTGTGCACCAGTGACATCCCCAAACGACCTGCTAATACGACCCAATTAGCACTGTTTGCCGATGACACGGCCATATTCTACTCTGGTCGCAGTCCCCATAATATAACTAAGATCCTCCAAGTCACAGCCAACGCCTACGGGAAATGGTTTAGGAAATGGCGGATCGAAGTTAACCCTATTAAAAGTAAAGCCGTCCTATTTTGCAAATTAGGCGATGACCACCCACGCTTCAGGGAAATCTCGATGCTGGGCCAATCGGTTCCTTGGGAACCGCACGCCAAGTATCTTGGAGTCACCCTAGACAAAAAACTGACCTTCATTCTCCACACAAAGACGGTGCGTGCCCACGCGATCAACTCCATTTCGATCATAACTTGCCGACCATCAGGCAATTAATGAAACAAGTGTTCAAACGCTTTCTCGATTCTGCCCTGTCCCACCCCAATCCCCTTGTGGTATCAGCTGTCGATTACCAACCCTCTCGTATAAGTAGTGTACGCCGCCCGAGGCACGTTCTCCTCATCATTCGAGACTTCCTGTCAAATCGCAGTTTCCGATATCGAATCATGGGCGCTCTCTCGTCCCCCCATCCCATTAGAGCTGGAGTCCCACAAGGATCCGTGCTAGCCCCATTATTATTCTCACTGTACACCAGTGACATCCCCAAACGACCTGCTAATACGACCCAATTAGCACTGTTCGCCGATGACACGGCCATATTCTACTCTGGTCGCAGTCCCGATAGTATAACTAAGATCCTCCAAGCCACAGCCAACGCCTACGGGAAATAGTTTAGGAATTGGCGGATCGAAGTTAACCCTATCAAAAGTAAAGCCGTCCTATTTTGCAAATTAGGTGACGACCACCCACGCTTCAGGGAGATCTCGATGCTGGGCCAATCGGTTCCTTGGGAACCGCACGCCAAGTATCTTGGAGTCACCCTAGACAAAAAACTGACCTTCATTCCCCACACAAAGATGGTGTGTGCCCACGCTGCCTTTGTGGTCGGTCGCCTTCACTATATTCTGAACGCTCGTAGTAAATTATCCCTTAGAAATAAGGTGAGAATTTACACCACATGCATTCGACCCATCATGACCTATGCCAGCCCAGTGTTCGCACACGCTGAATCACGCCCAATCCGTAGATTCGAAACCCTCCAAACCCGTTTCATGCGCAAGGCCACCGGAGCGCCTCTGTACATGCAAAATGACCAACTCCATATCGATCTTAACTTGCCGACCATCAGGCAATTTATGAAACAAGCGTCTAAACGCTGTCTCGATTCTGCCCTGTCCCACCCAAATCCCCTTGTGGTATCAGCCGCCGATTACCCACCCTCCCGTATCAGTAGAGTACGCCGCCTGAGGCGCGTTCTGGTCGATCCAGACGACAAAATCACGTTAGATCACATGAAGAGACTCGTATTGTCTCGTTCACTCAACACCCGACCGTTGTGCCGCCCTCGCCGCCGAGGATGCCCGCCTCACCGACGTCGCGGAGGCCTATCGCCGTGTCACCTTCCCGTTCAAGTTAGCAGTTCTCCCTCCCGTCTCTTGCTCGCGCCGGCCCGCACCGAGCCTGTAGCTTTAAATGTCCCTTAACATAATTTAAATAATACCGATCCAGCTGTCCCCAAAACAATAGCTTGTTATCCCCAGTAACGCCCTAAGCCGAGGTCCGTGTCCCGCAGGGGGCGCCCTTAGCGAAAGTTGCTTAGTTTTTAACACTAAATTTAAGCCTGGCTGGAGGCCTCTTTTGGCTTCGACAGAAAATGACCGGTTAAGCAACCACATTTCCCAGAAATGTATGCGAGAAGGCCAAAAAAAAAAAAAATCGTCCAGTTCCGCAAGACCCCTCTCAAGTGATAAAGAAAATTATTGTTGAATTATTGACATGCCATCATGTTGTTGCATATTTTGTGACATCAATTTATTCATAATTTCACTTTTCTGACATTTTATTTCATTTCTTTTTTTATGACATTTATATTATTAATTATTTACATCTGAATTTATTATTATACATTTTATATTCAACTGGCTTATTATGTTTGGTACCGACACTTTTTAAGCGGTTTAGAATTTACTATGTTTTATGTAGGAATATTGTCTTTACATAATCTGAATTTTCGAGAAAATTGTACTCATGAATATTGTAACATGATTTTAAAAGGGTAACCATGGGTTTTCTTGCCCGTTCTTCTCCATAAGAGGCTCTAGATGGAGATCTTTCGAGTTCCTGAAGCCTCCCTTCGGTGCCGACGATGATCACTCCGGTGGTTTTAGCCGGTAGGAGTCCGGCATGCCCCTTCGCCCTTTCCCGGGGCGAAGGAAGTACATGAGGTATTTCCACCGGATCAATAAAAAAAAGGACAGATAATATCATTCCTTCTTGTTTAGCCTTTCAACGCCGGAGCAGTCACCGTTAACCGTGAACAAAATATACATTCTAATACAGCGAAAACGCTGTGGCTAACATATTGGCTAACTGTGTAGGTCACGGGTCCGATTCCCGGACAAATCAAACACTTCTAAGACCTAGTAATAGTAGTTCCGGTTATTTGTGCACGTGAGATTTATGTCTGTAAGCTGCACGATGTAGAAAGAAAGAAATATATGTTATTCAGTACGGGACAAAGTGCACAGAACAATAATGATAAACAACAAAACAAAATTAAAAGAAAGAAAAACAATGTATCTTACATTAAATACCTAAACAAAGTTTACGGCACGGTTGGTGCAGTGGCTGGTACAGTCGGCTGCTGTGGGTCGTGGGTTCGATTCTCACACGGAACAAATATTTGTATGATCAACATATACAACAGGTAGTTGTTCCGGATCTGGGTGTATTGTATGTGGGATTTATGTCTGTAAAACGCACCCACGACACAGGAGAAATCCTAGTGTGGGGCAACGTTTTTTTTAAAAGAAAACAAAAGTTTTGTCAAGCACGCCCACGCCGAAAAGGCCACCAACTCAGCATTTGCTGGGCGCGACGCACCCAGCGCTGGTTTTCAGTTGGCACGGACGAAAGCAATTACCTACGTAATTATATTACAAGTATATAATTATTCAATATCCAAATAAAATAAATAATTTATTATAAAAATAAGACTGTAGGAGAATCTCTAGTGTGGGAAAGGATGAAATAATTGCCTGCTGCACGGCTTTCAACGTGTTAACTACTCTATATAATATTTTGCCGTGTGGTGCCGGCTTAGAATACCCCATCTCACCCCGTGGGGGTCCTAAAAGTCGACTAAGGAATTAGCCGGAGGATGGGCAGCAGCGTCCTTCGAGTACATTAACAACTCAACTGCAATCGCCAGCCTGTCTGCCAAGCGTAGCGATTATGGCAAAACCCCTCAATGAGCACACAACACACCCATATCGGTTGTTGTGGTGATCTTTGGGGGAGGCCTGTGTCCAGCAGTGGACTTCATTCGGCCGAAATGATGAAAAAATGATGATGATAATGTCTGGAAAGAAAGAAAATCTCTACCTCTCTCTATCTCTATTTGGCTCAATATCTATCTATCTTGTACTTTACACAAAAGTTAACGCTTTATTACGTAATAAACACTTTTAATTCTAAAAACTTTCATTTAATTTCTAATGTTTATTCAAACTCATCGACTTCGGCGTCAGCTTACGTTGTCAGAGTCTATTACCGGTAAAGCTGAAAGTCTTTATTTCTAAGGCATTTGTGTTTATAATATCTATCAGTAATAATTTGGTTATCGTCGCTTTGAATACCTCCGCTGTCATAATTAATCTGTAATCAATACCACAAGTACGTAATTGTGTTTGAGCTTGTTAATTTAACAGAATATCTATATAATTACGTCCGTCGGAAATTAGGTCATAGATTTGAATAATCCATTCTTTATAGGCATATTTTAATTACCCAATCATACCTTGCCTGGATAATTGCTGTGTAGTTTGGCCGGATTACAAAGCCATTTCGTATTTTCTCAGGATAATCGAAGAGTAGTTTTGTACAACTTGGTGAAAAGACGAGCAAGTCATTCACCCGGTGGTAAGCAGCATGCCTGTTCATCACAAGTATAATGCTACCCAGGCCAAGTCCTGCGCGGCGTCACACTGGGCTCGTCACCTTGAGACGTGAAGTGATTCAGTTTCTTACGTCCAGTAATTTTACTAGCCACAGTACCCTTCTAAACGGCGCAAAGTAATATCTAATATTTAAAGACTACTGCTAACCGGTAAATATCTACCTATGGGTTGGTATCTACTTTTTTTTATTGATGTCCAGTGGAAATTCTACATGGAACTTCCTCCACCCCGGGGAAGGGCGAAGGGGTATGACGGACTCCTACCGGCTTAAACCACTGGAGCGGTCATCTACGGCACCGAAGGGGGGCTCCAGGTCCTCGTAAGATCACACCAGAGCCGCCCATTGGTGCCACGCTTATATGCACATCTCGGAGGGGATGACTGTAAAGCGGTCACCCCCTCTAGCGGAGGGCAAGCAGCTGTAAAAAGGCCGCCCCCCAGGCACTTCTCGGGGAGGATTGTAAATGATCTACCTATCCGGCCTCTTGCAATAAGAGACCTACCACCAGTAGTGGAGCTCTTGTTAAAATAGCTATCAAGCTGAGCAACTATTCTGCGAGGCTTAGTTCCATCAGCTGAATAGCAAAAATCTGCAACCATGAATCAGAGATTTTAGAAATTTATTTATTTTACTAAATCTTTTTTAAAATTTAAAGCAAGTTTAGCTCTATAACCTACAAATTAATTTCTTATAGATTCAATTTTGTTATTTATACATGTCTAGTGTTCAATAGTAACCTATTATTCGTTTTTTCGAATCATGATGATCCTGGTGACAACACTAGAACAAAAATATTGCAGTGTCATCGATTTCTGATACGTCTGCAAAAAGCCAAGTCAATCTAGAAGTGAGCTAATGTTGATTTGTAAGATTCCTTTACATTCATACATGTTTAAATAGTTAAATATATACAGACAAATTCCATAAAGTCATGGGTATGTGACTCAAAGATTATAGTCAAACATTGATATAACTGGGTATACCCGAACCAACTCCATATATATGAACCATGAACCCAAACTATACAATTAATTTATCGAATAGTATGCTGCCAAACTGTGTACGCAGTATATTGGAACTCATTTGAATACAAATGAAGCCAAGTCTTCGAGCTAGTGCCTCGTATATTTAGGAAGGGAATGCTTTCTAAGTATTGATTTCTATGCGTGTATTTATTGGCTTTATTGCCTTGGCATATACTTTGCTTTGTCATCGTGTGATATCCCAATTAAGAATATAGCAACACTCTTTCTTCCATGGATGTTGCCAAAGCTACTAAGAAAGAAAGAAAGAAAGAAAAATCATTTATTTTTGCACCATTAACGACACACACAACTTAAATTAGCACAATATTTTTAAAATTCACAAAAGCGACCTAAGTTCCATAAACTGGCAACATAAAATTAGTTTTAGGTATATGGCCAAAGGACTCAGAATCCAGGCCAAAAACAAAAAAATATTTTTGTTTACATAAAAATACTAAACAGAGAAAAAAAATTACCAGTTTAAAGCTAAACATTATGATTATATAATTATAAACTTTGTGCGTTGTGTCCGTGCAAAAAAAGGTTGTCACTCAGCAAAATGCTGTGTTGTTGAATAAATCCATCGACAACAGCGCTGGTTTTCAGGGACAACCTTCGTGACATAGTGATGTTGGCAGTGGTGCCAACATTTAATAATAAATCTAAAACAATGAAAAGAAAACTAACTATTTTCGAATTATTTGTGTAACCAAAAGGGACATTAACCCAGAAGGATGGGTAGTAGCGTCTTTTCTGTGGGATAGTAGCTATATTGCTCTCACCAACCCGACTTCTACTACTGGCAGATTCCAAAATGATAACACAATTGTGGAAATCTGTGGGGAAGGCCTTTGGCTGATATGATGTTGATGTTATACTTTGACAGTTTCTCGGCAAAGATCAGGCTTCCTTTCTTCCCGCGGGTGCTGATAAAAGACGCGAAAATATCCCCGATTCATTCCATGTCATGCCGAAGGATTGAACGAACTGCTATGCAAATTTGTTAAAACCATTCAGTTTTTGTACTACTGAAGTATTTGTGTTTTATAAAAATGGTAGACTGAGATGTGGTGCTACCAGCTGATTTCCATGAAGAAAAAAATACATGCTCAGCTAATAAGCACGGCTCCTACCTGAAATAACCGCGAGATGGTTCGACATTTTTCAGCATACCGAAGCCTGTCGTTGCGTGCCAAAGCCTCCTGAATTATTCTAGTCTCCTTGTGATTATATCAATGTTTAAAAAGTGCTCTGTCTGAACTGAACTTGAATTCCATAAAATATACTTATTGCACTTCATTGCCATTCTAAGGAAATGAGTCAAAAATTCTTGTTAAAAATTCCTGTCGGGACGTGCCTACCTATTTTATATTTGTGGTGCTTATATCAGTATTCTTCCACGACCTTTCGTTTTAGCAACGTATATTTACCACTTATTACCGTATTCATGATTGGCGTATTGATGGTCACGTACTGGCAATTGGTGATGATCCTTCAGGCAAAACCCCTTAGTCGCATATTTGATGAGAGGTGGCCTATACTTCACCAGAAACGGCAGAAACAGAAGCTAATCTATTTAAACTGATATAATAAAATACCCAGTAACCTCAAGGTCCCAGGTTCACACAAACAGTATCATTAGCTGAATCAGGCGGAAGGAGTTGAGAATACCCATAACAATGATTGGGAATATATACATTCTGAGAAATGGCTAATCGAAACATTCCATAACAACTTTCCGGCTAGTGTAGTACCGATATTTCGTGCGGCGTAGTTTGTTTCGTGTTCCTAGAAAATCAATCAATTGTGAAATACCAACATCCCATTGCATCCTGTGGCTGTCAAAAAAGTTATGAGATTAGCTGGAGGATGGGCAGCATAGCCGCAGCGTTCTTCGAGTATATTTACAACTAGTGACAGCAAGTGTGGCAATTATACAAAAACCCAGACCGATCATTGTGACAATTTTTAGGAATGTCCATGCAGCAATGAACATTTTGCGGCTAAAAAATGATGATAACACAAATGTTAGGCTCGTATCGTAGAAGCAAAAAAAAACATGATTTGAAAAGTCTGTAACATAAGTCTGGTAGTCCGAGATTGGGCTGCAGAAACGCGTGTGTTTGCCTGAAGTTCCTAGAAATGCTGACATTTAGTTCCATTTGCTTCTTAAGTTAGACCACATGCCAGTACCATAATTTCTATTTTATGCTAACATGAAATGAACCACAAGCGAACTAGTATAGAGAGTAGAGAGTAGAGTAGAGTATACTTTATTGTACACCAAAATAAATACAAAGTTATAAAACAATATAACAGTACAATTGGCGGTCTTATCGCTAAAAGCGATTTCTTCCAGACAACCATTGGATGGACAAAAATCATAAAATAAGAGTGATAAAGGGTAGTTGGTGGTGTACTACTGTAGTAACAAACATTTGAATACAATACAAAACGAAAACGCATTAGGGATATCAAACATACATTCAACAGACAAATATGACAAAATATAAATACATACTCCTTCACAAAGACATATATACATATATAAAAAAATAAAAATAAGTAGAATAGTAACAATTACAAAGACAAGTAATATTCCTTTACCATTCCTTTGAAAGTCACTGTATAATATACGAGTATATAATATAATGTGGTCACTGTATTGTATATCGAAAGTAATTATAATTCACGCGTCGTTTGATTTTGGATCAACTCAAACGTGTCAGGAAATTTGATTGATTTTGTAATTGGACTATTACCACCTACCTACACACGAGGTCAGGACTTGTTTATGAAATAAATTGTATTATAATAATATAACGGGTGTAAGTGACATCGTAACGAAAGCCGATACCATGGACTCAGTACATGATTCCGGAACCTTAGCGTTACAATTTTGCGTTGGTCTTTCATGAATTTTTCAATTTTATCCTAACGATATTTTCAATAAAAACACAATAAACTATGTATTTTCACATAAAAATGCAATGTAAATCAAAACTAAACAGCTCATTGTTTCGCTACGGTTCATTTAGGAGGTCATCGCCCACAGTAGCATAATGATATCAAATCATAGTGCAATAATCACGTAGCATTTTTATCGCTTTGTTTACGATACATTGCGTGCTTAAAACTGATAAAATCTGTAACCAGATAAATGGATTTACTAATTTTATTATAGGCCTAAGCGTAAAATCTGGTCACCATTTTCGGTTTGTTGTCATTCGACCCGTATAGTATCATGTTCCATCTTTCTCTACCCATGGGTGATGTAAAAGGCGACTGAGAGTTGATATCAAGAAGATGGGTAGAAGCATATTCCTGTGAGCTAATGACAACATACTGCGATCACGAATCTCCCTGGAAAGCGTGGTGATTATTATAGCGATCATTGGGAGACCCATGCTCAGCAGTGGACGTTTAGGCGTAAATTCGTAAAAGGCGAATATTCCTGATGATTTCGAGGGATCCTTTACAATCGCCCCTGGGGTGTGACCGCTTTACAGTCACCCTCTCCGAGATGAACCTATAGACGTGGTACCAGTGGGCGGCTCGGGTGTGATCATACGAGGACCTGGAACCCCGCTAGGTACCGATGATGACCGCCCCAGTAGTTTTAGCTGGTAGGAGACAGCATGCTCCTTCATCCTTGCCCGGGGCAGAGGATGTTCATGACGAATTTCCACTGGGACAATAAAAAATTAAAATAGTAATATACCTTACATTACTTACATTATAAGTAGGTAGAGCAGAATTAGTAGCTCTCGTATAACTGAAACAATTTCATAGAATTTAATAATAAATGTGTACGTTTGCGAACATTATGAAAACACTTGCCTTTTTTATTTATTTTTATTGGTGCCCAGTGGAAATTCTTCATGAACTTCCTTCGCCCGGGGAAAGACGAAGGGGTATGCCGGACTCCTACCGGCTAAAACCACTGGAGCGGTCATCTTCGGCACGTAAGGGAGGCTCCAGGTCCTCGTATGACCACACTAGAGCCGCCCACTGGTGCCACGCCTATTGGCACGACTCGGAGAGGGTGACTGTAAAGCGGTCACCCCCCCGGGGAGATTGTAAAGGATCCCCCAAAGCGTCCCACGGCAGCGCGTGACCACATGCGTGCTACCGTCTTCTCTTGGGTCGGGTGGGCACGCAGATTATGAAAACACTTGCCTAGGAGAGCATAGCTTTAGATATCGGTTAACTAGAGCTCGTAGACAGGCTGGCACGACCGGGGAAGTACGACGCTATCACAGAATACCGACGTGAAGTAGCACCATTGCTAAATTACACACATCATAGTATGAGTTAGTACACCCCACAAAAATATGGCACATATACTTTATGGGGGCCTTCAAGAAAAAAGTTTGCCTGCCCTAAATGTCGATAATAGATCTGTGACTCCTCTGGTGTTATGGGTGTTAATGGCTGGTGGTGACAGGGGTTAGGTGACACGTGTGGTTCTTTTCCCTCATCATATTAGCCATAGAACGTCCACTGCTGAACATATGATTGATGAACCCATTGATTCTCACAATTGTCTCGTAATTTTGGGGGGAATTTGCCAATACTCACCACGCGTGGCAGGTGGATTGGTGAGCGCAGTATGGGTACTGTTCCACAGAAGGAGTGCTGCTGCCCATCCCTCTGGTGATGATTCCCTTAGGTCGCCATTTCCGACATCCACGGGAGGAGATTTTCTAAATCCCGACACCATACGGCATTGCATTGGATACTAAAAACGATATAATACAAAAAAAATTGTTAGCCGTTTACGTCCGCTTAAAACCGCCATATTGGATTTTATGTGACGTCATATAGCCTGCATATATCTGCGGAGTAGCACGACGCTTCCAACGATACCACATAATTATTTAGTCAACCCAACGACGAGTAGTTTAGGCGTTCTGAGGGAACAGATGAAGATACTAACGTACGAGATACATGACTGAGAAGATCATAAACCCTTATTTGGCTTCACTTTAGTCGTGTAAAAAAAGATGACATATTTTTGCTGTGGTACTTACCTTTTTGGTTTAAGACTACCAATGATGGTCATCATATGTGAAGAACCAAAATCTAAATACGTACACTTCAATCAAGATAAAACATATTACGTGTCCCATAGTAAAAAAATATAATAATTATGCCAAATCCAATAATAAGCATCCATTTAATATTGTGGTCTGAAGCGTGCGGCCAGTTAATCAGAATCAACCACACTCAAACCAGGCGCAGTATCGCGGCCACACAGTTCTATATATGTAGTAGCAATAAAGCTTTACAATAAAATAAATATTTTGAGAACTGATCTTTTTGTAAATGGATTAATTAAACAAATTCAGTTTATTACTGCAATTTAAAAAAAAAGGTTGTACTCAGTTAATCTATTTTGTGGAAACCCATCTGTTACATTTTATTTATATGTTGGGTTAATTTATGGCTCATGATCATATAAATAAATAGGTAACGGTAGAGAAATCTTAAGAGCCTGGCTAGAAGCCTGTTCGGCTTTGTCAGAATACCCGGGTAAGCAATAACATCTCGATTAAATGTCTGCGAGAAGCACAAAATAATAACTTATGCCTATAGCTTCCGTCCGTAAAGGCCTCCCCCATCGATTTCTACAATTGTGTCGTCAGTTTGGGGGGAATTTGCCAATACTCACCTCACTTGGTAGGCGAGTTGGTAGCGTAGTACGAGTATGGTCACTGTTTTATAGAATGGACACTGCTGGCCACCCTCTGGTTCTGGTTTAGAGTCCCTTAGTCACCTTTTATAACATCCACGGGAGGACATGAAGTGGGCAATATTCTTAATCCGGACACCACACGGAGAGAGCCAATTATATTTCAAATCAATACAACACAAAAAAGTTATATTACTAGTGAGTGACATGCACTATTAATACTCTCTATCTTTGACCAACAACCGTATACTGTCGGTTTTTCTGATGGCATGCGCGCGCAGCAGTATACATCATTGAACGTCAAATTAATCACCGCGGATCGTCTGGGACCAGGATCACAATGACACAGTAGCCGGTTAACACTTAAACAGAAGAACACTCGTCTAGTACTCAACATGTCCCATATTCAAATATTTGGTTTCTTATCACACCCAAATCACAATACTTGTTACCTACTATTAGTATGTTAAGATCTCCACACTATTACATAACTTTGCAGTAAGTTTAATAGCAAATTGCTAGACTAGCTGTAACAGAACTTTAACTACGTCCAATTTGTAATTCGTTACTACTTTTTGCTTGTTTATTATTATATCACCGGCGGGAGACGCCATTACGTCACCAGGTCGTCACTGAAAACCAGTGCTATTGGTGCTACTATGACACCAATGGTAATAAACTGAGCGACGCCCATTTCTTTGCACACGGGGGAAACACTTGAACACTTGTGTAAAATTTTCCGAATTATTTTTAGGATCACTGCTTTAGAGTGAGAATCGTTTGTTATTGTTTACTATGGTCTATGTTTGGACTAGATCATAGATAAAACGCTAACTGGATTCCAAGTCCTTTGGCCAAACGAGAGTTGGTCTATTCCAGTGTAGCTAACTTGTAGAATTGTGAAGTGTCAGACAGTGTGACAACAATGTGGAATTGTTGTCTGCACTGTATTTTTTACTGTATGTACCACTGACCACTTCTGACATTTTATATAGCTGATTCTATTGTTGGTACTTTTTTGTCTATGTTTTCAAATGTATTATTAATGTGTTCCTTTGATATTTTTTAATACTATTGCTGTCCCTATGGTGCAAAGAATAAATTACTTTTCTTTCTTTCTTTCTTCTTTCAGCTCCCAATTTCACTCTCATTAAACGCTCCATTTTGAAGTTATATTTCTTTTACCTACAAGCAATTTTTTCGAGACTGGGTATATTTGCATATACTATGTATACATATGTGGAAACTGTACCCAAAATGCACTCCATAACTCTGAACTTTTTACTCTGACCCTCACTGACTTCCTTTTACAGCCAGATTTAAATAATTACAATGCATTTCGTTGCTACACTCCGAGCATTAATCAGACTCAACCACCACTTTTAATGTGACCACACTACAGGACAATTAAAAAAGAATTAATTGACTTTACGAGTACAATTAATTAATTTAAACAGACTTGTTTACAAGCGTTACACTAATTATTAGTGATAAATACAATTAAAATTATAATCACGTAAGTTGCGCTAAAAAGCTAAGACTAAAAAGGAAAGAAAAACAAGTCTCGCGACAGAAGAGCTAATTGTAAATTCAGTATCAGCATGTACGAAGGTCACAATAAAAGTTTTTGGAAAATTAAAAACGGATCGATGGACGAACCTGTTAATATTATTATTGATTTCCGAAATAGTCTTCGTTCCTAAGCAGCATCACATGCGATGGAACCATTGACGGAAGCAGTGAGTCCGCTGTTTTTTAGGGGTCTCATTCACATTTTTTTCGAACGCAGCCACGGTATCTTCGGGGTTCATAAAGCGAATTTACCTGAGATTATCTTTTATTTTGGGGATTAAAAATTAAAGTCACATGGTGCCAGTGGGGTCTGTAAGGTAATTCCACACCTTCCATAGACAAATATTCGACTGTTGATGTAGAATATTGATCTTCTGTCAAATTATGAGGTAGGTGGCCTTAAAAGGCCGCTTTAGGTGAATCGTATTTAACGATTCACATTAGAAATCACAAAATGGCCATTTAGTAGCCTAAAAAGGCACTTTAGGTGAATTATGACCTCAATACGACTGTTATGTTAATACGCAGTAAAGGGGACAGACTGAACACTGAAAACCTGTGCGTAGTTTAATCACTGCGCATTGCCAACATTGCCGAGTATGTTCCTTTTCACACAATATGTATTGTATGTATCTTTTGTTGTAACTTGAAATCTATCTTATATCTTATCTTTACATTATCTCTGTCTTATCTTAACGTTTTCTTTATCTTATCTTTATATTATCTTTGTCTTATCTTATCTTTATCTTATCTTTATCGTATCTTTATCTTATCTTTATCGTATCTTTATCTTATCTTTATCGTATATTTATCGTATCTTTATCTTATCTATATCTTAGCTTTATCGTATCTTTATCGTATCTTTATCTTATCTTTATCTTATCTGGTGTCCAGTGGAAAAAGGGCGAAGGGGTATGCCAGACTCCTACCGGCTAAAACCACTGGAGCGGTCATCTTTGGCACCTAAGGGAGGCTCCAGTTCCTCGTATGATAACACTAGAGCCGCCCACTGGTGCCACGCCTATAAGCACATTTTGGAGAGGGTGACCGGGGGGTTGTAAAGGATCCCCCAAAGCGTCCCACAGTTAATAAATCAAGACCTAATCGCTATCTTTGACTACAACTTAATCCATTTAAAATTTTAAGAATAACATGTTTTTTGTAATGAGGCATTTACTGTGAAACAGTCATCAGTGACACTATAAATTGGCAGCGGCTTACTACACCTTTGCCAACTAACCCGGTATATTCAATTAACACCATTTGCGTCCACCGACTTATTTTTGTCGTGCTGTCTCTAGGACGTCGTCCGCATTGCTAAAACCTACCGTGTTCCTTCCAATTGCCTATGCTCTGTGCAACCTGGCCAGCCGCATGTTCCTTCGGACTCAATTCACTGCCATCTCGGGCCAGTTTCTATTCGGGCGGCGGATTGCCCTAGTTTGCAACCCGCAGGCCGCAATTCATGAAGGCTGGAGCCCGCACCCAGTGTGTTTTCTTCGATAGGGATCTGAGGTGATGTCCGCCCTTCCCCACTCTGCCTCCAGCATTACCTCCTCGCAAAAGTAGGCAACATTTTCTTCCACAGCATAAGCACCATGTCTATATTCGATGCATGATTTTAATTAATAATAATTCACCAAAGGTTCAGGGAAATTTAGTTCGATTGGGTATTGTTTGATCAGCTTTCATTTAACATCGTACTAATCTAAACGTAGATTGAACTGACGTACAAAATTAATGACTAAGCAAATGGTAATCGTAACTGTTCCAACAATGATATCCATAAATAAGGTTTAAATTTGCTTGTATGTTGACAATACAAAATGAATGGCGATTTCATGTATCTACGTGATTTATGATAATCTACGTATAACAATGTAACAAATTCTGAGTAATTTATTGATCGGTCATCATTTTAGCAGAAAAACTTCAACTGCTGGACAGAAGCCTCCCCCAAAGTTTGCCACAACGACCGGTATGTGTATGTGTTGTGTGCTCAATTTGGGAGTTATGCCTTAATCGCCACGTTTGGCAGACGGTTTGGCGATCGCAGTAATGCTATAATTGTACTCAAAGGATGCTCTTGCCAATCCTTCAGCTAAAATAGTCGCCTTTTACGACACCCATAGGATGAGACGGGGTGGTGGTGGTATTCTTAGCCGCACCACACGGAGTAACTAAAACCGACCGGGTGGACTAAAAAATGTGAGATCTTCCCAATTAATAACACCGGATAGTAGGCACACACAATGCGTAACAAAAAAAGTTTGTGAAGCGTCCGTTCGACTATAACAATTAATATTTAAAGTGTAAAAAAAATAGAAATTACTTTGTTACATACATATTGATCGATGGGCCGTTTTTAACGTTTTATTCCTTTTACTCTTATCGCGACCAAAGAGTTCCAATTAATGCCTAAACGTAAACGTGCTAGCATTCTAACAATCCACCAATCATAAGATTTTTTAGTACCTTGTTTGTTTAAAATTATTTCTGGCTTCATCTCTAATGAATTTTCGTACTGCGTAATCCAATAAACCGTTATTTCATAAAATGTACAGGTTGTTAAAATTTATAAGTCACGTCCCTTCTGTGAAACGGTAGCCATACTGCGCTCACCAACCCGCCTGCCAAGCGTGGTGAGTATTGGCAAATACCCCCCAAAATGATGACACAGTTGTGTAAATCTATGGGGGAGGCCTTTGTTCAGCAGTGGACGTATAAATGGCCGATATGATGATATGATGATAAGTCACGACAAATATATTTCCTATCAAGACAGAAATTGGCCGAAAACACACAGTTAAAGTCGCACGGCCGAAAGCCAAAACTGAAGATCAAGCCCAACTCTAGCCAGAACAAAAGTTCTGCCAAGACAATCTGTTTGTTCAGTTAGAAAGTTGCCAAAATGAATAATTAGATATTTACAAAGTATTTTTGGGAGTTATAACGAAGTGGGAGTCCACAATTGGGCTTCTGTCAATTTGGAATATCAAAAGTTAATGATAATAATTGTGTTCGGAGTTTGGTTCGAGGTCGGATCGATATAAGCAGGAGAATTTCAATGAATGTCCGTTTAGTTATTTTGAATTTGTTGCGAAATAATGTGGATGTTTGTGGCGGAGGAATGTGGAACGTTTGATCCTTTTTGTTGTAATACGTTTTAGCTGGCTTTACTAAGCCTTGTGAAACTAGTTGTTGCTCGATATTATTTATTTATTTATCACATCACAGATTACATAATAGGCATGCAATCATCATATTCGACAAAGGCCATCCACTGCTGAACAAAAGCCCGCCCCATAAATTTCCACAACGAGCGGTTACATGCCACCCGCATCCAACGTCTCCCAGCGACCTTCACCAGGTAATTTGTCCACCTCGTTAGACATTGCGTTTTCCGGTGCGCGGTCTCCACTCAAGAACCTTTTTGCCCCAACGGCCATCAGTTCTACGAGCAATGTGCCCCGCCCATGGCCACTTTCGTTTACTAATCCTTTCAGCTATATCGGCAACTTTAGTTTTTTACGGATCTCCTCATTTGTGATTCGATCTCGTAGAGAAATACCAAGCATAGCTCCTTCCATAGCTCACTGAGTGACAATGAGGCCCATAGTGCTACTTGTATTTGGTCTCTGTCCACATGTCATCACTGGTAACACACATTGGTTTATGACTAACGTTTGCATGCATTACAACATCATAAAAAAAGGTATGGCTGATCGCAGGCTTATCAGGTGTTGCTGCTTTACCGGGTAATCTGGCGAAGACTAAAGGCCTTCTGCCAGGTTCATTGTCAGTCATATTAAAGAAGGACTATGTGAATCACGCGAGGGCACTGCAAACGATTTATTAGCCGTTGTTTATGTAAAATGCTCTTTCTCATGTGCTTTTTATGTGCATTTGATTGTCACTTGCATTAACGGTGAAGGAAAACATCGTGAGGAAACCTGCACACCTGAGAAGGCTCTAAAATGTTATTATTGTTTATGTAGTCCATTGACGCGCACTAGGCCAGCGTGATGGACTAAGGCTTAACCTTTCTCATCGTTAGAAAAGGCCCAGCAGTGGAACAGTAATAGGCTGATTATGTAATTCCAAGATCCACGAGATTTTATTGACATCAATGCTGACATTACATCCCATGGCCCACAATCCCCTTAGTCCTCTACACAACTAACCAAATAACCTCCATAAATTTCCTAAGTCTTCCACTCACACTTTAAACAAAGAGCACGAATTTCATCACACTAATATGATACCTGAACGACAATATACGTTATATTAAAAGCACTCCCGTGATTGTACGCAAAATGTCTGGCTATATTGTATATAAAATTACTGTTTAATTAATTCAACGGAGCCTTCACGTTTTATTTTACAGCCCGAGAGGCAAGCCTCTATCAAAAGGCTGCTCACCTACCCCGTATGTGCATTTATAATTCAGGAAGAGAGGTAGTTTATTCGCTTTTTCTTTTTTGACGTAACTGGATTTCTCCTGATTCTTGAGTGGAGAGCAAGCACTGGAAAATGCAGCGTAGGACAGCCTCCATTAAGATGGACAGATGACCTGGTAGCTGGGAGTCGTTGGATGCAGGTGACATGTAACTGGTCGTTATGGAAATCTATTGGGAGGTCTATTTTCAGAAGTGGATGGCATTCGACTAATATGATGATGATTGATGATTTGATATTGCTTGGCAACGAAATAACAAGAGGGCTAATTTCTGTTTCTCTTTATTTTAAATTTACTATAAATAAATCTCCACCTTCATCCATCCATCCATCACTTCACCTGCACTATCACCACTTCATATTATGGAACTTTCTTTCCTTTTTTTTCTTTTTTTTTAAATACGTTGCCCAAAATAGGATTTCTCCTGTGCCATGGATGCGTTTACAAACAAAAATTCCACACACAATACACCCAGACCCGGAACAACTACCTGCAGATCGTACAAATATTTGTTCCGTGCGGGAATCGAACCCACAACCCGGTGCGCAGCAGCCGACTGTATCAACCACTGCACCAACCGTGTCGTCAAACAGTTGTCTAATTGCATGGAAGAGCTGTCAGTAACTTTCCACTCGAGGATAAATCAGTATGAGGAGAATCTTTAATGATAATGAAAGCTTTAATGAAGCAACCCACAAGATAGTTGTAAGTCTCTCCCGGGAATTTACAGAGTTTAAATGCCACATTTGGAAAACGATGACCACACTGAAGACCCAGATGGAGTTGTTGACCGTAGGCCTGGATCGTCATGAAATGGGATTTCGCAGGCGGGTTCTACTCGTCCATGGCCTTCCTACGGAGAAGAATGAAGAACATAATTATATTACTGGCAGTTACATCTACTGAGAGACAAACTGAAGTTACCGAGTGTCTCTTCCACTGACATTGTAGTCTGCCATCGCCTTGGAGTTATTACATGTAGGTCACGTTATCTCCTGATGAGGTTTCCAAGCAATATTCTACTGAGTGAGGTATGACGCAACAAGACCCTGCTGAAGGGTACCGAGCTTGTTCTCTCCGAATTCCTTATAATTAAACCCAGCCATGGTGCGTTTATGGGCACTCGTAAGCATTTTGGTTTGAAGCAGTGCTGGACTTCCGAGGGAAAAATCACTATCCTGCTTCCAAACAAGTCGTAAGATCGAGTCCGCGGCTGAGCAACGAGAACTAATTACTCAGTTTCCGGTGGCTGCAACCACCAATTTATCCGTCTCCCCCACCCACGACGTGACTGCTTGGCGCAGCGAGTCCCGCCATTCGCCAGTTGCCGATTTGCTAATCGGGCTGATGCGCGTCACCGCTTCTTTTAGCGCCGCAATCAATCGCTCAATTCGATAATCATGACTGACCATCAGCCACCACATCGGCGGCGGATTGATTTTCAAATATTGAACTCTTCGATGTCGTATTATCGTAGGTAGATTTTGAAAGTAGCCAAACAATTTCCTATCCGTGATGTGTGCAGTGTTCGCGAGTTAAAACACAGGGATTTTATTCTTTCACAGCTCGGAGACAATTTCTCTTTGTAATTTTTTATCGAGTGTAGTAAATAAGAAGATATGTACTTAAGTTAATTTTTAATCAAGTGTAAATAAGATGATTCTTACTTTTTTGAAAACGACCTAAATGACTGTTAATAAATAAATAAATAAATGTTCCTCGGTTAATTAATAACTTACCTTCTAATTTGCGACTTCAAGCCAACTAATATTAAATTTAAACTTAAGTCTTACTTCTTGGAGCACATGAAATGCTAATTGCTTGGAAATGCACTCACCAACTATCAATTTACTTTAGTGTACTTGTACCGTAAACTTGCCGAATTTTGTTTGTGGACTGTATATACCTATAGGGCCAGTAGGCCGAACCTAAACTCCAAAACGCACGTAACGCAATCCAATCAAATCCACCTACCTTTGGCGTGGTACTTGAAGATGTGCAGGCACGTGGATGTCGGCTGCCAAAGTTCAGGATCCGTGTGGAAAAGTTCACTAACACAAATAGCACACCGTAGTCACACCAATTAATAGTTTATGCATAAATCACAGCATTAAAACAAGCCGTTATCAATATTCGAGAATTACACCGCGAGCGGGACCGTTCCGTTTTTGGTTGCAACCGCCATGAAGAGGAAAACGACTCGAGCGTTTGTGATTGGTCGACGCGTCCCACGTGACATCGTGCGATCCGGCGCCAAGACATAAGGCGGCAGATTCGAATTGGGCAAAGACGAATACGTGCGTGAACAGTACTATTTTATTTATTTTATTAGATATTAGACTACTTGTAGCATTAATTACAAACCTTAGTAGTTTACGAATGCTATATCATCATCTATTTATATTTTTGAATGATAAACAAGAAAAAAATTAAATTAAAAAAAGACTTATAAAATGTGTTCCTACCTACTAATGTAAACACAGTGTTCGAGTAGGTTGAGGTATTTTGCCGGTCCTAAGCCCGGAGAACGACGACTATGGGGCTCTCAACCAGAGGGATAGGCTACAGCCTCGCTTCTGTGGAACAGAAGTCACACTGTGCTTACCAGCCATCCTGCCAAGCTTAGTGATTACAAGTAAATTCCTTTTAAAACAGTATTTTTGGCTGATACGATGGTGGTGATATTATTAAATACCATTATCACACGTTCGTATTTCCGAAGTTAGACGAAGGTTGTCGAAGGACAAATCTTTAATCGCAGTACCCTATATATCAGGATCAGGATAAAGTCACGCATAAAACCTTGTGGCTAACATAAGGATAATAATGAATGGCAAGCCCTTAAAAACCATCCCTTGAGTGAAACTCACTTTTATGGTATAAATCCATATATAGGGATTTATTACAGTATTGTCGTTAATAACTCACACTGTAATCGTTATAAACTTTGAGATTTCGGTAGTAAAGCAATTTCATTTGAGAATTATGTTCGTTTGGTATAAGGACATTATTATTTTATGAAAGAGAATTTATGACTTATACAAATATTTTACGCAAGAATGAGGATGTGTTAGTTCATAATATATTTATATTAGTTGTTATCCTACGATAGTTTGTTGTGGCGATCTAATTGGAGCTTATATTCACAAGTAGTTCTACCGACTGATAGATACAATGATGATAAACCAACCCGTTGTTTAAAAACGCAATATTGCCAATAAAAATTATGATAGTAGGAGAATGTGGGTAAGGCGTAAGAGAGCAAAAGAATTGGAGAGTGACATGGAACACATTGAGTCTCTCTATTTCCAAAGCTTGTATTTGCAGTCTCATGAAGGATGGAACACTTGCCAGGTTTGTGGAAAATAGGCTCACTGTGGCGGAACTGTTGCAAATGATGAGGCTGACGAGTCTGTACATATCTGTCCATTTTGTTATGACTTAAGTTTTGAAGACTATCTGTAATAATACCCCATCTAACCCCTGAGATGGGGCACGATGGGGCAAAAGAGAAGACTTTTTAGTTCAGCCGACTAAAGATCGCTGCTGGACACAAGCCTTCCCCGAACATCGGCACTACACCCGGTCTAGATGTGTTAGATGTGTTGTGTGCCAAACCCTGAAGGGTATTCCCTTCAGGCTTTTCCATATCACCACTCGCCACACTTGGCAGGTGGGTTGGCGATCGCAGATGAGTTGTTGATGTACTCGAAGGATACTGTTGACCGTCCTCCGGCTACTCCTATAGTCGCCTTTTGCGGCAACCACTACACGAGATGGGTTAGTGCTATTCGTAGCCAGCAACACATGAATATTGTCATAGTACAGCATTTAAACTAAAATATCACCTTAGTGTACGTATTTTATACAACCCTATTTCAAATTAGGTTCCGCGGCGCGGCCGCCTGTGCCTGTGCACGATGCCACAAATTAATTTTCCAGTCAGGCATAAGACGACGACTCGACTGGAAGTCTGCTTTGTTTTACTATTATGGTAAGCGTATTTTTTTTAAGTGAAGCTTCTTTTGGGACGGTTTGAATTAGATTTTATGAAACGAAAATGTGAAATGACAGACAGACAACTATAGATGTTTTTATAGGGTTTAGGCTGTGAGAGAATGAGATGAAACACGTTTCTATATAGTTTCCCTGTTCCCTATTGTCGATCATTCGCTCTCTTTTTCTCACTTTACCACATCCATAGTGTATTCTTTTTATTATAAATACTTTGCCCCGCTTTACTTTACTTTTGCACAACTACCTGCACATCATACGAATATTTGTTCCGTGCGGGAATCGAACTCACGACACAGAGCGCAGCAGTCGACTGTATCAGCCACTGCACCAACCTGCAACAATCATCTATCTATACAGGATCCTACAAAAATTGTGCACTTTAATATAACTTTTATTTTAATCAGTATTGTTATCATCATAAATTCGGAATCCAAAAAAAACTCAGTGGTGTGTGTAGTCCGCCAACCCGTTCTAGGCCAGCCTGGTTGACTAAGGCCTAACCTTTCTCATCGTGAGAAGAGACCCGTGCCCAGGAGTGGGGCAGTAATGTGCTAATTATGCAGTAGGTTATAAAAGCGTTTAAAAAAACAGTTGTAATTTGACAAATAAAGTTGCTATTCAAGTAGGTACTTAAAAATAAACTTATTTCAATATTTTATTGCAGCGGCCCGTGTTCTTAATCGATTATGCGTTTTCGTAATTTAATGGTTAAAAAAATAATTGTTTTAATGTTCCAATAGTAAATATAATAGAAGTATTCGTTCGATTTTGATCATGGATAATTTGAAATAAATACTTACTTTGCGAAGTGAATATTGCATGCCAACTAGATTTTTATATATAGATACATAAAAATGTTTTTTTTTTGGTAATTAATTATTTCACCAAACTCATTAACACCTTTGGTTCGATAAATAATAATAATATTTATTTATTTCAGGTAACCAAGACCCATACATACCTTATAGACTAACATACATAATGATATATAACAATAAACACTAGCGACTATACAATATGCGAGCGAGCAAATATTTCTTTCTTAAGGATTGTGTGTCTAAATATGTTGCTGTTGATAATCTGCTAACTTATAACCACACTATTCCATTCAAGATGGGACTCCCAAACACAGACAAATATTTTAGAAGCAGTTAAAAACATACACTGTGCACGCTTAACTGGGAAATGGCAATATACGAGACTTTACGACCGAATACTGAAACTCCACTTAATATTTAAGACACAAAAAATTAGGTACAGGCCGTGTGTTGCCGACAGGCCATGTCGTGCTGGCTACGAATAGCACCAACCGACATGGGTTGGTGCTATTCGTAGCCGTTTAGCACCAACGTATTCGTATCCTATGAGTGTTGTATAAGGCTATGGGATTAGCCAGATTATGGGCAGCAGCGTCCTTAGGGACATTAATAACTTAACTGCGATCGCCAACCCGCCTGCTAAGCGTGGCAATTCTGGCAAATCTGCCACTACAACTACAACGCACCCAAACCTGTCGTTGTAGCGATCTTCTTAGACGGCCAGTGTCTCGCAGTGAACTTTATTCGGCTGAAATGAAACTAGATAATTGATATACCCGTTTTCGGTAGGTAGTTCAGTGGGACTTAAACCTTGAGCGACGTTTCAGTATCCGGCCACAAGAGAAGTTAATACATTTTGATTAAGAAGTGGAGCCGAGTAGACATGTGTCACTCATTCGATTTTTTATTCATTCAATTATTCTAATTACAGAGAGCAGTCTGTGGTATAAGCAAACAGAATGACGCTGCTGCCCTTCTATTCGATGTGATACCTAAGTTGCTTTGTACGACAACTATGGGCCGAGAGGAGGTGGTGTATTATTTGTCGGGAACCACAACAAATGAAAGGATTAGTAACCTGAAGTGGTCATGAGTAGACCACATAGTTCGTAGAACTGATGGCCATTGGAACAGAAGATTGTTGAGTGAAGAACATACACCGGAAAACGCAGTATGGGATGGGCTTCAAACCGATGCACAGACGGCCGGGTGAAGGTAGCTGGAAGTCATTAGATGCTCGCGGCATGTCTCCAGTCGTGTAGAAATCTATGGGGGAGGCCTTTTGATATCTTTTGGCTGATATCATGATGAACCTCACTACTTACGGCTTTATATTATGCACGTGTCAATAATAGTAATTAGAAGCACACCTTGTGAGTACAAATTGAATAATCCCTTTGATTCTTACTTAGAACTGATTAAATAATTATTTAAATGTCCTTAGAATTAGAAACCCTTGGATATTTTCAATCAAATTGATTTTTCTGAGACTTATGTCAAACCACAAATAAAAGAAATTTATTATGCGGGGGCACTACATAACGCTGATAGATTAAATGCCTATTTCAATTTATAATTTATTAATTCAAGCATGGATTTTAATTGGTATTTCAGTCATCAGATCGTCCATACAACGTCCACTACTGAACAAAGGCCTCCTCCATAGATTTCCACAACTGTATCATCATGTTGGAGGGAATTTGCCAGTACTCACCGCGCTTGGCAGGCGGGTTGGTGAGCGCAGAATGGGTACTGTTCCACAGAAAGGACGCAGCTGCCCATCCCTCTGGTCTGGTCCCTTAGTCGCCTTTTACGACCTCCACGGGAGGAGATGGATTGGTGCTAAATTCTTAATCCTGGCACCACACACATACGAATGGTATTTCAGTATTCAGTCTTATTTCTTTTAAAACAATTCTAAAAAGTGCCTCGCTAATAGCGGCTTTTCTCTGCATGTGACTTCAGAAGTCAAGCCGGGCTAGCAAATGACAATATATTGCGGTGAGTGAGCTCATCTGTATTGACCTTTGCTCGCCCGTGTACAAAGCCCAGAGTGACACGGCCATAAAATCATACGCAGTGGGAAACCATCATAACGCTGAAAATATGATGATGTTGATGTGCAATGGTTCGACATGAAGAGAGTAGCTGTGACCAAGAGTTGTAGCAACTTGAAAGGCTAGAACCTATTACTGTAAATACATACTGTGGAACAGTAGCCATTCTGCGCTCACCAACCCGCCTGCCAAGCGTGGTGAGTATTGCAAATACCCCCGAAAATGATCACACGATTGTCGAAATCTGTGGAGGAGGCCTTTGTTCAGCAGTGGATGGCCAACATGATGATGTATATTCCTTACTGGAATCATTCAATTACTAAATTTAGTTGCCGCGTTCGAAGCTTTAGATTTTTTATAATCTCACTAATTTTTATAATCATAATAATGTCTTAAGTTTTCGCGATTATTACTCATTAAAATAAAACACTTTTGAACGGATTATTTCGCGTATATTATAGATTTTAACGACGTATAGTAGCATAGTCATCCTGCGACCACGAACCCTGCAAAGAGTTCGAAACGTTAGGAAAAACAAAAATTTGATATACGCGATATAATTAATTTAAAAGTGTTTAATTTTATAATTATTTTAATTCAGTTATTTTGATTGCAATCTTATTTAGCCGTGTGAACCATGTGTGTGTGTTGGCGTATAATTTATATTATGAATAAAGTGTTTATCTGTTTATCTACGATCTTCTTCTTCTTTATCGTTCGGTTAGTGGCCAATCTTGTGTCAGACTTGTTCAAGCTGCCCAAAGGCGCCACTTGGCTAACGACTGCCATCTAATGACAACAACCGGGACCGACAATTTTACGTGACCTCCGAAGCATGAAGATGATCAGCTCAAATACCACTATGCGATCACCCATCCGTAAATCACCGCGTCAAGCGTTGCTTAACCTCACCGATCGTCTACCGATCAGTGAGTGCAACTCATCTCATCCCTTAGGTATCGTAAATGGCGACTATGGGATTAACTGGAGGATGGGCAGCAGCATCCTCCGAGTACGATAACAACTCAACTGCGATCGCCAACCCGCCTGGCAAGCATGGCGATTATGGCAAAACCCTCCAATGCACACTACACACCAAGACCCACTGTTGTGGCAATCTTTGGGGGAAGCTTGTTGCCAGCAGTGGACTTTATTTGGCTGAAATGAAGACGATGTGGGTTCAACTGGCTGTGAGCATAGGGTGAAGTTAAGACAAAGACTGGGTACCTATCGTTATTACATTTCTTATATCTGTGGTTATTATACGCGGGTTAGAAGGTTGTTCGTAGTAAAAAACCTATTCGCAACCCAAACACAAAAGACTTGCTAATCAAACCATTCCACACACGACTGTACCACTTAATTTTCAGTATATCCACGAACAAAATCGGTATGCGGGAACGCACAGCTATGATTTGAAAAACGTGCCGTCAAAAACCGAAGGGATTTTAAAATGGATTACAATAAAAAAAATGTTTGGAAAGCCTGAAAACAAAAAGCTTGGAATTAGTGCAAGACAGACATTATGTAGAAGTTCCACTCAATACAACGACAAGATTACAATAACAACTAGCCTAAAAATGTGGGACAAACAGAATGAAACATTATTAAAGCACGTGTCTTTCTTTCTGGTGGCAATTCGAACAGTAGGAGTTGAGTCACTGAGTCCGGGACGGGACCGCGAACCGGTAAATCTAGAGTAGGACGGTGTTCAAACCTGATTGACAGATACTGTAATGATTGAACGTGGCCACTTCGGAACCGAAGATGACAGTTTCGATGGTTTGTGGCTGGTAGGAGTGAGCTCCTAAGAAACGCGGGCATACCTCAGTATGGAGGAAGTAAAAAGCGACACTGAAGGTTGAAGACAGAGAGTCGGGTGTAGTTGCAGATATAGCTATGTTGTTCCTGTTATGTTACATTTTAGCTCACAGACGTGCGTGCGCGAACGTGCAGGTCGGGTGATGGTGTCAAACCCGTCGCAATCTGTCGTTCTTCTTTTATCATTGTTCTAATTAATTGTTTTGTACGTGATACTAATAGGTTATTCTTATGAATTGTTTATGTCATTTTACGTATGATACGGTTGTTATGTAGCCAAACGATCCCCGTTGTCAGAGGTTTGAGAAGGAATTACTGCGCTTCTACTGCACTGGCATTGTGCGGCTCTCCCTCTGCAATAATCGCTTAATTGATAGGGTTTTGTAAGCAGATACCGGCCGTGCTCATTAGCATTTTATTTAATGACTCCGTGAGCCTACTGTTCTTTTTTTTATAGGAGCAGGCAGGCGACGTGAGCTTTTGAATTGTATCTACATAGGGAGCACGAACAATAGGGTTCCGCTCGATTACTCGGAACGAGCGTATGTGTTGCGTCCCTCGTGTGTTGGCTTTAAATATTGTAGCAGTTTGTTAAGAGTGGCTCTGTCTAGTTCATCTGTAAGGATTGTGAGTGCTGTATGTAGCATTTAGTAGACATATGTTGAAGAATAACTAGATGACGTAGATAGATGTAAAAGAGTGACAGGCCTTTTTTATTTTTATATTGATCCTGTGGAAATACATCATGTACTTTCTCCGCACCGGAAAAGGGTATGCCTGCCTCCTACCGGCTAAAACCACTGGAGTGGTCATCATCGACAACGAAGGGAGGCTCTAGGTCCTCGATAAGAGGGGCGATCTTTTACAGTAACCTTCGTCGTCGTAAAAGGCGACTATGGGATTAGCAGGAGTATGTGCATCCTTTGAGTATATTTATAACTCAACTGCGATCGCCAACCCGTCTGCCAAGCGTGGCCATTATGGCAATAAACCAATGAGCACACAACATAAACCCATACCGGTCGTTTCGGCAATCTTTTGGGGAGGCTTCTGTCCAGCAGTGGAAGTTTTTACAGCTCAAATGATGAAACCCACACAGGGCGTTGTGGAAAACTTTAGAGGGGCCATAAATTCACCACCAACCACCTACGTCCAATAGTGGACTTTACCAATTGAAATAATGACATTATTTTATTCATGGATAAAGTACTTACTGGTAATAAAAATAAATATGTAAAATTTGCGGTTCATAAAATAATAATAAAAAAATATAGCCTCGAAAAAAATACAATTTTAAAAGAAAGCTAGGGGACACCCGGATTTGAACCGGGGACCTATCGATCTGCAGTCGATTGCTCTGCCACTGAGCTATATCCCCATACAAGGTCAATTGATAAATTGACATCACAACAAGCTAGAAGACACTATTATTCTGACATTCAGAAACTGAAAGATCTCGCTTGTAGTTTATATGATTACATACACTGGTAACTTTGGTGCTTATTATGCAAACTAGGAACCTGTAAGTATTTATTATTGCCATAATTATAATAGCGGCATTATTTTATTTTGTTACTTTTCAAGGGAACTTTATACCCTTCGTCCCATTCTACGAAATAATTACCTCTTTGCCAAATTTCACTACAATCCGGTCAGCGTGATGGAGTCTCGAACAAACACGCAAACTTTCACATTTTTAAAGAAAGCTGGGGGACCGCCGTCAATAACAATAATAACACAATATAATCCCGTGTGAATTAAAAAAAATAACAAAAAATAAGTCTAAATAACATTTACACATATTTAGAATTGAGGTTATAATACGGCTGACCGCGCACAATGCTTGCTGCTCGATAATCGCACGCACAGGCACACAATCAACCGTATATAATAGAAAGAGAAAGAGAGAAAAAGAAAGAGGGAAAGGTTGCCTAGAGCGGGCATAACGCTTTTTCCTTCGCAACGATTTCTATCGGTACAGTGTACTGTAAGCCGCGTAGAGAACTACGTTCCAATAAGATGTTTAGATTATTATTACTCCGTGTGGTGCCTGGATTAAGCATATAAGACTAACCCAACATTTTTCATTCTTAGAATTAAAAAAAATCCTTTCGTATTGGTCACCTATTTTATTCAGAAACTACTTACTTCACTAAGACATGTCCCGGTTAGAAACATTGTGTCACCATGTTCCGGTCAGTAAGTCAGTTGTCCCCGTTTGTGAATAATTAGAGTAGGTAGGCATGCACGATTCCTACGTGGCCAGGAACAAGGGCGTAAATTGCGAATAATAAAATGACATTAACATAATTTTATTATTATGAAAATGCTGAAATAGAATTACTTTAAACAACCAGAACTTCAAAAACATGAATGAGCAAAGAATAGTGATACCGAGGATGAAGAAGCCTCAGAAATTATAATAATATGTTGACTTTCGATACATAGAATCGTAATTTTTATATTTTATTTTAGATTAATTAAATATTGATCAAAAATCAGAAGTGAAAATTCCTAATCTTAGAACTAAATATAAAAGAGTCTGATTTAATTACCTAGTTTCTTGATTGTGA
Source organism: Diloba caeruleocephala (assembly GCA_947459985.1). Classification (NCBI taxonomy): domain Eukaryota; kingdom Metazoa; phylum Arthropoda; class Insecta; order Lepidoptera; family Noctuidae; genus Diloba; species Diloba caeruleocephala. The sequence goes on along the minus strand of OX381621.1, from coordinate 4,691,722 downwards.
TTCTATAATAGTATATGGCTTTTTGAATTATCCTTAAATTACTCTATTTCTATTCCAAATGTCCCGTTCGACATCTTACAGTTAAGGCAGCCCTGTTCTAAACCCACCGGTTTAAGCTGTTCGTTATCTTTCATTCAGTCAGTGCTAGAGTTTTATTAAGTAGAAAATCTTCTAGTTATACGATTCCAGATGAACATCCTATAGAAATATATAGATCTTTAATGATATCGATGTGAGGGCTGGTCACTATGGATATTTATTGCATATCTACTTAATATCACACACATGTTAACTAAAGGCTTCAACAGTTAATAATGTTGTAACTTTTTCGAGATTTATCGGTTTAATCCTCCCCAATGAGAAATCCGGCCTTTCAGAAGCGGACATAAGAACCAAGTTGTTTTCTCTTTGAGATAAAAATACTCTAATAAAGTGGGTTAATTAACGGAGCCTTTGGTAGGAAAACAGTCGTGGATTGACCCCGTGGGTGGAGAATTATTGTGATTTATTTTTATTGGTTCCCAGTTGAAACCTTTCATGAAATTCCTCCGCCCCGGGGAAGCGCGAAGGGGCATGTGGCCTACAGAAATGACATGCTGATGGTATTGCAGTGCGACGTGTCATTAAGCTCAGTAAAATAGGGTTGAGCTTTGCTTGTCGCCTGTCAGTACAGGTCATCCCTGTAAATGTAAAACTTAACTAAAAGACGAATAATAATGCTAATGTTGCCAACCTAAAAATGCCAACATTGAACGATAAAGCGATGGACCAAGATGGATGAAGAATGACCTGGGTTACTTTCGTTCCAAATACAGCGTTAAGAACGAAACCTCAGAATTAACAGAATACCAGACGTTGCTTCATCACAACGAAGTGACACAATGCTGAGCTAACATTCCTGTTTGTCTCTCAGACAATCATCACTCTAATTATTTTAGTAATTAAATTAAAGTTTGATAAAATACTTGCGCATTTAAATCTAATTTTGTCTATTGCTAATGTTTGAGAGTCCGTGTGGTGCCCGGATTTAAACTAGAGCACCACTGTATCTCCTTCCATGTATATCGTAATATATGATTAAAGGACTCTGTACAAGAGGGATGAGCAGTAGCGCCTCTTCAGTGGAATGGTAGCTATACTGCCAAGCGTGGTTAGTACTGGCAAACTCTTCCTGAACAAAGATACAACAAAAAAACCGGTCCATAACCAGTCATCAATTCGGCCGAATGAAGTCCACTGGACACAGGCCTCCCCCAAAAATCACCACAACGACCGATATGGGTGTGTGTTTGGGGATTTGCTATAATCGCCACATTTGGCAGACGGGTTGGCGATCGCAGTTGAGTTGTTTATGTAATCGAAGGACGCTGTTACCCATCCTCCGGCTAATCCCTTTGTCGACTTTTACGATACCCACGGGAGGAGATGGGGTGGTGGTATTGTGAGCCGGCACCACACGGCAGAACCAGTAACCAGTAGTTATAGAAATCTATGTGAGAAGCCTTTGTTGAGCAGTGGACGTCCTTCAGCTGATCTGATATTGTGACGTATTTTTGAGGGGAATTTTCCATCAGTCACGCTGCCCATCTTTCTGGTTTAGAGTCCCTTAGTCGCTTTATACGACACCCACAGGAAGAGATGGAGTGGTGCTATATTCTTAATCCCGACATCACACAGAATATATGAATATTTATGGGAGCAAAGTGAATATATTTTCGTTCATTCTATTATTTCTACTCATGAATAAATTGTCTTCAAATAAATGATACTGGACTTGGTCGAAGAGTAGGTCAAACTGTAACGAAGATAGTTTTTTATTACAAAATTATCTTAATAGTTCTACCCGTAACTACTTCCTTTACAAAAGTCTTAGTGAAGCGGGAATTAAGTATTTTTATCCAGACGTCTTTGATTCTTATCGTGCAGTTTAAGAGTTAACTTTAAGATTTTAAAAGATGCTAGTTATCTTAGGAGTTGTAGATGTTGGGGACATATTTTGAAGTGTCCTCTTTTATGGGAGAAAGTAATAATATAGTGTCACAGGAACTTAACTTTCCAGTGAAAGTTGTAAAAGAATAATTGTAGCAAAAAGCAAGCTTACAGTAATAATACGTAAAAGGATCCCCAAGGAACCTCCCTTGGTCCATTATCGCAAACGTGTAGGCTAACACTGTTCATATGTGCATAAGCGGCGTATGCTTACTTTAGTTGACACACACACAGGTGCAGAGATAATTATGTTATAGTAAGCCATTCTTTTCCCGTCACAAATCGTCATAATTATTTCTTTTTCAGGACGCTGGTCCACACGGAAATGACAGAACATTAACGGGCCGTCGTGCGTATCATATCCATCACTGTTGATATGGTTACGCATTGCGTGTGCTGATTTATCTTGATAGGTGTTAATATAATTGCGGCGGTTGCAGCCACACAGATTGGGGAATCTGCGTGCTCATACTGAGCGACGCCCTGAGAAGACCGTTGTCGGGATCCTGAAGCATCCTTGGAAGATGTCAAGTTGATTTAACCAGCCATACATTCCAAACAACTACATATATGCGGGCGAAAAAGAAGAAGAAGTCGAGCTGGCAACGACATTGTTTATGGGAAATATGAAAAACAAAAAACATATTGCGCTGATCCCAAGTAACTTGGAACGAGGGCGATGAAGAGAAATACCATTATCATCAAGCCTGGTGAACGGATTGGTGATATGGTATTTTAAGAAAAACGCTGCTGCCTGTCCTCTTGACTTCATCCTTTTGTCACTTTAACACCCACAGTCGGGTGTTAAAGTGACAAATCCGTTCACTAGGCTTGATGATAATGGTATTTCTCTTCATCGCCCTCGTTCCAAGTTACTTGGGATCGGCGCAATATGTTTTTATTCTTCCATTCTGCTCTGTCAGCTGTCACCTCATCATTTAATTACTCCCTTTTCCTTCTTAACCTTCCTCATATAATCCATCCATCTTATCTTTAGTCTGCCTCTCCCCCTTCATCCATCAACATTCACGTTCATCACTCTCTTAGTCACGTGCGTTTTATCCCTCCTCATTATATACCCATAACAAAACAAACAATTTCCTTTCAACTTTTCTATCACTAGCGCCACTTTCAAACTCCGTCTAATACTTATATTTATTTCTTATTTTATCCGTAAAGGTATTTATTCGATGACCACTTATTTCTGCTGTCATTAAAGGATATTCAGTTCAGTATTTCAGGAGTTTCATTTACGGCTGAAAATACGTAAAACTGAAATATTTAGAAATCTGCAGAAAACTAGATTTTTTTCATTGTCTGAACTGGTTACAATTCATACATATTAATTCAAACTAACGTACGTAAATTACCAAAGAAAGAATCGCAAGAAATTGTGAACTTCACCATTTTACCATATTAAGTTTTGTTTGTGTAATCCGCTAGCCTTGCAAAAACCGTATCATATAGTTCTTCGTAAAAACACATCGTCGTTTTATCTGAAAGAATTACACATAAAACTGTTTCGCATGTAACGATCTAACTTTTTCCGTGCGCTTTTTACGGAATTTTCCGTAGTAGTGGGGTTGAGCACTAGAGTAGTTCCATCCGTCGGCCAATATGTCTGTCGGAACCCAATGAATAGGGTAGCCAGAGCGAAATGTTCTCTCGGACGTAGTCGGTTTGGTAGTCGGATTTTAAAATAGTGGAGATGCATTTTGTACTTTGTTACAACTCTATTGTGTTCAGCCATTTTTGTAAGGCCTTTACAGGATTTCGGGTAAGGGTAGTTATAGTGTAGATTCCGTAGGTTGAGTAAAGAGTTACAAATAAACACTTAAATAAAAACTCAGTTTACGCTATTACAGATCGTAAATAGATTTAAAAATTAAAATTGCCCTACTCTAGGATTTCTTCTTTATCGGGGGTTTCAGTTTACAGTCATCGTTGTTTCGTGAGAGATCGAACCCTCGGTCCGTAGCGCAGAAAGTCAATCGCTGATTGCCCAGCGTTCCATCAAAACAAAAACCGAGCTATTTTACAATCCATACTAGTGATGGGCGATTGATAATTAAACAAAACAGGATAAGTTCGAGTTAAACTTGTGACGAAGTCATCCTTCATCTTCATTTCAATCAACCTCTTTCATGACTTCATACCTTTTACTTCCATCACTGTCCACCTCACGATTCATTCTTTATTCAAATCAAAATTCGAATTTATGTGACGTAGAGTCGCTCTTCATATTTTGATGATTATCATTAGACATTGGATTCTGAACGCTAGTGGTTCAACACACAGCTGTCGCTCTGACCAATAGTCTCCTGCAATATAACAATTACTTATTTTTGACTAGCTTAAATATTGTGTTTATAAGCTATATTTGAAATATATAAACATCACCATGAAGATGAAGTGTTGAAGTTGTGAATATCAATATACCTATATAACATATATGCTACGTTTCATTGAATCACAATAACTGAACTCCGTTACTTGCTGCCGTGGAGAGAGCCTCCTTGTTGAGCTAACCGGGAAGGAACACGGAGGGAGGCACTCCGCGACAAACTTACGCGGAGAAGGCTCAGATCGATGAATATGACGTTATCTACCATGTTTATTACTGCGTACCCGAATTCCCCAGAAAGACAGTCCAAGTCTTGACTGCCTGCTTCTGGCTTGTGATAATTGGCCAAATTGGTCACGCGAGCACGCATGCACGAGTCGTGCTGTCTAATGAAAAGAAAACAAGAAACTCGTACTCCTAGTTTTCAAGAAGTGCCATACTGAAACCAATCCCGCACCTTTTGATATCCCAAACCACTTACATTGGCTTTGCTCCCGGCTGAACGTGGAAGGCCCCATCTTTTTAGTTACCAGTTACCGTCTGTACCCACAGATTATCAACAAAAAGTGGAAAGGCAAACGCTGTTGTCTCTATTTGTTCTGAGTTTTTACTCCCATTGCAACAAACGTTATCATTGTAGCTTCCATCTCATACAATAGTCCTAGTGACTGTATTTCTATAGCGTAGCCATGGAAAGTCACCTGTTAGTATCCCATTACATTGTAGATTAATGTTCTCTAAACGGCCTCTGCGTGTAGGACCCATGTCCGTACGTAAGCCTAAAAAAAGACCGGGTTCTTCCTTTTTTTACATACATACATAAAATAATAATTTCACTTGCAAAAAGCTGTACTGTAAACACTATACAATATAATTATGCAATACTGTGCATGTACTGGGTACCGATTAATACCTGTAACATTTTTGGTGGTGAATCAGTTAACGATTCTTAATCCAAATCAGTAAAAAATTGCCCCTTATTGTTTCACTAAAACATCCATTTATTTTCCCACAAAATCAATCCAAAACCGCTGGCGGTCAATGGCCCCATACGCCAAACATATGATCGGGTGGTAGGTATCAAACATCTCCGCAGTGTCCGCCCCGCGCTCGTTTATTGCACATGACGAAAATACAGTACCCACATCACTTCAACACGATATTTAGCACTTACACTGACTCCTAACATTTAAAGCCGACATCCAAGCATCGCCTTTGTTGCATAAAATATAACCACGCTTCCTGCATTCTACGTTCCAGGAGCACATTGCTCTTTTTTGCAGATAAAATACGCGGGGTTTTATATTTTTACGAGGTTATCTTAGTGTTAGAAAATGTTAGAAAATAGAGCCCATGTAATTCAATGAAGACATCTTGCTACTCTATTTTATGTCGTTAATTGTGAGCTTATTAGACTTCCTTATAGACTTTATTTATTCATATTTAAATGTACGTTGATGTTAAACAAGACGGACTTAATGCCATGAGGCATTTTCATCTAGTCAACCTGAGAGTTACGTTTGTAAAAATGTAGGTTCAGCATCATCATTGTCATTATTATAGCAGCCGAAACATGGACCTTCCCCATAGATTTCCACGATGTTGGCTACGTTCAGCCTACATCCAATGACCCATAGCTGCCTTGAGCAAGTCGTTTGTCTATCTCTATGGAGGCCATCCCACGCCGCGTTTGCCAGTGCGTGGTCTCCATTAGAGAACTTTTCTGCAACAACAACTTTTAGTGCTGTACCTCATAGTACTCTCATATGAGCCGTACTAATTGCCATTTCAGCTTTAAATTTCAGATTATGATCTGAATAAAGCTTATGCTTCCTGAGCCAGTAGCAAGAAAAATAGTGAATCGAAGTCAAGCTGTACTAGGCTGCATTTAAGCTAAAATTGCTTAATGGCTAAGGTGCCTAACAAGTCAGAGAATCTGCATCCGTACGCCAGTCTTTGCACATTCGATATGAAATGACGGAGCGGCTAGCGCAATGGTTAAGACCTATTTGGCTTTTCACACTGCGGGGCACGGTACAAATATTTGTATTGCCGCCAAGTCTGGATATTTGTGCGAGACTTTTGTCTATAAACTACAAGAAACAAGATAGTGTGGTATTTTATGTTTTTTATTTACTCTAGTTAGTATAATCATGTATAGTTTAGTGAGGGGATAGGACAGAACAGAAATATGACAGAACACTCATATGAGTAATCTTAGTAGTAAAATAAGTTTGCTATTTGAAGTCAGATGTGATAGTATCATATTTTTCGTTTAGTAGCTTTGCCCTGTATCAGCCCGCAAGGAACTATCACATGCTGCAACACGCTAATAAAGCTATGGAATGCAAAACCCTTTGCTTGGCACTTTGGATAATCAGCGCTAAACGCTGCGTATTAAATCGTAACAACACGTATCGCACCTAAAGATATTTACGGTTTCTCGGTTAAGTTTATTAGGCTAGTCATGCTTACTCTGGCATATATATTAGCCGATCTTTTCAATACTTACATTAGATAAGGTTCAGTTCGTACACCCTTAAAGATCAGTAAGATATCATATTTATATAAAGGTAAAGGCAAACAAGAGTATCTGGGCAATTACATGCCTGTGTCTATAATTCCTTCAGTGGCAAAGATATTTGAAACCGGTCGCAGCTCCTGCCCAAAGACTTCCTATCGGAGATGAAATCCCACTCTGAAAATCAGTATACGTAACGCAAGTCCCCAAGCCCACAACACAACATCTCACCCGTAAAGTAATACGCAAGGCCATGACTTCTCTGGAGGATTAACGGCAAGACGAAATAATATGCTGTGATATGTCAAAGGCTTTTGATGTAGCAGATCATGCCATGCTAACAGTTAAAATGATTACAGGATGAATGGATCGTCATACGCATTAATGACGGATCTAATGCGAGGCAGATCACAGATAATAATTGGATGTGGAGGCGCGGTGAAATCGGACCTTTTGATATCCGCAATGGGAGTGGCACAGGGATCCTCAATATGTAACATCCTTTTCTCATTTGTTGCAATGATCTGCCTGATGCTGTCACCACTGCTGAAATACATATGTATGCCGATGACGTAGTTACTGTGGCCGCGGCGTCTTTAATAAATCAACCATAGCAGAAGCTCAATAATAATTGCACAACGTACAGCGCATCTTGCCGGATGGTTTCAGTTGAATCGCCTTGCACTAAATTTAACAAAGACCTACTTCATCCACTTCTTCTTATCTGGGCGGTCACACAGGCCCCTGTCGTTGTTGTTAAATGAAATAAATATTGTGCAAGCTCCGTTCACCATATTCCTAGGTTTTGAGTTCGACAGTGGACTTCAATAGAAAAGCCACATGAATAAATTATGTGGCAATCTAGCCACTGCATGTTTTGCACTCGGTCGCATTGCACGAATAGTACAAAAGGACCACTTTAAAGCTTTAAATATATAAATAGGATCATTTTAATATTGATTCGAAAAATGACTCCCAGCAACGCCCTAAGCTGAGGCCCTAGTTTCTCTACGGGGCGTCCTTAGCCGTGTTGCTTAGTATTTTGTTTGCCTGACTGTAGGCCTTTACGGCTTCACCTGTTACCACCTGCTATGCAGCAACAGGTCCATGAGCCGCTTGGGAGAACCCCATTCTATAAAATACTGATATAATTTTGATTTTAGATCACCAAATAATCTATATATATATATAAAACATAATGTAATCATTAGATGATATGCGTTTTGTTGTTTTGTTTTTAGTAACGTTGTATCCATGTGGTACCCGAATTAAGAATATAGCACCACTCCATATCCTCCCGTTGATGTCTTAAGTGGCTACTATGGGTTTCTTAATTCAAGGGAAGGGCAGCAGCGCCCTTTATGTGGAACAGTAGCCATACGGCGCTCAGCGCCTGCCAAGCGTGGTGAGTACTGGAAATCCCCTCTTTACGGGGAAGGCCTTTGTTCGGTGGATGTTCTTCGGCTGATATGATAATAATGAATGATTATGATAATAGTTCTGGTTTATGTGTGTTTGTGCATTTGAGATCCATGTTTGTAAAGTGTACCAATGATACAAGATAAATAGTTTAAAAAAGAAGAATATTTTACATTTGTAATACTAGAAATAAAGGTGGCTACATTGTCATGAATGACATACATCAGTGCCGAATTACTAATGAACGATGCCAAGCAGCTAACACATTATTATCATTCTCTGTTTTCCGCACAAATAAACCCTGTACAACGTTAATCCACATAAGTTTTCCAATTAATAAAAAATCTGTACATTAATCATTATGTCCGAACCCATAACCACCGGCGGCTCACAATAAACTTATATTTTGCACGTTATTAACCCTCGAATGAAAACATCGGCCCGATACTTGATTTAGTGTTATTAAGCTGTCATTCGCCAGCCCTCAGGCCCGGGAGACCGTACTGAACAATGCGAGCCTATTAAGGGGTTAACATAGTGTAACGTGTATGCTTTCTATGTATAGGAAAGTTTAAAAAGTTTTTGTTATGGGACTGTTGGTGGTAATAATAGAAACGATTAGATTTGTGTATTCGACGAGATTTTGTGGTAAAATACATGCTGGTTTTATGTGATCTTCAGATCATGCCATTATTAAATCTAGTGCAGGTATTTTGCAATTATTATTTTGTGGTTGAGATCTTTTGAACTGCATCTAAAACTCCCAGCGACGTTCACCAGGTCATCTGTCCACCTCGTTGGAGGTCGGCCCACGCTGCGATTTCCGGTGTGAACCTCCGCTCGAGAACCTTTTTTTTGCTCCAACGGCCGTCAGTTCTACGAGCAATGTGCCATTGCCACTTTAGTTTACTAATCCTTTCAGCTATTTCGAAAACTTTAGTTCTTATACGGATCTCCTCATTTCTGAATCCATTCCGTGAAGAAGTACCATGCACAGCTCTCTCCATAGCTCGCTATTTCGAATTTACATTTGAGTTATTCAATCGTCGATAGAAATTACAAATTGTCTTAAATGATAAAAGTGCAAAGCTTAGTAAGCGTATACTAGGTGTAGGGCATAGACATACCCCTTCCCTGGGGCGAAGGAAGTTCATGAACAATTTCCACTGGACACCAATAAAATAAAATAAAAGGTGTAGAGCATAACTTCTGAATTTACAATAACTTTTTTTAGTTTTGATTTATTTATTTTCTCACCACAATAATGAAAAAGTTATAGTATTATTCAAATTTATTGTGGGAGACTGGAGCCTAAACTAGGCTGAAGCCTGTATTTCAGGGCACCAGGCCGGAAGGCCATTGGAAACCCCAGAAGTCCAATTTTGCTCTTTCATAAACTGTGCCAAGCGAATTTTTCCATTTTGTTGTTCTTCGTGTATATGATTCTATCAAGATGTTTCCTCTTGTTAAAGTTCTCTTGATGATTACTCTCCAATACGTTGATATAACTTTATCAGGACCCGATACTGGTTGATTTTGTCCAGTATCCAGTTATCATCTTGCATCCCATGAATGCGCACTTTCACTGCAGACAACATCTTGACATAAGAATAAACTCGCTGTTCTAATGAAATGTTTGTACTATGGCTTTGATACACTCAATATAGAAGATTTATCAAAATGTATTAAAAACAATTGACATATTTTATAGAAGTTATAAATAATTCTTTTGGCTCGTTTGATGAGAGTAAAATTGTAAGCTTTTGATATTACTGAGCAAAAGAGACTAAATAACTAATGTCTCGAGGTGGTAGTGCAGTGTGACGCCACGCTGGACTAGTTCTAGGTAGCATTACCATTTTTGTGGGCAGGCCTTACGCTTCCGTCATCACCATCGGGCGAATGTCTTGTTCGTCTCGTCACTCGTCAGAGTTGTTCAAGCCACCCAAAAATAACAACAATGACAACAATGGGCACCGAAGATTTTACGTGCTCTAGATTTTAGCACGAAGATTTTCAATTAAAATTCCACTGATTAGTAACAGGTTATTTAGTTATTTTTATTTATCCCTGTGTAAATTCTTCATAAACTTCATCCATCCTGGGGAAGGGCGAAGGGGCATTCTACCAGCTAAAACCACTGGGTCATCTTCGGCACCTAAGGGGTTTCCAAGTCCTCGTATGATCACATTAGAGCCACTCATACACCACATCTGCCACACCTCGGAGAGGGTGACTGTAAAGTGGTCTCCCTCCCCGGGGAGATTGTAAAGGTTCCCCCGAAGCCTCACTGTGCGCTGTGCTATGCTGCGCACGTGGCGTGACCACTTGGGCGCCACCGTTTACTCCTGGATCACTCGGTGTGGGTACGCAGATTCCCCAATCTACGCACCCGCGAACCCAGAGGCCCCCTGACTTATATCGATGGCAGGGGGTTTCAAGCATATAGGAATTAGGTGGCAGGGTGGTTGTTACCCCGGCGCCGTCTCCTCCGTCTTCAAGCAGGATCTGCTTCTCCTACGCATAGACTAACCGCGCTGAGCGTTAATTAACTGCACCGATCATTTACCGATGAGTGAGTGCACCTGACTTCGAGCGCCTCTATAGGCATTATACAAGCATATATATTACTAGCTTAACATCATTTCTTAAAGGTCTCCAACCTAACATGACCCCTGAAGTAGACCGAATTAGTTACAAATCTGCTTATACTTGAAAATCTGGCCATCCCGCGAGATGAAACAAATAATTGACGGTCAGTCCAAAAACAAACAAACGGTACAAATGTAAAATTATATTAATTCACGGCACAACGGGGAACTGTACCACAAATTCGGATATTTAATTCATGCCCCCGTAATTTATTTATGCAATCTAGAGCAAATCTAGAGCACGTAAAATCTTCGGTGACAACAATGGGCACCGAAGATTTTACGTGCTCTAGATTTTAGCACGAAGATTTTCAATTAAAATTCCACTGATTAGTAACAGGTTATTTAGTTATTTTTATTTATCCCTGTGTAAATTCTTCATAAACTTCATCCATCCTGGGGAAGGGCGAAGGGGACTTCTACCAGCTAAAACCACTGGGTCATCTTCGGCACCTAAGGGGTTTCCAAGTCCTCGTATGATCACATTAGAGCCACTCATACACCACATCTGCCACACCTCGGAGAGGGTGACTGTAAAGTGGTCACCCTCCCCGGGGAGATTGTAAAGGTTCCCCCGAAGCCTCACTGTGCGCTGTGCTATGCTGCGCACGTGGCGTGACCACTTGGGCGCCACCGTTTACTCCTGGATCACTCGGTGTGGGCACGCAGATTCCCCAATCTACGCACCCGCGAACCCAGAGGCCCCCTGACTTATATCGATGGCAGGGGGTTTCAAGCATATAGGAATTAGGTGGCAGGGTGGTTGTTACCCCGGCGCCGTCTCCTCCGTCTTCAAGCAGGATCTGCTTCTCCTACGCATAGACTAACCGCGCTGAGCGTTGATTAACTGCACCGATCATTTACCGATGAGTGAGTGCACCTGACTTCGAGCGCCTCTATAGGCATTATACAAGCATATATATTACTAGCTTAACATCATTTCTTAAAGGTCTCCAACCTAACATGACCCCTGAAGTAGACCGAATTAGTTACAAATCTGCTTATACTTGAAAATCTGGCCATCCCGCGAGATGAAACAACTAATTGACGGTCAGTCCAAAAACAAACAAACGGTACAAATGTAAAATTATATTAATTCACGGCACAACGGGGAACTGTACCACAAATTCGGATATTTAATTCATGCCCCCGTAATTTATTTAGCAGCGACAGCGAGCGCACAATGTTGCCAGAAGAATAAAATATTGATTTAGTTAGTAGCTTTTTTGTTTGTTCGAATGTGAAATTAATGATGAATGGGTTTTGCAGTTTCATACAGTCCTAATTTTTAGGTCCATTGGTTGCAAGTACTTACGACTGGCAAGCGGCAAAGTGTTATTTGGATGATCTGATAAGAAATTACTTTTAAACACAATACCCGAAACTAATGTTTCTTCTGTGTCGTGGATTCGAGGATCACACTGAATGTTTTTATGTCAGTATATAATAAGAAAATATGTCGATGAAAAAAGTATTTATATTTCGAATAATGAATTATTTGGGAAACTGTAGATGTACATTGCCGTGTGGTGCCGGCTCAGAATACCACCACCCCATCTCCACCCGTGGGTGTCGCAAAAGTTGACTAAGGGATTAGCCGGAGGATGGGCAGCAGCGTTCTTCGAGTACATCAACAACTCAACTGCGATCGCCAACCCGTCTGCCAAGCGTGGCGATTATGGCAAAACCCCCCAATGAATCTACAACACACCCATATCGGTGGTTGTGGTGATCTTTGGGAGAGGCCTGTGTCCAGCAGTGGACTTCAATCGGCCGAAATGAAGATGTACATTGATTTCATACGACATTTGTTTTTGCAAATTGGCGGAAATAAAAAAGTGCGTGTCGTGAGTCGTAATGAATTTGACTAGAGAAAATTTTCTTACTTCTTCTTCTTTGCTTCATGATTTATTACAACTTTCGTTGCGGTCTTAATCAATAACTATGTTATATGATAGACTTAGATTGTTTTTTAATGATGTAGCTTCATCTCGTGCCACTGTTTATAACTGGTTTAATGGGTTTAAACGTGGTCGAATCTCACTGATGATTTTCGCGAACGACGTCCTTCCACGACAACCACTAAAGATAACTTGAGTGCTGTACAGCTAATGATAGAAGCTGATAAAGGAGTGACATATCAACAGATCTGGGGAAGTTTAGGCATTGGCATGAGTCAAGTGCAAAAAGTCTTACGGGAACATTTAGGCTGCAGAAAGTTTTGCAGCAGATGGATATCTCATAATTTGACGGAAGATCAAAAACGCCATCGTTTGGATTGGTGCCGTGAAATGCTTGAAAAGTATTACGGCGGTGACTTGAATGCTGTGTTTGACATCGTAACAGTTGATGAAAGCTGGATATATTGTTGTTGCCCGAAACCAAAAGACAATCTGCCCAATTTATGTTTCCATTCGAAGATTTGCCAACAAAAGTAAAGAAGGGCAGAAGTCAAGGGAAAAAGATAATTGCCTCATTATTTGGACGGACGGATAATTTCGCTACAATTGCGCTAGAGGATAAAATGACTGTTACTGCAGATTGGTATGTTAGTCATTGCTTACCGGTTGTCGTGGAAAATGTTCAACAGCAGCACCCAAGAAGAAGGATCTTCCTCTAACACGACAACGCTCCAGCATACTCCGCCAGACGGACAATGAAGTTTTGAAGAAAGTTGGAAGTTTTAAACTTCTATTTATTCCCCAAAATAAAAGATAAACTGAGAGGAATTCGCTTTATGAAACCCGAAGACAGATAGAAGACAGCGTTCAATAAAAACATGAGAGAGATCCTCAGAGAAGAGTGGGCTCACTGCTTCCGTCAAAGATTGCATCGCATGCGATGGTGCTTAGAAAGGAACAAGACTACTTCAATAAACTTTCCTACATCATTCCGCTTTCTAAAAACTTTTAGTGTCTCCCCCGCACAGTATACATAAATAAATCTCACATGCACAACAGATCATCTTTGCTCTGTGGATATCAACCCACGACACGTAGCGCAAAAGCTAGTCAGCCAATGCACCAAAGGTTTTTTATGATATAGGAGGGCAATTGATCATGCGGGTCGCCTAAGCAATCACCACCGGCAATAAACATTCGCAACACTAGAGAAGTCGCTGAAGTTATGCCGACATTTAGGGCAGATATTATGTTTTCCTTGGCAACACGCATGACTGTTGCTACCACCAACAATGTTGCTAGTTCATACCGGTTTTCTGTGACAGCTAGGACTTCCTCGGTCGAGCCAGCCCATTTTGCGCGCTCTAGTCAACTAATAACTACAGGTAGACTCTACCACGCAACAAATTTCAAGGACCGTCAAATTCAAAGTCAAGAATAACTTGATATGTAGCGTTGCGTACATCTGGCAGAGCAAATGACTAAGAAATGGATGACAATATCGATGTTTATACTGTCTGTGCCCGATGCGTTTGTGTGGAATTTGAATTATCCTTTTTGTATGATCTATACAAGTTGTAGCAATAAAGGTCTAAGCCCAAACCATAAATCGGCAACCTTTTTCTACAAGAAGTTTACAAATTTTGAGTGGAGATCAGTCATGGCCACGTGTCATAACTTTGTACACAATCATTTTTTGAGATTTAAATTTAACCCAGTAAGTAGTCATAGTCATTGAGGTATAATGTACTGCGTACTAGAGAAGACGCCTCAACTTGATTATTCGTCACACGCGGTAGAGCCTATACACTCTAACTGACATAGTCTGTGCCAGGCCACTTGCCGCAAAGTGACGTATTGCAGTGCTAAGTTTTATTACTTAGATATGCCTTCACGTGCAGTGAGATATTGTTTTATTAACTCGAGAAACATTGTAAAAGGAGTGACTTTTCATCAGTTAGTCCAAAATACTATCTTTAAAACATGCGTAATTCTAATTAAGTTAAACTATATCAATATGTGATGCATAGCAACGCGTTACGAGGGTGACAGCCATATTTCGTTTACATGTTTCTATGAAACAGATCACCCCCGCTCACCCCGCGTGAGCCCCGCGGTTATGAAGTTACTCGCTATCATTTGTTTGTAATAGCTACTCTAGTACGTAGTTCATTATACCTGAATCTTAGTTGTACAGTTTTAATAGATTTAAACGTAAATTTTACAGGCCACACCGAGGTTACTTTCAGCCCACGCTGGTTGCCAACCACTGGGGGAAAATAAAAGACCAAAAAATTCTTACAGTGCAATGACAGGCGTAATAAAGTGCACACATATGGTGCCTAAATTAGAGAATATTGAGTTATCTTAATTTAGGCATAAGTTGTAACATAATATAGGAACTTACATATGTAATTTATCCATAAGCCTCTTCTGTATAAACTATTGTATGTTGTACGTAATAACCGAATGGTGCAGATAAACTTTATTTTATGAATTTTGATGACGTAATCGTATTTTATTTCAATTTAATCAGAAATAATATTTTTAGGATAGCTTATTCGAAAAGCAATTTTGTCGGAAATAATCCATTCAGGTCTGGTGAATTTGATTAGTCCCTGATTATTCAGTAATTAAGTGATCTTAATTGCCATGTGGTGCCGGCTCAGAATACCACCACCCCATCTCCTCCCGTGGGTGTCGTAAAAGTCGACTAAGGGATTAGCCGGAGGATGGGCAGCAGCGTCCTTCGAGTACATTAACAACTCAACTGCGATCGCCAACCCGTCTGCCAAGCGGGAAACAAAATAATCACCATATGGCAAAACCCCGCAACGACCACACCCGCTGTGGTGATCTTTGGGGGAGGCCTGTGTCCAGCAGTGGACTTCATTCGGCCGAAATGATGATGATGAAATACATTCAAGTAATATAGCAGTGATAGTCTAGTGATTGAACGCTTGCCTTCCATACATGAGGGTCTGAGTTCAATCCCGGCCCGCACCTCTGACTTTCGGATTCATGCGTGGATCTAGATTTGAATATCACTTGCGTTATCATTTCAGTCAAATAAAGTCTACTGCTGGACACAAGTCTCTCCCAAATGTGTAATTGACGTGTCATGCTGGCTAAGAATACCACCACCCCAGCTCACCCCGTGCGTGTCGTAAAAGGCAACATTGGGATTAGCCGGAGGATGAGTAGCGTCCTTCGAGTACATTTAAAACCTGACTGCGATCGCCAAGCGTGGCGATTATGGCGGGAGTATTGCCATAATCGTGCACACGATACTAAACCCATACCGGTCGTACCAATTTTTGCGGGAGGCTTCTGTCCAGCAGTGTAAGTTTTTTGGCTGAAGCGAGCGAGCGATGTAATTGCATTCATATGTAGGTATCTAAACCTAATCCATGATTTTTCTCCAGTAACACATTTTTTATTTTTTATTGATGTCCAGTGGAAATTCTACATGAAACTTCCTTCACCCCGGGGAAGGGCGAAGGGGTATGCCGGACTCCTACCGGCTAAAACCACTGGAGCGGTCATCTTCGGCACCAAAGGGGGGCTCCAGGTCCTCGTAAGATCACACTAGAGCTGCCCATTGGTGCCACGCCTTTAGGCACATCTTGGAAGGGATGACTGTAAAGCGGTCACCCCCTCTAGGAGAGGGAAGTCGACTGTAAAAAGGTCGCCCCCCCAGGCACTTCTCGGGGAGGATTGTAAAGGATCCCCCCAAGCCTCGCTTTGCGCAGTGCTGCGCACACGGCGGCCCGTGGCCACGTGCGCGCCACCGTCTTCAGCACGCAGACTCCCCAATCTGCGCGCCCGTGACCCCTGAGGCCCCCCACCATGAAGTGACGGCAGGGGGCTCAGGCTTGTTGGACTTGGGAGCTGGGATGGTTGTTGCCCCGACGCCGTCTCGTCCTTCTCCTTGCGTGATCAGCCCTCTCCCGATCCCGCTCTGCAGTCTCCTTCTGGAGCATGACGCTCTCGCAGAAGGAGACCACTGCACTCCAATTTTCATGCTCTGCCAACATAGCCGTCACTACTGCCGGCAGAAAGAAATATTGTCCGATCCGATCGACCAGGATCCGCCGCTCGGCCGACCACGCAGGGCAGTCCTCGAGCGTGTGCTCTGCGGTATCCTGGTCGCTTCCACAATGGTGGCACTGTGCCGTAACCTCGCGTCCTATTCTGTGCAGGTACGCACCGAAACAACCGTGACCGGTGAATACCTGCGTCAGACGGTAGGTGACGCAGTCGCTCCTTCTGAGCCAGGCTCCGAAGAGTGGCAGGATGGCCTCGACGACGCGCTTGGTCGCGAACTGCAACCGTAGGCGTTGTCGCCATATCTCGAGTGCGCGTCGTCCAGCCAGCTGCCTCATTCTGTCCGCCCCTGAAGGCACGCTTTCCCCACTTTGGCGGAGAGAGCATGTCTGGTCATAGACCCACGCATCCATCTCCACCTGGATGTCGAAAGGCGTCTCCAGTACCCCTAGTACGAATTTCTTTTCACAATCGAAACGTAATAGTAAACTACACATATACCGCGCTAGACGCAGCGATTGGCCCGTTCTAAACTCTTCAACCAATCGGAGCGCTGAACACTGTAAACGTGCAGTTTACTATTACGTTTCGATTATGAAAAGAAACTCGTACTAGGGGTACTGTATAATATTATATACTGTATGTATAAAAGTAAACCTCTCACGGAAGCTCACGTTTACGGAAAATGTTCACAATAAAATCTAACGCGTGTTATATCGGTAAGTGGTAACACCTGCCACCTTGAATGTGAACTGAAGGCGTAATATGGATTGTCGTGAAAAACACCAGAATTACTGTTTTTAAATACTCTACCTTGACGTAGGTAGGTTTCAGGTGATATAGAGAGGATACGGGGTGCAGACCACGGGTATCGACAGAGCACTGAGCTTACGATCGGTTATTCCACAGTTGATTAACTTGAAGTATGAAATTATGCCCGATATAATAATGGCTATTCGAGTGCTATCCGGATTAAGAATACGGCACCACTCCATCTCCTCCCGTGGATGTTGTAAAAACCAGAGGGCAGCAGCGTCCTTTCTGTAGAATAATAGCCATTCTGCGCTTACCAACCCGCCTGCCATGCGTGGTGAGTACTGGCAAATTCCCTCCAAAGTGACAACACGCGGCATGGAACCAGTTGTCTTATGGGGAAGGCTCTTGTTCAGCTGTGGATGTTTATTGGCTGATACTATGATAATAATGGCAATAGGCTTAATTCCTAGAACATGAGATACTATCATTACTATCTTCATAGTGCAATCTATTCTTTTGTGGAATGCACCAACACTCCTCAAGTCCTCCAAATTAGAATGGCTAACACTCGGTACTTTTTAAAATTAAATTACGAAAATACCTACTTGATGTCGGCAGATGCTTTTTCCCAAGTTGTTTATATTTGTGCGTATGTTGATTTAATAGGTACGTATAAACTCGCGTGGAGAGGGTTCCGAAATTGCTGAATATATTGTCTATTGTTAGATTCGGTCTTGTACCAATAACTTATCCCAAGAACACACTTAACATCGTAGTTGAAAAACATGTTTTCCCATACATTCCAACCGCAAACGTAAGTTTGTACACACAATTTTGTAAGATTTACCATGTTATTTTAAGACCATAGACTTCTTATAGGTTTTCCTCTAATATTTAGGTAAAGATTACCTTTATTTTTTTTCAGAATTTTAGGCTCAGGAGTTTTGGAGATAAGGTGGGAGAATGGTAAATTTTCGTATGTTTTATTAAATAACTTTGAAACTATACGACTACATTTTAAAATTATAAAATAAATGCATTTGAGACCCTCACAACAAGTCCTTCCAAGTACAGTTTGCAAAACTTTATCCTCAAATTTTCTATATTGCCCCTAAAAGTGACCCCCATATTCAAAATTCATTTATTTACGTTACGCGTACGTCTTTGGGTCACAGAAATCCATATGTGTACCAAATTTTAACTTAATCAGTCTAGTAGATTCAGAGCAAATTGGCTGTGACAGACGGACAGACAGACACACACGAGTGATCCTATAAGGGTTCCGCTGTTTTTTCCTTCGGACGTTCAGAACCCTAAAAAATAAAAAAGTACTCTTTGTTTCCTAATTTATTTCAAAAACTTATGCAGTATGTAGGCATGCACAATATCATAAAATGTACTAGTTGGTACTTAATTGACCACTTCGTTGGAAGTCCTTTAAAAGAGGTGAGGCGGAAATCTCTTTAAAATCATTAATTTTATATTTTATTTTATCTATCTACCTTGTTGTCTCTGCATCACCCAAAGGCCGTCTGGTATAAAATTCTTACGGCATTAAGACCACCTTGGTACACAGGTATGAAGCACAAATAAATAAATGTAACTGGCTCTCTTTCTTCAGAGCTAAGCTCTGGAACGCAATTCCCTAAGTTCAGACGTCCATTGAATACAGCATTGAGTTCCCTGAAAAACCAATTTGGTATTAACTAATATATGTGCCAGATATTTGCCGCCAAGCAAAACTTAAACTGTTTAAACTTTAGTCATTACTGTGTTCGGTTAGAAGAGTACTGTAGCTAGTGAAATAACTCGTAATAGACTGAATAAATGATGTCTTGAGGTGATGAGCGCAGTGTGGTTACCAGGCATGACAAGTCCCGGTAGCAGTACAATTGTAATGGGCAGGCACGACGCTTACCAGGTGAAGGTCTTGTAAGTTTACACAACAAACAGCATAATCAAAATAATAATAACGCTCACACCGGTGATGCTCCCTGTCGGTTGTAGTGGTGGCCATTTAGGGGGCCCATCTTGTGAGTGGCGAGTCCCCGTCCGCCACAGAATTTCACATGAAAAGTTGAATGGCAGACGCCGTTGTTCACCCACCCATTGCAATAGACCTTGTAATTGTAGTTTCCATTTCATACAATAGTTTTACACCTCCGGGGACAATCCGAGACTGCATTTTATAGTGCAGCCATGGAGAGTCCCCGGTTAGTGTCCCATTACATTTTAGATTAAAATTCTCTAAAGGGCCTCTGTGTGTTGAACTCATGTCCCCACGTAAGCCATCAAAAGGCCGTGTTCCCTCTTACAGGGATACAAGCCCGTGAATAGAGAAATATAATAATAATAATAAAAAGTCGAGAAAGAGAAACAAATAAAGTAACTTGACTTAGCACACGAGATTGTCGACATGTGGGATGTTGACTCGGCAATCATTGTGCCGATAGTCGTTACGGTCAACGGCTTGATCGCCAAGAGCCTCGACCAACATCTTAAGAGGCTCTTGTTAGGCGCTGGATCAAGGGCCTGATACAGAAATTGGTTCTCCTTGACACGGCATGTATTGTCAGGAGATATCTCTCTCTGGTGCCCTAACCACCGGCAGCTTGGACCCTGTTCCCGATGCCGGTTGGTCACTATTTTTATATTTTTAAATAGGTGTTTTTATTTTTGTTTTATATCATCATCATCAGTTCGGCCGAATGAAGTCCACTGCTGGACATAGGCCTCCCCCAAAGATCACCACAACGACCGATATGGGTGTGTTGTGGGCTCATTGGGGGGTTATGCCATAATCGCCACGCTTGGCAGGCGGGTTGGCGATCGCAGTTGAGTTGTTAATGTACTCGAAGGACGTTACTGCCCATCCTCCGGCCAATCCCTTAGTCGACTATTACGACACCCACAGGAGGAGATGGGGTGGTGGTATTTTGAGCCGGCATACCATATTGTTTTATATATATATATATATATTAAAAAATGTATATTAAGAAAATAAAGCAAATAATAAAAACCAAATTTTCCTAAAATACTCCACATGTGGCCCGTAATTATGTTGCACACATGAACCCTATTAGAACATTCCCAACCATAACAGAATCAGCGAACAGCATACCAGGAAACAACGTCTGGCGTGTCTCAAGATCTCTCGGGACGACTAACAAAATTAATCAGAGGAAACAAGATGGCGTAAAGAAACCAGTTTCCCTCCATTCCGGATAGTAATGTTACCCATTTCTACGTGTCACTACTTCCGATGGGGACACCAACATGTCCTTTATTTTGTTGTTCTGTTACTTGGCGTGAAAAGGCTTTAGAAGCTAAGCTTTTGAACTAAATTGGCTTTATAGAATGTCGTTTCATTGGGTCTAAGAATACAGGCACACACGGCTGTCTGTGGTACATAAACTAACGTTAATTGTAACCCCTCTGCGAGAACGATGATGATATGGCCAAACAACTTCGATGAATCGTTTCATCGATGTACAAATATAATTATGACAAGTTAATCTATAAAGTGGTCATCACGCAACAGACTATTCGATTAATCGTTTTTCGGTTAAACGTTCAATCATACAAGAAATTATGAATTAAAAATTATCTAATGATAATTGCGTGGCGATTATGGCAAACCCCCCCAATGAGCCCACAACACACACCGTTTCGGTCGTTGTGTCGGTGATCTTTGGGGGAGGCCTGTGTCCAGCAGTGGACTTCATTCGGCCGAAATGATGAATGGTGGAATCATTTTCGGCGATACTAAATTTCAGTTATACATACATATAAATAAAGTGTCTGTTTGTAATATCAAAATAACAGCTTTTTACTCAATTCATATGAAAGTATATACGGCACCTACAGCAAAAACGCTATTTTTTTTGTTTGTCTGTCGGACTGTCTGTCTATTTGTTCTCACTAATCTCCGAAACGGCTGGACCGATTTCTAAAGGATTTTCACTGGCAGACAGCTGATGTTATAAGGAATAGCTTTGGCTACTTTTAGATTTTAGAAATATAATTAGGGTTTCGCGTAAAAATTAAAACCCATGAAATCCAATATATACATACTCTATGTCGTGTCTATGCTGAAGTACTCTAAATTATTTATATATTATCCAAGTTCTTTTAAATTAAACTGCAGGTGCAAATAAAGGACATGTTAATTTTGCACATGAAATAGAGGTCCAGCGCGGTAGTTTAACGAAGTGAGATATAATATTACGGCTTTGCTAATTCCTGCAAATAAGTTAGATAAAATATACCCTACGTTGAGATAAAAATAAAATTGCGCGACAATACATTATAAAATATTGACACCCAACTGGAACTAATTGATTATTGAACATCACCTTTGTATCGACTATTCACGATAATGAGACGGGAATAGGATGTTTCTAGAATTAGATACTCTGCTGATTGGAGTATCTATGAATAGGAATTTTGAGTATGGCCATTTTGGAATTGAGACATTCTGCAAAAGAACGTTCTGCTATAGCATGTCAATTTTCCATATGGGCTATCATCATCATATCAGCCACAGGACGTCCACTGCTGAACAAAGGCCTCCCCCTTCGATTTCCACAACGAGTGGTCACATGCTGCTCTCATCCAACGACTCCCAGCGACCTTCACCAGGTCTTCTGTCCACCTCGTTGGAGGTCGTACAATGCTGCGTTTTCCAGTGCGCGGTCTCCATTCGAGAACTTTGTGCCCCAACGGCCATCAGTTCTACGAGCAATGTGCCCCGCCCATTGCCACTTCAGTTTACTAATCCTTTCAGCTATGTCGACAACTATAGTTCTTCTACGGATCTCCTCATTTCTGATTATAGCATAGCTCTCTCCGTAGCTCACTGAGTGACCTTGAGCTTTCTTATGAGGCCCATTGTGAGTGACCGCGTCTCTGTTCCATATGTCATCACTGGTAACACATATAAGCCATACTGCGCCCAAATCTGACTTAGCACTTTTTAAATCTGAACGTTTCCTACTCTACTAAGAAACAAAATAATGTGAAAAATCATTACACTTATCAAGCAGATTGATGATAACAGTGTGTTTAAATTAGAGCTTTATATGAAGGTTATCCATCCTGATAACCGGTTCCGCTGACAAGAAAAAATGTACTAGTATATTTA
Organism: Diloba caeruleocephala; assembly: GCA_947459985.1. Taxonomy (NCBI): domain Eukaryota; kingdom Metazoa; phylum Arthropoda; class Insecta; order Lepidoptera; family Noctuidae; genus Diloba; species Diloba caeruleocephala. Next base: position 4,668,951 of record OX381621.1, on the reverse strand, counting down.
TCTCAAGGCGGAAGCCACGTCATATAACTTTTCTCCATAAAAGAAGATCATACTCGTCCATCTCCTTAAATCCTCATAATAAACTTAAATAAAACGTAACAGGTAGAAGTTTCACATCTAAATCACAGTTGATTTTGGCTGGTAATTTAAAAATTTCTCCTTTGTATAGTCTGGCGTTTTGGTTATAATAAATAGTATAATAAACAAGATTAACGATGCATAAGGAGGCACGTTTCGTGGACAGTGATGTAAGTGCACATGGACCGGTTCTCAGCTGCATTTACACCGTTCTGAATTTCGTTTGTGAGAGCTAAGTTATCTGAGTCATCATCATCTTCATCATCATATCTGCCATCATCCACTGCTAAACAAAAGCTCCTCATAGATTTCCACGATTGTGTCTTCATTTTTGGGGGGAATTTGCTAGTACTCAACATCGTCTGGCAGGCAGGTCGATGAGCGCAGTATGACTACTTTTCCATAGAAGTGACGCTACCGCTCATCTCTCTGGCATAGATTTCCTTAGTCACATTTAACGGATGGAGATGATGTGGTGCTATTTACGTAACCTGGATATCTAACGAAATGAGTGGATGTGATGTGATGTATGAAGTTCTTAAGGTATCTGGTTTCATTTTATGACATAATTTCAGCCGAAAAACATCCACAGCTGGACGGAAGCCTCCCTGGACCAAAGATTTCACAATGACCAGTGTATATTTATATTGTGGAAACCATTGGGAGGCTTTGCCTTAATTGTCACGCTTGGCATACGGGTTGGCGATCGCAGTTGAGTTATAAATGTACTCGAAGGACGCTGCTGCCCATCCTCCTATTGAGAGACCTGCGGGCAGTCATGGAACTCCATGACTGCCCGCAATTTCCAAAATTGCGTTGGAAGCTCCACGCCAGCCAATCAGTAGAGGTGAGCCGGAGACGAGGTCCTGACTGACTCTCTGGGGCATTCGTATACGCTTTGTTGCCACTCACATACAGCTCGCCACAAGCTTGTGCGCTGTGTACTGCGGTTCGTAAGTTTCTTAGTATATTTCCTTTAGATATACATTTTTTGTAAGGTTAGGAATCTGTTAGTTTGTTATAGAACATTTAAAATTTTCATCAATTCATGTATGCAAGACGTCTTTTTTATGATGCAATTCCAACCTTTAGCATCAAAGTCATTTTCTTCTTCTTTCTAGCTTCAAAGTAATTTAGTATATTTAAATTTGTCTTCCTTATATATTGGAAAACTCACGTCGAGCTATACCTATATAAAACAAAACATGTTGGTTTATTAATTTTGCCACACATATTGACATGTGCATTGAAACTACAGAATGTCCCGGACTTGTCCCATGAGATTGTTTGTCCAATCATAAAAGTTAGTGTCAGTCCCGTACTCCTCTCCCATGGGAATGTTCACAGTTGTAAATGGTTGGCTTCAATATACCTGCACCTTACTCGTGCAATCGATTTCAGTGCTAGCTGAGCCAGCGACCAGTTTTTATACTCGTAAAAAGGTATTTAAAACATTATCTATTATAACTCTTACATAAAGTTATTGGTAACGACAGTATTGCTGCGTTTCGTATGGTGAGTGACGAATACCTGAAGGTAGATAGGAAGGGTTGCCTCAAGAACCTCAAAAAATCTGTGGCATGGGCCTTTCCTCACGATGACAAAAGGTTAGGCCTTAGTCCACCACGCCGGCCTAGTCCGGGTTGGCGGACTACACTCACCATGGAGGTTGTTGTTTTTCTTTTTATTTAGGCTTCAGATTGTGCAAATGTCCTCACGATGTTTTCCTTCACCGTCAAAGCAAGTGATAATCAAATTCTTCAACACGGATATGTGATCATATTTATTTCTTAAATTAAGACTGTAAAAAAGAAGTTATATTTTTTTACAGAGGCTTAAATTAGTAACTTACCATGACTACACCGATCGTGTCACTTGACTGCGCCGTCGTTGTACCACGCCGGTGCAAACTTGTTCAAACAAGCTTATTGAATTTAAACCATTTAACCCGGAATAAGTACATTTTAGCTACTTATTCTAAACTTTGGATATTTCCCAAATTCGTAATTATTCTCATTTAGTATCATTATCAAAATGTACACGCTCCTTTTTGGATCGAACAGGTTTCTAGGCATTCTAGATCGAAAGGGTTAAAGATAGATAATATAGATAGTTATTATTATATATGATATAATAATAATTAAATTTGCCTCCCTCTGGGCAAACGTTATCTCACCATGGGATAAGGTAATCCTGGAGGGCTGATTAAAGTAGCTGCTTGATTTCTTCCTACCTCCTGATATAAAAAAAAAAGTATATCATGAGAAAAAAAAAAGTATATTAAGTAGCTTACAGAACGCAGGGCAGTTTGTGGCGAACTGAATGTGAGTGGCGACACTGCGTACCCGAATGCTCCAGAGAGTCGGTCAGGGCCTCGTCTCCGGCTTACCTTTATTGGTTGGCTGGAGTGGTACCCCATGAGTGCCCGTAGGATTTTCAACTCTGGCTTGCCTTAGTTGGCCGATCAGAGGGGGGCCGCCAGAGCTATATGCTCGGGGGTGGAAGTGTCTAATGGCGTAATAACGGGGAAACCCGCTCCGAGTCTTCGAGACGCGCGATGGTGAAACCGGTGCCGCACCTCTCTACACCCCTAGCCGCTCACACCGGTGTTGCTCCTTGTCGCCTGTAGTGGTGGCCATTTAGGGGGCCCATCTTGTGAGTGACGAGTCACCGTCTGCCACAGAATTTCACTATAAACGTTGAAAGGCAGACGCCGTTTTTTCAGGTTTTAGAAGTATATTATCCATTTAGCACCAATTACAATAGACCTAATAATTGTAGTTTCCATCTTATACAATAGTTTTACACCTCCGGGGACAATCCGAGACTGCATTTCATAGTGTAGCCATGGAGAGTTCTCGGTTAGTGTCCCATTACATTTTAGATTAAAATTCTCTAAAGGGCCTCTGCGTGTTGGACCCATGTCCCCGCGTAAGCCTATCAAAAGACCGGGTTCCCCCTTACAGGGGATATAAACCCGTGTAATAGAGAGACATTAAATTATATTTAATAATTAAATAAACCCAGTTCGATTATTATATTCATCATCATCATCATCATATCAGCCAAGGGATATCTACTGCTGAACAAAGGCGTCCCCTATAGACATACCAATACAATTTTGTCGTCATTTTGGGGGCAGTTTGCCAGTACTCACCACGCTTGGCAGGCGGGATGGTGAGCGCAGTATGGCTTATGTTTCGCAGAAGGAACGCTGCTCTCCATACCTCTGGTTTAGAGTCCCTTAGTCGCCTTTTACGACACCCACGGGAAGAGATGGAGTGGTGCTATACTCTTAATCCAGACACCATACGGATATTATTATATGAAATATTGTAAATTTTGTATATGTAATGTTTGATGGCATGGTAGGAACAGCGGCTAAGTGATTGGGTTGCTACGCTACGTGTCTGGTTCGATTCTCGATTCAGTTATTCAGGGTCTGGGTGTTTGCGCATTCGAGTTTTGTTTGTAAACTGCACCCATGACATAGGAGAAATGCCTATTAGTGATGGCAACGTTTAAAAAAAGAATTATATATGCCAGATTACTTACACTTAGGGTGTGCCCTATTGAAGCCACAGTTCCAAATTCGGTGTAACATTCGCCAGTTTAAAATCCGCATAGCGCATGCCTGGTGTGCACTCGGCTTAAGTTCAAATATTTATACCAGCGCCGGTTGCTTTTAGGCAATAAAATTTACATTTTTACAAACGTTCGCCTCTCCTACTGTCGCTTAAGGGGTACAGCGTGCTTTTTTTTATTCTTGTTAATGCTTTATGTAAAACTTACATAATATGGTTTAGTAGTATTTCTCCTGTGTCGTGGGTGCGTTTACTGACACAAATTCCACACACAGTACACCCAGACCCGGAACTACTATTTATACTCTTTATTGTACACCACATAATGTATAAAATACAAATATTTAAAAAGATACATGTACAATGGGCGGTCTTGTCGCACAAGGCGATCTCTTCCAGACAACCATTGAATTGACTTGAAAGAAAGGAGAGAGATACTGGGCTATCAAGTGTTGTACTGTATTTTCAACTGTTTTGGACTACATTGTGAGTAATTTTTTGGATCCGAGAATCGCATTACTATAATTGTTTTCGTAAAAATGGAATCCGGATTACGGTATAGGAGGGAGCATTTTGTTGGAATGCACGAACAGCCACCCAGAATAATGATACGCGAGCGAGGAGAAGTTTTGCGCACCCTAGATAGTCATCAGATAGCCCCTAAGAGTCGTAGCTTGATGATTAATAGCCTATAACCTTTTTTAAGAATCTAGCTATCAAATGCAAAAACATATTTTCAAGTCCAACAGTTAGTACTGGAGATTAGCGCGTCCAATCAAACAAACTCTTAAGCTTTATTGTATTAGTATAGAAGTATAGATAAATAAATGGTGCAAAGCAATTTCCAAGCCTACAAAATCAACTTCAAAATACTTGATCCTACCAGCTAAAAGCAAACGCTTCTCACAATACAATAATCATTTGTACAATACACCTTTTCGCAAACGATATACAATTTGCAAGAACGCGAGTCCCGTTGCTGAGAATCCAGAATTGTTCAATATAATATTAAACGCTGGAACAATGAGAACGGGGAGTTAAAATCCGAGGATATTGTATAGATCCCGGATTAAAATATGTAAAGGAAAATCCGGTGACGTTTGTGTGAGAATCCGCTGTTTCGTGACTTAATATTGAAAACAATGCCATTCCCGTCTTTTAATGTTAGGTGAAACGTTTGAATTAGCTTAATTTTATAGTTAAAGGTGTGAGAGTGAATTTAGTTAATCGGTTTTAGAAATGCGAAGACACATAGATTTATTATGGGCGAATTAAAAAAAGTTATAATCCAAATCGTGTTCTATCCATGAATGAATATTATAAATAAAACCAGTATATTTGTACATTATTATTTAATCATAATTAATTCCTTAATTAATTGCCGTGTGGTGCCGGCTCAGAATGCCACCACCCCATCTCCTCCCATGGGTGTCGTAAAAGTCGACTAAGGGATTAGCCGGAGGATGGGCAGCAGCGTCCTTCGAGTATATTAACAACTCAACTGCGATCGCCAACCCGTCTACCAAGCGTGGCGATTATGGCAAAACCCCCCAATGAGCCCACAACACATCCATATTGGTCGTTGTGGACATCTTTGGGGGAGGCCTGTGTCCAGCAGTGGACTTCATTCGGCCGAAATGATGATGATGAATTCCTTAATAGGATCTATATCATCTGTATCTTCAGTTCGGGGGGATTGACCAGTACTCACCGCGGTTGGCAGGCGAGTTGGTGAGCGCAGAATGGCTGCTGTTCTACAAAAAGGACGCTGCTGCCCATCCCTCTGGTGTAGAGTCCGTTAATTGCTTTTTACGACATTCACGGAAGATGTAATGTTCGTAATTTTGGCCGAAAAGAAGAGAAAACAATTTATTAATCAAATACCGTACGACGTTGCCTTAAACTTGACATTGGAGAAATTGTGGAAGATAATCTACAGAAGCCATAATCTAAGAGAAGAAGAAGAATAATAAATATAAACTGTAATCTTTGGATTTTGGATCGAGGCTTTGTCTATATCTTGTGTTAAATGTTATCTTAACACAAACAGATCAATTTCAAAATCTTCAATGTAAATATTTTTGATTAGATTGATCATTATTTTCAGCCGTTTAGCGAGACAAAAATTAAGAGAAGAGCAAAGATTATTACATTCACAGACCTAAACCAAATCTTGGGACAATTTTATCCTAGTCATGATTTACAACGAGAGGAATGTTCCGAGAAACTAGAAATGTGCAAAACGCTTTATTTATAGGCTATTTTCTCCTGTTTTGTCTCCTTCTTAATCATGCGCTTTATTTTCTTTTAATCTTGGATTAAAATGCTTCTAACCTTTTTTTTTTAATGGTAGGTTGTGTGCGTGTGTATCTAATGTTTTATGGTAGATGTCTTCAAAAGTTGAAGCTGGTACCTTGTTCATATAAAAAAGTGAAGATAGAGCTGTGATTAATAAGTCTTTAATATAATTTATCAAAATTAAAGAACATAATATTATGAAGCAACCTGCCTCGCTAAATTTGTGATAATATATATTCTTCGTAATTAAGACCATTACCTTTCTTGAGCTAACTTAGTATTACTAATCCCTCTCTATCCGTGTATACATTATCAGGATAAAACTACAATTCGAAGCGAAGCATAATCCTCCTCCTTCAGTCGTTTGCTCACTGCTGAGCGTAGTGATGTGCCCGACTACACTTTTGATAATATCTCTCCATTTGTTAGCTTTGGCTTGCTGTATTGCATCAGAGACATTGATATCTAAATGTTTCTTCACTTGGCCATCGTATTAGGCTGCGTCCCCTTTATCTCTTTCTTTCCATTTTCCCAATAACTATAAGTTTGTACAGGTTATCGGATGACCTTCAGGTGATATACTCAAAGTATTACAGTACACTCTGAAAGCAGATACTCATAAGCCTTTGGTCTATATGAAGCTCTGTTAAAATGGATACGTTCGTCTTGTATGCTGTCCAATGCATGCGCAATATGCGTCTCCAACACCTCCAATATCTCAAACGCGTAGATACGGTGTCGGTCTGCTGCTTATATGATCCAGGACCAGGATAGAAAACCTGCCTGTACTTGTAGAATTTGTCAATCGAGTTAATAACTGCCGTGTGGTGCCGGCTCAGAATGCAACCACCCCATCTCCTCCCATGGGTGTCGTAAAAGTCGACTAAGGGATTAGTCGGAGGATGGGCAGCAGCGTCCTTCGAGTACATTAACAACTCAACTGCGATCGCCAACCCGCCTGCCAAGCGTGGCGATTATGGCAAAACCCCCCAATGAGCTCAAAACACATCCATATCGGTGGTTGTGATGACCTTTGAGGGAGGTCTGTGTCCAACAGTGGACTTCATTAGGCCGAAATGATGAGTTAATAACGGAGTCTGCTGTATATAATATGGAGAAGAATTTTGCATGTTTGATGAGGGCGATAATTCTGTAGGTTAATAGGATTTCTTTTTTGGAGTGGCAAGATTGTTGAATGAGTCCAGTCTTTGAGCCGTATTGTGGTTTATCATATAGCGCTGCAGAACTTTAGGAGTTTGGTGGATCCTCGTTGATCAAAGATTGAAAGTCTGAAATCGTCAACACGCAGTGAGCAGAGGGAGTGATCAATGTTCGTACCTTCATTGTACGAAAAGAGACCTTTGTAGTAGGTAATGTTACTATAATAAAGTAGCATATAGTCCACCACAGTAAAACGGACTTGCATTACGGTCTTGGCAAATACAACTAACTCATAGTAAGCATCATGGTAAGCATCACGATTCATTTTTAGGGTTCCGAAAGTCTGAAAGAAAATGGCGAAACGCATAAAGGATCACTCATGTGTCTGTCTGTCTGTCCGTCTGTCACAGCCAATGTCTTCCGAATCTGCAGCACTGATAAATTGAAATTTGGTACTTATATGGATTTCTGCGACCCAAAAATGGACGTGTAACGTAAATAAATTAATTTTGAGTATGGAGGTCACATTTTGGATAAAATAGAAAATTAAAGAATAAAATTTCGCAAACTGTACCGTGTAACATATGAAATTGAAGGGCTTGTTGTGAAGGTCTCAGATTTATTTATTTTATCATATTAAAATCTATAGTTTTAAAGTAATTTAAGAAAATAGACGATAACTTATCTGCCAACTAGTCAGGCTAAAATTAAAAAAAAAATGTAGATAACATCTCTTTACCTCAATATTGCAGGGAAAACTATAAAAATACAATAATGTATAACTGATACTGTTAAAATTCGTCTCGAGAAAATGGGCCACTATAGCTACAAAGCCCGTTCCTACTTCCTCACAGCTTCATCGTTCCTGTTTAAATACATATAAACGTAGAAGGCAATTTCAATCTAGTATACGTCACAGAAATGTCTCATAAATATGTATAGACCGATTCCAGAATATTGGTAGATGGCATTAAGTATTCAAATTCGATGCTATCGAATGCAATATTAGGAGCTCAGTTTGTGCTATGTGTGCGAAGTGCGTTGTGTTGTGTTGATCTCATCTGGTGGAAGACAAGATATTCAAAGCGTAGGAAGCTTCAAAAATTTAGGAATAATATGAATAGTTTGAATAGAGGTAGGGTACGCCGGGATTATTCAGTCAAGCAAGGAGAGGACGTCCAACTGGGGAACTACCTCAACTTAATAAAGGATCGTAGCTAAATAACACTGTTTTTTGTGCAGTGTTGTATTCCTGAAAGAGAGTCAGGTTGCCAGAGCTCCTTATCAAGCGTGGCCAAGGCGTATTGGCGTGGCGGTCAGCGAGACTCGGTAAAACGCTTCCGGAACCCAGGAACTATCTTATCTCCGCCCTACGATGCTTAACGACCAGTGAACCAGTGATCGTGTTGATAGCAGGAGACCGAGGTGGACCCTTCTACTGCTGCAGGGAGTGAGTGAGGTCTGGAGGCCCTTTTGCTCACCATGCCAACAAGCTGCTTATCCTCTACATTACTTAGGCGGGTTAGTACTGCATTCAATGCTTACGGAGATAACAATGTTTTGTCCCGATGAAGCATCATATCTGCGCACGCCAGTTTCACAGCGGCCAACCGAGTGGTGTCGTGTTTAACACTAGGTACAAGTCAGCAACTAGTAAGCTTCTCACTTGTCTCGCGACAGGTGAGCGGATCGCGAGTTGTCCTTTAGGGAGCAAAGCTTTTTGGTCACTCGCTAATCTAATCTAATCTGCCGAGGGAATCTTTTGTCATTCGCCATTACCACCACTACGTAATGCCGTTGGTATTCTGGCTTATAATATCAAAGAGATTGCCAGACTCTGCTCTCTTTGCCTCGCATCCACCCTGAAAGACCAGGTGCAGTGCTGCGAGCCTTCATGTAGCCAACGGCTCGGTCTAAGTCCCTTTTCAAAAATCCCAACTCCGTGGCCCAGTCCGAGAAAATCACCGTGATCAATATCTGACCACACCGCGACGTTGGCAGCTGACGAAGAGAGAGTCTCAAGAATTACGAGCAAGCAGCGATAATTATTTTTCATGAGAAGTAGATTCAAAACTGACATATAAATCTCAAAATTTTTTGCTATATTAAAGCTTGTACTCTACGATCAAATTAAGTTTTCCCTCCATGATTTGAAAGGCTTTTGGTCTTTTGTTTTAATTTTCTAAATCATGAATCTATTACCTATGCAATGCAGTTTCAACCTAAATTTATAAATTTCGGTGGCCAGTACTTTTTATGAAGAGTTATAAGTTGATACAGTTGGCTTGCTTCCTAGCCATTGTTGAATAGTGTAGTTTATTGTAGGTTGACGTTATAATATGAAAGGGAATTCCCTAAACAAACAAACAAACTGAGCAATTGCTCAGTTTGTTTGCTTTGGCTAAAAGTGGACAGAAACTATAATAATAAATGACTTCCTTTTTAATATGGCATACCTAAGAGAAACAAAATATTTTAATAAGGTTGCAGGAAAGTAAATAAATATACCATATGTAGCATGTGTAAAATAATAATCTCGTCACTAAAATCATTTAATATGAGAATATTTTCCAAAAATATATTCTTTATTATTTATTTATTTTATTAATTATCCGACTAAGTTGGCAAACAACCCTACGGCCCACATGATGGTAAGTCGTTATCGTTACCTATGAACGCTTGCAACACTCCGACCGACGACTGCCGACCCCGTAAAAATATTTTCACGCCGTTTTTGAAGATCCCCATGCTGTAGTCTGTTGGGAAAACCTCGGTAGGTAGCTGATTCCACAACCTGAGTGTGCGTGGGAGGAAGTTCCTCTGAAAAAGTATATACGGTACCTACAACAAAAAAGCTATATTTTTTTTGTCTCAAAGTCAAAGTCAAATATTTTTATTTCAAATAAACCAAATATTGGCACTTATGAAACGTCAGAATCTAAGTTGCACGGTTCCAAATAGTTGATCTATGGAGAAGAGCCGGCAAGAAACTCCATAGATACTCTTTTAAAATAATTGAGATTAAAATGTTGATTGATACAAATTATGGTAAAACATATAACGAGCATGATGTAGGCAAATGTCTGTGTGTCGGTCTGTCTGTTTGTTCCCGTTAATCTCCGAAACGGCTGGACCGATTTCTACGGGACTTTCACTGGAAAATAGCTGATGTTATGAGGACTAACTTAGGCTTTAGAATAAAACTATGCCCCAACCATGGTTCATGCAGACTAACGAGAGTTGTATTGTATACCTGGGCCCGACCTACTTCATAAATAAAGTTTTTTTTTCCTTTTCAGTGGTTTTAACATTTTTATATCGTGTAGGGTTTTTGAAGTCGGTATATTTTTTGTTAAAAGGTTGAATTGTTTATTTTTAGTGTAAATAAATGTAAGAACTTTTCCAATTTGGCATCAGTATTTAACACTAAAAATAAGAATGACTCAAATCGGTTCTCTGATCTGATAGGAATCGAGACTATTAAGACATCATCTAGATAAGCGCAGTCAAATGAACCTGTTTATTGAAGCTGGTTTAAACTACTCAATGAAATGTAATGAAATTTATAAAAAGAAAGAAATTTGTGAAAAGCGTCTTGCACCAGTTCAAAAATAATTGTTCAAATCGGTCAACAAATATCGTAGTAATCGGTCATAATCGGTACATAAAAACACACGCATCGATTTAAGAACCTCCTCTTTTTTAAATCGGTTAAAAATAACTAGGATTTTGTGCAAAAAAATTAAATCCCATGAAATCCAATATATATATACTCGTGTTTAAACCTAATTACTCTGAATTATTTATTAATAGTCCAATTTATTTTAAATTAAACGGCGGGTGAAACCGCAGGGCCCAGCTAGTCTATAATATTTAGTCTATTCGCCAGAGAAGAAGTTTGCGTGTGTTGACTACGCTTTTCTCGCTACTCAACTCTCCCAACCCTCCTTCTTATCTTATGACTCAATTTCAATATCTTTGTTCTACTCACTCTAGGAATCTTCGTTCTTCTAACAATCTTCTCCTACACTTGCCTTCTCATAGTTCTGATTTTCTACACTCTTCCTTTCATATTCAATCTATACTTCTCTGGAATGCGCTCCCTCCGGAAATCAGGATGGCTACGAGTATATATGCATTTAAGCGGAAAGTTCGTGAATACTTTTTAACAAAACGTTAGCAGAATTATCTTAACACCTTTTCAAAGACTTATGATATAATTATGTATGTATTTATTTGTTTATTTCTAATAGATATGTATGTATGTATGTATATTATTATTAATAAATTTAGTTTTGTTTAATGTAACATTTGTTACATTTCATGTTTATTTTAAACATGTTGCGCCTGCCTTGTTATCTCTATATCACCCTATGGTTGACTGGTAGAGAATGCTTACGGCATTAAGTCCGCCTATGTACTGTTGCTGCATAAAGTTTAAATAAATAAAATAAATAAATATAGGAGAAACCAGCCAATAGAATATAATATTTTTTTAAACTAGTCCAAAATTGACAGAAACACATTCTCTCGGCAGCTCGTAACTATCCACCGAAATCTTCAAAACAACTCCGTTAATTCTCCATTACCATATTTTCTGCTTCTGTTATTCAGAAACGAAATGCCTAAGTTTGCATATAACAAACATGAAAACAAATAACAAAGTTCATAATAAGGGTATTCGCCCTTTGAGACAAACTCGGGCTTAAGGCAGTTACGCGGGATCCTCTAAAATTTAATTTTACACACGAACTTTACAAAGAACACATTGAAATTAATCTTGCGAAATTGTTTTCGATGTCTGTTTGAAATGGGCAGAATTATTTCTCGTTTATGGAAAAATTAATTCCGTTTTTCTTCCTGTTCTTAAAAAAGAAAAACGTTAAATGATAAATTAATTTTCTTTATTATCAAGTAGGTTTCAAGAAACACATTTACTCGTCTATACATATAAATGAAGCTGGAATTGTGTATGGCCGCCTCTGAGAAGAAATTTTAAAACAAACTAAATTATTGTTATAAGGTCCGTCTTCGACAATTTTAGGTAAAATATTCCGTGAGTAAAATATAGGGCAACATCTGGCAAATGCCTTTTGAAGAACCCGGCAAGCATAAATAAGTTATCATGGAGCTCAACCCTATTTTGTCGAGCTCAACGATTCGATGCACTAAAATACCAGGACATTTGTATGAACACCCAAAACGATCAGACACGATTTGGGTTTACATATTGACGATAAGCTGAGTTGGAATAAGCAAGTCTGTCAGGTTAGCCGTAATGCGCCATACTGCGATCGTTCTATAGATTTAAGCATTTTCTTCCATATAATACTTATGGTTCACTTCATTGTGCTACCTGTAATTGATTATGCGGATGTTTGTTACTCAGATTCATCTAAAGATCTTCTCAACAAATTGGATCTACTTCTCATACCCCTCATTTTTGGACTTCGGAAATTTGACCACATCTCTTTTTTACCGCTTCCAGCTAAAATGGCTGCCTATCCGTCAGAGATCACTGAGATCATTTTGTCTTCTTTTCTACATTATTAACGATTTGTGCTCCTGATTTTCTCAAATGATATATTCTAGTATTGGGTTGCTCTCACAACCGTAACCTGCGTGCTGCCCAGAATTTGATTCTTCAAATTCCTTCTCATCGTACAGGTTTTAGGTCTCAGCAAACAAATTATAGAACGTGCTTCCCCTTGATATAAAAAATATTTCAATATTTTTTTTTTAAATGCAAAGTTTGAGAATACTGTTTGAAATCGCTGCAATCCTAATTGACAATTACGGGCATGGTAATGATAAATCGTATGTATTTTATGGAGTATATTTAAAACTATGTATTTGACCGTACCTATAGTATGTAGATTTGTATGTATGTACATTTTATTGTAATATTGTCTTTTTTCTCTTTTGATGCATGTATTTTTTTGGTTAGTACCAGCCTTGTGTACCATCATTGTGCATAAAATTATAAAAAAAACTACATACGCATACATTTTGTGTAACAGAAGTACATACGCTTTCACAATTTATTTTTATTGTCAGCCTAATGTTTTAACATCATGAAAATATATGCTTGAATGCATGTATTCATGTACGAATGAGTGTATGAACGGACATATGTATCTATGTAATTATATATGAATGCAATGGAATCTTATAATTAAATTTTCACGCACTTCTATATATTCGAATTTTGCAGAAGACATCAAACATCGATTGACTCTCCAAAGATTCAAATCGTTAGATAGGCTCTTCTGAACAAAATCTGTAGCATTTTATTTAGAAGTGTGCGTATATTACTCACGTATGTTTATCGTAAAATTATGTTTATGTTGTTAATCGATTCTAGATACAATACTGGAACTGCCCACCACAATGAGTTGTGTCTTTGTAGGATTGACCTTCAGCCCGAATCTCTTCCTCCAGTCACTTATTCGTGAAAATTCTTTGTTTATTGTGGCAGTCGCTTCAGTCAGTTTTCCAAGAGGTGATTGACAGTAAATTTTGATATCAATACAAGTGCAAATCAAAACAAGTCTTAACGGTGTCTCCACTGAATGAGCATTCCCCTTAAAAATTAAATGAAAATTTAAGTAAAACGTTCTTAGAATATTGACCTTGTCATCAACATATGCAGAACCTGGAAGCATCGTCCAATTTTTGTCAATCACATGTTCGTGAAGATTATCCACGTTACATTATTTGTATTACATAAAAAGAAATATTTGGTACATTTAAGTTCATACTTCTATAAAAGGGTGTTTTAATATTTTTTTAAATTACATACACTTTTAATTGTTTTTATTAATTATGTGCAAAAAACGATGTGCAGTATTAATTCTTAGCATGATATCTAATAGGGGGTGGTACGCGGACGTAAATACTATTACCTCAGTGGCAATAACAGACATCATGAAAGTCATCGCCTTCTTGGTCATCCATCCGTAAAATAATAATTCTTAAATAGTTCATAGTAATTCTTTATATTATGCTACACTTTTTAGGTTTACTAAAACCTGAAAAGTGTTCATCATAATACTAACAAATTTCCTTTAAACAATAATTTATTTTGCCGTGTGGTACCGGCTTTGCCGTGTGGTACCGGCTCAGAATACCACCACTCCATCCGGGGTGTCGTAAAAGTCGACTAACGGATTAGCCGGAGGATGGGCAGCAGCGTTCTTCGAGTACATTAACAACTCAACTGCGATTGCCAACCCGTCTGCCAAGCGTGGCGATTATGGCAATACCCCCCAATGAGCCCACAACACACCCATAACGGTAATTGTGGTGATCTTTGCGGGAGGCCTGTGCCCAGTAGTGGACTTCATTCGGCCGAAATGATAATGATGATGATGAATTATAGAAATAGACTAGATTTTGCTTTTGATTAATGCTTTTTCTGAAATGCGTATGCTTTTGACGAATGGTTCGAACTAGTGTTGAGTAGGACATACAAGAGGCAGTACATTTGTCCCGTACATGACACAATATTGTAAGAGCGGCTCAACATTATAATATGTACCACTTCAAATTTTATGTCGCGTTACTTTACTCTTCGCATGTGAACTGTAGGGTGAGAGAGAGAGAGAATGAGGCATATGCTTCAAAAGCACGTCTTTTTATTCAACGGACATTATCGTGACTGCAAGAGACAACATGATGTTTTTATTCACTCTTTTACAAATGTACTAGTACAAAGTACGAGACGCGACAGTTTTAGAAAAATATGATTTCATGAATGTCTGTTAAATACCTATTTGTTTTGCTTGTTTATGTCTGTGTATTAGGTATATTTTAAATCAAAATCATGTTTTACAAATAAGTCGCTTGCACAATAATGCTACAGTAGCTAATAAGTAGAAACGTCGATACAATCGTCATTCGTCTAAAATCAATCGCTTTTTATTACTTTGCTTTAAGTATTACCTCAATCACACTTTGTAAGACAGGGCAGTACATATACAGCAACAGTACATGAAATACTCGTTCTTTCAAATGTACCGCCAAGCTTCATGAAGCTGCAAATGAGGCGAGGCGTCATCACGTCATGACGCCTCGCCTCATTTGAAGTGGGACATTGTACTGGCGCAGTACAAAAAAGAGGCTACTCTTACAAACTCATTTTTAAATCGTGTCCTATCGTAGTGTTGACACTAGTTCGAACGGAACAGTTGAATCAAAATAGCGGAATAATTCAACTTCAGTACACCCACAAAATTATATTTTCTAAGCTTAATTTGATACCACGCACATTTAATCTCTCTTGAACCCAAGTATAAATGAATAAAACATTAAACGATAAAAACAGTCAAAAAATTCGGCGGTAGCCAGCGGCACGATTGCAGGAGGAAATGAAATGGCTACTTCATTATTTACAAGGTTACAAAGCAGTTTGTAAGCCACTGAGCGTTGATTATATACGTCGTAATATATAATTATGTATCTCTTTGTATAAGGACTATAGTTACAGCTTATGGAAGGAGTGGAAAGTGAATAGGCTGTATCTTCACTTGCTTAGGCTACAAAATGATTTTATTTCTTTCTTAAGTTATTAGAAAAATGGACTCTAGCACTAAGAATGCCACGCAGTACTAGAGAAACCATGCATGTTTAGTGTCCGGATTAAGAATATAGCACCACTCTATCTCCTCCCGTGGATGTCGTAAAAGGCGACTAAGGGAATCTAAACGAGAGGGATGGGCAGCAGCAACCCTTTTGTTAAACGGTAGCCATATTGCGCTCACCAACCCGCGCGCCAAGCGTGGTGAGTACTAGCCAATACCCCCCAAAATGATGACACAGTTGGGAAATCTACGGGGGAGGCCTTTGTTCAGCAGTGGACGTTGAAATGGCCGATATGATGACTAGAGAAACTTGCCGATAGATATTTATCGCACTACAAAAATTAATGCCTAAAATGGCTGAGCAAAACAAAGCGCGTAAAGAGCGGGAGCGTGTCGTGGGAATTTTGTAACTCGCTCACCGGAACGAGAGATGAGCGGCCGCAGAAATTCGTAATATTATTATAATGTTTTTTTTTATTTTTTGTTGGGCTTCTCGCATACATTTCTGGGAAATGTGGTTGCTTAACCGGTCATTTGCTGGCGAAGCCAAAAGAGGCCTCCAGCCAGGCTTAAATTAATTATTAAAAACTAAGCAACTTTCGCTAAGGGCGCCCCCTGCGGGACACGGACCTCGGCTTAGGGCGTTGCTGGGGATATCAAGCTATTGTTTTGGGGACAGCTGGATCGGTATTATTTAAATTGTATTAAGGGACATTTAAAGCTACAGGCTCGGCACGGGCCGGCGCGAGCAAGAGACGGGAGGGAGAAGTGCTAACTTGAACGGGAAGGTGACGCGGCGATAGGCCTCCGCGACGTCGGTGAGGCGGGCATCCTCGGCGGCGAGGGCGGAACAACGGTCGGGTGTTCAGTGAACGAGACAACGCGAGTCTCTTCATGTGATCTAACGTGATTTTATCGTCTGGATCGACCAGAACGTGCCTCGGGCGGCGTACTGTACTGATACGGGAGGGTTCGTAGTCGGCGGCTGATACCACAAGGGGATTTGGGTGGGACAGGGCAGAATCGAGATAGCGTTTGGACGCTTGTTTCATAAATTGCCTGATGGTCGGCAAGTTAAGGTCGAAATGGAGTTGGTCGTTTCGCATGTACAGAGGCGCTCCGGTGGCCTTGCGCATGAAACGGGTTTGGAGGGTTTCTAATCTACGGAGTGGGTATGATTCGGCGTGTGCGAACACTGGGCTGGCATAGGTCATGATGGGTCGAATGCATGTGGTGTAAATTCTCACCTTATTTCTAAGGGATAATTTACTACGAGCGTTCAGAATATAGTGAAGGCGACCGAGCACAAAGGCAGCGCGGGCACGCACCATCTTTGTGTGGGGAATGAAGGTCAGTTTTTTGTCTAGGGTGACTCCAAGATACTTGGCGTGCGGTTCCCAAGGAACCGATTGGCCCAGCATCGAGATCTCCCTGAAGCGTGGGTGGTCGTCGCCTAATTTGCAAAATAGGACGGCTTTACTTTTGATAGGGTTAACTTCGATCCGCCATTTCCTAAACCATTTACCGTAGACGTTGGCTGTGGTTTGGAGGATCTTAGTTATACTATCGGGACTGCTACCAGAGTAGAATATGGCCGTGTCATCTGCGAACAGTGCTAATTGGGTCGTATTAGCAGGTCTTTTGGGGAGGTCACTGGTGTACAGTGTGAACAATAATGGGGCTAGCACGGATCCTTGTGGGACTCCGGCTCTAATGGGGTGGGGGGAAGAGAGAGCGCCCGTGATTCGATATCGGAAACTGCGATTTGACAAGAAGTCTCGTATGATGAGAACGAGACGGTCAGGCACTCCGAGTTGGTACAACTTATATAATAAGCCATTGTGCCAGACTTTGTCAAATGCTTTCGCAACATCGAAAAAGAGGACTCCCGTCATCAGGCCGCGTGAGAATCCGAACGTGATGTGTTCAACTAGTCGGTGGACTTGTTGTACACACGAGTGATTGGTTCTAAAACCAAACTGTTCGTCGGGAATGAGTTTCTTGGAATCGGCATAATCCTTTAATCGGGAATAATTATTATAATGTTTAGTGTTCTCATATATATATCAATATTAACAAAAGTTGTTCCAATTACTATTTGTTATTTCTGAAGTTGATTGTAGAACCCACGTTTGCTTTTAACTAACATGTTTGCATATGATTATTATTGACTGTTAATTACTCGATTAGAACGGTCTTTAAAAAAATATGATACCACAAACTTTGGGAACAGGTTACACTTAGATAAATAATAGGTTCAGTTTTGCTAGTTTTGAGCACGCAATGTATCGTAAGCAAAGCGTTACGCGTGTTTGCTGCAACGACTTCATCCGTGAACTGTAGCAAAACAACAGTCATTTAGTTTTTATTTACATGTAGTTTTATGTGAAAATAATTAGTTTAATGTGTTTTTATTCAAAACAACGTTAGAATAGAAACAATTACTTTATGAAATAATTATTTTATACTGATATCATAAACTGGGAAATAATCAGAAAAATCGTGAAAAGACCGACGCAAAATTCTAACACTGAGGCTTCCAGAACCATGTACCGAATCCATGGCTTCAGTGTTTGTGACGATGTCACTTGCACCCGTTATATTTCTTTTTGCAAACCAATTTTTTTGTTTTACCAATAAACGAATTGTATTTATATTTGTATATATACTTCTACGATAATACCCCCAAAAAAATTTCTAATCGGACGTGCGGTTTCGAAGGAAAAATGTAAGTTCATTTGTTTGGATAGGATGTATGGATAGGGGGGGTCTCTAAACCAAAGTTATTTAAGTACAAAAACAAAAAACTAGGGTAGTATTGCAAGTTATCTTAAGTAATATCAACTCGGGAATAAATAATACAACTATAAACACAACTAGGTGAACTAAAAGTACTTCCATATTCAATAACAATCCAATGAGTTAAACAGAAACATCTGAGTACCCACGCAACTGTCACTGAGTGACACATAAAAACAGTGATGTAGAGATGTACTCATAACTCAATATAATGTAATACGAGCTTGGTAACAAAACTAATCCGTCAACTCATAGCATATATTATAGGATATTATGTAAATATATCAAAAAGTTGGCAGGAGTTGACACTGTGACGTATCGGTCAGATGAGATCAGGAATGTAGTTTTTCAATAAAAAACTTACGTCAGTACATTAAGTTATTATTTCAGTTAATCCCAAATGTTGTTGTTGTAATGTTGTCCCCTTGTTGAATATCTTCAATTAAAATCACGGTTATTATAATATTATAAGAAAGACAATATTAATCTTTTTAATTTCAGATTATTTACTTAACTTATATATTTATGGTTTTCTTATACCTAAATCGGAGTAACATTTAATGTTCTTTGAGAACGCAAATATAGGCAATTGCCAAAAAGAACTTGTTTATGTCCTATTTTTAGGTTATTGATTAGTTCAATTTCCAACTATATCAGTATATTTATCATCATCATCATCAGCGAAAAGATATCCACTGTTAAACAAAGGTCTCTCCCATACACGACTGGTGACATGCCGTGTGTGTCGTCATTTTGGGGGAATTTTCCAATACCTACTCAACACGCTCTTTCCACAGTCCCTGTCTTTCCCTGTTTGTCTTGCAGTTAGAGGCTAATATTATATACTTTACGAAAGAAGTAGGTCATCATATCAGATAAAGGACGTCCACTGGTTAGATTGAGTGGTGCTTTATTTTAATCCGGACACCACACGGATATCGTACATTATCAAGGGCTAATTAATTTTATTCTACTCTTACATATAATACAATGTTGCTATCAACATGAATTTAAGTCGAAATGAAAGCCTAGCATCATGCTAACGTGTGGTACTCAATTAATATAGTTCTTATAAAATCAGTGACGTTTAAAGCAATATACATATATTATAACGTCATCTAGTAATGTTGCCCATGCTTGATGAATTCTATAGTTAGCGCAAATAGAAGCCCAAACACTATCAATAATAACTATGAATACTCGACAGAACCGGTAAAGGCCTCGTCTCCGGCTTGCGTTTATGACATGACTGAAGCAGAATCTCTCGAGCCCCGCAGGGCTCTCAACTTCGGTTTATATTTGTTAGATCAAAGGGGGTCGTCAGAGCTATAAGCTTAGAGATAGAAGTGTCTTATGACTTAAAGAGAGAAAATCCGCGAAGGTGAATCCGTAGCCACATTGCCTTACATCCCGAGGTGTTTACATGTTATAATAGTAGCTAGATAAAGATAAAAGACATTTATTTGACCACAGATACATGTGACATAATTAAGTTATTAAAAATAATAATAAATCTAAATAAAATGTAACTTGCCTTATAATTTAATTATGTATACCTTAAATCTACTTATATTTTACATAGTTCATGGTGTGTCCCATGCTCCCATGTCCCTATCAAATAGGTATCCAACTCAGCATAATGCCGGGCAGTGATGCCGGGCGCTGATTTTCAGCTGGAGCCCATAGTAACACACGGATGCCAATCAGTAAGAACTAATAAGAAGAAGATAAATTCATGCAAAAACAGCCCTCATGGGAAAGAGTATATTCTGCATGGCTCTAAAAATCTACAATAAGATACCGAAGTGCTATAAAGATTTAAATACGAGCATTTTCACTAAAGCTATGAAGCAATTATTACGTGCTAAATGCTACTATAATATCAATGATTATTTAAATGATGTATTATAATTAGTATTTTTAAGTATTTCTTATTATTTGACATGCATTTTCTTTTTTTACATTTTGACATATGACATTTATATAGGGTGTTGCGAACTGGCAGCTAAAGTTTTACTGGCAGCTAAAGTTTCATTTTATTTTTTTATATTTTGACACATGTTTAAAAAGCTTTGTCTTAGACTTCAGCTTTTTTCCTTGTAGTGGTTTCTTGTTTGTTTCCTTAAATTTTAATACATTTTTACATATAAAACTTGCGTTTATAGTCCACTAACATCCCAGTTACTAATATAGGGTCTGCTATTTTTATCTCGCTATTAATTAGATCACTAGACTTTCAGACATATGTTTTATTAGGTATCTTATTATTCAAACAGGTAACATAAAATGATTTTGTAAATTTACATTTGTACGCCTTTTTAGGCAAAACATATTGGCACTTTTTATTTTTTCTTCAATGAATGTGACCTGATTGTAAAACTAACACGTGTTTTAACAAATAAATGTTATCTTATCTTATCTTACATAAATATTGAGTTGTTTTTTCTGCTGATGAAGATTATACATATAAGCTATTACTGGTTTATGTTTTTACAAGATTTTAAGTGTAATTTGCATATTATAGTTGTTTACTGTTGTATTTTCATTAATAAAAAGATAATATATCTGTGTGTAGCTACTTAGGGGTCCATCATGTTAGATGGTTAGACACCATCTGCAATAATATACATTTTAAGTTGGAACGTTGCCACCCTGTTACTATTGTTTGTTGTGTTGTTTATTATTATGTTTACCCTGTAAAATCACTTACAATATAACTAATCATAACACCATAAATCTACATCCTACGATGACAATCCATGAGTTTGTTTTATAATGCAGCCATAGAGAGTCTCCAGTATATGTTCCATTACATTTTAGATAAACAACCTGAAGAACCTTTGCCTCATCTCCTTACAACTTAATAAATTATGATTTCAATATCATTCTTTCACATAATTGTATTAAGTTTAATTTGATAATGTCATTTTTTTTGGTTTTTAATGTTGGTAATTCAACCTACATTATTTGAATACGTATGGAAACTACAAACTACACTAAATACATCGTTGTATAAAATAAAATTATGACTTAAAACTTTACGCAATCCAATACCTAGCACGAATATTTTGACGTATGGTATCGTAATCGTCACGTTCATTCATTCATATCGGCCATTTATTCGTCCACTGCTGAACAAAAGCCTCCCCCATAGATTTTCACAACTGTGTCATCATTTTGGGGGGTGCTTGCCAATACTCACCACGCTTGGCAGGCGGGTTGGTGAGCGCAGTATGGCTACCGTTTCACAGAAGGGACGCTGCTGCCCATCCCTCTGGTTTAGATTCCCTTAGTCGCCTTTTACGACATCCACGGGAGGAGATGGAGTGGTACTATATTCTTAATCTGGACACCACACGGAATAATAACGGAATAATCGTCACGTTAATGTGAGTCAATTCGGGATCGAAAATACAAGTATCCTATAGCATTTTAGTTTAAACTAGCTGGGACTCGCGGTTTCACCCGCGTTTAATTTAAAAGAAATTTAGAGTACTTCGACATAGACACTTGACATAGAATATATATATTGAATTTCAAGGGTTTTAATTTTTTTATGCGTATTCCTAATATTTTCTAAAATAAAAGTAGCCTAAGTTATTCCTTATAACATCAGCTATCTGCCAGTGAAAGTCCCGTCAAAATCGGTCCAGCCGTTTTGGAGGTTACCCGGAACAAACAGACAGACAGACAAAAAAAATTGTTTTTTGTTTTATGTACCGTATACACTTTCATATGCATTTAGTAAAAAGCTGTTATTTTGACATTACAAACAGACACTTCAATTTTATTTATTTGTATAGATTTATACGACAAACACAAATCGTATCATCTATAGGTATGAATAAAGTCTTCGTCAAAATATTCGTGCTAGGCCCTCAGATCCAAAGAGAGATCCAAGGTACTTGTATTTCTGAAACCTTATAATGACCTCATCACTATTAACCCATGTGATTTTGATAAGGGAAACTTCAAACGCTATGTAGGTATGCTTTAATTATATGCCTTTGTATTATACGTGTATAATTAAGTTCCTCGCGCTACCGTTTGTTTTGTAACTAGAAACTTACTAAATTCCTTCGTTGCTTTAATATTCTTGGGGTTAAGACAGCTGCGGATTTTGAAGTACTGGGGTAGGTAGTAACAGTTATGAGGCAGGTAGTATTCTTTGACTGAGGCTTATGTTATGGGGATCATATCGCTCAAATCGCAAAACTAGCGTAAGTTTAAACGATTTTGTTGACTAATCCTTTTGTGCAAAATTCATGCCTAACTATTGAGCCGTTATAGAGAGAAAATTAACATATGTTTTTTACATACTGGCTATGTAAAAAACATATGTTAATTTTCTCTCTATAACGGCTCAATAGTTGTATGTAAAAAACAGATGTTAATTTTCTCTCTATAACGGCTCAATAGTTGTATGTAAAAAACATATGTTAATTTTCTCTCTATAACGGCTCAATAGTTAGGCATGAATTTTACAGCAAAAAAGCGGGATAGCGTCTGAAACAATTCGTATTCTTTATTTTCTCATTTTTTAATATTTATGGAATCATAATGATACCCTGAAATGTCATAAGCAACGGCTGTGGCGCGTGCTCGGAACGCAATACATTAGTGTATTGACGACTCTTATGGCGGTGGACTGTACGTGCGTTATTTTTTACAAAATAAATCCAAACTTGGACAGCTTTAAATGATTATGAATTAAAGCCTAATGTAAATAGTACAGATATAATAATTACGTAAAATAAATAAGAAATAAAGTTTGTAAATATATTAGAAGGAGTTTATAGTTTTGTTTTTTTGAACATATCATAGAGTAAGCCTGACAATGCCTAAATATTAACATAAATGTAACGAGAAGCGTGCCCGAGCTGTAAAAAAATGCTTAGTACTTACATTATTTCTAAGCTGTTCATTTTCGCTTTTACTTTAGTATTTCGTTTGTCGGTACTACGTAAAAAATTTTGAAAGCTAGGTCATCCTAACTAATTCCATCACTGAGATCCAGTAAGCATTTACCTGATCATCATCAGACCTTCAGAATGTATTTTGTATAATATCGTTACTCTTAAAGCTAAATAAGATAACTGGTGAAACTCATCATTATATCGATTTTATTATTTTAAAAAAATCGATATAATGATGAGTTTCAGCAAACACATCTGTGTTTTTGGCTAATTCTTTGATTATTTTGTTGTAATAAGTATGGTCGTTTACCGGTAGTACAGAGGCCAAATCATCAAGGTCATTGGGCAATATAATGCCCTTAACAAACTGCCATGCTCATGTAAACGATCAATCTTAAAATTTAGTACTATTTTTTTTTTTTTGTTTTTAAAAACGTTGCCCCACACTAGGATTTCTCCTGTGTCGTGGGTGCGTTTACAGACATGAATTCCACATACAACACACCCAGACCCGGAAAAACTACCTGCAGATCATACAAATATTTGTTCCGTGCGGGAATCGAACCCACGAGCCAGAGCGCAGCAGCCGACTGCATCAGCCATCACCAACCGTGCCGTCTTGAGATGCGAATTTGATTTATAAACTTATCGTTCACGTTTTCATTTACTCTTGAGTCTTATCGGTCAGTGATATATTTTTTTAAATACATTATTTCGATTTTACTCTCTGTTTTCTGGATGATACTTTCCCTTGAAGCCCGTCTTCTTGTGCGAGTAGATCGTGATGGTAATGTCGCATGCCACTAAATTCAATAGTAGATATACAAGTTAATCTACTCACAGGAAAATAATACGCCGCGAGTTTCAGCTAGCGGATAGGTCGTCACTGACTCGGTGGCCTATCGTTGACTTTTGGCAATACTACACAGACTGGTAGGACCATGTAGATTACCTACTTGGTGGTATTACGATGGTTCCGTGCAGAACGTGTCAACAGTACCGCAATGCCTCAAGACGCAAGTCTTTAACCAGTGTGTGTTACCAGTGATGACATATGGAACAGAGACGTGGTCACTCACAATGGGCCTCATAAGAAAGCTCAAGGTCACTCAGCGAGCTATGGAGAGAGCTATGCTTGGTATTTCTCTACGAGATCGAATCAGAAATGAGGAGATCCGTAGAAGAACTAAAGTTGTCGACATAGCTGAAAGAATTAGTAAACCGAAGTGGCAATGGGCAGGGCACGTTGCATGTAGAACTGATGGCCGCTGGGGCACAAAGGTTCTCGAATGGAGACCGCGCACCGGAAAACGCAGCCTGGGACGACCTCCAATGAGGTTGACAGACGACCTGGTGAAGGTCTCTGGGAGTCGTTGGATGAGGGCGGCATGTAACCGCTCGTTGTGGAATCTAAGCAGGAGGCCTTTGTTCAGCAGTGGACATCCTGTGGCTGATATGATGATGTGATGTGCAGAATGACTCGCCTCTGAAACAGTACCTTAACTCAACACAAGGAAGACCTTTTCAAACAAACAGTGTCTTGCGTGTTTATGCTATTGATATAGTTTTACATTAAACGTGTGAGTAATCCACGCTTATGTCAACATAAAATGCCACGGATTTTGTTGTTATCAGCCTGTCTAACGATTTTAATCTTTACCCATTTTATTATATAAATTACAAAAAAAATCATCTTTGATATAAACATAAACGTTTTGAAAACTGCACTCGCTCCAAGGTTTACAATAGAAACATGAAGTGGAGGTATTCAGTCAGCGGTTAAGCTTCCTTACAACTTACCCACTTTTGTGTTCAGTGCTTTGTTGGGCAACCCGACAATAGCACGAGATTCTTTTTTTGCCTCAGTTACTTTAAAGAGCAGCACCGGTTTAAGTCGGCTATAAAACACTGAAGAATGGGCACCAGAGGAACTACATTCGTTTATTGTGGATTTATGTTTTACTAAGAGGAATAAGTTTTGTTTTGTTTTTATAACAGTAAGGCTGGGTTGCACCAAGTAACTATAACGATAACCGACGCCTCACCAGCCGTCAAATCACTGGATAAGCTAAATACCGGTTGCACCATTTTAACAATGGTCGAAATGACGTCACTATTTCGATAGCAATCACCGCTCAAATTCGGGTGGTCAAGGGTTAAAGTTACGGTTATATTACGCTTTGTGTGTCAATTGCTATGCAATTCTAACCTAGCTATACATTGTGTTATCAAACAAAATACTGATTTTAATCTCTCCATTGGGAAGTTCACTATTGTTGTATTATAAGAAGTAGGTACGTAAGTAATTATAAAATTATAATGAAAACGTGTTATTTTTAGAAGAAATCGTTATTTTTGTTGAAAAGAGTTGTTATTTTTAGCTAATCTCTCACTTTGTAGGTATTGAAGTTTTGGAGCAAATTGGTATTGCAGATTCCTCCTGACTTTTCCATATTTTCCCTCTACGTAATGTACAATCTTTGTTTTCACTGGGGAGCTCGTTTGCCACATATTTTACAGCAGTAAAATAATGTTACTTAAATACCACCTTAAAAACTTACAATGCTGACTTTTGTTAGAATTTCTTAGCGTAAGTAATAAAAGCAAGTGTGTTGTCAGTCCCAAAAAAATTACCCATTTACATTTTTGGGAAATAAAACGTCTTTTCACATGTCACCCTTTTAACTTTAACTATTATATTTTCCTTGACGGTGCAACAGTAAATAGTTTAATTCTATGGTCATTGCTAATGTTACTGTTAAAATTAAGTTTGACAGAAACTATAACATAGCCTGTGCAACGCACCCTAAGTCAAAGTCATTTAATTTTAAAATAAGGCCGGTGACTTAATATCAGCCTGTTATGGCCCACTGCAGGGCATATGCCTCTAGAGACGTGGCCTGTCTCACTATGATGGACCGACAGTTGCTGAGGTGAGGTGTAATGCTGACAAAGCGAGCACCTCACCCCCAGCCAGAGGTAAGTGGAAAGACACCGGAGGGTTTTAGCCGGTAAGAGTTGGCATGCCCCTCTGTCCCTGCTAATTGCATGTTAAATCTTTTTTTTTTTATAAATTGGTAATAATTATATAGGCTGCTTTCTACCATACCCAGAACCATTTGCCTCACCTTTTTCCAATAATGGGTGGAGGTTTGGCACAGTGGTTAGCACTGGGCTTTCTGTGTTACAAGTCGCTGGTTCGATCCCTACATGGATAAAATATTTGTATAATCTACAGTCAGTTGTTTCGGGTTTAGGTATGGGCGATTTATATTTGTGAACACGAGAAATGCTAGAGGAGAAGAAAGAAAGAAAAGATAATAATCTATACAAATAAATAAAATTGAAGTTCGTAATGTCAAAATAACAGCTTTTTATTAAATGCATATGAGAGTATATACGGTACTTATTCCAAAATAACAGGTTTTATTTTGTTTGTCTTTCTGTCTGTCTGTCTTTTGTCTGTTTGTTCCGGCTTATCTCCGAAACGGCTGGGCCTATTTTGGCAGGACTTTCACTGGCAGATAACTGATGTTATAAGGAGCTTTTTTAGGAAAAAGAATTAGAGTTCCGCGAAAATAAATTAAAACCCATGAAATCCAATTTATATAGGTACTAATTATGGGTGAAACTGCAGCACACCGCTAAAATAAAAAATGAAACCATAAGAAGTGCCCTCAGCTTTTAGGTATCGACGTCACATCTAAACCATTTTCTACCTAATATTTTGCTAACCTTATTATTTGACAAAACGCACTTAAGATACAACATTTGAATAAAAACTTATCACCTATAGTCCCTCTATTCAAGTGTTTATAAATTATTTATAAGAAATATAATACGTAAGGATCGCAAGCGAGCGCCCTAGGGCTTTCTAAAAAGCAGTTTTGAAAGAAATAATTCTATCTAGACTTTTCTATCTGATATAATATTATAGAACATAAATATGAAGGTACATTAAAATATGATAACAACATTATATTGAGGTCTTTATTTTGATGTCTTCATATCCAGAAAGCAAGAGCCAGAGCAAGAGCGCAACGGTCTCGCGCTTTGAGGGGGATTCATACGAAGCGCCCTCGTCTCTTTTATATTCCGTATGATGTCCAGATTAAGAATACAGCACCACCCCATCTTCTTCAGCGAATGTTGTAAAAGGCGATTACGGGAAATATTGGGGAGGTTAATAATAGGCAAGGAGCATCGATAACACGCTTGCTCACAATAAGCACTGAAAGTCTAGTGGATGCACGCTTGCCTTCCATTTAGAAGGGTCTGAGTTCGTTCCCGGCCCGCATCTCTGACTTTTTGAATTCATTTGCCGATCAGAATTTGATTATCACTTGCGTTAACGGTGAAGGAAAACATCGTTAGGAAATCTGCAAACCTGGGGCTCCAAATGTGTTATCTGTGATGTGTGTAGTCCACCAACCCGCATTAGGCCAACGTGGTGAACTAAGACCTAACCTTTCTCATTGTCAGTACCTTTCGTATTGAGTCTAACCCAGCAGCTGACCCAAGTTGTCAGTAAATCTGGCCGGAGATCCTCCCGCGGTCTATAGACTGGCTTCAACCTAAAACACAATAGCTAAAATATATGACAAACAAATATTCTTCATCCATTCAGCATTAAAACCAAGTCCCAAAACAAATTGCTACATCAGGCCATTTTCAGTTGACAACACAGCTACACGACAAAGCGTCTATAACGCAAACTTTTACGTAAGCAGAATCACAACGTAGGTAAGACCCTAAACGCAATTTTGTCGTAGCTATGATTTACAACCCAGGGGACCTTTGAGAAATTCACCTGGTATATATGTACCTTCACATACGTAACTTAAGAGCTTAATGACCGATCTACCTAAAGTACTTTTGGCGTTGTGTCTACATTATATGTGAAGTGATATGCGTGTGGTGTCCGGATTAACTATATAGCTCCACTCTATCTCACCCGGTAGATATCGATAACCAACGTTCTTTAAACCAGAAAGATGGACAGAAGCGTTCCTTCTGTACAACAGTAGAGTATGCTGCACTCACCTGCCAAGCGTGGTGAGTACTGGCAAATTCCCCCTGGAAATCTCTGGGGGGCTTTTGTTCAGCAGTGGCGTTCTTTTTGAACACTCGCGTCGCGAGGACTCGAGGATGATCAAATCGAAGAAAATGGTTGGGTTTGCCTAAGGCATGTTCACACACTGCTTACTTTACAACCCTAACGACGGTTATCACCTTAGTCATCCTGCGACCATGAACCCTGCAAAGTGTTCGAAACGTCAGGAAAAACAAAAATCAATAATACACGCTATTTAATCCGTTTAAAATTGTTTTATTATAATGTGTAATAATCGCGAAAACCTAAGACAATAACTATAAAAAGAAAATATCTCTGTTACACCAATACATTTCGTTTCACTTAACTATCATTACTTACCTTTACCAAACTATTTTGTAACTTAGCTACGAGGTACCACATAGTTCGAGCAACCTTTGACAAACCGACTCCTCATAAATTTGACACACATTGAACAATTTTGAACAGTATTTCACCATTATAAATTACTGTTCAAAAGTGAGGTAGTGTCCCACGTTATAGTCATTAACAATATAGTCAGTACTAACGTCTGCTACCCTCGTCAACGAAACTAATTAACGACCGTTCCGGTGACGATACGGCTACGGCACGACACCGCAAATTATAGAGGTCGGTACAACCTTGGATATAGATAGTAAATACAAGAACTTTTTGGTTTACAGTGCTGGATGTATATGAATCCCTGGTACCGGAAGGATGTAAGAGAACATTTTCAATTCGAGTGTTGGAATCTGAAAATAAACATAGCTGAAAGGATTAGTAAACTGAGTGGTATTGGGCAAGGCACATTGCTCGTAGAACTGGTGACCGTTGGGGTAAAAAGGTTTTCGAGTGGGGACCGCGCACCGGAAAACGCAGCATGGGACGACCTCAAACGAGGTGGACAGACAACCTGGTAAAAGTAGCTGGGAGTCACTGGATGCGGGTGGCATAAAACCATTCGTTATGGAAATTTATGGGGGAGTCCTTTGTTTAGCAGTGGACGTCCTTTGGCTGATATTGATTGAAATCTCTTTACACCATCAGTTCTAGGTAGCCATGTATCATATCCTAACTGTATTGATAATAAGCGATTAATAATGGGTTCCTATACTAACTGTTATCGGTAAAATCTACAACTCGTGCAATTGTTATCAATAAAGAAAATTTATCCATAGCAAACCTAACTTGCGTACGTACCAGATGGCTTAATTACAGGAACAAAATGGTTCTTTGTTTTTTGGTTAAAGCAATCAGGCCAGTCCAAAAAAAAATAAAAAAATATCAATAAAGCAAGACATGTCTATAATGAACAAGATATACAAAAATAATAAAGATAAAGGGCAAATACCATTCAAGAAAAGATTTGTCGTAAAATAAACAGCAATTAAAACAGCAGAACTTAGTATGGTGTTACAATAGTAAAAATAGTAATGTGATCACAAACAACGAAATGCTTTCACTATTGTTGCGTCGTTGATGTAACAATATGAGGTAAGTGAAATTGTTCAAAATGATAAGTGCATCATTTCAGCCAAAGGATGTCCACTGCTGAACAATAGCCTACCCCATGTTCCAGTACTCACCACGCTTGGTGCCTGCCAAGTAGTACTGCCAATAACAAAATAAAGCACCTGCTTTGATGAGCGCAGAATGACTGCTGTTTAGAAGGGATGCTGCTACCCATCCCTCTGGCTCAGAGTCCCTCAATCGCCTTTTACGACATCCACGGGAGAAGATAGAGCGGAGCTACATTCCTAATTCGGACACAACACGGAAAAAAATCGAAGTCATATCATACTAATTATAATATGTATAATATAAATATTAGAAATGTGAATGTAAGTTTGTTTGTTACGCTTTCACGGGAAAACTACCTAACCGATCATCATGAAACTTTGTGGATATGTTTTTGGAGGTATTAGAAGTCACAAATTATACTTTTTAATGAAAAAAAAAATACGACAGATACAAACAATGCAAGCGAAGCCGTGGGTGTTGTTGACTAATGTTTTCTATAAATAACACGACTTTAACATTTACTTTAAACTTCGCCAACCTTATATAGTATAACCACAAGACAAATAAAAGCACGCAAAATTAAATTAACGAAACGAGACTTATTTAAATAAATTAGCAAAATATCCCTGGCCGTCATTAAAAATAATACCCACGAAAAAGTAAGAAAATTTAATTATACGTAATAATGAGGTGACAAAATATAGCGCCGCCGAACAGAAAAGGCCTCAGGGTAAACGAGAACGGACCAACTCAGTTTAGACATATTAAAAACTTGGAAATGGGAGTACAAATAGGTATATATAAACAGGAGTTAAGGCGTAAAGGGTAAAAGAGGTCGAGATTAAACAAATACTGAAATAGGATTCCCTGTTAATTTCAGAGTGCAAAAAGGTTAATGGCATGCATGCTTTTTATTTCTCGTGAAGAGATACTGTAAGATAAATTATGTATGTGCTATAAAGGCAAAAATAAAACAACATCTTATGTTAGTACATGGCAACTGCAAAAATGAGCACTGCCTCTAAGAATGCTATATTAGTCCTTTCCTACCTAGCTATCTACTACGCGTACCAGCGCGCAGCGTGATGCGGGAGATCCTTAATTACGTTAAGAAGGACTGGATGTAGAAAGCAGAAGGCTAAGAGTTGAGGTGGACCTCAAGACCATTTTCTAACAGATCGAAATAAGCTGTGATGAGTATGCTACTTGCAGGACGAATTGTTGATGTAGGTATATTATGGTATTACTAATTTTCATCTTACAGTTTACATCTAGTATTAATAGCGGAACAATGGCACGTAGGCTGCCTAGCCTACTTACATTGTGACGAAGTCATTCTTCATCTTCATTTCAATCAACCTCTTTCATGACTTCATACCTTTTATTTTCATCACTGTCCACTTCATGATTCATTATTTATTCAAATCAACATTCTAATTTAGTATTGTGGTGTCGAATCGTTCATATTTTGATCATTATCATTACACATTCGATTCTGAACGCTAGTGGTCGGACACACAGCTGTCGCTTTGACAAATCATCATCATTTCGGCCGAATGAAGTCCACTGCTGGACACAGGCCTCCCCCAAAGATCACCACAACGACCGATATGGGTGTGTTGTGGGCTCATTGGGGGGTTTTGCCATAATCGCCACGCTTGGCAGACGGGTTGGCGATCGCAGTTGAGTTGTTAATGTACTCTAAGGACGCTGCTGCCCATCCTCCGGTAAATCCCTTAGTCGACTTTTACGACACCCACGGGAGGAGATGGGGTGGTGGTATTCTGAGCCGGCCTGCAATTACATATTTTTAACTAGCTTAAATATCAGCATGAAGTGTTGAAGTTGTGAATATCAATATAACAATATATATGTTACATTTCATTGATATCGTTAACTGATCTCCGTTTCTTGCTGCCGTCGAGAGAGCATTCTAGTTGAGCTAACCGGGAAGGAAACGGAGGGAGGCACTCCGCGACAACCTAGGTATAACCGCAGCGCGAGACATGCACCGTCAAGCAGTAGATAATGTTTAAACTTTATACATTACTGTGTTCAAGTTTGAACACCACTGTTTATATGTAGCTCATCTATGGTTTTTTGTATTATTATTTTTTCATGTATTTAGATAATCGTGGCACCACTGCCGGAAGACGTCACCAAGGTTGTCACTAAAAACCAGCGTTGTTGTAGTTGGATCTTGGACCTTGGTGATCTTGGTACAACCCTTTTTTGCACGGCCACGACGCAAAATCAGTTTCTTTATGTAAAATATAATGTAATTATTGCAACTTGAGGTACTGATTCTTGTTGTAATTTATTTTTTATTTTATTTATATGATTATTTTGGCCTGGAGTCTAAGTACTTCGGCCAATTTTTGTTGTAAAATAAAAATGTGTTGCCAGTTTATTCCTCTTCTTAGTGCTGTTCCAATTTGGCTTTATGTATTTAATTTTAGTTAAGTATGCATTGTTATTAGTGCAAAAATAAATTGTTTTATTTCTTTTCTTTCTTTCTTTCTATTGCTAGTGAAATTATGACAAATAGTACCGTCACCAGATTGTATAAAAAAGAAGCTTCTAGACGGCGAACGTTTTTGAATTCTTCTACAGCCTGCTAATAGCGACCGCAGACGAAGTACAGTCAGATTACTCTAGGAGACGACAAAGTGAACAAGAAAATCAATTCTCCACCTTGTTGGATCCCATACAGTGCGATAAATGCGATCAGTTTAAGTGTAACGAAAATTATACTAATACAATACTGCTACAATAGAAACTAATAAAACATGTTAAGTGAACATATTAGCAAAACGTAGCGATCTGCTCCAACTCAGCAAAACGTCAACGAACAGTGTTGGATAACTTTCGTCAAAACTAGATCGGCCGAGGAAGACGTACTTGATCTTCAAGGTTATTTTCAATACAAGAAAAGAAACCGATATTGCGTTAAACTAAATCTATTGCAACGTACGCGTATCAGTTCGATAAGAATAGCACCAACCCATCTCATCCCGTGGTTGTCGTGAAAGGCGATTATGGGATAACCCGGAGGATGGGCAGCAGCGTCCTTCGATTATATTAACAACGCAACTGCGATCGCCAACCCGCCTGCCAAGCGTGGCGATTATGGATTAAATCCCCCCAATGAGCACATAACACACCCATATCGGTTGTTCTGGTGATATTCGGGGGAGCCCAGTGTCCAGCAGTGGACTTTATTCGGCCGAAATGCTGATGATGAATGCACTGTCTTTATTAATATTAGTTACTAGCTGTACCCCGCGGTTTCACCCGCCGTTTAATTTAAAAGAAATCAGATTATTTGTATATAATTTGGAGTACTTCGGCATATACAGTTGACATAGAGTTTATAGGCATGGACATATTAGATTTAATGGGTTTTTAATTTTTTTGCGTGGAACCCTATTTCTTCTTCTTTTTATAATGTAAAAGTAGCCCAAATTCCTTCCTATAACATCAGCTATCTGCCATTGAAAGTCCTGTTAAAATGGGTCCAGCCGCTTTGGAGATTAGCTGGAACAAAAAGACTGACAAAAAAAATTACAATTGGTTTTTGTGTCATAAGTACCGTATATATACTTTCATATGCATTTAGTAAACAGCTGTTATTCTGATATTAAAACCAGACACTTCATATTTATTTGTATGTAGTATGTATGTATAGATTATTGTTAAAAGAACACACTCAGTTAAATACTGAAATACCTCCGATTGACAACTAAAACACGAATGAAGACTAATACGAACGAATGACGAATATAATACATAGATAGAAATATATTTGCCGTGTGGTGCCAGCTCAGAATACCACCACCCCATCTCCTCTCGTGGGTGTCGTAGGAATATTATTCAGGAAAGTAACAAAATACCGAGAACAACTTTTCAATGAGTTTTCCAAAATTTGCGACTTCGGTTCCAAGAGTGCCAAGCAGCCGAGGGAAGTCATTTGGACAACATTATTTTTAAGTCTTAAAAATTCCTATGTTTCTACTTTTTAAAAATACAAATATATTTTTGTTATGTTTCGTAGTTCTTATTTAATTGAACATTGAAACCGCCAACACCTTTATGGCCCATCCTGTACTATTAACGATTATCTAAATTCTAAATGAAAGATGCTAGACCTGCTCCGATCCATATCCGATTATGACATCCTACGCTCTTATCTATACTATTAATGTAATTTGAATTATAGTATTTCTATGTGTTGTGTTAGTGTTTACCCTTACATTAAGTGACATGTACCTTTTTAATTTTATATCATACTGACATTTTGTACAGCAAATAACACTTTCTTCGTTTTCTATCGTCATTACAATATAATAGTTGTAGTTATTTGACATGATTAAAATAATAATTTGACTTTATATATGATATTACATGTGACTTGTAAATTTACATTAATAACAACTATGAAAATGTATAGTAATGTCTTAGGTTTTCGCGATTATTACACATTAAAATAAAACAATTTTAAACGGATTAGATCGCGTATATTATAGATTTTTGTTTTTCCTGACGTTTCGAATGCTGTGCAGCATTCGTGGTCGCAGGATGACTAAAGTAACAGGCGTCGTTACAGATTTTAAAAAGTTATTTTATTTTATCTACCGTACAATTTTAATCAAAAAACAGTTACAGTGTCTTGATGTTTTTTAGTGCGGTATGTTGTTTGGGACTTTATTATTTTAATAACTGGATTCCAAACAGGTGGTACCTGCCAATCATCTTCTCTATTAAAATTAGAATGTTTTTTAATTTCAATAGCCCCACGCAACATTCTTGTTACAAATCGGTTCTCTTTCGCGAGGACTTGATCAAAACGAAGATAGTAGTTGGGTTTGTCTAAGGCATGTTCACACACTGCAAACTTTGTGGAGCGTCTATGCTAAAGCATTCGAAACGTCAGGAAAAACAAAAACCTATAATATACGCGATCTAATCCGTTTAAAATTGTTTTGTTATAATGAAAATGTATGTTTTGCGTGTCAAATGGCAGAATATAGCTGCACAAATGTATAAACTCCGTAACATCAACGTATTACCTGTATTCGCAATAAACGATTATGATTATTATGATTATGTAGCTCATTGTTAACAAGATACCCACGTTAGGTTAGTGGGTATTCTCTCCAGAAGCTTCATATAAGCACCAAGTGAGGCCATAACACACAATTATTAGATACGCGACAATGCGGAATGGTCGACAGTAGTTGAAAACAAACTTCGGAACAGCTTATGAGCGCCACGGTCCGTTTTATGACGTCAATAAATTGACGGACAAAAGAACTGTGGAGCACAGGAAGCAATAAAGTTGTACGGTGTAAACTGAGTTGAAAATATTATGACGTCATAGTGTTCGTAAGAGCATGGATGAAGGCTTAAGTAAAATGTGTTCGGAACTTGCCAAGAGATATTAAGATGCTATTTTGGGAGTTTAAGAAAATGTAACTCAAACAAGTAATGCTCTTTATATCACAAATTGTTATCTACATGAATCTAACACATGAATATGTACCTAACTTACGTATTGGGTGCCGATATAACCACCTGTTATCTTTTAGGAGGTGAATCATCCCATGATTCACTACCCGAATCAGTAAAAATATAGTACCACAACTTTCAATGTCAATCAAAAACAGTTGGGAGGTCAATGGCCATATGCGCATACCATTCGATCGGCACGAAACATCTCCGCAATACCCGCCTCGTGCTCGGTCATTGAACAAGATAGGTGTAAATGTCAGCAGCAAGCGCTTAGGTTGGACATTAGTTAATTTCCATTACGCGTATTGTTATCAATCTGTACAATCAGACGGCACGGTTGGTGTAGTGGCTGATACCGTCGGCTGCTGCGCTTCGGGTCGTGGATTTGATTCCTGCACGGAACAAATATTTCTATGATCTGCAGGTAGTTGTTCCGGGTCTGGGTGTATTGTGTGTGGAATTGATGTCTGTAAACGCATCCACGATACAAGAGAAATTCTAGTGTGGGGCAAAGTTATAAAAAAAACATTTGAATGATTAGAATTTTGTTTTTTGAAGAAAATGAATAGATTAAGAATTTCCTGGAATAATAATCAAATTCACGATATAACTTTTTATCTCACTCATTTACATCATCATCATCATCATATCAGCAAACGGATGTCCATTGCTGAAAAAAATCACTCAAGTGCGAGTTGAACTCGCGTGGAGAGGGTTCCAAAATTGCTGAATATATTGTCTATTGTTGGATTCGGTCCTGTACCAATAACTTATCCCAAGAACAAACTTAACATCGTAGTTGAAAAACACGTTTTCCCATACATTCCAACCGCAAACGTAAGTTGGTACGCAAACTATTGTAAGATTTACCACGTTATTTTAAGACCATAGACTTCTTATAGGATTTCCTGTAATCTATAGGTTAAGAGCGATTACTTTAATTTTTTCAGAATTTTTGGCTCAGTAGTTTTGGAGATAAGGGGGGGAATGATCCATTTTCGTATATTTTCTTACATAACTTTAATACTGTATATTTTAAAATTATAAAACCCTTCCATTTAATATCTTACACGGTACAGTTCGCAAAACTTTACTGTTACATTTTCCCCCAAAAAGCACCCCTATATTCAAAATGTATTTCTTAACGTTACACGTACGTACGTCTTTTAGTTGCAGAAATCCATATGTGTGCCAAATTTCAACTTAATCGGTCCAGTAGATTCGGAGCAAATTGGCTGTAGACGGACAGACAGACAGACACACGAGTGACCCTATAAGGGTTCCACCGTTTTTTTGTTCGGACGTTCGAACCCTAAAAAAGGCGCACTTACAGGTTTCCACATATGTCGTCAGTTTAGGGGGAATTTGCCATCACCGACATCCACGGGGGGAGATGAATTGGTGCTTCCTACATATTCCCAATCCGGACGATACATAGAATAATCCACATAAAATGCACAATTGTTTCTAGAATACTTATATTATAAAAGGAATAATCTATTTATAAAACTGCCACCTTTGTGAAAGAGTCTAGTAAAAAAAAATTGCTGTCAGCAAAAACGTGTTTTGAGGATTTTCAATATTTGCTATGAAATTACCGGGAGCCACATCTTCAAAGTCGTTTTTCGTAAACCATATTTCCGAGTTTCTTAAGTTGTATCAGTATTGCGGACATAAGTCACCCAATATGATATAAAATATTTTTCACATTGAAGTAGGTCACCTTCGATAACGTTGATTTGTCGGAAGCATTTTTCGAGAACCCCTGGTACTGTCCTCGGTGACAATGAAAAGGGTACCTCGACATATGTCTACTGTATCTACACGGTAGAACCTTAATTAAAGCTTGTTTCATTTCGTCTGAGGTCGCGAGTAGGGACGTCCCCTCGCGACCAATTACTTTTTAATTAGCAACAAATACAGAAAGTGGTGTTTTGTTGTAATTGTGTGGAGTCGCACCTCTATGCCCTTGGGTGTTAACACGCTATCGATTCTTCTATCGGAATTTAACGTATTGGATAGAGTTATTTTGTTTTGTTAATTTAGTATCGATACACATAAGAACAAAGTAATTGGGTACCTATAACTTAGTAACTTAATTGTACAGAATGACTGTTAAACCCTCGCTTTGATCATTTGATATATATAACTATGTCAGTCTGGCACAGAGTAGGTTCATAACGGTAAACATATTCAAAACGACGGCACGGTTGGTGCAGTGGCTGATACAGTCGACTACTGCCTCCGGGTCGTGGGTTCGATTCCCGCACGAAACAAATATTTGTATGATCTGCAGGTAGTTGTTCCGGGCCTGCGTGTATTGTATGTGGAATTAATGTCTGTAAAAGCACCCACGACAAGAGAAACCCTAGTGTGCAGAGGGCAGTTTTTATGAAAAAAAATATATCCAGAATTGGTTACTGTTATTTTGTGAAATTACCGCCTTCGTATTCCAGTGGAATTTTAGCATATACCGGGTTCGTCGGAAAGGGTTAGACTAAGCCGCGGCCAATTTAAAGTGTCACTGATGACTGTTCCACAGTAAATGATTCACCTCATAAATAGTAATGATTTGAAATTTATAAAGAAAAGAATAGCCGTAGAACAAAAGTTGCTCATTACCACCCACAGTATAACATCCTTTAGTTTAGTACACCCTTTCCGACTAACCCGGTATATGTAGATTGATTATATCATGAAATAGAACATAGGAAATAGAAATAGAAGTTTTACTACCTCTAGTTTTTAATTGGAACAAACAACTACGTCAATTAATTTATGTTAATTCTAGCTTGCTATGTGTGTTATAAGCTATATCGCTAGCACGCAGTCTTACACACCATACGTCCAAGATAACCTGGCGTACTACAAAGTTGGTTCTTTGAGCCGAATTAATTATTTAGCCCCCCTGATTTTGTAATAAATACTACATAAAAACTTGAATACGTTCTCGAATGGAGACCGCGCACCGGAAAACGCAGCGTGGGACGACCTCCAACGAGGTGGACAGACGATCTGGTGAAGGTCGCTGGGAGTCGTTGGATGAGAGCGGCATGTGACCGCTCGTTGTGGAAATCTAAGGGGGAGGCCTTTGTTCAGCAGTGGACGTCCTGTGGCTGATATGATGATGATGAAAAACTTGAACGCTGTATTTTCACTTGTTACAATAATAAAATAAATAGCATGTATGGTGTCTAAGACTACGCTAATGACTAGAATCTACAGTCGTTATAATGTTAATGTGGCCACTATATTAAAACATAATTAATGTTATCAATTAACAATCTATTAGCAATTACTTATAGTTTGTGTATTGGAACAAACATTAGTAATTCAAACTGGAACCAACCTACCAGTTGAAATAGTTTTTGAAACTTTGTAGCATGGGTTTATTCTGTTTTAAACTTGTTTCTTATAGTAGGTTGGTATATTTTAAAACAATATTTTTAATAATTTAAATGTCTTGGGTCACATTGGATCTTTTTAGATTAAGTATATGTTTATTAGCCCAATATCAGTTGGGACGAACTCTAACGAGGTGGACGAACGACCTGGTGAGGGTCGCTGGGAGTCGTTGGATGAAGGTGGCATGTAACCGCTCGTTGTGGAAATCTAAGGGGAGGGCTTTATTCAGCAGTGGACGTCTTTTGGCTGATATGATGATGATGATTATCAGCCATAATCAACCATAAAAAAACGTAGGAACAAACGCAGTATCAGATATTCTGTCACCAAATAGTAGTGTGCCGGCTCAGAATGCCACCACCCCATTTCATCCTGTGGGTGTCCGGAGAATGGGCAGCAGCGTCTTTCGAGTGCATTAACAACTCAACTGCGGTCGCCAACCCGCCTGCCAAGCGTAGCGATTATGGCAAGACCCCCAATGAGCACACAACACACCCATATCGGTCGTTGTGGTAATCTTTGGGGGAGGCCTGTGTCTAGCAGTGGACTCCATTCGGCCGAAATGATGAAGTACTAGTGTTTAAACTTTATACATCACTGTGCTCCGGTTTGAAGGGCTGGTGGAATTACTGGACATAAAATACTAAATACTAATGTCTCAAGGTGACGAGTGCAGTGTGGTGTCACGCAGGTCTAGTTCTGGATAGCATTACAATTGTTAGAGGCAGGCGTGACAATTCTTACCAGTTGAATGACTTGTTTACGCACGTATTCGTCTTTGCCCAATTCGAATCTGCCGCCTTATGTCTTTGGCGCCGGATGGCACGATGTCACGTGCAGGAGGGTGAAAGTCTCATACAAATGGTGAGTACGAAAAGTTGCATCGAAACTAGCGCCATCTCCTGCCTACAGTCGGCATATATCATATGAAGTTTTATTCAAAATATGACTAGATGGCAGAAGTACCCAAAATAAACTTATTTAATGTTTTTTTTGTGAATACGTTCTTAAATTACAATCTCTTTTTTTGTGATATTATATTAATACGATTTGCGTTTATTTAATGTCGACAAACAATAATATGTTTATAATTAAAACATCGTCACTTCACAGATTGTCAAAGAGAAAAGAAACCTACCTACCTTTAGCAAGTTTGTAATCTTTATTTAGCTGGTGTTTACGTGTTTGCTATTGGATTAGATTATTTTACGAGTGTGATCATTTTACGCCGCATTTATTGTCATTTTTGAATAATCTCGCACTGAATCCACGGTGTAAAGAGGTGAATAGAACTATAAATGTAAAATTTTCTTAATATAATAAGAATGACCTAGTTTTGGTAAGCTTATGATTATTGTACGAAAATAATAATAAAAAACATTGAAACGTTACCCTTGTTTCTTTTTTGTAGAACTATTCTAGTTTCGAGAAATTATTAGGTCGGTTTAAATTGCAAAACTTTTTTCAATATATTGCATATGTTCTACGGCGCAAATTAATCGATCTAGTATTTTTTATACACTTTTTTATTTTATTAATAATACGTCGGAGAGGCACGCCACTTGCAGGATTGTTTCGGCACTAAATGAAAACGTAGCGCCATCTAGCAGTCAAGGTAGCATATTTGATTATTGTGGTCTTAGAGTTGCGCATCTATGTCAGTATTAAGTGTATAGTCTATGGTCACGTGGGACGCGTCGACCAATAATCACAAACGCTCGAGTCGGTTTTCCTTTATGGCGGATGCAACCAAAAACGGAACGGTCCCTTTCGCGGTGTAATTTTGGAATATTGATAACGGCTTGCTTTTTTATTTATTTAAAAATAAACTTTGCCCCACACTAGGATTTCTCCTGTGTCGTGGATGCGTTTACAGACATGAATTTCACATACAATACACTCAGACCCGGAACAACTACCTGCAGATCATACAAATATTTGTTCCGTGCGGGAATCGAACCCACGACCCGGAGCGCAGCAGTCAACTGTATCAGCCACTGCACCAACCGTGACGTCTAAACCGTTTTAACGCTGTTGTTTATGCATAAACTATTAATTGGAGTGATTACGGTGTGCTTTTTGTGTTAGTGAACTTTTCCACATGGATTTTGAATTTTGGTAGCTGACATCCACGTGCCTGCAAATCTTCAAAGACCATGGCAAAGGTAGGTGGATTTGATTGCGTTGCGTTAGGTGCATTTTGGTGTTTAGGTTCGGCCTACTGGCCCTATAGGTAATATACAGTCCACAAACTAAATTCAGCAAAGTTTACGGTACAGACTTGGACGTCTCTTTACTTTGTAGTTTAAACGATATGAGATAAATCATATGCGCAGTTACCATTACCTTACGAGACCTTATTCATATACACCTTGTTAAAATGTTACCCCTCCATATCACATACATCCCTTCCTGACTAAACAATAAGTTTTGTAGCACATCTAACAAGTCATTTCCGGAGACCCACGCCAAGAAATATAAGCACTACAGATGGGTTTCTTAATGGATGTAGCAGTTTCCCCGAAATTAGATGAAGCTATTTTATATTTCCTGTGCCAAGTTAAATACAACTAGATTGATGATTTGTTGCTAAATAAAATGTGTTCCTGTAAAAGAGAACCCGGTCTCGTGATAGACTTACGCGGGGACATGAGTTCAACACGCAGAAGCTCTTTAGAGAATTATAATCTAAAATGTAATGCGATACTAAACGGGGACTCTTCATGACTGCACTATAAAAATGCAGTCTCAGATTGTCCCCGGATTCTTAAAACAATTGTACGAGATGGAAACTATAATTATAAAGTCTATTGCAATGGGTGCTTAATGGGTTGAAAAAAATAAATTAAAAACGGCATCTGCTTTTCCACCGCATTTTTTTTTGTGGTAGATTGTTACTAGCAACTCATAAGATAATGGCCGCCACTACAGGCGACATAGAGCAACACTGAACACGAGCGGCTCGGGATATCAAGAAAGGTGGCACCGGTTTCACCATCGCGCATCTCGAACATTCGGACCAGGGTTCTCCGTTATTACGCCATTAGGCACTTCCAACCCCGCGCATATAGCTCTGGAGGCGGCGGCCCCCCTTCGATAAGCCAAAGGTAAGCCAGAGTTGAAAGTTCTATAGGCACTCATAGGTGGAACCCCTTCAGCCGACCAATAAAGGCAAGTCAAAAACGAGGCCTTGTCCGACTCTCTGGGGCATTAAGGTACGCAGTGTCACCACTCACATAAATTTCTCCATAAGCTGCCTGTAAGCTTCTTAATAGGTCTCCTTATGATGTATAGAAAGTCAGTCATCTCTAGTCGTTGAGCGGTATTTTAATATTGATTGGGGTTTCAATATTTGGCCACAAGGGACTCTAAACCAAAGATACGTGCTCAACATTCCTTTCGTGAAACGGTAGTCAAACTGCGCTCACAAACCCGCCTGTCAAGCGTTGTGAGTACTGTCAAATCCCCCCCATGTCCCCCAAAAAGTCGACAATATTGTGGAAATATAAAGTGCAGGCCTTCGTTTGGCTGATATGATGATGATGATCACAGTATTTGTTATCTTTATAGAGTTACATAAATGGCAAACTAACTTCTATTTTATTATTTTAACATCCAGAAGCCGTACAAAAATGATATTAATTCAAATACCATACCTATACATTCAAAACAAAATTCAAACGGCAAACAAAGAGTCACACTTCCTTTTTCAAAAGGGAATTCTAAACAGTTATTAACAGATAAAACAAGATAATTTAAATAGTGGCTAAGCATTGTGGCTTTTACTTTTAGTGGCTCTGCGCTACGGGCCTCGGTTTCATTCCCATGCGGGAGAAATAAAATGGATCTTTACATATGAAATCGCGATTCTGCAGAACTGGCTATTACAAATAAATTTACCTTTTTTCACTATGAATTCTAATTTCAAGTTTATTTTATTTTAGAAACATGGTTTTTATTATTCAAAACCAGTCTTATGTGTATTGATTAGTGTTATGTTTCCATCACGTTTGAATCTTTTTCATCGTCATGGATACGTTGAAAATTCGAGTAATTATGGAATATGAGTACCGTCGTGGCAGCAACGCGGCACAAGTGGTGCATGCCATGTTGCACATCGCGTTTACGGAGCGAACACTGCAAACGAACGCACAACCCGTTACTGATTTGCCCGCTTCCGTTCTGGAAATTACAATCTGAAAAATGAACCCTGTGGTTGTCCGAAAACTTTGATCGACAATGACGAATTAAAGGTGATTGTGGAAGCTGATGATACTGGTAATGATGAAAACAATATTGGTCAAATTGGCAAGTTATAAAAGTATGACAAATGGGTGCCCCACATAAGTTTGTGCGATCATCAGCGCAACGTGCGCGTTGAGGCCTGCTTTGCACTTTTCAATAGGCACAGAAACGAAAGAGTTTTGAGCAGCATTGTAACCTTCGACGGAAATGGACTCTGTTTGACAATCGCAAGTACTCAGCAA
The DNA here is from genome assembly GCA_947459985.1 of Diloba caeruleocephala. NCBI lineage: Eukaryota > Metazoa > Arthropoda > Insecta > Lepidoptera > Noctuidae > Diloba > Diloba caeruleocephala. The sequence continues at coordinate 4,625,535 of OX381621.1, read as the reverse complement.
GTTGCTTAGATCCTGGTTCAGCACCAATTCAATATCCTAGATGAAAAATTGCCCCAAGAAAAGTGATGGTCACTGTTTGGTAGTCTAGTGCTGGTGAGATTCATCACAGCTTTTCACCATACGGGCTGAGCATTACTGCAGATATGTACTGTGAAGAATTGAACATAGTGTTGGAGAAGCTCGCACATCTGCAGCCAGCTTTGATCAATCGCTCGTCCCTGCTATTGCTGCACGGCAACGCACGACCCCATACTGCACAACAGATGGTCTCCAAGCTACAACAGCTGGGGCAGGAAGCTCTCCATCATCCGGCGTTCTCGTCTACAGACTTCTACTTTTTTCAGAATTTAGATAGCTTTTTGGCGGGAAATAAATTCAATACCCGAGAAGCAGTATAAAAAATGACTTGAAGAGTTTGTCGCCTCCCGTCTGTCTGGTTTCTTCAAGAAAGGTATCAACAAACTGCAATCGCCTTGGCAAAAATGCATCGATGGCATGAGTGATTACATTGTTTTTTTTTTAAATAGATAGTAAAGAAAAACTATACTTTATTTTGTACAAACCGGCAATTTCTAATTACAGATAATGTCTTGCTTGGTGTTTATTTAATGTAATATGTCTGTAAACTGTATCCATGATATAAGAGAAAACTTATCGAATTTATTGTTATTGCCGTCTCAACAATAATTCGGAGATAAAGGAACTTCCGGCTTATTGCGCAGGTTCACATTCTTAAACGGAACGGGTCATGCGAACATTACGCACAACCGGCTCCCTTTCATGATCACCCAATTATGGAGAGATTTTGGATTACGTGGAGCGACTGGCATCTAGTCTACCGTTAGGAATTATTTATTTTATTTTACATTACATTTATATATTATTATAAAAACACTTTTAAACGGATTCTATCGCGCATATTTTAGATTTTCCTGACATTTCGAATACTTTGCAGCATTCGTGGTCGCAGGAATGTATTCGAAATGTCAGTAAAATCTAAAATATACGCGATAAAATCCGTTTAAAACTGTTTTATTATAGTGTGTAATAATCGCGAAAATCTAAGACATTACTACATTTATATAATTTTTTTTATGTATATTGATCCGGCTTGTTGCAGAAAGCAGGGTAGATGACTGTTATGCATTAATAAGAAAAGCACGAGCCTCCTTTATGTACCGCATACATACGAGTAAATCTGACAATGGAATATTAAATACGATGTTAACAACTTTTTCGAATATGGCAATTTATTTAATGTTCCAGCTATAACAAAATCAGTCATTGTTATTTTGGATTATATTCGTAACTGTTGAATTATCATTGGATTAGATTATTACGATTATTTGTATTATTTTATATGGGTGTAGTCCCCTGAAATAAATTATTACATTTACAGATCTAGTTTCTGACTAATTCCTTAACTGAGCTTCTCCGATTGAACTAAAAGGTTATGGCGAGAAGAAGACAACATTGTCTTCTTTCTGAAAATACCATTTCGGGATCACCAATCCACCGTACCACTATGACACTTTAATGATCTTTGTTCGTGACCCATAAAGAGTCATATAAATATTGAATTATAAGTTTTGTTGTTGGCTCGATAGGTGGCGTTGACATTGAAATAGATGACACTTAGGTTTCGTTCACATTGTTTAGTGGAGTCATTGAACTTTGTAGTACAAAATATATATCAGCTTAAAGCAAAACATTATTGAGGTTTTATTTACAAAAGGTTAAAACTACCATAACGATATTTTACAATCATAATTTTGCCCATGTATACATATTGCACACAACTATACATGTACAATACCCAGTTTCCGTGTGGAGTCCGGATTAATAATATAACACCACTCCATCCCCTCCCAACTAAGGGAATTTAACCAACAGGGATAAGCAGGAGCATTCCTGCTATGGAACAGTGGCAATAGTGCCACTATTATTATTATTTCTCCTCAAAATGACGGCATTATTGTGGCAATCTACGGGGAGGATTTGTTTGGTAGTAGACGTCGTTCGGCTGATATGATGATGATGATGAAGATCATTATGGGCACACACACATTATTTCTGACTTAATCTCGTAGAGAAATGCCAAACATAGCTTGCTGAGCTTTCTTATCTTTCTTATCTTATTCTTCTTATTCTTATATGTCATCGGTGGTAACACATTGGTAAATGGTCACCCATAACTATAGTCATAGATACTCGTATGAGGCCGAGGACGAACAGCTTGACGTGCTCTCCGTGGCATGGAAAGAAAGCTCACCGATCCATCGACGCAGCAAGCACTTCTTAACCTCACAGGGCATTCAGTACGGCTGAGACGTTTTTGTTACGTTGAGAAGTCCATATAGACTTCCTTCGTCCACCTTGGGAAAAACGGAGGGACGTACTCATCATCATTACATTCGACACGAGGAACTCTTAATAACTATGAGCGATAACACATCTCTACGGAACGAGGTCACACTGTAAGCCCGTGGTATCATCCACCGTTAAATTTAAAAGATTTTAGATAGTTCATAAATAATTTAGAGTACTTTGGCATAGACACTTGACATAGAGTATATATATATATGTTAGATTTCATGGGTTTTAATTTTTTGCGCGGAACCATAATTAATTTTCAAAAATATAAGTAGCTAAAGTTATTCCTTATAACATCAGCTATCTGCCAGTGAAGGTCCCGTAGAAATCGGTCCATTCATTTTAGATATTAGCGGGAACAAACAGACAGACAAAAAAATAAAATAGCTTTTTGTTGTAGGTACCGAATATACCTACTTTCTAATGTAGTTAGTAAAAAGCTGTTATTTTGATATTACAAACCGACACTTCAATTTTATTTATTTGTATAATAAACTAGCTGGGACCCGCGGTTTCACCCGCCGTGTAATTCTATATATATAGAAATGAAATTCATTAGAATGATAGTGGCGCCATCTGTCAAAGATTGGTCTTACCAACTCAGAAACCTTTATGGGCTCATGCACAACACTTTGCTAAAGATCATGACATGATCAAATGCATAGTTTACGATTCTATAAAGGACATACACACAAACATTCATTTTTATATATATATAGATGTATCGTCACTCCGCAATATGTGTATAGGCCTTAAAACCCCACGGTTCTCTTCCGTGCACTTTGCGGCGGGGTCATGGGGTGTTTAAGCATTCGTTAGCAACGCAGTCACGACGTACTTACCCCTAATTCCTAATAATAATCCTTACTTCATACTGCTACATTAATATTTATTTAAGTGGAGCGATGCGAGCAATTCTAGGTGTTATAACGTACATCATGCCCCAGAGTGCCCAGCCTAAGCTAATCTAGATTGGATTGGGATTTAGAGGCCATTCTCTGAGCTCGGGTATAGCTATCTTGTACAGACTATGAAGTTTTGTGTGAATATTAGCGTTTCCTTTGTTGTAAGTGGTAGCAAAAAGTAATAGGCATTCAAATTCATTTTCTGATACTGCAAAAATAATTATCTCTTTTATTATGATTTCAATATTGTAAGGGTTTCATAAAGAACTTACTAAACTGAGTAATTAAAACTTTAGCTTCAACTCTTTTGATTCTACCGCTATTTATATAAATTATTTCTATATTATTACAAAAAAAAACTGTCTTTCTTTATGGATATCGGCTACGTTGTTCGGTGTTTAGGTGAATTAATCTTTAAATATTCATGAAAAAATCATAAAAATTACAAAAATCCTCAGAAAAGTGTCGGCAAAGTCCTACAGTAAGTAAAACTAACTTTTTAGTTTATTCTAATCGCATTACGGAACGTTCTTGATACATAATAATTCTCCTTTGCGAGTTATTTGACTTTGATCAAACCGAAGAAGTCGGTTAGGTATTCTAGGGCATGTAAACACACTGCATACTTTTTGGAGCGTCTATGCTTGAGGTCAGCTATGCGTTTTTTCGTTCTGGTGGCTATACTACACTTTGTTATATAGCTGCACTCGATTACTGTCATAATATCCTTTTTTATATATATTTTTTTATAAAATCTAATAGTTACCTAGAGAAACCTACAATTGGCCATACTTAGCAGTTATAACTTTACGGCTGTTGGTTTTCTAAACAAAAAAGTAAATAAATATATGGAAACCTTCAATCAGTTTAAATCTGTTTGACCCCTGCATCATGTGAAGGAATGTGACACTTCACCGGTCTGAGAAATTGGCTTATCGTCTTATGTAGGTTTTAGTGGCAGCACGCTTTAAGATATGATCAATTCTGTTGGTGAATGCTTTAATGAATGGTAAAACAGCAAGTCGTCGATCAATCGTGGTGGGTTTCGGGTGGCTTCTGCGATGGGGAGGCGGCGCTCTCCAACTGTTATGTTGAAGAACTTTCTTCACATGATGAAGCTTCACTGCTAGATGCCGTGTGCTCTCTGTAACAAAGATTTGGCGACAGTAGCTAACTGACAAGGATGGTGTTGACATTCAATGTTAAGGTACCTGTTTATATGTAGGCTTCTATACACGGTATGTGTGACTAAAAGAATAATACGCCGCGATATAATCCGATTAAAAGTATTTCATTATATACTACCATATAATGTAATCTAGTAGACAAATAATGGTTTTTTTTTAAGAATATTGCCCCACACTAGGATTTCTACTGTATCGTGGGTGCGATTACAGACATGAATTCCACATACAGTACACCCAGACCCGGAACAACTACCTGCAGATCATACAAATCTTTGTTCCGTGCGGGAATCGAACCCACGACCCGGAACGTAGCAGTCGACCGTATCAGCCACTGCACCAACCGTGCCGTCGTTTTAATAACATTGTCCTGTAATTATTCCCCAGCTGGGCAAAGTCCCCATCTCATAGATAGAAGGAACGAGCATTGATTACCACGCACACACCAACACACAGTGAGCAACTGTGTGTTGGCGATTTCAGACAGATCCAGGATTCCATACGAAATTTTCCTTCACATAAAGCAGGTGATATCTTAGATCAACTAAGATAGTGCATATGACATTGAAAAAGTTACATTAAATACAGGAGAAGTTCGGAATCTGCAACCTTAGACTTAGGAAGCGAATCCGTAAGCCTCCGGGTTGTGGTGGCACAAAGTATTGTATTGTATTGCATTAATAATTTTAGTAAATACATAAATAACACTATTAAATAACTATACAAAATCACATAGACATTGAAGTGCTCTCGTACTGCACGTTTGCAGCGCTGCATCTGTAGACGTGACAAAAATTAGGCTTACATCCGTCCGGATTTGAACGGCCATGTCCGGACATTTAGCCTTCCGTCTGCACATTGCCCGGCTTTTTAATTGGAAATATTTGAAATGAATGTTTAATTTTTGCATTGAATTAGCGACTAAAATGCCTGGACGTATTTTGAATTGTCCGGAATTTTTGAGGTTGGTGCAGTGGCTGATACAGTCGGCTGCTGCGCACCGGGTCGTGGGTTCGATTCCCGCACGGAACAAATATTTGTACGATCTGCAGGTAGTTGTTCCGGGTTTGGGTGTATTGTGTGCGGAATTTGTGTCTGTAAACGCACCCACGACACAGGAGAAATCCTAGTGTGGGGCAACGTTTTTTCTAAAAAATAAAAGAAAAATAATTTATTTTTATTTCAGGATCTTTTAAATTCCAAAATGGCAACCCTACCGAAAATGGCAATTCTGCCACATTAAATGGCAATGCAAGTTCTTTGACCCAAGAACAGCCAGCCCTCTGGTATTTTACAAAGATTAAGACAAAAAGAGTTTTATTAATATTATTCAAATATTAACATACTAATAGTCAGACTTTGTTTGCCAGGTACCAAGACGTAGGAGCCAGCTCAGAATGCCACCACCCCATCTCCTCCCATGGGTGTCGTAAAAGTCGACTACGGGATTAGCCGGAGGATGGGCAGCAGCGTCCTTCGAGTACATTAACAACTCAACTGCGATCACCAACCCGTCTGCCAAGCGTGGCGATTATGGCAAAAACCCCCAATGAGCCCACAACACATCCATATCGGTCGTTGTGGACATCTTTGGGAGAGCCCTGTGTCCAGCAGTGGACTTCATTCGGCCGAAATTATGAAGACGTAGGTTTTAAAAAAAAATGTTGGTGTTATTAAATTATTTACTTACGAATAGTCAGACTTTGGTTGCCACATTAAAAGGAATATATATGCACATATATATGCATATATATATATATATATATATATATGAAAATACATCATTTACTTTTCCAGCCTCTGGGAAGGGCGGAAGGCATATCGGACACATGCCAGCTAAAACCACCGGAGCGGTCTTTGATATCGAAACTAGGCTCTAAGAACTCGCCAACAGTCACACTGGAGCCGCCCAATTGCCTCATCATTATCGCCCTATCCCCAGAGGGGATGACTCTAAACCCGTCACCGCCATTAACGCTATAGAAGGCGACTGTAAAAAGCCACCTTCCAGACACATCGAAGGGTATATTTTAAAGGAACCTCCTTAGACTTGCTGCGCACACGGTAACACATGTCCACGAGGTCTGATCGTAGACTCACGCATCCATATCCGCCAGGGATGTCCATAAGCGAAAAGCGCTCCAGGAGAGTTGCCACTTCTTAGGATACGTATAGTGACTTTGCAGTTCAGATCGTGAAGTTTGGCTCTATAGCGCTGGACACGTAATGGTCAAGATAATCATAAAGATGCCCCGTAGAGCGCCACGGACTGCTCGACTACTCCATAGTTTCGTACCCTCGAGATGTGACAGCAGACGGTGCAAGGCTCCCACTACCCCCGAGAGGGCGCAAGGCGCTCGAAGTGCTTTCCGAATCTCACTGCCTATCCGGATTGAGCCCTTCATCTAACGGTCCACCCTTATATGCGTATTACTAACACGTATCCGAAAACTGGGAGGTTTTCTTCTCCGCGGCAGTATAATAACATAAGTAGCAGTATAATATAGTATAATAAAAAATATGACACCATAGCTCGGTTTTGTAAGGCGCTATCGGCAGATCCAGAGAGAGGATTTTCTGCCACGATCTTTGCTACCGCTTGCTTGGCAAGCCAAATGGTTCCATCGAATGACTCCCCGCCGATCTCCGGTACCTTTACTGCTTGGAACCTAATACATAAATCCCATAACCGACAAACTTGCTGTCTCCAGCCGGAATCTTATACTGTGTGTCAAAACGTTCTCACTTACACAATTCAAATAATATGTTTTAATTCTAAGTAGCTAGGATTTTCACCAAAGAGTTTGAACCTTATTACAGTACCTACCTACTAGATTCATAGATAGTTAAAACTGAAATATTCATGGTTATTCATATGATAAATGGGATCCGAAAATTACAAATTTAAATATAAGCGAAACATTCTTGTAAAGAAATCAAAACTCGTTTGTTGTAAGTAAAAAAATTGCGAGTTTCTGAAGAAATACTTAAGTCATTACCGGAATTGTCAAGGGATGTTAAACTTTCCACATTATTTATGTTAAAGAACGTTAAGGAAGTACCTCTATAACTTTTGTTCTTTAGTGAATTGAAAAGGAGAGAAAATGACTTAACTTTATCGGCAGCTGGGTTTACAGACCGACATGGAATTAAAAACTAGCGAGTATGAACCGCCCTGGAAACTCCTTTCCGCTATTTACTAAATATATTTTGTTCCGTGTGGCTACCGACTAAGATTAGATCACACCTCTACGCTTGGGTGTCGTAAAAGGCGTCTACTAAGGGTTAATTTATAGACTCCCGTGTACTTATGTGACTGGCAATATATATGTAATTATGACCACTCATTGCAGTGGTATGTAACTGTTTTTATTTTTTATTGTCCCGTTGAAAATTCGTTATAAACTTCCTCCGCCTCGGGGAAGGACGAAGGGGCATGCCGGACACCTACCGGCTAAATCCACAGGGGTGGTCATCATTGGCACCTAAGGGGGGCTCCAGGTCCTCGTATAATCACACTAGACAAGCACATCTCGGAGAGGGTGAATGTATAGCTGTTATCGGCGGGAGTGTAAAGGATCGCCGAAGCATATCTGCGCTGAGCTATGCGCACACGGCGGCGCGTGACCGCATGCACACCACCATCTTCTCGTGGGTCGCTCGGTGTGGGCATGCAGGATCCCCAATCTACGCACCCGCTAACCAAGATATCCCCCACCTTATAGCGACGGCAAAGGGTTTCAGGAGTGTAGGAATTAGGTGCCAGGGTGGTTGCTACCACGGTGGCATCTCCTCCTTCTTCGCGCAGGATCGGCCCTCTCTCGATCACGCTCTGCGGTCTTCTTCTGCAGCATTATTCTATCACAGAAGGAGACCACTGCCAACATAGCCGACACTACTACCGGCAGAGAGAGATCTTGTCCGACCGACTCGATGCACAGAATAGGACGCGAGGTCTCGGCACAATGCCACCATTACGGAAGCGACTAGGATATCGCACAGCACACGCTCGAGGAGTGCCTTGCGTGGGCTGCTAAGCAGCGGATTTTGGTCGATTGGATCGGCCAAGATCTCTTTCTGCTGGCAGTAGTGTCGGCTAAACATTGGTAGAGCATGATAATTGGAGCATCCACTGCGCTCTAATTTTCATGCTCTAACAATTAGTCTGCTATGGGTGCATCCAGAGGTGTGTCAACAGCGTCTATCTGTATACTGTGGTCAATATACACCTGGCAAGCAACGTGGTTATGGCACTGTAAGATTATACACTGCATTATAGCAGTTACTTGGGCGGCTCAAGTTCTCATATGGATGTTTATAATTATATAATGAATTACTTCGATAAATCAATCAATCAATCAATCAGTTTTATTTCATAATGGCTCTAATAAAGAGGCAGCGAGAATCTCCATGGATCGAAATACGAATTATGTGAAATAAATACACACAATAATAATACACACCATTACCCTTTTAATATGAAGCAGGAAAAGCATAACACTGAATAAAGCTTCATATAATCTCATTTTACCTTTGTAAACAAATCATTTTCATTTTCATATATTATACTGGAACCTACATTTTATCTTACCAGCATCTAACATTTATTATTAGAAAAAACAAATTCAATCGCAAAGATAATGGGATTTTCGCGAAGAAATCCAGTCAAAGAATTACTTTTAAGGTGCTCTATAAAGAAAATATTTCAAAAACAAACTGAGGGAATTCTTTGAACTTCATAACTCGCGTACATGTGTGGGTGTGTATATCTTACGTGTACTGGTGGAGACATAACTCGTGTATATTTTATTTAGATTCACGCGTAAGTTACAAAGAATTTCTGAATCGCGATTTTATTCATTTTTTACGTGCAACCAGTCTGCTTTTTTAAACAAAAGAGTCGTGAGATCGTTACCTATCTAGTTCGTTTTATTCTAGATACATTTCGGATTGTATGCGGTACTACTGTGTCAATCTGAACATTTGAGAAACAGGAATAATATTGATCTATCATACTTTTTCATACTAGCACCAAATTTTTTAACGCATGCTTGAAGTATTTTGTTGTTTCATTTAATTTTTATGATTGTGAAGGAGGATTTGTAGTCACCATTGGGACACTGTATATGCTCGAAGAGATGATTTCAATATCTAGATAATTACCGAATTAAACAGTAATGAAATAAGAGGAGAAGTAAAAATCAAGTCGTTGACCATCCTCATTATTTAGCAAACCAGTCTCATTCTCTTGTCCAGAGTTAAGAAGGTTATGTTACATAGAAACCCATCTACCAAGCAGGTAATTCAGCTTGATAGATATAGCTTTAAGACCGACTGAAGGATGTCTATGAGCTGGGCAACACTGTGCAAGTTATTTTAAATCTTCTCGTTGCTTCTACAGTAAGCTTCAACTTTTTCAAAGCGTGCTGACATTCAAGGGCAGCGTACCTTCTGAGAAAAGATAGCCATACTGCGCTCACCAATCCGCCTGCCAAGCGTGGTGAGTATTGGCAAATACCCCACCAAAATGATGACACAGTTGGAAAAATCTATGGGGGAGGCCTTTGTTCAGCAGTGGACGTATAAATGGCCGATATGTGCTGACAGTCATGACTGTTTTCTCGGATACACTGGTCAGGAACTTATTTAATACATTAAAAGCTGTTACCAGCTGCCTCGCCCTTAATGGATCAACTCCTTAATAGGCCTCGCGGTCCATGACGTATAAAAGTGCGCTTCTTACATGAAACGCTACGCACATGCGATACTAATCTTTTGGGACGCTACGTGACGACTACTCTTTTAACCATGCTTAAATGCATAAGCATATAAGCTTATATTATATAATTTATATCCTTATCGGTTCATTATTCCTGAACCGTATCAGTAGGGCATCTAACTAACTACTAACTCTAATCAAAAAATATTCCAAATAATAAAATTAATACATAAAAAAAATACGGGTTGCATTCCGGGAGTGCCGACAGAAGTGTAAATTTTATAGCAATAAATGTTTTTTTATTTATTTATCTAGACGCGTTCGCGGTCTGCTATATGTACATGCATATATGCACACACTATAGCTGCGTCTCGTAACGGTGTCGCGAGTCCAGAGTTATCTCATCTAAAAATATGCGTACCGCGCTAAAAGAAGTTTTCACTTCAATAATATTTTTAAAATACCTCTATTATTTTCGCAAATTAATTTCAATATATTATAACTAATGAAACAATAACAAAAATTAATTGGCATAACACTAAGAATATAATAATAAATATACCTATAATAATAATGATATTAAAACAATACTTGATATTTTGTGAAACTTATATAGATAGTTATACACATAAGATACTTTTTGCATGTAAAAAAGTATCTACAAAGCTTTCAATTTTGCAATGCCTGAAAAAGGCTACTAAGTTCAAAGTATTTTAATTTAAGATCTGAAATCAGTCACTCAGGACACAAATAAATGTTTTGAGTTTGAGTTTAAACCATCTAACCTTTAAAATTTTAAATATTATTAGATACTCCTCCCAGATCAACATTCAATCATTAATATCCTGCTGCTAAACGTGAGCGCACTATGAACAATTTAATATTGTCTACAATAAGTTGTTCTGTAGAGCAGACTAGCCATTTGCAGTGTATGAAGAGGACACAGTGGATTATTTACAACTGTTTTTCCTGTAGTTTCTCTTTGTTTCTAAAGAACGTAATTCACAAATGTTTTTAGGATTAGAAACAATTGATTTAACTACTCGTATATGATTTTGGTCATTACAGCTTTACGAAATATGTCAAGTATTATCTGAAGGTAACTTTACCTAGGTATTATAGCCGTGTAATCTACTAAGTGAACTGCAGCTACTTACTTCGTGTCCACCACTTATATTATAAAAGTAGTGAGACCGAGGTTAAGGCGCAGCGAATCCTCGATGATACTGCGGCGAATTACTCGCACACGAATTTCACTGCTGATAGGTATCTTATTGTAAGAGGTACCGGGATCGTTACCCGGTGCCTCCACCATAATATGTAGGAAAAGTAGCTTGGTACCGGGATTCTGACCAATGAGTGCAGTTCATTTAAATATTCATTCAATATCTATACAAATAAATGAAATTGAAGTGTCTGTTTGTAATGTCAAAGTAACAGCTTTTTACTAAATGCATATGAAAGTATATACGTTACATATAACAAAAAAACTTTTTTTTTTTTTTGTCTGTCTGTCTGTCCGTCTGTCTGTCTGTCTGTCTGTCTGTCTGTTTGTTCCGGGTAATCTCCGAAACGGCTGAACCGATTTTGACGGGACCTTCACTGGCAGATAGCTGATGTTATAAGGAATAACTTAGGCTTCTTTTATTTTAGAAAAATAATTATGGTTTCGCGTAAAAAAATAAAACCCTTGAAATCCAATATATTTATTCCATGTCAAGTCAAGTGTCTATGTCGAAGTACTCTAAATTTCTTTTAAATTAAACGCGGGTGATACCGCGGGTCCCAGCTAGTATTAAATAAAATTGTAGTGTCTGTTTGTAATGTCAAAATAACAGCTTTTTACTTAATGCATACGAAAGTATATACGGTACATAAAACAAAAATATATTTCTGTTCTGTCTGTCTGTTTGTTCCAGCTAACCTCTGAAACGGCTTGACCGATTTTGACGGAACTTTCATTGGCAGATAGCTGATGTTACAAGGAGTAACTAAGGCTACTTTTATTTTAGAAAAAGACAATATAGGCCTCCGCGCAAAAAATTAAAACCCATGAAATCCAATATGTTAACTGTCTATGCCAAAGTACTCTAAATTATTTATAAAAAATCCGATTTATTTTTCAATTCAACGGGGGTGAAACCGCGGGCCACAGCTAGTAAGAAATATAATACGTCTTTCATTCTGAATTCACAAGGCTAGAATTACATCATTTTCCCGACAATGTACATGTCATGCATGACCGAAAACGTCCTGTTAGAGCATTTTCTAATAATTACTCAATTCAAATCATATGCTTTTCTGCAGTGGTTAGTAAGTTACTCCAAAGGGGTGGCCATCGTTACAGAGATATTGGATGAAAGGAGATATACCATGTAGATCAAAATGTATGCGAGCCTAGAAATCCATTTTCTCAATACCATTCTTCATAAAAGCACACTAATGAACACAGTTACAAGTTCTCATCCAATGAACTAAATAAACACAACATTATAATTGGCTTCTCTTTTGCCATAATCGCCACGCTTGGCAGACGGGTTGGCGATCGCAGTTGAGTTGTTAATGCTGCCCATCCTCCGGCTAATCCCTTAGTCGACATTTACGACACCCACGGGAGGAGATGGGGTGGTGGCATTCTGAGCCGGCACCACACGGCCAGGCCAGGTACGTTCATAAAGAAGTATAATTAAAAGAAAAGAACCGAGCAAGTGCGAGTTGAACTTGCGTGGAGAGGGTTCCGAAATTGCTGAATATATTTTCTATTCTTGAATTCGGTCTTGTACCAATAACTTATCCCAAGAAAACACTTAACATCTTAGTTGAAAAACATGTTTTCCCATACATCACACCATACAAACTTAAGTTTGTACGCACAATATTGAAAGATTTACCATGTTATTTTAAGACCATAGACTTCTTATAGGTTTTCCTGTAATCTATAGGTAAAGAGCTATTATCTATCTGGGGGATAATGGTAAAATATTCTTAAATAAATTTAGTATTGTATATTTAAAATTATAAATTTAATACATTTGAGACCCTCACAACAAGTCCTTCCATTTCATATGTTACTCGGTACAGTTTGCAAAACTTTATTATTTGATTTTCTTTATTGCCCCCAAAAGTGATCTCATATTCAAAATTATTATAAATATATAATAATTTATTTACGTTACACGTCCACGTGAAGGTCGAAAAAATCCATATGTGTACCAAATTTCAACTTAATCGGTCCAGTAGGTTCTGAGGAAAGTGGCTGTGAGAGACGGACAGACAGACAGACACACGAGTGATCCTATAAGGGTTCCGCCATTTTTTTTCTTCAGACGTTTGGAACCCTAAAAAGTAAGGAGACTATCTGACGGCCAGCTTCATGGAGTAAAAATTTCCGTTGCATGCTGAAATGCGTGCCTAAAAAGTATAATAAACATCGCCCCGCTCAACACCAAGCTTTACCGCAATAAACTCGCAGTATATATAGGTATCGTAGATCTGAAACTACAGACATGAGTGAGCATATACATCCGATATACTGCACCAGTATTTTCTAGATGATTGTACAATGTACATACATATTATGAGTACAGTCTTGCACAAAGTTATGTTGGACTTCGTGACTTCATCTCGCGACATCTGTGTTGTGTTGGTTATAAGTTTTCTTTCTTTAAAATTGCTATATGAATATCTTATATAATGCTAGACTTTGCCGCGGCTTCGTCCGCCTATAATTACGCTTAAAACAGAAATTCTTCACCGTGTCACACAAACGTACTACATTTAAGTACATAGCTCCTGCCAAAGTAATTAGGGAAAGGGTAAAACTGATTTTGGGAGATAAGAAAAACCGCGAACGAGTTCGAGTCGTATCTTTCGTTCGTGTGTTGCTTACTTACATGCGATTAACGTCGAAAGCTGAATATTACACGCTAATGTTCCCGATTGAAGCATGAAGCAGGAGTTATTGATGGGGGCTACAGAATTTATTGGTACCGAGTGATATAGGGTAGGTAACGTTGGGTGTTTAGAGTCGAATGCTTAATTTTAGGGAGTAATTTGTCTGCATTTGTAAGAATTCCTGAAGGTCATTGAGACATAAAGGTTTTCGAGTTGAGTCCGCGCTCTGGAAAACGAAGATGGCCGCCAACGAGTTAAATAGATAACCGCAACCTGCTGAAGGTATACAGACTGGTAGTCGTTGGATTTGGGTATCAGGTCGTTGCAGAAGTCTAGTTGAGTGTCGTCTGTTGGGATTGGTCATCTTAATGCTGTCATGACAATTGAATCAAAAATTATGGTAAATATTAAAATCAAGCTTGTTTGGTGTAGACTTATTAAGAAGTTTACACTCTTTTCTCCTGAATTGTCCTCACATTACCATAATTTCGAGAACATTGCACCAATATGATTTAAAAAGAGTAACCATGGAGTTTCTTGCCCGTTCTCCATAGGAAATCTACACCTTGGAACGAGGCAACTAAAGTCTTGACTATTCATAAGTGCCTATAAATGGTTTTATATGAATAATAATATTTTTATCTTTATCTTTATCTAAAGAGGAGACCTATGTCTTGCAGTGGACGTCCTTTGGCTGGTATGATGATGATGATGAATGTGATAATAATATGTATATACCCATAACTAGTACTACTATTAACTAGTATCCATAGCCTGTGCAACTAGATTCCGTATGGTGTCTGGATTAAGAATATAGCACCACTCTATCTCCTCCCGTGGATGTAGTAAAAGACCAAGCCAGAGAGATGGGCACCGGCATCCATTCTGTGGAACATCAGCCATTCTGTGCTCATCAACCCGCCTGCCAAGCGTGGTGAGCATTGGCAAATTCCTCTCGAAATGACACAATAGGGGAAATCTATGGGTGAGACCTTTGTTCAGCAGTGGACGTCCTTTGGTTTCGAAATATATGTAAGGTTTTATATTAAAATTCTATACGCACAACATCTAAAAAACATTTATTCAACATCGATCTAATATATTGCTTTTTGTATAATCATAAAACGATGTTAAAGCAATAATAATTTGACTTTCAATGTTCAGTTTTTGATCGTTTGGGTATACGAAAAACAGTTATTCTGATATACTTCTATTATCTTTGATATTGCATGTTAAAATGAAACTTCGTTGGGTGAGATGAGAGTAAAATTTCATAGACAAATTATTAATGTATTATGTGTAACGCTGTGTATGGACGCGGGCATTAGCGATATGTTCTATAGCTAAGACGTTTTTATACGAGTAAGTAAAGATGCGTTGCCTGCACTGTACGATGGTCACATGAAAGCAAGCTAAGCGTGAATTATAACTATTATAAGCATAATTCTTGCAACATATTGCGAAAAAATAATGCCTTCCTGTGTTTATAGACGATGCACAAGGTATACTGCAACTGTGACAGAAGAAATAAAAAATAGCATTTTGTTTTATTACGTTTAATGTTTAATGGCGGCCCTCAGACGCCTTCAGGCCAACGATCATGCAGCTACTAATGCCACGTAACTAAAGGTGTATATTCATCTATTTCTAACAACCAGTATACCGCATGGTCGCTTTCATTTACTATCCCTTTCTACGCGCACTGTTTGAGAGTATATTACTACATATATATATACTAGTAGTAGCTATAGCAGAATAAATAAACGCCGTTCTGTAGTGCAATAATATTCGTGGCTAGACGCCTTGTAAAATTTCACTGTGCTATAGTCCGTGTATTGAAACAAAGGAGACGCTTCTGTCACGTGCGCTGAGTTGCACGCGTTCTATTTTTTTCGGTTCTGTTCTATTCAGTCATTCTGTATAAGCGCTCATAACTAGCACCAAAGATCGGTAAATGATCGGCGAAGTTCAGCAACGCTTGGCACGGTCAGTTTATAGATGGGATTGGCAGTGATACTAGAACTGAGCGACCGTGCTTCGGAGAGCACGTGAAATCGTCGGTCCCGGCTGTTCTCATTAGACGGCAGTCGTTAAGGCAAGTCAGAGGCCTTTGGGTGACTTTAATAACCCTGACACAAGTTTGACCACTTACAACAGGAAATAGAAAGAAGAAGATTCGGTATAGAAGCTTGCCTCGGACTTTGATTTCATGAGACGCGTTGTGCCATCTTTCGCAATGTACCGGAACAATGTGGCCATTACTGTCGGGACGCGAGCTCGCCTGTGGTGTTTTTGTGGTGTGGGAATCGACAATAAAGGCAGCCTTACGCAAATAAAGGCACAAAACCGATTCAAACTTAGCCTATCGGTATCCTACCGAGTTGCTGAGGTTAGATGGCGTTCCGTGTAATAATACTGAAAGCTAACACCTACAAGATTAGAACAAAGCTAGGGTGATGTCATCATCATCATCATCCCATAAGCAACCTCTTGCATCTGCTATCCCCCCCCCCCCCCACAGTTATATTAAGCTATCTTCCACTTCTTAATATTATAGCCTTTAAAATCATGATGTTAAAATCTAAGTTTCTCTAGCATAATATAAGATAGTAACTAGAAGATTTATCGCCGTAACTGCTCTAGTCGGAGGGGTCCCGATTGGTTTTTGGCATTGAAAATCCGGCTTACTCTGTGTGTAGAATTGCAGCAAATACTGTCACATGCAGATGTTATGCGGCGATATTTATGTGTTTGACTTTAATTCCCGCTCATATTATCTATCGGGTATGGGCGGAATATGTAGCTTAGATTTGGATAAGATAATTAGAGATGAGGTTACCTGCTCAAATACTCCGGTAAAATATGTTCAACTTTTTTCTTCTTTTAATAACATATTATTTACTAGGTGGGACCCGCGGTTTCACCCGCGTTTTATTTAAAAGAAACTTAGAGTACTTCGACATAGACACTGGACATAGAATATATATATTGGATTTCAAGGGTTTTTTATTTTTTGCGCGGAACCCTAATGATTTTTCTAAAATAAAAGTAGCCTAAGTTATTCCTTATAACATCAGCTATCTGCCAGTGAAAGTCCCGTCAAAATCGGTCCAGCCGTTTCGGAGATTACCCGGAACAAACAGACAGACAGACAGACAGACAGACAAAAAATTTAAAAATGTTTTTTTTGTTATAGGTACCGTATATACTTTCATATGCATTTAGTAAAAAGCTGTTATTTTGACATTACAAACAGACACTTCAATTTTATTTATTTGTATAGATTAATCATTTTTATTTCAAGCACCACAGACCCATAGTGTTTAGTGACAGTTTCCTTACAAGCTACGTTAGTACATTAAATTATATATTATCTTCGAAATCATGTAAGCCGCGGCTAACGGGCGCAGCTTGTATGTATCTGTATAGTAGGTCGCATTTGGACTTTGGAAAGAAATCTGTCCGGCTGGATGTTTTTTACGGGACACGAAGACGTCGAAACCATCCGGGCATACTCTTCAGTCACGGGCGTCACCCGCAGCTTACGGACGCGTGTGATAATATTATCACACATAATATTATCACACGCTTGCTTCCATTTCCAGCTTTACAGTTTCACTTATTTTATGTTTAAATCAAATAGTGCGTAGAACAAGGTGTGTACCAAAAGTACTTTAATTTATCCGAGACCTTATAATGAGATATTATAATGTGTAATAATCGCGAAAATCTAAGACATTACTATTATCCGAGACCTTTGGGAGCAAATATATATACAAGTCGACGTAAAATTTCTGCAAAATATTCTCTATCCTATTAAATAAAGCAAAAAGTTAAACAAATAAACTATGAACATGATGTAATAAAATGAATCCATTAGCTATAACAAATATATACCCAAGAACGGACCTTTACACTTCTTATAAGAACACTTACACAGCCTCTTCAGTCGTCATGTAAAAAGCAGCAAAAGCAACTTTCTCATTAAAAAACCCAAGCCAAATTTACATAAAGAATTATTATTTTACTCACCGTTTTCCGTATTCACATTCCGAATTTAGCTTTTGACTTCTTACGTACGTTGCTAGTAACTTGCTGTGGGAACTAGGGATCGCCGACTCTTTGAAATTATAATACCAAAGAGTAGAACAAAAAGTAGCGTATATGTTACTGTGAGAATAGGACAAAAGGTTTTGTGTTAAGTGCCTGGGTTGTAGAGTAATTTAATATAAATTATATATCCTTAAGCCTCTGGATAGCTGTAAAGACTACTATAGATAATCCTAAGATTACCGGGCACAACTATCTAACTCTTTGGAGTACACAGGGATCTTGTTGTGGAGAGTGGTCACCCATCCAAAGCCTGAGCAGTAAGCGCAGTTTTACCTCGCCACAAGCCCTCACATAAAATAACCTTAAGCCTAACTAGCCATATATTAGGAAGAAAAACCCGCTCCGTAATATGTCATCATCATCATCATTTCAGCCGAATAAAGTCTAATGATGAACGAAGGCCTCCCCCAAAGATAAATACAATGGCCAGTCTGGGTGTGTTGTGTGTTTATTGAGGGGGTTTTGCCATAAACGCCACGCTTGGTAGGCGGGTTGACGATCGCAATTGAGTTGTTAATGTACTTGAAGGATACTGCTGCCCATCCTCCAGCTAATCTCATAGTCGCCTTTTACGACACCCACGAGATGAGATGGGTTATATGTAATTTCTTGCAGTTTTAAAGATCAACAGTGTTCTTCATTTCAATTCAGTCGTCATGTTTTTTTTATATCAATGAAGATTTTTACACTGTAAATAAGGTTATGAGTGCTCACCAGCGCTTTTATGAAATGAAATGATCATTAATTCAAAATTGCCAATAAAATAGTTCTTTATGAATGTCAACATAAGACAGCACCCATATAAGACCACCCTTCACCGCTTCCTAGTGTTTAAGCTGGGGAGAAGAAACGGCGCAACCAACTCCCAGCAACTCGTTAGTATGTCATATAGGTACAATAAAAGGTACACATGCTTCATATACAAGATAAAAAATAGAACGGCTACTTTTGGTAACTTTGTCATAGCTACATATCCGCTAGCATACACCATTACGCAATATAATTATGAAAACAAAAATATTTCTGGTATATAATGTGGGGCTAAACAAGCCAGCAGCCTACCTGATGGTAAGTGGTCACCGCCTATCAAAAGCAGTACCTACCCCTCTCATAAAGAACTCTCTTTAAATATGTTGGGGTTAAATGGGTTTAATCTTATTCAACATGCAGGAAAAATCAAGCACATACAGATTTCAGGCTGGACATTAGCGTCTATTGCTCGTAGAAATGATGGCCGATGGGGCTGTAAAGTTCTTGAGTGGAGACTATACACCAGAAAATGCAGGCTTGGACAGCCTCCAGAGGTACCTGGTAAATGTCGTTGTGGAAATATATGAGGGAGGTCTTTGTTCAGCAGTGGACGTCCTTTGGCTGAAATGATGGTAATGTGAAAAATCTATGTTAAAGTCGGTCAGGTTATTGGGAGTCGCCAAAGAAGTTGAGAATGAATAGAATCGCCAATATACATCCTCCGCGCTGAAGTACAGATTATTGAAGTCGGGCTTGGTTCAAACGTAAAAGTTTATGTCCAGCCCAAGGAAATATCCCGATTCGAATATTGACCATAAAAATATTAAAACTAGGAGCTTTACGAAAAGCCCAACAATTTAACTGCAACGTATACATAATGTAAGAACACAAAGATGGAAAAGATATCAGTTTAGTATATTTCCAAGTCACGGAGGCGCTGATACGGAATGCTTTTGTTGGCAAATCTCTTATGAAAGATAGCTTTAAAAGGAACACTGTACGGTTTTCCCTTATGGATTTAACTCCCTGACTGCACCAAATTCGTCAATATTACCCGTGTTTTGTATCAACTCGTAAGTGTCTAACCTTTTCTTGAAAATGTGAAGATAGGTTGATAACTTCAGGACTACTGGTGCAGCTAAATCAACATATTAGACTTTGGACATCAGACTATGACGCAATGACGGGGTAACCATAGTCCTCTTTTACGACTCTCAGCGTTTGAGCAGGTGTGGCCTACTCTTTACTGGAACCACATAGCCACACTTAGCATATTTTTTATTTATTTTTTATGGATGTGAAATAGTTTCATGGCTTCGAAATGTTTGCAACGAGAGATGAAAGGATAGATTCAAGCAAGTCTCACAGACAAAGGGAGTTTGGTACTATACCATTCAGGATTTACCATGTTTTGTGCCGTGGTTTGACTGTGCTAAACTTCCAGGGAGACATTGGTTGCTGCTCTTAGGGTGCGTTCCCGTCACGTTCCATTAAATAAATTTTACCATATGAAAGCCGTCTCCTCTGTGTGATTTATGTCAGCGGCCTGAAGACATACTACATATCATAATGTGATCGGTACCGGGACCAGAAGCTGGGTATGATGTCTGATATGAGTTTACACAATGGCCAATTAAATGTACTCTTAGGCTAGCCATTGTCAAACGAATGCAAGCATATTTGGTTTTTCCTGAAAATGTGTTTAAAGGTGAGGCAGGAAAGGATAGGGTAGACAGAATTACATTATAAGCGAGTAAGTGCTGGTATAGTGTGCCATGTGTGTTGTTACTGCGACTTGCGTGTCACACATCATATTGTATCGTGAATGATCCTATGAGGCTGGTATAGTCACCTAGAGTGTACTGAAGCCTCATAAATTAGATTTAAAAAAAATTTAAACCAAGATAGGTAGTTACAACAATTCCCAGAAAAACATCTCTTCCATGTAACAGACTTTATCTATGAAAGTCTCATGTCGTTATGATGACGTCCCTAAAGACATCACTGCAAATCTCAACTACTTATATTCACAGAGAACCCACATATACAAAGTGACATTATTACGCTGTCACAATATAATCTAACATCGACCACTCTAGTGTGAGCTTTTGCCCCTCCGGGGAATTGCTCCGCTACTCCATTATAATAAAAAGGTCAGGAGCAGTGAGGAAGGTCTAGTTCGCTGGTCGTTTAGAATTAAAGTGACGTGGGTATCTCATTTTGTTACACGACAGATATACGCGTTTCCTAAGCGAAAGTGTGCACGCATGGTGAATTTTTAATCTGAAATATTGTGGATATTGCGAAATATTTATGGTATTCTGATATTTTTGTAGTGGATTAGGTTTTGTGTGCTGCCTTTGTAGAGAATGGTTGGGTAACTTACATAATAAATTTCTCTTGATACATTTGTAATCTCGTGATTAAGAAGGTAGATCAGTTGATCTGCGTTATGCCACCTTAGCCAAGGTCGGGAGTCAGGCTGCCAAGGTGTCGCGAGTTCTTGGGGCCTGCTTAGAAGTCAGGTTGCACAGTTCAGGCGCATCTGGTAAGATGGCAAGCCAACTTTAGCACAAGATTTGGAAAAAGGCTAGAAATCCCTCAAAGATCATCACAACGACCAATCTGGGTGGGTTATGTGCTTCCATAATCGCCACGCTTGGCAGACGGTTGGCGATCGCAGTTGAGCTGTTAATATACTCGAAGGATGCTGCCCATCCTCCGGTTAATCCCATAGTCGCCTTTTACGACACCCACGGAATGAAATGGGTTGGTGCTATTCGTATATCGCCTATCGCCTGAATATTCCTACCTTTAAATGGTACATAGTCACATACAAAAACAAATAAAAATAAATAAATATAGGAATTGCCATAATCACTAGGATTGACAGCTGAATTGTTGATTGCAGTATTACGTTTCTAGCACTCAGAAATACAGCTGCTCACTGCCCAATTGATTATAGGTATAGGTAGTCATAGGAATGATTAGGTGATCGGGCAAGATCTTTCTCTGCCAGCGATAGTGTCGGCTATGTTGGCAGAGCATGAAAACTGGAATGCAGTGGTCTCCTTCTGTGATAGCGTCATGTTCCAGAAGAAAACGGCAGACCGGGACCGGGAGAGGGCCAATCCTGCTCAAAGAAGGAGGAGACGGCGTTGGGGTAACAACTGCCCTGCCACCTAATTCCCATACGCCTGAAACCTCCTACCGCCGCTATAAGGTGGGGGGCCTCTGGGTTCGCAGGTGCGTAGATTGGGGAATCTGCGTGCCTACACCGAGCGACCCACGAGAAGACGGTGGCGCGCATATGGTCACGTGCTGCCGTGTGCGCATAGCACATCGCACATGGACGCTTCGGGGGATTCTTTGCAGTCCCCCCGGGAGGGTGACCGCATTACATTCACCCTCTCAGAGATGCGCCTATGGACGTGGCACCAGTGGACGGCTCTAGTGTGATCATACGAGGACCTGAAGCCCCCCTTTGGTGCTGAAGATGACCGCTCCAGTGGTTTTAGCCGGTAGGAGTCCAGCATACCCCTTTGCCCTTCCCCGGGGCGAAGGAAGTTCATGTAGAATTTCCACTGGACACCAATAAAAAAATGTCTGACGGGTGAATTGTTGATTGCAGTATTACGTTACTATCACTCATAAATACAGCTGCTCACGAAATTGAGGAGACTCTGCTCCTTAGGCATGATTAGGTAACTGCCCTAAATATTATTCCTACCTAAGTTATCATAAACTTTATATTTTTTGGTCGAGTAAGTCCTTGATATAACGTTGGCACTAGGCAAACTAATAACAGCGTGTTATGTGGTTTTAAGAGCCTAACATAAATCCCGAAATTGTCCTATATTATTAAAGCAATAGAACATTTTCGAAAATATTGTTTTCGTACTTTGGAACGTGAGTACGAGCCATTTTGTGTTATGTATTGTCTCGTACGTGTAAGGTAATATATACTAATACAAAAAAATAAGTTTTTTTTTAACATTTTATCTATGGAACTACCCGTCAGATTTGAAAAGTTCTTTTTGCATTTGATAGCCCATTTCTTGACGAAGTTTATTTAAGGCTAACTTCACTATTCATCATCATTTCGGCCGATTGAAGGCCACTGCTGGACGCAGGCCTCCCCCATAGATCACCACAATGACCGATATGGGTGTGTTGTGGTCTCATTGGGGGGTTTTGCCATACGACACCCACGGTAGGAGATGGGGTGGTGGTATTTTGAGCGGGCACCACAAGGTTAACATCACGCTAAGATCCTTAGGACCCGAGAAAAAAGTCAGAAAGAACGCGAAGTGAAAACAAAGTATCAGCGCGGGCGCTCCATGCGACGCGGTGGGTCGGGGGCCGGGGGCGGCCGCCTGACGAGTACTAAGCATTACTGAAAAGTGCTGAACTGTGCATGCCTATGTCAATAAAACCAGTATCTACTAATATCAGGCGAAAAAATGACTAAAAACATTGTCTATATTGCCGAAGTACTCAAAATTATTGAAGTACTCAAAATTATGAGCATAGCACGTTCCCTTAGTCGCATAAAAATAAGTTTTACTTCAAACGTAAAAATAGTTCACGCTTCTATGCAGATTTAATAAACATTTGGATGCTTGATTTTAAGATATTTTGATTAATATCTAAATCATATTTTAACTAACCTCAACGTTCCGATCAAGTTGCATTGACCGTGTCACGAGTAGACTAATTAATCAGTGCAAGAATAGACCCGATATTATCTTAAAATCATAAATTCAATTCGCGAAAGTTTAAGAATTTAACTACAAACTACATTTGGATTCTATTTCGACTATTACAACAAATCGTTCCTCCTCAATAAAGCTATTTTCCCAAAGAATTGGCCCCGTGCACCAGTACAGACGTTGAAATCTGATCACTTTACGCCGGTGAAGCGAATAAAAGAGCTGAAAACAAAGGGCCATATTCCTGAAAGAAATTGTCAAGCCA
Organism: Diloba caeruleocephala; assembly: GCA_947459985.1. NCBI lineage: Eukaryota > Metazoa > Arthropoda > Insecta > Lepidoptera > Noctuidae > Diloba > Diloba caeruleocephala. Next base: position 4,601,620 of record OX381621.1, on the reverse strand, counting down.
CCCGGTGATAACGCCAAGCGATAATGTACTCCAACACGATCCAAATAAAGGGTCATATGAAATTTTGATGACCTGAATAATTTTTGTAATGAATAAGCAAATAAAACCACGGACGCGGATGGTAAACACGTTGATAATTTTAATCTACCCACCTTTACAAAGGGCTGTTTACTGAGAGCGCGCTAAAAGGGATGCCAGGATGAATTAAGGGCCCTTTTATTTTTGGTGTTAAGGACAGGACTTGGTGGAATGATTGAAGATATTTTATTTTATTTTGTACTGTGTATTCAGAAAGTTCAAGCTGTTTTGTTATACTTTTTCAACAGGTGCCTTAGGCGCCATAAGACTCGCTAGTTATAGGGCTACGCAAATGTCATTCTGATGGTGCCTATTGTTGTGCGACGGGTCATTGAGCCCCGTAAAATAGGATAGAGCAACACTATGACTGATTCATGGTTCTCATCCTCATCTGTAAGGACACTTCATCCCATAAGAGCTTTGGATTGAAACCTATTTGCAAAATAAAGATCTTTTCATTTAACTTCAAGGTCTTTTAATTTCAGTTATTATTTAAGAAAATTTAATCTTTTCCGTACCAGCTATGGTTGTGGAAATAGCATACCTTTATGCAGACAATCTCGGCATTATACATATTTAAATTACAGGTTGATCACTTCTGTGTAGTTCCAAGCACAGGATAGACCAGCCCTAGGATGCCGTAAAAGACGATTAGAAAAACAGTTTTATTTTGGACTCACACAGGTAATTACAGATAATGTACAGATAAGATATATAATAAAGTTTAAACAACCTGCGCGGAGCCAAAAAAGGTCCCTATCTCAGCATAATGCTGCGACACTTAAAAAAAGAAAAATGCCGCGGTGCTGTTTTTCAGAAAGGACCGAATGTGATAGTTGTGATTAAGGGTTGATATCAAAACAATGGGCAGCAGCATCCTCCCGTATACGTATAATAACATACTGTGATCATAAATCCGCCTGCTAAGCGTGGTGGCAATATCCCCTCCGGCTAATCCTGGAGTCATCTGTGCTATTTTTGTCGGCACCACACGGCAATATAGAACTAAATTCGCTACCGCACCTCTCCTCACTGTCCACATTCCCGAAAGCGCGATTTTATTTCGTGCACCGGCACTCAGAGCTCAACACGTCAGTAATTATCTTGATAAGTGGCCCATGAGCCCAATGTTAATATTTTCCGGGGAACGATTTAAGGGTTTAATTAGAACAAAATTGTTTTGCGTCTTGTTATTGTATAATGTTTTGTACAATTTTCAGAATACGATAATTCTGCGTGAAATAGCGGGTAAATGTTGTATTCTGAATAACCCATTTGGTATGTTACGGTTTCCACGTGTCGGGATGGGTGATTTAGGGATTATGGCGGGGGATTGGGTCACACCGTTCACTTGTGTAACTACTACATAGATGGATTAACAGATGAGCCGCAAACAAAAACATTACCATACGGTACTTATATATGAGTTATTATAATTTCTGAGTTACAGCACTATCCGGGTTTGACGTTAGAGCCACGTGAAGTACAAACAAACAAACGACACGGTTAGTGCAGTGGCTGATACATTCGACTGCTGCGAGAAATCCTAGTGTGGGGCAACGTTCTTTTATTTAAAAAAAGAAAAAAAACTATTAGCTTTTTTTTTATGTTGCCCCACACTAGCATTTCTCCTGTGTCGTGGGTGCGTTTTACAGACATATATTCCACACACAATACACCCAGACCCGGAACAACTACCTGCAGATCATACAAATATTGGTTCCGTGCGGGAATCGAACCCACGGCCCAGAGAGCAGCAGCCGACTGTATCAGCCACTGCACCAACTGTGCCGTCAAATATTGCTTGGCTATTTCTAAATGAAAACTTATCTGAGTTATATTCCCTGATACCTCATGCTTGACTATGTTACTGTGGTGTTCGGATTAGGAATATTGCACCAGTCTATCTCCTTCCGTGGATGACCAAAGGACTCTAAACCAGAGGGACGGGCAGCAGCGTTTCTTCTGTGGAACAGTTGCCATACTGCGCTCAAAAACCCCCTCCTGCCGAGCGTGGTGAGTACTGGCTAATTCCCCCCAGACTGACGACACAATTGAGGAAATCGATAGGGCCTTTGTTCAGCAGTGGACGGCCTGTGGCTGATAACATGATGACGATGTTCAGCGATTGGCTGAGCAAAATTGCTCAATGAATATCCATGTCAGGAATAATTTTAGTTTTTTGTATGATTTGGTTTTCTGGATACTTGGGAAAGAATAATGGTAGTCAGCAATCAAAAATGTGATGATTGCGTATATGAATCTCTAATATGTGGACGGAGGGATCATCACAAGGCGTAAAGCGCACTGTCGTCCGTTTTGTTTCCATTGCGAATTTTATCCAATACTAGCTGGGACCTGCGGTTTCATCCACCGCTTAATTGAAAAGAAATTGGATTAGTTATAGATAATTTAGAGAACTTCAGCATAGACACTTGACATAGAGTACATATATTGGATTTCATGGGTTTTAATAGTTTTGCACGGAACCCTAATTATTTTTCTAAAATGTAAGTAGCCTAATTTATTCCTTATAATATCAGCTAAATGAACGAAAATCTAAACCGGCTTAAGGCAGATGTGTTTTTTGTACAACTTAGTGACAAGACGAACAAGTCATTCGCCTGGTGGTAAGCGTCATGCCTGCCCATAACAATTGTAATGCTAGCCAGGACTACTCCTGCGTGGCACCACACTGCACTCGTCGCCTCAAGACATTAGTTACTCAGTCTCTTATGTCCAGTAATTTCAATAGCTACAGTGCCCGTCAAACCGGGGCACAGTAATGTCTAAAGTTTAAATACTGCTTAGCGGTAAATATCTGGCAACGGGGTGGTATCTACCTAGCCAGCCTGTTGCAATAAGAGACCTACCACCAGTAAATTGGTTAAGGTTTTGATTGGATGTATTGGACAACATTGCTATATACATTTATTTATTTATACTTAATGTACACTAGTGTACAAAGGCGGTCTTAATGCCGTACGCATTTTCTGCCAGACGACCTTTGGGTGATGCAGAGAACAATAAGGTAGATGCACCAACAAAATATGAAAGAAAGGTATAGATGCGAAGACATATTATACAAATACATAGACGTACATAAACATTACATGTATAGAAATATATTTTTACATACGAAATAAACACATACATACATATTATATGTCGGCGCTGACAAAATTGTTTACGAACGCGCGCACGTGCAAGTGACGACATCGTACCACTCTATGAGTCAGGCGAGGTGGGGATGGAGCGGAGGCGTATTATATGCAGCGCGCTGTGCGGGCGCGGGGCATTCCCGACCGTTGTACCGCCCTCGCCGCCGAGGATGCCCGCCTCACCGACGTCGCGGAGGCCTATCGCCGCGTCACCTTCCCGTTCAAGTTAGCACTTCTCCCTCCCGTCTCTTGCTCGCGCCGACCCGTGCCGAGCCAGTAGCTTTAAATGTCCCCTAATACAATTTAAATAATACCGATCCAGCTGTCCCCAAAAACAATAGCTTGATATCCCCAGCAACGCCCTAAGCCGAGGTCCGTGTCCCGCAGGGGGCGCCCTTAGCGAAAGTTGCTTAGTTTTTAATATTTAATTTAAGCCTGGCTGGAGGCCTCTTTTGGCTTCGCCAGCAAATGACCGGTTAAGCAACCACATTTCCCAGAAATGTATGCGAGAAGCCCAACAAAAAAAAAAAAAAAGGGCGCGGGGCACTTCGATCGCGACACTCGTTCTGTCAACATCTCTTAACAGTGATATGGATCACTCCTGAATCATTATGTAATCAGTGTAGTATTTGTGTAACTAATTTAAATACTTGATTCATTTATTAAATTAATATTGTGACATAATATTGAAGTTTTCATAAACAATGTCTGGAAGATCAGTCATAGAATGATTTACACCGTCAGGATGGTTGCTAACCTTTACCAATTCGCACCAAATACCTATTCCATCCGAAATATATAATAAATAGGCACAGATGAGAAAATATAAATAGAATCAGAGTTGAGATGAATCTGCTGACGTCTTTTAGAAAAGGTATTTTCGTAATTTAATTTTAAAGTTGTTCCGATTGTTAGCCATCCTGATTTCAAGGGGGAGCGCTATATAATACAATCTCTGTTTCAACACCTTACTGCAACCGAATCTTCCTCCTCGAATTTGTCGATTTTCTAACCCTTAGTAAATAATGTTTAATCTTTAAAATGAAAGGTCGTAAATACCTACTTGACAAGATGACGGCAGATTCATCTCGCCCTTGATGTTTATTTTTTTCTAGTTGTTTTTAATGATTATATATACATGCACGTGTATTTAGGATATTTAACATACTTATATGTAATGTCAGTTTATACATATATTTGAAATTTTCTATTCCGTGTAAATAATTGTCATCGCCTCTATACCTCTCACTCTTATTTTGTTGGTACATCTACCTTGTTTTCTCTGCATCACCCAAAAGTCGTCAGGCAGAAAATGCCTATGGCATCAAGACTGCATTTGTACACTATTGTACATTAAAAAAAATAAAAAAAAGAGTAACCATGGAATTTCTTGCCCGTTCTTCTCCATAGGAAATCTACACCTTGGAACGAGGCAACTAAAGTCTTGACTATTCATAAGTGCCTATAAATGGTTTTACATGAATAAAAATATTTTTATCTTTATCTTTTATCTTATTAAGAATAAATAAATCTTCATTTCCAACACAACTCAACAATTACTCACAGCAATATTTCCTCTTACTAAACCAAACCCGAAACTATCCAACAACGAAAACAAAGCCGGAAGTAGGTACCCGATGACCTGTCAGAGGTCACGCTGAACAAAATAGTTAATTACTTGCATTTCAACATGACTCGGAACAAGTGATGGTGAGCAAGTCACCGCGAAAATTACTTTTTGGCTGACGTCATTATTCTGTCCACCCCAGCCTGGCTGTTGGTAACAGCGGCCGTTGAATAGTGGAAGTAAGCTCCAGAAGGTTAGGTTGTGGGACGGTTTGGTGGTGGCTGGCGCGCAGATTGGGGAGTCTGCGTGCTCACACCGAGCGATCGCCGTGAAGTAGACGGCGCGCTGCGAGGCTTGGGGGATCATTTGCAATCCTGCCAGAGCAGTGCCTACAGTCGCCTTCCCTCCACTAGAGGGGGTGACCGCCCTTCCGTGATGTGCCTAAAGGCGTGGTAGCGTGGGTGGCCCTAGTGTGATCTTACGAGGACCTGGAGCCCCCCTTTGGCGCAGAAAATGTCCAATGGTTTTAGCCGGTAGGAGACCGGCGTACCCCATTGCCCTTCCCCGGGGCGAAGAAAGTTCAGGTAGAATTGCCACTGGAGACCAATAAAAAATAAGGTTGTGGGCCGGTAGTAAAAAATTATAGTTTAAAAAACTAATAAAACACGCTTATAATGAAGTATGAATTACGCATGTGAAAGTGATTTTGTGCTTTTAATTCATATTTCACCAAAAGTATGCTATTATTAACCCGCTTTATTAAAATACTAATTTTTTTAGGTTTTAAGATACCTAATCGTTACTATAGATTCAATTAGAGCTATTTTTAGCTTAGATATGCATTCACACAATCACAATATTTTGATGATTCACTATTGAAAAGTCAGTGCGGAGTGGTTCTACTGCTGAACCGCCACAAAGTAGCGCTATTTACGGAAAACTGTAATTTATCATTGAAATTAAAAGCAGCATTGTTTGAGTCATAATAAAGGCGAATTTAGAATGATCTATTGAGTCCCTGCTAATTATTAGTCATTTATTTTGCTTTGTAGCAACATTCTCTCGGATTCTTGCGAAATGAAATTTTGCCATCAGGAATTTTATTTTGTCAAACAAATTTCGACTTCAATTGAGGCAGTAATTAACAAAGTGCTATTCAAATATAATAGGTTTTACCTGACCTTGTAGTGGAATTCTTAACACTGCTTGATTTTTCTCGGTTGTGTGTTCATTATCATCGTCATCATTTCAGCCAAATCAAATCTACTGCTGGTCACCGGCCTCCTCCAAAGATCGCCACAATTACCTGTCCGCTCTGCTGGGTGAATTGTGTGCTCATTGGGGGATTTTGCCATAATTGCCACGCGTGGTAAGCAGGCGATCACAGTTGAATTGTTAATGTAGGTACTCGAAGGATAGCTGCCTATTCTCCAGCTAATCCCATAGTCGCCTTTTACGACACCCACGGGATGGGGATGAACTAGGATACCGCTATTTGTAGCCGGCACCATACGGATGTGTACTGCGGTGTAGATATTGTCCCTAGTGAAGAAGAAGCCACTTTCTCTGTAACTCTTTTAGGATCGTAAGCAACATCTTTTACATGCATTTAAAAAAATAATTCGGTCAGAAATTATACGAGTAACTACGCTTCAAACACAAATACACACATTTAATTATTTTAGGGTTGTAGTCCACACGATACACTTTGGAATCGACCTTAATCTCGTAGCTTCTATGTGATAAAATAGTTATACACGCCTTGGGACAATCCGTAACTGAATTTATACAGTCGTATCAGCTAGAGGACCTCCACGGCTGAACAAAGGTCGCTAGATTTCCACAATTGAGTCATCATTTTGGGGGAAATTTGCCAGTACTCTCCACGCTTAGCAGGCGGGTTTGTAAGCGCAGTATGGCTACTGTACCATAGAAGAGACGCTGCTGCCCATACTTCTGGTTTAAGATCCCTTAGTCACCTTTTACGACATTCACAGGAAGATATAGAGTGGTGCTTTATTCATAATCCGGACTTAATAGTGCAGCCATAGAAAGTTCCTGATTAGTGTAAATGTTGGAATCATGTATCTATTTATAACATAGGGAAATCTTCATGGACGTCCTGTGCCCAGGGGAAGCCAGAGAAGTGACTTTTATCGGCAAAAACCAGAACGGTGTTATTCGACCTACCTTACGCTAGGGGTACACTTCGCTCGTGTATTGACCGCACGCTTGACTCGCATCCCTTCGTAAACCTGTCAAAAACCAGATTCCTTCTTGCGAATACTAGTGAAGTACAATGTACTCTCCGTAGACACAATAATTTCTCTGGTGCCCAGGAATTTCACGGTAGCTAGTGAAATCTCTTATGCTCTTAATATAATACTTATAAGTAACGAGCGGAGTGTGGTGCCAAGCAGGACTAATCCTGTGTGGCATTACAATTGTTATTGGCAGGCGTGACGCTTTCACCAGGTAACTAACTTGCTAGTCGGTTGATCAGGTTGTATATAAAAAAAACTATACCTTTTCAAGATATACATAACTACAACAGTATACATTTCATTCTCATGGCTCACCGTCTGCAACGTGTCCTTGAATAGCTTTAACCATGTCTGAGAAAATACCAAATTGGTTTTTTCATCGTTACTTCAATTCTGTGTTAAAGTATATATGGAGTTTGAGCTTAAAGAATTGCACCCCTGTTATCCTGCTCATAAATGGCAGCAGTACTCCAAATAGGGCCGGACTTGTGACTTATAAATAGCTTTGCTAGTTTTTGCCCCGATGAGAGGTTGTTAAGCACACCGAGACGCAAACTTGCCAAACCAATTCTGCTACCATTGTGAAGGGAAATGTTCTGGAATTATGGAGCTAAAGCAAATGGGGTTTTATTTGTGGTGAATGCGCAGACTTACGTCTTGGTGGGATGAAAATGGACTAAGTGTAATCATCCCCAATGGAGGACTCTATTTAGAGTACTCTCGATTTCACATATAAGTTGTCTGCGGCTTTATTCCACTACGAGACGAGGCATGTTAGCACGGCCCATGTAATAAGTGGCCCTATAGTCGTGCGTGTATTAATGAATGCCGTCGATTCATATCATTGACATGCAGTAAGAACAATGTTGGGGACAGCATGGAGCCTTGGGGGACGCTAGTGTTAATGTCCAAGTTGTCAGAGCAACTTCCATCTACAACAGCTCTTATGTTTCTGTTGGACAGAAAGCTGTCAATCCATTTGCATTATCACTCGGGTAGTCCGTATGAAGACAACTTTGTTGGAATATCTCAGTGCAAGACCCGATCGGACGCCTTCACTATGTCTAGGCTAACAGCCAATCCTTCATCTTGGCTCACAATGATAAGACCCAGCGGTGAATAAGATACATAAGAAGATCACCAGCTAAACGACTATGACGAAAGCCAGATTGGCGGTTGCTTATCAGGTGGTAATCCTCTAGATATCTCAAAAGCTAAGCGAGAGAGTAAGCAGGTAAAAGCGATAGGCCTGTAATTCAATGGGATCACTTGTACTTAGTTTCAAGAACGAAGTCATAATAAATATTATTATATAAAAAGAGTATTTACGTTCTTCTCCATCAGCAATCTATATTTTGGAACATAGCAATATAATTTGACTATGCATAAATGTTAATATATGGTAAACATGAACAAAAATCCTTTTATCTTTACCTTTACATACAATATCAGCCAGTAAACGTCATGATTAAATATGTTGTAACGATCACCAAGCGGGCTAGTGATTTTTTTATCTCATATTATGTATCTCTAGGGAGATATGGTTGCATAACCGGACCATTGGCGAAGCGTTATTTCTTGGGCCCTAGTTCCTATACAATTCCAATGTGCTAACATTAACAAAGTACAAAGTCCCAACCGACATCCACTCGAAACTGGTAGTTTCTATGTTGTAATATTTAAATATCTATGTTTACTTAAATTATAATAAACTTTTCACATTACATAGCTTATTTCTATTGATCGTAAAATAACGTATGAATGTAACCATTACTTTTGAAATACTGTACGACATGCATTACATTTTATTCCACATTATTTTAATATTATCGATTATACAAATTTGTCACTCGCGTTCAGCATTGAGGATCATCGGTGGTAAGGATGCCAATGAAGATAAATACCCATTTATCGCAAGTCTGGAACATCAGGTTGCATTTTTTGTAGGTATTCCCATAGTCCAATATGTTCACGTTTGCACTTGCGCCGTTTTAACGCCTTCTTGGACGCTAACGGCCGCACACTGCCTTGAATTGACCGGTCCAACTTTCTTTGCAAAATACAGTCTAAAACCTGTTATACGGTATGGCACTTTGGAGAAAAACAGCATAAGTGAAGTGATCAATATTGCCCGACATCCTGGCTACAGAATTCGATTTTACGACTTGACTAACGATATAGGTTTGATTGAAACTGAAGTGATCACACTGAGGCAGTACGCCCGCGTAAGCGCACTAGATTTTGTTACTTTGATTGGTCAAGAAGTGACTCTAGTTGGTAATGGAATAACAAATTCATCTGGAGTTGTAGATGATGCAATATCATTGGGAAAGCCGTTACAGATATTAGAAGCTATTGTAGTGCAGTGTGACAAGAAGGATGTGGTAATGACGCCGGCGGTGTGTGTAGCAAGACGCTGTGGCCAATCAGCTGGTATATGTCCCGGGGACTCTGGTGGGCCGATGCTCCACTCATCAGGTGTCGTTGGCGTCAACTCTCTTGGTCCAAATGATCTTCAGAAATTCTGCGCCCTAAAATCCAAAACTCCATTCTATGATGTCGCAACAATAACACCAATAAGTCCGTTTATCAATTGGATAAGTGATACCATTACAAAACGTGCTTTGCTTCCTAGTGCAAAATCCTTATAGATTTGTGAATAAATGCAAATGAGATTATTTCTGAGAAAGATACTTTTTTATAATTTGGTGTATATTGATTATTAGTGTACACGGTTTTACTCATGTGCATATTTTGGGTATGTGTGCTTAGTTTCTGATTCAGCCAAAGCTGTGATATTCAAATTTCAAATCCAAATATATGAGCTCGCGATGGTGATGAGGTTGGGCTTTATACACGAAACATAGACGGATGTTTAATGAGTTCATATTTTATGAACAAAATATTTTACCTGATTGTTAGCTCTAGTAACATTAAGACTAAGTTGAGATTAAAAACGCTTGATGTCCTACTGCAAGACAAAGCACGTTTTGACTGGGATATTGTAAACGTGCATTGACCATACGTACGTCAAGCGCTAGTCATTAAAACTCAGCCTCATAGTGACGTCGCTCCAAATGGTGGCTGGCACAACAATGTTTAGAAAGGTTCAACGTTTTTACAGTGCGCCTACATTTAGCCAATAAAATACAAAACCCATTACCTTTACAATTTTATTATAAATTTTACAATATACACACTGAGGAGGAGCATACATTATGCGAGTTTATATGAGCCTGCACCTTGACACTTCAATGATTCTGAAGTGATATATCACACATCATTATAATACTCATAGTCAAGTAAATATAATCTATAAACATTACGTTTTGTTTTTTTCAATTTTCACTAAATGGCCATACCATTTAAATAAACCTTCTGTTGACAACAATATAATCAATTAAGATGACATAAGTCAAGACATCATTCATTTTATTTTACTGTATGTAAATGAATATTGTTCTCCAACAACTTTTATCCATATATACTGTGGGTAAAGCCTCAGGCACAGTAGCTCATAATAAGTAGACAATAAATTATTCTGTAACCACGCCTATCATCTCAGTAATCCTGCAGCCACAAACACTCAAAGGGTTCGAAACGTTAGGATAAACAAAAAAACATGTAATATACGCGATGTAATCCATTAAAATACCTGACATAGGGGAACACTTGATCGCAATATGTTCTCTTTAACACTTACAATGACACTGCAGCTGTCTAACCTCTGGATAGACTCCCAGTCACCTTTTACGACACTCAAAGAAGAACAAGAACGAGTGATCACTGATTCTTCGACTAGAACTACAAAAGATGGTATATATTGTAAATCAAAGCTGAAAACGTTCATGTCATAATTTAACAATCTGCATAATTAAGAATCACAAAAGTGCATAATAATTAAAGCTACCACTTATGTACTAAAGCACTTCCTTCTTAATGAATTACTCGAAACAAAGATGTTAAAAGCGCAATTACCTATTTTATTCAGTGTAGCAACTAATTATTTAAATTTATACTATTACTGAAACAACATTTGAAAGGCCCTATACACGTGTCCAATTTCTGATTTAAGGTATAGCCGTTAATATAATACACATCCAATGTATTCGTGCTATAATCACACACCGGAACGAAACCAGAATGCAAAATGCTAATGTTGTGCAAACACAGGCCCCTTTCGCACATTTGGTTACCCTTTAGAATAATTAATTGCCGCCATCTTTATAAACTGACAAATTTCTGTTTTATATCAAAATGTTATTGTGCTTCAAGCAGGTTATATTATGTAATATGGTGATGGATTTCATCTGTTCTCGGTTCAAAATGAAGTTCTTCAAGTTTCAATATATAAGTTTTGTTATGAATTAAGGACAATTTAATTTTTTTTTTCCTATTTTGACCTTCGATTAGCCAAAATTCTACCGATAACTCTCTGTACCTACAGGTAAAGAGAGTTATCGGTTACTTAATTTACAATAAACTTTTCACATAAAATTTTATATTTTCAATTTATCGTAAAATAACTTCAAAACAAATAAAACTATTTCTTTTAAAAATCTTGCACGACATGCGCTGCATTTTATTCTGCATTATGTTAATGTTTTTGATCATACAAATTTGTCACTCGTGGTCAGCATTGAGGATCATAGGTGGTAAGGATGCCGACGAAGATAAATACCCATTCATCGTAAGTCTGGAACATCAACATATAATATTTGGAAATATCACCCTTGTGATACATGCTCACATTTGCACTTGCGCTGTTTTAACTCCTTCTTGGACACTAACGGCTGCACATTGCCTAGAAGTAAAAGGTCCTGTAACTTTGAAAAATCTCATTCTTCAACCTATTATACGATATGGCACACTACAATTAAGCAGCATAAGTGAAGTGATCTATGCTATCCTACATCCTGCATTCAAACTGAGAATGTTCGACTTGTTTAACGACATCGGTTTGATTAAAACTGAACCGATCACATTGAGGCTGTACGCTCGCGTAAGCGCAATAGATTTCGTTACTTTGGTTGGTCAAGAAGTGACGTTAGTTGGTAACGGAATAACAAATTTATCTGGACTTGTAAATGTTGCAAATATATTGGGGAAGCCTTTACAATTATTAGAAGTTGTTATAGTGTCGTGTGATAAGGAACATGCAAAAATGACGCCGGCGATGTGTGTAGCAAGACGCTGCAGCCAGTCAGCAGGTATATGTCCCGGGGACTCCGGTGGCCCCATGCTCCACCCATCAGGTATAGTTGGGGTCAACTCGCTTGGTCCAGATGATCTACAAAAATTCTGTGCCCTAAAATCACAAAAACCAGTGTATGATGTTGCAACTATAACACCGATCAGTCCATTTATTAATTGGATAAGTGATACAATTACTGAACATGCTCTGCTCCCAAGTAAAAATTCCTTGTTTGGTTTGTAGTGAGTACTAAGGTTAAAATTAGGATATATTTTTATTATTGTTTTTGAATTGTTGTATGTATTGTGCCTGTTTTTAAATTTACGGCTTTAGTCACGAGTACTTTTATCGCGAGTCTATTTGACTATACGCGAAATATGTTCGTGAGTGAAGCCATATTGACTTATAAATATGAACGACAATCAAGATCGTATTAAATGAAATCAATACTTTTTGTACCTGCGTGACTGTCAATGCTTCTAACACTAGAGGCTAAGTTTAGATGACAAATGCTTGAGGCCCTGCTGCTACACATTCAAACAATGCGCATTTTAATTGGGACATTATAAGTACGCGTTGACTGAAAGTGCGTCGAGTAGTAGTCATCAAAACTCAGCCCCGTAGTAAGATATGTGCAAACTTTGTCTGGCACAACAATGAAACGTTACGTATTTCTTGTGTGTCTACATTTATATCGCAAGTCAATAAAATATAAAACCCCATTATTTTTTCACTTTTATTATAATTTTACAATATACACACTACGAAAGTGCGCACATTACGCCAGTCCATAGAATCGATATATCCACTTATACGATCGCCATGCTCCAATTCGCTGAGTCTATAAAACATTAATGGCAAGTAAAGATAAAGCCAAAAGAAAATAAATAGGCGTCGTCCATCGGAGCTCAAACTGAATAAATATTAAACCTTTGCGTAATCGCTGTAGTCGATTGTGTCGAGATGCAAAGAGATGCCATTTCCACAGTTCTCTCGATAACCGGAGGAGTTCTCAGAAGTTTGTAAATTCCTTAAAACTGTTGGCATCAGTAAATCTCCTGACTCCACTAGTTAAGATGTTGACGTGTTTTCCTTCAACAAGCATTTTTCTCATCCCCATGTCACTTGCCGGTGCCGCAGTGTCCTTCTTTCGAATTAAGTTCTGTTACTGAAAATGTCGTCAAAAATCTATTCTTGTTATTACTTCATCTGCAGTCATCATCATCATCATCATCATCATATCAGCCACAGGACGTACACTGCTGAACAAAGGCCTCCCCCTTAGATTTCCACAACGAGCGGTCACATGTCGCTCTCATCCAACGACCCCCAGCGACCTTCACCAGGTCGTCTGTCCACCTCGTTGGAAGTCGTCCCACGCTGCGTTTTCCGGTGCGCGATCTCCATTCGAGAACCTTTGTGCCCCAACGGCCATCAGTTCTACGAGCAATGTGCCCTGCCCATTGCCACTTCAGTTTACTAATCCTTTCAGCTATGTCGACAACTTTAGTTCTTCTACGGATCTCCTCATTTCTGATTAGATCTCGTAGAGAAATACCAAGCATAGCTCTCTCCATAGCTTGCTGAGTGACCTTGAGCTTTCTTATGAGGCCCATTGTGAGTGACCACGTCTCTGTTCCATATGTCATCACTGGTAACACACACTGGTTAAAGACTTACACTTGCATCTGACATCTGCAGTCGGTAACGACAAATTATGTTTAAGAATTATTTCCTTAATTCTTCCCTCATTCTTCCCATTCAAACCCACATATTTAATTACTTGTTATTTTCTCGATTATATCGCGAGGCTTGGAAACAAGTCCACACTATTCCTTTGCCGAAAATTTGCTAATCCTGCTTCGCTGTCTTATTTCACAGCTATTTCTATCCTTCCCTTTCTTTCAAAAGGTGATTGAGTATATTGTTCACTAGCAACTATAGCTTTTCTAACACATAATAACCTTCTTAGTCACTTCCAGGCTAGTTTTCGAACTGAACATAGCACTGTAGTAGCACTTCTTAAGGTTACTGATGACATCCGCTGGGCTATGGATAGAAAATCTTAAACATTACATGTACTATTAGACTTCAGCGGCGCCTTTAACGCAGTTGATTTCGATTTCTTGAGATCCTCAAATCAATAAATTTCTCTTCTACCACTATAGATTGGTTCGGTTCCTACTTAGGAAGCCGCTCACAGCGTTTTCGCCTAGATGATCACTTTTCTGATTGGTGCAATGTCACCAAGAGTGTACCTCTGGATGACGTTTTCCCACCTCTCCTTTTTTTCTATTTTCATAATATCCATCACCGGGTTTATTTCTTCTAACTTCCATCTCTACGTAGATGACCTGCAGCTTTACCTACACTTTCCAGGGCGTGATGTCTAACTTGCAATCACCAGTATGAATCATGACCTGGAGTGGTTTAGTGTATAGGCAAGGTCCTTTGGGCTCCAAATAAATTCATCATAATCCCAGGATATAATTATTAGGGGGGTGACTGTTTTATTTTTCGAGATGTGCCAATAGGCGTAGCACCAGTGAGCGGCTCTAGTGTGATCATACGAGGACCTAGAGCCCCCTTAAGTGCCAAAGATGATCACCCCAGCGGTTTTAGCTGGTAGGAGTCCAGCATGCCCCTTCGTGAATGATGAAGGAAGCTCCCGGGGCGGAGGAAGGTCATGAAGAATTTCCAACGGGCCCTACAAAAAAAGGCATATAACTAAAATTATCGTGAGAAATGAAATATTTCTATATGTTACTTCTGCTCAACGTAACTGGTGCACATTTACTTGACTGTAGCGAAGAAATCACATTCTTTGTTATTGCTGACTTCTGAGTTCAGGTAGTGTTGTGTGTTCTGTGGACAAGTGACGAATACAATTGAAGCCATGAGGGCCAGAGTGGACTAACATATTCTTATTCAATACTGAGTTTATGGACTTGAATTGTCGTGAATGATGAAAGTAATAGAGCCACAATTGCCCAAACGCAATTTTATACTTCTGCAAATAACATTATAAAGTTCACACTACGATCTTTGACAATTAAGACTACATTTTCCTTATAAAAAAGTATTGTTTAGGTAAATAGGACACTCATTCCCTGGCAAACTCTCCCTAAAATGACACACGGCATTGAACCGATCGTCTTATGGGACAGGTTTTTGTCCATAAGGTGATTTTGTTCTCTAATGGCGAACAATTTTTCTATATAAAGTCAAACAAAATAAAAACGAAGACCACTTCGTTTCTACTTAAGACCGCTATACTTAAGTCACAGTTGCCTTTCAAAACTAATATAGTAGCGGTGTATCGCAGAGCGCCGCTCAAATGATCATTTCAAAGGACCCTTCCGTATCATTAGGTTTCAGCGAGCTTGATTCAGGGCGACGTTGACGGCTGTGAGATGCGGACAGAGCCTACTAACAGTGCGGTAAAATGAACAAGAAGTTTTTTCAGGGAAAATTTAGACCTATCACTATTTGTACGTACATTATTAAGTAGAAATTAAATCTTTTATCCGTGAATTTCTATACGGATTATTCCGTGTGGTGTCAGGATCAAGAATATAGCACCACTCCATCTTCTCCCACGGAGGTCGTAAAAGTCAACTAAGGTAGTCTTAACCAGAGGGATGGGTAGCAGCGTCCCTTTTGCTGAGCAGTAGCAATTCTGCGCTCGCCAACCCGCTTGCCAAGCGTGGTGAGTATCGGCTAATTCCCCCCAAATTGACAACACAATGGAAGCATCGGCCGCCAGTTCCCGGCAGCCCCGCTATTGCTGGCCATGGTAACGGCGGGGCAGGGGGTGCTAAGAATCTCCGGATGGGATCCAGCTACCACCCCAAACAAAAACTGGCCCTGGTAACGTATAACACACGCACACTGAGAGCACACGAAAAGATTGTTGAGCTGGAAGAAGAAATAGATAAGTTGCACTGGGATATCATGGGTCTATTAGAAGTCCGAAGAGAGGGGAGGACAATAATAATAATAATGATCACGAAAGAAGCAAACAATGGACAAACATTCACACCATGTCTGGCAAACAATTATACGGACAACTTGACTGAGTATTAAGAAACACGCATCGATGTAAACGTAAAAACTATTAAGTAGTGGCAAGAACAACGGGTAATTAAGATACTACTCTACTTATTCAAAGAACCAACTTACAAACAGTAAAATAATTGCCTGAAGTAATAACTTAAGTGCATCCTTCATATTATGTAAGTAAAGGAGAAGCTTGAAAAAGAAAAGTAATTAATATTATGGAGCAGTAAAGCCGTGGTCGGTAACAAAGGCAATTATCCAGAGATTCAGGGTCTCGTATGATCCGGAAACTAACGAGAATCCCTAACGAGATTATGGAAACGGCCTGCGCGTCATATATATATATATATATAGCATGTATGTACCTTTATCGATATCACCAAATGGAGATTTATGGTGGATTTTAAAGCAATTTTATCTTGTGGTTCCCGATAAATAATAGACCACTTCTCTCGACCAATGGGTGTCGCAAAAGATAACTAAGAGTTGATATCAAGAATATAGGCAGCAATACCCTCCCGTGTGCGAAACGTCAACGGCACGGTTAGTGCAGTGGCTGACACAGTCAGCTGCTGCGCTCCGGGTTTGCGAGTTTGATTCCCTCACAGAACAAATATTTGTATGATCTGCAGGACTGTTCCGGGTCTGTGTGTATTGTGTGTGGAATTTATGTCTTTAAACCCACCGAAGAAATAGGAGAAATCCTAATGTGGGGCAACGTTTTACTAAAAAGAAAAAATACAACATACCTTGACCACCGATTCGCTTGCCAAGTTTGAGTGTGGTGATCATGGTGATATGACCGCTCATTGTAGTGATCACTGAGTGGCCCATGTTCAGCAGTGGACGTTTACGGTCTTATGTGTGTGTGTAAAAACTTTGCGAATAAACAGTCAAGAAGGTTCATCCATCCATATCAGCCAAAGGATGTCCACTACTGAACAAGGGCTTCTCCTATAGATTTCTGCAATTGTGTCGTCATTTTGGGGATAATTGACAGTAATTGGTTGGTGAGTGCAATATGGCTACTGTTCCAAAGAAAGGATGCTGCTGCCCATCCCTCTGGTCGCCTTTTACGACGTTCACGGGAGGAGATGGACTGTGCTATATTCTTAATCCGAACACAACACGGACCTAAGAAGGTTATGCGAACGATATCAATCGCACTAACCTTTTTTACTGGTTCCAGTGGAAATTCTACATGAACTTCCTCCGCCCCGGGGAAGTACGAAGGGGCATTTCTACCGGCTAAAACTACTGGGGCGGTCATCTTCGGCACCTAAGCGGGGCTCCAGGTCCTCGTATGATAACACTAATCACACTAACCTAAGATGAGAAGAGAGATGTTTTGACATGTTCATTCAACGTCAGAAGCTGTCAAACTTTACGCTCGCCCCCGACAACTAATTTGAAAGTCAGCGGAGAAAATCTGTTTTGTGAGATGGTGCAAGTTGTAAATTTGGGGGAATCAAATTGGCTTCTGTTACCTGCAGGGCGAAATTTTACTAATTTCGCCAATGATATAATATATTAAAAGAAGTAGATATGTTACATGCATACCAATAGTAAGATAAGATAAAGATAATAAATAAACTAAAACTCACCAATTGTAGCACCTCGCAATCAGTTTGCCCAAGGCAGGACAACGAGCACACACTTTCACAAACTGTATTGTTTTATGAATTAACTAATCACAATGCCGTCATGCGTATAGAAAATGCACAAACTATGAAGCAAAAATAAATAAAGAACAAGGGATGTCATACCACACGTGAATAACAAACTATATAAAATATTTTAATAAAAATACTATTCAAATGATCTATAGAATAATGTTCTCGAACAAAACAAAGGCCAAGCAAAGAAAAGAGACAACACATATATATATATATTTTAGTTTTTTTATTTATTATTGAATTAATGATAATGTCATCTGCGAAACGTAAGTATGACAGATGATTTAATCATTACTCACCGCTTAAAACTTATACCATTTTGCCCCATGTTAATTTTTAAATATGACATCTTCCAGTAGAGCTATTCATATTTTCAGTGATATGTTATGCTCCTGTCGTTCCCTATGAAGAATACCTCTCCTTTTTTTTCTAGTTCAACTCTAGTATTTCAATCTTTATATTCAAATTCAAATTCATTTATTTGCATAACACGAGGTTAAATAAACGTGACACAAGAGTGAAAATGTACACTGTATTTTACCGCAAAGGGTGTGCATTGATGTATTGGATTAGTCTTATATACTTTCGGTAGATTCTTTGTTCAGCTAGAGCAGTCCAGAAGGTTTATAGAGTCGAAGGCTTTGCAATGGTCAATAAATGCTATATATATATATATTGTTTTTGCGTATTCTATATGCTTTTCCATTATTTGTGTAAGTGTACGATCAATATTCTAATAGTTCTTCTTGAATGCCGCTTGTTCTCTAAGTTGGTTTTCATCGATTTGTTTTTGTTCTATTTAGCAGTACTGCTGTAAATATTTTGTATAAGATCGTAGGTCTATAGTTATTGATGTTTCTGGGGTCTCGTTTTTTATAATTTAAAGAGATCTTACACTTTTTCAATGTGTTCAGTTTGTACTCTTGTCCCATTAATTGGTTGCAGAGGTTGGTAAGGATTTAGTAATATAGGTGCATCAAATGCCTTAACAATATCACTTCTAATATATGGTCCTCGCATCCTCTTATATGTTTTCATCTTTATAACGGCATTTTTAACTTCTGATTGTATAAATGTAAGTATATCTTTGTCTTCCATATCAGAATAAGAGGGTGCAGGGCATGTTCTTGCGTCGTTATTTTTGTAGAGGTCTATATAAAACACCGTGGTCACTTCCAATAGTTCTTTCCTTGAGGATATATATTTATAATTTGATTATTTCAAGTCCACGATCTATTTACTTCAGTCGTTCAGTTTTATATGCTCTTTTTGAGGAGGAGATGACTTTAGCATAAAAACATGTTTAGTTTTAAACAGACAAATAAATACAGACATGTATTGTTAACTTTTTGAGATGCGGAAATAATATAAAATATAAAATTGGCTTTGTATTTATTACGATTTGTGAATAATCACCCAGTATACATTTATACTAAATGTTAATTTCAACTTACCTAATAGCCAATGGGGAGTAGTGGTTTTGAGATTAAACTCTATTCCGTCGAGCTGTTGTAGTACTACATACAACAATTTCCAGTTCAAAGCAAGTTTTGAGTTAGCTTAACGTTTTAATTAGTGGATCGGTAGTATCTAGCTTAAGTTGGTAGTTGTTTTGGTTATGGCAAGGAGCACATAATGCATAATATGGAAACATAATAGTTAGTATCAATGGTGCAAAAATTCTCTAACACATTTTTAGGGTTCCGAGCGTCCGAAGGAAAAAAGGGTGGATCCCTTATAGGATCACTCGTGTGTCTGTCTGTCTGTCCTTCTGTCACAGGCAATTTGCTCCGAATCTACTGGAGCGATTAAGTCTAAATTTGGTACACATATGGATTTTTACGACCCAAACACGTACGTGTAACGTAAATAAATGCATTTTGAATATGGGGTCCTTTTTGGGGGGCAACATGGAAAATTGAAGAATAAAGTTTTGCAATCTGTCCCGTGTAACATATGAAATGGAAGGGCTTGCTGTGAGGGTTTTAAATATATTTATTCTATAATTTTAAAATACACAGTTTTAAAGTTATTCAAGAAAATATACTAAAATGGACCATACCCCACCCCTTATCTCCGAAACTACAGATATTATTCAAATTTTGAAAAATAAATAAGTAGTTTTTCATTATTTCGGCCGTATGAAGTCCACTGCTGGACGCAGGCCTCCCCCAAAGATCACTACAACGACCGATATGGGTGTGTTGTGGGCACATTGGGGGGTCTTGCCATAATCGCCACGCTTGGCAGGCGGGTTGACGATCGCAGTTAATTTGTTAATGTACTCGAAGGACGCTGCTGTCCATCCTCCGGTTAATCCCTTAGTCGACTTTTACGACACCCACGGGATGAAATGGGGTGGTGGCAATCTGAGCCGGCACCACACAGTAGTTTCTACCTATAAAGAAAGAAAGAAAGAAACAGTTTTATTTTGGACTCGTACACAATGACAATGAAAACGTAATATATAAAAGTATATGGCTTAGTAGTGCTGTACGAGACCAAAAAAAGTCCCTATCTCAGCATATACTGCAGCAGTTTATGCTATAGCGATGGTTATCTGTTAGGGCCTATATGTTGACGCCACGGGCGGCTACGGCATAATATTAATATGTATATAATATTTAAATATTGTGCCTACAAACTTACATTTGCGGCTGCAATGTATGGGAAACCATTTAAGGACAGCACAAGGGATCCAATAGGGTCAAAGTGCGTTCGGCTGATGCTGACCCCGTGAGAGCCACAATAGAATAGAATGGCAAACCATGTTTTTTAACTACGATGTTTGTTTGTTCTAGTATAGTTTGTTCTTAGGATAATTTATTCGTACAAGACCGAAATCAACAATACACAATATGTTCAGCAATTTCAGAACCCTCTCCACGCGAGTTCAATTCGCACTTCTCCGGTTTTTTTTGTATCTACATCATATCAGCCACAGGTCGTCCACTGCTGAACAAAGGCCTCCCCCTTAGATCTCCACAACGAGCGGTCACATGCCGCTCTCATCCAACGACTCCCAGCGACCTTCACCAGGTCGTCTGTCCACCTCGTTGGAGGTCGTCCCACGCTGCGTTTTCCGGTGCGCGGTCTCCATTCGAGAACCTTTTTGCCCCAACGGCCATCAGTTCTACGAGCAATGTGCCCTGCCCATTGCCACTTCAGCTTACTAATCCTTGCAGCTATGTCGATAACTTTGTATCTACGTTTTCTGCTAATTGGGCTTTTCAATTACATCGATAGTTTGAATGCTTAAAAAAGCTTTTTATAGATACAGTGGATTAGGGTTAATTGAATCTATCGGGTACAATAAAGACACGAGTGGTCTGGACCACTTAGTTTTGGTTTTGTGGAGAGAAATATCTAGCTTAAAAAATTATTGTCGCCGAAATGGGAGAAACGAGGGTACTCGTAGTGAACCAACATTTAACTCGGCCTGACCACACAGTCCTATAACAGATTTAAACCTCATCATCACCATACCAGCTAAAGGACGCCCACTGCTGAACAAAAGCCACAATTGGTCAACAGTCGCCATCTTGGGAGGCAATACTCACCACGCTTGGCAGGCAGGTTATTGAGTGCAGAATGGCTGCTGTTCCACAGAAGGACGCTGCTGCCCACCCCTCTAGTTAAGAGTCCTTTATTCACCTTTACGACATCCATGGGAGAAGATAGAGAGGTTCTATATTCATAATCCAGACACCACACGCTTACCGTAGACACTTATGCCAAAAAATCTATAGTGAAAACACTTTAAATAGCATCGGTGAGTCAATTTTCGTAAATCATCATCATTAAACCAGCAACTGCTGAATTTAGCACTCCCCCATAGATTTCTGCAAAGACCGGTTACATGCCACCCGTATCGAACAAGGCCCAACGGCTTTTACCAAGTCTTCGTCCAGGAGGCCCAGAAGGCTATCCTACGCTCCGTTTTCTGGTGCTTGGTCTCCACTCGAAAACCTTTCTGCCCCAACGGCCGTCCATTCTACGAGCTATGCGCCCCATAGCCACTTCCAAGGCCAAGAGCGACGGGCTAACACCGAACAAAGTTTTTTGTTTTGAGTCTTACATCTGCTTAAACTAACAAAAAGTTAAGTATTTAGTTATCATTTCATATTATAACAGCGTTGTTGTTTTGTCTACTGAATAACCCATTTGGTAGGGTACGGTTTCCACGTGTCGGGATGGGTGATGTAAGGATTATGCCGGGGATTGGGTCACAGTGTTCACCTGTGTAACTACTACATATATAGGTAAACAGATGAGCCGCAAACCAAAACATTACTAATAATATAAAGGTGCTTTTACACGGGTTATGATAATTTCTAGCACTACCCGGATTTCGTCAGTGCCACATGAAGCAATATACGGCGACAGTCGATATGCGTCAATGATGCTCGACTGCTTCTAAACTAAAACTAATCTGATGATGATGATCATGAGGATTGACTATGATCCGTGTCCTGTCCGGATTAATAATATAGAACCACTCCATCTCCTCCCGTAGATATCGTAAAAGGCGACTAAGGGACTCTACCAGAGGGAGCAGCGTCCCTTCTGTAGAATAGTAGCCATATTGCGCTCACCAACTCGCCTGCCAAGCGTAATGAGTACTGGCAAATTCCTCCAAAATGACGACACAATCGTGGAAACGTTCTTTAGCTGATCTGAAGATTATTTTGGTAAACCTTTACATTTATAGGAAGAAGCATTTTTAATTAAATTTGGCGGGTAGTTTAATAAGAAGGAGGTTCAATTCGATGCGTTTTATTTTTGTGTGTGTACACCGATGACTCCGAGATATGTAGACCGATTTGAGGGATGCTTTTTTTAACAGGTGTAAAATGCTTTCGAGTTGGTCCCATATAAACTTCATTACATTTTTTTGAGTAGATTTTTAGCCAGCTTCAATAAACAGGTTAATTTGACTGCGCTGATCCAGATAAAGAAAGAAAGAAAAGGAGCGGTCTCAGCAAAATGTTGAACAGTGAGCAGTATTGCCGTAACACTGCCCAACGCTGGTTTTCAGTATGTCCCCATTTACTATATCTTTCTTACCGTTATTTACAATTACATTAAATTACAATAAACAACATTAAATGAAGTAAAAAAGAAATAGTAATTATGTAGATTAAAGATGATTGCCACTACAAAAACAAAACGAAATTTATAATTTGTATAGCCTTTTCTCAGAAGCCGGCCCCGTAACCAATCCGTCATCAGACTAAATATAAGACAAATAAATTAGGTTAATGCAATATTTTGGAAAAAAAGCAAAGGTCATATTTTTATGCGTAACTTCATAAACATTTGTATATAGTTATATTTTAAATAAGTATTATTATGTAAGCATAGTGTGTATAGTAAGTTAGGCATGTAAGTATTTAGGGTTAGATGATGTCTTAATAGTGTCGATTCCTTCCTCTGAGATCAGAGAACTGATTGGAGTCATTCTTATTTTTAGTATTTAATACTGATACCGAATCGAAAAAGTTCTTACATTTCTTTTCACTAAAAAGAAACAAATAAAACATTTTAAGAAAAAATATACCGACTTCAAAAACCCTACATGATATAAAAATACTAAATCCACTGAATAGGAAAAAAAACCTTTATTTATGAAGTCGGGTGGGGCCAGGTATGCCTCAACCATGGTTCATGCAGACCAAAAAGAACGACAAGTTATATTTTATACCTGGCCCCGCCTGACTTCGTAAATAAAGTTATTTTTTCCTTTTCAGTGGTTTTAATATTTTTATATCGTATAGTATTTTTGAAGTCGGTATATTTCTTGTTAATAAAAAAAAATTACAAATAGAAGCTTGATAATCTTAGTGTATATGTGTTACGTATAATCATATATCTGTTATAGGATTAATGTAATCCTCGCTTGGCAAAAATCGTCGCTTTATTGTCTAGACGAGGGCAAGAACAAAGCTAAGTCCTAAGATTAAACTGTATACGAAATTGTTGGAAATAAATACCCTTAATTGTACCATTTCACCCGTAAAGCTTCTCTAATGAACTGCAATAATTTCATTAATGAATTGATTCTTTTAAATGAATTCCCGAAATATACGCAATAGATCAATCCCAAAAAAATCTTTTAATATTACCATTGAATTCCCTTTTCATTTAATAGTAAATGTACCGTCGAGATTAGACAAAATTATATTTTTATCACATCATAAACCGTAGCTGTCGCATTGGCTTCCATGATCATATTCCGTGTGGTGTCCGGAGTTCCATGTTGTGTCGAGAGTTCCGTGTTGTGTCCGGAGTTCCGTATGGTGTCCGGAGTTCCGTGTGATGTCCGGAGTACCATGTGTGTCCAGATTAAAGATATATCACGACTCCATGTCATACAAGCGGCTAAGGGACTCTAAAGCAGCGGCATGGATGGCAACCTCCATTCTATGCAACAGTTCTGCACTTAATCTGCACTCACCAATCCACTTGCCTACCATGGTGAGTACTTGCAAATTCCCCCCAAAATTATAACATATGGCATGTAACTTGTTGTCTATGGGTGAGGCCTTTGATCAGCACTGGACATCTTTTAATTGATGTTATTATTATGATCGAAATCTATTTGCCAATCGTCCCACCCCTAGCTCGATCCAGCTGTGATATAACCTTTTGATCCAGCTCCCTAGCTCGTCCCCTACAGTAGCGCTCTAAGCCAAGGTTCAAGTCCTACTAGGGGTCAACCTTAGCTGTGTGGCTTAGTATTCAAGTTTATTGCCTGGCTGGTGACCCTTAAGGCTTCGTCAACCAACTCCAGTTAAGCTGCTATATTATTATTGCTATATAGTAGCCTGCAAGAAGCATGAAGTTGCGTAAATTATTAAATAAAAATAGCCAAGCGTGATGATTAAAGCATTGTCCCGTATGAACAATCTTGCAGCAGTCATGAGGAGGCTCACAGAAAAGTTGAAAGAAAGGTGTTTTACTTAAATAAATACCGGGCAAGTGCGAGTAGAACTCGCCTGGAGACGTTCCAAAATTGCTGAATGTATTATCTTTTATTGAATTCGGTCTGTACCAGTAACTTATCCCAAGAAGAAACTTAACATGGTAGTTGAAAAACATGTTCTCCCATACATTCCAACCACAAACGTAAGTTTGTAGGCACAATATTGTAAGATTTACCATGTTATTTTAGGACTTTAGACTTCTTATAGGTTTTCTTGTAATCTATAATATGAAGAAGTAAATATGGATGGGCCCACACAGCGTAAAACTGAAATTTGACCCCGAAATTTTACTCGTTTCGTGCCCAATGAAGTTCACTTAAAATTAACACTTGAAAGTTAAACGAATCTCATGCAGAATAACGAACTGTATTGTTTTTCTAATAGTAACATCAATACCTGAATTCGCAAGACTTTATTCTTACTTGAACGACTTTGGAATTTATTATTATTGCCAAACAACACACTTTAGGTTTACCGAAAACACTAAAATTTTAGGGCCAGAACCCAAATTCATAAGATAAACCTCAACCAACTAAGTAAGTAATAATTGTGAGGTGCTTACTTTGATAAAACCGCAGACGTCTTTAAATGAAACTATCTATAAAGCTTCTTAATCTTTGTATCATGTGTCTTAATACAAGTTTAAATATTTACTGTATATTGACGACGAGATGTGACCGAGTCGTAACCTACAGGCTTCAAACAGAAATAGGTTTCAATGCATTAAAAACACTAACAAAGGAACCAGTTATTTTGACGGTATGGCTGGCGTATAGTTGTTCTGGCTCTGCGAGTTTGTGCTTATGGTATTTGTGACTGTAAACTACCCCAAGGGACGGGAAAATCCCAAGTGTATTGAGAATGAAGAGAATTGGTATTTAAAATACATAAGTATTAAACAAAAAAACAATTGAACCAATGTAATGAAAAGACAAAGACCAAAGACACGTAGTCACTCACTATGTACCTAGTAAGAAAGCTCAAGGACACTCAGGGAGCTATGCAGAGGGCTATGCTTGCTTAATCAGGTATCGTAAACTGAAGTGGAAATGGGCGGGGCACATTGCTCGTAGAACTGATGGCCGTTGGGGTACAAAGGTTCTCGAGTGGAGACCGCGCACTAGAAAACGCAGCGTAAGACGACCTCCAACGAGGTGGACAGACGACCTGGTGCAGGTTGAGTCTTAAAGTCGCTGGAAGAGGACATCCAAGGACTCCCAGCGATCTTCATCAGGCCATCTGTCTATCTCGTCGCCGCCCTCGGGATGTGACCATTCGTTGTGGAAATCTATGGCGGAGCCCTTTCTTCAATAGTTGACATCCTGACATGATGATGAATGTAATTTACAAAACTGAATTCAGTCCAATCGGTGTTCTCACTAGGATTTCTCCTTTATATATTTCCGATATATTTAAATAGATTGTAAAACCCGTACCGAGAAAAATGTAGGTTAATGTGTAAAGATGTAAGATACCACAATAATATAATAATAATGTATCTGCCATGGCAGTTAACGACTGACCAGTCCCAACAGATGGCACCCTTTCACGAGCATGACGCATGGATCCGCATCGCTTAGCTCAACCATATTGTAGGGAACCGAACGACCCGATACACAACGTCACGTACAAACTTACAGTTGCAGTTAGAATGTATGATATAACTCGTTTTTCAACTACAATGTTAAGTTTGTTCTTAGGGTAAATTATTGGACAAGACAGAATTCCAAGCAATTTCCCTCTACAATCTGGTACCTTACATACTTATTTTATTTACCACAAATAAATTTGGGTCAAATAAAAAAATATAATCATGGTAGATAACTTATTCATCGTACGTAGCCCTCTCCACCCGAGGTCTACTCGCACTTGTCCGGTTTTTTTTTTCAATCAATTGATCAATGTCTTACAAATATAAAGTATAAGTCCTTCTACTAAAGTTAGTAAGTTTAATCATTATGTTATTATAACGACCTACTAAATAATTCTGTGACCAACCACAAAGGTGATTAACTAAAAACGTCAATTTATGACTACAGAAATAAGCCTAGTTCGTTAAAAGCGTCCTACAAAGGATTATGGCTTAAAGCTGTAGTACACTACAGCGTTTCACCGCGAAATTATAGCTGCGAAAACGCAAAATGTTGAAGTTATCTGAATTATACAAGTTTCGTAGTGATGTCCCGAAACTTTCACATACTCGGAACGCCTTGCGGTACCTGCAATATTTCGCGGCGCGTGGTAGTGTGTCACAGGACTTAAGGGTAGGTTCCGCTGTATACGTCCGTCCGCTCATTTCGTCGACCGCAAACTAAGACTCGCTGACAAGGGGACAAACAGTTGTCACCGCAAGGATTTTGTTGGAATTAAGCTTTTGAAATACACGAGTCAGTCCACCAACGTTCACTGTTGTAAATAGGCCTCATACATGGGACTCATATGATCACCACGCTAGACTGGATTGGCGATCGCATTATGTTGTTATTAGGAGGGTGATGCTGCCCATCCTCTTGATGTACATCCTTAGTTGCCTTTTACGACACCCATGGGTAGAGAGGGGTAGTCTATTCTTTGCTGGGAACCACACGGATAATTTATTATTGTAACTAATATTGGAACGAACTTATTTTACGCGGCTTTCAGTAGAGCGAACTGGCAGAAATCGTCACGTAAGGATAAAGCGTTACGCCCCACTCCAGGCGACCTTTCACTCTATTTTTGTCTCTTCCTATTATATACTGTAGGCGACCTCCGTCTATTTCTAATATATACGGTTGTCTGTGAGCAAGCATTGTGCGCGGTCAGCTGTATAACCTCAATTCTAAACACGTTAATATTGTTTAAACTTATTTTTGTTATTGTTTTAATTCATACGGAATTTACATTGTGTCGTTATTGCAAGTAAGGAACTTCATTCCTGACGGGGGAACACCAATCGCACAGTTAAAAAATAAAATGTTATCTATTTAACATGGTTATTTGGGCGACTGTTTACGATAAATAAAGTTATATCATCATTTCGGCCGAAAAACGTCTACTGCTGGACAGAAGTCTTCCCCAAAGATTGCCACAACGATCGGTATGGGTTTATATTGCGTGCTCATTATTTGTCATAATCGCCATGTAGACGCGTTCGGGTTGGCGACCGCAGTTGAGTTATAAATCTACTCGAAGGACGCTGCTGCCCATCCTCCGGCTAATCCCTTATTCGCCTTTTAAGACACTCAGGGATGAGATGGGGTAGTTTGTTTTTTTAAACGTTGCCCCACACTAGGATTTCTCTCCTGTGTCGTGGGTGCGTTTACAGACATGAATTCCACATACAATACCCCCAGACCCGGAACAACTACCTGCAGATCATACAAATATTTGTTCCAGTTGTATCAGCCACTGCACCAACTAACTGTAAATGGGTTAAAAATGTCTAATGAGATTTTGCATTTTTTCGGGAGTCTCGAGTATGATATGAAATATTGGGAGAATCCAGACAAATTTCAAACATCTGGCAATTCTTATAATAAGCAAATCTATGAATTAGTTGATAGGTTTATCATTAAAATATAACTTTAAAGCACGACTAGTTGTATGAATACGGAGTTATCATTACTACTGGACCTAACCCTCAATCTATACTTAACTCAAGCATCTACTACTAATAATAATTGGGTCTCCAGCTTAGCGGCTTTACTACAGTAATAATTTTTTTTAGTAATTATTTACTATATTCATTATCCTGTCGCATGTCAATTGCCGGCAACCGTGTAGACACAATAGATTTTTAATTGTGTCTCGTTTCACGACACGCAATATAATAATAAAATTATTTTCTTATTTATTATATTGCGTCTCTCTGAGTTTATCCAATTACAGTTAGAACTTCTTTAGCTATGGGACACAAATTTTTGTGAGCCCATGATTT
Organism: Diloba caeruleocephala; assembly: GCA_947459985.1. NCBI lineage: Eukaryota > Metazoa > Arthropoda > Insecta > Lepidoptera > Noctuidae > Diloba > Diloba caeruleocephala. The sequence goes on along the minus strand of OX381621.1, from coordinate 4,572,716 downwards.
TTTAAATATCGAACCTGCAAACTGAACCACAGGAAACGTGAACCAGTTATGCGAGGCCGAGTTGCAACACCAAGTGACCGGGCTCGTGCTACATAATTTACTCATCACATCACACCATTAAAAAAAAATGAGTATCTGCGAACAAAGCAGACTAATTAATTAATTAATAAAAAATAAATTTAAAAGTTAAAGAATTAAGTTTTACGTTTAAGCTGTCTAACGACTGCCTCTACCATACTCAAGATGGGCTGCCTAAATCGCCACCACTACAGGAGTCAGAAACGACACGCCGCGTAAGTGGCTCGAGGTATCAAGATGTACGACACCGGTTTCACCATCGCGCGTCTTGAAGACTCGGAGCGGGTTTTCCCGTTATTACGACGTTAGATACTTCTACTCTTGAGCAGATAGCTCTTCCGGCTATCTGATCTGTCATTAAAGGCAAATCAGGGTTGAAAGTCCTGCACAAAGGCAAGCCTAAGACGAGGTCTTAACCGACTCTCTGAGGCATTCGGGTACGCAGTACCGCCACTCACGCTTTCGGTTTGTTGCTTATAAATAAATCTCCTTACAATATAGGTACTTCTTTTTTGTATTGCATTATATTTTTGTATCAATCTGGTTTAATCTAGTAATAATTATAAAATTTTATTATAATTATTTTACGAAGACAGATTGTAAACTTAAGAAACGCTGACCGACTATTTGACCTACGAAAAGTATATCGTCCGCTGTCTCTGTCAAAGTTTAGTTTGATATTCCAAAGTTTATTGACATAATTAAACAGATTAACTATTGACGTTAAATATTTAATGATATCAGCAGTTTTAAGTTTAAGCTGTCTAATGTCTGCGCTGTAAGTTTAAGATATCAAGTCTTTAAGGCTTGAAAAGACCAGAACATTCAGCTGAAATTTTTTTATATTACGCATTATGCCTGGGTTTCATTTAACCTACATTATTGTATAATAATGAGATACTGTATCAAAGATAATTATGAATTAATTGGTACACATTTTAATGAGTCAATTTGTTATGGATACAACAAAACAGACGAGAATATAGGTAATTTTTAAGCAGCTTTTCTAAATTATATTAACTGTCCAACTCAGTCGATTACATGGTTTTCGATGGGTATGACAGAAGATGGATGAGTAGACAAATATATGTAGTTTTTACGCTTAGAAACAAGATTCATATGTGAATATAGAGTCGAGTGGACACATTGCTGTAATTTTTTTGTTCTACTGGTCTTCTCGCAGACTGTTCATGAGAGTTGTGGCTGCTTGACCAGACAAAGTTGTTGAAACCGTAAGGGCCTTCAGCTGGATCCAGCTGTCCGCCATTCTCTTCTTACTTAAAGTATTTTTACCGCAGTGGAAATGCTCATGCATTGTCTAACGCTTGGGGATATGGGCGAAGGATAGAAGGAGGGCTGCGGGATCTCGAGAACGAACACTCCAAAGCCATTCATTGGTGCTTCGCCTATAGGCACATCTTGAAGGGAGTGACTGTAAAGCGATCACCCCCTCTAGCGGAGGGGAAAGCGACATTAAAGAGGCCATCTCAGGCTTATTTGGGGAAGATTGTTCAGAATTCCCTGAAGGAGATTACTTACGTACACAGAGAATTTTAATTTAAAACACAGAGAGTATGCTGTACTGCCCACTCCATAGCACACGACCACGTGCCTGCCACATAACGGCGTCCGGGGGTGATAAATGCCACCTTGGTGGTTAGATTATCGCTATTAAAGTATAGGTCACCATCTCACTACACTTGGGTGTCGTAAAAAGCTGGATTTCATTGATAGGCTATTCTACTTCGTTTGTCCCTCCGTTTGCTCCGTTTGCAATTTATGACTGCACAAGACATTGACGAGACGATTTGATCCAATTAATAACTTGGTTTAAGTAACAGTTGATGGCACGATTGGCGTAATGGCTTGCTGTGCTACGGGTCGCGAGTTCAATTCCCGCACGGAACACATATTTGTGTAGCCTATGGGTGGTTGTTCCTGTTCTGGGTGTTTGTTCATATAGAATTTCATATCGGCCATTTATACGTCCACTGCTTAACGAAGGCCTCCCACATAGATTTTCACAACTGTGTCATCATTTTGGGGGGGTATTTGTCAATACTCACCACGCTGGTCAGGCGGGTTGGTGAGCGCAGTTTGGCTACCGTTTCACAGAAGGGATGCTGCTGCCCATCCCTCTGGTTTAGATTCCCGTAGTCGCCTTTTACGACATCCACGGGAGGAGATGGAGTGGTGCTATATTCTTAATCCGGACACCACACGGAATAAAGATAAAATATAGAATAAATGTCTGTAAAGTGTACCCACGAGACAGGAGCAGAGAATCACAGTGTGAGATATCGTACTTAAAAACAGTATGCGCTGTTTAAAAATGATCCTAATAAATGCTGTAACAAAAATAAAATCATTTTATGTGTGTACTTAAGTACTGTTCTTTAGCTTATATACATAGATAACTAGACACTGGGAATATATTATAGCTTTAACATTTTTACATAATCTTCAATAGAAAATGAACTTTGGATATAAAAATGAGTGAAGTTTTCTCTTGAAAAGTTTTCATACTTATACCGTCGAAAAAATAGTTTATAGACTACCGAAACGTTTGCCTCTCATACGCAGTTGGTAAGTTATGGTACAGCAATCTTCAGAACTATTGAATTCTCTTATTGTAAGAGGCCGGAGAGCAGGATCGGGGGAGGGCCGACCCCGCTCGAAGAAAACGGAGACGGCGCCGAGGTAACAAGCGCCCTGGCGCCTATTTCCTAAACGCCTGAAGCCTCTACCATCGCTATATGGGGGGGGCGTATTTATACTGCCCGGGCGTTATAATTACGTCCTAATTAATCACTTGCCCCATAACATATAAATAACGAACATGACTAAAGAGAATATACACTTAAATAATATGTTATATATTTAAGATCATATTCATGGCTTAGATTTTCAGGATTATCACTCATTATAATCGATCACTTTTTAAACACTTTGCTGCGTTCGTGGTCACAGGATGGTGAATCTGCAACTCGAAATGATGGAAAAAATATAAATCTATAATAGAAGCTATCAGTTTAAAAGTACTTTTTTAATAATACCAGGGTGTCTACGGTAGCTAGGTCTTACAATTTTTGGGATTGCTCCAGAGTTTGTTGTTCTGTTCAGTGTCCAGAAACATATACATATTCCAGAAAGTTTGATTATGTTCTTTCTTTGTTCAGACTTGTTCAAGCTGCCCTAAGAACTGTGCCGTGTGGTGCCGGCTAAGAATACCACCACCCCATCTCATCTCGTGGGTGTAGTAAGAGGCGACTATGAGATTAGCCGAAGTATGGGCAGCAGCGTCCTTCGAGTACATTTACAACTCAACTGCGATCCCGCCAACCCTCGCCAATCCCTCTGCCAAGCGTGGCGATTATGGCAAAACCCCCCAACGAGCACACAACAGAAACCCATACCGGTCGTTGTGGCAATCTTTGGAGGAGGCTTCTGTCCAGCAGTGGAACTCTGAGCTGGTTTAACGACTGTTGTCTGATGACGACCACAAGGCCCGACAGTTTTACGTGCCCTCCGAAGCAAGCAGGCGCCCCGTCCAGATACCACTATGTGGTTATCCATAGACTGTCCACGCAGAGCGTTGCTTATCCCCTTTATTTCAGATTCATAACAATCTATATACATTATTCACCTATTTCAATCATTTGTTAGTGTGTTTGTAACAATGTTTAGTTCAATATGAATGTTTTTTTTTTTTAGTTTTGTTAGTATGTGTATTAGTTAACCAAATGTCCCTGTGCAGTCACAGGGAGGTTAGCTTAACTAAGGCTAGAGCAGTCTCTCATTCAAGGGTTTAGGAAAGGGCAGTCGAACCGCGCAGAAATACCCTTCAGGATGCTGTGAACGCTGCTTCGTAGGCGACATAACAGGGAGAATGCTTTATTGTACATTAAGGAAACATACACACATTTAAATACGTATGTGTTACTAAATAAGACACATGGGACAGAGACGTGGTCATTTGTATGGGCCTCATAAGAAAGCTTAAGGTCACTCAGCGAGCTATGGAGAGAGCTATGCTTGGTGTTTCTCTACGAGATCACTTTAGAAATAAGGGGATCCGTAGAAGAACTAAAGTTGCCGACATAGCTGAAATGATTATTAAATTCTAGTTGCAAAGTCTGGGGCGCATTGCTCGTAGAACTGATGGCTGTTGGGGTATAATGGTTTTCGAGTGGAGACCACGCACTAGAAAACGCAGCGTGGAATGATCTCAAACTAGGTGGACAGACGACCTGGTGAAGGTCACTGGCAGTTGATGGATGCGGGCGGCATTTGTTCAGCAGCGCACGTCTTATGGCTGATATGATGATAATGATGATGATCATTTACTGGCTATGAGCGCCTCCATAGATTACGATAAAAATACCCGGTAAGCGGTTGTAACCCTATGTTGGGGGTACAGTTCACTGATATGGATCTCACATGCACAAATACCCAGACCCCAAACAACTATCTGTGAATTATGCAAATATTTGTTCATTCCATGCACGGATCAAACCTGCGACAGGTAGCTCAGAAAGCCAATCGCTTAACCAGAGCGCCAACCAAATCGTCGAATACGTTATCAAAAATTTAGCTCATAAACACACTTCTCTTGACATGACCTGTATTTAACTTTTACGAGGGCCTGAAGCCTCCCTTAGGTACCGAAGATGATCGCTCCAGTGGTTTTATCCAGTAGGAGTCCGACATACCCCTTGACCCTTCCCCGGGGCGAAGGAACTTCATGAATTTTTTTCACTGGGCACCATTACAAAAACATGTTGTTTTAATACACAGAAGGATGCTGGTGTCTAGTCTCTGGATAGACCTTTAGTAGTTTTATGCCACCCATACCCGGAAACGGAGGTAGCCTATCAGGAACCCACAGCCAGTGCGTTGCATTTCCAATGCTAGAGGCTACCAAAGAAGTACCTTATTTTATTACCAAATAAGTATATTATTACTAAAGCTATAAATACAAAAGACTGTGAAACCTACAATAAACTCTATAAGATAAATGCTCAAATTTACAACAGTTATATGTACACCATGTATAAAAGAAATTTTTGTACTCTGGCCATCTTCAGATTAAAAACAATACAGTTCCCAAGAGTCGAAGGCTCCCATTAAAATGGGAATAGCATGAGGTATTTTATGGGGCTATAACAGAGATCGTCACAGATCCTGCACGACTAGCCTTTTGGGGGCATTTACTTTGTGTGGTGCAAATGTATAACATTCAGCGGTTTCAATCATCTTTTAGGCATTTGCGTTATAACTATGTTTGGCTTAGTCATCATATCAGTTTAGAAATCGCAGAAATAATCCAATAATTGGGTTACAGTGGTCAAAGAGATATTCATTCGCATCTAGTACAAAGGATTTTCCGTATAGTGTCCAGATTAAGAATATAGCACCCCTTAATCTCGTCCCGTGGATGTCGTAAAAGACGACAAGGTGACTATAAACCTGAGGAATGGGCGGCAGTGACCTTTCTGCGGATCAGTAGCCATACTGCACCCACGAACCCACTTGCAAAGCATGATGAGTGGTAAATTCCCACCTAAAATTACGCAATTGTGGAAATATATGGGGAGGCCTTTGTTCAGCAGTGAATGTACTTTGGCTAGTGTGGTCTGGTAGGATGGGAAGCTGAAGCATTTTTTTTTCACTCGGTGTAAATAAATCATGTACTTCCTCTGCGCCAGGGAAGGACTCTTGCCGGCTAAACCCACCTGAGTGGTGATCTTTAGCATCAAAAGTGGGCTCTACGATCTCGTGAACAGTAACACTGGAGCTGGGAGCCGATCCTTACATACTTGGAAAAAGATTCGAATGATAATCTTGGTTACCTTCAGCCCGATAAAAATCTGTTCCTCATATGAGATTCAAAACCGTCAGTGGACAGTGCATGACAGTACATATCTGACTATTATAGGATACATAGCTAAGAATAGCACAACATCATCTCGTCCCGTGGGTGTCATAAACGGTGACCATGGGATTAGCAGGAAGACGGGCAGCAGTGTCCTTAGAGTACATTAATACACTCAACTGCGTCAAAACGCCTGCCAAGCGTTAGTATGATAAAATTCCCCAACGAAAGCCAGACCTATTGTTGTGGTGATCTTTGGGGGAAACCTATGTCCCGCAGTGGATGTTTTTCGCCTGAAATGATTGTGAGATACGGTTATAGGTAGGTCTTAAAACAAATGACAGTGGATATACATTGAACAGAACATAAACAAATCTGCATCAACCCAGTGTACATTCCTGAAGAACACAGCGGAAAAACGAGTAGTAAGAAGGTTCAAGTTTCGCAGACTTTGACTAGCTTTCATCGAGCAGTGAATGCCTATAGGTCTCACAGTTGCCACGAAACCTTGATCGCATGACATCATGTTAATGCAGGAATACAGAAAACCAATGGAACTGATTCCATTTCTCTCATAACTTGTGCCATGCTTAAGCGATAGTCTTAAAATCGTGTCCAAGACAGCACTAAGGCAACCAATAAAAATAACTTGAAACCTTGACCCCTTATCTTAACGACTCCATCCGGCCACGCCCGAGTACTTTTTAAACCACTTTCATGATCATTGTAACTCTAAAAATAAATGTCACATCAATATACTGACCCCTGTTTCGGCTTTATTTTAATGGTATCGTTGGGAGTAGTTGAGAGTATGTCCATGTATAATAATGAACTATAAAACATTCATATTAGTAAAGGCTTTAAACTGTGTTAGTAAAGTGCGAAGGTGTTGTAACTTTCCTCACTTGCTATACCTAGCAAAACCAAATAATTAATCATCTAAAATGTTTGGATGCGACAATCGCATTTATCAGCAATACTTTCAAGATACTGTTATTGCTACATCTATGACCATCAAGCAAAGGGGCAATTGTTTTTAGCATGATAGCGTGAAAACTGTCCAGAAGCACTACGAAGGCCCGGACGTCCCGACATCATACTGAAATTGAAGGCCACTGGAGTGAAAAAATTGGCAGTACGCTTTAAAAAGCATAATCACCTCATTTATATATGGATACTACTCATTTCCAACGTCCTGCACTCTATGTCTATACCAGAATCATCGACCATATCTTCAGTCACAATATGTCCGAGATACTTAAAGCTTAATCATCATACCCGCCAAAAGACGTCCACTGCTGAATAAAGGCCTCTCCCATAGTTTTCCATAAAGAACAGCTACATGCCCGCATCCAATAGCTCCTAGCAACCTTAACCAGGTTGTCTGTTCACCTCATTGGAGGTCGTCCCACGCTGCGTTTTCTAGTGTACGGTCTCTACTCCAGAACCTTTTTGCCCCAACAGCCGTCACTGCTACGAGCTATGTGCCCAGCCACTTTGTTCACTAATTCTATGAGCTATGTAGGCAACTTTAGTTCTTCTATAAAACACTAAATATATAAACAATATCAGCGATTTCTTCCAGATAACATTAGGGTAAAAAAAACAAGTTTTAGAGCAGCTTTTCGTGTATGTACAATAAATAACCCCTGGGTAGTAGGGCCAACGGGCGGAGATAGAAAGCCATCTCTTACGTTTACGGAAAAATGTATTGTATTTATTATATCAGTGTCAATTTAAACACCCGAAACGTTTTAGGAGGTGATACGGTCCAAGATCTGCCCGAATCACTAAAAAAGCTATTTCTATTCAATTATTCTACTATTCGCGTAAACTTCAGAAAATATATTATTCATTTATTTTCTAATACAGAGTTAATGCGAAACAGCTGGCTATTAATGGTCTCGTGTGCGTACCATAATCAAATGTACCACTTGCTGTGCTACCGCTATGGTACAGGTACCAAATATCTCCTCAGTGCCCGAGGGGCAAGCCGGACCCTTACCGTCTAAAACCCCACGGTGTACTTCCACTTACCTCTAGCTAGGGGTGAAGTGTCCGCTTTTTCAGCATTAGACCGCACCCCTGGCAAGTATCGGCCCGTCAATGTTTGACGGGCCTCGTCTCTGTCCAACCCGGCTGGCCGCACATATCCTACAGAGAGGCGCACGCAAATCACACGCGGCACCGTCCCAGGCCTTTTTCTGTTCGGGCGATGGACTGCCCTTAGTTTGTCACCCGCAGGCCGCGTCTCATGATGGCTGGTAGTTGTTCAACGTCCTCCTCCGGCGCCGGTACCCAGTGCGTTTTCTGCGGCGGGGACCAGAGGCGGTCTTCTCCCATCCCCGCTCTGCCGCCTCCTTTGCTTGACTTACTTACGCTCTTACATGAAGTCCTCGCAAAAGGGGGCGGCATCCCACGCGCTCTCGCTCCAGACGATAGATTGAACCACTGGCGGAAGCGAGTTTCGAGAATATCTTCGACCATAGCGACGATCACGTACTGCGTTGCCCAAGCTGGGCACTCCTCCAACGTGTGCTGTGCCGTAGCCTTCGGGCAGTCTCCACAGTGATGACAACCAGGTGTCCCTTTTCGGCGTAATTGAAACACCCATGGTTCGAGAGTACCTGCATCATCCGGAAGGTAAGTATTTTGGCTACTGTGTGTATACTAACTGCATTATTGTGGGTTTTATGCTTGTTAAGCGTCTAAAATTCTTTTTTTGTTATTACTAATTAGATCAGTGCTCCACGGCATTGAGTTTTGAGGGTGACAAGGTACGATACATTTATTAATGGAAACTCTATTTACAGGAAATGAAAATATTACCTATAATCTCGCTTTTCAGCACATACCTTTACGTGTACGTAAATAATGTTATATATAGCATTATGTCTAAAATCCTTCACAATCCAAATTCAAAAGATACGTTTCACTTCTGACTTCGCATTCATGTAGAAATTGAACAATAAAGGCCTTTGAAATGTCTACATTGAAGAGATACGCTAACAGGCAATGCTTTCTAGCAGACCTCCGTAACATCTGATGATTCGTCATCATTTTACGAATGAGGTTGCTTCATAAAAAGTTTCATTCTCACGTCTGTCACAGACGTGTAGTTTCACAAAACAGCGCTTTCAGTGGGCGTTTGATGCGCTTAAAAAGATATAACTTTTTAAAACCTGAGAAAAAGACTACGCCGCATATGAATTCATGTGCGAGAATAAGCCGCGCTCGTTGTACTCTTGGATACATAGGTATAAAATAAAAGCGTGAGACGCTCGATATCAAAGGTTAGCTATACTACTTGTATGTAGATAGTTCGGCAAAAACGTCCTTTATTATCCAGGTCTGGATCTAAAATACAAATAATCACGCTTTTGTACATGGGAGGTGAGTAGTATAACAACAAATATACAATATATAATTTTTGTTTAACAGCGAATCTTATGAAAACTTCATACAAGTAAACACATTCGTTATCAGTACGTAATAAGAATTATTAAAAAAAATACTGTATGCTGTAAATAAAGTAAGCTAAACGACAGATTTGCACGCCTCATAAGCGAAGCGTTGAGGTGGGTATTACTGTCAGTTTACGCACACCGAGTGATTCTCCAACTTAAAATGTCACTTTTTTTATTCTTTATTGCTTTTATAGGTGAATATAAATAGACAAATGTTGAGAAAAAACACTACTTTTAACACTCATGATATTTTTAAATCTCTTTTTATTAATTAAACTAATAAAAAATTGTTTAATACGTTCTGTCTTGGACGTCCGTGTGTCTGTATGTGCGGATCCCGTATCTTGTGGTCACGATAACGAGCGAAATACTTCACTTATCGAGTTGGTTTTTTTTTATAGGCTTCAGTATTTTGAGGAATAGAAGCTTAATACTTTTCACGGTATAATTCGATGTAGTTTAATTATTATTTAATAAATTAAAAATTATGAGGCATGCTCTTTTGGATTTTCCAACTATTTAAGAATACGGACGCTTATTTCCTAACCTTTAGCAATTGGTTACGTGGCCTGCTAGAGTCACACGCAGGTTTTGATCGTTTTGTTCTTGGGATCAAATCCACCCTAAATCTTACTTTTTGGATTATGTTTTGCATTCATTTTACTCTCTTGAAAAGCAATTTCTATATTAAATATTATGTCAGGTATATCAGTGTTAGATCCGAATGGCCAGTATTAAATTTATATTTTCTCCATTATCGAAGAGGCTGTTATCTGAGATTTTGAGCAGAGTTAAATTATATCAATAAATCATGAACCCTGCGGCCTGAAGCTAACAATAATATTGTGGCTGTTCTACGAGCTAAATCAAATAGTGTCTTTACGAAGGTTGGATGAAAGCCAGTCAAGAACAATCCGTAAACGTAAACGATATTTAAACTAACTTTAGTTTAGCTATTCCTATTGCCTCAAGGGTATGTCTTATAATGAAATTTGAAAATGTTTGTTTTTCCATGTGAGGACCACAAAAAGTTTAAACTGCCGATATGTATACAAGGATGGTGCTATAGGATATGTTTACTTTAGACGGAGACGGCATAAAATGGTTGCGATGTCTGCAGGTTCCTGCAGGTACCTCCTCTGAAATGTGTCGGATAGAGATGTTTTTAAAATTTTTGTTTCGAAATGAAAACCACCATGAAACCATTCCTATCAGCCCACAGGTATTGTAAAACGTGACTGAGAGTTGATATCAAGAGGATGGGCAGATGCATACTCCTGTTTCATAATAACAACATACTGCAATCACCAATCCGCCTGCCTACCGTGGTGGTTATCGCAATACGCCATGGCCACCCATTGCAGTGATGATTGGGAGGCTCATGTTCAGCAGGCCCATGTATGTCTGAAAAAGTAATTTCTATTCTCCCAGAATAAATTGGGTCTGATACATATTCCGTGTGGTGGCCGGATTAAGAATATAGCACCACTCCATCTCCTCCCGTTGATGTCGTAAAAGGCGACTAAGGGAATCTAAAAGCGTCCCTTCTGTGAAACGGTAGCCATACTGCGCTCACCAACCCGCCTCCCAAGCGTGGTGAGTATTGGCAAATACCCCCCAAAATGATGACACAGTTGTGAAAATCTATGGGGGAGGCCTTTGTTCAGCAGTGGACGTATAAATGGCCGATATGATGATGATGAATACATAGACGTCTCAAATCAAATCTCATCCCAATCAGAATAATCAGAAAAAGCGCAGCAAAAAATACAGCGCTTGCCGCTTCATCTCCACAGCGTCTGATGTCGTCATAGTTGCTAAGGCATCGTTTCGCAAGTAATGAATAGGTCCAATTAGTGAGAGACTGCCGTTTCAACGACCCTCATAGCGCGGCATTTACAGGCGACACGTGAAAGGGCAAAAATGGATGCGTATAAGTTGAAAATGTCATGTGCCTGGCTTATGCTCTGTGTGAAATTAATTCTATGTTTTAATGAGATGGTTTTAGAGACAAAGGTGCTTAGGAAGGGTGGTAATTCCTGAAGTTATGTTGTGTGTACAAGTGGAGTAAACTTGAATAAGCTATGCCATCTCCATAGCTGGCTATGGCAGCTCAATTTTTGTACAAATTAGTTGATTTTATATTTACGAATGCGAATACAAGTTATTCGAATTGGTTTATTTACTGTGTGCCTGGCATCTTTCACCAGCCCTCCGCTATAGGGGGTGACCGCTTTACAGTCATCCCCTCCGAGGTATGCATGGTAGGCGTGGCACCAATGGGCACATGGGTGCGACCTAGACCTGACCTGCTCCCTTTCGGTGCCGAAAATGACCGCTGCGGTAGTTTTAGCTGGTAGGAGTCCAGCATGCCTCTTCATCATTCCCCGGGATCAAGGAAGTACTTAATGTATTTCCATTGAGATAAAAATGAATAATAACAATAATAAAAGTCTCTTGTTGCAACAATACAACTAAGTAGTTAATCATTACTTTGTTACGGTTAGAAGGGCACTGAGGATGGTGAAATTATTGCGCATAAGAGACTAAATAAGGGATGTCTTGAGGTGACAAGCGCAGTGTGGTGGCATGCAGGACTAGTCCAGGGTAGTATTTGAATGTTATGAGCAGGCATGATTGCTAATCACATCACCATGTTTCATAAAATAACGAAGTTCGATGCATTAAGCAATTAGAAGGTGCGTCACTCTATCGTGTCTTCTGCATCGTGGGTACAGTTTACTGACATATAATTCACACCCAGATCCGAAATATCCACATCAAACAAATATTTTGTTCTGTCCGAATTTTGTTCTGTCCGATGATCGAACCGTTGTCCTGTGCCAATGGTCATCATCAACATCATCATCATATCAGCCCAAAAACGTCCACTGCTGAACTAAGGCCTCCCCCATAAACGATCGGTTACATACCGTGTGTCGTCATTTCGAGGGGGGGTGGGTGGTGGTGTTTTCCAGGACTCACCATGCTTGGCAGGCGGGTTGGTGCACGCAGTATGGCCCATCCCTCTGGCTTAGAGTCCCTTGGCACAGTACACATTTTCTGAACCTTTATGATTATGGGTTCCTCATTTTCCTACGGAACACTGAAAACTCCTACACTTTCGCCACTAATTTTATCCGTAAATTATAACTTTATTGCGAGAAGCCGCGAACATTATTCTTCAGTGTTTTTGAGTTTTAATTTTTCGGAACAAAAGTCATTATAACTTGCACAACAACGGTCCTCGCTAATCAAGTTAATGCTTTCTCACTTATTTTTACACATTACACAATAACTTTAAAGCCTGTTGTCTAATAAAGTAAAGGCAGAGAGTGCGATGCGAGGTGAGATGCGCGTACTTCAAAATGAATTATTTGATTATAATATTCGGTAAATGTTCCTTTATGTTGGCCAGCTGGGACGATAAATTTACGTAATACCATCCCACCCGGATTGACCTTTTAAATGACAACACAGTCGTGGTAATGATCTATGGGTGAGGCCATTGTTCAGCAGTGGACGGCAGTTGGCTGATATGATGATGAATTGAAATTCGGTTAGTACTAACAACTCTCTGTTGCCACGTCGAACGCTGCGCTAATAAATTCTTCGAATATCTACCTATGAAATTGCTTCGGTAAAACATACCGACCATAAATTGTATCCTTAGTAGTAAGACGTGAACATAAATTTATTCAGCAGCTGAGTAAAAAACTCCATTGCAAAAATGCCCATCGATTTAGAGTTAGGAATCGGAAACATGTAGACGGAATTTTTGATATCGAGTAACTCTTTCCGTTTGTTTGCTCGGGTCACTCGCGTCTGGTTCGCGGCAAATAATGGACCTCCCCTCACTCCCATGAGTATAGTAAAAGGCTAGTAAAGGTGGTTACCAAGAGGATGGGCAGCGTCAATAACGTACTGCGATCAACATTCCGGCTGCCAATAATGGTGGTTATGGCAGCCTGACGCAGGTATCCGGGCACGGTTGTTTCGATGCGCGCCTGCACAGGATAGGCCGCGAGGCCATGGCATAACCACCATTGTGATAGTGACCAGGATACCACACAGCACAGCGCACTGGGACGCTTTGAGGGATCCTTTACATTCCCCCCGGGGGACCGCTTTACAGTCACCCTCTCCGAGATGTGCATATGCATACGCCTATATAGGCGTGGCACCAGTGGGCGGCTCTAATGTAATCATACGAGGACCTGGAGCCCCTCTCAGGTGCCGAAGATGACCGCTCCAGTGGTTTTAACCGGTAGTCCTTCCCCGGGGTAGAGGAAGTTCAAGTAGAATTTCAAATGAGCGAAATAAAAAAAATATGTGGTGGTTATGGCAATATACCCCTATATATATAGCCTCTATGTGCGTGTCTGTTAAACTATACTCATAATCCCGTGTAATGCCCGAAGAGTACTAGATTCTCCAGTAGATCGGAATCAGAAATTCATTTGAAGCACCCGTGCCAGTTAAAAACTTGTATAGCCGGTAAGCAACCCTCACCTTTCCTCAATAAGACAGGCAGAGGTGTACCAATGCTGTGTTGTGTATGGTCCAGCATTAAAAAGGCGACCTCCTCTCGCCTTTGGGTATCATAAAAGGAAACTAAGAAATTAATTTAAGGTAAGCCATGGAGATCTCCATCTAAAAGCACAATTATCAATCCCTTTGTCAAGCAAGGTGATATGGAATCATGACGTCATTGGGATGACGAGGACGTTGACCAACGTAACTATACAAAATAAATAAAAAACACGAGTAAACCTCGCGCCCTGAAGGGGTACTTAACCCGGGATCTCCAAGGGAACGTGTTTTAGTGACAAAAAATATTTTATTTATTATTATTTACTTTCAGGCCGTAAAAGGGCAACATAATTATACTATCAGGCTCTCCGGTTGAGAACCGTACAAAATTGTGGCAAAGAAAATTTTCGCCTCCTGATATAACCTCTCTTGGCCCATACGGTAACGTAAACCCTCTTCGGACCCATGTCCATGTAAGTCCAACATAAGCAAATCGAAATTTTTATTGATGTCCAGTGGAAATTCTACATGGAACTTCCTTCACCCCGGGGAAGGGCGAAGGGGTATGCCGGACTCCTACTGGCTAAAACCACTGGGGCGGTCATCTTCGGCACCGAAGGGTGGCTCCAGATCCTCGTAAGATCACACAAGAGCCGCCCATTGTTGCCACGCCTCTAGGCATCACGGAGGGAATGACTGTAAAGCGGTCAGCCCTCTAGCGGAGGGAAGGCGACTGTAAAAAGATTGCCCCCCAGGTACTTCTTGGGGAGGATTGTAAAGGATCCCCCTAAGCCTCACTTTGCGCTGTGCTGCGCACACGGCGGTACGTGACCACGTGCGCGACACCGTTTTCCCGGTGAGATGCTCTACACTACGCCTTAGGAGATCAAAAACTAAGAAAAATAACACATTAAAGACCTTTGACATGACGGAGAAGAAATACAGAATTATTTCAATTCCAATCTTTTGACCCTCAAGGTCAATTTGGCCTTGATAGGTGTTTATGTAGGTATACCACGATCTGCTCAACTTTTGTAGAGTGATACAGACGGGACCCACAGACAGCATATTAGGTCCTTGAAATAGGGTAGGAATAGTCCTAGGGATTTAAAATAAGTGTTTTTTGAATGCTTGCCTGTTCTTTTGTGCCATAAGACTTCCGTAAAATTTCAAGTTTATAGATCACCGGTAATTACCCGGTGTCGATGATCAGTCATTGAATGGGGCTTTAAAATACGCTTTGAAAAGCGATGTCTTTTTATTGTGTTACAATAGAAATTAGATTTTTTACAGCAGTACGGCGCTAAGATACCTTAGTAATCGATATTAATTTTAACCATGCCTGAAAAATAACCTGGACACGAACAGAAAGACAGACGGACAACAAAGTGATCCTATACGGGTTTCGATTTTTATTAGAAATTACGGAACCCAAAAAGCGGAATAAGCTCCATACAAACATCGACTTAGTTTCTGAGGGCACAGTAGAAATATTACGCCATTCACAATATTTTCATATGATGATGATATATATATGATGAATGATGAAATATTAGATCCACTGTGAATATACAAAGAGTCCTTTGATATATTTTATAGGGTTCCGTAGCTATATAATAAGCCGATGGATTTTGTAAATCGAATTTACAGATTTATATGTTTGCTGGGTTTTACAGACCTACTTTGTAAGTATTATACCTTCCCGGTATTCATTGTTAATTTGGTGCAGTGGCTGACACAGTCGGCTGCTGCACTTTGGGTCGTGGGTTCGATTCCCACACGGAACAAATATTTGTATATTCTGCAGGTAGTTGTTCCGGGTCTGGATGTATTGTATGTGGAATTTATGTCTGTAAACGCACCCACGACACATGAGAAATCCTAGTGTGGGGCAAAAAAAACAGCATATTATTATGTAAATAATAGACATGCCGTGTGGTGCCGGTTCAGAATGCCACCACCCCATCTCTTCCCATGGGTGTCGTAAAAGTCGGCTAAGGGATTAGCCGGAGGATGGGCAGCAGCGTCCTTCGAGTACATTAACAACTCAACTGCGATCGCCAACCCGTCTGCCAAGCGTGGCGATTATGGCAAAACCCCTCAATGGGCCCACAACACATCCACATCGGTCGTTGTGGTGATCTTTGGGGGAGGCCTGTGTCCAGCAGTGGACTTCATTCGGCCGAAACGAACGAATAGACATTAATTTTAAACAACTAATATTTACCTACTTAGTTTGTGAATTTTATCACCTTACAATCCACAAACTAAGTAACTACTAAATAACTATCCACGACACCGGAGATGAGATAGATTAAAAAGGGGGTAGCAAATTAAATTCTTACTTTTTTAACTAGGTACTACGCGAGTGAGCATATTACGTGCGGGATTCCGAAATTCTCGTCCCCTACTATGGAACCTCGCCTACAACCACCATCACCGGTCCAGTGTGTTCCGAGCGTTCCGAGGACTGGATTGAGATGAATGTATGGGTCTATGACCAGACACTACTTTGCCAGAGTCTCAGGAGTGTTTGATAGACTCAAGATGCTGCACGAGTGACCGCGGTTGCAGTTTATGACCAAGCGAGTCATGGAGACCGTCCTGCCCCTCTTCCAAGCCTAGCTACAAAAAGACAAGTGTGTGTATGGAATCTTGCCTACTACGTGGTCCTGCATGTAGCTCTCGACAGCTTGGTCTGTTATGCTGACGACACTCTTGTGTTGGCCAGTAGGGAGACCTTCGAGGGAACAACCCAGCTTGCCGCGCAAGCGGTGGCAATTGTCGTAGCCAAAATCCATGCTCTGGGTCTGCAGATAGCACCGCACAAAACCGAAGTGCTATGTTTCCACCTATTCCCCCCAAAATGACACAATTGTGCAAATCTATGGGGGAGGCCTTTGTTCAGCAATGGACTTCCTATGGCTGATATGATGATGGTTCCACAAACTTCCGTGGAGCAGAGAACCACCCAGTTCGTGGACACGCGTTGGTGACGCGCAAATCTAGGTGGGCCAGTACATGAAGTACCTGGGGCTCACCCTGGACAGTCGATGGAGCTTCGATGAGCACTTCGCGCACCTCGTACCCCGATTCGAGATTATGTGCATTACACCTGGTGCTGCTCAATCTCGGGGGACCGAGCGAGGTAATTCGCCGCCTCTACGATGGGGTCGTGTGATTCATGGCCTTCTACGGGGCGCCTGTATTGTCATCCTGGCTGTCAGGTGTCCAGCTTAAAGGAACTCTTGCAAACTGATTCAGCTGTCCCTGAGTTTGGTCCCCCAGCAACGCCCTAAGTCAAGTTCTACAGGGGGTACCCTTAGTTGCAAACCCTGCAGTTGCTTAGTTCTGTAAGTTTTATGTCTGGCTGGAGGACTTTTTTGCCCGATTAAGCAGTGACATCACCCTTTTTTAATCCTCATAGACTTCTATAGAATGATCATAGAAAATATCTCATAGAATTTCTTCTAGGCAACCTTAGGATAGATAAACTGGAAATATTATTTTTGGATAAATAAATAGTCTTCCTATACCTATTACCGAAAAAGGAATGCGAAAACAAAACGATTGCTAAAAAGCAGAAAATTACTTACACTGGAGTAGAAATGTCTCTGAATATGTATTTTCTAATAATTTTAACGATCCCATCCAAAACTTTGCTACACTCAATTTATTTTCATGCAAAATTACTAAGGTATATTTATTATTACTTCCAACTTTGTACTGACAAAAGTTGAGCAGTACTGAGTATTTCTATCACAGGATAAACGCTCCAAAGCTGTTTGCGTAAGGATTATTTTTCTTTGTACGTTTAATGATGTCTTGTCGGCCGGGTCCCCCGTATTTTCTCTTTTTTAAATGATGATGTAAAGCTATGAATTTATGCCAGTCTCTAGACGTCAGAACAATTTTCTTTCTCAAGTGTTCGTTGCGAGGTTTCAAGGATTCGGGTTCCGCGGGTAGAAAGTAGAGCTCAGCGCGTAAGTCGTATGTTTTAATTGTGAAAAAGGTTTTTAAGTGCATGTAGAATATTGCAGGACAAACTTAACTTAAATCATGTTATGTGTGATGGAATAATTTAATTATGTTGATTATTTTGCTAGAAAGAGTCCCGTTTTTACCGACTTCAAAAAGGAGGAGGTTTTTTTATGTATGTACACCGATTACTCCGAGATTTGTAGACCGATTAGAGCAATTTGCAGTTGCGATTTAACTGGTGCAAAATGCTTTCGAGTTGGTTTCATATAAATTTCATTACATTTGATGTAGTAGTTTTTTAACCAGCTTCCATAAACTGGATAATTCGACTGCGCTTATCTAGATGATGTCTTAATAGTTTCGATCCCTCTCAGATCAGAGAACCGATTTGAGTCATTCTTATTTTTTGTGTTAAACACTGATACCAAATTAGAAAAATTTCTTAATTATATTTACACTAAAAAGAAACAAGTTTTTTTTCCTTTTCAGTGGTTTTAATATTTTTTATATCGTGTAGGGATTTAGAAGTCGGTATTTTTTTTGTTAAAACGTTTTATTCTTTGAAAGTCTTCACGCTTTGTACTGGGTGATGTCGCTCCTGCTGGGGTCGCGGTCTAATGCTGACAAAGCGGACACCTCACCCCCGGATAGAGGTAATTGGAAGGACTCGTGGGGATTTAGCCGGTAGGAGTCCAGCATACCCCTTCACCCTTCCCCTAGGCGAAGGAAGTTAATGTAGAATTTCCACTAGAGACCAAAAAGAATTCCCAATTAAGGGGAGAAATATTAAAAACAAACTCAAAATTTACAAAGAAAAATGTTAAATCAAGAACAGAACATAAAAGCTTATGTTCTTTGGTAACTACCATAATTGTTCTTGTCGATTTAAAAACTTACATAAAGCGCGGGTAAATGCTGCATTTACCTTACTATTTTACTCTACTAAAAAGAACTCAAATTTAACAAACAGGGTTCTGACATTAGGCCAAAAGGTTAAAGTTTACACTACCCTTATAACTAGATTGATACCGCATCTATTTCTGCCCTTACTTTTCAAATTATAACGACCTAGTACCACAAACTGCGTGGCTTTAATTTCCCCATCACCAAAAACTCAAATACGTCATCCAATGAGGATTTTACTGCACTCTTGTTAAAAAATCCTGGAGTAACACTGCATTGGAGGTCGTATTTTGGTATTAAGTAATGATATCGGAGGTTCGTAGCAGGTGCTACTGACCGCAGGGTTCATTATGCCGTCAGAAATTGTTGCGAGTTGAGAGGGCAACGCCCGAAAATATTCTACAGTACACAGTTAGACATTGTTCTAATTATAACTGTATTGAACGCACGCTTTAGGATAATTGTTGCCCTTCCCTTATCTCGGATATAGGAATGGTATTTGACTGTTATAAGTTTTGGCTGTTAGATGTGCATATACAGGGTGTCCAGTAAATAGCACGACAAACTGTAGGGGTGAGAGCTTGGGTCAATACCTACCAACAAAACACAATATATGTTTACGTAAGATTTTGCTGAACATATATGGTGTTTTTTTGGTAGGTATTGACCCAAGCTCTCACCCTCTGCAGTATGTCGTGCTATTTACTGGACAATTTATATATACAGGATATATAAATTGTGTCTTAATATATTTACTGCACTATCCACTTGCAAGTACGTATAAAAATGGTGCCGAACGGCACCGCTATCCCCCAGACATAATTCATCACCACATTCACTAATGGTGGGTCTCTTATTGCATGTTCTCAAGATTTTGGAACCCCCCTTCGGTGCCGAAGATGATCAGCCAGGTGGTTTTCGCCGGTAAGAGTCAGCATACCCCTCCAAACTTCAGCGGGGCGTAAGAAGTACGCCCCGACGAAGTGTGGAGGCCTCTTGCAACAGATACCTCATTTTTCGTAACCGCGTTGCAAATATGGATTTACTTACGTAGGTTGCAGTTGTACCTACGAAGCCTCTACTCCTCCCTCTACGTACTCTGCTGGATAGGTAATCTACCGCCTCACGTGCCGCCGAGTGTGCAGCACAGCGCAGAGCGAGGGTTGGGGTATCCTCCCTGAGAAGTTCCTGGGGGGCGACCTTTATACAATCACCTTCCCTCCGCTAGAGGGTGTGACCGCTTTACAGTCATCCCCTCCGGCTCTAGTGTGATATTACGAGGACCTGGAGCCCCCCTTCGGTGCCGAAAATGGCCGCTCCAGTGGTTTTAGCCGGTATGAGTCTGGCATACCCCTTCGCCCTTCCCCGGGGCGAAGGAAGTTCAAGTAGAATTTCCACTGGACAACAATAAAAAATACGCTCATCACCTTGAGACAAAAGTTATTTAGTCTCTGCCTCATGCCCAGCCTTATGCCCAGTAATTTCACCAGCTACAGTGCCCTTCTAACCGGAACACAGTAATGTCTAAAGTACACTTCTGCTTCGCGGTGAATATCTGGCCCTGGGGTCAGACCTACCAATCCCGGCAATCTCGGCTATGACTGCTCAGTGTAGTTAATATTGGCAGGCTCATTTTCAGCAGTGGACATTTATAGGCTGATGTGTGTGTGAATATAAGATTTGTAACACCTTTAAAACGATGTAGAGTTAAAACGATGTAGAACATCAGCACAGGAATATCAATCCTGCTACGTTTAGACTACATTATGTATAAGCTTCTATTTACTTTCCATGTGTACTGTAATAGAGTTCAAACTCTTTGGGAGAAAATCCTAGCCGCAAAGAATAAAAATATAATATTTAAAATAATTGTATGAGAACATTTTGACATAGAAAATAAATGAAGAGAATGAATTCGGCCGGCCATCAGCACGGTGGTCGATTGTAGAAAAAGCGAATTGTATTATCTTCTATATAAATAAATCTATATAGAAGTAGCGAGTGTTATTTAATACCAAGCTCATACACAAGTTCTTTCCCGTACCTATAAGACGCCGTCCCAATCACACATTAAGTTTCTACAGTACCTACAACCTTATATGGTGTTAAATGTTTTGTTTTGTTGGATGCTAAAATTTTTTTGGTTTAGATCATCAATTAAGTTTATATAGTTTTAGGCTAAAAATGTATATATACTCTTGACACACGCATACACGCACACACGCGCGCACGAACCCATCCACCCACACGGGATATTACGATAGTCTTGTTAATTAGCACACGAAAGGATGCTGCTGTCCATCTTCTTGATATCAACCCTGAGTCACATTTTACGACACCCATAGTTGAAGTTGGTATATTCTCTACCGTGTAAACACAATGAACACAAGATAATCTACGAGTTAAAATGAGATTAAAATACCTGTATTGCTCCTTATTTCGCAAGGGAAATAAAGTTAACGGTTCTTACGCATCCTACATACAATTTTGGCTCCAAAAATCAAGTATTTTATACCAAGTAGGGTTCACAACGCAATCTCAGTGTATAATTAAAGTCGTCTTCGTTATGTATTCTGTGAAGGCGCTCGGTGTAGGGTTGAAGCTGGCTGGTTTACTTTAATAAGCTATTTTTAAAGGCACCACCAACTTCTCGACACTTTTAGTTGTGTTTCTATTGTTTCATTCTTCATCGTCGCTGTTGTCTGCTGCTACAGCCCTTTTTGTTCTAGGATATAAAGCAGGGAATTGAAGTTTTAAAAGTAAGTTTCTGTAACAGACCGCGGGGTAAGTTAAAACTCCGGTTCACAATAATACAGATGTATTTTAGGGCAGAATTTCCACCTTCAAGTACTAGTTAACAAAAATGATCCTTGGTAATGCAATGCAAAAAGTAGAAACTTTTATACGGTTCAGAAGCCGTTATAATACAATTTGAAAATAAATCTTAAGGTATTTTAAGATGAATCAGATGTCATTTGAAAATCTGAAAATGATAAATGTGAAAAACTATTAAATATGCAAATAAAAACTGTAATGATTAAACTAAATTATTAAAGTGATTATTTTTAAGTAATTTTTTTTTATACATAAGTCATTATGAATAATTAAATATAATATCTCACAATCTCATATGACGTCACTACTGGTAAGCTTAAATCTAGAACCTAAATAGATCGCTTTGGGGGATGCTTTACAATCCCCCCGGGAGGTGACCGCTTTACTGTCACCCTCTCCGAGATGTGCCTATAGGCGTAGAACCAGTGGGCGGTTCTAGTGTGATCATACGAGGACCTGGAGCCCCCCTTAGGTGCCGAAGATGACCGCTCCAGTGGCTTTAGCCGGTAGGAGTCCGGCATACCCCTTCGCCCTTCCCCGGGGCGAAGGAAGTTCATGACGAAAAAAGGACCTAATTAGATGAACAATGAATGTAAATGATATTAATGTATACTAAATACGAGATACTGATCTTGAAAATTAATAATGAAATATTATAGGTCCCACATTATTATTAATAATAGTCAAAATATAAATAAATATTGGGATGTGACGTGTGCTGTGATGGCTTCACAAGGGGTGGTCATTAGTCCCTAATATTTGTCTTCATCATTTCGGCCAAATGAAGTCCACTGCTGGACACAGACCTCCCCCAAAGATCACCACAACGACCGATATGGGTGTGTTGTGTGCTCATTGGGGGGTGTTGCCATAATCGCCACGCTTGGCAGGCGGGTTGGCGATCGCAGTTGAGTTGTTAATGTACTCGAAGGACGCTGCTGCCCATTCTCCGGCTAATCCCTTAGTCGACTTTTACGACACCCATAGGATGAGATGGGGTGGTGGTATTCTGAACCGGCACTACACGGCTGTTATAATGAATATTTGTCTTCACTGGTTTATATAAGGGGAATCCGGTCTTTTGGCAAGCTTATCATAGGTATGGCCATGAGTCAAATACGCAGAGGCAATGAAATAGGATACTAACCGGGGATTATCCAAAGCTGCATTATAGAAAAGCAGTCTTGGATTGTCCCCGGAGGTGTAAAACTACTGAATGAAATATAAACTACAATTAAGTTATATTTAAGGTTACTTGTAATTAAGGTGTATTGAAATAGGTGCTAAATGGATCATCATCATCATCTCAGCCGAATAAAGACCACTGCTGGACATAAGCCTGCCCCCAACATCACCACACGACCGATATGTGTGTGTTGTGTGCTCATTGAGGGGTTTTGCCATAATCACCAAGCTTGACAGTCGGGTTGGCGATCGCAGTAGAGGTTTTAATGTACTCGAAGGACGCTTAAATTTCTTTTATTTACTACAAACAATTAATCCGTATTATTTCCGTTATTAGGCTGTATGGATCACATGTCCTGTGGCTTACTGACAATTTGGCATTACCGTGTTACAGTAAATTTTTCATTCGTTCATCATCATCATCATCATATCAGCCACAGGACGTCCACTGCTGAACAAAGGCCTCCCCCTTAGATTTCCACAACGAGCGGTCACATGCCGCTCTCATCCAACGACTCCCAGCGACCTTCACCAGATCGTCTGTCCACCTCGTTGGAGGTCGTCCCACGCTGCGTTTTCCGGTGCGCGGTCTCCATTCGAGAACCTTTGTGCCCCAACGGCCATCAGTTCTACGAGCAATGTGCCCTGCCCATTGCCACTTCAGTTTACTAATCCTTTCAGCTATGTCGACAACTTTAGTTCTTCTACGGATCTCCTCATTTCTGATTCGATCTCGTAGAGAAATACCAAGCATAGCTCTCTCCATAGCTCGCTGAGTGACCTTGAGCTTTCTTATGAGGCCCATTGTGAGTGACCACGTCTCTGTTCCATATGTCATCACTGGTAACACACACTGGTTAAAGACTTGCGTCTTGAGGCATTGCGGTATTGTTGACGAAAAGACGTTGCGAAGTTTCCCGAACCGAATTCGTTCACTTGATTTAATTCAAAGATATTGCGTTTGTGATTTAAATTACAGACTGCCTCTGTTGAATGTTTTTATGTTGCATAATTAATGCTTACTAATCCCTAACTACGTCAGTACTATTATGTATTCTGTGCCCTATCCTTGACATAACAAATCTTTCACCAAAGAAAAAAAAATTCACAAAAGGTTTAAACCGGCTTTTCCCTGGTTTTTAGATACCTATTTAATGAAAGTGTTGTACAAATATAAGCCTTATGGCAATATAGCCCTTAAAATTACATATAATATGCACGAACATTGGTCCGTGGAGTGATTTTTCTCCTGATACATGTTCCTACTTTTGAATTTTCATCCGATACCAGTTTTCTACGTAAGTGCATAAACTTACTTTTAGCTTACTTAAGCTAAGTAAGTATTAAGTTAAGTACTTACTTCTAGCACAGCATTCACTAGCACATTACGCTTTTAAAATAATATGTGAAGTTAAGTACTTTTTTTGTTGCGTTTGAATCCCTGATGGGGTTACAGTGGGGGCTAAGTGAGAATGATTACCCATGCAGGAGACATGCCTCGTTTAGTAGGACAGTCACGCGTTCGAGTATATACGTACTAATCAAAGCCAGCTGCACTCACTGATAGGTAAATGGTCGACGAGGTTACCGCATAGCGGTATTCGAACTGAGCATCTCCGTGCTTCGGAGGGCACGTAAAATTGTAAAATCGACCCTGTTGTTTTCAATAGACTGCAGTCACGTTGGAAACCTTTGGGCAGCTTGAACATTTCTGACACAAGATTGGCTACTACACAAAAGGAAGTAAAGAACAAAAACTTGTTTATTATTATTTATTTAATAACGAGCTCAAACTTACGCGACAAATGGCTAAATTCACTCCGCTTATGCCAGGCTAGAAAAGATCAACAGGGCTTCTGGTTTAGGCGGAGTGTTTCAGCGATGCCAAACTTTTCAACAAAATTTCCTTCGGCATGCAAAGAAAGTTTTTTCCAAAAACAATCCCGTATTTCTACAGAGATCCGACATTATGTGGTCTCCAAAAGGTCTCTTCAGGGTATATAGAGCGTTAACCCATCCTATTCTAGTGAATAATGTTACTAATGTTATGAAACTTCATTAACCCAGATGAAAATATTGCACTACACTAAGCCAACTAACAACAGTACACAAAACTGATTGTCATGACCAACGTAGGCGGGGCTCGTGACCACGACCTATTTCATCCCATCACAGACTCGAAGGGCTCGTGGCAATCCGTTCCGAGCATTATCAAAACCTGATCTAGCTTCCGAGATCTTCCCCCAGTAACGTAGAGAGGTTACTTAAGCTTGTAAATCAATCACGCGATGGACACTGAGTAACAAGCCGATCATAAAACTGTTATTCAGTCATATCTGATAAGACAGTGTGTGTATAATAGACAGATATTCTAAGGAATTTTTCGATATGACGCTAACAGCTACTTTCTACCATCGCACCTCTCTCTATCGGCGGGTAGTTCATCCACATAGCCTAGAGCTAAAATGGTCTCGTAGCATACGGTTTCAGAGGAACTTCCTGACGCGCATGCTCAGGTTTTGGAATTAACTCCCCACTGAGGTTTTCTCAAGAAACTACAACATGGGGCTCTTCATAAAAGGTGTAAACAGATTTTTAGAGGGTCAACTTCGCGCGAGTCATTTCTTGGTGTTGCAGGAGTTCAGAGGTCACGGTAACCTCTTACAATCAGGCGGTACATATGCTTGTGGTGGTAGGTGGCAACTTATTCCCCTCCAAGATGTGAGGCGCGGAACCAATGGGTGGCTCTAGATGGAGATTATTCGAGTTTCTGGAGCCGCCCTACGGTGCCGAAGATGACCACTCCTGTGGTTTTAGCCCCATGCCCCTCCGCTCCGCCCTTTCCCGGGGCGTAGGTAGTACATGACGTATTTCCACCGGATCAATAAAAAATAAAAATGAAATGAAAAGGTGGCAACTTATATATATTATATAACAAAAGACTGTAAGTCCACCTTGTGTTTGGGAAAAAGCTAAGCTAATAAAGCGTCCTGAATGCTGAAGCCTGAATGCTGTTCTGTGTGGTTTCCGGAAATCATAGTCCACGCCTCTCTATCTATGGGTGTCGTAATAGGTGAATAAGCAAGTAAGCTAATTACAACATATTGCGTTCACCAGTCCACTTGCCAAGCGTGGTGATTATGTTAATATGGGTAAGACCACTCAGTGTAGTAATATTGGGAGGTCCATGTTAAGCAGTTGACGTTTACGGGCTGATGTGTGTGTGGTGATGAAGCACGATAATACAACGGTCGGGGTCTTCTTTTTTTATACTTTGCCCCACACTAGGATTACATTTCCCCTCCGTGATGTGCCTAAATGCGTGGCACCAACGGACGGCTCAAGTGTGGTCTTACGAGGACCTGGAGCCCCCCTTCGGTGCCGAAGATGACCGCTCCAGTGGTTTTAGCCGATAGAAGTTCAGCAAACCCCTTCGCTCTTCCCCGGGGTGAAGGAAGTTCCATGTAGAATTTCCACTGAACATCAATAAAAAAGGATTACTCCTTTGTCGTGGGCGCGTTTACAGACACAAATTCCACACACAATACACCCAGACCCAGAACAAATATCATACAAATATTTGTTCCGTGCTGGAATCAAACCCGCGACTCGGAGCGCAGCAGTCAATTGTATGAGCCACCGTGCCGTCAATGTGTGAACTTACGAGTTTCCAATTATAGTTATTTGCATTTAACTTTAGTCGTAGAACATTAGCTGTTTAAATAATGTCCATAACCTCAACTTCATTAAGGCGAGTTACTGGCTCCTTTACTTGCGGTAAAAGCTTTCAAACGCAGCACAGCAATGTAAAAGGTTTTCCTGATACAATATTAATCTCACTAGACTCAGTTATTATATGGGAAATTAATTTATAACCTGTATAAGCCAACTGCATTTCGCGGAAAAATGTTCCGCAA
The DNA here is from genome assembly GCA_947459985.1 of Diloba caeruleocephala. NCBI lineage: Eukaryota > Metazoa > Arthropoda > Insecta > Lepidoptera > Noctuidae > Diloba > Diloba caeruleocephala. The sequence continues at coordinate 4,545,942 of OX381621.1, read as the reverse complement.
ATCGTATGAAGCTCGAAGAGGATACTCGGGTTCTAGAGAGCTAAATAGCGGTAATTTTCCTTGTTATATACTCGATTTGAAAAAAAAGTTGTCTATTATTACGCTCTTTGAAATCAATCATCATCAAGGGGCGAAATGTCCGACATTTGCTTTTTTTTTTTTGGGCTTCTCGCATACATTTCTGAGAAATGTGGTTGCTTAACCGGTCATTTGCTGGCGAAGCCAAAAGAGGCCTCCAGTCAGGCTTAAAATTCATATTAAAAACTAAGCAACTTTCGCTAAGGGCGCCCCCTGCGGGACACGGACCTCGGCTTAGGGCGTTGCTGGGGATAACGAGCTATTGTTTTGGGGACAGCTGGATCAGTATTATTTATAATGTATTAGGGGACATTTAAAACTATAGGCTCGGCACGGGCCGGCGCGAGCAAGAGACGGGAGGGAGAAGTGCTAACTTGAATGGGAAGGTGACGCGGCGATAGGCCTCCGCGACGTCGGTGAGGCGGGCATCCTCGGCGGCGAGGGCGGTACAACGGTCGGGTGTTGAGTGGACGAGACAACGCGAGTCTCTTTGTGTGATCTAACGTGATTTTATCGTCTGGATCGACCAGAACGTGCCTCGGGCGGCGTACTCTACTGATACGGGAGGGTTGGTAATCGGCGGCTGATACCACAAGGGGATTTGGGTGGGACAGGGCAGAATCAAGATAGCGTTTAGACGCTTGTTTCATAAATTGCCTGATGGTCGGCAAGTTAAGATCGAAATGGAGCCGACATTTGATGGTGGGAAACCGTAATTTATATACCGTGCGGTGCCGGCTACGAATAGCACCAACCCATCTCATCCTTTGGGTGTCGTAAAAGGCTACTATGGAATTAGCCGGAGGACGGGCAGCAGCGCCCTTAGAGTACATTTAACAACTCAACTGCGATCGCCAACCCGCCTGCCAAGTGTGGCGATTATGGAAAATTCCCCCCCAATGAGAGCACAACACATATCGGTCATTGTGGTGATCTTTGGGGGAGGCAGTGGACTTCATTTGGCCGAAATGATGATGATTATGAATCCGTTTAAAATCGTTTTATTATAATTTATAACAGACTAGCTGGGACCCGCGGTTTTACCCGCGTTTAATTTAAAAGAAATTTAGAGTACTTCGATATAGACACTTGACATAGAATATATATTGGATTTCAAGGATTTTATTTTTTTACGCGGAACCAGAATTATTTTTCTAAAATTAAAGTAGCCGAAGTTATTCCTTATAACATCAGCTATCTGCCAGTGAAGGTCCCGTCAAAATCGCTCCAGCCGTTTCGGAGATTACCCGGAATAAACAGACAGACAGACAGACAAAAAATTTAAAAATAGTGTTTTTGTTATATGTTACGTACATACTTTCATATGCATTTAGTAGAAAGCTGTTATTTTGACCTTACAAACAGACACTTCAATTTTATTTATTTGTATGGATTGTTCAAAATGAATGCGCAATAGATGTGTTCCTGAATTGAAAAAAACCGGACAAATGCGAGTTGAACTCGCGTGGAGAGGGTTCCGAGATTGCTGAATATATTGTCTTCTAGCTGGGACCCGCGGTTTCACCCGCTTTTGATTTAAAAGAAATTTAGAGAAAGAAATTTAAATTTAAAAAAAGTTTTTTTGTTATATGCACCGTATATACTTTCATATGCATTTAGTAAAAAGCTGTTATTTTGACATTACAAACAGACACTTCAATTTTATTTATTTGTATAGATTGTTGAATTTGGTTTTGTACCAATAACTTATCCCAAGAACAAACTTAACATTGTAGTTGAAAAACATGTTCTTCCATGCATTCCAACTGCAAATTTGTACGAACAATATTGATAGATTTCCCATGTTATTTTAAGACCATACACTTCTTATAGGTTGTCCTGTAATATTTAAGTGAAGAACTATACACTGTATTTTGTTTTCAACATTTTCGGTTGTTTTCAGTTTCAGTTCAGACTCAGTAGTTTCGTAAATAGGAAGTTTATATGTATCCCAAATCACGTTTGGGGGTCAAATTAGAAAACAAAAAAATAAGTTTTGCAAACTGTACCGTGTAGCATATGAAATGGAAGGGCTTGTTGTATTTACTTTTGTAAGGTTAGTAGATGGTTCTCTCAGGGGTGGTATTGATTCGGACACGATCTTTCAAGTAAAACACATATATTAACAATAAAACAACTTGGAAAACAGTAAAAATGGCGTATGGGCGAGTTAATTTAAAATCGTGGGCGCGTGCGTCGTGGCCGTAGGCGGACGGTCCGTTTTTCGCGGAGCGGGGTGCCACGTTCGTTGGCGGAGCGCGGAGCGGGGGGATAGGGAAGTGAACCCGCGCGAGCTTAAGGGTACGTTAGTCGCAACTCCGAGTGCTATTTATTCAAGGCCGCGTTACACATCTTAATTCTATAATTAATTGTTTTAAGAATAAAATTATTTAAGAAAATAGATGAAAATTTGAAATGATCAAATGGTAAATATGGGGCCATATTCAAAATGTATTTATTTACATTTACACATTATTATCTGTGTGGTGTCCGGACATTCTGTGTGGTGTCCGGATATTCTGTGTGGTGTCCGGAGATTCTGTGTGGTGTCCAGATTAAAATTCTGTGTGGTGTCCGGATTAAGAATATAACACCACTCCATGAGTATTGGCAAATACCCCCCAAAATGATGACACAGTTGTGAAAATCTATGGGGGAGGCATTTGTTCAGCAGTGGACGTATCAATGGCCGATATGATGATGATGTATGATTATTATCTAGTTACACGTTCGTATTTGGGTTGCAGAAGTTTATATGTGTTCCAAATTTCAACTTAATCAGTCCAGTAGTTTCCGAGCAAATTAGCTGTAACAGACGGACAGACAGACAGACAGACACACGAGTGATCCCATAAGGGTTTCGCCGTTTCACCTTTTTTTTTTTTTTTTTTTTCCATTGGAAATTCTATATGGAACAGTGCGGGTTGGTAGACTACACACACCACTGAGAACATTTTAGAGTCAGGTGTGCAGGTTTCCTCACGATGTTTTCCTTCACCGCTAACGCAAGTGATAATCAAATACTTACATGAATCCGAAAAGTCAGATGTGCGGGCAGGGATCGAACTGTATGGAAGGCAAGCATTCCACCACTAGGCTATCACTAGTTCGGGAGAGGGCCGATCCCGCTCGAACAAGGAGGAGACGGCGCAGGGGTAACAACCGCCCTGGCGCCTAATTCCCATACGCCTGAAACCTCTAGGTTCGCGAGTGCGTAGATTGGGGAATCTGCGTGCCCACACCGAGCGACCCATGAGAAGACGGTAGCACGCATGTGGTCACGCGCTACCGTGGGACACTTTGGGGGATCCTTTACAATCCCCCCCCGGGGGGTGACCGCTTTACAGTCATCCCCTCCGTGATGTGCCTAAAGGCGTGGCATCAATGGGCGGCTCTAGTGTGATCTTACGAGGACCTGGAGCCCCCCTTCGGTGCCGAAGATGACCGCTCCAGTGGTTTTAGCCGGTAGGAGTCCGGCATACCGCTTCGCCCTTCCCCAGGGCGAGAGAAGTTCCATGTAGAATTTCCACTGGACACCATTAAAAAAAAATTAAATAAGGCTATCACTGCCATCTATAGCTTTTACTTATCTTAACTTAACTGTATAAAGTATGAAGTATCAAGTCTTCTAAACAAAACACACCCGGGAAGTTAACCTTCACAAAAAACTTTGACACACTGACCCAAAACATTAAACAAAGGTATAATATTACATAGCGACGTTAATATTCTTACTTCGCCAAAACAAAAACTCAATTAAAGACTGATGCAGACAAAGAAGGGAATTATTTATGACGTCAGTCACGAAACTGTCTTTTTTGCTGCGGACTTTTTATAGGGGAGGGGGAAAATGTCCAATTTATCATTCAGCCTTCTGTTTGGGGTTGAAACCTCGACAGGGTTAATTATGTTATACAATGATACTGAGAAGGGTTGAAAAAAATATGTAGCTGTTAAACATACTGTCGTGTTTAATGTTTATAACGGATGTGCTTGACCAAGTTTGTTTTTTATTGAGTTTTTTGTTGTTTTATTTATACATTTCGTTGAAAGAAGAGCCTTTTAGATTACAATTTCTCTTTTTAGGGTTCAGAACGTCCGAAGGAAAAAACGGAGAAACCCTTATAGGATCACTCGGGTGCCTTCTGTCTGTCTGTCCGTCTGTCACAGCCAATTTGCTCCGAATCTACTGGACTGGTTAAGTTGAAATTTGCTACACATGGAATTCTGCGACCCAAACATGAACGTGTAGGCAACATAAATTAATTTTGAACATGAGGGTCACTTTTTGGGATCAATATAGAAAATTAAAAAATAAAATTTTGCAAACTGTACCGTGTAACATATGAAATAAAAGGGATTGTTGTAAGGATGGGAATGTATTCATTTTAAAATATATAGTTTTAAAGTTATTTTAAAAAATTGACACCCCCTTATCACGGAAACTATTATGCCTAAAACTCTGAAAAATAAATAGGTAAATAGCTCTTTACCGATAGATTACAGGAAAACCTATAAGAAATCTATGGTCTTAAAACAGTATGGTAAATCTTTCAATATTCTGCATAGAAACTTACGTTTGCGGCAGGAATGTATGAGAAAACATGTCTTACAGCTACGATGTTAAGTTTGTTCTTGGGATAAGTCATTGGTACAAGACCGAATTCAACAATAGACAATATATTCAGCAATTTCGGAGCCCTCTCCACGAGAGTTCAACTCGCACTTGACCGGGTATTTTTAAATATAAATCTGGCATGGAGCTTGGTATTGGATAGAAACCTCGGGATCTTTGCGTGGCGAGTTCAGGATATTAAAATGATAATACTTTGGTCACTCACTAAGCCATCACGCCTCGTAAGAAAGCTCATGGTCACTCAGCGAGCTATGGAGAGAGCTATGCTTGGTATTACTCTAAGAGATTGAATCAAGAATGAAGATATCCGTAGAAGAACTAGAGAGACATAGCATAGAGAGACATAGCTGAAAGGATAAGTAAGGTGAAGTGGCAATGGGCCTGGCACGTTTCTCGTAGTACTGATGGCGCTGGGGCAAAATGGTTCTCGAGTGGAGACCGCGCACCGGAAAACGCAGCGTGGGACGATCTCCAACGAGGTGGACGGACGACCTGAACACCAGCTTGGACCCTTTGATTCGGTAGAGAAGCGGGTGCAGATAGGATTGATTTGATTGATTGTTGGAGTGATTGGAGACTGATTGATTGGAGTTCATCCACATACCCTAGAGCCAAAATGGTCTCGTACCCTACGGTTTCAGAGGAACTTCCTCCCGCGTACGCTCAGGTTGTGGAATCAGCTCCCTACCGAGGTTTTCCCACGAGACTACAGCATGGGGCTCTTCAAAAGGCTGGACAAGATTTTTACGGGGTCGGCAACGCGCGAGTTATACCTCTGGTGTAGCAAGCCTTCATAGGTTACGGTAACCGCTTACCATCATGTGGGCCGTATGCTTATTTGCCACCTTAGTGGTATAAAAAAACTATTTTACTATAACAAATGTAAAAGTTCGTACATTTGAGGCTCCATCACACTCAAAATACTAGGAAAATTTGGCATAGAAGTAGATATAATATACATAGTCTTATGGATCGTAGCGGGTAGAAATTAAAAAAAACTAAAATAACCAAAATAGTTGTATTTACTTTTAACAAAAATGACTTACAAATTTAAACATAAAACTAACAATCGAGAGTAAGCACAATGATCAACACAAGTACGCAGCGCTCGAGCAAATGGACGCGAAACGTCAAACAAGGGCTTATATTGACATAGCTGCAACTGGGGGGGATTCCTCCATAAGAATAGTATATTAAAAACCCTCAACCAACCAAATCATCGATTGCTGAGCACTTGCTTATAATCAGGACCAAATCACTATATTGAGCATTATGACCCGAATATTAAATCCACCGATCGGCTGATCGATTACTATCCGAGAATCGTTCGAGAAGCGATTGAGATTAAAAACACCCAAATTTCAATAGAGTAGATGAATTTAGGTTATCCGCGTCATAGAATCTAGTGATAAAGAAATGTTCGGATCGCGATGCATCATTGTGTATACCTGCCGACACTGTAAGTAAGTAGCAGGGGGGTGAAACTCTCATACAAATAGTGAGTACGAAAAGTTGTATCGAAAGTAGCGCCATCTCCTGCCTACAGTCGGCACATTTCATATTAAGTTTTATTCAAAATATGACTAGATGGCAGTAGTACCTTACCGGAAGTACCCAAAATAAATTTATTTAGGTAATGTTTTTTTGGTAATACGTTCTTAAATTACCATCTCTTTTTTGTGATGTTAAATAAACACGATTTCGTTTATTTAATGTTGACAAACAGTAATATGTTTATGATTAAAATATCATCTCTTCAAAAATTGTCAAAGAGAAAAGATACCTACCTACCTTTTACAAGTTTGTAAACTTAATTTAGCTGGTGTTGACGTGTTTGCTATTGGATTAGATTATTTTATGGGTGTGATCATTTTACGTTGAATTTCTTGTAATTTTGAATAATCTCGCACTAAATATTATAATCTACGGTATAAAGAAGTGAATATAACTATAATGCAAAATTTTCTTAATATGATAAGAATGACCTAGTTTTGGTAAGCTTATGATTATTATACGAAAATAATTATAAAAAACCATTGAAACGTTTCCCTTGTTTCTTTTTTGTAGAATTATTCAAGTTTCGAGAAATTATTAGGTCGGTTTAGATTGCAAAACTTTTTTCAATATATTATATTATGGTCTGCGGCGCAATTTAATCGATCTAGTGATTTTTTCATATAATGAACAAATTTTATTAAAAACACTTCTGGAGAGGTACGCCACGCAGGATTGTTTCGGTACTAAATGAAAACGTAGCGCCATCTGGTAGTCAAGGTCGCATATTATTTGATTATTGTGGTCTTAGAGTTGCGCATCTATGTCAGTATTATGTGTATAGTCTATAGTAAATAGCGTGTGTCGTGACGGTACACTGCAAGACCAGGTGCGGGTAGTTAGTAACAACTCCCGCCCGTCTCGACGCTGACACCCGCTACTCCAGCCTACTTGTGACCGCGGTCAATGCAACTAGATTGAAACGTCGAAGTTAGTCAAAATATTATATTGATATTAATCTGTGCGCGAGTAGACCCGATACTGTCTCAAAATCAAGTACTCAATTCACGAAAGTTTTTGAATTACTATTATTTATTGTTGGGATCCATCCCGCTGGTTCTGGACCAGTTCACTACTACTACTCCCAGATAAACTGGCCCTAGGACCAGAGGCGAGTTACCCCCTAAGTCTTGATCGTCATAGAAAGACTCAGACTCAGCTACGACAATATCAATACGGGGTGTGGTAGGTCATCATCATCATCATTTCGACTAAATAAAGTCCACTGCTGGACACAGGCCTCCCCCAAAGATAACCACAATGACCGATATGGGTGTGTAGTGTGCTCATTGAGGGGTTTTGCCATAATCGCCACAGTTGAGTTGTTAATAATTGTACTCGAAGGACGCTGCTGTCCATGCTCCGACTAAACTCATAGTTGCCTTTTACGACACCCACGTGATGAGATGGGTTGGTGTTGTTCGTATATGGTATAGATAATATTTTCTTACTTTGCTATCCAAAATCAATAGTTTGCGTAACATTAAAAACTACAACGATAACTACAAAATGTGATCGGTACAAACATAAAACCGACCTACCCACCAAAATAAAATTACAAGTAATTCTCTGCCCACTTTAGCTAACACCCTTAGTCGTAAAGTGTCTGTTTTACTGGCGTGCCCATTGCAGGTGGTCGTACAATCGTGACTCTTAGCCTATATTGGGGAACACGGAACGATAGAGCAGGCAACTGAAATTAATGAATGAAATGTATTCACGAAACATTTAACCCGAATAACTGCATCCCGAAAGCACGCCACTACGACCGTAGTTAAGGCGAGGCATTGGTTATTTTTATTTTATCTTAAAAAAACGTGGCCCCGCACTAGGATTTCTCTTGTGTCGTGGGTGCGTTTACAGACATACATTTCACACACAATATCTATATACCTGCAGATCATACAAATATTTGTTCCGTGCGGGAATCGAACCCGCGACCCGGAGCGCAGCAGTCGACTGTACTGGCACCGCGCCCAGCATTCCGCTCTTAACCCGCACCAGTATTAGGTAAAAACAGCGACTGCAGACGCGACAGCAGCTGTCGCGCATCTAAGGATTCCCAGTCGAAACGAGCCTGAAATTGAAAGCCGAGGATGCAATATTTAGTTCATTGATCGTCCCACAGACTGTGTCAGCGATCTTTGCCTGCTTAATCGCTATCGGCAAATACGTAATACCAAAATGACGTTTAAGAACGACGTCTGCGTGATTTACGCCTGTCGCCAAGCGTCTGCGACTCACGTAATCAGCCCGCCAGTATTGTTACGCGGCTAATTACTACAATAATAAAATTATATTAGCGCCTAGGTGCTTACTTTTTCATAACACATATTTAATTTTTAATTAAATAGGCTTTTTTCATTCGTTTAGAATCTTGTACAGCTTTTTCCCCCCATTTTTAATAATAAATTGATACTCGCAAGATATTTTGATGCTACGGCCAACGATGGTGCGTGGGAATTCGACTGACACAGAACTGACCATTACGATGGCGACCATTGGTCAGTATCACACTGAGGGGGACTTGGTGCATACAAAAACGCGCGCATATTTTATATATCAGTATTTATCGTTTGAAATAAAGATTATTGCTAATTTTATAAAATCCAATGACTATTTTGAAGTGTGTGTTTAGACTAATATATACACAAAATTGAAGCTTAAATCGGTCTCGTTTGCCTGTAGAATTAAATTCGTTATTTTTCTCTGCTGTAAAAGTTAACCAATCATGTAACGCAATTATAAAAATAAAGTCAAAGACACGATAAATGAAATACGAAGATATCAGTTTGGAATGTTTTTCAATTGCTGCTCAATAGACGGATATGGAAGTCCTTGCGTCACGATATCCGCACCTTTAACACTAACGGTGTTAAAGAGGCGATTGAGCGGAATCAAGGCTCCAAAGTGTTCGCAAGAGACAAGTCTATTGGGCAAAGTCGTATTATGAAGCTGAAGACCGAGGACGGCAGTGTAGCGTCGACTAAGCCAGAGGTTTTGAGAGAGATTGAGAACTTCTACCGGCAGTTATACACCTCGGTTACTATACCTACCATTGGCTCTGACAAAGACCCGCGAGCCAAACTAACCCGACACTATACCGAGGATATCCCGGACATCAGCCTGTACGAGATTAGGATGGCCTTGAAACAGCTTAAAAATAACAAGGCGCCGGGTGGAGACGGAATTACGACAGAGCTTCTGAAAGCGGGTGGAACAAAAGTCCTTCAGAAGCTATTCAATTCCGTCTTACTCGAGGGCACAACGCCGGAAGCGTGGAACAGAGGTGAGGTGGTGCTCTTCTTCAAAAAGGGTGATAACACCCTATTGAAGAATTATAGACCCATCTCACTTCTGAGCCATGTTTATAAGCTGTTTTCAAGGGTCATCACGAATCGTCTCGAGCGCAGGTTTGATGACTTCCAGCCTCCCGAACAAGCCGGTTTCCGAAAAGGTTTCAGTACCATAGACCACATCCATACGCTGCGGCAGGTTATACAGAAGACCGAGGAGTATAATCTGCCACTATGCTTGGCGTTTGTGGACTATGAGAAAGCCTTCGATTCGATCGAAACCTGGGCAGTGCTGCAATCTCTGCAGCGGTGCCAGATTGACTATCGGTACATTGAAGTGTTGAAGTGCTTATACAGAAATGCCACCATGTCGGTCCGAGTACATGAACAGAGCACGGGGGCAATTCCATTGCAGAGAGGTGTGAGACAGGGGGACGTCATTTCCCCGAAACTGTTCACCGCTGCAATGGAGGATGCCTTCAAGCTACTGGAGTGGAAAGGATTCGGCATTAACATCAATGGCGAGTATATCACTCACCTTCGATTTGCCGATGACATCGTAGTCATGGCAGAATCGCTGCAAGAGCTCAGCACAATGCTCGATGATCTCAACAGAGTTTCCCAACAGGTGGGCCTTAAAATGAACATGGGCAAGACAAAAGTCATGTCAAATGTCCATATCGTGCCCACCCCAATATCCGTTGGGAGCTCTGTTCTCGAAGTTGTTGACGAGTATGTCTACCTAGGACAAACTGTCCAGTTAGGTAGGTCCAACTTCGAGAAAGAGGTCAATCGTCGAATCCGACTCGGCTGGGCAGCGTTCGGGAAACTTCGCAACGTCTTTTCGTCAACAATACCGCAATGCCTCAAGACGCAAGTCTTTAACCAGTGTGTGTTACCAGTGATGACATATGGAACAGAGACGTAGTCACTCACAATGGGCCTCATAAGAAAGCTCAAGGTCACTCAGCGAGCTATGGAGAGAGCTATGCTTGGTATTTCTCTACGAGATCGAATCAGAAATGAGGAGATCCGTAGAAGAACTAAAGTTGTCGACATAGCTGAAAGTATTAGTAAACTGAAGTGGCACTGGGCAGGGCACATTGCTCGTAGAACTGATGGCCGTTGGGGCACAAAGGTTCTCGAATGGAGACCGCGCACCGGAAAACGCAGCGTGGGACGACCTCCAACGAGGTGGACAGACGATCTGGTGAGGGTCGCTGGTAGTCGTTGGATGGGAGCGGCATTTGACCGCTCGTTGTGGAAATCTAAGGGGGAGGCCTTTGTTCAGCAGTGGACGTCCTGTGGCTGATATGATGATGATGATGATGACATCCCTGACGCAAACATTTTCAATTTTTCGCCTTAACACGAATAAACCTTACCCGAACCGCTAGACCATGAAATAACTTCACCACAAATCGATACATCACGAAATTACGCTACCACGAATCGAATTACATTTTACATGACAACTTACACCTTCTGAAGAACAGTAACAATACTGCGCTCACCAACCCGCCTACCAAGCGTGGTGAGTACTGGTACATTCTCCCCAAAATTATGACACAAAATGTTCTAATCTATGGGGGAGGCTTTTGTTCAGCAGTGGACGACCCATAGCTGATATGATTATGATGATGCTGAAGATTGCCATAGCAGTTAAAAACATGTCTCTCAATCACGCTCAATGGCTGAGATTCAATCGAAATATGACAGAGGTAGATTAAGTCGGCGAAATAGGTCATAAAGTATGTTTTACCAAGTTCTTTTAAGTGCTTGTTCACATACAACTCGCAGTTGCGGGCCCTGTGTTCATATTAAGTTCCACGTTTTTACATTGGCCGTCAGGCGTTTGCGTGGGTATATTTTCAGCGAAAAGATCAAACTGCTTTTGTTTTTTTAAGCATTGCCCTTTTTTTTATTGATGTCCAGTGGAAATTCTACATAGAACTTCCTTCACCCTGGGGAAGGGCTAAGGGGTATGCCGGACTCCTACCGGCTAAAACCACTGGAGCGGTCATCTTAGGCACCGAAGGGAGGCTCGAGGTCCTCGTAAGATCACACTAGAGCCGCCCATTGGTGCCACGCCTTTAGGCACATCACGGAGGGGATGACTGTAAAGCAGTCACTCCCTCTAGCAGAGGGAAGGTGACTGTACAAAGATCGCCCCCCAGGCACTTCTCGGGGAGGGTTGTAAAGGATCCCCCCATGCCTCGCTTTGCGCTGTGCTGCGCACATGGCGGCACGTGACCACGTGCACGCCACCATCTTCCCGGGGGTAAGCTTTGCCCTGCACTAGCATTGCTCCTGTATCGTGTAAACTGTTTCCGCGACTAAGAAATCTAGACAGGGACTATCGTTTAAAAAAAACCTCTTGAACTTGTCAAAGATTTGCATGAAATTTTAAATTAAGATCTATCTCCTTATTTAAAAGACCTACTTACAAGTCAGTACCACAAATAATTTGAATTTTACATCCGATTCCATAGGCTCGCCATTCCAACCGTCCGTAACGATATCGTTTAAGAAGTACGTTTGAGAACTCGGGTCTGTTAGACCCTTGTTACAATATCTCTGAGGGGCGATTCCAATGTAACCCTGTTCTCACGTACTCAGGGCTACAAGCCGAAGGGATCAGGCCCAATATTAATGAAAATAAAATTGTTATTGTTTGTCTATTGAATCGTCTTAATATAGCTGAAAAAGGTGGGTTTTTTTTTCGGATGAAAGGGTCTTGTTGGTAATCTCTCTATGTTCATTTTGTAAACAGTTACTATTAAGTGCGAGTCTTCGATAACTTTGGCGTACTTAAATTACATTCAATTTAAGTACGCCAGTCATCTCTCGTGGTGACTTGGTTCTTAAGAACTGGGATTTTTTTTGGGACAAGCCCGCCACATGTTCTCACCCACTGCAACTCCTGTAAGCCAGAATCTACAATGGCGACCACCGACCAATGAAGGTCGGTGTGGCCAAGAGAAATGAAGAACTGTCTTGAAACCCGCAACGAAATTAATCAGAAAAGAAAATGGAGGAGTAGGAAAGAATATACGTTCCACTTCCCTCCGTAGCAAACAGGGGACAGAGAAAATACAATAGGCCATAGGCACAATAATTGGGAGTGTACAACTAGGATAAGCCTAGTTGCCAAGGACCACGGGTACAAAAATGTTTATAAATATTTAATTATGTGTCGTGTGTACCTGTTCTATGTTGTGAGCTATTGTGACTGATTCCAACAGTGGCTATGGCAAAAACGCCTGAACGCACGGAAATTCGTCCTTGTTGCAACAAGGTCTGTATAGTAAACAACTCCGGATGTAACTTGCAAGCTGTCAAACATAACATTGCGTTCATCTTGGCAAAGAAAACAATCCCACAGAATATGATGTGCAGACTGTCTGACTAAGAACTGGGTTGTGAGTTATTGGTATGTTTCAGTTTGAACACTAGCTAGTAACGAACGCAGTATGGTACCACACACGACTAGTCCTATCATCATTTCGGCCGAATGAAGTCCACTGCTGGACACAGGCCTCCCTCAAAGATCACCACAACTACCGATGTCAGTGTGTTGTGTGCTCATTGGGGGTCATAACAATTGCGATGCCACCCAGGACTAGTGCCATGTGGTGCCGGCTCAGAATACCACCACCCCATCTCCTCCCGTGGGTGTCGTAAAAGGCGACTATGGGATTAGCCGGAGGATAGGCAGCAGCGTTCTTCGAGTACATTTATAACTCAATTGCGATCGCCAACCCATCTACTAAGCATGGCAATTATGGCAAAACCCCCCAATGAGAATACAAACAAACCCATCATCGTTATCTTTATTTCGTCTTTGGGGGAGGTTATGTCCAGCAGTGGACTTTTTTCGACAGAAGTAATAATGATGATGATTATACGGTATTTTAAGCCGTAAGCAAAAAGTAGGAACACACCTTTGTACGAGTATACATTAAATACACATTTCGCCGATTGGCTGCCTCATAAGATGGCAGACGATATCAATTTATTTTCGAAAATGGAAATACGCGTCGGTACATCGATTTTCAACATAGATGGCGTATTTATCTGCCGTTGCCATAAACTGTAACTAGTTACTCATTTTATTTGTTTTTAAAACCTAGGTATGTCTTTTTTATACAGTGCACTGATATGCATTTCATTAGTCCACTGTTGAATAAAGGCCTCCTCCATCATCAGATCGGCCATTTATACGTCCACTGCTGAACAAATGATGAATAACGGCACGGTTGGTGCAGTGGCTGATACAGTCGGCTGCTGCGCTCCGGGTCGTGGGTTCGTTTCCTGCACGGAACAAATATTAGTATAATCTGCAGTTGTTCCACAGGAATTCACCTAGAGGTGTATAGGTGTGGAATTCCTGTCTGTAAACGCAACGAAATTAATAATCAATCTAATCCGAAATCTCTGGATTTGAGATTAAGGATTTAGCTGTTTCTGTGTTAAGAGGCACCCAAACACAAAAAACTAATGTTGTTCAGAATCTTAAATCTAAAGATTTTTAGTGAAGTACGGCGATATCGCCGCAATTAAATGCGACATCGTAATGAAGTGCGGTGTCTCCTCTAGTAAGTAGTACATAATAGCTCAATAATCGAGCAATAGAATTTATAGTGACATTTTACAGAACAGTGATTTGAAACATTCAAACGTAATACTTTTTATTAGATTACACTTCAACAGGTTAGGAATAATAATCATGTATCATCATTCATCATCATTTTGGCCGAATGAAGTCCAATGCTGGACACAGGCCTCCCCCAAAGATCACCACAACGACCGATATGGGTATGTTGTGTGCTCATTGGGGAGTCTTGCCATAATCGCCACGGACAGACGGGTTGGTGATCGCAGTTGAGTTGTTAATGTATTCGAAGGACGCTGCTGCCCATCCTTCGGTTAATCCCTTAGTCGACTTTTACGACACCCATAATCATGTATACATAGAAAATAAACTCGAAAAAACCATTGTGTTTTGCTTGCCCTTCTTAATTCGGTCAATTCCCATGGTCAGTTCACAAACAAATTACTTTTTACTTATTGGAACCTAATTCTAATAAAAAGAAAAAAAATATTAGAGCTTTTCTCAATAAATGTAGATATCTAAATCTACAAACAAAAATAAACAAGGAGTAGAGTGCTCCACAAATAAAACTGTTTTAACAAACAAAAAAAACCGACTTCAAAATTATATAGGATATTAGAACGACTAAAAAGAAAACAATAACTTTATTTATGAACTCGGGCGGGGCCCATAAATATAACTCGCTGGTCTGCATGAACCATGGTTGGGGCATACCTGAGTAAAAGTAATCTCTGAGTAATCAATCGGTGTACATACATAAAAAAATAAAACTCAAAAAAAGACTTCGAATTGAGAACCTCCTTTTTACGTAATAAATTTAATTTATGTACTAAAGGATGGAACAGCAGAGAAATCTGCAACATAATAATATAATTTCCGAGTTAAAAACAGCTTACTTATTCAATACATTATAAATATACAGGATTAATCCCCGAGAATTCAATTTGACTTCACTCAAACTCAAACTCGCTTTATTTCTCCTCGACACCTCTAAATCATTCAGGTGTAAATGCTGCTTAGCGTGGCGTGCAAATTGTAAGGAAAACTGAGGTTTCGCCAAACTAAAGCTTACTCGCAGTTTGGGCCTTTTAGTATAGACGATATTACGTGACTCTATCAACCCCTATATAAGAATGAGTACGAAGCTTCTAGAAAAAGTAACAGTGCCGTGTTACTTTTTCTAGAAGCTTCGTACTCATTCTTTCTCGAAACATAAACATTATTTAAAACTAGGTGGGGCTCGCGGTTTCACCCGCTGTTTAAAAAGCAGTGGACTATTTATATATAATAATAATTTAGGGTACGTTGGCATAGACACTTGACATAGAGTATGTATATGTATTGGATTTTATGGGTTTAATTTTTTTGCTCGGAACACTAATTATTTTTCTACAATAAAAGTACCCTAAGATTTCCTTATAACATCAGCTACCTTCCAGTGAACGTCCAGTAGAAATCGGTCCAACTGTTTCGGAGATTAGCGGAAACAAACAGACAGACAGACAAAAAAATTACAATTAGCTTTTTTGTTGTAGGTACCGTATATACTTTTATATGCATTTAGTAAAAATATGTTATTTTGACATTACAAACAGACACTTCAATGTTATTTGTTTGTATAGATAAGAACCTGCAGATTATATGAAAAGTATGCTATTAATATTAACAAAAATCCTTAGTGTGTATAGAAGGCGGATGATTCACGGACAATAAACCAAGCAATATCAACAGTTTACCAACATACTAGTATAATTTATTTCATTTAATTTATATAATTTATTCTACTAGGTAGAATTAAATCCCCCCGGGAACACGATGGGGCGCACGTGGCCACGTGCCACCGTGTGCACAGCACAGCACACAGCGAGGCTTGACGGGATCCTTTACAACCTTCCCGAGAAGTACCTGGGGGCGGCCTTTTTACAGTCGCCTTCTCTACGCTAGAGGGGGGGACCGCTTTAGAGTCATCCATTCCGAGATCTGCCTAAAGACGCAGCACCAATGGGCGACTCTAGTGTGATCTTACTAGGACCTGGAGCCCCCTTCGGTGGTGAAGATGACTTTTCTGGTGGTTTGAGAAGTCCGGCTGAATGAAATGATTGTAAAATATATTTTACTACTAGATAATTATTTAACGAATTCCGTTTTATTTTAATTTATTTTTGATATCAATATTTATATTATTTTAATTTAAACTACATTATTAAATTTCATTATTAATTCGTATATTAGCTAATTAGAGACACAAGGCTTTGTGTTCTTGACCATAAAAGTGCGCAAATACATAGGCTGCACTAAAAGTATCGGGAATGGAATATTTCCACTATTCCTGTCATATTAAAATCTTTTTAATTGAAAATTCCTTGGTTTTACAAATCGAATACCATTTATTTATTTAAAAAAAGATTCACGGACTTGTCACAAGGTTTTGTCAAACTTGTTTAGTCGTTGAGAAAATGGAATTGACTCGAGAAAATTCAAGAGCGATGATTTATTATGACTTTCGTAGGGGTTTAACACAAAAACAGTGTGTTGACCGGATGATTTCTGCATTTGGTGATGAAGCCCCATCCAAAACCACAATTTATCGCTGGTTTGCTGAATTTCAACGTGGACGTGTCAACCTCAGTGATGATCCTCGTCAAGGTCGTCCAAAAACTGCAGTCACCCAAGAAAACGTTGATGCTGTGCGTAAGCTGATTGAGGAAGATCGACATGTGACATACCGCGAAATTCAGGCAACTTTAGACATTGGCATGAGTCAAATACAAATAATCTTGCATGAACAATTAGGTGTAAAAAAGTTGTTTCCCGATGGATACCGCATTTGCTATGTGAAGAGCAAAAAGCGGCTCGCGTTACTTGGTGCGTCAGAACTCTCGAAAGATTCCACGCAGGATCCTCAATTGCTGCATACAACATCGTATCAGGTGACGAATCCTGGATATATGCGTACGAACCCGAAACAAAAAACCAGTCACGAGTTTGGGTGTTCGAAAATGAGTTAAAGCCAACAAAAATTGTTCGTTCACGGAGTGTTGCAAAAAAAATGGTGGCCACGTTTGTCTCCAAAACCGGCCATGTTATGACTATTCCTCTTGAGGGACAAAGAACGGTTAATGCAGAATGGTATGCTAGCATTTGTTTGCCACAGGTCGTTTCTGAACTCCGTAGAGAGAACTGCAACCGCCGCATCATCCTCCATCACGACAATGCGAGTTCTCACACCGCGCACAGAACAAAAGAGTTTTTAGAGCAAGAAAACAAAGAATTATTAGACCATCCGCCGTACAGCCCCGACCTAAACCCTAATGATTTCTATACTTTCTCTAAAATAAAGAATAAATTGCGTGGACAGAGATTTTCATCACCTAAAGAAGCTGTGGACGCCTACAAAACGGCCATTTTGGAGACCCCAACTTCCGAATGGAATGGTTGCTTCAATGATTGGTTCCATCGTATGGAAAAATGTGTCAAATTTCGCGGAGAATACTTCGAAAAGCAATAAATACATTTTTAAATAGTAATGTTGTGTCACTTCCTTGATTCCCGAAATTTTCCCTCGTACCACAGAGTTAGTACAACAAAACTGCTGCACTATGTACTTTGAATATTTCAAATGAAAATTATTTTAACATTAACATTTATATTGACAAATTATTTTAATATTCAATGACATTAATTTAACATTGCACTTAATTTCCTAACAAAGAAAAACATATTTGATCTGTTTTGTGCTATCCATAAGTATCATTCTATAAAGGCTTCAGTAGAACGAGAAACGACAGCTGACAGATAGTGTTACACTGGCAGGATGACTGTCCAGATTGTCATTTTGTCTGGCGTGTATTTTATATTAATTTAGAATTGAACCTACGACGTTGCCGACATAATTTTTTGATTTTTTTCATTTTCAATAAACAGTTTAGTCGAATTGATTAAAACCACATAGCAATACACAGAAAGACGACTGACGTTAGTTCCACATTTGACCACCGGTTCACAGTGTCGTGTCGCTGTAGTATCGGTCTATAAAAAGGCCCTTTACCTTTAGCAATGTCGACAGCCTAGCTCCTTATTTACTGCGGCTATTTACCTATTCACATAATAACCGCTTCGGGCATAATCCCCAAGAGGAAAGTTGCAGACAGAGTCGTACTCTTGCGTCTGTAACTGATTATGGTTTCGCCAATGATGTTTCTTAGGATACTGTCCTATGAATAGCAGCAACCCATCTCATCCGGTGGGCGTGATAAAAGGCGACTATGCGATAAACCGGGGGATGGCCAGCAGCGTCCTTCGAGTACATTAGTTACAACTAAACTGCGATCGCCAGCCTGCCTAATAAGCATGGCGATTATACAAAAACCCCCCAATAAGTACACAACACATTCAAACCGGTTGTTGTGGAGATCTTTGGGGGAGGCATGTGTCCAGCAGTGGACTTTATTCGGCTGAAATGATGAATGATTTTATATAACATAATATAACAGCTGACATTGACCTTGTTTAACTTCGGGAGATACCCTTTTGGACTTCCTCCGCCTTGAGAAAGAGAGGAGGGTCGTGTCGGGCTCTAACCAGCTAAAACCACCTGGGTGGTCATTTACAGCCCCGAAGCGATACGTATCTCGAGAACGCAGCTCCAGAATGTAACTCCGGAGCAGGGCTCGTGGCGAATCACTATCCGAAGAGGCGTTCGTATTAGTACTTTGTAAGTTTACTTATGTTTATATATTTTCATATATACATAACGCATATGTACCGTGTAGCTTCAATCATGAATAGGATTACCCCCATCGACCCGTGGGTGTCGTAGAAGGTGACTGAGGGAGTTTGAAACCCATTGCGTATCATTAAGTACTTTGAGTTACCCACAGGTGGCGAGTAAACTACTAACACTAGCATATCCAAGGAGGGTAGGTGTCAGGTAGGTGGCCGAATTGTTACTTAAACTTTCGTGTATGTTCCATTTCGATATCTTGCATGGTTGAGAAGATATTAATATAAATATGATTTACCTTTTTTTGTTGGTCTCCAGTGGAAATTCATCATGAACTGGTTAAAACCACTGCAGTGGTCATCTTCGGTACCGAAGGGGAGCTCCAGGTTCTCGTAAGATTACACTAGAGCCGCCCATGTGCGACGCCGTAGGGAACATCTCGGAGGGGATAAAAAATAGTAGCTAATAATGGCTGTAAAAAGGCCGCCCCCCAGGCACTTCTCGCTAAAAATATGATTTAGCCTAGCGACATGGGTGGGGGTAACGGCCAGTCTTACAATATGTATAACAATGGGTATACTAAAACCTATCATTGAAATTTTATCATTGAATTTTTCTCGATTATATTATTTTAAAAGTCATTGTGACGACCTGATGACCTGTCGTTTTACTTATAGTCGTAGCGGCCAGGTAGTTTTCGGTCTCGCTTCTTAAGCACAAGAATGTGGGTTCGAAACCTAGCATGTACCAATTTAACTTTTTCAAAGTAAAAAGGAATGTGACTTTTCCAAGTCTATTGCCTATTTTTCCTTTATTCTTGTGGTGTCCAGGTTAAGAATATACCTCTACCCCATCTCCTACAGTGGGTGTCTAAAAAGGCGACTAAGGGACTCCAAGCCAGAATGGAATGGATGGGTAGCAGCGTCCCTTCTGTGGAACAGCAGCCATTTAGCGCTCACCAACCCGCCTGCCAATCGTACGAGTATTAAGTACTAGCAAATACCCTGCTAAACGATGATACACCATACGTAACCGATCATTGCGGGCATCTATGGAGGGGAGGCTTTTGTTCAGCAGTGGACATCCTTTAGTTCATCATCATCATCATTTCGGCCGAATAAAGTCCACTGCTGGACACAGGCCTCCCCAAAGATCACCACAACGACCAATATGGGTGTGTTGTGGGCTCATTGGGGGGTTTTGCCATAATCGCCACGCTTGGATTGATCAGATCCTTTAGTTGATATAATTATAATGATGATCCACTTTCTTAGTTAATGTAGGTGAAAACATCGTGAGGAAACCTGGATTTAACAATCTTTAATCGCCAACACATAGTTACCAAGCGAGGTGCTCGATGCTCGTTGCATCTCTGTATGAGTCCTTTATCCTGCAGTGGGACAGTTACAGGCTGATATTAATTACTATTATTCCTATATCATTTTACTTCTTTTGGTCTCAATGCTCTTCAAAAGGCTTCTGAATCAAGATAAAAATCCGGACAGGTGCGAGTTGAACTCGCGTGTAGAGATGCCGTACGATGAATATGACTTATCATGTTACTTTAAGACCATAGACTTCTTATCGGTTTTCTTATAATCTGCAAGTAAAGAACTATTTTTAGTTTTTATTTTTCTTAATTTTAGGATCTCTAGTTTAAGGGGGGTCAAATTTTATCTATTTTCTTAAATTACATTAGAATAATTTGTTTTAAATTATTCAAACAAATTCGTGACTCTCACAATAAGGCCCTTTTATGTAATATGTTACATGGTACGGTTTGCAAATCTTATTCAAAATTCATTTATTTTCGTTACACGGACAAACACGAATTTTGGGTCGCAGAAATTCATATGTGAACCAAATTTTAACTTAATCGGTCCAGTAAATTCGGAGAAAATTGGCTGTGACAGTCGGACAGACAGACAGACACACGAGTGATTCAGGGGTGGATTCAGGGGTTCGCGGGTGAAGCATCCGCCGTTTTTTCATTCGGACGTTCGGAACCCTGAAAAATATTTTTTTATGTTAGTCCATACTTGGACCACTCCTGTATGATGGGAACAGTTTACAGACATAAATCTCACATGCACAAACACTCTGATCCGAAAAAACTATCTGTAAAATTTTTAAACATTGCCCCACACTAGGATTTCTTCTGTGTCGTGGGTGCGTTTACAGACATGAATTCCACATACAATACACCCAGACCCGGAACAACTACCTGCAGATCATACAAATATTTTTTCCGTGCGGGAATCGAACCCACGACCCAGAGCGCAGCAGCCGACTGTATCAACCACTGCACCAACCGTGCCGTCATACAAATTCTTGTTCCGTGTTGGGATTGGACCCGCGACGCGTAGCGCCGACAACCAATCGCTAATCCACTGCGCCGACCGTGTACAAATATACTTGCCGCAGAAAATCCACAAAGCGTGTGAATTTCCTAAGTTTAGAGACATATAAAGTATCGCTCAAGACGATGACACCTACATATTTCAGTCTTCTCGTGACCACGGTCAATGCAACTTGATAAAAATGTTAATCTTAGCCAAAATATTGTTTTTCTGTGCGCGAAATCCCTAAATCATAGTCTAATATGAGTGCAATTCGTGAAAAGTTTAAAAATGTCTATAAAGAAAGTATTTTTATGAATAGTTACCTACATTAAAAATTATACACACGAAAAAATATCATGTACACGAGAAATTAAATTACCCTCAAAAAAATTCTCGCGTGAAGATTTTAGAAATTTCCACAGTGCCACCATTAAATTTTATTCTAATTTATATTTTTCTTTAATTAAATAAGACATGGCCGAAGTGCTGGGAACGTGACCGAAGGGAGGAAACCATTAGACGTTAGGCACAGGGCCGACTGTGAGCGGAATAATAATTAGACTGCTTCAGTTCGGAAATGTCCATAATTAGATATGGGCTTTCTTTGTGATTTTTTAAATTTACTTCTAATAAACTCCGTCTCCTCCCGTGGATGTCGTAAAAAGTGACTTAAATCTATGGGAGAGGTCTTTCTTCAGCAGTAGACGACCTTTGACTGATGAACTTACAGACATGAATTCCACATACAATACACCCAGACCCGGAACAACTACCTGCAG
Source organism: Diloba caeruleocephala (assembly GCA_947459985.1). Taxonomy (NCBI): domain Eukaryota; kingdom Metazoa; phylum Arthropoda; class Insecta; order Lepidoptera; family Noctuidae; genus Diloba; species Diloba caeruleocephala. Next base: position 4,523,919 of record OX381621.1, on the reverse strand, counting down.
ATGATACTAATATTTGTTCCGTGCGGGAATCGAACCCACCACCCGGAGCGCAGCACCCGACTGTATCAGCCACTACACCAACCGTGCCGTCAATGATGATTATATGTTGAACTAAGATCATCGGCCACCATATCTAACGTCTTTGATTCTGGTTCCTACTCAAATTTTGTTGCCCCTCAAATTGTGCTGCCCTAGTCCCAGGTTAAGCGGGAATCCGCCCCTAAATAGAACATGTAGAAGTAACCCTTTTTAATCGTCTATGTGAATCCTTTTGTGAATCGAATGTTTAGACCGCTCTCAAAGGGACCTCATCCCTACCACCTTCTAAAACGGGGGAGCGAGAGAAAGTAGAGTGCTTCAAAATAGCGCCTCAGATAAGTGTAAATATTAGGTGTCTTATTTAATTTTTCTAAACGCGAGGGCTCCATTTTGTCCACTAAGTGTTGGAGAAATCTCGTCTGGTCCCTTTTTGTACTACAAATTGGTTTTTCGATCGGAATGAAAAATTTGGCCTTAATATTCGGTTTGGAGTGTATTTGGGTTTTCCTAATTGAGTTTCCATTAGAGATTAAGGTTTGCAATAATTATAATGGTGTTCCGCGAAGGAAAATATAAGCAATACAGCTGCTGACTGTATTTGGTTTCATTAATGCTGATTACACTAGCACTAATCCCATTAATAATAATAAAAGTGTTTTCATACTCATACCAATACTACCGCAGTGTCACAAGTCGACAGTCTCATGACCAGTGTGTGTTACCAGCGACAATATATGGTACAGAGACGTGGTCATTCACAATGGGCTTCATAAGAAAGCTTAAAGGTCTCAGCGAGCTATGGAGAGAGCTATGCTTGTCATTTCTCTACGAGATCATATAAAAAATGATGAGATCCGTAAAAGAAGAGGATTAGTAACCTGAAGTGGTAATGGGCGGGGCACATTGCAGGTAGAAGTGTTAGTCGTTGGGGAAAATAGGAGCCCGAGTGGAGACCGTGGACAGCAAAACGCAGCGTGAGACGACGTCCAACAAGATGGACAGACGACTTGGTGATGTCGCTGGGTGTCGCGTAACCGATAGTTGTGGAAATCTATGGAAGAGGCCTTTCTTCACCAGTAGACGTATTATGGCTCATATGATAATGATCTACCCAAAACACTTGCAGCTTAGATACACACCCATTTTCCACAATGATCGAGCGCGAACGCGCTGCGGAGATAATTGGTATCCACACGATCATATGGTAAGCATATGACGCCATTGACCGCCAACTATTCAATGGATATTTTGGTGAAAAATCAAAATACTCACTCACGCGTTGCCAACCCTGCCAAAAGAACAATTGTAATTCTACCCAGGACTAGTCCTGCGCGGCAATACATTGCGCCCGTCACCTCAAAACTTGTTACTTAGCTCATGAGGACACTTTGTGTCAGTATTTGAGTTTTTCAGCCTACCTTAAAACGGTGACAACCCTAACAATAAATACGTCACAAGGCCCAAGTATTCACGGTAAAACAAAGTGAACAAAGTAGAATGCGCCCAGTCACTCAATTGCTCTGTAACTTTCAGGAAAATCGCGGAGGCTTGGTACCTGCGATGTAAACACTGATTGTTCTCTCTCCTCACCAATTATTTTATACTAAGTTTTTGCTCAAAACTGGCATTTTCATCATTTCATTCATTTCAGCCGAAAAACGTCCAATGCTTGACAAAACCCTTCCCCAAAGATTTCCACAACGACCAGCATGGGTTTATGTTGTGTGGAGGGATTTGCCATAATCGCCAAGCTTGGCAGATGGGTTGACGATAGCAGTTTAGTTGTTATATTACTCGAAGGGCACTGCTGCCCATCATCCGGCTAATCCCATAGTTGCCTTTTACGCTACCCACGGGATAAGATGGGTTGGTGATATTCTTAGCGGTCACCACACGGCTTAAGAAGAGAATATTTTGTGCTTAGCTGATGATGAAAAATCATTGAACTAAGATCTATAGCGAATCAGTAAACAGAAAACACAGCGTTTAAATTGGACGATAAGACATAAGCGCTATAATTTTGTGCAGTCGAGATTTTCATGGACTGATCAGAAGCGAATGAGCAACGAGCGCAGATAAGAACGACAAGTCTTCTAGAAAACTAGCAAAGTGCGGGTTGGACCACACATGAAGCAGTTTCATAGTCTTTTTAACGATATTTCTCACTTGGTTTTTCCTATTCGTGGGTACAATTTACAGGCAAATACGTTAATTACGCAAATACGTACAATAAGTTCAGATAAAAAAGAGTAACAAATGGTCTTAAATTATGACAGGTCATTCTATTTCGCCGTAGCATGTCATGTTACGTTAAGCGTAAACCCCCGGCTCTGACAGTATCACCAACAAGGTGATTAAACTCTTCCCCGATCATCTTATCACCTCAATGACCATCATCTTCAATGCAGCATTAAACAACAACTTCTTTCCAAAAAAGAAAAAATCTTAAAAATTTCGAAATTCTTTGGAAAAAAGCCACAGTTATGGGTATTCCAAAACCCAGTAAGCTTAAGTGCGAGCCATTCAGTCATCACTCATCACCCAATAAGTCTTCTCAATTCCCTTGCGAAGATCTGTGAGCGGATTATCTATCTCGACTAAAGAATTTTGCCGAATCCAAAAACTCGTTCCGAACAGTTTGGTTTTAGAGCATAACACTCGGGTTTTCAAGAAATCCACCTATTAATTGAACATATCAAGTTCAGATTTTCACGCGGCATAATGACGGGAGTACTTTTTTCGATGTGGCGAAAGCATTTGACAAAGTCTGGCACAACGGCTTATTATATAAGTTGTAACTTTACTACTATCTTTAGGTAAACTTCTCAAGCGCCTTATAGTTCCATGATTGCTGCCAGATGGACCGAAACTTCATAACAACTAATTCGGCTTCACAATAGGAAATTCTGCTTTTGACGCAGTAATCTCTGTCAGGAAAATAGTAAATTAATAAGAACATAAGTATGTAATAGGCATCTTCCTTGATATCTCTGGTGCCTTCGACAACGCATGGTGGCCTATGCTACTACTTAAAATGAAAGCTCGTGATTGCTTCAAAAATATCTACTCTCTGATTTACACATATTTCACGCAAGGGTCTGTAAAATGTAAACTAAGTCATCACGCTATATCAAAGGAACTCACGATGGGATGTCCTCAAGGATCCGTTATCGGTCCTTATCTATGGACGATAGGTTTCGATGATTTTCTAGCGATTCTATTGCCGTACGGCTGTTTATTGACTGGTTACGCAGACGGCGGCCTTCTGCTTATTCAGTCAACTACAAGGGCGGTCGATCTTGAGATACAGTGACGTGCTTCAATGCACTACTCAACGCGAGAAAATATGGCCGCGGAATTTCTACTACAACGCGATCGTGTTAGGATCTGCAGATTGTTTAAACCACAGACTGGTGTTTAGGAAGAACAGTTGGCCGAATGGCAATGCAGGTGGGACATATCTATTAAGGGCCGTTACCTATATCAGTCCGTTCGATCCGTTCGTGAGTGGCTGGCAAGGTTGGAAGTTGTTCATTGCGTGGCTTAATTTCTCACCGATCGTGCTAACTTTAGGAGTAAATTATTTAGCTTCAAGCTTGTTGCCTCACCATTCTGCCAACGTTCAATACCGGACTGTGAATAAGAACAGTCTGCACATCATATCCTGTGGAAGTGTATTCTTCGGCAAGCTGAACGCAATATTATATTTGACAGCTTGCAAGTTACATCCGGAGTTGTTTACTATACAAACCTTGTTGCAACTATATACATTTACATTTCCGTGCATTCAGGCGATTTGCTATATATTCAGTCACAATTAAATTACGGGTAATGAAATATTTATAAACATTTTTGTAGTCGTGGTGCTTGGCAACTAGGCTTATCCTAGTTGTACACTCCCAATTATTGTGACTATGGCCTATTGTATTTTCTCTGTCTCTTGCTTGCTACGGAGGGAAGTGGAGCAATATATTCTTCCCTACTCCTCCTGTTTCTTTCCTGATTAATTTCTTTAGCTTCTTTAGCACACACCGAACCTCATTGGTTCGTGTTTTTTTTCGATGGTCACCATTGTAGATCCTGACTTACAAGAGTTGCTTGTCAAACTAAAAAATAAATTTAACAAAGTTGTACCAACTCGGAGTGACCGACCGTCTCGTTCTCATCATTCGAGACTATTTGTCAAATCGCAGTTTCCGCTTCGAATCACGGGCGCTTTCTCGTCCCCTCAACCCATAACAGCCGAAGTCCTATAAGGATCCGTGCTAGCCCCACTATTGTTCACATTGTACACCAGTGACATCCCCAAACAACCCGCTAATTCATCCAAATTAGCCCTCTTCGCAGATGACACGGCCATCTTCTACTCCGGTCGCAGTTCCGATTGCATATCTACGATCCTCCAAGCCACAGCCAACGCCTGCGGCAATTAGTATAGGAAATGGCGAATCGAAGTTGACCCCATTAAAAGCAAAGTCGTTACATTTTGCAAATTACGCGATGACTACTCACGCTTCAGGAAGATCACGTTGATAGGCCAATCAATTCCATGGGAACCGCACACCAAGTGTCTTGGAGTCACCCTAGACAATAAACTGTTCTTCCATCAGCACACTAAGGCGGTGCGAAGCCGCACCGCATTTGTGCTCGGTCGCCTTCACTACGAGCGTTTAACAAAACGCTCGTAGTATATTATCCCTCAAAAATAAGTTGAGAATTTACACTAAGTGCATTCGGCTCATGCGTTCGCACACGCTTTCCATCCCTTGCTCGCGCCGGTCCGTGTAGAGACTTTAGATTTAAACTTCCCCTATATACAAGTAAATAACACCGATCCAGCTGTCCCCAAAACAATAGCTTGTTATCCCCAGCAACGCCCTAAGCCGTGGTTCGTGCCCCGCAAAGGACGCCCTTAGCGCAAGTTGCTTAGATTATAATATTAATTTTAAGCCTGGCTGGAGGCCTCTTTTGGCTTCGCCAGAAATGTCCGGTTGAGCAGCTAACTTTCTCTGAAATGTTTGCGTGAAGCCCAACAAACATACCAAAAAGCGTTAGTACCAAAAATTCTTAATACATACGCATGCAAATTACGATCGGGGACGCATTTCTGTAAGGTATGACTGGACACGAGGAAATAACAAAGGCCCTTGTTTTACAGCAATAAATAAATCGCTTGTATTTTCTTACTCATTCGTGTTATAGAATTCCTATAAAGGCATACCAATTCAAAAATAAACAGCTTGCTAATTCTAAGCTAAAATCATTACGTATGCAATCTAAAATCACAAAACTTATCTATAATTAGCTTACCTACCTATAAATGGTCGTAAAAGACAACACCTGTATATTCCTTACAGAAATTAAAAGTAAACATAATATAGATCGCCCAGATAGGACACAATTTTTTTCCGTCCTACATGAAATTCAGATACGCTGCGGATATTATCCGCAATCGTTAAAACTCCCATTTTATGTTGACCGATCTGTAAAGTTTTTATCGTTCGGTTGGTCGTAAAATTTCCTTGTCCTATATATTGTACCTACGTAAAACTAACAATGGCCCCCCCGCGCTGACTTAGCAGCGAACAGTCGTGTTTACGTCGGCTCCAAGTATAAAAGTAGTTAAAAGTGTTTCGAGTAATATTTCAGACGTTAAGTTGGTAACATATCGAAGAGTACAGGTTGTGTTTTGTTACAAACAAATCATCATACGTAACAAAACAGTGCAAGTGAACAATAATTATTATCTAAATACTTATAAACTTTCGGTGAAGCGGTATTGGTTCTTCGGTGAATTAGCGACCTACCCGCGACTGGAGTTATATTTTTTATCAAGTCTGTAACAGTTGTCAAACCTTTACATACGAGGGCGGCACTGAAAATTTCGGGAATCAAGGAAGTGACACAACATTACTATTTAAAAATGTATTTATTGCTTTTCGAAGTATTCTCCGCGAAATTTGACACATTTTTCCATACGATGGAACCAATCATTGAAGCAACCATTCCATTCGGAAGTTGGGGTCTCCAAAATGGCCGTTTTGTAGGCGTCCACAGCTTCTTTAGGTGATGAAAATCTCTGTCCACGCAATTTATTCTTTATTTTAGGGAAAGTATAGAAATCATTAGGGCTTAGGTCGGGGCTGTACGGCGGATGGTCTAATAATTCTATGTTTTCTTGCTCTAAAAACTCTTTTGTTCTGTGCGCGGTGTGAGAACTCGCATTGTCGTGATGGAGGATGATGCGGCGGTTGCAGTTCTCTCTACGGAGTTCAGAAACGACCTGTGGCAAACAAATGCTAGCATACCATTCTGCATTAACCGTTCTTTGTCCCTCAAGAGGAATAGTCGTAACATGGCCGGTTTTGGAGACAAACGTGGCCACCATTTTTTTGCAACACTCCGTGTACGAACAATTTTTGTTGGCTTTAACTCATTTTCGAACACCCAAACTCGTGACTGGTTTTTTGTTTCGGGTTCGTACGCATATATCCAGGATTCGTCACCTGATACGATGTTGTATACAGCATTTGAGGATCCTGCGTGGAATCTTTCGAGAGTTCTGACGCACCAAGTAACGCGAGCCGCTTTTTGCTCTTCACATAGCAAATGCGGTATCCATCGGGAAAACAACTTTTTTACACCTAATTGTTCATGCAAGATTACTTGTATTTGACTCATGCCAATGTCTAAAGTTGCCTGAATTTCGCGGTATGTCACATGTCGATCTTCTTCAATCAGCTTACGCACAGCATCAACGTTTTCTTGGGTGACTGCAGTTTTTGGACGACCTTGACGAGGATCATCACTGAGCTTGACACGTCCACGTTGAAATTCAGCAAACCAGCGATAAATTGTGGTTTTGGATGGGGCTTCATCACCAAATGCAGAAATCATCCGGTCAACACACTGTTTTTGTGTTAAACCACTTCGAAAGTCATAATAAATCATCGCTCTTGAATTTTCTCGAGTCAATTCCATTTTCTCAACGACTAAACAAGTTTGACAAAACCTTGTGACAAGACCGTGATACTTTTTTTAAATAAATAAATGGTATTCGATTTGTAAAACCAAGGAGTTTTCAATTAAAAAGATTTTAATATGACAGGAACAGTGGAAATATTCCATTCCCGATACTTTTAGTGCAGCCTATGTATACAGGACAATTTCAAAGTGATATTTCAAGTTTGCCTAGCGTCGTCTCTTACCTAACTGCTTGCTACGGCAGGGGTTGTGAGCTCGGATCCGACCGCGGTCGAGTTTTGTTTACAAACTTTTTTGCTTTTGTGTTTTGTTTTTACCTGTTTTAATTAAGTAATTATACTTGGAAGTTATAATTCACAGCAATATAATTCTGTATGTCGTTATAAAATTATTGACATTAATCGCCATACATCATAACATGTCGGTCCAACGCTCGCCGCCAGCGTCAACGCTGCAAGTAAAGTCTCCTCCTTCAATGCATTACGCATCTGATTCGGCCTTAAATAAATTACCTAGCGATGATACTTCTGACAATCTTCAAAACATAACGAAGCGCCACAAGCGTACTTTCACAGAGTTTTATGAGCACACCACGCCGTCTAGTGATGAAATTAAATCGATGTTCACCGAGCTCAAAGATCAAATAGGGCATAAATTTGAATCACTTACTAATGCAGTTAATGGCTTAATGAACAAACACGAAGAGATACATAAATCGGTGCAATTTATGTCCGCCAAGTATGACGACTTACTTCTCAAAATCAATGGTTTGGTACAAGAAAACAACGATTACAAAAATCACATTAGGACCTTAGAAGGCAAGCTGGAACACTTCGAAAAATATGTCCGCAGCTCTGCTATTGAAATCCGAAATGTACCGAAACAAACCAACGAAAATAAGAAGGAAATAACCGAAATCGTCAAAGGTATTGGCACAGCTATTTGCTTAGAGACACCAATACAAGATCTCGAAATAAGAGATATCTACCGTTCTAAATCTGAGGCTATTGTTATTGATTTCACTACCACAAATAGAAAGGAATCTATGGTTAATGCCTTCAAAAAATTTAATAAGTCCCAGCGTGAATCCAAGCAGCCACCGTTAAATACACAGTATCTAAAACTACCGGGACCTTCTAAAACCATTTTTGTCTCTGAGTCATTAACAACTAAAGCCCAGCGATTATACTATATTGCAAGGGTATATGTGAAAAACAAAAAACTTGCAGCTACGTGGACCTCTTACGGCAAGATATATGTAAAGAAGGAAGAGGGACAGGATCCAATTCGAATTGAGGAAGAAGTTGATTTTCAAAAAGCCATAATTTGACTAAATAGTTTTGCCTTACTCCTAGTAGTTATAATAGTTATAATATTTATTCGTTTTGTTAAAATCGTTTGCTCAGTTTTCATAAGCCTACTTTGGTACACCTATTGCAAATTGTTTTATATTTTCATCACCTTACTTAACTCTGAAAGACCTCACCCACTGCCTAACACACTAAACATACATATCACTTACATGTCAGCTACTACTGTGCAAGTTCACAGACCTAATAATAACATCCTTCAATTGCACGTTCACTCATTACAAACTTGTCCAACTCGTCCATTTAACCATTTACACCTGAAATCTGTTTATTCTTCAGTAACTGCCTCTAGCTTAAGCCCTGTCCACTTTAGAATTATAATTCGATACCATAAATTCAAGAATTGAGACCATCAACTTGGGTCTGGACTCTCTAACGTTAGCAAAATCAATTACATGTGACATCAAAGACGTAACAACTCACATACCCAACTATAATCGCAATCTGAACCTGCTTTCCCATAATATTAGAAGCATAAATTGTAATATTTCTAGCTTTTCAACTCTTCTCAGCAGATCAACAGTAAACTGGGATGTACTGGTACTTACTGAGTGTTGGCTACCGGTTGCTAAGTTCATACCAAATCTGGATGGCTATAATTATATAGCAACAACATACCATAGAACGCAAAATGAAGGAGTCGTTATATATTTTAATAAATGCCTTGATGTTTTGTCCGAGGAACCACAGGTTAGTGACGCTAATTGTCTTGTTTTAAAATTAAATTCGGAAACTTGCATCATTGGCATTTATCGCCCACCTAGCCAGCATAATACAAATAACTTTGTTAACTCACTAGATCTACTCATGGCAAAATTAAATCATTACAAAAATATAATATTATGTGGCGATATAAATATTGACATAGTAAAAAATACAACTGATAAGCGTTCCTATGAATATTTGAATGTACTAGCCAGCCATGGCATGCTCCCCGGTCACAATATACCAACTCATGGCTACACCTGTTTAGATCATATTATTATTAGAACAAAATTAGACGCTACCTGCCTTATTATTGAGTCTTCAATCACAGACCACGATTGTGTGGCTGTTAGTATTAACCTCAGCACCAAATTAGCATACTCGAACAAACCCTTCAAACGCATTGATTATAAAGGTCTAGATAATGCAATTAATCAAGTTGATTTTAGGCCAGTAATCGATTGTAGTGACGTTAATATCGCGGCAGAACTCCTCATTACCTTAATACGCACACCCATTGAAGATAACACCAAATTAATCAATGTTCCTGCTAGAAAACGATTTAGTAAGCCTTGGATAACTAGTGGATTGTTGCGCTGCATAAGAAACAGAGACAACCTGCATAAAAAGTTAAAAAGAGATCCAGAAAATGAAATTCTAAAGGCTACTTATAAACGATACAGGAACTTTTGTAACTGTATCTTAAAAAAACATAAAAGAAACTTTGAGAAGCAAGAAATCATAAACGCTAATAATAACAAAAAGAAACTTTGGGATGCTGTTAAAAATATTAGTAAGTCTTCAAATATACTTGATTTTTCATTGAGTCTTATATCCACCGAAAGTCCAAAAAACAGTATCAATGAAGTCAACGGTTTCTTTGCTGGGATAGGAAAAAAACTCGCTGAGCAAATTGCAAGTGCGGAGCCCCTACGAGATCCACCGAACATCAAACATCGTTCTGTATCACCAACTAAATCGTTCGCAATCCTGCCAACTGATGAGACGGAGATCCAGCTTCTTATAGTAGGATTGAAAGATAACTGTGCAACGGGATTGGACCAAATTCCTAGTAAAATCATTAAGAGATATATACATTTACTAACCACCCCCATTACACACATCTGTAACCTTGCACTGACAACTGGTTCTTTCCCTCAAATATTTAAATCTGCTCTGATTAAACCCATTCACAAGGGTGGGGACAGAGACTGTGTCAACAATTATAGGCCAATTTTATCTGCCTTATCCAAGATTCTGGAGCGTCTCATGAACAACCGTCTAGTGAACTTTTTAGAAACAAATGGCCTGTTATCTGAATCTCAATTTGGTTTTCGATTCGGTAAGTCTACCGAAGACGCTGTACACGAGCTTACTAATTCAATTGTAACGAATCTCGATGAAAAAAGGAAATGTATCGCGCTGTTCCTGGATTTGGCAAAAGCTTTTGATACAGTCTCTGTCCCTCACCTGTTGATAAAGATGGAGAAAATCGGTGTTAGAGGCCTTCCACTTCAATTCTTTAAAGATTATCTCAGTAATAGATCCCAAAGAGTTAAGATAGACAACTGGATCAGTGATGAGGTCTTCGTAACTTATGGTGTACCACAAGGAAGTATTCTCGGTCCAACACTGTTTCTGGTGTATATTAATGACCTGTGCCAGCTCCAGCTGGATAGTGGAAGAATACTTACCTTTGCTGACGACACAGCTCTATTTTTTAGCGGTGACAGGTGGGAGCAAGTATTCTATAGTGCGCAGACAGGACTTCGTGAGGTTTGTACGTGGTTAAAACACAACGTCTTAACACTAAATGTCTCCAAAACCAAATATGTGGCCTTTGCACACAGAAAAAATCTTCTCCCACCAACGGTCCTTTCTATCACTGCTCACTCATGCCTTAGCCAAGCAACTTCTAGTTGCACTTGTCCTGTACTCCAAAGAACCGATACCATGAAATATCTTGGTGTCATTATGGATCAAACCCTCACCTTTAAACCCCACCTTGAAGTCCTTGTTACAAGATTGCGAAAATTAATATATATATTTAAAACACTGAGGCATATTGCTGATCGTCGGATAATCAAGATGGTATACTTTGCTTTATGCCAATCACTGATAAATTACTGTATCACGTCGTGGGGTGGTGCTGCCAAAACACATCTTATAGAAGTGGAGAGGGCCCAACGAGCTATATTGAAGGTTGGGGCTGGTCTTCCTTTCCGCGTACCCACTATAGAGCTATATAAAAAATGGGATGTTTTAACAGTCAGACAGACGTTTATACTAAACATCGTGCTCAAAAAACACTCCCAGCTAGAATACGATCCAGAAAAAATAAACAGTAAACGAAGAAAGGGATCCGTCTGCCAAAACAGATCACTTAATACAAGCCTCTCCTACAAATTTTACTCTTTCCTTGGTGGATATCTCTATAATAAGGCAAATACAACTCTTTACATATACCCACACCATAAAACTAGCTGTAAAGCTTTAGTGACAAATTGGTTAAGAGGTCTAGACTATGAAACAACGGAAAAACTACTGCGGCCGCTGACATAAGATATTACGACACTTGCACACGTGACACACATACTATCACGCACACAGTCTTTACCAATCACAATACATTCACCTACACACTCACTCTGGAAAACACACAACCACACACAGTCGCACTGACACATTCACCATACAATAGATCAACACCCTGGTGTATGCATGCATATCTATATTTCTACAATAGTTTTCATGAATTCTCTTCGTCCAATCCATATGTATAAAACACATAATTTAGTGCTTTTCCGATTGTATTGTGGAGCTCTGTATAATCCGTGAAAGGGGGACCTGGTGACCTGTAATACAGGCATTGCTATGCCTATCTCAGGCACCAGTCTCTCACAAATTGTATTTACCTGAGGAACATTAGTACTAAGCATTATATTATGTAAATTTGTGAAGAGAAAATAAATAAATAATTAATTAATTAATTAATTAATGGCGTAATACATATATATAGGACCTTATAAAAATTATGTCAACGGAACAATCAGTAGGTATTAGAAAGGTTCTCGAGCCTCCAACGAGGTGGACATACGACCTGGTGAAGGTCGCTGGGAGTATTTGGCTTAAGGCGGCGTGTGACCGTTCTTTGTGGAAATCTACGGGGGAGGCCTTTGTCCAGCAGTGGACGTCCGTACTGATGAATCATTAGGTTATAAGGATCCCCCTCGGGAAGCTCGTACGTTGTCATGTATCGCCGTGTGAGCAGCACAATGCGTAGCGAAGCTTCGGGGGGATCCTTCAAATCGCCCGTGAGATTGGCTTGAGGGCTGGGTTTTTTACAATCGCTACCACCACACCTCTACCACCTCTAAAGGTGGTGACCGCTGTACAGCCATCCTCTCCGAGATGTGCCTAAAGGTGGGGCATCAGTGGGTGTCATTGTACCGAGGAACTGGAGCCCCCTTTCGGTGCCGAAGATGACCGCTCCAGAGGTTTTAGTCCGTAGAAGTCCGGCCCATCTATCTGCCCTCGCCGGGACGGAGAAAGTACATGATGTATTTCCACAAGATTAACAAAAACAAGGTTATTGGGATCATGTTTATTAATAACAAGTTGTATCGCGCCATGTATCTATTGATGAATGACCATTTACTTTTTTCTAATCTTTCGATTCTGCAAACACCTGACTGTGACAATCGCTTGAACTTAAGGATATGGGTATCATCACCATATTGGCTAAAGAACGTCCATTTCTGAACCCGCAGCCTCCTCCATAGATTTCCACAATCACGTCAACATTTGCCAATAGTCACCACGCTTGACAAGCGGGTTGATGATCGCAGAATGGCTGCTGTGTCACAGAAAGGACGCTGAATCATCCCACTGGTTTAGAGTCCCTTAGTCGCCTGATACGACATCCACGAGAGGAGATGGAGTGGTGCTATGTTCATCCGGATATCACTAGGAATATATTACGGACATGGGTATAACCCACTAATTAGATTGCCGAGGTCACATAGTAGACGCTCCGAATAAAACAGTGTTATTCATTATGATGATATGATTGGATATAGCTCTAGTGGTCGCGCTCACGGCAGTTCGATCCCTGGTTGAAACAAATATTTGTATATCCTATTGTATCTTATAAGTTAATTAATCTGGGGCTGGGTGTAAGAGTCTGAATGTGAAATTTACGTCTGTTAATGTCCAGTACAGTCGAATTCTAGTGTTACACAACCCTGTGCGACACCAGAATTTAAACAAAAAAAAAACAATAATAATGAGTTTCGTTGTCATAGTCATATCGGCCATTTATACGTCCACTGCTGAACAAAGGCCTCCCACATCGATTTTCACAACAGTGTCATCATTTTGGGGGGTATTTGCCAATACTCACCACGCTTGGCAGGCGGGTTGGTGAGCGCAGTGTGGCTACCGTTTCACAGAAGGGACGCTGCTGCCCATCCCTCTGGTTTAGATTCCCTTAGTCGCCTTTTACGACATCCACGGGAGGAGATGGAGTGGTGCTATATTCTTAATCCGGACACCACACGGAAAGTTCGTTGAAAGAAATTTAAATAATCATATTACTCGTACCACGGCTAATATGACAATTAAATTAAAACATTGTTGTTCTAAATTTTTTAAATGTTTTATTTTTCTTAGCGGTCTCGTTTAGGCGGCCAGCTTCATCAGTATAAAAACTCTTTGTGCAAACTGTTATATCCTCCAAATGTTAGTGGAATGGGTGAACATCAACCAGACATGCTTTGCCAGCATTTTCAGCAGCATAATCTCGGGATCGAGTTCCTCAGTCCGGATTTACAAACGGTACGCGTCGGAGGTGTTTTAAGTGTACTAGTTCCTACTATTTCCATACTACGATTGACGGCATGGTTGGCTAAGTGGCTGAGCAATTGGCTTTCTGTACTACATGTCGTGGGTTCGATCCCCGCACGGAACAAATATGTGTATGATCTATAGACAGTTGTTTCGGGTCTGGGTGTTTGTGCAAGTGAGATTTATGTCTGGAACTGTAACCATGATTTAAAAAAGAGAAAATAACATAATTGTTCCTTTTAAAGTCATCATTTCGGCCGAATGAAGTCCACTGCTGGACACAGGCCTCCCCCAAAGATCACCACAACGACCGATATGGGCTCATTGGGGGGTTTTGCCATAATCGCCACGCTTGGCAGACGGGTTGATGAATGTACTCGAAGGACGCTGCTGCCCATCCTCCGGCTAATCCCTTAGTCGACATTTACGACACTCACGGGAGGAAATGGGTTGGTGGTATTCTGAGCCGGCACCACACGGCAGCCATTTAAAGTACCTATTTATATTTATATTGTAAAGTTTTAGTTAAAAAGTGCTTTTTTATACCCAATTCCAAATTCCCCTGTAATGAAACGCTTCAATTCAGTGTATGTGTGATTTGATCAAAAATAGTTTGAAAGTCTGCTGCACCAAATTTGCCGAAACTTGCTTGCCTTGGGGTCTGCACTCTGCTACATGGCTGCTAATGTTATTAATTTAAATTAATTTGGGATATTGGAATCCTGCTGGGACAATTCCTGTACGAGATATATCGTCGTGTGTATAATACTGAGCGTCAGCGGCATTTGGCTATTTGGTAGTAATGACGATGTTCCGTGTGGTTTCCAGTAAAGAATAGAACGGTAAAAGGCATTTCAATATACTGGGATGAATGATGTATCTTATGTCCTTTTTGGGTTAAGTTCGTTGAAGTTCTCAAAATGTTCATCGTAATCGGTTTGGCGGTTTTGCCTCAAAACCATAACCGACATAAACTCACTTTCACAGTTGAAAAATATTAGTAAAGAATAATTACATAGTAAAGTATAAGTATACATGTATGTTACATATTTTTTATTCCAATAATCTTAATGTATATAAATTACGTGTCACGTTGTTTGTCCGCTACGGACTCCTAAACTACTAAACCGATTTTAATAAAATTTTGCACACTGTGTGCTGTTATATGCAACTTAAAAGATAGGATAGTTTATATCTCAATTTATAATCGCAATATTATTTTATTGCGAATTATTTGTTTATTATGTGACAGAGAGCAATAATTATCTGTTAGTTCGATAAGATTCATACAGATGGCGACATAAGATATTAGTTGACTGGATTGATTGGACCCGGTAGGTGTCACTACAATCGGATTTGCATGTACCTGCCCGTGCGAAGCCGGGGCGGGCAGTTAGTTATACATAATAATCCACAGCATTTCAATTTTTATCAATAACTAGCTAATCCCCGGCATGCGTGTTTACTACATTCGTTTTTATTTATAAAGAAGAAAATAATCACTAGCACTTTTAAGTTTTTTTTATAATACGACATTAATTTTTATTTTGATTGTGTCTTTTGCCTGGCTGTATTGGTCTGTCATGCTCACTAAAATGTTTTGCTGATAGTGGCGTTGTGTATCGGGTTGTTCGGTTCCCTTCAACATGGTTGATCTAAGCGATGCTGATGCCTGCGTTATGCTCGTGAACGGGTGCCGTCTGTTGGGACTAGTCAGTCATTAACTGCCACGACAAATAAATTATTATTTTGGTACGTTCCATCTTTAGACATTGACCTACATTTTTCTCGGTATATGTTGTATAATCATTTTTGTATCAATCAGCATTGTAATTACAATTATTTTAAAAGAGTATCCATGGAGTTTCTTGCCTTTTCTTGCTCCATGAGATCGACTACTTGGAACCGTGCAACTTAGATTCTGACGTTTCATAAGCGCCAATATTCGGTTTATTTGGAATAAAAAACTTTGACTTTGTCTTTGAATTAATCAATAATATGCACACACGTCACAGTGATGATAGACAAAACAATCGAATCCAGTTTTTTTGGCCAAAATCCGCGTGAGGGACTCTTCTTTGTGTGAATGCGGTCTGGATGAGGGTACTCTGGAACACTTGTTTTTTTCATGTCCTCGTTTAACCACTCCCCTTTACGACATACTCCCTTCTGATGTTCCCCGCCCAATTAACATTCCTTTCCTATTAACTTTAGCCCATACCCCTGCAGTTAAAATCCTTTATAAATTCATTAGCATTAATAAAATCCAGTTACAAGTTGCTATTTCTATTTACTTACTATATACTTACTGAATGTTCTAACATTTATTTTGTGACGTCTTACATCTACTAACCAAAAATGTTTTGTCCTTTTTTAGCATGGGGATCCATGGATGCCATCGCTACAAACACTGATCAATAGTTGTGCAACAGTTAATTTCACAGTTTACGATAATTACTACTTCATACCTTGACATTGGCAAAATCATCGAACGTTACCGATGGAGCCAGAACCTTAAAAAAATAGAATAGAATAGAATAGAGGGACAAGTGACAGTTTTTTTGTGTAACTGTCTATGATTGGTTAAAATTTCATGTAACTTGCGCTAGATCCCGCCTTCAATGAACACTTTACCACTTAATAGTTGAACTTGAATGTCAGCATTAATAATCGGCATCGATTGTTGCTGATGCTAATATTAAAAACAATGCTGATAATCCATGGATGCTAACGCTGATGCTGATATTCGCAACAACCCAGATTTGGAGCCCTAAAAAACCGGAGAACTCGCGTAGAAAGAGTTCCGTACGATGAATATGTCATCTACCATTTTTTTTTATCTGACCCATATTTGTTTGTCCTAAAAAAAAACTATGTATGGTACCGAATTATAGAGGGAAATTGCAGAATATATTATCTATTGTTGAATTCTGTCTCGTCTTGTCTGTCTGCGAATAATTTATTCTAAGAACAAACTAGACATTGTAGTTGAAAAACATGTTCTCCTATATATTCCAACTGCAAATGTAAGTTTGTATGCATAATATTGAAAGATTTACCATGTTATTTTAAGACTTCTTATAGGTTTTCCTGTAAGCTATAGGTAAAGAGCTTTAAAACTATATATTAGCTATTATCTAAATTGTTTCCAAATTTTAGGCTTAGTAGTTTCGGAGATAAGTGTTGGAAATGGGGGGAATGGTCAATTTAATTTTAAATTAAATAGGTTTATTTGGGAACCTCACAATAAGCCCTTCCATTTTATATGTTACCTACACTATATTCTTTAATTTTCTAATTTGCACCCCTAAAGTGATCCGCATATTCAAAATTCATTTATTTACGTTACACGTCCATGTTGGGTCGCAGAAATTCGTATGGGTACCAGATACAACTTAATCGGTCGAGTAGATTCGGATCAAATTAGCTGTGACAGACAGATAGACAGACAAACACACGAGTGATCCTATAAGGGACCCGCCGTTTTTTTTCATTGGGACGTTCAGAACCCTAAGATGTTAGTAAAAGAATTATATACTTGCTATCTGAAAAATATTATAAAAAAAGATTAGTCAAAGTCAAAGATTTTTATTTCAGATAAACCAAATATTGGCACTTATGAAACGTCAGAATTTAAGTTGCACGGTTCCAAATAGTTGATCTCATGGAGAAGAGCAGGCAAGAAACCCCATGGATACTTTTTTAAAATAGTTGGGGATTACAATGTTGATTAATACAAATGATTGTAAAACATATACTTACAGAGAAAAATGTAGGTTAATGTGTAAAGATGGAACATACCACAATAATATTAAAATAATGAATTTGCCGTGGCAGTTAACGGCTGACCAGTCAGTTAAGGTATTACATAGTTTATATACGAAAAATATAAGCTTCTATTGAAATACATTAATAACGAAAATATATACTTTCTATCTAAAAAACAATACTATCTCAATAACACATTCTATCTCAAAAATATAACATGTATTCTAAATAAGATTAGTAAGGGAATTATATATTTTCTATCGCAAAATGAGCTAATTCTGTGCTTTCCCTATCTATTTTACATTACCGGCTTCAGAGCTTAATGTATCAATTTAGTTCTAGAGTTGCTTCCCGAGAGTGTAGAATGTGTTGGCACTTACGTGCAAGGTACTAGCATTATGAATAGTGCTGGGTAAACTTAGCATGTTCCTTGGCTGGGATTAGCTCGGGCAGAAATGACGGAGTAGGTACATTAGGATCCCCCGGGAAGACGGTGGCGCGCATATGGTCACGTGCTGCCGTGTGCGCAGCACAGCGCACAGCAAGACTTGGGGGGGGTCCTTACAATCCTCCCTGAGAAGTGCCTGGTAAAAAGGTCGCCCCCTAGACACTTCTCGGGGAGGATTGTAAAGGATCCCCCCAAGCCTCGCTGTGCGCTGTGTTATGCACACGGCGGCATGTGACCACGTGCGCACCACCGTCTTCCCGGGGTCGCTCGGTGTGAGCACACAGACTCCCCAATCTGTGCGCCCGCGACCCCCGAGGCCCCCTACCATGTAGCGACGGCAGAGGGATAAAAGATCTAGAAGCTGCCTGAATCAGGTACAAAAACTAGAATAAGAAAGGAATGCCTCTAAAATATCACCAACATCTGTAAAAGTTTCTCTAATTAGCAGAAAACGTGACTCGGCAATTATAACTGTGTACAAATGTTACATATTTTTGTACTACACAAAAGTTTGTTCATTTCAAACGTACAGGCTCCCACCCGGGGGTTCTTGCAAAAGTTCCGCTGTGCATGTGAATACGTGACACGAATGTTGCCGACTGTACGCTTGCAACTTACTGCATTTAAATTACGAACGCTACATGGAGTAACAGTCTCTATGTAGTAGAGTGACGACTCCAGGTTAACATTTCTACTTTAGAACTCTAAAATACATTATAATATTTGGTAAGAAGTGTGAGATTATAAAAATGTACCAAATATTTGCATAAGTAGATAGAATAGAATCATTTATTCAGTAAATAGGTCCTAACAGACACTTTTACTCGTCATATTGAAACAACGGAGGGCATTTCGCTACATAACTACGCATGGCTACGGTTAAGTATATTTGACATTTTTTTATGTCTTACAAATCTGTTCGTTACAAAGGATTTAAATATAAAAAATAAACATGGCAGCTATACAATGCAAATATCACTTCAGATATATTTGGTTTCCAGGGAAGCCACATGTGCAGAAAAGGACTAATCCTATAATATGCTTTTTTTATAAGAATTGATTTGACGTGCGATTTAAACTTCCCGACTGTCAGATCAGTAATTTCTTTTGGTATCTTATTATAAAACCGAACGCAGTTCTAAAAACGATTTGTTGTTTTTGTACATTCAAAATTTAGGTACTACTGTTTTATATCTATTTCTGGTATTTATACAATGAATGTCGCTATTTACTTTAAACATTAGCAAGTTTTTACGGACAAACATAATATTTTCAAAAATGTAAAGAGAAGGCATTGTTAGTGCATTTAATATCTTTAAAGAGGTCTCTAAGTGATTCGCGAGGGCCCATATTATATATTGCGCGGATGGCTCTCTTCTGTTTTATAAATATTGAATCGTTGCAGTCTGCAGATTTTTATTATTGCAGATGTAAATTACTGTACCGTAAAAAACTAAATGTGAACAAAGAAACCAATGATTCTCAATAAGCTAAGCGAGCATAAATATCACCGTATGGCGCCGGCTACGAATAGCACCAACCCGTCTCATCCCGTAGGTGTCGTAAAAGGAGACTGGGACTAGCCGGAGGATGGGCAGCAGCGTCCTTCGAGTACAATAAAAACTCAACTGCAATCGCCAACCCACCTGCCAAGCGGCAATTATGGCAAAATTATGATCAATGAGGACACGACACACCCAGACACTGTGGCGATCTTTAGGGGAGGCCTCCGTGTGTTCAGCAGTGCACTTTATTCAGCTGAAATTATGACGATGATGAAATATTGCGAGATATTATCCAACCGAATATAAAACACGCCTTGTAACGTAAATTGGTCATTTTCACCACTTCCATCTTAATTTGTTAGGGTTTTAGGCTCCTTAAATGTCAGCTATTTTCATAAATATTTCAGTAAAATTATGTACTTAGAAATATTTAGACATCTTTATGATTATTATTCTTTATAGTAAAAAAAAAACAGAAATCATTGTTAAAGTGTACAAATCAGGAAGAAAACAACTATTTATTTTCTATTTATGATCCTGAGTGCCAAAGAAGACCACTCCGGACTCCTTTTTTTTATTTTTTTATTGGTGCCCAGTGGAAATTCTTCATGAACTTCCTTCGCCCAGGGGAAGGGCGAAGGGGTATGCCGGACTCCTACCGGCTAAAACCACTGGAGCGGCAATCTTCGGCACCTAAGGGAGGCTCCAGGTCCTCGTGTGATCACACTAGAGCCGCCCACTGGTGCCACGCCTATAGGCACATCCCTGAGAGGGTGACTGTAAATCGGTAAATCGGCCCCAAAGCGACCCACGGCAGCACGTGACCACATGCGTGCCACCATCTTCTCTTGGGTCGCTCGGTGTGGGCACGCAGATTCCCCAACCTACGCACCCGCGAATCGTAATCCTATCCTATATTACCTAAATACTCGCAATATGAACAAGCTTGTCTTGCCTGACTTAGCAGAACCAGCAAGTCGTTTATGGGACACAGTATTAGGTTCTACAACGAAATTTCTTCTAGTATTACCGATTTGCCAGAACTAAAATTCAAATCTTTGATTAAGTGCGTTTTAATATCGAAAGCCTACTATAACATAAAGCATTACATCGATGACAAAGATGTGTGGCAAACTATTCCCTTATGCGCACTGCGACCCTTTGGCGCTGTATAATTTATTTTATAACTTCTGATAATTGATATGATTGCAAGTGTTGTAACTTGCAATCAAAGGTTTAATGTCTACAAATTGGAATTAATTATATTATTAATGTAAAAATTACTTGACATTTCACTTTAAAATTGCATTTATTTATTTTATTTAGTTATAGTTAATATCTTGACATTTAACTTGACTCATTTAACATTTTATATTTTTTATAATGTTATTAACATACATATATTTAATATTATGACATTGATTGACTATTAGTTATTGTTAATATTGTTATGATTATGGTAAGGGTATGACTTGGGCCGTGTGGTGCCGGCTCAGAATACCACCACCCCATCTAGGATGATCCTTTAATTACTCCATATCATACGGTGTCTTCCCATCTACATGGAAAGATGCCCAAGTCATCATCATCATCATCATCATTTCAGCCGAATAAAGTCCACTGCTGGATACAGGCCTCCCCCAAAGATCACCACAACGACCGACATGGGTAGGTTGTGTGCTCATTGGGGGGTTTTGCCATAATCGCCACGCTTGGCAGACGGGTTGGCGATCGCAGTTGAGTTGTTAATATACTCGAAGGATGCTGCTGCCCACCCTCCGGCTAATTTTAGTCGACTAATAGTAAGTAATTAATTAGTAATTAGTCGCCTTTTACGACCTCCACGGGAGAAGATGGAATGGTGCTATATGCTTAATCCGGACACCACACGGATATCAAATATAATATCTCGTTGGTCTGCGTGAATCATGGTTTGAGCATATCTGGCCCCGCCCGACTTCATACATTTTTTTTTCTTTCTATCGGTATAAATATTTTTATAACGTGTAGAGTTTTTGAAATCATTATTTCTTTTTGTAAGCTTTATTTCTTTCTTTTTAGTGTAAATAAATGTAAGATATTTTTACAATTTACGTATCAGTTTAAATCGTAACCAACCCAAGATACCTACATATCTAAGTTAGTAGACAGTCACAACTCATGGATGACAGAGCTGATGTCATAAGAAACACTTAACCAAACTAAATTATATTTATATGAAACCAAACCAAGAGAGTATTTAACACTAAAAATAAGAATGACTCAAATCGGTTCTCTAATTTCGGGGGAATCGAAACTATTAGGACATCGCGCAGATAAGCGCAGTCAAATTAAACCTAGCATATTAGCCGTGTGGTGCCGGCTCAGAATACCACCACCCCATCTCATCCTATGGGTGTCGTAAAAGTCGACTAAGGGATTAGCCGGAGGATGGGTAGCAGCGTCATTCGAGTACATTAACAACTTAACTGCGATCGCCAACCCGTCTGCCAAGCGTGACGATTATGGCAAAACCCCCCAATGAGCCCACAACACACCCATATCGGTCGTTGTGGTGAACTTTGGGTGAGGCCTGTGCCACGCTTGGCAGGTGGGTTGGGGATCGCAGTTGAGTTGTTAATGTATTCAAAGGACGCTGCTGCCCATAACTTTTTTTTTTTAAACGTAACCCCACACTAGGATTTCTCCTGTGTCGTGGGTGCGTTTACAGACATGAATTCCACATACAATACACCCAGACCCGTAACAACTATCTGCAGATCATACAAATATTTATTCCGTGCGGGAATCGAACCCACGACCCGGTGCGCAGCAGCCAACTAATCCGTCTAATCCCTTAGTTGGCTTTTACGACACCCACGTGATGAAATGGGTTGGTGCCATTCGTAGTCGGCACCACACGGCAGTAATGAAATTTATATGGGACTAATTCGAAAGCATTTTGCACTCGTATTAACAAATAATAGCTCAAATCGGTTTACCAATCTCGGAGTAATCGGTGCATAGTAATCCTCCTTTTTGAAGTTGGCTAAAAATGATAGGTCTGATGAATACTTTAAGTAATTCGTTGGGCCTCACAGAGCGAATAGGCACAATTATTGGGAGTCATTATGCAAAAAAGGACCCTTTGCAAACAGTGGGGCGGGACAAAGAAAACATCTTAGAAAACTCGGAGTACGAAATAATATGTGTGGAGTCGCCAATATTTTTGGCTGAAAAAGTTTCGGGTTTCAAATATAGAATGGGTGAATTATTTAATACACTGCTTTGCGCATCCTTGAAAGTTTTATAAGGAATTTATCTTTGTGATGCAATCATGTACATATTATATACCATGTATACCTTCACACCCTTTTTATTTCGTTGGGTAAGCAAAACTCAACACGTAGTCATCAGCTTTATCTGTACTGTTTAAGTAACTGCTTCTGATAGGTCTTTCCCTAAAAACGGTGGTATTCCCGTCTTTACCACGCTAACCAATGCGGGCTGTCTTGCATCTGGTACGCTGCCTGTTATCATCCGGGCATGTTGCGACAAGTAAGGAAGCTGGCTTTCGATTCTTTCGATTGTTAGACCTTACATCAAAACTGGGGAAACGAACTTAAGTCAGCCAAACAAAGAAAACCTCCACAATTAGGGGTTTTTAGATAGTTCAGGCTTTCAATGTGAGTGCGGCGTCGTCCAGCAGACAATGGTCCACCTTTCTTCCGTTCGTGCACCTACAGGGAGGACTTAATGACTGCTACCGGAAATGCAGTTCTCAAAGCAGAGTATAGTATATATATAATCATTATTTCTATCTCTCTTCACGGGTTTATATCCCCTGTGAGAGGGAACCCGGTCTTTTGCAACGTGCAACTTAGATTCTGACGTTTCATAAGTGCCAATATTTGGTTTATTTGAAATAAAAATCTTTGACTTTGACTTTGATAAACTTACGCGGGGACTTGGGTCCAACACGCAGAGGCCCTTTAGAGAATTTAAATCTAAAATGTAATGGGACACTAACCGGGGACTCTCCATGGCTGCACTGTAAAATGCAGTCTCGGATTGTCCCCGGAGGTATAAAACTATCGTATGAAATGGAAACTATAAATATAAGACATATTGCAATAGGTGCTAAATGGATTTAATACCAAGAAAAACGGCGTCTGCCTTTCAACCTTTAAAGTGAAATTCTGTGGCAGGCGATGACTCACCACTCACAAGATGGGCCCCCTAAATGGGCACCACTACAGGCGACAAGGAGCAACACTGGTGTGAGCGGCTAGGGGTGTAGAGAGGTGCGGCACCACTGTCACCATTCCGCGTCTCGAATACTCGGAGCGGGGTTCCCCGTTATTACGCCATTAGACACTTCCACCCCCGAGCATATAACTCTGGCGGCCCCCCTCTGATCGGCCAACTAAGGCAAGCCAGAGTTGAAAATCCTGCGGGCACTCATGGGGTTCCACACCAACCGACCAATAAGGGCAAGCCAGAGACGAAGCCCTGACCGACTCTCTGGAGCATTCGGGTACGCAGTGTCGCCACTCAAATTCAGCTCGCCACAAACTGCCCTTATTAATCATTATTATCATTATCATAAGAAATATTTTCCGGTGACTCGCTAACGCCATTTATTAGTGGCGAGGTGTACCGCATGCAGAAGTTTGACTTTAAGTAAAGCTGGATCATCTATCATTCTCCCCTTACCCCCATGAAGCTTGAACCAAATAAGGCCAAGAATCATAAAGCTCTTTGACAAGGCAATATTTACATAATAGCCAACTAACAATCTGGAGGTTTATTAACAGGTTGGGAATTGTTATTGGGTTTTTCTTTTTCAGATTCCGAATTGCTTTTTACCGTAACACAGAGCTGATGAAATATGGAAAATTGGCAGCAAGTTCGTGCTTTATAATATATACCGGGTTAGTCGGAAAGGGTGTACTAAGCCGAAAGTGTGTAAACTATGGGTAGTAATGAGCAACTTTTGTTCTACGAATTACCCATAAAGTCAATAGTTGGGAGAGTTACAGCTGTTCAAACTTTTCATGTAAAATACGCTGACACAACCCTATCTATCATCAGCTCTGTCTTACATTAAACTTCATGTTTGAGTTCACATACCTAGTACTTTCCGACAAAGGATTATTTCGGAATGAAAATAATAAATTACGCCCTGACATCTTTGACTACAATTTCATGAAATCGAAATTTAAAAAAAAAGTTTTGAATTGAGGCATTTACTGTGATTCAGTCATAACTGACACTTTAAATTGGTAGCGGCTTAGTACACCCTTACCGACTAACCCCGTATGTACTTGGTGCTTGCAAATTACCTATTAACGGTAAGTAACGGCATTAAAACGATATTATTAAAATATTATGTCATGGAGGTTCCAGTCCTTGATAGAAAGCCCACATGATATCTCCAATTGATGCTTTACCTTGTCGGGGACCAGGGTAAAGTAAAGGTGACTGCTAGCCAAGCATCAAGTGGGCTGCCTGTTAGTATGCCACTAATAATAATTTTAAAAAAATGCTACAATTACAGTCGGTGATTCAGTTAGACAATTTTCTTTTTTTCTTTTAAATAAAAGCGTTGCCCCACACTAGGATTGCTCCTATGTCGTGGGTGCGTTTTACAGACATGAATTCCACATACAATCGTGACGTAAAATGTCTCGGTAGTACACGCTGCTACATATCAAGCTATACATTTCCAGTATAAGCTTATAAGTTGATCTTTTCTTACGATGAGAAATCGGCTTATACTAGATTTGTATAGCTTGAGGTGTAGCCGTGTGTACCTAATATTTTTCTCCGGTAGCTTTTACCTGGGTTATTGTATATAGACATATCAACATAGTCATATTGAAATTCCATATCTCAAGCGATGATGATTCAAGAGACTTTTAATCAGATCGGCTCTCGAACATCCCTGTAAAACCTTATGACATTACTAAATCTACTTCGCATAGAAAGCAAATGTATTTAAGGTTTTTATTTTTACTCGTAATTAATACTATAGTTAATTAACATCTAGTTTGTTAGTCTGTGGCTCAATCACAAAATTTTATAGATCACACTCCCATATTAAAGGTAAAGATTGTATCTGAAGCTTTGCGTCGCATGTGCGCAGAAATAGGCCATTGCTCAGAATAATGCTGTGACTTTGGACCATGCCAACAGCACTGGTTTTCAGCAACAACTATTTAATGAATTATAATTTAACGTCTCCAAGACGCACTTAGGTAATGATATATATTAAATACTTACAATGTATCCCACACTGTAAAGTGCTAATATTGCCTATACCGTCGTAAATCTTGTCGGCTCTAGAGTGCTAGACATGGTCTAGGACAATGAGTACCTACCTAAATTGAGCAGTGTTATATAATAATTATGATACCTTCTGGTGCCCGAATTAAGAATATAACACCACTCCATCTCCTGCCGTGGATGTCGTAAAAGACGACTAAGGTACTGTAAACCAGAGGTATGGGCAGCAGCGTCCTTTCTGGTGAACAACATCTATACTGCGCTCACCAACCTGCCTGCCAAGCGTGAGTACTGGCAAATTCCCCCCACAAAGACTACACAATTGTGTAAATCTGTAAGGGAGGCCTTTGTTCAGCTGTGAACGTCCTTTGGCTGATATGATAATGATGATATAATAATGTTTGAACCCGAATTAACTTATTTCAAAGTGATTGTAAAGAGTTTTACCAAGAGTAAATCACGTATGTCCGTGTGGTGTCTGGATTAAGAATATACACCACTCCATGTCCTGCCGAGGATGTCGTAAAAGGTGACTAAGGGACTCTAAGCCAGAGGGATGAGAAACAGTACGTATTGGCAAATTCCCTCCAAAATGACGACAGCCGGCATGTAACCGGTTGTTGCAAAAATCTTTAGAGCAGCGTTTGATCAGCAGTGGACGTTCCTTCCTTATAATGTTGCATGTATGTGTGAACCTACTTCCAGAGTGATTCTCAAGAGATTTTCTGCCACGTAAGTTACATATAAGTCCGGTTTTCTAGAAATTGTAGTAATCTCGCGTGTAGTGTAAAATATACAGATATCAAATTATAGATATAAAAGGGCCTAGATATGACACAAAAAGAAGCTCTAGGGTATATTTATCTACAAATGATTGCAAAATTAGAGTTATAAGTTTAAACTATGTCATCTTAGGGGTATTGTTAGAAGCAGAGTAACCTATTTTGACAATGACTAGCACACAGGGAATACTTACGATCGTGAAGTTGTTAAGACTGCTTGTCAAGCACGATCAAACAAGACTGTCACATGTGGAACTCAAAGACTTTTTTTTAAACGTTCACCAACACTAGGATTTATCCTGTGTCGTGGGTGCATTTACAGACATAAATTCCACACACAATACACCCAGACCCGGAACAACTTCCTGCAGATTATACAAATATTTATTCCATGCGGGAATCTAACCCGCGACCTGGAGCGCAGCAGCCGACTGTAACCGCGTAACTTAGCTCTCATACATTTGATGTACTCAGGTTAATAGATAATAAATTGGAAAATAAAATTACGAATTTAATTTCATATTTTGTATTACCCAATCCGCGAACTGTTTGACCCACCACAGGGATAGGTCACCGTTTAACTTTATCAGACTAAATACATTCCATGTCCAATTATTGAGGGTCAACTACTGTAAATATATATATACATATTATTGTTGATATTTACGTTAATCACAATATGCTAAACCTGATATAAACTTAATGTTTTAACCTCCAAGTAAAGTACTTAAATGCCCATGACCATGAATGCAGAGGATCCGAAACGTCGGGAAGACAAAACGGATATGGATACCTTTATGGAGGAGTCATGTATTGTTCATTATGAATATGCAAACGCAAAAACGCAAAAAAACCGTTAGCTAATTACTTCAAGTTTTGCACCTGTAGCAAATTTCTTGTCGTGGTCGTGCTAAGCCAAAATATCCATAATTATCCGATAAATATTTTGGCTTACGATTGGAAGACACATCCAAGGTATTCGTAGATCCCACACAAAGCACTTAAACCGCCATTACAGTGGAGGCATTTGGAAGCAAGTTTGGGTCCCAAATTTACCCGTTTCATTAACTACCTAATGATTTCCGATAGCTCCGTACTAGTTGTTATGCTCTAACAAAAGATGGGGCATGTCTATTTATTCAAATTAGTCTTTTATTTGTACCGTTGTAAAACTTTTAGGTTTACTAAAAAGTAAAGCTATCTTACTTAGCTCAGGCACTTTTTTTTTAATCTATGTCTTGATGTTTCCTTTTTCCTAGTTGTTTTTATTCATTATTTATACATGTACGTGTATTAAGGATATTTATATATTTAATATATATGTAATGTTGTTAATAATTATGTAAGTTTGTGGCGAGCTGAATGTGAGTGGCGACACTGCGTACCCGAATGCTCCAGAAAGTCGGTCAGGGCCTCGTCTCCGGCTTAGCTTGATTGGTTGGTTGGAGTGGTACCCCATGAGTGCCCGTAGGATTTTCAACTCTGGCTTGCCTTAGTTGGCCGATCAGAGGCCCCTCTCTGATCGGCCAACTAAGGCAAGCCAGAGCTATATGCTCGGGGGTGGAAGTGTCTAATGGCGTAATAACGGGGAAACCCGCTCCGAGTCTTTGAGACGCGCGATGGTGAAACCGGTGCCGCACCTCTCTACACCCCTAGCCGCTCACACCGGTGTTGCTCCTTGTCGCCTGTAGTGGTGGCCATTTAGGGGGCCCATCTTGTGAGTGGCGAGTCACCGTCTGCCACAGAATTTCACTTTAAAGGTTGAAAGGCAGACGCCGTTGTTTCCGTTTATAGAAGTATGTAAACCCCCGAGATGTGTCTGGTGGCGGCCTTTTTAAAGTCGCCTACTCTCCGCTAGCGGAGTTGACCGCATTACAGTCAGAGACTCCGAAATGTGACCAATGTGGCATCAATAGGCGGCTCCTGGCTTCCTGAAGTTCACCTTCGTTGCGGAAGGTGACTGGGTCAGTGGTTTAGCCAATAGGAGCCTGGCATGCCCAAGGGCGGAGGTCCTTCCCTAGGGCGGAGGAAGTACATGATGTATTTCAATTGGATGAAAATAAAAGAGGTGGTAGCCGCTTAACCCTAAGAAATCCGAGTTTCTGAACACATTTTACACGTGTATAAGTTGTTTATCTGACTACCCTGTTAGAGTTTTAGCGTGACAAAATGTATGTGTATTTATGCTGCCCTAAAATTTAGGACCGAGTTATGCCGGCGAGAATTGAATTAGTAGTGGGGCTATGAAGCAAGTGGTTGAATATAATCGATCGTCTTACGGTATCATAAAAATATTATATTAAGCTGACGACCCGCCCTCGACGGTCGGATGAGAAACATTTCATTTGTCACTAAATATAAAATAAAATAAAAGGCAAAAAACTTATGTTATGTGCATGTTAATTATGTTGAAATAATTATTTATGACTACATTGTTCTCAAAATGAAGGTAATGTTAGGACAATGTAGGAGAACTAAACAAGCCTAACTGTAATATCTATTAAATTGACTACACCATTGTATGAAAACTCAGCGACCCGATATATAACGCGAGGCCACCATCAACAGGACACTTGAGTGAACATGACATATCTGAACAGCCAGACAAAGTAGGAATGGAGAGACCAAAACTGAAGCAATTTTAGGACTCCTGTGGGTACATGGGAATGACCTAGTTCTGCTCGAAATCTTATGGTGAACAATTAGAAAGAAAGAAATAAAAAGTTTTATTTTTAACACGTACAAAATGAAAATGAAATCTTATTTTTTACAAAATAAAATATATGTGACTACAGTAGTGCTGTACGAGGTCAAAAAGGTCACTATCTTAGTTTAAGCTGCAACGATTTATACTGTAGCACTGGTTATCTGATACTATACTACCTAATTAGGTATCATGGACACAATATCAAAACACGCTAGTCGTTTTTTACCACACAGAAATGAATCGTGTGAAATATGTAAGATTCCTTCGCTATCAAGCCAACAATGTGATGTGTAACGTTCCAGATTATACAAAGTTTGACAACATACCATCATGCCTGTATTCCCCAAAGAATTAACGTGGTATTTTGAGAGGTGTACTAATAATTGTTCACCAACATTTAATCGATGAACATTTCCATTTGCCGGACACAATTCCCGTCTCCGGACTGCTACTCAGAATTTCTTAAGGATGCCATGTCTTTCGTCCAATATCTTTGTCCAAGATGTGATGTTTGTCAAGTGCCATATTTAATTCTAAACGCATTATTTTATTTTTATAACCTGTGCTGTGTATTATACATTTACTGTGTTCATACTCATTAAATATTGCTTTCATACCCATTTAATTGTGATTGACTGAAAATATTTACATAGCAAAATCTTTTAACAAACGAATAGAAAATTTTTATGAAGTCATCTAATCCCTTTGATCAAACAAACAAATAATGATTGAAGAATTTTTGACTATAACATAATTTGTGATAAATAAATATTATTATAATAAAATTAAATCGCGTTTAGAATTAGACGGAAAAACACTCATTCCATCTTGCGCGAAACCCCCAAAGCTGTATGGGTTGCCGAAAATACACAAAAGCAATGTTCCCCTACGACCAATAGTAAGCCAGATTGATACACCAACCTACAAACTGGCGCAACACCTAGCGAAGATACTCTCAAAACTTCGTGGAAAGTCTAACACTTATGTGAAGGATTCCTATCACTTTGTCAGCCAAATAAAAGACCTTCAACTGGCTGAAAATGAAGTGATGGTCAGTTTTGATGTGCAGTCCTTATTTACTAACTTACCAATTAAGGACTGTATGGATGTTGTTAAGAAACGGTTAAGTGAGCATAGCATGCCTCAACGATATGCAGAATTGCTTGAACACTGCCTTACCAACGGCTACCTGTTGTGGTACAATGAATTTTACCTGCAAACTGACGGTGGGTTCACCGGTCTCTCCTGTAGTCGCCGATATTTTCATGGAGGATTTTGAGGAGAGAGCACTGATGACAGCCCCGGCTATGCCGAATATGTTCAAACGGTATGTAGATGATACTTTTACCATCTTGCCTCACAATAGGGTCTCTGCATTTTTACAACATCTAAATGCAATACACAGTAAAATTCAGTTTCATAATAAACTGAATTTGGAACTGGAGGGAAACAAATCCTTGGCCTTTCTTGACATACTTCTTATCCATAATCCTGATCATTCAGTTAGTCACACTGTGTATAGAAAGCCTACCCATACAGACAGGTACCTTAACGGTGAATCTCACCACCACCCTTGTCAGTTAGCTACCGTGGCTAAATCTTTGTTACAGAAAGAACACGGCATCTGCGACGCCGACCACCTGGTAGGGGAGCTTAACCATGTGAAGCAAGTTCTTCGAAAGAACAATTTAAGAGCGCCACATCCCCGTCACAGAAGCCGCCCGAAACCCACCACGGTTGATCGGAGACCTGCAGTCTTACCATTCATCAAGGGAGTCACGGACAGAATTGGTCATATCTTGAAGCGTGCTTCTGTTAAAACCTACTTCAAGCCACATAAAAAGATAAGCCAACTTCTCAAACCCGTGAAGTGTCACATTCCTCTACAAGATGCAGGGGTCTACAAGATTGACCGTGATTGTGGTTTGTCATACATAGGGCAAACAAAGCGTAGTATAGCCACCAGAATTAAAGAACACATAGCTGACGTCAAGCATAGACGCATCACAAAGTCCGCAGTGTGTGAACATGCCTTAGGCAAACCCAACCATTTTCTTTGATTTGATCATCCTCAAGTCCTCGCGAAAGAGAACCGTTATGTACCAAGAATGTTTCGAGAGGCTATTGAAATTAAAAAACATCCTAATTTTAATAGAGAAGATGGTTGGCAGGTACCACCTGTTTGGAATCCGGTTATTAAATTAATAAAATCCCAAACAACACACCACACTAAAAAACATCAAGACACTGTGAGTGATTACTGCGTGCGACCACGAACCCTGCAAAGTGTTCGAAACGTCAGGAAAAACAAAAATCAATAATACACGCGATTTAATACGTTTAAAATTGTTTTATTATAATGTGTAATAATCGCGAAAACCTAAGACATTACTAAAGATATTATTAATTATACATTTACCTTAAAGAAAATTTTGTCTTTGGCAAAGCAATCCTCAAATATTTCTCCTGTATAGTTGATACGGTTTACAGACAATAATCTCACATGGACAAGCACCCAGACCCGAAACTAAACATTCATAGTGTACTAGTATATAACTAAACTACAAAAAAAGAAAAGCTATAACAAAGGGGGCGCTTAGGCCTCAAAGTACTCTTCCTTATCGCTGTCAACCGGTATACTCCACAGAAGACTGTAGATCATGAAACGAAACGTTACTTGACAAAAAAAAAATTGCTTAATATGTACATAGTTTGATAAATAAAATAGCAATATAATCACACAACTTTGAAACTAAATAAAAAGAAGTAATTTTAGTTAAACTAATATTTAAAAGTAGAAATCGATGTTAAAATTTCAAAATTACATAATAAACTATTATAAAACACTAATATGGGTATTATAGATTTCAGTTAAAATATGAAACTACTAATATTAGGTACATCAATATTATACGGAATCGAGTACATATTAATTACTAAGGTTCGCTGCGAATGCGCCTGCGCATCTCTAAACCATTCGCCTACGAACTGCCGACGATTAGTTATTTGGATAGCTTCGGAAATCCTAACAGGCAGTCGCTCCTAGACTGATGTGAGAGCAGCCTAGAATAAATTATTTAATAATATACAAATAC
Source organism: Diloba caeruleocephala (assembly GCA_947459985.1). Taxonomy (NCBI): domain Eukaryota; kingdom Metazoa; phylum Arthropoda; class Insecta; order Lepidoptera; family Noctuidae; genus Diloba; species Diloba caeruleocephala. The sequence goes on along the minus strand of OX381621.1, from coordinate 4,491,404 downwards.
TCTTATGGTGAAAAAGTGCCATTACTTGCGCTATGATAATCTATGACTATGGCTATGATTATAATAGCACTTAGCCGCTTTTACCAGTACACAGAACACAAAAATAAGTATCTGCATGATATAATCATACTTTTTATCAAATTCCGCTTAGCAGGTTTACGCAGTAAACCCTCGAAATATTTGTACCGTGCGGGGTCGAACCCGCGACACGTAGCGCAAAAATCCAGCCAACCGTGTCGTCAACGCAACTGTATGTTGATAGAAGTCAAAAAAATGTTTACACACAATATAATCTCGCTTTCCATGGCCCATCACGAAACACAAAACGCTTAACCCCGTGAAATCAATGTTGAAATTGTTTTAACCTAGCTTTAAACTTAATTAAATATAAATAAAGGCAAACACCATTTCGCTTAAGGTTGTTTTGTGAGTTATTCCGGCTCAAAATAAGTTTGGCTTCCTAAGTGGAAGGCTAATAAAAGCATTTTGGAAAAGGAACCTGAAATATCCGTGTGGTGTCCGGATTAAGAATATAGCACTACTTCATCTCCTACCTTGGATGTAGTGAAAGGTGACCGAGGGACTCCATAATAAGGGCAGGCAGGGAGGGCAGTTTGTGGCGAGCTGAATGTGAGTGGCTCACACCGGTGTTGCTCCTGGTCGCCTATAGTGTTGGCCATTTAGAGGCCCATCTTGTGAGTGGCAAGTCACTGTCTTCACAGAATTTCACTTTAAAGATTGATAGGCAGACGCCACTTTTCCGTTTTTCTTAATATTAAATCCATTTAGCACCTTATTCTTGTAGTTTCCATTTTGATACAATAGTTTTATACCTCCGGGGACAATCCGAGTCTGCATCTTATAGTGCAGCCATGGAGAGTCCCCGGTTAGTCATCATCATCATCATCATTTCGGCCGAATGAAGTCCACTGTTGGACACATGCTTCCCGCAAAGACCACCACAACGACCGATACTTGTGGGTGTGTTGTGGGCTCATTGGGGGTTTTGCCATAATCGCCACGCTTGGCAGACGGGTTGGCGATCGCAGTTGAGTTGTTAATGTACTCGAAGGACGCTGCTGCCCATCCTCCGCCTAATACCCCGGTTAGTGTCCCATTACATTTTAGATTAAAATTCTCCAAAGGGTCTCTGCGTGTTGGACCGGGTTCCCTCTTACAGGGGATATAAGCCCGTGAATAGAGAAAAATAATAATAATCATTTATTTCAGGCTTCCATGGCCCATAGTTATATACCTTACTAGCATATATAAAGTCAAACATTTTTTGTTACTGAATATAAGGCTTAAGGCTATGTTAGTAGCACTTCACTTTGCACTAATTGTCTTTATGCTGCCTGTGACACTTGTCCGTGGAAGCGACGGAACACCACGCTCTGCGGCTAAAAGTCATCATCCATGACGAGGGACAGGTAACCAGAGGGATAGGTGGCAGCGTATCTGTTGTGGAACAAGAAGAACTTGCGTGTTTTTATTACTTAATATTGTTTTGTAATTTGGATTTAGGAGCTCTCCTTAGAAACACCCTAGTCAATGTCCTTCCTCGCTTTAAGAATACGCCAAGTAATCTTCTATCAGGGCCACATAGGCAACAAACTATTTTTATAGAAGACTAATGCCCCTTTAATCGCGCCCCACGGGACAGAGTCGAGGGCATTGACTATGTGTCTAGTAACTACAACGCACGCACACTGAGTGCAGATGAAAAAATCATCCAGCTGGAAGAAGAAATAGATAAGCTGCCCAGTGCAGCTATTATATCTGCCATGAATTTATCAGAAGCTCGAGGAGAGAGCGAGGTCACAATTACCCACAAATCTGGCAACTTATTCTACTACCGGGAAGGCGACCATCTGTCTCAAGGTGGTGTAGGTTCCTCGTTCGTAGCTCCCTCATGGACAACATTATTACTATTGTGTGTACCAGGTGTGTCTCAGGGTAGCTTACCTTATACTTAGAATATCCAAGAGGTATTTGTTGAAGGTCATACAGTTCTACATATCGACCTCGACCCTTATGCTTCGAAGAGACATCGGAAGTACAAAGATACAAGAGGACTTCGAGTGTATTATCAATTGGGTACATGACAACGGAATTATATTGAACTAGCTGTGCCCAGCGGTTTCACCCGACATTTAATTTAAAAGAAATCGGATTATTATATATTTTGGATTTCATGGGGTTTAATTTTTTGCACGGAACCCTAATCACCATTCCATTTTCTAAAATAAATGTTGCCTAAGTTACTCCTTATGAAATAAGCTATCTGCTAGTGAAAGTCCTGTCAAAATCGGTCGAGCCGTTTCGGAGGTTAGCTGACAAACAGACATACACAAAAACTATGTTTTTATTATATATACCGTAGATACTTTCATATGCATTGAGTAAAAAGCTGTTATTTAGCATTACAAACAGGTAGATAGATATAGATAGATGAATCTGATGACTCCGTGTACCAATAGAAACTTCATATAATTTTCATAAATATCAAACTATCAAGCAGTGCTGGCGATCCGACTATTAAGGTTGAGGAAGAACTTTTTTCACAGTACTTGGTGCCAGAACACTTTATTTAGAAATGCACACTCTGAAAGTTTGAAGAAACTAGCACGGTTGACAATTATTATACTTATTTAATAACAAAAGATGTTTATTTAAAATGAAACACACACGGTGTATAATGAAACAGTTTTTCAACGTAAATGCGACATATCGGATATCAGCATAAATCCATTTTCAAAAGCATCATATGAATTACCAAAATTATAATGTATAAAACGTGCGGGAAAGAAAAAAGTACATTCTTGATCGGATATCACTTTGATTCGAACAAAATAAACGATGTAAAGAAAAGGAAGAATCGTCCTTTAGTAGGTGCACCATGCTGTTGAACTTTTGAAGACAGTCTTGTTATTTTATTACTTTGGTTTTATTACGAGTACTCTGTTTATGTAATTGAAGTGACGTTTCATAAAACAACATGAAATAACCTAACCTGACTAGCAAGGCCATTCTGTAAGAACTCACTAGCAAACTCACTTTTAAATCCGAAGTGAAATCTCTAATTTTGTATTGTTTTTACTACTTTTTACTGCGGATTTGAAAGTGAGTTTGCTAATGAGTTCTTACAGAATAGAACTGCAGAACTAGTGTTCTGCAGTGCTATTCCGGATCATGCAGTTTCAAGTTAGAATGAGCCAATTAAATTTACATTTCCTCAAAAGTTTAACGGCAAGTTCATCGTTTTTTATTGATATCCAGTGGAAATTCTACATTAATTTCCTTCACCCCGCGGAAGGGTGAAGTAGTATGCCGAACTCCTTTTTTTTCGATGTCCAGTGGAAATTCTACATGGAACTCCCTTAGCCCCGGGGAAGGACGAAAGGGTATTACCGACTAGAATCTTCAGCACCGAAGGGAGGCTCCATGTCCTCGTAAGGTTGTCGTGGAGTGCCTCCCTCCGTTTTTTCTTCCGGTTAGCTCAACTGGGAGGCTTTCTCCACGGCAGCAAAGTAACAGAGTACAGTTGATGTGATTGAATGAAAAGCTATATATATTGTTATCATCATCATCATTTCGGCTGAATGAAGTCCACTGCTGGACACAGGCCTCCTCAAAGATCACCACAATGACCGATATGGGTGTTTTGTGTGCTCATTGGGGGGTTAATGTACTTGCAGGACGCTGCTGTCCATCCTCCGGTTAATCCCATGGTGGCCTTTTACGAAACCCACGGGATGAGATGGAGTGGTGCTATTTGTAGCCGGCACCACACGGCTGGCCATCTATTGTTATAATATAGGTATATTGTTATTCACAACTTCAATTATCACATCATGCTGATGTTTATATATTTAAAATATAGCTTATTATCAAACTTATTAAAATAAGTATGTTTAATATTGCAGACTATTTGTCAGAGTGACAACTGCTTGTCCAACCATACGCGTTAACCGTTTTCGATCGAATGGAATAATGATCAAAATATGAAGAACAATTTGACAAAGCATACTAAATTCGAATTTTGATTTTAATAAAGAATGAATCATGATACCTCATGATTCAATGACAGTGATAGACATAAAAGGTATGAAGTCATGAAAGAGTTTGATTGAAATGAAGATGAAGGACGTCTTTGTCACAAAGTCATGAAATAGTTGATTGAAATCAAGATGAAGGATGACTTCGTCATAAAGTCATGACAGAGGTTGAGTGAAGTAAAATTGTAAAAATAAAAAAGGATCCCAGCCAGAACACAGCGGCACGTGACCACGTGTTACGGTCTTCCTGGGGGTCGCTCGGTATGATAGCGCAGACTCCCCAATCTGCGCGTTTGCGACCCCCAAGGGCAAGTTGCATCTACTAAAAAACGATTCTTTCTTTTCTTAAAATCATTCATTTTGTTCAAACCTAAGTGATATCCGATCGAGAATGAATTTCTTCTTACTTGCCCGTTTTTACATTCTAATGTTGATAATTCTGAAGCATGTTTTCGAAAATAGGTTTGCTAAAACAATTCTGAAACAATCCACTTCGCCGTTTCACTTTTTATACTGTCTTCAATCTATCGTATTCATGGCCCCCCTACACAAACGGCCCGCTTTTCCTTAACGAGTCAAGTGTCGAAGTAAATCAAGTTTTCGAGAAATTCTTATTACATTTTCTGAGCTTTTAGCGAGTCTCCAAATTGCATTTGTGTAACATTTTCGTGTTATTTTTTGCTGTATCCACACTGTATTTGATAGTATTCTTAATAGTTTAACTATCAATCAACTCTATGAAGTGTCGATAAAGCTTAATTTAACCACAGGGTGTTTTATCCTAATATGATATATGTTATATATGAGTCGTATAAAATCATCAAAAACGGCAAAGTAGAGCTGACCAATAATTTGGCTATTAAAATACCGACCTTAGGATTCAATTTTCAAGATTGCTAAGATTTGAACCTAAGATAAGGGAAGATTTTTGACCTATGCTGCCTGCATGGATTGTCTTTGTTTTAATTAGGAATAGGGTTGTCAATATTTATAAAAACGTGATGCTATAGTTCACGCCCAAGTGCTATTCACCGCCTGAAGTATGTGTGTGGTCAGATGGCGGGGGTAGCCAAACGTCAAACTAACTCAGTCTGCCATCGACCGTCGTGTCGATTTCATGATTCAATTGTTCGCACCAGTTTCACATGAGATAAAATAACCCAAGATAGGTCCGCCAATAACACGACAAGTGATTTTTTAAATTTACAATGTGCATAGTGCATTCTCAGACGAAAGGGTGACAAAAAAGTACGTAACACAAATAAGACATGAACATGAGCTTGTGTGGGCCAATATAAAGAACAGTACGTACCTACCTGCCCTGTTTCCTACACGACCTGGGACGAACTCCTCTTGTAGCAGCGCTTGTTATCTATACTACAATAAAATTGTAGAGAGCAATTTCAAAAAGCAATTTCTATATTAAATATTCTGTCCGGTGTAGATTGTTAATATTTTTAATTTATATAAAAATATACTGCCTTCAAATCCCTACACGATATAACAATATTAAAACCACTGAAAAGTAAAAAAAAACTTTATTTATGAAGGTGGGGCCAGTATTTGCTGCGCACTTAATCGTTTGCGGTATGTCTTGCATGTTAATGCTAGTCATGCTGGCATAGCATAAGTTATCTGTGAGCGTATATAATTATGTTTTGTGTATATTTATTTTGTTTATAGTGGGAAGGTGTGACTGTGAGATGAGTACGGGGCTCTATAGTGGGTGGCTCGTACCGGCGTGACTACTTTGCTGACTTGCTGGCGCATACCGAGCCGACGAACAATCTTGACCGAGATTACAGAGCCAGTGTGGTAGGTCGTTCGCGCGCTTCATCTTGATCGCCGCATGATGGATCAACAGATGTGGTGATTTATGTTGCGTCATCGGATAACAGTGTGAGAGTATAAGACCGGTGACAGGCAGCTGCCCTGTGGTACTCCAGCAGTTATGGGCTGGGCTGCAGAGTGAGTATCCTCCACTACCGACTGTAATTGTCCAGTTGGTGAAGAAATAGGAGACCATGCGTACTAGGCGGCGGAGCATTTCTGAAGTTGCCAGCTTGTAAATAAGTCCAGTATACCAGACCCAATCAAACGCCGTCTCCATGTCTAGGAATACTGCCACGGCGTATTGCCGCTTATTTACTGCCGATGTTAAGAGGTTCAGTACCCTTGACAGTTGGAATGCGTGCTATGTTCCGAACTAAAAGCGAATTGTTCGGCCCTCGGTGTAATTTGTGGGGTTAGGTGGCGAAGTCACCTTGGAGACCGTGGGTATCAAGGTGATCGGCCAATAACTTTCCATGTGGTAGAGAATGTCCTGGTATGGAGAATCTGTGTGTACAAGCGCGCCAGTGACCTCACTATGTGGTATGGCAGAGATGCTCTAGTATCTTGTTAGTAATTACGTTCGCACCGGGTGCCTTTTTGGGCTAGGGAACGTACTAACGTTCTATGACCCTTTTCACATGACTCGGGGTAATAATGGTCGGATGTTTATTCGGAGCTAGCGGCGGTGTAATTAATTTAATTTTAAGTCATGACGATAACTCAATTTTCGATTTTATTGTTTTATGTAGTTGTCGTCCTAAAGGTGCGAATTGTTCGATACGATGCCAGCGGCTGCTTTCTACCATCGCACCTCTCGCCATCGGCGGGGATTTCACCCACATACCCAAGAGCCGAAATGGTCTCATACCGTACGGTTTCAGAGGAATTTCCTCCTGCGCACGCTCAGGTTGTGGAATCAGCTTCCTACCGAGGTTTTCCCAGGAAACTACGGGATGGGGCTCTTCAAGAAGGGCGAGAAAATATGTTTACAAGGTCGGCAACGCGCAAGTGATACCTCTGGTATTGCAAGCGTTCATAGTGTGATCATACGAGGGCCTGGAGGCTCCCTTAGGTGCCAAAGATAGCGACGGAGTCATCTTTCGTCTTCATTTCAATCAACCTCTTTCATGACTTCATACCTTTTATCATCACTGTCACCTCATGATTCAAATCAAAATTCGAATTTATTATGTGACATATAGTCGCTCTTCATATTTTGATCATCATCTCATCACATTCGATTCTGGACGCTAGTGGTTCGACACACAGCTGTCGCTCTGACAAATAGTCTGTCTGCAATATTACAATTACTTATTTTTAACTAGCTGAAATTGTGATAGCAACCTATATTTTAAAAATATAATCATCAGCATAAGTTGTAATTGAAGTTGTGAATATACCAATAAGTGTTGTAAAACTTGTACAATATACCAATATAACAATATATGTGTTACGTTTCATTGAAGCCGTGGAGAGAGCCTCCTAGTTGAGCTAACCGGGAAGGAAACACGGAGGGAGGTAGTCCGTGACAAGATGACCGCTCCAGTGGTTTTAGCCGGTAGAAGTCCAGCATACCCCTTCGCCCTTCCCCGGGGCGAAGGAAGTTCATGAAGAATTTCCACTGGACACCAGTAAAAAAAAGTTACGGTAACCAGTTGCCGTCAGGACGGCCGCATGCTAGCTTGCCACCTTAGTGGTATAAAAAAAGATTATTTGTTAATAAATATACTTAAAGGATTCACTTCTTTTTAATTATATCAAATTCATAGCAAAAAAAGAAAATAACAATGAAACATATACCAACAGCACCTATAACAAACAACAACAATGACAAGATCATCATCATTTCGTCCGAATAAAGTCCACTGCTGGACACAGGCCTCCCCCAAAGATCACTACAACGACCGATATGGGTGTGTTGTGGGCTCATTGGGGGTTTTGCCATAATCGCCACGCTTGGCAGACGGGTTGGCGATCGCAGTTGAGTTGTTAATGTACTCGAAGGACGCTGCTGCCCATCCTCTGACCAATCCCTTTACGACTTTTACGACACCCACGGGAGGAGATGGGGTGGTGGCATTCTGAGCCGGCACCACACGGTCACGGCACACGGCAAGATCATGCTAAGCCAATATCTAACAACATGACTACCATATCCGTATTTATTTTTGTGGGCTCCTGTACTATACGCATTTTGGGGGTAGCCCCTTTGGTGAGCTCAAATGGTTATTTAAGTTAACTTGTTAACATTTCGTTCTTCTCGGTTCTGGGTTCTCTGTCCATACATTTTTAACCATGACCTAAGTTATTGTAGTGGTACGTACTGCACCTATTAATCTGACGTATGCTTTTTTGCCGTTCCTTAGATCCCACAGAAATAGAGAGACAGAGACAGAGACATACCAATTGACGGCACCGTTGGTGCAGTGGCTGATACAGTCGGCTTCTGCTCCGGGTCGGTTGGATCGTCAATATTTGTATGATCTGCAGGTAGTTGTTCCGGGTCTGGGTGTGATGTATGTGGAATTGCTAGAGTGGGGCAACGTTTTTAAAAAAAATGAAATGAATACTCTACAGGGATATAGCCAGCTTGAAATATGCAGAGAGTAGGGGGTTTAAAAGATCTGGCACACGACAAATTGAACGATAAATATGCATATATCATTCTTATTAACTAACAGGACTGATGATTGTATGTGTGTGTGACGATAAACGAAGATACGTCCTGTCAGCCTTACTGATAAAACGGTCATGCGCGATCGGTATGACACACAATGGTTCCGTACAACTTCGGTAAAGGTTAGCGAGTTTTATGCTCAATATAGGCATGAAAATGTATTTATCATCAGAAAACAAAACTTATGCAATTCTGACCTTACCAGAAACGTTATTTAACTGTGAATTACTCAACTGATAATACATAAAACTTTTTAACAAAAAAATTACCGACTGCTAAACCCTACACAATAAAAAAAATTGAAACCACTGAAAAGGGAAAAATAACTTTATAAAGTCGGGCCGGGCCGGGTATGCCCCAACCATGGTTCATGCAGACCAACGAGAAGTTATATTTTATACCGGGGCTAAATGTTTTATTTGTTTCTTTTTAGTTTAAATGTATGTAAGAACTTTTTCAAATTTGGTATCAGTATTTAACACTAAAAATAAGAATGACTCAAATCTGTTCTCTGATCTGAGAGGAATCGAAACTATTAAGACATCATCTAGATAAGCGCAGTCAAATTAACCTGTTTATTGCAGCTGGTTAAAAAACTAATCAATCAAATGTAATGAAATTTATATGGGACCTACTCGAAAGCATTCTGCACCAGTTAAAAAAAGAATTGCTCAAATCGGTGTCTTTTTTTCATCATTTCGACCGCATGAAGTCCACTGCTGGACACAGGCCTCCACCAAAGATCATCACAACGACCGATATGGGTGTGTTGTGGGCTCATTGGGGCTTTTGCCATACGTTGTAGTTGCAGTACGTTGACTTTTACGACACCCACGGGAGGAGATGGGGTATATATGGGATATTCTGAGCCGGTACCCTTTATTATATTTATATTCTTGCCCATTCTTCTCCATAGGAAATCAACATCTTGGAACTCAAGTCTGACGTATTCATAAGTGCCTGTAAATGGTTTACATGAAAAAGAAAATATCTTAAATGTTTATCACCTCAAAGTTTTTTCATTTATTTCAGTCTTGAAGACCACCGCTATATAATTCACATGTCATTTTGAAGTCGCACTATGAAATAGCGGAATTACCCGCCATCATTAAATTTCTCAAACACGACAGCACATCGGGGCTCCCTGGTGTAGCGTTCAGGAGCGGTGGTGAACGCATACTAGCCACTGGGCTGCATGCATATTTTTTTCTTTTCTTGGACTTTTCGCAGACATCTCAGGGAGATGTAACTGCTTAACCGAGCAGTCTGGCGAAACCAAAATAGGCCTCTAGCCAGGCGTGATGAAACTTAAAAATTAAGCAATTGCAGCTAAGGGCGGGCGCCCTGCGGGATTCGAATTCGACTTAGGGCATTGCTGGGTGGACCAAACTATGGATAGCTGAATCATTTATTAATGTATTTAAATATATTAAGGGATATTTAAAGCTACTGGCTCGGCACGGGCACCAATCAAGGTTCAAGGGGGTTCAGAGATTGAGTGGGTTGTCGTGACGACAGGCTGTCAGGCGGGCGATACTGGTCTCTTTGAACTAAACAGCGCGAGTATTTTGTGGGCTACGTGTAGTAGGTAAGGTGATTTCATCATCCGGGTCGATGAGAGCGGCGGAGGCTCATGAGTAAGAATCTACTAGTATATTGGGCGGCCGATGCTACGAGGGGGTTTGAATGGAGCAGGGCAGAGTCGAAAAAGCATTTAGAAGCTTGTTCCATGAACTGTTTGTTGGTCGGCAAGTTCGAATCGTTATGGAGTTGGTCATTGCATACGTATGTATCAAGGAGCAATGGACCTATGAAACGGGCTGAGTCTGTTTGTGCGACACGAGTAGGAGCATCATTATTCAATGCCACAAAGGTGAGGGAGTCAATCGCACCTAGCGTGTCTGTGTCTGTCACTATGCAATCGAGAACGGTGTCTAATTGCGCGGATGAAGTATCCTTGAGGTGTTCTCCAAGTTAAGTCCAGTCTGTTGATATGTGGATTTGTGTGGGTCGTCCTAGATGATTGATGATTTGGTCCCCCAGCCAAATCAGGGGGTTAGTTCGATGATTGTAGGACGGTGATCCACGCTATGCTCTTGTAGCACTTCGATGCAACCTTAAGTTGACTTTTTTCAGAAGCTTTTTTTATGTCGAGGATGTCTGGACGATGATTTAATGACCTGCATGCTTTCTATGTCTCGTCTATTATAAATAATATGACGGTTCGGTGGGCGCAGAGCCTAAGCGATTGGGTTTCAGCGCTACGAGATATTTCGCGAGCTTGGCGTGTATGGCATACAGGTAGTTATTCCGTGTCTAGGTAAACACCTAGACATGGAATGCAATGGAATTGGAATGCACAAACGTGCATGTGAGATTAAGTTTGTAAAACAACAACTTAAAAAAATACGTTTTGGATTTATTTACCTTTTTTTTTATTGATGTCCGGTGGAAATTCTACATGGAACTTCCTTCACCCCGGGGAAGGGCTAAGGGGTATGCCGGGACGGGACTCCTACCGGCTAAAACCACTGGAGCGGTTATCTTCGGCACCGAAGGGGGGCTCCAGGTCCTCGTAAGATCACACTTACCTACAATATTCCAATGCCACAACGTATTCTTAAAAAGTTAAAAACAATTAATAGTTTTATGGCCGAATACTGAAACACAGGTTAAGGTTAAGTCTGTGCTTAAACCATGAGTTGCCAGTTTCCAACCAAAAACGGGTCTCTCGAATAGTAATATATAATAGCTTCTAGAATAGTCTATCGGGACTTAATAATATCTGGCTTTTCAGTATTCGACCGTTACCGTACTTTTTTTGCTTCACTTTTTCTTCCAAAATTATTACTTCAATATTAATTAGTAGCAGTTTAAGTTTAGTATTAATTATTTAAAATACAATATCTTAGTAGTTTGATTTTTCAAATGTTATAGGATAAAGATAAAGATAGTTTATCACCAACCAAACACACATAATTAGTCATAATAAAACACTTTTAAACGGATTATATCGCGTATATTATAGATTTATGTTTTTCCTGACGTTTCGAATGCTTTGCAGCATTCGTGGTCGCAGGATTATGAGTAATAATCGCGAAAACTTAAGACATTACTACACATAATTAGTACAAAGAAAAACAAAACGAATAGGTAGTAGATACAATTATTTTTGTTTAATATGTATGGTAAAAGGAAAGGAACTCCGCAATGTTGGCAGTTCGCAGTGATTAAACCACACACTGGTCAACGCTGATTTTTAGTCCGTCTGCTTTACCACGAATAATTATTATTTAAAAAAAAGAATGCGGGCCTTAAAAAAACGGACGAAAACAAAATCAAAGAAAAACTTAACAAAATAAATAATTAAAATATAAATGAAATATTTCCTGTAAGTATTGCGCGTGCGCATCGTAAAAATAAAGCAATAAAACAGCTTAATAAAACCGGTCGACAACTCACCGCACTCCTGCATGTAAACAAAAGGAAGAAAGGTGTGGGGAACCGCAGGTAGGCGGAGACATTCGGGTTGTGAATCCGAATATTTCTATTAAATATGCCATTTCGATGGGATCTGCTATCACCGCAGGACCGAGTGCATTTTATTGGAGTATACTTCAAATTAAATTCAAACTGTGCTACTCACGGCTTTTTAATAGTAAGTAGTTACATTGTTATTTCTAAAATACTAACGTTGTTATCATATATATTAAAATTAAAGCCAATAGATGCTTCCGTTTTTGTACTACTAAAGTCATTATCTGCCGATTTTATTTGTTTCCTCCAAATCAATGTTGTAAGTCCATATAACTGATATAACACCCACTGTAATAGACCTTATGATTGTAGCTTCCATCTCATAAAATAGTCCTACACCACCGGGACAATTCGTGACTGCAATTCTAAAGTGCAGCCATGGATAGTCCCTGGACAGTGTGTTCCATTATTATAGATATTGGATACATGTTTGTGCTTAAAGAATAAATAATAATTTCCTTAGCCACCTTGTACCAGCAAAAAATCTTCTTTAATCAAATTTAATTATGCACGATTTGTTTGTGCAGACACTAGTGTATACTGCAGTAGTATTCACTTTAGTACACCGATATTGCAGTGCTATTCTATAAGAACTCACTAGCAAACTCACTTTCGAATCCGCAGTGAAAAGTATCAAATACAATACAAAATTAGAGATTATACTAAGGATTCAGAAGTGAATTTACTAGTCAAGCATACCCACTTATGAATCCGCAGTGAAAAGTAGTAGAAACAATACGATATTAGAGATTTCACTTCGGATTTAGAAGTGAGTTTGCTAGTGAGTACAGTACTTACAGAATAACCTTGCTGAACCCTAAATATCATTGTGCAGTTGACACATTTGACTCGAAGTGCAACAGGAAAGCGGTATCATTGGACATCGCTTCAAAACAGTGTTTTATTATCGAGAACATTCTTTGTAATTGTAAGTATTTTTCAATAGTACTTCAAATTATTAGTAGGTAATTTTGTATATAAAATATAAACAATAATCGAAAATATTTGTAATGATGGTACACACGGCTACCGTGTATATCAAAATATATTTTCCAGAATAAGGTGATCTCGCGTTGTGTAGGATTTCGGTACCATTAGAGATCAGCGTAAACTGGATTTATGAATACATTTGTGTAAAATCCAAAATTATGGAACCGTATGAGATGAATATAATTTAAAAAAGTACGTTATTCTCTTCCGTGTGGTGTCCGGATTAAGAATATAGCACCAATCCATCTCCTCCCGTGGATGTCGTAAAAGGCGACTAAGGGAATCTAAACCAGAGGGGTGGGCAGCAGCGTCCCTTCTGAGAAACGGTAGCCATACTGCGCTCACCAACCCGCCTGCCAAGCGTGGTGAGTATTGGCAAAAACCCCCCAAAATGATGACACAGTCGTGAAAATCTATGGAGGAAGCCTTTGTTCAGCAGTAGACGTACAAATGGCCGGTATGATATGACGATATTATCTGTATTTTTCGGGACCAATATTTATTTTTATTAAGGCATGGATCCGCTCTTGGCTTCTATTTAGCCTGATGGTAAGAAGAGAATAAGTACTGGTAAATAAATCGTCAGTCGTCAGTATAACCGGCGATCCGCCTGCGTAGAAGGTTCTTAATTAACCGGAACAAAATGCAGGGAACGTATTTTTTTTATTTATTATACTCTTTATTGTACACCAATCGTTAAACGTAATAAAATCAGTATATTTTAGAGTACAATGGGCGGCCTTATCGCACTCGGCGATTTCTTCCAGGCAACCTTAGGATGGAGATACATAATGAAATATCGAAATTACGTATACTATACTAAATATATAAATAATGGAAGATTATACACAATATGGATATATAAATACACAAACATTTATATATACACATATACAAAAACTTTTTAATTTATTCGACAAAATATCGAAAAGCAGTTACTTCAGATGTAATACTTAGTAAATTCTAAGCAAAAATAATCACAGTGACAAGTAATGTTCCCTCACTAGTCTTTTGAACACTGATATTGACTGAGCTCGTCTTATTAAAACTGGTAATACATTCCACAAACGAGCGGCCTGAACCGTAAAGGAGTTATCAATAAATTTTGTGGAATGCATTGGCATTTTAAGTTTTAGGTATTCTGATGATCTTAGACATTTTGTATGAGTGTCACCGATGAACTCGAAGCGTTTTTTAAGGTAAGAAGGAGTGGAAGGAATGAATAATACACTGTAAAGTAACGAAAGAATATGAGTATTCCGACGAAGGCGAATTGGTAAGTGGTTGGAGCTTAGTGCGGAATTCTGAGACATGATCATATTTTCTTAAACCAAATATAAATCGTATACAAACATTTTGAAGTCGCTCAAGTCTTATGACCTTTCCTAGATTTAATTCAGGTCCTGTATAAAAAAAACCGGTTTAGCGGTTGTCCCGGCAAAGAATAGACTACCTGTCTCTTCCCATAGGTGTCATACGAGGCGACTTACGGCTGATATCAAGAGGATAGGAGCAGCATCCTCCCGTGTGCTAATAACATACTGCGATCACAATCAATGGTGATTATCGCAATACTATGGCCGCTCGTTGTTGTGATCATTGGGAGGCCCTTTTTCAGCAGTGGACAATTACAGGCTGATAAGTGTAAGAAAGAGGTCAATCGTCGAATCCGACTCGGCTGGGCAGCGTTCGGGAAACTTCGCAACGTCTTTTCGTCAACAATACCGCAATGCCTAAAGACGAAAGTCTTTAACCAGTGTGTGTTACCAGTGATGACATATGGAACAGAGACGTGGTCACTCACAATGGGCCTCATAAGAAAGCTCAAGGTCACTCAGCGAGCTATGGAGAGAGCTATGCTTGGTATTTCTCTACGAGATCGAATCAGAAATGAGGAGATCCGTAGAAGAACTAAAGTTATCGACATAGCTGCAAGGATTAGTAAGCTGAAGTGGCAATGGGCAGGGCACATTGCTCGTAGAACTGATGGCCGTTGGGGCAAAAAGGTTCTCGAATGGAGACCGCGCACCGGAAAACGCAGCGTGGGACGACCTCCAACGAGGTGGACAGACGACCTGGTGAAGGTCGCTGGGAGTCGTTGGATGAGAGCGGCATGTGAGCGCTCGTTGTGGAGATCTAAGGGGGAGGCCTTTGTTCAGCAGTGGACGACCTGTGGCTGATATGATGAAGTGTGCAGTATCATTTCGGCCGAAGGAAGTCCACTACTGGACACAGGCCTCCCCAAAGATCACTATAACGACCGATATGGTAGTGTTGTGGGCTCATTGGGGGGATTTGCCATAATCGCCACGCTTGGCAGACGGGTTGGCGATCGCAGTTGAGTTGTTAATGACTGATTCACGATTCGCCACTTTACTTTAGTTGTGTAGTGCATACTGGTACATTATAGATTTATTTCCGTTTCGTATAATCCGAATGTTTTGTGAATACAACTGTAATGTCATCAGCAAATAGGGTTATAGGATGGTGGATCACTCGGAACATATCATTGATGTAAACAAGAAATAACAGAGGACCAAGTACACTTCTCTGTGGTACACCGTAATTTCATTTTTTCGTCTAGATATATAAGTTATTTCGGGTTTTGTAAATGGCCATATATTTTCAATAGTTACTTGATTTCTATCGATTAAGTATGATTTAATTAAATGTAAAATTTTAACCCTTATTCCATACCTTTCAAGCTTGGACAAAATAATGTTAAAATCTACATAATCAAACGCCTTGCTCATGTCTATGAACAGGGCGCATACTGGTATCTTATTGTCCATATTCGTGAATATTTTTTCAGTAGGTCTGTAAGTTGCCATATTAATGTCCTTATACTTCCTAAAACCATATTGTTCTTCAGCTAGAATATTTTATGTTCTAAAAACGTATACAAATTGTTATATATTACTCTTTCTACGATCTTGGAGAAAATTGGAAGCAGTGCAACCGGCCTGTAGTTTTTAGGGTCTTGCTTACAGAATTTTTTGGGTAAAGGAGTAATTACAGAATTCTACATTGTATGCTTAATTAATGACGAAACTAAGCACGGAAGATATTTCATGTGCAACGAGTTTTATTACCTTGGTTCATATGTCATCATATCCTGTACTACAAGTATTTTTGAGAGTTTTAATTATCTTAAATATGTCGAGAAGAATTGTGGCGCGCATAAATATTGAATCTGACATATGATTGATTGATGATAAATTGGATGATTGTTACCACTGAACGGCTGAACTTGATCAATATAATGATAATTAAATATTTCTGCAATGTCAACTGGATTGTTTACACATTTATTACTACATGTCATCCTTGAAATGCTTTCTTTAAGACAATTCTGTTTCTCGATTTTTGCGTTAGATAGATTATTTTCTTAAGCTCTTAGAATACTGTTTAAATTTTATAGCATTTTCTTTACTGGGTTATAGCCTCAACTTCCTTAACAATTTTCTTTTGCGTTTACTATACAATCTGATACCTTTTGTTGCCCATTTAAGATTTTAAAAAATAGGAATTTTGATTTTCTTTAGCTTTAAAAAAGCTTGAATAATTCATTAAATTTGTTAAAAGCTTATAAACTATTATAACTGAGACTTTGAATTGCATTTTATATTCATGGAGATTTTCAGTGCTATAGTCTCGTTTCAGTGTAAACCATTGATTAGTGTAGGATTTTTTTCCAGGCCTTTAATAATTTGGGCTATGTGATCGGAAATTTAATGTTCCACTATTTCACTTTTACTACCTCTCATGTTATGTATTATATTGTCAATGCACGTTCCGCTATGTAGTCGAGTCGGCTGATGTATACTATATTTCAAATCAAAGTCAAAAATTTGGTTTTCGATTCGTGTAGATAAACGCGTCTTTTTCAAAATATCTATGTTAAAGTCCATATCACAAAAAAAAACATTATTTTTACAGATCTTTTGAAGTACGGTGTCGAAATTGCAAAAAGATAAAATTATTGTGTTTACATTAATTGTAGGTGATCTATTTAAGAATACTATAGGTATGTGTTCAGGTGAATCAACGCCAAAGCATTTTATAACATTAGAACGATAGAATGCTGCGAATTCATATCAATACTGCGAAATTTATGTTTATTTCTTATTAGAATACATGAGAGCCTCCTTTGCGATTGCTACTAGTGGTCGCAAGTGTGAAATTCGGTATGTGCAGATGTATATCATCGCCGCTTTTCATGTTATGCTCTGTTATACAAACGACCTAAATTTACCCATTACTGAGAGTCCATGTCGGTCGTAGGACAATAAATTTGATTTGCTAATCAGAACGTTGATATTTTAGTGTAAAATTAACAGATAATAATATTAAAATAAAATAAAATTTAAATTACAATCAAGATCATTATTAATTACTGTAGATTCATCAATGTTACTAGTGTGATCATAATCTTCGGTGTGTGCAGTGAAGTAACGAAGTGGAGTAACGGTTCTTTCTTCTATGAGTTAATATCCTAAATATTCTACTAATTTCTTAAATAAATAAAATAATTTCTTAATTAAATAAATATATTCCAAGAAGTTCATTGCTATACGAGATGTTTCTTGTTACCAATAAAGAACTGAATTTTTTTAAGGTTCCTGAAGATCGTATTCAGTTTCGGACGCAGTTGTTTTAAATGATAGATAACGAGCAGAACAATAATGACATTCTATTTTGAAATATTAACAATGATATGTTTCTTTCTTAATGGCCAGCTACTTTAACTGAGACGGTAAATAAAAATTCACACATTTTGACCAAAAAGTTTTAATAGGTATTCGAGTTTGGTTAGTGTTAAGAATTAAATCTATTTAAATAAAAGTAAATTGTAAAAATGAAGCATTTCTTTTCATGTTCAGTAACACATTCCTTAGCTTGTTGCTCTTAGTTGCAGGATGCCACAATTTTGAAAATGGTAAATAGAATGAAAAGGAAATCGCTAGAAAGGAAATTTCCCGCCCAAGTAAAAGATTAAAAATAAATGTAAATATGCAATTTTTGCATTCTTTTCTTCAGATTGCACGACGCATTAAACCGTCCGATTTGGCCATACAAACCCATCTGAGAAAGATTAGGGTGGTCATACAGTTCTCACCCATTGCTGCCGACTCCCATCGAAAATGCTCCATGTCCTATTTTTTCGTATGCTTTTTCAAAACATCCTTAAAGCGTGGGAAATGGCCATCTCACTCGCTTACAAAAAGGAAGTGATTTTCGCCTTTCTCGCTTTGGACAGGAGTTACTCCGGTAAATTGTGGGCTAGACCTGGTATACTTGAGTGTCGCGGCACTCTCGTCTCAGCATAGAAATGAGTTCACATTATTGGTACAATTAGCGGCGCTTAAACTTACGCTTGATCGCCAATTGGCCTTTGCTATTGTGTTGTTACTATTTTTTTCTTTTATTTCATTGCTTAACATAATAAAAAGATACTTACCAACAAAATATGCAAAGTTAGACTCATACCATGTCAAGTATTGATAGTATCATGCCTGTCATTCTTGACATAATACCACATAACCACGTACAAACGCCCAGACTTGTAACAAATATATGTATTCTAAAAAGCTATTTTAATTTTGACAGGTTTACACCCGGAGCAATGGATTTTCAAATATGTAAGTTCCTGCCAACCTTCTTAACAGTTAAACAATTTTCTTCCATTACATGTAATGAGATGTTTACAAATGCCGGAGCTAAGGAATATCTTACGAATGAAACGAATACAGATTGATCTTGTGTATTGATAAATTCATTCTGCATTCATCTAACTTTGGTAGAGGAACCAGACATCACTAGCTTTCTCGGTCGGCTACCGCAACTTAAAGAATATTTTATCCGCCTCCCGTACCGATCCCACATGACTGAATAGTAGCATAATATTTATTTCATTTTCAGGTATCCTCTTCATCACTATATTTTTAAATTATTCAGAGGAATGCAGTGTAAGTTTTGAAAAAAACAAGTGTCGATACGAAATGGTATGTGTGGACACCATGAAAAATCAAGAATGGCAAAGCTTTAGACATAATATTTATAACAGACCATCTATTCTGGATTCAGTAGATAGTGAGACAGGCCCAAGACTTCACCTACCACATATCATCTACAGAAGTTACGAAATAGACCCTATTTACCTTAAGTTCCAACATGTACATAAAGATTCCGATACCACTAAACCTGTTCCAATAACTTACGGTGGACAAGGCCTTGTTGATATCATATACTCCTTAGATTTAAGTGAAAATAGTTATGAATATACTCCAGTTATAAAAAGCATGCAGAATCTAGCCATATTGGACTTATCAAGGAATAAACTGACCACGGCTGTCCTGTCAAACAAATACAATTTGAACATGCTGAATGAGATAGATTTATCGTACAATACAATTAGTGATGTCCAAGTTAACACTAACGAGCATCCATATAATACTTTGAAAAAGATTAACATATCCCACAATTATTTAGTTAAAATATCCGACGCTGCATTTGAACAATTTGAAGATTTACAAACTTTAGATTTATCACATAACTACATCGAGGACTTGGGTCTACTCACTTTTGAAGGCCTCAAGAATTTGTTGCATCTGAACCTATCTAGAAACAGATTATCAGATATAAATTCCTCTCTCTTCAGATTCAGTGAACTTAAGGTTTTAAGCCTCAGTAATAACAGAATAAAGGATCTTAGCCTAAATGATTTTGAAAAGTTAAACAAACTTGAATTTCTGGATTTGAGTTCTAACTATATTAAGTCAATACACATTGCTGTTTTTAAAAACTTGGCTTATTTGTGTAGTTTAGATTTGAGTAATAATTTACTGGAAGCCGCCAGCAAAGATATCTTTGCCAGTTTGAAATCATTATCTAGCATTGACCTCTCAAGGAACAATATTAAGTCTTTGCCAAATGGATTGTTTCAAAATAAAACAATTTATGCTTTTTCTATTGCTGAAAATGTGTTAGAGGGTGCATTAACGAGAGGCATGTTTGACGGCGTTAATGTAACTAAATTAGAATTAAGCCACCAATTAGTGACAGCAATAGAAGATTATACCTTTCAGAATCTCACAAGACTTGATACATTGCTTCTTAATGATAATGAAATTCAATCTTTGTCATATATGTGTTTTAAAACATTAAAAAGTCTGCAACAGTTGGACTTATCTAATAACCAAATTGTTAGCATAGACTTCAACAAGGTAGATCTGACAAATCTGCGCACATTGTTATTAAAGAATAATCGGGTGGTCCAAGTGAAGCATGAACATTTTAATGATTTAAATAGTCTAGAATATTTAGATCTATCAGCAAATTCAATCTTCCGATTGGAACGGAGTTCTTTTAAATCTTTAAGAAGTTTAATAAACCTACGAATTTCCGACAATCCTTTATCCGGAACGCTAGAAACTGACACTTTTGAGGGTTTGGTTTCATTACCGAGTCTTGATATTTCTTGTAACTTATTAACTACTGTCCAAAACGCATCTTTTAATGCTATGAATGAATTAAAGGAATTGAATATTTCTCGTAGTAAAATAAAAGAATTGCAATATAATGCGTTTGTATGTACAGGATACATAGAAATGCTTGACCTATCTTATAACAAACTAGAAAATTTCGTTGTAAACATGACAGAACTCGTTGGGTTGAACACTTTACTATTAAATAATAATCTAATTAAAACCATTTCACCAACTTCACTTCATAGTCTGCCACGCCTGAGCAAGTTAAGTTTGGCTTACAATGCTTTAGCAAATATACATAACGAATCATTTAGTCATCTGGTAGAATTACGCTTCATAGATATGTCGTATAACCCAAAATTAAATTTAACCAAAAGTTTTCTAGAAAAACTGAAAAACTTAGATACTCTTATTTTATCTGGTATTAAAACTGATATACATTTTGCACATATTGAAGATATGGCAATCTCTGAAGCAGTTATCTCCGATGCAAGTATACACAATATTAGTCATTTAAACCTGAGTTGTTTAACACAATTAAGTACAATCATTTTAAGTAATAATACTGTTTCTAAGTTACAGATTGGAGATTTTTCAGGTATAAGCACACTTAGGCATTTAGATTTGAGCTTCAACAAAATATCTTTCATTCAGCCGGGATCATTCAAAGATAATGAACTTTTGTTTTCTCTAAACATTTCCCATAACTCTTTATCGGTGATTGGTTATGGTATCTTCCGTGGGCTAATTTACTTGAATACTTTAGATATGTCATATAATAATATTAAAGATTTGCAAAGTGAAAGATTCTATGAAGTGAAAAGTTTATCACAGTTAATAGCAGATCATAACAGAATTGACTCAGTCAACGCTGAAGAGTTTTTAGGTACAAGTTTATCAAAATTGAGCATAGGCGATAATCCTTTACCGTGTCATATTTTGGTTAAGCTTAAGAAAAATGGCGTCCCGTTTGAAATATCAGCAATAAAAATAGATGAACATAGTGGTGAAAATATTGACGGAATAACATGCAATAAAGATAGAGATTTTGAGCCAACTTCGGTGACTGATTATAAAGGTGACAAAAATGATGTACTCTTGGATATAAGAAACATTTTATATAATGTCAGTAATAAAAATACTGTTGAAGGTAGCAATAGTATTAAGTATTTAGAGAAAATGACAAATATGATAGAAAAATCCGACACTATCAATAATGAAAATCTAGCAAACTTGACGTCTAGGGTGCTAGTATTAAACAATGACACTAATATGTTGCTTAAGAGAATTTTAACATCATTATACCAAAATGCCATCGTATCAAAAACAACTAGTACTTCTGTTCCATTAACTGGTGACAATAGTACTGTAGACCTTATTCCGTATATAAATCAAGTAAGAAAAGAATTACAGAAAACTATAGCAGATGAAAAGCAAAAAATTATCTATGAGTTAGAGAGTAAATTTTCTTTAAGTCGTTACCGAACCGAATCGTTGCCCACAAGCAAACAAGTCAGTAATGAGAAACTAGTTTTAAATAATGGAGGAACAAAATCTTTGTTTACTGAGACTTGCGTAGCATTAATATTGTTTATATTAGTTGGTTTAGTTTTATACAAGTTTTATAAATCGAGAATGTTCATAAGAAACAGAGAATCTTTTAGTACTCGCGATTTGCCTGGTGCCATGGAAAATTCTACTTTGTAATTTCAAATCACCAGTAAACGTACAGTGACTTTGACACTTTGAAAATTATGAAATATGAAAGGTATGTAAATTTTCTAAGGGCGAACTATGATGTATGTCCTTGAAGTTAAAATTGTTACATTTAAACAACTTTATTTTCTCAAATACTTATGTTTTTTCCTATTTTCGTTAGAATATATACACTATTTCTATAAGTCGGCTAATGTTTTTCTTGCCTTCAAGTTTATTATATTATTCGTTAGATAATATACATATTCTTCATTATGATTCAACTACTATAAATACATTATGAATAGCAACTGTTAAAAATTAAATATAGTTAAGTACAAAAGTCATCACATGTCCTATAAAATATTAATGATTATTTTTAAACTATGAAATTAATAAGGTTGTCACGTAATGGCAGTTATTTTTTAATTGGTTGTATAAACAGGACAAACGTAAAACTAACGATTGTTACTGAGTCAAGCACAATCCGCCTTCTAATTATAACATTAGTTGAACTGAAAACGAAATAAAGAACAATTTATTTACAAAGTTATTATAGGTGGGTACGCAATGTTAGTAGAATTGGTTTAAACGATTTGGATCTCTGAAAACGATTGATCTTAAGAATAGTTATATTTTTTAATCTTCTATTTTAGCCTAATGTATTTAATATTGTATAAACATAGTGTAAAGATATAGTGTATATATTTTAGTGTTGCGGCCAGTTGTATGTTTTGTATACGAATGTTAAAACTTTATCACTGTGTTTGTTTTATTTGATTACCCGTGTTGCATTCGAATCCAGTGAACTCAAATATCCAGAGACAGCTTCAACTTTTCATCGCTGTAAAGTGGAACTTGGATTTTTCCATGGTTTTCATCAGATTATTATGATAATGAGTACCTAGGATGTACTTCAACAGCCATTAATTAATATCAATCTTTCACAAGTTACTGGCAACAATTCACACCCAAGTGACGCTTTTACACTCGTTAATTAACCATTTGCATAAAGACTCTAACCGACACGATTTACCTTATTAAGTAGTTCATCCAGATACTATATTACAACATGACGATTTAACTAACAATTTTGTTGGTTTGCACAAAAAGCAATAAGTACTAATTTGCAGGAATAAAGATCCAAACTCTCACTTTTTACAGACTAGTGGCAGGTAAATTGGCAATGAATACTGTGAATTCATAGGGCATACATAAAATGTGGAAAAACTGTGAGTAAGGCAGTAAGCGTCGAGAGGATACGCCACGGATGCAGCAAACTTCTTCAGCCTGCTAATATCAACATGTTGTGATCACCGATTAAAGAATTTACTTTATTTCAGATGAAGTAATCCATAGCTTCAAATACCTGATTTTAATACACTAAAAAGATGTAGGTGTTGGCTTGCTTAATCTAATCTCACTTAATTTAATCTGTATTAATTAATTTAATTTCATCATATCAACTAAAGGAAGTCCACTGCTGAACATCCATAGATTCCACATAGATTTAGAATAGAATATAAGAATATTCTACACCATATTGTACACAATATTGTACACCATTTTAAAATGACTTTTTTATAGACCACCTTTGGATGATAAAGAAAAAGACAGAGGGGATAGTCCATTGTGTACTTATTATATTAATATAATCAAATAGTGTATCTAGGCAATTAAATATAATACGTATAGGTATTTATTCCATAAATGACTTAAATAATACGTACATATATACAATCATATATAATACTTTATACAATACAATATAAATAATCCATATATACTACCATATACTATACTTTATACAATACATATAATCCATAAGAATATAGGATATCGTACATAGATATATGGAAAATACACAATAAGAAGAAAGTACTATATTGGTAAATACAACAAACATTTAAACAGACAACAAGTAATATTATTTTACTAGGTCCATAATCAAACAGCCTAAACGGTGAAGGATTTATCACAAAATTTGGTAAAATGCACCTCAAGTCTTAGGTTCTCAGACGATCTCAAGAATGTCGAATGTGCGTCATTAAGAAACCTAATATAAATCGAATACAAAAGTCTTGGAGTCGCTCATCATTTCGGCCGAATAAAGTCCACTGCTGGCCTCCCCTAAAGATCACCACAACGACCGATATGTGTGTGTTGTGGGCTCATTGGGGGGTTTTGCCATAATCGCCACGCTTGGCAGACGGGTTGGCGATCGCAGTTGAATTGTTAATGTACTCGAAGGACGCTGCTGCCCACCCTCCGGCTAATCCCTTAGTCAAATTTTACGACACCCACGAGAAGATATGGGGTGGTAGTATTCTGAGCTGGTACCACACAGCAAGTCGCTAAAGTTTATTTAATTATGCCTCAATAAGATTGAAGTAACTGGCAACAGCATAATCAAGTATAGGAAGGAGAAGGGATTGAGCAAGCGCAGTTTTGCAGTTAGGAGAAAATTGTGTATTTTCCTAAGGGAGCTTGCTGATGCAAAACATTTTTGACTTACTTCTTGTAACTGTGACCAAGAAAGAATTCTATCAATATATATCCCCAGGTTCTTAACCGTATCACTTATAGGTACCATAGTGCTGTCGAAAACTATCTGTGAAAACTGCGACCAATTAGTTTTAGAGATAAGTCTAGGACTACCTACAACTAACACTTGGGTCTTCGAAGGGTTAACTTTCAATCCGTATGCTTTACTCTACTCGCAAATAAACAATAAGTCTTTGTTACAGTATTTATTACTTCCAGCAACTCTCTTAGGGGACCTTGTGAATAAATTTGTAGATAATCTGCATAAAGGTAGGAAGAAAAAAGTTTACTAGAGATGGAATTTATAAATATCAAGGAGATAAAGCGCCACCATGTGGTTCACCAACTGAAGTAATACACCAAGAAGATAAAGTATCCTCGATTCAAATTATATCAAAGTATTGGAGAGTATTCATCAAGAGGAAACAACTTGATAGAATCAGATATACAAAGAAGAAGAAAATGTCGATTTTGGGGGGAGTTTGCCAATACTCACCACGCTTAGCAGGCAGGTTGATGAGCGCAATATGGTTAATTTTCCAATGAAAGAACGCTGCTGCGTATCTCTCTGTTGTAGAGTCCCTTAATTACCTTTTATGACATTCACGGAAGGAGATGAAGTGGTGCTATAGTCTTAATCCGGACACCACATGGAATACCTCAAACTATGTTAGTCACTACCTATCATAATACGCACCATCTTGTTTTGGATCTGGCGGATTTCCCGGTGGGTGTCCGGAACCGGTAGCCGTGCCAGGCGGTATAATTGGTACCACGATAGTAATGATAACTCGTCATGACAAAAACATAGCGCGCCAGATGTGCACCAGCATGTCTTAGATGCTTAATACCGAGACCATCTTACCCAGGAGATTTTCCTCTCAACATACCATGGGTCACTTTTTGTACGTCTTTAGCTGTAACTTTACGACTCGCTCCTGAGCGCTAGCCTCAGTACCACTACATCCATATGAGGGGATATAGTCACAAGCGTAGCTCTAAAATTATCTTTAAAAAGATTAGTGACCATGTTATGATCACTTTTCAGCGCTTCCCCGTGATCTCCTCCCTAGCAACCCTACTAACCTGTCGGAAAATGACGCTTAAATAACCCATTTACATGCGACTTATTCACACAAATAAACTACACATTCAGTTAAACTCACTGCATATTACTGTAGAGTAATGTGTAACGCGTGGAGCATATGGTGCTTGCTGGGGGGCGCATGCGACACGAAAACATCGCTCAAGACTCATCACAACGCCCCAATGTCTGCGACGTAATCGACTAGCTCTGAAAACGTCGTAGATATGGGGTAACGTTCGGTAGGCGCCACTATAGTCAACCCGTCCGACGAACGCACATCTGCTGGGCCTCCCCCGGGCAACTGGGGGTCTCACCCGGTAGGACCCAATCGCACGGATTGCGTGAAGCATTAGGGCGCCCCTACTATGAAATCATTAGCAATCACTCATAACTGTGTGTTATAATGTATAGCACAGAGTCATAGGGATATTTACAATCCTTCCTATACTCATGGCAAATACACATGAGGACCCAATACCCGTCCCATAATTGTATGGGACGCGACCCTTGACACTTCGGGTGGGGGTCTAAGACCCGGGACACGAACCTCGCGGCCCTTGCGGGGCGCGCAGAATATCCAGTGCTTTATGATCACTTTCACTGTTTACATTCATGGCGGGGCCAGACTTAGCATTTGGCTTGCTTGTTTGTTTCCAGAACAATTTAAAATCTTTGGCACAGGATTTGGATTTGAGACAAGAATATACATTATAATAAAACACTTTTAAACGGATTCAGCACCGCAGCAGCATTCGAAACGTCAGGAAAAACAAAAATCTAAAAATATACGCGATAGAATCCGTTTAAAAGTTTTTTATTATAATGTGTAATACTCGCGAAAACCTAAGACATTATTACAAGAATATACATTTTTATTTGGTTGTGTTTGTCATGACGCAATTTTAACTGTTTTTTAAACTAACTGTTATTCTCGTACACGTTTTCATAAAGCGGGCTATTGTTAGATTTACGAGAGTGAACTCATGCTAATAATCTCAGCCGGTCCTCCCTGTGAAAACATAACACAGGTTTATTTGGTTTATTTCTCCCCGCAATATATCCACCATATACCCCTCATCGGCGATGCTCAACTTTGATGAGAAGTAGTTGCGGCTTCGAGCAAGATAGTAACCAAGTTTATATACACGTTCCTCAAAATGATTACCGAGAATCAAAACTTAAGTTATACTCGAGTCTAGATTGCGTTAGTCAAATATAAACCCTACGTAATAGGTCCAGCAATTATATTCAATTGATGCAATCGCACTCTAAATTTCTGCTTGAGTTTTGATTCTCCATCTGTAATACGGGCTGCTACGCTGTCTAGTACTGATGGCAAGTGATCCGGAAAAGTTGTACTTTAGCAGCAGGTGGGGCGTAGTAGTAATCAAGACCTCCTTTTCACAGGCCTATGATTTAAGTATTCATTGGTGCGGTGGTGATAGGCTCTTCATGCATGAAGTATTTGCGGTGATTTATAAAAAACATCTGCGTTGCGGGCGAAAGTCAGGTGTGGATCCTAGTCGAGAGCCTTATTTTCCTTTTGTTCTGGCTGTCTCCTTTTAGAACATTGACAGGCATTCTCTCCTTAATCATGGTAAGCGGTGGAGGTCGTATACACGCTAATGATATAGCAGCTCATCCATAATCAGGTACTTGCGAAAAGAACAATAATTGATAATTTAGGATTATGTGCCAATTCGCTGTGTTGCGTAACCATTTCCCCTCGTCTTGCAGGTTCAAAAAAAAAAAGCTGGACAAGTGCGACTGACGACGGCACGGTTGGTGCAGTGTCTGATACAGTCGACTGCTGCGCTCCGGGTCGTGGGTTCGATTCCCGCACGGAACAAATATTTGTATGATCAGCAGCATATAAGTTTTCCTGTAATCTATAGGTAAAGAGCTATCCTGCTGTCTTTATTGTTTTCAAAATTTTAGGCTCAGTAGTTTCGGAGATAAATGGGGGAGGGGAGGAATGGCCAATTTTACCTTAAACAACTTTAAAAGCTGTAATTACTATTATAAGAAACGAGTCAGTGTGCCTTGGGATCTTGGCCTTATACTGAGAGAAATTTTAAATGTTATCATTCTCTTTTTTTTGTGATTAGTGGCCAACCTTGTGTCAGTTGTCCAAGCCGCCCAAATGCCTCCGACTTGGCTTAACGATTGATGTCCAATGTCAACAATCGGGACCGTCTATTCCACGTGCCCTCTGAAGCACGAAGACGGTCAGTTCATATACCACTTGCGGACACCAATCCAAAGACTGACCGCGCCAAGCGTTGCTCCTCGCCGATCATCTACCGATCAGTGAGTGCAACTGGCTATAAGCCCTCGAAATTTCGAAATATTTGGCTGAAAGAGCTAAAAGGAACGCTTATGCCCTGACAAGGGTATCATCATCAACTACATGGGGGTCTTTCATTTTGTGCTTTAAAAACGAGTTAGAGAGTTACTAGACGTAAATTGTTCCAAAGTATTTGGCGTTGATTTTCTGGTGTAAGGTACGAAATTAAATTAAATGGAATAAGACGAAATGTTCTTTATTTTAGCAAGTAGGTTTCAGCAAGCTCCTTAAGTCGTCAACAGATTTGGATGAAACCGGCATTTCCAGTAGGACTGTCTCTGAGAAGACACGCTGAAACAAACTCAAAGGTTTCTGTTTTAGTCCAACATATTTAGATACAATATTACGTGAGAAAAATGTCGGGCAACGTCTGGAATGGCCTTTTGAAGTAAGATCCATAGCCATTTTGGGATGACCTGTCCTGACAGACAGCAAGCATGAATCAGTCATCGTGTAGCTCAATCCTGTTTTAAGGAGCTCAACGACCCGCCCCAGAACATTTACATGAGCATGACATTTGTGTATATAGGACCGTTAGTGTGTTTACCAGTTGATCTTGAGGTATTAGAGTGGCGTACTGCAATTTTCTAATAAACGAGAGAAAACATGCACACAGAATTTCTGCCACAACATTGCGCGGCCCGATTTCTCACGGGCAATGGTAACTTTGAAAGTGTATTATTTATCTTTAAGTCTGTTGCCTCGAGATTCTGCCAGTGTTTAAAACCTCTGCGTTTATGACCAATCTCTGCACATCATCCTGTGGGAGCAGTCGTGGATCCAGGTTTTTGGTTTGGGAGGGGCTTGATCCAGCTGATGGTAGGCTTTATCAAGGTAAACACTAAAAAGAACATTGAATAATGAAAATTATACTGTTGTACTTATACTATAATAAGAAGTAGTCATCATATCAGCCACAGGTCGTCCACTGCTGAACAAAGGCCTCCCCCTTAGATCTCCACAACGAGCGGTCACATGCCGCTCTCATCCAACGACTCCCAGCGACCTTCACCTGGTCGTCTGTCCACCTCGTTGGAGGTTAGGTAAGAAGGTAAGATAAGTATTAAGTGTAATTTAAGATGACACCAGTAGACCCAGATACTTTGGGGGGGGGGGGGGGGGGGGCTTGAGCCCCTTAGACCCCCTGGATCCGCTACTGTGTGGGAGTATATTCTTTGGCAAGATAAACGCAATATTATGTTTGACAGCTTGCAAGTTACATCCGATACATGGAATCTCTCACAATAGCTCACAACATATAGGTACCCGTGCTGCTTGGCAACTGGGGGAAGTGGAACATATATTCTTTCCTACTCTTATTACTTCCTACCATTCTCTTTTCTAATTAACCTTCGGATTTCAAGACATTTATTAATTTCTGTGCGACACACTGAGCTTCATTGATCGATGTTCTTTCCAGGTCACCATTGTAGGTCTTATCTTATCTTATATGTGGCTTATAGGACTTCCAGAGGTAGGCGAGAATGTGTGGCGGGCTTGTCCCATAAAAATGGTCTCTTAATGAACGTCTTATTTAGAATAAGTGCCAGTGGGGAGGAACATGTTTTTACAAGTCAAATTTATTACATACTGAAAACTGTTATTATTTACAGTGTCACCATAGCTATGTATGTCTAATCTTATCTCTATAAATGCCTTAATGTACTTACCTACTTATTTATTCTAATTTTGTTCAGGTAACTTATTTTTTATCTTGTTGTTAATTTTTGTTTCTTTCTTTGGCGTTGTTTTATTTGGTAGAAAATTGGTTTGATTATTATTTTTATAGTGTTGGTACAGAAGCTGGTATCACATCCGTGAGTCACTACAGGGTATAGTCGAAAACCAGCGCCGGGCTTCCGTCTGGCACACGCTGAACTAGACCCTATTCAGCACAACCGCGAGGCACACGCAACTGTTATACTTTTTATTATTTTATTGTTTGTATAATTATACTTATCCTTTTGTTTGTATATACTTATATTGTCTCTCTTGTTGTGGCTGAATAAATATTTTCTTTCTTTCTTTCTTCTTTCTTTCTTTCAAATCCCGCGATTCCTCTATGCCTCAATGACTCCCTGAACAAATAAGTATCAGTAAACAAATGTGCTGATAATAATATCTTGCGATCACCAATCCATCCAGCAATTATTGTGACCATTGCAATAGTTTTGTGATTGTTCATTGTAGCGTTTATTGTGAACCACAGCAGACATTTCAAGTCTGATAGAATAATTACCTGTAAAGAGACACATCAAATTATGATTTCAGCCGTAAAACGTCCAGCAGAGCCTCCGCCAAAGATTGCCACAACGACCGGTATAGGTGTGTGTCATGCGCTCATTGGGGGTTTTCCATAATCACTACGGTTGGCAGATGGGTTGACGATCGCAGTTAGGTTATAAATGTACTCGAAGAATTCTGTTGCGGATCCTCTGGCTAATCCCATAGTCACCTTGTACGACACTCACAAGAAGAGATGTGGTAGTGGTATTCTTAGCCGGCATCACACTGTGTAGGTACATTATTCACCTTCCAGAACATTATTACAAAATTCATAACTTTAAAATCAAACGATGAATAGAGTTTAAACTTAAATCAAGAATAGTAATGTCTTAGGTTTTCGCGATTATAACACGTTATAATACAACACTTTTAAACGGATTCTATCGCGTATATTTTAAATTTTTGTTTTTCCTGATGTTTCGAATACTTTGCAGCATTCGTGGTCGCAGGATGATTAAGGACTTAGTTTAAAAGTGTTTTATTCAATTCAAGAAGATCATGTTTGTTTAACTTTTCATAATCACTAGGTTTGAGATCCTTTATTCTGTTAATACTTAAGCTTAAAACCTTATCTTCACTAAATCTGAAGAGAGAGAACATTATTTTTTATGTAATACTAGCTGGGACCTGCGCTTCACCCGCGTTTAATTTAAAAGAAATTTAGAGTACTTCGACATAGACACTAGACATAGAATATATATATATTGGATTTCAAGGTTGTTTTTTTGCGCGGAACCCTAATTATTTTTCTAAAAGAAAAGTAGCCTAAGTTATTCCTTATAACATCAGCTATCTGCCAGTGAAAGTCCCGTCAAAATCGGTCCAGCCGTTTCGGAAATTACCCGCGACAAACAAACAGACAAAATATTTAAAAATCATTTTTTTGTTGTGGGTACTGTACATACTTTCATATGCATTTAGTAAAAAGCTGTTATTTTGACATTACAAACAGACACTTCAATTTTATTTATTTGTATATAGATTATGTTTCTAGATAAGTTCAGATGCAACGAGTTCTTGATGCCTTCAAAAGTAAGTTGACTCAAGTCCTCGATGTAGTTATGTAATAAATGTACAGTTTGTAAATCCCTCCTCGAACCTCAAATTAAAACATAAAAATAGACCGTATTTGTTATAACACTAAGAAGTTAACCATCTGACAGCACTGTCTGATCTATTCAAAATAGTTATTACCTACACTCTTAGAGACTAGAATATACTACATATAAACAATGTACTCTGTACCGATTAAGTAAGCAAATACTTTACGGCCCACGCAATATGAACCAAAACAAATGCTGATAAAGCTATGTACTTGATAGCCAGGGGAATCCCCGTGATTGTGTAGCCGGCGTGCCTATTCTGTAAGAACTCATTAGCAAACTCAACACAAAAGTAGTAAAAACATTACGAAATTATAGATTTTACTGCGGATTCAGAAATGAGTTTGCTAGTGAAGTAAATTAACTTATGAACCCGCAGTGAAAAGTAGGAAAAAAACCGGCCAAGTGCGAATTGAACTCGTGTGGAGAGGGTTCCGAAATTGTTGAATAGAGAGCAGCCAAAATTGGACATGCTAACCAAACACCATAACAAGCATGATTTGCGTAATTTTTGGACCTCAACTAATAAGTTTAATTGTAAGCCAGCCAGCAGCGATACGAAGCACATAGCGGATATGTTTGGGGAGCATTTTGCAGTGCGCTCACCATTGGGACCATTACAGTCGAAGTGTGGGGAGGGACAGAGTCAGCTCGATGCCATATTAGATATAATAGCAATATAGATTCACCCTCACCGACCTTTTATGCAACATTAAATTACCTGTTCCTAACAGACTACTCGGAAACCATTCTCGTTTAGCCACTTCAACGGTAGATACAAACTATTGTTCTAATTTATTTTTTATTCTTATTTTTCCGCGATTAATAAAAATGTAAACAAATAAGTCAAAGACATATTTGTTTACATTTTTTAATGATAGATTTTTATTGATATATTGAAATATATCAATAAAAATATTTTACCACTATTTCCGACGACTCACACCGAATAACTTTTTTCATTCACAACCTCAATCCGTGACACTTAATAACTATTAAACTACATTTAATCTATAACATTAATATTTGAAATAGTTAAGTTAGTTAAAATTACTTATTCTTATGTTTATTTGCGCAGACTATATAGGCTTAAGTTTTGATTATTGTAACCTAGTATTGGTATATGTAAAAGCTGTTTGTTTCCCTAACAGAAATAAATAAATAAAATTTTAAGAGGATCATGTATCAGCGTCCATGTTACGGTAGGGCGCAGCCACGCGCTCGCATAGAGCGCCTCATCTGCAAAGGTCACTGCTTGCAGATCCTATTTCTTCTTTCACACTTATGGTGCTCAAGCCATTTTTACCTCTTACTCTTATTTTATACCTCAAGCCGTTTCTGAGAAAAAGGTCCTTGGAGGTATCAAGTTAAAATCTCACGATGAGAAATGTTAGGCCTTAGACCACCATACTGGCCTAATGCGGGTTGGCGGACTACACACTTCATTGAAACATTTTGGAGCATTATCAGGTGTGCAGGTTTCCTCACGATGTTTTCCTTCAGCGTTAACGCAAGTAATAACCAAATTCTGATACGCACATAAATATGTAAAATATGAAATAGTACGGAACCCTCTCAGGGTGCACGTCCTCTTCGCACGGTATTTTTCATTATTTGTAGCTAACATCGATCGAACAAAAAGTTTCCAATTAATGAGGTCGGGCGTCATAATACCGCCGTGGTGCAGAATTACAACTAAGAACGTAATATTAAGTAATATTAATAATAATTTTAAGTAATTGGTGACATTATCATGCTTTCTAGACTGACTGAAATTCAAATTCTTTATTATACAAAACATGGCTAAGAGGTTCTTTGGGTAGGAGCAGTTTGTAACAATCACATCGCAGGGCAAAGTCCTCTCCGCATACAGGGAAGGAACGAGTATTGATAACCACGGTTGGTCACTGTGTGCTGGCGATTTCAGAACGTTGGATTAGATCCAGGATTCCTCACGATATTTTTCTTCATCGTTAAAGTCAGTGGAGTCTAATATTTACTAAAAAAGCACATACGATATTCAAAAAGTCACATAGGTACATGGCAGGGTATGAACACGCAGCCCGGTGCGTAAGAAGCGAGTCCGGAGGTTAACTCCGGGCCACCACGGCCTCGGAGATTGTAACGATAGGTACATTTAGACCAATACTACTTTGCTAATCGGAATACAGCATGCAAAATCGAGTGATGAAGATTTAATATCAAAGAGTGCTTTTGTAAATGCAAGTTAGGTAGGTACATTCAGCAATTCATAATTTTCTCTCTGGGTTTGCGAATAGTGCCTCACAAAACCGAGGCGCTACGGTTCCCGGTACGGTTCTACGGAGCCCCCCAGTTCGTGGATACGCGTTGGTGAAGACCAAATAAGGGTAGGCTGGTACATGAAGTACTTGATGCTCACCCTGGATAGTCGTTGGGGCTTCGAAGAGCACAGCGAGCGTCTTGTCTGTTGGGTCGAAAGCCACCACTGTGGAGACGAGCAGGATACCGCACAGCACACGCTCGGAGAGTGCTCTGCGTGGACTGCCGAGCGGCGGATCCTGGTCGATCGGATCGGGCAAGATCTCTCTTTGCCGGTTATGCTGGCAGAGCATTGAAATTGGAGTGCTGTGTTCTCCTTCTGTGAGAGCTTATTGCTCCAGAACGAGGTAACAGAGCAGGATCGGGAGTGGGCCTATCGCTAACAACCGCCGCGCTGGCCATAGCCAACAACCCCAACCCCCTGTCGTTTTTATATGGCGTGGGGCCTTGGAGGGTACCTATTTGGAAATCTGCATACTTATACTGAGCAACCCCCGGGAAGACGGAGATGTGCATGTGGTCACGTGCCACCGTGTGCGCAGCACAGCGCATAGCAGGGCTTTTGGGGAATCTTTACAATCCCGCCGAGAGGTGCCTGGAAAGATGGTTTACAGTGGCCTTCCCTCCGCTAGAGAGGGTGACCGCTTTACAGTCATCCCCTCCGAGATGTGCTACCATTAAGGCGTGCCACCAATGGGTGGCTCCAGGTGGAGATTATTCATGTTCCTGAAGCCTCCCTTCTATGCCGAAGATAAATAATCCGGTGGTTATAGCTGGTAGGAGTACGGCATACCACTCCGCCCTTTCCCGGGGCGAAGGAAATTCATCATCATCTTATCAATAAAATAAAAAAAGCTCCTCCCTCCTGTGGTGCATGGAATTCGTTTGTCGTGTCATCTCTAGCACGTAGTACATTATACCTCAATGATTACAACACTGTTATCACTATTAGCAAAACCAGGTGAGGTGGGCAGATTCTCTATCCAATGCATAGATAGATAGATAACTTATTTTTCAGAATATGGTACAATACAGATGTTACAAAAATAACGAATCCATAATATTTAAATTTACAATATGAAAATAACGTTAAATTGAATAATCATAGAATATGGAAATTAAGCAATGAGAATATATTTTTTGTTACAATAACATGTCAATATTTAACATTAAACAATTTATGTTGACCATTTCAACCTGAAATCATACGTATACAAAAGTAAGTCACATTTTATCAATTAAAAAGTAATTTACCGAATAATTACATTAATTTAACACAAATTAAACTTAATTTGGATTTAAAGATGGGGATCCACTCCAAGCGATCAATAAAGGTAAGCCGGAGACGAGGCCCTGACCGACTCTCCGAAGCATTCGGCTACGCAGTGTCGCCACTCACATTCAGCTCGCCACAAGGTGCCCTGCATTCTGTAAGCTTCTTAATGGATTACCTTATGATATTCTTTTTTTATATCAAAAGGGAGAAAGAAATCAAGCAGCTGCTTTACTCTGTCCTCCGGATTACCTTATCCTATGGTGTGATAACGGCTGCTCAGACATTGTTATTATTGGTGATCGCAATATGCCAATATTAGCACGCTGTAGAATGTTGCCGACTCCTTGACTTATCCGCTTGACGTACTTCCTTACACGCCTTTTACGACATCCACGGTTGAAGATCTATTCCCCATGAATTCATTGTTTTTTATTCTTGCAAATTAGTACTTAGTCAGTGCTCTTTTTGCAAACCGACAACATTGGTAATAAATCCTCATACTATAATATAGTATCCGGATGAACTACTTATTAAAGAAGTCGTGTCGGTTGGAGACTATGTAAATGGTTAAAAAAAAGAGTGTTAAGGCGTCACTTGGGTGTATATTAGGGTGGTCGTTGAAAATTAATTTTTTTCAGGCGCCCAAAAAAACTTTCCTTTTGACGAAAAACTACGGGGAAAATTTTCTTTTTTGAAAAAAAAAAATAACACCTGCCGCCGGCGATCGATAAAATTGCAGATGTTTTCAATATATTCTGAAGATTCAAATTTTAATCAAAAATGATGAAAACGTGCTTGTAGGATATTAAATTCTCTACATGAGAGCGTCTTTCGATTTTTAATGAAGTTAATATTGATCCGAGTAATCTCATTAATAAATTCATAACTGCTTTTCAATCATCATTTTGAAGACTAAAAAATTTATTTTTCCAAAATTATGAACGATTTGAATAAAATAAGCCAATAACTACGTTATATTTGATATTATTTTTTTACTCTCAACATGAAACAATAGAAATTTATTACTTATAAACAGATTGTTCAATTCCAAGGTTTGAGTAAGATTTCTTTTGTACATTGTTATTAATGAGATTACTCGGATCAATATTAACTTCATTAAAAATCGAAAGACACTATTATGTAGAGAATTTAATATCCTACATCTATCCTTCATCATTTTTGATTAAAATTTTAATCATCAGAATATATTGAATAAAACTGCAATTTTATCGAAAAATTAACTTCAATTGACGTGTGGTGCCGGCTCAGAATACCACCACCCCATCTCCTCCCGTGGGTGTCGTAAAAGCCGACTAAGGGATTGGCCGGAGGATGGGCAGCAGCGTCCTTCGAGTACATTAACAACTCAACTGCGATCGCCAACCCGCCTGCCAAGCGTGGCGATTATGGCAAAACCCCCCAATGAGCCCACATCACATCCATATCGGTCGTTGTGGTGATCTTTGGGGGAGGCCTGTGTCCAGCAGTGGACTTCATTCGGCCGTTAGATAGACCGGCGGCACGTGCTATTCTTTTTTTTTCAAAAAAGAATTTTTTTCCCGTAGTTTATCGTCAAAAGGAAAGTTTTTTTTGGGCGCCTCATCATTTCGGCCGAATGAAGTCCACTGCTGGACACAGGCCTCTCCCAAAGATCACCACAACGACCGATATGGGTGTGTTGGGTGCTCATTGAGGGGTCTTGCCAAAATCGTCACGCTTGGCAGACGGGTTGGCGATCGCAGTTCAGTTGTTAATGTACTCGAAGGACGCTGCTGCCCATCCTCCGGTTAATCCCTTAGTCGACTTTTACGACACCCACGAGATGAAATGGGGTGGTGGCATTCTGAGCCGGCACCACACGGATTTGTGATTTGTGGATTTTGGCGCCTGAAAATATTTAATCACCCTAGTGTATATTGTAACCACATGTGATAGGTTGAGATTAATAAATGGCCGCTGTGCATCCTACGTTCACACTCATTATCATAATGATGTTTGATGATGATTGA
The DNA here is from genome assembly GCA_947459985.1 of Diloba caeruleocephala. Classification (NCBI taxonomy): domain Eukaryota; kingdom Metazoa; phylum Arthropoda; class Insecta; order Lepidoptera; family Noctuidae; genus Diloba; species Diloba caeruleocephala. The sequence goes on along the minus strand of OX381621.1, from coordinate 4,454,171 downwards.
TGATATTGGTGATATTTATACCAAAGAAAAGTTGAAGCTGGTTCTGGGTATTTGAATTCGCTGCAGTCGAATGCAATACTGGCAATCAAATAAAACAAACACAGTGTGTTTATAGTTTATATAAAACATGCAAACTGGCCTTAACACTAAAATATACATATTATATTTTCACATCTTATCAATACGATATTAAATACATTAGCATTAAATATAAGTTTTAGAGATTTCGAGTGTATGTTCACACGCGGTATAAGTGAAACTTTGTATTTTTGTACGAGAATTAGATGAATACACTATGGAGCTGGTAGTTCAGTAGAGTTCAGTCGACTTCAGTTGGATTTAGTTGAGTTCAGTCGACGTCAGTCAAGTTCTGTCGACTTCAATCGACTCCAGTCGAGTTCAGTCGAGTTTATTCAAGTTCAGTCGAGTCCAGTCGAGTTCAGTCGAGTTCAGCCGACTTTAGTCGAGTTCAGTCGACTTCAGTCGACTTCAGTCGAGTTCAGTCGACTTCAGTCGACTTCAGTCGAGTTCAGTCGATTTCAGTCGACTTCAGTTGGGGTCAGTCGACGTCAGTCAAGTTCTGTCGACTTGAGTCGACTCCAGTCGAGTTCAGTCGAGTTCAGTCGAGTTCAGTCGAGTTCAGTCGAGTTCAGTCTAGTTCAGTCAAGTTCAGCCGAGTTCAGTCTGTGTGTGTTCGTGGGCCGACTACTAAAGCCCGAACTAAGAGGAGACGAAGATTATAGGAAACACTGTATACTTGTATTCTATCTCATTCTCTCGCAGGCTAAATCTTATTTATGAATATTCTTGTCTCGTTAAGGTGCCGCTTTTTCATTTCACAAAATTATTTTTAAAGTATTATTTAAAAAATGTAGCTATTTTAGAGAATAATAGATTTCACAGATCCAAATAGGTACACGATATTAGTAGAATCGGTTTACAGTATCTATAGTTTTGTAACTAAATTGTTCTTTGTTTGGTTTTCATTTCGACTAATGTTATAATTAAACTTTAAAGCATGATTCAATAAAAAACCGTTAATCTTTAGTTTAAGAGTTGTCCTGTTTACACAACCAATTAAAATATAACTCCCATTATTATTACGTGACAACCTTCTATAACGTAAAAAAATATCTTTTGTTACATCTTTATAAGAAAAGTGTTGTTTTGTATACTTAGCTATATTTAGTTATTAATAGTTGCTATATATTTGTTTATCTTAGTTGAATAATAATGTAGAATATGTAAAATGTTTAACGATTAAAATAATATATTTTAAGCCAAGAAAAACATTTTCTGACTGATAGAAAAAGAGATATATTATAACGAAAAAAGGATAAAGAATAGATTTTAAGAAAAAACAGTGTAATGTAACAATTTAAACTTCACGGACATACATCACAGTTAAGGTTCAAAGTCATTATATTTTTACTGGTGATTTCAAATTACAAAGTTGAATTGTCCATGGCACCAGGTAATTCGCGAGTACTAAAAGATAATCTGTTTCTGATGAACATTCTGGATTTATAAAACTTGAATAAAACCAAACAAACTAATATAAACAATATTAATGCTACGCAAGTCTCAGTAAACAAAGATTTTGTTCCTTCATTATTTGAAACTAGTTTCTCATTACTAACTTGTTGGCTTGTGGGCAACGATTCGGTTTGGTAATGACTCAAAGAAAATTTACTCTTTAAATCATTGATAATATTTTTGTTTTCATCTGCAATAGTTTTCTGTAATTCTTTTCGTACTTGATTTATATACGGAATAAGGTCTACAGTGCTATTATCTACAGTTAATGGAACAGAAGTACTAGTTGTTTTTGATACGATGTCATTTAGGTATAATGATGTTAAAATTCTCTTAAGCAACGTGTTAGTATCATTGTTTAAAAGTATCACTCTAGATGTCAAGTTTGCTAGATTTGATAGATTTTCGTTATTGGTGGTATCGGATTTTTCAATCAAGTTTGTAATTTTCTCTAAATACTTGGAGCTGTTGCTATCTTGAACAGTATTTTTATTACTGACATTATATAAAATATTTCTTATTTCAAACAGTATATCATTTTTCTCGCCTTTGTAATCACCCGCCGACGTTCGTTCATGATCTCTATCTTTATTGCATGTTATTCCGTCAATATTGTCACCACTATGCTCATCTATTTTTATTGCTGATATTTCAAACGGTACGCCATTTTTCTTAAGTTTAATTAAAATGTGACACGGTAAAGGATTATCGCCTATACTCAATTTTGATAAACTTGTACCAACAAAGTCTTCAGCGTTGACTGTGTCAATTCTGTTATGATCTACTATTAACTGCGATAAACTTTTGACTTCATAGAATCTTTCACTTTGCAAATCTTTAATATAATTATATGACATATCTAAAGTATTCAAGTAAATTAGTCCACGGAAAATACCATAGCCTATCACCGATAGAGAGTTATGGGATATATTTAAGGAAAACAAAAATTCATTATCTTTGAATGATCCCGGCTGAATGAAAGATATTTTGTTGAAGCTCAAATCTATATGCCTGAGTGTGCCCATACCTGAAAAATCTCCAATATCTAACTTAGAGACCGTGTTATTACTTAACACCACGGTAGTCAAATGTGTTAACCTGCTCAGGTTTAATTGACTAACATTGTGTATACTTGCATCTGAGATAAACACTTCAGAAATTGCTATATTTTCAATATGTGCAAAATGTATATCAGTTTTGATGCCAGATAAAATAAGAGTCTCTAAGTTTTTCAGTTTTTCTAGAAAACTTGTCGTTAAATTTAATTTTTGGTTATACGAAAGATCTAAGAAACGTAATTCCATCAGTTTGCTAAATGATTCGTTATGTAGATTTTCCAAAGCATTGTACGCCAAACTTATATTACTCAGGCGTGGCAAACTATGAAGAGAAATAGGTGAAATGGTTTTTATTAGATTATTGTTTAATAGTATAGTGCTTAACCCAACTAGTTCTGTCATATTTACAATGAAATTTTCTAGTTTGTTATAAGATAGGTCAAGCATTTCTATGTATCCCGTATGTACAAAAGCATTATATTGCAATTCGTTTATTTTACTATGAGAAATATTAAGTTCCTTTAATTCATTCATATCATTAAAAGACGCGTTTTGCACAGTAGTTAATAAGTTACAAGAAATATCAAGACTCGGTAGTAAAACTAAACCGTCAAAAGTGTAGGTTTCTATGATGCCGGATAAAGGATTGTCCGAAATTCGTAGGTTTATTAAACTTCTCAATGATTTAAAAGAGCTCGGTTCCAATCGGGAAATTGCATTTGCTGATAGATCTAAATATTCAAGGCTAATTAAATCATTAAAATCTTCATGCTTCACTTGGACCACTCGATTATTCTTTAATAACAATGTGTGCAGATTTGTTAGATCTGCCTTGTTGAAGTCTATGCTAACAATTTGGTTATTAGATAAGTCTAACTTTTGTAGACTTTTTAATGTTTTAAAACACATATTTGTCAATGATTCAATTTCGTTATCATTAAGAAGTAATGTATCGAGTCTTGTGAGATTCTGAAAAGTATAATCTTCTATTGCTGTCACTAATTGGTGGCTTAATTCTAATTTAGTTACATTAACGCCGTCAAACATGCCTCTAGTTAATGCACCCTCTAACAAATTTTCAGCAATAGAAAAACTATGAATTGTTTTATTTTTAAACAATCCTATCGGCAAAGAGTTAAATTTGTTCCTTGAGAGGTCGATGCTAGATAATGATTGCAAACTGGCAAACATATCTTTCCTAGCGACTTCCAGTAAATTATTACTTAAATCTAAACTGTACAAATAAACCATATTTTTAAATACGTCTAAATGCATTGTCTTAATAGAGTTTGAGCTCAAATCCAGAAATTCAAGTTTGTTTAACTTTTCAAAATCACTCAGATTAATATTCTTTATTCTGTTATTACTTAGGCTTAAAACCTTAAGTTCACTGAATCTGAAGAGAGAGGAATTTATATCTAATAATCTGTTGCTAGATAGGTTCAGATGCAACAAATTCTTGATGCCTTCAAAAGTAAGTTGACCCAAGGCCTCGATGTAGTTATGTGATAAATCTAAAGTTTGTAAATCTTCAAATTTATCAAATACAGCATCGGGTATTTTAACTAAATAGTTGTGGGATATGTTAATGTTTTTCAATGTATTATATGGATGCTCATAGCTGTTAACTTGGATATCACTAATTGTATTGTACGATAAATCTATCTCATTCAACATATTCAAATTGTTCTTGTTTGACAGGATAGCCGTGGTCAGTTGATTCCTTGATAAGTCCAGTATAGCCAGATTCTGCATGTTTTTTATAACTGGAGTATATGCATAACTATTGTCACTTAAATCTAAAGAATATATGATATCGAGAATGGCTCGGCCACTGTAACTGTAGTCGTACCCCGTTATTGGGACAGGTTTATTAGTATCGGGATCTTTATGCACATATTGGAACTTAAGGTGTACCGGGTCTATTTCGTAACTTCCGTAGACGATTTGTGGTAAGTGAATTCTTGAACATGTCTTACTATTTATTGAATCCGACATAGATGGTCTGTTATATGTGTCATGTCTAAATCTTTCCCATCCTTGACTTTCCATGGTGTCTGTACATACCATTTCGTATCGACACTTGTTGTTTTCAAATCTTACACTGCATTGCTCTGAATAACTTAAGAATATAGCAATGAAGAAGATACCTGAAAATTAAAAAAAATGTTATGCAGCTATTCAGTCATGTGGCATTTGCACGGGAAGCGGATAGTTGCAGCAGCCGACTGAGGAAGCTTTATATGTATGGCTGGTTTCTTAATTTTTACCAAAATTTTATGATTGCAGAACGAATGTATTAGTACATAAGACAAATGTATATTCGTTTCATTCTTAAGCTTTTCCTTAGCTCCAGCGTTTGTAAGCATACACAACATGAAATAGTAGAAAATTGTTTAACTATTAGGAAAATTGGCAGGAACTTACATATTCGAAAATCCATTGTCCCAGTGGAAATCTGTCAAAATCAAAATACTTTTTTAGAATACAGATATTTTATACAAGTCTGGGTGTTTGTACATGGTGGTGTGGTATTATGTCGGCAATGGTAAGCATGATACTATCAATACTTGGGTAAGGCTCTAACATATAATGTTTATTAGTAGTTTTTTATTACATTAAGCAATGACTTCAAAGAGAAAAGTGGTAACAACCCAACGAAATGGCCAACTGACGATCAAAAGTAAGTATAAACCCCGCTCATTGTATCAATAATATGAACACATTTCTATGCTAAAACGAGAGTGCCGAGACACTCAAGGGTCCCTATACCAGGCCTAGCCCACAATTTACCGAAGTAACTCATATCCAAAGCGAGAAAGGCGAAAAGCACTTCCTTTTGGTAAATGAAAATGTGATGGCCATTTCCCACGCTTTACGGATGTTTTGAAAAGGCATACGAAAAATAGGGCATGGAGCCTTCTTGATAGAAGTGGGCAGCTTTGAGAACAATAGGTGAGAACTGTATGACCACCTTCTTAATTGATATACAGAATGGATTCTTGAGATGGGGTTGTATGGAAAAATCCGAACCTTTGGGAAATAGAGGAAAGTAGTATTAAGTGTCGTGCATTCGAAAGAAAAGACAGCAAAACTTGCATTGGTTTTTAATCTTTTACTTGAGCGGGAAATCTAACCGATTGCCTTTATATCGTATTAACCTTTTTAAACATTTTGACACCTGTATTATTACACCAACGGATTTTATAGCTAATGAGGATCAACGAAGAAGTAAAGGAAAGGAATGTATTATTCAAAATGATAGGAAATGGTTCATTTGCACAATTTACTTTTATTTTAATACAATTAAACTTAATCCGTGTGGTGTGCGGATTAAGAATATAGCACCACTCCATCTCCTCCCGTGGAGGTCGTAAAAGGCGACTAAGGGACTGTAAACCAGAGGGAAGGGCAGCAGCGTCCTTTCTGTGGAACTGTAGCCATTCTGCGCTCACCAAGCCGCGTGCCAAGCGTAGTGAATACTGGCAAATTCCCTCCAATATGATGACACAGATGTGGAAATCTATGGGGGAGGCCTTTGTTTAGTAGTGGACGTTGTATGGCCGATATGATGAATTCCTAACACTAACCAAACTCGAAGACCTATTAAAACTTTTTGGTCGAAATGTGTGCACTTGTATTTAACCTCTCAGTAAAGTAGCGGGCAAATAGCAAAAAAAAATTGTTATCAATAAAAAATTTGAAAGTAATTATTAAAGAATTTTATTATTGTTTTGCTGAATTAATTTCATTTTTTGTGTATTTTGCGCCATTTTTTTACAGTAATGTGTGAAAAATCTGAAAAGGGTCCGAACAAATAATTAGCGCTTTGATTAATGGAGGACATTATTCAAATTGTAAGAGTGTCACTCGCTCATTCATAAAGTCAAAGTGTTTTATTTCATAACTAGCTGGGACCCGCGGTTTCACCCGCGTATAATTTAAAAGGGATTTAGAGTACTTCAATATAGACACTTGACATAGAAAAAAATATTGGATTTCAAGGGTTTTTATTTTTTTGCGCGGAACCCTAATTATTTTTCTTAAATTAAAGTAGCCTAAGTTATTCCTTATAACATCAGCTATCTGCCAGTAAAAGTCCCGTCAAAATCGGTTCAGCCGTTTCGGAGAATACCCGGAACAAACAGACAGACAGACAGACAGACAGACAAAAAAAATAAACATAGTGTTTTTGTTATGTGTCCCGTATATACTTTCATATGCATTTAGTAAAAAGAAGTTATTTTGACATTACAAACAGACGCTTCAATTTTATTTAGATAGTGTCCCGTATATACTTTCATATGCATTTAGTAAAAAGAAGTTATTTTGACATTACAAACAGACGCTTCAATTTTATTTAGATAAACCAAATATTGGCACTTATTGTAACAAAAATCCGCAACGCTATTTACTTACAGAAAGTGCTTACAAGCAAATATTTATGTCGTTGTTTACAACTATGGTTAATAATCTGAAAAGTGGGAGGAAGCTCTATGAAAGTTGAGAAGAAGTCCACGAACTTAGGACGAAAATTTACAATAATAATTATGCCCATGACGTGTAAGGCCGCGCCGTATATAACATTTTACTGTTCCCAGTCAATGAGCTATTATGTACTAATTAAATAAACTAGAGGAGACTCCGCACTTCATTACGATGTCCCAATCAAATGCGGCGACATCGCCGCACTTCACAAAAAAAACCGTTTCGTTACGTTCCACACACCGTTTCTGCGTTAGGGTCACTATTAGTACAAAAAACACACAAATCTTTAATCTAAAATCCAAAAATGTTGGATTAGGTTGAATGTTAAGTTCGGCCATATGAAGTGCGGCAATATCGCGCGAAGTGCGGTGTCTCCTCTAGAACAGAAAAAAAAAAAAAAAAAAAAATTATATATCAAGAGGATGCTGTTCCCATCCTCTCCCATCTCATCCCATCCTCATAAGTCGTACGACACCCACGAGAAGAGAGAGGTAGTCTATTCTTTGCCGGTAACCACACGGAACCAATGCTGCACTACGCCAGTAATCAACACACCATACGCTGAAGCTGAATGATCCCAAGCCATATTCAAGAACTAAGCGTCAATACATTTCTCGGTCCACGATAAAACAGAAGCTGTGTAGAACTTTCTATAACGTAACAGACTATATGGACGACAAAAATGCTTGGGATTGAGCTGCTCTGATGTGCATAGGCTTATATTGACATTCCTGGTATATCTGTATCTAAAACCATTTTAATTAATTTGACATTTAAATTGCATCATTTCATAAAATGGATTTATATTAATCCATATAATGACATTTCATTATTCCATAGAGCATAGACATTATGTTATCTATTTTAATGTGTTTTTATGTTCATTTTATGCATTTAAATTTGATACTGTAATAGTGCGAGTATCATGTGGGCTATTCAATTATTTTGTTTTATTGATGTGATATTTGTGTGGCAGTTTAGGTATGTCATGCTCACTCAAGTGTCCTACTTATGGTGACGTGTGTCAGGTCGCTAAGTTTCCATACAATATGGTTGAGCTGAGCGACGCTGATGCATGCGTCATGCTCGTGAACGAGTGCCGTCTGTTGGGATTGGTCATCTTAACGCTGTCATGACAATTGAATCAAAAGCTCTGGTAAATATTAAACTCAAGCTTGTTTAGTGTAGACTTTTTAAGAAGTTTAGACTCTTTTCTCCTGCATTGTCCTCACATTATCATCATTACAAGAACATTGTACCAATATGATTTAAAAAGAGTAACCATAGAGTTTCTTTCCCGTTCTTCTCCATAGGAAATCTACACCTTGGAACGAGGCAACTAAAATCTTGACTATTCATAAGTGCCTATAAATGGTTTTACATGAATAAAAATATTTTTATCTTTTAGAAGTAGAAAGGGCTCTTACCGATATCCTTATTAATATAATATTATAACTGTAAAAGAGAATTTTGCCGTGTGGTGCCGGCTCAGAATGCCACCACCCCATCTCCTCCCATGGGTGTCGTAAAAGTCGACTAAGGGATTAGTCGGAGGATGGGCAGCAGCATCCTTCGAGTACATTAACAACTCAACTGCGATCGCCAACCCGTCTGCCAAGCGTGGCGATTATGGCAAAACCCCCCAATAAGCCCACAACACATCCATATCGGTGGTTGTGGTGATCTTTGGGGGAGGCCTGTGTCCAGCAGTGGACTTCATTCGGCCGAAATGATAAAAGAGAATTTATCTGCCAGTAATGGTTTCGAGACAAAAGCGCTAAACCGATTTAGAAATTCAACAGCGCTAGAATAAAACCCAGAAAAGGATATGCGTTACATTTTATCCCGGTTTTAAAGCCTTCCACGCAGGCGGATCGCCTGTTATACAACCGGTTATTGTATTTGTCAGACACATCAAAATAGTGCCTTATTATTTCCTGTCATCATTTCGGCCGAATGAAGTCCACTGCTGGACACAGGCCTCCCCCAAAGATCACCACAATGACCGATATGGGTGTGTTATGGGCTCATTGGGGGGTTTTGCCACAACCGCCACGCTTGGCAGGCGGGTTGGCGATCGCAGTTGTGTTGTTAATGTACTCGAAGGATGCTGCTGCCCATCCTCCGGCTAATCCCTTAGTCGACTTTTACGACACCCACGGGAGGAGGTGGGGTGGTGGTATTCTGAGCCGGCACCACTCGGCGATTGCATATTATTTCACATTACATTATTACACATTATTTCCTGTATCCACTTCTAATCATCCGACTAGATCGAGGTCAAGAGTAGACCCTATAAGTCATCTTAATTTAAAAAAAGTTTGATGGCGAATAAACAGAGCATATCGTATGAAAGTATTTTTTTTATATTATATTTATCTCATACGGATCCATAAATTTGGATTTTACACATGCATTCATAATAAACAATGCGATATATATCAATTTTAAATACATACTTTACAAAGTTTATTGATATTTTTTTATACTATATGTACAACATTACAAACAAATAAAAATACAATTGAAAAATACTCACAATTACGAAGAATATTCTTGAATATAAAACACTGTTTTTAAGCGATGGCCAATGAGACCACTCTCCTGTTACACTTGGAGTCAAACGTGCCAACTGAGAAATGATATTTAGGGTTCAGTATCGATATACTAAAACTAAATACTACCGTAGTATAAGCTAGGGCTTACATGAAAGTTTTGTGCACTTCATTAAAGAAGCAGATATAAACAAACTGAAGTGGATGCAGATATGGTTAAAGAAGCTGTTTTGGTGATAACAGGTATCGGCTCTGCTCCCGTCGTCGTCTTAATAGGTGACTAAGGAAATTATTATTGATTTATTATTTATGCACAAGACTATCCAATACAATAAAAAAGAATGAAATACATAGAACACACTATTCGGGGACTATCCATGGCTGCACTTTAGAATTAGAGTCACAAATTGTCCCCGGTGGAGTAGGTTTTTTTTTTTTAAAACGTTGCCCCACACTAGCATTTCTCCTGTGTCGTCGGTGGTTTACAGATATCAATTCCACATACAATATACCCAGACCCGGAAGCACTGCCTGCAGATCATACAAATATTTGTTCCGTGCGGGAATCGAACCACATCATATATCAGCCACAGCACCAACCGTGCCGTCAATTTCGTATTTTACGAGATGGAAGCTACAATCATCAGGTATATTACAATGGGTGTTACATCAGTTATATGGACTTGCAACTTTTATTTATAAAAAAACAAATAAAATTGGCAGAGAATGACTGGTTTTAATGTTACAAAACGGAAGCATCTCTGTGCTTAAATTTAAATATATGTATATCATAACATTCAAATGTACACAGAGAAAACTGAATACTGAACTTAAACTATTACTAACTAATATTAATGTCATAAAGTAGAACTGCGATCTCACCCACTGAAGACTCTGAAACCCCACTTTCTCCAGTCTTGGTGGATGAAGTTATCTATATCATACTCAAAAACCAACAAAAGCCCCTGGCTCAGACCAGATTACCAACAAGGTGGTTAAAACTTCTCTGCCTACTTCATGATATTAATGACCGCTATCTTCAATGCGGCATTGAGTAAAAATTTCTTCAGACTCATGTGGAAAACAAATTACAATTATTCCATAACCACGTATAGCCCCAGAAGTCTTCTGAATATCCTTGCAAAGATCTATGAGCGGCTCATCTTCACAAGATTTCACAGGATTTCGCTAAATCCAGAAATCTCCTTGCCGATCTGTTTACACCGGTCTTAGCTCCCATAGCATAACTAAGATTATCCAAAGCTTAGCCAACTATGTGTATGGCCCTTGGTTCAGGAAATGGCAGATCAAAGTTAATCCCACTAACAGCAAAGCCGTTCTCTTCTGTAGGAGTCGCGACGAGCACACTCGCTTTAAACAGATCTGCATCATAAAGTTGTCCGATTCCTTGGGAACCGCATACCTTAAACCTAAGTGTTACCCTAAGTGTTATTTGCCGTGTGGTGCCGGCTACGAATAGCACCAACCCATCTCATCCCTTGGGTGTCGTAAAAGGCGCCCTATTCGGCCGAAAAGAAATGATGATTATGAAGTGTTACTGTAGACCATAACTTGTAACAAGAACACACAAAACCAGCGTGCGCCCGCGCCTCTTCTGCACTCAAACGTCTTCCTTGTCTCTTAACTTACGAACGAACGTAGAAAATATTCCGTTAGAAATAAGGTGAGAATTTACGTCACGGGCATTAGGCCAATGGTGACACTGCTAGCGTTGTATTCGTAAAAGCAGTATCAGCCCCATTTCGTAGGTTCCATTGCTCCATGGTGAATGCACAATAAACAACGATTTGAACTTCCGGCCAACAAGAAGTTCATGAAACAAGCTTTTAAATGCTTTTTCAACACTACCCTGCTCCATTACACACATAGAAAAAAATAAAAAAGTAAGAAAAAGTATTTATTTCTGAACACCATAGAGGCGCGCATTAAAAAGTATAAAACATGTTTTGGATTTATTATATTTAGAAACGGGAATTAACGCGAAATTACCTTTGAATAGCTTAACATTTCGACCGGGTTGCACCGATCGTGGTCACAAGCAGACTGATTGCCAGTATTAAGTGTATAGTCTATGAGACTGATGCAGCGAGATCACTCCGTTTATGAGGTAGATTTATGTTCATCCACCCCCGTTTTTTCTTCATTTGTTGTAAGGCCGCAACACACTACACTAACTGTGTCCTTATAATTAACAGACTGCGAATAGCGAGGTTGTGTTATTTTAATCACTGCATTCCATGTCGGTGAAAACTTGAAACCGTCTTCTCGATTGAAATTGTTATACGAGTACTTCTTGATTTCAATTGCTTCACCGACCCTTGAATAGAAGTGGCGTTCGGTGGACAGGACTTGTGGACGATGAAATTCAATCCAGTGATTAGTGCCTGATTGCAATTTGTGCTCGGCAGTCGCTGATTTGCTAGTCTTACGGTTTTTTACAGCAGCGATATGTTTTTTGACCCGTTCTGCAATAGTCCGCTTCGTTTGTCCTATATATGAACTACCGCAGCTGTAATTTATTTATTATAGACACCTGGTGTTTGAAACGGCAAGACATCCTTCGGTGTGCCCACTGTATTGTTTATCTTTGCCCCCGGTGTATGTATGGTGCGGATGGAATATTTCTTTAACACCGAACCGATCTTATCCGTTACTCCTCTGTAACTGTAGGCTGGTCTGTTTACTCCTGGATGCTTGCATCTCTTTGCTGGCCGCTTCAATCGTTGACTCACTTGGTATCCGTCGTTTTTAAGTACCTCCTGAACATGATCCAGCACTTCTGTCAAATGCTCAGGGTCCCAAAGGTCACAAGGCCTCTGTTCTTGAGGGATGTCATCACGGATCGAAGTGTCTATCAGTGTGTGTAGATTTACGGTCAAGCTATTCAAAGGTAATTTCACGTACATTCCCGTTTCTTAAATTAAAAACCATGCTACGCGAAAGTTTAAAAGTAAGTATATTTTTTGTTTTTCCCCTTGCAACACTCACGCCATTTAATACAGTAACTCGCTAAATGACTTAGAATCCAGGCTATCATTATTAACAAGTAAAAACAAGTAATACAGTACGTACTACTCTGTTTAGTGCGTGAATGTTGGCAAGAGATTTAAATTTCAAATAAAGCAACATAATATTCATTCATACTATATAAAACTATGATTAAATTACATAGCATACAACAATACACCCCCTTCGGACCTTGATGGGCGCTGGTTCGTGCCGATCCAGGTCTTCGACTCAGAGACTTGACGAATTTCAACCGAGTTTCACGGAGGATACGGCACCATAGACCACATCTACACAGTGTGGCAGATTATGCAGAAAACCGAAGAGTACATCGGCCCCTGTGCCATTTGTGGACTATGAGAAGGCCTTTTACTCTATGGAGACATGGTCAGTTCTGGAATCATTTTGGGGATGCTAAGTCGACTGGCGATATATACATTCCCCTGCATTGATTTGTGAGACAATTAATAAATTAAGAACAAGGGATCTCATACCACACGTGAGTAACAAATTATACACAATATTTTAATAAAAATACTCAAATTATCTATAGAATAATATTCTCGAACAAAACACAGGTCAAGCAAAGAAAAGAGATAACACTTAAATTCTGTCACAGGTGCGACAAAGACATTGAATACACGTGTTGTCATTTTAGATAGCTATCTCTTTTACTCTCGTAGTTTTTGTATCTTGTTTCCTACAGCATAGGTTAGTACCTATATTAGTATATTATCTATGGGTGTTAGTTTTATAGTTTTAGACCTACATACAGCGAGCCTGAGTATTGCGCGCCATTTAATATGGACGTAACATATCTATGGTATAATATCATCGGCTGCATCAGTCTCAAAGAGTATAATAACTAATCAGTCTGCTTGTGACCACGATCGGTGCAACCCGGCCGGAACGTCAAGCTATTCAAAGGTTATTTCGCGTCAATTCCCGTTTCTTAATACATTTGAACATTTAGATGTTATGATATACATATAGTAAAATTTTCGCAGTGAGATACTTCCGTTTTTGTACAAATAAAACCAATCATTCTATGCCAGTTTTATTTGTTTCCTCTAAATCAATGTTGCTAGTCCATTTATCAGATATAACACCCATTGCAATAGACCTTATAATTGTAGCTTCCATCTCATAAAATAGTCTAATCTGAAGTCTAAATAAAATAAATAAATAGTCCTACACCACCGGGGATAATTTGTGACTGTAATTAAATAGTGCAGCCATGGATAATCCCCGAACAGTGTGTTCTATGTATTTCATTCTTATATGTAGTGGATAGTACATGCTTGTATACTAAATAAATAGTAATTTCCTTAGTCACCTTTTAAGACGACGACGGGAGAAGAGCCGATACTGTTATCACCAAAACGCGTCGGTCTTCGGATGAACTTGGATAGAACTAAGATCATGTTTAACCAACATATCAAACCAGAACCGATTGGGGAGGAAGTTCATGAAGAATTTCCACTGGGCCCTATAGAAAAAATATTTTAAAAGTGGCTCTTGTTCACTAATAAGACGAATGCATTAGCATAGCATAGCAGTCCGTGTGGTGTCCGGACTAACAATATAGCACCACTCCGTCACCTCCCGTGGATGTCGAAAAAGGCGACTAAGGGAATCTAAACCAGCGGGATGGGCAGCAGCGTCCTTTCTGTGAAGCGGTAGCCATACTGCGCTCACCAACCCGCCTGCCCAGCGTGGTGAGTATTGGCAAGTGCCCCCCAAAATGTTCAGCAGTGGACGTATAAATGGCCGATATATATGAATATGAATGATTAGCATAGTTCAGGTCAACCATAAGACATGGATAGCAATAAATTTTGATTTAATTTTGAGTGGTGTTTATAGCAATATTCCCCATAAGCCTAGAACCTGAACATGGGTTCAGCAAAGGACTTTTACGGAGTACTGATAATGAAATACTTTTTTCATGCATATATTCATACCGAAGTATTGTACGGAACCATTGTATGTCATACCGATAGCGCTTGACTGTTTTATCAGTAAAACTGACAGGACGTCATTTCGTTTATCATTAGCATTACACACACATACAATCATCAGTCCCATTAGTTAATAACAATAATATAAGCATATTTATCGTTCAACTTTGTCATCTGACAGACGTTTTAAACCCCCTACTTTCTGCATATTTCAAGCCGGGTATGTCCCGGCAGAGTATCGGTATGTCTCTGCCTCTCTCTATTACAGTGGGATTTATGAGAGGCGATAAAGGCATACGTCAGTTTAATAGTTGCATTGATTACAGTTAATGGTGTTCAAAAACGCTATATGGCAATAGCGCGCTACTGACTATTTGCTATAGTAAAATAGCGCGCTATTTTACACGTTAAAATTATAACGAAGAACTCAAGATTCGGGAATGCCAGGTGCAGACAAAAAACTGCTCTATGTATGTGGCCTATGGCCTACCGGCCGAGCACAGATTGGGCTGCAAATCTGGTGCAGCCCAGAAGAGCAGGAGGGGAAAACCAGCCCCACCTGCCTCAGCTGAGGAGCCAATGACGTCTGTGCCGGTGGCACCGGTCATACGCTCCAGCTCACCAGAGAAAATGGAGGTCAACTAAGGGTCCTCCAGAGCAACCTAAACCACTGAGACGAGTGGTTGGAGTCTCGTCACAATGTGAATTTCAAATTCTTTGTGGTGAGAGTGCCGACCGAACATCTGTCAACCCTAATGATGGAAGAATTCTGGCCGAGAGGTGTAGTGTTCCGGCGATTCCGAGTTCGGCTACCGGACACCGAGCGGTACACGACGCCGTCTCTGCGTATTAACTAATGTAGTGTTTATATTGTTCATGTATAGTATTTTAAAATGTATGTTGTACTAGCGCCCGCCTACGGTTCACACAGGTAGGTATATGCAAATCCGATTGAAGCGCCCCCTACTGGTCCCAATTTTGAAACTAAACCATCCAAGGACCCACTCATACATACCCTAAAAATTTTAACATAATCGCTCTAGCCGTTTACGAGGAGTTAAGTGACATACACATTATAATTATGTATATAAGATTTCTATATCGGTTATTATTTTGTTGTAAGTATTAGTTTATAAGATTCAAGTGTATTTGTGAATGATGCATTTCTATACATTTCAGAACAGCTAACTAACGGCAGTGATGAGCGTCTAAGGTTGTTCACAAAGGGGAAATGCTGGGACTGGAAAAATATTCCTCTTTACCTTGTTGAAAAATCAAGAAAATCGTTGTTATGGCAAGCAGGTTGTTAAGGTTTGTGCACTAACAGGGATAGCAGCGCGCTTAGTGGGAGGATTACAATGCATTCTACACTAAAATTGCCCGCACTTGATCTGGAAATAAATGGTAAAATAGTGCAGATACCTATTGTTACTGGCAATTAATTACTTGCGATTGATGCGGCTACGCTGGCAATACATATAATTTTTTGTTAATAAATGAAATCTCTATGGTCCCGTATGAGATGTTTTGTATGGTGGATTCCCGACTGAAACAACTTAAAACAACGAATGTATACTTGTTATATCTACCCACAAATAAGCTTTTATTTAAATGCTCTGAAAAGAAGAAAACAAGCTTTGTAATAAATCAAACCAAAGCTTATGCTTTAGAAAATAGGTTTCATATTTTATGTTTGAAAATCTGATTTGTAAATGCTCTAAATATCGCGCGGCATCGCGATATGTAAAGAAAATATAATTTAGCAAGTTGTTACCTACTCAAATATCAAACAAATTAATTGTTGCCTTTTTTATAAAGCCTACAACTAGTATATCTTTTTATATACAATATAATCACGACACGACTAAGAATAGTGAATATGACATCAGAAATTATTGTAAAAACGTACACATTGACATTTAAATAATTTGCTTATTTTCTGGAGCCTAGTGGCAGGAACAACCAGTTTGTGTTTGTTCCTGATAATAATTAAAACTATGAATAACACTACTTTTTGCAAATAAAGATAATATATTTTTATGTACATAACAAAGCATTTTCGTAAATGTATTAAGATGGAACGGTCATTATATTAATCTCTTAAATTTTTTCCCTGGGCGGATATTTAGAGCTTAACTTATAAATTGTTCGAATAGCTCTTTTTTGCAGCACCATCCATATATAATATGCAAAGGCCCATATGTAGAGGCCCTTGGGTTAAGAATACCTTGGTCGCCTTTTACGTCATCCACGGGAGGAGATGGAGTGGTGCTATATTCTTAATCCGGATACCGGACATCCGGTCGCTTAGTTCATTATATAGCTCATATAGTCTCTTTCTACTTGCATGAATTCCAACAGTAGCCCATTCACTGAAGTTTGCATTACCATTAACTGTGATCGTCTTGGGGATAAAAGTGCAATTGAATTCCGTACAGTAAATATTGACAAAATCATTATATAATTTGTTTGGATATGAAAAGGTAATTCATCACTAAGTTAATGTCTAAATGTTTTCAAGCGACCCATTGTTTTTGGATAAACAGTGATATCCTTCTTAGCTACATTCTTTCTTTGGTTTACTACAGTGATCGGAATCCAACAAGTTGATAACTTTTTTTCTTTATTTAACATTTCGGGACTACTTGTATATGCCAGTCCCATCTGAGCATATTATTTTATGACTACAATATAACAATACAATATACCTAAACACAATATAACTTAAAATTAAGTACTTTTACTGTCTATAATATGGAAATCACAAGTTTGAAGTTGATAACTTGCTTATGGTAACAACAATATAAATATTATCTAAGCATGTGGCTGATGTTGGTGTAATTCTAGTAGGTTCCAGAAACAAATTTACAAGATTGTTTGACTGAAAGAGGCATTGAATTTTTACACTTAAACTTAAATCTATACAAATAAATAAAATTGAAGTGTCCGTTTGTAATGTCAAAATAACAGCTTTTTACTTAATGCATATGAAAGTATTTACGGAACATATAACAAAAAATGTATTTTAATTTTTTTTGTCTGTCTGTCTGTTCGTGCCGGGTAATCTCCGAAACGGCTGGTCCGATTTTGACGGGACTTTCCCTGGTAGATAGCTGATGTTATAAGGAATAACTTAGGCTCCTTTTTTTTTAAATAATTAGGGTTCCGCGCAAAAATAATAAAACCCTGGAAATCCAATATATATTCTATGTCATGTGTCTATGTCGAAGTACTCTAAATTTCTTTTAAATTAAACGCGGGTGAAACCGCGGGTCCCAGCTAGTTTTCTAATAAGTTAACATTAAAATCACCGCATGTGATAATGGTCTTACTTAAATTGCAGATTCTATGCAACAAGTCATCCATGACTATTTCACATCAATCATACAATGCTGAAAGAGGTCTGTATACATTTAATACCGAATGAACCGGCTCAGAATACCACCACCCCATCTCCTCCCGTGCGTGTCGTAAAAGTCGACTATGGGATTAACCGGAGGATGGGCAGCAGCGTCCTTCGAGTACAATGACAACTCAACTGCTATCGCCAACCCGTCTGCCAAGCGTGGCGACTATGGCAAACCCCCCAATGAGCCCACAACACACCCATATCGGTCGTTGTGGTGATCTTTGGGGAAGGCCTGTGTCCAGCAGTGGACTTGGTTTCGGCTGAAATGATGATGAATGAACTGCTCCAATGCTACGCAGGCTATTTCTATTGATTGTTCAAGAGATAGCCACACAATATCTTTAAGTTCTTTTAGTTTTAACTGCTTATTTATTGGGATTAATGAGCCACCATGTACTGTATTTTCTCTGCTGAACGAACTACCAACCAGGTGATTACTTAAATGAAACATATGTTGATAGCTTTTTAGCCAGTGCTAGTATTACTGAAATGTTGTTGCTTTGTTGATATTTGCTCATGCCTTGAAAAATTCATATTGTTTATATTTTTCATTATATAATTACTGTGTACCTAGGTTTTTCCTTATTTTAGTTACCTGGTGTACAATAAAGTGTATATATAAATAAATAAATAATTATATATACATATAATAAGGTTGCCGTGTGGTGCCGGCTCAGAATACCACCACCCCATTTCCTCCCGTGGGTGTCGTTAAAGTCGACTAAGGGATTAGCCGGAGGATGGGCAGCAGCGTCCTTCGAGTACATTAACAACTCAACTGCGATCGCCAACCCGTCTACCAAGCGTGGCGATCATGGCAATACCTCCCAATGAGCCCACAACACACCCATATCGGTCGTTGTGGTGATCTTTGAGGGAGGCCTGTGTCCAGCAGTGGACTTCATTCGGCCGAGATGATGATAATAAGGTTGCCTCTGTTGTCTTAATTTCTAATTTAAATGATTACATGTCACTATATTTAGCTGAATTGTTGGCTAAATTATATCCAATATCAATAGATTGCTCAACAAAAAAAGCAACATGTTTCGAAGTTAAATTTTTGGCTGATATATCCAAATATTATGATAGCGACACAGCCATCTTACCGTGTGGTGTCCGGATTTAGAATATAGCACCTATCCATCTCCTCCCGTGGATGTCGTAAGAGGCGACTAAGGTAATCTAAACCAGAGGGATGTGTAGCAGCGTCCTTTCTGTGAAACGGTAGCCATACTGCGCTCACCAACCCGCCTGCCAAGCGTGGTGCGAATTGGCAAATACCCCTCAAAATGAGGACATAGTTGTGGAAATCAATGGGGGAGGTATTTGTTCAGCAGTGGGCGTATAAATGACCGATATGACACAGCTAGTCTCTATCTAGTCTTTTATAATATTTTGGAAGATAGAATTACTATTACATTACAAAGAATTACTAACATAATTATTGGAGTCAATTAAATGAAATGTGATTACAGTATTTCAAAGATGCAATGTCAAATTGAGCTTATATCTAATAATATTTTCTTCCTGTGGCAAACTGTTACAATATGGGAATAGTAATGGGAAGAATCGCTATCTTTTGAACATTAAGATTTGATCATTTACTCGAGCGCAGGTTTGATGACTTCCAGCCTCCCGAACAAGCCGGTTTCCGAAAAGGTTTCAGTACCATAGACCACATTCATACGCTGCGGCAGGTTATACAGAAGACCGAGGAGTATAATCTGCCACTATGCTTGGCGTTTGTGGACTATGAGAAAGCCTTCGATTCGATCGAAACCTGGGCAGTGCTGCAATCTCTGCAGCGGTGCCAGATTGACTATCGGTACATTGAAGTGTTGAAGTGCTTATACAGAAACGCCACCATGTCAGTCCGAGTACATGAACAGAGCACGGGGGCTATTCCATTGCAAAGAGGTGTGAGACAGGGGGACGTCATTTCCGCGAAACTGGTCACCGCTGCAATGGAGGATGCCTTCAATCTACTGGAGTGGAAAGGATTCGGCATTAACATCAATGGCGAGTATATCACTCACCTTCGATTTGCCGATGACATTGTAGTCATGGCAGAATCGCTCCAAGAGCTCAGCACAATGCTCAATGATCTCAACAGAGTTTCCCAACAGGTGGGCCTTAAAATGAACATGGGCAAGACAAAAGTCATGTCAAATGCACCGGAAAACGCAGCGTGGGACGACCTCCAACGAGGTGGACAGACGACCTGGTGAAGGTCGCTGGGAGTCGTTGGATGAGGGCGGCATGTAACCGCTCGTTGTGGAAATCTAAGGGGGAGGCCTTTGTTCAGCAGTGGACGTCCTGTAGCTGATATGATGATGATTTACTAAAGAACTCTGACAGCACCTCTTGATTCACATCACCTCTATTTCCCACAAATGTTATTAAAGAACTGCCCTGGCAATTTTTTTTTTTAAACATTGCCCCACACTAGGATTTCTCCTGTGTCGTTGGTGCGTTTACAGACATGAATTCCACATACAATACACCCAGACCCGGAACAACTATCTGTAGATCATACAAATATTTGTTCCGTGCGGGAGTCGAACCCACGACCCGGAGCGCAGCAGCCGACTGCATCAGCCACTGCACCAACCGTGCCGTCTAATTGTATTTATAAAAGATATTTTTACTAAATTTCACTATAGCTTAAACCAGGCATACAGTATTTAGTGAATTTATTTATACACAACACGTTTTTAATGACTTTCATCATCATCAATTCGGCCGAATGGAGTCCACTGCTGAATACAGGCCTCCCCTAAAGATCACCACAATGACCGATATGGGTGTATTGTGTGCTCATTGGGGGGTCTTGCCATAATCGCCACGCTTGGCAGGCGGGTTGGCGATCGCAGTTGAGTTGTTAATGTACTCGAAGGACGCTGCTGCCCGTCTTCTTTGTTTTGGTTTTATTAATACCAAATATTGGTTTATCAATATCTACAGAACATACATTTATTGAGCGATACAACTTCTGAGTTATTTAGCAAGATGTGCTTGCACAGTCTAACAGAATATGAACAATGTGCTCATGGCGTTAATCGTTATAAACCTTGACCAATAGTTGACAGTAAAACATCTCGTTCTAGTTCTAAGGGCGTATCCACGCAGTACTTAGTTAAAGTTAAGTTAGTAGTAATTAACTAATTATAGCTCTTAAATTACTCTTGGAAGGCTAATTGACAACGTTACTACGCGATGATTCTATAGTAAATCAAGTTATAATTTCCTTTATTTAATTAATACACATATTATATTACCTTTTCTAATATATAATACAAAATAAAATATATAAAAAATAGTGATCCATTGGCATCGGGAACAGGGTCCAAGCTGCCAGTGGCTAGGGCTCCAGAGAGAGGAACGTCCTCACAATACTTGCTGTGTCGAGGAGAACACTTTCTGTATCAGGCCCTTGACCCAGCCGCCTAACGATATTGGTCGAGGCTCTTGGCCATTAGACCGTTGACCGTAACGACTATTGGCACAATGCTAGCCGAGTCAACATCCCACATGTCGACAATCTCGCGTGCTAAGTCAAGATACTTTATTTGTTTATCTTTCTCGGCTTTCACGAGATTCTCATCATGTGGACTGGTAACATCAATAATCATTGTGCGGCGCTCTACCCAATCTATCACCACTATATCAGGCTTATTGACAGCAATAGTCCTATAAGTGATGATAAACCGGTCCCAGTACAATGTGATATGACTATTTTCGAGAACTTGTACAGGTATGACAAGTAGCCGGTGTTCCTGGCGACATGGTTGTGCCTGTGCAAGTATTCGCCGTTAGCAAGATGAGAACTACCAGAAATAATATGTCTAATGGTTTCACCTGGACGGTGGCATGCCCGACAGATGTCAACCGTGCCATCCTTAACAATATATTTCCGGTAATTATACGCCATGATAACCTCATCCATAATAGCACAAAAAACCTTCGGTTTCCCCGAAGATGTCGCCGAAACGTAGCCAGGATACGGATGCTTTAAAATCTACATCGGGTTCGATATAAACGTCCATGCAGTTCCTTGTTCTGCCATATCTCCCTGCGGTCATTGGTACTGAGTACGACAGGTTTGCACCAGTTCTCTTTCGCCGGACAAAGAGGGGTGAGCCCGTTGTCCACTGCTACTACATCTCGATGCATCCCAACTTGAGTATGGAAAAAATACTCCCTAAGATTGCACACCTCACGGATATTGAGGGTCTTGGCATTTAAAAAGCCACGACACCCACATTTCCGTGGGATGTACAGCCTCATTACCGAGGATCGTGGGCGATGCATCCGATTTGCAGTCAGCAATGTATGGGCTGCCTATCCAAGGCATCCAGTTCAGCCTGAGTCCACTTGAGTATGCCGAAGGAGTAAATGAGAACTGGCATGACCCAGTCATTAAAGGCACGCACTTTTTTCAGGCAGCCGAAGAAGCGCTTCTTAGCTCTCCCATTGATACCCAACGCCTGAAACTGATATTCCCAAGTATTTATAGGTCTCGGTTGAGGAGAGAGATCAAAGGTTTACTAAATCCGAGAGTTTAATTCCCTCGGATTCCATGATTTCCCCTTGGTTCACATGCATAACCGTACATTTCTCCACACCAAATTCCATATTTATAGAGTTACTGAATGTTTCAGTTACCTTCAGTAACTCTATCAGTTGCAACTTAGTGGGAGAAAACACCGTCTCTCCGCAAGCGATAGCCCAGCCTTGACCCCTCTAGCAGGTTGCTAAGAGGGTTCAAAGCTAAACAAAACTACAATGGACTGAGGCTGTCACGCTGAAATACCCCGTCACATCCGTCTTGATCAAAATCAGCTCACCGTTTCCCTCAATCTGGCGACACCCCAGATAGCGAAGGACTGTCCTCCATTGCCCCAAACATGACATCAGGATGGTTCATAGGGTTGTATTTATTTTGAACAACTCCAGCACCCTCATGAGCCATGTATTTATTTATTTATTTTAGTACATTTACTCTTATACATAAAATATGAAAGTACTTTGTTAGTGCATAATGTAAAAAAGAGCAAGTTGAGACAATATAATTCAATCCCTAATTCCGAAACTAGGTTTACACCTGTACTATCAGAATCAGTGATTCGTCCAATAGAAACTAAAAGCGAAATACATGTGGCACAGAGTCGTAGGCCTTCTTATAATCTATCCAACATGTCGACAGATACTTTCAGTTATGGCGAACTTGTTAACAGATAGTCATATCAATGAGGAGTAGCTCCTTAGTACTGCGGGACCCATTCCTACATCTATTCTGAGAAGCAGACATGATAGAATTATTATTATATTATATACATACATTATATATACCGAGTGATTATAAAAAGATAAACATACTTGTATTTCTTGGTTTGAGATCTCTAATCATCGTTCGACTGCATGGTTTCACCATATCGTCATCATATCGTCCATTCATACGCCCACTGCTGAACAAAGGCCTCCCCCATAGATTTTCACAACTGTGTCATCATTTTAGGGGGTATTTGCCAATACTCACCACGGTTGGCTGGCGGGTTGGTGAGCGCAGTATGGCTACCGTTTCATAGAAGGGACGCTGCTGCCCATCCCTCTGGTTTAGATTCCTTCAGTCGCCTTTTACGACATCCACGGGAGGAGATAGAGTGGTGCTATATTCTAAATCCAGAGACCACACGGATTGCATGGTTTAGATTTGAGTAATAAGAAATGTACTGGAAGGTATTAGCAAACATAAATATGTTAACGCAAGGTGTCAGCAACAATAAAAATTTACATATAGACGCGCCATACACGAACATTGTGGCACGACAAAACGGCGCGCCGGCCGCCATTAGACCGCGTAATAAAAACTAAAATAAAACACTATTATTTATTTACAATATCGATTTACGTTACTCTCACAATAGCAATATACTTCGTGCATCGTCTATAA
Source organism: Diloba caeruleocephala (assembly GCA_947459985.1). NCBI lineage: Eukaryota > Metazoa > Arthropoda > Insecta > Lepidoptera > Noctuidae > Diloba > Diloba caeruleocephala. The sequence goes on along the minus strand of OX381621.1, from coordinate 4,430,184 downwards.
ACACAGAATGGCATTATTTTTTCGCAATATTTTACTTAATTACTCTTATGATTCACGTCAAGCCACGACATTGGTCGGTGCGCGACTAAGTGAATTCCGGGCAATTACCTTGCTCTTTCATGTGATTATCGTAGAGCGCGGGCAACGCATCTACACTTATAAAAACATCTTAATTCAGCAAAGATATTAATGTTCGCTAATACGCAATTATGAACTACCACGTTTGGTAGTTCATTATTGATGATGATGTCTTCTAATTTCTTTTTGTTTTAAAAACCTTGCCCACATTAGGATTTCTACTGTGTCATGGGTGCGTCAATGCGTTTACAAACTCAAAGTCCACATACAATACACCCAGACCCGGTACAACTACCTGTAGACAGTAAAAATATTTGTTCCAAACGGGAACCGAACCCGCAACCCAGAGCGCAGCAGCCGACTGTATCAGCCACAGCACCAACCGTGCCATCATTATTTATATATGTTTCTAGATAAATTCAGATGCAACAAATTCTGGATGCCATCAAGCCTTCAAAAGTAAGTTTAACTTAGTTACTAGTTCTCGATGTGACAATATACAGACTGTAAATCTTCGAAAAATCATGAAAATATACTGTTATTGTGGAAATAATAAAGAAGTTAACCAATTAACATCAGTGGCTGATGTATTCTAAATACTCTTTTACAGACCACAATGTACTACACATAAACAGTGTACTTTGTATCCAGTAAGTAAGCAAATATTTTACGGCCCACGCAATACGTACCAAAACATGCTGATATAGCTATGTACTTGATAGTCAGGGGAATCCCCGTGATTGTGTAGCCTGAAACTAAATACATAGATAGTATATTTAGTTATGAACACTACGGACCCAAAGTATGGCAACACATGTAACGTAGTAACTTTAGTTTTGTGCGCTTCACCTTCATTTAATCGCAAATACACCGCAATACCACCTTCTCTTCACTTACGGGTCGGTCTTTCGAAATCTTCCGCTGTTGGGCATATTAATTTAACCTCGCACAGTTCGGTTAAACACAGTTAGCCCTCTTAACTTTTTTTTTTAAAACACACCGTGGCTTCCTGAATTTGACAACTAGCTTAGGTTTTAATATTTTCTTTTTAGTAACATTATAAAGCCTATCTAGATAATTTCCTCTCTTGAGTCTGGCGCGCGTCCTCTCCATGTTTGATTAAAATCTATATTTGTTTCATGACGAATTAATCAAAACAATCGTGGTACCATTTGTAAAGAGTTAAACTGGTGTCACATTTGGATAATTATCAGCCTGTCTTGCTAGTGACGGAAAAGAGAAGGTTCTTGGCAACTTACTTAACAACACTCTTATTCATATAACAGTGCACGATCTAAATCGAATTCAGGGCTGTGCTTTGCTCCATCCCGAGCGTGGATTGTTAATGAAATCGTTATGTTACAATATAGCATCTGGATGAACTACTAAAAAGGAAATCATGTCAGTTGGAGACTGTATGTAAATGGTTAACAAACGAGTGTTATGGCGTCACTTGGGTGTATATTGTAGTCGGTATCCTGTGATAGGTTGAGATTAATGAATGGCTGTTTTATTTATTTATTGAAGTGCATCCTATGTGGGACACTTATAATCATAATGATGTGATGGAAAACTTGAAAAATCCAAGATCCATAATATTCCAATGAAAAGTTGAAGCTGTCTCTGGGTATTTGAATTACCTGGAGTCGAATGCAGCACTGGCAATCAAATAAAACAAACACTGTGATAAAGTTTTATCATTCATATACAGAACGTGCAACTGGCCTTAACACTAAAATATACACATTATATTTTCACCCCGTAACTATACGATATTAAATACATTAGTCTTAAATATAAGTTTTAAAAAATACAACTGTTCTCGATTATAATAGTTTTCAGAGATCCAACTAGTTGAAACCGATTCTACTAACACTGCGTACCCACCTATATAAATATTGTAACAAAATTGTTCTTTGTATAGTCTTCAGTTCGACTAATGTTAAACTGTGAAAATGATCGGCGGTTTGTGCATGACCAATACCAAGACGTTAATATTTAGTTATACGTTTGAACTGGTTACAAAATTAAAAAATAACTGCGGTGACAACCTTATTAACGTCAAAATTTCAAAAATAATCTATTGTTACATCTTTGTAGGTTTTTTTTATATTTATTAACAGTTGCTATTAATTATTTGTTTATCTTAGTTCCATAATAGTGAAGAATATGTTGTTTATCTAATGAATAAAATAATAAATTTATAGGCAAAATAAACATTAGCTGACTAATAGAAAGAGTGTACATATTATAATGAAAATAGGAAAAATAAAAGTATTTGAGAAAATAAAAGTTGTTTAATTGAATGCAACAACTTTAACTTAAAGGACATCACATCACAGTTAGACCGTAGCAGTACCAAATTTTCGTACCTTTCATATTTATTCTTATTCTTATTCTTTATTGTACAACATAAAACAGACCTATTGTTAAATAAAATAAAACATGATGTACAAAGGCGAGCTTAACTCAACATTGAGTTTTCTTCCAGCAAACCTTTGAATGTAAAAATAAATAAAAAATAGAAACAAAAGAGGACAGTATGAAGTGTACAATCAGGAAGAAAACAACAGTTAAGAATAATGTTAAAATAGCCAGCTATACAGCATAGACATAATATATACTTAAATAAATACATAACTATAAAAATAAATATATACCTTAAATACATACTTATAAGTTAGACTGAAAGGAAATGCTTTTTGAGTCCTTTCTTGAAAACGTCCAAAGAAGAGCTGTCGCGTAGTGTGTGTGGAAGAGAATTCCAGAGACGCACTCCGTGTACTGTAAATGATCCAGCATAACGGTTGGAGGTGTGATGAGGAGTACGAAGGAGAAGAGAAGAAGTTGTACGACAGGCTGTACCCCTAGGTACAAGAAACTCAAAACGCTCACGCAGATAGACAGGAGATTTAGGGTTGTGGAGAACCGAATAAAGAAGGGAAATAATATGAGTCGCGACGTTTCCGTATTGGTAACCACCTCAGTTTCGCACGGAATTCCGATATATGGTCATATTTCCGAAGGCCGAAAATGAAGCGGATAGATAAATTTTGCAAACGTTCGAGTTTATTAAGGAGTTCCTCAGTTGCATCAAGGAAGCAGACATCAGCATAATCTAGAAGCGGTAAAAGTAAGGACTGGGCAAGAGTTATTTTTGTGTGAAAAGGTAGAAACTTCTGGAGACGTTTAAGAGACTGAAATGAGCAATATACCCTCCTGCTTACTTCCGCAATGTGGACATTCCAAGAGAGGTTAGAGTCCAGGAGAACACCTAGATTCTTAGCACTCCTGGAAAAGGCTATAGAGACACAATCATACATCACCGGAGGAAGAGACCTTTGATTCAAGAGGTTAGACATGTATCTGCCACCAATAATGAGAGCTTGGGATTTGATTGGATTTACTAATAGACCAAAAGATTTGGCCCACTGGCTGATATTACCTAGATCATTATTGATGGCATCAATAGCTTCAGGGAGCTCTCCAACTTTGAAGTGACGATATACCTGCAAGTCGTCTGCATAGAGATGATAGGAAGAACTTAATATTTTAGTGATAGCGTTAATAAAAACAGAGAAAAGAAGAGGAGAGAGAACGCCACCCTGAGGAACACCCGCAGCAAGATTACACCACTTAGAGGAGGCCTCCTCGGAACGAACCGACTACGAGCGACCCCGAAGATAGGAGCTGAACCATGTAATTACAGAACAAGATATATTTAGAGAGGATAGGATTCCTAAGAGGATGTCATGATCAACTGCATTAAAGGCATTGCTAAAGTCAAGTAGAACCAGAACTGTCAGAAGTTTATTTTCCATAGCCAACCGGATGTCATCTGTAATTTTAACTAAAGCTGTTACAGTGCTATGGCCAGGACGAAATCCAGATTAGTAAGGACTTAGCAAGCTGTTAGATAAGAGATAATAAGACAGCTGATCATGAACAACACTCTCAAGGACTTTGGACTGGAGAGGAAGAATAGATATTGGACGGAACTGGGATACCGAAGAAGGATTTGAAACTTTGGGAAGCGGTATGACATGGACCTTCTTCCAAGCTGAAGGAAATGTGCTTATGTAGAGAGAGAGTAATTAATAATAATAAATAAATAATAAATAATAAATAAATAAACGAGAATCTCGTGAAAGCCGAGAAAGATAAACAGATTAAGTATCTTGACTTGGCACACGAGATTGTCGACATGTGGGATGTAGACTCTGCAATTATTGTGCCGATAGTTGTTACAGCCAATGGCCTCATAGCCAAGAGCCTCGACCAACATCTAAAGAGGCTCTCGTTAGGTGGTTGGATCAAGGGCTTGCTACAGAAAGCAGTTCTCCTTGACACAGCACGCATAGTGAGGAGGTTCCTTTCTCTGGAGCCCTAACCACCGGTTACTTGGACCCTGTGCCCGTTGCCGGTTGGTCACTATTTTTTATATTTTTAAATGTATGTGTTTTTGTTTTTGCTTTATATATATATATTTAAAAATGTAATTAATATGTTAGTTAAGTAAATAAATAATAGTAATATTTCGTAATTTTCAAAGTGTCAAAGTCACTGCACGTTTACTGGTGAAATTACAAAGTAGAATTTTCCATGGCACCAGGCAACTCGCGAGTACTAAAAGATAATCTGTTTCTTATGAACATCCTGGATTTATAAAACTTGTATAAAACTAAACCAACTAATATAAACAATATTAATGCTACGCAAGTCTCAGTGAATAAAGATTTTGTTCCTTCATTATTTGAAACTAGTTTCTCATTATTAACTTGTTGGCTTGTGGGCAACGATTCGGTGTGGTAATGACTCAGAGAAAATTTAGTCTCTAACTCATTGATAACTTTTTGGTTTTCATCTGCTATAGTTTTCTGTAAATCTTTTTTTACTTGATTTATATACGGAATAAGGTCTATAGTCCTATCAGCACCAGTTAATGGAACAGAAGTAGTACTTGTTTTTGATACGATGGCGTTTTGGTTTAATGATGTTAAAATTCTCTTAAGCAACATATTAGTGTCATTGTTTAATACTATCACTTTAGATGTCAAGTTTGCTAGATTTGATAGATTTTCGTTATTGATAGTATCAGATTTTTCAATCAAGTTTGTCATTTTCTCTAAATACTTAGAGCTGTTGTTATCTTGAACAGTATTTTTATTACTTACATTATATAAAATATTTCTAATGTCCAAGAGTACGTCATTTTTCTCGTTCTTATAATCACCCGCCGACGTTGGTTCATGATCTCTATCTTTATTGCATGTTATTCCGTCAATATTGTCACTACTATGCTCATCTATTTTGATTGCTGATATTTCAAACGGAACGCCATTTTTCTTAAGCTTAACCAAAATGTGACACGGTAAAGGATTATCGCCGATACTCAATTTTGATAAACTTGTACCTGAAAACTCTTCAGCGTTGACTGAGTCAATTCTGTTATGATCTACTATTAACTGCGATAAACTTTTAAGTTCATAGAATCTTTCACTTTGCAAATCTTTAATATAATTATATGACATATCTAAAGTATTCAAGTAAATTAGTCCACGAAAAATACCATAACCTATCACCGATAAAGAGTTATGGGAAATGTTTAGAGAAATTAAAAGTTCATTATCTTTGAATGATCCCGGCTGAATGAAAGATATTTTGTTGAAGCTCAAATCTATATGCCTGAGTGTGCCCATACCTGAAAAATCTCCAATATCCAACTTAGAGACCGTGTTATTACTTAACACCACGGTAGTCAAATGTGTTAACCTGGTCAGGTTTAATTGACTAACATTGTGTATACTTGCATCTGAGATAACCACTTCAGAAACTGCCATATTTTCAATATGTCCAAAATGTATATCAGTTTTGATGCCAGATAAAATAAGAGTATCTAAGTTTTTCAGTTTTTCTATAAAACTTTTTGTTAAATTTAATTTTGGGTTATACGACAGATCTATGATGCGTAATTCCACCAGATTGCTAAATGATTCGTTATGTATATTTTTTAAAGCATTGTAAGCCAAACTTATCTTGCTCAGGCGTGGCAGACTATGAAGTGAAGTTGGTGAAATGGTTTTAATTAGATTATTATTTAATAGTAAAGTGTTCAACCCAACTAGTTCTGTCATATTTACAACGAAATTTTCTAGTTTGTTATAAGATAGGTCAAGCATTTCTATATATCCTGTATTTACAAAAGCATTATATTGCAATTCTTTTATTTTACTATGAGAAATATTAAGTTCCTTTAATTTATTCATATTATTAAAAGACGCGTTTTGTACAGTATTTAATAAGTTACAAGAAATATCAAGACTCGGTAATGAAACCAAACCATCAAAAGTGTCACTTCCTATGGTTCCGGATAAAGGATTGTCTGAAATTCGTAGATTTATTAAACTTCTCAAAGATTTAAAAGAGCTTGGTTCCAATTGAGAAATTGAATTTGCTGATAAATCTAAATATTCTAGGCTATTTAAATCATTAAAATGTTCATGATTCACTTGGACCACCCGATTATTCTTTAATAACAATGTACGCAGATTTGTCAGATCTGCCTTGTTGAAGTCTATGCTAATAATTTGGTTATTAGATAAGTCCAACTGTTGCAGACTTTTTAACGTTTTAAAACACATATTTGACAATGATTTAAGTCCATTATCATTAAGAAGCAAGGTATCGAGTATTATGAGATAGTAAAAAGTATAATCTTCTATTGCTATCAATAATTGGTGGCTTAAATCTAATTTTGTTACATTAATGCCGTCAAACATGCCTCTAGTTAATGTGCCCTCTAACATATTTTCAGTAATTGAAAAAGTATAAATTGTTTTATTTTTAAACATTCCTTTCGGCAAATACTTAAGTTTGTTTCTTGAGAGGTCGATGCTAGATAATGATTGCAAACTGGCAAACATGTCTTTGCTGGCGGCTTCCAGTAAATTATTACTCAAATCTAAACTATACAAATACACCATATTTTTAAATACGTTAAAGTGTATTGTCTTAATAGAGTTTGAACCCAAATCCAGAAATTCAAGTTTGTTTAACTTTTAAAAATCACTCAGGTTAAGGTCCTTTATTCTGTTATTGCTTAGGCTTAAAACTTTAAGTTCACTGAATCTGAAGAGAGAGGAATTTATATCTAATAATCTGTTTCTAGATAGGTTCAGATGCAACAAATTCTTGATGCCTTCAAAAGTAAGTTGACCCAAATCCTCGATGTAGTTATGTGATAAATCTAAAGTTTGTAAATTCTCAAATTTATCAAATACAGCATCAGGTATTTTAACTAAATAGTTGTGGGATATGTTAAGCTTTTTCAAAGTATTATATGGATGCTCATAGCTGTTTACATGGATATTACTAATTGTATTATACGATAAATCTATCTCATTCAGCTTATTCAAATTGTACTTGTTTGACAGGACAGCAGTGGTCAGTTTATTCCTTGATAAGTCCAATATGGCTAGATTCTGCATGCTTTTTATAACTGGAGTATATTCATAACTATTATCACTTAAATCTAAAGAATATATGACATTGACAATGACAATGTCTTGTTCATCGTAATCGTAGCTGGACACCGTTATTGGGACAGGATTAGTAATATCGGGAACTATCTGCACATGTCGGAACTTAAGGTATACCGGGTCTATTTCGTAATTTTCGTAGATGATATGTGGTAGGTGAGGTCTTGAGCATGTCTCACTATCTACTGAATCTGACATAGATGGCCTGTCATAATTATTATGTTTAAACCGTTCCCAGTCTTGATTTCTTATATTGTCCATACAAAACATTTCGTAACGACACTTGTTGTATTCAAATCTTACACTGCACTGCTCTGTATGACTTAAAAATATAGTGATGAAGAGGATACCTGAAAATTAAATAAATGTGTTATGCAACTATTTAGTCATGTGGGATCTTTAAGGGAAGCGGAATCTTCAAGTTGCAGCAGCCGACTAAGGAAGCTATTGATATCTCCCGAGGTAGAAGACACGTCTTAACTGTTACCACAATAAATTTATTTACGTTTCATTCTTAAGATATTTTCTTAGTCCAGTCTAAGTATCACACAACATGAAATAGCAGAAAATTTGTCACTATCAGGACGGTTGCCAGAAACTTACATATTCGAAAATCCATTGTCCCAGGTGCTACCCTGTGAAAATTAAAATCGTTCTTATAATACACATATTTGTTATAAGTCTCGGTGTTAGCATATAATGGTGTGGTATTATGTTTGCAATGGCAGGCTTAATACAATAAATACTTTGGTAAGTGTAGTCTTACCAAAGTATATACATATTATTTTAAACAGTGAAATAAAAGCCAAAAGTGGCGACAACCCAATAGCAAAGCAATCAATCACTCTCGTCTCGTTATGCCAGTTTTAGCTAGAGTTGCCACCTCTTGGCTGTCTTAATCCGGGAAAAAAGAAAACATAATTTTATGACTTTTTATTTTATATTGAACTTATATTTTACATTTGAACGCACAGATTTCAAAATATCTGGTCTGGAACTGAGAAAACTAAAAAAACTCTTTGTGGTCCATTATAAAAAGAAAAACGTCTGGATTTTGCCTGGACATGTTCTTTATTTAAATGTATCCTTTTCGTTGTCCATATATCGAATACTCAACCAAAAACACTCCACGCCAGCTCCACGACTCACCACTAAGAAACTTGCCCTTATATTATATCCAGTACATTAGGCCGCTGCCGCGCGTGATCGTGTAATTGTTGACGCTTTCAGCCCATTCGCCCATGCGCATCGATATTTAAAATATCGGGAGTTTATTTTAATTTTAAATGTTTCCGGGAGCCGGGAGACTTGAGTTTTTGGGGCTCAATTCTGGGAGATGCCCGAAATTCCGGGAGAAGTATGAACCCTAGGCTTAGCCCACGATTTATCGAGGTTACACATGTCCGAAGAGAGAAAGGCGAAAAGCACTTCGTTTTGGTAAGGGAAAATGCGGTGGCCATTTCCTACATTTTAAAGATGTTTTGAAAAGACATATGAAGAAAGAGCATAGAGTCATCGAGAAGGGCAGCTGCGGTCCTATGAAAACAACAGGTGGGAACTGTACGACAATTAAAAATCAACTTAAAATTTCACCACCTTATTAACTGATATACAAGATGGGTTTTTGAGCTGGTATTGTATGCCCAAATCCGATACTATGATAAAAAGAGAAAAATGGTGTAAGGGGTAAGCTTGATTTATAAGAAAACGTGTAACATGAAATGGAAGGGCTTGTTGTGAGAGTTTCAAATATGTTTATTTAATGATTTTAAAATGTTTTAAAGTTATTGAAGAAAATAGACGTAAATTGACCTTACTTATCTCTATCTATTTACGTTATAGGTGAGTGTTTGGGCACAGAAATCCATATGTGTACCAAATTTCAGCTTAATCGGTCCAGTAGATTCGGAGCAAATTGGCTGTGACAGACAGACTGACACACGAGTGATCCTATAAGGGTTCCGCCGTTTTTTCCTTCGGACGTTCGGAACCTAATTTTAATAGAGAAGATGGTTGGCAGGTACCACCTGTTTGGAATGCGCTTATTAAAACAATAAAGTCCCAAACAACACACCACGCTAAAAAAGATCAAAACACTGCGAGTGATTACTGCGTGCATTGAAACAATTTTTGATTTGTTTTGTACGGTAGATATAATAACATTTTTTAATCTGACGCTTGTCATCTTAGTCATCCTGCAACCACGAACCTTGTAAATGTAAAATGTTCGAACGTCAGGAAAAACAAAAATCTATAATATTCGGGATGTAGTCCGTTTAAAACTTAAACAACATTAGTGATAAATGAAAATACCATAGAAAAATACTCACAATTACGAAGAATGTTCTTGAATATCAAACACTGTTTTTTTAGCGAAGTCCAATGAGACCGCTCTCCTGTTACACTTGGAGTCAAATGTGCTAACTGCGCAATGATATTTAGGGTTCAGTATCGGAACACTAAAACTGAATAGTACTGTAGTTTATGCTAGGGGTTACACGAAACTTGTAAATTTGAATAAAGAAGCAGACATGAAGATAATGAAGAGGATGCATATTTGATGCTTTTTTGCTGATAACAGGTAACGGCTCTTCTCCCGTCATCATCGTCTCAAAGGGTGACTAATGAAGTTACTATTTATTTATTCTTTATGCACAAGCATGTACTATCCAATATCTATAAGAATTATACATAGACACTATTCGGGGCTTATCCATGACTGCACTATACAATTACCGTCACATATTGTCCCCGGAGCTTTAGGGCTATTTTATGAGATGGAAGCTAGAACGATAAGTTCTATTACACCCATTGGGATGTTATATCAGTTATATGGACTTAGCTTAACTTTGATTTAGACGAAAATAATCAAATTGGCAGAAAATTACTGGTTTCACTGGTACAAAAACGGAAGTTTCTCTACTCAAATTTTAATAAATATCATATCATAACATTTAAATATTCAAATGTACTCATAAGAAAATGAATACCTAACTTAAACTACTATCATAGTGGAAATATGTATAATAGTGACTCGACCCCTTTGATGTTGTGCGAAACGCCGACAAACACCTAGCCAAGCCCCTGGCACAGACCGGATTACCAACAAGGTATTTAAAGATTTCTCTGCTTGCTTCAATATATTAATAACCGCTATCTTGAACGCGGCATTGAATAACAATCTCTTCAGACTTATGTGGGAAAAAGCTATAGTTGTTGTTATTCCAAAACCCGAAAAACCCAAGTCTAATATCGCCCCAGAAGTCTTTGCAATGTCTTTGCGAAAATCTATGAGGCTCATCTTCACAAGATTGGACATGATTTTGCCATATCCATAAGTCTCCTTGCCGATGCTCAGTTTTCTTTTCAAACCAATCACTCTTGCGTTCAACACATCAGCATGGAGTCCTATTCTTTGATGAGGCAAAGACTGAGAGGAGAGAGAGAGAGAGGTTCATAAGCTGTAATAAACTCGGAGTACCTGGCCACCTCATGTTCATCATACGAGCCTAAGTTGGCGCTCTTCACCGTTGGTTGTCTGTTACTCCGGTCTTAGCCCGATAACATAACTAAGATTATCAAGATTATCCAAACCTCAAGCAACGTCTATGGCCTTTAGCAGATCAAAGTTAATCCCACTAAAAGCAAAGCCGTGCGTTCAAGAGTTGCGACGAGCACACTCGCTTTAAAAAGATCTTCATGTTAGGTTCTCCAAATACCTAGGTGTCACTCTTGACCATAACTTATCTTTCCAAAAGAACACAAAGGCGGTGCGCCTAGACAGTAAGCACACAAACTCTAGCACACAAAGATGAGCACTCAAAGACGTCTGAGTGCAAAACAGGCGTGGGCTCTTGCACTCAGACGTCTCCCTTGTCTATTCACGTACGAACGAACGTATTAAATTTCCGTTAGAAATAAGGTGAGAATTTACGTGACGTGCATTTGGCTAATAATGACCCTACCAGTGTTGTATTCGCACAAGCACACTCAGTCCCGTTTCGTAGGTTTCATTGCTCCTTGGTACATTCGCAATGAAAAACTCCATAACAATTTGAACTTGCCGACCAACAAGCAGTTCATGAAACAAGCTTATAAATGATTTTTTGACTCTACACTGCTCCATTCAAAACCCCTCGTAGTATCGGCCGCCCAATATGGATTCTCACTCATAAGCCTCCAACGCTTGCAATGACCCGGATGATGAAATCACCTTACTTACAACACATAGCACACACTAATACTCGTGTTGGTTCGTTCAAACAGATCAGTTGCCTGCCTGACATCCTGTCGTCATGACATACCATTCAATCGCTGAACCTCCTTCGAACTTTGATCAGTGCCCGTGCCGAGCCAATAGTTTTAAATATCCCCACGCTGTTCCATTCGAACCTCCACCGGTATCGGCCGCCCAATATGGACTCCCCACTCATCGACCCGGACGGTGAAAAACTGTTGTCACGACATCCCGTTCAATCTCCAAACCCCAGGCTGGAGGCTTCTTTTGGCTTCACCAGGTTGCCTGGTTAAGCAGCTACGTCTCTCTGAGAGGTCTGTGAGAAGCCCAACAAAAAAAGCAAGCAGCCCAGTTCATAGTGCGTGATCATCGCCAGCGGTGCCCCGTGTTGTCGTGTGTTTGGGAAAATTGCTGATGGCAGGTAACTTAGACCTGCAAACCTTAAAATCTTATTGTTCGTGTCATATGTCCACAAAAATACCTCTGAAAATTACATAATAGAGTATATTTTTACAAAAACCAAAGAAAATGTTACTCTACAGAAAATAAAAAAGGAAAACAGAACGAAATTACAATGCCTATAAAATTATGGTTACGAGGTATAAATTATATCGTCCCGAAATGATGTGATCTGGCCCGATGTTGTGACATGTCGTCGTTTCACGCTATACCAAAATAATGAGAAGAAAAAAATTATGCTACTATGGCAACATTTAACTGCAAAAATGTAAAACGGCCTGTAGTCGTTATAAAGCAGTTATGCGGCTTTGCAGACATCACTGCCCTTCAAGCGACGCGACGTGGCTGCTGCCCTGCGAATTGTCTTACCTGGCGGACATTGACAATAACTTTGGAAGCACTGGGAGTTCTGCGGTGGACACCAGTTTGGGTATCCTCAGGGGTAAACCATTTGGAAGTGTGGCACTTTTATGGCGTAAATCTATTCCAGTATGAGTCAGTGGTACAGTGTGCAAAACCGCGTATATCAGCTATTCGTAAACGAACGGCCCGTGCTGGTTGTCAGTGTTTACATGCCTACGGTCCACGCCGAGAATGTACCGGTTTTTACGGACTGCTGAAGTGCGACTAGTGCTATTATTGAAGAAAATAGTGTTTTATCTGTTTATCCTCGGGAACGTAAATACCTTGCCGTGTGGTGCCGGCTCAGAATGCCACCACCCCATCTCCTCCCATGGGTGTCGTAAAAGTCGACTAAGGGATTAGCCGGAGGATGGGCAGCAGCGTCCTTCGAGTACATTAACAACTCAACTGCGATCGCCAACCCGCCAGCCAAGCGTGGCGATTATGGCAAAACCCCCCAATGAGCCCACAACACATCCATATCGGTCATCTTGTGGCGATCTTTGGGGAAGCCTGTGTCCAGCAGTGGACTTCATTCGGCCGAAACGATGAACGTAAATGCACATCCAGGTGAGCGATTTTACAAGAAGACAAGAATTATCTACGGGACAAGTATGAATATGTACGGACACTAATACATAGGCTGCACTAAAAGTATCGGGAATGGAATATTTCCACTGTTCCTGTCATATTAAAATCTGTTTAATTGAAAACTCCTTGGTTTTACAAATCGAATACCATTTATTTATTTAAAAAAAGATTCACGGTCTTGTCACAAGGTTTTGTCAAACTTGTTTAGTCGTTGAGAAAATGGAATTGACTCGAGAAAATTCAAGAGCGATGATTTATTATGACTTTCGAAGTGGTTTAACACAAAAACAGTGTGTTGACCGGATGATTTCTGCATTTGGTGATGAAGCCCCATCCAAAACCATAATTTATCGCTGATTTGCTGAATTTCAACGTGAACGTGTCAAGCTCAGTGATGATCCTCGTCAAGGTCGTCCAAAAACTGCAGTCACCCAAGAAAACGTTGATGCTGTGCGTAAGCTGATTGAGGAAGATCGACATGTGACATACCGCGAAATTCAGGCAACTTTAGACATTGGCATGAGTCAAATACAAATAATCTTGCATGAACAATTAGGTGTAAAAAGTTGTTTTCCCGATGGATACCGCATTTGCTATATGAAGAGCAAAAAGCGGCTCGCGTTACTTGATGCGTCAGAACTCTCGAAAGATTCCACGCAGGATCCTCAAATGCTGTATACAACATCGTATCAGGTGACGAATCCTGGATATATGCGTACGAACCCGAAACAAAAAAGCAGTCACGAGTTTGGGTGTTCGAAAATGAGTTAAAGCCAATAAAAATTGTTCGTTCACGGAGTGTTGCAAAAAAAATGGAGGCCACGTTTGTCTCCAAAACCGGCCATGTTACGACTATTTCTCTTGAGGGACAAAGAACGGTTAATGCAGAATGGTATGCTAGCATTTGTTTGCCACAGGTCGTTTCTGAACTCCGTAGAGAGAACTGCAACCGCCGCATCATCCTCCATCACGACAATGCCAGTTCTCACACCGCGCACAGAACAAAAGAGTTTTTAGAGCAAGAAAACATAGAATTATTAGACCATCCGCCGTACAGCCCCGACCTAAGCCCTAATGATTTCTATACTTTCCCTAAAATAAAGAATAAATTGCGTGGACAGAGATTTTCATCACCTAAAGAAGCTGTGGACGCCTACAAAACGGCCATTTTGGAGACCCCAACTTCCGAATGGAATGGTTGCTTCAATGATTGGTTCCATCGTATGGAAAAATGTGTCAAATTTCGCGGAGAATACTTCGAAAAGCAATAAATACATTTTTAAATAGTAATGTTGTGTCACTTCCTTGATTCCCGAAATTTTCAGTGCCGCCCTCGTAAGCTGTATGTATCGTCAGACACTTTCACTATTATTAGCGAAGCACACGGGTGCTGCAGATGACTAGATAATTGCATTGTCACAAAGGCTTCGTGGCAGTGTATTGTAGACCTACATGTGAAGTAGACATGATGTGTATTGGTCAGACCACTATCCATTAGTTGTTACGTGTAATTTTTCACGTAATTAAACAAAGAATCTCTTTGAGTAGCATACCATGTAATAAACTTAAATCGAGCGATAATAATTCAGAGCTGATACTCGAGTAGAATGCCACCACCCCATCTCCTCCCATGGGTGTCGTAAAAGTCGACTAAGGGATTAGCCGGAGGATGGGCAGCAGCGTCCTTCGAGTATATTAACAACTCAACTGCGATCGCCAACCCGCCTGCCAAGCGTGGCGATTATGGCAAAACCCCCCAATGGGCCCACAACACATCCATGTCGGTGGTTGTGGTGATATTTGGGGGAGGCCTGCGTCCAGCAGTGGACTTCATTCGGCTGAAATGATGACTCGAGTATACAATAATATGTTATACATATTAAAAGAAACCCGGTCAAGCGCGAGTTGAACTCGCGTGAGGAGGGTTCCGAAATTGCTGAATATATTGTCTATTGTTCGATTTGGTCTTGTACCAATAACTTCCCAAGAACAAACTTAACAACGTAGTTGAAAAACGTGTTTTCCCATACATTCCAACCGCAAACGTAAGTTTGTACGCACAATATTGAAATATTTACCATGTTATTTTGAGACCATAGACTTCTTATAGGTTTTCCTGTAATCTATAGCTTAATTGTAGCACCTCGCAATCAGTTCGCCCAAGATAGGATAATGAGCACACACTGTCACAATCTGTATTGTTTTGTTAATTAGTAATAACAATGCCGTCGTGTGTACAGTGTAAATGCACTAACTATTGGGCAAAAATAAATAAAGAACAAGGGATCTCATACCACACGTGAGTAACAAACGATATATTTAATATTTGGATAAAAATACTTTTAATATTCTCTCTATTATTCTCGAAGAAAACACAGGCCAAGCAAAGAAAAGAGACAACGCATATATTCTATCACAGGTGCGACAAAGACATCGAGTACACATGTTGTCATTTTAGATACCTATCTCTTTTACTCTCGTAGTTTTTGTATCTTCTTTCTTACAGCATAGGTTAGCGGTTTTAGTTTTATACCTACATACAGCAAGATTTTGCGCGCCATTTGATATGGACGTAACATAATCATGGTATAATATCATTGATTGCAATATTTATGATACCGGAACCATTGTGTGATACCGATCGCGCTTGACTGTTTTATCAGTAAGGCTGACAGGACGCTGATACTTCGTTTATCGTCACACACACATACAGTAATCAGTCCTATTAGTTAATAACAATAATATATGCATATTTATCGTTCAAGTTTGTCGTGTAACTGATCTTTTAAAACCCCCTACTTTCTGCATATTTCAAGCCGGGTATATCCCACCAGAGTATTGGTGTGTCTCTGTCTTTCTCTATTTCTGTGGAATTTGAGAGAGGAGGTAATAAAGGCATAACGTCCGATTGATGACAGAGAATAGTTGCAATACGTACCACTACATTAACATAATTTGTATATAAAAACTATCATTCTGCCGTCGAATGGCTAAACGCAGTAACTGTAATGATTACAGCTTTGCAAATATGACCTTTGTCAACCGACGCCACCATTGCCTGCCAAGAGCATGGATATATGTAGGTACTTTCACTGTTGTGATAGCTGTGTATATAGAGGAAACACTCAGAGTTCAAGGACAACTTTGAAACCTGTTCATGTAAATTCTGCTGTAATATGACACAAATCCTTTTTTACCCAAAATGTCGGTCACACTTTTTATCCAACCTAAGGCTCATTTTCATCTCATACATTACGATACTCTATGCATTAGGTACCATAGAGCGAGAGTTTGACAACCTTGAAGTCCAAATAACAGTTTTGAGTACCGTTGAGTATTATTGTCAGAATCATTGAGAAAACGATAGAGCCTAAAAATTGGAATTGGAGTACCTATTTAAGAATATAGCACCACTCCATCTCCTCCCGTGGAGGTCGTAAAAGGCGACTAAGGGACTCTAAACCAAAGGGATGGGCAACAGCGTCCTTTCTGTAGAACAGTAGCCATTCTGCGCTCACCAACCCGCCTGCCAAGCGTGGTGAGTACTGGCAAATTCACCCCAATATGATGACACAGTTGTGGAAATCTATGGGGAAGGCCTTTGTTCAGTAGTGGACATTGTATGGCCGATATGATGATTTAACGAGTTCCAGTGCCGCATGGCCGTAATAGGCAACTAAGGGTTTATATTAAGAGGATGGGGAACAGCATCCTTCCGTGTGATAACTATACTGCGATCACGAACCCGCCTGCCAAGCGTGGTGATTATATAATAACATAGGCACTATGTTGGACGACAACACTTCGACTTTTCGACTGCATGCCTAAGTTAAGGTGCTCCTTGTGTTTCTTCTCATCGGTGTTACTGTGGTGAAGCTGTCGACCACCTCGGACACCATGGCTTGTCTTGCAATAAATGTGCTGGTCGCATAGCACGGCATGCCAATATTAACGACATAAAAATCTAAAATATACGCGATAGTATCCGTTTAAAAGTGTTTTATTATATTTATTAAATTTTATCTATTTATGTTTATTTTACAGGATATTGCAGTTGTCTGTATCTACACTATACTTTAAAATATAGCAACTGTATTCACTACTACATAATTGTTTCTACAATGGAATTCAATAATCTAGATTTAATGAAGTATGTCTTGTCTATATTATGTACGTCTGCATGATGTTTCATATATTTTCAGTATATAGTCAGTATACGAAAGGAGATGGAGTGGTGCTATATTCTTAATCCGGACACCACACGGAGACTTTGAAGATTGACATAGAGTTCGATCATATCGTGGAATAGGACTCAGAATAGGACGCGAACGAGGTCGCGGATGACCGCTAGTATACATATATTTATTGTAATGTAAACATATTAAGTATATAAGCATACCTAGTATAACTTGCGAGTGTTTTTGCTTATAGGCAACATCGTGAACAATATTATCTTGTATAATGGCGTCTCTGTTTATAATCTCCAGTGAGTAATATCTTTGTCTTCTTCAGAACATGTTTATCTTAATAAGTGAAAAGACTAGGTATAGGAAATAATGTTAATACTTATAACTTATAAATTCAAATAGCTTACGGTAATATATCGCGTTTCATTTCATTCATTCTACATATATGTATATACTTACGTACAGAATTACATTTACAATTATTATGTTATTCATAAACAAATATAATCATCAGCCCATATCGGTCCACTACTGGACATAGACCTCTACCAGCGTGCGCCATAACACCCGATCATCAGCATTCCGCATCCAGCCTGACCCAGAAACCATCTTCAGGTCGACCGCGCATCTGGCCAGTGGGTGCCCCACACTAAGTTTACCCATACGCGGTCTCCACTCAAGGACTCGCCTGCTCCATCGATCCTTCGACAGAGGTGGCCAGCCCACTCAGCTTGCTAATTTAGTGTGCTATGTCGATCATTTTGGGTCTTTTCCGGATGTCCTCATTTCGGATTCTATCCTTTAGAGAAACTCCGAGCATAGCACGTTCCATAGCTCGATGTGCGAGTTTAAACTTGTGGACTAGTCCGTCTGTTGAGTGTCCACGTTTCGGCCCCGTAGGTTAACACAGGTAGGACGCACTGGTTGAAAGCTTCCGTTTTCAGAAATTGCGAAATACAAGACGACGAAAAGATCTGACGAAGTTTGCCGAACGCTGCCCAGCCTAAACGTATCCTTTTGTCGGCTTCTCTTTCAAAGTTGTGTACCTAATCGGAGCGTTTGCCCAAGGTATCCTTTTGTCGGCTTCTACTCGTCCACAACGTCGACCACCGTACCTTCGATGCTAATCTGCCTCAGCACAGCATGTCTTTTAGACATGATCTTGGTTTTTTCCAAGTTCATGCCAAGGCCAACACGTTTTGGGGCTACGTTGAGACTATTCAGCATCCCGCTCAGCTCATCCACAATACAATCCGGCACGGTTGGTGCAGTGGCTGATACAGTCGGCTGCTGCGCTTCGGGTCGTGGGTTCGATTCCCGCACGGAACAAAAATTTGTATGATCTGCAGGTAGTTGTTCCGGGTCTGGGTGTACTGTGTGGAATTCATGTCTGTAAACGCACCCATGACACAGACAAATCCTAGTGTGTGTGGGGCAACGTTATTCTAAAGAATAAATTTAAAAAAATACGCACATATATGAATGATAAAATAAAATAAAACAATATTTTATGATCTACTTCTAACTTTTTGTAATAATACCCGAATTATAGTCACTTAACCGTGTGGTGCCGGCTACGAATAGCACCAACACATCTCATCCCTTGGGTGTCGTAAAAGGCGAATATGGGTTTAACCGGAGGATGGGCAGCAGCATCCTCCAAGTACAGTAACAACTCAACTGCGATCGCCAACCCGCCTGCCAAGCATGACTATATACTGATATATATGAAACATCATGCAGACGTACAAAACATAGACAAGACATATTCATTAAATAAAATTTAATAAATATACACGTGGATAGCTTATTAAATAATAGAGATGAAAATTTTAACAAATTTGTTTTTAAAACTAGCTGTTTTATATATTTATTAGGGTTCCGTACTAAAATTGTATCAAATTCCAGTGATTTGTTCACGTACAGGAAAATAAAATTATGATGGTAGGTATTTGTATTTGCTTTAATGCGTAAATAAAAATTGTGCTTTGAATATACAGGGTATCCAGTAAATAGCACGACATACTGCAGGGGGTGAGAGCTTGGGTCAATACCTACCAAGAAAACACAATGTATGTTCAGTAAAATCTTACGGATTTTTTTTTCACCACTGTAGGTTACAGTTAAGCGATAAGAAAATTGTACTGTGAAAATTGAAATAAAAATTGTATTTTTTGAAAATGTTTTAGTTTTTAATAGAATAAAGACTTATCAATGAGTAAAGTAACTATTTACAAATAATTTGAGGTAAAAAAAAAACTAGAAAAGGAATTTTTCGTTACGAGATGCTTAAAAATGTGTCAAGGTAGAGATTTTTCGATATTTCGGAAAATTTTGTACTACTGTAAATCCTTAAGATTTTGCTGAACATATATTGGTTTTTTGGTAGGTATTGACCCATGCTCTCACCCCCAGCAGTATGTCGTGCTATTTACTGGACACCCTGTATTTTGTAATTCATGTCTCAAAATGTTTTTTGTGATGTAAAAAAGTGTATTTTTGCTGTCTGAAAGTTGTCTTTTATTGTATTTCACCCACACATATTGTGCCCATAAATATTGTAAGTAACTTACATGATTTAAAAAGAGTAACCATGGGGTTTCTTGCCCATTCTTCTCCATAGGAAATTTACATCTTGGAACGCGGCAATTAAAGTCTTAACTATTCATAAGCTCCTATAAATGATTAAATGAGTAAAAAATAGTTTTGTAATTTTACCCGACTGCGTGGCAGCAAAGGCAGGGTTATGTTCTGATCTCTACTTTTGATGGGTAAAAATATATAAAATTGACTTCATACAAAAACTTTTCGTAGCTTGATATTATAATAAATATAAAACTGTACTTATTCAGTAAAATTAAATTATATATTTTGGTCAGCAACCGTACCTAAAACTTGATAACTGAAAAATGTTGATTTCATTTTTTACTGAAATATAATAATCGGAATAGGTAATTTTGGGTGAAATACCATTTTTATCGGATCCCCAGTAACAGTTTTTATGGGATAATTGAGATTTATTCTCAAAGATTATGGTACCTTCTGGTGAAAATCCAAGATTCAATTCAGTTTTACAGTTACAAAATCTCCAAAATTGTAGAACTTATTACGACTAATGCTAATGGGATCAAATATAATTCTCACCAAAATTAATATCGAGACCCCAAACACCTTTTTCAAATTACAATAATGTACATCAACAATAAGCTACCAAATTAAAAAAAGATAAAAATAGTAATGCGCACATAATGGCAAAACCCCACAGCGAGCACACAACACAAGCCCAGACGGTTCGTTGTTCGTTCTTTGGGAGCGGCTTATGTCCAGCAGTGGACGTATTTTGACTGAAATGATGATGAAGATGATGATATAATGAAGCTTTAATTTGAGACACGATTACAATTTTTGAAACAAATATTGAATAATTTAAGATACATAAATACATTTTTCTACGGGAAGGAATAAAACAAAGCTTAAAAGTAAACGGTTATAATTATATTAAAAATGTTACACAAGGCAAGTAATGCATTATTTGGCAGTTACATTATTAAAACTAAACTGGGATACCTAAGCCTAAATATTCATCAGAACATTTAATTTAAAACGTAACTTGTAAATATTATGTTTTATCATCGCCGAGTTACCGAAAAACAATCTTATTAACGTAAGATAATTCTAATAAAAGAAATAACGAATTATTTTCGTGTGTCTACACTCGTACAACATGCGATTTCAAATAGATATATTTATCAAAAACTACACGCCAGCTTAGTGAAGGGCAATGCAGGGCACGTCAAAATTTGCGGATATTTGGCCACTATACCACTGATTACATTGTAAGTTGCATTTGTGTGGACGCACCATTAAAGTAATTAGGTACAAATAACAAAACATTAAACAGTATGTATTTTATATACAAACATTTTAAACTACTTGGTATGGGTTCTTATGCTATTGTCCGAGGTGCCTTTCTCTTTCTGAACATTATCGGATTCTTCCTGTAATGATCGCCACAAGAACTTTCTCATATAATAATTTTGTTCCCGTACAGCCTCTAAAATCTTCTGACTGGTTACTAACAACCTCTCATCAGACATAACATTTTGACGAAAATCCATAAGAGGTTCATTTTCTCCAGCTATACAAGGAATCCCTTCCAAAGAATGGCGCGCTTTTCCAGGAACCAAAACGATAGGCCTCACTTTCGTATAACCATTGTTGAAATCACTCAATACCTTACCCAACCATTCACAAGAAACATTATTGTTATCCACATAAACTCGCAAATCAAATTTATGACCGTACCAACTTTTGAAATCCAACACATTCATTGCATTAGACCTCACAGAAAGAACACGAAGACACTTCAAATCCATTAAAAATTTCGAATCCAAATAATTGATTTTGTTGTAAGATAGATCCAAATTCGAAAGG
The DNA here is from genome assembly GCA_947459985.1 of Diloba caeruleocephala. Lineage (NCBI taxonomy): Eukaryota > Metazoa > Arthropoda > Insecta > Lepidoptera > Noctuidae > Diloba > Diloba caeruleocephala. Next base: position 4,408,258 of record OX381621.1, on the reverse strand, counting down.
TCAGACAATCCTTGGAACGTGCCGTATTCTATTTGCGTCAGTTGATTATGGCCTAAACGAAGCGTTTTCAAATGGCCCAATTTATCAAAAGTAGACGGACCAATTCGCATTATTTGATTACAAGTCAAATCTAAATACACGAGGCTACCCGGCAGCCGCAAAGACGACGCGCCCAATTCCCGAACTAAATTTTTACTCAAATCTAAAGTTTTCAATTCTGTTTGATGGCTCAAGTAGATTAAGGAGGTATCTGTAATGTTGTTTGAATGCAACATTAAAGTAATCAAACGCAAACCTTCCCCGTAAGGTATACTAAGCTTGAACAATCCATTATTGGAAAGATCCAACACACCACCTTCTGGGTGAAACATAGTTATGTGGATACTATCGAGTTTCTCAATCTCGTTGTAAGTCATGTTCACAAGTTTCAAATTATAATTATTGTTGAATGTCATGTCGGGAATGAAGTCCAGTCGGTTGTAAGACAAATCAAGATTTTGTAAGTTATTCATCGAGGAGAAACTTTCGAAATACAAGTGCGATATGTAATTACTGCTCAAGTTTAAGTATTTGACGTGAGCAAGATCATTGGCATTGACAATGAAATCGATCAATTTATTCTTTGACAAGTTCAGAGATACGAGTTGGATCAAAGATTGGAAAGCATTGTATTCAATATTAGTTATTGAATTCACCGAGAGATCCAATTCTGTAAGTATATCTATGCTGTGTCTTTCCAAATTTCTAACAAATCTAGAAGAAATCTCCTTGGATGTAGCGTTTGGAATATTTGAAATATGGTTCTCGGAAATTATAATTTTACAAATAGATCGGTTACCAAAATGTTCCCAATGTCTTGAAAGCATTATCGGCTTTATTTGTTCCAACTCATTGGCGGACACGTCGAACGTTTCCAGATGTTTTATAATTTTTATTGACTCCTCGTCAATATTTTGTATCTGATTGCCTCTGAGATACAAATGTTTTAAATTTTGTAGACTGTTGACTGCACCATTGAGGTCTTTTATTCTGTTATTATTAAGCCTTAATATTTCTAGTTTCGTCAGATTATAAAACGGTTCTTCAGTGAGATCAGAAATTATATTATAGGAGAGGTCAAGTTCTACTAAGGAAGAAAGTTCTCCGAAAGCATCACCTGGTATATCTTCGATAACATTATATGCAAGTGAAAGTCTTTCAAGTTTATTCGGGCGACTCTCAAATTGAAAAAGGTCCTCAATCTCTATCAACCTATTGTGAGACAAATTAAGATTTTCGAGGTGGTTTAAGTAATAAAACGGGTAACCGGATATTTTTTCTATGCCGTTATTAACGAAATAAAATCTTTTGAGTCTGGTAGTGTACATAAGGATAGCCAGCTTGGTTTGCTGCCATCGTCCCGATATTTTCAGTGTTGTTATTGTGTTAAGAAAGTCGTAATCTAAATCGGCGTCGAATCGTTCAATGGCGTCGGTTAATGACACGTCAACTTCAACAGGGTAGTTGGTAGCTTCGCGGCATTCGTCGGGAAGTTGAACGCCTCGGATATTGCCGATGCAGTGAATACGATAGGCACATTGGCCGATGCTGCGGATCTCATCACGAGGACAGTAGCACGAAGACGGGCAGGCGCTCATGAGGATAACGAGGAGTGGTATGTAAACTGTGGAAAAAGACATTACTTTTATCACATTTATTTTCAGTAGACACAAGGAAATGCTAGATAACAAGCTTAATACTTCGTACAGTAGTTAATCACCATTGGTAGTGAAAGGTTGACTTTGGTACAAATAATAAGTTGAGGTAATTTATGATCAGAACGAGCCAACTGGGATATCACAAACTATTATAGTATAGCAGATTAGGATGTAACTCGGAAGAGATTGCTCTGTTAAAACACTTGCGTTGGCCAATTTTATGGAATAAGATGTAAATAGACTGAGTCGGTGTGGTGTCCGGATTAACAATATAGCACCACTCCATCTCCCGTGGATGTCGTAAAAGCCAACTAAGGGATTCTAAACCAGAGGGATGGGCAGCAGCGTCCCTTCTGTAGAACAGTAACCATACTGCGCTCACCAACCCGCCTGCCAAGCGTTATAAATAATACAAAATTAGAGGTTCCTCTGTGGATTCAGAAGTGAGCTCTACGATGAGTTCTTACAGAACACAGCACGCTGGTTTGTCATACGTAAGGAAACTTAGAACTTAGTGGCACATAAAAGCATTGCAATATTGCTGGCAGATACAATAATGAATTATGTTATTAATTTAACAATGACATATGTAATAAAATAATTATTACTTAATTAAATAATTGAACACACAAAAAGTGCACTGTATATACTGAAGGCACGGATTGTGCGGTATCTAAGTGACTGGCTTCTACGTCAGCTACATGTCGCGGATTCGATCCCCACAGCAGTGCTTTCCTGTAAGAACTCACTAGCAAACTCACTTCTGAATCCGCACAAAAAAGTAGTAAAAACAATAGTAAATAAGAGATTTTAGAGCGGATTCAGAAGTTAATTAGCTAGTGAAGTAATCTCACTAATAAATCCGCAGTGAAAATTAGTAAAAACAATACTAGAGATTTCACTGCGGATTTAGAAGTGAGTTCGCTAGTGAGTTCTTACTGAATAGCCACGCAGGAAACAAATATTTGTATGATCTGCAGATAGTTGGAAAAACATTGAAAGGTCTGGGTGTTAGGTTAGATGCATCCAAACTCTCGCAGCAATCACCATAAAGTTTACCTGCAGCTGTGCTGACTGCCTGCTAGTTACATCCAAAACGAGCTTTTTTTATTGATCCGATGGAAATACCTCATGTACTTCCTTCTCCCCGGGAAAGGAAGGAGAGGTACCGTCTAAAACCAGCGGAGTGGTCATCTTCGGCACCGAAAGGAGGCTCCAGGAACTTAAATAATCTCCATCTAGAGCCACCCATTGGTGCCACGCCTTTAAGCACATCTCGGAGGAGATGACTGTAAAGAGGCCACCTCCCCAGGCACCTCTCGGGGGGATCGTAAAGGAATTCCTCCAAAGCCTCGCTATGCGCTGTGCTGCGCACACGGCACCACGTGGCCACATGTACACCCCCGTCTTCCCAGGGGTCGCTCGGTATGAGTACGCAGGTTTCCCAATAGGCGCACTCGTGACCCCTAAGTCACCCCGCCATATAAGGACGACAGGGGCTCAGGCGTGTTGGACACGGGCGCCGCGGCGGTTGTTGCCCCGGCTCCGTAACCTCCTTCTCCGAGCGGGATCGGCCCTCTCCCGATCTCGCTCTGTGACCTCCTTCTGGAACAGCACTCCAATTTTCATGCTCTGCCAGCATAGCCGACTACTGCTGGCAGAGAGAGATCTTACCCGATCCGATCGACAAGGATCCGCCGCTCGGCAGTCCACGCACAGGGCACTCTCCGAGCGTGTGCTGTGCGGTATCTTGATCGTCTCCACAGTGGTGGCACTGTGCCGTGACCTCGCGCCCTATCCCGTGCAAGTATGCACTCAAAATGTCTTAATATTATGCACTCTAATCTCTGTACTACAAACCTTCTTATAATATCCATGTAACGTAAACATTACTTGAACTTGGTTGTCTCGCCATTACCTACTGTTGATTGACTTTTAACGAACAGGAACAAATGGTCCTCTATAACAAAACAAGGCGCTATTGTTTTCAGAGATTTAATTATTTTCGGTATATATATATATATTTCGTATGGTTAGTGGCCACCCTTGTGTCAGAGTTGTTCAAGCCGCCCAAAGGCCTCCGACTTGGCTTAACGACTGCCGTCTAATGACAACAACCGGGACCGACGATTTAATGTGCCCTCCGAAGCAGGGAGACGTTCAGTTGAAATACCACTATGCGGTCACCCATTCAGAGACTGACCGCGCCAAGCGTAGCTTAACCTCGGCAATCGTTTACCGATCAGTGAGTGCAACTGGCTAGAATTTATTTTCGGTTCAATAAAGGTATTGGTACTTGACGTTATCGATTTAAAAGTAAACATGTATTTTTATTTGACACAGACATGATATAAAGGCACAAATAACAGTTATATCTACAAAAATAAATTAGGTACCGCATGACTATATATATCATCATATCGGCCATACAATGTCCACTACTGAACAAAGGCCTCCTCCTTAGATGTTCACAACTGTGTAATCATATTGGGGGGAATTCGCCAGTACTCACCACGCTTGACAGGCGGGTTGGTGAGCGCAGAATGGCTACTGTTCCACAGAAAGGACGCTGCTGCCCTTCCCTCTGGTTTAAAGTCCCTTAGTCGCCTTTTACGACCTCCACGGGAGGAGATGGAGTGGTGCTATATTCTTAATACAGACACGACACGGATAATATACTAGCTGTCAAAAAGGACTTCATATCGTGGCCCCATTATACGTTATCGCGAACAAATAAGTTCAAAGAGTAAAGCCGGCAAAATCCTCAATTATGTCATGCATATGTGCGCTTGAGAATATAGTTGCCAAGTTACCCTACTAAAAAAATATTACAGTTATTATAATAGTACTCAGAGATTTTGTGACATTGTTTTTCTTTTGTTTAGGTACTCAAACTTATTCCTCAATAGCTATAGCAATAGCATCAATCCAGTTCAGATAAATAAGTCATGCGTATGTGTATGTGCGCTAGAGAATAATCTTGCCAACTTTTACCCTGGTAAAAAATCTTGCAGTTGTTATAATATTTAATGAGCTTTTGTGACATTGTTTTTTGAAGTGAAACTTCTTTATCGGGGTTGGAAAAAAATTTAGTGTAACATTTTTTCGTTACGCGTCACATTCTTCCGTTACGCGCCATCTTTTTTGCATCAGCCCAGTACCATAATGAATTGGGAATTGATTTCAGAAATGCAAAATTAGTTTCAATGCAATTATTGACATAATATTGGCACAATGGTAAATGGGATAAAAATTTTGATTGTTGCAATATATATATCTCCTAATCAGAAGGTGGACGATATTATTGATTTTATTCATCATTCATTGTTATCATACACAAGTGGCGGTGCCTCTTTACTCGGCAACAATAATGATAAAATACCGATGATATTAAGTGGAGATTTTAATATCAATTTTGCATCAGAAAAATCTTTGAAACTAATTGAATTTTTGAAAGATAAACTGAATTTATCCATGAAAAACAATCCTCAAACGTCGACAACGAGATCCGGCACTACAATTGATGGAGTTTTCGCTCGGTTACTAAATTTTGTGGAATGTAAACAATATATTTCGTATTTCAGTTACCATAAGCCATTAATAACACAAATATATAATAACGACACAATGATAGTAATAATTCTATTACAATTAATGAAATTCAATAATAATCTTTGTAGTAATAAGCTAAAATGAAATAATTGTAGAATTTGTATTTATGTCTATGATAATAAAAGCCTTTTATTAAACTTTATCTAATTTAACTTTATTTAACCAATTTCTATAAAGTTGCATATAGTAAATTATTTTTTGAAAAATAACGTCATAAAGAAGTTTCACTTCTTACGAGTGTACGCTAGTACACACACACTTAATTTTTTATTTTGTTTAGGTACTCAAACTTATGCCTCAATAGCTATAGCAATAGCATCAATCCAGTTCAGATAAATAAGTCATGCGTATGCGTATGTGCGCTAGAGAATAATCTTGCCAACTTTTACCCTGGTAAAAAATCTTGCAGTTGTTATAATATTTAATGAGCTTTTGTGTCATTGTGTTTTATTTAGGTAGTACTTATTTTAAGTATCTAGTCTAATACTAATTACATTCCCGGGACTAGAGATTGAGATTCGCCTCATTACTTAAAATCCATTTTGATATCTCTATAAATTGGTAATATAACAATACCTATGCTTATTAGATTACATTTTTATTGCGATTTCAATTATTTATTTACTTGCTTGAGATAACTACTGTGCTTATTAAGTATTTTTTAACTACATATTTTATAACGCAGAACATCGTTTATAATTATGTGAAGTAATCTCGTCCTCATTTAGTACTATCTAGTTTGCACCTTGCACAACTCGCTGCATCACAATTTTAAAGATGAACACATTCATCCTAGAATGTTGTATAGTCTGTGGTCCTTCGCGCTCTTTCGCTCGGGACCTGTCATGACATTACTTTTTTGTGCCGCGCGCTGTACATCAATCTCGAGAAATCTTTAACATCTTCTTCAAATAAATGGGAAAACACAGGCGTAGGAGACGGGATGAAGCTATGAACGAGTTACATAATCGATTGCAAGAGCTAGAGAAGCGCTTAAACAGTCGGAATCGTCACGATCACACACCGGTAAGTTACTATAATATTTTTCAGATACAGGAGATGGATTGAACATTCTGCAGTGCTCAGTAATATGTACTTCATGCACAGTCTCTAGAGTTTTCACGAGAGTTCAACCATGAGAACGTTAATGTGCCCTGTTTAAACTATAAACGACACCACCAATAGAGCTTTCACGAGAGGTTAGCCGGTGGCGTGCTCGTTCATTAGTAATGATAAAACTCAATTCGCGTACGTTCTCGTACGACGCATCCTCAGAGCTTTCACGAGTAGAACCTGACAAGTGTTCGTTTTATCTAGATGACTACGAAAGCTGCTCCAGTCGAAACCGAAGTCGTTCACTACATGAACAAAGAGTTTCATCATCCGAGCGAAGTCGACACAGTCGATTACCAAAGCGCCGGACGCTAACACCATCACGTTGCTTATCAAAGTCCAGACACGGTGATAGGTTTTCACCTAGTGGTTATAAAAATCCAAATATGCTGACAAAAGAAAAAGGGGGGACAAGGTTGGAGGAGATAGAAGCAGTTATCACCTCCGAGATGAATCTGGACAGTAACAGCATACCACCAAATATTGAACAACTTCTGGGCCAGGAAGGAACACCTGTGGCCTATGATTCTGAAGACCATGACAGTCTAAAGATAAACTGCAATTCTACAGAATGGCCTTAATGTGGAAACTAGATTGAGTTTAATCCAAAAACACAATCCCCCTAAAAATTGTGGACTATTAATACCACCAGAACTGAATGAGGAGGTGGCAGCAGCGATAAATGAAAGTGGTGCTAAAAGGGACAAGCGCTAATGTGACAATCAAATAATATGAGCAGCTGCTATCTCAACCCTGGGAAAAGTTCTAAACAACATGATAGATACACAGGGAGATAAAAGTCATATTGAAGCAATTAGCGATTCAGCTAGATTGCTATGCGATTTATTCCATGAGAAGTCTATTACCCGTAGATCATTTATAGTCCCCGGCCTCAACAAAGATATGAAGGAGTTGATGAACAAAACTCCAATCACAGAGTACCTGTTTGGGGACAAATTATAGGAAAATGTAAATGCTATCAAAGCTGTAAAAAAGTCTGGGCATGATTTAAAAAACATTCCTAGTCAAGGTAAAATCCCTGCCAAAACCGCTAAGACTTTAAACTACCGGGGCCCACAACGATTTCAAGCGCCTCGTATGAGTGGGCAGAAACCGAAGTCGAGGCGAACGACTTACCAATCGAACAAGTCATCAGCGCGTTCGAGACATTCTCCGCAGAAACAATACCATCCCCGTCGCCGAGGTCAGGATCGTCGCTAAATAAGGTACAGTTCGGTAGACTGATATAATTCTCTGATTATTGGGATACTATCAGTATAAGCCCTACTATACAAAACTGGCTAAAATGTTACACCATACCTTTCACTAATACTCCTATATAAGCTACTGTTCCATCAAATAACCGGTTTACTCAAAAAGAAACCGAGTTAATTTCGATTGAAATAAGAAAATTACTACATTTAGGTGCCATAGAGATGTGTTCACCTTTAAAAGGCCAGTTTCTTTCAGGTATATTTTTACACCCTAAGTCAGATAGCACCTGGAGGTTCATATTGAATCTAAAAAGTTTATTGCCACTACTTATTTTAAGTTAGAAGACATAAGAACAGCAACAAGTCTTATGACACCAGGATGTTTCATGGCCACAATTGATTTAAAAAATGCATATTATTTGCTGTCAATAAAGGAATCCAATAGGAAATATCTGCGCTTCCTATTTCAAGATAACCTGTATGAGTTCACATGCCTTCCCTTCGGGTTTAGTATAGCACCATACGTTTTTACTAAGATCATGAAGCCAGTCATTTCTCACCTGAGGTCATTGGGTTTGTTGTCTGTTATATCATCATTTCGGCCGAATGAAGTCCACTGCTGGACACAGGCCTCCCCCAAAGATACAACCACCGATATGGATGTGTTGTGGGCTCATTGGGGGGTTTTGCCATAATCGCCACGCTTGGCAGGCGGGTTGGCGATCGCAGTTGAGCTGTTAATGTACTCGAAGGACGCTGCTGCCCATCCTCCGGCTAATCCCTTAGTCGACTTTTACGACACCCATGGGAGGAGATGGGGTGGTGGCATTCTGAGCCGGCACCACACGACTGTCTGTTATATATCTTGATGATATCCTTTGTCTTGCTGATTTTTATGAAAAGTATACTTACAATGTGATCACTACTCTGAGTAGTAGTATTCTTAGTAAAGCTTGGTTTTATAATTAACACAAAGGAAAAGTTGCCTGGAACCAAAACAAAAATGCCAGTATCTGGGGTTTATTTTAGATTCTGTCAAATTTTCCATCCTGCTCCCCCAGAAAAAGATAAAATCTATTTCTAAATCTATAGAGAAAGTAACACATAAGCCAAGGTGCAAAATAATAGAGTTTTCTCAACTAATAGGTGTCCTTGTAGCTGCATGCCCAGCTATAGAATACTGCTGGCTTTATACTAAAGTTATTGACAGTCACAAAACAATTGCCCTGAGAAATAACAATGAAAACTATGAGGCATACCTTTCTATATCAAAAGAAATTCGATCAGAATTAAAATGGTGGTCATCCCATATTCAAATGAATTATAGCAAAATAAATCAATACAATTTTACTATAGAAATTTTCTCAGATGCTTCACAAACTGGCTGTGGACTGGTATGTAATGATGTAAGAAGTCATGGTCACTGGAAATACAATGATAAATCATTTCATATAAATTATCTGGAACTGTTTGCAGCATTTATAGGACTGAAAACATTTGCTTCTGAACTAAGATGCTGTGAAATTCTACTTAGAATCGACAACACAACTGCCATAGGCTATATTAATAAAATGGGGGGCACTCGCTTCCCGCACTTAAATAGCTTAGCAAGGAAGCTGTGGCAGTGGTGTGAGAAAAGGCAAATATGGGTATATGCATCTTACATTGGCTCAAAGGAGAATGCCATTGCCGACAAGGAATCAAGGCATTCTCATTCTGAAATTGAATGGGAACTATGTGGCTTAGCCTTTGAATCAATTGTAGCTAATCTTGGTGTACCACAAGTTGATTTGTTTGCAAATAAATGTAATGCTAAATGTACCAACTATGTGTCATGGACCCCTGACCCAGATGCATTCGGCATAAATGCCTTCACTCTTAAGTGGGGTGGGACATTCTTTTATGCATTTCCTCCATTTGCACTCATAAGCAGAGTCTTACAAAAAATAAAAACAGAAAAGGCTATAGGCATTGTAATAGTACCACGGTGGCTTGCACAACCATGGTACCCAATGTTTAACTCCATGGTTATATCTGAAAAAATTATACTGCAGCCTAACCGTGACTTACTGTTGTCTCCTTCCAGGGATCCACGTCCTTTGCATAGGAGTCTCACACTGATTGCCGCTACATTATCAGGAGTGCGTTCCTAAGAAGAGGAATACCACCATCCTCAATGGACATAATGTTAGCTTCATTATCAAAGAAAACAAGACTGCAATATGAATCTGCGCTAAATCAGTGGATCCTCTTCTGCCAGAGTCATGATGTGCATCCCCTGTCGGACTCAGTACCCCTGGTGATGTCATTTTTAACATCTAAGTATGAAGATGGATTGTCATGTAGCTCACTCAATACTATGAGGTCAGCAATCTCTTTAGTTTTAGGATCCCACTTGGGAAGAGATGAGAGAGTGTCAAGGTATTTTAAGGGTATATTTAAATTAAGGCCAAAGAAACCTAAATATGATTTTGTATGGGATCCTGACATTGTTTTGAAATATTTGTCAAAATGATATCCTAATGAGGGCCTTAGTGTTGAACTGCTTACCAAAAAATTGGTAACATTATTAGCCCTCGTGACTGCACACAGGATTCAAACTTTATCACTTATTTGTATAGATAATATAACTTTTAATAAGGACAATATCAACATTAAAATTCCAAGAATGATAAAACCATCTGGCCCGGGTATTTAAAGAAAACATTGATATTTGTCCTGCGACAACATTACTTAGTTATTTAGAGGCTACCAAAAATATAAGACAAGACTGCAACACATTAATTATTACATTAAGGAAGCCATATCATGCTGGCTCCACCGCATCTATAAGTAGATGGTTAAAACAGGTTTTAACAGATGGTGGATTGGACACTGCCAAATTTACAGCACACAGCACACGACATGCTTCGACCTCAAAAGCCTCTCAAGGAGGCATTAATATTGAGATTATAAGAAAGACTGCAGTTTGGACCTCAAACTCTTTCACCTTTGCTCGGTTTTATAAGAGGCCAATTGTGAGTGATCCCAATGCCTTTGCTCAAGCTGTGTGTTCTATATAAAAAGGTATTTCATAAATAAATGACAAAAACATAAACTAAAATAAGAACAAACTTCTGTGATTCGTAAACATTAATATACTGTACATATAATTATGTACATTATACAATTTTAGACATGTCAAGAATTGTAATTTTGGGAGCACGATACTGGTGCCCCCGACAAGTTTGTATTTGGGATTTTATTTTATTTTTATTTCTTTTCATTTGCAATAAGTCTTGGAGGATACAGGACTGATAACTACATATTGTTATACATTTATAATGATAACATATTGTGATAACATTTATTAATGAATAAACAACGTTGATTATTGACACAACTTTCTTCTTTGAACATCTACAATGTATAAATTGAGGACGAGATTACGGAACATATTTACAAAGATCGGACTAACTTACCTAGTGAATGATCCTCAATTATGTGAAGTAATCTCGTCCCCATCCGAGCCTCAACCCATCCCTGATTAATCTAAAGTTTTACCAAATTTTAGTCCAGACCCCATATGAAAGTTGTGTTCTTATGCTTTGAATTAGTGTTGAGTAGGACATAAAAGAGGCAGTACATTTGTCCCGTACATGACACAATATTGTAAGAGCGGCTCAACATTATAACATGTACCACTTCAAATTTTATGTCGCGTTACTCTACTCCTCGCATATGAACTGTAGGGTGAGAGTGAGAGAGAATGAGGCACATGCTTCAAAAGCACGTCGTTTTATTCAACAGACATTATCGTGACTGCAAGAGACAACATGATGTTTTTATTCACTCTATTACAAATGTACTAGTTTAAAGTACGAGATACGAGACGCGACAGTTTTAGAAAAAAAAGATTTCATGAATGCCTGATAAATACCTATTTGTTTTGCTTGTGTTGCTGTTTATGTCTGTGTATTAGGTATATTTTAAATCAAAATCATGTTTTACAAATAAGTCGCCTGCACAATAATATTACAGTGGCTAATAAGTAAAAACATCGATACAATTGTCATTTGTCTATAATCAAGCGCTTCTTATTACTCTTCTGTAAGTATTACGTCAATCACACTTTGTAAGACAGGGCAGTACAAATACAGCAACAGTACATGAAATACTCGTTCTTTCAAATGTACCGCCAAGCTTCATGTCATGACGCCAAGCTTCATGTCATGGCGCCTCGCCTCATTTGAAGTGGGACATTGTACTGGCTCGGTACAAAAAAGAGGCTACTCTTACAAACTCATTTTTAAATCGTGTCCTACTCAACACTACTTTGAATTAATGCCATGACAGGTCCCGAGCGAAAGAGCGCGAAGGACCACAGACTATACAAATTCTAGGATGAATGTGTTCATCTTTAAAATTGTGATGCAGCGAGTTGTGCAAGGTGCAAACTACAATGTATAAAACGGGACGAGATTACTTCACATAATTGAGGATCGGACTTCACTAGGTAAGTTAGTCCGATCTTTGTAATTATTTATGGCAATGTTTATATACTCGCGCTACAATTGTCACGTTCAGGCGAGCGGTTGTATTAGTTTGACTGTACTCTATGGTTGCACCTCCATACTAAATAATATCATACAATCTCAATAATGATATACTCTGAATGAAATCTATTTAAATATCAATCAATGAATAGTCGGTGTCGCATGAATGTCTAACGGCCGAAATCTATACAAATAAATAAAATTGAAGTGTCTGTTTGTAATGTCAAAGTAACAGCTTTTTACTAAATGCATATGAAAGTTTATACGGTACCTATAACAAAAAACCATTTTTAATTTTTTTTGTCTGTCTGTCTGTCTCTTTGTTCCGGGTAATCTCCGAAACGGCTGGGCCGATTTTGACGGGACTTTAACTGGCAGATAGCTGATGTTATAAGGAATAACTTAGGCTACTTTTATTTTAGAAAAATTATTAGGGTTCCGCGCAAAAAATAAAAAACCCTTGAAATCCAATATATATATTCTATGTCAAGTGTCTATGTCGAAGTACTCTAAGTTTCTTTTAAATAAAACGCGGGTGAAACCGCGGGTCCCAGCTAGTTAATAATATGATTGTAAGACAACGAGGGTTGAATTTCAAAATCATAAATCCAAAGGTTTTCGATTAGATTAGATGATTAATTTCGGCCGTAAGTCGGATAGTAGTATCGAAATTAAACGATCATTTGTTCAAAATAGATAAGACATTAGTTCTTTTTGAACGTCAACAAAAGACAGCACCTCGTAAGCCCACCCTTCACCGCATCATAGTGTTTAAGCTGGAGAGATGAAAAGGCGAACAAACTCCCCAGCAACACGTTAGTCTGTCATATAGGTACAATATTTAACAAATAGGTACATATGCTTCATATACAAAATAACAAAGAGAACGGTTACTTTTAGTAACTTTGTTATACGATAGCTACATGTCCGCTAGCACACACAATTACGCAATATAACTAAGAAAAGTTCACAGTTACCTACTATACTTCCAAACATTTAAATATTAAATATATTGCGATCTAGAGAGATCTAGAGAAAGTCAATATGCGTGCCCGCTTGTGTGAAACATGTGAAATAACATACTATTATCATATTCTTTTGGAACGAAGTTCCTTACGGCAGGCTTGGAGGGGATAGGGATTTTGCCGCGCGACCGAACTGAAAAAAATGTGATAGTAAAACCGTAAGAAAAAATCCGTGGAAAAAAGTGCGTGGAATAAAACCGTTAAATGAGACGTGCGCAGGCGCGACAGTCGCATACACAAGCGAGTAGTGTATAAGTGTCGATTCTACATTAGCCGAAGGAACTTCGTTCCTACCTGGTGTCCCACGACACCACATAATTTTTTTCTTAGTAAACAGATGTCATGCAGTTTAACCAGGACCCGGGGAAACATGATTATAAAAAAGTAAATGATATATAACGGACAGTCAGCAGGACGACCTGTCACCGCAAGCAGCACCCGTTCACGAGTATGGTGCAAGGATATGGTATGACGCCTGGTATATCTTCTGGTATACCATGACATCCGCCTAGCATTTCACCCGCATCACCGACGTCGCGGAGGCCTATCGCCGCGTCACGTTCAGGTTAGCACTTCTCCCTCCCGTCTCTTGCTCGCGCCGGCCCGTGCCGAGCCTATAGTTTTAAATGTCCCCTAATACATTATAAATAATACAGATCCAGCTGTCCCCAAAACAATAGCTTGTTATCCCCAGCAACGCCCTAAGCCGAGGACCGTGTCCCGCAGGGGGCGCCTTTAGCGAAAGTTGCTTAGTTTTAAATATTAATTTTAAGCCTGGCTGGAGGCCTAGAAATGTATGCGAGAAGCCCAACAAAAAAAAAATAGTTTAAAAAAACTAAAAAAACACGCTAGGTTGTGCTGAACTGAGTGCCCGAAAGAGCAAGTCTGGAACTGCACGCATGCGTAGTTCGCGCACTAGCTCTGTCTCTCTTACTCGCATGCAAAGGATGCGGAAAGAAATGAATTAATCCTGGCGAATCTAATTAGGATAATCGGATATTTTGATCGGATTATTGCATTGTCATCGACCTTTGACAGGTGTGCCAAGTTTGAATCAAATCTGATCGTTCAAAGTAGGGCAAAATCGAGCTCAAAGGAGTCGGTTACAAACAAACAAACATACATACATACATACAGGTGAAGCTAATAAAAGCGTGTTAAAAACATCCGGCTAGCATTTCAATTCATGAACATGTGGCGAATATTATCAGTTCTCTGACAAAGTACGCAAGAAAATGAGCAAAATTATAAACAAATTGTAAACGAATTAACAGCGTCATCCACTTTCTACACGTACCTATCTATACAAATAAATAAAATTGCATTATCTGTTTGTAGTGTCAAGATAACAGCTTTTTACTAAATACATATGAAAGTATATACGGTATATATAACAAAAAAAATTTTTTTGTAGATGAACGCTCCAGTGGTTTTAGCCGGTAGTGGCATACCCCTTCGCCCTTCCCCGGGGCGAAGGAAGTTCCATGTAGAATTTCCACTGGACACGAAAAAAAAAAGGTTTTCTTACCATGAATCATAATGTAAATCGGTCTTGATTACGTAACTGCGGTAGGTACCAAAATCTGAAATATTAAAATGTTTTTACTTATCATCCATGCCATCTTCGTCTAAATGATCTATCCATTTAGTGGGCTGGCTCACTGTTAGGTATCAATTACAGAGAGCTATTGAATGCAATCATCTTCGAACTGTGTGTGATAGGAATCTACGGAGGAGTTTTATATCATCAGCATCATCATATCAGCTGAAGGAAGTCCACTGCTGAAAAAAGGCCTTACGCATAAATTTCCACAGCGATATGAAAAAAGAAAGACATGTAAATAACCTTACTAATAAAAACTTATTGACATATGCATCCAACGACTAATAAAAATAACGTTCAAGTTGGATTGTAGAGAAACTTTGTGCCCCAACGGCCATCAGTTCTACGAGCACTGTGCCCTGCCCATTGCCACTTCTGCTTACTTATCCTTTCAGCTATGTCGGCAACTTCTTCTACGGATCTCTTCCTGAATCGATCTAGTAGAGAAATACCAAGCATAGCTCTCTCCATAGCTCGCTGAGTGACCTTGAGCTTTCTTATGAGGCCTATTATGAGTGACCACGTCTCTGTTCCATATATCATCACTGGCAAAAAAGGTTTTCGAGTGGAGACCGCGCACCGGAAAACGCAACGTGGGATGACCACCAAGGAAGTGGACAGACGACCTGGTGAAGGTCGCTGGGAGTCGTTGGATGAGGGCGGCATGTAACCGCTCGTTGTGGAAATCTAAGGGGGAGGCTGTTTTTCAATAGTGCCTGATATGATGATTATGATGGATCGTAGAGAATCTTGTGTCAAATTCGAATTCTAATTCAAAAGATTTTTATTCATATAAACCATTTACGGTCGCTTATGAATAGTCAGAATGTAGTTGCACGGTTCCAAGAAGTGGGTCCTAAGGAGAAGAACCGGCAAAAAACTTCATAGTCCGACAGTCTTAAAATAATTTTAAAATGTTACATACATACTTTATGCTACTATATCAGTAGCATAAAGTTATGTGAGAATAATGTACTGCCAGTGTGAAATAGATGAAGTAAAATAATAATGAAATATATGAAGTAAAATAATTTCATTAAACATGATTACATGGCACTAAGGACCGATCGGTCCCATATGACGGCACCCGTTCACGAGCATGTCGCATGCATCAGCGTCGCTCAGCTCAACCATATTGCAGGGAACTTAACGGCCTGATACACAACGCCACCATCAGCAAGATATTTTAGTGAGCGTGACAGAGACAGAGCATGTCATATCATGATACGCATCTCCATCACAGCCTTCATGTCCGCCTAGTGTTTCGTATCATAAAACATCGGCAATTCATAATGCCATGTCGATGAATGCCTATAACGCCCGAATACTGAAACACGACTCAATATTTAGGACCCGCTTAACTATTTGCGTATATTCCGTGTGGTGTCCGGATTAAGAATATAGCACCACTCCATCTCCTCCCGTGGATGTCGTACAAGGCGACTAAGGGAATCTAAACCAGAGGGATGGGCAGCAGCGTCCCTTCTGTGAAACGGTAGCCATACTGCGCTCACCAACCCGCCTGCCAAGCGTGGTGAGTATTGGCAAATACCCCCCAGAATGATGACACAGTTGTGAAAATCTATGGGGGAGGCCTTTGTTCAGCAGTGGACGTATAAATGGCCGATATGATATGATAACTATTTGCGACAGGAATTTTCAGTAGGATAGCGGGTGTCTCAAGTAGTGGAGCAGGTCTGAAACACTGAGTGGCGTTTCAATATTCCGCTATAAGCTTGTAGATTTGCCGGACCAATAGCATAACAGTACAAAGTACGCATGAATATGAACAAAAATATAAACAAATTGTAAACTAGTTAGCTGCGTCATCAAATTTCTACATGAAATCTCAAATTAAACAAACATGTCAATAATGTGTCCTTTTGACAAAAAATGCAACCGAAACTGTTTTGAATATTTGTTTCAAAGTCCAAATCCGACAGCTTCACTACAATGACACCGATGAGAAACACCGCAAGGAGAACCTAAAAGTAGGCATGTAGATATCTGAAAAGTGGCGTCGTCGAACATAGTGCAGCTACCATGGCCAGGTCGTCTCACAGTCTCGTGTGAGGCCGTTTTCCGGTGCATAGACCACACGAGAACCTTTCTGCCCTTGACAGCCATCCGTTCTACGAGCTAGGTGAGCTTTGATGTAATAAGATCACATTAGGAACTAGCAAAGGTCACAGGAAGCCACTATGCGCCGACGCAATGTACACGAAAAATATATCTGGGCGGCTGTTAACACCATTCTCAGTAATTCACCCATCCGTGCCAAACGTCTAAAGCATCCATTGCTAAACGTACCCCATCGTACCGTATCGTACTGAAGTCGTGTGGTGCCGGCTAAGACTACCACCACCCCATCTCATCCCGTGGGTGTCGTGAAAGGCGACTATAGGATAAGCCTATAATGGGCAGCAACGACCTTCGAGTACATTTATAACTCAACTCCGATCGCTCACCCGTCTGCCAAGCGTGGCGATTCTGGCAAAACCCCCCAATGAGCACACAATACAAACCAACACCGGTCGTTGTGGCAATGTTTGGGGGAGGCTTCTGTCCAGCAGTGGACATTCATCGGCTGAAGTGATGTAAAATGTATCAATCACTCCAAATATTCTTCATTGTAACGGCCGTGGTCATGGTTATATATCCACACGCACTCAGACAACTTTAAACATACGCAAATCCTATTTCAGCGGTAGATAGAGACTTATGTACTTCAATAGTGGTACATAGCTAGATGCTTTAAAAATATGATCGGCAAAAATATGCAAATCGCTTCAATGATAACGATTACTCAATCAATGATAATAAATTCAACAAGAATTACATTCGATATTTTGTTATCTAGAAATATAATGTAAAGCTTAGAGAAAATACCAAGACCAAGCAAGCAAAAGAACAAGACAAACACAAGATCAAGAGAATTAATACGCCTTTAGTTAATTTAGTTTAAACTATATACACTTACTCACCGTGTGGTGCCGGCTAAGAATACCACCACCCCATCTCATCCCGTGGGTGTCGTAAAAATCGACTATGGGATTATTCGGAGGATGGGCAGCACCGTCCTTCATGGGATTAACCAGAGGATGAGCAGCAGCGTCCTCCGAGTACATTTACAACGCAACTGCAATCGCCAACCCGTCTGCCAAGCGAGGCGATTATGGCAAAACCCCCCAAGAGAAGCACACAACGTAAACCCATACTGGTCGTTGTAGCAATATTTGGGGGAGGCTTCTGTCCAGTAGTGGACGTTTTTCGGCTGAACTGATGATAATGATAAAGAGACAATACTAAGACCAAGACAATCACGTTATTTCATATTATATATTAATTTATATTATAATTCAAGTTAGTTTGAGCTCGCACTTAGTCACACAGACTTTATTATGTACCTAGCAAGTCTATACTTATCAGTCTAAAGTCCACAGTCATTGCCAAACACACAAAACGTCATAAAAAATGTAACAGTATATAATATTCCTTACCTGTATCCATGAACAATAATGAATAAATTGCGGCGTATTAATACCAATCTCAAAGTCCAAATGAGAGGCGAGTAGGCGACTCGAAAATTCGACACTTGGAATTTTTGCTGAGCCCGCGTAATGGGAAACTATCGCGCATCAAAGATTATAATAATACATGTATTTAACTTTATCACCTATCTGCATTTGCTTCTGTGAGGAATTCTTAACTGTTTGTCAAATTTTGTGATGTATTTAAGTAGTTAGTAGCCGATTTTTCATAACACGTCGTTATCATCATCATCGAGGACGTCCACTGCGGAACAAAGCATAGCATCTCCCCTAGCATTCCACAATTGTGTCGTCATTTTGGGGGGAATTTGCCAGTACACACTAGGCGCAGGCGGGTTTGTGAGCGCAGTATGGCCGATTCCTGTTCCACAGAAGTGACGCTGATGCCCATCCTTCTGGTTTGGTAAGGGACTCTCCTTAGCATTTTACGATACAGGAGAAAATGGAGCTGAGTTATAATCTTAATCCGGACACCCAGTGGAATGAAATTTATACAAAATTACTTTAACATAATTATACAAAAGCCAACGTAAAAAGATCGAGATTGATTGATTGAGACTGTAAAAAAATCTAAGAAATGTAATGAAAATACAGTTACAATGCAAACGTAAGTTAGCCTTTAACTATTCTAAGTTTGTTAGGTAATATTAGATGCTCTAGTGTGATCTTATGAGGACTTGGAGCCCATCTTCGGTGCCGAAGAAGAGCGCTCCAGTGGTTTTAGCCGGTTGTGGTAACGCGCCGCCGTGTGCGTAGCACAGCACAGCGCACAGGGACGCTTCAGGGGATCCTTTACCACCTTTCATTCACAAGTGACATCTAATTCTTACGAGAACCTGGAGCCCCCCTTCGGTGCCGAAGATGACAGCTCCAGTGGTTTTGGCCGATAGGAGTCCGGCAAACCCCTTCGCCCTTCCCCGGGGCGAAGGTATTTCAAGTAGAAATTCCAATAAAAAAATGGTAATATTTGATATTTAGGTACTTAAAATAATCACATCTACATGGAGCGTCTGTCGCGGATCGCAAAGCGTAACCTAAACATTTATGCGTATAGATCGTCTGTTTACTTTCGCTGCCACATATACACGCGCATAGATAATGTCGTTATAGTTATTATTCTAAGATTTGATTTAATATCCATGATGATTAATTTCCTGGCCGATTTGGGCCACAGTGACTGAATTTGTAGCAGGTAGTACACAGGTATGCTGTAGCTCAGCATACCAGTGTCGGTTTCGGTGAAGGTCAGATTCAATTCACCCTTCAGCAAACAACAATTAATTCTACATCTAATAACCTCATCGTTTCGGCCGAATGAAGTCCACTGCTGGACACAGGCCTCCCGCAAAGATCACCACAACGACCGATATGGGTGTGTTGTGGGCTCATTGGGGGTTATTGCCATAATCGCCACGCTTGGCAGACGGGTTGGCGATCGTAGTTGAGTTGTTAATGTACTCGAAGGACGCTACTGCCCATCCGCCGGTTATTCCCTTAGTCGACTTTTACGACACCCACGGGAGGAGATGGAATGGTGGTATTCTGAGCCGGCACCACACGGCTAATAACCTCAATCCTATATAAAGCTCAACTAAACTAAAGCCAATTTTCCTGGCTGGAGGCTTTTCAAGCTTCGCCAATCGTCCGGCTTAGCAACTACATTTCTCTTGAAATGTGTGCGAGAAAACCATCATGTTTTTTTAAATCTACTAACTTGTTTTACAGCAAATAGGTATAACAATGACAGAAAAAATAAATAAAAACAAAGCTTTGTAGTAGTAGGGGCTGGGAGGAACCTACAACTACAAATAATAATAATAAGAAAGAAACAAAGAAAGAAAGAAAAACAGTTTATTTTTGCGGCGAACGTCGACGCACAAGTACAGATTCAAACGTAAAAATTCTACATAAGGCATTACTAACGACATAGCTAAAATCGATACTACATACTGCAATAATTATGTTCCGTAATCTCGTCCTCATTTAGTATTATGTAGTTTGCACCTTGCACAACTCACTGCATCACAATTTTAAAGATGAACACTTTCATCAAAAATTTTAATATAGTCTGTGGTTCCTACGCGCTCTTTCGCTATCTGTAATGTACATGTCATTGTACTTTTTTGTGCCGCTCGCTGTATACGCAACTCAAGAAAATCTTCCAATTATCCTCCTTTTTCTTCAAAAATGGGGAAACACTGGCGGAGGAGTAAGGATGAGGCAATAGAAAAGCTAAATAATCGATTGTGGGAGCCCAAAAAAAGCGGGAGTCTACACGACCGTACCGGTAAGTTACTAACTACATGTTTCACAGGAGATGGATCCGCAGTGTCGCAGCAATATACACTATATGCACGTAAATCTAAACGACACCACCAATAGAGCTTTCACGAGAGGTCAGCCGGTGGAGGTTATTCGTTTACAAGGAAGAAGACAGGTCAACGGTGACAAGTTTATAGTGCCTTATTTTAAAAATAAACGACACCACCAATAGAGCTTTCACGAGAGGTCAGCCGGTGAGTTATTCGTTTACAAGGAAGAAAACAGGTCAACAGTGCCTTAATTTAAAAATAAACGACACCACCTATAGAGCTTTCACGAGAGGTCAGCCGGTGAGAAGTTTATAGTGCCTTATTTTAAAAATAAACGACACCACCAATAGAGCTTTCACGAGAGGTCAGCCGGTGAGAAGTTTATAGTGCCTTATTTTAAAAATAAATGACACCACCAATAGAGCTTTCACGAGAGGTCAACCGGTCGTGTATTCGTTTACAAGCATGAACTCGAGGTCAACCGTGACAAGTTTAAAACGACACCACCAATAGAGCTTTCACGAGAGGTAAGCCGGTGCAGTATTCGTTTACAAGCGAAGAACGAGGGAGCTTCCACGAGAGGCTAGCCAGTTATTTTCTCTTTTATTAGCAAGATAAAACGCTGTTTGATGCATCCTTAGAGCTTTCACGAGGGGTTAGCCTTGGATTTGCAGTCAGGAGCCTAGATGATTTCAAATTTCAAATTTCAAATGTTTATTGATTCAAAAAATATTACAACTCTGATAACTTATATGACTAATACATGAGGCATCTAACGTTGTCGATACAAATATTTGGAAGCCTCTGCCGCCGAACTAGGCGAGATACCTGTTTTGTACCTGAGATTACGAAGACATCTTCAGTCGAAGCCGAGGTAGTTTACCACACACACCACGGACAAGGACAATGTTTTTCATTACATGAGCGGAGCTGATGCAGTGAAGCTCTAATGAACCAGGTGCAAACACCTTTCCGTCACCTATCATAAGTGGCTACAAATATAGTGTCTCACCTAGTGATGAAATCAGATAAAAGAAAGGAGGGGGGCAGGCTTGCAAAAATAGTGCTCACCTCTGAGATAATTCAGTAGGAATAACACGCAATATACAAAAAAAAAAAAAAAACGACTAATCATGCAGAATGGCCTTAAGATCTAGATCCACTATAATCAAGAAACATGGCCCTATAAATAAAGCATACAAGCATTTATGCAAAAGTCAAATCAATGCTATTATGAGACACTTAGTACTATCTCAACCCTTGAAAAGATTTTCAACAACATGATTGTACACAATGAGATGAAAACCACATTTCGCAATCAGTGATTCAACTGGATTGCTATGCAACTTATTGTATGAAGTTATGGCCTGCACATCATTGATAAATTGATATCAGAGAAGCCTGCAATCTCATAATACCTGTTTGGGAACAAACTATAGGATAAACTAAATACCATTTAAGCTGTTCAAAATCTGGGTGAGAATGAAAGAATACTCCCAGTGAAGGTCCTATCCCTATCAAAATCCCCTAAAACTTGAAACTAAAAGGGGGGAGCACAACAGCTATAAATGTCTTTCCAAGCGGGCAAAACCATGTCGAGTCCAACAACATATGTGAATAAATTGCTGGTGGTTTTCGTGATATTCTGGCGGAGACACCACTATCCCTGTTGCTGAGGCCCTAGCCTGGATCCTGATCAATGATGAATAAGGTACATACCAATCAACTGAAATACTTTTCCTACTACTGCGATACTAGGTATCACTAAAAGTCCTACCATACACAAATGGTTTAAAGGTTATACTATACCTTTCACTAATGTTCCTGTACAAACTACTGCTCCATTAAATAACCAGGTTACTCAGAAACTGAGTAAATTTTTATCAAAATGAGAAAAGATTTTAAAAATTGTTGCAACAAATTTTTTGTAAGATTTAAAAAAATGCATATTGTACTGTCAATAAGGGAATCTGATAGGAAACACTCATGTTCCCTATTTCCAGATTATTTGTATGAATTTACATGCCATCCCTTCAGGCTTAGTACAGCACCATATGATTTTACCTAGATCATGAAACTGCTAATTTTTACATGAGATCATTGCATCGGTTATCAATAATAATTCTTGTCTTGCTGACTCCTATGAAAAGTGTAAACTAAATGTGTCCACCAACCAAAATTTCTTAGAAAATCTTGGTGTTTTCATATCAAAGAAAATAAGCCTAAATGCTAAACAAAAATAGCAGAATTTGGGACCCATATTAGATTCCATGCAATTTTTTCTATCTTGCTCTCCCAGAAGAAGCAAATATTTTATTTCTAAATTCTAGAGAAACCATAAATGGGTGCAAAATAATAATTATCTCAACCATAAGGTGTCCTTGTTTCAACATAGCTTAACATTGTGCATGGCCCAGCTATAGAATACATTTGACTTTATACCTACCAATGTCATGGAAAAATCTTACAACAGTAGCCCTGAAAAAGTAATAGTGCAATCTTATGTATATAGGATACATTTGCACATACTTAAATGGTGGCCTCCTATATTGAAAGGAATTAAAACTAAATGAATTTACCTACACTTATAAGCACAGAAACCAGTTGCTTTTGAAATAAAACAAGGTAATATTTCACTTGGAATAGATATGAACCATAACCTATATTAATAAGATATGGGCACACACTTCAATGGCAAAGAAGCTGTGGTAGTTTTGTAGTGGTTTGATCATATTATATGTGTAGAATGCCATTGCTAATAAAGAATGAAAGTGTTTCATTCGGTGGCCGTAGCCTTTGAACCACTTATAGCAAATCTTGGTGAACGATAGAATGATGTTTGCAAATGGATGTATTGCTAATTGCATCGACTATGTATCATGGGTTCCTGACCTAGATACACCATAGATGCCTCTACTCTTGAATGGCATGGGACATTCTTCTGTGTTCCCTCCATTTGCACTCATAGTAGATTTTTATTTTTTCGGAAAATAAAAACAGAGCATTGTAATTATATATATATGGGTGTATAGTAAGATATATATGTATATATAATAAAAACTAAAAGATGTCTATATACATACAATATACTGCGACCTAGTCGTGACTGACTGTCGTATCCTTCCAGGGAATCACAATCCTTTACACAGGATTCTAACACTGATTGCCACCACATTTTCAGGAGAGCGCGTTTCTAAGAAGTATACCATCCTCTTCAACGGACAAAATGTTAGCTTCGTTATAGAACAAAACAGGATGGCAATATTAATCTGCAATAATCAGTGAATCCCCAACTGTAAAAGTTATGATGTGCATCCCCTGGTTATATTATTCTTAGCATCGAAGTTTAATTAATAATTAAAGTTTTTCCTATAGCTCACTCAACACTGAGGTAAACAAATTTTTTTTTTCTCTCTTCCTACACTTAGGATCGCACTTGAGTAGAGATGAGAGAAGAACAAAGTTCTTTAAGCAAATATTTAAAGGTAGGGCAACAAACCCTAAGTATTATGTTGTACCTATGTGACTTTAACATTAAGAATAATTATTGTTGAATATGTTTCCCAATGCAAGCCTGTGTGGAATTACCCAAACACAGGATCAAACCTTGTTGCTGATTTGTATAGATAAAATTACCGTTAAAGTAGATAATATCAACATAAAAATTACAAAATGGTAAAAACATCTAGATCTTACCTTTTGTCTTACCATTGATCTTAACCATTTTTAATACTAGCATTTCTTACCAATTATTTTAAAGATAATTGCCATTAATATTTGTCCTGCAACAACCTTACTTTGTTATTAAGATGTTAATAAAATAAAGGACGAACTGTAATACATAATTATTACATTAAGGAAGGCTTCCTATTCGCTATTACGGCGCCTCCACCGCATCTATTAAGCAGATGGTTGAAGTAAGTTTTAACTAATAATGGATTGGATCCTAGTAAATCTACAGCATACTACACAAAAGCAAGAAACGCCTCAACTTGGCTTGGTTTTGCAAGAGGCCAAATGTTTATTTACGATCCCAATGGCTCAAGCTATGTGTTCTATATGGATATTTCTTAAATAAATAATAAACACAAACTAAAATAAGAGCCAACTTATGTGATGAATAGGTATTATAAGTACACCATATAATCATATAAATTAGAAATGCAAAGAATTGCACTTTTGGGAGTACGGCAGTGCTTCCGCCAAGTTTATTTTTATATGAATAATGCGAAACGTATTTATTTATACCTGTTCATCTACTATAAGTCTTAGAGGACACAAGACTGAGGTTCATAAATAATTATAATAAATTGTAATAATGTTTATTAACGAATAAACAAGGTTGATTATTAACACAACTTTCTTCTTTGAACATCTACATAGTACTAAATGAGGACGAGATTACGGAACATAATTACAAAGATTGGACTAACTTACCTAGTGACGTCCGATCCTCAATTATGTGAAGTAATCTCGTCCTCATCGAGTCCCAACCCATCCCAAATAAATCTAGAATTCTATAAAATTGCAATCTAGATCCATGCTGAAAGTTGTGTTCTTATGCTTTGAATTAATGACATGTACATTACAGATAGCGAAAGAGCGCGTAGGAACCACAGACTATATTAAAAATTTTGATGAAAGTGTTCATCTTTAAAATTGTGATGCAGTGAGTTGTGCAAGGTGCAAACTACATAGTACTAAATGAGGACGAGATTTCTTCACATAATTGAGGATCGGACGTCACTAGGTAAGTTAGTCCGATCTTTGTAATTATACGCTTAAAAACTAACACCAAGATGAAACCAAACGCGTATCCGCGCTGGCAACACCGTTATAATAAAAATGGCCAAAAGACTTGGTATCCAGTCAAAATATAACAACAATATTTTTTATCAAAGAGTACACATTTTTGTCTGTGGTCGAAAAAGAAACAAATACAAAAAAAAAAACAATGCCTACAATATAGGGTACAGGGCAGGGTTACATAAGTTACGGTCTTAAGGAAATTGTGCGTCGCATCTTCGCAAAACATAGGTTGAAGCTCAGCATAATACTGTGGCATCTCAACGAGCCATCAGCGCTGATTTTCAGCAACAGCCTTAATAATAAGCGTAATGTCCCCATGGGCAGTCGTTATTTCACCATGGTATAGCGATATCCCGGAGGGCGGATTAAAGCGGCTTCCTCACCTCAAAAACACTCAAAAAAAGTACATCATAAGAAGATCTATTAAGAAGCTTCAAAACATAGGGCAGCATCATCGTCATATCAGCCACAGGACGTCCACTGCTGAACAAAGGGGCCTCCCCTTAGATTTCCACAACGAGCGGTTACATGCCCCCCTCATCCAATGACTCCCAGCGACCTTCACCAGGTCGTCTGTCCACCTCATTTGAGGTCATCCCACGTTGCATTTTCCGGTGCACGGTCCCCACTCGAGAACCTTTTTGCCCCAACGGGCACAAGGCAACTATGCAACTACGCAAACCAATCCTCACTCATTCACTCACACATCTGTGCTGGCCGATAGACTCATTGTTATCGGTATTTTAGTATCATTTCGGCTTAGCAACCCTGTCTAACTAACCTTATATAAGTATGTAGTCCGGTCGAACCTATTCGAAGTCTTCAAACTGTTCGTACTCATCGCCGTAGTCCACAGGAAACATTGCTGCACACTCCTCTTCGCCACTAGTACAGTCGCGACTCACGTGTAGTGGGTTCAAATCCATCAAGTGCAGTAAGGGTACGTCCACTTCGACGGATAACATAAACGCTAGCTTAAGTTCTTCCCTAAAAAAACGTTTTATTTTAGTTAGTTGGTTTAGTTAGGTTAGTTTACAAACATTAAATCTCACATGCACAAATACCGAGTCGTGGGTTAACTATAGGTATATGTTGTTAATGTATTATGTTCATTCTTTACACATTAACCTACATTTTTCTCATTATATATTTTACTATAATTAATATCAAACAACATTGTAATCTCAATTGTTTTAAAAAAGTCTTGCCTGCTCTTGTCCATAAGACCAACTAATTGGAACCGTGCAACTTAAATTCGCGCTAGCATGCCGTGTGGTACCGGCTACGAATAGCACCAAGCCATCTCATCACTTGGGTGTCGTAAAAGGCGACTATGGGATTAGCCGGAGGATGGGCAGCAGCATCCTTCGAGTATATTACAACTTAACTGCGATTGCTGCCGCCTGCCAAGCGAGGCGATTATGGCAAAACCCCCCAACGAGCACACAACAAAAACCCAGAGCATTCGTTGATCGTTCTTTGGAGGAAGAGGCTTATAGCCAGCAGTCTTTCGGCTGAAATTATGATACAAAAAGCTTGACATGTTACTGCAATTATTTGAGGGAGAATAAATGGTGATAAATAAAGATGAAGCGGTTCATTATCCAGTGGGATTTTTAAACTATACTGGTAACTTATAGCTTGACATGTAGTCGTCATCATCATCATCATCTCGGCCGAATGAAGTCCACTGCTGGACACAGGCCTCCCCCAAAGATCACCACAACGACCGATATGGGTGTGTTGTGGGCTCATTGGGAGGTTTTGCCATAATCGCCACGCTTGGCAGACGGGTTGGCGATCGCAGTTGAGTTGTTAATGTACTCGAAGGACGCTGCTGCCCATCCTCCGGCTAATCCCTTAGTCGACTTTTACGACACCCACGGGAGGAAATGGGGTGGTG
Organism: Diloba caeruleocephala; assembly: GCA_947459985.1. Classification (NCBI taxonomy): domain Eukaryota; kingdom Metazoa; phylum Arthropoda; class Insecta; order Lepidoptera; family Noctuidae; genus Diloba; species Diloba caeruleocephala. The sequence goes on along the minus strand of OX381621.1, from coordinate 4,380,884 downwards.
GTATTCTGAGCCGGCACCACACGGTGCATGTAGTCGTGTGTACTGTTAATTAAAACAAATCAGTTGAGGTCTTCAATAAACTCGTATTAAAAGCTCATGGCAAGCCTCCGGATTACTTTACTTATAGGTGCTGTTCTACTATGGTAAGAACATACTATAATAAAACAATTTTAAACGGATTAGTGCCGTGTGGTGCCGGCTACGAATAGCACCAACCCAGCTCATCCCGTGGGTATCGTAAAAGGCGACTAAGGGGTTAACTGGAGGATGGGCAGCAGCATCCGTCGTATACATTAACAACTCAACTACGATCGCCAACCCACCTGTCAAGCGTGGTGAGTATTGATAAGATCCCCCTAAAATGACGACACAGGTTGTGGAAATCTATGGGAAAGGCCTTTGTTTAGCTATGGATGTCTTGTAGCTGATATGATGATGATGATGATGATGATGACTTACAACTATTATTACAGGCATAACTCAATGCAATAGCGTAGAGCAAATATAAACATAGACAGTATCATATATCATTCTAAGTGCGTGTGATTCCAAATCTGCTGAAGTCCACAATTTCTGAAGGTAAGGTGGGTTTTAAGCTAAGTTATTTTCTGTAATATATAAAAGTGACTAAGTTGGAGTATGGACCCTGATGCGGGTTAACCACCAACGCATACCCAAGGAGAGTTGGTGCCAGGCAAGTGGCCGACTGTAAATACAAATTCAAATTATTTTTATTCATATAAACCATTTACAGGCAGTTATGAATAGGCCTTTTGGTGCCGAAGATGACCGCTGCAGTAATTTCAGACGGTAGGAGTCAGGCATGTCCCTTCAACCTTCCCCGCGGCGGAGGAAGTTCATGATAAATTTCCATTGGGGATCAATAAAAAATGAAAAGAAGTTAGTAGATGTAAAAACCGTTTGCCGCAACCATTGTAATATGACTAACATATTGCGCCGACCATAACTTGGGACTAGGGCAAGGACACGACCCCCTTCGGGGCCGAAAATGATAGCCCCAGTGGTTGTAGCCGATAGGAGTCCGGGATGAACCTTCGTCCTTCCCCGGGGCGGAGGAAGTTCATGAAGAATTTCCACAGGGCCCAATAAAAAATAAGGGCAGGAACACGAAGAATTACTGAAGATCACTGAAGGTAACGGAGTCGTAGCACTTGAAAACACGCAAGATGTTTTCAGGCCCTAAAAATGTTCAGTTAAACGTTCTTGTATTCGTGTGCCAACATGATCTTGTTGTGTATCAGTGTTTATCACACATAACTGTATTGAATAGATAGTTGTAACGGTTAGCGTAGTGGCTGAGCGAATGGATTTTTGTGGTATGGGTCGCGGGTTCGATTCCCGCATGGAACTAATGTTTGTATGTTGTGCATATGAGATGTATGTAACCTATATCTACTTTACAGGAGATTTTAATAGCGTGAGGCCACAGAGCCAATCGATGAGGCTTGCCAGCTCAGAGTCCATGTTAAAAAAACCATCAATTTCGATTTGTGCACGCTATACTTTAAAATGTTTTTTACGTATCGTTTCATATTCAAAATCATCTACAATTTACTCTTAGCAATCCCGTCATTTCGTCATTATTTATGGTTTCGGGATTAAGAATATAGTATTATTAATCACTATATCTCCTCTCGTGGCACTCATTTCTTTTCTTTTAAAATAACGTTGCCGCACACTTAGATTTCTCCTGTGTCGTGGGTGCGTTTACGGACACAAATTCCACCCACAATACACCCAGACCCGGAACAACTACCTGCAGATCGTACAAATAATTGTTCTGTGCGGGAATCGAACCCACGACCCGGTGCGCAGCAGCCACTGCACCAACCGTGCTGCCACTAAAAGGTAACTTAAAAAAATTGCGGGATAGGCGCCATCGTCCGTTTTGTGGAACAGCAGCTATTCCACGCTCATCAACCCACCTGCTGTGTCGTGTGGTGCCGGCTAAGAATACCACCACCCCATCTCATCCCCTGGATGTCGTAATAGGTGAATATGGGATTAACCGAAGGATTCTTCGAGTCCTTCGAGTACATTTATAACTCAACCGCAATCGCCAACCCGTCTGCCAAGTGTCTAACCCCCAAATGCGCACACAACACAAACCCATACCGGTCGTTGTGGTAATCGTTGGGAGAGGCTTCTGTCCAGCAGTGGAAAAGTTTTTGCTGAAATATTGGACCCACCTCAATGATATTAAAAACAAATAGATATGTTACATGCGTGCCAAAACTAAGAACCAAAACTCCCCCAATTGTAGCACCTCGCAATCGGTTCGCCTAGATAGCTATCTCTTTTACTCTTGTTGTTTATGTATCTTCTTTCTCACAACATGGTTGTGCAAGCGAGACTGTATTTTGCGCGCCATTTAATATGGACGTAACATATCTATGGTATAATATCATTGACCCACCTACAAAGCGTGACGTAGTAGGTCGTTCAGCAGTGGACGTCTTTTGGCTGGTATGATAAAGTTTTTTTAATTTTTCGTTTTTGAAAAAACTTTGCCCCACTCTAGGATTTCTCCTGTATCGTGGGTTTGAGTGAGTGAGTTTATAGACATGAATTCCACATACAATACACCCAGACCCGGAACAACTATCTGCAGATCATACAAATATTTGTTCCGTGCGGGAATCGAACCCATGACCCGGAGCGCAGCAGCCGGCTGTATCAGCCACTGCACCGACCGTGCCGTCAAATCACGTCATAAAATTTTGATTTAACTGTATATATTACTAGTAATATCGGCGTATTGTATGTGGAATTCATGTTTATAAAAGTGGAAACGCACCCACGACACAGGAGAAAGGCTAGTGTGTGGCGGCGTTTAAAAAAAAACTTGAATGCTTCGGATATTTTCAACGATTTTTCCCACGATAGCTCTGGCTCAGAAGGCTTTAAATGGCTGACTTAACAAAATATACAATAATAGATGTGCGTATTAATACATACATTTCAAACGAACTCTAACGAATGATAGTATTGTTCACTCACAAATTCTGGGAATTGTTATCTATAGTGTCGTATTGCTTGACGGTGTATGCAATATGAACAGAGTCGAATGGTGACGACGCTTTGAATATACCCATCTGTGAATATACAATGCATATTACTCTAAATAGTATACAACAAAGTCTCTATGTGCCTCTGTCTGTTTATCCACCTACTTCTTCTAAACCAGGCAAGGGTTTTGATACGGTTTTCACTAATAGAAAGAGCGATATACGAAGAAGGTTTGTATATATAATATGTAAATATTTTGTACAAAATAGCTGAGCTATGTCGGTATTTAAAGAAAACTGTTTTCATACTGTACTGTTTATATGGCTAACGCTGGCCAAATACAATACATACATACACGAGATACATCAAAACAATACACAAAAACACCTTAAACAGATACGAGTTTAAGGTTTTTTTGTGTATTGTTTTGATGTATCTCGTGTATGTATGTATTGTATTTGGCCAGCTTTTCAATTTAGGCCTTGCGTGTTGATAAAACTAAAGAAACCGCATTCGCAATGGTTACTATTTAAAAATTAAATAGGTACAAACGGCTGCATATCAAGCTATGATTTTCCAGTATAAGCTGATCTCGCATTGTATGGGCTTTCCGTACGATGAGAAGTCAGCTATATTATAACTTGATGTGTAGCTATATGTACTACTTACGTGTATAATAGCACTTTTATAGGGTGCAATGGCGTCTATAGCTTTGTATCGCTTGCTTATCTCTAGCAGGACCAGCACATGCCGTGGCAGGAACTCCGGCTGAGGAATCACGCGTTCCAACACCAACTGTAGCAAAATTGTTTAATGTCAAATACATTTCCGATTAAATTTCCGCATTCCTCATCATCATTTCAGCTGAAAAACTTCCACGGCTGGACAGAAGCCTCCCCCAAAGAATATGTGCTCATTGGGGGGTTTTGCCATAATCGCCAAGCTTGGCAGACGGGTTGGCGATCGCAGTTGTGTTATAATTGTACTCGAAGGACGCTACTGTCCATCCTTCGGCTAATCCTATAGTCGCCTTTTACGACACCCACGGGATAAGATGGGGTGGTGGTATTCTTAGCCGGCACCACACGGCATTCGCATTTCGCATTCGTGGCCTCTCTTCAAATGGCTTGGGTTATTACATGGTACATTGCCAATAGACGAATAGACGGCACGGTTGGTGCAGTGGCTGATACAGTCGACTGCTGCGCTCCGGGTCGTGGGTTCGATTCCCGCACGGAACAAATATTTGTATGATCTGCAGGTAGTTGTTCCGGGTCTGGGTGTATTGTATGTGGAATTCATGTCTGTAAACGCACCCACGACACAGGAGAAATACTAGTGTGGTGCAACGTTTTTAAAAAATATATATATATATATAAACTGGGTTCTGAAGTAGTCACCTTCAACAATCGAATGCTATACAGCACTGATTCCTAATAATATAATAATAAAAAAATGTATTCAAACTAATACCAATAAAAAATAATAATGTAATTAGTATCCAACAGAAATACTTGCATCTTAAATAATATGCATCCGTTTCGTACAATAACCACATGAGGTATTTTTATGTATTTAAATAATCGTGGCACCACTGCAGAAAGACGTCACTGCGTCACGAAATTTGTCACTGAAAACCAGCGGTATTGTATTTGGATCTTGGTGCAAGTTACAACGCGACAGTAATAAGCTGAGTGCCCTTTTTTACACGGACACGATGCACAATCATTTTTTTAAACTAAATTCTTAGGATTATGCGTACTTATTTTGGTGTAAAATAAAAATGTGGAACCAGTTTATTCTTCTTCCTAGGGCTGATCCAATTTTTCTTTTATATTATGTATTTAATTTTATTCAAATGTGCGTCGTTATTTGTGCAAAAATAAATTGTTGCATTCTTTCTTTACGTCATTGAAGCGTATTCCAAAGATTGGCAGAACAACAGGTATGGGGTTGTGTTGTGTGCTCGTTGGGGGGTTTTTGCCATAATCGCCACGCATACTCGACAGGTGGGGCGTTATAAATGTACTCGAAAGATGCTACTGTCCATCCTCCGGCTAATCCCATAGTTTGGTTGGGGTGGTGGTATTCTTAACCAGCATCACATTAGACCTATCCTATAAGTTTACAAGTATCTAATTAAATTGGCACCCGGTGTATAGGTAACAAAATTATGAAACAAAAATAAAAAGACTGTACCGTGTAACATATCAAATGGAAAGGCTTATTATGAGAGTCTCAATTCTTTGTTTATAATTTTAGAATAAATCGTTTTAAAGTTATTTAAGAAAATAGATCAACATTTACCATTCCTCCGTTATGTCCGAAATTAATAAGTCTAAAATTTTGAATAAAATTTATGATAATAGTTCTTATAGGTTAAAGGAAAACCTGTAAGAAATGGTCAGAAAGACAGAAAATAACAATAGACAATATATTCAATAATTTCCGTCTACAATCCGGTACAATACAAACCTTTTTAGTTAAGTACCACAAACGAATTTGGATGTGATTTAGAAAACATGATAGGTACTGTTTCGGTGGCGGGGGTTGCACCAACCGCACCTGGGACAATCTCCCACAAATGACGAACGTGACGTGGAGAGGGACGTTGGGGTGTACTAGGTACTCCCAAGACCCTGAATTGCACTGGTGACGTCCGTCCGTGCGCACCTGCTTGCGCAATAAGCCGCCACGGAGAGAGACTGTAGGGAAACTTCCAAATAAAAATGCAGAAGACTTCCGTGAAGGTTTCTCGGGGTTCGACTTCCTTACTTTTTCATTACTGACTACTTGCGCCTTGATGAATTGACTGATGATGACTGACTGACTGAATGACGACTGACGACTCACGACTGACGACTGACTCTGGTTTCCAAATTGCTCGGATTTATATATTTTTTATCCAATCCGAATCCGACCAATCAGAAACCACTAAATTTAACACAAAATTCGCGCGTTATTTCTACAATTTTTGTACTATCGTCGAACCCTTCAAATCTCATTTATTTATATAAAACCTTTCTTATATACTATATACACAGCATCAAAACATGCACCATGACACACATTATTATCATACATAAGGACATTTATGTGTAAGCATATACATAGAAGTTTCCAGAACATTAACTTGTCATTTACCTTACTAATCTACACTTCTGCTTGCATAAAATAGAGCATAAAACTTATCTTTATTTATTACATAACCTTAATAGCTTTAATTAAAGAATTTTACTCATTTATTTAATATTTTAAAACACAAAAATACATCATTATACTTATATATTAAAAACTTATACTATTGTGTATGCTATTCTTATCAGAAGTGTCGTTTAATCTGTTAATTAGGTATCCTTTCATATTTCTATATCCTTATTTCACTTATATACTTGCCATATTTAAAATAATTGCTCTGATAAGATAGCATTCTAAAACTAATCATAACAATATAAATCCAGTCTAAATCAATATATTTTTACCTTAGAAATCATTTTTTACACACCTTACTGTTATTTACATCCAACACATAAGTATATATTACATAGGGAAAAAACCGTTATGCACATTCAAATTACGAAAACCTCTACCACAATATTTGCCATATTTTAGAGTGAAATTAATTCAAATTTGGCCTTCGGCTCTAGTAAAGGTAAAGTTTCGTCATACGAAGGATTAGCTTAATATTCCCCGATTGGCTGCCCTTTTTACTATTAAATAAATTGTAAGCCAATCACCGCTAAGAATTTCACGTTATCAGTTATCTGTTATCTAATCTATCCTTATCACCAGTGATAACACAAATATCGATGTTTTTAAGCTAATTCTTTATACTTTTCTTACGCAAATGCTTATAATTGGCTCGAATTACGAATGTTGGATACAAATAGCGCTCAAATACTAATATATGTCTGTTAACAAGGTTATTATGGCTTAGCACTTGTTACCTTTCTAATCGTCTATAGTGTCGATCGCTGACAGGTACTAATATATTCAACTTACGGAACCCTGCTAGCGAGTTCAACTCGCACTTGTCCGGTTTTTTAAATATTGAATAATTGGTTTACCATTATCCCTTATATTTAAATAAATCTTGAAAAGGTATCTAAACAAATAAATAAAATTGAAGGGTCTATTTGAAATTATCAAATAACAGCTTTTTTCAAAATGCATATGAATGTACATATACGGTACGAAAACTGTCTATGCTGAAGAACTCTAAATTATTAATAAAGTGCGCTTCACTGGAGAATACGATGCTCCTCCGATGTGCTGAAGGCTCCACCGTATGGTTTGAGTCGGTAAGAGTGAAGCATGACACACCTTCTCCGCGGTGGAGTAACTCCATGAAGATTTCTCCAAAAACTATATGTATATATATAGTTGTTTATCAATAAAATTTTGGACATAGATAAAGAACAAGAGCTCACTTTAGGAAATAACACAGCCAGCCCATTAGCCTTGGCGATATCGTTAGGAGGAGCGTAGAAACCAGGTATAAGCAAGCCTGCAGGTGGAAAGTACTCATCGTCATCTTCTTCAACTACGGACCCTTCTTCTTTTTCTTCTTGTTCTGATAACTCCTGCATTATATAAAATGAAATGTAAGACGTAGTATTGGGTACGTCCGTTCACAGCGCACAGCGAAGCTTGGACTATACATCCCTCCCCGAGAAGTGCCTGGGCAGCGACCTTTTTACAGTTGCCTTCCCTCCGCTAGAGGGGGTGACCGCTTTACAATCATCCCCTGCGAGTTGTGACAAAAGGCGTGCAATGCGCGGCTCTAGTTCGATCTTACGAGGACCTGGAGCCCCCCTTCGGTGCCGAAAATGACCGCTCCAGTGGTTTTAGCTGGTAGGGGGTCAGCATGCCCCTTCGCCTTTCCCCGGGGCGGAGGAAGTTCATGAAGAATTTCTACAGGGGACCAAAAAAATTGTACGTCCATCTGCAATCAGCTTCTTAGTCATATACTATCCTTACATGATTGTGGTGTATTGCCAATATATATGGGGGCTCTTACTTATAGATGGATGAATAACCTTGCCAACGTAAACCCCAAGCTGACTAACGACTGGTGATAACCAAGGGTTGGCACTACAGTCAACACCTGGTGCAGCTTGTCCAGCGTTGCGGCTGTGATTATATCTTCCGTTTGGCAAAAGTCTATAACCAGCAGTGGACTAAACTATATTCGTAGTAAGAAAGTGCTTGGCTTCTTACCTCTGGAACTATGACATCCGCTTCTTCATTAGGCTCATCTTTCATTTGATCTAAAGCTGTCAGATTCTGTAACATAAGATTTTTATTGCTAAGCCGAATCTGGAAAGACTAAAATTACAGAGTATACTCACGGATTTTAACAAAGGAATGGCCGCATGGTTAACGCAGTGGCTGAGCGATAAGCTTTCTGCACTGCGTGTCGTTTCGATTCCCGCATGGTACAAATATTTGTTTGATCTACAGATAGTAGTTTCGGGTCTGAGCGTGTATCCTGGATGTATGTCTGTAAACTGTACCATTGATACAGGAAAAAATCTAGTACCTATGGGGCACATAAAAAAACAAAAAGCAAAAGTAGCCGCGATAAATCTAGACCACAGACTAAATCCTCATGCTAGAAAGTGACCCAGGTTAGAAAGTGGAGCACCTTTTTTATTAGTACCCAGTGGAAATTCTTCATGACCTTCCTTCGCCCCGGGGAAGGGCGAAGGGATATGCCGGACTCCTACCGGCTAAAACTCTGGAGCGGTCATCTTCGGCACCTAAGGAAGGAGATAAAGTGGAGCACCTACCCATTGCGCCAATGAAGCTGTCTTAGTTCGCCGAATTGTGGATGATAAAACAATCATCACCTTATTCACGAGGCAAACCATCGCCCCTCTTTGAGTATAATTACTAATTGCCAAGTGATGGAATCGTCTATGAGCACAATGGGACTGACATTTGTGGGTCACGTGACCTTTGTCAGCTTGTATCGTCAGCCTGTAGGTATAAAGAGTAGGAGCTTCGAAGAGAGGGTAGTGAATGCCTTGCACCGGTTGCTGCCTTATCTCAGGTGACCAATAGACGAACTTCTCGGCCTCTACGGGTGTTGTATGGTCTGTGGCCCTCTACGTTGTCCGGCGCTGCTAAACCAAAATCCATAGCTACTTAAACCATTTTACAGCACAGAGAGGATCGCATAAGGATACAAAACAATTTCCTTTGAGGTGGCTCTCCTGGCGCGCTTCTGCCTATCTATATCCTGGCGGAGATGATTGCTTGGACCTATGACACGATACTTCCGCCAGAGAGGTGAAAGCAGGAACTCATGGGCGTTCGAAAGGTTAAGTTCGGCGACGCGCACTCGAGTTGTGGCGCGAGTGGCTTATGCTGCCATGTGAAAGCGCGTCATCGAGGTCGTGTTGACGCTCTTCGGAGCCTGGATGAGAAGAAGCGAGCATGTCACCGGACACAGTTGTTTTGAGGTGCAGGCCCTGCGCGGGTTGCCAAGTGGTTAATAATATATAATTGGGCAGAATCTCTCTTTGCTAGCAGTGACACTACTGCTACGACTATGTTGGTAGAACATGTAAATTGAAGTGCAGTGGTCTTCTGTTAGAGCGTAATGATCCAGAAAGAGATTGCAGAGCAGGATTGGGTGAGAGTTGATCCCGGTTGGCGAAAAAAGAGATGGCGCCGGGGCAACGACACCCGACGTCTATTTTCCACACACCAGACCCTTCTCTGCCACCGCTATAGCGAGAGGCCTCAAAGGACACGTGCCACCGTGTACACAGCAAAACGCAACATGAAGATTCGGGAGGACTCCCCTCCGAGATGAGTCTATAGGCGTAGCACCCATTCATTGCTTCGGTTCGTTCATTCTCGAGAACCCGGAAGCCTTTCGGTACCTAAAAAGACTGCCTAGGTGGTTTTAACCGGTCAGAGTCTGTCAGTTAAATGGCTATGGTGCGGCCCAATGCGCAACCGAGTACTACACCCCCAGAGATAGGCAGGGCGAAAGAACACCGTTAGGTTCTACCCAGTATGAGTGTTGTTGTTACAAATATGTCTAGAATAAAATTATTTTTATTCATTTTGAGATCTGCCTTTACACATAGGGGCCCTGGATATAATTTCAGAAAATGTCAAATGTAATTTGTACGTCTTGACTATCGGAGAACTGTCATACCTAAGGAGACAGTTCCTATTTGCAAAACTGGTAAAGCATTTCATTTGTAAACGTATGCTCAACTGCTACATTCCTAGGACCCTGTGTATGTTAGTTTCTTACCCCAGCTTTCAACAACTCCAGTTTTCGATGTTCCTTGTCCAATCTCTTAGCTTCAATCGCTTCTGCTGCAGCTTGTCGAGTTAACCGGCCGATTTCTGATAAATATCTAGCACGCCTTCTCTTCTCGTCGTTCTAAAATGACCAATTCCATAAACTGCCGGGATTAAGAATAAAGCACCACTCCGTCTCAGAATCATGAATCAACCAGCTCGACGCGAATCAGTAAAAAATAAACGTTTAATTTATCACTAAAATAAGAGAAAACATTTTTCAGTTTATGTTATTTACTGCGTAACACAGACAGGATTCCGAGAACTCGCGTATCTATGCTGTAATGACCTTCACCGCCAAATTTCGACCCAAAACCCCAGGCTAGCAACAACAAGCGTTAGTGCAACGAGGCTAGCTCTAGGCGCCCAACCTACTTGCTCACACCAACTTTGGACATTTCTTACTGTTCTCAAGAAGCTCATTAACTGCATTTTGCTATATTATGTAATCCTATATAGTGATAGGTCGTGTGGTGGCGGCTCAGAATACCACCACCCCATCTCCTCCCGTGGGTGTCGTAAAAGTTGACTAAGGGATTAGCCGGAGGATGGGCAGCAGCGTCCTTCGAGTACATTAATAGCTCAACTGCGATCGCTAACCCGTCTGCCAAGCGTGGCGATTATGGCAAAACCCCCCATGAGCCCTCAACATACCCATGTTGGTTGTTGTGGTGATCTTTGGGGGAGGCCTGTGTCCAGTAGTGGACTTCATTCGGCCGAAATTACGATAGGCGTCGTGACGTCAGTATCTTTGGCAGAAGCAAAGGTATAGATAATTTATTCATGATTCTTAAGACATAATTGCACTATTGCCAACGTATAACGAATGTTCTGTCCATGTGGTGTCCAGATTAAGAATATAGCACCACTCTATCTCCTCCCGTGGTTGTCATAATAGATGACTAAAGATCTCTAAGCCAGAGGGATGGGCACCAGCGTCCCTTCTATGGAACAACAGATATTCTGCGCTCACCGACCCGCCTGCCAAGCGTGGTGAGTACTGGCAAATTCTCCCCAAAATGACGACACTATTGTGGAAATCTCTGGGGGAGGCCTTTGTGGCCACTGCTGAAAGTGAACGCTGAACTCATAGATTTTCACAATTGTGTCGTAATTTAGGGGGAATTACCCATCCCTCTGGTTTAGAGTCCCTTAGTCACTTTCAACGACATCTACAGGAGGATATGGAGTGGTGCTATAATTTTAATCCGGTCACCACAAGGATGAAACTGCTGGGACTGTCCACGCAGAACTCTACTACCAGTTAGCATAATAACATATTCAACCACGTGAGTATCTTAAAAGGCGACTGAGGGATCATGTTAGGAGAATGGAGAGCGTTTTCCTGAGCTAATAACAACTTAGAATAAAATCAAACAATTGTTTGGCAAATACCCAATGTTTCTTTACAATTTAGTATTGAAGAGATCTGGAGCAGATAAGGCATACTGAACTCTACGTGAAACTCTGGACTTAAAACCACATTTATTGCCTACCTTCTTCTTCTCCCTAGCTTCCCGACGCTGTTGCCAGACCTCTTCTCTCGTAGGACTGAACGTTTTGTATCGGTCGAAGGCAGTCTTTAATGGTACGAGGTCATCTACCGATTTCCTTTCGTCATACGGGGATACTTCTTCATACAGGATTCGACGCACTAAAGCTGCTTGGAAATAATGTTTTTACCGGCTCTGTATTCATGTGGTTTCTGGCTAAGAATAGACCACCCCTCTCTACCCGGTGTCCTACCATTCCACCTGCCGAGCATGGTGATTATGCCAATATCCCCTATGACTGCTCATTATAGTGATCATTGGGAGGCCGATGTCCAGCAGTGGTAATACGGGCTGATGTTGAACCGCTGGTATCATCATCATCGTTTCGGCCGAATGAAGTCCACCACTGGACACAGGCCTCCCCCAAAGATCGCCACAACGACCGATATGGGTGTTGTGGGCTCATTGGGGTTGGCGATCGCAGTTGAGTCGTTAATGTACTCGAAGGACGCTGCCTGCCCATCCTCCGGCCAATCCCTTAGTCGACTTTTACGACACCCACGGGAGGAGATGGAGTGGTGGCATTCTGAGACGGCACCACACCGTACACCGCTGGTATGACTACTATTTAATTCGTTTATTTCAAATAAATACATATAAGTTACATTTTTTAAAACATATAAAAAGTAGAACACTGGCATCGGGAACAAGGTCCAAGCTACCGCTGGTCAAAGTTCCAGAGAGAGGAACCTCCTAACAATAGGAGCCTGCCGAATGTCCAGGAGTACCGCTTTCCGCATCAAGCCCTTGACCCAGCCACCTAACGAGAGTCTCTTAAGGTGTTGATCGAAGCTCTTGGCCATTAGGCCATTGGTCGTAACAACTATCGGCACAATGATTGCAGAGTCTACCTCCCACATGTCAACAACCTCGTGTGTCAAGTTACTTAATTTACTTATCTTTCTCGGCTTTCACGAGATTCTCGTCATGTGGAATAGTTATATCCACAATCATTGTGCGGCGCTCTACTCGATCTATCACCACTATATCAGGCTTATTGGTTACAATAGCGTTGCTTAACCTCACCGATCGTTTACTGGTCAGTGAGTGTATCCTTCCCCAACAGAGTCAGATCCGAAATAGACACAACACACGTTGCTATTCGTTTCGGCCGAATGAAGTCCACTGCTGGACACAGGCATCCCCCAAAGATCAGCACAACGACCAATATGGGTGAGTTGTGGGCTCATTGAGGGGTTTTGCCATAATAGCCACGCTTGGCAGACAGGTTGGCGATCGCAGTTGAGTTGTTAATGTACTCGAAAGACGCTGCTGCCCATCCTCCGGCCAATCCCTTAGTCGTCTTTTACGACACCCATGGGAGGAGATGGGGTGGTGGCATTCTGAGCTGGCACCACACGGCTACGTTGCTATTACGACAGCCAAAATATTATTTCTTTTTTATTCAACACCTTCCACTTTACGTTTTTCATTCTATCCATTATATCCACCCTTCATCTCCTTCTTTCAAGCTTCCACACTCTACCCTCCCTACAGTCTTTCCCACATTAAATGTACAATGTAATGTGTGTAGTTATAATTTGACGGCACGATTGGTGTAGTGGCTGGTACGGCCGGCTGCTGCGCTCCGGACTACGGGTACGATTCCCGCACGGAACAAATATTTGTATAATCTACGGGTAGTTGCTCCGGGTCTTGGTGTGTGGAATTTATTGTTATGCTGCAAGAATATATGCTGCGGCGCTGATATCCTAAAGCTTCCCTTGTAAACAACCGGTTACATGCAGTGTGTCGTCATTTAAGGGAAAGTTGCTAGTACTTACCATGCTTGGCAGGTGGATTGATGAGCGCAGGATGGCTGCTGTTCCACAGAACAGACGCTGCAGCCCATCCCTTTGGTAAAATTAGTCCCGCAGTCGCGTTTTACGACAGCTATGTACAGATGGAGTGGCTACATTCTTAATTCGGACACCACAAAGATAAGAAGTTACTTACACACAAAATTCTCTTCAGAATCGAGTAACCGAAAGCATATGGCCAGAGCTGGTCCAGACTTTAGTTTGTACAGTGACGCCTCGTTCAGCGGAGCGTCTCCTGCATAAAATATGTCGTTGATCTTTTCTTCTGACAACTCCAACTCTTCTCGGCCAACCATCACGATGTCTGGACAACAAAAAGTCTGATGAAATCCAAATAACGAATCATAATAATCATAAAAGTGTGTATTTTATCATACTTAGTGAAAGCATGTCCTCTTTAGAGGCTAGAGTCGGAATAGGTAGAATTTAAAAACTCTCATTTAAAAATACCAAATGACGTCAAATTCACTACGAAATCTTAATGATGTGTCTTTTAATCTCGGGAATTCCAGGATTGATAAAAATGTCTTCTAAAACTTTTCGTACTTATGTTGAGCACAAAACTAAGTAGCCTAAACACTCAGCTCCTGGCCTTCCCCCAATATTTGGCCACCAAACCTTTATTCCTCTAGTTCGAGTTCTAATATATACATTTACAGTATTTTCTAATGAATATAAAATACACACTAAAAAACACAAGCACTATTAATTATACTTCTCAGAAAACCCTTTCATTTGATAACCATATCATGGTGGTACATAAAAAAATATTGGAACGCCATCTGTGAGAATCCGCCATATAGGATTTAGATTGAAGTCACTTAGCTAACCATGCATTAACATCCAAACTAAACGGGTATGTAAAATTTCAGATCAATTGGTTGGGGATAACAGTTTAAAAAATTATGTTGCAAGATTTGACCCATACTAACAAGTTTAACAAAAGCTTGTAAAATTGACGACTGGTAGCTAATATAAAATTAAATCCTTATGAAATCCTATTATTTGTTAATAAACTTGGTGGCCAACTACTGGGTAGGGGCAGGAATTGGGTACTTATTTTCTTTTTTTTATATTAGGTCGAATGGAAGATGGAGGTTTAGTCTTGATCAGTAACCATAATAAATAAATAATTATAATTATGAATTCTTATATGCTTCAATTCAGAAAGAGTCCATCATTTTATTTAGCCCCAGTGTAAAAGATCTCGGGCTACATCTTGATTCTACATTTAACTGGCAAACTCAGGTTTCTAATGTAAGTCCCTGACTTCAATGGGACTTTATGCTCCCTTTACGAGCTAAAAACTTTTTTCCCCGAAACGACAATATTAACGTTCGTGCAGTCTTTATTCTTCCCTATAATCGACTATGGTGACGTGTGCTACTGTGACTTGAACGAGGACTTACTGATTAAGCTTGACAGGATCCATAACAACTGCATCTGCTTTATCTTCAACTTGCGTATTTACGCTTTTCTGACTACTCAACTATCCCACCATTCCTTCTTATCTTATGCCTCTCTTTCAATATCTTTGTTCTAGTCACTCTAGGAATCTTCGTTCTTCTAACAATCTTCTCCTACACTTGCCTTCTCGTAGTTAGGATTTTATACACTCATGCTTTCATATTCAATCCATAATAATCTGGAATACGCTCCATCCGGAAATCTGGATGACCACGAGTATTTAAGCATTCAAGCGGAAAGTACGTGAATATATTTTAACAAAACGATAGCAGAATGGTCTTAACATCTTATAATATAATCATGTATGTATTTATTTGTTTATTTCTAATAGATATATATGTATGTATGTATATACCTACATATGTAGATTATTATTAATAACTTAACTTTTGTATATTGTAACATTTCTTATATTTTATATTTGTTTTACAGATATTGCACTTGTCTCGTTATCTCTTCATCACCCTGTGGTTGACTGGTAGACAATGCCTTAGTCAGCCTGTGTTGCTGTCGCTGCATAAAGTTTAAATAAGTAAAGAGTAGACAGATGGAAAATGAAACAAAAAAATAGGATTTAGTGGGTGAGGCTCAATCACGTTATGAGAAGGACGTTTACGTTAATGTTACGTTTTATCTATGAAATTTGTATGGAAGATGCCTATCTAAAATTAATATGTTACACTTAAATTTTAAATACTGTGATCCCGGCATTTTTAATGGGCATATCCATGTTCATCAGCATCATCATCATTATATCAGCCAAATGATGCCAAATTATATATGACATTAATCTAACTACTCCATCTCTTCCCGTTGATGGTGGAATAGTACTGTATTAACCACATTCGCCGGACACCACACGGACCATATCCATGTTATATGTACGTAGGTATCTACTTAACAACTCTACCTATTCCGACTGCTCATTAGACATGTATAATCAGAAAATACAGACATCGGAAATGCTCTATAGTGCTGGATATAAGAGTATGCTTTGAAGGAAAATATTTTAGAGAAGTCACGATATAAAATCAACAAAGGAAACTCAACTGTTAGCATCCCACCGCTCATATAGTTCGGGATGAGCATGGAAGCAGTGTGGCCAGAACAGCAAAAAGTTGACGTCAGTTAGGTACGGAACCATCAATTCAGCGCGGTGGCGCTTGCGGACCGCTTGCCTCGCTAAACGACGAGCAGCCAGAGTGGTAGTCTCCTGCTTCTTCTCCAATTCTCTAACAGTCATCCAGTCCTGTCAAAGGTTGGTAAATTTATATTGAGGGTGCGTCTGTTCCCCTGCCGTTGCTATAAGGTGGGGGACCTCTGGGTTCGCGGGTGCGTAGATTGGGGAATCTGCGTGCCCACACCAAGCGACCCAAGAGAAGACGGTAGCACGCATGTGGTCACGCGCTGCCGTGGGATGCTTTGGGGGATCCTTTACAATCCCCCAGGGGGGTGACCGCTTTACAGTCACCCTCTCCGAGATGTGTCTATAGGCGTGGCACCAGTGGGCGGCTCTAGTGTGATCATACGAGGACCTGGAGCTTCCCTTACGTGCCGAAGATGACTGCTCCAGTGGTTTTAGCCGGTAGAAGATCCCCCTTCCTCCTTCTCCGGGGCGTAGGAAGTTGGAAGGGGCACCAATAAAAAATAAAAATGGTGTGCGTCTGTTGCAACCAATCAATTCATACCTACCGTTTGAGCTCTTTTATAATCTACGTAACGAAGAACAAGAAGAAGAGAAAATACGGTTAAAAATTGTTGGTCCTATGGAAGTGCACAAGTAACTTAGAACTTAGAACTTAGAACTTCAAGTACATTAACAACTGAACTGCGGTCGCCAATCCACCTACATGGCGTCGCGATTATGGCGAAACTCCCCAACAACAAAAAGCCAGAACGGTCTTTGCGACGATCTTTAGGGGAAAGCATCCCCTAAAGACCATGTCCAGCAGAGGACGTTTTTCGGTTGAAACGGTGACGGTTGATGATGATGATGAAAATAATGTACTGCCAAAGTATGAAATGAAGTTGGTACGGCACGGTTGGTGCAGTGGCTGATACAGTCGGCTGCTGCGCTCTGGGTCGTGGGTTCAATTCCCGCACGGAACAAATATTTGTATGATTTGCAGGTAGTTGTTCCGGGTCTGGGTGTATTGTGTGTGGAATTTATGTCTGTAAACGCACCCACGGCAATGTTTAAAAAAAAACAACTAAAGTACAAAATTAATAAATGCGCCATTTTATAAGATTTCACGGCAGTTATGAACTAACCAGTTGTTGTCCATTATTGTCCAGTTCCTACAGCTACCTATTTCATTTTGAGGACCTCATTTAAGAACCGACGTAGACCATAAAGTTCGCAACGTCTTTTCGTCAACAATACCACAATAACTTAGACTCAAGCCTTTAACCAGTGTGTGTTACCAGTGATGACATATGGCACAGAGACGTGGCCACTCCTAAGTCACTATGGGCATCATAAGAAAGCTCAAGGTCATTCAGTGAGCTATGCTTGGTATTTCGAAGATCCGTAGAAGAGCTAAAGTTGCCAACATAGCTGAAAGAATTTCTACTTTGTCAAAAAAAAGCAACGGTTTTATTACAATATGTCTGATATTAAAAATGTGCATAGGTTTCGTTTAGGAATATTGGCAAGAATACGACAGTTCATTTCGGCCTAATGAAGCCCACTGCTGGGCACAGGCCTCCCCCAAATATCACCACAACGACCGATATGTGTGTGCTGTGGGCTTATTGGGGGTTTTGCCATAATCGCCTCGCTTTGCAGACGGGTTGGCGATCGCAATTGAGTTGTTTATGTAGTCGAAGGATGCTGCTGCCCATCCTCAGGCGAATCCCTTAGTCGACTTTTACGACACCCACGGAAGGAGATGGGGTGTTGGTATTCTGAGCCGGCACCACACGACAGTTAGTCAAACATAAAAAACAATTTTTTGTATAACTTGGAGAAGAACGAAGTCATTCGTCTGGTGGTAAGCGACACGCCCATGACAATTGTAATGCTACCCAGGACTAGTCCTGCGTGGCACCACACTGGCTCGTCACCTTGAGACATTTGTTATTTAGTCTCTTATGCCCAGTAACTTCACTAGCTGCAGTGCCCTTCTAACCGGAGCACAGTAATGTCTAAAGTTTGAGCACTACCTTTTTTTTGTGTCCAATGGAAATTCTTCATGAACTTCCTTCGCCCTGGGGAAGGGCGAAGGGGTACGCCGGACTCCTACGGGCTATAACCACTGGGGCGGTCATCTTCAGCACCTAAGGGAGGCTCCAGGTCCTCTTATGATCACACTAGAGCCGCCCACTAGTGCCACTCCTACAGGCACATCTCGGTGACCGTAAAGCGGTCACGGGTGGGGCCCCCGGGAGGATTGTAAAGGATCCCCCATAGCATCCCACGGCAGCGCGTGACCACTTACGTGCTACCATCTTCTTTTGGATCGCTCGTTGTGGGCACGCAGATTCTCCGATCTACGCACCCGCAAACCCAGAGGTCCCCCGCCTTAAAGCAACGGCAGGGTTATCCCGGTGCCGTCTCCTCCTCCTTCGAGCGGGATCGGCCCTCTCCCGATCCAGGGTGGTACCTACCTACCCGATCTCTCTCAATCAATAAGGTCTACCACCTATTCATGTTCAACATTTCAGCCAATCCTCTACTGCTGGACAAAAGCCTCCCCTAAAGATTGCGATAACGACAGATGTGGGTTTGTGTTGTGTGCTCACTGGGGGTTTTATCATAATCACCACGCTTGGCAGACGGGTTGGCGATAGCAGTTGAGTTCTAAATGTACTCGTAGGACGCTGCTTCTCATCCTCCGGCTAATCCCATAGTCGTCTTTTACGACACCCACGGGATGAGCGGGGGTGGTGGTGTTATTTAGCCGGCACCACACTATTCATGTTCAATCCCTCCTATTTCCCTTTACATTCATGCGCAAACATTAGCCGCGAATCATGTGACAGACAGACAAGTATGGGGCAAGGTAAACAAATGCAAATGTCACATAAATAATGCATACCCAGCCATGTTTACAAGCTCGGCTTGAAATAATAAACGGGAATCGTATTTTGATACTCCGGCCTGAGGTGGGAGGTAACTTGTTTACGCTGCACATATTTACGCGTCTATTAATCAGGACTTAAAGATAAATAGAAAACAGGAGCTGAAAAACGTCTGTTTAAAAATTTACTTAAACTATTTCCTGAAAGTATTAAAAAACTGTTGTTAACAACTTAAAACCAAAGAAATTTTCATCATACCAGCCAACGGGTGTCCACTACTGAACAAAGGCCTCCCCCATAGATTGAGATAGTTGGATCATTAATTTGGGGGGAATTTGCCAATACTCACCACCCTTGGCAGGTGAGTTGGCGAGCGTAGAATGACCTAGCGCTTTGATACGGCCGGAAATTCCTAACTCTTACCGAGGGCCCTCGCATCTCTAATTTTTTCCTAGTTTATTCGTAATTCATTACAGATTTAGATTCCGATGCAATCGTATGACGGCTTATCCCTGACACATTCTAGAACGAATTGTGTAGGCATGGATGATATACATTCATACAGTAATACTACCCGCGGGCTGATTCAATCAAATCAAATCAATCAATCTTTATTTGCAAGAAAATGTGGTAGGTACATAGGTTGTTACAAGTCATAGCAGTTAGCGATCAGCACATCTTTGTCAGATTATTGACATGCAAATAGTGTAGTCAAAAAAATTATTAAATAGACTTTATCATTATATTGTAATAATTCAAATTATACCTTCATCTATTATCAATTTTATTCTTATTATTGGTTAGTATAGAAACTACTAATATTCATAATTTTAAGAATTAATAATTGATTACCTAAGTAGCAGACGCTTTGCAACAGGCGTAAATTGTTCCAACGCCGCTGTCAAACGTCAATTTGGTATTACCTATTGGCCGATAGCGACTAAACAGGCGAATATCTCTGACACGCCTCCAAAGAGTATAATAATATACTAGTAACACGCCTCTGTCAAAAATCAATGAATCAAAAACGTTCATTCTTTTTAGTTCCACCGGTGGCTACTGGCGCTAGTAACTATGCATCTTCCACAATAGCGACAGGCGGGCGATGCCTTACGTAATACCAATTTTTTTGACGCTTAGTCACCGGTCGATCCTTGGCTGCGCGATAGCTGATATCGCGTCTGCTGTTGCTGTTTTTAGCTAATCAGCCCGCCGTTTGTAACATTTCGACAGCACGGTTGGTGCAGTGACTGACAGTACAGTCGACTGCTGCGCTCCGGGTCGTGGGTTCGATTCCCGCACGGAACAAATATTTGTGGGTGTATTGTATGTGGAATGTCTGTAAACGCACCCACACAGAAGAAGTCATAGTGTTTCATCATCATTTCATCATTTCGGCCGAATGAAGTCCACTGCTGGACACAGGCCTCCCCCAAAGTACACCACAACGACCGATATGGGTGTGTTGTGGGCTCATTGGGGGGTTTTGCCATAATCGCCACGCTTGGCAGACGGGTTGGCGATCGCAGTTGAGTTGTTAATGTACTCGAAGGACGCTGCTGCCCATCCTCCGGCTAATCCCTTAGTCGACTTGTACGACACCCACGGGAGGAGATGGGGTGGTGGTATACTTAGCCAGCACCACACGGCCAAATAAATCATAGAGTAACGTTTATAAAAAAAAACATGGTACATCAAAATAAAATAAGGCCATCTATCATGTCTACGTCGTAAATTCCGGGTTTGTGATATCACAACAGCTGACTTAAATCGTAAAGCGGCCTAAATGTGATGGAGCGATAAATTATGGCAGAAAATAAAAAAAAATACCAACCAAATGTGACATGTGCCATAGTCGTCAACATTGGCAGGAAAAGTACCTATACAAAAGTATTCAACCTCTACCGGACTGTGAAACCGTGAACATCTCCCGGGCGCAAAGTACAGCAGCCCCAGCAAACGTGTATTATTATTATAACCATTTATTTATCCATAATAAGTATCTCAACATATCATAATTCATATAATTCATCAGTACTATTGTTCATGCAATATTAAATATCATTTATAAATTCTGGTAATTTCTTCTAGAAAATTCAACTAAAATACATAATTCATCAGTACTATCAATTCATGCCTAATTAAAAGTTTTTTTTTTTTTTTTTAATAAACTGCCCAACACTAGGATTTCTCCTGTGTCGTGGGTGCGTTTACAGACATAAATTCCACACACAATACACCCAGACCTATAATTATCTACATTTATTAAATTTTATATATTCATTAAATAAATTAAATTTCAATAAATAGGTATTCCTCAGTAATACTACTTCATGCATTTTTGAAAGAAATTATTTCATATTACAAAGACATTAAAATATAAATAATGTTATATTAAATTTTGTTAATTCTATCCATGGAGCTTCTTGCCAACTCTTCACCATAGAATCGAATAATTGGAACCGCGCAATTTAAATTCTCACCTTTTAGAAGTGCCAGTAATTGGTTTATTTTAAATAAAAATATTTGACTTTCGACATTGATTATGGTCTACATGTAACAATGACACATATTTTTTGTTTTTGTTTGTTTTTAAGTCGGCACACCAATCATTTTCTTTTTCATTCTTAAACTATAGACACAAAAAGAAATCTCTACTATAACCTAGTCTGTTAATAAATGTCTCATTTACCAATTCATCTGGCGTGGGCTCATCGAGTTCGTAAAAGTATCGGTCAGTGCTAAAGCCATCCTGTTCTTGCTTAAAGTAATGCAGCTCCTTCTTGGCCACCTCGGCGAATCTCACTGTGTCCACACCACGAAATACTTTGGTCACTTTCATGTTCTACAAATTAAAAAGAAAGTCTTCATAAAATATATTGGATCTGTATAATACAACATTTCACACAATTCTCCCTGAACCGGTATTTCGTTTTAGTTGCCCTTTCCTAGTATTTTATCCCATATTATTTTACCCTTTATCAATCGAGTCATAAGTCATCTCTTTCGTGTTTATTTATACATGGGGGCTGCAAAAGACGTAACTTCTATAACCTCAAAAAAATAATCTTTAACCTTTACAAAAGTGCCTATTAAATTCTCGATGGACATGGGCTATATTTAATACTTGAGGTAAGGCAGGTCACTAGCTATTATCGCATTCAATTTTATTTTACTTGGGATTTGTTTTATTATATATTTAATTTGGGATATATGTGTTTTATACTTACCGATATAAAAATGTAGACGGGTTCACTTTGGTCTCTAAACCTTTTAAGAGCTTCTATTTCGTCAGATGGTACCTAAAGTAAGTCAAAACACAGCTTCAGTAC
This sequence comes from Diloba caeruleocephala, assembly GCA_947459985.1. NCBI lineage: Eukaryota > Metazoa > Arthropoda > Insecta > Lepidoptera > Noctuidae > Diloba > Diloba caeruleocephala. The sequence goes on along the minus strand of OX381621.1, from coordinate 4,358,333 downwards.
ATGTAATAACACGAATATGGCGAATAAATTAAAATAAACGGCAATAGCCCAAGTTAAGGCGCTAGACGAGAGCGAGAGGTCGCGGGTACGTCTGTCCGGTACATTATCGATATGAACCAAATTCTATCTGGAGTACATCAGCTTAGTAGGAGGGGCCAGTTTGTACCTCACAGGCCGGAGGCAAAAACTTACTTAGACTCTGTCTGCAGCATAACAATGTGACCATTTCAATGTTATATGTACTTTCTTAACGCTCGTCTGAAATTAATTCTACTCCATTTATTCTGCTCGTTCCTACTCTGTATGAGAAAAGGCCTCTGCCCCGCATTGGGACTGTTACATGGATGTCCACAGCTGAACAAAGGCCTCCCCCGTAGGTTTCCACAACGAGCGGTCACATGCCGCTCGCATCCAACGACTCCCTGTTACAAGCTAATATTTGTAATATAAAGATGTACTTACTTTAAGTAATATAAGTTTACCGTTGCTCCAATCTAACTTTATGGTAGTAAACAGTCTGTTAAGAGCTGTGCACCATCCGAACGCATAGCTGTATATTTCTGCACCTGCACATATAGGGTTAGCATTATGGTTGAGCTGAGCTATGCTGATGCATGCGATATTCCCGTGAACGGGTGCCCTCTGTCGGGACTGGTCAGCTTATAACTGCTATAGCAATCTATTTGTAAGGCAAATAATTATCATTGTGCATAAATATGTGTGTATTTATCCCACACATTGGCATGCATTATCCTCACATAGCTTTTTATGGTTATATTGCATTAAGTAATAAGACTGTAATACTTTCATATATTTTAAGAGTATATTATCCTTGGAGTTTCTTGCCGGTTCTTCTCCATAGGACCAATGACTTGAAACTGGGCAACTAATTAAATTATGTCTATTCGTAAGTGCCAGTAAATGGTATGCACGAATAAAAACAAATTGACTTTAGAGTTAGACGGGAACTAGCAACAAATTTGAAGGGTAATCGATGCTTGTTTTCACCATTTTTATAAAAATGTATACCTAAAAATACAGTAAGTATTCTTTTCAGTAAGTAGTGACATTGCATAACCACGTATTGAGGCGCGCATAGGTAGTAGCACTCACAGATCGATAAACGATTGGCGAGGTAAAGTAACGCGGGGCGTGATCAATCTATGAATGGGTGTCGGCATAGTGGTATTAGAACTGAGGGTCTCCGTTCTTCGGGGGGCAAGTAATATCGTCGGTCCCGGTTGTTACCATTAGACGGCAGACGTTAAGCCAAGTCAGAGGCCTTCGGGTGGCTTGAACAACTCTGACTCAAGGTTGACCACTAACCACCAGAAGACCACGTATTTCATACTTATTCTTTTAAAAATAATTAATTTAAAATAAAAATTCGTTAATTAATCAGTATTAAGGAAATCTACTAGAGTGGAAAGGATTCGGCATTAACATTAATGGCGAGTATATCACTCATCTTCGATTTTCCGACGACATCGTGGTCATGGCAAAATCGCTGCAAGAGCTCAGCATAATGCTCGGTTATCTCAACAGAGTTTACCAACTGGTGGGCTTTGAAATGAACATGGGCAAGACGAAAGTCATGTCGAATGCCCATGTCGTGCCTATCCCAATATCCGTTGACTGTATATAAATGAAATCTAATGGGGAGGCCTTTGTTCAGCAGTGGGCGTCTTGTGGCTGATATGATGATGATGACGATACAGGAAATCAGTAGAAGAACTAAAGTTACCGACATAGCTATAAGGATTAGTAAGCTAAAGTTTTTGGGCAGGGCACATAGCTTGTAGAACTTATGGCCGTTGAGGCAGAAAGGTTCTCGGGAGCCCACGCAGTGGATATCGCAGCGTGGGATAGGCTCCGAGATGGACAGACCACATGGTGAAGATCTGCTAGTCGTTAGATACGGGTGGCAGGTCACCGGTCTTTGTGGAAATCTATAGGGGAGATAGTCAGCAATGGACGCCCTTTAGCCTATATGATAATAATGTGGGCAACTTTAGTTCTTCTACACATCTCCTCATTTCTGATTCGTAATACCAAGCATAGCTCCGTCGATATCTCACCATAACGACACAGTAAGTTAACGTGTAGTTAACTTTTACTAAACCCCACAAGATGAGGCTGCGGGGCGGCCTCCTTACAATCACCTTCTCCGCGATATGTCTATATAGACGTGGCGCCAATGGTCGGCTCCAGAGCGATACCAGATCCCCTTTGGTGCCGAAGAAGACCACTCAAGTGATTTTAGCTCGTAAGAGACCGCCGACCAATAAAGGTGAACCAGAGACGAGGTCCTGATCGACTCTCAGGAGCATTCGGGTATGCAGTGTCTCCACTTACATTCAGCTTGCAACAAGCAGCCCTGTGTTCTGTAACCTTTTTAGTAAATCTCCCTATGATATACATTTTTCGTGTATCAAATGGGAGGAAGAAGTGTTAAAGCTGCGCTCCAGGATTATGTCATCCCTCCACACCCTCTCTCTCCAAAGGGGCGTCAGACGATGCATGAGCATTTTCACCGTAGAAAAAGTTGTATCTTGTGTAAACATATTGTCAAAACAGTGGACATATGTGGAAAGGTGTCCATATAAGTAGTCGGAAAAAGAAACATCCTACCAATGGGTATAGAACAGAGGGCCTAGCACGAATATTTTCACGTACAGTAACGGAAATGTAACGCTAATCTGAGCGAATCTTGAATTGAAAATACTTGATTCACAAATATTTTTTATTGAACCTGAAGACTTTCATCATCTTATCGGTCATTTATACGTCCACTGCTGAACAAAGGCCTTCCTAGATTTCAACAACTGTATCATCATTTTGGGGGGAATTTGCCAATACTCACCACGCTTGGCAGGCGGGTTGGTGAGCGCAGTATGGCTACCGTTTCACAGAAGGGACGCTGCTGCCTTCTGGTTAAGATTCCCTTATTCGCCTTTTACGACATCCACGGGATGAGATGGAGTGGTGCTATAATCTTAATGTGGACACCACACGGACTAAGAAGACGAAAGAGTCGAAGACTTTACTCATACCCATATATAATACAAATTGTGTTTGTTGTATAAATTTAAACGAAAATGTTATAGGATAGTTGTATTTCCGATTCAAAATTGACTCTCACATTAACGTTACGATACGAATAGTTTTTCGCAAGTTGTTCGTGCTTGGGCTACAGTATATGGATAAAGTATACTGGATAGGTGGACCAGGCTGAAATGAATTGACTTCACGAGTGTTCTTTATGCACCTACATCAATTACGATTCTCTCAGCAGCTCTAATAGCAGACTACTGCTGGACACGCCAGCGGGCGACGAACGAACTCCATGAGGATTTCCCCGCGCATTCGTATTTGCGCACACATTAATGTTATTCCCGACAAAGAATAGACTGATACATGTATAAGGTTTATGATGAAAATTACTATAAATAGCTAGTAAACATTTATAACATTTATTTAGAATGAAACATTAACTTAGTCACGCTTTAATTTTATGATTTATCCATTTTATGAAACTGAACAATAGACTCAATTAATGTTAAAAAACATACTTCAGTTTAATTTTCATTTTTTTGATTTAAGTTTCATAGAATGAAATGTATAATATGCAATAGAATTTGTATGGTACAATTTTGAACATTTATCAATAAAATGTTTATCTGATGAGCTGGGAAAGTTTTGCGGAGATGATATGATGGTGAGCCTAAACAAGCCGGATCATTGTACAGGTTATCAAGTATGCATACTAACAAATAAGCTGGTCTGTATTGTTCCAGATTACATTATCAAATTCTTTTTCACAGTGGATCTCCACAAATAATTCTATTTTCTTTTTAGCCATTTTTACAAAATGTATCTAATCAATTTGGTCACGACTTGAGCGTTAGTCATCTTGACCAACTGGAGTAAGTGGTGTTTCCACAAACAAAAGGCCTCTCCTATAGATTTCCACAACGCCCGGTCACATGCCACCCTCATCCAACGACTCCCAGCGACCTTCACCAGGTCGTCTGTCCACCTCGTTGGAGGTCGTACGACAATGCGTTTTCCAGTGCACGGTCTCCACTCAAGAACCTTTTTGCCCCAACGGCCATCAGTTCTAGGAGCAATGTGCCCCGCTCATTGCCACTTCAGTTTACTAATTCTTTCAGTTATGTCGGCAACTATACAGATACTTTAACTTCTACGGACCTCCTCATTTTTTTTCGATCTCGTAGAGAAATACCAAGCAAAACTCTCTCCATAGCTAACTGAGTGACCTTGAGCTTTCTTATGAGGTACATAGTGAGTGACCACGTCTCTGTTCTATATGTCATCACTAGACGTCACCACAGCAAAGCGGTATGCTACGTTAAACCTGCGTTTTGACAGTATCAGAACAGAAACCCGATTCGGAGGTAAGATTTTGAATGTAAGATCCGACACACCGGATTTGGAGTCGAAGCTCTATAACATCCCTAGGTTCTGCGCTGTATAGGTATCCAACTCAGCATGTGTCCGGCTATAATATCTGACTAATAGTATTCTCCTTGATCCGTTGTGTTGTTTGAATATGACGGCGGCATAGGTAAAATGTTAAAATATATATTCTATTACTTTATTAATGTTAATATTTACGGGTGAAAACTTTCTTTTTTGTGAATTATTTTAACACCGCACCGGGTGATGCCTGCGTCGCTGAAAATCAGCGCTATAGCGCTGCACTGTGTATGAACCACAGCAATAAGTTGAGCGATGGTCATTTTAGATGGATATGACGCATATCTTCCCAATTTGTATTGTTTCAGTATATAATAAAAAATGTTACTATCTGCGCCTCTAGGCTTCACTCGATTTCAATTTTCCGGGTTAAAAATTCGGTCGATCCGTTGCTCCGTTGCTGCAAGAAAGAAGGACAAACCAACAAAGACACTTGCGCATTTCTAATATTAGTAGGGATTATTCATTCATTTTTTGTTTCAGTACTGTATTTGAATGCTGAATAATCAGGCTTTAGTTGCCACGTTTCACGATATGAAACTCCTTGGTAACTCCTTTTAAAACAGAATATACCTATATTATATTATTATAAACATATTTTAGTTGATCACTAACTCACTGGTGGACTCTGTAACGCTATAAGATGTATATAATTATGTTTATAATCAATCAAAGTGTTTGTTGTAATATAAGCCATACAACTAACTAGTAGCAAGGGCGGATCCGAATATTAATTACTATTTATATTCTTGTTTCGACGATATAATATAATGATTACAACCAGACTATGTTATCTTTATTACAATTAGGGTTGTTTTTCCATACTTAGAATAAAAAAGGAGGTTTTTGACGTATTATATATTTTATCTTTGTGACTGTAGTATGGTACTTTCAATAAATAAGTGGTCTGTAGGAACGATTGGGTCACAGCGTTTATTGTTATTACTTAACAATATTTGAACAATGATTATTCTTCTTCCTGCGCTGTTAGTTGTTACTTGGGGTTGGCTGATCATATTGGAAAAGGGTTATACAGGGGGCCGCCTGCCTGACATTAAACCTCCTTGGGTATGATAGTAGTAGTCGGTAGTTTATCCTTCACCTGCGGTTAACCCAACGTGCTTAATGTTACGCACCGGGTTCCAAACTCCCTCAGTCGTCTTCTTCGACACCCAACGTATAAAATGGGGTAGCCCTATTCGTGATTGTATTGCCGCTTGAGTAGCCTGTCCAGTATGATTGATACTTCGATAGATGGCATTACAATGTTGTTTGTACTGAAATATATTTTTTGGGATTTCCGGTGACTTTCGCTTCGTATCAAGCTCAATCTGGTGACTTTAGACCATAACCTTATTTATATGTTAAACATGGACATCTTAATGACTGCTACTATAAACAAATACAGGAGAAATTCCCATAGGTAGTCACCGCGTTTAGCAGTTGTATTGGTGATCGCAGTTATTCGCAGACGGAGGACGCTGATTGCTTGCCTATGTTTTTGATATAAACCTTAGTGACTTGTAAAGTTTACGACATAATCCTGTGGCCCATATTTTTCCGGGAAGTTTGGTTTATGCTATAAATGCTTATTTAAAGTAATAATTTTAAAACTTGTCTACCTATATACTTTGTTACAGAGATTGTTAATATTTCTTGTGAAAGAACGCTTAAACACAATCGAAAATAAAGACACTTCAACCAACACCAATAGTATGAAGAAAGCCGCATGGCAAGAAGTGTTGTCTTGGCAAGTTAATGAATATGCTCATCAATAAACATTATTTCGGTATTCATTCATGTTATCAGTAATCATAATTTATCAAAATAAACTTTACAGCTTCAACAATCTCAGCAGCAAAAAAAGGGATATGACACAGTGGAGAAATACCAAGGTTAAGGTGAAAAGTAGGGAGTATGAGTACAGACGTGCTAGACTGATGACAGGCGGAGGACCTCCACCACCAAGCCCACAAGCAGAAGATCTTGTTATCATACCAGCGATACCAAATGAGTTTGTAGTTGATAGCAATAATTTTGATAGCGACAGTTTGTACATGAAAACTATAAAACAGGTAATTTACTATTTATGCTTCTTACACTTGAAACTACTCTTTATAATGTTTATTAAGTAATTATTTATATTGCAGTCACTGACTTCACAAAGCCCAAGGATGAAGCCTGAAGGTGATGAGGCTAGGACACCAGTACCAAGCAAGCTCAAGGCATCAAATCACTGGGGAACCAGAAGTAGTGATTCAGGTATAATTATACATATGAACCATAATGTTAAACTTGTTCATTATGTACTTAATTTACTGTTTTGATAATCCCTTTTCCAGATACTTGAAGATGTCAAACAGCCAATGACTGAAAAGCTAGCAACAGTAACACCTGTGTCTGCACCAAATTTACATAATATAAGGAATAGGTGCAAATCTAGTAAAATATTGAAAAAAAAGGTAAACATTTATGTTATTTCACCAAGAATACCAACAGATTTTGAGTTGTATCATTGGATCAATAACATTTTTCTTTTTGTTACAGATTATTGACAATGACTATGAAAAAGAGTTATTTTTATTGGCAAAAGAGTCAAAAGAAAGGGATAACGAACGAGCAGAAGAACTGCATAAAATAAGATTAACAATTTTAGACTTAGAAAAAGAATATTGGAAGAAGAAATTAAACAGTGTTTGAGTAAAAATATTTGTATTAAAAATGATTGTCAATAAATATGCTTCTTGTTATATTTGGCAAATTATTATTATCATTCTGCTCCATGTCCCCTGTACTTTCTACTTCATCATCGTTGCTGCGAGTAAAGTCTGAAAGCAGCATAAAAGGGTTTTAAGGGCATTGCCTGTATGCACATGGTACACATAGGACACTATACAATGTCATGTGTATGTCGCACAAAAATAAGATACATATGACTACAATACATACCATGATCTAAGGAATCATTGAATTCAATTGCTAAATTATGCAATACTGCACAAGCTACAACTGTAGTTTTTATTGTGCTAAATGATCCTCTCATAACTACTACAACTATTTTCAGCATGTTTTCTTTGTTAAATCTATATCTTTGTTTAAATTCTCTATCGCTCAAATCTTGCATCGGATTCACTCTTTTATAACATTTTGTCCTTCTAACCGCCTGCATCCTTACACTTCTAAAGCTCCTTATAGTCCTTATATCTTCTATTTCATTAAGAAACATGCTCAGTACATTACTGTTTTCATAACTATCCATCTTATAACAGAAAAAAGACTACAACACTGTTCAAACGGATACACAATAAACGAATTTCACTTCACAAGTACTAACTAATGTGACAAAACAATAGACACAAGCCAGTCGTACGATACAAGTAGCAGCAAAATCAGCTGATACACAACCGCCATCTTGTTACTTAACGCGTTAAACAAGGGTCCGGCGTTGCTTAATTTGACAGCTATGTAAATGTGTTGCTAAGACACTGATTAAAGATAAACAACGTTTATAAGTAAGAAAAATTGCTAATTCGTTGTTAATTGTTATTTAAATTTTAAGTAACGTTTATAAGTAAGACCGCAAATGTATAAATAACAAGTTAACAACATACTGCGATTACCGATCAGCCTGCCAAGCGTGGTTATTATCGCAATAGACTGATCACCGTTCATTTAGTGTAGTTTATAGTGGTTATTAGGAGATAGTTTACCAGTAAGGAGTTTTTCATTAATATAGCGTTGTAGCAAAATTAATTAAGGTGTATTGTTGAATGTTTTGTTACTAAAATCAAATGCCCGCGTGTTTTAGCATCGAAATGGGTGGAGAGTCTCCAACCACGGGTGTCGTAAAAGGCAATTAAGGGTCATCAAGAGGATGGGCAGCAGCAGTCTCCCACGTGCCAGAAGAACATCCTGTGATCATCAATCTCTCTGCCAAGCGTATTGAATTTGGCAATACCCGACCGCTCATTACCGCGCCCGCCTTTAGTTAGTCACATCTCGGGGAATGATTGTAAAGCGGTCAGCTCACGCACAGTAAGCACAAAGCTAGACATAACTTCTATTATTTATGAGAAGCTCCGGAAACATTGAAGAATGAGAATCGGGCCCGGTGCCAAAACACTAAGAATTTGATGGCACGGTTGGTGCAGTGGCTGATACAGTCGGCTGCTGCGTTCCGGGTCGTGGACTCGATTCCCGCACGGAACAAATATTTGTACGATCTGCAGGTAGTTGTTCGGGTCTGGGTGTATTGTATGTGGAATTCATGTCTTAAACGCACCCACGACACAGGAGAAATCCAAGTGTGGGGAAATGTTTAAAAAAAATGACCCTCGCTCGCGCTGGCCCGTGCCGAGAAATACGAGTACCTAGTAACAAAAAACCCTTTAAACCCCAATTAACATTGATCCACTAGTCCCTTGCGATTATTACTATCCCAGTAACACCCTGAGCTGAGGTCCGTCTCCCGCAGTTACTTAAATATATAATTAAGCCAGGCTGAATAAGCAACTACATCCCTCTGGGGATGTATGTGAGAAGCAATACAAGGGGAAAAGTTGGGGCTGGGTTTAAAGTGGCCACGGACTAAATATTCCAGTCGTATCGATATCTAGTTTTCCTGTCCTAGCAATCTAAACATATAAATATTATCCAAATGAGACTACCGATCGCCCCTTAATAATTTAGTAGAGTCTACGTTGCATCACTCATCGCTTGAAGTAAATAATATCATTTACATAATTGGTCCTCTAGGTGTCTTCTACATAAGCGAGGCTTGGGGGGATCCTTTACAATCACACAGTTGCCTTCCCTCCGCTAGAGGGGGTGACCGCTTTACAGTCATCCCTTCCGAGATATGCCTAAAGGCGTGGTACCAATGGGCGGCTCTAGTGTGATCTTACGAGGACCTGGAGGTGCCGAAGATGACCGCTCCAGTGGTTTTAGCCGGTAGGAGTCCGGTATACCCCTTCGCCCTTCCCCGGGGCGAAGGAAATGTAGAATTTCCAATGGACATCAATAAAATAAAATAAAACATAAAAAAGAGGTGTCTTCTACATGTACCAAAAAGATCAGGGTCATCCATTATTTTTTCAGGCTGAAAACTAGTGTCACTTTGATACTATCCTTAAAACAGCAATTTGCCTTCCTAATGATTAAAAAAATATGCTACTCGGTTCCATATCGTCAGCTGTAATTCAATTTTAGTAATACGTAAACAAGAACCATGTCATTTGGCAGGTACCCAGGAACTCCTTATTATTAATAGTACAAAGAACCGTGATGTTTGTTTCCAATTTATGTAATTGATAAATAATTGCACAACAAAAATATCAATAAGTTAATTGGCTCGTTAAATGCTTGATTTTATAAACATTTTTCTTGATAGATGCCAACCTAAATCATACGGATAGAATAATAAATATATTGTTACATTAATGTTGTTTTCCTTAACGTATATCAGGATTATCAGTTTTTTTTAACGATTATTGCTACCTAACAATATATTGACGGCACGGTTGGTGCAGTGGCTGATACAGTCGGCTGCTGCGCACCGGGTCGTGGGTTCGATTCCCGCACGGAACAAATATTTGTACGATCTGCAGGTAGTTGTTCCGGGTCTGGGTGTATAGTGTGTGGAATTTGTGTTTGTAAACGCACCCACGATACAGGAGAAATCCTAGTGTGGGGCAAAGTTTTAAAAAAAAAAAAAACTAAAAAAAATTTTTTAGATTTAAACTAGCTAATAAATTAATTTAATAATTAAATGAAATGAAATAATCGTTTATTCAAAATAGACCAAGTTAATTAGTTATTTTTGAACGTCAACATGATACAGTCGGCTGCTGCGCTCCGGGTCTAGGGTTCGATTCCCACATGGTACAAATATTTGTATGATCTGCAGGTAGTTGTTCCGGGTCTGGGAATTATTGTGTGGAATTCATGTATGTAAACGCACCCACGACACAGGAGAAATCCTAGAGAGCCCAAGGTACAAAAAAAATGTTTTTTTTTTTCAACCCAAAAACCAATCTTTGTTTTACCTATCATATTGACAAAATGCAAAACGACATATTTATTTTATTTTATGTCCATACATCTGACATCAAGTGTAATGTCAACAATGAACAATGTGACTGAATACTTCTAATTTTGATAAAATATGTCCAGACCTTTCCTTGCAGTTTTCTTACACACCTTATTTTTCTCGAAAAGAATATTGAAATATCAATTTCCTATGAAAGTATTTTTACGTTTAAGGCTTGGAAGTATATTTTTTGCTTACGTGATTAAGTACCTAATTTGTATTATAGGCTCGGATCAATTTTCTATGTATGTTAACGTTCCAGGCTTGGAAGTATTCGATTTAATGAATTCGTGAATTTAATCCTTATTACTATTACATTACGGATCACTTTTCTATGCAGAAGGAAAATACTTGGAAGTATTTCGAACCCTGGTTTTTGGCGCTGGTATCTTAAGGTGCCGTGTGGTGCCGGCTCAGAATACCACCACCCCATCTCCTCCCGTGGGTGTCGTAAAAGTCGACTAAGGGATTAGCCGGAGGATGGGCAGCAGCGTCCTTCGAGTACATTAACAGCTCAACTGCGATCGCCAATCCGTTTGCCAAGCGTGGCGATTATGGCAAAACCCCCCAATGAGCCCACAACACGCCCATATCGGTCGTTGTGGTGATCTTTGGGGGAGGCCTGTGTCCAGCAGTGGATTTCATTCGGCCGAAATGATGAAAAAAAAAAAATGATGATCTTAAGGTGGACGTACTTGGAAACCCTGGTACTCGATTTTACGAGTACGACTCATGCCTATATTGAATAGTCCATGGGTCGGTTCTGTCTGGCTAGCATATCTACGTCCAATTTATACATCCATTTTCACAGGAGTACATACATAATCAGTTCATCACTATGTTTATAATATTCGATATGAAGCTCAGGATGTACCACATTGAACTATTAAATTTAATATAGATTTTAAAAAGCCACTCAGACAGCGACAGTGCCCCACTCTTCCCTCTTGCGAAGGAAGCGAACGATCATCGAGGGCTGATGGTACTGCTACCATCGCCCGCCTCACGCTCAGGGCACCGCGCCACGTCTCCTCATCGTGACTTGTGAGGACTCACATAGTGTGAAAGTCTCGAGAAGAGCTTACTATAGAAATGATCCTATGAAGTAAGGTCTTATCAAAATTCTCGCAGTCAAGTCGGGTGGTTTACTCGCGGAGAATCTTAACGCCGCCATGTAGAAAATGACGTCAACTGAACAGCGGCATCTAGGAACGCGTCGTGGAACTACCAATGTTTATGATCATGAGCTTGCGTCACGATAACGCGACATTGACCTTGGTCTTAAAATGAATCCTATTTATAGAGTTTTGTACATATTACGGTGATAATACGATATCCGTAACGCATTTTTAAGTCGGACAGTTGATAAAACAAGCACGAGGGTTTTGTTTTCGATTTATTTCTGCTTATGGCACATAAAGCGTTATGCACGTATTTATTGTTTCTCTTCTCGCAATTTAACATAATTATCATCATCATCATTTTCATCATTTCGGCCGAATGAAGTCCACTGCTGAACACAGGCCTCCACCAAAGATCACCACAATGACCGATATGTGTTGTGTGCTCATTGGGGGGTTTTGCCATAATCGCCATGCTTGGCAGGCGCGTTGGCGATCGCATTTGAGTCGTTAATGTACCTGAAGGACACTGCTGTCCATCCTTCGGTTACTCCCTAGTCGCCTTTACGACACCCGCGGGATGAGATGGGTTAATGCTATTCGTAGCCGGCACCACACGGCGTACATTTAATCGTTTAATCCAAATTGCGTTTTAAAGCTTACAGCTGTTTAATAAAAGATGCCCGTTTTTTATTACATTATTCGACCAGCAAGTTCAACTGTCTCCGAGACTGATGAAATCTATGTGTTATGGCTTACTATTTATTAGTTACGGCAGCAAATTTGATATAATAATAACACTTCTTTAAGTTTCATCCCCCACTACGCATATACAATCAGCGTTTCTGCTACGTTTCTCCGACGTTCGCCTTTCTGATTATTATAAAGAAAGCCTCCAGCTGACTAGCCGAAGACCTAAAGAAGGGGGCTGAAGTAGACTGCATGTGGTTGGTGGATGGTCGTGTGTTAAGATGGAACTTGGGATAGGCAGATGTGCAGCAGCGAAGTGCAACAGTTTTTGTAATGCCTTGACAAAGGGGCTGACCAGCACCGTATCGTCACCGTAACTCAGTTGTTAACAAGCATATTATCAATGGAACAGCCGACCAAGCGCTGCTCAACTCCCCTTTTTATTGATGTCCATTAAAAATTCTACATGGAACTTCCTTAGCCCTGGCGAAGGGCAAAGGGGTATGCCGGACTCCTACCGGCTAAAACCACTGGAGCGGTCATCTTCGGCACCGAAGGGGGGCTCCAGGTCCTCGTAAGATCACACTAGATGCTCAACTCCACTATCAAGACGTTAACATACAAACTAAACAGTTCGGAGATATAAGTCTACCCTGTCTCACACCTACCGGTGTGAACCTGTCTCATACTACCGTGAGAGTGTACTTTCCAGACAAACTTTCCCCCCATTTAACAACATTCGTTTGACCCTCATACCAATACTTCATTAGATTAATTATTTCCCGAGGTGTACCTGCGTTACCCATTTTATTCAATATATTGTAACTGAGTCAAAGGCACGGCTCGTGTCTAGAAAACAGGCGTAAATATTTGTTTTCGTATGTAGATTATAGCGGACTGTCTTCTTTAATGAAAATATTGATGTATCAGTGGAAAGATTACCACATCATTAAGGTTTAGGAATTTTAATAATTCAGGCTGTACCTTTCATATATTTTTGACAATACGGTTGCCAAGGATATGGGTCTATAGTGGGTTATGTCAGATATATCGCCTTTCTTATCTTTAATTAGTATCACTACGGTAGGTGCACGGTTGGTGCAGTGGCTGATACAGTCGACTGCTGCGCCCCGTGTCGTGGGTTCGATTCCCGCATGGAACAAATATTTGTAAGATCTGCAGGTAGTTGTTCCGGATCTGGGTATATTGTGTGTGAAATTTGTGTCTGTAAACGCACCCACGTCACAGGAGAAATCCAAGTGTGGGGCAACGTCAATTTCATAAAACTAGCTATTGGCTGAATTGATTAAGTTTCTAGTTTAACAAAGATTGAAAGCCATTTAATGTATAAGATAATACGTAAATATCATCTATATGCTTGAGCGCAAAATTGTATCCCATAAGCAACAAGTTTATGAAATTGATTTATCGTTGGAATCGCTTTGATTTGATTGATTTCTGCGTGTTTGGTAAATTGAGTTAGAACATTCAGGTCTTCAAAGTTTGTAGCTTGTTATCTTATAACTTATTCAAATATTTTCTTGTATAGAGGAGTACCTACCTAATACTTGAACATTCTTATATGTTTCTCACGATATCAGATAAAATCATGCCAGCTTTTCTGCCGTCCTTTAATTAGAAAGCCGTTAAGCCCAAAAAGTAGTTTTCAAGAAACAGCCAAACAAGTTTTGGTCTAGACGCTTGCATAATGAAACACAATAATAAATAATCAAAAAACCGGTAAACGAAGGTAGTCTGATATTTCATTATGGCGGCAATGTTTGCCCTTTTTTGCTTATCGCAATCAGTGCGTGAGTCAATCAACTCTCGTTATTATGAAACCCCATGCGAACACTTTTAATTTATTTTTAATTAATTTTAACCTAACTATTATTATTGACGAATAACAAAATAAAATATTGCACATAGTTACTATTCATCATTTCGGCCGAAAGAAGTCCACTGCTGGACACAGGCCTCCCCCAAAGATCACCACATCTCCCGATATGGGTGTGTTGTGGGCTCATTGGGGGGTCTTGCCATAATCGCCACGCTTGGCAGACGGGTTGGCGATCGCAGTTGAGTTGTTAATGTACTCGAAGGACTAGTTACTATTAACGTAATTTTATTATTGCGTGCCGGAAGACGTCAGCCGTCACTCGTCACCAACTTAGGGTGCCGCAGAAAATCAGTGCTCCTGTGTTGCAAGTAATTTGTTACATAGAAGTGTAATGCTGGGAGCCATTCCTTTTTTTTGCGGAGATGAGACTCACTAATCTTTTCCAGTTTTTACTGATTGTCATTATTTTTAAATATGTAGTGTGTTTTAACTTCGGAAATTAATAAATTGTTTTTCTTTCTTCTTTCTTTCGTCGTTATATCTAAAAACACATACTTAGATTAATGACTGTTAGACACATTATTTACATTTATTTGCGTCCTTAATTGGTCTTATTGGTTCAGAAAACTATTTTCAAACATTATTAAGTCTTTTATTTATTTATTTAGCTAATGATTTCAGCTTGTTTTTGGCTCTAATTACTTTACTTAAAGGTCGCAAACCTTGCCTTAACGGTTTTTATAGTGTTTGTAACTCAGGAACTATCACTAATATAATTATGTTTCTTAGATAGGAAGACAGAGAATTTAAAACTATATTAAATGGCTTTCTAGTTAAAGGACGGCAGTTATGCAATCGATCTGTACTCGAGGATGTGAGACAAAGCTTGCAGCTGGCATTTTTAATAATAGCACGCAATGCTAAGTAAATGTTATATTGGTTGCTAACAATATGTTTTATTTAGGTATACAAGCTACTAAGCATGATATTTTACTGCAACGTGTGTTGAATTATTTATGAACATTTTATAGTAGTTTACTACATATATACCTATACCTATAGGCCGTTTCTATATTATTTATGTCAACCTCTCACAAACACAAACAAAACCTATCTTTTATAGTATGTACGATAGTGTTATAACAATTTATGAATACGTATTTTGAACAATATTAGTATTTGCCCCTGAAATACAAAAGAGCCCCTTGTCTCCCCTTACTTTAATATTTTCTACATGTCCCGTTACGTCCCCTCATTTCGTATCAAGGTTTCCTCTGGCCCTTATTTGCTCCGTTTATAATAAAATTTGTTTAACAAAGAAATAGGATAATCCTATATTTTTATTAAATTGTTACCTGGGTACTATATTTTTTTACCCTACTACGACAAAGCCAAAAAGTAGGGTTATATTTTTAGCAGTCTATAAATGATAGTTTATCCTCTCTGTCTAGATGGTTTGCTGCAAATAACCTTTTATTCATCATATCGGCCATACAACGTCCTCTACTGAATAAAGGCCTCGCCCATAGATTTACCCATCTGTGCCATCATATTGGGGGGAATTTGCCAGTACTCATCACACTGGGCAGGCGGGTTGGTGAGCGCAGAATGGCTACGGTTCCACAGAAAGGACGCCGCTGACCATCCTTAGTCAAGGAGTCCCGTAGTCGCCTTTTACGACCTCCACGGGAGAATGAAGCAGTGCTATATTCTTAATCCGGACACCACACGGATCCGTTTAAATTTATTATTTCTTAAAGAATTTTATTTCATTACTAGCTGGGACCCGCGGTTTTACCCGCGTGTAATTTAAAAGAAATTTAGAGTACTTCGACATAGACACTTGACATAGAATATATATATTGGATTTCAAGGGTTTTATTTTTTTACGCGGTACCCTAATTATTTTTCTTAAATAAAAGTAGCCTAAGTTATTCCTTATAATAACATCAGCTATCTGCCAGTGAAGGTCCCGTCAAAATCGGTCCAACCGTTTCGGAGATTACCCGGAACAAACAGACAGACAGACAGACGGACAGACACAGACAAAAAAATTAAAAATAGTGTTTTTGTTATATGTAACGTACATACTTTCATATGCGTTTAGTAAAAAGCTGTTATCACAGACTAGGTAGAAAGATACTGGCTGTTATTTTGACATTACAAACAGACACTTCAATTTTATTTATTTGTATAGATTAGTTTTATTAAGCAAATAATAAAACCAAATTTGCTAATTGCTAAAAGCACTAGGTAACAAATACGACTTAGTAAATAAAACTGTATTTCTAGGTATAACTATTGATTCGAAATTACAGTGAGGTATCATACATAAGCTCGATCCAATAGGTTAAGTTCTGCTGCATTTGCAGTCAGAAAAATTAGGCAACTAACTGACGTAGCTACGGCCAGACTTGTATATTTTGCGTATTTCCACAGCATAATGTCATATGGCATTCCGTTATGGGGAGCTAATGTAGATTCAGTATTTATTTTACAGACTAGCTGGGACCCGCGGTATCACCCGCGTTTAATTTAAAAGAAATTTAGAGTACTTCGACATAGACACTTGACATAGAATAAAAAATATATTGGATTTCAAGGGTTTTATTTTTTTGCGAGGAACCCTAATTATTTTTCTAAAATAAAAGTAGCCTTAGTTATTCCTTATAACAGCAGCTATCTTCCAGTGAAAGTCCCGTAGAAATCGGTCCAGCCGTTTCGGAGATTAGCGGGAACAAACAGACAGACATAACAGTTACAAATAGCTTTTTGTTGTGGGTACCGTATATACTTTCATATGCATTTAGTAAAAAGCTGTTATTTTGACATTTAGTAAGTTTTAGTTAAAAAAAACGTTGCCCCACACTAGGATTTCTCCTGTGTCGTGGGTGCGTTTACATACATGAATTCCATATACAATACACCCAGACCCGGAACAACTACCTGCAGATCCTACAAATATTTGTTCCGTGCGGGAATCGAACCCACGACCCGGAGCGCAGCAGCCGACTGTATCAGCCACTGCACCAACCGTGCCGTCATGTGCGTACATTACAAACAGACACTTCAATTTTATTTATTTGTATAGAAGAGGGTCAACCGCGCCATCTATATGTGTCCTTGCGAATCACTTAAAGATATCTTTTAAAATGTTAATATACTAGCAGTACCCTCCCTTTACATTTTCATCTGATAATATTATGTTTCATAGACTATACACTTAATACTGACATTATGTTTGTCCGTAAAAACCTGCTAATGTTTGTGGTTTAAGAACTTTATTTCTCATAAGATTATACAATCACTTCACACGAAAAACTAAACGTAAAAAATACGGTTGAGCGCTAGTTGATTGTATAAATACTAGAAATAACCTAAAATTAGATTGTCAAAGACCAATAAATTGTTCTTAGCAAACTGTATTCGATTTCACAACAAGATACCCAAAGCAATTACTGGTCTCACAGACGGGAAGTTTAAACAATTCTCCTAAAAAAGCCTACTATAGGAATAGTTGACGATAGGGACTCTTTTCTGCTCTCGTGGCTTCTCTGGTTACCAAATATATCTGAAGTGCTTTTTGTACTGTATACCTGGCTATATTTGTTCTTCATCGATGTATTGACAAAGTTTTAAACACTTTGTATGTATTCTCCCCTCGCGTGTTAATTGCCGGCAGCCGTGTAGACACAATAGATTTTTAATTGTGTCTCGTTTTACGACACGCCATGAGATAAATAATCTTGTTCTATATTGTAATCTCAAGTATTTTAAAAGAGTATCCGTGGAATATCTTGTCGGCTCTTCTCCGTAGGATCAATTAATTGGAACCGTGCAACTTAAATTCTAACGTCTCATAAGTACCAGTAATTGGTTTATTTGAATTAAAAATATTTGACTTACTATGAGCATGTAAGAAGGTCGCACTGTTTTCTTTAGAATTGGCGAGTTATAAAAGTTGCCGATGAAAAATTATTTCAAATAAAGAACTCTTTGGGAACCTGTAGACCGTAGCTGTAGACTGTACAGGTACACTGAATTTTCTTTTTACAAATTGGCGGCAATTTAAAAGTGCTTGTCGTGCGTCAAAATGAATTTGACTAGAGAATATTTTCGCTCCATGGTTTCTTACGATTTTCATTGCGGTCTTAATCAACAACTATGTTATGATAATCTTCGACCGGAATTTCATGATAAAACCCCATCTCGTGCCACTGTTTACAACTGGTTTAATGAGTTTAAACGTAGTCAAAGCAATGACACTAATGATTTGCGTGAAGGACGTCCTTCTACGGTGACCACTCAAGATAACATGAGAGCTGTGCGGCTAATGATAGAAGCTGACAAAAGAGCGACATGTCAACAGATTCGGGCAAGTTTAGAAATTGGTATGAGTCAAGTGCAAGAGACTGTGTGTGTGTTCGTGTGAATATTTAGGTGCCAGTGAACTTCGCACCAGATGGTTATCTCATAATTTGTCGGAAAAACAAAAACGCAGTCGTTTGGATTGGAGGCGCGACATGCTAACGGAAAAGTATAACTCGGACTCGAACGCTGTGTTTGACATCGTCACAGGTAATGAAAGCGGATATATTGTTACGAGCCCGAAACCAAAAGACAATGGATGTTACCATTCGAAGATTTGCCAACATTTGAATTTTTGTAAAGAAGGACAGAACTCAAGGGAAAATATGATTGCCTTCATTACGCTAGCGGATAAAAGGACTATTACTGCAGTTTGGTATGTTCGCCATTATTTTCCGGTTGTCTTGGAAAATGTTCGACAGCAGCGCCCAAGAAGCAAGATCCTCCGCCATCACGACAGCGCTCCAGCTTACTCCGCCAGACGGATCGGAATCGAATAATTGTCTATAGAATATATGGAATGAGTAAGTCATCCTCCTTACAGTCCCGACTCCCGAACGAAAGAGTGGGTTCACAGCTTTCGTCAAATGGTTCTATCACATGCGACGGTGCTTAGAAAGGAACGAAGACTACTTCGAAAAACAATAAAAATATTAACAGCTTCCTACATCATACCGTTTTTTATTTTCTAAAAGCTTTTAGTGTGACCTTTGTATGTATGTATTGTTATATCGATAATACTCTTTGGTGTGAGACGTAGCCATATAAAAAGAAACACATTTTTAAAATTTTGCATTTGATGATGACATTGACAAGAGAATGAATTCGGTTGTTGCATGAATGTATTTGATTTATGAATTGAACCGTATGACGTTGCCGACATATTTTTTAGATTATTTATGTGTAATATTTTATGGAGATGTATATAAATCTAAACACCGTACAACGTTGCCTTTATACTTGACATTGGCATAATTGTGGAAGATACTCTACAGAAGACGTAATCAAAGAGAAGAAGAAGAATAAATGTATTTAATTTTAAAAAAAACAATTTAAACCGTACGACGTTGCCCACATATTTTATAGATTTTTTGTCATTTCTGAGAAATCTTTTATGAATATGTAAAGATTGATTAATCTAAACACAGTACAACATTGCCTTATACTTGACATTGGCGAAATTGTGGAACATACTCTACAGAAGCCATAATCTAAGAGAAGAAGAAAAATAAATGTATTCTATGCTGTTGCAGCAAGCTTGTCGGGACGTATTGTATTATTACTTTAGAAGTGAATCATCATATCAGCCAAAAGACGTCCACTGCTGACTGACTGCCTTTGTCCACAAAGGCCTCCGCCATAGATTTTCACAACTGTGTCATCATTTTGGGGGGTATTTGCCAATACTCACCACGCGTGGCAGGCGGGTTGGTGAGCGCAGTATGGCTACCATTTCACAGAAGGGACGCTGCTGCCCAATAGTAAAATGCAGAATAATAAAAGTCTTGATCAGCACAATAACGGGGTATATATACCTTTGTTTTTTATTGATCCGGTGGAAATACCTCATGTACTTGGGAAAGGGCGAAGGGGCATGCCGGACTCCTACCGGCTAAAATCACCGGAGTGATCATCGTCGGCACCGAAGGGAGGCTCCAGGAACTCGAAAGATCTCCATCTAGAGCCACCCATTGGTGCCACGCCTTTAGGCACATCTCGGAGGGGATGACTATAAAGCGGTCATCCCCTCTAGTGGAGGGAAGGCGACTGTAAAGAGGCCACCCTCCCAGGCATCTCTCGAGGGGATTGTAAGATTCCCCCAAAGCCACACTATGCACTGCGCACACGGCGGTACGTGACCACATGCACACCGCTGTCTTCCCGGGGGTCACTCAGTATGAGCGCGCAGATTTGGGGTATATGTACCTATTCGTATCCCAGTACCCAAAGATTTTAAATCTTTGCCAGTACCTACCTAATTTACGTCTGAGCACCTTTAGAACCTATAGTATGTACTTTACGTCTGTTCTACCAAACCGCCTAAACTAATTACCGGATTTTGAAGAACGAGGTGTAAAAAATGTATACTATGTCACCCGAATAAGGATTTTTTGGGGGACATAGGCTACATTTTTTTGCTGTCGCGTCATAGCTTAAGACGGGAGAGGTTTTAATAAAAGACAAAGTATAAAAAACTGTAACTTAACTACGGAAAAATAACTACATATAATTAAAGGAAAAAACGATCCAAAGTTCAAAAACTATTTAATCCAATGTCAACTACAAAAAGCAAAAATTCTAATTTGATAGACAAAAACGATGGAGATTCCGTCAATCAAGGATAAAAAAGTACGCACGGCATACGGGATTTGAATAATAGTGAATAGAGTAAAAGATAATAAGTAATCAGTCTGAGTCAGTTATGAAATCATCATTTTATTTTATTCATCATTTCGGCCGAATGAAGTCCACTGCTGGACATAGGCCTCCCTCAAAGATCACCACAACGACCGATATCGGTGTATTGTGTGCTCATTGGGGGGTTTTGCCATAATCGCCACGCTTGGCAGACGGGTTGCCGATCGCAGTTGCAGATGCGACGCAGATGCCGTGTGGTGCCGGCTCAGAATACCACCACCCCATCTCCTCCCGTGGGTGTCGTAAAAGGCGACTAAGGTATTAGCCGGAGGATGGGCAGCAGCGTCCTTCGAGTACATTAAGTTATAAAATATCGTTTATGAAATAGTTAAGACTTATTGCTGATGCCAAGGAAATCATAATTCTTACAATATACACTAGTCATGAAGTCAAGTAAACACCAAAATTCAACTGCGTGAATTTAATACGAATTAGTGACTAATCCCTATTTGTCTTAGGTTTTTGCGAGTATTACACATTATAATAAAACACTTTTAAACGGATTCTATCGCGTATATTTTAGAATTTTGTTTTTCCTGACGTTTCGACACTTTGCATTTGCAGGGTTCGTGGTCGCAGGATGACTGCTTAAAAGTGTTTTATTAAAATCCCTATTTATTATTTACCGAATTGGCGAACACATTTCGGCAATTATTAGTAATGTGTAAAATATTATGAACTTTCTTAAGTTTAAGTTTGGCAACTGTATACTTTTGTGCTGCATAAATATGTACTTATTAAAATGTTAAAAAGTAGGGAAGGTACGTATTTACGCAACCAGGTTTTGACACCAGGTATTTACTTTCAAGTACGCGCACCAGGTAAGACTCGAAAGACTTTAAAGTATTTTACTCGGCTGCTCGCTCGCTACGCGCTCGTTCGATGTAAGTATTTTTGTGTAAACGCGGTTGTACTCCTTATTTACATTGTAGCACGGATCAATTTCCTATGCAAGTATTTTTAAGTTCAGGGCTTGCAAGTATTTTTTTGTGAACGCGATTGTGCTCTTTATTTATATAAGGGCATGGATCAATTTCCTATGCAAGTATTTTTACGTTCAGGGCTTGCAAGTATTTTTTTGTGAACGCGGTTGTGCTCTTTATTTATATTGGGGCACGGATCAATTTCCTATGCAAGTATTTTTACGTTCAAGGTTTGGAAGTATATTTCTTACATACGCTATTGATCAATTTCCTATGCAAGTATTTTTACGTTCAGGGCTTACAAGTATTTTTTGTGAACGCGGTTGTGCTCTTTGTTTATATTAGGGCACGGATCAATTTCCTATGCAAGTATTTTTACGTTCAAGGCTTGGAAGTATATTTCTTACATATGCGATTGATCAATTTCCTATGAAAGTATTTTTACGTTTAAGGCTTGGAAGTATATTTTTTGCTTACGTGATTGAGTTCCTAATTTGTATTATAGGCTCGGATCAATTTCCTATGTAAGTTTGTTAACGTTCCAGGCTTGGAAGTATTAGATTTTATAAATTCGTGAATTTAATCCTTATTACTATTATATTACGGATCACTTTTCTATGCAGAAGGAAAATACTTGGAAGTATTTCGAACCCTGGTTTTTGGCGCTGGTATCTTAAGGTGGACGTACTTGGAAACCCTGGTACTCGATTTTACGAGTACGACACATGCCTATTAAAAAGCCACTCAGACAGCGACAGCGTCCCACTCTCCCCTCTTGCGAGAGAAGTGAACGATCATCGAGGGCTGATGGTACTGCTACCATCGCCCGCCTCACGCTCAGGACGCCGCGCCACGTCTCCTCATCGTGACTTGTGAGGACTCACATAGTGTGAAAGTCTCGAGAAGAGCTTACTATAGAAATGATCCTATGAAGTAAGGTCTTAGATAGATTGCTGCAGTTGTGACAGGTCCTATACTCGCGGAGAATCTTAAAAGCGCCGCTTAGTAAATGACATCAGTTTAGCAGCGGCATCTAGTAACGCGTCTTTGAACTATTATCGATGATGTGGGACATCATTGATACGGTGATATAATGTGTTACTCATATTTAGGTCAACGACCGTCGGTCAACAACCACGTGTTACATACGTGATAGTTTTATTTTGTGTATTATGGTTTAGGTTAGGACACGCGCATGATTTCTGTATCGCGCTTAATCATTTATTGTGGTCGTCACAACATAAATTCTCTGATACGTTAAATAAAATTGTAGTTTTATACCAAATACCCAGGCTGGAGGCTATTCAGCTTCGCCAATATTTCCGGTTGAGCAACTACATCCCTCTCGGAATGCGTGCGAGAAGCCCTACAAAAGAAACCAAAGACATAATATCTTGGGCCTACCCGGTTGTAGTACTATTTGGACATCAGAATTAATGCATTATTAATATCTAATTAGTTCAGAATTATAAATCGGTACGGAAACAGATAGTAAATCTACTGGGGTTCGTATACAATATGGTTCGATTTCTCGTGGAAAGGAGTGTCACTATATCCATTTATAATATATGTTCAACGTGTAATCATATTTTAAAACAATTTCATTTATTGATTACATGGGCAAAAAATCTAATACTTATCTGCCTACAAAGATTGAAGATTTTAGCTTGGATATTTTAAATTTATAACATTCTTTATCTTCATAATTAACACCCGCAGGAATTCCACGTTTCATAAAAAATACATGACATACTAATACGATTTTTCTTCACATTTTAACAGGTTTAGGAGTGTCACTATGTTATTTATTTAAATCATATATGATTTACATTATACTATGTAAAATAGAAACTGACCAACTTTTGTGATCTTTAATCTGGGTCTGGGGGTATTGTGTGTGGAATTTGTGTCTGTAAACGCACCCACAACACTGAAGAAATCGTAGTGGGGAATAGCTTACAAAAAAAAATAGTTTTCGTCTATTACATGTATGATCAATTGATCACTCTCTCTGAAAAAATGTCAGATTGATGTCCGGAAACATTTAATTATGAGAAAAGCGTAAAGATACGTTTCCTATTCTTATATCGGTATATTATGTCATTTGTCATGTTAGGTCAACAACCGAGACCGAGTTGTGACTGTGAGGGCTTGGTTGATCTATTTTTAAAACTCACTAATACCTGATACGTCAATCTTCAAAATACCAATGACCAAAAGTGAGTGGAATTATCTGGCTGGATTATCTTTCAAACATTAACGTGTCCACGTCTACGTCGAGATAGGCATGCAAACCTTGCAATTACAATCAAGAATCATAAGGGGGACGGCGCGAACGCAGTCCCCACTATCAAAAATTACGCGTCCGAGTTATCCACATTAGGGATAATCGCAGGGGTCAACCCAACCGCAGTGCAATGGGAAGGCCTCGCCCTGGGGGAACCGCCTTCATGATCACGGTATCCCCTACGCCAGGTAAGTATGAATTCATCAACGACGGTTGTGGACGTGGCTCAGCCACGGAAAATCTTAACACCGCCATACTGAAATCGACGTTGAATGTACAGTGTCATCTAGCGCTATATTTATGAACTAGTTATTAGCTGCTAGTGGCCATGCCTCGCTTCTGTTGTGCATCAGGTTGTTTGCTGAAGCACAATGACGAGATTTACGCCTTAATGCGCAAAAAAATCAGCTCCTTGATGTACAGGTTGCGTGGAGGTGTCAATGGGATCTTAAAAAACTGTCGGAAATGCTATATGTCCCATTCAATACGACTACTACCTTAGTTAGGTCTAATATATGCTAAAATGTTCAGTTGTTTATGAACACAATTATTATTTAAAGTGTACTGTATTTCATTCGCAATAGTATTTTAATTACCTACACTGTAATGTAATTAATACTATTGATTGTACGAAATATAGAATATTACAAATTTAAGCTCGTGGCGCCAGATCGGCATAGTTAGGCAACAATGTACATCAATTGAGCGTCTGTATTCATAAAATCTAGTAGTCAAATACACTTCCATCAAATAATACTAAGGGTGAGATTCAGAAACGTTAAGTTCACGCTTCCATCTGTCAAAATTAGGGGCGTGAGTAGTGCATTTTGACTTAAGGAAGCGTAAGTTCACGCTTAGACTCGTTTCTGAATCTCACCCTAAGTTATGCCAACACTTCGAATTGGAAATCGTTCAACTGTTAAATTACTGATATCAAATATATCAATATTAACTTACTTTTAGTTATTTTTGTAATCAATGAATTACTCTTGATGTTATTTATCACAACATTTTTAATTTAGAAAAAAGACTACAAACTGAATAATTTAGAACACGACGGGCGAAGTTAGCTTTTGTGTACAGAAAAGTCTTTATGGATTATTTTATATTTTGTAAAATCAATTGGAGTATATTCATGATGATATTTTATTTTTGTATATTGCAATAAAATATCTACGAAAATACTACACTGAAACTAAAAAGAAAAACCTAAAAATAATATTATGTAGGTGTGCTTCGCTAGTTCGCTTACTACTCAAAGCCTTTGCTCAAGTAACAAGACAATGCTTATCTTGCAATAAAACTGCTTAAGCGCTAACTAACGACTAAATAGTAGTCAAAGCGTATACACGTATTTTATAATATGGCAGTGTATCCGTCATTTATAAATAGAGAATACCTACCTAAATATGAGTGCTACCAAGGGTTACTACAAACAATTACTAGATACCAGACAAAACTAAATCATGTCATTGCTTAGCCATGCGGTTCAAATAAAATACGTGCACGCGATATGTCTACCTAGAAGCGCCTTATTTTTATCTTAAATGCAAGTTATCTGCCTGTGAATAAATAAAAGGTTGGTCTCGGTTCTGTTCACGTCATCCATAATTTTAGAAAGAGATACAATCACTGTTTACCGAGTTAAATGTCAACATTGGAAAACGTACAAAAATAATTATGTCTTACATTGTTGTGATGTTTGAATTTTGACAATTACCTAATAACGAATGCTTCATCATTTCAACCATAAGATGTCCTCTGGTGCAGTACATACTAGCAATTATATACTGTAACATTGCCCTATTTATTATCTTAGATATTAATGTGGTGATTATTTCCCACCTAGTATTTTATCACACAGTTATTTTTAAAGCACAGTCCCTCTGTGATACTGTGGGAAATGTAGTCTCGTAGAGCTTCGTACCGGGTTTTATGTAAATTAAAAGCAGATATGTATGTGACATTTTATATTATAATTGTAATACGTCGTTCATTTTCAATTCACAAGGCTAGAATTCATCATGTTCCCGACATTTGTACGCATGACCGAAACTTTACGTCAGAGCATTTCCAAATAAGTACTCAATTCAAATCGTATACTTTTTAATAGTGGTCAGTAATTTACACCAATACCTTTTTTTATTTGTGTCCAGTGGAAATTCGGTAGGTATGATGACTCCTACCGGCTAAAACCACTGGGGCGGTCATCTTCGGCACCTAA
This sequence comes from Diloba caeruleocephala, assembly GCA_947459985.1. Lineage (NCBI taxonomy): Eukaryota > Metazoa > Arthropoda > Insecta > Lepidoptera > Noctuidae > Diloba > Diloba caeruleocephala. Next base: position 4,331,874 of record OX381621.1, on the reverse strand, counting down.
GGGAGGCACCAGGTCCTCGTATGATCACACTAGAGCCGCCCACTAGTGTTGCTTAAAAATCGATAGGCTATCGATAGTGTCATATAACCCCAAATCACTCATACTATCGATAGTATCGATATTATCAATATAATAACTTTTTATAATAACTTTTAATAACTTTTATTAACAACATCCAAATACAACCTTATAAATTTCAAATACAATGTTTCGGTGACTTATTTTAAGTGAATAGTTACATAAACAGTATCTTAGTTATAAACTATACGAATTGTACGGTTGTTTGAGCTAGATTCACACTGTCCTCCGTACTAGTGTAAACTGTATCACGGTAGGACCGTCTTCAATAGTATCGATAGTATTGATTGGGAGCTTTGTAACAATACTATCGATAATATCGATAGTGCCGATACTATCGAACTGGGTCGTAAATACTATTGATGATGATTATTGATCGATAGAAATTACGTCGAGTATTCTCGTCATCTATTCCACAGAGCCTAAAGACTAAAGTCTTCAATCAGTGCGTTCTACCCGTCACAACATACGGTGCCGAGACGTGGACACTCACGGTAGGGCTGGTCCACAAGTTTAAAGTCGCTCAGCGAGCAATGGAGAGGGCTATGCTCGGAGTCTCTCTGAAGGATAAAATCAGAAATGAAGTGATCCGACAGAGAACCAAAGTTATCGACATAGCTCATAGGATTAGTAAGCTGAAGTGGCAGTGGGCTGGCCATATTAGTCGTAGAACCGACAACCGTTGGGGAAAACGTGTTCTTGAGTGGAGACCGCGTCTTGGTAAACGTAGGGTAGGACGCCCCCAAGCTCGGTGGAGTGATGACCTGCGCAAGGTGGCTGGCAGTAGCTGGATGAGAGTAGCCGAGGATCGCGATCAGTGGCATGCACTTGAAGAGGCCTATGTCCAGCAGTGGACTGCGATAGGCTGATGATGATGATGATGATGATGATGACTATCGATAGTAAAAAATCATGTAATTCTATCGATAGTATCGATACTATTGTATTATTTCAACTATCGATACTATCGATAGTATTGTTCGATATGTAAAATAAAATCGATAGTATCGATGCTATTGATAATATCGATACTATCAATAGGCCAATCGATAGTATGAATGTTTTAGGGTTAGTCCTATCGATAGATCGATAGTCGATTTTTAAGCAACGCTACCGCCCGCTGATGGCACGCCTATAGGCACATCTCGGAGAGAGTGACTGTAGAGCGGTCACCCCCCCGGGGTAGTGTTGCTTAAAAATCGATAGGCTATCGATAGTGTCATATCAAATCACTCATACTATCGATTGCCCTATCGATTGTATCGATATTATCAATAGTATCGATAGTATTGATTGGGAGCTTTGCAACAATACTATCGATAGTGCCGATACTATCGAACTGGGTCGTAAATACTATCGATAGTATCGATAGTCAAAAAGCATGTAGTACTATCGATAGTATCGATACTATTGTATCATTTCAACTGTCGATAGGGCAATCGATAGTATGAATGTTTTAGGGGTAGTCCTATCGATAGATCGATAGTCGATTTTTAAGCAACACTACCCCGGGGGATTGTAAAGGATCCCCCAAAGCGTCCCACGGCAGCGCGTGACCACATGCGTGCTACCGTCTTCTCTTGGGTCGCTTGGTGTAGGCCCTGGTGGAACCGCTTTCATGATCACGGTGTCCCCTACGCCAGGTAAGTATGATTTTATCAACGAAGGTTGTGGAACTGGTTCAGCCACAAAAAATCTTAACACCGCCATTCCGAAATCGACGTTGAATACACAGTGTCATCTAGCGATTCATTTATGAATTAGTTATTAACTGAAAGTGGCCATGCCTCGCTTCTGTAGTGCATTAGATTGTTTGCTGAAGCACACACTGACGAATTTCACGCCTTGATGTACAAACAATCCAGCTCCCTGATGTACAGGTTCCGTAAATGAGATCCTGAAAAACTATCGGAAAATGTTATATGCCTCATAACCCTTCTTACCTCTGTAAACTGTTGTTTGTTATATAAAAATGATTTTATGAGATTGTACACATTACCTAGTAGGCCCTTACCTACCCCCTACCTTAGGGGTGATTATTAAGGGGATATTTACATTTGATCTCATTTATCGCGTTCTATGTAGCTTTGCATTTGTTTGTGGCGGACTTAATATAGTATTCAGTTTGAGATTTTTTATCAGCATGACTATAGATACATAGAACATGATATATTTATATACTACAGTTCTACGTTGCATAAAAAATAAAACAAAGGAGAGCTTTACTGCAAAAAATGGCTCCAAATGCGTGAAATGACACGCCACCATTTTAGCCTTATGATTGACATTTGGCTATAAACAAACAAAATGGCAGCATAGCTGAAATCGGTCCGATTGCATTACACAAGGTAGTATTTGCAGTGTGAGTGGTGGGGAGATCACTTTATCAACTCGCAAAATGACACTGAGGACCTGCCACAGGGAACATATTGTAAATATCGGCTCTGCAAAAATTCACACTATATAATCCGGCAGAGATACTTCATTACTTCGTGTAGGGCCCTGGAGGTAGTGCATTGATTTCGATACTCAAGATCAAGTCAATCTGTGGTTTATCGTTAAACCAGTCAACCCCATCGTTTAACTCCGGTTTTGGATATTGGAACATTGATTTAGTCGGCAGCTTGCTTGTGGAAGTTATGTTCTTAAACCGTAATTATGTTTTGTTTTTAAATACCTGTTTTAGAAGCAAGAAAGAAAGAAAGAAAGTAAATTTATTTGGATAGATAGGGCAACACACACTACTTACAGAAAGCATAAATTGAGTAGATAAAGCAAAACAATATAAAAACAAACCATTAACAAACATATTGAGACATCAACATATAAGAAACCATACAATACGAAGATAGCTGGAAGAATAAATGTATAATAATATAACACTAATATACCTCATATGAAATAAAGTCAAGGGTTAGTGGTGTGAGTCGCAATAACGATCAAAAAGAGACATTGCTCAGCCTAAAGCCGCATCGCAGTTAGCGGTGCGGCGCTGATTTTCAGCAATACGTCGTAGTATGCATAATATAGTACAGAACATATTATGTTACAATTATATAACGCTACTACACTATTGTGCTGTGTGCGTCACACAAAGCTGCAACCACACAAAAAAACTATCCACAATGCCGCAACCGAACGAATATTAAAGTACATATTTAGACTAAGGTAGATGTATATTTGTGCATAAATATAGTATCTATTATATATTTGAAAGTTTTACATAGACTGTGTTGTGGATTACGATATTACCGCCTTCGGGTAATATTATATTATGAATTTATTAAATAATTTGATATCATTTGAGTATCCATTTTATCATTACATATTGGCATCCTATAGTTACATTTTATTACCTATGGTCAAATATTTTGTTTCGCCCACTCTAATTGCATTTTGTATATATTGCTATCCTTTTTTTTTATTTACGCCTGGAACAAATATTTGTATGAAATATGATATGGTAGTTGTTCCGGGTCTGGGTGTATTGTATGTGGAATTCATGTCTGTAAAACGCACCCACGACACAGGAGAAACCCTAGTGTGGGGCAACATAAAAAACACGATAAAACTTACTTTTTTATGCTGACACCCCGGATCGATTTAGTGTACAGTGAAACAATTGAAGAATTTTAATGTTATTTACTGCACAGATGAATGGTTTAAACATTGTTAAATAAAATCATTTTATGCAAACACTGGCACATTGTAACGCGAGTGCCCATACTTTTAAGAGTATTTTGCAAACGTTTTAATCTTTAATTTGGGATTTTGTTTACTCATTTTATTAATTCTAATTGTGGTATAGATTATCAAATATATAAAAAAAATCAAAGGTATCTTCTAGTTTAGGGTAGAAGTGTACAATAATTATGTTTAACATGTATTTATTAAAAAAATGTAGGCTACAGATGACAGACAACTTCGTATCTTTACCAGAGATTATTTTTGCCATTTCTTTTTCATTAACTCATCCTCGGGAATCCTATAAAAAATATTTATTAGAAACTAACGGTGCTGACAATTATGATAAAGTATAATTTTGCATTTCCGTAAATATACAGTGCGCGATCCTATGTAGTACATCTTAGATGGAGTAATACTCTGTCTATGGAAATACATCCATGGGTTGGACTTCAATTTTGACATATTATGCTTAGTGCTGCCAAGGCAGCATCAAATATATTTTGCTACATTTATAACGCTCACCTTGATTTCTCTATACCCATTAAGACACTTTGTTAGATAAGCCATAAAATATAAATAATAGTTTAAATAAACTAAAAAAACACGGTTTTGTAGATACCCGCACTAAAAAGTGAAAAATAATTTTCAATAAGTTTCATAAGAATACAGTGATAAACAAAAAAATATATTTTATTGTAATAAGCGTGGTGGTGCGATATCAGATATTTTCATGTAGACGCTACTTTTACACGTATTCATAAAAATATTTACAACAGCTGACATCAAGCACTTCACGCTTTTTTACAAATTTTTTCATGTGAATCTTATTTTAAACTTATAGAAAATCATTTTCTACTTTTTAGTTCGGTTATCTACCAAAGCGTCGTTTTTTAGTTTATTTAAACTATTATATATTTTAATTTTTTTGTGCGGCTAACTACAAAACCGTGTTTTTTTGGAACGAAGTTGCATTGTCATCGGTCCTTGGTAAGTCTTGGTAAGTGTAAGTTTCAAATCAATTGGACGTTTTGAAGAGGGTGAAAATTGAGTTCAAAAATTCCGTTACATAGATCCATAGATACATAATAAGGTAATAAAAGCGTGTTATAAAGAAACATGTCTCAATTTGCAAACGACTTTTGTTTTTATGTACAACGTCATCAGCCTGGGTTGTTCAGAGGTCATGCAACAAGGACCTGAACACTCATCATTTCCAAATTAAAGTTTATGTACAATAATTAAATCATAGTCATCGACGATCAGTCACCGCAAGCAGCACCTCGAGCACCAGCTCCAGCACCAGCACCAGCAGTTCACGAGCATGATGCAAAGATCAGCCATTACATCCCCCGCCATTTTAGAGGGAAGGAGGTGACCCAATCCATGTCTTATCTTTTAAGACCGCCACAAATTAAGAGAAATTGGCAGTGGCAGCTCAATAGGCTAATCCATTTGTCCTACTCTATATACTGGCCCCCGATCTGACCAGCCAAATAGTTATAAGGATGATGTAGTTGCGACATGTTATTTTGTATAACTTAAATGATAGCGAATAAAGAGAAAGAAAAATACGTAATTTAGTCTAAAATCAATTGAATACTAGTAAAGAGCTAGATGTATGAAAAAGAGCAAAAAATAGCAAAGGAAAACTATTGCGAAGATGAAGCTAAAATAGCCTAACAGTAGCAAAAGAATACTATATACATTAAAATACAAAGAATAATATATAATACTCATGACAAAAATAATATTTAGATATTTTTTTTAGGAAACTAATAGATCTATCGAGAAATATCCCCTTTATTAACTTAAATGGTAACACCGAATATCCGCCATATTGATATATATTAGTGATTCGGAAATTATCGTCTGCAATGGAGTCATATTTTTGCTTATCAAAATTTGATCATATTTTTGTTGAGAATTCGCCAAAATTATGTCATTTGTCTATCGTTTCTCAATCCGGTCGCGGTCTATGCAGAAAATCCTCGGTCGTTTGACAATATTCGCCCGGGAATAATATTGTTGTTTTATTCTCTGTCGACCCTGGAGACATCTTGTGATAAAAAACCATTATTGCGGCAAGTTACTTGACTGTCTGATTTTGTCTTCACGTGAAACGAGTAACAAAATTAGATTGGTGCTATTTAGGGGTCCGCAATCATGGATGTGTCGTGGGGTATGTACTAGTAGTATCGCACTTATTACATTTTTCTATGCTTACTTGTATTTTGATGTCATTGCATGGTTCTTTCCAGACGCGGATAATTTTGAGCCTAAACTACCGACCACGTTGACTAATTCGAGTAAATGGGATGGCGAAGACGAGGAAGAGAGCGTGAAGGTAACGTATACTCTGCCAAAAAGTTTATTTTGGTTATTATTAATCATTGCGTTTGTGTTTAGTGACTTTTAGTAAGGATTTAGTACATAACCTCAATTTTTGTGCATACGTGTTGACGTTAGTTAAATTGCAGGAAAGTTGGGAAGACGAGGAGGAAGAAAAGAAAGATGATGAAAAAACTGAGCCCCCCGCGGCTCCGGCGAAGCCTAAAAAGAAAATTCTGGATAAAATAGCTGAAAAAGAGGTGAGTTTAGCGAAATAAGCGAACATATGTTCGTGAACTTTTCACAAGGCCATTACAGTGACATCCTTGTATTTAGGGCGTAAGTTATGGTAATTTGGTGTTATATGATCAAGTTAAATACGCTTGTTGGTTTAGTAGATGCTACATATACGTGAGCTTTCAACTTGCTATTTATGTTAACAATTAAGTGCATCTATTATAAAATGCATATCATGCTTCATACCACTAAACCAGATTACTACACATGGTGAAAGTTTGAATACCACTTAAAATTGGAGCAAATGTTTGAATAGAAAGTAATAATTTATGTAAACTGCTTGATATTCTGTGGCTGTTTCTTTGCAAGATATCAACCATTATTTTATTAGAAATTAATACTCCATACTCTAATTTGATATGATCAATGCAATAAAAAACCTTTTCTATTTATATTCTTATAAGAATTTGTGAATGCAATATTTTATGTAGGATTTGACTTATTGTCAATTTTGATTTACCAGTTACTCTTTTATTAATATGAAGCTGTGTCATCAGGTATCACATTAACCAAATTTCTATGCCTGATCTAAATACAGAAATTAAATATTTACTTAACCTTATAATGGTTGGTGCAGTGGTTGATACAGTTGACTGCTGCGCTCCGGGTCATGGGTTCCCGCACGGAACAAATATTTGTACGATCTGCAGGTAGTTGTTCCAGGTCTGGGTGTATTGTGTGTGGAATTCATGTCTGTAAACGCAACCACGACACAGGAGAAATCCTAGTGTGGGGCAATGTTTTTTAAAAAGAAGAAGACTCAACTTAACATTTAGTTATTTATTGTGTACAAATCCCATTTTAACTATTTGAGCTGCCCAGTTTCTAACTGAAAATGGGTTTTCTTGAATAGTTAAAATGTGACTTATTCAGCCGTAAGTCAAGCATTAATTGTGATTTGTTACAAGGCACTTATGGTTGCTGAGCCTGTAAAATCTGTTCTGTGAAAAATCTTTTATCTATTGCACTCATGGAGAATTTTTCAAAGAAAGCTCTGCCCAAAACAAAATAGCTGATTTTAATTTTTTTCTAAACAATTAGATATATTACAAGCTGGGTTTTACAGGCATATGCACCTTCCAAAATAATGTAAAATTGCATCAAAAACCTATTTTGAACAAAAAACAGCGGTTTTGGCAGCCACAGCAACATTATATAAACATATTTCTATAAATACAGAGAGTAGGAATTTGCTTATAAGAAGATGGCAACTGTATCATTTGGAGTTGGCATTGCAGATCGCCATGTTCAGAAATTGATTGTTTAGGGCAAATTGTAAAATTACCCATTACATGCCTGCTTCACTGGACATAAATTATATTTATATTCATATCTTCTGAACACTGCAAGGTATTGAAATAGAACATATGCAGAAATTTAAGTTAAAATGCCTGTTTTATATGTAAAATTTTCATTGAAATCGCTCGAGCCGTTTTAGAGCCTATTCATTATACTTACAGACAAACAAATATTCTAAAAGTGGTCACTAGGCATTGTATTATAAATATCAGTTTCACTTGAACTTTGGCATTTAATTTGAAATACAGATAGACACATCAATTTATTTCGTATAGATATAATAAATTGAACTTTCAGTTAATTTTTATTATGAAGAAGAGCATGAGATTGGGGAGCTTTTGAAATCGAAACTTGGGGATGAGAATGTTTTGCAGTTATCAAAATTTATGAGGATGCTGCACAGTTAGTAGATATTAGTTACAACCCTGCTTATTTATACATATCATAAACTGTTAAATGCTATTATTGTTATTTATAGTTAGGTGAATATCTTTAACAATTATAGTAGTAATAAGCCTGCTAACTGGTAATTAGAGATAGCTTACAACGTTTTTTTAGTCTTTTGTATTGTGGGATGATGGACACAATTGAGAAATGTATTATGTCAACAATGAAATTGCTGTACTATCTGTAGTAAACACAAGTATGTTATGGATGTAATTATTGGCTGTGAAAATCCTGGTTTTTATTCCCCAGATAATTGATTTCTCTGTTCAAAAATTCACTTAACATTGCCCAATAAATTCTGGCCAAAAATTCTGCTCAGGTGGGACAGAATTTTTATCGTTTTGAAGATCAGTGTCTACCTTACATGGTGAGGTCAGTAGTCGGGTAAGGGTCAATTCACATATAGAAGGGAAGCAATGATAAGCAAAATATTTTTAAACCAAAATTAGACTTATGGAAACTTATCTGCATCATTTATTATATATGTACATTATATTGAGAACAACAACGGTGGGCTCGCCTTCACCAGAGTTCTCGAGGCTTTTAGCGAACTTCCGGTGTCTACTGGCGAATTCGAGAGAATACGCGCAAAAGGAGGCGTAGTGCAACGTGGGCGTCATGCGCCTATTATACAGGTTGTTTGTACTGTGTTGCGTGTGCTACGACTAATAAACTTAAAAAAAAAGAAAAAAAATGGACAATCGATTACACAATTGTCGATTTACTAGATTGATTGAACATTCGCCCACCACTAACTCGTGATTATCCTTTTTGCGATGAGAATATCTTGATTATGGTATGTAAAGATTCACATGAACATTGTCCATTTCAGCGTCAGGAACGCGAGAAGGCAGAGCGCCTATCCGTAGAAAAAACTGTAGAGGAGCTGACCCCTGAACAGAAGATAGCAGAGAAGCTGCGGCAACAGAAACTCCAGGAGGAGTCCGACTTGAGGCTCGCCATGGAGACCTTTGGTGAGAATGTTATCTTAATAATTAAGTTTAACTTTCAAATCTAACTCAATTTTCGTTTTTGATTGCATATAGGTATTGGCAGTAAGATACGGTACTGTTAACTCTTTAAAAAAGATTGACAAACCTCTTAATACATAGAATACATCCATTTAAAAATATCATTATTATAAATTATGAGGCAACTGGTATGTGCCTGTATCCTGCTATTCATATTCCCCACTAGTTTTTATTTTTGTTGTTGAGAAGATTAGATAGATAGACGTTTTGTTTTTTTCTGTATGTATACCTATTACTCCAAGATTTGAGGACCGATTTAAGCAATTTATTTTAAATAGGTGCAGAATGATTTCATATTAATCCCATATAAATAAAAGTTTTTTAGCCAGCAGCTTCAGTAAATATGTTTAATTTGACTGCGCTTATCTAGATGATGTCGTAATAGTTTCAATTCCGCCTAGTTTTTGTGTACGATACTCTCGAATTGGTTTCATATAAATATAATTATGTTTGTTTAAGTGTTTCTCACGAGATCAGCTCTGTCATTCGTGTGATTTTTGCCGCCGTGTAATTTTTAAATATAATTATGTTTGTTTAAGTGTTTCTCACGAGATCAGCTCTGTCATTCGTGTGATTTTTGCCGCCGTGTAATTTTTAAATAATCCGATGATTTATAAATAACTTAGAGTGCTTCGGCATAGACAGTTGACATAGAGTATATATATTGGATATAGTTTTTATTTTTTTTGCACGGAACCTAATTTTTTTCTTTCTAAAATAAAACATTCCTAAGTTGTTTATACTCCTTATAACATCAGCTATCTGCCAGTGTAAGTCCTGTCACAATCGGTCAAGAGATTGGCTGGAATAAACAGACAGAAAGACAAAAATCTAAAAAGTATTTTTGTTATCAGTACTGTATTTAGTTTCATATGCATTTAGTAAAAAGCTGTTATTTTACATTACGAACAGACACTTATTTTATTTGTGTAGTATATAATTATAATAGATAAGAAAATGTTTATTTGCAGGTATAACGGAGGCGGGCGGTGTCGGCAAGTTAGACTGCTTCCAACCGACCACGAAAGAAGAATTCACTGAGTTTGCAGACCTGCTCACGAAGAAGATATGCATGTTCAAGACCAGGGAGGAGTTCCCAGTCTTCATTGACGAGTTTGTTAGAGATATTGTTGTACAATGTAAGTTTATTTTATTACTATCGGATTCCACCAGGACCATGCTAGCAGGAAGCCTTGGTTCCAAAAGTATTACACAATACAACTCGGTGAGACTAAATTATCGTTGATCCTAGCTCTTGGTTAGTTAAAATATTATTTAAATATTAATCTGTGCGCGAATAGACCTGATATTATCTTAAAATCATGAATTCAATTTGCGAAAGTGTAAGAATTACTAGTTTTTTTTAAGTTATAACCAGTTAAATACTTGTTTGAGGCTTTTATAGGAGTACCGGTAGACTCAGGGACAGCTTAGCTCAGCACTGGTAATCGAAATTCAGGAACCAGTATGGGTTCTGCTTGGCGTGGAAGTAGGCGTCATCTACAATGCTGCATGTACTGAATTTGTTGGCCTGCTTATTGGAAGATCCCTCTACAATGCCGAAGAGCATTCATTGACAAGTCTTTTTTTGCCCCACACTAGGATTTCTCCTGTGTCGTGGGTGCGTGTACAGACATGAATTCCACATACAATACACCCAGACCCGGAACAACTACCTGCAGATCATACAAATATTTGTTCCGTGCGGCAATCGAACCCACGATCCGGAGCGCAGCAGCCGACTGTATCAGCCATTGCACCAACCGTGCCGTCAACTCCAATATCGCGATTATGTTTTAATGTAGTCGAGAAAAACGGAACGTGTGTTAGAAGAGATTCCATCACTGTACGACATTTTATCTCTATTTATTTGCGAGAATAGGATTTTTATAAAAGATCGACATTTTCGTGACTCTTTCATTCAGAGATTATCTCTAATAGATTTTTGATTGTCAGTCCATCTCGTAGAGACCAGTGGAGACGCGAGAACCTTTCTGCCCCAACGGTCATCAGTTCTACGAACTGTCTGCCCCGCCCATTGCCTCTAGCTTACTAGTTCTTTCAGCTATGTCGGCAACTTTAATTCTTTTATGGATCTCCTCATTTCTGATTCGGCCTCGTAGAGAAATAATGAGCATTTTTATCTTGATTTCCTACTCAACTATGGGTGGAGACGCCCATATGTGTCTCCTTATTTAAACCTTTACCTAACAAAACGTTCTTTAATTTCCAGTGTCATCGGCAGACATAAAAAGAATAAAGCTGACAGTGGACAACCTTTATATTGAGAAGCAGAAATCGGAAAAAATGGACAAGACCAAGAAGACGGCCAAGGGCAAGGGAAAGGCTAAATTAAAAGTTGAAGGCGATAATGTGAGTATACCATCATACTTATAGTCCTGCCTGCCACACAAACTATATTCATAGTGGGTTCTCGCCGAGGCGCACCGAGTCCGAGTGCGATTGTGTGGTAAGTGATATGGTGGTCTCATTTTGCCTCGCTCACTCGCCTCGGCTCGGTAACTTTTTTTCCTTCGGACGTTCGGAACCCTAAAAATTTGCATAATGCTCAGCGAACATACTCTACGCATGTCGCGGCATTATATCATGGTTCCTTAGTTTAATTAGTTAACGAACATGGTTAAAATCTGAAAAAAAGTTACGAAAAGGACTGAAAAGTATTATTATGTCACGCTATCTCCTTCCCAATGATATCTCGGTATTTCGTTGTCAAAGCGATAAGATAAAAAAGTCGTGTTTTATCAATTCATTATCAAATACGTGTTAAAGATACTCGCGTATCTTTAGTATCTAATTTCAACAGTTATTTAATCACGCATTATAGGTCAAGTTTGCCTCACTCCGATAATGTGAAGTGATTAAGTTATTTACAAACAATTCGATTAAGTTGACAGTTTGTTAATAAATGGCTGAAGGGTTTAGATAAATATATTACATTGGTTTGTAATTTTGAGTTAATATTTCCCGAATTATTAATTCCGCTATTGTGGGAGCGTTTGATAGACGCAAAGCACACATGCACAATTAGCCAGACTAGAAGGGGAAAATTATCCATAGGACTTGGAAACTCGCTCTTACTCTTACCCTCAATTACAACTTTTAAAGCAACAGTACATTGACGGCATGGTCGGCGCAGTCTAAGCGATTGGCTTTCTGGAGTACTACTAGTCCAAGAGGTAGCGTTGCATTAGTAGTGTTTTTACGCCGATCGTTTTCATATTTAGATATATGATAGGATAGGGGAGGTGGGGAGTGGGAAGGAAAGAGCGCAAACGCAAAGAGATAAAGAAAAAAACGGCTGCTCGGCCTCCCCACCTCGCTGCTCGCATACCTAAGGCGCGGTACAGCGGTATTGGTCAGGCTATTATAAGTGAACCAAGCGACAGCTGATACACCCGCGTTGGGTGTGTAGGTAGTGTGTGTGTGAGAGATGCAAAGAAAGTTGTAAAATTGTACGCCGGCTAAAACTTGTTTTATAAATAGTTGACATTATAGGCGGGTTGAAAAAAAATGTCAGCTTCTTCCCGGAGGGCACAGTTCTGCGTCAGCTGCTTGTATGAACATGTAAAAACGACGTAAAGTAATAGTTCGCCGGATGAAATTTAAAGTAGGCGATTGTTTACATAATTAAAAGTACTACTTCAAATAAAAAAAATAAGGAAAAAAAAAACTATAAAATAATCAGCTGCGTGTGTAACGATGGAAAGACCGTCCAGCTGACGCAGTACCTAAAGACAAAGATTATTCGAACATTGCGACTTTTTCTTTTAGACACATTTCGAGATAGATTGGAGTGAGCAGCTGAGCCCATATCGTGTCCATCGAGTTAACTTAGGTATTCTCTGAAATGTTTAAGCAGCATCTGTTTCATATGGCGTAGAAAAGCTTTAAGTATCTTTGTCGTACACGACCAGTTTCGCTTTTACTCTCTCTGAACGCATGAGCGCAAGCCCTAAAATGACGAAATTTCAAAAGCTTTGTGCATTCTGTGGTAAATAAAAATATATATTAAAACTCAAATTCATTTATTTCACATAAAGAAGGGTACATAATATGGTCTTAATCTATTACATTGATCAGCCTATTTTGTCTTAGGTAGGCATGTGATATTTCGGTCCGAAATTACAATTATCTATTAAATTAAACAATAATATTATACTTAATTACAGATTACCTATTTATGTCAGATCAATGTCAAATATGAAACAGTATTAAACTATAATTAATAGTTATTAAATAAATCGCCTATTGTATAATATGTCTTTTCAAGTTTAATATACGTTTAATTTTTTTTTTTAATTATTGACAGGAAGGACTTTGATGGGCTCTAGTATTGCATTATAGACTTTAATACACGTGGTCACGAGCTTTTTTGAAAAAATCTGTCACCCTTTATTTCTTTTATTCCTAGGAAATATTTAACGAAAAAAATATTGGCCGTGTGGTGCCGGCTCAGAATGCCACCACCCCATCTCCTCCCATGGGTGTCGTAAAAGTCGACTAAGGGATTAGCCGGAGGATGGGCAGCAGCGTCCTTCGAGTACATTAACAACTCAACTGCGATCGCCAACCCGCCTGCCAAGCGTGGCGATTATGGCAAAACCCCCCAATGAACCCACAACACATCCATATCTGTGGTTGTGGTGATCTTTTGGGGAGGCCTGTGTCCAGCAGTGGACTTCATTCGGCCGAAATGATGATTTAACGAAAAAAAAAACTGAACAAAAATGTACTTGTATAGTACGTTAAGCGTAGGCGGGTGATTTTTATATACTAAGTTTGAGGCATCAAAAACTATTTGTCAATGAATAAAAAAGTACAATGCCAGATAAAAATAAAAACAGCTTTTTTATGTTACGAAAAGGATAGCTAAAACAATGTTGCTCCTGCCATTTTCGAAACATAAGAATAAAAAACAGTTTTATTTAAATTGGCGTTTCTTATTGACAATTAGTTTTTATGTGCCTTAGAAGTTTGATTTAGAGGCTTGTTTCTCTGGATAATAACCTTAACATTACTACATCAGTTGACATCCCCTTTATTTTATTTAAAAAAATTATAATAAAGTTTTGGTCTCAACTGTACCCACGAAACAGGCGGAATCCAAGGGTAGAAACCTTATATTAACCCCAAATATTTCTTCTATTTCAGGCTCATCTCAATCAATACGACGCTTACGGCAATTACGACGATGATTATGACGATTTCATGTAAAGCATCACACTTCGTTTTGTAAGTCGGTACCTGGCGGCACTAACGGTACTCTCTCGTAACACAGACCATTTTGTGTCTTATGGGCCTTTTTATATGGGAGATTTATGCTTGTAAATTAATGTAGATGAATGGCAGTGTATCGTCAAGTTCGTCGTATAGTAAAAATGTTCTGTTAAATTATTCTACTCTTTTAGCAATCCTATTAACTTTAATACTGAAATATTATTTTTGATATGAAAAATACTAGTTCAACATTAATTTACAAGCAAATAATCTTTAAAATATGATTATTGATACATAAATGATATGTATGTATATATTATGTGAATTAACATAAAAAATCGTATGTAAACAAAATAGTTTATTTTTGTTGTACCCAATATAAAAAGGATATTTATTTATATTTAAATTATTGATAGCTATTCTGTACACGTTTATTATTTATGCGTTTGTCGCCAAGTACCCTGGCACGTTACACTAATATAGCAATGTGGAAAAAAAAACATAAAAAGACATTATATTATCTCATATATCTCAACTTCAAACTTATAAGTGATGGATTTATATAACACGACAATTTCAAGTGAAACACAAAGTCATTAGAATAAGATTAGTACCACATTTCTATTTATTTCATAATAAAAATATATATCATATTCATAACTTCATGATTCCATAAAAAAAAAATTAACATTATTTACACCTAACGCGAGACTATGAACATACACGATACCATAAAACAATTCTATAAAACATTTTATTTATAACATAAATATAATTTAAATAATAAAATCACGTGCTTTAATTTTTATTTCACCGAGTGCTTCCATTTTAGTTTCCATGTTATTACAATTTTTGTGAACTTCCTTTTTTTGTTATTGTACTTGCGTGAATGTGCTTTTATTTGTTAGAGAATAGCAATTTTATTCTGCCTGTACAGATTATGTGTCATTTGTATTGCTACACAATTATTTAAAAGTGTATAAACCATTGAAAAGTCGAGTGTGTATGAGAGCATATATTTTTTCATATGACTTGTATAAAAATATTGCTCAGTTAATGTAACGTGCCCAGCTCCATGTATAGCCTATATACATATATACAATGTAATATA
The DNA here is from genome assembly GCA_947459985.1 of Diloba caeruleocephala. NCBI lineage: Eukaryota > Metazoa > Arthropoda > Insecta > Lepidoptera > Noctuidae > Diloba > Diloba caeruleocephala. Next base: position 4,316,358 of record OX381621.1, on the reverse strand, counting down.
CAGTCGTTTCATTCTACGGTTATGGCCCGATGTTATGTTATATAGATATTAAATTTTTTATTGTGATAACTTGTTGTTTTATTTTGTAGAAGCATCAAGCATTGCATAATCGACTGCTGTCTTTACCGCAAATAAGAGCCCTGATCGGTTATTATGGACTCACAACAGGTCGCAAGGTGTCATTTGTATAAAAAATTACCAACGACAACCAGGATCAGGAAGTCAAATATTATTTTTGTATCTTAAATGAAAGCTTGCGACTTACAGGCAGGGTGTGGTCGGGTGATTTGTATTTAAAATAACAGCTTCCGACTGCCAATTGACTGGCAACTAGAGCTTGTGGCTATGACCGAGTTTGCAAGAGTAACATTACATACATTGTTATTTGGAACTTGGTACATAAGGTTATTGCTATATTTTATTTTTCGCACTGTTGATTGTTACCTATTTTATTCATTGTTATTTAAGTTAGTAACTACACTATCGTATTAGGATTTTCCTGTAATGGTAGCTGTACGTGTGTAAATGTAAATAAATAAATATTATGTTGTATCTAAAATCACAGCATGCGACTGTCAATAAGAGTTCGTATCAGGTAGGTGTGATCAGGGGGTCTTATATTATTTTGTATCTAAAATAACAGCTTGCGACCGACAGTGGAAAACGGAGCTCATAATATTAGGCATCTGTACATTACGTCCCATTTTAAATTAAATTTAAAGTTAAAATTAAATTTCAATTAAAGTTTTTGCCAACGGAACTGTTTGTCATATTTTTTTTATTTATTTAATATTAGACAGGTAACATTCGGGCCTAGCAGCCTAGCTTCGCTCGCGTGGATTTATTTAAATACGATTTTTGTATAGATCTAACTCCACAAGTGACGGATTGGCGACACGGTTGGTGCAGTGGCTGGTACAGTCGGCTGCTGCGCCCTGGGTCGCGGGTTCGATTCCTGCACGGAACAAATATTTGTATGACCTGGTAGTTGTTTCGGGTCTGGGTGTATTGTTTGTGGAATTTGTGTCTGTAAACGCACCCACGACACAGGAGAAATCCTAGTGTGGGGCAACGTTTAAAAAAAAAAAATATAATACGGACTATTACTACCTATTTTACCCTCGTGGGTAAAATTTACAGAAACGTTGAGATATGTATATCTTCATTTTGAACCAAAAAGCCGGATACAAATTTTCATAGATCTAACTTACAAAATAACGGACTTTCATACATTTTAATTCCTATTTTATCACCTTAGGGATGGAATTTCAAAAATTCCTTCCTTAGTGGATGCCTACGTTATAAAAGGCATCAACAGCCAAACTTTCAAGTTAGTAGCCCCAATAGTGTAGGCTCTGCGCTGATGAATCAACCAGGATTAGTAATTATATATGTATAGATGACAATTACTGACGGCATGGTTGGTGCAGTGGCTAAGTGATTAGCTTTCTATGCTCGAGTCGGGGATTTGATTCCTGAACACAACAATCATACATAGAAAAAAAATACAAAAGCATTAGGTATAATAAGGTATGTAAGCTTATTATAAGCTGGTAAGGCACACACTGAGGTTAATATATTAATAATATTCTATATGTATTTCCCTCGCATCTTCATATTGCAGTTACTCGTTTGTTAGTGATTGGGATGGTATTTCTGTTGCCAATGCATACAATACATCCACGACACATGAGAAATCCTAGTGTGGGGCAACGTTATAATGAAAAGAAAACTAACATTACAGCCATATTTTAAATGTACGGACAGAAAACAGAAATAGCCTATTGAGTTGCCCATTATACGGAAATCTTTATAAGTAGGTACGTCTTGTGGATGCTTATGGGGTAATATTACTGCATGGCGTACTATAACACAGATTACCACCGAAAGCAAGCTGCTAGGCCTACACACCAAACCTCTCTACCTTTTCCAAAAATCGTGTCATAACCGTGGTGTATTTACCGTCTACTAGCTAATTTGTTAAGCCCAATTGTGAAATTTATCAGAACACTGCACTCATCGGCCCACCTAATGACAAACCTATTTATTTTTATTTTTAACCGACTTCAAAGAGGAGGATGTTCTCAATTCGATGCGTTTTTTTAACCTTATTTAAGATGTCGGGCGGGGTATGCCCCAACCATGGTTCATGCAGACCAACGATATTTTATACCTGGCCCCGACCGGCTTCATAAATAAAGTTTTTTTTACTTTTCAGTGGTTTTAATATTTTTATATCGTGTAGGGGTTTTGACGTCAGTATTTCTTTTGTTAAAAAGTGTTATTAAAAAAACGTTGCACTAGGATTTCTCCTGTGTCGTGGGTGCGTTTACAGACATGAATTACACATACAATACACCCAGACCCGAAACAACTACCTGCAGAACATACAAATATTTGTTCCGTGCGGGAATAGAACCCACGACCCGGAGCGCAGCAGCCGACTGTAACAGCCACTGCACCAACCGTGCCGCCTATTGGTCCGATAAGGGACCGCAGTACCGATATATGTATGTAGGTAGGTATTATAAGTACTTGTGTAAACAAATCGACGCTTGAAATGCAAAAGGGGATATGTGACAAGCTTTTTAAATTAATATATCGTTGGAAACGCCTAGCATAGCAAACGACATAGCACAGCGAATTAGTAAACCTGCCTGTGTCAATCAAGCGTGCCCAGTCATTGGTTTAAAAAACTAGTAAAATAATATTACTTGTCTGTTTAATTGTTTGTTGTATTTACGGCAACGGTAAGTCCGATCTCTTTCATTTGCATATTTAAAATTAATACAATTTACTGTAGGAATGAATTTTAAAAGGATCAGTATAAAATATATTGGTCAGACATTATTACATTTTAGGATTTCTCATGTGTCGTTGGATCAGTTTAAAGACATAAATTTCACACACAAAGACCCAGACCTGAAACAACCATATCTGCAGATCGTACAAATATTTGTTCCATGCGGGAATCAAACTTACGACACGTAGCGCAGGCAGCCAATCACTTTGCTGCTGCAGCAAATAAAGCCGTTTCAAATAAAGCAATTTAAGGCAGTCACTCACGTAGCTATAATATAATATTAATATGTTGCGCTTTAATATTACTTACATATTAAAGCGCAACAAGCGCGCGCGCAAGTCGTTGCGTGCGGGCGGCATGTGACCGCTAGTTGTGGAAATCTATCATTTGTTCAACAGTGGACGTCCTTTGGCTGATATGATGATGATGATTATAACAAGGTAAAGGTGCTAAAATCAATATTATTGCTCTTACAGCACCGGCTGTCGTCCTGGCAAGTGCACATATATTTATCATCTATGAAGTGCACGTTTTGCTAATGTCTTATAAAGGCTGTTGAGAGTTCTAAATTCTATAATATGGATCCATCTAGCATATAAGTATTAGATTCACAAATTCCACATATTATACACCCAGACCGGAACAACTACCTGCAGATCATACAAATATTTGTTGCGTGCGAGAATCGAACCCACGACCCGGAGCGCAGCAGCTGACTGTTTCAGCCACTACACCAATCGTGCCGTCAAAACACCAACCGTGCCATCAAAACACCAACCGTGCCGTCAAATGAACCGATTACCTACTGGCACTTATGAAACGTGAGAATTTAAGTTGTATGGTTCCAATTGGTTGGTCTTGTGAAGAAGAACCGGCAAGAAACTCTACAGACACCCTTTCGCAATAATTGAAATTACAATGTTGATTAGAATAAATTAAGTAATTTACCATGGCAGTTACCGGCTGACCAGTCCCGACAGACGGCACCCGTTCACGAGCGTGATAGTGATGCATCGCTTAGCTCACAATATTGTAGGTAAACCCAACGACCCGATACACAACGCGGCCACCAGCAAGACATTCAAGTGAGCATGACAAATCACTGGCAATAGTAATAGTGCCAGGCAAAAAACTAAATAATATACTTACACGTAACATTATTGGGGTTTATATTCCTATACTTTATTTTGTATGAATATTAGGTGTACTTTATTTTATAACAATGTTAACAATAAATAAATATAATAAAACGTCGTAATATTAAATCATAATTTTTTATGCAATTTTAAGCAAGCCGAGTCTTTTTTTATGTAATAATATGATTACTTAATTACAATTTGTAAACATTAAATCTTTGATGTCAAGTTACACTTCAATCACGTCAAAAACTATAAAATAAATTAGCCGGAGCCGGATAGTCGCAGTGTGTAGGACCTGAGGGGATCCGCGACAAGATGGATCATTCTGTATCGCAATATGTTGAAATATGACCAAAGATATCGTAATTTAACTTGCTATTTAATTCCCATGTTTCACTATAGGTTAGAATCCGTTTGGTATACGGGGTTAAGAATATAGCACCAATCCATCTCCTCCCGTGGATGTCGTAAAAGGCGACTAAGGGACTCTAACCCGATGGGCAGCAGGCCAGCAGCGTCCCTTCTGTGGAATAGCATCATTCTGCGCTCACCAACCCGCCTGCCAAGCGTGGTGAGTATTGGCATATTCCCCCCAAAATGACAACACAATTGTGGAAATCCACGGGGGAGGCCTTTGTTCAGCAGTGGACGTATAAATGCCTGATATGATGACTATAGGTTAGTATCGTAACATATTATTATAAAAATATATACTATAGCTGCGTATGAGTTCATTCAAAGATTATTATAAAAAATATATCGAAATATGTCTTGCTGTATCTATCGTCTTTGACGGCCTTAATGCTAACATCAAAAATCTTTGGCCCATTCTGTTTTTTGCCGAGCCCTGCACCGCACATATCCTACGGCGCAGCCGGGATTTTGCTTAAATCCAAGCATAGTAAGCAAGGGCAAGCAGGGAAAAACGGAAATAATACGCATGGTTTATTTTTATGTACACTAATAACTAATCTTAGGCGTTCTTCACAAAATCGTTATAGGACTACACCTTCAATTTTGGCCTTGCTGCCAAAGCTCAGGGATCGAGAGAACACCTTCGCCACAATCACTGGAGAGTCGTGCAGTCTTAGGCCTTCTGTGGGGCACCTGTTTTGACATCTTGGCTGTCGGGTGTCCAGCACTGCAGAGTTAAAATTCATGGTCCGCAGCAGCAGCGCAGTGTGGCTCTAAGGATTGTCCGAGGATACTGAACGGTATACTTAGAGGCGGAAAATCTGGCAGGCTTTCCGCCTTTCGATATCCTGGCAGAGACGGATGCGTGGTTGAATCGCCAAACACGTTCCGCCGCGAGAGCAGCGAGAGATCGCTTTTGGGAATGCTGCCTGCGATTATGATCCGAGCAGAGATAATACGAAGATGATCTGTGGTCTAGAGACATGTAATTTTGCACAGGGTCCTTTTTAAAGTTGAGCGTGTTTTATGACGTAAGTAAATTAATTAAGTCAACGTCGGAGTCGGAAAAATAACGTTACTCCAGGCGCTTTCGTGATGAACACTGGCAAAGGTATATTTATAATATTCATTATTTACATATTTAGTATAGTATTATTTAAGTTTAAGGACATTTTTTGTGTGCTCCATAGCCTACCCCACTATCTTGTAGTAATTTTTTTTTTCATCCTAAGGTTGCCTGGAAGAAATCGCCGTGTGCGATAAGGCCGCCCATTGTACTCTACATTCAAAGTGTTACTTTTTATTGTACTTTTTAATAACAGGTGTACAATAAAGAATATAATAAATAATATTATATAGATAGGTATGTCAAAAATACTTATACCATGGACCTACTTAATTATAAAACACCGTACTTGTACGTCGTAGTTGGACCGCTACCTACTTATATAATAATAATAGTGATATTTATTTCAGACTACAAAGATCCATAGTGTTAATAAATAAAAACAAAACGAATCTTAGTATCTTAATCTCGAACCACACACTATCCGCTCCGTAAGTCCGATCCAATGACGCAACATCGGACAATTCCACCTACTGCATAACGTGCTCATGATGCTATGGGAGCTGGCACGAATTCTGCGAAAGATCGAGGCACACCGCTTCCGGCTGATGGCATGAAAGCCGTCAATCCTCGCCTCAGCAAACATCCTCGAAGCGCTACAAAAACGCGGCAGCCCCACCAGCATCCACGCAACGCATTATTATTCTGCACACGCAGGGCGTTGTCACATTTGCGTATATCTAACCCATAGACTGCACGTGTAGAATGACTGGCAGTAAACTCTAAAGAGTGTCATTTTTACCTGCATGTTATAACGTGCAAATCTGCGGATAAGGATATTGCATCGGAGAGCCAACGCCCTGCGTTCTCTCTATGTCTAAGTCATCATATAAGCGCAGATTATATACATTTTTAGGTATGTACTAATACTTTGTGTGTCTCAAATAGTTTTTTTATCTGCGTAAATTTAGCACAGAAACGTGTCCAAATTGCGCTTCATAAGTTCTTATCAGCGTGTAGAATTCTTCACGTCTACCGCCCACAGACGTGATAGTATCTAGTGCTAACTTGAAATACTTGTTCACAAGTTATTGCAAACAATTACTTATATTGTATGTCTATGCTACACAAGTATTATTATGGGTGACGCAATCGTGTGAATTTATAATTACTTTTTCGCAGATAAAACACCTAATAACCTCCCTATTTGTGACTTTGGCAATCCTTTATTTTAAAGGTGAGAAAAAGTTGCCTCGCTTAAATGAATATTATGGATCAGTTTTTTGATAAAATATTTAACAATACGAGGGTCACACTAAAGCGTGTTTAGAAAATTAAAAACGGAATGATGTTAATTATTTAATTGTTTTTCGAAGCACCGTCACATGCGATTGAACCATTGATTGAAACATTGGAGGAGATACCTATAGAAGAGTGGTTCTTTAGGTATCTCTTCCAGGTGTTTTCGAACGGAGGCACAAGAGCATCTTCTTGGTTCAGAAAGCGAATTCCTCTGACTTTATCTTTTATTGTGGGGAATAAATAACCTTTCCGTGTGGTGTCCGGATGAAGAATATAGCACCACTCCATCTCCTCCCGTGGATGTCGTAAAAGGCGACTAAGGGAATCTAAACCAGAGGGATGGGCAGCAGCGTCCCTTTTGTGAACCGGTAGCCATACTGCACTCACCGACCCGTCTGCCAAGCGTGGTGAGTATTGGCAAATACCCCCCGAAATGATGACACAGTTGTGGAATCTATGGGGGAGGCCTTTGTTCAGCAGTGGACGTATAAATGTCCGATATGATGATGATGATGGTGAATAAATAAAAGTCGCATGATGCCAGGTCAGGACTGTAAGGAGGGTAGCTCACTAATTCCACACCTTCGATTTCGAAATCGTGTCGATAGGTTCGAAGTAATATTGCGGACTATCAAAGACTTAAAAATCACATTCACCTATTTATTCAAAATTGCATGGCTATTTTTACATCATTTAAGCCAAGCGTCCACTGTTGGACAGAAGCCCGCCCAAAAGATTGCCACAATGACCAGTATGGGTTTGTGTTGTGTGCTCATTGGGGGATATTGCCATAATCGCCACGCTTGGCAGACGGGTTGGCGATCGCAGTTGAGTTATAAATAGACTCGAAGGACGCTGCTGCCCATCCTCCGGCTAATCGCCTAGTCGCCTTTTACGACACCCACGGGATGAGATGGGTTGATGGTATTCTTATCCGGCACCACACGGGTGTCTTTTACATATTGCGCATAAATCCAGCTTTTTAGACACTACTTAGCCATCAAATTAATATTTTTCAATATTCATTTCTTGCGTAGAATGAAATCCATATTTATTAAAACACGCAACTCACTAGTTCAGTAGGTAGTCAAACGATGTCCAAAAGACTTATAAAGAGTTGTCAAATGAACTAAAATCTGAAGGCCTACACCCAAATTCTTAGTTTACGACCGATTTAGACATGCCAAATAGAGAGGAATTCACCTACTTTTAAGTTTTAGAACGTATGCTTGCATATTCATGAACTGTAGTGTTTTTTTATTACATGTCCGGGCTCTTCTCATCTAGGCTTACCTACTTAGTACATTTATATACATTACCTTTTTTTATTGGTGTCCAGTAGAAATTCTACATGGAACTTCCTTCGCCCCGCGAAGGGGTACTTCCCGGACTTCTACCGGCTAAACCCACTGGAGCAGTCATCTTCGGCACCGAAGGGGGGCTCCAGGTCCTCGTAATATCACACTAGAGCCGCCCATAGGCCTTTAGATACATCACGGAGGGGATGACAGTAAAGCCCTCACCCCCTCTTGCGGAGGAAAGGCGACTGTAAAAAGGTCACCCCCAGGCACTTCTCGGGGAGGATTGTACAGGATCCCCCAAAGCCTCGCTTTGCGCTGTGCTGCGCACATGGCGGCACGTGGCCACGTGAGCACCGCCGTCTTCCCGGAGGTCACTTGGTGTGAGCACGCAGACTCCCCAATCTGCGCGCCCGTGACCCCCGAGGCCCCCCGCCATCTAGTGACGGCAGGGTGCTCAGGCGTTTTGGGCTTGGATGCTGGGACCATTGTTGCCCCAGCGTCGCGAGCTGCAACCGTAGGCGATGTGGCCACATCTCGAGTGCGCGCCGTCGAGCCAGCCGCCTCAGTCTGTCGAACGCCCCCGAAGGCACGCTTTCGCCGCTTTGGCGGAGGGAGCGTGTCTGGTCATAGACCCACGCATCCATCTCCGCATGGATGTCGAAAGGCAGAAAGTGTGCCAGGAGAGTTGCCGCCTCGTAGGACACTGTCCTGTAACCTCTTGCGATCCGTATAGTCACCCTGCGTTGCCGGGATGACCGCCTGTATGGTCCATACAGGCGCCCCGTAGAGGCCCATGTACCGCACGACGCCCCCGTAAAAACGGCTATATACACTACCTAATAGATTTCTTCTGTACTTCAGAGATAGTGTGTTATGTCATCATCTGGGATGAGAGCGGCATGTGACCGCTCGTTGTGGAAATCTAAGGGGGAGGCCTTTGTTCAGCAGTGGACGTCCTGTGGCTGATATGATGATGATGATGATTTATTATTTGCGGGCTGTTCTATCCCTGTCAGCAAATACAGCCCATAGAACATTTTTCATCAACTAGTGTTAGTGAACGGTTCTATAAAAGACCAAAGAACGTTTACACACTCAGAAAATGGCACAGTTAGATCGCTATTCGCTGATAGTGTTTCTATAGCAGCTTCAACGTGACATTCTTGACCTGTACAAATGATGAATGAAGTCACCGGAAAGCTGTTTTACACTATTTATGATATCTTATCTTACTTTGATATCATAATTATTCATTTAATCGATCTCAGTGATTGTTTTGTTTAATATACAATTTATTAGGGTTCCGAACGTCCGAATGAAAAAATGGAACCCTTATATCCTTTATGGGAAAAAAAATTAAGTGGAGCCCTGTTATCAATGAAATAATTTAATGTCCCGATCGATAGGGTTCGGAACGTCCGAAGAATGAAACCCTGAATAGAACGGAACCCTGATAGGATCACTCGCGTGTCTGTTTGTCCGTCTGTCACAGCCAATTTGCTCTGAATCTACTGGACAGATTAAGTTGAAATTTGATACACATGTGAATTTCTGCGACCTAAACACGGACGTGTAACGTAAATAAATGAATTTTGAATACAAGGGTCACTTTTGGGGTCAAAGAAGATAAATTAATAAAAATGTGCAAATTGTATCCGGTTATATATCAAATGGAAGGGCTTGTTGGGAGGGTCTCAAATCTATTTTCCCTGTCATTTTAAAATGATTAGTGTCCAAGTTATATAAGAAAATAGATGAAAAATGACTAAAGTCTTCTGAAATGGAATGGATACGCACACATAAAACTTGATGTTGTCTGAAACTTTAATCGTGAACAGCCTATTCACTGCTTTAGCTTCCATATTTTGTACAACGGGAATTTTACGTTGTACGGAATCATTTTTCGTACTTTAATTTCGAATAACTTTGACGGCCATCAGTGGTTTCGACTACTCCTGGAAAACGATGCTTGCTGGTATCGCATCATTATCACTTCTCTCCTATAAGTCCCACTTCCTTTATATCTTCTCCACGCTGTAAAATTGTTAATATTCTTTCTTTGCTTTATAATATGCTCTTTGATCCTCGTACCCCTTTTTATCTTAAAGAACCCTTTCAGTTCCTCTGTGACATACATTCTAGTTACTTGAGATCACCAGAAAATCTAAAATTTTGTATGTGGTCTGTCGGTGGTAATGATAATCGAACTACAACTAGAAACTAGAAGTTACAACTGTAAATGTGATCACACGCGAGTGATCCTATAAGGGTTCCGTTTTTTCATTCAAGCGTTCGGACCCTAATATTAATATTGTATGTTAAACAAAACAATCACTGAGACCGAATGATCGACGAATAGTTATGCTATCATAGTAATGTAAAGATATCTCACACTGGGTCACATGGATGGCAGGAGAGTGAGTGGTCGGGTGCCTCAGATGTAGGGGTCCTGAATGCAGTCAGGAAAGCGGTTGGAAGCACCATTAGTAAGCCATGCACTCATAAGTTATACAGAGTCGAATGACGACTTTGTGTTCGCGAAATTTACCGTGTCTATTCATCATCATCATATCAGCCACAGGACGTCCACTGCTGAACAAAGGCCTCGCCTTAGATTTCCACAACGGGCGGACACATGCCGCCCGCATCCAACGACTCCCAGCGACCTTCACCAGGTCGTCTGTCCACCTCGTTGGAGGTCGGCCCACGCTACGTTTTCCAGTGCGCGCTCTCCACTTGAGAACATTTTTACCCCAACGGCCATCAGTTCTAGGTCTTGTCCAAGGTAGACACAACAACTTCGAGAACAGAGTTCCGGACGGATATTGGGATGGTTACAATATGGGCATTTGACATGACTTTCGTCGTGCCCATATTCATTTTAAGGCCCACCTGCTGGGTATATCTGTTGAGATCATTGTGTCCATTATTATATCATTATTTATATTGTCCGTGAGGTGCCGGCTTGTTCGTGTGGTGCTGGCTAAGAACACCCCCACCTCATATCATCCCGTGACTGTCTTAAAAGGCGACTAAGGGATTAGCTGGATGATGGCAGCAGTGCCCTTCGAGTACATTTACTACTCAACGGCGATCGCCAACCCGCCTTCCAAGCTTGGCGATTATGGCGAAACCCATATATGAGCTCACAACACCAACCCATACCAGTCGTTGTGGCGACCTTTGGGATAGGCTTGGCTCCAGCATTGGACGATTATCGGCAGAAATTAACGAATGGATTATTATAATAACTTACTAGCTGTGCCCCACGGTTTCACCCGCCGTTTCATTAAAAATAAATCGGATTATTTTTAAATCATTTAGACTACTTCGGCATCGACATTTGACATAGAGTATATATATTGATTTCATGTGTTTATTTTCCCGGGGACCACTAATTCTTTTTCTAAAATAAAAGTAGGCTAAGTCACTCCTTATAATATCAACTATCTGCCAGTGAAAGTCCCGGTAAAATCGGTCTAGTCGTTTCGGAGATTAACGGGAACAAACAGACAGACATACCAAAACCAAAAATATAATTTTTCGCCTTATGACCCGTATATACTTTCATATGCGTTTAGTAAAAAGCTGTTATTTTGACATTATAAACAGACACTTCAATATTGTTTATTTGAATAGATGACTTTTACTTAGATTCTGCGGGTACCCAGAGCAGTATAACAGAAGCCAATTTTTTACATCATCATTTCGGCCGAATGAAGTCCACTGCTGGACACAGGCCTCCCTCAAAGATCACCACAACGACCGATATGGGTGTGTTGTGGGCTCATTGGGGGGTTTTGCCATAATCGCCACGCTTGGCAGACGGGTTGGCGATCGCAGTCGAGTTGTTAACGTACTCGAAGGAAGCTGCTGGCCATCATCCGGCTAATCCCTTAGTCGACTTTTACGACACCCACGGGAGGAGATGGGGTGGTGGTATTCTGAGCCGGCACCACACGGCAATTTTTTTGCATAAACGTAAACAAATTGTCTCTTTTACAGTTTGCACATAACGCGTCATATTGCAAAACGCCCAAATTGGACGCTAATAAGGTTATTACATCACTGTACTGTTATTTTTGTGCGTCGTGTTGCGAAATTGTCTGTAGAGAGAACACGATCTTGTTAGTTGTAGCTAGAAAAGGAATCCACATCTTTTGATGTTCAGAACTTAATCGTTGGGGTCATTTTTCATCGGTTTGCTGTGTGACCGGACCACCCGTAAAAGTCGAGATGAAAAAGGCCTCCTAAAGACAGATATAATAAACGTCGTATGGGATATGGTCGTTATTACCACGGTTGTCAAGCTGGTTAGTGATAACAAGGTGTTGTTTTCGTACATAGAAGCATGCATTTATATTTATTTTGAAATAATAATAATATATTTTTTTATCACATATGTTATTTATCTGTTGAGTTTATTTATTTATCAAGGACGAGTACGACACTTAAAGTTTTTTTTGTGCTAGATGACATCCTTATGTCGCTTCGGGTTCCAGCTGAAAACCAGCTCTAGGCATCTCTGCCTGGCATAATGCTCAGCTGGACGCCTATTTGGCACAGGCGTGAGACACATATGATTGTTCATATTTGATCCTTTATTATCATTTTTTATTTCTACAAGTTATTTTTGTGATGAAATTATTTATACTGTTTTGTAACACGTGTCTCATACATCTGTGACAAATAAATTATTTTTCTTTCTTTCTTCTTTCATAGCAAGCCCTAGTCGTAATAACCTTTACTGCGATTATCTATTTATCGACATCAAGATAGTTAATTATTAAAATGATCATATTGTAGAGTGACTACAATAAGATGTCATGAAGATTAAGAAGTCAATGACGTTAAAGTGAAAAAGACGATCTGGTGAAGGTCGCTGGGAGTCGTTGGATGAGAGCGGCATGTGACCGCTCGTTGTGGAAATCTAAGGGGGAGGCCTTTGTTCAGCAGTGGACGTCCTGTGGCTGATATGATGACGTTAAAGTATCCACAGTAGCTTGAATCCTTCTATCAGATTCGAGCAGATGGGCGACAAGCTTTCGTGGTTCCTGCCCGGTATTATTGTAGTTTTAGCCCAATCCATTCTGGGTATAATATTTGGTGCATAGGCGACAGGTTTCAGGTACAGAAAACCCGTCCTGATAAAATGAATTGCCACTACTGGTAATGGAGGCTACACGGCAGCAACCCTGCCCAAAAATATACGAGATTTTTGCTTGAGAGTGCACAATTTGTTATCTTGAGCAAAGCAGTTTGTGGCCAACAAATGCTAGAGAAAATGGACACAGTACGGAAACTGCCCAATAATATGGACACAATGGAGGTCATTGGTTGCCGGTTCTTCTCCATAGGATCATCGACTTGGAACCGTGCAACTATTTAAATTCTGACTATTCGTAAGTGCCAGCAAATGGTTTACATGAATAAAAACAATTTGACTTTGACTTTGCACTTACATTAGATGAGTCAGTCAGTGCGGGACTCGATGACACACGCGATGACGTGACCCTACATCCTCCGGAAAGAACTGGACTTCCCTGCGGTGAAAGTATCACGCAAATAAACCGAGTATTTTTTGAGGTCAACCTTGCGAAACGGACTTTGCTGTACCGATCGATTTTAAAGGAACTACTTTGTGTATTACAATAAAACGCTTTTAAACGGATTACGACGCGTATATTATAGATATTTGATTTTCCTAACGTTTCGTACACCTTTCAAGGTGTTTGAAACCATAGGAAAATTAGGAAAGTAGTTCTAGGTCACAGGATCCGTTTAAAATATTTTATTATAATGTATAATCGCGAAAACTTAAGAAATTACTATTTTATTAATATCAATATATTTTTTATGATATTAGGTAATACGAATTGCAAATTTTTACATGGTTTATTTCAATATTGTTATTGTTGTTATAATAGCACAGAAAACAAAGCAGAAATAGAATTTAGAAAATAAAGTAGAAATGGAAACTACCTCATCCTGATTAGCCTCAGACAACACAGTAACTTAATAATAAATGTACGTATATTTACCAATTTAAACGAAACACTTGCCACATTTCCACGCACTGTGTGACATAATTAAAAAGAATCACGCTAAACCGGAAGGCCGGAACTACCCGAACAATGGCGACCGGAGACGAAGCGACTCAATTGCGCAAGCGCCCGTATTTTTAAGCACTGTTATTCTACGCTTCCTAGATTATAATCGGAACCGCTGACCGTTGAGAAAGTCAACTCGGTAATCCAATTAAGTTTTGTCATTGTTATCGGAGAGAGCTTCATTGTTTTGCGTTTAGGTCTCTTGTCACAACCTTCTAAATACACAAATTACTTATATTTTGTGTAATTATTAATTCGCCGTTGGGTCGTTGAGTTTTATGCCTGGAGAAAGATAGTAGAGTAAAAAACCTTTATTTCTTTCTGAAGGAAAAAATGCGTCAAGCTATTCAGCAATTCTTATCTTAGCGTCAGTTTGTAGATGGCTGAATTTTCTGCAAAACAAGGAATTCAATATATCGATCCTATTTTACAGTTTGGGCAGCATGGAACATATATTTGCATGGCTCCAGGAGTTCTGTTCAGGGTTAGGGGTCAGGGTTTTTGTGTCTTTCGTGTCATTTGTGACACTTCACTTGCTATAATATGTACCAGAAACAAATAATCTAAATATCTACCGGCCTGCTAAAATCATTGATCTCGATTAAAATAGCTTTTCCCTTATAAAATCAAAAGAATGAGCCCGTGAAACGCCACATAAAGCAAATAGAAGACAGACAATGCATAATTTAATTTCTCAAGCACTCAGACTTCAGCGTACTAGAATAAGGAGTCTTTCTGGGAAGGGCCACAGAACAGAACGCCAATCCGAACACATATTTCACGTGCATTACGAAAAGCAATAAAACACTGGCACCTGGTGATTACTGGACTAATGTTACTCGAAAACTGGAACACAGTAACAATGGATTTCAAAAGAAATACGTTTAGAGATCTCTCATCGCGTCGTGAATCGAATCGCTGAATGTACCTATCGCGATAACCCCACGGATTCACACAATAAGTTACAAAAATATGTAACAAGGCCTTTTGTAATAGTATTGTGAAATTATATCGTTAAATTCACTAACAATTGTTGCATGGATGTCCCATGTTATTTTTTTTATTATTTCGGACGAATGAGGTCCACTGCTGGACACAGGCCTCCTCCAAAGATCACCACAACGACCGATATGGGTGTGTTGTGTGCTCATTGGGGGGTCTTGCCATAATCGCCACGCTTGGCAGACGGGTTGGCGATCGCAGTTGAGTTGTTAATGTACTCGAAGGACGCTGCTGCCAATCCTCCGGTTTATGCCTTAGTCGACTTTTACGACACCCACGGGATGAAATGGGGTGGTGGCATTCTGAACCGTTCTGTTATTAAGTGCAGTGCAAATTGTTGCCACTTCGTAAAAGTTATCTAACCGAATTAATAGATCGTGTGGTGCCGCCTGCGAATAGCTCTAACCCATCTCAACCCGTGGGTGTCGTAAAAGGTGACTATGGGATTAGCCGGAAGATGGGCAGCAGCGCCCTTTAAGTACTTTAACAACTCAACTACGATCGCCAACCCGCCTGCCAAGCGTGGACCGACTATGAAAAAACCGAAACAGCACAAAACACATCCAGACCGGTCGTAGTGGTGATCTTTGGGAGAGGCCTGTGTCCAGCAGTACACTTTATCGACTGAAATCATGTTGATGATGATGAAAATTAGTCCGATTGTTGTACTTAATATTTTTTTGGTTTTTTAACTTTGCCCCACACTACGATTTCTCCTGTGTCGTGGGTGCGTTTACAAACACAAATTCCACACACAATACACCCAGACCCGGAACAACTACCTGCAGATCGTACAAATATTTGTTCCGTGCGGGAATCGAACCCATGACCCGGTGCGCAGCAGCCGACTGTATCAGCCACTGCACCAACCGTGCCGTGAACTAAACTATAGTACGATCTAAGGACTAGATGGAATACTCTTAGCATCCAATCTTCGCGTTAAATTAGACGTTCAGGGAATGCTTCGGAGGAATGAGTGCTGTGAACAAATTTAGAGAGGCTTGAGTTTAACAGTGGATTGCTATAGACTAACCTGATTAAATAGAAGTAAAAATAACATAACATGTTTTAACAGTAAAGAAAGAAATAAAGAAACTGGACTTATTAAACCCAAAATGACAACAAAATCCTATTACCTAGTAACAAAAATACTCTCGCTGCCTTAACAAATCTAAGAGTATGAACATGCCGTTCGGATACACACGCACACCAATAAAAGACGGCATCATCACATGTATGCGTAGAACACCATCTCGCACGCCAGTAAATTCCCTGCTATGCTTCAGCTACACGATGTTCCTCGATCGTGCTCGATGCTCAAACTTCCATACATCCTTGAATACAGGGGTGCAATTCTCTAAGCTCAAGTTTTCATACATCCTTGAATACAGAATTGAAATAACGATGATAGCCCAGTTTGGTATTCGCTAAGACTGGTCCTCATGGCTTACCTTCTGCAACGTGTTCTTGAATAGCTTCAATCATGTCTTAGTGAATCCTGGGGTGCAATTCCATAAGCTCATACGTCCTTGAATACAGAATTGAAATAACGGTGATAGCCCAGTTTGGTATTCGCTAAGACTGGTACTCATGGCTTACCTTCTGCAACGTGTTCTTGAATAGCTTCAATCATGTCTTAGTGAATCCTGGGGTGCAATTCCATAAGCTCATACATCCTTGAATACAGAATTGAAATAACGGTGATAGCCCAGTTTGGTATTCGCTAAGACTGGTCCTCATGGCTTACCTTCTGCAACGTGTTCTTGAATAGCTATAGCTATAGAATCGAAATAACGGTGTGAAACCAATTTGGTATTCGCTAAGACATGATTGAAGCTGTTCAAGGACATGTTGCAGACGGTGAGCCATGAGGACCAGCCTTAGCGAATACCAAATTGGGTTATCACCATTATTTCAGTTCTGTATTCAAGGATGTATGGATATTTGAGCTTAGAGAATTGCACCCCTGTATTCAAGGATGTATAGATATTTGAGCTTAAGGAATTGTACCCCTGCTCATCGCATTGCCGCGATGTTGCCCTAGGCAGCCACACACTGCTCTATTCGCTACGCGCTGCATTTGGCGTTCGCCTCTCGGCAATGGAGGTCAACATGCGCGCTTTGCCTTTATAGCATAGCATATTATATTAAATGTTATAAGACGAAACAATATTGGTCCCCAGTAAAAAATCCTACATGTACTTCCTTCGCCTCGGGGAAGGGCGAAGGGGTATGCCGGACTCCTACCGGCTAAAACCTCTGGACCGGTCATCTTCGGCACCGAAGAGAAGCTCCAGGTCCTCGTAAGATCACACTAGAGCTGCTCATTGATGCCACGCCTTTAGGCTACATCTCGGAGGGGATGACTGTAAAGCGATCACCCCCTCTAGCGGAGGAAAGACGACTGAAAAAAGGTCGCCCGCCAGGCACTTCTCGGGGATGGCACTGTAATACCGATGTTACTCTTTGGATATTAAACATTTAGATACGATTTATTTTATTGTATTTGTATTTGACAGTGACTTTGGAAACATAGATATAGTTCGACTGTTACAGCAAGCTTGTCGGGAAAAGACATTACTATTAATATAGTATCCCTGGGCTCTATGGTACCTAACTTTACTATCGTGGGAAATACTCATGGACTTCCTCCGCCTTGGGAAGGGCGGAGGGGCATGCCGAACTCTTACCGTCTAAAACCTTACGGTGTCCTTCCTCTTACCTCTAGCCGGGGGTGAGGTGTACGCTTTTTTTGCATTAGACCGCGCCCCCATGGGTGGTAGCTACCTAGCCGGCTGGTTGCAATCTCTTATTACGCTTGCAATCTCCTACCACCAATAATACAAAATCGTAAACTACTACTACAGTACTATTTATATGCAGGTCTCAGCAGGAGTATGTTGCCTCAGACTAATCTGATAACTATCTTATTTAGTTACGATGTGCCAGAAAAAGACGAGGTCACCTAGAGACTATACGGAATCTCATTATCTACCAAAATGTCTTTATAACAAATGAGCGAGGTCGTTAACTGTTAAAAGAGCAAATGTACGCGGATTATTGTCTTTACGAACGGAATTACAAAATAACTCAATGGCTCACCACTTCTCGAATCCATTAGTCGTTGCGAAACAGCTGCATAGTGTTTGAAGCTCGAACAAATTGCAATACGGTTGGAGTTACTATTCGTCCGGACTTGTCCGTACTGTCGGTCTTCCGTCTGGACTTTGTCCAGGTTTTTAATTTGTCTGGCGTCAGTGGGGTAAAAATTGAAGCATATTTCGCATTAAATTACTTAAATGATAACTTTTGTAACTTTAACTTTTTGTGGTCTTTTCACGTTCGAAATGGTAACTATAGATGTGGTAAGCTCTTATTCTTTCTTATTAGATGATTTGATCTGCGCCGCCGCTCCGCTCGCGTAAAAAGGTTTATGTTATAATCTATCTTTCTTTCTATATATATCTTTCTCTTTTTAACCCGAGTGAACGTTCAATAAGAAAATCTGTTGCCATGTCTCGGAAACAATTTGCGCTAAAAATACCAACTGTCATTTTTTATCATTATATCAGCCAAAAGACGTCCACTGCTGAACAAAAGCTTCCCCCATAGACCAGTTAAATTTTGGGGGGAATTTGTCAGCTTTCATCACGCTTGGCAGGTGGGTTGGTGAGAGCAGTACGGCTGCTATTTCGCAGAGATACTGCTGCCCATTCCTCTGGTTTAAAGTCACTTAGTCGCCTTTTACGATATCCATGGGAGGAAATGGAGTGGTGCTATACTACCTAATGGAAAGATGAGCAAGTACGACTGTTAGTAAGCGTCATGCCTGCCCATAACAATTGTAATGCTACTCAGGACTAGGCCAGCGTGGCACCACACCGCTCGAAACCTCGAGACATTAATTATTTAGTCTCTTATACATAGTAATTTGTCTAGCTACAGTACTTTCAAACTGGAACACAGTAATTTTTGAAGTTTAAACATACTGCTTGGCAGCGAATATCTGGACACTGCGCGAAATATATGAGACTCACAGTTATAGAAGACTTAAAATGTATTCGGAAATGATTGTTCGCCAAACTTCGAGTCATGTGTCCCGGAGCCAGCTGCACAGCATAAGAACCAACCCACACAATAAATATCAACTTAATTCTTACAAGTATTTCAAGATACGCTAAAAATCCAGTCGAAGGTAATATTACAAAACAGTAACATCAGTACAAACATACATTATATTATTATATGTTCGGTAGGCTCATTCGCGCTCCTAAAAAGGCAGATATACTGGTTAGAATTGCGTCATTCACCTTTCACGGAGTGATCCTTGGGTCACGAGCGTAGTTGACCCAAACTTACTTGCATATCGACAGCTATTTAACTAGATTGTATAAGCGGGTACGAACCGTTTTACATGTCTACCTTTTTGAAGGGCATACTTTAGGAGTCTATGATATGATGACATTACAAAGAAGTATATATTATGTTACATGCGCGCCAAAAGTAAGAACCAATATAGGTGTGCAGGCAATACAGAATTTTGCGCGCCATTTAAAATGAACGTAACATTTTATCTTTTTGAAGTGAAAACTTCTTTAGCGCGGTATGCATATTTTTAGATGAGATAAAATCTCTGGACTCGCGACACCGTTACGAGACCCTAGACGTATAGTTTGGCGTTTCGCCGTCGAGATCGCATTAACCCTAGTACCCATCTAAAAATGTCTCATCATTTCGGCCGAATGAAGTCCACTGCTGGACTAAAAATGTCTAACGCACCAAAATAAGTGTTCACTTCTGTAGGCACTCCGGGAGTGCATTTTTTTTTATTATGGCATAATATCAGTGTTAATTAAGAGTTTAAAAAAGGAACAGTAAAGTGACAATAAAGTCAGGTGGCAAATGCCTGACAATTATTGGCCTAACATTTTTTCTAACTATTTTAGTGTCTCCTATTAGTTAAAACGGATACGGCCGTACAAATATTTGTTCTGTTACAGAAAACCAATCTCTTAGCCACTGCAAATTGCCGTCACAGAATAGTCGAAATACATGAAGCTCGCAAGAAAGTTGAATGGTTAATAATATTATGGGTAATTGTGTATTATGTATGAGTATGTGTTTCATGATGAAAAGTTGTATGTGTATATTCTATTCCTATAAATACAACAAAAGTAAATAGGATGAAGGCCTAAGAAGCATTGGTTAAATCTGTTACTTATAAAAGCTGACCATCAAAGATGCTTTAGACTGAACAAAGTTTAAAACACAGTAGAAAACGCAGGTTCCATAGTAGTATATAGCAGTTTCGTAGTATCTTTATGTATAATCTGTGGATATTGTAGTAGGTACTAGGCTGAATGCTGGACGGGCTTCGTATCCCCTATGACTAACAATGTTTTAGAGTCGGTCGTCTTTATCGACATTTATAAAATTCATTTATTTATAATTCTAGTAGTGAAAATTCTAAAGAGAAATATGTACAATTGTTGCCCTAAGTGATGCTGGCTGGAACATTAGGCCTATGCCACGCATTGAGGTATAATGTACTGCGAACTAGAGTAGCTATTAGCAAAAAATTATATGATCATGAAGTTGCGACCGCGCGGCACGCCACTCCTTGACCTTTACATAATATGTTTCTCCAGTTATTAAATCAATATCTCCTGCACATGAAGGGATATCTAAGTAATACATCGTAGCACTCAAATACGTCACGTTGCGGCAAGCGGTCTGACACAGACATGAGTCACATGACACAGAATAAGTGAGTTAGAGTGTATGCGCTCTACCTGTCGTGACAAAGTACGTTATATCTCAATGATGTCACGTCGTTTTGCTTGCCGCAACACCATCCGACGAGGCGAATTTAGCGAATCAGTACACTGCATGAAAATCCACCTGCCATTCAAGACCTTATTTCTGAAACTAATGAATCTAAAATTTAAAAAAAAGTATAGATTGTAAAGGATTTTCTTTACCTATGCAAACAGGAAAACCTATAAGGAGTCTATGGTCTTCCAACGATATGGTAAACCTTTCAATATTGTGCATACAAATTACGTTTGCGGTTGGAATGTATGGAAAAACATGTTTTTAAACTACGACGTTAAGTTTGTTCTTGGGATAAGTTATTAGTACAAGACCGAATTAAACAATACAAAATATATTCAACAACTTCGGAACTGTCAAACACCATTGGTAAACAAGAATCTAGACCGATTTGCCCGAACTCCTAACACGGATACCGCATCATGTCACCGCGTTAGCCTCGTCAGGTTGGTGTCGAACGGTTTATGTACAAACCAGTGTGACACTAAAATCAGACACACACCACCATAACTCGGTGGAAATACATCATGTCCTTGAAGGGTGCAGGGGTATGCCGGCCTCCTACCGGCTAAAACCATCGGAGCGGTCATCTTCGGCACTGAAGGGGGCTCCAGGAACTCTCCAACAATCACACTAGAGCCGCCCAACAGTGCCACACCTTTAGGCACATCTCGGAAGGGATGACTGTAAAGCGTGCACCCCCTAGCGTTGGGAAGGCCGCCTTCCAGGCTCGGCTCGGGAGGTTGTAAAGGATCCCCTTGGAAACTACATTGCACAAGAATTTATTGGTTGAGTGGCATACCACCCTTGTAACTGCCGCAGCATCACCCGAAAAATTGTCCCCGTGGAAATTCTTCATGAACTTCCTCCGTCCTGGGGAAGGCGAAGGGGCATTCCGTACTTCTACTGGCTAAAACCACTGGGGCGGTAATCTTCGGCACCTAACGGTGACTCTAGGTCCTCGTATGATCACACTAGAGCCACCCACCGGTGCCAAGTATCACCGTTAACCTAGCTTAGCGGCGCATCCAGCAACGAACAGCGAACTGTTAACCCACTCAGCATAATATTAATCATAAGTTGTCAACGCATACGAAACACAAATTGCCAAACTAGTATTGTTAACTTTGCCTCAGCACGGAAACTATTAAAGAAAATGCTAAACCTTTTGTCAAAAAATGTATTCATATTACCTATCTCTTGTTACTTTTTGTTATGAATATTGCCGTAGTCATTAACACTTGACAAGTAGGCATTGTATATGTATGCATTGGAGGCTTTTCTCTGTCATTACTAGGCAGGACTTTGAAATAGAACATATGGCAAGGAAATGTTTCACTTTTTTCGTTATCCTTTATTGCGTAAAAGTACTTTGTTACAACTGGTTACGTTACGTTAAGTTACGTCCATAAAGTTTGAAAGTGAAATAGTGTGGTAACAACATAGTCAACTCATTTTAATATTATTTATTATATATCTAAATTATCTATAACTATAGTATTAATGAATGAATGAATGAATGTATGAATAACCGTATTGTTTGTTTTGTTTCATGGATCTGTGATTTTCACTAAAATTGTCTCTTAATTTTTTTTTTTATAAAACGTCGCACTAGGATTTCTCCTGTGTCGTGGGTGCGTTTACAGACATGAATTCCACATACAATACACCCAGACCCGGAACAACTACCTGCAGATCATACAAATATTTGTTCCGTGCGGGAATTGAAACCCACGACCCAGAGCGCAGCAGTCGACTGTATCAGCCAATATTCGATATCCATCGATTCGTTCAAATTAAAAAGCCGGGCAAAGTCAAACCGGAAGGCTGTAAGTAACATTATTGTATTATCAATAAGTCCTCCAAATTTCTTATCCAATAAGATACTGGCCAGTTGGAACCGTGCAACTTAAATGCTGACATTCAAGAACGGATCCCAGGGGGGCATGCCCCCCCCCCCCCCAAACTGTTGACCTTTTAACAATGATCTCTAAAAATCATGATATGAAACTTCGAGGCCCTCCCCAGATTAAAAACCTGGATCCGCCCTTACTGACATTACATAGTCGTATTCTGTGTATTGTATGGCCACAATGATACCTATTATTTCGGACTTCAGAGACCTTCTAATGTACCGATCAGATATTGGACTATCATCTTCATCATCCACAGCTAGAGTTGCCATTTCCAAATTTAAAATGTTGTTACAAAAAGGTGTTAATGGGAATAAGTCCAGACTTTTTAGTCAAAAAAGTTAGAAAGTAATTAAATGCGAAAATTAAACATTAATTCCAAATTTTTAAACATTTTTTTATCGGTGCCCAGTGGAAATTCTTCGGGAACTTCCTTTGGTCCGGGGAAGGGCTAGAAGAAGAAGCCGAATAAGGGGTATGCCGGACTCTTACCGGCTAAAACCAATGAAGCGGTCATCTTTGGCACCTAAGGAGGCTCCAGGTCCTTGTATGATCACACTAGAGCCGCTCGCTAGTGCTACGTCTATAGGCACATCTCGGAGAGGGTGACTGTAAAGCGGTCACCCCCCCGGGGAGATTGTAAAGGATCCCCCAAAGCGTCCCACAGCAGCGCGTGACCACATGCGTGCTACCGTCTTCTCTTGGGCCGCTAGGTGTGGGCACGCAGATTCCTCAATCTACGCACCCGCGAATACAGAGGTCCCCCACCTTATAGCAACGGCAGGGGGTTTCAGGCGTATGGGAATTAGGCCCCAGGGCGGTTGTTACCCCGGCGCCGTCTTCTTCTTTCAGCGGAAACGGCCAACTTCCGATCCCGCTCTGTGGTCTCCTTCTGGAGCATGACGCTATCACAGAAGGAGACCACTGCATTCCAGTTTTCGTGCTCTGCCATCATAGCCGACACTACTGCTGGCAGAGAGATCTTGCCCTGTCCGATCGACCAGGATCCGCCGGCTCGGCTCGGCGGCTCGAGCGCGTGCTGTGCCGTGTCCTGGTATTTTTTGTCCACCTGAGGTAAAAATCCGAATAATAAAAAATCCAGATAAAGTCCAGACGGAAGGCTGTAAGTCCGGCCACGTCTGGGCTAATCCGGACGGATAGTATATCTATCTACAGCCTAATTTCACCCATTGCTGATTTATAGGCCTCTCCCTGTTTCCCCACCGAGATTCCCACGTTGTCGTCGTGGTGGGGCTTGCATGTCTCGATGATCTTTGGGGCTAAGCCGGTAGAGACACTCATGCCGGACAGGCCCAAAGGGAGAGACTAGACTAAGAGGGATCAGCGGTGGAGTCCAGTGTGTGGACTGCCGTGTGGACGGGCCGCCCGATTTTTCGGATTGTGCCCGAACTTCGCTCCTTGTATTACTCTGCTTAGCAGAGGATAGTGAGGATGCGAAACCGAGACGGGTTTCGTCAGTCGTGGACACGATTGACGGACTGGCAGCAACGCCAACGTCTCCACATCGTAATCCTGAGGTATGCCGAGTGTCGTGGCCATGTCTCGCGGCTCAGCATAAGGACCGAGGGTCTTGGCTTAATCGCCCGGACTGCGAGGAAGAAAACCTCTATAAAATAATTACCCCGAATCCCAAGTTTGCGTGCGGCGAGGGGATGCATGGCTGATGGGTAGTTCAGTCACTAGCACGCAACTCCAGGGCACCGGCGGAAACCCTGGTAGTAAATACGCTTACCCGGGTACAGGGGGCACTGCCCGGGTGGACTGTTTATTTCCCCCATACTCGTGGGATTAATATGGAAAAATCGAAACTAAACCAAAATGACGATGTTGGTATAGAGTCGGGAACCGACTCTATATCGGAGAATAGGGCGGAGGCGCAGAGCGCCCCAACTGAAGATGCATTTCCGGTGCCTATCTATCCGGCTGCGGCTTCGACAAAGCCGCTTGGGAAGCTGGTACTCCAGCGCCCGGCTGCACCGGTTAGTAGCGGAATGGTGAGCGATGGCGGTGAGTCTGACTGCTCCCAAATATCGCTCACGTCCCAGATGTCGACGGCGTCGGCGGCGATCCGCGCGCGTAAGCGGACCCGGCCGACTAAGACTGGAGAGCTGCCAGGGCCGAAAAGAATGACGGTCCAGAGCAGACCTTCTGACATCGCTGTGGAGGAAGCAGACCCGGAGCTGCCGGGACTTCCACCCAGCGCTCGGGCTGGCCAGGAGTTGCCCCAGTCGGAGGACCTCGCGAAGGAGATGCAGGCACGGCCAACGGCCGATCTTGGTGCCTGCATCAAAGAACAGCTAGAGGCAGTGGAAAACGTTGCGGATAAGTCCCGCAACCTCAAAGGGGCATTTGCCCGCAGCCTCCGAATGGCCGCGCGGACGGTGCAGGCTGCAGTAAACGAAGTGGCCCAGCGCACCGCTACTGGGGCAAATATTGAGAGGCTGGAGAGGGAGAACGCAGATCTGCGCTCCAAACTCTTAAGCCTCTCATCCCAGGTAGGAAAACTGACGGAAGAGATCAGTCTTCTCCGCCGGCATGGTGATCTTGGGCCGGGGCCTACTAGAACCGTCACACCTATCGCTCCAGCATTCTTGCCACCAGATGCGGAGGCCAATTTTAGGCGGTCCGTTGTCCTTGAGGTCGGTAGCATGCTGGATGCTAAGTTGGCTGCCTTTGAGGGGCGGCTTCTGCCGGAGCAACGCATCCGCCCACCACTTGCGGCGGATGGGCGACGGCAGCGGTCGGTGACAGCCGCTCAGCCAGATACTTACGCGGCTGCTGCTGCGCAGCGATCTTCCCCTGCGAACCAGACGCAGGGTAAAAAGAGGGGAGGTCGCAGCGCGGCGAAGGCGCCGGCTAGTCAGCCGGCGACATATCCACCGGCCACCAAGGATACACCGTCCACTGAAACTCCGCCAACAGCCACTGCACCCGAGGGTTCTCAGGCCACAGCGGAGACCATTGAGGGGTGGTCCACTGTGGGAGGGAAGAAGAAGCGGCAGCCTAAGCCTCCTAAGGCACATAGTGACGCAGCTGCTGCGCAGAACATGCAGTCTTCCCCGCAGACGAAGAGGAGAGGAGGAAGAGGAAAGAGAGGTAGGGGAAAAGGGAAGGTCAACCTCCCCAAGGTTCCCGCATCGGCAGCCATTACGGTCTCGGTGCCCGAGGGCTCACCCGACGGTCGCTTGAGTGAGGTCATGGCTGAAGCAAGGCGGAGCATCAAGCTCGCTGACTACGGTATCGGGCCAGACACCGTGACCATGAAGAGGGCAGCCAGCGGCGGAATGGTACTTTCCGTCGCTGGTGACGACTACGGTGCCAAGGCCGATAGCCTGGCGAGCCGTATGCGGGAGGTGCTACTCCCCATCTTCGACGTGCATATTGCACGTCCGATGAAGATGGTGGAGTTGAGAATCAAGGACCTAGACGACGCCGTCACAAAGGCGGAGGTGGCGGATGCCATCGTGGCGGCTACAGGATGTTCATGTGAGGAGGTTAGGGTGGGCGAAATTCGTCGCTCACCGGTATCTTTAGGCACGGTCTGGGTCCGTTGTTCACTGGGGGTGGCCAAGAAGTTGGCGTCCACTGGTCGCGTCTGTGTGGGTTGGACGTCGGCCAGGGTCGAGGTGTTGGCGGCACGGCCACTGCAGTGCTACCGATGCCTCGAGCTCGGGCATGTGCGCCTCCGGTGCACCATACATGGGGGTGTTGACCGAAGCGACCGATGCTTTGCCTGTGGTGGCCAGGGCCACAAGGCGAGAGAGTGCTCGGCGCAGTCACCGAATTGCCCACTGTGCGCGGACTTCGGTCTTCCAGCCGAACATAGGCTGGGCAGTAAACCATGTACTGCCCAGAAAGGCAAGAGGGGGAAGCGAGCCCCCCCTGCCTCTGCCAATAGGCATGAGAAGACTGCGCCGGCGGCATCGGTCGCAGGCCCTACGGAGGACATGGAGACGTCCTCTTCCCAGCCTTAAGGATCCTCCAGGGTAACCTGAACCACTGCCGCAACGCGCAGAATCTGCTGCTGCAGACTGTTGCGGAGTGTTCGGTTGCCTTGGTGGTAGTGGCGGAGCCCTACGGCGTCCAGGAACATCCTCGCTGGTTCAGGGACGCCGAGGACTCCGTCGCCATTCATTGGGCTGCGGTGGACGGAGGGCCGCCCTGCTCCCTGTTAGATAGGGGGCAGGGTTTTGTTGCGGTAGAGTGGGGACCTCTGGCAGTAGTTGGCTGCTATGTCTCCCCCAATGTGTCTCTCGCCGATTACGAGAGATACTTGGACGGGGTGGCGCGCAGCATTCGCTGTAAATGCTCACCCCGTCCAGTGCTCGTCCTGGGGGATTTCAACGCTCATTCCAGAGCTTGGGGCAACCACCGGGATGGGCCGAGGGGGAGGACTTTGCAAGACTGGGCGGCGTCACTTGACCTCCGACTGTTAAATCGGGGGTCCGTCAGTACCTGCGTTCGGTGGCAGGGGGAGTCGGTCGTGGATCTGACATGGGCGACTCCTTCTGTGGCCCGCATGGTATCGGGCTGGAGGGTAGCGGAGGAGGTGGTCACGTTGTCGGACCACCGCCACATATTATTCGATGTGGCCCTCTACCTTCCCGACCCGAGCCGTCCAAGTCCTAGCCCGCCGTCGCGGCGTTGGGCCCTCACACAGCTCGACCGAGAGATGCTCGTCGCAGCTGCCAACGTCATGGCGTGGTCAGAGGTCAACCAAGGGATCTTGCCCGATCCAGAAGAGGAAGCGTCCTGGTTTCGGGATGCAATGACGTCGATTTGCGACGCATCTATGCCCCGAGCCAGGCGCTCCCGGCGCACGGCAGTGTACTGGTGGTCGGATGAGATCGCGCGACTGCGCGCGGTCTGCCTGGCATCCCGCCGTCAGTACACCAGAAGCCGGCGCCGGCGAAGTGCTACAGCCGGAGAGACTGCCGAGGCCTATCGGACCTACCGGGCGGCCACTATGACGCTCCAAAGCGCCATTCGTGACGCGAAGGCTCGGTCCTGGAGAGAGCTCCTGGAAGGACTGGACAGGGATCCGTGGGGGAGACCCTACCGCATGGTAGTGGGCAAGTTGCGCCCGTGGGTCCCCCCGGTGACCGAAACAATGGCCCCGGATTTGCTGGAGGGAGTGCTCTCTACGCTCTTTCCGGCGGTCCGGGACTATCCCGGTCCTTCTGTACCGCCGATTGCCTTGGAATGGGATGAGGAATTGGCGGTTTCGGAAGGAGAGTTGGACCGAGCCGTTGGCCGCCTGAAGGCTCGCAACACCGCACCCGGCCCGGATGGCATCCCGGGTCGTGCGTGGGTCTATGCATTGCAGTCTCTTGGGGACCGCTTGAGGCGGCTGTTCACCAGTTGCCTCCGTAGTAGCGTGTTCCCGTCCGGCTGGAAGGAAGCCGGATTGGTTCTCTTGAAGAAGGAAGGAAGGGCTGCAGAGTCTCCCTCTGCATACCGTCCCATTTGCCTGCTCGACGAGGCTTCAAAGCTATTCGAAAGAATAATTGCCCGAAGACTCGTTGAGCACTTGTCGCGTGTTGGCCCCGACCTAGCCGACAGCCAGTATGGCTTCCGACAGCGGCGGTCTACTATCGACGCGATTCTTCGCGTCCGCTCGCTGTCGGAACAGGTAGTGTCCCGACGGGGTGGGGTGGCGTTGGCTGTCAGTCTTGACATAGTCAACGCCTTTAACTCTATCCCGTGGGGTGCGATTAGGGGGGCGCTTGTGCACCATCAGTGCCCCCCCTATCTGCAGGATATCATCGGGGCGTATCTGCGCGACAGGCATGTTCGCTACGTGGGCAGGGACGGTAGCGTAAAGCGGAGGGAGATCACGTGCGGGGTTCCACAGGGGTCGGTTCTCGGTCCTCTCTTATGGAACCTCGCTTACGATGCGGTCCTGCGTGTCGTTCTCCCCGCTGGCGTCAGCTTAGTCTGTTACGCTGATGACACTCTTGTGTTGGCCAGCGGGGAGTCCTTTGAGGGAACCATCCGGCTTGCCGAGCAAGCGGTGGCAATTGTCGTGGCCGAAATCCACGCTCTGGGTTTGCAGATAGCGCCTCATAAAACCGAGGCGCTATGGTTCCACAAACTGCCGCGGAGCAGGGAACCTCCCAGTTCGTGGATACGCGTTGGTGACGCGCAAATCAGGGTGGGCCGGTACATGAAGTACCTGGGGCTCACCCTGGACAGTCGTTGGGGCTTCGAGGAGCACTTCGAGCGTCTTGTCCCCCGGGTCGAAAGGATAGTGGGTGCTTTGCACCGGCTGCTACCCAATCTCGGGGGACCGGGGGAAGAAGTTCGCCGCCTCTACGGGGGAGTCGTGCGGTCCGTGGCCCTCTACGGGGCGCCTGTTTGGTCATCTCGACTTTCGGGCGTCCAGCGCTGCAGAACCAAGATCCACGGTCTGCAGCGTAGAGCGGCTATACGGATCGCACGAGGATATCGAACGGTGTCCTTTGAGGCGGCAACTCTGTTGGCGCGCTTTCCGCCTTTTGATATCTTGGCGGAGATGGATGCGTGGGTGTATCACCAAACACGCTCCCTCCGCCAGAGCGGCGAAGGCGTGCCTTCAGGGGCGCTCGAAATATTGAGGCGGCAGGCTCGGCGGCGTGCCCTCGAGTTATGGCGCGAGCGGCTTATGCTGCCACAGTACGCGCAAAAGCGCGTCGTCGAGGCTGTCTTGCCGCTCTTCGAAGCCTGGCTTCAAAGGAGCGAGCGCGTCACATTCCGCCTGACGCAGGTATTCACCGGACACGGTTGTTTCGGTGCGTACTTGCACAGGATAGGACGCGAGGTCACGGCACAGTGCCACCACTGTGGAGACGATCAGGATACCGCACAGCACACGCTCGGAGAGTGCCCTGCGTGGACTGCCGAGCGGCGGATCCTGGTCGATCGGATCGGGCAAGATCTCTCTTTGCCAGCAGTAGTATCGGCTATGCTGGCAGAGCATGAAAATTGGAGTGCTGTGGTCTCCTTCTGTGAGAACGTAATGCTCCAGAAGGAGGTCGCAGAGCGGGATCGGGAGAGGGCCGATCCCGCTCGGAGGAGGAGGACACGGGGCCGGGGTAACAACCGCCGCGGTGCCCGTGTCCAACACGCCTGAGCCCCCTGTCGTCTTTATATGGCGGGGGGCCTTGGGGGTCGCGAGCGCGCTTATTGGGAAATTTGCGTGCTCATACCGAGCGACCCCCGGGAAGACAGCGGTGCGCATGTGGTCACGTACCGCTGTGTGCGCAGCACAGCGCATAGTGAGGCCTCGGGGGAATCTTTTACAATCCCCTCGAGAGATGCCTGGGGGGTGGCCTCTTTACAGTCGCCTTCCCTCCACTAGAGGGGATGACCACTTTACAGTCATCCCCTCCGAGATGTGCCTAAAGGCGTGGCACCAATGGGTGGCTCTAGATGGAGATCTTTCGAGTTCCTGGAGCCTCCCTTCGGTGCCGACGATGATCACTCCGGTGGTTTTAGCCGGTAGGAGTCCGGCATGCCCCTTCGCCCTTTCCCGGGGTGAAGGAAGTACATGAGGTATTTCCACCGGATCAATAAAAAAAAAAAAAAAAAAAAAAAAAAAAAAAAAAAAAAAAAAAAAAAAAAAAAAAAAGGCCTCTCCCTGTTTATGCCAGTTTCTTCGGTACGGAGTGCTAATCGCATCCACATCAAATGATATTGGATTAACCAACCGTAAATATGCGTAGCCTTCTTATGGTTCACAGATACTTCAACAAAACGAGTGAAGGTAAAGTACTTAGTAAGTTACACTTGAATAACATTATTGAAAGCCTTCATCATGTGTCACAATCAATATTTTTTCATGCCAGTGTTTATTTATGAACCATGACTTCTGATCTGTCACTTCATAAACATCATTGTAAGTATATTAAGTATAGCTCAAGCTCAAGTAGGTAGTCTCAACTTACGTAGGTTGATAGCAGTACCGATTGGTATTATCTGGACAGAAAACAGAGAGTATTTTTATCGCTCCGATAGAAAAATATTTTTAACAACAACGCAGGGGCAAATCACATCAAAATATATATTTTAAAATTATAGTTATAATCGTTAAATTAAAAAATATTATCGTTTTTAGGGGACATAGGGATGTGTAACGTAAATATATGAATTTTAAATATGGAGGACACTTGTGGGGGCGAATCAGAACATTAAAGAATAAAGTTTTGCAAATTGGACCGTGTAACATATGAAATAGAAGGGCTCATTGTGAGGGTCTCAAATATATTTATTTTATATTTTTTAAATAAATAGTTTTAATGTTATATAAGAAAATAGATTTGGGCCCTTTATCAAACCTACTGAGCCTGAAATAATTAGGCACACATACAAATAATTAAGCAGTTACAACAAAAAGTTGGTATTTAATGTGCCTCACGGTCCGCCAAAAAGTATTTGGTTCAGCATTATGCCAGACAGCTGCCTGGCGCTGGTTATTAACCAAACCGTGAATCAAAAAAAATATTGATTCACGGATGTATACCAGTGTATTTATTTTTATACATATTATTTTAGGTGGTTTAGGTTATATATGTATTAATATTAGGTGTATAGTAGGTAAGTGTGCATTAATAACAAAAATAATCAATAAATATAGTTTGTATATACAAAGACGACGTGGTGCCGGCTAAGAATAGCACCAACCCATTTCATCCGTGGGTGTCGTAAAAGGTGACTATGGGATTAACCGGAGTGTGGACAGCAGTATCCTTAGAGTACAGCAACAACTCAACTGCGATCGCCAACCCAACACAACACAACATACCCAGACTGGTCGTTGGGGCGATCTTTGTGGAGGCTTGTGTCCTTGTGTCCAATAGTGGACTTGATTCGACTGAAATGATGATGATAGACAATTTAATTTAAAGTTGAGTAACAATAATGATACATTTTTTATACATTTATGTAGTGCGCGTCCTGACATTTAGCGGACGCGTATTCCTGCGTCTCCCTTAAACAGTATTCCCCGGCTACCTTCAGGTCACCGGTCGATCTAGCCAGTCATCCAGCACTGCATTGTTGGGCCGCAGTTTCCATTCGAAGACCCATCTGCTCGGTCCTTTGGCAGACAAGAACTGCTCCCCCCGGGAAGACGTGGTTACGTGCCGCCGTGTGCTCAGCGCACAGCGCACAGCGAGACTTGGGGGATCCTTTATAATCATCCCCGAGAAGCGTCTGGGGGGTGGCCTTTTTACAGCTGCCCTCCGCTACCGCTTTACAGTCATCTCCTCCGAGATATGCCTAAAGGCGTGGCACCAATGGGTGGCTCTAGTGTGATCTTACGAGGACCTGGAGCCTACCCTTAGGTGCCGAAGATGACCGCTCCAGTGGTTTTAGCCGGTAAGAGTCCGGCATATCCCTTCGCCCTTCCCCGGGGCGGAGGAAGTTCATGAAGAATTTCCACTGGAGACCAATAAAAAAGGCCGTAAACTGCTACTAAACATGGGCCTCCCAATGAACGAATAGGGGCACATAATACAACATAACATTGCCATAATCACCACGCTAAGCAAGTGGATTGGTGATCGCAGTATTGTTATTAGTATTGATGTAAAGCCCTTAGTCGCCTTTTACGACCCACATGGGTGTCCACGGGTGGTCTATACTTTACCGGGAACCGCACCGAACTATGGACAGTTTGAAACCAGTACTGTAGAATATACGGACACTTGGGTGACGTGCTTCGATCAACAATAGTACTGTTGATCGAATGTGATGTAGGTTATCGAAATAAATAGATGTTTTATCTTTTATGTTTATTATTATACTCCCGAATATACAACCGTCACGTCCAATCGTAGGGATGATAATTAATATTATTCGCGATATTAATACAGTCGAGCAATTTCCAAAAGCAAATCTTTTATCAATATTTTTTTTAACTGACGAATAATCGTTTACCGTCATCCATACGATGATAAGGCGTGGCCTAATCTCAGCAGGGATGCCACACCGTACTCAATAAAATAAATATTGATAGTGCTTAACCTCCGAAAGAAAATATCGATAAATAAATAACAAACAGAAAACCTTTTATAAAACTTTCACAGTGAAAGTCGATGATCTCGTTTTACGTATTCATAATTTGATTGAAGGTCGCCATGGGTGTAGGCGATGGATTAAGCTGTTTATGGTCTTATTATTCAAAAACCATGCTTTATATTATTAACAAATATTTATCCAAGTAAATCTATAAATAATCTAATCGCAGTGCTATGTGCAGAGCCGGATTTGGGGGACGGCAGCCTCGGCTACGGCCCCGGGCCTCCACAATAGAGGGGCCACAACAGTAGCTAAATATTTCTTAAGACTACCGAATAATATTTAAAAAGGTCTAAGTTCTGACAACAAAAGATACTTCTCACACTTTCATGCGTCAATTTTCGATTAAAAAATTCTAAAACCAAACATTTTATAGTCAAAATTAATCTATACATACAAATAAAGTGTCTGTTTGTAATGTCAAATTAACATTAAATTCATATAAAATTATAGCGCATATTTACAACAGTAAAGCCGGCTACGAATAGCACTAACCCATCTCATCCCGTGGGTGTCGTAAAAGGCGACTATGGGATTAGCCGGAGGATGGGCAGCAGCGTTCTTCGAGTACATTAACAACTCAACTGCGATAGCCAACTCGCCTGCCAAGCGTGGCGATTATGGCAAAACGCCCCAATGAGAACACAACGCACCCGTATCGGTTGTTGTAGTGATCTTTGGGGGAGGCCTGTGTCCAGCAGGGGGCCTTATTCGGCCGAAATGATGACATGAAAGTATAAACGTTACTTTATTTCGTTAGTAACGAAAACACATTTTTTTTTATTATCCGTCATATACATATATAAATAATGCCGTGTGGTGCCGGCTCAGAATACCGCCACCCCATCTCCTCCCGTGGGTGTCGTAAAAGTCGACTAAGGGATTAGCTGGAGTATGGGCAGCAGCGTCCTTCGAGTACATTAACATCTCAACTGTGATCGCCAACCCATCTGCCAAGCGTGGCGATTATGGCAAAACCCCCCAATGAGCCCACAACACACCCATATCGGTAATTGTGGTGATCTTTGGGGGAGGCCTGTGTCCAGCAGTGGACTTCATTCGGCCGAAATGATGACATATATAAACACTTTGTTAACACCCTCGAGCGGCCCTGGCCTTCACACCTCTAAGTCTGGCCCTGGCTATTTGACATTCTTCTAGCGCTTTACAGCACTAGACGTGCAGGTGGTAAGCGGCACGCCTGCCGATAACAATAAATTGTAATGCCAGCCAGGATTAGACTTGAGTGGCTCTACACTACACTCGTCACCTCGAAACATTAGTCATTGAGTCTCTTATGCCCAATAATTCAGAACTCTGCTGTTACTTATAAATTGTTTTTTCTAAAAACCAAAGAAATTGTTTGGACTTTGAGTTATTCTTCCATATCCAAGCTGAAGCTCAGTG
Organism: Diloba caeruleocephala; assembly: GCA_947459985.1. Taxonomy (NCBI): domain Eukaryota; kingdom Metazoa; phylum Arthropoda; class Insecta; order Lepidoptera; family Noctuidae; genus Diloba; species Diloba caeruleocephala. The sequence continues at coordinate 4,281,989 of OX381621.1, read as the reverse complement.
AGTCAGAAAGAACCACACCCACTCCGATACAATTACAATCTCTTGAATCTTTACTTCCTTCCACTTTCAAAGGCCTCTGTAAACAGGTTTATTTTCAAACATGTTAATAATTGCCGATAATAATTCGTAGCTAAAGCGACCGGTAATTCCTGCTCCCATATTATTCAATTGCAATGCACTTACATAATGAGTTATGTCATAATTTTCGTCTGTTCAGTCTAGCTTTTAGTATTTATTGGATACAAAAAGAAATGATGAATGCAATGTTGGCTTAACAAAGCACAAAAGCTTGAAAGTGTTTTAAAGGCGCTTATTTCAGATAACAGCCACAATGTACGTGGGTATGTAATATGTGGGTTGATTATGTATCTTGCAGATGGTTTGCGACTGTCGTAAATTGTTGACAAACAACAGCAACAAACCAAATTTGGCAAATTTAGACTTAAAAAGACAAAAAGTTCATTGGATTGTTCCAACTGTTACTTAATATATTGAAGGAGGGTGGGCAGACGCTGGTGTTTCGGTTTACTCATAACACACCCATCGCAATACACTATATTAGTTTTGGTTCAATCTTATGTGTTGCTTGGTATTTAAGTTATTTAACGGCTGGATGCCCTTACGGCTTCGTTGCTTGGTATTTAAGTTATTCAACAGCCGGATGACAATTTGTCCAGTGGAGCAGTTTGTTCGGCGAGAAGAAAGAAGAAGAAAAATAATTTATTTGTCACAGATTATGACACACTTGTTACAAAACAGGCGACATAAGTTCATAACAAAAAAAAGCTAGTAGACATAAAAAATTATAAAATATATGTCTCACGTCAGCGCCAGACAGGCTATTCCATAGTCGACATGCCATAAAAGAGCATTCTTTAGAAAAAAAGAGTATTACTCGTATATCCCGTGAAGAAAGACATCATAATCATAGTTTAGTCTAGTCTACTGTACTATATATTCCAGCGACTAACAGCAACAGGCGGAAATTCCATACGTAATGCGACATTTCGGTGGCGGATGTCGTAATTTTAGCACTAATTGGGTTATGAATACTACATACTCTTATGCATAATTTGCCACAATTTCGCAAATACACTACTTTACTGGAAATAATAATGAAAGAAGATTGAAATTCATGAATTAATGCAGATTCCCGAATTTAATAAACACTAACATAGAGCTCCGTAATTTTCGAGTCAGCGATTTTATGACGTTCCGTGACTGATCGCTTGACAACTGCGTTGCGAAGCGTTCAGGTGGGTATTACTGTCAGTTTACCCACACCGAGTGATTCTCCAACTTAAAATGTCACTTTTTTTATTCTTTACTGCTTTTATAAGTGAATATAAATAGATAAATGTTGAGAAAAAACAATATTTTTAACACTCATGATATTTTAAAATCTCTTTTTATTATTTAAACTAATTAAAAAATTGTTTAAAATAGTTCTGTCTTGGACGTCCGTGTGTCTGTATGTGCGGATCCCGTATCTTGTGGTCACGATAACGAGCGAAATACTTCACTTATCGAGTTGGTTTTTTTTATAGGCTTCAGTATTTTGAGGAATATTACTATTACTTTTCACGGTATAATTCGATGTAGTTTAATTATTATTTAATAAATTAAAGATTATGAGGCGTGCACTTTTGGATTTTCCAACTATTTAATTAATGCAACCATTTACCAGACCAGACTGTCTAAAGATATGAGAGATCTGTCGAACGCGCACGCTGAATATCGGGACAATAAACAGACATGACGGAATATTGAGATAATAATGGCGGCATGGTTGGTGCAGTGGCTGATACAGTCGGCTGCTGCGCTCCGGGTCGTGGGTTCGATTCCCGCACGGAACAAATATTTGTATGATCTGCAGGTAGTTGTTCCGCGTCTGGGTGTATTGTATGTGGAATTCATGTCTGTGAACGCACACACAACACATGAGAAATTCTAGAGTGGGGCAACGTTAAAAAAAGAAACAAATAGAATATGGATGGCAAACAGAATGCTGATCACAAGTAGGTATGTACCCACATTGTTATTACCGATAAAGCTGAAGCGCTTTGAAGGTTGTTGCTCTCGATATAATGATTGATGATGAGAACTGTTATCTCGCAGAGTTCTACTTAAGGTAAAGAACTTTCTACTATTTCTAGAATAAGGCAATGTTAAGACTACTTTGTTATTTCTAAAGAAACTTGGTTGTCGCAATATGGTCTCATCAGTATGTCCTCTTACTTAGATCCTATATTCTATTCCACAACCACGCCTCGAGAGCACACCTGAGTACAGAGCTTTGGGCCTTTTAACACGTTCGGTTGTCTTTACGGGACGACGATGTGACCCTGCCTGTATGCACCAATTTTTTATTTTTTATTGGTGCCCAGTGGAAATTCTTCATGAACTTCCTTCGCCCCGGGGAAAGGCGAAGGGGTATGCCGGACTCCTAACGTCATCTTTGGCACCCAAGGAAGGATCCAGGTCCTCGTATGATCACACTAGAGCCGCCCACTGGTGCCACGCCTATAGGCACATTTCGGAGGGTGACTGTAAAGCGGTCACCCCCTGCCTGTATGCACCTAGACCACCGTACATTAGTAAATCAACAGATATACTCTTCAGTTAACAAAGACTGTGTGGACAGCCACACGACTAGTGTCTTGATAGTTGTTTACACGGGTCGACTGCATTCATCATATCAGCCACAGGACTGCTGAACAAAGGCCTCCCCCTTAGATTTCCACAACGAGCGGTCACATGCCGCTCTCATCCAACGACTCCCAGCGACCTTCACCAGGTCGTCTATCCACCTCGTTGGAGGTCGTCCCACGCTGCATTTTGCGGTGCGCGGTCTCCATTCGAGAACCTTTGTGCTCCAACGGCCATCAGTTCTACGAGCAATATGCCCTGCCCATTGCCACTTCAGTTTACTAATCCTTTCAGCTATGTCGACAACTTTAGTTCTTCTACGGATCTCCTCATTTCTGATTCGATCTCGATTCGATTTCGATCTCTCCATAGCTCGCTGAGTGACCTTGAGCTTTCTTATGAGGCCCATTGTGAGTGACCACGTCTCTGTTCCATATGTCATCACTGGTAACACACACTGATTAAAGACTTGCGTCTTGAGGCATTGCGGTATTGTTGACGACAAGACGTTACGAAGTTTCCCGAACGCTGCCCAGCCGAGTCGGATTCGACGATTGACCTCTTTCTCGAAATTGGACCTACCTAACTGGACAGTTTGTCCCAGGTAGACATACTCGTCAACAACTTCGAGGACAGAGCTCCCAACGGATATTGGGATGGGCACGACACAGGCATTTGACATGACTTTTGTTTTTCCTATGTTCATTTTAAGGCCCATTAGTGCATTAGTCACCATTTTTTCTACTTACAAACGAAAACTGACCCTGTGCCTCCTGGCGAAGGTTTGGCCTGCCTCATTTCAACCCATGGTTTTAGAAAGAGCCACTTCAGGATTTTCAGACTTCAGGTTTATATGCAGGATAAACAGCAGCGTCTTCTTCGGGCGAACTCCTGCGGGTATCAATACGTCCGCTTAAGATGTTGAATATGGCAACGCCTCTACGACTGTTCGTTGTAACATTTATTGGGAAGCATGAGTTTCTATATTCATGAATACTCTCCGCCCTGGAAACAGCCACTTATCTTAGCAGAACCTATTCCCCTGTGCAGCCCGGGTGGCTGCACAATCCTCTAGAGGGATACACGTAGAACATAATGCGCCACCGTCTCGGGCCAGTCCTTGATCGCGTGATAGACTGCTAAAAATCCGCCACCCATTAATTGGGAAGTCTATGCTCAGAATCCCACGGCGGTAAACTGCTGACGGTGAGACTTGAACTCTACTAAACGAAACGTGTATACGGAGACCTAGGGGCGGTTCAGTATCACTTATCTATAGTTAAGTAAAAAAAACTAGTGTTGTGCCATTGATTTCGCGCAGTTGCATTGGTCATGCACCTTCAAAGTTCGCGTGAGGATAAGTACTGTAAGTGAGGCAAATTAAAACGACACTAATTGTATTTAACTTTCAATAAAAGTATCACAAGTTACCTAACGCGTATTTGATACGCATTCAATGCCCATTCAAGTATTATTTCGTGCGGGAAACATTCATTCGCACTTGTATATAACAGATATTAATGACAATTTAAATGTATAAATGGCATGAATGTGATATTTATTTGGTGTTAAAAAAACACGTACAGGGACTTTCGTAATGTGGTCAAGGGAATCCTCTATTTGACCGCACAAAAACAGAGATACTATCAGAAGGGCCTCCAGCCTAGCATGAAAATACTACAAACTAAGCAACAGGCAAGGGTCAGGTCATGGCTGAGTGCCATCATTCTGGACGTGACGAGAATACCGCACCGATTGTGGTCAATCAGATTAGGCAAGACCTCTCTGCCAGGAATATCGGTTATGGTGGTAGAGCCAGAAAATTGGAAGTGCAGTGGTCTCCTTCTGTGAGAGCGTCATGCTCCAGAAGGGGCCGCAAAGCGGGATCGGGATAGGGATAATCCCGCTTGAAAAAGCTCTCCTTGAAAAAGGAGAGGGCACCAGGTTAGCATCCGCCCCGCACCCCGATTAGCTAAAAATAGCGAAAGCAGACGCGATAACTGCTATCGTGCAGCCAAGGATCCACCGGTGGCGAACCGCCTGAAACTGAAAGGCGAGATGCAATTATTAGTTCATTGATCATTCGACAGAATGTGCGTCGGAGATCTTTGCCTGTTTAATCGCTATCGGCTAATACGTAATACCAAAATGACGTTTGACAGCGGCGTCTGCGCGATTTTCGCCGGTCGCAAACCATTTGCGACATACGTAATCAACCCATATTTTAAAACTCTAACAATTAAAAAACACGTTGTTACATTTTTTTTGTTAGTAATAAATGGGCGCTCAAGTTGTGAACTTTTGTATTTTCCAAATATTTTGTACTTAAACCCAAACAAAATCGCTTAAAACATAATATTCTGTAACCTCAATGAAGATGCGACACCTTGGCCTGCTTTTCATCGAGTAAGTTCCCTAACTTTAGCTACTTTTGTATAAAGACGTCCATTATTTAGATATTCGAAATTGAGAATAAAACACTACAATAATTAATCAAATTCGCCATGTTACCGTATGACGTCTGATGATGCAAGTGTCCCCAAAAATCATTAACCTCGAAGAATATCTCATATTAACAAATCGCTAGTTAATTATCTTTAAACATAGTCATATAACTATAACGAGTATCGTGAAGTCTTATGCAAGAATGTTAAAAGGTATCACATAGCATAACCTTCTTGATATAAGCCCACTTACGCCCACAGCTGGACATAAATCTCATAATTAATGTTGCAATGATCTGTATTCTGTACCTTGCTTTAATCACTACCCTTGGTGCGCCATGTGGTGCCGGCTACGAATAGCACCAACCCATCTCATCCCGTGGGTGTCGTAAAAGTCGACTAAGGGATTAGACGGAGGATGGGCAGCAGCGTCCTTCGAATACATTAACAACTCAACTGCGATCGCCTACCCGCCTGTCAAGCGTGGCGATTATGTAAAAACCCTCAATGAGCACACAACACACCGATATCGGTCGTTGAGGTGATCTTTGAGGGAGGCCTGTGCCCAGCAGTGGACTTTATTCGGCCGAAATGAAAATGAAGTTGGCATGCGGATTGGTATCGCAGTATGTTATTACATAATCAGTCCATTACTCACTCACTGCTGAGCAAGGGCCTTTTCTTAACGATGAGTAAGTTTAGGCTTTAGTCCAGCCACTGGCCTAGTGCAAGTTGGCGGACTACACACACCAGAACATTATGGAGCCCTCTCAGGTGTGCAGGTTTCCTCACGATGTTTACATTCACCGTGAAATGTGACAGTGATAATCAAATTCTGATCCGCACATGAATCTGAAGAATCCGAAAAGTCAGAGGTGTGGGCCGAGATCTAACTCAGACTCTCCTGGCAAGCGTTCACTAAGCTATCACAGTGTGGGGCTTCGAAGAGCACTTCGCGCGCTTCGTCCCCCGAGTCGAGAGGGTAGTGGGTGCATTACACCGGGTGCTGCCCAATCTCGGGGACCGAGCGAAGAAGTTCGCCGTCTCAACGGGGGCGTCGTGCAGTCCGTGGCCCTCTACGGGGCCCAGGGCGGTCAGGCGTCCAGCGCTGCAGAAACAAACTTCACAGTCTGCAGCGCAGAGTGGCTATACGGATCGCACGGGGATACAGGACAGTGTCCTACAAGGCGGCAACTCTTCTGGCACGCTTTCCGCCTTTCGACACCCATCGATAGCGGAGACGGATGCGTGGGTCTACGACAGACACGCTCCCTCCGCCAAAGCGGGAATAGCGTGCCTTCAGGGGCGTTCGACAGACTGAGGCGGCTGGCTCGACGGCACGCACTCGAGATATGGCGACAACGCCTACAGTTGCAGTTCGCAACCAAGCGCGTCGTCGAGGCCATCCTTTTTTTTTTTTTTTATTGATGTCCAGTGGAAATTCTACATGGAATTTCCTTCACCCCGGGGAAGGGTGAAGGGGTATGCCGGACTCCTACCGGCTAAAACCACTGGAGCGGTCATCTTCGGCACCGAAGGGGGGCTCCAGGTCCTCGTAAGATCACACTAGAGCCGCCCATTGGTGCCACGCCTTTAGGCAGATCTCAGAAGGGATGACTGTAAAGCGGTCACCCCCTCTAGCGGAGGGAACGCGACTGTAAAAAGGTCGCCCCCCCAGGCACTTCTCGGGGAGGATTGTAAAGGATCCCCCCAAGCCTCGCTTTGCGCTATGTTGCGCACACGGCGGCACGTGACCACGTGCGCGCCACCGTCTTCCCGGGGGTCGCTGGTGTCCATCCTGCCACTCTTCGGAGCCTGGCTCAGAAGGAGCGAGCCCGTCACCTACCGTCTGACGCAGGTATTCACCGGTCACGGTTGTTTCGGTGCGTACCTGCACAGAATAGGACGCGAGGTTATAATAGCTTTAACCGACTTAAAAAGGAAGGTTTTCTGTTTCCCTCGCATATTTGTGTGTGCGCAACTTTTTCAGTTTTTCAACACAATGCAATTTTAATGATTCCTTAATTTAAATACTTATGGGAAAGATTCTAGTAATTACCTACATATGTAAAATATTCGGGTACCATTCTTATGCAGGTACAGAGTTATAATACCTTACCATTTCAGCCAATTAAATCCACTGCTAGACACATCTCCTCCTAAGATGGCCACAAGACCTATCAGGGTTTGTGTTATGTGCTCATTGGGGGTTGGCGATCGCAGTTGAGTTGCAATCAATTTACTCGACGGACGCTGCTGCTCATCCTGCGGCTAATCCTATAATAATAATAATTAGTGTCCCATTACATTTTAGATTAATATTCTCTAAAGGGCTTCTGTGTGTTGGACTCATGTCCCCGCGTAAGCCTATCAAAAGACCGGGTTCCCCCTTACAGGGAATATAAACCCGTGTAATAGAGAAACATGTAGATAATAATAATATTTATTTATTCTCTCTTCACAATGGTTCAAAATTGTTACATTAGTCTAAAAATATTAGATTACAATCCTTTGTGAGAGACTGGAGTCCATACTAGGATACCATGTGTGATGGATCACCAGGCCCTCACCCCGAATTTATAGTAATTAAATATGCCGTCCATATCGATACCTCATGCTTGAAATGCATGCATGATATGGAAAAGAAGAAAAAATAATTTAAAAAGAAATAAACAAACAAACAAACATGGCATGGTGTTAGTAATAAAATAAACATAAGAATAGTTTGTAATACTAAAAACAGTTGTAGATTAACTACCAGTTGAATATTCGAGACAGGTTGTGAAAGGAATGTGTGCATATTGCTCAAGAATCTCATACTCATTTAAACACATTTGTTGTGTATAGATTTTGTTTATAACTACAAATTTATATGAATAAATCTAGAAGTGGTAGGTTAGAATTTTCTAGAAGCTGCCTTACCCGTCTTTTGATGTTTGTGTTTGTTGATTTTTAAGTCTTTCTACAAACTTTTTATATTTTTATTAATGTCTAGTGGAAATTCTTCATGAACTTCCTTTGCCCCGGGGAAGGGCGAAGGGATATGCCGGACTCCTACCGGCTAAAACCACTGGAGCGGTCATCTTCGGCACCTAAGGGAGGCTCCAGGTCCTCGTATGATCACACTAGAGCCGCCCGCTGGTGCCACGCTTATAGGCACATCTCGGAGAGGGTAACTGTAAAGTGGTCACACCCCCGGGAAAGTCTTTCTACAACCTAGTGAAAAATTTGCCACTGCGGTGGAAAATAATAATGAATTATATTTGAAAATGCTACGATTTAAAACTTGTCAGACATCCAAATCCTCATATGATCACACTAGAGCCGCCCACAGGTGCCAAGCCTATAGGCACATCTCGGAGAGGGTAACTGTAAAGCGGTCACTGCGGCGGGATTATAAAGGATCCCCCCGAAGCCTCACTGTGCGCTGTGCTCTACACATGCACGCGTAACTACATGCACGCCACCGTTTTCTCGTGGGGCACTCGGTGTGAGCATGCAGATTCCCCCCGTCTTATAGCGATGGCACCCCGTTTCAAGCATGTTGGACCTGGGCGCCAGGGCGGTTGTTACTCGGCGCCGTCTCATCCTCCTCCATGTGGGATCGGTCCTCTCCCTAATCCCGCTCTGGGGTCTCCTTCTGCAGCATGACGCTCTCACTGAATGAGACAACTGCACTCCAATGCACGGAGTACATTTGCTCCAATGCAATGAGAGGCCAATTCTCGTTTTTTTCTTCAAAATACAGTTCTGACCTAGTGTAATTGTCGTAAACATCATCGTAAATAGTACAAACAGCGTTAAACGTGAACTTCTATAATCCTCAGTGCGGTCAACTTCCAGTCAATAGTGTAAACTAATTCTGATAAGAATCCATCAGTAGAAAGTAATGATTATAACACGAACTCAGGTCGGGGATGCTACTTCTTCTTTCAAGAGATTGCATAATACCGGCCTTCAAGTTGGGTGAGAAACCACGTTTGTATCCGCCTCTTAAGAAAATGGGTAGACCATTTTTCGGCATATAAAGGAAGAGTAAGACTGGCCTATATTCATCATTATATATCGGCCATTTAAAATGAAGCTAGGGCCAGGTTAGTGTACTTTGCATAATTTCACAGCATTATGTCTTATGGTATTCTGCTTGCCAGCCGACGCGAGTCTCTTAGAACTTTGTTTAAAGATATCAATATACTTACATTGCCGTCAATCTATGACTTTGAAAATATTTTATACGTCCGTAAAAATCTGCATAAGTTTTATATAAAAAAATGATTTTTACAATATAGATACACGACATAAACATAAAATTGTAGTGCCCAAATTTAGATTAGCTAAAACAAATAAGTCATTCCTTGGGAATTGTGTTCGTTTTTATAATCAAATCTATTACAGACCTTACTGAGGGAAAGTTTAAAGCCCACAATAAACAGATCCTTATTAAAAAAGCTTATTATAGGGCTAATGACTATGTTGACGATAGAGATGTCTGGTATTGATTCTTTCTGCACATGTCGCTTCCCTGGAACCTTATTGATGAAATATGGATTTATCTAATAACAAATCAAAATGTGTGATAGTGATAATAATTATTTTTAGAATATATTAGCTTTTGATATATATTGTCTCATCATATCGGCCATTTATATGTCCACTGCTGAACAAAGGCCTCCCCCATAGATTTTCTCAACTGTGACATCATTTTGGGGGGTATTTGCCTATACTCACCATGCTTGGCAGGCGGGTTGGTGAGCGCAGTATGGCTACCGTTTACACAGAAGGGACGCTGCTGCCCATCCCTCTGGTTTAGATTTCCTTAGTCGCCTTTTAAGACATCCATGGGAGGAGATGGAGTGGTGCTATATTCTTCATCCGGACACCACACAGACTGGCCTATATTGAGCCAAGAACAATTATGCTTGAAACCAAGAAGTAAAACACAGAACAAAAGTTAATGCACCTAGCAGGAAGCGCTAGATTTATTACAAGGACACGATCGTTCGCTTTCACCGCGTACACCTTTCTATTCGGCGCGCGTCGCTTTATGCGGATTTGTGAGCGGTCTGTGATATACGGCAATAGCGGTTGACAAGCGTTTAGATATTAGTTGGACAATTAATAGGTGTCTTATATTTTCTTAAAGCACAAGATGTTAGACTTCCATTATTATTTTTTCTTTTCGTTTATAGACATGACATTTGGTTTCTATATCATTTTGTATACATATTAATCTTACTCTTTTTATGTTTGAGTTGTAAAAACAACAGAAAATGGCCGTATCATAAAGATTGACTAATTTTTCATATTTATTGACAATGAACAACAAAATTGAAATTTTATTAATATAAAACTTTTACGGCAATCGCCCCGCGAAAAATTCTCTCACATGTCCGAGTGCAATGTATCAAGATCAAGAAGATGGCAGCAGCAACCTCACATGATGATATCAGCCGAAGGATGTCCACTGCTGAACAAAAGCGTCCGCCATAGTTTTTCTCATTTATATCGTCATGTTGGGGGAATTTGCCAGTTGTGACGATTTTTGTGGGAGGGTTGTGTCCAGCAGTGGACTTTACTTGGCTGAAACGACGACACCACGGTTGGCATTGGCTTGGCTTGGGTTGGTGAGCGCAGAAAGGCTGCTGTTCACCAGATAAGACTAGTTCCGGGACCCCTAGTCACCTTTTATGACGTCGATTAACCCAGACACCATGCTGAACGTCAGATAAACTAACATGACGTACTGCATGTAGTAGAGTGACTTGTATGCCTTTTGAAGAGTTTGTCATCAGGGGCCGTAACTGCGAGTCAACTGTGAATTTAAAACTGATATTAAAATTTAAAAAATGTGGATATTCACACGCGACAAATGTGAAACTTTGTATTTTGGTTAATTTGTAAGAGAATGAGATGAGACTATATAGAAACATGTCTCATTCTCTCACAGTCTTAACCCTATAAATACAGTTATAGTTGTCTCTCTTTTGTTTCACGTTTTCGTTTCATAAAATCCAATTCACACCGTCCTAAAAGAAGTTTCACTCCAAAAATGTCAACCATTTCGTTTAAGAAAAGCGGATCGGTTTGACAATCTCATGTTCTTGTATGTCACATTTGGCCAATAGTCTACTGCGAATATCCTGAACGAAGGTTAACCATAACATTTATATAATCACATACATATATAGGTATTTTGCATAATTTTTGCGTTTGGACGAGCTGGCATGCCGGAGAAATTCGCAAGTATATGTTTATGTATGTACTTATGTTACTTACATTCTTCAAGATGATACTTGTATGGTGATTGTTAGAGTTTATTGCGAAACATCTTGGCGTGTACCAACAGTAGGTACTTACGGTACATTATTCCGGTATTGATTACAGAAATAGAAAATCCAACTCAACGGCTAAAGCATACGACTGGGGACCAATGAGTCATGAATTCGAAAGGAAAAAAAGGAGGAAGAGTAGAGGGAAGAGGAGAGAATGTGGAGGGGTGTAACGGTATCTTAACGACTAAAAGCACCAAGGTACTCCTTAGGCGCGGGCGGCGCTTCACTCGGGCGCGTTTATTATAATTGTATTGTAATAATCGCGACAAACTTTTTTTTTTTTTTTCAACTTGGAGATATCCACTTTGACTTCCTCCGCCTTGGGAAGGGCGGAGCGGCATGCCTGGATCAAACCGGCTAAAACCCCACGATGTCCTTCTTCTTACCTCTAGCCGGGGGTGAGTTGTACGCTTTTCTGCATTGGACCGCTCCCCCGGCAGGTAATTGCGACAACCTAAGACATTACCATGTGATCTAGGACGGACTGAATTTCGCCGAAAAAGTTCGCGTGGAGTGCCTGATGACTAAGCGTGCCCAGTCATCTATAATATACGTGACGTATCCGTTTCAATGTGTTTTACTATATTGAGTAATAACCGCGGAAGCCTAAGACATTACCGTATGAGACACGGAAAGGATTTTTCCTCGAGTTATAGAAAAGGAGAAACTGATTGACTGAGAGAAGAGTAGGTAGAGTATTTTGACAGTAGATACCTTTTATAACGTAGGCGGATGCCTGCCTACAGGATACTAAGGAAGTATTTTTAGGAATTCTACCCTTAAAGACGGCACGGTTGGTGCAGTGGCTGATACAGTCGGCTGCTGTGCACTGGGTCGCGGGTTCGATTCCCGCACGGAACAAATATTTGTATGATCTGCAGGTAGTTGTTCCGGGTCTGGGTGTATTGTATGTGGAATTCATGTCTGTAAACGCACCCACAACACAGGAGAAATCCTAGTGAGGGGCAACGTTTTAAAAATAAATAAAAAAAAAACAAAATAAAAAAAAGGGATAAAATAGGGGTTGAAAGCTTGTATTAAATAAAATGAGTATTGCACGCAAATCTACTCACGCAGGTACATTGGTATTAATTAAACAAACTCCCATGTAATTATACTATCATGGTTCCACTATATTACATAATGTATATTTATCACGGCACATACCGTTTCGTGTTAAGTTCATGTGGAGGCCGGATTAAGAATATAGCACCACTACATCTTCTCCCTTTGGATGTCGTAAAAAGCCGACTAATGGACTCTAAACCAGAGGGGTGGGCAGCAGCGTCCCTTCTACGGGACAGTAGCCACACTACGCTCACCAACCCGCCTGTCTAGCGTGGTGAGCATTGGCTAATACCCCTCAAAATGACGACACACTTGTGGAAATCTATGAGGGAGGCCTTTAATCAGCACTGGATGTGTAAATGGTTGATATGATGATGATAATGATGATGACATCGTTTCACTGTTTAAAATTCATGTTTAGTTCGTTATAGTTCATCCAAACCAACAAAAATAATAAATGTGCCGTGTGGTGCCGGCTCAGAATACCACCACCCCATTTCTTCCCGTGGGTGTCGTAAAAGTCGACTAAGGGATTAGCCGGAGGATGGGCAGCAGCGTCCTTCGACTACATTAACAACTCAACTGCGATCGCCAACCCGTCTGCCAAGCGTGGCGATTATGGCAAAACCCCTCAATGAGCCCACAACACACTCATATCGATCATTGTGGTGATCTTTGGTGGAGGCCTGTGTCCAGAAGTGGACTTCATTCGGCCGAAATGATGATTAAAAATAAACTTTAGAGAAACCTATCACTAGTTTATTATTATTACGAGGGCGGCACTGAAAATTTCGGGAATCAAGGAAGTGACACAACATTACTATTTAAAAATGTATTTATTGCTTTTCGAAGTATTCTCCGTGAAATTTGACACATTTTTCCATACGATGGAACCAATCATTGAAGCAACCATTCCATTCGGAAGTTGGGGTCTCCAAAATGGCCGTTTTGTAGGCGTCCACAGCTTCTTTAGGTGATGAAAATCTCTGTCCACGCAATTTATTCTTTATTTTAGGGAAAGTATAGAAATCATTAGGGCTTAGGTCGGGGCTGTACGGCGGATGGTCTAATAATTCTATGTTTTCTTGCTCTAAAAACTCTTTTGTTCTGTGCGCGGTGTGAGAACTCGCATTGTCGTGATAGAGGATGATGCGGCGGTTGCAGTTCTCTCTACGGAGTTCAGAAACGACCTGTGGCAAACAAATGCTAGCATACCATTCTGCATTAACCGTTCTTTGTCCCTCAAGAGGAATAGTCGTAATATGGCCGGTTTTGGAGACAAACGTGGCCACCATTTTTTTTGCAACACTCCGTGAACGAACAATTTTTGTTGGCTTTAACTCATTTTCGAACACCCAAACTCGTGACTGGTTTTTTGTTTCGGGTTCGTACGCATATATCCAGGATTCGTCACCTGATACGATGTTGTATACAGCATTTGAGGATCCTGCGTGGAATCTTTCGAGAGTTCTGACGCACCAAGTAACGCGAGCCGCTTTTTGCTCTTCACATAGCAAATGCGGTATCCATCGGGAAAACTACTTTTTTACACCTAATTGTTCATGCAAGATTATTTGTATTTGACTCATGACAATGTCTAAAGTTGCTTGAATTTCGCGGTATGTCACATGTCGATCTTCCTCAATCAGCTTACGCACAGCATCAACGTTTTCTTGGGTGACTGCAGTTTTTGGACGACCTTGACGAGGATCATCACTGAGCTTGACACGTCCACGTTGAAATTCAGCAAACCAGCGATAAATTGTGGTTTTGGATGGGGCTTCATCACCAAATGCAGAAATCATCCGGTCAACCACTTCGAAAGTCATAATAAATCATCGCGATACTTTTAGTGCAGCCTATGTATATGTTTCTCTTTTACACGGGTTTATGTCTCCTGTAAGGGGGAACCCGGTCTTTTGATAGGCTTACGCGGGGATATGGGTCCAACACGCAGAGGCCTTTTAGAGAATTTTAATCCAAAATGTAATGGGACACTAACCGGGGACTCTCCATGGCTGCACTATAAAATGCAGTCTCGGATTGTCCCCGGAGGTATAAAACTATTGTATGAAATGGAAACTACAAGTATAAGGTCTATTGCAATGGGTGTTAAATGGATGTAATACTAAGAAAAACGGAAAAAACGGCGTCTGCCTTTCAACCTTTAAAGTGAAATTCTGTGGCAGACGGTGACTCGCCACTCACAAGATGGGCCCCCTAAATGGCCACCACTACAGGCTTATTATTATTATTGTTATTAGTTCCTTCTCGAAGTCTCGACATAAGAGCTCACAGCGGTATATTCTGTCTCACAGCAGTATTTTATTTTAATTGCGTGAGGCCAACAAGAAATGAAATCTGAGAAATGTAGAGATGTCACACATTCATCAATATTTATTTGCGTAGCATACATTTAATTAAATATTATTGTGTTATTATGATAATAGCTACAGATATTTTCATTATTCCGTTGTGAATTGATATATTATAGATAGAAAACTCTTTCTTTTTCGTGCGGAATGCCCGTCACCTGTTAGTTAAGGTGCAGACACTTTGAAATTGAAACTGTTCACTTAAATGGTCAATAGGTAGTATAATTTATTTATTCTTAATCTACAATAGTGTACAACGGTGGTCCAAATGCTATAGGCATTTTCTGCCCGACGATCTTTGGGTGAGGTTAGATGTACCAACAAAATAAGAGTATAGATGCGATGACATATATTTACACGGAATAGAAAATTTTACTTTGAGTGAACCTGAGTTTTAAGACGAAGAGATCGAGCCGATAACTTCATAACCTTGGGCTTGATCAAAGAGACGAATAACTTCACCTTAAACAGAAGGCCTGTCCACATTTCTCACAGTACGTGTGAATCTGCCACAGCTATCACCGCCAGTCACCTCTCTATTATATTGTGTAATAACAATCTAGTACGCGACGGAATTCCAAAGAGCCGGTACACTCATATTTTAAAATGTTACGCGTATAATATTAAGATGTCTGATTTTGATCATAGTAATGTCTTAGGTTTTCGTGATTGTTACTCTACTCTATTATAGTAAAAACTTTTAACAAAAATAAATACCGACTTCAACACGATAAAAACATATTAAAATCACTGAAAAGGAAAAACAAACTTTATGAAGTCGGACGGGGCCAGGTATAACCGAAGTTAAATTTTATACCGTACAGTATTTATTTTTGTTAAAAAGTTTTATTTGTTTCTTTTTAGTGTAAATAAATTTAAGAACTTTTTCCAATTTGATATCAGTATTTAACACTAAAAATAAGAATGACTCAAATCGGTTCTCTGATCTGAGAGGAATCTAGAAACTATTAAGACATCATCTAGATAGGCGCAGTCAAATTAACCTGTTTATTGAAGCTGGTTTAAAAACTACTCAAGCAAATGTCATGAAATTTATATGGGACCAATTCTAAAGCATTCTGCATCAGTTAAAATATGAATTGCTCAAATTGGTCTACTAATCCCGGAGTAATCGGTGTACATACATAAAAAAAAAAATGCGCATTGAATTGAGAACCTCCTCCATTTTGAAGTCGGTAAAAATACTTGGAATGGATTACATCGCGTATATTGTAAGTTTTTCTTTTGTTTTTTTTTCCTGTCGTTTCGAACACATAGACACCTTTACAAGATGCAGGGGTCTACAAGACTGACTGAGATTGTGGTTTGTCATACATAGGGCAAACAAAGCGTAGCATAGCCACCCGAATAAAAGAACATATAGCTGACGTCAAGCATACACGCTCCACAAAGTCTGCCTTGTGTGAACATGCCTTAGGCAAATCCAACCACTATCTTCGTTTTGACCAACCTCAAGTCCTCGCGAAAGAGAACCGATATGTACCTAGAATGCTTCGTGCGGCTATTGAAATTAAAAAACATCCTAATTTTAATAGAGAAGATGGTTAGCAGGTACCACCTGTTTGGAACCCAGTAATTAAAATAATAAAGTCCCAAACAACATACCGCACTTTGAAACATCAAGACACTGTGAGTGATTACTACGTGCATCGAAACTAAAAAAGGAAAAAAAAAAACTTATTGCAATCTGTAACGACGCCTGTCACCTTAGTCATCCTACGACCACGAATACTGCAAAGTGTTCGAAACATCAGGAAAAACAAAATTAAATCTGTAATATAAGCGATGTACTCCGTTTAAAAGTGTTTTATTAAAATTATTTTGAACAGTTTTGTAAAATCATATACACATTATGTAAATCGCTCAACATCTTAATCATAGAACTTAATTTCCGAAGACCTAGCATAGTTGTGATTTGGGCTGTTTTTTTAATGTGCTGTGACTATGTTATCTACGGTTAGCGGAAACGCCTCTAGTTAATTCGCGCCCAGCAAATGCTGAGTTGGTGGCCTTTTCGGTGTGGGCGTGCTTGACAGCACTTTGTTTAGGTATTCAGTGTAAGATACATTGTTTTTCTTTCTTTTAATTTTATTTTGTTGTGTATCATTATTATCCTGTGCTGTCATTTTGTCCCGTACTGAATAAAATATATTTCTTTCTTTCTTTCTTTCTTTCTTTCTAATTGACATATTCTTCATATATGTATAAGGTGCAGATTTATCCACCTGTGCAGCCTATTCGACCCGAATCAGAAAACATAACTAAATATTTTACCAGAATATCCAATTAAATTTTCTAACATAGTCAATCCAAAACAGTTGGCGGTCAAAGGTCCATTGCGGTAATCAAGCAAAAGACGTCCACTGCTGAACAAAGGCCCCTATAAACAAACAGTTACACGCCGTGTGTCGTCATTTTGGGGGAAATTGTCAGTACTCACCGCGGGTTGGTGAGCGCAGCATGGCTGCTGGTCCACAGAAAGGACACTGCTGCCCATACCTCTGGTCTAATCCCTTACTCGCCTTTCACGACATCCACCTGGGGTGATGATTTTAATTTCTTCTTTTTTTTTAGTGTGTGCATATATGCATGTACATATAGCAGACCGCGAACGCGTCTAGATAAATAAAAAATAAAAAGTTTTCACTTTTGTCGGCACTCCCGAAGTGCAACCCGTATTTTTTTTTTACCATTGTACACTAGGGTTACTCCTGTGTCGTGGGTGCGTTTACAAACATAAATTCCACACACATTACACCCATACCCGGAATAACTACCTGCAGATCGTACAAATATTTTTTATAATTTGTTCCGTGCGGGAGTCGAACCCACGAGCCGGTGCGCAGCAGCCGACTGTATCAACCATTGCACCAACAATGCCGTTAAAACAAATGCTTTCTTTCATTCTTAATCCAGACAGCATACGAAACATCATATATTATATCGGATGATAGGTACCTACTAAATACTCCACAGATCCCGCCTCGCGCGTTCATTGTGGTGCGTATCGAAACTGGTCCGTCACGTTTTGACAGATACAAATTACATTATCACGTTTCTTAGGGTTCCGAACGTCCGAAAGAAAAAACGGCGGAACCCTTTTAGGATCACTCGTGTGTCTGTCTGTCTTTCCGTCTGTCACAACCAATTTGCTCCGTATCTACTGGACCGATTAAGTTGAAATTTGCTACACATATGGACTTCTGCGACCCAAACACGTACGTGTAACGTAAATAAATGTTTTTTGAATATGGGGGAGTCCTTTTTGGGGGGTAATATATAAAATTAAAGAATAAAGTTTGGCAAACTGTACCGTATAATATATGAAATGGAATGGCTTATCGAGAGTGTGTGAAATGTGATTATTTTATAATTTAAAATATATATTATCAAAGTAATTTAGAAAATAGACTAAAATTGAATGATTGAATTGAAAATTCCCCCACTTTATCTGCGAAACTACTGAGCCTAAAATTATGAAAAAATATAAAGGTAACAGCTCTTTATCTATAGATAACAGGAAAACCTATATTATAAGAAGTCTATAGTCTTAAATTACATGGTAAATTTTTCAATATTGTGCGTACAAACTTCCGTTAGCGGTTGGAATGTTTAAGAAAAGATGTTTTGCAACTACGATGTTAAGTTTGTTCGTGGAATAAGTTATTGATACAAGACCGAATCCAACAAGAGATATTCCAATATCCAATATTCAGCAATTTCGGAACCCAGGCGAGTTCAACTGCACTTGACCGGTTTTAAATCTTGCATTTTTTTGCCACCATTGCCTACCATGAAGCAAATACAAAGATTTGCTTCATGTTGCATATCGATTTATTTTTCGATACAAGTTAAATATTGGCAAAACTTCCAAGCCGCAAACAGATCTACGAGGCCGACTGTACCACTAAGAAACTTATCGGCCCATCTGCACCAAGACCATCAATTTTGTTGAATTTAGGAATATGCGAAGATGCGTCGTATTGTATTACTAAATGAAACTCAAAATTATACTTTCTCTCAAATAAATTTATATGATTTAGTGTGTATACGTGTGTATTGTTATTGTACAGATGTCGTAAAAGCGGTTATGAAACTAAAAGGTGAAGAATAAAAACTCAATGTTTATATTATATCTATCAATTAAGCCTTAACGGGCATGATACGACAAGAATTAAAATTGGACAGTTATCGGTCTGGAAAACAGCTGGCAAGGAATTCCATGGACACTCTTTTTAAATAATTTTGTATATATTTATTTATTTTATTTAGAAAACCAACAGCGATACGTTATATAACTTATAAATACATAACACAGCTGAGTATGGCTAATAAAAGGTTTCCCTGTTTAACCAGTAAAGAAAATAAAGTATGCGAACGGACATTACAAGTTTAGAGAAATCTAAATGTTGGATGTTACATATATTATATACATGCCTTATGCAGTAAGTACATTCGCTTAAGTTTTTATAGTAGCTTAACAATATATCATTACGTGTTAGAAGAAACATGACAACGAGAAGAGGGAGAGAGTTGCTTATTCTTTATCTTAATAACATTTATGATTCGTGACTTAAAAGAAGTTTTGGAGCAGCTAAAAATATCAATATCTCCGAAAGTAGCATTATATGTACGAGCAATGCGCGTGAGTACACAGTTCTTAGCATAGTTAGTGGCGTGTCTTGGTATATTAATAAATATTAATGTGTTAATGTGTCAAAATAATGATATATAACTTAATATAACTATGTGGTGTCCGGATTAAAAATAAAACACCACCTTACGTTATTTTCAAAAAAGGAGACTAAGAGACTAAACCAGAGGGATGAGCAGCAGCGTCCATTCTGTAGAACAGTAGCCATACTGCGCTCACAAACCCGCCTGCCAAGCGTGGCAAAATGACGAAACAATTGTAAAAATCTAAGGGGGAACAATTTCTCAGCAGTGGACGTATTTTGGCTGATATGATGTTGATGACAATGGGTGTGCTAGTTCCAATACAAATGTGATTAGGTAGGTAGTACTGGACCCGCGCACGTGATCACGTGCCGCCGTGTGCGTAGCATAGCGCACAGCGAGGCTTGGGGGAATCCTTTACGATCCTCCCCGAGAGGTGCCTGGGGGGCGGCCTTTTTACTGTCATGCCCTCCGAGATGTGCCTAAAGCCGTGGCACCAATGGGCGGGCCTAGTGTGATCTTACGAGGACCTGGAGCTTCTCTTCGGTGCCGAAGATGTCCGCTCCAGTGGTTTATCCGGTAGGAGTCCTGCATACCCCATTGCCCTTCCCCGGGGCGAAGGAAGTTCAATGAAAAAAAGGCCTATTACAGGTTGGCTGAGATTTTCAAGCAAAAATTGCATTGAGTATTTCGAGGTTCGTACAGTTCCTTATTTGCTTTAATTATATTTATCAGCATTGGAATGCGGTAAATTTAAAATATGGATAACTAGCTCTGATAATTCTATCTTGATAGGGATTATTGTCATTTGCATCGTAAGCACTAGATAGATTAGGTGCCAGGTGCTGGTGAAATAAGGTTTTAGTGAGGCGTTAGATCTAGCGCCGAAAGCGCTAAGTTGGCAATACTGTTGGTAAACATATGTTCCATTAAAACGTTCTCTCACCTCGGATACACAACCGGTTTTTCCGGCCTAAAGTAGTTCTTGGACACTCGTTCATTATTCCGTATTAATGTAATAATTTACATAAGCGCATATTTTACATAGTTATGTTTGCTATGAGCTCAAAAACCTTTTTTATTATTTTCACACACACACATCGGCCTGTAAACGAGCTGTACATCGGCCTCCCAATGAGCGGTCATGGGGGTGAGGGATGATCACCACAATTGGTAGGTGGATTGGTGATCATCATCATTTGCATCGCGTTGCTACCCATTCTCCGGCACGATGACACCCACAGGCTGAGATGGGTTGGTGTTATTCGTAGCCAGCACCACATGGTGATCATACTCACAGCGTATTGATATTATCACATGGGACAATGCTACTGCTGATTCTCTTGATATCAATCCTTAGTCGCCTTTTACCACAGCCATCGATGGAGAGGGATGTTCTGTAGTTTGCCAAGAACAACGCGGGACTTACGAGAACCACACGGAACTTACATTTATTTTCATCAATCGAATAGCTTGTTGTTATTTTTTTCATCATCTCAGCTGAAAAAACGACCACTGCTGGACAGACACCTCCCCTAAAAATTGCCAGAACGACCAGTCTGGGTTTGTGTTGTGTGCTCACTGGGGAGGTTTTGCCATAATCGCCACTCTTTGTAGGCGGGTTGGCGATCGTAGTTGAGTTATTACTGTATTCGTAGGATGCTGCTGCCCATCCTCTGGTTAATCCCATTGTCGCCTTTTACGACACCCCAGGGATGAGATGGGGTGATGGTATTCTTAGCCGGCACCACACGACGGCTTGTTTTTTTACTTATTCTAAGTTATGCTTCTTGTTCAAGGATATGTCGACATAACAAAATACAATCAGTTTTTGTCTTTCTTATCTTATCTTCGTTTTACGATAACTTTGGGTGGCGTTTTTGTATTGACAAAAAAATTGGCGAGTCCACAATATCTGCAGTTGACCACTCGCATAACACTGTGGTCCTAGTGAAAAAGATTTTATCAGAAAAATAATCCATTTAAGTTATTGTTAAGTATTTATGAGTTACATTTTTATTTTATTTTATTGTAAATTCCGTGTGGTGTCCGGATTAAGAATATAGCACCAATCCATCTCCTCCCGTGGATGTCGTAAAAGGCGACTTAGGGACGTTAAACCACAAGGATGGGCAGCAGCGTCCCTTTTGTGGAACAGTAGCCATACTGCGCTCACCAACCCGCCTGCCAAGCGTGGTGAGTATTTGCTGGGTATCCCCCAAAATGACGACACAACTGTCTGTATCTATGCGGAAGGCCTATGTTTAGCAGTGGACATAGTTATGGCTGATGTGATGATGATAATTTATGATTCGCCTCTCTAGTCTCGCCTCGGTCGACATTCGACCAATTTTGTTTGTATAGTAACGAAACTAAACCTTGTCTTTTATATAATTGATTGGACTTTGTTTGCATGCGAATTCTTAATTCTCACCTTGACGCCATGACTAAAAGTGTGGGAAAGGTAAATCTTATAGGGAATTCGACAACATTTTTGTAAATAATAACTATATGAAATTCTTTAGAAGTTTAAACGTAATTCAACTATTAAACGGTAGAATAATATAATTAATAACTAAATTAAGTGTTTTTTCAAATTAACCGAAAGAAATGGATACAACGCACTTCTATGGCTGGATAGCGCATATGGTTGCTCATATCAGTGAACTTGACAGACAAGACTCTATGTGTAGAGTATAGACAAATTCCGATTGAATGTAAAATTTATTTTCCTATTATATTCAATTTCCATAGTTTCCTTCCTTCTCCTACGTTCTCCTTCCTTCTCGTTCCTTCTCCTTCCTTCTGCATCCTTCTCATTCCTTCTCCTTCTTTCTATTTTCTGCTCCGCTCTTCCCATTTCTTCTCCTTTCATTTTATTATTGTATTTGTAAAAGAATGTGTGGTGTCCGGAAGAGCGTCCCTTCTGTGGAATAGTAGCCATACCTCGCTCACGAATCCGTGTCGTGGGTGCGTTTACAGACATTAATTCCACATACAATACACCTAGACCCGGAACAACTACCTGCAGATTATACAAATATTTGTTCCGTGCGGGAATCCAATCCACGACCCGGAGCGCAGCAGTCGACTGTATCAGCCACTACACCAACCGTGCCGTCTAACTGTTTGCCAATCAGCCGCCGTCGAAGACATAAGCGTCGCAGATGCCAGATAAGTTAGGAAGACCTAAGTTATGGTACAAAGTGCTATAAATTCAACTGAGTGCCGAATTACGAAACCCTCTTCGCGTTCAAGCAGCTATTTATCTCGGCTTGGGAGGTGGCTAGTGAAAGGACTCTCAGCTACTAACTATGTTTGATACACTGTTGCAGTTATGTGACCGATCGCGGGCTATTTTATTTAAAAAAAGAACTAACGTTGTACGGAAGTGATATGAAAAAAAAATATTTGATGTTCTTACTTAACTTTGTAATGTTAGATCTTTTCTACATCAAAACCGTACGTTTTTTTTTGTTTTAAACAATGATTGTTCTAGTATAATGTCTTAGGTTTTCGCAATTTCGGGAGAGGGCTGATCCCGCTCGGAGGAGGAGGACACGGACCCGGGGTAACAGCCGCCGCGGTGCCCGTGTCCAACACGCCTTAGCCCCCTGTCGTCTTTATATGGCAGGCCTTGGGGGTCGCGAGCGCGCTTATTGGAAATCTACGCGCATACTGAGCGACCCCCGGGAAGACAGCGGTGTGCATGTGGTCACGTACCGCTGTGCGCAGTGCATAGTGTGGCTTCGGGGGAATCTTACAATCCCCTCGAGAGATGCCTGGGGGGATGGCCTTTTTACAGTCGCCTTCCCTCTACTAGAGGGGATGACCGCTTTACAGTCATCCCCTCCGAGATGTGCCTAAAGGCGTGGCACCAATGGGTGGCTCTAAATGGAGATCTTTCGAGTTCCTGGGGTCTCTCTTCGGTGCGACGATGATCACTCCGGTGGTTTTAGCCGGTAGGAGTCCGGCATGGGAAGTACATGAAGTATTTCCACCGGATCATAAAAAAAAAAGGTTTTCGCGATTATTACACTTTTAAGCGGATTGCATGGCGTATAGTAGGTATATCTTTTTGTTATTCCTGCCGTTTCGGTTATTGTCAAGTATCTTATTTGTTGTGCGGGACCAAAATAAATATTTTTCTTTCTTTCTTTCTTATTAGGGTTCCGCCATTTTTTCCTTCGAATGTTCGGACCCCTATCGAGCGGGACATTAAATTATATCATAGACAGCAGGGCTCGACTTCAATTCGTAACTGCCGTATGACACGCGCATATTGTTAAACAACTTATAAATAAAACATTTCATACACAATGACCACAGATGACGTAACACTTGTGTGGCGTCAGGAAATGCAAGTTGTTGTGGGTCAACTTTCCTGTACCCTTGGCCGAGATAACCTAGTGTAGGAATTGGCTTTATTTTAAGCGCCGGCGCATAAAAATACACGACCAACCAATGACCGTGTGGTGCCCGGAAATGAATAGGCCATCTCCGATTCACCCGTAAGTGACGTGAAAGATTTAGGGTCCGTTCATACTGTGACAGGGTGTGTAACGTCCTTCCGTGTTATATAACATTTTAAACAAAAAAAAAAAAACCCACTTTAAAACCTTACACGATATAAAAATATTAAAACCACGATTAATACACAAATATTTAATTACATTATAATAAAACAACTTTAAACGGATTACATCGCGTATATTATAGATTTTTGTTTTTCCTGACGTTTCGAATGCTTTGCAGCATTCGTGGTCGCAGGATGACTAAGGTGACAGGCGTCGTTACAGATTTAAAAAAGTTATTTTATTTTATCGACCGCACAATTCTAATTAAAAATTATTTCGATGCACGCAGTAATCACTCACAGTGTCTTGATGTTTTTTAATATGGTATTTTGTTTGGGACTTTATGATTTGAATACCCGCCAGCCATCTTCTCTATTAATTTAAAATGTATTTTTTAACGCTGCCCCGCACTAGGATTTCTCCTGTGTAGTGGGTACATTTACAGACATGAATTCCACACACAATACACCCAGACCCAGAACAACTCCCTGCAGATCATACAAATATTTGTTCCGTGCGGGAATCGAACCCACGACCCGGAGCGCAGCAGCCGACTGTATCAGCCACTGCACCAACCGTGCCGTCAAATATTATAATGTAGAGAGAGTAATAATCGCGAAATGTCTTAGACATTACTATATTTAATTACAATTTATTATTTTCAATTGCGTTTATAACGCATCGTCTTTCTCATTCTCGTTTTAGGTTAAGTTTGACGTCATTATTCAATAGCCGTTTATTTTTAATAATAAGCGTATCGATAACTACTGCTTCACTGTAACATTTAAGGAGCAAGTCGACATTTCCACGACGTCAGGATGACACAACTATGTTCGATATTAGTTTAAAACTGTTTGGAATCAAGGAAT
Source organism: Diloba caeruleocephala (assembly GCA_947459985.1). Lineage (NCBI taxonomy): Eukaryota > Metazoa > Arthropoda > Insecta > Lepidoptera > Noctuidae > Diloba > Diloba caeruleocephala. The sequence goes on along the minus strand of OX381621.1, from coordinate 4,256,977 downwards.
CGTTCCCAATTTAGGTTGGCCGCAAAACACAGGGCACGTTGATGCCCAGTTAATTCGCAAGGGTCGGTAGCAGGCAGGGATCTTCGGAATCCAAAAACCAGCCAGGGTCGTTGTAAAAATCCACGTAAAACTCAACAGCGTACAACACCAACACAACACCAGGGGTGCAATTCCTTCATCAACATCAACATCCTTAAATACAGATTTGAAACAACAACATCCTTAAATACAGATTTAAAATAATGGTATAAAACCAATTTGGTATTCGCTAAGACATGATTGAAGCTATTCAAAGACACGTTGAAGAAGGTAAGCCATGAGGACCAGACTTTGCGTTTACCAAATTGGGTTATCACAGTTATTTCAATTCTGTATTCAAGGATGTGTGGATGTTTGAGCTTAAAGAATTGCACCCCAGTACATTACAGGGAAATAAGAACGAATGCAACACAGTAAAAAAAATAGAAACACCTTTCTCACCAGGTCATATACAGTTATGCGTTTCATTGAAATATGGGTTATTCATGTTATCTTCTTATTTTATTGGACTTTTAATTTTAATTATAGTTCACACAGATAAATAGGGAAACTAAATATAAAATTAAACACTTATTTTTGATTAAGGTTTTATTTATGTTACAGATCAGGTCCAAAACAACTCCATGTGCATGTGGAAGCTCGGGTGAAAACTATTGGAAACACATAAAGAATCATCTAAATCGGTCAAGAGTCCTTATTCGAATTTCCAGTTAGCCCCGTAGGTCCCAAATAGCCCCATTAAACGGTAGTAACTATAGTGAAGTCTTTAGCTTTTGTAATTTCTAGGTCATCATACGGTCACAATATTATCCACTTTCCTAACTTAATGCTTACAATCTGAAAAGAAGCAGGAAATAAACACAATAATATAAAATCTGAAAAGGACCATCAGACATTTTATCACACGTTATATAACGATGAAATCCGCATTATTCACTGAGAAAATGCATATTACAAAATCGGTAGCTTTAGCCCCACACTAAACTGTCAACATCGAATCGGACCCGGTTACCAACAAAAGGACCAGGTGAAAGGTCTTTAATGCAGTACGTTACTGACAGACAACACAATGGCTTCATTTATACGTTGGTCCAAACACCATTCATTATGGTAGCAGTTCTGCAAGCTATTTGATAATTAATTACATAAGTTCACAATATAATGATCAATGGCCCAAGTTGAGGTGAATTGGAGGTGAAAAGGTCGTGCGTTTAAAGCCTACTTGCAGAGTTATGTGTTGAACCCGTTTCCTGTATACGGTTATTTATTGAGCTTATGTTGTTGGTTAACTAGAATACTGGTTAATTTGAAACCAAACATCACCTTAAACCTGTCTATTCCGTTGATCCATTGTCTCATTCCGTGTGGTGTCCGGATTAAGAATATAGCACCACTCCATCTCCTCCCGTGGATGTCGTAAAAGGCGACTAAGGGAATCTAAACCAGAGGGATGGGCAGCAGCGTCCCTTCTATGACACGGTAGCCATACTGCGCTCACCAACCCACCTGCCAAGCGTGGTGAGTACTGGCAAATACCCCCCAGAATGATGACACAGTTGTGAAAATCTATGAGGGAGGCCTTTGTTCAGCAGTGGACGTATAAATGGCCGATATGAATTGTCTCAGTTGATCGATCAGACGGGGACTTCTAGATGTTAGAGTAGAGTAGATGTAGAGTTTATAGCTAGATGTTGGAACTTTTGGATGTGTTTAATAGCTTAATAATGAGGAAACACGCCCCGAGTCTTCGTGATGCGCGATAAAAATGATGCCCGCTCACCCCGGTGTTGCTCCCTTTCACCGGTAGTGGTAGCCATTTAGGGGGCCATTCTGTACTCGTATGCGGGGCAGTATCAATCTGCCGCAAAATTTTAAATGAATGGTTGAATGGCAAATGCCCTTGATATATCCTATTATCATCCACCCCATAGAACAAAACTACATCCCCGGGGATGACCATCAATCTATGACTTTATTTCTATAGTGCAGCTAAGGAGAGGGGACTCTCCATGGCTGCACTTTTGAACTGGTTAGTGAATTATTACATAATAGATGAAAATTATTTAAAGGGACTCTGCGTGTTGGATCCTTTGCTCTGCGTTAACCTATCAAAATACTGGGTTCATCCTTGCAGACGATGTTAAACCGTAAAGAGGGAAAACATAGTATTTTGTATATAAATATATAAAGTCGCATTTAAAACAGTGCGTCAGCGCTTAGATCAATACAATCTAAAGGTTTATTCCACTATTCGTAAACTCTCTTCTGCTTATGTACTAGTACATATACACACCTTTAACCTATCACGTTCTTCCGGCTTTAGCAATATGTTTTCAGGTTAGATCACCTATGCTTCGTTCTTATTCAATTCTAGAATTTGGTCAAGTAACGAAATATTTACGGTAGCTGATTTGTGGATTTTTTGTCCAATCGAAAACGCATCTTGCGTCTTCAAGGCTTCTTCTTGTTGAAGGCACCTCAGGGAGATTCCGCTGCTTAAGAACTAAACTCTAACGAAACCAAAAAGGGCTCCATCCAGGCAGAAAATAAACTTATGAACTAAGCAACAGCAAAGCGCCCTGCGGAATTCTAACCTCAGCTGAGAGTGTTGCTGGGAGACCAAACTAAGGATAACTGGATTGGTATTATTTAAATATTTTAAGCTACGAGCCGTGTGGTGTCGGCTCAGAATACCACCACCCCATCTCCTCCCGTGGGTGTCGTAAAAGTCGACTAAGGGATTAGCCGGAGGATGGGCAGCAGCGTCCTTCGAGTATATTAACAACTCAACTGCGATCGCCAACCCGTCTGCCTAGCGTGGTGATTATGGCAAAGCTCTCTAATGAACACACAACACACCCATATCGGTCGTTGTGGTGATCTTTGGGGGAGGCCTGTGTCCAGCAGTGGATTTCATTCGGCCGAAATGATAAGACCACAGGCTGCGTATGGGCCGTGAGCAAGCTACGAGCTGGCACGGAAGTGGAGCGGAAGAGATTAAACGGGCTGTCGCGACGGCGCGGCTGAGGTGGTCATTGGCACCGAGGACGGTATAGCGGTCTGTTTGAATGAGATTGCGTGAGTCTTTATTTGTGTGTTACGTTACGTGTAGCACAGCAATTTCATCGTCTGGATCGATAGGTGCGTTTTTCGGGCGGCGAAGGCGGCCGCAGTGGATGCTAATGAGGCAGGGTCTGTGTCGAGCCGCCGATACCACGAGGGGATTTGGATGAAGCAGGGCAGAGCCGAAGTAACATTTAGACGTTTGTTTCATGAACTGCTTAATGGTTGGCAAGTTGAAATGGTATAGTTTTTTTTTTTCTTTTTTTTAAGAAACCTAGCCCCACACTAGGATTTCTCCTGTGTCCTGGGTGGAAGGAGAAATATTTATGGATTTGAGGCACCCTAGAAGGATGTCAAAGTCGACCGAGTTAAAAGCGCTACTAAAGTCAAGTAACACTAGTATAGTGAGAGATTTATTTTCCATAGCCCAGCGAATGTCATCAGTGACTTTCAGAAGTGCTGTTACTGTGCTATGGCCGGGACGAAAACCTGATTGGAAAGGACTGAGAAGATTATTTTTAGATAAAAAAGTAGATAGTTGCCGATGAACAATGTGTTCAAGAACTTTTGAAATATAGGGAAGGATAGAAATAGGTCGAAAGTGAGACAGTGATGCAGGATTGGATACTTTAGGTAAAGGAATGATGTGTGCCATCTTCCAAGACTCGGGAAAGGTACAGAAGTATAAGGAGTAATTGTAAATATGAGTCATAACGGGAAGCAGTATGGAGAGAATGGGAGTTATCATCCTTGAACACAATTTGTCATCACCCGTAGCTGTCGAAGTAATGGCTAGGATGGATTTCTTAACATCATCCTCAGTAACAGCACAGAATTGAAAGGGAGGAAACTGTGGCATTGGCAAACTCGAGAGATATGTTAAAGTGGAAGTTTTGACGCTGGGATCCAAGAAGACAGGGGGAGAAGAGAAATGTTTGTTTAGAGCACACAGGTCAATATCCGTAGAAGCGATCAGAGGAGATTTGCCAATACCAACAGTTCTAAGAAATTTCCAGACTTCAGAGGAACTACGGTTATTTAGGGAACTGTGGAAATAGCGTCTCTTTGCATCTCGACACATACGACCGCAGCGATTACGAAGAATTTTATATAGGTTCAGATTGCGCTCCGTTGGACTTCGCTTATACCTTTTCTTGGCTTTATCCCTTAGAACCATGAGCTCTTTTATCTTAGGAGTAAGCCAGGGAGCCGGATTATTTTTAAGCTTGACGCGTCGGGTTGGAGCGTGACGATCGATTAAGCCAATAACAATATCTTTGAAATTATTAACCATTTCATCAATGTTAGTGCTTTCGAGTACACAACTCCAGTTGATGTTACCAGCATCACACCGCAATGCCTCCAGGTCCATGCCCTTGTAATTCTGAAGAAAGAGATACTGCGACTTACGTTTAGGAGGACGAACACTGTAAGACAAATAAATTAAGTCGTGGTAGGAAAAAGGAGCAGTGATTTGCCCATGAGAGGTCGCTTTACTTGGAGATGAGACGATGATAAGATCTAGAAGAGAAGGTGTACAGTTAGGGAAATGGTGAGTGGCAGAAAGAGGTAAAGCGTCGAGATTAAAAGCAGATAAAACAGATTGAAGTTTATGAGCGCGGGAATCGTTTTTCAATAGACACGTGTTGAAATCACCCATCAAGACTACGTGATTATATAAGGGACAGAAATCATTCAAAAGTGTATCGAGAGAGTCGAAGTAGTTAATAGTAAGGTTAGGGCTGTAAAATACGCCTAGAAACATTTTGGAGTGATGGATTGTTATCTCAAGGAAAAGGTGTTCTGCCGATTCTGAATAAGGAGATGGTGACGCGCTGATAATCTTATGAGGAATACCAGCACGCAAATATATAGCAACACCTCCGCCTCCCTTTTCAGTTCTATCGTTACGTATGAGGACGAAACCTGGTAGTGCATACTGGGTAGATAGAAGAGATGGTTTAAGAAACGATTCAGAAATCAATAACACATCAAGATAAGCACTGTTAATGGAAGCCAGAAGGTCAGTGTAGTGACCAGGAATACTCTGGGCATTGATGTGGGCAATATTTAGGTTAAGTGGGAAATCAGAGAAAAGAGAGGAGATCTGGTCATGCAAACTTAAGAAAGTAGAAGATTCGGTATCCGCACTGACAAAACTGTTTACTGAGGAAGAGCACGAGAAGAAACTGTCATCAAGATCAGTAAATTCATCCATATGATACAATATAAAGATATAAAAATAATAAAAATATATAGATATAAAAATAAAATATATAGATATAAAAAACTAAAAAAAAAAAAATTGATAGGTAAAATACAACAAACTGCTGAACTACTAAACTCACCAACTCGCTGATGTAGTAGAAAGATTTTTACAAATTTAAATTAACGTTTCTCAATTTCACTAGTTTTTTTTTTTAAACGTTGCCCCACACTAGGATTGCTCCTGTGTCGTGGGTGCGTTTACGGACATGAATTCCACATACAATACACCCAGACCCGGAACAACCACCTGCAGATCATACAAATATTTGTTCCGTGCGGGAATCGAACCCACGACCCTGAGCGCAGCAGCCGACTGTATCAGCCACTGCACCAATCGTGCCGTCAATTGAACGGTAATAGTAATCATATTTGTTATGTAATAGTTCAAATGACAGAAATTACACATGTAAGCGACCAAGTTATGATTTACAATGACGCGGTTATGTTAATATTTCATACACGTAATGTTTGTAATATAGTATGTATATGGCTCTTAATTGTATAATTTAAGTTATTGTGACGATTATAAATCTAAAGTAAGATGATAAAAGTAACTTAAAAAGTGCACTTACGTTTTATAAGGGTAAAGGGTAAAAATTGTGGTGTATCTGTAATGGAGCTACGAATAGTACCAACCCATCTCATCCCGTGGGTGCCGTGATAGGCGACTATAGCATTATCCGGAGACGGGCATCGGCTCTTTTTTTATCAAGAATGAACCACGTTCTTGATATTAACAATAGTATTAAGTTATGCGATACGAGTAAATAAAGTACTGCCAAATTGTGAAATGGATGTAGTTTAAGAATACTTTGTTTTTTCATTTAATAATGCATGGCAGTTTAGTACTAACCAGGCCTAACTGACGGCACCCATTCACGAGCATGACGCATGCATTAGCGTCGCACAGTTCAACCATAGTGAAGGGAACTTAACGACCCGATGCACAACTCCACTATCAGAGGTAAGCTTCCTCGATATAATTTATAAGGTTGAGCCTAAAACTAAAATATTATAAACAGATAACTTTGCCCCATACCTCCCTAATGCTATAACTGTGACGCTGAGCACAAGAGAGCCCTAGTATTTCTAGACATAATGAAAAACATTTGTGTCTTGAAAAGTTACGCCACTTTTTCGCTCACTGCCTCAATTTAACTAATTACGTAATTGACTAATTAACTTACTGCTTCGTCAGCATCATACCGCACCCCTGGCTGGTGTCGACCCGTCACTGTTTGGCGGCCCCCGTCTCTGTGCGACCAACAGTGATATTCTGTAAGAACTAGTGAGTGAGAGAAAAGTAGTAAAAACAATACGAAATTAGAGATTTTACTCCGGATTCAGAAATGAGCTTGCTAGTGAAGCAAACTCATGTAAGAATCCGAAGTAACAAGTAGCAAAAATAAGACAATATTAAAGAATTGACTGCGGATTTAGAAGTGAGTTTGCTAGTGAGTTCTTACAGAATAGACATGCTGGTCGGCCGCACATTACTTCAGAGGCGCGCGCAGGACACACGCGTCACCGGCTCAGACCTGTTTCTGTTCGGACGTCGCCCTTAGTTCGTCGCCCGTCGGCCACTTCTCATGGTAGCCGGAGATCGTTTACTTTTTTGTCGCGAGGCAGTACTCATGGACTTCCTCTGCCTTTCGAAGGGTGGAGGGGCATGTGGGACTATTACCGGCTAAAATGCCGTGCCCTGACTCACAATTTTTTTTTTTCGCGTTGTGCTCATAGAATTTCTTCATGAACTTCCTTCGCCCCGGGGAAGGGCGAAGTGGTAAGCCGGACTCCTACCGGCTAAAACAACTGGAGCGGTCATCTTCGGCACCTAAGGGAGGCTCCAGGTCCTCGTATGATCACACTAGAGCCGCCCACTGGTGCCACGCCTATAGGCACATCTCGGTCAGTGTACTATGTATTGTTCCTCTTAAATCTGGTGGTAGATTATGTTGTTGAAAGAGTCTGCCTTGATAGGTATTACTGCAATGCCAAATATTCTGCCATAATGTTTCAACATTACTATACTCCAAATTGATGGCCATTGTAGCTAGTTAAATAACTTGGCGTACGAAGCTTAATAAGTTAATAACTAATGTATCGCGGTGACAAGCGCAGTGTGGTATCGCGCAGGGCATCATCATATCGGCCATTTATACGTCCACTGCTGAACAAAGGCCTCCCCCATAGATTTCAACTGTGTCATCATTTTAGGGGGTATTTGGCAATACTCACCACGCTTGGCAGGCGGGTTGGTGAGCGCAGTATGGCTACCGTTTCACAGAAGGGACGCTGCTGCCCATCCCTCTGGTTTAGATTCCCTTAGTCGCCTTTTACGACATCCACGGGAGGAGATGGGATGGTGCTATATTCTTAATCCGGACACCACACGGAATACAGCCGGACTAGTCCTGGGTAGCATTACAATTGTTATGGGCAGGCGTGAGTCGTTATGCTTACCACCAGGTAAATACCTGGGTTGTCGCGTAACTACGAGAAATAAAAAAAACATAGTTTAAAAAACATTTATGTCAAAAAGATAAGAGATTAAACGAAAAATAAACGTGGCAGCTGTACAAAACATAAACCGTATGTTTACGCATAACCTTCTTTAGTTCATAGTTATCAATCGTAGGAAAACGTCGTTGCTATTCATTTCGTATTACCCTTCGGTTACGTAATATGTACTTATATAACTGTACCATCTCCAATTAACATTTTAATGAGAATGGCAAACATGGTTGGGTAAGTATTGATTGAACGAAGACCAATTTAAATATTAAAGTTATTTCTAAATATTTGACTTTATAGTGAACTATGTACAGAAGGTATTATGAAACAAGTAAATAATGTAGGTGAGCCGTTTGCCAACGATTTCATACTTGTTCGCCGTCCGGATCGATACTCGCATCGGAATTATTCTTATATTTTGTACCGACTCTGGGTTTTTGTGCATGAGAGATTCGTATCTGTAAATTCACGTACGATGTCTGAGAATTACTGGAAAGTAGCACCAGAAAAAAAACATATATTCAAATTATGCTAGATACAGGGCCAGCGCTTACAGCTAAGAGAAATACCTCACGACTATGGTCATTACCTACCGCTTTTTGGATAGATTATAACCAACTTTAATAGACTACCGAAGGAGACGCATAATTACTTATTGGCTGTTAAAAGCACGATTTTATGCCTAGAACATAGAACATTTAGAACATAGAACATTTACTTGATACAAACCTATTAATGTGAATCCAATATCAACATTATCATATCTTTGGGAGATTCTTTCAATGGCTGACCATGTAAGCGCCTACGTTTCAATTAGTCACTGCTTGCCAAAGTCTATGAAGGTCTATCAGTTCCTTTTTGCCGTGTACCTCCGCTCACAAATAGGGCTACCCCATCTCATCCCGTGGGTGTTGTAGAAGATTACTAATGGAGTTTGGAACCCGGTACGTACCACAAACCACTTTGGGTTACGCGCAGGTGGCGGTAAACACCAGCACTACCATACCTAAGGAGGGTTGATGTCAGGCAGGCGGCCAACTATAAAACACTTTTGCATAAACTTTTGTAATATTACTAACCTATTGCGCCTATCCCATGTAACTTAGGACCAGGGCAGGGAGAAGGAGTAGAGTTCCATTACTGGCAGCTATTTTATAGACCACGTTTGTCCCATAAGTAATCGCTGGTAACATCGATTAAAGACTTTCGTCTTGAGGCATTGCGGTATTGTTGACAAAAAGTCGTTGCGAAGTTTCACGAACGCTGCCCAGCCGACTCAGATTCGACGATTGACCTCTTTGTCGAAGTTGGACCTACCTAACTGGATAGTTTGTCCCAGGTAGACAGACATACTCGTCAACAACTTCGAGAACGCAACTCCCTACCGACATTGGGATAGGCATGACATGGGCATTTGACATGACTTTCGTCTTGCCCGTGTTCATTTTAAGGCCCACTTGTTCAGACTCTGTTGAGATCATCGAGCATTGTGCTGAGCTCTTGCAGCGATTCTGCCATGACTACGATGTCATCGGCAAATCGAAGGTGAGTGATATACTCGCCATTGATGTTAATGCCGAATCACTCCAGTAGCTTGAAGGCATCCATTGCAGCGGTGAACAGTTTCGGGGAAATTACCGTCTCACACCTCTCTGCAATGGAATTGCTCCGCCGATCCTGCCCGGTTCATGTACTCGGACTGACATGGATGCGGGCGCCATGTGACCGCTCGTTGTGGAAATATATGGGGGAGGCGTTTGTGCAGCAGAGAGGTCCTTTGGCTGATATGATAATGATGATTTTATAGGCTTCAGATACTGACTGTAGATCAACAAACCCAAATCAGATCTGTACTACTTTCAGAGAGAATTACTCTTATATACAGAATCTTTTACCCAACATATAATACCATATTTTAGTCTTTTTAACACGCTTTTATTAGCTTCACCTGTATGTATGTTTGTTTGTAACCGACTCCTTTGAGCTCGATTTTGCCCTACTTTGAACGATCAGATTTGATTCAAACTTTGCACACCTGTCAAAGGTCGATGACAATGCAATAATCCGATCAAAATATCCGATTATCCTAATTAGATTCGCCAGGATTAATTAATTTCTTTCCGCATCCTTTGCATGCGAGTAAGAGAGACAGAGCTAGTGCGCGAACTACGCATGCGTGCAGTTCCAGACTTGCTCTTTCGGGCACTCAGTTGTTTTTTTTGTGTCAGCGTGTTTTTTTAGTTTTTTTAAACTATTATTATTTACATCACCTAATTACGATCAGATGTACGATACATATCACTGAGCCGTAACATTACAAATACGTGTATTTACATAATAAGTAGTGTATCTTGTGTCGCGAGCGAAATGGTAAGACGAATCTATTAGCCAATTCACAATGCGAACGTTAAAACTTGCGTCATTTCATACTTTTCAGGGTTCCTAACGTCCGAAGGAAAAAACGGCGGAACTCTTGTAGCATCATTCGTGTGTCTGTTCTCTCTGTCCGTCTGTCACGGCCAATTTACTCCGAATCTACTGGACCGATTAAGTTGAAATTTGGTACACATATGAACTTCTGCGACTCAAACACGGATATAACGTAAATAAATGAATAATAATTTTGATCATGCGGGTAAAATTATAAAATTAAAGAATTAAGGTTTGCAAACTGTACCGTGTAACATGAAATGGAAGGGCTTGTTATGAGGATCTCGAATATAATCAACTTATAATTTTTAAATAAAATGTTTTTAAATTTTATTTATATTTTTTATATATTTAAGAAAATAGATTTTACAATGTATCATTCTCCCCCTTATCTCTAAAACTAATGAATATAGTAAATCTTTCAATATTATGCGTACAAACTTTCATTTGCAGTTGGAATGTATGGGAGAACATGTTTTTAACTTTTTTTTAATAACTATCATGTTAAGTTTGTTCTTGGGATAAATCATTCAATCAAGGCAAAATTCAACAATAGACAACATATTCAGCTATTTCGGAACCCTCTCCAGGCAAGTTCAACTCGCACTTGTTCGGGTATTTTATATGATATAGTAGACCAAACGACCATGCGGGCCACCGAAGCGATCACCCACAAATATCCGCAGAACCAAAGGAGTCACTGATGTGTTGCCGACCTTCATACACTTTTTCTTGTAGATCCCCATGTCGTATGTGTGCCATATTTCTGGGGGTGGGCTCCGTCCTTCACCGTACGAAACGCAGAAATGTTACTACTAACAATGTTGACGGCACGGTTGGTGCAGTGGCTGATACAGTCAACTGCGCTCCGGGTCGCGGGTTCGATTCCCGCACGGAACAAATATTTATAGAAAGAAAGAAAGAAAATTTGTTTATTTTGAATCCTCATTCATACACACGTAGCAAATTTTATATAAACAGTAAATAAAATAAGATAGCACGTGGTTGTGAATGCGTGAGGCCAAAATTGGTACCTATCTCAGCTAGTGCTACAGCAATCAAAATGCTCCATCGCTGATATTCGGATAGGCCCGTGTGTGAATATCAAGTTTGATAATAGAGAAGAAAAAGAAAAGTTCTACGATCTGCATGTAGTTGTTCCGGTCTCGGTGTTATTGTGTGTGGAATTAGTATTTGTAAACGCACCCACGACACAGGAGAAATCCTAGTGTGGGGCAAAGTTTAAAAAAAAAAAAGAAAAATGTATATGTTGCTCCTTCACGCCGCGGTATTCAGTGACGTCGTGGTACTTCCCCGGTCGAGCCAGCCGATTTACCGCAGGTTATCCCAAGTGAATATTTTGAAGTATATGCTAAGTGTATTAGCAACTTGTCTTCATCATCAGCTTGTTATTTTTCCATGGTGGAGTCTGTGAAAGCAAAAGCGGTGGAATATAAGCATTTCAAACAGTGTGATTGCCAGCAGCTTCTGCAGCTCAGAAATGCATCATATTCTACCTCAGTCCGGGGAGGGTCTGAGGGGTATAAGTAGGACTACTAGCGGCTAAAACCACCGGAGGCGGTCATCTTTGGTACTGAAAGAGGGACTGCAAGAACAGGCCAAAAATCGCTCTGGAGCCGCCCATTGATGGAACACCTTTAGACACATGTCGGAGGGAATGACATTCACCACATCTGGAGGGGGGAGGTGACTGTTCTGTTCTCTTATGTCCATAAATTTCACTGGCTGCAGTCCCCTTCTAACCAGAACACGGTATTTTTTTAAGTTTAAACACTACTGCTCGGCAGAATATCTAACACTCGCTATATTTAGCAATGGAGATTTACTAACAATATTCCACTCCAAGTGACCGCTGTAATTAACGATCTTCAGATGTGGATATAATCACCTGCCATAGTCGAGTGCGAAAACGTATTAAATTAATTAAGAGTGCCTACCAATAAAAACATGTCATAATCTAAATTATTACATTTATTCGAAATAATGACCGAGCGAGTGGAGAAAGGGATTGCGTGGGCCGTCGTGTGAGGACACTGCATTTGAACCTTTATGTGTTAATTTAATACTCAAAGCCTCGAAATAAGGTCGATATCGACATCTGAGACCACAGTCTTTGGGATTTGTCGGTACATCTAATGTACAATTTTGATTGAATCAGTAAGTTTATACATGACGTGTCTACCAGATTCACCTCCTCAAATGTTGCAGCTGATTAAATCCCCATTTCTTTCTTTCTATCTTTTTTAGAGTTTCACTTTTCACCCTCAATAATATGGTACTAATCCAATATAATATGGTATTAATTATATTTGTTCAAAGCCCGCCACTCATCAACCAAAAGAACATCGGCCAAAATAGCCCACCAGAGGACAAAAATGAAATGTATATGAAAAAATAGATTTTTGTATATTTACCGTAATTTGTAAAAAGTTCAAAACGGCGGGATAGTGGAGTACAAAAACAAACTCGACAAAGGAAATAATTAAAACTGAATTGTCATTTGAGTGAGTTACCATATGCAAAATATTATGATATTCTTCTACTAATAAATAACTCACGAATTTAAATTAACATCATAATGTAAATCGAGATAGGTTATCACCTAAAGCATAGTTTTGTTTTCTAAGACACTTTCGCAAGTATTTAAATATTTTGTCTTCGGCTAAAAGACTACATGTCAAATCAAATCAAACGTTACGTCGTCGTTTTAGTTCTAAAATGTGTAGTTTATATATCTATTCGTTCTTAGCTTTCACTAGCATTATCTACCCTCTTTATCTTGCAAGATATAGTACCATATAACCTTAAAATTTGTATTTTTACACTCAAATATCTTTGAATTCCCACGGTCAGTTTTTATTTTAAGGTGTTTATAATTATTTGCATATCTTTGGCAGTATTTTGATTATATTATCGCTCTTGTTCGTCGACATGTCGAAGTGGGCCGGACTTACTATGGGCGATGACCAGTGTCCTTTTTGTCCAAGATGTGATGTTTGACAAGTGCCATATTCGATCGGTGCCTAGTATTATAAAGACATCATCATATCAGCCAAAAGACATCCACTGCTAAACAAAGGCCTCCCCCATCAACGACCGGCTATATGCCGCGTGGCGTCATTATGGGGGGAATTCGCCATACTCACCACGCTTGGCGGCGGGTTGGTGAGCGTAGAATTGTTGCTGTTTCACACAAGTAACGCCGCTGCCCTTCCCATTGGCTTACAGTCCCTTAGTCGTCGTCTTCTACGATATCCACGGGAGGTGATGGAGTGGTGCTATAGTCTTAATTCGGACACTGCTGTCATAGATACTAATTAAAAAATGCTTTCATAACCATTTAGTTGTATTTGATTGAACATATTGAAATGTTAAAATCAAAAATAAATAGTGTCGCTAGTTCATTTGATGTAATCATCCAATGTATTTGATCAAATGTATATTGGACAAAGATATTCGATGAGTGACGGCACGGTTGGTGCAGTGGCTGATACAGTCATCTGCTGCGCTCCGGGTCGTAGGTTCGATTCCAACACAGAACAAATATTCGTATGATCTGCAGGTGGTTGTTCCGGGTCTGAGTGTATTGTGTGTGGAATTTATGTCTGTAAACGCACCCACGACACAGGATAAATCCGGGTGTGGGGCAATGTTTAAAAAGAAATATATATATATATTCGATGAGTGGTATACCACTCTCACTGGCCAACCTTAAACACTCCTTCGCTACAAATTATATTAGCAATATGGATAATCCAGTGCCGCCCTAATCATTTTTAGGCTGATTCAAAAACAGTGAAAATCTGGCAACTCCATAGTTTACGTAGTTCTTACAAATTGCACAAACGGGTACCATCGCCTGTCAGTTTCATCAGCAGGTGAACGTATTACACACACAGCTATACACGCTGCATTGTGGCAAGTAATAAATCGTTTTGTTTTATTTACAACAAATTACTTAATCGACGGTTATGAGAGCGAAGTGGAATTCTGTTGAAAAGTGAAGGAATTAGTGATTTGCGTTATGAAGTTTTTTTAGTTTTGATTTCTGTTGACATAAGTTGATTCCGTGTATATTTTAAAATGTCTTACAACTGAAAACTATAAAACTAGCATATTCACTACTTAGAGCTGTAACGTTTTTATGTACGTAAAAGGAATAGTTCCATGTGGTTCCCAGAATATAATAGAAAGAAAGAAAGAAAATACATTTATTTGGACACAAACTGAGATATCACAATTTTTTCTATTTTTTATTATGAGCAATGGGAGGCCCATTTTAAACAATGAATATTAACGACCAGATGTGTCATAAAGAATAGTAAAAATAAGGTAAGCAGTGATAATGAAAGGCAGAAGCTGTTTCCGTTTATTACTATGAATTAATCAATTAATTAATATTCCCTTTATTGTACACCACATCATGCACAAAAGATAAATATTTATAAATATAGGTGTATAATGGGCGGTCTTATCGCACAACGGCGAACTCTTCCAGACAACCATTGGATAGACTGAAAGAAAGGAGAGAGAGATATTGGACTGTTAAGTGTACAAAATATCATACACAATATTATTTAGACATATAAAATAAATAATAATAAATACTATAAACATTTTACATATTTTTTTAAATAATGGTTTAAATTTTAAATTTTACAGAAAAAATGTACTAATAAATATCAAAAAACTAACTGGGGAAGAGAAGAAAAATTTGAGAGAATGGTAATAAAAGACAGCTGGAGCTGACAAGGATTATAAGCCATGAATATAGACAAATTAGGTAAGTGAAATAGTAACATATGTTACTCAGAAATCATCCCGTCACCAACAAAGGGCGACTCACGAGAAAATGCATTTTGATAAATCGCCAATATTGGGTGTATCAAAGATATAATATACACATTTTATTAGAACAGCGAGTTTGTTGTTATATCAGGATATTGTCTACAGCGAAAGTGGGCATTCATGGGGTGCAAGATGATATCCGGGTTATAAAGGACAAAATCAACCAGTATCGGGGCCTGATAAAGTTATATCAACGTATTGGAGGGTATTCACCAAGAGAACTTTAACAATAGGAAACAACTTGATGGAATCAGACAGATACACGAAGAAGAAGAAAATGGAAAAACAATAAATGGCACAGTTTATGAAAGAGCAAAATTGGACTTCTGGACTTCTGGAAGACCTGGTGACCTGAAACATAGACATCGGCCTAGCTTAGGCACCAGTCACCCACAATAAATTTGAATAATACTGTAACTGGGCAATATTGTATTCTGTTGCAACTTTTTTACTATTGTGGTGAAAATAAAATAAATTCTTACTTACTTAAATATATTACTTAAGTTCTCGTTAATTGGCAGATTCAATTGAAGACGTTGGCACGGCAATACTAACCATGTGGGCGCAACCGGCCGGCACGAAATCACGTAACATAGACGTGTGGAATTCTGCGGCGCCGCGAGCTCCGCTATTTAGACGGTACCAAGCAGATCAAGTGAACTGCGAGGTTAAGCTTCGGTGCCGCGTCTACGTGATGATTTACACTTCGGGACCTATAATGCACTTAAAGAATTCCGTTACGGTCGTCATAACTTTTTTTTATTTTTTTTTATTGGTGCCCAGTGGAAATTATTCATGAATTTCCTTCGCCCCGGGGAAGGGCGAAGGGGTATGCCGGACTCCTACCGGCTAAAACCACTGGAGCGGTCATCTTCGGCACCTAAGGGAGGCTCCAGGTCCTCGTATGATCACACTAGAGCCGCCCACTGGTGCCACGCCTATTGGCACATCTCGGAGAGGGTGACTGTAAAGCGGTCACCCCCCCAGGGGGATTGTAAAGGATCCCCCAAACGGTCGTCATACCTAACGGTCGGTGTTAGCCGTCAAGGGTAGTAAGCCGAAAACAACACCCACTCTAACTTTAAATGTATATTATTATTTATACATATTATGTATATATTTTTTATTAGCTATCAATATATCTTTGTGAAGGAGTATGTATTTATATTTTGTTATTTTTGTCTGTTGAATGTATGTTTGATATCCCTAATGCGTTTTCGTTTTGTATCATATTCAAATATTTGTTACTACAGTAGTACACCACCAACTACCCTTTATCACTCTTATTTTATGATTTTCGCTTTAAGCGATAAGACCGCGTGTTCTGTTATGTTGTTTTATAACTTTGTATTAATTTTGGTGTACAATAAAGTATACTCTATCTATCTACTACTCTACTCTAAACTGTCGGTTTCCTCAAGTTATTGGCGGCATGGTTGGTGCAGATCAGAAGTGATGACCTTAAACCTCAGGTTATTTGCGTTACAATAAGTATGTATTATGCAGTAATTGAATGTGGGAATGTGGGATTTAAAATTTGAATGAGCATACCACTCACAGTAAATGAGTGTTATTTTGGACGCTAACTTTGCTTACCCACTCGGTAGAATAATATATTCCAAATAGTTCAAGAAACAAACAGTCAAATGTAAATTACGTGCACGTAATAAAGGAATCATAAGCAAACAAATAAATCGTAAATAATCCAGAAGAAAGTTGAAGGTAGTTTTTTTTTCAGTTTTACATTAGATGTAAGTAAAATATCTAAATGACAAAACTTGATGGCCATATTGAAAGGTATAGTATTAAAAAATGAATATATTCAAAAGTGACATGGCGTTCGATTCGCGATTCAGTTCGCGTTCGATCACATTGATCTGGTAACACAGAGGTCATAAGTTCAGACCTCCTCGTAAGTATTAACCTAACAAACTCAGTATTAATTATTAATATCATAGATTTATAAAATAAAATTGAGGAAATGACGCAACTTTCACATGTAATCCCTTAGTTATGTCACGTTATGTATGTAATGGCATTCTGAGACCGTGATAACACGTAGGCTGGTAGAGGAGGCTACGATTGGCTAACCAATGTTAGTTTTGGATATCATATTATCATGATGGCATAGAATAAATAACAGGTATGACAATCTAAACAAAACTACTTTATTATTAGATACTTGTGACTTCAATCGATTTCATTCGGATGAAACTTATTAAACGGGTGATGACCATATTGGATCCACCATTTAGAATTATGGCATTTGAGAGCAGATTCCTAATCATCATAATATCATCATCATCGTATCATGCCTCCCCGTCATGAACGCCGGGTTACATGCCATGTGTAGTCATTCGAGGGGAATTTGCTTCTTTTTTTTTAAGACTTTGCCCCACAATAGGATTTCTCCTTTGGGTGGGTTTACAGACACAAATGCCACACACAATACACCCAGACCCGAAACAACTACCTGCAGATCATACAAATATTTGTTCCGTGCGGGAATCGAACCCGCGACCCGGTGCGCAGCAGCCGACTGTATCAGCCACTGCACTGCCGTCATCAAATTTGTCAGTACTCACCACGCTTGGAAAGCGGGTTAGTGAGTGCTGCTGTTCCACTAAAGGGTTGCTGCCGCCCCTCCCTCTGGATTACCACAAGTTTTACAGATTGGATGCTGCTGCTCATTTCTCAGGTTTCGCGTCCCTCAGTCGCCATTTGCGACATCTACGGGAGGTGATGGAGCGGTGCTCTTATTTTTACTCGCTCCATAAGTGTTAATTGAAGTTGTGAATAACGATATACCTGCAAAATACAATATATATGATAGTTTAATTAAATCTCATTAACTGAACTCCTTTACTTGCTGCCGTGGAGAGAGCCCCCTAGTTGAGTTAACCGGGAAGGAAACACGGAGGGAGGCACTCCACGACACCTTAACTAACATAGGTGAAAGCACATTTAAGTAAAACGTATTTGTATGGGTTTGATTGAATGAGACGATTGAATGGTTGTGACTTATCATTTTAGCCGAATAAAATCCACTGCTGGACACAGAAGCCGCCCTCTAAGATTGCCACAATTACCGATCTGGGTGTGTTATGTACTTTGAGGAGTTTTGCCATAATCGCCACGCTTGGCTGGTGGGTTGGCGATCGCAGTTGAGTTGTAACGCTTCTCGAAGAACGCTGCTGACCATCCTCCGGCTAATCCCATAGTCGCCTTTTACGACACCTACGGGACGGAATGGGTTGCAAGCACTGAGTGACTAAACGCCCAAAATTAATAAACAATGTAATCCAAAATCTGCAGATTTGATATTCTGAACTTGATCTGTTGTGATATACAGATTAACACAAAAAAAACAAACAGAAATCCTCAATAGCCAAATATTTTTTTTGGGTAAAGTTGCTTATTATATTCAGCCATTAATAATCTCGATTCAACATTCGACAAGCTCGATTATCATACTCGCTATTGCAAGATTCTATTAACCCACAAAATATTGAACAGCATACATGTTACCAAAATTCGATTATACAATCATCCGAATACAGTTAATGATCATTATCATAGATTTTTGGCATGTCACATCTATTTTATAATCTACTAGCTGGGACCCGCGGTTTGCCGTGTGGTGCCGGCTTTGCCGTGTGGTGCCGGCTTTGCCGTGTGGTGCCGGCTCAGAATACCACCACCCCATCTCCTCCCATGGGTGTCGTAAAAGTCGACTAAGGGATTAGCTGGAGGATGGGCAGCAGCGTCCTTCAAGTACATTAACAACTCAACTGCGATCGCCAACCCGTCTGCCAAGCGAGGCGATTATGGCAAAACCCCCCAATGAGCCCACAACACACCCATATCGGTCGTTGTGGTGATCTTTGGGGGAGGCCTGTGTCCAGCAGTGGACTTCATTCGGCCGAAATGATGGGACCCGCGGTTTCACTCGCGTTTAATTTAAAAGAAATTTAGATTACTTCGACATAGACACTTGACATAGAATATATATATTAGATTTCAAGGGTTTTATATTTTTTGCGCGGAACCCTAATTATTTTTCTAAAATAAAGTAGCCTAAGTTATTCCTTATAACATCAGCTATCTGACAGTGAAAGTCCCGTCAAAATCGGTCCAGCCGTTTCGGAGATTACCCGGAACAAACAGACAGACAGACAGACAGACAGACCGACAGACAGACAAAAAAATTAAAATTGTTTTTTTTTTGTTATATATACCGTATATACTTTCATATGCATTTAGCACAAAGCTGTTATTTTGACATTACAAACAGACACTTCAATTTTATTTATTTGTATAGATGCCGTGTTGTATATGGAAAATATGGCCTACTAAATTATGCGATGTGCGTTTACTGTGATCTACTGAGCTTGATCAGGGTTCATAGCACTGCTGTTTGTATGTCAGCATTAAATTGGCTATGTCGTTAATGTATATAAGTGTGGCTTTTAGTATTGTGGTGGATGTTATGTATTTAAATTTATGCTGGTGTCGTAGGCAGTGCATTTGAAAATGTAGGTAAGTTTTATTCTATGCCAAAGATTAAAGACATCTGAGGGCCAATTCTCGTAATTTAAAAACGTTCAAAATATAGTTCCGATCTAGTCTCAGTGTCATAAATGTCACAAATGGTATTCTCCTAAACTAACAAACAACGTCAAACGTGAACTTACACTGTGATGAGATCGAAAGTAGTATCAGTGTCAATTAATTACGAGAATTGGCCCTCTGGTATATACAGCACTCTTGCGTTTTTTATGTCTACTAATGTAGGCGTATTGTAATCAGTTATTTTATTACATATAAGGAGCTGTATCCACTGTGGTTACCAAAAGGCTTGCCGGACGTCAATCGTCCCGTTTAATGATAAGCTTAAGCTTTACAAGAAAAGCGTTATTTAAAAAGTAATTCATCACAATGATCTCAGTTGACAGATAAGTTCTTTAATACTTTATCTTTTTATAATAAGGTTTAATCCATTATTAACTTTTTATATCGTAGTGACAAAGCAGATCTACTCATTCTTGTTTATGTTTGTAAAAGTAAGGAAAACATTATTCTTTTTTTTATTGTTTTAATTATAAACAAATGTGGAGAAAAACTTCATAACTTATAGATTGCCTAATTGTTTAAAAAGTTTTTATTAAATAAAACTATTTGATATGTAGAAGCTAAATCTGATTTCTAATTGTATTTCTACAATTTGATTACAAATTTTGCGAAATTCCGTGCGGTTGGCGAGCCTTTTTTTATTGGTGTCTAGTGGAAATTCTACACGAGCTTCCTTCGCCCGGGGAAGGGCGAAGGGTTATGCCGGACTCCTACCGGCTAAAACCACTGGAGTGGTCACCTTCGGCATCGGAGGGGGCTCCAGGTCCTCGTAAGATCACATTAGAGCCGCCCATTGGTGCCACGCCTTTAGGCACATCACGGAGGGGATGACTGTAAAGCGGTCAACCCCTCTAGCAGAGGGAAGGCGACTGTAAAGGATCCCCCCATGCCACGCTTTGCGCTGTGCTGCGAACTCGGTGGCATGTGACCACGTGCGCACCGCCGTCTTCCCGGGGGTCGCTCTGTGTGAGCACGCAGACTCTCCAAACGTTGGCGAGCCTAGCCACCTGTTCTAGTTGCAAGCCGTTCATTGTATGAATAGTTACAACTGTCTAATTGTTATTGTCCAGAATGCTAAAATGCTTTTATTTTCCTTTCAAGACTTTGATCGGGACAGTGTAATCTAGGCTCGGAATAGCATTCTTTAAGTTTACTGATCGTCGAGTTCAGTTCGTTCAGTAGACTGCTGAGCATTGGCCTGTTGCAGTATGACTTCCAGTATAATGTATACATGTACATCGTTCACTTCCACATCCATTCCCATGTTCAGCATTATTTTGCTATAATAACCAGCACTGACCTTGAGTGCTGACCTTCTTCCTTCACCAGCACAGAAGAGATTTATTGGGTCTGTTTGGAGATATAAAAACACACCATCGACAGTTCTATATTTATGTTTTAACCTTTAATGTATTTTTATATTGTGATCCAACAAAAAGTTTTTTTTTACGCCTTACACCACACTAGCACCTTGTGGTGCCGGCTACGAATAACACCAACCCATCCGACGCCATCCCGTGGGTGTCGTAAAAGG
The DNA here is from genome assembly GCA_947459985.1 of Diloba caeruleocephala. Lineage (NCBI taxonomy): Eukaryota > Metazoa > Arthropoda > Insecta > Lepidoptera > Noctuidae > Diloba > Diloba caeruleocephala. The sequence goes on along the minus strand of OX381621.1, from coordinate 4,235,628 downwards.
CGACTAAGGGATTAGCCGGAGGATGGGCAGCAGCGTCCTTCGAATACATTAACAACTCAACTGCGATCGCCAACCCGCCTGTCAAGCGTGGCAATTATGGCAAAACCCCCCAATGAGCACTCTACACACCGATATCGGTCGTTGTGGTGATCTTTGAGGGAGGCCTTTTTTTTTTATTGGTGCCCAGTGGAAATTCATCATGAACTTCCTTCGCCCCGGGGAAGGACGAAGGGGTATGCCGGACTCCTACCGGCTAAAACCATTGGAGCGGTCATCTTCGGCACCTAAGGGAGGCTCCAGGTCCTCGTATGATCACACTAGAGCCACCCACTGGTGCCACGCCTATTGGCACATCTCGGAGAGGGTGACTTTAAAGCGGTCACCTCCCCAGGGTTGAGGGAGGCCTGTGTCCAGCAGTGGACTTCATTCGGCCGAAATGATGACCACACTAGGATTTCGCCTGTGTAATGGGTGCGTTTACAGACCTAAATTCCACACACAATACACCGGAACAAATACCTGCAGATCATACAAATATTTGTTCCGTGTGGGAATCGAACCCGTGACTCGGAGCGCAGCAGCCGATTGTATCAAACGTGCTGTATATATAAACATACATTCTCTATTACCAACCTTGATATTCGTGATATCGTCATACTGGAGCATATTGTTTGCTGTAGCACTAGCTGAGATAGGTACCAATTTTGGCCTCACGCATTCGCAACCACCCGCTATCGTATTTCATTTACTGTATATAAAACGTGCAGCATGTATGTGAATGAGGACTCAAAAAAAACTAAATCTTTATTTCTTTCTTTCTTACTTTCTATGCAATTGTGCAAACTGTTCCCCACTCTTTCACTGAGCGGCTTAGATCCGTGCTGGGCACTATATCTTAGGTTAGAACATATTCCAATTAGCATAGAAGCGCTCAAACCCATTTGCACTCTATAAGCGACAGGTAGGTTAAGCAACGCTCGGCGCTATGATTGATCGCATAGTAGTATTTGAACTGAGGCATCTCCATGCTTTGGGTGCACAAAATCGTCGGTCCCGGTTGTAGTTACACGGCAGTCTTTAAACGAAGTTAGAGGCCTTTGGGCAGCTTGAACAACTCGCAGCACAAAGTTGAAAACTAGCCAAACGAAATAGAGTGCAAATTTGCAACGCACCAGTTCGCCAATGCTTATACCCTAGTAAATTATAGAGTCACCTGTCAGACAGACGGCATGAAAAAGGTCGTAAGGTGAGATAAGCAAGCAACGTGTCACTATTTACGCACTGCTTTGAACTTTCACCTCAATATGAATTACTGGGATTATAAAATGTTACGAACTTCTAATGGTACATAAATAACAGCAACAGTATCTCGAGGCACGTTTGGGCGTACACCATGGCTATTCTGTAAGAACTCACTTCTAAATCCGCAGTCAATTCTTTAATATTGTCTTGTTTTTGCTACTTTTTACTTCGGATTCTTATATGAGTTTGCTTCACTAGCAAGCTCATTTCTGAATCCGAAGTAAAATCTCTAATTTTGTATTGTTTTTACTACTTTTCACAGCGAATTCACAAGTGAGTTTGCTTGTGAGTTCTTACAGAATAACACTGCAGTTCTAATGAGCTGACATGTAATGAGCATTCGTGCAAATGCTACATTCGAGTACTTAATGTTCGTCAAAATGTACACATTAAGTGGCTCTGAGCTATAGAGATGCATACGCATATTCACAGCAAATATAGGCTATTTACACTTATTATATTGAATGAATGTTCCGTGATTCTCCCATAGATGTCGTTAAAGGTGACTAAGGGACTCTAAACCAGTGTGACAAACAATGTTGTATGTTGGCTGCACTGTATTTTACTGTATGTACCACTGACAACTTCTGACCTTTTTATCTAGTTGATTCTATTTATTTATATACTCTTAATTGTACACCTAAACATATTATAAACAGAAGCTTAATAAAAAATACAGTACAATAGGCGGCCTTATCGCTATCCGCGATCTCTTCCAGGCAAACTTTGGATGGAAAATAGGAAATGGAAAGTTATCAGGCAGTCTGAGGTGTAACTATTTATATAAATATAAAATTATTTAAATTAATAAAAAATTGTATTTATTTAAAGATATTTAATATATATATATATATATATATATATATATATATATATATATATATATATATATATAAATACATACTTACATGAATAAATATAACTATATATTAGCTTAATTACATGAATTCTATTGTAGGTACTTGTAATTTATTTGTCTATGCTTTCAAATGTACTATTATTGTGTTCCTTTGATATTTTTTAATACTATTGCTGTGGTGCAAAGAATACATTACTTTTCTTTCTTCTTTCTTTTTTTCAGATAGATCCGTTGAAGATACTACAACAATGGATTACTGAGGATTTTGCTACTATTTATTAAGCTGTGCCGTTAGCCATGTTTGATAATGTATTAAAAGTCAAAGTCAATATACATCATACTAATAAGTGTGAATGTAAGTTTGTTTGTTACGCTTACACGTGAAAACTACTTAACCCACCATTATGAAACTTTGTACACATATTCTTGAAGGTATTAGAAGTAACACAGGATACTTACAAAAAAAAATGACATCTTTAATAGCTTCAATGCGAGCGAAGCCGCGGGTAAAAGCTAGTATATTATAAATTATATAATTATATTTCAAATACTTATAAATCCTAAGAGAATCACATAATATTATGAGGAGATCCGTAGAAGAACTACAGTTGCGATATGGGCAATGGGGCAAGGCGCATAGCTCGTAGAACTGATGGCCGTAGAGGCAGAATGGTTCTCGAGTGGAGACCATGCACCGTCCAACGTAGCGTGGAACAGCCTCAAGCGAGATGTACAGACGACCTGGTAAAGGTAACTGGGAGTAGGGTTGCTATATGGAAAAGTGAAAAAGGAGAGCAGACATAACAGGTATAGGTTTTAATGAATTGAAAAAAAAAAGAATTATTTCAAATAGAAGATCGTAATTTTTTTAGGTAGTAATAAAAATCTTCACAACTTTTGTTCTTATCATTGTGTTGCGTTAGTATTAAGTGCATGTACAGGATCGTTTCTGGTATTGTAAGGGCACAGTTCGCGTTAGCGCGCGACATTTGAAAAAGGAGAACATTCGAGATGATCAGCCGGGAGGACAATTTGTGGAAAAAGAGCGACTTTTCCTCCATTTAGATACCGTATACCGGTAACCCTAAGTGGATGTGGGTGGTACGTAATCGATTGTTGTGGAAATCTATATGGAAGGCCATTGTTCAGCTGTGGACGTAGTTCATCTGATATGATAACAATTCAATACTTTTTTTATCGTTCTCCTGTGGAAATTCATCATGAACTTCCTCCCCCCGGAGAAGGGCGAAGGGGTATGCTAGACTCCCACCGGCTAAAATCACTGGAGCGGTCATCTTCGGCAATGAATGGGGCTCCAGGTCCACGTAGTTCACATTAGAGCCGCCTATTGGTGCCACGCCTTTAGGCATATCTCAGACATGACTGTAGAGCAATAAAAAGGGCACCCTCTAGGAACTTGTAAAAGAGAATTATTGTAAAAGATCACCCCAAGCCTCGCTATGCGCTCTACTGCGCACTCGATGGCACTCGGTGACCACGTGCGCGCCGCCTTCTTCCCGGGGGCCGCTCGGTATGTGCATGCAAGCACCCCAAGCTACGCGGCCGCAATCCCTGAGGCACTCCACCATATAGCGACGGCAGGCGTGTTGGACCTGGGCGCAGGGGTGGTTGTAGGTTTCGGGAAGTATCTGTATCGCATAGGCCGGGAGAAGATACCCGGATGGTGTCACTGTGGAGACTACACGGAGGCCACGGTGGAGCACATCTCGGAGGAGTGCCTAGTACAGGTATCGTTGCGCCATGACTTCATCGCGGCGGTCTAAAGTAGTGACCTCTCTCTCACGCGACCGTGGTTTTGTCCATGGTTCAGAGCGAGAGATCGAGGTTGTATATGCAATAGAGCTGCGGAAAGGGAAAGGGAGGCATCTACCTCTCTCTACTCCCGCAGCGGCTGCACCAGGCGTCGGAGTATCAATCTCCGGCCTTCATGATTGCAGCCTGCAGATCATTGACAGGCCCGGCATGGAGTTGGCGTCCCCTCATCCCCGGCGAGGCTCGCCAGAACGAACGAGCCCCGAGAACACAGTAGCAGTTTTAGCCAGTAAGAGTCCAGTACCCGCCTCTCCGTCTTCCGTAAGGCGGAGAATGTCCAGGAGAATTTTTCCATGATCAAAAAGGCATCCAAATATTTCTCAACTTGTTCCTGAATAATATGGAATGTACGATCTTTGATCTTCATTGTTTTGTTCCGTTTTATTCAATTCTTAATATTGTATGCGTTGTTTGATTTCATTATATTAATAATATAGTGATAATTATATTCACATGGCTGATCGTTTTTGTGATGTCTATTAAATGTAATTTAATAATATTTATTATTTTAATCAACTACAAATTCTCAAGTTAAACTTGTACTGGTACATCCCATAATTATAGTACGTAATGATACATACAAAGGTTTCATTAAATATCAATATCGACGAAGATCTGTTATTATCTGAACAATTAATCAGTTGAACAAAACCGCAGAATTCTCAGAATGGTTCCATCGCGATTGTTTTCACTTTCTAATTAATATGTTTAAAAGTGGATATATCAAACAATTATAAATATCATTTCCTCTGTAACTATAAAGATATGTCAAGATTACTGTGTTCATTACCATTCTCTTTTGAGTTATACGATTCTGAAATATACTTTAGTGTAATGGGATAAAAAATATATTAATACAGGCGCGGTCTACTCCCCATAACCAAAGGTTAAGACAAAGTAGAGTAGTTTACTGTTGATAAATCTCTTATTGCAAGAGCCTGGTTAGATATTAGGTTGAGATTCAGAAACGAGTCTAAGCGTGAACTTACGCTTCCATCTGTCAAAATGCACTACTTACGCCCCTCATTTTGACAGATGGAAGCGTAAGTTCACGCTTAGACTCGTTTCTGAAACTCACCCTTAGGTACCACTGCAGTGCCAGATATTCCGCTGTCAAGCGTCTGTCTCACGCCGTACATGTTTTTGGTCTTTCGAGCCGGATCTAAAACTTAAATAATTGGAAAATCCAAAAGTGCACGCCTCATAATCTTTAATTTATTAAATAATAATTAAACTACATCGAATTATACCGTGAAAAGTAATAGGCTTCTATTCCTCAAAATACTGAAGCCTATAAAAAAAAAAACAACTCGATAAGTGAAGTATTTCGCTCGTTATCGTGACCACAAGATACGGGATCCGCACATACAGACACACGGACGTCCAAGACAGAACTTTTTTAAACAATTTTTTAATTCGTTTAATAATATAAAGAGATTTAAAAATATCATGAGTGTTAAAAATAGTGTTTTTTCTCAACATTTGTCTATTTATATTCACTTATAAAAGCAATAAAGAATAAAAAATGTGACATTTCAAGTTGGAAAATCGCTTATGAGGCGTGCAATATTACTGTGTTGATTAAATAGTGAAATTACTGGGCATAAGAGACTAAGGAACTTAATATCTCCAGGTGAGTAGTGCCACTCAGGACTGGTCCTGATTAGCATTACTATTGTTATAGACAGGCACGACGCTCACCAGCAGGACAATGATATGGTAGTCTACCGAACGGCTTGTCACCGGATTGTAGAAAACAATTAAAAAATAGTTGAAGTCAATGACGATTAATGACACCGCCATCCAAAATTCTACACATTACTATAGCAGACCAATCAGGCTAGTTATGTGGCTAGCGATCATATTTTTTTTAAAATAACGAAAGTTGCCGTGATATCTGAAAGGTTTGTAAGCTGTAGTGGCAATGGGCGGAGTACCATATCGGGTACCCGGTGAACGTAACATGGGACAGCCTCCAACGTGATGGACAGGTGACCTGGTGAAGGTCAATGGGAACTCCCAGATTTTCTGCATGCGGCTGGCATCTAACTGGTTTTTGTCAAGCCGTGGACGTCTTTTGGCTGATATGCTGATGATGATGATGTTAGGCGTCCCATCTAACCAGAAACTCCTAAATATAAATATACTGCACAGATGGGGTACTGATGATATTGTCGTTATCACCACGCTTGGCAGGCGGGTTGGTGATCGCGGTATGTTGTTATTTAGTACAAAGGAGGACGCTACTGCCCATCCTCTTCAGGTGTATTCTTTATCGAAAACCACACAGAACATGTTTGATGTAATGATCATAAACATATATTGCAACAGTGACGGACTACCGTTGCGCGATCATCATTAAACTAACTTACTCAACTTAATATCAGAGGCGAAGCGATTATATCTGACTTTACTAACTCTTACTTATTCGTAAATTGGATTGTTAAATAATGTGTGAATAATATACGCTAGGAAAGGCCTATGATGAGGGATCCTTTACAATCCTCCCTGAGAAGTGCCTGGGAGGTGGCCTTTTTACAACCGCCTGCCTTCCGCTAGAGGGGGTGACTGCTTTTCAGTCATCCCCTACGAGATGTGCCTAAAGGCATGGCACCAATGGGCGGCTCTAGTGTGATCTTACGAGGACCTGGAGCCCACCTTTGGTACCGAAGATGGTAGGAGTCCGGCATACCCCTTCGCCCTGTCCCGGAGCGAAGGAAGTTCATGTAGAATGTCCACTGGACAAAAACAATTAATAAGTTTAAAAGCAGGGTTGCCTACACATCCCCACCACCTAATCCAAAAGCTTGGTACGTGCCCTACACGTTTGCCCTATAGGCCAAAAGCTGGGTACCATGAAAATGTATGTAAATTAATCAACTGTTGAAAAAGATATAGGTGCGCTGCGATGATAGTCACAGGTGATCCATTCCAATGTGCAACAAAAATATGAAAAATTGAAAAGTAATTTTGAGAAATCGTCAATAATGGGTATATCAAAGCCATAATATATATATTTTATTAAAACAGCGAGTTTATTTTTATATCAAGATGTTGTTTGCAGTGAAAGTGCGCATTCATGGGGTGCAAGATGATAACTGGGTATAAAAGACAAAATCAACCAGAATCGGTGTCTGATAAAGTTATAGCAACGTATTGGAAAGTATTCATCAAGAGAACCCTAACAAGAGAAAACAACTTGATAGAATCAGATACACGAAGAACAAGAAAATGGAAAATTTTCGCTTGGCACAATTTATGAAGGGACTATGAAATTGGACTTCTGGGGTGGAAGGCTTGGTGACCTGAAATACAGGCTTCAACCTAGTTTAGGCACCAGTCTCCCACAATAAATTTTTACAATAACAACTTACCAATATATACCAATATTTATGTGATAAATAAAAAATAAAAAAACCCAGATCCACGATGATCATTTATAAACATAATGAAGTCGTACATTGACTTAACTCTTTCAACATTGTGAAGCGATAAACCGTTGATGTAATCTGCATGATACTTTAATTATTACATCAAATTACAAGAATTTAATAAACACTACAATGTTACGATCGAACTGCGCTGAATAATGAGTGTAAACTTCTGATTGGAGAAGGAAATTTTATGCGTATTTGTAATTCATCCGTGGATAGTTTTACTTGGATGTGTGTGGATGTCGAGGTAGGTCATTCAGGACACATTGGACACGGGATAGTCTAGAATTTTCTGAAGAATGGTAAATTTTCTTAAATAACTTTAATACCTGATAAATACATTTGGGGCCCGAAACTTTAATTTTCTATATTGCCCCCCAAAAGTGAACTTTAAATTCAAAAGTCATTGTTTACGTTACATATATCTACGAAGGCCAAGGCTGGAGTTCCGTTTCGCTTTGCCCGCGCCTTTGCCTTCTAACCTAACCTGAGTCGGATCCGCCTTAGAAGACTGAATGGTGAAAACACGTGTAGTAAAAACCAGTTTTCGCTTTCAATTTTGACAAGCAGTAGATTCTAAATGTAACAAAGGCATTTGTTTTGTCGGCACGGTTAGTGCAGTGGCTGATACAGTCAGCCGCTGCGGTCCGGGTCGCAGGTTCGATTCCCGCACGTAGCAAATATTTGTATGATCTGCAGGTAGTTTTTCCGGGTCTGCATTTATTGTCTGTGGAATTTGTGTCGTTGCACCCACGAAACAGGAGAAATCCTCGGGCTCATATGATTCATCTAATACTTATTTTTTAACCATTAGATTGTGGCAAATCTTAAGTTTAACTGGTTAAATATGAAATGAATTATCGCAATAGAACATTGTATCGAACATTAGCCAGCGATCAAATATAAACTTAACATTCACCTTTCAATCTTTAGTTTATATTGACACCTATCTTTAATCCTAATGTATACATCGAATTTCCGTGTGGTAGCACCACCCCATCTCATCCCGTGGGTGTCGTAAAAGGCGACTGTGGGATTAGCCGAAGGATGTGCATCAGCGTCCTTCGAGTACATTAATGGCTCAACTGCGATCGCCAACCCGCTTGCCAAGCGTGGCGATTATGGCAAAACCCTCCAATTAGCATACAATACACCCTTACTGGTCCTTGTGGCGATCTTTGGGAGAGGCCTGTGTCCAGCAGTGGACTTTATTCGGCTAAAATGATGATACATCGGCTTATAATGCTCACTGCATCCTGTAGCTTAAAAAACCTAGATACAATTAAAACAAAATTGTCGAGTGCGAGTTCACACGCGTTAGAAGTGAAACTTTGTATTTTGGTTAATTTGTAAGATAATGAGATTTATACACTATGGAGGTAAACAGAGAGAGAGAGAGAGAGAGAGCGATTGATCGACAATAAGGAAACTATATAGAAATGTGTTTTATCTCATTCTCTCACAGCCTAAACCCTATAAATACATTTATAGTTGTCTTTTTAGTTACAAATTTTCGTTTCATAAAATCCAATTCGCACCGTCCCAAAAGTTGCACCTCAATATCCACTCTTAAATGAGTAAAACCAATTAAACCTTTTCTTGCAGCTCTAAATAATAATAATCTTGTCAAGGTTGCCACTGATCAAATAATAATTGGTAGTGTGGCGCAATAAATTTATTTATTACTGCAGCCATGAAACATCTTCGTACAAATTACTACACTCCAATTGCATTGAGATGTTTTGCAAGGTTACTTTTTAATACATGATCATAATTAAATTACTAATTGGTTAGCGTCCTTGTTCTTATTTAATTTGATGCTCGTCGAGATGCTGATCAGAAATGTTGAATTAGAATTCCTGTAGAAGCCGTTTTAATCACCACCCCAAAGCGGTAAAGTACTAATCTCATTAAGAATAAATAAAGTTTTGACATTACAATAAAAAACACAATACTTTTGTTAGTATATTTATCCGAAATACTTGCAGCTTACATATGGACACCCGCGGGCTGATTATGTATGTCGCAGATGTTTTGCGACAAGCGTCAATCGCGCAGACGCTGCGGCGTCTTAAGCGTCATTATGGTATTACGCGTAGACAACAAGTATTACGTACTTGCCGATGGCGATTAAACAGGCCACTCAGACAACTCAAAGCCCTGCAGGGCCCTACATGCAGTATCTCTGCCGGATTGTATAGTGTGAATGTTTGCAGAGCCGGTATTTATATAAATAAATATGAATGTTGCTAAGCGCATAACTCGAGAATGGCTCGACCAATTCGGCTAATTCTTTTTTTTGAAGGTATTTAATAATAATAATAAAAAATAACGTGATCGCTAGAAAAACGTTGGATTTATTAAATTTTTACTATTTACTTTTGACAGAACGAAGTCTGTCCGGGCAGCTAGTATATTGATAAATAATGCGCAGGGCCTTCTATAGGCCGTTTAACGCATACTCTGTCGTATAATCAATCAACTTATAATTGCATCCTCGCCTTTAACTTCAAGCAATTTGCCACCGGTGGATTATAGGCTGCGCGAAAGCTGCTGTCGCGTCTGCTGTCACTGTTAGCTAATGAGGATGCATGTCGTTTCGTACATATAATAGGAAGGTGAGGTCAATGACCGCCATCGATTTTGGATAGACCCTGTGTTAGAATAAATGGATATTTGGTGAGAAATATATGTACAATCTTTTTACTGATTCTGGTAGAGAATCGTGGACTGATTCACCTCCTAAAAGGTTGCAGACGACTAAATCGGCGCCTTGTATAAATTAAAGACGCTACTTCCACATTGCAGTCAGTCCTGCCAGTCCAGTCCATGTTGTTCACGGCAAAGGGCTACACTCTAAGTTTTTGTAAAATATCATTGACTACACCTGTCTACCCGTAGGTGTAGTAAAACACGACTACGGGGATGTGGGGGTTAACATAGAATAAAGCGCTTTGTTATGGCACGGTAGAATAGTAATTATCACAATTACTAATGCTTACTACATAACTATGCTGACTGTTGACCTATTTGCCACAGACACGACGAAGTTTTTTTTTTTCAGTAAACTAGAGATATAGACATATCCCAAACTATTGAGGGCAAGAGACCCCTTTTCCGAAATGAACTGATACCACAGACAAAGCAATTAACCAAATTACTTAATCCTATCTCCAGTTTTTTCCTATTGGTAAAAAATACTTACCATTTTAAAAACTTTGCAGTTGGTTAAGTGAGTAAACTTGACATCGTTTTCTCATCAAAATTTAACAAAATAAATAGACAACAAAATCAGTAAATATCAAGTGTAATTAACAATTAATAATATAAATTACCCAAAAAAATATAATACTTAAGTAGGTAATTACCGTGTGGTGCCGGCTCAGAATGCCACCACCCCATCTCCTACCATGGGTGTCGTAAAAGTCGACTAAGGGATTAGTCGGAGGATGGGCAGCAGCGTCCTTCGAGTACATTAACAACTCAACTGCGATCGCCAACCCGCCTGCCAAGCGTGGCGATTATGGCAAAACCCCCCAATGAGCCCACAACACATCCATATCGGTGGTTGTGGTGATCTTTGGGGGAGGCCTGTGTCCAGCAGTGGACTTGATTCGGCCGAAATGATGAGGTAATTATAAAAAAATAATATCGCAATGTAAAGATAAAAAAATATGTGTTATCTATGAACCTGGTGACTTTCTACCAATCTAGCTCCATATCGGCCATTTATACGTCCACTGCTGAACAAAGGCCTCCCCCATAGATTTTCACAACTGTGTCATCATTTTGGGGGGTACTTCACAATACTCACCACGCTTGGCAGGCGGGTTGGTGAGCGAAGTATGGCAACCTTTTCACAGAAGTGACGCTGCTGCCCATCCCTCTGGTTGAGATTCCCTTTGTCGCCTATTACGACATCCACAGGAGATGGAGTGGTGCTATATTCTTAATCCGGACACCACACGGAGACCAACACCAATCTAGCTAAATCCGGGATAATATTGATGAGTTGATTGTTGATTTTCAAACGGATTCATTGTTTTTTCAAAATGTTTGTAGCCACACTGAAGCCGTTTTCGACTAGGTATGATAATGGAAAAGCGATAAGGCATTTTTCAGCAATATTTCACGATGCAGGATACGAATTCATAGGGATCGATGTTTAGACCTCGTCGACCTCCAAAATCAGTCTTCGTTTATGTTGACCCGTTGCCGTGTGGTGCCGGCTCAGAATGCAACCACCCCATCTCCTCCTCCTGGGTGTCGTAAAAGTCGACTAAGGAATTAGCCGGAGGATGGGCAGCAGCGTCCTTCGAGTACACTAACAACTCAATTGCGAGCGCCAACCCGTCTGCCAAGCGTGGCGATTATGGCAAAACCCCCCAATGAGCACACAACATACCGATGTCGTCGTTGTGGTGATCTTTGGCGGAGGCCTGTGTCCAGCAGTGGACTTCATTCGGCCGAAATGATTATGTTGACCCATGGGAAACCTGTCGATATCGCACCACTTCGGGAATCCATGTTATGTTATAGTGTTTAATATATCTGTTAAATGTGCCTATGCGCATTGATGTGGCGATAAATCTTTTTTTTATATGTCATGACGATGGGTAGCAGTAACTTCTATACAAAAACAGTATTTATAATACGATCACTGGCCATGTGCGGTGATTATGTCAATGTGCTATAAGCTCTCCGATTTGACTTAACGACTGCCGTCTAACACCAACTAGGACCACGATTTTATGTGCCACAACTCGATTGTCGTATGCTGCTATGACAACAGCGGGTATAGGACCCGCTCACGATAAGGACGTGTGACCTTGACATATTTTTTCGCCGCGATGGAAATCGTGCCTCGTTCAAAGCCCCTGGAGAGAGGCAATGCTTATTGCCTATATATAGGACTCTTACCAACTAAAACCACCAACACGACCGTTTTACCGCCCTCGCCGCCGAGGTTGTCCGCCTCACCAACGTCGCGGACGCCTATCGCCGCGTCACCTTCCCGTTTGTTCAAGTTACTACTTCTCCCCTCCGTCTCATGCTCGCGCCATGGTTTTAAATATCCTCTAATACATTTAAATAAGACCGCTCCAGCTGTCCCCAAAACAATTGCTTTTTATCCCCAGCAACGCTCTAAAAAAACTAAAACCATATGTGCGGTCATCTCCGGCACCGAAAGAGGGCTCCGGGATCTCGACAAACTGTTTTAAAACATACTGCATGAAGTAACGCCGATGTCAGTATACTCAACTTATATAAAACCAATTTACATTGTAATTGTAGTCAGTAAATCTCCAACTATTGTCCGACGAATAACGACACAGCTAAAAAAATAAACACACACAGTTGAAAATCCTACGGGCACTCATGGGTTTCCACTCCAACCAACCAATAAAGGCAAGCCGGAGAGGAGGCCCTGACCGACTCTCTGGAGCATTCGGGTACGCAGTGTCGCCACTCACATTCAGCTCGCCAAACTGCCCTGCGTTCTGTTAGCTTCTTAATACATCTTATGATATACTTTTTTTAAATCAAAAGGTAAGAAGAAATCAAGCAGCTGCATTAATCTGCCCTCTAGGATTACCTTATCCCATGGTGACATTTCTTTATGAATATATATGTCTCGCATTGACCCACGTTTAGGCATAATAAAAAAGGTCGGCAACGCTGCAGCCTTGTGGTGTTGCAGATATTCTCGGGTGGCAGATGGATCATTGCTCACAGATCGACATGCAAAATTACAGACTCCATTAAAAAAAAATACAAATGTACCGCGTTATCATCCATTTACACCCGAGATTTACACACGCCTCGTTTGTTACAAAACTAGTCAAAAATTATTGTAGAGATGTGCTGTTGCACATCCAATTATCAGTGCACCTCGCGGCTATGCCTCGGGTCGAAACCATATGAAATCATGTGGAGTTATAAAGACATCTGAAGAAGCTTTCAAACCGATAAATATGCCATTAAAGTTGTGTGGGTCAGTTCTAATAAAGATGTAACCGATTGTGCGCTAATCGAGTTCAAATTAGGATGAAACGGATTTTGCAAATATTTCGCCTTTATTGTTGCTTCTACGTTTAGATGTATTTTATGGTTTTATTATATTATGTTTGCGTTTTGTTACATTGCGTATTTTAAGAAACATAACACCTATGTTGTCAATTCACTCCGTGTGGTGCCGGCTAACAATAACACCACCACATCGCGTGTCGTGGGTATCGGAAAATGCGAGTACAGCCAGCAAAGTCCTTTATTTTTATTTGCCCCGTGGAAATTCTTCACGAAGGGGAAGGGTGAAGGGGCATGCAGAGCCAAAGGATGTCCACTGCTGAACAAAGATTTTCCTGTTTATCATGTAATATTCTTATCATATAGGACATGATTTATCTAAAACAACACCCCCCAGGCAATTCTCGGAGAGGATTGTAAAGGATCCCCCCAAGCCTCGCCGTGCGCTGTGCTGCACATACGGCGGCACGTGACCACGTGCACGCCGCCGTCTTCCCGGGGGGTCACTCGGTATGAGCACTTATATGTCCTGCCAGTGAATGACCGATATAAACCTATTAAATACCCCTGTATTTAATAGGTTTATATCGGTCATTCACTGGTTGTATATTTCATAAGCAGATGTTAGTCAGTGATCAGGGATATTTAGGCTAGGTAGCATTAATTCCAGCCTCACATCATTGTCATCGTCCACTACTGTATATGGGCTTCGGAATAATCACTACAATGGGTGTTCATAGGAGATATTGCTATAATTACCATGCCTGGCAGGGAGATGGGTGATCGCAATGTTGTTATTAGCAATTTTTATGGGAATAGGTACCCCACCGCACATTCCCAACGACTGCAACTCCTGTAAGCCAGGATCTATAATGGCGACCACCGGAAAGAACACCGACCAATGAAGCTCTTTATGTCCCAGAGGAATGAATACCTATCTTGTTACGCGCACCGAAATTAATCAGAACAGAAAAAGGAGGAGTAGGAAAGAATGTACGTTGCAAGCAAGCAAGCAAGCAAGCAGGGGACAGAGAAAATACTATAGGTTATAGGCACAATAATTGGGAGTGTACAACTAGGATAAGCCTATATTTTATTAGCATATGGGAGGATACTGCTGCTCATCCGCTTGACCCTGAATCGCCTTTTACGACATCCCTGGGCAGAGAGGTGTGGTCTTTGCTGGGACCCACACTGAAGTAATTCCGGCCTGAAGGTTTTACATATATTAAAACATTTCAATCCTTTACCATTAATATTCTCATTAATAAAAACTTTTGTATCTCAATAACTGGTTCTCGGATATTTGGACGCAGTGCTTTCTAATCTTGTATTACGTAAATACTATGCCAGATTAGTTTTACGAATGTTAACATGAAGATATGAATTCTGATTGCATATTATAATAACTGTGAGTCTTCATAATCTTTGTAAATCAATGCGGCTCGCGTTGTTGTCAATAAATATTTGTAAAATGCCACATGAATTTTGAAATGGAATATTCTAATGCTTTAAAAATCACGACCTATGCCTACAATACCGCTATGGGCTTACAGACAAGGTAGTTTGAAGGAACCCATGGCGCTTTACCTAGTAATAGAAGCGTACTCCTCCATCTCCAGGGCGGATAAGTCGATGATCTATAAATAACGAACAATTTACATCATTTGGCGTTAGAAATGATCAACTCCATTTCGATCTTAACTTGCATCAGGCAATTTATGAAACAAGCGTTCAAGCGCTATATCGATTCTGCCCTGTCTCACCCCAATCCCCTTGTGGTATCAGCCGTCAATTACCAACCCTCTCGTATCAGTAGTGTACGCCGCCCGAGGCACGTTCTGGGCGATCCAGACGACAAAATCACATTAGATCACATAAAGAGACTCGCGTTGTCTCGTTCACTCAACACCCGACCGTTATACCGCCCTCGCCGCCGAGGATGCCCGCCTTATCGACGTCGCGGAGGCCTATCGCCGCGTTACCTTCCCGTTCAAGTTAGCACTTCTCCCTCCCGTCTCTTGCTCGTGCCGGCCCGTGCCGAGCCTGTAGCTTTAAATGTCCCATAATACAATTTAAATAATACCGATCCAGCTGTCCCCAAAACAATAGCTTGTTATCCCCAGCAACGCCCTAAGCCGAGGTCCGTGTCCCGCAGGGGGCGCCCTTAGCGAAAGTTGCTTAGTTTTTAATATTAAATTTAAGCCTGGCTGGAGGCCTCTTTTGGCTTCGCCAGAAAATGACCGGTTAAGCAACCACATTTCCCTGAAATGTATGCGAGAAGCCCAACAAAAAAAAAACATTTGGCGTATTAATAAGACTTCAGCATTTTATATGAAATTTAATACGATGTAACGAGGTAACGGATAGTTAAAAATCTAGTATGAATTTAAACAGACCCATTAATTATTGCACTATCTTTTACAAGGGGTGAACATTTCGCCACGTTAAAAAGATATATTATGTCCATTATAAATAAGCATACAATTTACGAAACGTTTTTTTTACTAAATATTACTTCAAATTCATTTGCAAGGGCCCCGCTTAGGTCCAGACTTATCCTCAGACCTAGGATTACAAGATACATTAGGTTTCTTTAATACAACATATTTACGAGATCGAGCCTTTCCGGGACACGATTTTCTTTCTCTTCGCCCACAATCTGGAGCTTTCTTCCTTGATCCAGGACAAATTACTGCTTTTTTCTTGGTGGTTCCCATTTTTCCACAATTATGAGCTTTCTTGCTTGACCCAGGACACACAGGTCCTTTTTTCTTGGCACTTCGCTTTCTTGCTCCCATTTTCCCACAACCAGCACCTTTCTTGCTTGATCCAGGACAAACAGGTCCCTTTTTGGTTCTCTTTCTCGACCGCATTCCCCCGCAATCTGAACTTTTCTGGCTTGATTTTGGGCAAATAGCGCCTTTAGACCCTTCCGACTCTTTAGAATCCTTCGGGGGATGACATACACGAGGTTTCTTGGGAGCAAAAGAAATTAGGCTTCTGGTCATAGGAATACAGTTCGTACTCATAAAGCGCGTACAATTTATGAGACTCTCTTTAGGGAGATCACACAAGGAGCTTGACATGTCAGCACACGAGTTGCTTTTCCAAGGCAGATAAGTATTACTTCTTGAAAGTGGACAAACAGGACCTTTGAGAAGACACAAATCCTTTTTTACCCCATCTATACACGGTTTTGAACTTTCAGGACGCTTTTGTGGCTTCGGTATATAGTAATAGCTATGGTAGGCAGACCACCACGTAAACCCAAGAGTTGGCCTGCAGACCGAGCCATAGTTCACCTTAAAAATATAAGAAAATATTAACTTGACAGAAATGCTTAAGAGGTTGAATCTGGCACAGCCTACATTATAGGTATTCTATGTATGAATTGATGCCTACTAGGGCTAAAATGTAATTACGCCTCTTATCTTATCCAAAAGTCAATATAATCCGACATGCTTCCACTGAAATATTAATATGTAAAAAGGATACAAACCCCGAAGTTTGAAAAATGAAATAGTTTGATACAGATTTTTACGTAGCTTCCACCAAGTGGAAGCCTTCATATATCGAAAATTAACGCGATTAGTATCACGACATTGAGGTTTAATATTAGAGTCCTTCAATCATGGCAAATGGCTATACTATTTCAGCCCTTTTATCAAGCTATACGGATATATTATGCTGGCACTTTCATGATAATCTGTCAAAATATATCACTCATGGGTGTAAGATAAAAGAGCGATGACCGCGAACACTAGTGTTGGTTGGGTTCGGTAATAATAATCGATAAAAAATATTTTTGACGACTTTCTAGGAGAACCGATACCTTTTATTTAAAATAAAAATTAACGTTTTTTTTATTTAAGCGTAATTTATCGTTTCGGCCGAATGAAGTCCACTGCTGGACACAGGCCTCCCCCAAAAATGACCACAACAACCGATATGGGTGTGTTGTGGGCTCATTGGGGGGTTTTGCCATAATCGCCACACTTGGCAGACGGGTTGGCGATCGCAGTTGAGTTGTTAATTTACTCGAAGAACGCTGCTGCCCTTCCTCCGGCTAATCTCTTAGTCGACTTTTACGACACCCACCAGAGGAGATGGGGTGGTGGTATTCTGAGCCGGCACCACACGGCAAAGCGGCAATTTAACTACTTTACTAATTGATAAATGCTTTTACAGTTTACTCGAGTTCCTAGATTATAAACTATAGGTTCTGTAAATTATAATGTAATATTAAGCTATATTTGTAATTTGTTATTGCGTTTTAAAAAACTAAATCATAAGTGGTTCTTCTAGGGTGTCTGTATTTAATTTAATTTAATGTATTTTCACCTTACAGATATATGTTGTCTGCATGCTTTTAATTAGGCATAAACATGTAATTTTTTCCGTAACATTACAAGTATGTAAACTGTGCTTGTCAGTTATGTATACATTTAAAGACTTTGTGATCGTTCATCAAGGCTTTTTATCCGATAGTTTCGCGCCTTGTATTAGCCTTCGTACCGTTTGTGACTTCTGTTGGGTTATTATTTTTGTTCCTTAGCTTATGTCCGTGACTTGTTCCGCGTGTAAAGAGGACTACTCGCTTAATTAATGTTCAATCCATTGCTGGACGTAAAAGACCTTTAAAAACGTGACTGATCAGTTCTGGGCTCCTTGCATCGATTCGCCCTTCACCAGGTCATCCAGCCATTTAGTGCAGTCTTAGAATTTATTACGCTCCATGATTTTATAATATATGCGCAGTATCTATACGCACAGTATACTTATCATACATGCAGTGTTAGTTGTATTTAGAGAAAAGATCCATATTGAAAAATACTTAGCCAGATATTTCACAGATTCCTCGCTAGAACTTTAGGTAGGTTGGTACCACGAAAAATTCTTTGTATCAGAGCACACGAGGAATCTGTCAAAATAAATGCATAGAAATCGTGGAAATTTTCCTACTATTGATGCGATTAGGTATATTCTTCTAATCAAGCTGTTTGTAACAGAATTAGTGGAAAAAAGTCTCATTAGTTCTATCATAGAACTGTTGAATATAACTACTGAGAATAAAGCCACCTGCTTCTGGGGAAGCAAATGTTTTTAGGTAGAACGTGTTTTTTGTTTTTTTATATAACCTTTGCCAAACTAGGATTTCTCCTGTTTCGTGGGTGCGTTTACTGACACAAATTCCACACACAATACAAGCAGACCCGGAAAAACTACCTGCAGATCATACAAATACCTGCTCCGTGCGGGAATCGAACCCGCGACCCAGACTGCAGCAGCCGACTGTATCAGCCACTGCACCAAGCGTGCCGTCAAAACAAATGCCTGTGTTACATCTAGAATCTTCTGCTAGTCAAATTGAATGTCAGTTAAAACTGGTTTTAACAAGACGCATTTTCACCATTCAGTCTTCTAAGGCGGATCCGACTCAGACAGGTTAGGTTAGAAGGCAAAGGCGCGGGCAAAGCGAAACGGAACTCCAGCCTTGGCCTACGTCGTTATTTTCCAAAACATGCACCTCTATTTCGAGATGTTTCATTTTTCTTTGATAATTTACCTTTACATTTTTAGCCACTACTGCGCCTAGACTGAAGTTTAGTCGAGTATAGCCGGTTAAAGATGAGATAAAATAACAAGTAACATATAGTTATAATTTGTAAATTATTTACACGCAATAATTAATGATCTTTGTATAGTAAGTTAGTTCCAAGAAACACGTTTACTGCTCTATCAATTTAAATAAAGCTGGCACTACTTACTGCCTGTCTCTGACCGGCCGACACAATCGCACCGTCAGTAGGACATTAATTGTGTAGGCTAATTATTGTTATGCCGTCTGGTGCCAGCTAAGATTACCACCACCCCATCTCATACCGTGGGTGTCGTACAAAGCGACTATGGGATTAGCCGGATGATGGGCAGCAGCGTCTTTCGAGTACATTTATAACTCAGCTGCGATCGCAAACCCGTCTGCCAAGCGTGGCGATTATGCAACACAAACCCATACCGGTCGCTGTGGCAATCTTAGGGGAGGCTACTGTGCAGCAGTGGACGTTATTCGACCGAAATGATGATATTCGCAAAATATTACATTCTCAAATAACATTTTGGACAATCACAGCCAAAGGAGTTTGAGTAAAAGTGGCGTCGGTATTGGAAACCTGAACACTGATTGCCTAATTCTATTAGCCACAATTCTAAACATTTCTTTTTGTCGTGGAGAAATCCTCATGGACTTCTTGGCTTCGTCGGTTGACCGAACCAACTCCGAGGTTATATACGGTACTACTACTGCTACTAGTAATGCTTTAAAGAAACTAGACATTATATTACTAGCTGTGTCCCGCGGTTTCAACCGCAGTTTAATTTTAAGGATGTTTTGGATTTCATGGGTTTTAGTTTCTTTTCACGGAACTCAAATTATTTTTCTAAAATGAAAGTAGCCTAAGTTAAGCCTTATAACACCCGGAACAAACAGAGAGACAGACAGACAAAAAAATTAAAAATAGTGTTTTTGTTATATGTAACGTACATACTTCCATATGCATTTAGTGAAAAGCTGTTATTTTGACATTACAAACAGACACTTCAATTTTATTTAGTTGTATAGATAAATTACTATTTTTTTTATTGTACTTCAATTATTTTATCAAAATATAAAAACCAATATTATAGTTTTTGGGAATATAATTTTCTCGATAATAATTTTTGAGAATATAATATTTTGCTAATGTAATAATGAAAGAACATTGACACCTGCATGACCAAACCCGCTATAAATGTTTGAGTTTTAACCTGCTGTATTACCCTATGCCGATGACTTACGGACAAAATCATACAATGCACGTACCAATGCTGGGCATAGGTATCCCACTAACATCATCAATTTGAAATAAGCATTTCCTTAGAGATGCGCGGTTTAATATTTCAGTGATAAGCCAAATTATACGCGGGTAAAGCCGCGGGCAGAGTCTAGTATAGAATAAATGGAACAATTTGCGCGAATCCATTGATTTTGTAGGCCATCCGTTAAAATTTCGGACAATATATCCATGATTACAAACAAAATGACAGTTTTGACGGCACGGTTGGTGCAGTGGCTGATACAGTTGTAAAGGTCAGGTCCTTCTTTGAAACAATAACACAGGATTATCGTTATATACTCGGATTTATTCCACTTAATCACAAACGTATATTCCAGAACAACGTGTACCGACAAAAGTTCGTGTCCGAATGCCTGTCATCTCAGTATCGACCGTAATATATAATCAAAAGTGTTGCTATCAACATTATGAACAAAATAACAGTTGCATCGATATTTATAACGGTAAGTTAATAAATATCGATACAACTTATTAAAATTAACTAATCGTAGAACAATATTTAAATAAATCATGTAGTTACATATCATAAGGCTAACAGCTCGGCCATCCTTATTTTAGTGAGTCCTCTCACGACAGAAGAAAGAGAAGAAAGAAAAAAAAGTCCATACAATGCAAAATTCTCACCATGATTCTATACAATTTTAGTAATTATAATCTAGTACACCATGAATACAATCCATTGAACTTAACTATAAACAATTCTATTTTTGTAATTGTACTAACTTGGTGTACCAAGTTGCAAAATACAACGATCGCAAAACAATACTTTACATTCAGTAATAATACGGAACATGATCTGCTATGATCTACGGCAATTTACGTAACTACACGCTCATAGCTCATGTCCTTATTATTATGACACTCGCACAGTCTGCTATGATCTACGATCATCTATGTCTTAGCACTGGTTGCTCATAGCCTGTGCCAGCACAGTCTGCTACAATCTACAGCCATCTATGCCTTGACACTGACCGCTCATAGCCTATGCTCATATCACAATTAATTTAGTATCTTGCATAGTCTGATGTGATCTACAACCATCTGTACTTCGGCACTGACCGCTCATAGCCTATGTAGGTGCAGTCGTCATCACTTCACTGTCCTACACAGTCTGCTATGATCTACGACCATCTATGCTTCAGTACTGATTGCTCACAACCTATGCTCAAATTAAATTATCTAATCAAACTCTGTATCATGTACTTATCCGTCACTGCAATTCATAAATCGCATACATAGTAAATAACATCATTTTATCTCTTTCAGAATTAATCTAGTCATTTAATTGATAAATTATAATTAATCATTATGGTCATCAATTCTATCCGAATCATTATCACTACGATCGCTTTCACTGGCCTCACTGGAAATATTTTTAAATGACAACCACGGGTGTATCTTGTCTATTGCAACAATGTTCTCATATTTCTTATTTCCTCTCCTGCTTAAGGGTGTATCTTCAATTAGAAACCTGTCATTATCTAGAATCTTAACTATTCGGTAAGGACCATGAAATTTTGGTATAAGCTTTTTTGATTTGCCTAAATGATCCTTATCATTAATCATTCGCTCTACCCTAACGAGATCACCAACATTATAAGTCGTACCTAATTTTCTATGCCTATCAAACTCCTTTTTTGATCTATGCTGTTGCTTTTCTATTCGATCTTTAGCTTCTATCCTTAATTTAGTAAGATTCTCGCCAATTACACGATCATTAGTTTCAATTAAGATGTCACCCAATATGTTTTCTGAAGCACTGACAACTCTACATCCGAATAACAACTCAGAGGGACTTTTGCCGGTTGTTTTGTTAATAGTTGTGTTTAATCCCAACTGTATATCGCCTACATAATCATCCCATAAATTTTCATTCTTCCCATGGCATTTTGTGCTCAGTGCGTCTAAAATGGTCCTATTAAAGCGCTCTACCTGTCCATTCGCCCTTGGTGTGGCTACAGCGTTAAGAATGTGCTTGATACTCGAACTTTTTATAAATGATTTAAATTTAGCACTTGTAAAGCATGTTCCCTGGTCAGTTATTAAGCGAGATGGCGTGCCAAAATAACTAAAATGTTCCTTAAAGTTTTTAATTGCAGTAGAACTTTTTGTGTCTCTCACAGGTCGAATACTGATAAACTTTGTAAACGAGTCGACTATTGCTAGTATATATATGTTGCCCTTCCTAGAACGAATGAAAGGCCCTAAATGGTCAGCATGTAAAGTATGGAACGGTATTTCAAGTTTGGGGATAGGATGCATCATCCCTTCTTTACGACCACCGGGGGCTTTGTGCTGGGCGCACTCTAAACAAGCAGAGACGTACTTTTTTGTGAAACGGCGCATCTTGGGAAACCATAATACGTTCTGTAAGCGGCTCAAGGTTTTTTCATAGCCGAAGTGCCCCACATCATCGTGATTCATCTTTAAAACTTGCCATCTTACTGCTCTTGGAACTACCCACCTTACACCGTTATCGACTATCCTATATACATAACCTCCCTTTACTTGGTAATTTTTATAGACATCTGTCACATGTTTCGTTTTTGGATCTTCTAAAATGCTTCTAATTCTTTCTATCTCCTCATCATTTCCCTGTACAGTTGAGATCCAGTCCTTCAGTTCTATTCCCAAAACATCAAGTATTTGACTATCATCATCACCGGGTACAGGTTCAGTTACAGGAGCACGACTGAGGGCATCCACATGTGCCATTCGACACCCTGCCCTGTACTCAATCTCACAATCATACTCCTGAAACTGGACCTACCATCGTGAAATTCGCGGTATGAGATCTCTTTTAGTTAGTGTAGTCCGTAACGCATTGCAGTCGGTAATAATTTTAAATTTAAGCCCCAATAAATAAACACGGAATCGTTTTAGAGAAGCAATAACTGCCAATGTTTCCAATTCAAATGAGTGCATTTTCTGTTCGTCACCCGTTGTTTTACGACTGTAATAAGCTACTGGCCTTAAAAGCCCATCCGGGTGCCTTTGCATTAATATTCCCGCTATCCCTAATTTTGATGCATCCGTATGAAGTTCGGTTTCAAACCCGACGTCATATAATGCCAAGATTGGCCGCTCCAAAAGCTTTTGTTTAAGTAGTTCAAATGCTCCTTTTTGTTCGTCGTCCCATTTCCAATCAAAGTTAGACTTCAAAAGATCAGTTAACGGTTGGGCTATAAGGGCAAAATCCTTCACAAACCTCCTGAAGAAACTAGTAAGACCTATAAAACGTCTAATATCGTGCACATTCTGCGGTTCAGGAAAGTTTGTTATCGCCAGAGTCTTACGAGAGCCAGGTCTAATTCCACTGCCATTAACTTGAAATCCTAAGAAATCTATTTCTTTATAAAAGAAGTAACACTTGCTTATTTTTAAGGTCAGTCCTGCGTCTGACAAAAGTCTCAATACTTGTTCTAACCTATCTAGTCCTTCCAGAAACGATTTGGCCGGGATTAAGATATCATCCATATAAATAACAACGAAGTTGACCTTGGATTTAGACAATATTTTATTCATTGCTCTCTGAAAAACTGACGGAGCATTTGCCAGCCCAAACGGCATGCGCTTAAATTGATACTGTCCATCGGGTGTAACAAATGCGGTTTTATCTTGGGAGCTTTCCGCAACCGGTAGTTGATAATAGCCGGATGCACAATCAAGAGTAATAAATAACGAGTTTCCAGCTAACATATCTAGCTGATCGTCGATCAATGGTAAGGGATAATGTTCCTTTTTTGTCTTACTATTAAGAGCTCTATAGTCGACGCACAGTCTCCTCTCGCCAGTCTTCTTCTTAACTAGTAGAATTGGACTGGCGTATTGAGACCTCGACTCACAAACTATATCTGCCTCAAGCATTTCCTGTACCATTGATCGTACTAGTTCGCGTTCAGGGAAAGAAAGTCTATACGGCCGGTACACAACTGGTCTATTGTCATCTAATTCAATTTCCATTTCTGTAACATTTGTAAATCCTAAGTCCCTTAAATTGCTTGAAAAACAGCTTTCGAATTTCTTTAGTAACGCCTTTAGCATTCCGACCTGTTCATTTGTTAAGGATTTATCAAAATTAAGTAAACTACCTGAGTCCGAGTTTTCGAGATCCAACATATTTACATTAAGAGAATGACTCGTGCAAAGGGCACGAGTCAATAATGCATTTTCCTTGACATTTATCGGATGATTAGTAACGTTTTGCAACAATACATAACCCTCTCCGTTTGTAATCTCGTATTCACCCGGTAGTAAATAAATCTCCTTACCCGGCTCGCCTCGCAAAGAACCATTAACGTACACGTAACCCGAATAATCTTCACGACATGATACTTTTACAACACTCATTTTCATCGGTTGTAATTTAATATCGCTTCTTAGCATTAAATCATATTTTTGTACCCCACCTCTTTTGAAAATAAGAGATTCACTAGTTTTAGTAATTATAATATTCGGTTTTTCTGTAAAACTGTGACCAACTAACACGGGATATTTAATAATATCATCATGTACAATGAAAACGTCAACCTTTTGAACTATATTTTGTATATCCATGTCGACGACAGCTACCCCTAACGGTATTACGATGTTATTACCTATGCCGCGCATAATCGGCAAATTGATGCCGGTCGTCCATTTAATTCCTAAATGTTGAGCGTCACTGCAGCGAACGAGGGTACACTGACTACCTAAGTCTACATATCCACATGTGGGATGTCCATTAAGCTTCAATTGTATCACGTATTTACGATCGCTAATCTGCCCGGTGTCAATACGTAAAATATTCTTTTCAGTAGGTTTATCTATTTTATTATTATTATCGCTGGGTAACTTCGCACAATTTATTGCAGTATGTCCTAGTTTATTACAAATGGTACATTTTAAGATTTTCTTTGTGCACTTGAAACTAAAATGTCCTGGTTCATTACAATTGTAACATACCACTGAATTACTAGATTGCAATTTTAATTTGGGGTCCCCGCTATTTGAGAATTTGTGAGTGTTAACAAAATTAGACGAGCCTGCCCGTTTATCATTATGAATATATTTACTTTTTTCTACTTCCCGGGGTTGTTGCTTAATTGACTGAAAGTATTCTAATACTTGTTCAGGTTCCTGACATTTTGATGCTTTGGCGCCTAGCCTTAACGATCTATCCTCAATACCGTACAGCAAACAGTCAACAGCTCGTCTTCCCTTAATCTCGCATCTATTCAATAAGTTGATTTTCTCATAATAGTACAGTTCTAATGACTCATTAAATTTTACACGTTTTGACAACATCTCGGTTAATAGTTCGGCGTAGTCTTCGCTACTAGGGAAGGACTCTGTAAGTTTATTTTTCCACTCAGGCCAGGAAAAAGACATGGTAGGTAAAGCCTGATACCAGTTCTTGGCAACTCCAGTTAATTTAGGTAAAGCATAATGAATAATTTGGTCATCACACCATCTATACAACCTTGCACATTCATCCACCTTACTAAGCCAAGTGTGAACAGTCTGTCCTTTAACCATTGGATCGAATTCTGGTATGACATTGCCAAGCATCGGAAATTTATTACCTTCAGGGCGACTATTCACTAATGACTTTACTAACTGGGACAAAAGTGCATATTCAGACGTAGTACTATTATTTGCATTGGAACGACTTACGCGTTTTTGTTTCGAAGATGGAGATGAACTACTCTCGTCACTAAGGTGATCCACGCAATTCCGATTTTTACTCCGCTTGCGGCTCCTGTGTCGTCTCCTGCTTTCAATCCGACTCACATGGCTGCTCCGAAGCTCGCGCGAACGATAGCTCTGGCGCTCGCGAGAATGACTGCTGCACTGCTCACTGCTACGCTCGCGAGAGCGACTGCTGTGCCGCCTACTGCGCCGCTTGCCAGAGCGATCGCTGCGATGCTCGCGGGAATGACTGCCACGTCGATCACGAGAGCTATCACTGTGACACTCGCGAGACCGACTGCTACGCCGTTCACAAGAACCACTACTTCTATTCACTCGACTATAGGTACTTTCCGTTGAAGAATGACGTCTCACTTTATGTTTTTTTGTTTTAGAATTGTCTATTTTGCCTCTTCTACTATGATGTTTTCTTTTTCTCGAACGCGATCCTCGTCCTTTTGTTTTATTTCGTTTAGATGATGCAATTTCATTTTCCATTTTAGAATTACTAACCGGATTAAAAAATTTCACTATTATAATTCACAACGTAGGTATTATTAAAACTTTTACCAAGTATTATATTGCAAAATATTCGTTGCGCTGGTCTATCCCACTTCTGAGATGTAAAGGTCAGGTCCTTCTTTGAAACAATAACACAGGATTATCGTTATATACTCGGATTTATTCCACTTAATCACAAACGTATATTCCAGAACAACGTGTACCGACAAAAGTTCGTGTCCGAATGCCTGTCATCTCAGTATCGACCGTAATATATAATCAAAAGTGTTGCTATCAACATTATGAACAAAATAACAGTTGCATCGATATTTATAACGGTAAGTTAATAAATATCGATACAACTTATTAAAATTAACTAATCGTAGAACAATATTTAAATAAATCATGTAGTTACATATCATAAGGCTAACACAGTCAACTGCTACACACCGGGTCGTGGGTTCGACTCCCACACGGAACAAATATTTGTACGATCTGCAGGTAGTTCCGGGTCTGGGTGTGTATTGTGTGTGGAATTTGTGTCTGTAAACGCACCCACGACACAGGAGAAATCCTAGTGTGGGGCAACGTGTTAAAAATTGTAACTTCCTGTAACTTCCTGTTTTCGAACTACCTCCGGGTATATGTACATGTCTTCTAGTCTGTTAATCTCTCCGTTCGATCTTGTGCTTACAATATCCAAAGCTACTGAGTCCAGTCTTAAAACAACAGGCTACTACTGGTCGGACACCGAACTTCAATGCTTTTTTGGAACTCCATATTGAAATATCGAACTACTTATACTAACACGATGTCGATTTTATGTAAACAAACCATAGGTAAACTAGTCATATTTATAGGCTATCACACTTTTGATATATTTCTTAACTTCATCTTGTTACATTGATACTTATTGTTGCAATAGTCATGGATTTTTTTTTCGTTGTATTAGCGAGAGTAGTAAGAATGAAAGGCAGCAGAAAACAAGTGAATATTATTCAATTTATACAGAAGGACATTGTTTTCTGAAATATTAGCTAGTATCATTGCCTAATATAGTAAAACTACAGTTTATGAGCCTAATAAAATAAAATAACGTATTTTCTATTTATACATGCCAAAGAAGTGTAGCTTCTATCTACACATAAGATATCATCACCGATCGATCACCGTGTGTCAAATCGAGTGTTGTTAATAAGGTATTATCTCGCAGGATCGTTAATTGTACATCTATGAGCTGCGGCCTGCGCGCAGTATTGCGGCCATTCTGTCGCCCGATGAGATACACCCGCGGGCTGATTACGTATGTCGCAGACGGATTGCGACAAGCGTCAATCGCGCAGACGGTTTGCGACAAGCGTCAATCGCACAGACAGTTTGCGACAAGCGTCAATCGCACAGACGGTTTGCGACAAGCGTCAATCGCGCAGACGGTTTGCGACAAGCGTCAATCGCACAGACGGTTTGCGACAAGCGTCAATCGCGCAGATGCCATAGTCATTTCGGTACTACGTACTTGCCGATAGCGATTAAACAGGTGAAGATCCTCACGCACAGAATGTGTCGGAGTCGGACGATCAATTTCTTTTTTTAGCTATTCAGAGTGCCTGAACGGCGGTGCGCTCCTTTCTAGAAGATTGTGCGGTTAGCGAACCCGCAAAGGAAGTCGGGGCCCCCAAAATGAGTAGACCAAGACCATCCGGGGGTGCGGCCAATACGAGCGAATCCTATGCACCATGGTGGTTTTAGCCGGTAAGAGTACAGCACACCCCTCCGAGGGTGGAGGAAGTAGATGAGGATGCCCCAAGTAAAGAGAAAGTTATATTCTTCATAGACAAACTAAAGTATGAGCGTAATAAATATGACTAACATTTTATATAAAATTTAATCGCATATCAACGAGCAATGCATAGGGATTTTTTTTCTTTTTATCCAAACTATTAGTTACTTTGAAAGCCTTCTGCAAGGGCCCTTTTTCGAGTCAGACGGCTTCGGTTTGCTGGGCTTTCCAGGCTCCGACCTCGACCTTCTTGGACAAGTGAATCCTTTTTTCTTGGTTTCTCCTTCAGAAGCCGAATCCCTACCTTTTAATTGAGGACAAACAGATGTTAGTGCCGCCTTTGCTTCCTCAGGAGGAAAATTCGCACTGATTTCAGTAGAACCCTTAGAAGCACCTTTAGAGGGAGGACATATACGTGGATTTTTAGGACCTGAAGTAAAGCTTCTTGTTATAGGAATACAGTAAGTGCTCAGATTGCGCTTACAGGTTTTAGGACTCCGAGGACCACACGGGGAGCTTGACGTATCAGCACAGGTATCACTTTTCCGAGGTACACAAGGATTACTTCTTGCAGGTGGACAAACAGGGTCTTTGGGACGACATGAGTCCTTTTCCCCCCCATCTGAACACGGTTTGGGGCTCGCAGGAGGGCACTGTGGCTTCTCTTTATCGTAATAGCAATGATATGGTGACCTCACCGTCAACCCAGAAGCTGGTCTGCAGATCGCACCGTAGTTTACCTTAAAAAAATGTTAAGAATACATTAATTGGACAGGAACACTATTTAAGAGGTGAAATCAGGCACAGTAAACATTGCAGGTGTTTCTAGACTAAAATGTAACTAATATATCCCTCTCGTGTCTTATCCAAAAGACAAATGTTCTGAAATTCTTCTATTAAAAAATAAATATATGAAAAGAATACGAACCCCGGATATTGAAAATTAAAAAGACAAATGGTTAGACGCAAATTTTTGCTGGAGCTTACACTTCGATGATGCTCTTTAGTTTTCAAATATTGTAAATTACTATGTTATTATTTGTTGAGTTATTTTATTTAAGCCCTTCCAGTATGGCTTATAGGAACATTAATTCAGCTCTATATTAAAATTTACAGTATATAAATCAAGCCTATTTACCACGACATGTAGAAAGTTATATCATCCATTCTATCACAGAATATTATTTTAGCATTTCAGGTTAGTCAAGTATTACGACCTTACTTCTGCTCTGTCCACATGAAGAATGATTTTTACAGGATTGAAAGGTACCCCATGTTTTGATCCAATACATTCAACGTCTTTACCAAATTTCATTTATGCATGCCGAATAATACGGGTCATTGACATAATTATACAGTTACGTGTATTTTTGGGCTAGGTACGCATTTGCTCTGGTGTGATCATGCGAAAACCTGGAGCCTCCCTCTAGCTCCGGTGGTTTTAGCCGGTAGGAGTCCAGCATACCCCTTCGCCCTTCCCCGGGGCGAGGGAAGTTCATGAAGAATTTCCACTGGGCACCAATAAAAAAAATAAAAAAAAGGTACGTATTCAGCTTTGTGATCGTTCATCAAGGCGTTCGTTTCACATTTTGTTTTAACTATCGAACCTGTTTGTAGTTTCTGCTAGGCGAGTATCCTATAGCTTGTGACAGCGTTTTCGTCTGAAATTGAAATACTCCTTCATCATTTCGGCCGAATGAAGTCCACTGCTGGACACAGGCCTCCCCCAAAGATCACCACAACCTTCGATATGGATGTGTTGTGGGCTCATTGGGGGGTTTTGCCATAATCGCCACGCTTGGCAGACGGGTTGGCGATCGCAGTTGAGTTGTTAATGTACTCGAAGAACCCTGCTGCCCATCCTCCGGCTAATCCCTTAGTCGACTTTTACGACACCCATAGGAGGAGATGGGGTGGTGGCATTCTGAGCCGGCACCACACGGCAATACAAATACAAATACTCCTTAATTCGTTTTTAATTTACTGTTGGACGTACATGACTTTCCGTTCGTTCTGAGAAAGATCTTCTTTTTTAACGATTCTGAGATTCACCTTTCACCAGGCTATTTGCCCATTTAGTGGAGTCTTAGACTACGAATTTGAGACCGGAGCATTTTGCGATGCATAATTTGGAATAGTTGGGAGATTCAGACACAGCTCATTATGCATTCTGACGATATGCAACGTAAATTAAACCCATGCCGCTATCAATCGTCACAAACAATAGCCACTCTTTGAAGACTACAAACAGTTCAAATACCTAGCCGACAGCCTAGGCCCAATTAACCCGAAGTACCCAACCCGTTGATTTATTTATTTATTTATTTGAAAAACAACATTACCAACTTTACAGGCTTACCCAATGCGTTAGCATGGTCCTTATATCTTCTATAGCCATTATGAAACTCACCCATCAAAAGAAGCGGAAGGCGAACGTAGAGCTGCTTTTTCACCCACTGAAGACCCAAACGACCCACTCCCTTCAGCATTGGTTGACGAAGTCAAGATAATAGTCAAGAATCTATGCCCCAGGTAAGCTCCTGGCTCAGACGGGGTCACCAATAAGGTGATCAAAGAATTCTTCGCACCCCTAATTATCTTAATGGCCAAAATCTTCAACAATCATCCAATTACAATCTCATCCATAATCAAGGAAAGAAGTGACGGTTATCGGTATCCCAAAAGCCAATAAACTCACGTCTTAAGAGTTCAGTTATCTTCCAAAAGGCTTATGTCCCTGCGAAGATTTTTGACTATAAAATATTAAAGGCTTAGGGTTTTCGCGATTATTACACATTATAATAAAATAATTTATGCGGATTACATCGCGTATATCATAGAATTTTGTTTATCCTAACGTTTCGAACACTTTCCAGGGTTCGAGCTCGTAGGATGACTAAGATAACAAGCGTCGTTTCAGATTTAAAAAGTTGTTTTATCTACCGTACAAATCTAATAATAAAAAATTCGATGCACGCAGTAATCACTCATAGTCTCTTGATGTTTTATAGTGTGGTGTGTTGTTTGGGACTTTATTATTTCAATAACCGGATTCCAAACAGGTGGTACCTGCCAACCATCTTCTCTATTAAAATTAGGATGTTTTTTAATTTCAATAGCCTCACGAAACATTCTTGGTACATAACGGTTCTCTTTAGCGAGGACTTGAGGATGATCAAATCGAAGAAAATGGTTGGTTTTGCCTAAGGCATGTTCACACACTGCAAACTTTGTGGAGCATCTATGCTTGACGTCAGCTATGTGTTCTTTAATTCTGGTGTCTATAATATAAGGTTTTTTTGCCCTATGTATGACTGGATTTGGATGGATTGGACTCTCGTAGTATTACTTTTTATATTTATTATTATTTATCTGGATATGGTTTATTGTACTTGCTTCGCCAATTTGATCCAGTTAGGCAGCTACCGAATCCTACATAGAAGAATGTAGAAAAAAAGAAATAAGACGCCAAATAAGTCTGCTCGTGATCATGTACGAAGTGAGAAGCATCTAGAATTTTGCAGTATATAGTTGACCGTTAGATCATTTGACAACTAGACCTCGGGTGGTAAAACTATAGCAAATTGTACAAAGGACATCCGCTAAATTAGGCCCACCAGCGGACATAAATGAGATGTTAGTGAATAAATTGCTTATATTTTTGTCTGTTTGCCGTAATTGTAAATAGCTCAAAACGGCGAGATAATGGAGATCACGAAAAAGGAACACGCAATGATATTATGTATGAAAAGAAGTAGATATGTTACATGCATGCCAAAAATAAGAACCAAAACTCCCCCAATTGTAGCATCTCGCAATTAGTTCAACCAAGACAGAAAATGAGCACACACTGTCACAATTTGTATTGTTTGGTTAACTAAGTAATAACAATGCCGTCGTACGTATAGAAAATGCACAAATTAACAAGCAAAAATAAATAAAGACCAAAGGATCTCATACACACGTGAGTAACAAACCATATAAAATATTTTAATAAAAATACTATTCAAATTATCTATAGAATAATATTCTCGAACAAAACACTGCCCAAGCAAAGAAAAGAGAACATATATACGAGCCTCGATGCAAAATAGCTCGTCTAGTGTGAAATTTTCGCTGTGAATTTTTTTCTATCTTCATTATTTTTGTATATCTATATAAAATATTAAGCTGTTCTACTATCACATGTCGCGTTACTTATGCCATTTTTTTAATTATGAACCAATAAACTATTTTAGCTTTTTAAATTTATACATATCCTTATAATAAAACACTTTTAAACGGATTCTATCGCGTATATTTTAGATTTGTTTTTCCTGACGTTTCGAACACTTTGCAGGGTTCGTGGTCGCACGGACACGGTCGCGTGGATGACTAAGGTGACAGGCGTCGTTACAGATTTTTAAAAGTTATTTTATTTTAACGAAACGTACGCGATAGAATCTGTTTAAAAGTGTTTTAATATAATGTGTAATACTCGCGAAAAAGACATTATTATACATATCCTGTTTTAAATTCGAAGAAGTTATAAGCAAAATAATTCGTCTAATTGTTAATTGATGCAAAAGAGTACGTCTATCGGTGAGTTTAATAAGAGTATTCCTTCTTTGTACAATTATGTTGCATAATTTAAATTTGTAAAAGCAATTCTGTGTCATTTGTCAAGTGAGACAGTATACATTCTGAAAATTTCAGTTTTTTTCATTATTTATGAAATAACAATGGGTCGTGGCAAACCCGTGTGTGAAGAGCTTCGAAAGCGAATAGTTTGTGGGGTCGATGCTGGCAAATCAAGTTACCAAATATCTAAAGACTTGATACTTCCCAGGTCTATAGTCCAATCTATCATTCAGCACTATAAAAAGAATAGAACGACTTCTTGTTTGAAGAAAACTGGTCGACCACGAATCACAAGTGCAGTAGAAAACAGAATCCTGAAGAAAATTATCAAAAATGATCGTCGTGCTCGAGCTGGAGAACTCAGTGTAATGAAAGGACATGATTCACAAAGACGTCTCAGTTGATACTTGCAAAAGATTCCTAAAAAGAATGGGTTACGGATTTTACACCGCTAAGGAGAAACCACTGTTGACTGCTGTACAAAAGAAAAAGAGGATGAAGTTTTTTCGTGATCTATTAAATTGGACTTCCGATCAGTGGCGTAGTATTCATTTGGAGTGACGAGTCCAAATTTTAAGTGACAGTCGGCAATGAAAGGAAAAATGTGATTCGGAACAAAAATGAGACATTTCATACTGATTGTCTTAAATGCAAAGTGAAGTTTCCGGCGTCTTCTATGATATGGGGCTGCATGTCTGCACAAGGTGTTGGTGGTATGCAGTTTGTGGATAGTTCTATCAATGCTGCAAGGTATCAAAACCCTTTTGGAAGAGAATTTACTGCCCTCTATTCCGGCATCAAGATTCCTTCATTTTTCACATAAGACGACTTATTTTGCATCGGGGCTCGTAACACACAGAACAAACGCGAAATATTTCCGCCAAGTTAAGTCTTAGAAAATTATAACAATACAATAGCCTTTAACTATATATTATTATGATTATACCTCAGAATATAGCCGGCAAAAGACGGCATACCCCTTCACCCCTACCCAGGCCGGAGAAAGCTTATGAGGATTTCCCCACGACAAAACAGAAAGCATATTTTTTTTACTTCTGATGAAAAGTTAGCACACATATAGCTGATCGCAGTATGCGGACAGTGGCATTAGACCAGGTTAAAAAGGCTCAGCGAGCTATGAAGAGAGCTATATTATATATCATATAGAATCAGAAATGAGGAGATCCGTAAAAGAACTAAAGTTGCCGACATAACTGAAAGGATTAGTAAATTGAAGTGACAATGGCATTGCTCGTAGAACGTGATAACCGTTGGAGAAAATGATTCTCGAGTGGAGAACGCGCACCGGAAAACGCAGCGTGGGACGACCTCCAACAAGGTGGACAGGCGACGTGGTGAAGGTCGCTGGGAGTCTTTGGATGCGGGCGACATGTAACGGTAAACGTGGGGCACAAAGAAAACTACAACTTTGAATTTTATTATTATATTCAATATTCACCACAGTACTTACTCTGAATACGTGTCTAAACCAATTTTCAAATCGCTTATTCCATCCGAATCGGACACCTCTTTTACTGCCTGCCCGAACGTAGCTAGTACACCTTCCGACGGCGAAAACTAATTCCCTTCGAGTTATATTTTATTTCTAAAAGTAGAAATACTTTAAGTTGAAGTTTGTTTTAATGTTTGCGGCTCCATCAGGCTCAAACGGAACAGATTCTAACGAAAATTTTGGCATAGAGGTCGATTATATCGTGGAATAGGACATAGGATGGACGCTTTATTGCATTATCAAGTTCCCTTAAGGGGCTGATTTAGTTCAGTTTATTTCATAATTTAGAGAATTAAAACTCGCAGAGTCCAAATAGGAACTGTGTGAATGGTGACCCTACAAGGTTGACCGCTGTGCTGTCCAGAAATCTGTGTACCAGTAGGTATTTCGTTTTGAACGCATAATGCCTAGACGCGTTGTTGTGATGAAACAGTAGTTCACGGAGCGTGTTTGTTAGCCTGTGCTTACATCAAGAACTTCTAAGATAAATGTTCTTTTGGTTTCGTAAAGGTAGAGACCCTTTTTTAGTGTATAAAATCTTGCAATCAAAATCCTGATCGCACTTTTCGCTTTTCTTTCGGTTTACTTTGGTAGGCGTGGGTTGAAACCAACGGTCGACTATCAATTCGTTTCTAGATCCATCTGGAAGATCCAAGATTCTTCAATAGTGTATCGGCGTAATAGTAGATAACACGCCGAGATAAGCCGGCTTTAAATCTATTCATCATGTCACGGCACCATTCCACCAGCCAGCCTGCTTCTGAACCTCGTGTGTGACTGAGCGGTACCCAGAACCAAACTATCCGCCTTACGCGAAGGTGCACATGTAGAATCTCCTGAGCACCAGCCTATTTTCTTTAATTAATGTTTACACTGCCAACACATTTTCCTCGAAGATTGCTTTTTCTTCCGCCAAAGTAAGTCGACCGCACTGAAATTCGTTATACCATCGCTACTCGTTTGCCTTGTAAAGGTTATCTACACTAATGTTATAAATAGGAAAGATTTGATGTGTTTGTAACGAATAAACTCAAAACTACTGATCCGATTTCAAAAAGTCTTTCACCATTAGAATGCTACAATACAATATCTTTGAGTAATATAGGCTATATAATTATTACTAGAAAAAAATTGGGATCCCTACTAAAACTTTAATAATGTAACCCAAGGTGTAAAAAAAATTGCCATTTAATGTCATTCATCGCAGGCGCTGCGGAAACTATTGATGATAGAACAAAAAAAAATTCTACAATATTTAAGAACATATCATCATTTCGGCCGAATAAAGTCCACTGCTCGAAACAGACCCCCTCAAAGATCACCATAATAACCGATATCGGTGTGTTGTGTGCTCATTTAGGGGTTTTGCTATAATCGCCACGCTTGGCGGGTGGGTTGGCGATTGCAGTTGAGTTGTATGTAGAATGTATTCGAAGGACGCTGCTGCCCATCTTCCGGCTAATCCTTTAGTCGACTTTTAGGACACCCACGGGAAGAAATGGGGTTATGGTATTCTGAGCCGGCACCACACGGCACATATCAATATCTACAAAAAACTTCGGAATACCATATGTCCAACTATTGTAGTTATGTAACTACAACTTCTTTAAATTTTAAAAGTTAGTAATGTCTTAGATTTTCGCGATTATTACACATAATAATAAAATATTCTATCGCGTATATTTTAGATTTTTGATTTTCCTGACGTTTAGAATGCTGCAAAGTGTTTTGTTATAATTTTAAAAGTTGATAGAAATGCCGACCAAAGTCAGACCATATTTACATTTACTCTACGTTTATCCCAAAAAGTTAAAAAAAATATTGTTCACCCGAGCGAAGACGGGCCGCTAGTTTTCCATAACTGTAATATGAAGTTTAACAAACGATTCATTTGATCTTTAGAGAAATTTAAAATCATAACGAACGAAACGACGTACGAAAATTTTACCGACGAAAGAGATTTTTCTTTCAGACACAATTTTTCTATGTACATGACAAAATAACGTGGAGGCAAAATTGGAACATTCGGTTTTTTCTCGTCAATAGTTATAATTTAGAACTTAAGAATACAACCAACCATATACGTCTAGTACATAAACTCATTTTTCGTGTAACCATCAGAGTGGTAAACTTGTTAGCTTACTTTTTACAAGATAAACACAATGATGACCGACTTATAATCATTTAGTTTATTTGATTTATTGATATGACATGTCCATGGGACTACCAGGTCCATAACAGTGTATTTTACTGATTGAATAGGTCAATAATAAAATAAAAATTTGGCTTAACAAAATCCACAAACTGGTACGAAGGCATAAAACTAAATTAATTCAAATGTGTGTATTGCATGTTTCTTTAATTTAATCAAATAACATCTCTCACTCATAAATGGACGATCACAAAGTGGTGCATAATATTAAAGCACAATTTACTTACAATGACGTCGGACCCCTATTTTCATTCAATTGAAAAATTACTGTTTCGGCTCAAATTTGTGTATAAGATTATTACATTTCTTACCGCATCGATGCCTTTGCTGGAAAGTAAAGCGATCTTCAAAGTAATTTCATTCGAAGCTCTTCCTTCAGCTGGCGGTGCAAGAAACGAAAGTTTCGTCAAATTTAATTCATTTCTTCGACAGTATTCTTGATTGTAATATCTGCAGTTGGGCCTACGTAGAGGAATCGACCTACGTACGACTAAACTCGAGATGCCATTGTGCCACTTGTATCCTGCTAAAATACCACTTAAGTCCCGAAGTCCTGATGATATGTTTTTATAATCCAATGTAATTTTTTTGGACATGGTTAAAAATTATAATAAAAAATGCGTTCAAAAAATTTACTGATATGTCAATGCATGTTTTTTGTTCAGCACATCAATAAAATTGTCATCGGAAAACGTATAGACGAAAAATATCACTTAGATTGATGCCATTTATAATGAGGAACAAAAAGGTTTTAACTGTTAACTAGTAACTAGGTTTAATTTTTTCGTCGTGTTGCTCCGGTCATGTATTGGGCTACCCCACCTTATTCTGTGGGTGTCATAGAAGGCGCCTAAGGGAATTTTGAACTCGGCGCGTGCCATTAAGCACTTTGGGTTATCCGCAGCTGGCCGGTAAACCACCAACAATAGCGTACCCAAGAATGGTTGGTATCAGGCAGGTGGTCGACTGTAAAATCCTTTTGTCAAAACTTTGTAATATGACTAACATATTGCGCGGACTCCAAGTAACTTGGGACCAGGGCAAGAAGAAGACGTAGGGTTTATTTCATGACAGGCCCGTTGAAGTAGTTTAAGGTACACTGTACACTCTTGTCTCGTTCGTTCTTCAGTGATCGTATGATCACCGTATATCCGTGTGGTGTCCAGAATTAAGAATATAGCACCACTCCATCTCCTCCAGTGGATGTCGTAAAAGGCGACTAAGGGACTCTAAACCAGAGGGATGGGCAGCAGCGTCTTTTTTGTGAAACAATAGCCATTCTGCGCTCATCAACGCGCCTGTCAAGAGTGGTGATTACTGGCAAATGCCCCCTAAAATGATGACACAATTAACCATAATTGTGTTGTGAGAAGCACCAGCTTCTTTGGTTTTTGGCTGATATGCAGAAGGAACAGAGGGAGCAGCGTACTGTTTGTGAAACAGCAGCTATTCTGCACTTACCCAACCGCCTGTGTAACAACACCACACGGCATGCAGTCGGCGAATGAGGCTGATGGCTGATATGATGATGATGTTGATGAGGTCCCACGAATAGGGGTTTGTCATTCACCATACTAAATTACTCTAGGCGCGGCGTGGATTTTGGCCATGACAATTGCCACCGATTGCTCCGCAAGCCGGATGGTTCCCTCGAAGGACTCCTCAGTGGCCAACACCAGAGTGTCGTCAGCGTAACAAACTAAGCTGACGCCAGCAAGGAGAACGACACGCAGGACCACATCTTAGGCGAGGTTCCATAAAAGGGGGCCGAGAACTAACCCCTGGGGAACCCCGCACGTAATCTCCCTCCGCTTTACGCTACCATCCCTGCCCACATAGTGAATGTGCCTATCGCGCAGATGGGCCCCTATGATGCCCTGCAGGTACGACGTACACCGATGATAGACTTGTGCCGTCCTAATAACGCTTCACGGGATGTAGTTGAAGGCATTGACGATGTCAAGACTGACCGCCAACGTCAGCCTACCCCGCCGGGACACTGCCTGTTCCAACAGTGAGCGGACGCGAAGAATCGCGTCGATGGTGGACTACCGCTGCCGGAAGCCATATTGACTTACAGCCAGGTCGGAGCCAACTCGCGATAGGTGCTCAACGAGTCTTCAGGTAATTATTATTTCGAATAGCTTCAAAGCCTCGTCGAGCAGGCAAATGGGACGGTATACAGAGGGAGACTTTACAGCTCTTCCTTCCTTCTTCAAGAGAACCAACCCAGCTTTCTGCCAGCTGGACGGGAACACGCTTCGACGAAGGCAGCTGGTGATCAGCCGCGTCATGCGGTCCCCAAGGGACTGCTGTGCATACACCCATGCGCGGCCCGGAATGCCATCCGGGCCCGGCGCAGTGCAGCGAGCCTTCAGGTGGCCAATGGCTCGGCCCAACTGCCCTTCCGAAACCTTCAACTCCTCGGCCCAGTACGAGGCAGTCAACGCCTGAGCCCCCCTGCCGTCGCTATATGGTGGACCCTGGGGATGGCGGGCGCGCAGATTGGGAAGCCTGCATGCTCATACCGGGCAACCCCCGTGAAGATGGTGGAGCGCACGTAGTCTAGAGTTATTTTCAGTCTCTTGCTTGCTACGGAGAGAATTGGAACATCTACTCCTCCTTTTCCTTTTTTAATTAATTTTGATGTGGGTTCTAACAGGACACTGAGCTTCCTCGATTAGTCTTTCCGGTGGTCACCAGTGTAGATCCTGACTTACAGGTGATGCAGTGGTGGGAAGTGAGTAGGGGGCTTGTCCCATAAATACGGGTGTGTGGCTATATCAATTAATGTTATCTGACTGCCTGAAAATGAATAACACAAAAACTTGTGAACTGATTTTGATGATAATTTGAGTATAGTATTACTTAGGACACCACTTCATATCTTCTCGCGTGTCAATTGCCGACAGCCGTGTTGACACAATAGATTTTTAATTGTGTCGTTTTACGAATTAAATACGAATAAAATATATAGCACCACTCCAGCTCCTCCCACGGAGGTCGTAAAAGGTGACTAAGGGACTCTAAACCAGAGGGATGCGCAGCAGCGTCCTTTCTGTGGAACAGTAGCCATTTTGCGCTCACCAACCTGCCTGCCAAGCGTGGCGAAATGGAAAATTCCCCCTAATATGATGACACAGTTGTGGAAATGTAGGAAGAGGCCTAACAACGTCTTGCAAGTACAGTATAATAATGCTTTCGGATGCTATAGGGATTGCCGCGGCATTGCACTTAGAGTCGCAAATGTTCGTAAACGCGCGTATTGACTGTTTCGATGCGACCGTACCATTACTGTTCTATAGAATGCGCGGTACCACCATCAATGTTTTGAATGAGATTGCATGTACGTATGAGTAATGGTTGTTCCACAGGCACACGGGGTAGGTAATTGTTACGGAGAAGTTATTAATTAATGGTACTGTATGTTCATTCCTTTATAGGTATTGTACTAACACAGATTAAGACAATATTGTTACCAACACATCTATGGAATTTGCTCGAAATTAATGTTTTATCAATGTCTGTCTTTAGGGTTCATCATCTGCAACTAGGAACCCGGTATTTTTACTGGCTTACGCGGGGATATAAGTCAAACAGGCAGAGGCCTTATAAGAAATTTTAAACCAAAATTGAATTTCATACTAACAGAGGACTCTCCATAGCTGAACTATAAAATTGTGCCTCGGAAGGTCCCCGGAGTTTGTAGGACTATTGAATGACGGGAAGCTGCAATTGTAAGGTCTACTGAAATGGATGTTATAAAGAATGAATATTAATTAATACTCAGTACTAAACGAAAATAACGACGTCCGCTTTTCAACTATGAAGTGAAATTCTGTGGCAAACAGTTACAGACAAGATGGGCCCCTAAATAGCCGGCCAGCTCGGGGTGTTGAGATGTGTAGTACCAGTTCGCTCTATCGCGCGTCTCAAAGACTCGGAGCGTGATTTCCCGTTATTATGCCTTTAGCTCTGGTAGCCTCCTTCTGGTCAGCTTGCTAAGGCAAGCTAGAGCCGAGAGTCCTGTAGGCA
Organism: Diloba caeruleocephala; assembly: GCA_947459985.1. NCBI lineage: Eukaryota > Metazoa > Arthropoda > Insecta > Lepidoptera > Noctuidae > Diloba > Diloba caeruleocephala. Next base: position 4,194,946 of record OX381621.1, on the reverse strand, counting down.
CTCATGGGGTTCCGTTCCAGACAACCGATAAAGGTAAGCCGGAGGCGAAGCTCTGACTGACTCTCTGGGACATTCGGGTACGGAGTGTCGCCACTCACATATAGCACGCCACAAACTGCAGACCTACCTACGATTTGTATCCTTGACAATAGATCATCATCATCATTTCAGCCAAAGGACTTACACTACTGAACAAAAGCCTCTCCCATAGATTAACACAATTGTGTCATCATTTAGGGGGGAATTTGCCAAAACTCACCACACTTGGCAGGCGGGTTGGTGAGCGCAGTATAGCTACTGTTCCACAGGAGTGATGCTGCTGCCCACCCCTCTGGTTTAGAGTCCCTTAGTCGCGTTTTACGACATCCACGGGAGGAGATGGAGTGGTGCTATATTCTTAATTCGGACACCACACGGACAATCCGGACACGACACGGACCATCCGGACTCCACATGTACAGGTAGGTAATAGATATCCTTATGATATCCTTTTTTGTATCAAAAGGGTGAGTAAGCTGGTTTAATAAGCGTTCCAGGATTGGATTTATCCCCTAGTGAGTTAATGACTGCCACAGAGGGTTATTTTTATTTGTAGGAGTTGTTTTTGAATTCTTGTTGTTGTTTATGATCAATGTTAAAATTATCACGTAATGTCTAAAAGGAGGTCGGGGGCTAATCATAATATTTTATCGTCGCTAAAGGCTTTTATAAATTAATATATTGCATTTCTGTAGCGTTTTAATCGTTTGAAGTATCCGACCAAATCAGTCAGTTTCGTTGCATAACTTTTATATGTTGTTACATATTTGTAAAAAGAAAAACAAGTTTTTAATCTGCAAAAAAAAAAACGAATGTTCATGATATAATATAATATCCGTTTCCACGCTTCGGAAACGGATTTCTGATGGTTTACGACGCCCAAGGACAGTGACTGGAGGGTATCTTTTACAAGGCAACATGGCAACCTCTGCTTAATTTTTAACAATACCATTTAACACAAAATCTTCTCAAACTCATAATACACTTGCGCTTTTTTAAGTTTACATAATATGTAATGTGAAGGTTGTAGACTTTCTTTGGCGGGGAGGCTTCGACGGTTGACTCTACCTCCAGTTGCAAGAGAGGCGCGCTAGACCGCGCATGTGCAGTGATAGTTGCTTTATTATTTAACTTATTTGTGCTGTGTATGGATAAAATGAGGCTAATATATTGGGTAAGTTAATGTATATGTGTGATAAGTATATAATGTATACACAAATATTTTTAGTGAAAGGTGCTTAAGGTTTTGGAATAAGGATTCGTGTTCCAAGTGTTATTTGTACCGTTTTTAACTGTAAAAGTGGGAAATTGTGCGAAATTTAAGTATTTATAAATTAAGTGTAAACTACATATAGGTGAATTGAGGAGTTGCACATTAGATTTTGCATGATAATTGGTGTACTCCATTTCAAAGATTATTTAACGAACGTTGAACTTGACTATTATATTATTGTTTATTATACGGACATTAGCAACTCTGCTTGTTTTTGTATAATACATATGCGATAGGCATACATTTTTTTAATCATAAAAATAATATATGATTTTATAAAATATATATTAAATCATTAAATTATTTTCAAATAATCAATATATGTGAGATGTAACTGAAATTACTCGTAAGTGTATAATTATAATTTAACTTAAATGTGTAAGCATTAGAAAATGTTGTCACAGCGTAATATAAAAATAAAACTTGACTGCAGAATTTCTCTCTATACCTACATACAAGACTAGGCTAGTATAAGCTTCTATTTTTAACGTCGTCATTGCACACAGCTTTCAATTAAATGAATTTGTACGTTTGAAATGAATATCTTATGTAATGAAAACCAATGAAGCAAATTAAAATCCCATAAATTTAATATATGCGAATATAAACTCATATATATGATCATAAAGTTTACAACTAAACTGAACATTTACATCCACTCAAGATATATATCGTTCTGAATTGAAATACAAAAATTTCACCAGCATAATGATGCAGTTTCGAAAAAAATACATCTAGATACATTTACTAAATATACTTAAATATTACTCAACCGACTAACATCCTCACAGATTACGTAAATGCACAAAAATGTAGTATGCATAAGTAGGTCATTCAGTTGGCCAGAGATTCGCGAACGGAACTGCGAGTAAAAGACATCGACGCGCGCCTCTCGCTAGGTGCCCATCGAGTTTCCATCTATTTTTACTTTATCTATATACGAGTATACGGCTATATTACATATATACAACTTGTTACAATGTCCACTCTCTATTTATCTTTCGCTGTAGTGTCTAGCTACTTCTAGCTTTTAATGCATCAGACGAATAGATGTACAATTGTGTCGTTACTATGTATAGCCGACATTAACAACTCAACTGCGATCGCCAACCCGTCTGCCAAGCGTGGTGATTATGGCAAAACCCCCCAATGAGCCCATAACACAGCCATATCGGTCGGTACGGTGATCTTTTGGGGAGGCTTGTGTCCAACAGTGGACTTCATTAGCCGAAATGATGACTTTGTATACAATTAAAAATGACCCAAAATTATTAATACAACTATATAACTGTTCTGTACTGTTCCTCTGGGGTTTTGTGACTAATTCAATTCGCTTGCCACGGTCAGCATTTAGATGGGTGACCATAGCATGACCTCTCTGTACCTCAAAGAGAACGTTAAGCCGTTGGTCTTAGCTGTTACATGAATGACTTTGATACTCATTGCGACCAACCAATCTAACCTCGGGGTATGGGCTAAACCGGATAACTAGGTTGTGGAAGTGAAAAGTAGATGGTAGTCGCTCAGCATAAAATACTGATACAGAGTCGCACCTGGTTAGACTGGGCCGGTTCCCAGGTTTCCCGGATTATGTAGAGTATTGCCTCTACATAAAGCGGGGAAAGAAATTTATTGGAGAAAAGACAAAATTGTAAAGCATAAAGTAAGTTTATTTTCTAAGTGAACATAAAAACTAGGACAAAAAGAACATTAGCCTCCAAACATCCCCATCTTATAAGAGACATTAATAATAGCTGCAAACTTCCGGCAGCACAGGTTTATGCAACGTTTGCATAAATTGCGCTGAATTTACGTTTTTATCCAATAAAAATATGTTTAAAGCAACGAACTATGAGAGCAGGTTCAGAATCATTGATTGAACCCATTTTAAATACTTTAACATGTTTAATTTGATCTGTTCATTTGAATGTCTTATAAATATTTTATTCTTTATTATCTTTTGCCTTCATCCTAACACACGTCATCATTTTGTACTTCTTTTCATATTTCTTTTGATTATCACTTTTATCACTTGTAATCATTATTTATTATATTTAAGAGTACAAACTATGTACTATATTATACATAATTATGTCATGGGTATGCCCATGCTATGTTCAACTAACCGTTACTGGCTTGCTCCGCAAAATAATGTGGTAATTGTTTTTGTTTCTAATAACAATCGTATATTTGATGGCATGGTTGGTGCAGTGGCTGATACAGTAGGTTCGATTCCCGTACGGAACAAATATTTGTATGATCTGCAGGTAGTTTTTCCGGGTCTGGGTGTGTGGAATTTATGTTTGTAAACGCACCCACGACACAGGAGAAATCCTAGTGTGGGGGCAACGTTTCCAAACAAAAAAACAAATAAGAAAATTCTTTTCCATGACATAATCAACCTCTACGCCAATTTTTCTTAGAATCCGTTTACCAGCTTGTGCATGATGTAGCCGCAAACATTCACACATACAGACTTTCATATATGTATGATAGAAGTAAAATTAAATTCTATGTATATACACATCCATAACAATATAAATACCTGATTTCATGTTGCAAACGTTATAAATAAAACAATATTAATAATCTATGTAGTACTGAGGTAATACCTTTTATTATGTGTCGTAGCTATACTGGCAAAGTCGTTTTAGTTTATTAACTCTAGCGAACTATAAAATTTAATTCGAGTGAACGTAATCTTTTTAACGACACTGCTGAAAACTATAGGTTTAATATAAATATTGTGAAAGGGAATGGACTGGGCAGTGTTTCTGGACAATACGTCGAGCACTGATTGGGAATTTTGAAGTGAACATTTCTTTTAGGGCAGTACGCATATTTTTAGATGAGATAAAATCTCTGGACTCACAACACCGTTACGAGACGCTAGACGTTTAGTTTGGCGTTTCGCCGTCGGGATCGTATTAACCCTAGTACCCATCTAAAAAATGTCTAACGCGCCAAAGTAAGTTTTCAACCCGTTTTTTTTAAGTAGGCTCAATGTCATGTCTTCTTCTTCTCTTAGATTATGGTTTCTGTAGAGTATCTTCCACAATTTCGCCAATGTCAAGTATAAGGCAACGTCATACGGTGTTTAGAATAGTGAATCTTTACATATTCATAAAATATTTCTCAAAAATGAAAAAAATCTATAAAATATGCGGGCAAAGTCGCACGGTTCAATTGTTTTTTTCAAAAAAACCCAATATCATGCCATCAACTTCTATTAGTAGTCAATAAATGACGTGTACAAATAACAAATCGGCTTTGCCGTTTAATTTTACTAGTATGTGGATTCCGCAGTATTCTCAAACAACATGACGTTTCAACATGTCAGCGAAAGTACCTCCACTGCAGTACAAAGGCCTCCACCATAGATGTCCACAATGACAGGTTACATGCCGCCCGCAGCCAACGACTCGTGCTAATTTTACCAGGTCGTCTGTCCATCTTCTTTGAGGTCGTCCCACGCTGCGTTTTCCAATGCGCGGTCTCTACGTGAGAAACTTTCTGCCCCAATGGTCATTGCCACTTTATCTTACTAATCATTCAAATACTCCGGCAACTTCAGTTCTTCTAAAGATCTCCTAGTTTCTGATTTGATCTCGTAGAGCAATACCCAGCGTAGCTCTCTTCACTGAGTAATCTTCACAGTAAAAATATATCTTTAGTGTCCAGCGAAATTATAACAACTCCGAATATTGCTTATAGGGACCTTTTTTGACCTCGTGCAGTACTACTGCAGTCATATGCCATATATAATTTATTTGATTAATAAGACATTTTCATTGTCATCTTATACGAATCTAAAATAAAAAGTATTTCTTTCATTCTTTCTTTCAATACTATTATTAATATCAGTGATTGTCAGCAAATTATATTTTTATAATATTTATAGACTGATCCAATAAAACGATTTTGAAAATATAGCTGCGACATTGTAAATATATCGTTCGGTCAGGGAATCAAACCAAAACCTTGACCAGCGTTAATAACAGCAAGTAAACCTGAGATCATTTTAAATGCGAAAGTTGCAAAACTTTCAGCAAAGATTAGATAGTGTGTGTTTTTTATATAATTAATGAAATGCCAAGGTCGTTTACATATGTATGCAATGTTTAAGTAACCATCTCTTTGTTGCAACATCTCTTCGGATCTACCTGCAAAATGACACAGCAAGTGCTGATGATTCATGGAATTGTAAAGATTTATTCATATTGGTTTGCAAAATAGCTATTAAAATCATTTTTATATATTACGTATTTCAAAAGTGCAACTTCTATTTTTGGCATGAACGCAATAAGTCTTACATTAACACATTTTATTTACTTTATGTTCAGACAAAATTGGCTTTAACGGTTGTCTCAATGACCTATTGAGATAATCAATTAGCTAAGTAATTTTGTTTGAGCTTAAAACTCATAATCCTTTAATGCAAGACTCTCGAAGTAGTTTATTAATTATCTATATATTAATAAGTGAAGAGAAAACTGTATCCCTTTTTAAGCATAATTGCGCGCACGGAGGAGTGTGTGATTGCATAGTTAAAGTTTATATGGACAAGGAGGGCAGATAGCTAACATAAACTTAAGAAAAATGATTTGCAGTCGAATTTCGACCACTCTGCGGCCACTAGTAACGATAAACATGTAATATATAGTACAGGTCAAAGACATTATTCTCTTTTGAAGTCGTATTTGTATAAAACTAATTTTAATATACAAAACTCTTCAATTTATCAAATTCAACTAATAACATGACGTAACCGTAAAACAGAAAGTGTAATTCACAATTAACATGACTAATTATTGCATTTAACAGACAGCCATACAGACAATTATATCATTATTGCACAATAACACATAAAGAACATTTCAAATTGTATATTAAATGATACAAGCAACACTTAAATGTGTTATTATGTGTGCGTTATGAAAGTGAATGAAGTGATGAATTCAATGTTTTATTGCGAATAATTTGCGGTTTTAATAATAGATAAGGATTATTATGAAGATTAAATGTAGAATGTTATTTAATGGTATAAAGATTAATTTAGAAGATGAGTGTTAATAGCTTGTGATATTGCTACAGCAAGCTTTAAGTCATTAATGTTATTGCAGTTCTGAGCTTTTATGCTGTTTTGCAATTTGTCCATTTATGATTAATATTCATTTTATGAGCCAAAGGACGTCTAATACTGAACAGATTTCCACAACGAACGGTTGCATGCCGCCCGCATCTAATGACTCCCAGCGGCCTTCATCAGGTCGTGTGTTCTTCTCGTTGAAGGCCGTCCCACATAGCGCTTTCCGGTGCGCGGTCTCCACTCAAAAACCTTTTTGACCCAACGGCCATCAGTTCTAAACGATATTAATAATAAGTATATCAAATTATAGCCTTTGTTCAGCAGTGGCCGTCCTTTGGCTCATATGATGATGATGATGATATCGAAGTATTTTAATAGCTCATCTTCATACCTACTGACATTAGGGAAATGCAGCATTCAAAGCGAGCTGGGTATTGTAAACATAATGGATTGCTACTGCGAGATACCGACCTTTCTAATTATTTGTACTGAAAAAAAAAGTGAGTATGAGAAAATACATTTCTTGCTATCTGAACGATGTACTATGATAGCACTTGACACATTGATGAATTCCGTAAATATTAACAGCGAAATTAAAGATAATAAGTTAATGCATCAGCTGGGAGCATCGCAATAGTGACGTACAGCTGGGGCTATATTTATCGAGTCGAAATTATAACTTTAAATTATGACTTATTTTGAGATGACAAAATTAATTACAAAAACTATTGTACCACAAGATTTAAGACTGGGAAAGAGATCTGAAAATAGTCTATAATATTTTAGGTAGTGAAATAATGGTTATTGTAGGAGACGAAAGCAGTTACGACAGTTCAACGGAGAGTGATAGTAATGTGGATGAATCAGATTAAAAATAATATTTTTAACTTGGAAAACTGAGTTTAATCTTTTTATACATTATTGTATAGAAAGACTTTTGCAGTTACACGACTTAATCACCTCACAGACTCATTTTTTTGGTAATAATTTGTAATATGTCAAGCACCGTTGACAGCTGTCTCAAGTACCACCATACAGCACCACGATATAATATAATACAAGCATCTATTGACACATAATCTATTTTAAAAATAACAAAAGTCTATTATTGAAAATATTGGTGTATTTGTATAGTTATTCTATAAAAAGTGATCTGATTAATTCGGCAAGCTTCATCGGTTTGAAACCTTGTTGTAAATAAACTCTACAGTAATCTATTATTATTTATTTTGATTATCAATATAACTATAATTGTAATATGTATTCTATTTCTCCCTTTTTTAACGCTTTAGAACAAAGTAACTATTTAAATGACCTCACGTAACCTCTTGTTTCATTCTAATATACATACATACACATACGTCATTAATGAGTACCCTTATCTCAATACTTTAATACCTAATCTATCTCTTACTATAAACAATTACATTTGACGCTACAATTTAGTTACCCGTTTATTACCCTAATGCAAGGGTAAAAAACGGGTCCGTCGACATGGTAAAAAAACTAAATGTCATTCGGATAAATGACACTACCTGAGCAAGATGACAGGAAATGGCAGGTGCGAGTCGTGATCGACGTGCAACCGCGGTATAGGCAAGCTATGCAGAAGTATCACTCAATAAAATGCTTGAAGAGGAGTTTTCTTCGTTATATCAGCCTAATGACGTCCACTGCTAAACAAAGGCGTCTCCCATAGATTCCCACAACGACCGGTTATATCCCGCCCGCATTAAACGACTCCCAGCTACTTAACTCAGGCATTAATGTTACACTCCCGTGCGCCATTGCAAATAGCCCCTGAGGGGATATTCTCGCGCGTTGCGAGATTAAGTCAAAAGAGAGATTTGCAAAGAAACATGGCGGATATCGATCGCAGGCGGTTTTTTGTATTCTCATGATATCACGTTAGAGATATCTCTAATTCCAACGCTTGACATGCAACGAGTGGTCGTAGGCCCTCGAGATAGACATATCGCATGTCAAGTCGAATGGAAACGGCTGTCGATGCCAAATGTTGCAATTATACTCGGAGCTTGTGTGTTACATAAAAATAATTAAAAGTACATAAATTATACCAGCGGATTTTTCAATTATAATTTATATAAAAGGTATATTGCTAAAATGTTTATAATTTATTGTTTCTTGGGAATTGATAGAATGTTTCGTTTCATGCTACAAAATTATTAAGATCATTCGGTCTCGAGACAAAAATTTATTATGTCCCAGAACTATGAATAGTTGTGAAAACAAATATGAGCACGTTCCATATTGAAGTTATTAAAAATTTATATATTTTAACATAGTCGAGAAAAACGGAACATTTGTTGGTAGAGATTTCATAATTCTACGACATTTTATCTTCATTATTTGCGAGTATACGATTTTTATGAATGATCGACAGTTTCGTGACTTTTTCGTTCGACTTTCGGGTTAGAGATTATCTCTAAAATAAAGACATCTCGTAACGCGCGAGAATCACCGCCCTGGTTTTATTCTTTACTCGAAAATGTTAGTTAGCACTGTTGGCTCCCGTAGCATTTAAATTATAATGAGAGAGTTAAAGGGTGAAGATTTCGTCTCGGAACTAAAACGTTTTTTTTTTCGTAACACTACAAAAACTGAGCAACCATTTTTAAAGCGATATGCAGCATACATTAATTTGTTTGCCGGCTCAGAATGCCACCACCCCATCTCCTCCCATGGGTGTCGTAAAAGTCGACTAAGGGATTAGCCGGAGGATGGGCAGCAGCGTCTTTCGAGTACATTAACAACTCAACTGCGATCGCCAACCCGCCTGCCAAGCGTGGCGATTATGGCAAACCCCCCCAATGAGCACACAACACATCCATATCGATCGTTGTGGTGATCTTTGGGGGAGGCCTGTGTCCAGCAGTGGACTTCATTTGGCCGAAATGATTAATTTGTTTTCTATATACGTCTTAACAAGAATCAATACATTTTCCCTTATAAATTCAAATAATTAAGGCACTTACTTTAACTAGTTTACGCGTTCCTAGTACAGGTAGGCTTGGGGGGATCCTTTACAATCCTCCCTGAGAAGTGCCTGGGGGTGCGACCTTTTTACAGTCGCCTTCCCTCCGCTAGAGGGGGCGACCGCTTTACCGTCATCCCTTCCTTGATGTTAAAGGCGTGGCAACAATGGGAGGCTTTAGTATGATACTTACGAGGACCTGGAGCCCCCTTCGGTGCCGAAGATGACCGCTTCAGTGGTTTTAGCCGGTAGGAGTCCGGCATACCCCTTCGCCCTTCCCCGGGGCTAAGGAAGTTCCATGTAGAATTTCCACTGGATATCAATGAAAAAAGAGGTATCGGCTGCCCACGTTTAGTGATGGTCATCTAGACGACAGACGGCACTTGGCTGCCTTTTACTCCGTCGACTGCCGCGTGAACGAGGATAGTGGCCCGATGGTCTTGTTACAGATGTCGCTAGAAGCTGGTACCTATGAAAATAACTGTTATATTCATAGAATAGTTTGTATTTTATGGCTATAGTGTGCCGTCTTCTATTGTAAACATTGAATAATAACGGTAATCGATCTTGCAATTATTAATTATAACCATGGCTGTAATTATATACTAGACGACAGAAAATATAATTGATACATGCTCGGTGTGACAATCCTGGTAGTTTTGCATACCAATATAATAGTTACTTGGTTCCACATGCTATGAAACCCTTTTTTGTCGTGGGGACATCCTAATGATCCTCTCCGCCCTGGGTAGTAGCGGAGGGGCATGCCGGACTCTTACCGGCTAAAATACTAGGATGTTTCCATTGCTTACCTATGGCTACGGGTGCGGTGTCTGTCTGTTGGACATTTGGCCGCGCCCCCGCTAGGCGTGAGCCCTACGCTTCTTCTGACGGACCCCGTTTCAGTATGACCTGGCCAGCCGGACATTCTTCCAGAGTTACGCGTGCTGAACACAGTCTCCATCTCGGGACCGGGCCCGGGCTCGGGCTCGGTACGTTCAGGCCGTAACTCACGAAGACTGGATATTGGTGACCCTAAAAATGGTACATGTACGAGGGAGTTGGTACGTCAGACATCGCTGAATTAATGTCTTGTTTAGCTAAGCCAGGCCTACACATTCTGTTATAAAGAGACATTGCCACCGCGAGTGTAACTAACATGTCTGCTACTGAAGTGGTTCAAGTTAGAAATAATTATTGAGTTTGTTTTTCAATTTTATTTGTATTTTTTCACAATTGTTCCTTGTTGCACATTTTTGAGAACCTTCTGATTATGTGTACTGATAGTGATTCGAAAGTCATGCACGATTGACTAGAGTGAATGGGACGGCTGACTAAGCGTGGAGTTTGTTTTGAAAAACGTCGAAGAAGATAGTGAAAACAAATATTAGTGATGTTTATGTTTGAGCTGGGAATTTTGACGGATATGTGTGATTCGGACAAATAATTGTTAGGTATTGTCGTGGGATATTTTAAGGGAATATTATAGATAGACATACTGTTTTTTAGATGTGCCCAGGCTTTATTGTGTTATAGCTTATTGATTCACAAATATAAAAGGGAATACTCTAACTCCGGGCAAAAATGGGACTTATTTGTTGTATTTTTTTATGTTTTATGCTACATGGTGACGAGACGAGCAAGTCATTCTCCTGGTGGAAAAGGTCACGCCTGCCCATTACAATTGTAATGCTACCCAGGACTTGTCCTCGTCGCCTCGAGATATTAATTACTTAGTCTCTTATGCCCAGTAATTTCGATAACTACAGTGCCCTTCAAACCGGAGCACAGTAATGTCTTAAGTTTAAACACTACTGTTTGGCGGCGAATATCTGCCTTTACATACCTACCTACCTACCTACCTACCTTTTTTATTGGTGCCCAGTGGAAATTCTACATAACTTCTTTCGCTCCGGGGAAGGGCGAAGGGGTATGCGGGACTTCTACCGGCTAAAACCACTGGAGTGGTTATCTTCAGCACCGAAAGGGGACTCTAAATCCTCGTAAGATGACACTAGAGCCACCCATGATGTGTGCCTTTAGGCACATCTCGTAAGAGATGACTATAAAGCGGTCACCGCCTCTAGAGAGAATTGTAAAGGATTCCCCGGAAGCCTCGCTGTGCGCTGTGCTGCGCACACGGTAGCACACGACCATGTGCGCGCCACCATTTTCCCGGGAGTCGCTTGGTATGCGATTTATTTTTTTGATTACGCAAACTCCCCAATCTATGCACCCGCGACCCCCGAGGCTCAGGCTTTTGCCATTTAGTTATTATAATTATGTAGTTTAGCTTAGTTATGCCATAAACGGGGTTTTGTCTCTAAATTTGTATACGTGTGTTGACGTTTGCCATAAAAATACTTTTTGCTCTTACTTTCTTTCTCGTTCTTACTGTTACATCTGATACCAATAAATTCATATTTAAATAAACAACTTAATTGTAACGCTTTACGATACTGCTTACACAATATGTATATATAAAACCTTACAGATTTAACTCGGGCAGTGTGTTAGTGAAATCTGGTGGTATCCGACTTCGGTCAACCAATGAGGTTGAACATGCCTACAATATTAACCAGTCCGCCTTAAACTGACACTGCGGAAGGACATGCATGTATGTGTGTATTTTTATAGGTTTAAGTGTGTGTGTTTATATATGCGTAGGAATGTATGTATGTCAGTAACGTCCCTTTTACTTGCAACTGGCGCGGTTGAGCAAAACTCGCACGAATTTAAGGCTGTTAATCAATGTTTTTAGTAGTATATTTGTTGCTTGTTGAGTTAGGTACGGGTGTTATTGATTTTCTTATTAAGTTATAGTATATTTGAAAGTTGCTGGGAGAAGTTAGATGCGGGCGGCATGTGGACGATCGTTGTGGAAACCTATGGAGGAGGCCTTTGTTCAGCAGTGGACATCCTTTGCCTGATATATCATTTCGGCCGAATGAAGTCCACTGCTGGACACAGGCCTCCCCCAAAGATCACCACAACGACCGATATGGGTGTGTTGTGGGCTCATTGGGGGGTTTTGCCATAATCGCCACGCTTGGCAGACGGGTTGGCGATCGCAGTTGAGTTGTTAATGTACTCGAAGGACGCTGCTGCCCATCCTCCGGTTAATCCCTTAGTCGACTTTTACGACACCCACGGGAGGAGATGGGGTGGTGGTATTCTGAGCCGGCACCACACGGCAATATATATGATAATGATGATGGAATTCGAGTTATATAAGACGCACATGTGTGTTGGTATAAAAATCACTGTGACTCTGGGGCGATAGCGTAGTTATATGCCGGGTGAAAGGTAGGAAATTACACAAGGCATTCCAACTTGTCCAGGGCACTGTAGCTAGTGAAATTACCGGGCATTAGAATCTTAGTAACTTATGTTTCGACGTAAAGACCGCAGTGTGATGCCGCGCAGGATTAGTCCTGAATAGCATTACAATTTTTATGAGCAGGCGTGTCGCTTACCACCACGTGAATGACTTGCTCGTCTCATCACTATGAAGCATTAAAAATCTTAATAATCAGTAGGGTTTCATGCTACTTCATCTCCATCATCATTTTAGCCTAAGGACATCTACTACTGAACACAGACCAGGACCATAGATTTCAACAATTGTGTCGTCGTTTTGGGGGAAATTTGCCAATACCCACCAAGCTTGGCAGGCGAGTTGGCGAGCGCAGTATGGCAACTGTATCACAGAAAGGACGCTACTGTCTATCCCTCTAGTTTAGAGTCCCTTATTCGCCTCTTACGACATCCACGGGAGGAGATGGGGTGGTGCTATATTCTTAATCAGGCCACCACACGATATTTCGTATATTCTATAGAATATATAGTGACTTACAATCGGATGAGCTGTTGGTCAATTGCCATTTCTACCACATACCATGAATGGTGCTATATTCTAAATTCTGACACCACACGGACTCCATCTCCTCCCACTATACAGGTCGGTTTCTTTCTTTCTTTTTCTTTCTAAGAAGAAAATTTTATGTAAACAGGGTTTTACAGAACCGCCACGCTTGGTTGGTCGCAACCTTGACATTGTGTGAAATGGACCGGAGCAACCGTGAACACGTGGCTTAGTAGAGGTGATTTTGTTTAGTTAAGTTGCATTATCTTTTGTTAAGTTAAACGTATAAGCATTAAAGGAATATGCTTTGTCGCCAGACCACGCTTTAAGATCACAATGCCTGTGCGAAACTAACCGTAATATATAGGTTTTCTCGTAATAATTCCACACAGGATTTGAAATTAATGATTTTCGGATTTATTCCTTCACTTGAGCCACAAGATTTCCCTTCGTGCCAAATTTGAAGATTGTAGGTTACAGTTTAGTCTCTAGTGTGATCATACGAGGACCTGGAGCCTCCCTTACGTGCCGAAGATGACCGCTCCAGTGGTTTTAGCCGGTAGGAGTCCGGCATACCCCTTCGCCCTTCCCCGGGGCGAAGGAAGTTCATGATGAATTTCCACCGGGCACCAATAAAAAAAAAAAAAAAAAGGTTACAGTTTAGTACAGAAATTACTGTATTGAAGTCTTTTACCATAAAATATGCTTTGAAAGACCGTATCCAGTGGTGGTTTAACGGTAAGTAGAATAAGAGGTTGAGTGATGACATCATCAAATGTTTGTACCGCCCCACTCCTTGTGGTACCGGTTAGGAATAGCACCAACTCATCTCAACCCGTGGGTGTCGTAAAAGTCGAATAAGGGATTAGACGGAGGATGGCCAGCAGTGTCCTTCGAATACAACTCAACTGCGATCGCCAACCCGCCTGCCAAGCGAGGCGATTATGGCAAAACCCCCCAATGAGCACACAACCCACCGATATCGGTCGTTGTGGTGATCTTGATATTTGGGGGAGGCCTGTGTCCAGCAGATCTTTTTTCTTTTTAGAAAAAAAACGTTGCCCCACGCTAGAATTTCCCCTGCGTCGTGGGTGCGTTTACAGACATGTATTCCACATACAATACATTCAGAACCAGAACAGCTACCTGCAGATATTTACACATATTTGTTAGTGTGAATGTTAGTGGGAATCCAATCCACGACCCGGAGCGCAGCAGCCGACTGCCGGCCCGTGTTCAGCAATGGAGGTTTACGGGCTGATGTGTCTGTGGTGGGATGAGGATCCCTCCCTGCCAGGTTTGCGGTCTAATGCTGATAAAGCGAACACCTCACCTCCGGCTATAGGTAGGTGGAAGGACACTGTCGGGTTTTAGCCGGTAAGACTCTCCTCCGGTCGGCAAGGCGGAGGAAGCGCATGAGGATTTGCCCACGACAAAAAGAAAAGATCCCCAATAGACTGACAACACATCAACTATTCTAGTGTTGCGGATGTATATGAGTGGAAGTGACTGCTTACCATCAGGTGCAAAAATCTCGTTCACCTTCGTCTAACACAAATTAAACAGAATTGATTTCCCATATCTTTATTTTCTAACAAACTTTCACCATCTTTTATTATATATCGATATTTCCTTGTATAATCTAAAACGAATTACATCACTATGTTAACCTATTACCTAACTTCCGTTATTGGTAAAAGTTTACAAAAACATCACATGGACATCGATTTTATGGTAGATTTTATGCTAATTTTGGTATGGCAAGCATTTTGTTCGTTACACTGAATGCATAAACGATGGAATGGTAAGGGTAAATAAATGAATAATGTATTCATCGTCATTTCAGCGCGTAAACGTCTACGGCTGTACATGCGCCTCCCAATGAGCGGTCACGGTGGATATTGATATAATCACCACGGTTGGCAGGCCGCGTGTCGTTGTTAGTACACGGATGGTTGCTTCCATTAAATTATATTAAATTCAATAATAGATAAAAGATAAAGATAAAAAGATAATCGACATTTATTTAACCACAGATACGTGCCACAATTATGTTATTTAAAATAATAATAGATCTAAACAAAATGTAACTTGCCTTATAATTTAATTGTGTATACCTTAAATCTACTGATATTTTACATGTTTCATGGTGTGTTCCATGTCCGTATCAAATAGGTATCCAACTCAGCATAATGCCAGGCAGTGATGCCGGGCGCTGATTTTCAGCTGGAGCCCATAGTAACACACGGATGCCAATCAGTAAGAACTAATAAGAAGAAGATAAATAAATTAATATAATTAATAGAAAATTATGGGTGTAAACATTTTCTACTTTGCTGTACTTTTACTCATATACTACAAGTAAAAAGAAAATACGTTACGACACACACACACTTGCGAGCTTCATATACTGGTGGTAGGACTCTTATTGCAAGAGGCTGGCTACGTAGGTACCTGCAGTACCAGGATATTCCGCTGACAATCAGCAGTGTTTAAACTTTAGACATCTATACAAATAATTAAAATTGAAGTATCTGTTTGTAATGTCAAAATAACAGCTTTTTACAAAATGCATATAATATTATATACAGTACTTTTTTTTCTGTCTGTCTGTTTGTTTTGGCTAGTCTCCGAATCGGCTTGACCGATTTTGACGGGATTTTCACTGGCAGATAGCTGATGTTATAAGGTGTAACTTAGGCTGCTTTTGTTTCAGAAAAAAGAATTAGGACTCCGCGAAAAAAAAAACCATGAAATCTAATATAATCCGGTTTCTTTTAAATTAAACTGCGGGTGAAACAGCGGGACACAGCTAGTTAATCTAAAACTGATGAACAGCTCTTATATCACGAGAAGTAATAATTTTACAAACATGGCGACAAGACGAACAAGTAATTCGCTTCGCGGTAAGCGTCTCGCCTGTCCATAACAATTGTAATGCTACACAGGACTTGTCCTGCGAGGCATTACACCGCGGTCGTCATCTCGAGACGTAAAGTTATTCAGTCTCTTACGAGTATGTCCAGGAATTTCACTAGCTACAGTGCCCTTCTAACCGGATCACAGTAATGTCTAAAGTTTAAACACTACTGCTTGGCGGCGAATATCTGGTGCTGGGGTGGTACCTTCCTTATTTTTATTGGTGCCCAGTGGAAGTCTTCATGAACTTCCTTCGCCCCGGGGCTAAAACCACTGGAGCGGTCATCTTCGGCACCTAAGGGTGGCTCTAGGTCCTCGTATGATCACACTAGAGCCGCCCATTGGTGCCACGCCTTTAGACACATCACAGAGGGGATGACTGTAAAGCGGACACCCCCTCTAGCGGAGGGTAGGCGACTGTAAAAAGGTCACCCTCCAGGCACTTCTCCGGGAGGATTGTAAAGGATCCCCCAAGCCTCGCCATGCGCTGTGCTGCGCACACGGCGGCACGTGACCACGTACGCGCCGCCGTCTTCCCGGAAGTACTGCGGTAATACCTACCCAGCCCGCCTCGTACAGTAAGAGACGAGTGCATTTATTTTTTAACAAAATTATGTACGCGATCAAAGACAATAAAGATTTCATTTAAGATCAAAAGACCGTGAACTCAAATTACTTAACAATCACATTCAGACTTGTGAACGAGTCAATCGCGTAATAGCCGTTGATAATCAATGATACGGCTTAATAAGTAGTTTTGTTCAGCAAATTGGATAATGGCTGGTATTTTTGTATTACGGTGCCATTGTCTTCTCGATAAGTAAGCAGAACAATTGTGTAAAGTACATGTGTGTTATGGGAAGTGTTATTTGTAGAAATATGGTTGATGTCCCACCCATAAACATGACATTAATTACTTGTATGTTTATTTTTATATTCATTTTATTTTGCTTGTTCTTGCAGTGCGAAAACCATGTGAGTTTATTATTTTGTTTAATGAATATGATATTTGTTTAGCAGTTTAGGTATGTCATGCTCACTCAAGTGTTGCTGATGTTGGCGCCGTGTATCGGGTCACTAAGTTTCCCTACAATATGGTTGAGCTTAAGCGATGCTGATGCATGCATCATACTCGTGAACGAGGGCCGTCTGTTGAGACTGGTCAGCCATATGTTGCCATGAAAAATGTATCAAAACTTTAAAATAATATTATTGTAGGCTTGTTTAGTAGAGTTTTTAAGAAGTTTAGACTCTTTTCTCCTACATTGTTTTGACATAACCATGATTTCTAACAACAATGGGCTCATAAAATATTGTAACTTCTAATATGATTTAAAAAGACTAACCATGGAGTTTCTTGCCCGTTGTCTTCATAGGAAATTTAAGTACATCTTGGAACATGACAACTAAAGTCTTGAATATTCATAAGTGCATGCATATGGTTTGAATGAATAAAATATGTTTTTCTTTGTCTTTGTGTACGAAGCGTTTTGGTTCCACGTTTTTCGTGCGTACCGCTAAGGACTTGATAATTAAATGGAGAAGTGTGTTCTAATCTTTACCGGGAACCAAACTGTCTTAAAATAACCTGGATCTGTTGCTGCCGCCATTGCCGTTGGGCTATTCCTGCTTTAAATTACAATGCCACATGCTATACTGGTGTTATACTGGTTAATTAATGTGTGAGCATACCACACACCAAGCCCGGTCGTTGTGGCTATCTTTGGGGAAGGCCTGTGCTCAGCTGTGGACTTTATGCGGCTGAAATTATGAAGACCATATGTTACTATTAGTGTAAACACATAAAATATCCTTCCCTAAGGTTTTAAAATTATATTACTAACTAGCTGGGACCCGCGGTTTCACCCGCGTTTAATTTTAAAGAAATGTAGAGTACTTCGGCATAGACACTTGATACAGAATATATATGTTGGATTTCAAGGGTTTTATTGTTTTCGCGCGGAACCCTAAATATTTTTCTAGAATAAAAGTAGCCTAAGTTATTCCTTATAACGTCAGCTACCTGCCAGTGAAAGTCCCCTCAAAATCGGTCCAGCCGTTTCGGAGATTACCCGGAACAAACAGACAGACAGACAGACAGACAGACAGACAAAAAATTTAAAAATTGATTTTTTGTTATAGGTACCGTATATACTTTCATATGCATTTAGTAAAAAGCTGTTATTTTGACATTACAAACAGACACTTCAATTTTATTTATTTGTATAGATGTAAAAAATTACAATGTATCCTATAGTAATTTGCAATACAACGTATATATAATTATGATGCGTAATATGCAGAAAAGATGTAGTTTCAAGTAGAAGAATACGTAATTAAATTATACAAACTACTGTCACTTACGCAAAACAAACGCTTTTTGCTGCAATGTCGACTCCACGCCTTTTCCGTACGACCTTCGGAGAAAGTCCGTAGCCAACAATTGACACATACAACGTAATAGAAAATCGTATTTTTGGTACTAAAATATAATTCAATTTTGAACCTTAACACGTAAGAATTACGTTCCATGGTTACGTTAACTTTTACTTTTTTTGTGAATCGCTAAGAGCTACGCAAATAGTTGAAGATTCACTTTCGGTTACTTTACTAGTTTGTTTGATGCGCGGGAGCTCATACGTCATATTTAATATTACCGTTACACACGTATCTAAGTATATCTTTTTTGAAGTATAACATCTTTCGGCGCGATGAGTGTAGTTTAAGATCAAAATTTTGTTCAACGTTGTGGGACGTTGTCTCACGTGACACGTGTCTGAGTGACATTGAGATGCACGTGCCCTAGTTTTTTAAATTTGGTTAAGGATATTTTTTAGATTTTTTTAATTTTTGAGAAATGTTTTATGAATATGTAAAGATTTATTAATCTAAATACCGTACGACGTTGCCTTCTACTTGACATTGGCGAAATTGTGGAAGATAATCTACAGAAGCCATAATCTAAGAGAAGAAGAAGAAGAAATTTGGTTTAGGAATGCAGTACAGAGCTTCAAACGATGAATTGACGAATCAGCCTCCAATGCAATGCTGATATTGTTGCGTCGTACTTATAACGATCTGAAGTTAAAGATTCACTTACAAAGAGTAAGTGAATCTTTACATAAAAGTATCTTCTTGCGATTTTTTTCCCCACTATGTGAGGACTCGCTTCCAGTCTAACCAGATATTTAGACTGATTTGTCAGAACTTAAAAGGCTTTTGAGTTACCGTAACAACTACCATAGATATCCGTAAGATAGCTGGGAACAACATCTTAACACACTCTGCGACGCCTAAGGAGTTTTGATGTGAAAATAATGGTCACCCATCCAAATCCTGACCGTAGTAAGCTCAGCTTAACCGCACAGCATAACAGTTCTGCACGTTAGTCATTTATCCACAAGCGCCTGGATACGAACACAGTAATTAGTATATTAAATAATAATTAACTTAATGAAAGTCTTGGTAAATTGGCTGGCAGACTGCACATTGCACAAGATTGCTCCAGATAAAAGCATATTATGACACAAAAACCTTAAAAGGCAGCGCGGCGGAGAAATGAAAATATATAACCAGTACAATCACTGGCGTAGTCGTGAACCACTCCGTTCAAGTAAGAAATACTTTTTTATTACTTTGTACTATCAATTATAAATGAGGAGATCCGTAGAAGAACTAAAGTTGCCGACATGGCTGAAAGGATTAGTAAACTGAAGTGTCAATGGGCAGGGCACATCGCTCGTAAAACTGATGGCCGTTGGGACAAAAAGGTTGGAGACCGCGCACCAGAAAAGCGCGTGGGATGACTTACAACGAGGTGGACAAACGACCTGGTGAAGATCGCAGGGAGTCGTTGGATGCGGGCGGCATGTAACCGCTCGTTGTGGAAATCTATGGGGGGAGGCATTTGTTCAGCAGTGGACGTCCTTTGGCTGATATGATGACACACAAGAGGAAGTAGGTAATTCATCTAGGCAGTACAACGTTCTCAATACGACAGTAAACATGTATTTCTGAAACTATGTTTCTTTGATCGTTCCTACCTACATACAAACTAAACTGGTGGGTTGGTTCCAGTTTGCATAACTACATCCAAATGTAAAACTAAATTATCATATTAAACATACCAATCTCTTTTACCTAACACAGTAAAAAACGACGTTACCTTTTTTATAACTCTCGCGTGGCTGCAATCATTATGCCTGAGTGCCTGACCACAAATTCATAATTATGTGACATGACATATGTCCCTGATTTATCATAATGACTTTAAATGTAAGAAGGGTGGCAGGGAGATGTTATATGATAGTGAGGTGACGTGTGTTTGTCTGATTTTTAATATCGATAAAGATTTTGATATCAATGTCGTCTTGGTTATCAACTGGTGTCATTGATATCATCATCATATCAACCAAGGAATGTCCACAGCTGAACAAAGGTCTCCCTCATCCCCCTCTTCCACATTGACCAGTTACATGCCGTCTGTCGTCATTTTGGGTGGAATTTACCAGTGCTCACCATGCTTGGCAGGCGGGTTGGTAAGCGCATAATGGCTACTATTCCACAGAAGGGACACTACTACCCATCCCTCTAGTTTAAAGTTACTTAGTTGCCTTTTGCGACATTTACAGGGGGGTGGAGTGGTGCTATATATCCTTAATCTGGACACCACACGGAATCAGTAGGTTATCACTTCTTAAATCAACAATTTATGAGTTTCAGCTATGTCGGCAACTTTAGTTCTTCTACGGATCTCCTCTGGAAATACCAAGCATAGCTCTCTCTATAGCTCGCTGAGTGATCTTGAGCTTTCTTGTGAGGCCCATTGTGAGTGACCACGTCTCTGTTCCATATGTCTTACTGGTAACACACTCTGGTTAATGACTTTCATCTTGAGGCATTGCGGTATTGTTGGAATGGGCGGGGCACATTGTCACTTGGCGTTGGGGTAAAACGGAGACTTGAGATCTTCGATCTCGAATTGAGACTCGAATGGAGACCGCGCACCGGAAAACGCAGCGTGCGACTACCTCTAACGAGGTGGAAAGACGTTGCTGGGAGTCGTTAGATGAGAGCGGCATTTTCGTTTTCCGTGTTTCCGTTAAACCTGTTTTTACCACCGAAATAAATAGGTTTAACCGCTCTCTTTATTCTTATTTTTAATCCATTTAGAACCTTGGTTAGGGCAAAGTTTCTCCTTTCCGATCATTCTATTAGATTTGGTTCTAAGCTTTCCAAATACATTCTCGCTGAATTCATCATCCACACCTTTTAACTATGAAATCTACAATATGTACGTAACCCATTAACTTGAACGTCATATTTTTTTCCATTAACATAGAGATGTTAATGGAAGAAAATATGATATAATATGGAGATAAATTGTCTATGAAATTCTCAATGTAATTGCCGATAGCACTCTCACCTCAACACAATCAAATATCGATATAACAAAGCAATTTATGATCGTGCGACGACTCTAGACTTAAGGCTTGATAAATGCACGTGGTTTATGGTTTTGTAGGTTTATTTAAATTAGAAAGTTCATAGAAGGCCTCTATGGGACCCGAGATGTTGACGAAACTGGATATTTAGAGACTCTTAAGCATGCGTCATGTACAGATTTATGCCTTAGTATAATTTCGTAAAGGTATAAAGACGATTTTTTGATAATTACAAGATACCATAAAATACCTTTATTAATAGATCAGGTGCTGCCTGCTTGTAACCTTGCAGTTGTCTTTTTTATAGTAAGTAAATGTGAGACACGGACATTATGTTGCGAGTTTACACTAAAAGTCAATAAAATATTGCATGGGTTCAATTTATTATAAAGCGTTTCACTTTGCTACTAAAGTTCCAAGTAACGCATTATAGTAGCGAAATAAATATAAATTTTGTGTTAATAACCGTTTTTACATGTTTACTAGCTGTCCGCCCCAGCTTCACACGGGCAGGTACATGCAAACCCGATTGCAGCGCCATCTACTGGGTCCAATTATGAATCTAAACCATCCATAGGCCTATATAGAAACATTCATCAAAATCGGTCCAGCCATTTAGGAATTCAGTGACATACACACGTACAGAAGAATTATATAGATACTAGATTTTGCCCGCGGCTTCGCACGCATGGAATTATACTAAATAGCGGTTATACTAATCAATTGTAGCTTACATAAAACGTTTGTACTTTTAACAAGTGACATCTGTTGAATACTTTTTCAATCCAGTCAACTAATTACCTTTTACCGCCATCTGTTAGAATCTTATCGAACTAACAGATAATTATGACTCTATGTCAGATAATAAATAAATAATTCGCAATAAAATAATGTTGCGATTATAAATTGAGATGTAAAGTATTCTATCTTTTAAGTCGGATAAAACTGCACACAGTGTGCAAAATTTTATTAAAATCTGTTCAGTATTTCAGGAGTCCATAGCGGACAAACAACGTGACACGTAATTTATATATATTAAGATAAGATAGTCGTCTGTCCATGTTTGTTTGTTTGTTTTTCCCAAAATGATGTCAATTTTATAATTATAGAAATCTATGGGGGAGGCTTTTGTTCAAAGTCTCTCCCAAAAGCCGCCTCATTCGGCTGATAGGACGATGATGAAACGTTTGTAGACTACTTTACCTACGCACAATAAAGTACATGAACCCATCATGTCTGTTGAACACTCTCTTTGAACCCACAGTAGACCATAAAATAAGCTTTCATTAGTAATGACGAATAGCACCAACCCATGTCATCCCGTGGGTGTCGTAAAAGGCGACTAAGGGATTAGACGGAGGATGGGCAGCAGCGTCCTTCGAATACATTAACAACTCAACTGCGATCGCCAACCCGCCTGCCAAGCGTGGCGATTATGGCAAAACCCCTCAATGAGCACACAACACACCGATATCGGTCGTTATGGTGGTCTTTGAGGAGGCCTGTGTCTAGCAGTGGACTTTGTTCGGCCGAAATGATGAATAATGAAAGCTCACGCAAAATTACAAAAGTAATCTCCATAAAATTTAAATCTTAACCCTTCCACGCACTTTAATGTTTTACAAACTTATGGTTCATCTAAGTGCAGCGCTACACTCCCATAATCTCTGTTACATAACAATATATAATAGCTCCATAAACAAACATAGACCACGACAATTTGTAAGATATTACAATAATGTAATGGCTCTTTTAATAGCCATTTCCAATGATTACCATTGTAATTTCTAGTATGTAAATTCGATGTATAATTTCTGTTTATGGAAGTGATAGAAATGCGTAGAGTTTGATGTCGCAAGGAGAGCTGGCTATATGTATTTAAAGCAACAATTCGTGCGTGCCGTCTATCGGGACAGGTTCACTCATTTTTTCATGCGCTAAGGAGTGGAACTTATTGCCGGAATCTGTTTCCGGATAGTTGCAACCCAGGAGTCTTCAAATCTCGAGTGCATAGGTTATTTCTAGGCAAGCGTGCTCCATCGTAGACCGCAATTTGGATTTACATAAGGTGAGATAATGCTCAAGCGTAAACTCAATTAATATATAAAAAACTCCAATACAGACGTAGGTAGTTCTAAATTGTTCTATGTTAGGGCACAAAATAGAAACCCTTGAATTTATTTCTGCAATTCTTTGCAGAGGTAGTCCGAAGGAAATGCTGGCTTGGTCTAGATTTATTGAAAACGAATTACAGATAGATATATAAAGATCATTGGTATCATCAGAGTGGTTGCCCTCCATGGGTCTTGTAAGAAAGGTTAAGAAGGTCCAATGGAGAGGAGTAGCTAACAGTTTCCCTGCGTAATCGAAACAGAAATGAGGAGAACCACAAAAAAGCCAAGTTAACTGGCTTAGCCTGAAGAATAACGGCAAAACCTTGTCGTTTAGCGGCCGCATCTCGAAAAATACAGCGTAGGGAGACCCCACAAGGTAGACCGACGACCTGGTGAAGGTTGCGGGAATTCGTTGGTTTCGAGCAGCACAGGACCCAGGTGTATCATTGGAGGAGCTCCATATCCAGCAGTGGATGTCTTTCGGCTGAAATGATAATGAGATTTATCACTGTACGTTGTCAAATAACAAAGTTGTTTGAAAAGAAAACCCTAAATAAATTATTGCTGTTTGGATCAGGATTACTTAATAATAAAGGCAGACATAACTAATAGAAAATCATACTGTCATTAGCATTGATATAATCAAATTTGTCAAGGTTGAAAATGAATGTATGCATATATAATATCACGACTATATCCACTGAAGGGCAAGCCAGAGGTCAACTGTTGTAAATACATTTCACCGTCAACGGTTTACACACATAAAAATGGGAGGTACGAGTGCGCCTATTGCCTTATAATAAGCCTATTGACACTTACCAGGCACAGGACTCCAGCTCTTACTGAGATTTTTTATCTCCTACTTCCTTTTTGTGACCTTTTTTTTATTGGTGGCCAGTGGAAATTCTACATGAACTTCCTCCGCGGCGGGGAAGGACCGAGGGACACGCCGGACTCCTAACGGCTAAAACCACTGGGGCGGTCATCTTCGGCACCAAAGGGTCCAGGGTCCAGGACCTCATATGATCACACTAGAGCCGCCCACTGGAGCCACGCCTATGAGCACATCTCTGAAAAGATGACTGTAAACCGGTCACCCTCCCGGGGGGAAGGATCCCCGAAGCGTCCCTGTGCGCTATGCTATGCGCACACTGGTTAGTGGCCTGCCTTGTGTCAGAGTTGTTCAAGCCATAAGGTCTCTGTTTTGGCATAATGACTGCCATCTAGTGCCAACAACTAGGATCAACGACTTCACGTGCTCTCTGAAGAAAGGAAACGCTCAGTTCAAATACATGCGGATGGCAATAGACTGACCGCGCCTAGCTTTGCGTAACCTCACCGATTGTGTACGGAATAGTGAGTTCTCATTATCATTTCAGCCGGATAAAGCCCACTGCTGGACACTGGCCTCCCCCAAAGATTGCAACAACGACTGGTCTGGGTGTTTTGTGGCCCCATTGAGGGGTTTTACCATAATCGCCACGCTTGGCATGCGGGTTGGTAATAGCAATTCAGTTGTTAATTAGTGTACTCGAAAGACACTGCTGCCCATCCTTCGGCTAATCCAATAGTCGCTTTTTACGACACCCGTGGAATGAGATGGGTTGGTAATATTCGTAGCTGGCACCAAACGACGATGCAACTTTATATATGCAACTGATGATGAAAACCCAATGATACCACTAGAAAGAGTCGAATTCAGACCCTCACATTCAACAGCCGTGTTTGCGAAGCCTAGACTAATGCGATAAAAAATAAACAAACAGTTTATTATGATTAATATATTTATTAACGGGGATGTCGATGATCCTGAAAAAGAAAACAACATAAAAAGAAATCCTCAAGGGTAGTTCGAATTCAAGTGATAAACGCAAATCAATTAATTAAATCAAGTAAATCGATGATTAAATGAAATGTAATACGGTAATGATAATGCTAAATTATCAGTAAGGCATAGGACATGTGATTCATACAGCCTAAAGATATCCTATCTTTTGTAGGATTTAAAAATAATTTGATTTTTATTATTTGCATGCTTAGATGATAAGATTTACAAAACCCAAGGCCAGGAAGTCATGTCAAATATGAATGACTTCCAAGAAAATTCCACATTCTTTTCAGTACCAAACATTGTCGACAGACAGCTCTACAAATTGATACCAATCAGACATACCAATTAATTAAAGCTACTCGTAGCATACCGCGTCTGCCTTCAGCCGTACTTGACAAATATGACCCACTTAAATCATTTCCACGATCGAGTGAATACCTATTAAAGTGAAACCATGGACCTAAACACAGGTAATTATTATCCGGTGTCTATGTAGAGCACCAACGACATTACGGGCATCCTTCGATCAAGATTCGGTTCCCACGCAGACCCGTTTTTAGTGAAAACTGTGAAACTGTGTCTGCTAAGTTGCCGTAGTTAAGATAACCGGCTGGTTGTTTAACTTATGTAATTTAGTTATATTAATGTGGTTTGTGACAATTTATGTCTATCATCTTCTTCCATTATTACGGATGTTATGTTCAGAGAACATACCACTCAAACTATACACACATCAGCCTGGAAACGTCCACTGCCGAACCTGGGGCTCCCAATTATCATTACAATGAGCGGTCATATTGTGTAGGGATATTGCCAAATCAATGGTATTTTTAAAGATTCCCCCACACTGGTATTACTCGTGTGTCGTGGGGTCAGTTTACAGACATAAATCTCACATGCACGAACATCCAGACCCGAAACAACTATCTGCAGATCGTACTAATATTTGTTCCGTGCGGGAATCGAACCCGCGACAGGTAGCGCAGGAATCCAATTGCTTAGCCACTGCGCCAACCGAGCTGTCTTGATCGCAGTATAGATATTACCACACGAGATGATGCTGCTGCTCATCCTCTTATATCAACTCTTAGTCGCATCTTATGACATTCATAAGGTGGAGAGGGGTGGCCTTTCTTTGCCGGGAACCACACGAAAACGGAAACTATAAGCTAATTATATAACTTCACATTAAGGAAGACATGGCTATGAAGTATAAGGCGATATGGAATGTGGAGAAGGCATGGTAACTGATGATGGACAGATGGCAATCAGTCCACGTTGTACAAGTTTTTTTGCTTTAATGGTGCCCTTCTCTAGGCTTTCTTCTTTGTCGTGGGTGCGTTTACAGATATAAATTTCACACACAATACATCCAGACCCGGAACAACCGCCTGCAGATCATACAAATATTTGTTCCATGCGGGAATCGAACCCGCAACCCGGAGTGCAGCAGCCGACCGTATCAGCCACTGCACCAACCGTGCAGAGGAATTGAAATGGATACCATAGATGAACCCCAAATATGACTGTCGACTGTCGTCGCGTGATGCCATAAACACCACGAGGTGGAGGACGTCTCCCAGATAAGACCGGCTGCATTCTACTGGAGACCCCGGGGCCTTCCATATGCGCTGACGACGTCCACAATTATCCAAAACGTTTGAATGTATACAGAGAAATCTAGTTCAGACACGCATTAATGGACTTGTACAACAATTGAAACAAATTGAAACTGGTCAAGTAACTGCAACTGGATTGTTGAAGAGAAATGATAAACTAAGATATGCACTGAATGACTCTAGGTCAGTGATACACGACTAAGTCTTTTACACCACATTATATGACGACACAGTATTTGGGAACAAATGGCTTAAAATGATACAAGAAACTTACCCAGCTTCAATTTTTAGATTGAATTAATTCATCATTTCGGCTGAATAAAGTCCACTACTGGACACAGGCCTCCCTTAAAGATCACCACAACGACCGATGTCAGTCTTGTGCGGATTGGGGGATTTTGCCATAATCGCCACGCTTGGCAGGCGGGTTGGCGATCACAGTTGAGTTGTTAATGTATTCGAAGGACGCTGCTGCCTATCCTCCGGCTAATCCCTTAGTCGCCTTTTACGAAACCCACGGAATGAGATGGGTTGGTGCTATTCGTAGCCGGCACCACACGGCTAGTTACAGAGAGCCAACTATCGTAATTAAAATGTTCAAAATATAGTTCCGATCTAGTCTCAATATCGTAAATGTCACAAATGGTAGGTATTCTCCTAAACTAACAAACAACGTCAATCATGCACTTAAATTGTAATGAGATCGAAAATGGATCGAATGTTGATCAAAGCAAAGGTATTCTGCTAACATGCTGATCTGACATAGGTTAGATATTGAAATGAGAATAGATTGAACTAAACTTCAGAGCAAAATCATCATGTCGGTCGAATGAAGTCCACTGCTGAACATAGGCCTCCCGCAATGATCACCACAACGACCGATATGGATGTGTTGTGGGCTGATTGGGGGATTTTGCCATAATCGCCACGCTTGGCAGATGGGTTGGCGATCGCCGTTGAGTTGATAATGTACTCGAAGGACGCTGCTGCCCATCCTCCAGCTAATCCCTTAGTCGACTTTTACGACACCCACGGGAGGTGGTGGTATTCTGAGCCGGCACCACACGGCAAAAGCAAAATACCAATTTATTATTAATTCATAATGTATTCTCTGCGTGGTCAAATTTCAGTAATCATTAGTCCTACTAAAACTGTAACTGTGACTATCGAGGAACCGTGTCACCCTGGGTTACTCACAACACTAGTTTTGTCGCATTAAGGGTTCCAGTCATATTTGGCCGAATCGCTTTCATTTTGCCTTGTTCACGAATCTTCATCAAACTACGCGTTCGGGCTATACACTGAATCACATTGTCCTAGACTATTTTGACGGCTGACATACGGAACAGACGGGGTTTAAAATGAATGATTTAGAATGTTTTCCTTCACTTGTGCTGAAAATCTTCGTTTGTGCCAAATTTTGAGATTATAGGTTACCGGGTAGTTCCCAATGGTTTTGATAATCGGTCGGTAAGTAGACATTTTGTAGAAAAATATGCTTTGCAAGTTCTTAAATGTTTTATTGTACTAAACACTTTTAAACGAATTACATCTCGTATATTACAGATTTTGGTTTTTCCTGACGTATCGAAACACTTTGCAGCAAAAGTGTTTTACTATAATGAGTAATAATCGCAAAAACCTAAGGTATTACTATTCTTTATTGAAATCTGTGTTGCAGAACATATTTACGATAGCGCAGCGATATGAAACCGCTTGACTGCAGTTCAAAGAAGACCCAGAATGCAGTCCGAAGTTTCTCCATTCTGAAACATAAACTAATACGACATAAAAAAATTGCCCCTGCTTAACCCTTAAAGAAGTAAAAACAAAATATTCTAGAGAGTACCGCGATCACCAAAACAGCTTGATTACGATGCGCAAGCGCACACTCCTCAGCTTTCTACATTCTCGCCCGACCAGTCTGCTGCCCACCGACCACCGTTATGTCTCGCTGGCTCGATATATCCGCAAGTCCTATAGTTTGTGTTGGCAGAAGTAGTGATGACAGATTTACACCTGATAAACATTCACGATCTCATTATTTGGCTGGACCAGGCGCTAGATATAATTATGGCGGACACAAGAGAGTACTTGAATTTATTAAGATATGAGATGTAAATTTTAGGTAGGCATGTATAATAAGTATCATACCAATATTTTCTGAAGGGTGTGCAGGGGTATTACCATATCATGTCCCCAAATATGTTCTTATAGTATTAATAGCACCAACCCATTTCATCACGTGGGTGTCGTCAAACGCGACTATGCAATGAGCCGGAGGGTGGACAGCAGCGTCCTTCGAGTAAATTTACAATTCAACTGCGAACTCAATTCGACTTGATGCGAACCGCCAAGCTTTCCCTGCCAAGCGTGGTGATTATGGTGAAACCCCTCCAATGAGTACACAGCACAAACCCAGACCAGTGGTTGTGTCGAACTTCGGGGGAGGCCTATGTACGGCATTGGAGGTTTTTGTCTCTAATATTATAATGCAGAGGTGCACTTACTACACGACGTAAAGGTATTTATTTATCGAGTGCCAATTGTTTTTATGTATTCATCTGGTTTATTAAGACTTAATACTGACACTTTTGAAGAGGTTTAGACTTTACTATGTTTAATGTAGGAACATTGTCTTCACATAACCTAAATTTTCGAGAACAATGTACTCATAAATATTGTAACATAATATTTAATAAGAGTAACCCTGCAGTTTCTGGCCCGTTCTTCTCCATAGGAAATCTACTTTTTGGAACATGGCAACTAAAGTCTCGACTATTAATAAGTGCCTGATAATGATTTAAACTAATAAAAATATTTTTAACGTATATATTCCTACTAGCTGCCCGCCCCGGCTTCGCACGGGCAGGTACATGCAAACCCAATTGCAGTGACACCTACCGGGTCCAATCAAACCAGTCAACGAATTACCTTATACCGCCGTCTGTTAGAATCTTATCGAACTAACAGACAATTATGACTCTTTGTCAGATATATACAAATAATTCGCAACAAATTAATATTGCTATTATAAATTGAGATATAAACTGTCCTATCCTCTTTTAAGTTGGATAAAACTGCACACAGTGTGCATAATTTCATTAAAATTGGTTGAATAGTTTAGGAGTCCATAGCGGACAAACAACGTGACACGTAATTTATATATATTAACATTTACTAGTAGTTAGTTTCGAAACCCCAGGGTAATTTGAGAATTTGCGAACAGATATCCAATAAGATACAATCCCAATAAGTTTATCCGAACTGTGAATCGAACTAAAGGCGCCACGTTTGGCAATCGTGTCTTCTATAAAACCGATTTATTTATAAGTCCAATTACATATTATTGTCTCGATCTGGTTCTGAACTTGGACATTAATTATATTATGACGCAAAAACACACGAGTAAATAAAAACTCTTAAATATTTAATATAGGTTCAAACAGTTAAAAAAATTACCAAATCGAATGCATGCCTTAAAACCAAACCTTTAATAAACTGCTTAGAACTGTTTGCATCAAGTGTCGATCACTACTTATGCCCAGGTCGTTAGAAAGCCGATCATCTGTCGTCATAACACGTGCATTTGTATTCACTTTTGGTACTTCAATGATGGGAATGCATGTGAAAATAATTCTCTCTTTATTTTCACGCTAATTGGCTTGAAGGTAAGCAGCACTCTGCTTGTTGCGATAGTTGTGGTTGGAATATCAAGATTAAAAGTAGTGAAGTTATAATTGGGGAGGCGTTTGTTCAGTAGTGGACGTCCTTAGGCTGATATGATGAATTTGTAAGGTTTGTCATTAGGTCTTACCATTATTCATAAATTGCTAAAATGTTGTAGAAAACTATTTTAGTTAAAATAGACTCAGACTTCATCATACCCTTAACAATTCTTAAACTTTCGCGTATTTAATTCATGATTTTAAGATAATATCGGGTTTATTAGTTAAAATATTATTTTAATATTAATCTGTGCGCTAATAGAACCGATATTATCGTTAAATCATTATAGGCTTCTTCCTCATTATCATAAGATCAGCTTCCATTACCAAAATGCGTGATCCCTAAACGTCATTTCTATTAATGTTGGTATGTCATGTGATTTTATTGTCATGGCTATTCAACATGTGCATAATTAATTATGCTATTTATATTTAGATTAGGCCCATTTTTGATTGGTGATTGCATATACCACCACGCAATTTTTGTCATACAACAAAATATTGTATTCAATTTTAGAATAATAATCACGTAATCGTTAAACTGCTTCATTGTTCAGAGTTTAGAGCGTCATGGTTTCATGAACGATAAATTTAGATTCTCAGGACGAAGAAAGTGTTGTCGAGATTTTCTTCTAAATCAATTAATTTAGAGGTGCCACAAAAGTAGAATGTGGTTTAAGAAATTATTATAGACTCGCCCTTGAACTTCATGAGGTTTATGGTCATGACTTTAAATGATACAGAACATTGCTGTCTACTCCAGACAATATGGTGTTTAAATGGACAATTGCACGTACTTCTACAAGATTGCTCCATTCAAATGCACCTGCTCTCATTTAGCCGTCGTTTATAAACTTCGTACCGACTTCATAAATAAACTACAACGTGATAGCTGCACTCGAATCCCAGTTAGCCGGTCTATTTGCGAACACTTTTAGTTACACTTTTACTACGTGAGCTATTGTACTCTATGTAGATCGGTAACAGTCGTATTGATGTCGACAAAACGTGGCCTACTTACTATTGATGGCCTTGAATTTGAACTTTTGGTGTACTAAAATAAGGAAAACCAGCAGATATAACAATTTTTTTGTGCAAAAATAAATAAAGAAAGAAAGAAACAATTTATTTTAACACCAATAACGACGGACACTTGACTAAAAGTAAATATAGAATATAAAACAAAAAAGGACTACCTTGGGGAGAGGAATATACTGGCCACAATTTTTTACACTTAAACTCTTATTACAATATCTTATCTCTTTAAATGAGCAATTCTTGTAATTAGAATCTCGGAATCGGCTCCAACGATTTTCATAAAATTTTGTATATAGGGGGTTTCGGGGGCGATAAATCGATCTAGCTAGGAATCATTTTTAGAAAATGTCATTTTATAGGCGTTTGATTTTATAGGCGTTTGAGTAGTCTCAACTGAAAAATATGACTCTTCCTGACATCTATTGGCGAATAATAATACTATTTTTTGTGAGCAACTAATTGCTTTAACGACACAACAGCAGATGGCGTTGTTAAGTAACACGAAAATACCGAGCGAAGCTCGGTCATCCAGGTATATTAATAATCGAGCATAACACCATGTTCATTTTATAAATTTATACTATAATGTCAAGTATTATTTCACATTATAGTATAAGTTAATTATAATGGAAGTATTATAATTTTGTTTAGGTACCACTGACATTCAATATTAAATACTTTGTCCAAAAAAATTAATTTGGAGAAGTAGCATCTGTTACATACTCTAAGAACTATTTTATGAGGTTAGCTATGTAGTCTAATTTTGAGACAATGGAGTGCTTAGTGGTACCACTACTGCCGCATAGATGGCGCTAAACTCAAAATATTGAAGTTCAAGTTTTCTTAATCTTATATCTTTAAATTTGAGTAGTCTCAACTGAAAAATATGACTCTTCCAGACATCTATTGGCGAATAATAATACTATATATATATACTTACGTAATTGATTGATAAACTGTAAAAAATTAAGTATTTGTTTCTAATATAAGATTAAACTAATTGCACTCATGATTTTTTTCTTTAAATAACCAGTTCATATTTTTTATTATTCTATCGGTAAGATCGAAAAATATTATTCATATTTCATTATTTTATTAGTAATTCGTACTTAAATATAATTTCCAAAAAACACAATTTAAAAATAAAAAAATACCGAGCAAAGCTCGGTCAAACATCTAGTTTAATTAAAATAAAAAACAGATTATGAGTCGAGTCCGTGCAAAAAAGGGTTGTCAAGTGTTGTCACTTAGCTTAATTCTGTGGCGTTGTAACTTGTAACAGATCCAACGACAACAGCGCTAGTTTTCAGTAACAACCTTATACAAGCAAATAAAATTATGCAGTAAAGTTTATCATTCACACGCGCCTCTGTAGAGGATTAAACGTCGGCCGCATAGGTGAAAGGGGCTTTTTTTTTATTGGTCTCTAGTGGAACTACTAACATGTTTAATACGTTTTTGTCCTTTCCACACCAACTGATATTTTTATAAGAAAAAATTAAAGTATTGATATGACAGGCTCAAAAAAGTAGTCTTGTGAGCGTCGCGGTTCATGTTAGCGAGACGGTCAAGGGCATAGGCATCTCGGTACCTGAACGAATCAACCGAGTCAATTCGTTTGTACAAAACCTAAATATAGGTGCATATCCTGAGAGAAAGTCAATTCTAATAAGTACTTTGATACATATTGTTTATACAACTGATTTCTTTGCACGATTAGACTACAGGAATGTACAGATTATCTCACACTTTCTGACTTAACTATAAATGATTCTGTTCGTTATGTTTTAATCGAATTAAAATGCAATTGGTCTTTGTAAAAAGCGAATTACGTAATAATGCACCTGAACTTATTTTCCTTAGCACTATCCAAATGTCTTTGTTATTTAAAATGGATAAACTTGATTCGTCATAATTTATTTTTATACTAGTTGGTAACTAGGCGAGCAAGTCATTCGCCTGGTAGTAAGCTACATGCCTGCCCATAATAATTAGAATGCTACCCAGGACTGATCCTGCGAGGCATCACACTGCGCTCGTCACCTCAAGACGTAAAGTTATTTAGTGTCTTATACCCAGTAATTTCACTAACTGCAGTGTCCTTTGACCTGGAGCACATTCATGTCTAAAGTTTAAACACTACTGCTTAGCGGCGAATCACCATTTCGGCCCAATAAAGTCCACTGCTGGACATAGGCCTCCCTCAAAGATCACCACAACGACCGATATCGGTGTATTGTGTGCTCATTGGGGGGGTTTGCCATAATCGCCACGCTTGGCAAGCAGGTTGGCGATCGCAGTCGAGTTGTTAATGTATTCGATGGACGCTGCCGCCCATCTCCCGTCTAATCCCTTGGTCGCCTTTTACGACACCCACGGGATGAGATGGGTTAGTGCTATTCGTAGCCGGCACCACACGGCAATATCTGGCACATAATCATAATCATTTCAGCCGAAACAAGGCCAACTCACTAATGATAATAAACTAACCAATTTAAAATATAGACTTCACAGTCTGCCAAGTCTGATATTGCAAAATATAAGAGTGGAATAAAACTGTCAAACGTATGCTAACAAGAGTAAATCTAAACAATCATTTATCTTCAGCACAAAACCTGATCAGAACAATGGTTAAGTTGAGACGAGGTTATACTGCGAGCGCAACGAACTAGCTCCGATGATAGTACCCGTTATGTAATGGATATTCAGCAGACTTTAAGAGCTAAGGTTTGTTAAAGTATATCCGCAAGCCTATATGCCTACCAACGAGTTTAAAAGCCACTACTAGCTATCTGACTAACGGCTGAAATTAATAATCAATCTAATCCATAATCTTTGAGATTTGGGATCAGCGATTTGTTTGTTTTTTGTGTTAAATGTGATGATGTGAACACAAAAACGAATGTTTTTCAAAATCATGTATCTAAAGATTTTGGATTAGATTGATTATTAATTTCGGTCGTATGCATAAAAGGATCATTATGACTATGAATAAAACGATTGGCGTACTGTGCATAATCACGGATTTATTCTCGTGACTTATCACACTTAACTGTTATTGTGTAAAAGTAGATAAAAGAAAAATGCAAAAAAGCTGCCACAATTACCATCGAAAAAAATAACACTTAAACTTCTTGGTTATAATCTATTCATAGTTTGATATTTTTAACTTATATTTCTTCTGACAGCTTCACTTCGTATCTGATTATATTACTTACACCAAAGATATAGTATTACCTACGTACATAGATATTAACTTGAACAAATGTCCAGTTATAAAGACCTGTCATCCTCCTCATGCGGGCATTACGTGTGATAAAAAGAGAAAGCACTAACCGTTCGCGCACGTCTTGAAGTGTTGCGCGTTTTTGCACTACAGTTTTAATTACCTGTAACCATCTGGTTAACAGACGACGCTAACAATTTTAACAGAAAGTGGATTGTTACTTTAGTACGAAACGGTGCCATTCGGTTCTCTTGCTGTAGCCAATGCTCTATAGACATCTCTTTTATTCATATGACGTTGCGTATGTGCTCGTAAGAGGTAGTAATGGATTTTTTATTTATGCTTAATACAATCCGTCTATAGATACTTGGTCTTAGACTTACACTGAAAAATGTACAGCTGATAGGGGATTACCTCGATAAATATAATTACTATCTCCTTCATTACTTTAACGACAGTAACGGAAAGTAATTAATTTCAATTAATTTATAGAAAAAGAAATATCGTTCAAATACGGGTGTAGGTAAGTGGCATCGTAACGAACACAGATAGAATTAGAATTTTTCATCGGACTTTCATGAATTATTCGTTGCTTTTGCTGATTTTAGTAAAAATTTATTATTTTCATTTCTTCTTTCTTTCGGTTCTATCCTTTCTAAACAAACTCGCTCCGTTACCAACCTAACCTAGTCTTCTCTGGGATGTACAGTGAATGCGTAGGAGCTCATTACCACTCCGTATTGATAAATGAAACATGGAACCTCCCATAGTGGCGGTGAAAGTGTCGTGAACTTGATCTTACGGCAGGTGATGCTATTCGAGACGTGAACGTTTTACTTACGACTTTTTGACGCTACTATTTTGGGTGAAGGTGCAAGGTGTAAGCAAAATAGGTCTCATGGCTCGTAGCCTATTGGTAAAATATTGTTGCTGCGTTGAATGCGGTCAGTCAAGAGGACGCCAATTGGTGGTCCCTCTCCATTCTCTCTCACTTCTCGTATTTCTAAAAGGTTGGCAAAGGACCAATGACTCCTCGGAAGGGTGGCGCTGATATATCTCTCCTCCTACTCCTCGATAAAACACTAAGACAACGACGTTTTACCAGTTGTATTTTACAAACACAATTGGCTTGCCTTAACATTTACATACATTGTATGGATCCACAGTAAATTCGTACTATATAGAAAAGCTATATCTAGTTGAATCTAGAACTTATTACTCTGATATGATATTAGTTTACCGTAGACCGCTCACCATTAAACAATCAAATACAAATCATAAAGTAGTAAAGAACGTAGATAAGTAGAAAGAAGAAAGAAAGACCAAGCGTGGCAATTATTGCGAAACCTCCCCAATGAGCCCACAACACACCCACGTCGGTCGTTATGGTGATCTTTGGGGGAGGCTTGTGTCCAGCAGTGGACTTCATTCCGCCGAAATGACGATGATGATGAAATAAATCAGCTATTTCGTCTGATTCTTTTCTAAAAGCAAGGAAAACGTTATACACAGATTTTCTGGCACAAGTCGAGAAAGTCGCAAGAAAAATGGACATACACTTAAACGATGGACTATCACTAGGAGTAGCCAATTATAATGCAAACGGCGATACAGCAGTATTGCTCCCGCAAAGTCACGTATAGGTACTTAATGTGCTGGGTTCTATAGTGGTTATTTTATAGTGGGTTAGAATTAGCGGACATTTTATTATAAAGAAAGTTAAGGATTCAGATGACCCTTTTTTAACAATAAATAAGAGAAGTTCATTACCTTCAGCAAAAAGTCAACCAACAATCATTAAACCTGTTCAGGTTAGAATTAATAGATATTCCAATTTGTAGTCTAGATAAGGAACTGTCCCGCAAACCATGCGGCACTTAACTTCATGTCCTGTAGTGCTATTCTGTAAGAACTCACTAGCAAACTCACTCGTGAATCCGCAGTGAAAAGTAGTAAAAACAATACGAAATTAGAGATTTTACTTCGGATTCAGAAGTGAGCTTGCTAGTGCAGCAAACTCATATAAAAATCCGCAGTAAAAAGTACCAATAACAAGACGATATTAGAGATTTCACTGCGGATTTAGAAGTGAGTTTGCTAGTGAGTTCTTACAGAATAGCCATGCTGATGCCAGCACGCTATAGGAACTTATGGACGCTACTATAAATTAGTAGCTAAGTTCTGACACGACAAAATTTGGATTGCCAGCGATACGCTAAGAAGAAAATCATCCAAGCTTGTAGCAGCTCACAGCTGGACTAACGGAGGGATGATAAATTGAAGAAACTGAAGAAGAAAAAATAATGAAGTGGTTATCGTGACGTTAGAAAAGAAAGAAGAAAAGTTCACGATATGTATCGTTTAAATCTCATAATTTTAAAATGAAAACCCGCAGGAGATAATACATGGACAATTGAAAATCGATGTGATGTATCAATTAAATGATATGATTTGTTGCAATACTGTTAAAGTTTTAATTTAATAAAACGCTTATTGTTTGCGTATAACACAAAACAATTTAATATCATAAAAAAAAGAATTGTGTGTATGGGACCAGACGTTTATAATGAGGTACCACAAAATAATGAAGAACAAACTGTTCATAATTCTAAAAGTCGATAAGTGTTTTTTAATTCAATATTTAATTATTCTTGTTTTTTTTTTTTAAGTACTTTGTACTTTAAGACATATTCAACATAAAATATTTTTTCACCATTGATTTATATTATATATTTATTAAATTTAATATTGACATAGGCTCATAGAACATAATATATTATGACTCAGCACAGTTCCATTTATTTTCATCAGTTTCATCACGACATCATATCAGCCAAAGAACGTCTACTGATGAACAAAGGCCTCCATAGATTTCCACAACAATTGTGTCGTCATTTTTGGGGGTCTTCGCCAGCAGTCACCGCGCTTGGGGTTGGGGCGAGTTGGTGAGCGCAGAAGGGACGTTGCTGTCGTCCCTCTAGTTTAGACTCCTTTTATTATTACGACATCCACGGGAGGAAATGGAGGGCGCTATATTCTTAATCCGGACACCATACGGTATAAAAAAAAAACAATTACGACATCTACGAGAAATACTCACTTGTAATTTTTATTTGGTTTGGACAGTTAAAATGTCGTAGATATGTATTATGTTCAAACTCAAAGTACACGCCGTATGGATGAGCCAAGAAAAACTCCAATATATTTGCATAACATCTATAAGTGAAATGTATTTAGCATAATATTCCCATTGGTTTACATCATTACCGTTGTATACCAAATTCAACCTTATTCACTAAAGATAAGGAACACTCATTTAAATGAAAGTATTTCTACATGAAAAGTGAGGTAATCAGATCTATTGTTATTTTTTATTCTCACGATCAAGATATAACGTTTATTGTTGGCAACACCGATTTGAAATTCAGTTTTTTTACGCTGGCAACGTATGCAAATAGATACACGTAACTATTAAATGCCGTAACTACATTGTGATTATGGGACGATAAGATCTTTATGTTTAATATACATTACTTGTTCAGATCGAAGCTGAATAGTTTCATTTGAATTAAGATAACGATGTACCTACATGAAACGATATTTTCTTGACAATGTGGCATAGTAGAATGAAAGAAGAACAATAATAGTGATGTCAAAGATTATAACTAATGGCCGTAATAAAAAGAAAGTGAAAGAGACGGCGAATATAATAGACTAATTACTGCCGTATTTAGAAAGAAGCATTATCCGTCATATCTGTAGGTCAGTACTTAACTAGTTCTCATAAGTTATAGTGCCATGTCTCAAATTTCAATTGGACAATATGCTAATGTCATTCGAATAAGTCATGTACCTGATTAGGTTTAAGCTTTGCTTTTATTTTAGTACTAAAACGCCAAAATACATTTGAATATACTATTACCATACACATACTAAAGAATGAAAGAGGTTTCAGTGATATCTGGTGTACCTAGTACTTCAATTACGGCTAAATATTGAAACTCCACATAATATATAAATCCCGCTTGACGATTTGAATAAAATAAACAAACATAACGGTCAGATTAAGCAACGCTTAGCGCGGTCTGTCTATGGATGGGCGACTCCATAGTGGTATTTGAACTGAGCATCTCCGTGCTTCGGAGGGCACATAAACGGTTCCGGCTGTTGTTCATTAGACGACAGTCGTTAAGCCAAGTTGGAGGTCTTTCGGCTTGAACAACTCTTGAAGAGGGCAAGGTTGGACACACGAAAATAAAGAAAGAGAATAAACATAAATTACTGAACACTCTAAACATAATATGATCGTGGTAGTAGAGTTCTAGATTGAGTGCTAATTTTTCGAGGAGCACTTCGAGAGCCTTATCCCCCGGGTCTAGGGGAATTGGGTACCTTGCATCGGTTACTGCCCATTCTCGGCCGTGCTCCGGGACCGACAGAAGAAGTTCACCGCCTCTACGTGGGAGTCGTATGATCCATGGCCCTCTACGGGGTGCCTATTTGGTTATCTCAACTCGCAGGCGCCAAGTGTTCTGTTCTGTAGGAACCTATTTTACCCAATATAACAACTACGTGTAAGCGAATACAACCAGTATTCCGAGTAGGAAAGAACAGCCAGTGAATTGAAGTGAAAACTTAAGCATTCGATCGGCAATGCATCAGATATCACTAGACTACTGAGGTCTATGCGTGCGATTGCTGCTTGCCATCAGATAGACCGTTGCACAGTTGCTGTACCAATCATATAAGATAATAAAGTAAGTGCGACGTGATGCACCGTTGTTTGAGAGGCAGAAGCCGTTCCTTCTATTTACCTCGCGTTTTAGCAAATTAGAAACGACATATACATAAAAACAAAGATACAAAGTATGGCTTACCCCAAGGTAGCGTGCTGGGACCGCTACTTTTTCACGCTATATCAGAAATCTCCCAAAATATCATCATATAAAATGGTTCTCTTCGCAGATGACAGAACGGCCATAATATAATGCACTAAACGTCGTGAAAATCCAAATATAAATATAACCTATAAAGGCTGTAAATTGAAGAAATGACTAAAGTAAATCTTAGGAATTAAAATTGATAAAAAACTAACTTCGAAACATCATACTAAAGAAATATATGATCGATTAAGTAAATCTGCTTCTGCACTTTTCCAGCTCGTATAAAAGTTTAATATTGAAACATTATTAAAAGCGTATGATGCACTACTGGCATACTAAGTACTGCTTAAGCTTGTATTTAAGATTTAAAGAGATGCATAAAATCAATGTGTACCGTTTAAAAACCACAGATACATAGCTGTATATCTTCTATGTAATTCAAGTTTTTAAAGATCATAGCATTGCCAGCATCGTATATTATGGAAACTGTGTTGTTTGTCAAACCAAATTAGAATTTATTTCAGAAATCGTCTACGGTAATGAAATCTCCCATGCATG
Organism: Diloba caeruleocephala; assembly: GCA_947459985.1. NCBI lineage: Eukaryota > Metazoa > Arthropoda > Insecta > Lepidoptera > Noctuidae > Diloba > Diloba caeruleocephala. The sequence goes on along the minus strand of OX381621.1, from coordinate 4,154,325 downwards.
CTGAATATTCTAATCAATTGTGGGCGCTATATAAAATGTAAAACGTCCTTGCTTCAAAAGAGCGTATAAATAGTGCTGCTCCAAGACTTAATAACAAAATACCTGACGTGATTAAAAATATTCCCTTTCTTAGATTCGGAAAGGCAGTTAATACTAAATGAATTCCTGAGTGATAAATTACAGTGATCATTAAACTAACTTTCATATTACTTTGATTTATATAAGCACCACCTAATGACCAAAATTAATCTTATCCAACATCTTTGGATGATGATTTAAGATTTTGAACCTTATCTATTTTTGTGTTAAGATCACATTTAACACAAAAACAAAACAGAAAAATCCTTAATCCTAAATCCAAAGATTTTGGATTCGATTGATAATTAATTTCAGCTGGTAATGTATAAACCGTAATAGTTTTCATTAAAATAATTCTTATTGTTGCATGTAATTTTTTTTGTTGCATTTACAAAACATGGCGCACTATCTATTTATTTATATAGCTTTTAGCGAAAAGACCGCGCATTTTGCCACGCTAACTATTATAAATAATCCTTTCTATTTTATTTTCTTTGTGTACAATAAAGTTATATTCTATTTATGACCTTCAAATGTATAAATTACCTATGTTTTACAAATAAATATTTCTGATCTCTGACAACACCAAGACACGTATTCTACAGCGATAAAATAAGTTTCTAGCTCAATTATAATAATCCTTTTATTTTTTAGTTTTATCTCCACCACTCGCCTACGCCACACTTACAACCCACACATGTGTTATAATAAAAGAAAGTAATTACAATAATTACCCACACTTTCGTCTCGATGACGTTGAAGCCATTACGTCACGGTCACGCCGTGATACGTGCAATTAACACGTCATGCGGTCAATCAATCGATTGCGTACTATCAATCAGATCTTAGGCGGTGCATTGTGAGTAATTATGGTCAATTGCTATGAGACATTGGGATATTGAATGAAAATGATTATTTGAATAAAGGTAACGCAGTGTAGTGTTGATTGAAAATTATCGTAATTACTCATATTATGTTCGTTGTACCATGAACGGTTTTTAGACTTCTTTATGATTTGGTTTATCGTCATCATCATTTCAGCCTAAAAAGTCCACTACTGGACACAGAACTCCCCTAAAGATCGCTTAAATGACCGGTAAGGCTCACTTTGTGTGCTCACTGGGGGGTTTAGGCATAATCACCACGCTTCGCAAGCGGGTGGGCGATCACCGTCGAGTTGTTAATCTACTCGAAGGATGCTGCTGCCTATCCTCCAGCTAATCTTATAGTCGCCTTTTACGACTACTACAGGATGATATGGGTTGGGGCTATTCGTAGCCAGCACCAAGCGACTTACCATTTAATTATCACTGCTTAACCCTGCTGCCCATCCTTGTCGTTTAGAGTCCCTGCGGCCAAAATTAATAATCAATCTGATCCAAAATCTTCAGCTTTTAAATTCATCCGTTGTTGTGTTACGATCACATTTAACACAAAAAAGATTTTGGATTAGATCGATTATTAATTTCGGTCATAAGGCGCCTATTATGACATCCACGGGAGGAGATGGAGTGGTGCTATATTCTTAATCTGTACACCACACAGAATATACCTACATTCGTAAATAATATATACCTGCAATATTATAGGTACGTGTAATATACAATCAAGCACATATATGAATAAATATAAACGCATGCCAGATAAGTGTAAATATATATAAAACAAAATACTACTCCTAATCTCTCAACGAGCGACGTTTTGAACTCTGCAGCGTTCGTGGTCAAGAGCGAATGATTTGTTCGTGGTCTATATCGTGTGAAACTGTATACTACAGCACGTGTGGATGCTGCAGGTAAACCGTACCTTTTTTTTTTTTTTTATTGATGTCCAGTGGAAATTCTACATGGAACTTCCTTCACCCCGGGGAAGGGCGAAGGGGTGTGCCGGACTCCTACCGGCTAAAACCACTGGAGCGGTCATCTTCGGTACCGAAGGGGGGCTCCAGGTCCTCGTAAGATCACACTAGAGCCGCCCATTGGTGCCACGCCTTTAGGCACATCTTGGAAGGGGTGAATGTAAAGCGGTCACCCCCTCTAGCGGAGGGAAGGCGACTGTAAAAAGGTCGCCCCCAGGCACCTCTCGGGAAGGTAAACCGTACCTACGATCTACGTGCATTTGTTTCATTCGTTCTTAGGTACCTACATAGAATTAATGAATCAAACGCGAATATATTTCCGTTAAATATTTCGATTCAATAGATGACATTCGTGTAAATTCCCAAATACCATTTCACCATTTCGGCCGAACGAAATCCACTGCTGGACACAGGCCTCCCCAAAGATCACCACAACGACCGATATGGGCGTGTTGTGGGCTCATTAGGGGTTTTGCCATAATCACCACGCTTGGCAGACGGGTTGGCGATCGCAGTTGAGCAGCCAATGTACTTGAAGGAAGCTGCTGCCCATCCTCTGGCTAATCCCTTAGTCGACTTTTACGACACCCACGGGAGGAGATGGGGTGGTGGTATTCTGAGCCGGCACCACACGGCAAATTCCCAAATATATGTAATATACTAAAAACTTCCCTAACTTTTCAACTTTTAACACACCCACGGGGTGGCGGGACACCTCTCTGTGGCATAAAGGTGATGAGTTTTCTATGCCGGAAACTAAACGACAATGTCGTCAGTAGGTATTCTTTCTAAAGTCAAATATACAACGCCCAATTCAATTATCTATATAAAACAATCATATATGCCATTAAGACTTAAGTTCGCTTTCATTTCCGCGGGTTATAATTTGATTATCATTCGTTAAAAAAACGTTCACCGGTATGATTATGCGATCGAGTTAATGTAATAGAATTAATATTTCGACCATTAATGTGTGTTCTAGGATTAAGATGGAAAAGAGTAGCGGAATATGAGAGTATTTCCGTGGTGAACAAGTAACGGGTGTAATTTCAGCACGGCCAATACAAATATGCATGGCAATATAAGAGCTAGGGAATGAGTTCTGTATTTTAAAATAGACTTTCAAAAAGTGCTGTTTTGCTATTTAAATGTCGCAATTTTAACAATCAAATTTTTACTGTAGTTAGTGTAGTGAGTCTTGTCGTGACCACGGACACTGCAGTGGTCAATGTTCGAAACGTCAAGCGAATTAACAAGTCTAACGCCGGCTGTGCTCAATCACTAAGTAATTTCAGTGTTGCCACCTGATACAAATTAAAGTCACTAGATCAACGCCCAAAAGTCACGGGATTGAGCTAAGTTCAAAGCAAAAAGTCACCAGACATCCCAATTATTATTTTTCAGTAGAAACAAACAATATTGTAATTCCATGGGCAAGTTAAGAGTAGTATTTTATTTTATATAAAATAATAATTTTATTTTATGTCGTGCATGCATTTATATTCCACTATACATATTAGGTGTGCTTGATTGCATATTGAACGTACGAGGTTTCAGGTATTTATAATGAACAAATGTAAGAATATAGTTATTCTACCAAAATAAAATTTTGTTTATTTTTAATTAATATGTTTATGCAATAATATTTGCATGGATTGCACGTATACGGCACGTAGGATAATTGAATGAATGCAATAAACGCGATAAATTTCCGTAAGCCATTTCGATAAAATTTGTGTACCAAAGCATCGGGGCCTAGTCAACTGTCATACAGAATATGGCTTATTCAATTTTTTTTGATTATTTTATATTCTATTTCTTTAAGCTAATTAAGTATCATCGGGTGTTCCAAATTCCATTGGTGATCCTGAGCCCTGTGAGCTGGTTTGCACTCCTTTAATACTAAAAAAACTCCGCTCTAAGCCCATCACTTGGGTGTTTCAGCGCGAAGTGGGCGTGAAAATTACCGTGGCCATAGTCAAAGGCGGCGGTATTCTGTGCGGAACTCTCATTACACGCAACGGTGCATTGACACCGTGACCTTTCGTATCCTTTGATGTTAGAAAGTCTAAAAAGATACATTTCGGAAACATTTTCGGAAAGGGTGAAGCGTAGGCGGGATCTTATTATGTCTGTAAACCAGTATTAATAGCGGGACCTATGAGAATACATAAAATCGAACAAAGTAGAGAAGGTTATTATTAAGCAGGCTCTTGCAGCAGCAGCAGATTTGGTTCTGCCAATGCAGTGGTCCCTTTCTGTGAGAGCGTCGTGCTCCAGAAGGAGATCGCAGAGCGGGATTGGGAAAGGGTCGATCTTGCTCGAAGAAGGAGACGGCGCCGGGGTAACAACCGCCCTGGCGCCTAATTCCCATATGCCTGAATCCCCCTGGCGTCGCTTAAAGGCAGGAGGCTTCTGGGTTCGCGGGTGCGTAGATTGGGGAATTTGCGTGCCCACACCGAGCGACCCGCGAGAAGACGGTGGCGCGCATGTGGTCTCGCGTTGCCATGTGCGCATTGAACAGCGCACAGGGCAATTCGGGAGATCCTTTACAATCCCCCGGGGGGGTATATATTGGCGTGGCACCAGTGGGTGGCTCTAGTGTGATCATACGAGGACATGTAGCCTCTCTTAGGTGCCGAAGATAACCGCCCCAGTGGTTTTAACCGGTAGGAGTCCGGCATACCCCTCCGTCCTTCCCTGGGGCGGAGGAAGTTCATGATTATGAAAACATGAAATCACTAGCCGCGATTATGAAAGTCAAATAAACAGCCTTTATCGTTTAATATATCGATCGGCTTCTATTCTAATATTAAAGGAACCTCAAAATCAAACTCAAGTTTTTTATTTTAATTAGTGTTTCACAGGCACTTTTAAAACAGAAGCCAGCCACTTAAAAAACGACAGTTTACCACCTGAGTGGCAACAAGACAGTTGATGAAAGGTAATTGACGACGTTTAAAACAATGCGTTGATTGAACTTTGATAAACTGTGACTGATCATGACAGTTTTTGTCTCAGTAATTTAATACTGACAGGTTTTTCTGGGTTTGCATTCAATATCACTGCCTCCTCACTCACTTGATGATATCTTTGTGAATTTATTATTGTTATTATTCTTTGTTCAGACAAAGATGTCGAGTTACGGAAGATATAGTTTAGCATACATTTTTTTTTTTCACGTAGCTGATTTATTTTTTCATTAATACATTTCTGTCCTACGTGACTATTCTGTAAGAAGTCACTAGCAAACTCACTTCTGAATCTGCAGTCAAATCTCTAATTTCGTATTGTTTTTACTACTTCACTGCGGATTCATAAGTGAGTTTGCAAGTGAGTTCTTACAGAATAACACTGCTGGTCCCAAGATAGTTATGAATTTTCTGGCGAGATGTTTAGTCTATGGAGTTAGAAATATAGAAATAATAATAATTTTAAATGTAGAGCGACTCACACACTAATTTAAGAATGTATCAATAATATATATCATAATAATATATCAACGTCTTCGTCAACCCTTCTAATATTATTTGACTGTATTAATTATTTTGGTATTGTTAATCTTTTTTCTGTTAATTTGTTATATTCTAGTTTTGTTTTCTTTGAAGTGTTTTGAAAATATTCCTAATCAAATTATTGCATGTTTATTTAGTTTTACCGTGTGGTGCCGGCTCAGAATGCCACCACCCCATCTCCTCCCATGGGTGTCGTAAAAGTCGACTAAGGGATTAGTCGGAGGATGGGCAGCAGCGTCCTTCGAGTACATTAACAACTCAACTGCGATCGCCAACCCGCCTGCCAAGCGTGGCGATTATGGCAAAACCCCCCAATGAGCTCAAAACACATCCATATCGGTGGTTGTGATGATCTTTGGGGGAGGCCTGTGTCCAACAGTGGACTTCATTAGGCCGAAATGATGATTTAGTTTGTTTGAATATTAAGTATTTATATTTTAATGTAAAAGATCTACTATTTCAATTTAATTTAAATTTTGTTAATTTTTCTATGTTGGTTCACCTAGATATACAAGAACACGCTGTGGCTTCCTATAATTGGAGGTGCACACCAAACACAAACTTATATACCAATTTTTAATAGCCCATGTATGTGTGTATCCTCTGTTGGAAGTCCATAATAATAAATAAATAAATTTTCTAATATGGTAAGCCGTGGAATCAGCTTAGGAGGATGTAGGTATCGCATATTAATTGCACAAACTTACAGCAGAAGAAATAAACTCCCCCAGCGGCTTAAATGCAATCAACAAATAGGCGTACTTACCGGCTTCCTTCTTATGTAAACAGGAGCAGTTGTACGCTTGCTGCATTTTTCCCGCCCCTCCCATTCCCACGGCCCGGCAAATTGCCACAAATGCTAGACTTCAAGCAGTCATCATAGGAGTGCATGCACATTGATTGGTGAGTTCGTGCAAGCTACTTGTAAACCGCACCTGCCAGGATGCGTTACACCTCGCTTATTGGGAACTCTGCGTGCTCAAACCGAGCGACCCCCGAGAAGACAGCGGTGTGCATGTGGACACGTACTGTTGTGTGCGCAGCACAGCGCATAGTGAGACCTCGGGGGAATCTTTTACAATCCCATCGAGAGATGCCTGGGGGGTGACCTCTTTACAGTCGCCGTCCCTCCGCTAGAGAGGATGACCGTTTTACAGTCATCCCCTCCGTGATGTGCCTAAAGGCGTGGCACCAACGGGTGGCTCTAGATGGAGATTATTCGAGTTCCTGGAGCCTCCATTCGGTGCCGACGATGATCACTCCGCTGGTTTTAGCCGGTAGGAGTCGTGCGTGGAAGTACATGAGGTATTCCTACCAAAAAATAAAAGTATGCGTTACACCTGCCTAAGTAGGCCCGATATGGCGGCGCGTGTGTCCTGCGCGCGCCTCTGTAAAGGTCTGTTGATGTACGGCTGGCCAGGTCACATAGAGACGGGGCCCGTCAGACCATGTAAAGGACCGATACCTGGGGGGGTGAGGTCCACTGCTTATTAGGCGAACACCTCGCCCTAGCCATTATTTAGCCGGTATGAGCCCGGCATTCCCCTCCTCCCCTTGCAAGACGGAGGAAGTCTACGACATATAAGCAAAAAAAAACGGGTTGCACTCCGGGAGTGCCGACAGAAGTGAAAACTATTTTTTTTATTTATCTAGACGCATTCGCGGTCCGCTATATGTACATGCATATATGCACACACTATAGCTGCGTCTCGTAACGGTCTCGCGAGTCCAGAGATTTTATCTCATCTAAAAACAACCGTACCGCGCTAAAAGAAGTTTTCATTTCAAAAATTATGGTTCATTAGAAGTTTCAGTTTCACTATAATATGAATAGAAGGTTGTGTTAAAATCCGTCTCGATAATATTCCTGTATTGAGAGCACTAATTCACGTATAGCGTGCTCTGGCGCATTTAATGCTTATCTTCTAACATGCGCTAAGAAATTGAGGCATGTGCGTCGTGTTTGCCAATGTGTACCAACCTTAATAATGCTAGAAGAAGTACGATTAGTGGCCGACTAGGAAATTATTATGATAACATTATGGTTACGTTGCTTGAAGCAGATTTGATTTCCTAATCATCCAATACTATGAGGTAAAGTGACAGGTATGTATAGTGACCGATAATATGTCGTTTGTCGTCATTTTGGGGGGAATCTGCTAGTCCTCACCACGCTTGGCAGGCGGGTGGGTTGTTGAGCGCAGAATAGCTGCTATTTCACAGAAGGAATGCTGCTGCCCATCCCTCTAGTTTAAAGTCCCTTAATCGCCTTTTACGACACCCATGGGAAGAGATGGAGTGGTGATATACTCTTAATCCAGGGACACAACACGGACTATAGAAAGATGTATTTATTGTAGTGCCTGTGTGTTGGTAATTTTATTATTAGATATTTTTATTACGGCGGAGAAGTGCCTGGGGGGGCGACCTTTTTACAGTCGCCTTCCCTCCGCTAGAGGGGGTGACCGCTTTACTACTATCGCTTACTTTTTTTAGATCCCCTCCATGATGTGCCTAAAGGCGTGGTGTGATCTTACGAGGACCTGGAGCCCCCCTTCGGTGCCGTTCCATGTAGAATTTCCACTGGACATCAATAAAAAAAAATAAAAAAAGGCCATTATGTACATGCTATATCATGTGTAGGTTTTTATCCCGTTCTACTGAATGAACTATTTAGCAAAAGGGTTTTTTGTATAAAAAATATCTATCTAATAAAAATCACTTGGAACGAAAGAAGTTTGATCAGTTATTTTTTTAAACTTTGCCCCACACTAGCGTTTTCTTGTGTCGTGGGTGCGTTTACAGACACTCGCACACAATACACCCAGACCCGGAACAACTACCTGCAGACCATACAAATATTTGTTTCGTGCGGGAATCGAACCCGCAACCCGGAGCGCAGCAGTCGGCTGTATCAGCCACTGCATCATCCGTGCCGTCAAATGCATTTAATAATGAATCATTCATTCCTTACATAATCATTGACGGTCGGTTGGCGCAGTGGCTTTCTGCGCCACGTGTCACGGGTTCGATCCCCACACGGAACAAATATGTGGTGTTTGTGCATGTAAGATTTATATCTGTAAATTGTACCCAAGTCGTAGGATAAATATTAGAGAGGGGCACTGTTTAAAAAAAAAATTGTTCGCATTTTAGATGAGTATTAAGGTAGCTTTACCAGTGTAGCTCCCGGTCACGAACAGGGCTGTTCCATCTCATCGCGTGAGTGTCGTGGAAGGTGATTAAGGGACTTTGGAACTCGGTGCGTACCTTTAAGCATTTTGGGTTACCCGCGGGCAAACCGGCTGACTGTAGCCGGGGGCGCTGTCTAATGCAGATAAAGCGTCCACCTCAGCCCCGTCTAGAGGTAAGAAGGACACCGTGGGGTTTTAGTCGGATTGAGCCCGGCATGCCCTTCCCAAGGCGGAGGAAGTACATGAATACTTCCCCACGATAAAAAAGGTGGCCTACTATAAAACCCTTTTACAAAACCTTTGCAATATGCTTAATTAAAACCTACTGCGTCGACCCAAGTAAGTTGTGTCCAGAGCAGGAAGAAGATATTAAGGTAGCTTTACCAAGATGACTTCCTGATTTCCGGTCCTTAAAAGTAACATTCATTTATTTCATTAAGTTAGTTCATTTCGTTTTAGTGTTCTCAGTAACTGAATACAAAGTTTCATCATTTGCAAGATGCGGTTACCACAAACTTTCAATGGCGGGTTCCGCCTTTCAATTTCGAATGTTTACATACACAATGTTGCGTAATTCCCACGCAAATCAGATTCATTGCGATGATATGAGCTTTAGAAGATGAGCAAGGAATGAGTGAGGTGCGAGGTAGAACGATGAACTGCGTAAGAAATAAAATTGTTGGTTGTCATTTATCGACTTCTGATAAGAACAGAATATTTATAGATGTACAAAAAAGCAGGTCCGTCTCGCTACCGCATACTTAAATGGAAGTCAACTTGTGTCAGTCCGGCTTCTGTAAAGCTACTTGCTGTTTTGTGAAAGGTGAATGAATGATGTCAAAAGCATAATTAGCAACGCCATTCTGTGTGCTTACTGCGATTACAAATCCATCCTCCAAGCATGGTTATTATCAATAATCAACCTAATCCAAAATCATTGAATTTTCAACTTCATCATTTTTATGTTAAGATCATATTTAACATAAAGAACAGACAAATCCTTAATCCCAAATCAAAACATTTTGGAATAGACTGATTATAAATTTCCGCCGTAAAACAATTTTATCCAAACCACTATCGATAATATCAGTCAATAGTTTAACAGAGAACTTGTAATCAAAATTTATTTTAATAAATAATTCGTCAACGATCACTTAACCCCGAAAACCATTCGTTGAAAATTAATCGAAGCTTAACTAATCTATAGATGAGTCTAAATGACCTAGTTTAGCGCAACCGCAGTTAAAATGCAAAGTCATTTTGCTCAGCACTTCAATATGGGCCGGTTGCGAAGAATGATTACGTGTGTTAATCACAGATGGACCAATATAAAATAGATGTGAGATGCATTTAATATAATAGCTACTGTAATGTTGGTACCACCAATTGAGATGATTCTTTGATATTTTGATTTGGTGGATTTCGACGTAACGAGCGGAATTTCAGATTCAAGTTTGAAGTTGATTGACTTGTTGATAGGATTTCAGTAACCCTTAAATTAACTATCATCATATCAGCCAGAGGTATCCACTACTGAACTAAGGCTTCCCTACATATTTTCATGTAATTTTGTTGTGAATTTGCAATTATTTACTCACCAAGCTTGGTAGGCTGGTTGGTGATAGCAGTATAGCTATTGTTCTAAAGAAGGGACGCTGCTGTCCATCTGTCTGATCAAAAGCCTCTTCGTCACCTTCTATGACATCCACGGAAGGAGATGGAGCGGTGCCATATTCTTATAAAATATAAGTCGTAAGTAGGATAGGCACTAATGCTAAGCAAAGTCACGCAGCACAAAAATGTAGTTACAAACTTACGTATTAATGGTGACGTATGTATGAATATTAACAACGTTTAAGGCTTAATACTTACTAAATTAAGCTAAAACTATTCAACACTTGAAAACTTGCAAAAGGATTATCGGATACTAATTTTAAAAAGCGGTAGGCTTTAACTAATCTCTTAAATGAAGACGCAAAACCAATCCGAATCTAGGTTGAGTGCACCATACAAATCCTCCAACAATTACGAGTATAAGTAGTCTTACCAGTGTTAAGTAACCAGAGATTAAAACAAAACACTGGGCAGTCAGGCTGTAGTAGTAAATCTAGCTTATTCAGTTGGAATAAAGATTCAGCCGTTTAATGGGCTTCAAATTAGTTGACATGGATTAGTACATTTTGTATTGGAGGGTGTAGCTGCTTCATGCTGTTATTACAGATAATAATAGAGATATTACGGTCGTTGCAACCACAGAACATAACCTTTAGTTTTATGTTTTGTGGTTGTAATGCATTAAAAAAAAGATATTTAGATTTTTAAATATAGTCAATTGCTATAAAAAAATTTACCCATGGAATTAGTGCCCCTTTAGACAATACAGAACAATTCTCGTAATCTAGAAGGATTTCAACCGAACCTATTCAAATTATTGTGAAACTGAAACTTCGAATCAAACATCCTGATACACGAGCTCTCTGTTAGATCTTTTTTGCAAAAGCTGTCGCAAACACTTCTCAGGGCGCTAAATAACAGTGTGGTATGGGAATCATTACAATAATACAGCAAAGTGACGCAAAGACTGAGAGAGTGGTCAGATTTATTGCGCAAACGCACCAGAGACTTAAGGTTAAACACGGCAATTATACACAAAGGAACGGTGAAACGTGAAACGAACTTTCTTAGGCTCGTAGTTTGCAATATTCATGTTTCTGCAAAGGTACCTACTTTGGGCCTGGCTATTGTTATATTTTCCATTTGCGCCAGTAAGAATAGCTGCATGTATCTCTCTCGCTTACTCAGTACATAAGAACAGCGATATATTCTACTTGCTTGATGCTGTAGGATACTGTGCAGTCTAATTTTGGGGTTGGTAATTGCTTTCTCGTTCAAATAGGCATAATGGTTCGTGAACTGGAATCATGAGATCCCTTTTTACCGAAGACCATTTACCACAACACGAATTAACGATTACATATCACTATCATGGCCCCCGGGGACCCCTGGATCCGTCCTTGGGTATGAAATAATGGTCATCAATAAATAAAACAAATGAGCAAGTCAATAAAAAGATTTTGTATATAATTACGAGTATACTATGCTAAGCTATGCATACTGATTGATTACGATTTGATTCCATCTTATAAATCACACACACACACACACACACACACACACACACACACATCAGCCCGTAAATTTAAACTGCTGAACATAGGCCTCCCAATGTCAGCAGTATGTTGTTATGAGCACGGGAGGATGCTTATAAACACAGGAAAATAAATCCTAAGTCAATGTGTAATTTGAACCTGACCTCCATAAACTAACTAAAACTTGGTTGGCTAAATTTTGCAAGAACCTTCACCACCCACACTAAATAACCTACAATAAAACATTAACGCCCAGAGCATTCCAATTTGGTTAATGGTTTGAGTAAAACGGTAATTTAAAATTGGCAATACCGTGCATAATATCGGTGTTGCAAAACATAAAAATGCATTTTGCAACTTGCATGTAGCTTTGTTTGCACTTACAAGATGCCATGACGATTCCGATTGGTGTCCGGATTAAGAATTTAGCACCACTCTATCTTCTCCTGTGGATGTCGTAAAAGGCGACTAAGGGAAGGGCAGCAGGGTCCCTTCTGTGATACAGTAGCCATACTGCGCTCACCAACCCACTTGCCAAGTGTAGTGAGCTGGCAAATTTCCCCCAAAATGATGATAGAATTATGGAAATCTATGGATGGGGGGCCTTGTTCAGCTCTGGACGTCGATAGACTTATACGATGCTAATAATGAATCGTTTCGCAATTAGGGAAAAAGCCTTATATAGGCTGCTATAGTCCACACATCAACGTCAACTTATATAACTCTTGTATATGAATGGATAGCTTCATCTATACAAACAAAATAAAATTGAAGTGTCTGTTTGTAATGTCAAAACAACAGCTTTCTACTAAATGCATATGAAAGTATATACGGTACCTAGAACAAAAAAACTATTTATAATTTTTTTGTCTGTCTGTCTGTTTGTTCGGGTAATCTCCGAAACGGCTGGACCGATTTTGACGGGACTTTCACTGGCAGATAGCTGATGTTATAAGGAATAACTTAGGCTACATTTATTTAAGAAAAATAATTAGGGCTCCGCGCAAAAAAAAGCAAACCTTGAAATCCGATATAAATATTATATGTCAAGTGTCTATGTCGAAGTACTGTAAATTTCTTTTAAATTAAACGCGGGTGAAACCGCGGTTCCCAGCTAGTTTAAACTAAGTATGGATGTGCATATGAAAGCTACTAAAACCTGATACCTATCCTAAACTCCTGTACCGTAAGCTTTATTACACCTACCCATAATACTAAGAGAACAACAATAATATTTATGATTATAACTATCACATTTCAAAGTCCGATCTTAGGGTGGGAGGGTCAGAAGTGGATTTCAGTGATATACTTTTAATCTCATTGGAATGCCGACCGACTGGTCAGTCGACGAAATTTCCTTGCGGCTATCGGCTCAAGTGGAGGGCGATGAGCGGGGGTAAACATTTTACTGGATCTTCGTGACCGTGCGCATTTTTGGTCGCTAACGGTGTAAACATTTGATCCTGGATATATGGACTAGCATTTGACGGGTCAGATGCTTCTCTTAACAGTAATTAAAGGCGATTACTTAACTAAATTAATTTGAATTATTTTACCAGCAATTACGTTAACTTTTATTGCATTACCTTCTTTACGTTTATTACATTTATGACATGAACTAAATATTCCTTTAATTACCTTAAAATCTATTGGCCACCAATGATTAATATATTCAGACTTTCACAATATTGAATTTGGTTCATTCATCCCCTCAAATGTTCCTAATCCAAATAGGTTTCGACTTTTAGATGTAGCTAATCGAATTTAATTATCTATAAATAATCGAATTCGAATTATATTTTAAATTCCATCTTTTTAAAATTAGAGGCATTCTTAAATGGGCATCGTCACGTCGCCACTATTATCAAAATGCTATAATGCCCAGATCCGTAACACAGAAATTTGCGAAATATAATTAAAGGATTAAGTATTTTAACTTTTTCGAATTGTGCGTAGTCACAGGCGGATCTAGGGTCACATAAGTAAGCCGGTACTCAACTTTATCTTCCTAGTTTATTCTTATTAGGTTTCTATTAATATTCTGCCAAGTTCGTCGACACCAAATCGCTGCCGCACGTACGTTCCACAGGCGTTCGTCCCAAAGTGGGCAAACACACGAACCATTTCACATTAAAACACTTTCTCCTAGGTTACGTTGTGTTTACTCGCATCTTCCTCGTAATAACGCGTTTGAATATTGCATTGCTTTTATTGTTTGCTTTATTCTGACAGGTAATATGAAGAAATATTGAAGGTATATCGTATTGAATTGGAAATCGTAAGGTGTTTTGACTAGTTTTGAGATAAATTACCTCACTAAAAAGATAGTTACTAATTCAAAGTCAAAGCTTTTTATTTCAAATTGACGGCACTTTTGGTGTAGTGGCTGACAGTGTCACACCCATGACACAGGAGAAATCCCAGTGAGTGGCAACGTATTATAAAAAAATATCCTGTAAAGAAGAGCCGGCAAGAAACTACACTACTCTTTTAAAATAATTGAGGTTACAATATTGATTCATACAAATGATTGTAAAACATATACCGAGAAAAATGTAGGTTAATGTGTAAAGATAAATTATACCACAATAATATAATAATAATTTACTAGCCATGGCCGTTAACAGCTGAACAGTCCCAACAGACGGCATCCATTCACGAGCATGACGCAACCTAAGCACAAATATGTTGTTACCAGATTAAACGCAGGCCAATGACACTGACACCCCATTTCATCCCGTGGGTGTCGTAAAAGTCGACTAAGGGATTAACCGGGGAATGGGCAGCAGCGTCCTTCGAGTACATTAACAACTCAACTGCGATCGCCAACCCGTCTGCCAAGCGTGGCGATTATGGCAAGACCCCCCAGTGAGCACACAACACACCCATATCGGTCGTTGTGGTGATCTTTGGGGGAGGCCCGTGTCTAGCAGTGGATTTCATTCGGCCGAAATGAATGATGATGATGAAAATGACACTGAATATAAGTACGTATCATTAGGTACCTATATCAATGATGTAATACCTTTTTAATGCATAGAGCATGCCATTGTCTTTATTATAGTAATCTTTTGTTCAGTTTTGTTTAATCAGTTGAAACATTTATTGTTTAACGCACACAATTAACAAGAAAAATACAATCATTATAATGGCAGAACCTAAGATGTTTTTATAAGTGTAGATGCGTTGAAGCAAGTTGTTAAAGCAAGGTAATTAATTGCCTGGAGTTCACTTAGCCTGGCTGAAGGCCTCTTTTGGCTTCGCCAGCAACGAACCACATTTCTCAGAAAAGTCTGCGATAAGCACTATAAAAAATAAACTGTCGCACTGACGTACACTTTGCAGGGTTCGTGGTCGCAGGATGACTAAGGTGACAGGCGTCGTTATAGATTTTAAAAAGTTATTAAATTTATCTACCGTACCAAAAGTTTTGTTTATTTTGTTTTGTTATTTTGTTCGAAACGTCAGGAAAAACAATACTAAAATATACGCAATTGAATCCGTTTAAAAGTGTTTCACTACATACTTTAGATACGGTCAAATACATAGGTTTAAAATATACTACATACGAGTATAATACGTACTATTTATCATTTTAACCATGCCCGTGATTGTCAATTAGAATTCCAACGAATTTAAAAAGTATTCCCGAACTTTGCGTTTGAATGAAAAGTTACTTGGTGCTTATAATTATAACACAACTGCGATCGCCAACGCGTATGCCAAAACCCCCCAATGAGCCCACAACACACACTCATACCGGTCGTATCTTTGGGGGAGGCTTCTGTTCAACAGTGGACGTTTTTCGGCTAAAATGATCATGATGATGAATTTTAATTATTAATTATAGCGAAAAATATTTAAGTTACAACTTGTTTTTTAATAAACGCTAATCCCTATAACCGACTTATTTTCCATTAAAAGTAAAGTGCAGTATTCGTAAGACGCTATATTGCGTTGCTTATTTATTTACTTACTTAAACTAATTACAACAAAAATGATGCCATAATTTTTTACTAGGCCCTACTCTGAGCACCCGCGACCTGAGTCCTCCGCCTGCCTAGACAGAGGTTGCAGCATATAGTCCGTAATAATAATAATCCTGAATTAAACCCTCACCCTTTTGATACAAAACTAAGTATATCTAAAGGAGACCTATTAAGAAGCTTACAAATCGCAAGGCAGTTTGTCCCGAATGCCCCAGATAAAAAGGGGTAGGACCTCGTTTCCGGCTTGCCTTAACTGGTCGGCTGGAGCAAAACCCCATGAGAGGCCGCAGGACTTTCAACTCTGTCTTGCCTTAGTTGGGCGGTCAGAGTCTTCGAGATGCGCGATGGTGAATCCAATGCCGTACCTCTCGATACCCCGAGCCGCTCACGCCGGTGTAGCTGCATGTCGCCTGTAACGGTGACGATTTAGGGCGCCCATCTTAAGAGTGGCGAGTCACCGTCTGCCACTGAATTACAATTTAAGGTGGAAAGGCAGACGCCGTTCTATCCTTTTTTCCAAATTTACAAGTTTCAATCCATTTAGCACTCATTCTAATTGACCTTATAATTGTAGTTTCTATCTCATACATGCACAGCATTTTTGTCATGCCGCCATGGGGAGCCCCTGAGAGGAGAGGGTTAGTGTCCCATGAGATTCTCTAGAGGCTCTCTGCGTGTAGGACCTATGTCCCCGCGTAAGCCTATCAAAATACCGGGTTCCGTGTAGAGCCCGTAGCCCGTGAATAGTGAAACATGAAAATAATAATAATAAGACCGGCTAGTCTGTCTTACTAGCAGTATGTCTTTCTTACCGCCTAATTCAAGCAGACATTTATATGCACCTTTAATAGATATTAAAAAAAATCATATAAAAAGGTACAAGAACGTCAATAGACTTGACCTCGAGACTTTAAAAACCTCATAAAGATTACAGTACCTAAATAAACAAACATGATTTCCCACTTAGCTAATCCACCATGAAATTGATTGTATTCACTTCATAGTTATGGTATTACACTGTCTGTGTTATGGGAGATGAACACAAGTATAGTGTTATCAATAGAATTGTTTGCTATTTGTTAACTTAACAGGGGACTACGATTTTACTCGGTACAACGAATACCTAATACATTTTATAAAACTTTCTTAGAAAAACATGTATCTATGAATGTAAATAAAAGTATAGGATTATCCCTTCTTTTTTACAATCTACAAAAGACCATTGAACAGACCATTAACAGTAGTTGAGTAGGCTTGAGCCTAGGACGGCGGATTTAAGGGGCGGTAAAGGATATTGGCGATTTTTTTTTTGTTATATCATCATCATCGTATCAGCCAAAGGATGTGCACTGTTGAGTAAAGTTCTTCCGCTCTCTGGTTATCACTTTTGACATCATTTCATCCCGAAACCAATTGAGCCATTTTAAAATGTAAAAATCTGCACTTATCAAGAACATTTATAACTATCAATTATTCGATAGCCAATCGATTTACGTTATTATTTGTCTTGTTCCAGGTCACAGCCTTGGCTGTGCTCAGCATAGCATCGGCAAAGAATTCGACGGCAAAAACGAAACCGAAACGACAATTAGACAGCATACGAACGCATGAAAACTTACAATACTCCCTCGTACTCCCACATTCAAGAGTTCAACATTACAGAGCGCTGACAAACAATAGACGAGGTTCTCATGGTCCAACAAAAGGCAAGCTTCCACCATACGCGGTTCAAATGGAGCCAGTCGTGCAGTATTCGCAAAAAGATCCGCTGTATGATCCTACACATGCAAATTTAGAAGATACTGTCGTGAACAAGAACGAGATTTACGCTCAGTCTAAAATTTTGAACTTAGACGATCAGTCTGCCGAGAACTACGGTCCTCCGTATGGTACTTTGCCAACCGCTCCTCTGTACAGTCAGCATCCTCATTACTATGAAGAACCGGAGCCTATTATTGAAATAATTATCAAAGAGTCTAATGAGTCGCTACCGGCACCTCCTCCTCAGCCAGTTCAGAAAAAAAAGAAGGAACCAGTGCATGTTTTCTATGTAAAATACAGTAAAGATCCACATTCAAAGGACAAGGTCATATATGAGAAACCTATACCCGCCATTACTCCTGCAACCAACGAAGAAGATGAAAATCATGAACATGAGGATGAATATGTGACGGTGACTCCCGAACCTCACTTGCCTCCCAAAACGACAACTTTAAGAGCCATTATAAAGCCTGAATCTGAAGTGTACCACAGTGACAGTAGTGTTAAAGTAACGTTTGGTAACGAAGGCCGCCATTACAGTGACCGGCGAGAAGGAAACAGTCACACTGAAGAGCATGAAGAGACTGCGCCAAAGCCTGCCATTGCATTTCCCAACCAACCTTTACAACAAAATTATCAAAGCCACCAAATTCATCAAAATCATCCAACGTTTGAGCGTTCAGCGTCACCCAAGCCCCAGTTCATTGAATCTAGTACCAGACCATCCTTTATTCATCACCAGCATCAGCAACCGCCACAAAATTTCAGGTCTGCGGCCCCGCAATCTCATAGCAGAATCCAATTTCAGCCTCAACACATTCCTAATGAACAACAGCTACCAAGACAAGGACCTTCAGTGTCACCGTTCAGACCTCAACAACAACCTCTCACTTCCCGAATCCCATTTGGACCAACTCCTACCTTTAACGCACCTTTCTCGAACGGTCCAGTAGGACCCGTGTCACATTTTGGTAGCCCAACCGCTCCTAGCCCAGTTACAGCCTTCCCTACAGTTTCTTTTCCTAGAACAAACAATGGACCGTCTTTCCATTCACGCATTAATAATGCACCTTCCTTTGCTGCAAGACCACAATTTAATGGACCACCAAGATCCAGCTTCCATTCTGGACCACAGAGACCTTTTCCATCTCAATCGAAGCCCTATTTCGACGATCCCAAATACTTACAGGAGAATTATCACACTATTACTACCGAACAAGCAGATTCACCAAAACAACAACAGCTACCTAGCAGACCCCTACAATCTTTTAGTTCTCTGTCTCAACCTAGCCCCAGCCCGAGCCCAGCTCAATTCCAAGATCGCCGTCCACCTATTCTTCCTCTTAATCAACAACTTCCTCAGCAAAGACCAACTCCACAGTTTGTTGAGTCAATCCATAGCAAACCCCTCGTAGTAAATCCAAGCGCATCTCCATTTTTCAATCTTAAGCCTTCCCCACCACTTATTGAAGATAATCGCCCGCCATTCCACCGACATTCTCTGCAGGCTCAACCTCAGCAACAATTTAGTTTCCATCAAGGACCCCAAGCGCTTCCAAGACCATCACCGCAGATACCATTCCAACAACAACACTCATTCCCAGGTCAACTATCACCCAGTCCCTCTCCTGTACCTCAGAATCAATTTGTTCCATCACCTTCTTCTGCCTCTTTGTACAATTTTCATTCTCAACCATCACCAACGCCCAATGTTTTCCAAAGCTCACCATCGGAAAGGCCGCAATTCCAGCACCAAGGACCGTCAGACCGACCTTTCAATCATCATTCGAATATTCAGCATCAACAAAACGTTGGCTCACTAGTTCCAAATGGTGGTGAATTGGTACCGGCGATATCTAAATATGAACAGCACATTACTGTTGATGGACCTACGGCCCAACCCTTCAGTGGTTTAGGAGAGTCAAGCCCTAGTCAACCTTCGCCAAACCCTAGTCACCAAGAGCAACAATACCATCAACTGCAACAACAACAGCATCATCAACAACAACAGCAACAGCATAATCAACAACAGCAGCAACAGATTCACCAACAAAAACAACACGAACAGCAGCAACAACAACACCAACAACAGCTACACCAACAACATCAACGTCAACAGCAGCAGCAGCAACAACAGCAGCAACATCAACAACAGCAACAGCAGCTGCAACAAGAACAAGAGCAACAACAACAACATGTGCTACAACAACAGCAGCAGCGAGATCAACAACAACAGCATCAACAACAGCAACAGCAGCTGCAACAACAGCAAGAGCAACAACAACAACAGCAGCAATATGATTCGGAACAGGAACAAGTTAGGTTACAGTTAGCACATAATGTCCAAAAACAACAAGAAGAAATTCAACGTCTTCAGGCGCAGCTGTTGCATAGTCAACACCAACAGCAGCAACAGCATCAGCAATTCCAGAGTAATTACCACCAGCAAGTTGAGGCTACATCACCGAGATCTCAATACATCCAAGAAAGGTCACGACCACACCCTACATTTTCCACAAGTACAGCATCTCCACCTTACTATCAATCAACTTCTAGAACAGTTGAAATCAAACCAACAACGCAGAAATACGTGTCTTCCACGCAAAACTCAATAAGCTCGACACCAGAAATTAAAAAGAGCGAGAAGAAAAAACAGCCTTCTATTGAACTTCCTGATGAAGTACCGGATGACCTTCGACAACAGCTGTTATCTTCTGGAATCTTGGATAACGCCGATATAAGTGTATTGGATTACGATAAAGTAGGAGAAACGCCCTTAGATTCTCTGCCTCCAGATCAGTTGGCTAACTTCTTCAGTGCTGGTGGTGGTCAACAGATTGCAGCAAGTGAAAATAGACCCGTCTATGTTAAGCCTAATGGAGATCGTATTCAATCTAGAATAGACGAAGATATAGACGATGACCAAGAATTCGCTGCTTCAGAAAATATTCCCAGTTACGTTGCCCCTCCGTCTAAAGACCAAGCCGTTGAAATGAAAGTTGTCCATTTCAATCCTGAAACGCCCGAGGGACAGAATTTAGCCAAGGAATACATCAAAGAAAACGCCACACAAGTTGATGCTGTAACATTGAATGATAAAAGGTATAACAGATACTTGCCTTTGAAAGTAAGTGGTAATCAGTTCCCATTACCAGACATACTTAAAGGCAGAAAGGTTACTTCAGTCGTTGTTTTAGCTCCCGTCGAGACTGAAGCCTTGGGTGAGCATTCAAGAAAGGAGCGAGCGGCTGATGAGAACTTGAAAGGAATTAAGTTTGTCGCTGGTGAGAGTCTACAGGAACTTTTGAAGCGTCCAACAAAGAACAATTTTGAGAGATGGTTGGATGTCGAAAAGAAGACCGCTACAGACTTACAATCGGTCGTCTTACTTGTGACTGGGTAAGATTAAACAATATATTTGTATTTACATTCAACTTAAGTCTAAACTTGTCTGTTGTAAGGTTCGTTTTAAAATAAACCATGTTTATTTACAGGGATGGTGAATCTACTGATAAAAAGGAAATCTTCATGTACGACATCGCTTCAGGCAACGTCAACAAACTCAATGGTGACCTATCAAACGCTTTCGTAGAAGCTGCAGAAAATAACTCCCTGAGCAAAGATATTGAATCTCTAGCGATTGAAGGAGAAGGTACTCCAGAAAATTTTGACAAAGACAAAAGCGAAGGGGTCTTAGCCGAAGGTTCTGACAATGTGCCATTATTTGTAGACTTATCGGGCTTAAGCTTAGATCAGGGAAACACAAATCAAGTGTCAATATCGTCAAGTTACAGTAAAACAAAACATGGCAGGTCGTTTAGGAGATATTGATATATAAATTGCCACGTGGCATCTGATCCTTGTAAATAGTATAGTATTAGTATTACTAAATTAAAATCGACACGATTGTTGTGTGTAGTCGTAATTGTTTTTTTTTTACAAAAGTGATAATGGTTGTACAATATAAAATAACTGCCTTTCAAATTATGTTTTATTTAAACCTTACTTTATTATTAACCTCATAGGTATCTAGCTTGTTCAGGATATTGATACGGTATCAGTTAACACATTTTACATAACATACGAATTGTATCGTAAAGATTAAAAAACTCATATGAAGCTGGATCATGCAAATGTTTCAAAAGGTCCCAACTTTACCCCGGTTGAGTTTCTGATAAGTATACTAACACTACCATATCGTGTTATCTATTTTTGGGACATATTATAATAATATTGGTATCCTATATAAATTTTATATCCCCGAATTGAAATTACTGAATTCTGAATTTTACCTTAATAGTTTAACAAATATCAACTGAAATTTATACTATTAAATTGTTACCATAAAATCTATTTAATAATAAGAAATCGATTAAATCATCATCGAGATTGCTATTTTTCAGAGCTAGCAACACAGTAAGGCACTGTCAAACATATGGATTATTTATGGTGGAAGTATCACATCGCAGTGTTAAAATTCATAGTCTATTTTTTTCATGAATTCGATATTAGTTGGTGACTTGTAATTATGATGGAGGGTTCTCTGAGTAAATGGACAAATGTGATGAAGGGTTGGCAGTATCGGTGGTTCGTGCTGGACGAGAACGCTGGCCTGCTTTCTTATTACACGGTAAGTGACGTTTCATATAAAACGTATTATTAATTTGTAGTATAAATCATGATTTCTATGAATGTTTCCTTACATATGTTTACTTATCTAGTAGTAAAGACAAAAGCGCACTAGGTAAGCTTAGCTAATCTGTAACTTTTTATTTACCTTTTCACATTCTTATCTCGTTAAAATACACCGAACTTAAACTTGCAATGTATTAAAATAAACTTTAAAATAGCCTTTCTTCACTACCGTGACCTTTAAAAACAACACAGATTTATTCATTACAACTAAAATATAAAAATAGTAGAGAATTTCTGTAATTAAAGTCTCAGTGTCAAGGTTATGAGTTTGTTGTTTATGTGTGCCATAGACGTCAAGGTGAGGCAAAAGCCGAGGGTATAAAGCCTACCATACTAATTACCGAGTAATGGCTAAAAAGAGTTTAAAACCTGGATTATGTTGGCACCTGGCAACCTGGCAGTATGTTGTTTTGAGAACACGGAAGAGCACTGTGTTTGCCCCTTATCTAGAAAGGCCCTTATTTTGAAAATCTATTGGTGGAAAGGACACCCTTGCTCCTTCCCTTCTTCCAAGCACGGCTGGCTGTGCTGGTGCTGCCGCTTCTGCTGCGGAAAACCTCAAACGGCGCAAATATAATAATCTCATTGGAAATTATTGTTTTAAGCCGTTTGGGGTTGAAACGCTTGGGTCATGGGGTCCGAGTGCACGTCTACTTTTCAAAGACATAGCTAGACATTTGTGTGATCAGAGGGCTGGCCTTTTCCTTGGCCAAAGAATAAGCATTGCCATTCAACGTGGCAATGCTGCCAGTCTTCTGGGAACATTACCGGCTGACAGCGATGGGAAGGAGTACTTTGATGCCTAAATGTCTCCTTTTTTTAGGGTTTTTATCTATTGTTAGTTATTTAAGGCAAACATATTGTGTATATTTTTTATTTATATGTATATATAAGTTTTATCTTTAATATTATAATGTAAATACTGATATGTATGAATAACTAAGTAGCTAGCAATTGACCTGCAAGGTTAAGCTGCATTGTCATGGCCTTAGATCAGTGATGTTCACAAGTGAAGTTCATGCCTCAGAGAGAGTATTATGCCATGGAATGGGGTTTTTTGGTTTTTGTTAAAAAAACCATAGAATGTGTTGTCATATGTTCATATGAATTCCTATGATAATCTGTAAAAGCCATCTAGGAAATAGCCTAAAAGAAGGGCTATAGTGGTGTAGACATATGAGTTAGCCTAGAAGCCCAAATTGTTTTTTAATTTACAATTAATAATCATGATGTTGAAACTGATATTAGTCATAAAGTAAAGTTGCCGACATCGCTGAAAGGATTAGTAAGCTAAAGTGGCAATGCATGGGACACCTAGCTCTGATAGCCAACAGACTACCTGGTGGAAACCCCTAGGAGTAATTGGATGATAGTGGCAAGTAACAGTCTATTATGGAAATCTATGGGGGAGGCCTTTGTTCATCAGTAGATATCCTTTGGTTGATATGATGATGATGAAGCATAAAACATCAAATGTTTTTCTTAAAACCATTTTCCACTTGGTTCGGTACTTTCATATCTTTGTACAAATAGTTTTATCTAAAGAAATTATAGAACGTATAGTAAACAAATATCACATTAGGAAAGTACACAACAGTGTTACCTAATGGTGCTGGGCAACGTGGCAGGAACACTTGTGCGGAATATATCAAGATGAATGTGAACTGGATCTGAAATGTTAGGAAAATATATCACCATAAATCGTCATCATGTCTGTTTCCCAATGGATCAGGCTGAGATGTACTGATCCCACATTTAGCCACATAATAATCGGCAAGCCCACAGACGGTGTCTATTATATTGTGTTGGCTTGAAGCATAATACCGAGGGGATGTTTAGGACCAAAATGTATTACTATAAGCCCTCAAGGATGACTTGAGCCTTCGCTTGAATTTAAAGGGCTATCATCTTCATGTTTTGATGAGAGAAAAAGTTTTTATGTGGCCTACTTACTAAATATATTATGTCACTTACCAGTACAATTAAATATCCCATCAAATTGATCATTTTACATCAGATTAACAAATGAGTCGTATAAACCTCAGTACATTTTGTTAAACTATTTCAACGGAATTGGCAATCAAATGCAAATGAAAAACTGGGACGCCCTTGTTAAGCGTATTTATCTCGTCTTCTACTGCATATCAATTGAGAGGAATAGATTATCCTGTGGCTGAATAATATATGTATTCACACTGGCCAAATATTTTGTATTTTTCTTTTATTGAATTATCTGTTAACTTCTTGAAGGACCTTTTGTAAACGATTGAAGCGATAGAAGAACTTTTTAAGTATGCCAGCTCGCAACACAGGCCACCTGGCACTACGTAACTCATACAAGTGTTCAATGGTCTTTAGGGACATATGTTACTGATGAATATGGCCCCATAATACCGCAAAAACGCGTACTTGTGACATTTTGTTCGATTAATCCGTACAACTCCAAAAGATTATAGAGTCATGTAACACATCACGTATCGTTGATTACTAGTTTCAGTATGTCACTCCTACAAATACAGATTCCTCCCATGCTCAACGTTGGCTGAGTTACCTGATTTGCAAATGATAGATTATCCTTCTGTGTCTAGAAGAATTTTTCAATCTCTTATTAGTAAACTAGCTGGGACCCGCGGTTTCACCCGCGTTTAATTAAAAGATATATAGAGTACTTCGACATACACACTTGACACAATATATAATAGATTTCAAGGGTTTTATTTTTTTTGCGCGGCAACCTAATTATTTAAAAAGAATTAAAGTAGTCTAAGTTATTCCTTATAATATCAACTATCTGCCAGTGAAACAGACAGACAGACAAAAAATTTAAAAATTTTTTTTTTTTGTTATAGGTACCTTTTATACTTTCATATGCATTTAGTAAAAAGCTGTTATTTTGACATTACAAACAGACACTAGATACTAGATATGCTGTCAAATGGCATGCTAAATTATAATTGGAAACCATTAAAAAAGCGGATGTGATTTGCCGTAGGTATATTTCCTATTAGAGTTTTAAATAGGCTTAAAACCGAGTGTAATGCGTCCCTTGCACCAACCTTACACCAAACAGCTACACTTACCCGATGGCTGCTATATGCTAACACGCGGATCCTTTGAATAGTTCTTTGTATACTAACCATCTGCATAATGGAGAGCCATTTCTTATTCTGGATATGGAGTCTTCATCATGGGGCTGCCCTCAGCTGATAAGAGATAATAGCTGTACATGATAATGTGTACTGCTTTATTTAACATCGGGGAGAAGGAAGTTATTCCGCCTGCAATAGGAAAGCATAAGATTAGTATGAATGGTGATAAGGACTGAAAATCTGACGCAAGTTTAGGTGTTCGGTAACAAGTTCAAATACAATATCCAGCACACACTTATGGTATGAATGTTAGCGGTTCAGATTAAAACTACCTGGCTGTCTAGCATATACACGTAACGGCTTGGTGAAAAATGTGGAGATGGTTCTAGTAAGAGAATGTATCCTCCGGATGTCAATGTTATTAACTAGAATTTCATGGGTATATTAAACAAAATTAAAGGTCCAGAGACGGTGGGGACGTTGATTTGTGCTGTTAATGGGCCTTGGGAGCGTAGTTATTTGTGTATGTTAGGGATATTTGGGTACGCCACCCAACGCCATTTGAGCAGATAGTAAAGCGTGTTGGAGGCTATGATTCTTTCGGATAACGAATTTAAAATATAATCTGTATCCAAATAACTTTCGTAAGTAAGAACAAGCGTGAAACGATAGAAGAGGGAAATAAAATTAATACAGGTTTGTTAAAGGACATAATTAAATTAAATTTATATTTACGTAATTTTATACAGTAAAAAATATATTAAATAATTCTTGTCATGTAAATTACTCGAATCAATTTAAATTAAAGTCAAAGTCAAATATTTTTATTTCAAATAAATCAAACATTGGCACTTATGAAACGCCAGAATCTAAGTTGCACGGTTCAATAGTTGATCTATGGAGAATAGCCGGCAAGAAACTGCATAGATACTCTTTTAAAATAATTGAGATTAAAATGTTGATTGATACAAATTATGGTAAAACATATAACGAGCATAATGTAGGTATACAACAAAAATGTCATACTACTGTAGTATTATCATTATTTGCCGTGGCAGTTAACGGCTGACCATACAATGATTAGTCATTAAATAAATAATTATGCACTTTTAATTATCTTGACAGTCAACTGTAGGATTGTGACGATAATTATGCGCGCGCAGCTCAGAATTTTACTGTCATCAGACATCTATAGCCACTATCATTTTCAGCCTAACAGCGTGCACTTGGTCAGGTTAGGAATATAATATGAAACCACTTCTTCAAGTAATAACGATATTTATTTACCAGAACACAACCTCTAAGGCCTGCGTCTAGCTAACGAATGCCCAGTAACATATATGTTTACAGTTATCCAATCTTAAATCAATACAACGTCTTTTATATCTTAAATATATCGGTTAGCATGAAGTCAAATATATTACTTTAATACAAACCGGAAATGTAAATAAAAGGTTATTTGTAGTCATTCCTTATTATTATACCCAAATTGTTAACAGCTCGGCCATCCGTCAACTTTACGAGTCCCTTCGTAATAAACATCACAATATACATTATGTCTATCAAATGAAAAAACTGTTTTGTTTGACAAGATTAATAAACATAATAAAAATACAACATTTATTGGTCCGTGACAATGACCAACTAATTTCAAACAATGTTATACATAAATAATTATTTAGCTGATCCATGACCTTGAGCAGCTAAATAAACGAGACCGAACCAATCCATGACCTTGACCAGTTCAGTCTAGTGCAAAGATCCATGACCTTGACCAATGCACTTTACAGGATATTTAATGACCCATGACCTTGATCAATATTTATGAACCTTATGTTATACATAAATAATTATTTAGCTGATCCATGACCTTGAGCAGCTAAATAAACGAGACCGAACCAATCCATGACCTTGACCAGTTCAGTCTAGTGCAAAGATCCATGACCTTGACCAATGCACTTTACAAGATATTTATTGATCCATGACCTTGATCAATATTTATGAACCTTATGATCTACATGAATAATTACTTAGCTGATCCATGACCTTGAGCAGCCAAATAAACGAGACCGAACCAATCCATGACCTTGACCAGTTCAGCCTAGTGCAAAGATCCATGACCTTGACCAATGCACTCTGCAGAATATTTATTGATCCATGACCTTGATCACTTATGAACCTTAGATACTTAAATTAAATATTACTGATCCTTGACTTTGATCAATAGTTGCATTAACATCATAAATCGTAAATAATCAATATAATTATTATTGAGATACATTTATTACTGGTCTATTTATACAGTGATCGATGACTTTAATTCATAACTTTACTTACACATCAATTTACGTACTACATTGCATACATGTGGATATAGCTCTTTTCATGTTTCTACTTATGATTTAATTACAATATTAGATTAGTTTCAGCATGACAAATGTCCTGGACATAGTTCAGTTACTACTTCGTTTGTAGATTAATTACCAGAAGACCTTTCATCATCTGAAGACATTGGTTGAGTGAAAGTTAACCATGGAAATATTTCATCAATAGCAACGACAGCCTCAACGCCTACCCTTCCTAGTGATGGGGGTATCTCCAACCTGGTTCCAACCTCCAACCATTTGGCTTATCATGGTTTACGGCACCAAGCGCTGCCGACACGGTGCGATTGTAGCGCTTTACCTGACCGTTTGCGCGAGGTGTGGCGTCAGCGTTGCAGACATACTCCATACCCGTATTTTGTATAAATGTATATTATGTATAATTTTAATAATAAAACTTGTTCCCTGGTCGGTTATCAAACGTATTCCAAAATGGCTGAAATGCTCTAGAAACACAAATAGTGGTTGATGATTTAGTGTTTCATAAGTAAGATTAATAAATTTTGTAAATGCGCCAATTATAACAAGTATTAAATGGCCCCGGGTGATCCGAGTGTATTGTAAGGAATGGTTTGTCGACATTCGGTTAGGATGTAATTCACCTGCTTTGAGTCCACTTGGAAGCTTATGCACATTCAAGACACGCCGATACATACTTCTAGTCATATTTTCTCATTTTGAGAAACCATACGAAGTCCAAATGCGAGCTAACGTCTTATTAACTTAAGAATTGCCATTTTGCCACTCATCGTTCGGTGTTATCACTGAGGATACGGAAAACGCGACAGTTTTCTTAATTTTTAGTTATTAAAAATATCTACAACATGTTTAGTTTTTGGATTACTAAAATTATTGGCAACGTTTTTAATTTCATTGGCCTGTTGTACTGTTACTAGCCAATCCCCCATATTCACAGTAAGACCATCTAACAGGTTCGTTATCTACAAAGGACATTGTTAAAAATGGCCTGTGGATCAGTTTTTTTTTTATACTTTGATATCAGTTAGTACAATCCAACGGATACTTCAAAATCTCATGAAAATTTGTAAAAATGGTATCACGACTTCATTTTCGATCTTATTTCCGGTGCCATATTTGGATGAATACGATATTTAGCGCTTTCAGCGCTTGATCTATAGACCTTTTTTGGTTTAAACAGTTGCATTTGACTCGCTGAATGGGTGAGGTTATTAAGAGTGTGAATAAATTGACATTGACATTACCTAACCAAAAAATTTATATTTTATTCAAATGTTTCGATTTTCCAAAACTATTACTATTATTTTCAATAATATAAGAATTGCATAGATAACAAGTTCGCAAGTTTTTCTTTACATTTGAATAGCCTTACCAATTTCGCCTCGAGATGTTATGACGTTCGTGACTCCATAAATTTTGATTCAGCAGGCAGATGCAGATATTGCACAATAGTAATTGGTTTAGGTAATATAGTAGTAAAACGCATACACTATAGCTGGCCAGAAATAAAACAAAATAATCGACCACACTAGCCAATAGTCAGACAAATAATTTTAATTAGTTATATGCGTTTGGTATCTTTTTTTTTTGTACAGGTGGCCATGTAATGAAATGAAATGCATAAAGGTAAAACCTAGGTAATCTTAATCTATTTAGCGTTTGTTACAGACATTTTTCTACTGCGATGTATGTGTGATAAATCGTGTTGGATGTCTAATATTATAACCTCAAAATCCGAAAGTTCTTTGTATACTAAACAAATCTTAGGAGTGTCCGTT
Organism: Diloba caeruleocephala; assembly: GCA_947459985.1. Classification (NCBI taxonomy): domain Eukaryota; kingdom Metazoa; phylum Arthropoda; class Insecta; order Lepidoptera; family Noctuidae; genus Diloba; species Diloba caeruleocephala. Next base: position 4,124,856 of record OX381621.1, on the reverse strand, counting down.
ACTTTAATTTAATTTTAGTCGAATGTAGTAGTCGTTTAGAACACAGAAAGTAATTTTACGTGCCTGTTGGTTCTTAGGCTAACAATGTATGGCCGCAGAACAATGTTATTTATCTACCGGGGCTGTATTTTATTTCACAGTCAAATTCTAAAAATTGTATCCACTAGCGAGCGATTCTAGGAATCAAATCCCTTTTAAATAAAGTAGTACGTAATGCATTACAATTAATTTTAATTATTTTGAACTTGATACCCAATAAATATACTCTGAATTTGGCCAGCGATGCTATTACGGTCAAAGTTTCAAGTTCAAAGGCGGGCAATTTTTGTTCATCCATAGTAGTCTGCCTGCCGTAGTACGCAATAACCTCGAATAGACTGTCATAGTATTTCTGTAGCAATATTCCTGCAAGACCAATTTACTTCGAGTTTGTATGGAGTTGCGTCTCGGTATTAGAATTATAGATTGACAGTACTGGACGTCCTATTAATTATATGTTTAGAGTTTCAAATGCACAATTTTTTTTTTTTTTTTGCACTCCATCGCCACTGAGAATTTTTGTTTAATAGAGACGTCAGTGGTCATGCCAAAATAGCTAAGTATTTATCGAACCTTCTGAAGAAGCTTGCAAGTTCTATAAACCTTCGAATTTCATGAACATTCTGCGGAGTGGGAAATTAATGTACGGGATACAGCGCCAATCTTAAGTGTGTAAGTGTGTATGTGTGTGTGGGTCTGATGCCCTGAGAGCTTACTTCATATCCCAGGTATTCAATTTTGTTATATAAGAAGTTATATTTACTTAATTTGAGAGTAGAGTCTTTTTTTAAGGAGATCAAGAAGTTCCCGCTTTTGAAGTATCCCTTTGTCGAATGAACTGTCAGGCATCGAGTTTAACAACGTTACGATAGTAATATATATATATATCAATGCTGGCAGGTATGAGAACATCATCCATGTACATAAGTGCATAAGAACGAACTGAAGGTTTACGCGTCATTTTATTAATAGTTCGTTGGAATACAGAAGTTACGTTGAATTCTACAGCTTGTGCTTCTAAGCGAACGATCCTATCCTCTATTCCAAAAATCAGACGATCTACAGCGCGCGTACCTATGATCTCGCATCGGTTGAAAAGGTTTATATTAGCATAGTAATAAAGCTCTTACTCCCCATAGTGAATTTTCTTGCCTAACCTTCAACTAAGAAGTTCGGCATAGTTATCACGAGAAGGAAAACATTTCTTCAGTTTTATTTTCCATTCAGGCCAAGTAAATAGAAGGGACCTTTGATACCATTACTTGAACGAGTTTAGGTAAGGCGTAATGAATTATTTGCTTTTCATCTGAATTATAAATCTGTGCACATTCGTCCATTTTATGAATCCACGTATCAATACTTTGCTCTCTAATAAGAGGGATAAATTCAGGTATAACATTAAAGTACAGGAAATTTGTCACGCTGTTCGATAGTATCCTTTCTCCTAATACCTTGAATTAAATCAATACATTTTTGGAAGAAATGCTGTTGAGTTTCCACTAACCTAGAGTCTCTGGTTGAGTCGCTGGGAACACAGGGTCCGAACCCGGTACTGCTGGAACCGCAGTGTTGCTCGGTGTCCTTTGTTATCGGTAGAGTGCAGACTCGCGCTTCTGGAATGTCTAGATCGTCTCGATCGTCTGTATTTGAATCGGATATGCTTTGACCGTCGCCGCTTGCGATGCTTGTTTCGAGAGTGATGCCTCTCACTGGAGCAGCTCGAAATTTATGAAGTCTTAAATTTTCTGGCGACTAATACCTTTTCTTTCGTTTAGGTATCGCCGTAACCTCAAACACAGGAAAAATATTTATATTAGAATCAGAAGAAAAATACAATGACAAGATAATAAATAATATTTTCAATGAATTTTCAGTTTTAATTCGTACAGACATATATCAGCATATCATAAACCACCATTACAACTCAGTATCTTTCCAACTAAAGGTGTAATTTTCAAAGAGAACTTTCAGTTTCCTTGGCACCACATAATATTAAAAAATTGTAGGTAGGGATAATTTATTATATGCTTCTCCTTTGTTTAACTATGTATTTAGTTTGTTTTAAAATAATCACTATCACATTACAGACAAAAAATGTTGCAAATTAAAACTAAGTTTAATCGTTAAAATTATAAAAGTGACATTTGTAGAAAAAGCTTGAGAAATAAAAAGAATTACAAGCCTATTATTAATTTTCGCAAGATTATATAATTCATAAATCCAATAATTATGTACAAGATACCGGAAAGACTTGCATAAATATAATTAGAACAATATATTTACTTCTCGTCGATTTATAGTATTTTCACTTGTTTAGGCACTATGTACAACAACAAAGGAAACTGCTTCAAACATGTAATACCAAAACATTTGGACCGTACTTAAAAAATACAGTATACTTATTTGCATCATTTAAGAAAAGAGTACGTACCTTAATTTTATTTATTTTTCTTCTTTTGTGGGTTGGTGGAATTTCACCAAGAAATCAGCAGAAAACCGGTGCAATCCCACTTCTGAGATATAGCCACTATCATTTTCAGCCTAACAGCGTGCACTTGGTCAGGTTAGGAATATAATATGAAACCACTTCTTCAAGTAATAACGATATTTATTTACCAGAACACAACCTCTAAGGCCTGCGTCTAGCTAACGAATGCCCAGTAACATATATGTTTACAGTTATCCAATCTTAAATCAATACAACGTCTTTTATATCTTAAATATATCGGTTAGCATGAAGTCAAATATATTACTTTAATACAAACCGGAAATGTAAATAAAAGGTTATTTGTAGTCATTCCTTATTATTATACCCAAATTGTTAACACATCTTTGTCGTGTGGTGCCGGCTCATAATGCCACCACCCCATTTCATCCCGTGGGTGTCGTAAAATTCGACAAAGGGATTAACCGGAGGATGGGCAGCAGCGTCCTTCGAGCACACAACAACTCAACTGCGATCGCCAACCCGTCTGCCAAGCGTGGCGATTATGGCAAGACCCCCCACTGAGCACACTACACACCCATATCGGTTGTTGTGGTGATCTTTGGGGGAGGCCTGTCCAGCAGTGGACTTCATTCGGCCGAAATGATGATGATGAGACATATTTGACTGCCAACTTCTTACTGTTAGATTTTCGTGACTGTATGCACGCGCAGCTTCCAATTTTACTCTCATCAAGCGCGTCAAGAGAAGTATAACTCGACAAACAATAATATGAGTACCTAGTAGAAAGTATTATTAAACTCATTCATTCATTCATAAAAATAAAAAACAATGCTTTTTCTGCAGCCGATTCAGCTTCTACGCTAGCTATTCCGTGTGGCGTCCAGATTAAGAATATACCTAGCTCAACTCCATCTCCTCCCGTGGATGTCGTAAAAGGTGAATAAGGGAATCTAAACCAGAAGGATGGGCAGTAGCGTCTATTCTGTAGAGCAGTAGCCATACTGCGCTTACCAACCCGCCTGCCAAGCGACGTGAGTATTGTTAATATTGTAACAAAATAATATAAATATGGACACTAGCGCCATCTACTTGGTCTCCTGTACAACTTAATAAACGTCAGTCTAAGTAAAACGTTACTCTGCCTATTATTAACAGGTTATGGGCGAACGCAAATTTAATAGACAGAACGTGTAGTACTGTATGGTTTTGTGTGAAAATGACGACGAACTACATCGCTAACATTCCAAAGCTGAAAGGGCGCGAAAACTATGAAGATTGGTGTTTTGCAGTGCAAAATGTGTTGGTGTTAGAAAACATGGCATCAGCCATTACTGAGAGGTTACCGGTTTCACCTACGACAAGCCAAACAAATGAAGATGCAAAAGCTAAGGCGAAACTAGTATTAACAATAGACCCATCACTTTATGTACACATAAAACACGCAGCAACAACCTATGATTTATGGAACAAGTTGAAGAATATGTTTGATGACACCGGCTATACAAGAAAGATTGGCTTGTTGCGTAAACTCATCAACATTCGACTTGAAAATTGTGACTCGATGACCCAGTATGTTACTCAAATTGTTGAAACAAGTCAGAGACTTCAAGGTACAGGCTTCAAAATAACGGATGAGTGGATTGGTGCATTAATGTTAGCAGGATTACCCGAAAAATATAGTCCGATGATAATGGCTATAGAACATTCGGGAATAGATGTGAGTGCTGACGTCATTAAATCAAAACTGTTGGACATGTGTAGTGAAGTTGGAACTGTTTCAGATTCGGAGAATGCTTTTGTTGCGAAAAGTACACAACGTATGAAATATGGTCATACCTCAAAAAATGACCATAAACATGTGACGGGAGAAACCTCAAAAGCTGTTAAAATCATAAAATGCTATAAATGTAAGCAAACGGGACATTACAAAAATCAATGTCCTGGTACCGAAACAAGCAAAAGAAAACAATCCAACGCCTTTAGTGCTATTTTTTTAAGTGGAAAATTTAACTGCAGATATTTTTACAAAAAGTTTGGGATCTGTAAAGCATAAATATTTTGCAAAAAAGCTTGGTATATTACCTGTTTCAGAGTATGTATGATTTTGTTAAGCGGAGGTGTTAATATTGTAACAAAATAATATAAATATGGACACTAGCGCCATCTACTTGGTCTCCTGTACAACTTAATAAACGTCAGTCTAAGTAAAACGTTACTCTGCCTATTATTAACAAGTATTGGCATATTCCCTGCAAAATTACTACACAATTCTGGAAATCTATGAGGCCTGGCCGATATGACATGATCATGAAGTTCCTACGATTTTGTTTTTAAGACAAAGACAAAGATTTTTTATTTTGTGAAGCATAGGTCGGGTTGATAGTAATTACATAATTTTAAGTATCTCCATGTTCTGCCGTGAGGCGTATAAAATTTCAAATAAATTATATCATCATGCACATTCTCATATTGACTTGTATTTGTCATTATTACCAATGCAAGTGCCTAGTCTATAGTGTAAGGACAAAATAGAACAACATACCCTAATTAAGTACTTATTCATCTACAAGGAAGTTCTGAATCGTGTAGTATGTTTTCTTTATCAAAAATATAAAGAGTTTTTTTTTAATAGTTGTGGATTATCTATACTTCTTATATCATGCAGTAGCCTATTATATATTTTAGAAACCATACCAAATATACTTTTATCAAACAAGGCCGTTTTATGTGCTGTGTGGCAAATCCTATTTCTGTAACGCATGCTCCGAGGATTGTCGTATAAATGGTTATAATTTTTTACAAAATTAGCAGCTTGAACTATGAAAAGCGAAGGGAAAGTCAGAATGTTGTTTTTCTCAAAATATGGCTTGCAGCTAAATTTGTGTTTCTGTGCTTTAAATTTGTATTTAAAGCACAGAAAAGATGTATCAGAGCGACATTTAATTTAAAACCCACGGATAGCTGATATATAGCGGATAGATGAGTGAGCTTGTGCTCGCTATCTGATGAATGTTATCCAGTATCAATTTCTTTGAGATGGAGATTACACCTTCTAAAGATTAAAATATTTTAAAAGTAACTCCACCCGCGTTAACTTATTTGATTCACTATAATTATACGGCGGTGATATTCTATTTTTAGATGACAACTTATATTAAAATCGTTTATTCAGTTAAAAATTCACAGACCCGAGATCCCCCAATAGACTTTGTGGCCTTGTGCGAGAATAAATTATGCAAAATAGAAAACGACGCAGACTTTGCAAAGTTTAGCGTGTTTTTAGTAACATAATTGATTTCTAAATTAAACATGTTCGGGCTTATTAGTTATGGAATGTTTCCATATGGCGATAGTGTATTTCATAATTTGGTAACAATATTTTGCTAAGCTCTAAGTGAACAAACCCTTTGCCTCTTTTTGTATATCTTGAATCATCATCATCATCAGCCAAAGGATGTCAACTACTGAACAAAGGCCTCCCACATAGATTTCCACAACGAGCAACAACTACCTTGAATATGTTCAGAAATAAGATGCGGAAACTAGGCTGAAAAGACAGGCGCGGATCCTGGTCGATCGGATCGGGCAAGATCTCTCTCTGCCGGCTATGTTGACAGACTATGATAATTGGAGTGCAGTGGTCTCCTTCTGCGAGAACCTCATGTATCAGAAGGAGACTGCAGAGCGGGATCGGGAGAGGGCTGAAGAGGGGGTCGAGATTGGAGAATCTGCGTGCTCATACCGAGCGACCCCCGGGAAGACGGTGGCGCGCACGTGGTCAGGTACCGCCGTGTGCGCAGCAAGGTTTGGGGAGGTCCTTTACAACCGCCTTACCTCCGCTAGAGGGGGTGACCGCTTTACAGTCATCCCCTCCGAGTTGTGCCTAAAGGCGTGGCACCGATAGGGAGCTCTAGTGTGATCTTGAGAGGACTTGGAGCCCCCCTTCGGTGCCGAAGATGACCGGTCCAGTCGTTTTAGCAGGTAGGAGACGGCATACCCCTTAGCCCTTCCCCGGGTCGCAGGAGGTTCATTTAGAATTTCTATTAGAGACCAATAAAAAAGGCTCAGAATGCCACCACCCCATCTCCTCCCGCGGGTATCGTAAAAGTCGACTAAGGGATTGGCCGGAGGATGGGCAGCAGCGTCCTTCGAATACATTAACAACTCAACTGCGATCGCCAACCCGCCTGCCAAGCGTGGCGATTATGGCAAAACCCCCCAATGAGCACACAACACACCGATATCGGTTGTTGTGGTGATCTTTGGGGGAGGCCTGCGTCCAGCAGTGGACTTTATTCGGCCGAAATGATGATGATGAAAAAAGGCTGATAAGACAGAGCTAAGTCAAACAAAAAAGTATATGAGTTAAAAAATATGAAATTAATTGAATCTACTGATTAGAATAGAGAGGAGCGAATTATCATTACAGTTAATTGAGTCCTTTGATTGCGCAATATAGGATTGTTGATGGAACTTCATACATTAGACCATACATACATAAGAATATTAAGTCGCTCAACACAAGATATATTTAAATCACTTCCACAGCAGGTACTCGAGTATCACTGATGGACGAGAGGGTTAATACATTTACAGAGAAAATATCTTGATTGAACATCCTCAAAACATTTCCCACGGTTACCTGTAAACTATCAACGGTGCTCGGCTTCGGAGGATTAAAAATAAAATACGTGACGCAAGTGACTTAAAAAAATATGTAGTACTGCTTTTTGTAGTTCGGCCTTTTTTATGTAGCCTTCTTCTTAAGGTTCTTGGTTTTCATTAATTCTGGATGACTTCACGGCCAATTTTTTTTTTTTTAACGTTTCCCAACACTAGGATTTCTCCTATGTCGTGGGTGCGTTTACAGACACAAATTTCACACACGGTACACCCAGACCCGGAACAACTACCTGCAGTTCATACAAATATTTGTTCCGTGCGGGAATCGAACCCACGACCCGGAGCGCAGCAGTCGACTGTATCAGCCACTGCACCAACCGTGCCGTCAAATTTGCACACAATGAAATTAACACTTGACTGCAGTGTCTCGAGCAGTAGCTACTTGCCTGTGTCGCGGCAGCTACTCTCACTGTGTGACCGGTTGAGACTCAGTGGCAAGAGCTGTCTACTGTCAGATAATAATTTATCCTGTAAAGCTTTAGATTTTGAACTTGATCTGATTTTTTTTTGTGTGTTAAGATCTTATGCTTACTTTTGCGAAGGTTCTAGTATGTAAAATGTTAAGGTACAATTCCTGTACATACTTAAAAATATAGATAATTTATTGTCTATTTGAAGTCGGTTTAACTTTTCTTCCAAATTTCTTAACATAAAAGTTTTTCCACATCGGTCATCATTGATTTGTTCTGGAGGGTAAAACAGGGGTATTGGTATGACAACATGAAATAGCCATTGAAATTCCAAAACAAACGGATTTGTTATCTCACGAAAACAATAGCCAAGCTAGCTGACACTTTTGAAATACATTACCAGACATATAACTTGATTACGTCTTAGAATGTCAATTAGTAATGCATCGAAAACGAATATTCGTAATCGCTGAATAATTGTCAATTACCGAATATTCGTAATCTCCGAATATAATAACATTCGCAAAAAATATTTGAGTAGGTACAATGGAATGCACCCGTAAATAGCCGAGCTATTCACGTATCCGTGCATACGTTGTTGACCTATGTTTGATTATTTGGGGATCGGCCTCAAACTAACTGAAAAACCTTCCATTGTGGCCTCAGAAAGTTAGTGTTATACTTTTTAAATAAAAATTTACTCGTGTTTCATTTTCATTACTTCTTGTCTATTGACCAGCAAGTGCCTTTGATGTTCATACAGTTGACATATAGTATATACTGGATTTCATGGGTTTTCATTTTTATGCGCGATGATACCCTAATTCTTTGTTTTCCAAAACAAAAGAAGCCTAAGTTGCTCCTAACAACATCAGCTATCTGCAAGTGAAAGTCCCGTCAAATCGATCCAGCCGTTTCGGAGTATAGCTGGAATAAACAAACAGACAGACAGACATTAAAATTGTTATATGTACCGTATATACTTTCATATGCATTTAGTAAAAAGCTGTTATTTTGAGATTACAAACGGTCACTTCATTTGTATAGATTCGGCCGTATGTCGTGTGGTGCCGGATGAGGATAGCACTAACCCATCTCATCTCGTGGGTGTCGTAAAAGGCAACTATGGGATTAGCCGGAGGACGGGCAGCAGCGTCCTTCGAATAAATTAACAACTCAATATATGGCACTATGGCAAATACCCCCCTTTGAGTTCACAACACACCCTGACCGGTCGTTATGGCGATCTTTGGGGGAGGCCTGTGACCTCCAGTGGACATGATTCAGCTGAAATGAGGTTTCGGCCGTCATAGGGCCAATTCTCGTAAGTAATATAGGTACACTTTGATGGCTAAAAGTTGACCAAAATTATAAATTGACCAAAAAACTGTATTATGGTCCTGTTTTAGCATCCGGTTTCAGTATGATATGATTAATGATTTATTATGATTAAAAATGTTCAAAATATAGTTCAGTCTCAGTCTCAGTGTCGTAAATGTCACGAATGGTATTCTCCTAAACTAACAAACAACGTCAAACGTGAACTTATATTGTAGTGAGATCGAAAATGGATCGAAAGTTAATCGAAGCCAAAACGGTATTTTACTCACGCATGTTTAACTGACACATTGCAATTTGCATTAAATATACGTCAACATTGACACTGAAATCAGACAAAATTGAGATCATACTGAAGTTAGACTGAACTTTAAGAAGAGCAGAATACCATTTCTTTAAAAATTTACAATTTAATCTCAGTTCGATCAACTTTCAGTCCCAGTGTAAATTAATTACGGGAATTGGCCCACAGTACAAGACAAATGAAGCAAATAAGTAACTGTTAGCGAAATAAACTATAACTGGCCTGTGTGTGCCATTATCATCCACACGCAGTCTTTATATCGCATTAGAAAAATAATCATGAACTGCGCTTATTTCTTTGTCGTGACAGATTTGGTACCTACTCTACATATTATGTACCATAAACATAGTTTCTTATCTTTCGAATGAATTGCGTCAGCCTTATCTTTTATTTGAATTCACTAACTCACTTTCTACCTACACTTGAAAGTGTTAAAGTACCTTTTTGAAGAAGTGCAAAATTATTTCTAGTCCAAAGACAAAATTAGCGAGTCGAAGAAGTATTCTTTCCAATTAGAGGACTTCGTGTTTTAGAGACCTTTCATTTTATTCTGCACTGGCAAGCTTCACCGCATATTAAGTGTTATGAGAGCCAGTCGACAAACACAAAGAGTAACCTAACACAAACATATTATACGCTGTTATACAATAACGTTTAATATGATATCACCGTCGGACAGGTCTTACGCAAAACGATAACCACTCAAAAGTATACTCTAAGTTACATGTATAAAGTTAGTTTTCGGTTGTAGGTTGTGTGGTCAGTGTCCAACCCATCACTTTCACTCGCCGACCATCGCTATCTTTGCAATGCTTGTCCAACGATAAACCTCAAGTTAATGCTTAGGGTCAGTTTTATTAGCTTGTATGTTTGGTTACGCGATAGGATCTAGATGTAATCGTCTGTCAGAGGAAGTCGTGAATCGGAGCACGACGCATAGATCCAATTACCGTTATGTGTAAAGGGAAATTATATCATTATCATATCGGCCATACAACGTCCACTACAGAACAAAGGCCTCTCCCATAGATTTCCAGAACTGTATCATCATATTGGGGGGGATTGCCAGTACTCACCACGCTTGGCAGGCGGGTTGGTGAGCGCAGCATGGCTACTGTTCCACAGAAAGGACGCTGCTGCCCATCTCTCTGGGTTAGAGTCCCGCAGTCGGCTTTTACGACCTCCACGGGAGGAGATGAAGTGGTGCTATATTCTTAATCCGGACACCACACGGATAAGGGAAAATAGAAAGAAAGAAACATTTATGCCGGTCTAAGGAGATGGGGAAACACAAACAGCACAAAAAGGAAACAGTACGAGAGCAGGGGTGCAATTCCCTAAGCTCAAACATCCATACATCCTTGAATACAGAATTTAAAAAATGGTGTAACCGGATTTGGTAAGCGTGTGTCCGCTAAGTTATGATTGAAGCTATTCCAGCTTCAATCATAACTTAGCGAATACCGAAATTAGTTTTACACCGTTATTTCGATTCTGTATTCAAGGCTGTATGCATGTTTGAGCTTAAGGAATTACACCCCAGGTTCCAAACTCCTCCGTGTTTAACCTTTAGACAATATTTTATTCCGTTAGAGGAGCACTGTAGACAGTGAAATTACGGCGCCTAAGAGACTGAATATTTTCATATCTCGAGGTGACAAGAAGTCCTGGGTAGCATTTGCTATGAGCAGGCTGACGCTTGCCACCAGCGTAATGTCTTGCTCGTCTGGACACCAAGTTGTGTAAAAAGAAACATTTCTGTAGTACAAAGACACGTACCATATCACTGCTTCAGAGAATTGTTTATATGAACACAGACGTTGTCTTTGGTGTCGGCACGGCACTACGTACTTGTAGTACCGCCCCTGTACCGTAAATGGATCAAGGGATTTTTCTCTCAACAGGGGAAACGTATGTACATTGCACATGCAAGATTTTTAGGACATTTGTCAAAAAATGTTTTTGCAGAAACGTAGGGATTTTTAAAATCTGTAGGTCCGCACTGCGTACCCGAATGCCCTGTAGAATCGGCCACGGCCTCGTCTCCGGCTTGCCTTTAATGTTTGTCTGGAGTGCACCCTATGAGAGCAGTAGGGGGCCGTTAGAGCTATATGCTCGGGGGTGCAAGTCTTATGGTGGAACAGGGAAACCCGCTCGTAGACTTCGAGACGCGCGATGGTGAAACCGGTGCCGGACTCTCGATACTCCGAGCCGTTCACGCCGGTGTAGCTGCCTGTAGTGGTGGCCGCTTAGGGGTCCCATCTTGTGAGTGGCGAGTCACCGTCGGCCACAGAATTTCACTTTATAGGTTAAAAGGCAGACGCCGTTGTTTACGTTTTTGTTTAAGTTTTAATTCCATTGCATTAGACCTGATTATTGTAGTTTCCATCTCATACAATAAACCTACACCACCAGGCACAATCCATGACTTCATTTTATAGTGCAGCCATGGAGAGTCCCAGGTTGGTGGCCAATTACATTTTAGATTAAAATTCTCTAAAGGGCCTCTGTGTGTTGGACCCATGTCCCCGCGTAAGCTTCTCAAAAGACCGGATTCCTCAGCAGAGGCTATAGCCCGTGAATTGGAGATATGTTTAAAAAAAAAACTTACTACAGTATTTTTATTTATCTAGACGCGTTCGCGGTCTGCTATATGGACATGCATATTTGCCCACACTATAGCTGCGTCTCGTAACGGTGTCGCGAGTCCAGAGATTTTATCTCATCTAAAAAATATGCGTACCGCGCTAAAAGAAGTTTTCACTTCAATAATAAAATATTTTCGATTGGAAACTGCACTACTAGAACGTTTTAGTGTTGTTCTTAACGACTTTGATAGATCTATGAAAGCTTAGGCTTAGTTGGTCCTGGATTTGTTGTCGGAGGAGTTTGATCGATGGTTCGGACTTTCTTGACAGCGGCACGTCACGAATGCCACGATACGTCACACGGTCAATTAAACTGAGGCTTCGTCTTCAAATAACAGTTTGAAGCTATTGCCACTTTGGCTCAAAGTAATAAGATGAAATCTGACTTAAGTTTATATCTTTGTCTGTAATGTTAACAAATGTAAATCTATTTGGGGCCGCAGTAAACTTACGCAACAAGTTAACGATTATTGGGTAGCGTAATTAATATAACGGACCTTTATGTTAAAGCTGATACATTTAAGGTGAGGCGCTAACTGCTATCTTACTGCCGAAAGTATACGTAGGATTAAACAGCATGCAAACGTTAAATAAATCGCCACAAGCAGAAAAGGCTGTTCAAGATAGGCTGAATAAACGAAAGACGGAAACGTGTCATCATATCATCATTTCGGCCGAATGAAGTCCACTGCTGGACACAGGCCTCCCCCAAAGATCACCACAACGATCGATATGGGTGTGTTGTGTGCTCATTGGGGGGTTTTGCCATAATCGCCACGCTTGGCATACGGGTTGGCGATCGCAGTTGAGTTGTTAATGTAATCGAAGGACGCTGCTGCCCATCCTCCGGGTAATCCCTTAGTCGACTTTTACGACACCCACGGGAGGAGATGGGGTGGTGGTATTCTGAGCCGGCGTGTATCTGGTCACAAGAGACCCCAGCAGGTAAGTAGAATAAAATAATAAGGCTAAAAAAGTAGATAAAAAAGAACTTACTAGAATACTTATAGTAAGCAGAAAGAAAGAAAGAATATTTTTTATGGGACAGCAAACAACAATATATATTAATGTATATACCTATGATAATTATACCTATTACATATAAAGTTAATACATTAAACATTTCACGACATTGACATAGATAGGACATTGGTTACAAATTATTGTTTCTGTACCAACACGGGTTAGCTATAGGCAATGATATTATACCATAGATATGTTACGTCCATAATAAATGGTGCGCAAAACTCAGTCTCGTTGTATGTAGGTATAAAACTACACCCCTATGCTGCGAGAAAGAAGATACAAAAATTACGAGAAAAAAAGAGATAGCTATCTAAAATGACAACACGCACGTGTTGTCATTATTATTTAAGAAAGGACTCTGCTAGGGGAACTGCCGAAATATAATGCTTTAAATCTGATAAGCTTCTGATGTGATCCCTTTCTCACCTGTTTTGGCACATAAATCTCTCTCAGTTAATACCACTGCCACTTCCATTTCATAGACACAATGTAAATTTCCTAATTTAAACGTCCACGTCAAAAGCAGATTTGGGTCGCGAGGTTTATTTTAAAGAACAACTCAACATCGGTTGAGAAACAAAAGGAATACTTAATTGCGTTTCTATATTTAGCACCGGTGGAAACGAAAGCTCCAGGCTTTCACATTTTTCAATAAAACCTCCATGTTTTATTTAAAGGCCGTCTTGGTCGAGCGAAAACATTCAAATGCTTTTCAAATAAGATGACGTATGACGTTTTGATGCGGAATGATGTAAATATGATTTGGTCATTGACTCGGTGGAATAATTTATTAGGATTAGAACAAACGGTAAAATTATCTGTTACTAGACCTTATAGACTTGACCAGTTACATGACATTGTGATAAAGAGGATTAGAAGATCCCATATCGTTATAAAATTGACTTCAAAATATTTATAATACGGAGACACAAGAGTATTCATCACGTAATTTTTTTTTATTTTTTTTATACTTGGTCGAAGTGTTCTAAAGGATGTCTTAAGTTCCAAAAAACTGAAGAATACAATTTTGTAGTTAGACAAACGAGAAAGTTCGGTGTTTTGTATAGGCGAGAACAGCATCACTCAGTCTAATTGCCTACACATGATTTATAAATGCTGTCGAATTTGGATTAGTTTGTCGCTGTCCGGAAATAAAATCATCCTCCACCACGTAGCAAACAAAAAGAGATTCGCAGTCTCATTTAAAGAGAACTATACTGTCACCACCGGTGAGTCTCGGTGCGACGACCCTTTCCATTCCCACTTCCGACACCGAATCTTGCTCAAGCACAACATGCAGACCAGTAACTTGAAAAAATGCCCCTTTAAACCTAAATAATCATTCTGATCCAGCTCCCAAGCTTGACCTCCCCAGAAACGTCCTAAGCCGAAACCGGAGTCCGTCTAGTGGTTACCCATTACTGTGTTGCTTTGTAAGTTATCGCCTGGCTGGAGGTCCTTCGGCTTCCCTTGATTGTCCGGTAAAGCAGAACCAATTCCTTGAGCTGATTGCGAGAAGCCAACACAAAATATTTGAACAATTTTGAAATTGGTCCTTTTAGTACTAAACTTTTTGGCCTTTCAGACTCCTCGGGTCCTTTTTTATTCATATCGGTTTATATCTTTAAACAGCCTTAAAAAGCGAACATGACAGCGTTGATGTTCTGAAAATAATATGTTTTGCTATAAATGCCGAGGTATTTAGGACCCGGCCAATCTAATTCAATAGTTTATTCATACGTTAATAAGAAACAACTTCCAATTAACCTAATTTGGGGGAGCCTTTGATGATAAGATGAAATTCACTCAACTGAACTAGCTGATTATTTCGCTGAGATCTTCAAACGGATCCTTTACATAGACTGGAAATCTTTTACTAAAGTAATTGAATAATTTTGAACACGTTATTGAAGTGAAATGTTCTGCGTGACTAACAGCTAAGGTCAACATGTCTCAAACTGCCCTAACAAACGCCTTGTGTAAACGAAGTTAAAGTAACAGAGTTTGTGAACTGAAGGTGTATTGACAATACCTTAGTACAGAGTTCATAAACTGTGTTTGTACTTAGTCTGTGGCACAAGAGCGTGGGGCCAATGACTTAAGAAAAGTGAACGACAAATAGATCGTATTCAATTAGACCATTTACAGGCACTTAGGGTGAGATTCAGAGACGAGTCTAAGCGTGAACGTATGCTTCCATCTGTCAAAATGCACTACTTACGCACCTAATTTTGACAGATGGAAGCGTGGACTTAGCTTAGACTCGGTTCTGAATCTCACCCTTATGAATAGTCAAGACTTTAGTCGCCACGTTTAAAGTGTACGAGTCCCACTAAGAATGAATGGTTAAGAAACTGGTTACTCTGCATACATAGTCTATATGGTTTTTCCGTGGCATTTATACAACAGCATGCAGTGTGCTTATTTGAAGGCTTAAGCACCTTATAGTCGTGGACACACTCGTGGTGAAAGGGACAAGATCATGCTGCTTACGAAAATACTATTACAGTAATAAAAAATAAAAAAAAAAAAAAAATTAGTGGTAATGTAAGTCATTCGAAAAGTACTGTGCCAGAGGTGTGAATAAAAAAATATATATTGTGTGTATGTTGCCGTCAACTAAGAGTTGATTTTTCCATCTGAACTAAATAAAAATCTAACAGTAAAAATGCGTTGTAATATACACTTTTTAAAGGATTACAGTGCGTATATTTTGGTTTTTGTTTTCCTAACATTTCGACCTCTTTACAGCGTTCGTGGACGCAGGATGACTAAGGTGACAGGTGTCAGTACAGATAAAAAATACCACCATACATTTCTAATCAAAAATTGTTTCGATGCATGCAGTTATCACTCATAGTGTCTGTCAAGTTTGAGACATATGTTTCAATAACAATAATAAATCCTAGCTGTTTTTTGGTAAATTTATAAGTATTATATCTTAGTGGAAAATAATAACAATAGTAGTATCGTCGCTTTGAGCTCATTTAGAAGAACCATTCGAAGCGCTTAGTTTTTGTACGCAAGACATAAGCTTGCAGTCGCCTCTTCCAGCATTCCATACAAAATTATGTACCAAATACTGCTCAAATCTTGTTGCCAACACATTTTTTTGTTCGAGAATGATACGAAGTCGTTCCTAAATGTTATATAATACGATACTCCCCATTGTAAACCAAAAACAACACAAAGAAGGTCTAATACAGAAAACGGCCTGAACAAAAGCATTTATGAATATGATTGCAAAAACATATTTGTATTACAGGCAAAAAGAGCAGTAATCGTAGAATAGCATGCATCGCAACATAATCCTTAATATCCTGGCTGCTCATTCGTAGGGTCCAGGGGTGCAATTCCTTAAGGTCAAACATCCATACATCCTTGAATACAGAATCGAAATAATGGTGTAAAACCAATTTGGTATTAGCTAAGACATGGTTGAAAGCTATTCAAGGACACCTTGCAGAAGGTAAGCCGTGAGGACCTGTCTTAACGAATACCAAATTGGGTTATCACCGTTATTTCAATTCCGTATTCAAGGATGTATGGATGTTTGAGCTTAGAGAATTGCACCCCTGGAAACCAACGCACTTGTTACGCAGAGCTAGCTGACTCTGCTTACGTGTATTGATTGTAGGTACTATTTATAGAAGACTAGCTTAGTAACGTGCGGGCTAACGGCAGCACTTGGTCCCGCAAATAGTAATTACTGAGACCGATTGCGACTTAACATTCATAATTCTTTATTCACATACATGTAGTATTACAGATAGTGTGCATATTGAACAGAACATTTGCCATTTCAGTCTTGTTGCATACAAAAACTTATAGTAACTAAATTCGGACCACAATCGCAAAAATTATGTTGACTCGTAATAAAGAATTCAATTCCATCATCATCATATCAACCGAAAGACGTCCACTGATGAACAAGGGCCTCTCCCTTAGACTTCCATAACTACCGGCTACGTGCTGCCCGCATCCAATGACTTCCAGCGACGTTCACCAGGTCGTCTGTCTACCTCGTTGGAGGTCGTCTCACGCTACGTTTTCCGGTGCGCGGTCTCTACTCGAGAACCTTTTTGCCCCAACGGCCATCAGTTCTACGAGCTATGTGCCCGCCGTTTGCCACTCAGTTTTCTTATTCTTTCAGCCATGTCGGCAACTTTAGTTCTGTTACGGATCTCCTCATTTCTGATTCGATCTCGTAGAGAAATACCAAGTATAGGTTTCTCTATAGACCGACCTTGACCTTGAGCTTTCTTATGAGGACCACAGTGAATGACCACATCTCTGTGCCATATGTCATCATAAGTATCACAAACTGGTTAAAATTCGACTTCATCATTAAATATTTAAAATCTTTCCTGGAACTTGTCTCACGATAGTTACATTATTAAAATACATATAATAATTATTATCTAGAGCTTGCACTTTTAATATTCATCGCATGTCATGTCATGTTAAAACAATTTTAAGAAAGCTACCTAAACAGTCGCTTTTAAAATTCATTCTAGAGTTAATTTCTAACATCTTGTAGTAAATGGCTGATGACACATAAAACTTATATTAGAACTATATTATTTGCTACGTGGTTCATGGTTTGCTTTTGACATCTGTTCAACCCAGTGTAATTTTACGACTAAAATTAATAATCAATCTTGATGATGCTGAAGTTACTTGCGTCTTATCGCCTTTCAAAAAGCGTATAAGTTATCTGGATATAACTAAAATTGTCTTTTTTTTTTTGATAAATCGTCAATATTGGGTGTATCAAAGCCACAATATACACATTTTATTAGAACAGCGAGTTTATTGTTATATCAAGATGTTGTCTGCAGCGAAAGTTCATGGGATGCAAGATGATAACTGGGTTACAAAGGACAAAATCAACCAGTATCGGGGCCTGATAAAGTTATACCAACGTATTGGAGAGTATTCATCAAGAGAACTTTAACAAGAGGAAACAACTTGATAGAATCAGATACACGAAGAACAAGAACATGCAAAAAAAATCGCTTAGCACAGTTTATGAAAGAGACAGTTTTAGTTTAAGCACTATTGTGGGAACAATAAATTTTAATAATACTATAATTATTGAATTTTTGTGGTGAGAAAAATAATTTATTTATTTACACTATTGCAATTTTATTTTATGCTTACCCCTTTTTAATATTTGTGTAATTAATGAATGATTTTAAGTGAAATTATAAATTAATTAAGATTTAACTTTAAATAACATTAATTTAATGGAATAGTTATGTAAAAGTCGTGAGCGTTCGTGCCTCATTCTATGGTCCTATCTGAAAATCAGCGTTGCAACACTTTGTGTTGTAGCATGTGCTGAGATAAGGTTTAGTTTTGGATTCGGAAAGCAATGTTTACCTTGTACAACTGTTGATTTTCATATTAAATTGTTACTTTATTTTGTTTTGCGAAAACCATTTTATTTTCTTTCTTTTACTGCATTTTTAAATTAGGTACGAGAATTGGCCTTTCAAAATTAAAGTGACAAACGGCAATGGGGACAGTAGTTGAAGTGAAATGTTCGAACTACTTTCCTCCAGTTAAAAAAAATACCAGAAATGACGCGGTATTGCTTTACCCCGAAATGTATAACCAACATTGCCAAGTACCTGGGTACTGGTACCGCCCAACGATTCCAGCTAATAGTTCAATATTAAACGTTCCATAAAACGAGGGCAGTGCCAATAACTCATTTGCTAACGGCAGAAGTCGATTACTTTCAGCCATAGTTCAATGAGAAATGATTTCTGGCCAGTTCCGGTACAGGGTGGTTAGAAAGTTAGGTATCGATTTCTAGAATGTTCTAATGTCATTCCAATGGCAAAGCGTTAATGTAACCAATTAGTAACCAAAATGATGGACCACCATCAAGCAAACAATTTTTGTTTAACTGTCGGTCGGTCTCTTTTTGCCAGCGTTCGGCTAGGTACTTACCACCGCCGGCTCTAGTGTGATCTTACGAGGACCTGGAGCCCCCCCTTCGGTGCAGAAGATGACCGCTCCAGTGGTTTTAGCCGGTAGGAGTCCGGCATACCCCATCGCCCTTCCCCGGGGTGAAGGAAGTTCCATGTAGAACTTCCACTGGACGTCAATAATTTTTTTTTTTTTTTTAAATGTACTTACCACCCCAGTGTTTAATCTTTCAACATTACTGTGTCTCTTTAGCTTGTGAAATTACTGGGCATAAGAGACTAAAAGACGAGTGCCTAATCCTGGGTGGAACCACATGATGCCATCCGTCAGGCAAATGAAATGCACGAGGTAGACGATCTGTATAGGCAACACTATACAACTACTACTATTATCACGAAAATACAATACACACAACTTCTCCCATGAACTAGGCCCCTCATTATTATCGACTAAATCTAGAACGGAGGGACTAGAACAGCGAAATTGTAGCTGCAAGCTCTAGATAGCTCTTTGTGTTTAGTTACAAAGCTGTAAGTCTTTTGTTGGACTAAGCTCATCAACATTTATTTTATTTATATTAAACTTTATTGTACAACCTCATATTAGTTATAGAAGTTTTCAATATAATAACAGTACAATTATTGCATTATAAAAATAGCTATGAGGCAGTAGTATGGGGCAAAACCCCCCAATGAGCCCACAACACACCCATATCGGTCGTTGTGGTGATCTTTGGGGGAGGCCTGTGTCCAGCAGTGGACTTCATTCGACCGAAATGATGATGAGGCAGTAGGAGATGTCACTATATAAATAAATATCATTATTTGCAATGTACATGAATAACAATATAATATAAATAACAATACATATGAATAATAACAGAACATAAGAGTGGCGATACTGCGTACCCGATTGCTCCAGGGAGTCGATCAGGGCTATGGCTTACCTTTATTGGCCGGCTGGACAGCAAGACTTCAACTCTGGGTTGGCTGAGTTGGCCGATAAGAGGGCGGCCGCCAGAGCTATATGCTCGGAGGTGAAAGTGTTATAAGAGGGAAACCCACTCCGAGTCTTCGAGGCGCTTGATGGTGAAACTGGTGCCACTTTCGACACCACGAGCTTTTCACGTCAGTGTTGCTTTCTGTCGCCTGCAGTGATGGCCATTCAGGGGGCTCATGTTGTGAGTGACAAGTCACCGTCTGCCACAGAATTTCAATGGTGAAAATGCGGACGCCGTTTTTCCATTTTTCCTAGTATTAAATCCATTTCGCACCCATTGCAGTAGACCTTATAATTGTATATGTACGTTTTTAAACTGTAGCGAATTTCACTCATTCGATTATGACTTCGGGACTTTTCGCGCACAGAAAAATCAAATCAGGATTTTCACAAATCTCGACGTTTCGGACAAGTAATAACTGTAGTTTCCATTTCGAATAGTTTTACGACTCCGGGGCAATCTGAGATTGCATTTTTATAGTGCAGCCATCGAGAGTCCCCGGTTAGTGTCCCATTACATTTTAGATTAGAATTCTCTAAAGGGTCTTTGCCCGTTGGACCCATGTAAGCGTAAGCATATCAAAAGACCGGGTTCCCTCTTACAGGGGATATGAACCCGTGTATAGAGAGATAGTACATATTTAATATATGCCTCGAACCTAGTTTTACAAATTCCATTTGAGCGTTCGTTCAAAGGCACAAGTAGCCATCTTTAACCATTTTTTAAAGGCTGGCCATAACTGAGCATTTTTTATTATTTCCGACAATGCATTCCACAAACGGTATAAATGAATAAATAATTAACTTTTCCCCTAATGATTTAAATATATCGATGCAGAGTATTTATGGTTACATGTTTTAATTATTAATGTTGAAACGGATTGAAATCCCCCAATTGAGGGCTCTTAATTTATCCAGTGTCGTGTTCTACAAATAAATGTATTTACTAGTTTCAAAGGCTTATTTAACCATCAGAAACATTCATCGGATCGATCAATAGAATTCAATCAGTCGTTCTAACAGCCCAATTGATTGTTACATTATGGATAAATGTCACAATAGATCAACATTTACCGAAAAAGCTTATTGGCCTACATTTAGAATGTGCAGAAACCTTACGGTAAATCTCTTATTAGGGTTGGTACAGTCGTTGCGGAAAAAAAATTCATCACTGTTTAAAAAAAAGAGAGAGAAGGCTTCCGATAGCTAAAATTACTGTCATCATCATTTCGGCCGAATGAAGTCCACTGCTGGACACAGGCCTCCTGCAAAGATCACCACAACGACCGATATGGGTGTTTTGTGGGTTCATTGGGGGGTTTTGCCATAATCGCCACGCTTGGCAGACGGGTTCGCGATCGCAGTTGAGTTGTTAATGTACTCGAAGGACGCTGCTGCCCATCCTTCGGCTTATCCCTTAGTCGCCTTTTTCGACACCCACGGGAGGAGATGGGGTGGTGGCAAATTAAAAATAAATTACTGTAGTCTTAAATATGTCTTAAGATTATTTGTTAATATAGTTTTCTTATCATTAAGTATTTTCGTTTTTGTCGATATGCCGTGGAAGAGCCGAATTTACATTTGTGGCAAGGAAAATCAACATCAACTATCAACTTACTGTTTGCATTGTTGCCGTGCAAAACTGCAGTACAAACCATACGAGCAAAACCCTTCGTACGAGTCTCTTTCGCGTTCGGCGCTCCGATTGGTTATAGTGGAGCGGGCCAATCGCAACGCCAAACGCGGTAAACATTTGTAGTTTACTAATAGTATTTTTTTCGTTTCGATTGTGTAAAGAAACTCGTACTAGGGGTACAGTCCTTGGCAGAGCACGGAAACTGGAATGCAGTGGTCTTTGTGAGAGCGTCATGCTCCAGAAGGAGACCGCAGAGCGGGATCAGGAGAGGGCCGATCCTGCTCGAAGAAGGAGGAGACGGCGCCGGGGTAACAACCGCCCTGGCGCCTCATTCCCATACGCCTGAAACCCTTGCTGTCGCTATACGGCGGGGGGCCTCTGGGTTCGCGGGGGCGTAGATTGAGGAATCCGCGTGCCCACACCGAGCGACCCACGAGAAGTCGATGGCGTGCATGTGGTCACACGCTGCCGTGTGCGCATAGCACAGCGCACAGAGACGCTTCGGGGGATCCTTTACACCCCCGGAGTGGTGACAGCTTTACAGCCACCCTCTCAGAGATGTGCCTATAGGCATGGCACCAGTTGGCAACTCTAGTGTGATCATACGAGCCACCCTTGGGTGTCGAAGATGACCGCCCCAGTGGTTTTAGCTGGTAGGAATCCGGCATGCCCCTCCGTTTTTAAGTTCATGTAGAATTTCCACTGGGCCAAATATATTTCTATTCCTATCCGCAAACTGAAGTAGTTACCGAAGATTACGCGTCAAGCAAAAATACAAATCTAAATCATTGAATATAAAAACGCTTGCCACCCCTGCTCTATTCGGTCGGTGCGACATCTCGACTTTATGGGCGATTAAATTTAAGTATAAGTTCAATGAAACTTCTCGTAAAAATGCCATTTCCAGATTTAGCGAGAATTAAGATAGCATTTTTTGCTATGTTATAACTGAATTATCACAAATATGCGTAAACATACTGGTAGATACTAATAGAAATCAGACACTACGGTTTCCGTACCTTCATCAGATTAATTATTATAATCATGAATAGATTTAAGCCACTTTGAAACAGGAGTAGTCAAAAAAACATATCAGAATTTCGTTATTGTTCTACGTATAATATTAGAGAGCTGGGTCATGGGTCACGGGCAGACAAGCTGTAGCATGGCTTCGTGTTCATTTCGACGTGGCTACTGTCACGATATGGGATATTTTGCCTGGAGCACTATCTGTCTACTGCTTATCTCAGATCTTCTTTGTAACCTTTGTTGTAATAATGTTCTGACAATTCGGATGTCAGTCTTATCATATCCCTTTGACTGCGTTAATTCCTTTTTTTTGTTGTCTCCCACTGTTATTTCGTGGTTTATAATCTATATACAAATAAATAACATTGAATTGTCTATTTGTAATGGCAAAAGAACAGATTTTTACTAAATGCATATAAAGGTATATACGGCACTTATAACAAAATTATAATTTATAATTTTTTTGTCTGTCTGTCTGTTTGTTCCGGGTAATCTCCGAAGCGGCTAGACCGAGTTTGACGGGACTTTTACTGGCAGATAGTTAATGTTGTAATAACTTAGGCTACTTTTATTTTATGTGATTGAGCGCGATAATGATCCACCCTACCGCGGTAGTGGCTAAGAGGTGTAGCCATTAACTTGACATCTAAAGCTCTCCGTGCCTCGAAAAGTACCTTTACCCGTCCCGTTCGACATAAGAATACCTATGGGATTCGTTACGGGTAGTCAGAAGCCTAAAAGATGGTAGGTTAGGTAGCAGTCGCAACGGCTTCTCAGAAGTCTGTAACTCTAACAACCGGTCTGATGGTAGGTTATATAGCAGCCGCTATATTTTGTCAGAAGCCCGACAGTCTGGCAGCCGGTCTGATGGTAGGTCATATAGCAGTCGTTTCGGGGTGTCAGAAGCCTGAAAATCTGACAAACGGTCTAATGGTAGGTCAGATAGCGGTCGTTATGGTTTGGCAGAAATCGGAAAGTCTGATAAACTGTCTGTTGGCAGCCACTCTGTGTTATTTAGTATAGCACGACCGAACTGCATAATTAAACTTCAGGAATATCAATCATTGCCTTCAGCGTTTCGCAAGTAACGATCATGCGATCACACATCAGTTTCACTTCTAAAGAATTATGAAGACGATCATTCATGGCCGTTATTTGCTGTTTCTCTTAAACAAAATTACCCCAAGTTTTATAAAATTACCCTTCTTAAGCTCACTAAACGTTTTAACGCAAAAATAAATTGCGTGCAATTTTTTTGCACCAAAGGTTAGCGTCGAATTTGCGAATATTACCCGACAGAATTGGTACGCCGTGCCACTAAACGACCGGAGTGCACGCGATACGTAAATAAACCGGTAAAACAATATATTAACGTTACAAAGAGTTGTTTACTTGTTCTAACACACGTTCCTATTAGTTCGGTTGGCACTAGAGCTGTCGCATCACTAACGATTTTTTGTTACGTACGCAAGGATTTACAGTTGGAGGCTTAGAGGTCTACCGAAAATAAGGCAATCTGCCTCTATAAGTTAACTGTGCATCACCGCTTTATTGCTCGCCGAATGGACGATCGATGACGGTGAACTGTAGTGTAGGGGTAAACGATAATACCCCCGAGATATGGGACAGCAGCCTATGTACAGTCACCTCCCCTCCGCTAGAGGTGATCGCTTTACTGTCATCCCTTGAGAGATGCGTCTATAGGCGAAGCATCAATGGGCAGCTTCGTAGCGTTAGTTGTCGAGATCCCGGAGCTCCTTTTTGCTGCTAAAGATGACTGCCGAGGTGATTTAGCTGATAAGCGTTTAGCATGCCCCTCTCCGGGGCGAGCAAGGGCATGAGGGTTTCCATCATGGTAAAAAAGGAACCGATGGAAATGGATGCCAAAACATTAGTACGCTTTAACTAGTCCTTTTACAAATTGCACTAACTCGTTTTAATCTTTCATCACATCAGCTCTTAAACGCTCACTGAAACGGCTCCATAAAATACCATACTCCACTAGTATCGTCATTATTGTACAGGACGATTCTTCTTCAGGTTCTCTTGGCCTTTTAGTCCCTTTTTACATTATCAATACTTTACCCTTCAAGAATACGCGCTTACAAACAACGGTAACCCTATAAAAATAATATACATATATGTATTTTGATAAAGTATGATATAACACTGAATTTACGCTCAATCAAGACTGCGTTTGTTCTGGAAGCCTAAGTGTATTTTCGGCAATTCTGAGAACTATTCAAACGCAATCAGTGTGTTCACGAAAGGACATCAGGTTGCTTCCATAGAGGTGTATATATATATCGGCTTCGATCCTCGCACGAAAAAAATATTTGTACAATCTACAGATAGTTTCGGGTCTGATGCAAGATACAAGAGAATGGGCGTAGAGCATCACTTTTAAAAACACAAAAATAACTTTACCGGAAATAATACCAGTCATTTTCTAAAAAGACCGTACCTTCAACATATTTTAATGCAGACCACATGATGATCAGCGTGCTGACATGATGGTAGATATGCAAAAAGGGAGCTTGTCGTTCCTTCTTCCGCAAAAAGAAGAAGGCAGTCTCAAACAGCTTGTGGCGACACCTACATCGCCAGCAATATAACTACAACTTACAACGACATCTACTCGACTATCAAATGCAACTCTGCGATGACGTCAAAGAATCCTGAATCACGCTATTAAAGTATTCGCGAAACGTAGCATATATACAGTCGCCCAACATCAACCGTTGGGGCTTCGGCCCGCCAGGCACACCATCCGCCTGGCTGGAGGATCCTCCCTTTTCTATGGAGGAACACCACACCTTGTTCCCCATAAGCTCAAGAAGCTTGAGGACAAGAGTCCACCAGAGGTATCGAAGCATCCTCAATGCTTCTGGGTTCATGGAGTAGTCGGGTAACATGCACCCAAAATGGTAGGTCTTTGTCCACCCTGATGTCATTATCTGGAAGCAATGAGAGTGTTTTAAGTGTTTTACCCCTTTAATAAGATTACAAGCTCTGATCTTTATATCTCTGTAGAGAAAATGTACTGGATTGGAATAAGCGTTCGTTTGGTCCGTTTGAGTTGAGTCACCGTTGTAAGTGTATTTGGCTTTGCCGTGCACTAGAAACGTTAGCTGGAGACCATAAATATACCAAAACTATATATTCTGTTTGTTTTGTAGTTTGTATGTTTGGCGGTATTAAATGTTTCATTCGTGAGTCTAACTTATTTTTATTTATATGTTCAACAAGCATCACAAGCAAAATACGTTTTATTCTATTATCCTAACCATCGAAGATAGACTGTCTTAATCCCAGAGAAGACTGATTCGCTTTGCGCAGCACCTGTCGAAAATAAGAAGCTTTGATAGAAACTACATAGGCATATAATTTGAATTTTGCTGAAATTATCAGATCACTTTGAATTCTAAATTTATTTATAGCTTCTTAGGAAGTTTGGGTCGACTTGAATGATTAATGCGTTAACATTTAACACGTGAAGTGGGGTTTCTTTAATGAGGGTCTGTGCTGAGTCAATATTAGCACTCCGTCCCTACTTGACTAACGCTCCTAGCGAATAATTTACCGAAAACAAATGGGTGCCAAAACCAGCCAGGTGGTCGGACTTTAAGATCCTACTTAAGGGCACATGAGAATAAAGCTGAGCTGAAAGCTACGTTTGGAGTCAACAAGTATACTGAGACAAGATAAACGAGTATGATAGTGTAGTTATCAACAAAGTTAGTCGGAAAGCAGGCAATAACGCGCGGGGAATTTAGTGTCAGTGGTGAACGCGGTACGAGCTGGGCGCATCCTGTGGGTAAAACCTTAAATCTAAAGACAGCTGCTGGTAAAAATGCTGCCGCAATGATTTTTATATTTTAGCACATTTTGCCAAAGTTACTAATTATCTATACATCTGTACAAATAAATAAAATTGAAGTGTCTGTTTGTAATGTCAAAATAACAGCTTTTTACTAAATGCATATGAAAGTATATACGGTACCCACAACAAAAAAACTATATTTTTCTTGTCTGTCTGTCTGTTTGTTCCCGCTAATCTCCGAATCGGCTGTACCGATTTCTACGGGACTTTCACTGGCAGACAGCTTATGTTGTAAGGAATAAATTAGGCTACTTTTATAATCAATTAGAGAAAATCTTAGAAATATAATTTGGGCTCCGATTTAAAAAAAAACCCATGAAATCCAAAAGACACTTGACATACGATGTCTAGTGTCTTTTTGATTTCATGGGATTTTTTTTCCAAGACACTTGACATACGAGTATATATAATACTCGTATGTCAAGTGTCTTTGCCTAAGTACTCCATAATAAATGATCAAAGTTCTTTTAAATGAAACGGCGGATGAAAGCGCTAGTCATATCTACAAAGGTTCTCGAGTGGAGACCGCGCACCGGAAAACGCAGCGTGGGACGACACCAACGAGGTGGACAGACGACCTGGTGAAGGTCGCTGGGAGTGGTAGGATGTGGAAGCTCGTTGTGAAAATCTATGGGGGAGGCCTTTGTTTAGCAGTGGACCTCCTTTCGCTGTTATTATGATAACGATGTTGTGCGGCAAGTTATAAAAAAAAGATTAATTATAAGGGGTACTTTAATACCCTTACGCCTTAGCCTTAGCTTATGGACCTTTTATAGCTGTATAACATTATTTTGAGTAGATACAAAAGCAAAGAGATTTATAAAGATTTCCATTGAAAGAGTTGTAAAAAATGATTGAATAATGAAACCTGGAAGAGCTATGGCTTAAGTTGCTCCGATGTCCGAGCATAATCATGCCGCACGAATGCAACGGGTAGCATAAGTTGTAGTAAAGTGCCTAATTTACCACTACGATATCGCCGGCGCACTCGGCTGACTTGAGTATCACTATGTCCAACTTGAAACATTTTCCCTCATTTTTGGGACAAAATAAAGCATGGCTTTGAAACGATTGCAATCGTTTTTTTTTTACTGATTATGTAAAAACTATTCCAGGTTTTGTTTAAGTTTTGTTGTATAAGAAATTGATCACGAAAAAGATTTTTATACTGAACTTTGGACGAAAATGGTGAGAGAAATAGAAGGCGTTTAACGCACTTTGCTGGCCTTTAAGCCTGAATATTGATCAGAAGGTTCCGAGGAACCAAGCAATTGCGTAGCTTGGAACACATGCAATCATTACAAAGATTACGGCGATGTAACTTTCCCTTAAAAGCTAACACATCACCGACCCGCAATTAGTTCTCCATTTGTTCGAGTCAACCGCTCGAAACTTCCCTCTGGGAGGCAAAGTTAGCGTTAAGATGAAATTGCGTACTCCGACCATGAATTCTTTCAGGACATTACCTACACTACGTTAAACAATTATTAAGTCCACTGTTAACATATGAAGCAGTTGAAGTATTTGTATAATGATACTGTGTTTATTTATTTTATTTATTTATTTATTTATTTTTATTTATTTATTTATTTAATTTCTATGGAAGACTTACAGCAAAATATAACAAAATGATAACAGTAAAGTAGACAGACAGCCAATAACAAGTCTTCACGTATAAAATCTAGAAAAATAAAACTAGAGTGAACGTTCTTACTTAGGAAATAAACAAAAAAGAAACAAAATTTACTTATAATCTATCAAACTGGTAGTATACAAAATTATAGCTACATAATTATACACACATAAGGCTAACATAGTTTAAACAAACATAATTACATGGCCACCACTAGAATTATAACGGTTATACACTGTTTCATTTAAAGAAATTGAGGCTTAAGCACCTTCTAGCCGCGACCACGCTCGTGCTAAATGGATCAAAATCATGCTGCTTACACAATTTATTGAAGTTTCTGCTTGCACGCACAACATAAGAGTTTTGCCTGTAATTTGAGGATGCAAATGGTACACATATAGGTGGATTAAAGCGAGTTTTTGACGGAACATTAAAATTAAATTTAGATAAGAGATCGGGGCTATCGATGTCATTTTTAAAGATTTTTAACAAGTGAAGTTTTAGATAGTTATTGTGCGCCAGTTGAAACGTCTGCTGCCTTTGATTTGACTGTAGCTTACCATGTGCTGTCTTAGGTTTTCGCGATTATTAATCAATCAATGTAATAAATATTTTTTACAAAAAAAATAATCGACTTCATAACCCCTACACGATATAAAAATATTAAAACCACTTAAAAGGAAAAAAACTTTATGAAGTCGGGCGGGGCCAGGTTTGTGTAGGGGTTTTGAAGTCGGTATTTTTTTTGTTAAAAAAGTTTTATTTGTTTCTTTTTAGTGTATATGTAAGAATTTTTCAATTTTGGTTCAGTATTTAACACTAAAAATAAGAATGACTCAAATCGGTTCACCGATCCTGAGAGGAATCGAAACCATTAAGACATCATCTAGATAAGCGAAGTAAAATTAACCTGTTTATTGAAGCGGGTTAAAAAACTACTCAATTAAATTTATATGGGACCAACTCAGAAGCATTCTGCACTAGTTAAAAAAAGAATTGCTCAAATCGGTCCACAAATATCGGAGTAACCGGTGTACATACATAAAAAAAAATATACGCATCGAATTGAGAACCTCCTCCTTTTCGAAATCGGTAAAAATACTTTTAAATAGATTACATGGCGATTTTTGTTTTTTTTTTCCTAAAGTTTCGAACACTGCGGGTTTGTCTAGGGCAAGTATACGCAGCGCAAGATTCCACTATTTTATTTGTTCAGAACTGTTTATAATTAATACCATGAATAATTAAAACACAAAAAAGAACCATAATAGCTTTCTATTATATCTATGTAAAGGTTTGCAGGACTGTTGCCAAATGATCATTTAAGAGATGGGGTTAAACATTTTTTTAGAAAGACGAGCATGTTCGCTTCGTACAAATCACGATGTTAGGCCAATCGATTCCTTGGGAACCGCACGCCAAATATCTTAGAGTCCGACCAAAATCTATATGTAATGCTCTTAGTCAATTATCCCTTATAAATAAGGTGAAAACTTAGACCACGTGGATCAGGCCAATCATGACCCATGCCAGCACAGCTTTCGCACACGCTGACTGCTATCGACTCTGTACATTCCAAGCCCTCCAAAATCAAAAGGTGAGTAGTGCTTCGTTCTTAATCCGGACGCCACACGGAATGTGGTAAGTCAATATTTTTAGTTTATATCCTAATATACAGTCCGTGTGGTGTCCCGCGGGCTTATTAGCTAAAAACAGGAACATCAGACGCGAATGCAGCTATCGCGCAGCCAAGGATCCACCGGTGGCAAAGCGTCAAAAAAATTGGTATTACGTAAGGCATCGCCCGCCTGTCGTTATTGTGGAAGATGCATAGTTACTAGCGCCAGTAACCACCAGTGGAACTAAAAAGAATGAACGTTTTTAATTCATTGATTGTCCTGCAGAGGCGCATCAGAGATCTTCGCCTGTTTAGTCGCTATCGGCAAATAGGTAATACCAAAATGACGTTTGACAGCGGCGTTGGAGCAATTTACGCCAGGTGCAAAGCGTTTGCTACTTAGGTAATCAGCCCGCGGATTAGGAACATAGCACCACCCCATCTCCTCCCATGGATGTCGTAAAAGGCGACTAAGGGACTGAACAAGAGGGATGGCAACAGTCCCTTCTGTCAAAACAGTAGCCATACTTTCCGCCTGCCAAGCGTGGCGATTATTGGCAAATACCCACAAAATGACGACACAATTGTGAAAATCTTTGTTCAGCAGACTTAAAAATGGCTGATATGATGATCATAATGTAAACAAAGAACATGTAGCTCATTCAAAACCAACATTTATTTGTTGGAAAGCTATCATACAGCCATACATTTAAATCTTAATTACTTCACACATTCAGGTTATGGGCTGAATGGTCAATTAGACCATAAACATGATACCATAGGGTGCCATATAAACTGATGGACAGTGATATATCCGCCTTCCAATACACTTGCTATATGAGTCATGTTAATGACGAATCCACCGATATCCAAGCGCGATTTTAGGCTACGAAAACAGCGAGTCTACGTGTTTTCATTGCTGGCTGAATTTGACTAATAGCGCTATCGCAACCGTATTGCGCAATACAATAATGCCAAAGGACGAACAAAGCCTCTCTCAACGATTTTTACAGTTGTGTCGTCATTTTGGGGGGAATTTGCGCCGCGGGTTAGTGAACGCAGTGACACTACTGTTCCACAAAAAGGACGAAGCTGCTCATCCCTCTTGTTTACAGTACCTTAGTTACCTTTTCGAGCATCCACGGGAAAAGATGGAGTCATATACTTAATCCGGACACCAACACCATTAGTTGTGTAGGGGAAGCTCTTTTGCTGACATAAATATGTTAAATTAAGAAATGTTAGTATAAATGTAGCGCGTGGTGTTCGGATTAGGAATATAGCACCTCTCTCCTCCCGTGGATGTCGTAAAAGGTGACTATCATATCAGTCACAGGACGTCCACTGCTGAAAAAAGGCCTCCCCCTTAGATTTCCACAGCGAGCGGTCACATGCCGCTCTCATCTGACGACTCCCAGCGACCTTCACCAGGTCGTCTGTCCACCTCGTCTCACGCTGCGTTTTCCGGGGCGCGGTCTCCATTCGAGAACCTATTTGCCCCAACGGCCATCAGTTCTACGAGCAATGTGCCCCGCCCATTGCCATTTCAGTTTACTAATCCTTTCAGCTATGTTGACAACTTTAGTTCTTCTACGGATCTCTTCATTACTGATTCGATCTCGTAGAGAAGTACCAAGCTAAGCTCTCTCCATAGCTCGCTGAGTGACCTGGAGCTTTCTTATGAGGCCCATTGTGAGTGACCACGTCTCTGTTCCATATGTCATCACTGGTAACACACACTGGTTAAAGACCTTCGTCTTGAGCCATTGCGGTATTGTTGACGAAAAGACGTTGCGAAGTTTCCCGAACGCTGCCCAGCTAAGTCGGATTCGGTGACTAAGGGTCTCTAAACAAGCATGGGCTGCAGCGTTCCTTCTGTGGGAGAGTAGCCATACTGCGCTCACTAACCCGCCTGCAAAGTGTGGTGAGCATTGGAAATTTCCCCCCACAATTAAACAGTTGTGGAAATCTCTATGCGAGAACTTTTATCCAGCAGTGAACGGCCCGTGACTTATATGATGATGATGAAAATGATAGAAGATTAGGATGGTGAAGTTTATTGCAACTAAAGTTTAAATACAAAATTATAGATACATATCGATGAATGATTTGATTATGATACGAGAGTACGCGGTGGAGTCCGGTAGTAAACTTACTGGTACATTAGATTAATTATAAATATTGACGGATTTTCTGATGTGGTTCGTGTGTATTCTGCAATTTACGGTTGAACCGTACACATTGCGAAGTATGTTGAAAATGAATTCTCCTCACCAAGCTGAAGGTAAAAATGTACATTGTTGAAATTTCAAAATAAATTAGAGGCGATTGTAACCCAATTAAACCGTAATTATGTTAGAGTTCATCACGCGAAATCTTGGTCTGATTAAATCGACGACCGATTTGCCTAACAGATAAGGCGCAAATAAGGCAGAAAAAACAATAGCGGTTCATTTAAATGATTGAATGCCTACGCTATGTCTATCTATATATTAATACGTGAAGGAAAAACTTTGTACCACTTTTTAAGCAAATTGCGTGCACGGAGGAGTGTTAGATTTGGCATAGTTAAGGATTATATCGAGAAAGAGTTCCGAAAGTTAAAATGTAAGTATTAAAAAAAAACGGTCGAATTTGCACTTTAAAATAAAGTCATGGATTGACTAAGTAAGACATGAGATAGAGAAACTAAAACGATAAGGTTTATTGCAATGGTTGTTATAAGAAACTTAAAAATATTAAAAAAACGGGAACAACGTCGTGAAGTTCTTTCAATGCATATCTTTTTAAACCCAAAGGTTGACTGGTAGAGAATGCCAACGCCTTGTGTACTATCATTGTGCATAAAAGTACAAACAAATAAAGTGAAGTTCTGGGGCAGACTGTGACTTGCCAGTCACGAGATGGGCCCTAAATAGCCGCCATGACAGGCGACACGCAGCAACACGGCAACAAAGGTGAGTTGCTCGGGGTGTCGAGAGGTGTGGTATCGATTTCACCATCGCGCGTCTCGAAGACTCGGAGCGGGTTATAAGGTATACCGACTAATAAAGGCAAGCCAGAGACGAGGCCCTGACCGACTCTGGAACATTCGGGAACGCAGTGCAACATACAGCTCACCACAAGCTGCCCTGTGTTCTGCAAGCTTCTCAATAGATACTTTTTGTATGTCAAAAGGGAGGAATAATTGAGGAAGCTGCTATAATCTGCCCTCCGGAATTACGTTATCCCATAGTGAGATAACGACTGCCAACTTATTATTAGGAAATCATAATAAACACTCGCTTCCGCTTCCGCTGCTTTTATGGCTTACGACATTCTGTTGAATGAAAGTGCGGGCGTGGCCAAGCCCATAACACGTTTCTTCTCATAAGTCGTAACTCATAGGATTTTTGAGTTAATTCCGTTGTGGAATTTCTAAATCTTCTCGCTACGTTGAGTTTTACAGACGATAAGTAGAATTAATTGTACATTTTGTGTTTAGGTGTTAGGCCGAAGAAAGTGCTGGTGGTGGGTCTCTTATTGCAGTCGTCCGGCTGAGTACCACCGCAGTGCCATATATTCTGCTGCCAAGTAGTGTTAACTTTTAACATTACTGTGCTCCGGTTTAAAGGGCACTGTAGCTAGATAAATGACTGGGCTTAAGAGACTAACTTAACTAATGTCTCGAGGCAGTGCCGCATTTAGGGGAGGGCAACCGGGGCTACAGCCCCGGGGCCTTCACAAGAGCTGAGTTGTGGGCTTACATGACAGGTTGGCGATCGCAGTTGAGTTGTTAATGTACTCGAAGGATGCTGCTGCCCATCCTCTGGCTAATCCCTTAGTCGACTTTTACGACTGCCACGGGATGAGATGGGTTGGTGCTATTATATATCGCTGGGAGTCATTGGATGAGGGCGGCATGTATCCGCTCGTTGTGGAAATCTAAGGCCTTTGGGCACTGGACGTCCTATGGCTGATATGATGACTAAACTTTGATAGCTCCTAAATCTTTCGTTTAGAAATAAAAATATACATTTACAAATTAGTTCTTGAAAATTCAATTTTTAACAATTTTGGAGCGCTTAATTTCCTAGATAGTTGGCATCAACTTAGGTATCAGTTACTGAATACGCCCGGCATAAATGATGCAGAATGCTTTGGCTTATAAATAAGTGGCTAATAAAAAAACTAAGTCAGTTTTAACAAAAAGTGTGTGAATACAGTTGTGTGAATTACGTATTCCCTGTTTTAACTCAATATAAAAATCGTTTTGTAGTTTGTTTAGTTTAGAATCTAGGAATAGCAAACAGAAATTTATGAGCTTCGCAAATCGTTTACAGTTTCATTAAACATAAACAGTTGTGCAGCAGGTAACAAGTAGCATTTCGACAAAATAACGTTGAAATTTTAATTATTATACAATTTGTATCTTACACTGTCCGTGTGGTGTCCGGATTAAGAATAAAGCAGCACTCCATCTCCTTCCGTAGATGTCGTAAAAGGCGACTAAGGGACTCAGCTGTGGGCTGCAGCGTTTCTGCGACCACCATTCCTGCCTACCAAGCGTGGCGAGTATTGACCAATTCCCCCCAAAACGACAACACAATTGTAGAAATCTATGTGGGAGGCCTTTGTTCGGCAGTGGACGGCTTTCGGCTGATATGGAGATGTTCTTAAAACCCTGTCTACAAAAACTGGCGACCAGCTATTGTCATCCTGTCAAGCACAGAATAGAAAGCAAACTTCAGACAGCCGCCTGTTATTGTCCAGCGGGAGTTATAGCCTTGTTTACCTGATTGACTTCACCATTCCTTTGCTAGATTACGATTTTGGCAGTGTTTCCTTTGCTAGCAGTGAAAGAAATCTATGATGATTTCTTCAAGGTAAAAAGTATGTTACATCCTTTCCGCAGCGTTCCCTTCGGTGGTAAAGATGACCACTCAGGTAGTTTTAGCTGTTAAGTCCGGCACACTCTTTTTCCCTCTCCCAAGAAGCGTAGGACATGGAATGAGCATTTCCAATGTAATGTAATTGGTGCAGTGGCTGATACAGTCGACTGCCGCGCTCCGGGTCGTGGGTTCGATTCCCGCACGGAACAAATATTTGTATGATCTGCAGGTAGTTGTTCCTGGTCTGGGTGTATTGTATGTGGAATTCACGCACCGACTACACAGGAGTAATCCTAGTGTGGGGCAACGTATAAAAATAAAATTGAGGATGTACCTGTCCGTACCATCATAAAATTCTGTAATAAAATAAGTAGTGGGTTAATCTGTCATCCAAAAGTTATTGTCATGTCACAAAGGCCATCAATTCGAATGGAATAAACATGTTAGTGCAGACATAAACATCTGGGGCTCGTAATAGTATTGTATCACACAATCATATCAATCATTCCATTGTGATTGTACTACCAGTACGGCAATGTGAGCATGCGTTGTAGAGATGCGGGATATACTGCGGCAATAATAGGTATCTTATATAATATATACATAATTCTTCTGTATATGCGTATGTCACAGAACTCCCAAACGGCTTGACCGATTTTGATGATTTTTTCTGTGTATGTATGAATGGGTTCCTGGATGGTTTAGATGGTATCGGTAGCGTAATCCGGTTTGCATGTACCTGCCTGTGCGAAGCTGGGGCGGGCAGCTAGTATTTTTACATTGGCTCCAGTTTTGTGATTAGGAATTAACCACAAAACCACGGGAAGATTGCGGTGTGCACGTCGTCAAGTCATTCCCTCCGAGATGTACCTAATGGCGTGGAACCAATCGGTGGCTCTAGATAGAGAGCTTTCGAGTTCCTGGGCCCCCGTTCGTTGTCGATGATGGCCACTCTCGTGGTTTTATCCGGTAGCATGCTCCTCCGCTCTTCCCCGAGGTGGTGTTTGTTTACACAGTATGAGTTCTGTGACTAAATACTCGCATTACTGAAGTCTAGCACGTGTAAATGGGACTTTAAATATTATGTTGGTTACGTGTTTGCGAGCTATGGAGAGAGCTATGCTTGGTATTTCTTTACAAGATCGAATGAGAGCAGAAATGAGAAGATCTGTAGAAGAACTAAAGTTGCCGACATAGCTGAAAGAATTAGTAAACTGAATTGGCAATGGGCGGGGCACATTGCTCATAGAACTGATGGCCGTTGGGTCAAAGAGGTTCTTGAGTGGAGACCGCGCAAAACTCAGCGTGGGACGACCTCCAACGAGGTGGACAGACGACCTGGTGAAGGTCGCTGGGAGTCGTTGGATGAGAGCGGCATGTAACCGCTTGTTGTGGAAATCTAAGGGTGAGGCCTTTGTTCAGCAGTGGACGTCCTTTGGCTGCTGATGATGATGATTACGTGTTTACTGGTAAGCACACTGTTACTTTAGGCACCCATAATGTTACTGCGGCACCCAGATTTTCAGAGTATAATTATGTCTACTACGATTTAACGAGAATTACATGAAGGGGGGAAAAATATAGCACCGCTCCTCCTCCCGTGGATGTCGTGAAAGGCGACTCAGGGACTCTAAACCAGAGTGATGTGTAGCAGCGTCCCTTCTATGGAACAGCAGCCATTCCGCGCTCACCAACCCGCCTGCCAGGCGTTGTAAGTATTGGCAAATTCTCTACAAAATGACGACTCGCGGCACATAACCTGTCGTCAATCGGGGAGGCCTTTGTACAGCATGAACGTACGAAATAGCCAATTTGTTGAAGTAGCCGGTTAGATCGGGCAATCAAGTAGTCTCATTTATGCGGTTGAAACAGCTAGCGAATAGATAAATCTTAAATAAATTTAGGTTAATGGATCTGTTGCGCATAATTAAAGATTGGTTCCTAATTGAGTCATACAAGCAGAACTGACCTTTTTTTATTGGTGCCCAGTGGAAATTCTTCATGGAACTTCCTTCGCCGCGGGGAAGGGCGAAGGGGTATGCCGGACTCCTACCGGCTAAAACCACTGGAGTGGTCATCTTCGGCACCTAAGAGAGGCTCCAGGTCCTCGTATGATCACACTAGAGCCGCCGACTGGTGCCACGCCGATAGGCTCATCTCGGAGAGGGTGACTGTAAAGTGGTCACCCCCCCCAGGGGGATTGTAAAGGATCCCCCAAAGCGTCCCTCGGCAGTGCGTGACCACATGCGTGCTACCGTCTTCTCTTGGGTCGCTCGGTGTGGGCACGTAGATTCCCCAATCTACGCACCCGCAAAAGCAGAACTGACCTAATCCCCTCTATTGATTCAACATGGCTCGCAATATTCACCTTAATAAAGGATATGCATACGATTAAACAAGAGACGTGAATTAATTTTCTACAATAATCATATATTGCGAGTTTTTATTGTTTTACTCTGCTATAGCAAATTTATTATATATTGTAGCTAAGAGAATCATTGTATGTATACACAGTATGACAAACAGTCACCGCTTTCAAAGGAACTTGTGCATTCCAATTACGTAATCGCCATTACCATGCTTGGCAGACGAATTGGTGATCAGTAGGTTAGTTTTTTGGCAAACAGACACACTGATACCTCCATGACACACTCTTTTATTGACCTCACATTAAAAATACGTAAGCGGAGATAATTAAAC
Organism: Diloba caeruleocephala; assembly: GCA_947459985.1. Taxonomy (NCBI): domain Eukaryota; kingdom Metazoa; phylum Arthropoda; class Insecta; order Lepidoptera; family Noctuidae; genus Diloba; species Diloba caeruleocephala. The sequence continues at coordinate 4,087,650 of OX381621.1, read as the reverse complement.
ATTCTACCGAAGCGAATCGTCAACCCTTCAATGTACGAAAAATAAAACATAACATAGCTATTGAAACTCTTTTGTTCAATATTGTTTTATTTACGAAGACCAAACAACGTTGACGAATTACGAAACAGTGACTGACACACAATTGACACAGTAAATTATCCCTTTTCATCCCTCGGGACAAATGAACGCGACCAAACAATAGAAATATAAACAATAAGTTGATATATCCATATTTATGTTCACCCTACACCCACTGGACGGTATCAAATTGACACTGCGTGACCCACACTTAACGTGAGCGGCACGGGAGCATCCGGTGTGTCACATACCTAATGTACAGATCTATACAAATAAATAAAATTGAAGTGTCTGTTTGTAATGTCAAAATAACTAAATGCATATGAAAGTATATACGGACTTACAACAAAATAACATTTTAAATATATTTGTCTGTCTGTCTGTCCGTCTGTCTGTCTGTTTGTTCCGGGTAATCTCCGAAACGGTTAGACCGATTTTGACGGGACTTTCACTGTCAGATAGCTGATGTTATAAGGAACAACTTAGGCTACTTTTATTTTAGAAAAATAATTAGGGATCCGCGCAAAAAAAAAAAAACCCTTGAAATCCACTATATATATTCTATGTCGAAGTACTCTAAATTTCTTTTAAATTAAACGTGGTTGAAAACGCGGGTCCCAGCTAGTATGTATATATATTAGGTAATGTGTGTTTGTGTTCGTTTCGGAAGACAGTAATTTGACACAACATAAATGGAACTTTTTCGGTTTTATCTGAATCTTTCCTTGCAGGTTAATCATAATAACCAAATTGCTACTGCAACTTAAACATGTCTCTGTGGTGTGGTCAATTTTGGCCACTTTTTAACACGCTTTTATTAGCTTGGTATATATCTTATGTATCTATGAATCTATGTAACAATTATTGAACTCGATTTTCATCCCTTTCAAAACGTCGGATTGATTTGAAACTTCGCACACTTATCAAGGTTCGATGATAATGCAATAATTTAAATAATTTGTCTCGTTTCCTTGCCATGATCCTCAGGATTAGCGACATCTCTGATACTCAAAAAATATGACAAATTCGTCGATATACACTAACTTGCACAAAAAATAATACCTCCATAAGATGTCGATTCAATTTTCCGCGGCAAGATTACGATGAGACTCGAAGAGTGTCTCATTCTTCAGATGATTTTATCCGTAATGGAGGGAGAATTTGTTTACTTAAACGTCGAAAGGAAGATTCTTGGGTAAATAAATACCACCCGGAGTTATTGAGTCTATGGACAGGCAACATGGACATTCAGCCATGCGTGAAACAAAAAAAACACGGTACTGTAGTTAGCCGCACTAAAAAAAATTGTTATATTGTATTTTAAAAAAATATCAAGACTCGCTTTGGCAGTTGGCAGGCAATGTTTATAATTTGCCCGGCGAACTAAAACAGGATTGTAAACAATATTATTTTACGATCCTAGAAACTTTAAATTCAATACAATGGTACACGCAGGATGTCTCTAGCCTAGACAAACCATGTCGATTTTACACAAAACATACCTAGATTGTAATGTGCACCGGGTTGGGTGTGTTAATTTAAAATAATTGCAAATTGAACCCTGTGGGGTAAAGATAAAGTTTAGTTCACTAGCGTGTTACATATTTTTGTATACCTTGCTGCTTGGAAACTACTGGCGTTGTGCTTATTACCATAATAATGACGGTTTGAATGACCTCATATAATGACGTTTTTGTTGTTCCGATATATTTGATCATGATTGGTGACCTGAACAATTAGACGACCATGGTTGACAGGATATCAGTGATCACTTTGGATGTTTCTAAATATTTGGTTACCGTGGCTGCCACTTCATATATGATGCTGACTGTTCCGTATATACTTTCATATGCATTTAGTAAAAAGCTGTTATTTTGACGTTACAAACAGACACTTCAATTTTATTTATTTGTATAGATTTATTATAAATGAGATTACCATGACTACACTTTTTGTGTCTTCCTGTCACGGGTCACAAATGCTACATTTATTTCTCAGACTCCGAGTATGATAATGATAATGACATAATAAATCTCGTGTAGTTGTTCTCTTATTAAGTCATTATTTTCCTGTTTAAGTTAATATCTCTAGTTGCGGCATGCCGTAAAATGTCGTTCATGTGGTATTGCGCAGAAGTGGACTCGATATGCTCGCCACCAGCACGTAATTTAGATAAGCTTTTTCAGCCTGAGGGTGGAACACACTGGGGACATACAACGCCTTGCGTGTTCAATACAATAACTTGTTTAAGGTGTTGCTAGGGCTGCCGCGATATTGCAGTGCTTCAAACTGTTATGTATGTAATAAGTTGTTGTGGGTAAATTGAGATTATTGATATAAAAGTGTTGAAGGTACTTATGGTGTCGGATTTCCTCAGTGATTATACTTGTGTCAGTACGCATCTACGTGTATCATTTCCCCTATCCAGATTGCTCCCAACAGGAATTGTTCACAAACATGTTCGCAGAAGCGCATACACAGGTGGCTTTCATGCCCTTATAAGAAAACGATGTGCGTCGCTACTGAATCGTATTAGTTCCAGCCACACCAGCGTGTCCGCGGATAGGTGGGGCTCTCCTGTGCACAGCACAGCGCACAGCGAGACTTGGGGGGATCCTTTACAATCCTCCCCGAGAAGTGCCTGGGGGGCGGCCTTTTTACAGTCGCCTTCCCTCCGCTAGAGGGGGTGACCAATTTACAGTCATCCCCTCCGAGATGTGCCTAAACTGTCTTACGAGGACCTGGAGCCCCCTTTCGGTGCCGAAGATGACCGCTCCAGTGGTTTTAGCCGGTAGGAGTCCGGCATACCCCTTCGGCCTTCCCCGGGGCGAAGAAAGTTCGATGTAGAATTTCCACTGACCACCAATAAAAAAATAAAGAAAAAGGTGGGTCGCTCCACTGCTGCATCACTGGAAACGCTTGCACACGTCGCTTTAAGCATTGGACAGTATCCTTGACCTACTTCAAAAGTTTTTTTTTTGTTTTACTTTTTTGTTTTTTTTTTAAAAACGTTGCCCCACACTAGGATTTCTCCTGTGGCGTAGGTGCGTTTACATACATAAATTCCACACAATACACCCAGACCCGGAACAACTACCTGCAGATCATACAAATATTTGTTCCGTGCGGGAATCGAACCCACGACCCGGAGCGCAGCAGCCGCCTGTGTCAGCCACTGCACCAACCACGCCGTTAATGATAATTTGTTATGTTGTTTGTGTCTTATATTTATTGTGTGTTGTATTGTACCTATGGACAAACGTCTGAAATAAAAATTATCATTATAATTTGAAACTTTATTCGACTTTATAAAAACCACTACATCAAATTATCTGTCACGTCAAGTTAGAAGCGTAACGATTTAATCTCTTAAACACATCGACAACATTAAGAAGTGTTGCACTTTTTACTGAACGAGATGACTTCACTACCACGGTGACCCAGATTCTGTAACGCTACAAATTGCAGCGTACGAAGTCACAATGTTAAGTAAAGACGGGTTCCGTTATTATAATTTTATGTTAATGTTTTTATAGCAATTAATTATTGCCGTGTGGTGCCGGCTCAGAATGCCACCACCCCATCTCCTCCCATGGGTGTCGTAAAAGTCGACTAAGGGATTAGCCGGAGGATGGGCAGCAGCGTCCTTCGAGTACATTAACAACTCAACTGCGATCGCCAACCCGCATGCCAAGCGTTGCGATTATGGCAAAACCCCCCAATGAGCCCACAACACATCCATATCGGTGGTTGTGGTGATCTTTGGGGGAGGCCTGTGTCCAGCAGTGGACTTCATTCGGCCGAAATGATGATGATGATGATAGCAATTAAAGATTAACGCGTTAAGTGTCGCCTCAGCGGATATTTCGCAACGAAATGCCGTTAATAATATTGGCGATTACTCGTAAGCTGCGATGTTAAGCGCTGCACATATTTGGCTGCGGCAGAAAAAATATTCTCTTCGGATTGTGTGATCATCTAAGGGGCCTACTCAAAGCCCTGCCTGCAGGGCCCTACATGCAGTATCTCGTTTAAGTTGGCAAGCAGTTATACGGCTGGCCTGATGGTATACGGTTACCGTAATTAATGAACGCTTGCAACACCAGATCTATCACTCGCGCGTTACGACAAAGGAAAAATCTTTTCACACCCTTTTTGAACAGCTGTAGACTCTTCAGAAAACCTCGGTAGGAAGCTGATTCCTTAACATGAGTGTGCGTGGGAGGAGTTTCAAATGCTATCACAACATTTTCAGACCTTCTTAAAGTTTCGCATATTGAATGCATTATTGTAAGACAATAATTATTGGGTCTATTCGCGCAAATATAAGTTAAAATATACATCAACGTTTCGGTCAAGTTGCATTGACCGTAGTCACGGGCAGACTCAAAGTAGAATGTACACGATATTGTCATAATAATGTTTTCAGACCTCTCTTTGTGTCTGTGTGTGCCTTAAGATTCACTATGTCATCAGTCAATACCTTCACTCATGGATTCATTGTGTACATAATGGAACGAATTCTACTTGACTTATGGACTACCAGAGATACGCCTGCTGTCAATCCACAAGACTTTTGGAAAACATTTTTTTACATTCATCATATCAGCCATAACTGCACTGCAACTGCTGAAAAAAGACCTCCCCCATAGATTTCAACTATTGTGTCATCATATTGGGGGGAATTTGCCAGTACTCACCACGCTTGGCACCACGGTTGGTGAGCGTAGTATGGCTAGTGTTTGTGTAGTGTTGCACGCTGCTCCCCATTCCTCTAGTTTAGAGTACCCCAGTCGCCTTATACGACATCCACGGCAGGAGTGACGCTATATTCTTAATCCGAACACCACATGAAAAGCACTTATGCGGCATTCATAATTCATAATTTGTAGAGATTCGTAGTATTCAGCACACGCCACCACAGCGGCGGTAAAACCCGCCATGGAGGAATGGCTGTTCTACAAAAGGGACGCTGCTGCCCATCCCTCTGGTTTAGAGTCCCTTAGTCGCCTTTTACGATTTCCATGGGAGGAGATGGAGCGGTGCTATATTCTTAATCCGGACACCACACGGAAAATGTTTGAATGTCTTTTACATTGTACATGTAAAAATTGATTTGTATACTGCTCGAGAAATGAATTTCCCCTAAGCAGAGGACTAAACGACTCAAACGAAAACTGCCACCTCGCCCAGTACCTTGATATTTTGTCCGCACCTCGCGGAACCCTGTTTCAGTCAATGCGCGAACGCACGATTTACTCCCGTTACCATTAGTATCGGCATAAATTAATCTCGGCGTCCGTTATTGTTGCATCAGGCATAACAAAGAAATATTAAATCATATTCATCGTGATTTTGCAACTCGGTTACTTTGGGTGAAAGGATTTTAATGGTATAATGTCCGAACGTCTCGCCTTTTGTTAGCGTGGAGGTCTAATTTTATATAAATTTGTTATTGTGTGATGTTACATCGTGATTGAAAGGACCTAGAAACGAAAAATGTGGTACTAATTTCGTGTTTTTTGATTGTATCAGTTGAATCTCTTGTAGTTTTTCTACACATTCCAATTTTCACATCGTATATGCGATTAATTAATAACTCAGTTATTAGCAAGATATTCGTATGTTAGTCTGATTATTATAGTAATAATAATTATCTTTATTGACATAGTTTATTTTTACAAATCAAAGTAACAATTGGTGGTTCAGTCTTGACAAGAGTGAAGCATTTTAAATATTTAGGGCATGTTGTCACAGAAGATTTGAAAGATGATATGGATATTGAAAGAGAACGCAGGGCGCTAGCTGTAAGGGGTAATATGTTGGCGCGCAGGTTCGCAAAGTGCTCAGTGGATATAAAAGTTACACTATTTAAGGCGTTATGTCAAACTTTCTACACTAGCAGCTTGTGGGTCAACTTTAATCAGAGAGCGTATAACAAGCTGGGTATTTATTATAACGCATTCAGGGTGTTGTTGGGCTTCCCCGGTACTGTAGTGCTTCTGATATGTTTGCCCAGGCAATAATTGATGATTTCTATGCCATAATAAGAAAGAAAGTGGCCTCAGTCGTACACAGGTTGTGGAGAGGCTCCCAACAGTTTAATGAAAGTATTTGCAGCACGACTTGATAGCGCTCACTGAGCCGCACGTCTATGGCCTAAGTCCAGGATTCGGCCGGGGAATGAAAAATCACTAGTGGTTCCGTCCCTTAATTAATTAATTAATGATCTCATTGTTTCTAAATCTTTTATATCTAATGTAATTCGTAATTATTATTGACTGCTTATTAATTTGATTAATCGTATTGTTACGCTTATTATACTATAATGATTATTTTACTATAGTCAACTTATGTATGATGCTGTTATGGACTATATGAATGTCTGAAATAACGATTTATTATTTATATGTTTCTCTATTACACGGGTTTATATCCCCTGTAAGGGGGAACCCGGTCTTTTGATAGGCGTACGCGGGGACATGGGTCCAACACGCAGAGGCCCTTTAGAGAATTTTAATCTAAAATGTAATGGGACACTAACCGGGGACTCTCCATGGCTACACTATAAAATGCAGTCTTGGATTGTCTCCGGAGGTATAAAACTATTGTATGAAATGGAAACTACAAGTGTAAGGTCTATTGTAATGGGTGCTTAATGGATTGAATACTAAGAAAAACGGAAAAAACGGCGTCTGCCTTTCAACCTTTAAAGTGAAATTCTGTGGCAGACGGTGACTCGCCACTCACAAGATGGGCCCCCTAAATGGCCACCACTACAGGCGACAAGGAGCAACACCGATGTGAGCGGCTAGGGGTGTAGAGAGGTGCAGCACCGGTTTCACCATCGCGCGTCTCGAAGACTCGGAGCGGGTTTCCCCGTTATTACGCCATTAGACACTTCCACCCCCGAGCATATAGCTCTGGCGGCCCCTCTCTGATCGGCCAACTAAGGCAAGCCAGAGTTGAAAATCCTACGGGCACTCATGGGGTACCACTCCAACCAACCAATAAAGGCAAGCCAGAGACGAGGCCCCGACCGACTCTCTGGAGCATTCGGGTACGCAGTGTCGCCATTCACATTCAGCTCGCCACAAACTGCCCTGCGTTCTATAAGCTACTTAATATACTTATTTTTTTTCTTATGATATCCTTTTTTTTATATCAGAAGGTAGGAAGAAATCAAGCAGCTACTTTATTATTTATTATTATTATATCCCGACTCCTGCGCTACTATAATAAGTGCATGAGAAACCATTGCAGCTGTCATTGGGTCGGCCATAGGCCATTATTAACAGTGGGTTTATATAATATATACTTTTTTTATTGGTGCTCAGTGGAAATTCTTCATGGAACTTCCTTCGCCCCGGGGAAGGGCGAAGGGGTATGCCGGACTACCGGCTATAAAACCACCGCAGCGGTCATCTTCGGCACCTAAGGGCCTCCCAGGTCCTCGTATGATCACACAAGAGACGCCCACTGCTGCCACGCCTATAGGCACATCTCGGAGAGGATGACTTTAAAGCGGTCACTCCCCCGGGGGGATGTAAAGGATCCCCCAAAGCTTCTCACGGCAGCGCGTAATCGCATGCGTTCTACCGTCTTCTCTTGGGTCGCTCGGTGTGGGCACGATATGATATATACATTTTTTTTTACTTGTTCCCAGTGGAAATTCTTCATGAACTTCCTTCGCATGATATATACCTACAATGTGCAATAATCCCAGTTTGCGGCGAACCTGCTACATTATGTATTGTATCACCTTGTTTCGGGAAGTATCTGTGTTGTATATGCCGATGGCCCGGTTGTCACCACCGCAGAGACTGCCCGGAGGACACAACACAGTACACGCTGGAGGAGTGTCCAGCGCCGTCACCTCGTCGCGGTGGTCGAAGTTCGTCCCTCTCGGCCGTGGTTCTGTCTTAAAGTTCGGGGCGAGAGTGCGTGGGGAGCTGACGCCTCCTTTAGCGAGTAAGTGATGTACGCAAAGGAGGGGGTGGAACGCTCTCCCGTTCCACCCCCCTCGCCTATGTGTAGTTTGCGTTGTAGAGGTGACCACGTTTCTCCCCTTTCGCAAAAGAGGCATCAGGCACCAAAACGCGCTTGCTGATCTCTGGCCTCCATGAGTTGCGGCGACTAATTGAGCTTTTATACATTGTATTATAAGAACATTTCTATATCCTCTCCTGTTTTATATATTATATGAACATTCGTCCGAACTGTAGGACCGATGTTGAAGCACACATCAGAACGTCTGTAGACACCTTAACGTGACTGGTATCACAAGTGACAGCGACAAATAAAAAACACATGATTACACAATGTTTCCTCATTACCACAACACGCTACAACACATGCTCCATTTACTTATTCTGCCATCTTAAAATCGTGACTAATTTTGTCTAGCACGGTAGTCTTGAAAGACGTATAAAAGAATAGATGACAGAAGAGCCACTCCGTGTACTTAGTAATATTTCTCACGAGCACAAACAAAAATTAACCACTGCATTTTTGCTGACTTCTCGAACAAGCCACGACTGCATGCGGTGTACGCTGCCTCTTACTGAACAAAGGAATCCCCCAAGGGATTTAAACAATTCTGTCGTCATTTTGGGGAGAATTTGCCAATACTCACCACGTTTGGCACGTGGGTTGGTGAACGCAGTATGGCTACTGAGATAATCTGTGTTTATTTATTTATTATACTCTTTCTTGTACACCAATTGGTAAAAGATACAAAACAGTAGTGCTAAAAGTATATATATATACTTTTAGCTCTAACTATATTACTTATACTATCTTGAACATATAAAAAATGAAGATTATACACAAATAATATAGGTATACAAATACATAAACATTTATATATACACACATACAAACCAATCTGTAATTAAATCGACAAAATTTTGAAAAAAAAAAACTGATGTAAAACTCTACACAAAAATATGTACACTGACAAGTAATGTTCCCTCACTAGTCTTTTGAACACTGATATTGACTGAGCTCGTCTTATTAAAACTGGTAATACATTCCACAAACGAGCGGCCTGAACCGTAAAGGAGTTATCAATAAAATTTTGCATTGGTATTTGAAGTGTTAGGTCTTCTGATGATCTTAGTAATCTTGTATGAGTGTCACCCAGGAACTCGAAGCGTTTTAAGGTAAGAGGGAGTCTTATTGGTGTTGAAGACGACATCTATGTGCGTAATATATATCGCAGGTCGTATTAAATGGTCCTTCTGTATCTATTTTGTGATGGCATGACGCTATATATAGTCCAATGTAAAGCATATAAACGATCGTGTTGTCATGATTATGGGTAGACACGGAAAAGGTTTCAGGCTATTACACCCTGTTATTGTGGAGCCGTGATGGTAATTGAACTTTAGATCAACTTGTTTTATTCCGTGTGGCAAAGAATATGATCTCTACCAAGCGGTGTCGTAAAATCCGACTAAGGGTTGAAATAAAGAAAGAAAAGCATTTTATTACACACACCAAACATAATTACCGTACAACACACGAGCATATTCGTAGAATCCGCCACTGTCTAACCGACTCCATAATACTAGTTTAATTGTTTCAATGATCTACAGTAGCCTGCGAGCGGTATAATATAATCGGTATTTTTATTATAATGTGTAATCGCGAAAATCTAATACAGTACTATTTGTAAGAAATTTATATAAATATAAAAGTTAGCCGTCGGCGTCGCGGAACGCACGGCAGATGTGAAACATCAAGTTATTTTGTATGGATAATATGCATAAAAGATAAGGGTTTATGAAAGGAAATAATTATGGCATAATCAAAAATAAAATATTCGTATTTTTTCCAAGAAAGAGATGATTGTTTATTTAATAAACATTTATATTAATTTAATATAAATTTAAGAATTTCGAGCCGAGAGGGAGAGAGTCGTACAGTCACTTGCGCATGGCGACGCCATCACACCGTATTAGATGTTTCATACTATCATAATTATAGAGTGATGATGCATGACGTGGCAACGTCGCCACGCTAACAGTCGGTAGTCGGTCTGACCCGCCGCATTATATGTTTCACATCAAAGGCATAAAAATAACCAATCCACTATATTTGTAACTAATAATAATGGTAATATTTCGCTTACTCAAACTTCGGGTTAATATCAAGAGGGTGGGCAGCAGCTCCCGTCTGCTAATAACAACTTACTGCGATCGCCAATCCACCTGACACGCATGGTATTTTGGCAATATCCCCTATGACGGGTCATTGTAGTGATCTTTGAGAGGCCCATGTTAAGCAGTGGACGTTGGCATTTGTTGTCAACGTGGCAACGGATGGCAGTAGCTTAGCAAATGGCTTTTTGCGCAACCTGTCACGGGTTGAACCTCAACACGGAACAAATACTTGTACGGCTACACATAGTGGTTCCAGGTCTAGGTGTTGGCGTATTTGAAGGTTTTATGGCTGTAAACTGTACCCACTACACAGGAGCAATACTAATTGGGCATCGTAGTGATTTCTACACTTTGTTAATGTGAGAAAAGAGCTTGCCGCACTTTATAGGCTATTCATTCTAATTAATGGTATGGTATATTATAATAATTGTGTGGTATTTGTTCTTGCTTTTGAAAGAAGAAAGACCATCAGCAACTTTCCTAGTTAACTTGAATTAGTCATATCGGCCATTTATACGTCCACTGCTGAACAAAATCCTCCCCATTAATTCCACAACTGTGTCATCATTTTGGGGGGTAATTGCCAATACTCACCACGCTTGGCGGGTTGGCGAGCGCAGTATGGCTACCGTTTCACAGAAGGGACGCTGCTGCCCATCCCTCTGGTTTAGATTCCCTTAGTCGCCTTTTACGACATCCACGGAACGAGATGGAGTGGTGTTATATTATTAATCCGAACACCACACGGAATTAGTATTTTTATGAACTAACTGATAAGAACATAGACTTTAGAATATAATGTATCTATATACCTACATAAAAACATACCGAGCGTATATTTCTGTGTATACACCATTATCGCGTGGCAGCAAGGGAGGCAGTTGTGTAAGTAGTTTAAAACCGTTTATAAGGCTAGCATTTACAAAATGTCAAGCCATTTGGCGAAACGACAGATTTCCCCCGTAAAAATGTCGTGTTTTGGAATATTCGCTCGTTATTACTCGATTACAGCCGTGCAGGGTTATGAGGGTTTGGCCATTTTGAGCATGCAATTATAAAACATCTTGGAATTCGTATAATTTATTTATTGCTAGCTGTTACCCCAGATTTCCTCTGCGAGGGAACTAATTACCTATTCGTATCTATACGAATAAATAAAATTGAAGTGTCTGGTTGTAAGGTCAATATAACAGCTTTTTACTAAATGCATATGAAAGTATATATGGTACTTACAACAATATTTTTTGTCTGTCTGTCTGTCTGTCTGTTTGTTCAGGGTAATCTCCGAAACGGCTGGACCGATTTTGACGGGACTTTCACTGGCAGATAGCTGATGTTATAAGAAATAACATAGGCTACTTTTATTTTAGAAAAATAATTAGGGTACCGCGCAAAAAAAAATAAGCCTTGAAACCCAATATATATATTCTATGTCAAGTGTCTATGTCGAATTACTCAAATTTCTTTTAAATTAAACGCGGGTGAAACCGCGGTTCCCAGCTAGTATTATATATATAAACACACTCTGAAGGGAACTTTACTCAATACAACTTATAATACATATCGTCAGGGATAGTCCAATATCGTGTGTCAAATACATTTTTTTCAGGAGGCTGACACCACTGCATGTTTCAGCGTGTACAATGCACTGGTGCCCAATCTCAATTTAGCTACTTTCGTAACTTACGCCGCATTTACCAATGCTGCTACGCGCTTTTGAACTATCTCCGGCGATATGCGCTTTTCTGTGACATAATCTATCTAAATTATGCTCATCTCATACAAAGTCCATAAAGCACAATCATTCTAAAAAGGGTTACCTGCCTATTACTGTTTTATTTTTACATTATTCTTTTGTTTGTGGAGTAGTAACATTTTGCTTTTATTTAGTTCTAAATATGTCTCGTCTGTATTGATTGTTTTATGATGGGTGTAGTGTGTTGTCTGGTGCGTAGAAATAAATGTTTCTTTATTTTCTTTCTTTCTTTCTATGTGCCAAATTTTACATGAATATGTTTAGCTATTAAAGCGTGATGGTGCTTCAAAGCACAAATATTATAATACGTTCAAAGTAAGCAATATGAAGGAGTCTCGAATGGACGCCGATTTATGTTTTCTATAATATATTAGCGGGCCTGCCCTCGCATTTCGCAGGTGCTAAACATAGCCTGCGTCCTTCGTGTATAGATACGTCCCTAACTGCAAAAGCATTTTCAAAACCGGTCCAGTAGTTTCCGACATCAGCCCCCATAGATAAACAAAACAACGAACTCATACTTTTCTTTTATAATATTAGTGTAGTAAGCTGAGAATAGATAATAGGCCGTACAGAGCATGCACTATTTACTGGATTTTAGTAAAAAAACGCACGGGGTTCGCTGATGGATCTCGGAAATGAACGACACAGAAAGGGTAGGGTGCGGTCCAGTTTGTACGTATTAAAATAATGTCCGCTTGTTATTTGGTAAATATTATTTAAAGTGGACTGCACCAACCTCTATGCCAAATTGTATTAATTTTAATCACTTTCTTGGTGGCTTGGATCTTGTTCCCAACGCCGGTGGGCTACTATATTTTTATTTTTTATATGTATATATATTGTATTTCTGTATGTATTTAAAAATCATTTATTAAAATTCGTATAGTCGTTTGAACGCAATGGAGCCTCAAATATGAAAGCATACAAACTTCACATTTATAATAATAGTAAAGGTATGAAGCGAATGTTTTATATGTAATAAATTGAACTCTGTTTTAAGCAAATTTTGGGGTATTTTTTCTCGGTGATCAAAATATGGGAAACCAGCATGTGGAACTGAATATAAAAGCTTTAACTATGCGTAGAACTTATAAAACTTGACATAAACTTAAAGATTCTGTCGACTTAAATATGCAGTTACATTTCCAAAACCTACATACGTGCCGTCGATGTATGTATTCATATGATTTCATGTTCACCTACAGGATTTGGGCAGGTATGTGTATATACATACCAAAAATCGCGATAAACTGTTTAAAGTTCATTTCAGGTTAAACATAAATGGTTCACGCAAGTATAAAGAAATCGATATGTCTAGACGGCTAATATGTAGAATGGAGAAATTGAGCATCACGTCGGAGTCACATTATGGAGTAGCGGGGTCAGGTGATCTTCTGTTGAAAATAGAGGATCTTTCCGACTGCCAACGGCGTCAGGTTTTTTGGGTTCTCGCAGATTTTAGGGAGGTGTTGCTGCTTAACCGCGCATTTTGGTGAAGCCGCAAAAGCCAGGCTTAAATATAATTACAAACTAAGCAACTGCAGCTAAGCGCAGGAGCGGCCTGCGGGACTCTAACCTCGGCGTAGGGCGTTGCTTGGGGAGCAAACTAAGAACAGCTGGATCATTTTAATAATTTAGAGGATATTTAAAGCTACTGACTCGACTCACGACCGGCACGAGTAGTGATCTTGGGAAGGGAGATTGTACGTGTAGTCGCGATGAGCAGTCTCCGTAGCGGCGGTGAGCCGGACCTCGGCGGCGAGGATGGTAAACCGGTACGTTTGAACAAGACTGCGCGAATCTCTTCTTGTGATCTACGATACTTTACGATAAGCGCGTCTCGATCAACAGCGTCAGTTAGACCCATATGCAGGGTTGTGCGAACCTCTCACGGAGGATTCTTTGACCTCATCGGAGAGTCGCACCTACGTACCAGTAAAAGTCTCTAAGTTATAGCTATGGTGGCGATGTGGGTGTCGCCACAATTAGGTGAATCTTGTATATAGATGTCCTTTAATTATTTGATTGATTGTTATTTTTATATTAATTTTATAGGTGCATTTACATTTGATACAGTTAAATAATAAAACACGTTTAAACGGATTTTATCGCGACCCTCCGACGCCCCTCGACCGTCGAACCTGCGACCACGAATGCTGCAAAGCATTCGAAACGTCAGGAAAAACAAAAATGTAAAATATACGCCATAGAATCCGTTTAAAAGTGTTTTATTATAATGTGTAATACTCGCGAAAACTGAAGGGCATGCCGGACTCCTACCGGGGCTCCTTCCCCGGGGCGGAGGAAGTTCATGAAGAATTTCCACTGGGCCCAATAAAAAAGAAGGTTACTATAGACACAAAAAAAAGTTTTACTAGGTAATTGATTTTATCTGCATTAATTTGTTGATATTTACGCAAATAAATACATGTAACACTGAAATAAACTTACGGATTTGTTAAGCTAATAACAGATTGATCTCTGACCGTTGTTTCAATGTATTTAAGGATGCATGGATGTTTGTGTTTAGGGAATCGCACTCAGCTGTTTACTCTTATTAAACACACTTTCATAACACTTTAATTCTTCTTTCCAGTCAAAAGAGAAAATGACTCGGGGTGTACGAAGAGGCTGCGTACGGTTAAGAGCAGCAGTCATAGGCATCGACGATGAAGACGACTCCACATTCACCATTACCGTAGACCACAAGACGTTCCACTTTCAGGTATTAAACTTTATTTTATTCTCCGAGTATTCATTAGTATTACTGGTATCTGCTTGTCTCGTTTTCTCATCTATCAATAACTATTGAACATCTCTTTGTTATTTTGTTATTTCTAGGGTGTCATTACTTTGATTTGTATGATATTTGCATTTTATCTGTAAGTCATTTGGTTGAGTGTGGTGAGGTTGTGTCGTGGCTGCGTTTACAGACACAAATTTCACACACAATTCACCCAGACCCGGAACAACCCGGAACAGATCATACAAATATTTTTTCCGTGCGGGAATCGACCCCCGACCCGGATTGCAGCAGCCCACTGTATCAGCTACTACACCAACCGCGTCGTCAACCTGTACCTATATTAAAAAAATTGCAACCAAGTGAACAAGCTAGCAAATCATTCGCCTGGTGGTAAGCGTCGCGCCTGACCATAACAATTGTAATGCTACCCAGGACGTCCTTGGCACCAGACTGCGCTCGTCGCCTCGATACATAAGTTATTTAGTCTCTTATGCCCAGTGATTTCACTAGCTACAGTGCCCTTCTAACCGAAGCACAGTAATGTTTTCAAACAATACTGCTTGGCGACAGAATATCTGGCACTATAGTGGTAGTAGTGGTACTAATCCGTGTAGTGGCCGCATTTAAGAATCACCACTCCATCTCCTCCCGTGGCAGTCGTAAACGGTGACTGAGGGACTCTTGACCAGAATGGGCAGCAGCGTCCCTTCTGTGAAACAGCAGCGATTCTGCGCTCACCAACCCGCCTGCGAAGCGTAGTGAGTACTGGCAAATGCCCTCCTAAAGTGACGACACGGTGTTCGGGCGCGGTCGTCAACCATCGGGTCCACCGGCCGCCGCACCTGCGCGGGCGCGCGGGGCGTGGCAGCGACTGTGACGGCCCGACACTTTGCTACGAACCTTACCACTTACCGACACGCGCATTATATTCCTTCCATCAAATTTGTACAATTCATTAAAGTCATTGTTTACAGTCCACTGTCTCTTATTAACCTCTCGCGTGTTATGAGCCCTTAGGTTCCTTAACACGGCTCCAGTGTGATCTTACGAGGACCTGGAGCCCCCCTTCGGTGCCGAAGATGACCGCTCCAGTGGTTTTAGCCGGTAGGAGTCCGGCATGCCCCTTCGCCCTTCCCCGGGGCGAAGGAAGTTCCATGTAGAATTTCGACTGGACACCAACAAAAAAGAAAAAAATTAAATAAGGTTCCTTACACAAGGCATGACACCGGCTATCTATGGGGGAAGCCTTTGTTCAGCAGTGGACGTCTTTTGACCGATATGATGGTATGATGAGTGGGTACCTAGCATGGCTCTTGTAGTAAGAGACCTAACTGCTATTTGTGGCTGTGCGTCTTCTATTTTCAAAGCAGAGAAGATACAGTACGATTCAAAACGGCATACAATATAATCCTTGTATTATTTTATCATTAAAATCATATAGATGTTTCCCTAAAGAGGTCAGAGAACGGAGCTTGGAATTGACGATGAATTTGAAAGGTCCCCAAATTTCAGACAAGTTATACAAATTAAGGGATTCTAAGCTCCACTTTCTGATAATGTACGTGATATTTAATTACTCTAAACGGTCATATTTATTTTTTCCAGGCAAGAGACGGCTCTGAGAGAGAACAATGGGTGCGTGCACTAGAAGACACCATATCAAGACACGGGAGACGAGAGCGCTGGTCCAGGTGTATGCCAGCACCGCGTCACAGCCACGGCGACCTGGAGAGAAGGATATCCGAGGCTGACGCGTACCTGCAAATCATGATCGAGCTAGTTTCTGTGAGTTATCAGCAATTCCCAAATGGATAAGTTACAATTATGTGGTCTGCCCAGAACAAACCCTCTACTACTGATAGTGTGTGTCATGACTAGCCTCGGGTACCCAAACAGCAGCGTTATCCCATACGTCGATGAGCGGGAGCTACAATACCAACGTTTGCTACTACACATATAGTGAGAATTCGCTGTACTACGAATCTTCTTCAAAAAGGCTTCTTCCGCCTGGGAGGGGCGAAGGGGTATGCGGACTCATGCCGGTGTCCTTTCACTTACCTCTGGCTGGGGGTGAGGTATTCGTCTTGTCAGCATTAGCACACCCAGGCAGGTATTGACCCGTCAGTTTTGGATAGGCCCCGTCTCTATCTATCTATCTCGATATCCTACAGACAGGCGCGCGCAGAACACACGCGCCGCTGTCTCATGCCTTTTCTGTTCTGTCCGAACTGTCTTAGTTCGTCGCTCGCAGACCGCTACTCATTGTAGCCAGAGACGGTGCAGCGCCGAAGGAAAGAGGTGAAGGCATCCCACGCGCGGTCGCTCCGGGCCATGGACTCAACCACGGCCGGAAGCGAGAGGTCACCGTCTTCAACCGCCGAGACGAGATCACGGTGCTGCGGCACAGTACAGTACTGATAACCGGTTGCCTCGTCTCAGCCTGTTTGACACATATACTTCCCGAAACACCCGTGGTCCGATAGTATCTGCGTCATTCCACCATGGCGGGTTTTACCGCCGTTATGGCGGCGTGCGCTGAACACTACGAATCTCTACCAATTATGAATGCCGCATAAGTGCTTTTCATGTGTTCGGATTAAGAATATAGCGTGACTCCTCCTGCCGTGGATGTCGTATAAGGCGACTGGTGTACTCTAAACTAGAGGGATGGGGAGCAGAGTCCCTTGTGTCAAACAGCTGCCATACTGCGCTCACCAATCACCCTGCTAAGTGTGGTAAGTACTGGCAAATTCCCCCCAATTATGAAACAATTGTGAAGATGTATGCAGAAGGCCTTTGTTCAGCAGTGGACGTCCTATAATGTCTGATATGCCGATGATTAGGGCTTCATCTTCGAAGCATAACTAGTGATGAGGCGAGCCCAAATGAATCTTTCAGTGGTCCACTGCTGGAGAGAGCTTTTCCGAGGAGACAGTATTTCCTTTTGCTATATATCCGTGTGGTGTCCGGACTATCCGTGTGGTGCCCGGATTAAGAATATAGCACCACTCCATCTCACGTGGATGTCTTAAAAGGCGACTAAGGGATTCTAAAGCAGAGGGATGGGCAGCAGCGTCCCTTCTTTGGAACATTAGCCACTGCGCTCACCAACCCGCCTGCCAAGCGTGGTTAGTACTGGCAAATTCCCCTCAAAATGATAACACAATTGTTGAAATCTATGGGGGAGGGCTTTCTTCAGCAGTGGATGTATTATGGCTTATATGATGATGATGATATCCAGCTCCATACAAACAGTCGTTGCGACCGTCTTCGGAAACCAATCGGGGCTTTCGTGGGAAGATAGATGGCGCTAACGTCTTACGTACGAGGCAGCTGGATATACTGAAAGCGTCTCGGTAGAAGAAATCCGACACATCCTGGTAGGCACGAGAACATTCCAAGAAAGTGGCTTCGGTATTTACTCGGTAAAGCAGTAAATATCGAATACACATACCCCACCGACCAATGGTTTTGGTGGTCTAAACGGGCAAGTAGCGTATATTGTCACGAGCTGGTGCAGCGAACACGCTACTGATCTCACTATTCATATACGTGTGTACTGTTCATGACCCATAAACGTCCACTGCTGGTGGGCCTCCCAATTATCATTGTAATGAGCGGTCATGGGGGTATTGCCATAATCACCACGCTTGGTTAGCCGTATTGGTGATCACAGTGTGTTGTTTCTAGCACACTGCAGGCTGCCGCTGCCGATCCTCATGATATCTACTCTTACTAGCCTTTTACGACACCCTTGAGACTATTCAAATAGCGTCAAGTTGAAGGAGATTTTGTTTTTTTTACGTTGCCCCACACTAGGATATCTCCTGTGTCGTGGATGCGGTGACAGACATAATTTCCACATATAATACACGCAGACCCGGAACAACTACCTGCAGATCATACAAATATTTGTTCCGTGCGGGAATCGAACCCGCGAATCGGAGCGCTGCAGTCGACTGTATCAGCCACTGCACCAACCGTGTCGTCAATTTTTACAATTATATTAATTGAAATAATTAAAAAGGGAATAATATTTATTTAATATTTGTTACAGAAAATGACGTTGCGGGTGTCAGAGTTGGCCGATCCACACGAAAAGAGCAAAGGACAAATTATATTAGACCATTCCAATGTACGTATCAACTGTATCAATATTAATATTTATTTTGTTAGTTTAATTTCAAAACTATTATAATCGATTTATTTATTCAGGTATCGATTGCTTTAAAATCAGTGTTTTAAATGTATCGCGAGAACATCACTATTTCTTCTGCCACAACAATAAAGTTTATTAATGTATTTTATACTACAATTACTGTGTCCCTCTGGTGCAAGGAATAAGTAAATTTTCTTTCTTTCTTCTAAAGTATGACGTTGGTTTGCAGACTTTACGAGTAATACTACTAATATAATATAAGGAACTTGATAGGCATGCAAAAGTCATAGAAAGAAATAGAAAATAAATCGTTGAACGGGTATAATAGAAAACACAAATAGTGAAGTTTTAGTGAAGAATTCAATACAGCATATCGCAATCTAGAATTGCATCCCACAAGTTGTGCCACAAGACTCTGTCCTCAACGGTATAGTGAACTTCTTAAGTATAATATACACTTTCATACATACATATTATTGGTGGTAGGTCTGTTATGTGGTCTCCTTCTGTGAGAGCGTCATGCTCCAGAAGGAGACTGCAGAGCGGGACCGGGAGAGGGCCGATCCCGCTCGAAGAAGTAGGAGACGGCGCCGGGGTAACAACCGCCCTGGCGCCTAATTCCGATACGCCTGAAAACCCCTGCCGTTGCTATAAGGTGGGGGACCTCTGGGTTCGCGGGTGCGTAGATTGGGGAATCTGCGTGCCCACACCAAGCGACCCAAGAGAAGACGGTAGCACGCATGTGGTCACGCGCTGCCGTGGGACGCACTGGGGGATCCTTTACAATCCCCCTGGGGGGGTGACCGCTTTACAGTCACCCTCTCCGAGATGTGCCAATAGGCGTGGCACCAGTGGGTGGCTCTAGTGTGATCATACGAGGACCTGGAGCCTCCCTTAGGTGCCGAAGATGACCGCTCCAGTGGTTTTAGCCGGTAGGAGTCCGGCATACCCCTTCGTCCTTCACCGGGGCGAAGGAAGTTCATGATGAATTTCCACTTGGCACCAATAAAAATAAATAAAAAAAGGTCTGTTATGTCCCCCGGGGGGAGGGGAGGATAGGCGTGGCACCAGTGGGTGGCTCTAGTGTAATCGTAAGAGTACCTGGAGCCCCCCTTAGGTGTCGAAGATGACCGCCCCAGTGGTTTTAGTCAGTAGGAGCCCCTTCGTCTTTCCCCGCGGCGGAGGAAGTTCATGAAGAATTTCTACTGGGC
Source organism: Diloba caeruleocephala (assembly GCA_947459985.1). Classification (NCBI taxonomy): domain Eukaryota; kingdom Metazoa; phylum Arthropoda; class Insecta; order Lepidoptera; family Noctuidae; genus Diloba; species Diloba caeruleocephala. The sequence goes on along the minus strand of OX381621.1, from coordinate 4,067,531 downwards.
AACAATAAAAAAATAAATTGAAAAAATCAAGGTCTGTTATGTCGCGGCGCAAGTGGTCCATGCTGCCGCAGTACCAGCAAAAGCGCGTCGTTGAGACTGTAATGCCGCTCTTCGGAGCCTGGCTTCCAAAGGAGCGAGCGCGTCACATTCACCGAACACGGTTGTTTTGGTTTGTACTTGCACAGGGTAGGACGCGAGGTCACGGCATAGTGCCACCATTGGGGAAGCGACCAGGATAGCACAGCACACACTCGGAGAGTACCCTGCATGGGCTGCCAGCAGTAGTGTCAGCTATACTGGCAGAGCCTGTAAATTTGAGTGCTATAGTCCCCTTCTGTGAGAGTGTCATGCTCCAGAAGGAGATCGCATAGCGAGATATGAAAATGGCCGATCCGGCTCGGAGAAGAAGGACAGGAGGTAACAACCACCGTGACGCCCATGTTCAACGACCAAGGGCCTTGGGGGTCGCGAGCGCTCTGATTGGGGAATCTGCGTTCTCATACCGAGTGACTCCCGGGAAGACAGCGGTGTGCACGTGATCAGGAGCCGTCGTGTGAGCAGCACAGCGCACAGCGAGGCTTCGGGGGATTCTCTTACATTCCCCCAAGATGTGCCTGGTGGGGTGGTCTCTTTAAAGTTGCGTCCCCTCCGTTAGAGGGCGTGACAGCTTTACAGGCATTCTCTCCGAGATGTGCCTATAGGCGTGGCCAATGGGGTGGCTCTAGATGGAGATCATAGTTCCTGAGTGCCAAAGAAGACCACTCCGGACTCCTTTTTATTTTTTTTATTGGTGCCCAGTGGAAATTCTTCATGAACTTCCTTCGCCCAGGGGAAGGGCGAAGGGGTATGCCGGACTCCTACCGGCTAAAACCACTGGGGCGGTCATCTTCGGCACCCAAGAGAGGCTCCAGGTCCTCGTATGATCACACTGGAGCCGGCCACTGGTGCCACGCCTATAGGCACATCTCGGAGAGGGTGACTGTAAAGTGGTCACCCCCCCGGGGGGATTGTAAAGGATCCCCCAAAGCGTCCCACGGCAGCGCGTGACCACATGCGTGCTACCGTCTTCTCTTGGGTCGCTTGGTGTGGGCACGCAGATTCCCCAATCTACGCACCCGCGAACCCAGAGGTCCCCTGCCTCACAGCAACGGCAGGGGGTTTCAGGCGTATGGGAATTAGGAGCCAGGGCGGTTGTTACCCCGGCGCCATCTCTTCTTCGAGCGGGATCGGCCCTCTCCCGATCCCGCTCTGCGGTCTCCTTCTGGAGCATGACTCTCTCACAGAAGGAGAACACTGCATTCCAGTTTTCGTGCTCTGCCAACATAGCGGACACTACTGCTGGCAGAGAGAGATCTTGCCCGATCCGATCGACCAGGATCCGCCGCTCGGCGGCCCACGCGGGGCATGCCTCGAACGCCGGTCGTTTAACCTGTGGGAGTCTTAGTATTCTCTTCACACCCCTGGGTGTAGAGGGGTGGTCTATTCATTGCCGGGAACCATACGGAACTATTACTAGATTGACTATATTAGTATAAGTAGCACATTTTTGTGAAAAAGGCATGACTACACTGTACTGTACACAAGTACATTACTTTTGCTTCGTTTTCAAATGTTTTTAAATCCACCCCCTCAATTATTCCATATGACTGACCCCCAGCCTGTAGTTACTAATTATATTTCCTTGTTTACAGGTCATGTTGGACCACATTAAACATTCCATTGTCCTGCTTCAAATAGCTAAGGTAAGCTCGATATCATGTTGATATTATACGATTAATTTCACTAACCAAAAAGTTAAGGATATAGGGTAATATTACACCGGTTTTGATCGATCAAGTTCAAATTATTTCGAACACACCATTTGGATATCAATATTATTCCGATTTCAGAAATAATGAAGGAAAGATCCTATAGCCATCAGTATTATGAACACACACCATATTAATTATGTCATCCATCTTTTTATTTATAAATTATTGTTTTCTTACAGAACACTGTAAATCCTGTAAACGGAGTATATCAGGGACCTACAAATCCTTCACAAACACATATCAAACAAGGTATTTGAGATCTTATTTTTATTCCAAAAAAACTATATTCATTTAAATCTACAGAAACCCGAAATAATGCAAACTTTTTTTCGGATTACATTTTTAGTCATGACTACTTCACCAGACCTTCATACTAAAATCAAACATAATGAATACACTTGAATTGTAATAATAGTAACATCACACGGTTAAGAATAGTTCACTCTACCAAGTAGTATCATCACAAGGAAGCACCTTGGGCTGTCGAGAGAGGAGACCATGGAGTAATGGACGGAGGGATCAGAGAATAGTAAAAAAAAACTATATATAAGGTCTTATTTTAATAATACACGATATTTTGCATGGCACCGTAATAAATGCTAAAGATGATGTACCTACCACATAAAATTAATTTGACGGTGAAAAATTTGTTTCCTTCTTTTGTGCGATGCCGACGAGCGCCTCCTTTCGCCTGTTTCGTTAGACGTTGCTGACTACCTAAATAGGTCGGCAGGCCGCGACCACCATTTTCTTACTAGATGCAAGTGGATATTATTATAACTTACTAGAAGAACCAGTAAGTAATGAAATGAGTGATTTATAAAAAATGCTGGCAAAAATACAACGGATTTATTTTTCAGTGATACCTACATTATCGTCATTCACATAGGCTGCATGCAAAATATCATGGACATTAAAATAAGACCTTGTATATACACATACCTATTCTAATCTAATCCAACAAGCTACTTTTTTTTTTTTTTTTTTTTTTTTTTTTTTTTTTTTTTTTTTTTTTTTTTTTAAAAACGTGGCCCCACACTAGGATTTCTCCTGTGTCGTGGGTGCGTTTACAGACATAAACTCCACATACAATACACCCAGACCCGGAACAACTACCTGCAGGCCATACAAATATTTGTTCCGTGTGGGAATCGAACCCACGACCCGGTGCGCAGCAGCCGACTGTATCGGCCACTGCACCATACCATAGGGTATATATATTGGATATTTCATGACATTTAATTTTTTTTGCGCGGAAGCCTAATTATTTTTCTAAAATAAAAGTAGCTTAAGTTATTCCTTATAACATCAGCTCTCTGCCAGTGAATTCCCGTAAAAATCGGTCCAGCCGTTTCTGAGATTAGCGGGAACAAACAGACAGATGGACCAAATACTTTAAAATAGATTTTTTGTTGTAGGTGCCATATATACTTTCATATGCACTTAGTAAAAAGCTGTTATTTTGACATTACAAACAGATACTTCAATTTTATTTATTTGTATAGATAAGTACATACTTTTGCTGTCCGGGTTAAGAATATAGCACCACTCCGTTTCCTCCCGTGGATGCCGTAAAAGAGCGACTAAGGGACTCTAACCAGCTTATAGGCAGCGGCGTCCCTCCTGTGGAACATCTGCCAGTCTACGCTCACCAACGCGCTTGCCAAATGTGAATACTGGATACAGATCAATGGATAAAATCCCCCAAAATAACGACACACGGCATATAACCGATCTATGGGGGAGGCCTTTGTTCAGCAGTGGACGTATTTTGGCTGATATGATGGTGATGACTTATTGTGATCTTTGGCTCATTGAAATTTTGTTCTTTTCAGATTGTACTGTAAAATGGGTTAAATTTCACTATTTTTCGTCCGCTTCATCATCATCATCATTTCAGCCGAAAAACGTACACTGCTGTACAGAAGCCTCCCACAAAGATTGCCAAAACGACCGATATGGTGTTGTGTTGTGAGCCCATTGCGGGTTTTTGCAATAATCGCCACGCTTGGCAGACGGGTTGGCGATCTCAGTTAGGTTATAAATGTACTTGAAGGACGCTGCTACCCATCCTCCGGCTAATCTCTTAGTCGTTTTTTACGACACCCACGAGATGGGATAATTTTAAATATTATTATTATTTAAACATTCATGCTGGTATTTTACTAACGTACTTTATAATTATTGAGCTTACCTCAAGATTTCTCCGACATTTGTTGACCTTTTATTCATGTTAATAACCTTTTAATGAGTAATATTTACTTTGACACGTGATTCAAATTCACCAATTATAAAATAGCTCGTTGACAATCCGTTGACAGGCGAAAAAGCTTTCTAGAAACGCAAATATGGTCTGACAAGCGTTTCATTGGAGATTTGATTTTTGATTAGAGACACATTGTTAACAAGCTGCCAACAGCTTGTCACATTTGTGTTTCGGAAACCAAAAACACTTTTAATTCCAAATTAACAGCTTGTTACATAACTTTTGCGATAATTTTCCTTACGGAAAGCGGCTGTTAAGTTGATTTTCACTACTTGGCTTAGCTTAGTTTACGATAAGCTTAAGTCGTGTTCCGATCGTCTGTAAATGTAATTATGAGCGTAAGTAGTGGATTTTGACAGATGGAAGCGTTAGTTCGATTAGACTCGTTTCTGAATCTCACCCTCAGTCTTTAATGCGTGAAATTTTGCAGTTTATTTTAAAATAACTTTTCGATGAGGTTAAGAGACTTGAAACTTTACAGATCTTAGAACTGGGTGACAAACTAACAATCAGACAGGCAAGGACGCGTGTTTTAATTGCATTGTCATCCAGTACTGAGCTATTTTTAAAGTCTCCAAGCCATCGGGGCTATAGCGGGCCATAGCTCATCGAGGAGTTAGTTTAAAATCGATTGCAAAATTTGTACCGAATATACAAACAAACAGACAAGAAACAAGAAATTGTGGTAAAACTTATTGTATTTTCTATTAATAATAATTATATTAATATAATTATTAATTGAAATGGAAAATTCATGAAGTAAACTTGCTGTTTGGGCTGCGTGTTCTTTATTTGTGTTTTTTCGTAATAAAATAGTAAAAAATACGTACTTTTCACACCATTCTCGAGCTTGTTGCAAGGTCAAGCGTTGTCGATACGTTACTAATAAGTCAACACTGCTGTATGAAACGCTATACAAATAACACCGAAGTCGAACAATATGAAAAATTTAAAATGCATTTTGATAAATCGTCAATGTTGGGTGTATCAAAGCCATAATACGAGTATACACATTTTATTAGAACAGCGAGTTTATTGTTATATCAAGATGTTGTCTGCAACGAAAGTGCGCATTCGTGGTATGCAAGATGATAACTGGGTTATAAAGAACAAAATCAACCAGTATCGGGGCCTGATAAAGTTATATCAACCTATTGGAGGATATTTCATCAAGAGGTTTCCTCTGATAGAATCTGATGCACGAAAAAGAAGAAAATGGAAACATTTAGCTTGGCACTATTTATGAAAGAGGAAAATTGGACTTCTGAGGTGGACGCATGGTGACCAGAAACACAGGCTTCAGCCTAGCTTAGGCACCAGTCACCCACAGTAAATTTGATAACACTATTAAAAAAATACGCTGCAATTAAGACCACTGATCCACCGCCTGCGCAGAAATGATATTTTTGGGTTTGTTTGTTTGTTTGGCGGTATGAATTCCGACCATTGTTTCACTCAGAGTCCAAGATCCGTGCCAGGGACTGTACACATATTTCTAAACATTGCAAATTAAAAGGTTGGTTTGAAATAAGATACTAAATCGAAAGATTAATCTTTGTTCCGCAACTTTTCCAAAACTCAATCTAGAGATTATAGCTATCCAAAGATAACATAAAACGATTCAATTCAATTCTTTATCGTGGATAGTGGTAGGCATATTGAACAGATGTTCTTGATTTTTTTTGTAATCAGCCATGTCCCGCCCTTTGGGCACACAATAATTGCAATTAAGGATAAAAATAAAATTGGTACATGTCAACATTAAATAATGATTATTACATTTAAATAGTCAGTTATAGTTATAAAAAGCTGTTTCAAGGCCATCCTAATCTCGTACAGGCTGATGTCCGCGGCATAGTACCTCTTCCTAACAAACTTTTCGCATAAATTATTTAACTGTTCGTCTTATGACCATGAGCATAACATAGGTGGCGTCTTTCGACCGATTCTGCCGCAAATATGTCGTTGGGTAACATTGGCTAATTATTCGCTTTAACGTGCGGTACACTTCAAATCATAACGACTCAATGTTGACACGGTGTCTAGGCCATTCGTTAGTGTTATAACCAGAGATTGGAGTAGGTAGAGTATATTTACCTATACTTCATGGAAGGAAATAACATAGAGTGAAAAATACCACTATCTGAAATCGCGAAGTAATATGCATGACGTTTCATCCCGGGATTAAGAATCACAAAAAATTTTAATGTACTTTGAATACATTACTAACAAATTGCAGTTTTGAAGAATTTAGCTTCTTTATTTTATTTTTTCGTAATATAATCTATCAAATACCTACACATAATAGTCAGCCAATTATTTGAGATTTTATTACTCTATTTGTAAAACAACAGTTTGAGTACGGAACCCTAGACGTTATTGATTATTGATTGATTATTATAAAATTCTCATGAAGCTTAGGTAGATATACTCTGTCTGTTCCGATCTCTGGTTATGCCTATAATTTTATTTACTTTCCGTGTGATGTCCGGATTAGGAAGAAAACATCACTCCATCTCCAGTAGATGTCGTAAAAGCTTGAGGGGCTCTAAACCAGAGGGATGGGCAGCAGCGTTCCTTCTGTGGAACAGCAGCCATACTGCGCTCACCAACCCGTCTGTCAAGTGTGCTGAGTACTGGCAAATTCCCCCCAAAATAACATAATTGATGGAATCTATGGAGAAGACATTTGCTCAGTCGTGCAGGTTCTCTAGCTGACCATATGGTGTTAAACTGAGATATAAAAAGCGCATTTTTTCGTAGCAACTAGACGTTGGTCACCGTGAACTAGTTTGCATAATATCCCAACTGTAGCTATAGTAGTAAACTTTTCACACAGACGCGGAATTGTCGCCACGCGTGGAGATCGGCGCGGAATGTCGCGAGCTCACTACGCCGATCCATCCGCTGCCACCGATGGAACACCTCGACGCGCCTAGTAAGTTATACATAACTAGCTATAAATAGATCGTAGTTTTCCGGAATAAATAGATTGAAATCTTTATAACTCTCATGGCCAAAGTTGTATTCGAATTTGGTTAATTCCAAACTATTTTTAACTATGAATTTTTGCGATTGTATTTAAAAATCAAATACATCTTCATCCAAGAAAGACGGCACAGTTGACGCAGTGGCTAAGCATTTGGTTTTCTACGCTGTGTCGCGGGTTCGATCTCCGCATTGAACAAATATTTGTTTTATCTGCAGATCGTTGTTTCGGATCTGGGTATTTGTGCACGAGAGATTTATGTCTGTAAAGAAATTCTAGATGAACTTCCTTCGCCCCGGGGAAGGGCGAAGGGGTATGCTGCACTCCTACCGGCTAAAACCACTGGAGCGGTCATCTTCGACACCGAAGAGGAGCTCCAGGTCCTCGTAAGATCACACTAGAGCCGCCCATGGTGCCACGCCTTTAGGCACATCTCAGAGGAGATGACTGTAAAGCGGTCACCCCCTCTAGCGGAGGGCAGGCGGCTGTAAAAAGGCCGCCCCCCAGGCACTCCTTGGGGAGGATTGTAAACGATCCCCCTAAGCCTCGCTATACGCGCCACCGTCTTCCCGGGGGTCGCTCAGTGTGGACAGGAGAGATCCTAGTGCGGGCTAACGTTTGTATAAAATAAAGAAACTTCCCAATTAACGCAGTAAGTCTTATTCCACAAGTATTCCAATCTTATTCTACCAAGTTTCAGCTCGTTCGATCGGCGAATATCTTTCGTAATCATCCAAAAAATATGTACGCATTTCTCGTTGCCCATCACGGGTAGAGACAAATCCTATGAATAAGTGCTTGAATTTAAATTTGTTTATTTGTTTACATGTCTAGCAATGTCCCTGTTGGTGCCAGACACTTCGTATTCGTCTTCGGAGGGGGAGGACGACTTCTACGACGCGGACGACGAGCCCGCCAGCTTGTCGCAACCGGGACCCAGGTAAGAGTTACGATTTACTGAAGGTCTTGCTTATCCACGTACCTAATTATATAGGTAGTGTTAAGCTCTGGACTGCCATTAACACATTGAAGGCCGTGTCAAACAATGTTGGCGACATTTACTTCCTCTACAAGATACATAATACATGAGGAAAATGTGCTAAGTTCAGCTTCTGTAGGGTTTTACGTCCGAATTACGAAACGGCGTTTACGTTAAAGCAGAGTACCCTCGGGAGCAGTGATAGCGTAGTGGTTGAATGCTTGCCTTCCACACAGAAGGATCTGAGTTCAAGCCCTGCCCGCACCTCTGACAATTCGGATTCAGGTGCGAATGCGAATTTGATTATCACTTGCGTTAACGGTGAAGGAAACCTGCACACATGAGAAGGATCCAAAGAAAAAAATACTCAATGGTGTATAGACTACACAAAACTGGTTTACGTGGTGTGTAGACCACAACAACCCGCAGTGTGCCGGCATGGTCGAATAAGGCCTAACCTTTCTCATGAGAAAAGGCCCGTGCCCAGCAGTGGGGCAGTAATGATCAACTATTTGGAACCGTGCAACTTATATTCTGACGTTTCATAAGTGCCAATATTTGGATTATTTGAAATTAAAATATTTGACTTTGACTTTGAATGGGCTGATTATGTTTTTTTATTATGAGTACCCTACGTAAAGTAATTCTAGCAATTCGCATTGTTAACGTAATCCAAGTAATAGGACTACCTAACGATGACACCGCTGACGGAATCATCACTAGAACTCAGGTAAGTGATAGAAATAAATGCCCTATATAGCGAGCAATCGATCCAAGCCCAGTTTAGCGAGTCGGTTCACGGCCTAGGACAGATACACGGTCGCGAAGCGTTTAAAATGCTTTCGAAATGGTTTGCCTATATAGTAATGATTGAATATTTTTAATTATAATTATATTGCTACTATTATGAGTAGCCGTGTGGTGCCGGCTCAGAATGCCACCACCCCATCTCCTCCCATGGGTGTCGTAAAAGTCGACTAAGGGATTAGCCGGAGGATGGGCAGCAGCGTCCTTCGAGTACATTAACAACTCAACTGCGATCGCCAACCCGTCTGCCAAGCGTGGCGATTATGGCAAAACCCCCCAATGAGCCCACAACACATCCATATCGGTCGTTGTGGACATCTTTGGGGGAGGCCTGTGTCCAGCAGTGGACTTCATTCGGCCGAAATGATGATTATGAGTAATTACAACCGAGTACTCGTTTTAGGTTTAAAGAAATTTATTTCTCTTAAGAACTTTATTTTTATTGGGGTTTTCGCAGCCCAAAACGATGCCAAAAGTGGCCTCCAGCCAGGCTTAAAATTAATATTACATGCTGAGCAACTTGCGCTAAGGGCGCCCCCTGCGGGACACGGACCCCTGCTTAGGGCGTTGCTGGGGATAACAAGATATCGTTTTGGGGACAGCTGGATCGATATTATTTAAAATGTATTAGGGGACATTTAAAACTACAGTCTCGGCACGGGCCGGCGCGAGCAAGAGACGGGAGAAAGAATAGTAACTTGAACGGGATGGTGACGCGGCGATATGCCTCCGCGACGTCGGTGAGGCGAGCATCCTCGGCGGCGAGGGCGGTAAAACGGTAGAGTGTTTAGTGAATGAGACAACGCGAGTCTCTTTATGTGATCTACGGTGATTTTATCGTCTGGATCGACCAGAACGTGCCTCGGGTGGCGTACTCTACTAATACGGGAGGGTTGGCAATCAGCGGCTGATACCACAAGGGGATTTGAGTGCGACAGGGCAGAATCGAAGTAGCGTTTGGACGCTTGTTTCATAAATTGCCTGATGGTCGGCAAGTTAAGATCGAAGTGGAGTTCATAAGAACTTACAAAACAATTCGCTTAGAATGAGATGCAAAAGTGCTTGCTTGAACTAAATTAAACAATTATACCCTCTAGAATCTAGAGCGTTGGAAACATTACAGTGTACACACAATTCTTCAGCTTACCTTTGAACACATTCATGTAATCACAATTTTTAGATCTTCTGGTAATCTATTGAACAGCTGTGCTCCTTCGAACATTTCTTATTTTTAGATTTTAGTCCGTGGGTTAATTGGTTGGAGTTTATTTTCTTTTATTACCCCCATGCTCTGTTGACCTGGCATGGTGGCGTTTTTGTATAAGCACTTAACACTTCGATGTGCACATAGTCAATGTAGATGTCACCGTTGCAGAGATTGCAGCACCGCCCAGGTTTCGATTGAATCATCATTTCGGCCGAATTAAGTCCACTGCTGGCAGACGGCACAGGCCTCCCTCAAAGATCACCACAGCGACCCATATGGGTGTGTTGTGTGCTCATTGGGAGGTTTTGCCATAATCTCCACGCTTGGCAGACGGGTTGGCGATCGCAGTTAAGTTGTTGTGTGCTCGAAGGACGCTGCTGCCCACCCTCCGGCTAATCCCTTAGTCGACTTTTACGACACCCACGGAAGAGATGGTGTGGTGGTATTCTGAGCCACCACACGGCATTGGATTGAATTCTTTCTCATAATCTACAAATGTTAAGCAGTACGAGGGCGGCACTGAAAATTTCGGGAATCAAGGAAGTGACACAACATTACTAAAAATGTATTTATTGCTTTTCGAAGTATTCTCCGCGAAATTTGACACATTTTTCCATACGATGGAACCAATCATTGAAGCAACCATTCCATTCGGAAGTTGGGGTCTCCAAAATGGCCGTTTTGTAGGCGTCCACAGCTTAAGGTGATGAAAATCTCTGTCCACGCAATGTATTCTTTATTTTAGGGAAAGTATAGAAATCATTAGGGCTTAGGTCGGGGCTGTACGGCGGATGGTCTAATAATTCTATGTTTTCTTGCTCTAAAAACTCTTTTGTTCTGTGCGCGGTGTGAGAACTCGCATTGTCGTGATAGAGGATGATGCGGCGGTTGCAGTTCTCTCTACGGAGTTCAGAAACGACCTGTGGCAAACAAATGCTAGCATACTATTCTGCATTAACCGTTCTTTGTCCCTCAAGAGGAATAGTCGTAACATGGCCGGTTTTGGAGACAAACGTGGCCACCATTTTTTTTGCAACACTCCGTGAACGAACAATTTTTGTTGGCTTTAACTCATTTTCGAACACCCAAACTCGTGACTGGTTTTTTGTTTCGGGTTCGTACGCATATATCCAGGATTCGTCACCTGATACGATGTTGTATACAGCATTTGAGGATCCTGCGTGGAATCTTTCGAGAGTTCTGACGCACCAAGTAACGCGAGCCGCTTTTTGCTCTTCACATAGCAAATGCGGTATCCATCAGGAAAACAACTTTTTTACACCTAATTGTTCATGCAAGATTATTTGTATTTGACTCATGCCAATGTCTAAAGTTGCCTGAATTTCGCGGTATGTCACATGTCGATCTTCCTCAATCAGCTTACGCACAGCATCAACGTTTTCTTGGGTGACTGCAGTTTTTGGACGACCTTGACGAGGATCATCACTGAGCTTGACACGTCCACGTTGAAATTCAGGAAACCAGCGATAAATTGTGGTTTTGGATGGGGCTTCATCACCAAATGCAGAAATCATCCGGTCAACACACTGTTTTTGTGTTAAACCACTTCGAAAGTCATAATAAATCATCGCTCTTGAATTTTCTCGAGTCAATTCCATTTTCTCAACGACTAAACAAGTTTGCCAAAACCTTGTGACAAGACCGTGAATCTTTTTTTAAATAAATAAATGGTATCGAATACCATTTATTTATTTAATTATTTGTAAAACCAAGGAGTTTTCAATTAAAAAGATTTTAATATGACAGGAACAGTGGAAATATTCCATTCCCGATACTTTTAGTGCAGCCTATGTAGCAGGGTACACTTCTTGGTATTTTGTGTACTGCAGCGTTTCGAGGTGGTCTATTGTACTAAAAACATTTCGGTAACTGGCTTATCCGGGAGGCTTTAAGTCGTCAACCTGTGCTCAAGACTATAGTGATTACGGCACTGGCTAAAACCACCTGAGTGGTCATCTTCGGCACCGGAACTAATACAACTAATAAACTCCAGGAATAATCTCCATCTAGAGCACTGACAAGAACCTAGCGATTGTCCCCTTGCAATGACGTTTATTAATATTATGGGATCCTGTATAACAGTACTTTTACTTTAAATAATAAATTGATTGTTTTCTTGTTTATGGTTCATTGTTATATAATCACACTATATTTAGTGAAATTATAGGTTTGTAGGATATAATGCTTTAATGAAACGTCGCAATATGCTAAAATATAATATTGCGACGTTTTTATTATTGCGTAATTATCAGGGAAAATATTACTGTATATGCATATGAGGAAAATAAAGTACCTAACTAAATAAATAACATGAAGTATTTTAATAATTTATAAATTAGAGTATAGTAGATCATATCAGCCAAAGGACGTCCACTGAAACAATATTATCGACAACCAGACAAAGCAATAACTTTAATTCGTGTGACTATTTAGATTTTAGGGTTCTGAGCGTTCGAAGGAAATAATGACGGAACCCTTATAGGATCACTCGTATGTCCGTCTGTCCGTCTGTCACAGCCAACTTGCTCCGAATCTACTGGACCGATTAAGTTGAAATTTGGTACACATGTGTATTTCTGCAACCCAGATGTACCAGAATGTAAATAAATAAATTTGAATTTGGGTATCACTTTTGGGTGGCAATATAGAAAATTGAAGAATAAAGTTTTGCAAACTGTACCGTGATGGGTTTGTGTTGTGTGCTCATTGGGGGATTCGGCCATAATCGCCAGCTTCGCAGACGGGTTGGCGATCGCAATTGTGTTATAGTTGTACTCAAAGGACATTCATTCTCTTCAAAAACGTCTAGTGTCAAAGCAAAACAAAGATATGAAAAATTTAAAATGCATTTTGATAAATCGCCAATATTGGGTGTATCGAAGCCATAGTATACACATTTTATTAGATCATGTTATATCAGGATGCTGTCTGCAGCGAAAGTGGGCATTCATGGGGTGCAAGATGATAACCGGGTTATAAAGGACAAAATCAACCAGTATCGGGGCCTGATAAAGTTATATCAACGTATTGGAGAGTATTCATCAAGAGAACTTTAACAATAGGAAAAAACTTGATAGAGTCACATACGTCACATGCCCATCTTCCGGCTGATCCCATAATCGTCTTTTACGACACCCACGGGATGAGTTAGGTTGGTGGTATTCTTAGCCGGCACCACGCTATATAAGACAATAAGACACCTAGCACCAGTAAAATTTCATTAGTATTATCCAGTTCTTCATGAATTCTCGTCGGGTTTCACGCGATACCCTTGTAGTACCTAACGCAAAGGTCATGACCCTTTAGGGTGAGTCATCGACCCGCGACCTAATTCTGTTCGTGCTGTCCGATGCATATTGTATGCAGTATGCATGCATTTTAACGTGGAATGTAAGCCGGGTAGTAACAAGCTAGTGTACGTGAGAATATTACTGTCGTTTGGTGCTCTATCAATCACACTTTGAAGCCAAACACTCTTTAACGTAAATTGAACTACGCGTTAGAAAATATTGTGTGATTTGCCTGATCATATAATCTCTTCTTACCTCGACCCGACCTTGACCATTATATTCACTTCTGCTCTGCGTGTCTTTTCTTTACAGATTTTTTTTTTTCATCTGGAGTAAATCCATTGTGGACCTTTCCCTTCCCTTCCTCCACGAAGCCCTCAGCCATGTAGTAACGACAGGGGGCTGAGGTGTATTGGACATTGGTGCAGGAGCCCTGGCGCCCTCTCTTTTGTAAGCGGTATCCGCGCTCTCCCAATCTCGCTTTGCGGGCTGCTTCTGGAGCACTACGCTCTCACAGAAGAAGCTGCACTCCAAAATTTTTCATGCACTCATGTCGGCTATGCTGGCAGAGAGAAATCTTACCCGATCCGATCAACCAGGATCCGCCGCTCGGCAGCCCATGCAGAGCGGTCCTCGAGCGTGTGCTGTGCAGTATCCTGTCGCTCCCACACCGCTGTGCCGCTACCTCACGTTCTATCCTGACCAGATACATACAAAACAACTGTGTCTGAGTAAAAACCTGTGAAACGCTTCACTGTAAGAATTAATTCACTATAATAATAATGTACATGTTATTAATAATGCTTTGTTGAGACCGTGTGCAGAATGAAACTCACTGCAATCTGGACAAACCCCCCGTGGTTTTTAGATTGTAAGTTACTAAACTGTTCGTTGGAAATTTTATTTAAAAAAAAAATTAAAAAATTGTAGGCAAATAATAATAAAAAAATAACATTCTTTCTGGGTCCAGAGAACTCTTGTTCACCGTCTCACGGCGTTATCGAATCATCTTGTTAGAGATCTTTTTCCCTAAACTGGCAACTTAGAGACTTTCCTGGTCCACCTTTTTCATTTGCCTTATCAAGTTTCCTGACCATCTATTACCTAATGCTTCGTACCCGTATCTTCAGATCAATGCAATACCCTACTAACTTTTACACTTTCGCGTTGCATGATTATTATATTAAGAAGTTAAATAATAAATTGATTTAAGAAATTAATAGCTTGACGTTTCGACCAGGGTGGATGAACATGAATCTACCTCACAAACGGAGTGATCTCGGTCTGCTTGTGACCACGATCGGTGCGACCTGGTCGAAATGTCAAGCTATTCAAAGTTAACTTTTCCCGTTTATTAATATAATAATACACTACTATCCAGATCTTACACAATAGTTTGCTTTGTTGATTCCTAGAATATGGACCGCTCGCTCCATCTACCCCACCGCTTAGATGCTATATCGACTAAGACATTATCTCAAGAGGATGAACAGCCGTATTGGCAGAGATCAGTATGGTGATTATTGCGTTATCCCCCCATTCATTGCAGCTACAAGTGGTCATTCGATTTGTTAGGCATTGTGTATTTACACGGGCATCTTAACACGCAATTTCTGCCTACTCCCAAAATATGATAGCGCGAAGTTTTATTTGTACGTTCAGACCACAATATCAGTTTATTCAGAATATAATACGAAACTCTCTTCAATTACTCTAAATGTTCTTCACTATATCCGACCATTATCCGAATTAAAACGCCCGTATCCGGGTTATTGGTAAGATCGATGTGCATTTCTGTTTTTAGGTCAAGTGACAAAGGTTACTCCTGAAATAAACGGTCAGTGAACTTTGCGTTTCGCGGTCGTTACGGAATGATGGTAGCTTTATTGTATTGGATACTTAGACCTAGATTGACGTAAATAGACCCGCATGTATTTGGAATAGTAGCTACATATACACGTATTGCTTTCGTCACTGATCAATGAATATATCATGTGACATTCGGGTGTAACGAATAAAACGCCTGTCTCAATTTATTATAAACTATACCTAATAGAATGAAAGAAAGAAATAAAAGTATTTTATTTGCACTAAACAGTCACAAAGGTACCCACAACAAAGACAAAGGTAAAAACAATTGGACTCAAAAAATAAAATAAAGGTCCAGTTGGGAAAATATGCGCCATATCCGTGCAAAATGGTTGTCGCTTAGCATACTACTGGGGAGAAGCTTCCCCACAGCGCCACCCACCACATTATATATTAGAATATCATTCTAATATATAATGTCACAATCACTGCACATCGCTGTTATAAGAAAGAAAGAAAAAAATGTATACGCAGTGCGCCTAGAGCCTGATTTACCATATAGGCTACGTAGGAACTCCACTGGCACCAGTGGGCGGCTCTAATGTGATCATACGAGGACCTGGAGCCTCCCTTAGGTACCGAAGATGACCGCTCGAGTGCTCCGCCCTTCCCCGGGGCGAAGGAAGTTCATGAAGAATTTCCACTGGGCACCAATAAAAAAAAGATACGTATGAGCTGGCTGGGCCATAGGAACCTGTAGACTATCTTGAATGATTTTATTAGACTTTGATTTGTGACACTATCGACGACAAAAGCTTTTTCTGGCGCCCCACTTATGCCATTGCCGTGTGGTGCCGGCTCAGAATACTACCACCCCATCTCCTCCCGTGGGTGTCGTAAAAGTCGCGTAAAAGTCGACTAAGAGATTAGCCGAAGGATGAGCAGCAGCGTCCTTCGAGTACATTAACAACTCAACTGCGATCGCCAACCCGTCTGCCAAGCGTGGCGATTATGGCAAGGCCCCCCAATGAGCCCACAGCGCACCCATATCGGTCGTTGTGGTGATCTTTGGGGGAGGCCTGTGTCCAGCAGTGGACTTCATTCGGCCGAAATGATGAAAAGAAATATGATGACTTATACCAAGGGGCAGCTTAAACTCAAAGTCAGGCCGTGAGTATGCCTTCTACTAGCTCATCGCATTATACACACAAGTCTAGGCAATTCAACAAGTCATTCATAATAGAAAATCTATGACAACTTGGATAACGTGTCTTTGGACTCAAATTACATGGATATGTGATAAATAGTAGAAACGGTTCCTACTACAACTATCATAATATATAAAAACCACATATTTAGTTGTATACCTGTGTATCGTCAATTCCGTGTGGTGTCCGGATTAATATAAAGCACTACTCCGCTCCTCCCGTGGGTGTCATAAAAGGCGAGACATGAATAAACCAGAGAAATGGGCAGCAGCGTCCGTTCTGTGGAACAGCAGGCATTCTGAGCTCAGCAACTTGTCTGCCATGCGAGATGAGTAAGTACTGTCAAGTTCCCCCAAAATGATGACTCAACTGTGGAAATCTATGAGAGCCATTGTTCAACAGTGGACGTCCTTGGGCTGATATGATGATGTGTTTTAGGAAATATAAGGTTAACTTTGTAAATAAGCTAAGCATTGTAAAATCTTGTGAATAATAATAGCTAAGCTTGTGATTCTGAAAGTAATAAATAATACTATAAGCGGTACATGAATAGAATAGAATATATTGTACACCATTTTAAAAACAACAACTAGGAGACAGTAATTGTACAATGGGTGGTCTTATCGCTATTAGCGATTACCATTTTAAAAACAACAACTAGGAGACAGTAATTGTACAATGGGTGGTCTTATCGCTATTAGCGATTACCATTTTAAAAACAACAACTAGGAGACAATAATTGTACAATGGGTGGTCTTATCGCTATTAGCGATTACCATTTTAAAAACAACAACTAGGAGACAGTAATTGTACAATGGGTGGTCTTATCGCTATTAGCGATTACCATTTTAAAAACAACAACTAGGAGACAATAATTGTACAATGGGTGGTCTTATCGCTATTAGTGATTAGATACAGACAACCTTTGGATAGACAAGAAAAAGATGGAAAAAATATAGGGGGTAGTCCGTAAACTAGACAATTAAATATAAAACGGATAGGTATACAAATATAATACGAACAGGTATAAAATAAAAACAAAAGAGTATCATCAATCAGAAAGAAAACAGTAGTTAAGGATAATGATAACAAGCTATTTTGGGGGTGCTGTTAATCATAAAATACCGAAGTATATCATTATTTCGGCCGAATTAAGTCCACTGCTGGACACAGGCCTCCCCCAAAGATCACCACAGCGACCGATATGGGTGTGTTGTGGGCTCATTGGGGGGTTTTGCCATAATCGCCACGCTTGGCAGACGGGTTGGCGATCGCAGTTGAGTTGTTAATGTACTCGAAAGACGCTGCTGCCCATCCTCCGGTTAATCCCTTAGTCGACTTTTACGACACCCACGGGATGAAATAGGGTGGTGGCACAACACACCCATATCGGTCATTGTGGTGATTTTTGGGGGAGGCCTGTGTCCAGCAGTGGACTTCATTCGGCCGAAACGACGGCGTACTGTTTATGATTTTTTATATCGTCTCACCGTTCATATTTCCAACAATTACTACTTGTGCTTTGTACAGGCTATCAAACACTTTATTTTAACTTGATACCCTTAACGGTCCATTAAAACGGTGCCTTGACCAACAGAGGGACAGACGGACAACAAAGTGATCTTGTAAGTCTTCCGTTTCACGTTCCGAGGTGAAAACTTAATTCTTCTTCTTTCATTTGGTCAGTGGTCAACCTCGTGTCAGTGTTGTTCAAGTCGCCCAAAAGCCTCCGACTTGGCTTAACAGGCAGGACCGAAGATTTATACGTGACCTCCGAAGCACGGAGACGCTCAAACAAGTCCAAATAGTACTATGTGGTCACCCATTCATAGACTGACCGCACCCTCTAAGATAGAAGACTGTTTAGTCAACTTTTGATCTGGAAAGAATAGCTAAATTAAAGACAACGACACATCTGAAGTTGCTGTAACAGAAACTACAATTTTGAGCGCTAATGGGTTAAGGAGTGTCACGCATGTATCAGCGTCACTCAGCCCGCTTAACCACAATAATTCACCATATTGTTGTCTTGAACCCCTAAACATACTATATCGCACTTTTAGAAATATAAAGACCTAATCCGAAATTTATTAATTTTGACTTTGAGTCATAAAGTTGTCATATCAAAGACTCAAAGTCAAAATCAAAAAATTTCGGATTAGGTCTCTATAATTCTAAAGGTGCGAATATAGTAACTTCACCTCTATTTTCTAGAAGCCTATTCAAATCACTGACCAACAAACAAGCTGAGATACGATTGGTAACAGCCCACACGAGCTTTGACAGTTCATTTGACATAAAGTATTTAGTTATCTCGAGACTGGAATAAGCTTGATTTTTTACAATTATTTAATTTTTGAGAAGCATTTTATGATTATGTAAAGATTTATTAATCTGAATACCGTCCGACGTTGCTTTAAACTTGACATCGGCGAAATTGTGGAAATACTATACAGAAGCCATAATATAATATAAGAGAAGAAGAAGAAGAATAAGCTTCTAGTATAATAAGGTTCTACTATCTGTATATCAGGTATAGTGCCCTTCACTAACACGTCCAGCAAGAAGCAACGGCGCGAGGTATCTCTTCCTCATCTGAATCATCTATTTCAGTCAACCAATGCCGACTTATTGATTGGTTTAAAAGTGCTATATATAAAGGCTGAAATCTAGACTAATCGAATGTATTTTTGGATGGACGCAACAGATTTGCGACCTAAAATTATTATCACTGATGTATTTTACAGATTTGAAATCAGTGCGAAAGACTTTGTCACAAATTTGGGTATAAATTTGGTAATAAAATATTTTTATTCGTGTAAAACATTTTACAGGAACTTGTAAATAGTCAGACTTTAGTGGCCGCGTTTAAAAATACAACTGCTACTCCCAGCGACCTTCACCAAGCTGTCTGTCCACCTCATTGGAGGCTGTCCCACGCTGCGTTCCCGGTTCGAGGTCTCCACCCGAGAACCCTTTTGCCACATCGGCCATCAGTTCTACGAGCACCACCAATGTTTCACGCCCATTGCCTCTTCAGCTTACTAATCCTTCCAGCTATGTCGGCTACTTTAGTGGAGCTTACGATGCTAATATTACTTAAAATAACAAAATAAACTTGGTAATTTCATTGACAACTCTTTCATCAAATAAAATTCATAAATAAATAATAAATGGTGAATTTCAAAATAATTACTGTTAATATTACTATTACGAAATTTTGTACGCGTAAATAAAAAATTGAGTACAATCGATGAAAAAAAATTAAGTGGTTCTACCTAATGTAGTAATAGGTTGCTAACCACCAATCCTTTCAGCTTCAGCCAGAAAACGTCATAAACATTATATTATATTCATCCTACGTCATTTAGTACTAATTTGCTAGCCCCTCACTCCTATCGGCCAGAAAACGTTAACATTATATTATATTCATATAGACTGCTATAGTAAACAGTCATAAGGATTTTTTCTACTATCTCCACATGTATAATTAAGTTTGACAAACTTTTTCGTTGCCACATTCCCACCCCACCTTCTAACAGACTAACACTTTAGTCAGTCTACTTTGCCGACTTCTAAGCATGGGCAATTCTATATATTGATCAAATGTATTTTGTTCGGTATCTGTGGATTTTACGAAGTCATCAGTGCGTTGAACTCCATTGTGAGGACGTTTTGGTAAGCTGGGTAGGGCGACTATAGTGCGCGTAAAAGAAATGTTCTGTTTGTATTGACTTGGTAGCTATGTTTTCGCAATGCCAACCAAGCTTTTTCCCACTGAGTTATGCGTGTGTACACATTCTTATTGTTTTCTTAATTATGTTTGGTGTTTCTTTTTGTACGGACATGTTTACATAAAAAATTGTTTATAGTACACCAATGGCCTTGCATGTTCATGCCGTGCAACGGTCACAAGACAACCAAGCGTTTTTTCTACTGCATTATTTGAATTTCGATCAAACATCCATCCGTGTAGTGTCCTGATTAAGAATATAGCACCACTCCATCTCCTTCCGTGGATGAAGGAACTGTTAACCAGTGGAACGGGCAGCAGCGCCCCTTCTATGCAACATTCTGCGCTCCTCACCTGCCAGGCGTGGTGAATAGTGGCAAATTCTCCCCAAAATGACGACACATGACATGTAACCTTCGTCTATGCAGGACTTTGTTCAGCAGGAAACGTCTTTTGGCGGTTATGATAATGATGATGATGACATAACCATCACATACATTAGCCCGTAAAGGTCCATAAACATTGGCCTCTCAACGATCTCTACAATGAGCGTACATAGGGTATATTGCCAAAATCATACATCGCTGTATATTGTTATCGGCACACGGGGAGCTGCTGCTGACCATCCTCTTGATATCAACTCTTAGTCGCATTTTACGACGCCCAAAAACGGATAGGGGTTATCCGTTATTTGCCGAGAAACACACGGACCACATGTCCATCGCTTTTCATCAATATTGCTTGCTTTGAATTTAGTTAATAATTTAAAATTCAAACTACAAGGTCAAATTACTGAAAACGGGAAAAAAATACTAAGTGAGCGATTGACTGTTAGCGACAAAAAATATTTCGTATGGCCACCCCAATGCCACGAACATGTGTGCATGTTCGTGGCATTGGGGTGGCCCAAGGGGCGCCCTAGCCGCACCATAACCTAATATGACAGTATTTGTTCTTTAAAATAACCTTTTATTATTATGAAGGTAGTATTTAAGTGACTTTATAGTCGCCCACTCGGTATCTGTAGTTGCCTAATTAGTATTTTCGTTTACCATATTACTTTTTTAGATTTTAAATTAAATATAATGCGACACACATTGAGACTAGGTGATTTGTTTACTAACGGATCATGCTTAACTTCGTGACATTAATAATTTATTTTGTTATCATAATGTAAACTTCTGTTACTTAGCTTTAAATGTTTTAAATTGACAAATTCAATCTGTAAAATAGTTCCTTGGTAAAATCAAATGTACCTTTTCGTAAACTCTAGCTACTGTACCATTGTGAGGCATGGAGGTAATAAAAACACGGTGTAAATTAGCATAAGCATTTTATTTCTCGATTAGCAAACAATCATAGAACCCGACACCGCTGTGCACCATGCAGTTCATTTTTATATTAGCTAGCTGCACATTGATCTGTAACGTTGAAGGCAGTGGTGGCGGGACGTGACGTCACGGTAGGATATTTGGCACTCCGCCCTTCCCCGGGGCTAGGAAGTTCATGATGTATTTCCACCGGATAAAATAAAAGAAAAGGATTCTTGGCAGACTGGCTGGCTTGCCGGTACGTTGACTGGCTCGGTTTACAATAGTGACATCTATTGGGTATGCGTTATACTACCAAATAAACTGAACGTTCTATTTAAAATTGTATTTTACCAAATGTGGTCGTATCATGTTGCTAAACAGGAAACACGAGGATAAAATTTGGTACAGTAAACACAGGAAACACGAGGATAAAATTTGGTAAAGGGTTTTATATTATCGCACGAAGTTAGCACTGCGGTGGTATGGTTCGAAATACCCACAGAGTGCCAGGCGAGCGGTACGGTGGGTCCGTGCTTTACCCTCGGTAGTCCGCACGATTTATGTACACACAGCTACACAAGCCATACAAAACAAGTTTACGCTGATCTCCCATCGTACCGAAAGCCTATACAATGCAAGATCAGCTTATACTGGTTTTGTATAGCTTGCTGTGTAGCCGTGTGTACGCTAGCCCAAAGTCATCGTGAAACTCCGTATCTAATACACAGACAGAAAATAGACATAATAGGAGTTAACGTCTAGCAGAGTCAAGAATAAGATGATCAATGCACGCTAGCCCGTGACTGTCAATGGATTACATCATATGTTGACTTTGTTGTCTTCTATACTGTCAAGACGCAGGCGGTGCCTATGTCAATATTAGTACCACTTAGAAGATAATATCTGTAATATCATTTTGAAGATGTAATTACCACATTACCACTGTATGTTTGGTCATCATTAGCCTATATCGGTCCACGGCTGGATATGGGCCTCTCCCAGCGTGCGCCACAACATCCGGTCATCAGCATTCCGCATCCAGCCGGACCCAACAATATTCTTCAGGTCGTCCGTCCATCGGGCTGGTGGGCTTCCCACACTACGTCTGTTCATACGTGGTCTCCACTCTAGGATTCGACTGCTCCATCGACCATCGGTCCTTCGACAGACGTGACCAGCCCACTGCAACTTCAGCTTGCTAATTCGGTGTGTTATGTCGATCATTTTAGTTCTCTTCCGAATATCCTCGTTTCGGATTATATCCTTTAGAGAGACTCAGAGCATAGCACGTTCTATAGCCCGTTGAGCGACTTTAAACTTGTGGACTGGTCCGACAGTTAGTGTCGTTTCGGCTCCATAGGTCATGACAGGTAGGACGCACTGGTTGATAACTTTCTTTTTTGGACATTGCGGAGTACCAGGCGACGAGAAGATCTGACGAACGGTCTGTGTGGTGCCAGCTAAGAATAGCGCCAACCTCACCCTGTGGGTGTCGCAAATGGTGACTAAGAGATTAGTCCCGGTCGGAGAATGGGCAACAGCGACCTTTGAGTACATTTACAACTTAACTGCAATCGCCAATCCACCTGCCAAGTGTGACGATTATGGCATAACCGCCCAATGAGCACACAATACAATCCGAAACTGGTGGTTGTGGTGATTTTTGGGAAAGGCCCATAGCTTTTTGTTTAGGCTGAAATTATGATTATGAATGCTGATGCATTACCATGACAGAATCATAAGTAAGATAATATATATTATAATTTTATGATGCGTTTAGTCGGAACAGATTGAATTAATGCTATGTAACACAACTAAGTACGTGTCACAAAGAGAGAAGGCTAGGAGAGCACCATGCGAGAGTTATATGATCGTGCTAGTTTTTGCTGCCAGCGAATAGAACCAGAATTAATCGCGCAAGCTATAGTCTCTGGTTACCACCTTCGAGCATCGAGAAGTAATTTATTTACGAGCGTTTAAAATATCTCAATCAGTACAGTCGACAGAAAAATCGTTTATTGTGAATAAGAACGCACACTGGGTGTTTATTTATAAACAGTGTTCGGATGCGTCCGTACGCTGCCGTCGATCGCCGCAGCGATGCGCCGACGCGATGCGGTCAGTGAGCATAGAGTAAGTACGCGCAGAGGAGCGTTACGGATAAAGATAAAATACCTATCTGCAGCAGAAATGACATAGGTTTGCTTTTATTGCGTTCCCGGTTCGCGACAAACAATAAACGACTCGTCTCCAGCCATGGATGTCGTAAAAGGCAACTAAGGGTGGACATCAAGTGGTTGGGCGGCAGCATCTTCCCTTATGCTAATAACAACGTACTGCTATCAGCATGACACGCAAATCATGGTGATTATGGCAATATCCTGCTCGTTTTAGTAATCATTGGGAGGCCCATGTGGTGCAGTGGACCTTCACAGGTCAATGTGTGTTTACGGCATCACGTTCTTTCTATAAAATTTAAAAAATTATAACGTAATGAATACCAAAATAATAGACAAACACATTAAATAGCTATTACATTATAGAAAAATGAAATGATATGTGTGATGTGAAATTACTGTAGCTATCAGATATGTTTTTTTATCAATATGTGCACGTATCTAAAATGTTTTTATAATAACTTCAATATTGATTTCTATTCTGCCAACCATCACGTATGCCTAATGGACTCGTTTGTAGCCAAGTTCGCTTTAGTCAGTTAATCACGTTATGAGGAAAGTTAATTAATAATGAACTAAATTAATATAAACAGGAAAAAGTCAATACTGTTTACGCTCTTTATTTGTTTCATTTAGGAATCGTATGGATTTCTGTTATCTTAGTTATCAGATTCGCCTAGCAAAAAATCAATAATATTTACTTCACTGCTTAGCACACAAGTGTAAAGTGTACGCCAAAGTTAAAGGAAATGTATGTATTAAATTCTTCTTCTCAATTCCAATATCTAAGCTACAATCATATCAGAAACCTTCGCTCCTCAAACAATCGTCTCTTACAATGCCCTACTCACCGCTCTCGACTTTATTCACTCTTCCTTCTTCGTACAGTCTATTCTTCTGTGGAATGCGCTTCCTCTGGATATCAGGATGGCTACCAGTCGCTACTCTTTTAAAATAAAAGTGCGTGAGCACCTTTTCAATACATTGACAGAATCCTCTCAGCGGTGATTTGTCTATTATTTAGTATTTATATATATATTATAAATGTAATTATGTACACATACGTATGTATTTAATTATATATTCTGAAATTTTATTTTTTTATTTTATCTATAGTAATGTCTTAGTAAAGCGTAAAGCATTCGAAACGTCAGGAAAAACAAAAATCTATAATATACGCGATCTAATCCGTTTAAATGTTTTATTTTATCTATTTTAAATATATATTGCTAATAATATCGCATACAATCAAGTTGCAATAGTGTTGTTAATGCACCTACCATATCTTCTTTCTGCATCACCCTAAGGTAGACTGGTAGAAAATGCCTATGGCATTAAGTCCGCCTCTGTACGTGTTTGTGCATAAAGAATAAATAAAGTCAGTAATTGCAATATTTCGTCTTTGTATCTATTAATAAAATATGAGTCAAAAGACTTCCGCAAATAAACAAGCTCTAATCAATGTAGGTACCTAATTATCCCTCTGTTCTATTTTCGTCAACGATCATCTCGAGCGTTCGCACTTCAGTGGCCGACGGTACGCGCCGGGCGGCACACCTCTGCGACTCCGCTGCCGCTCGTGACGCGATCGATACGTTCCAACACACGCTCGGCGACAACTGTACGCGACTGTGCTCCTGGTCGTCTCATAAACCGGCAAAATAACGTACGTCGTACAATTACATCTAATCGCGAGTTTTTCACCTCATCACTGATTTGGAACGCATGTTAGTGTTGGTGTGTGCGTGTGGTGTTATTATTTTTTATAATTTTTGAGTTTGGATTATTTTCACGTTGTTCTATTGCGGATTTCGAATCGGCAAATCGTGCGTACTTTGCAATTTAAAATAGAATTTAGGATTGTGGACACCTTTTAAATATGTTCGACTCTATTGTTTAATTGGCAAGGTTGATTTGTGGATGGTGCATTCTGGGCTCATTAGTGATAAAACTGCTTTCTTTTCAGCACCTGAATCTCGCGTTTCGTTTTTTTTGTGGCAATATTTTTAGTGTTAATCTCTTCGCATTATGATGCAGTGGAATCTCTCGGCCTTTTGGCTAAGATCAAAGTATAGTATCTGTTCTTTTCAGCTTTATCCCCTTTTGGAGACCATTAACTCTAAACAGAACACATCTAATATACTGCAACATCCACAGCTGTGAAAATGTTTTCAAAACATTGACATAATACATTTTATCTTACATCACTTTTGGGAGAGATTTGGTATTCTAGACGGCCGCTTTGCCCTCTCGCTATTACGAAAGACAACCCCGTATAATCATTTTACCCTTTTCGTCAATATTATTGTAGCCTTTCCTAAGTAAAGCCTTTGAGGAATTCACCCCAGCAGCGACTAGCCCTACAAGTATAAATGTAAAAAGAACAAAAGTAATTTTGTTAATTTAAGAGAATGTTATTTTAAATAGATTGCTCTCCAAACAAAAATATTATCTTACAAAACTGTAACTTAAAAGGATTTAGTCATATTTTATGGTCCTTTGGGACACCGTGAAGCCTTTCCGGAAGAGGTTCGGACCGGGTCAATAAACCCTTGCAGACCTTTCGAGGGGCTGTTATCATTTAACATTTTTATGACTATATAGAAGGGAAAATGCCACGATACATTTAAAGCCGCATAATATTTTGCAGTATATTTTAAGACTAGCTGGGGCGCGCGGTTTCACCCGCCGTTTACTTTAAAAGAAAGTGGATTATTTATATATAATTTAGACTTCTTCGGCATAGACACTTGATATAGAGTATGTATATATATATATATATATAAGATTTCTGGGGTTTGTTTTTTTTAACGGAACTCTAATTAATTTTCTAAAATAAAAGTAGTCTTAGTTATTCCTTTTAACATCAGCTATCTTCCAGTGAAAGTCCCGTAGAAATCGGTCACGCCGTTTCGGAGAACAGCGGGAACAAACAGACAGACAGACAAAAAAATTACAAATAGCTTTTTGTTGTAGGTAACGGATATACATTGATATGCATTTAGTAAAAGGCTGTCATTTTGACATCACAAACAGACAATTCAATTTTATTTATTTGTATAGATTGTATGGTAGAAACAAAATCGCATATGTATGCAAAGACTTTTATAGAATAAATCAATCAATCCGTACAGGGTAAACATTTTGGCGCTTACCCAAAACAATTTCATTACATATTACAATCAAACTTATATTTCTAAATGTAGGTTCTGTTTCCATAACCGATGTGTAAAATACGATAATGTAGTACATTTTATTTATAGCATTGATTTGTTAGATAGGTGATGAAAAATCATCATCATCATCATATCAGCCCAAGGATGATGACCATGGATTAGCAATCGTCAACAATGTCACTTCCATTAACTGCCGACATTAATAATCATTAGATTTAAGATCTTAAACGTCATACATTTTTTTGTTAGGATCACAATTAACTCAAAAAACAGACAAAACAGATCTTAATCCGAAATCCAAAGAGTTTGTATTGCATTGATTATTAATTTCGGCCGTCAGTAGATAGTGTATACACTCGTGTGTGGTTTCAATATGAAGGACCTATGCGGCGAAAATTCGAAATCATTTTTTGAACCAATATAAAGTATATGAAGGCACAATTTGCTTTAACATTTTATTGACAGATTAGACCCTTTAGATTTTCAACCCAATTGTTGTACTCTACTGCGAATGAGAATGAAATATTAACTTGCAGAATAATAGAAAGTATACGCGAAACAATACACAGCTGATGTTATAATGTTATGCATTCATACAGATTCTCTTGAGAATTTCTTGAGGTTAATACAAAAAGAAATACTTTAAAGGAGTTCGCGTATCTCAAAAGTCCCGTTAGCTTTGGCTCGCATACAACCTTCTTTGTTGTTTTTATTCCGTGGACTTCCGTCATGTACTTCCTCTGCAAGAGCGGAGGGCTGTGCTGGACTCCTACGGGCTAAAACCACCAGAAACGCGATTAATCTCTATCTAGATCCACCCATTGGTGCCATGCCTTTAGGCACATCTTGGGAACGATTGTAAAGCGGTTGCCTCCTCTAGTGGAGGGGAGGCGACAGTGAAGAGACCACCCTCCAAGCACATATCTGTAAATGATTCCCCGAAGCCTCGCTGTGCGCTGTGCTGCGCACCGTGACACTCGACCACGTGCACACCAACGTCTTCCCGGAGGTCGCTTGGCATGAGCACGCAGATTCCGCAATAGGCCCCGGGAACACGAGCGCCCCAAGCCATATAACGACGACAGTCTGGCGTGTTGGACATGGGCGCTCCGGCGATTGTTTACCCGCCTTAATTCGATGTTGTCATCTCCGAGCAGTATCAGCCCTCTTCCGATCCCGCTCTGCGATCTATGCATGACGCTCCCACAGAAGGCGACCACAACACCAGCAGACAGCATACAATATACCTGCGACTGACGTTTAAGTTCTACAATGTTTAGGACATCTGGATTATTCCTTACCTGGCTTAGCATACTTTATGACGTTACACTAATTACGAATATTGCTACGCTCTAAGTCGTGATAACCCTTACGAACTTAAAAGAAATAACGTCTTCGGTACATTAACAAACTTTATTTGAGAAAAATCTTTACTTTTCTTTCTTTATTGGATTCCACAGACGGCATTATTATCGAGTTTTTCTCTTCTAGAATCTGGAGCTTAAATCTGTGCTCCGTAAATGACTAAAGGCTCGCTCCTATTAGAGCTGACGCATCTATATCTTCTTCGTCTTAGTTCTGTCGAACTTCTTTTTCTTCCTGTCACTTAACTTCTGCCTTACCCTTCGCGACAGCGTGATAGTGATGATACATTTATACAGAATGACTGATTAACGAGTGATATATTCAAGCACATGAAAATACATTATATTAAATATAATGTATTGTGTGTGAAATGTATGTCTGTAAACGCACCCACGACACAGGAGAAATCCTAGTGTGGGGCAACGTTAATAAAAAATAAAACATAAATATATATATATATATATATATATATATATATATATATATATATGTGTGTGTATATATATATACATCCGACGAGAAAAAAACACTAACAAAGCATAGAGCTGATTAAAATGTAGGGAACAGATTTGCAAAACGTGGTCACCCTTGCGTGACCGCACCTGACTGGCGACCTTCGCGATAAACATCATATAATTGGGTTAGTCAAATTGTATTAATCGATTTTTCCCTTCATATCCTGGCAAAAAGTAATAGAAACCTTACCTTTATATTTGATCTATTTGATCAAATATAAAGGTATTATTTTTATACATATTTGGAATGAGAATATTTTTGTGAATATTTGTAAAAGTCATCATGAAAATATCAGAGGGCCAATTACACTGTGACTGAAACTTGACCGAACTAAGATTAAATTTTGCATCGACCGAAAAAATGGTACTTAAAGTTCAGTCGGATTTCAGTATAATCTCGATCTAGTCTCATTTCAGTCTCAATTTTGACGTTTATTTAATGACAATTTAGTACATGTGACAGAAATGTTAGGAGAATACCGTTTTGACTTCGATCAACTTTCGATCCATTTTCGATCTCATCACAGTGTAAGTTCACGTTTGACGCTGTTTGTTAGTTTAGGAGAATACCATTTGTGACATTCATGACACGGAGACTAGAATCGGACCTATATTTTGAACATTTTTAAATTACGAGAATTGGCCTTCAGATTATGAGATCCGTCTCTGAATTCAGAGAGGCATTCCGGCTGTGTAAGGCCAGCTTTAAGTAGCAACTTCAGTCACCTCACTCGAGTTGTTCTGAAATTCGAACAAACAGCTAGCGTGTTGTTGAGGCAGCTTAAAGCGATTTAGGACCGCGAAAGTACCTAATGCTCACGCAGTCCTCGTGGTCTATTCACGTAAGCGTAAGTGGGTCAAGTGGCGGAGCTTTCAAACGGTAGTTACGGAAAGCAAAAAAATTAAAAACAACTGGCGCGTGCAACTCAGTACACGTGACACAAGTTCTTTGTTTCAGGACACATGGAAACAATCGCTTATAATAATAATCATATATTTGTTTGTATATAATCAGCCACGTACTGTCCCACTGCTAGGCACGGGCCTTTTCTCACGATGAGAAAGGTTAGGCCTTAGTCCACCACGCTGGTCTATTGCGCGTTGGTGGACTACACACACCATTGAGAACATTACAGTATCTGGTGCTCTCAGGTGTGCAGTACTCCTCACGATGTTTTCACCGTTAACACAAGTGACAATCAAATTCTGATCCGCACATGAATCCGAAAAATCAGAGGTACTGGCCAGGATCGAACTCCTCCTGTATGGAAGGCAAGCGTTGAACCACTGGGTTATCACTGCTCTTTTGCGTGATCTTACGAGGACCTGGAGCCCCCCTTCGATGCCGTACATGACCGCTCCAGAGGTTTTAGCCGGAAGGACTTCGACATGCCTCTTCGCCCTTCCCGGGGCGAAGGAAGTTCATGAAGAGTTTCCGCCGGGGTCCAATAAAAAAAAGACTATCACTGGTACTTATCTGTAGGAAGCTAGACTGGATTTACGACAAGCTCGTCCACAATGT
This sequence comes from Diloba caeruleocephala, assembly GCA_947459985.1. Lineage (NCBI taxonomy): Eukaryota > Metazoa > Arthropoda > Insecta > Lepidoptera > Noctuidae > Diloba > Diloba caeruleocephala. Next base: position 4,037,343 of record OX381621.1, on the reverse strand, counting down.
GGTTTTATGGTACACGATTCGTTTCGACTATAGTCTGCGGACTTGCGAGAGTACGTGTATTGATTATTGCAAACTGATCAATTACTGAACAGCAACTTGCCCACGTGACTCACGGGGACGTCACCGTGTTGCCAACTTCATAAGTAACAAAAGTATTACGAAATCAAATGAAATCCTTTTGATTTTATTAATTTTAATTCCGGCTACTCCAAGGCAGTATTTAAGAGCCACTGTTTTTTACTACCTATACAACAACGATCCTCTTGAGGTGACACATAGTCCATGTGCTATTTTTTCTGACAACATTTCAATAATTATGAATAAATAAGCGACATTTTACCACAATTAAAGCTACAATGTATGTGTAAATATTACTAAAACTAAGATTGTTTAATTTGGGACATACAAAAGTAAACGTATTAAATTCAATATAAACTACGACGGGGAAATAATATCGCTAAAATATCAGACAATCTGGTACTAGATTACCACATTTCATGGAAAGCTTACGTCGAAAAGGTCTGTAATAAATTAAATAAATTTTCATTTCCCTTCATAACTCAGCTAATTTGCGTTTGTCTCGGCTAAGCACTGGAACTTTTCCTTGTGGTGTCCGAATTACGAATATATCACGACTCTTGTCTCCTCTTGTTGAAGTCATCTTACCGTCTAATTAATAACCAATCTAATCAAAAATGTCAATTCTTGAATTCTTCTTTGAAATTCATCCGTTGTTGTGTTACGATCACATTTAGCACCAAAAACAGACATCTTCAATTCGCAATCCAAAGATTTAGGATTAGACTGATTATTAATTTTGGCCGTTACGCGCCTAAGAAACTAGGGGAATGGGCATCAGCGTCCCTACTGTAAAACAGCTATACTGCGCTCAGCAACCCGCTAAGCGTAATCAGTACTGGCAAATTCCCCCCATCGACCACACAAATAAACAACCGGCCCCCAGTGAAACCGATCATTGTGGAAAAATATAGGGGAGGCCTTTGTTGAGCAGAAGATGTCGTACGGCTGATATGATCACTGACGCACTGGGATTTTCACTACTATGTGCGTTTTACAGACTGAGAATAATGGGTGACCTCGGGTAATTGTATGAAAGGATTATTTTTAATGAAACTGGCTCTATTCAAAATCCATGGGAATTGAAATACCTTAGTAAAATACAACACAAAGTTTTACTTTTTAGTCTACATAGATTTATCATCAGTAGGAATTCTAAACAATAACTCTTACCATTACGGAAAGTTCGGTACCGAAGGAATGTAGCAACACTTATTGGTAACCAACAATCAGGGCACAAAAACTAGTCTACATAATGTTACATTAAATACCGAAATACTTGTTGAAATACACGAGGAATATCGATTTACTAGTATCGATTAATAGCGCTGGTTTTATCCGGCAAGGAAGTTCAAACCGAGATAGCCTGGATTTTTAAATTATGCTTTTTTTTATGCGGCTTGGATTTCAAATAATTTGCATCGTTATGAAGCTCTAAAGCACCTGTAAAACCTATTAGATTATAAAAAAATGTTTTATGCTGAGTTCCTATGCTTTATCGATAATCGGTTATCAGTTAAACTTGTTACCCTTGGATCTCTACAAATAATGAAGCCTGATCATCATTTCAGCCTAAAAACGTCCAGTTTCGATTTGTGTTGTGTGCTCATTGGGGGGTTCTGCCATAATTACCACGCTTGGCAGGCGGGTCGGCGATCGTAGTTGATTTGTAAATATACTTGAAAAACGCTGCTGCCCATCCTCCAGCTAATCCAATAGTCGGCTGGCTTTTATAACACCCACGGGATGAGATGGGTTGGTGCTATTTGTAGCCGACATAGTGGTATTTGAACTGAGGATCTCCGTGCTTCGAAGGGCACGTAAAATCATCCGTCCCGGTCGCTAAGCGTTTGAGCGACTTGAAGAACACTGACACAAGGTTGGCCACTAACCAATCGAAGAAGAAAGAAGCATTCAGTCTTTAAGTAGCCTGGTAAGGCCCACGCAGACAAAGGCGGCAAGGCGGCGGCAATTTGCACAGGTTTTAAACACAGATACATTTGCTTGAACACTCGGAAGATGTCCTGCAGGTCTTCCGAGTCTATCTCGTTTTTGTGCCAAGACGAATATTGGTCTTCGCGCTAACGCTAAACGCCTTCTTACTATCCAGTATGTCCTCTTCATTGCAGCTGAACATGCAAATTTACTCCAGAGAAAACTTATCCATGACGTCCAGTGTGTTCTGCAGAAGGGCGAGGAGTTCTTGACCCAGTATGGTATCACAGCGCTTACTGTGCGCTATCGCTGAATCTCGCGTGTTGTATTCACAAAAAAAACTGGGTCAACAAAATTTTATCTTTGACACATCCGTTCTTGTTGACGATATTTTTGTAACTATTTATTAAAAATGCTGAGCACATTTTCCAGCTCTAATCAATTTATTGAATTTGTTTTACCACAAATATTTAGGTGTATAATTTAGTTGACCTATGACGATTTACCTTAACGAGAAGAGAAATGTTCTTGTGCTATATTTATGTACTTCTATCTTGTTTCTACTATCCTTTCGTTATCTCACTAGACAATCGAACCAGCATTTCAATACGTTTGCGCGAATACTTCTATGCAGTGACGTCATCCGAACGTCCATTGTCTTGGCGCGTGCTTTCACACGCTCATCCATTCCTCAGTTATGATGCCTGCTGTTAGATTCATTATTTATGCGACACGCCGATGAAGTAATACATTTTAACATGCTTTGTGCCGGCCGTGTAGTACATGCTAAGAATAGCACCACCAAATTTCATCCCGTGGGTGTCGTAAAACACGACTATGCGATTATCCGAGGCAGCGATCTTGGAGTACATTAATCGCGTAGCGATTCTGGCAAAATCCTCCAATGAATATACTTAAACTCAGAACGGTCATTGTGGCGATCTTTGGTGGAGCCCCATGTAGAGCTATGGATTTATTTCGGCTGAAATGATGATGGTGATGATATTCCCCTATAAATCAAGTTAAGCATGATTGGTTCTTGTAGTTAATAAGCACTCTCTCTGCATCCTCTTCCTCGTATGACGGCACGGTTGGTGCAGTGGCTACGCAGTTGGCTCAGTGGCTACGCAGTTGGCTACGTGTCGCAGGTTCGATCCTTGCGCAAAACTAATCATTTGTTGACAACAGATAGTTGTTCCCGGTCTTCTGGGTATTTGCGCATGTGAGATTTATGTATGTAAACCACGATACAGGAGAAATCCTAGTATCGGGCACCAATGTAACAATAAGCTTCCTCCTAATGTTTCATTTTACTTTTAATCGTGAATCTAAATAATGTTTTTTAAAACATTGCTGTTCATTCATAAAAACCCAATACTGGAATAATTTTTAGGATTTTTTTAAAAATTTTCTTTTCAAAATAGTTCTTTATTTGGGGATGAAACCCACGACACGTAAACCAGAGTCAAGCTACATGGCTACTGGACATGTTCAGTATTCCGTAACTACTAGTGTGGTTTTGATTTAAGTATTTCATATAAAAATAAATGTTATATATAGCGGGGCTCTGATAGTAGGCGAAAAGATTTAGGTAGGTTTAAAAATGCTTTTCAAGTAAGTAATTAAAAACAATAAAAATATGGTTACTAGAATTAGTCACTTTGAGAGCGATTTTATCCTTACTAAAGCCTTAGCTACAATATACGGCGTTGGTTTAGCAATGCATATAATTACTTGAACTTCAAAAATATGCTACGATCAATTTCAAATACCAAATAGGCAAGCGTTCGTAATGAGAGGTGTGTGCCTAAGCACAGGAAATGAGTTATACCACAAAAATTTATAAACTTAAGATCAATCACAAATGCACCAGATAACATAGAAAGCTAATTTCCAAATAGTGTTGAGTTACAAATTATACTCTTCCCTATTCTCATAATAAAAAGAAGTTATTTTATCTGCAATAAAGAATATGTTTAATGCTTAAAACGAAACAGACGCTTCGCCCTGAGGCGTAAGCTATCCAGTATAATATTGTAGTCTTTGGCGTAAGCGCCTGGCTTACTCACCAAGTCAATAGTCTAAATTTAGGGTAGTCTTTTCAGTGTTTACTGTTGCGAATATTTTACTTTTACGTATCGTTTTAGTCTTGTTTATTTTTCATTCATGTATATATTACTTTTCTTTATAAACAACAATAGTAAAATAAATTTTTCGTAGATTATTCCTTCAAAACATTATTGTGTTAAGACATTAAAAAAAACCGTTCCTGAACTCAGTGCCTCGGAAGTGTGATAGATAATGTTGAAGAGTTTTCAAATCGAAAAAAGTACTGTGTAACAAAGTGAGAAAAGTGCATTTATGTCATGATTGTTGAGTTTAATTAATTGTTGATGTGATGTTGCATGTGGTGAATTGAACTGTGTACAATGCTTCGAGCGTTGACTTCCAGGAGGTGGTCGCTGCGACGGGATAGTGGGAGGTGAGGTTCAAATAATAAAACTATTATTGGGATATTTCTTAAGTCTTAAGTTGCTGAATGTTATTTTTGTATGCAGCGATACTTTGCATGCTATATATGGTTGAAGTCGTTGTATGCCTCGTGTAGAGTAATACGACACATTCAATTAATGTTCTGCGCTAATGACCTAATTCTGAACGTTTATTTGCCTTGGATAAAGTAAAAGGCTTTATTTTTCTTTATCAGCTATATTAATTTTACGTAATGGAACATGCGTTGGAAGGCTGAGACCAATTCTCTTAATTAATTCAAACTACGACTGAAAGTTGACCAAAATGAGATTCTATTATGATTGACTAAAACCATTTATTCTACTCCTTTTAAAATTTAGTCCGGTTTCAATACGATCTCAATCTAGTCTCATTTCAATTAAAGATTGTTTTATTACTTATATCAGTTCAGAATGTTAACCGATTGCTGTTTTGGTTTTCATCAACTTTCGATCCATTTTTGACATCTTATCACAGTATAAGTTCACGTTTGATGTTGTTTGTTAAATTAGGAGAACACCATTTGTGACATTAACCGCATTTAAACTAGATCGGAACTATATTATGAATATGTTTTATTACGGGTCATTATTGAATCAAGATAACACCAGTATAAAAATGTATACTACTTTTAGTATATAGAATCAAATGATCGCTTCTAATGAGTTAAAAAGCAGTTAGTCGAAGTATCCATTACATTATATTTTATTGGTTTGTTGCGTTGTTCCGGTACTAATATCCGAAATCAATACATCCAACACGTTACTCGGAAATTCAATTATTTGTAGCTGTAGAAAATGAAGCTACCGAGCGTTATTTTTTGTTCAACTACTTACTACATAACAATTTATTTGAATTATCATAATTTGTAGGATAATATAAATTATTTTCTTATTTAAATACTGTGTCCTGTATCTGCCTTTTCTTCATATATGACAGTAGATGCGATTTTGACGTTTTGGTATCATTTAGACTTGATATTTCATCTCTATATATAATCAGCTCACCAATATTTTTGTCTGATAACATGGCAGTTTGGCGAATTTGTACGTTCAAGTTCTCTCAAACTTGAATTAAAGTACTACCTGACATAGTTCCAACATTTACTTCATTCTTTAATTTTGGCTACGACTATAGGTGTTATTTCATTCCCAATTGATGGTGATCGAGGGTCTTCATTAAGGAATTGAAGTATTGGATCATCATTGACATCATCAGTATCTTCAATACCAGTAACATTTTGTTAACTATCTTCAAATTTATCAGTATCACTTTCTACATACTTTTGCTTACCTTCAACTTCGTCTTATAAGGTATTGTTTTCAATGAATTTCCTGAAATATGAGAAACGACGTAGCTGCATCAAATTTTTAAACTGAAGGAATGATTGTATTCATTTCATGATTACGTCAGTTTTTGCTTACGCTGATGTTACTGCACCTTCGATATTTTTACCTAAGTATTAAAAGCCCTTATTATATATTATTAAAATTATTAAAATTCCCTAAAAGTTATAACTTTGACTAATTCGGCTGAACAATACCATGTTCTAGTCGTTCTTGAATTAGTTTTTCTACTGTCTGTTGTTCTTTAGATGAAACTCGTCGTGGACGTTGAGTAATAACTAGTGTGTCATCTTTCACCGTAACCTTCAATTCGACCGGCCGGAGGCTGGAAATCGGCAATCGCCCTCCGTCGTTAAGTGCGTCTTCTGCGGAAGGGTACAGTCTTAGTCGCTTCCCTCTCCCGTTTCGTCGCCGTATGCGTAATCAACTCCTCGCAAAAGCAGGTGACGGTTTGCTACGCACTCTCGCCCCAAAGTAGAAATTAATGGAACATTTATGTAAGGCTAACGTCTCATAATATGCAATGCATAGCTGGTTGCGCTGGCCTATGACGTTCGCAATTCCGCCTTCGATATACACTTGACTCCTGCTTGTTGTCGTCGGTGATAGTACAGTGTTAGTAATTTGTCTTATAACATGCGAAAGTTCTATTTTTAGAACCAGTGCGAGCACTTATTCTTTTGTTGATCGGTATAATAATAGCACATAATATATTTGTCTAAAGCATATTGAAGAACTTTAACTCCCCAGCAACGCTCCCTTAGCTGCCCTCACGACATCTTCTGAAAAGAGTGAAGGGCTCGTAAATATCGCGCCGATTGATCTTGAACCCTCAATCTTGAGGTTATGCCGCACTTGCCGCGCTTTTTTGTTTCTTCTCGCCTCGAAGATGACGATAAGTCGTCAATCCTCCGCCAATCCCGATTTTAATATGAACACCTATAGCACTGGTTACAGGTAATCTGAAGATTGTGAGGATGACGATGCCGGCACGTTTGTCACGGTGGCTAATCGCTTGGCTTTCTGCACTGCTATCGCGGGTTCGATCCCACTACGGAACAAATATTAGTTTGTAGGATCTACTGACAGTTATTTCGGTTTTGGGTGTTTGTACATGTGAAATGTATGTCTGTAAACTGTACACACGACACAGGAGAAATCCTAAATAGTATAGGGCGATGTTACGGAGTTCAACTGCGTTTAAGGTTCGACGCGAGGAGTATTTAATAAAATAGGTTGACGCATGCATAGTTGCATTATTGACTAATACAAAGATTAGAAAGTGATAGCCTGGTGGTTGAACACTTGCCTTCCACAGAGTTCGATCCCGGCCCACACCTCTGACTTTTCGGATTCATGTGCGAATCAGAATTTGATTATTAATCGCTTTAACTGTGAAGGAAAACATCGTGAGGAAACCTGCACACCTGAGAGGGCTCGAAAATGTTCGAATGGTGTGTGTAACCTGCCAACCCGCACTAGGCCAGCGTGGTGGACTAAGGCCTCACCTTTCTCATCGTGAGGCAAGGCCCGTGCCCAGCAGTGGGACAGTAATGGGCTGATTATGGTGATGAAATGATCCGACTATATTGAGTAAGAATACGCAGAGTAGATCAACCGCTCCATTTAAATACTATAACTCGGCCTTATCTAGATAGACTGGAAGTCGACACCAACATGGTTGGGACAAAGATAGTATGATGATAATGGCGAGATTGTGGTGGGGTAACATCCGCCCCAGCGCCCAGGTCCAACACGCCTGAAGCCCCGGCCGTTGTTATACAGCGGTAACCGCTCCTTGTGGAAATGTATGGAAGAAACCTTTGTACATCAATGGACGTCCTTCGGCTGATATGATCCACCAGTGCTACCATTTTATCTTAATACGTCATTCATCGATACACATTTTTATATTTCAGTTCTAATAAATAATCTATACTAATATTAAAAGAGAAAATATTAATTTTTGTATGTTTGTATGAAATCGATAAATATATAAACTAGATATACGATTAAAAAGAAAACAATGAGAGAAAGCTACATTATCAGCGAGAAACATGGGCTGTAAAGTATTTTTTGAAAATTGGAATCCTTCTGAAAATTGCAATATGGTATCATAAATTTGCCTATAAAAGTCATAATTTGGCGCGCGCGCGGTATCTATTGATGATACATAAAACAATGTACTACATGTTTACGGTACTCATGATTAACCACATAAATGTCTGGAAGACTATTATGTCTAACTGTTGTAGTTAAGTAACAATAGCCGCTTCTTCGATCGATTCAAACATTTCTTTCACTAATAAATATCTACACTAGCTCTGAGTGATATCTATATTTGTTTCGATATTGAAAAAAAACGCGCGGGTGAGACCGCGGGCTACAGCTTGTATATAATAACATTTAAAAATCAGTAGACTACAATATTTATATCAAGCTGAATCAATAAATTAGAAATAACATTTTCATTTCCGATTCTTCCGAAATTACTTAAGCTAATTCGTTTTCGCATAATCCCGTCCCAGCCAAAATCCACCGGCTTAAATGACTTTGCTAAGATTAATAAAACTTGTGGCTACAGTATTCCATTAATATAGATAGAACTTATTGTATTAGGGAAACCACTTCGGACATGCTTGATGGCCAATACAAAAAAGTACCTTAACTTGATTAAAAAGAAAGTTACAGGTGTACGAAACTCGTCGACGTGATAAAAAGGTTTTTTTTTTGTGGAATACATTTATTGTGGCCGCATGTGTACCTTCATTGAGTGTCAACTGTCACTCCAACTATTAATTTACACTATAGGGCCAGATACACTGTAATTAAAACTGTTGTTACCCCGGCGCCGTCTCGTCCTTCTCCGTGCGGGATCGGCCGTCTACCGATCCCGTTCTGCAGTCTCCTTCTGGAGCATGATGCTCTCGCAGAAAGAGACCACTGCACTCCAATTTTCATGCTCTGCCAACATAGCCGACACTACTGCCGGCAGAGAGAGATCTTGCCCGATCCGATCGACCAGGATCCGCCGCTCGGCCGCCCACACAGGGCACTCCTCGAGCGTGTGCTGTGCGGTATCCTGGTCGCTTCCGCAATGGTAGCACTGTGCCGTAACCTGGCGTCCTATTCTGTGCAGGTACGCACCGAAACAACCGTGACCGGTGAACACCTGCATCAGACGATAGGTAGCTCCGGTACGCGCTCGCTCCTTCTGAGATTCAGAAGTGCCTGTGAATGTTTTATATGAATAAAACTATTGTGAATTTGAATTTGAACGCAACGAACATTTTTAATATCTATAGATAGTTGTTTCGGGGGTGGGTGTTTGTGCCTGTGAGATTTATGGCTGTAAACTGTACCCAAGACACAGGACAACGTTTGATAAAAAAAACGAACGAACAAAGCTCTCGCATTAAATAGTCCACGAATCTTTTCACGAAATTATTATATCTCACTAACAGAATTAATTAAGTTCTCCATCATTACGCCAGCGACCTAATTATGCAGAACAATCTTGAAATACTTGTATTTCTCAGAAACCGTCTCAAGATGTTATTGCATAAATTAGAAATTTTATCTCTAAAGAGTATCCTCCACTGTTTTCCGTTCGTTCTTACATCATGTTTCTAGTATCTCATTACTTTTACAAGTTATAACGTCAAAGGTGAGATTGTGAAGTGTTGTGGAGCTGTTTTCCTTTGTTTAATGACCTTTCGTTTGAGAACCACTGAAAGTGGTGCTCTACCGTTGTGACAGATGTACAATTCTGTGGTTAATGGAGTGAATGTGTCATGTTCCATTATGAAGTACCTACGTTAGACTTTAATAAAATATTAAAAGTGAAAAGGGTACGACAACATGTTTTTAGAGTTCCTAACGTCCGAAGGAAAAAACGACGGATACCTTATAGGATCACTCGTGTGTCTGTCTGTTCGTCTGTTTGCCGAATCTACAAGACCGATTAAAGTAGAAATTTGGTATATATGTATGGATTTCTGCGGCGACCCAAACACGGACGTGTAATATAAATAAATGAATTTTGAATACGGGGGTCACTTTGGGGGGCAATATAGAAAATTTAAAAATTAAGTTTTGCGAACTGTTAACTGCGTTACTTATGAAAAGGAAGGTCTTGTTGTGAGGGTCTAAAATATATTTAAATTATAATTTTAAATTATATAGTTTTAAAGTTATTAAAGAACATAGACGAAAATTTACCATCACCATAGAACCATGGTTGGGGCATTTTGTTTTAGTTTTCTTTTTAGTGTAAATAAATTTAAGAACTTTTTCCAATTTGGTAAATTCAAAATTCAAATTCTAATTTCTTTATTCTCAATAAATAGAGTACAATAGATGTTTACACGTGACAAATAGTTACAAGTCTATTTAACCTTCAAACGGCATGTGAAATTATAAAACATTTAAAGATACAATTTATAAGTTGCTAATAAAATTAGATACTAAAAATAACAATGACTCGGTTCTTTGATCTGAGAGGAATCGAAACCATTAAGACATCATCTAGATAAGCGCAGTCGAATTTAACCTGTTTATTGAAGCTGGTTAAAAAACTACTCAATCAAATGTAATGAAATCCTCCTCCTTTTTGAAGCCAGTTAAAAAGTAACTTTAATATGGCATAGGCTATCTGGATTCCTCGATAGGTCGAGGTAAACCGAGCCAGATGCCTGTTTAATTTGTATTCTAACATATTTATTTAGGCCGTATGGTCCTTAATCTAGGGATGAGTGTGAAGCTCGTTAGTTATTTACCGCCGGTACCTAAAGCTCCTCAAGGGCTTTCTATTCATTAACTAAGATCTACCCTCGAATTCGGAATCATCATCATCATCATATCAGCCACAGGACGTCCACTGCTGAACAAAGGCCTCCCCCTTAGATTTCCACAACGAGCGGTTACATGCCGCCCTCATCCAACGACTCCCAGCGACCACCACCAGGTCGTCTGTCCACCTCGCTGGAGGTCGTCCCACACTGCGTTTTCCGGTGCGCGATCTCCATTCTAGAACCTTTGTGCCCCAGCGGCGATCAGTTTTACGAGCAATGTGCCCTGCCCATTGCCACTTCAGTTTATATTAAAATTAAAATTCGGAATACATAAGCCTAATCTTGAGCCAACATAAATAATTACCCAAGTAAATAAACATACTAACTGTTACCTGCCCTTCATCGTTTCAGCGGAATAAGTCCACGGCTGGACACAAGCTTCCCCCAAATATCGTCACAACTACCGGTCTAGGTGTGTTGGCTCTTTGGAAGGTTTTGCCATAATTGCCACGCTTGGCAGGCGAATTGGCAAGCGCAGTTGAGTTCTTAATGCACTCGAAGGACGCTGCTGCCCATCCTTAATCCCATAGTCGCCTTTTATGACACCCACGGGATGAAATAGGTTGGTGTCACAGAAATAGGAAATAAGAAGTGGTACGGGGGCGTAACCGCGCCACCGCGACATGCACAATCCGGGCCATTCGGAAAAAATGGCCGATTTATAACATCAGTTGAGATTCGATCGCGTAAGTGAAACTTTGTTAGTGTCGTGTTGTTCGGATAACATGCAACAACCGAAGCGAAAATAAGAAAATAATAACTTTATCAAGGAAAGAATCATATACAATATGCAAGTGAAGAATTGCATTTGTCTATATAAATAATAAATCAAAACTCATTGTTTTCTTTAATATGGTAACATATTGGCTTGATGGAGCACAACGATGTTATTCTTTTTGTACAAAATACAATGCTTCTTATCTATCACTTTTAACCAGCAATCGGTGAATAATAAACGCAGTGAATAGAACAGCGATTGGTACTGACAATAAACGTATGCGTTACGTGATACAGCTGTCGTTTGCGGTCTGTACGCTCGGTATGATTGGCTACCTACAAAGTCGTGGGTGTGTTTTAGCCTGAGAAGCCAATTATAATGTTGTGTTTATTCATTTCATTGGATGAGAACTTGTAACTGTGTGCATTAGTGTGCTTTTATGAAGAATGGTAGGAGAAAACTGGATTGGTAGCAGTACCACACGGCACGCCCCCTTCACTAGACTTATATTTATATTCATGTCTTCTGAACCCTACAAGATATCGAAATGGAACATAAATTCCTATTTCAATGCCTACAATTTTCATTAAAGTCCGTTAAAGCCGTTTCGGAGCCAATTCGGGACAAACTTTCAGACAGACATACAAACAAAACTAACTAACATACTGTCCGTGTGGTGTCTGGATCAGAATATAGCACGACTCTCATCTCCTCCCGTGAATGTCGTAAACGGCGAATAAGGGAATTTTAACCAGCTGCGTCCCTTCTGTGAAACGGTAGCCATACTGCGCTCACCAACCCGCCTGCCAAGCGTGGTGAGTATTGGCAAATACCCCCCAAAATGATGACACAATTGTGGAAATCTATGGGAGAGGCTTTTGCTGAAGAGTGGATGTATAAATGGCATTTTTATTGTTATGGGAATTATGCAAATTCACACAGTCCGTAAAAGGTTCCGAGCCTGAGGGATAATATTTCGTTACATTCCCTCTTAGCGGACATTTACGTTATGAACCGCCTTCCCATGGGACACTGCCTAATCTTTCAAGCAATATTATAGTAAGTACTTGCGAAAGAAATTTATTATTTCGTCGGTGTTTCTTTTCGAACAGACAAAATTTTGACAAGACATTCTTTCGTGAATGTCTTACAGAGAAAAAGGAATCCGATTAAGAATGCATTGCTTATATATTATAGTAGAGATGTTACAACGTTTCGACTACGACACCGGTATGTTAAAACTTTCGGTTCAAATGTTTATAAGAACGCGCGATTAACTGATTTTAGCTCATACCGATCCAGCTGTCCCCTACATAGCATAGCATACTATAGCGCTTTCCAATCTACCGCTGCACTGGAGTGTTCGGAGGGATTCCTTTAATTCGTTGAATTCCACATCGCAACATCCACCTCTAGTAAAAATCCCAGCCAGTTACTCGTCACTTTTTGCTCCGTACGACGAAAATATAGAACCACTTCCGTCAGGGGTTTTCCTGATATCCCTGACTCCCTAAAAGGCCGGGATCGCATCAGTGCCTCCTCCGTTATTCGGCCGGGAGTGCTCGTTTGCCCGCTCGGTTATAAAAAATATATAGTATAAAAATACAAGCTTTTAACGAAATATAAAACCGTGGTGCTAGATATCAAACCTCTCTAGTGTGATCATACGAGGACCTGGAGCCTCCCTTAGGTGCCGAAGATGACCGCTCCAGTGGTTTTAGCCGGTAGGAGTCCGGCATACCCCTTCGCCCTTCCCCGGGGCGAAGGAAGTTCATGAAGAATTTCCACTGGGCACCAATAAAAAAAAAAAAAAATTTATATCAAACCTAGATTTATTATGAAATTATAAGTAGAGAGCATCCCAGCCAGTCCAGTAATTGAAGAGTTCCACTATCCACCTTCTGGTTCCACAATATGATCAGTTCGATGATGCTAAACTATTGTATAGTCAACCGGATTACATATACTTACACTTTCAAATCGATGCCACTATTAGAAATAGTTTAAATCTACCGCTGTTTTCTTCATCAGAATCCCCAGAATTCCTACAACGCAAACGAATTCAAACTATTGTTACGACTTAACAGTGCAGCACATAATTATAACGGTGCCGCTTCACGGGCGCTGGATCTTGAACAGTGCGTTCGACCGATCAACGCACGCTGTTGTCACGGACACGACACGGATGCGACACGCTTGATTGACAATCGATTCACTTATACGAAGAAAGTTCGGTAAAAGAATTCGGTTTATTAGGTGCGCGTAACAGTGATAGCCTAGTTGTTGAAGACTTGCCTTCCATACAGGCGGGTCCGAGATCGATCGCTGCCCGCATCTCTGAATTTTCGGATTCAGGTGCTGATCAGAAATTTGATTATCACTTGCGTTAACGGTAAAGGAAAACACACCTGAGAGGGCTCTAAAATGTTCGAATGGTGTGTGTAGTCCGCCAACCCGCACCAGGCCAGCGTGGTGGACCTAATCTTTCTCAACACGAGACAAAGGCCCGTGCCCAGCATTGTGACAGTAATGGGCTGATTATATCCATATACGAGTATATGTTAGCGCTCATCTTTCTAGCTGGCAATAGGCAGCAGTGTAACCGACAAACCCGCTGTCTTTAAGTGGGATTTTTTAATCATACTTTATCTCTTAGAAGGTATCAGATGGTTAATTTCCACAAATGTTACCAGTCGACTAGTTCCAGTCGTACCAGCTTTATAGCTTCTTTCTCTCTTTATATCATTGAAGATTTTTTTCTCTAAAATGTGGTTCGTGTAGTTAAATATTACGAGTTCATACAATACGCTCCATTTGCGTGCATCGAATTATAAGTAGTTATAATAATTATGCTATATTTGGTAAGAAACGAAAGATGCACCATTTTTGAGGCCCTGAAATTATTATACTTTAACTAATCAATTCTGGTATATATAAATATATAGTGTTGTACGATGTACGACGTACGGTGTGTACGATTTGAATGAAATTTTGAATTTAGATGATGTTTTACTTTCCAAGATAATCTACATAAGTGTCATCCCTGAGAAAATACGTTTTCACAAAATTAATATTATATGAGTATTACCAGTGATGACATATGGAACAGAGACGTGGTCACTCACAATGGGCTTCATAAGAAAACTCAAGGTCACTCAGCGAGCTATGGAGAGAGCTATGCTTGGTATTTCTCTACGAGATCGAATCAGAAATGAGGAGATCCGTAGAAGAACTAAAGTTGTCGACATAGCTGAAAGGATTAGTAAACTGAAGTGGCAATTGGCAGGGCACATGGCTCGTAGAACTGATGGCCGTTGGGGCACAAACATTCTCGAATGGAGACCGCGCACCGGAAAACGCAGCGTGGGACGACCTCCAAGGAGGTGGACAGACGACCTGGTGAATGTCGCTGGGAGTCGTTGGATGAGAGCGGCATGTGACCGCTCGTTGTGAAAATCTAAGGGGGAGGCCTTTGTTCAGCAGTGGACGTCCTGTGGCTGATATGATGAGTATAAGCAACTTTTACCGCGGGAAGTTATCACATTCCCACGGCTTACTCAAAAGACGTCGAGCGAAGCTTGGTCGCCAGGCACTTTTTTCTTAAGCCTTATTAAATAGATTTCAACTTTCAAAACAAGTTACGGTAAATGTACTAAGGCTTTAGTGCGGATTGTATCATTGTAATAGTATAGTGCCGAATACGTATAACACCAACCCATCTCACCCCATGAGTGTCGTATAAGGCGACTATGGGATTAGCCGGAGGATGGGCAGCAGCCTCTTTCGAGTACATTAACAACTCAACTGCGATCGCCAACCCACCTGCCGAACGTGGCGATTATGGCAAAACTCTGCAATGAGCACACAACACACCCGGACCGGACCAGACGGGTCGTTGTGGGGATCTTTGGGGGAGATATGTGTTCAGCAGTGGACTTAATCGGCCGAAATGATTAATAGTGCTTCGGTACGGGACTTCTATGAATAAAAGTGGTACTATTAACGCCAGAGCACTATTTTTCACACGTAGATTCATATAGAAAGAAAGAAAGCATTTATTCAGCGACAAAATGAGAAATCACAAACAATAACATACTGAACAGAGAAATAAGAAGCAACATTGAGACCAAACAATAACATACTGAACAGAGAAATAAGAAGCAACATTGAGACATCACAAGCAATAACATACTGAACAGAGAAATAAGAAGCAACATTTTGATTAAAGTGTATGCCCCACAGTTGCGCTAAATGAATGTGCCAGGCAGGCGCTTGGCGCTGGTTTTCAACTAGACCCCCTGGTGGCTGACAGAAGCGAAAACAGCATTCATATTTATTTTTAATTTAAAGTTATACTAATATATGAAAAAATATATAATTAGTATGTATACATTATAAACAAACAACTCAATTATATATATAATATGAACGTCAATATATATATATATTGTCGTATATCACGTTTTATTGCCCGCTGCATAAATACACTGTGTTCAAACTTCTATAAACAACATGCATTTGTACAGCATTAGATCATAGCTGTATATGTTGAAAAAATGTTCAAAAGTAGCTAAACTACATAATTGCTTTATACTCGGACTTAGATTATCCGCGTCGTGACATGATTGTTGACTACCACTGCCAATAAAGCGGTCAGGAGAATAACTGCGTTAACTCTCCCACCCCTCCTTATTATTGCCTCACTTTCAATATCTTTGTTCTACTCACTCGAGGAATCTATATTCTTCTAACAATCTTCTCCTACAATTAGAATTAGACACCCTTCCTTTCATATTAAATCCATGCTTCTCTTGAATGCGCTCCCTCCGGAAATCAGGATGGCCATGAGAAGATATTCAGTTAAGCGGAAATTTCGTGAATGCCTTTTTAACAAAACGTAAGCAGAACTCCCTTCACATCTTTGCTAAGACATATTACGTAGGCATTCTCTATTAGTATATGGAATGCCTACGGCATTAAGTCCGCCTGTGAACATTGGCTATTATTGTATCTTATTTTTAACCTTTTCACCGTCTTTACACTAACCAATGAAATCAACGCAAATACTATCAAAACAAAAGAAGTAGGGATACCAAAATAATATCGATATATTTTGTATGTATTTTAGAATCGTCGTTAGTATTTTCTCGTCTAGTCACGTCGCGCTTTGTTAGCGTGGTAAATACATTTTCATTTGGCTAAAGACGACTCTGGCGTTCAAAAAGGGTTAATCAGTAGTATTATAAAGTGAGGGCCGGGCGCTCCCTTACCGCCACGCCAATGACTGAATGACTGCGGTCGCTTTTTTTATTATGTCAAGTCAGTTCAGTCAGGAAAAAGGGATTATTACACATAATTTTCAATAAACGATGTAGAACTGTCAATATGAAACCCTCCTATTTTAACGAAAACTTCGGTCTACGCATTGCTAGGTTCCGCTTCACTGGAATAATCGGGTCGCGCACGAGTGGTTACAGGGTTAAGATGTATATAAAACACGTAGCACCTGAGGCACCTGAAGCTAAATTGCGACCGTGCAGAAAGATCATACGAATTAACGATTCTTTCTCAATCCGGCAGACTGTCCTTTGATCCGTAATCCTTTAAATAGACCAATGGGTCTTGATCAGTAATTTAACACAATAGACTGTTTATATTTTTTTCTAAATAATCTTTATTCAGAGCCGAATGCCTATTGTTGGCTGAGACGAGTGCGTATTATTATAAAATACCAACTGTGCTCGTAACTTCACACCGACTTCATGTAATATATGGATGAAATCAACCATGTACTTATACAAGGTATCTTCTTTCCCTTTCCTTCTTTCTTGCTACGGAAAATCTTAAAGGCTTCCTACCTCCTTGGAGGGGAGGCTGGGGAATGTTGATTTCTAGCCCACTATAACTATTTCAGTGGCCCATTACTTCCCTAAAATGCACCTGTATGTCTCGGGGGAGAACGGAATATTAAGTACATCCAAACACGTTTGAAGATTAGTGGGTTAATCATTTACGAACGCACGAACCAAATATTTCGGAAACTTCCCAAATGTTACAACGTTGTGCAGTGAAGCAAGCAGTAGAGGAAGGAAGTCTGTATCAGTTTGTTTATTGGAACTGTTTATTTGAAACAAATTGCAAATTTTCAATCTTTGTTACATTCTAACGTATTGCTGCTTTCTGACTGCAGCTCACTTTTAGTTTTAAGGTTATTATTCCAATCCAGTGTTGAACAAATACCTCTCCAAGATCATCATTTCGGCCGAATGAAGTCCACTGCTGGACATAGGCCTCCCCCAAAGATCACCACACCACAACCATCGATATGGGTGGGTTGTGGGCTCATTCGGGGCTTTGCCATAATCGCCACACTTGGCAGCGGGTTGGCGATCGCATTTGAGTTGTTAATGAACTCAAAGGACGCTGCTGCCCACCCTCCGGCTAATCACTTAGTCGACTTTCACGACACCCATACGACGACATGTACTACTCTAAGATAACATCAACGGCCATATTTTTATATCAAAACTATCCAATAGTTTGAGCCAGACTGCAGCTACCAATGGGTCGGCTATTTTAAACTTTTTGATTTGCCAGTTTTAACGGCAGCAATATGTTACGATATCTGTAAATGACAGATATCTATTATAAGCCAGGTTAAAAGAACACATAGCTGACGTCAAGCATAGACGCTCCACAAAGTCTGCAGTGTGCGAACATGCCTTAGATAAACCCAACCATTTTCTTCGTTTCGATCAACCTCAAGTCCTCGCGAAAGAGAACCGATATGTACCAAGAATGTTTCGTGAGGCTATTGAAATTAAAAAACATCCTAATTTTAATAGAGAAGATGGCTGGCAGGTACCACCAGTTTGGAATCCTGTTATTAAAATAATAAACTCCCAAACCAAATACCACACTAAAAAACATCAAGACACTGTGAGTGATTACTGCGTGCATCGAAATAATTTTTGATTATAATTGTACGGTAGATAAAATAAAATAACTTTTTAAAATCTGTAACGACGCCTGTCACCTTAGTCATCCTGCGACCACGAACCCTGCAAAGTGTTCGAAACGTCAGGAAAAACAGAAATCTAAAATATACGCGATAGAATCCGTTTAAAAGTGTTTTATTATAATGTGTAATACTCGCGAAAACCTAAGACAGATATCTAGTCTGTTGAGGAATAAGATCGTTTGATATACTCAGGGGCTTTGCCAATTTGGTGAGCGGATGGCATTCAGTCTTCATTGCGTACCTACTTCTGTAGTACTGTACCAATTTACCCGTCGCTCCTTTCACATTATCGTTTCAGCCGAATAAAGTCCACTGCTGGACACAAGCCAAGATCACCACAACGACCGGCCTGAGTGTGTTGTATGCTCATATGAGAGTTTGCCATGATAAGGGTGGCCCCTTGGCAGGCGGATTGGCGTTCGCAGTTGATTTGTTAATGTACCCCAATGTTGCTGCTCGTCCTTCAGTTAATCCCATAGTCGCCTTGTACGACACCCACGGGATGAGATGGGTTGGTGCTATTCCTAGCCGGCACCACACGGCCTTTCACATACGCGGCATAAATACTTGCTAGTGGATTCTACCTCTTCGGATGTCGTAGGTAATCCGTGTTTTGGGATGATCCTTTAGTCTCTGCCGAGATGTGACTGGGGGTTGGCCTCTTTACAGTCGCCTCCCCTCTTTTAAAGGGGGTGACCGCTTTACAGTAAGCACAGTATCGTATCTGATAATTGTTACGCGCTAAAGCCCCGAAATGTTTTTAATTAACCTTCATGTATGTTAACAACTATTTACATTATAGATATTATCATTATGCTTTCGTGACTTATTAAATATCGAAATCCTTATTGAATATCGAAATCCTTATTGAATATATAAAAAATAATTGAGTAAATATCAAAATCCTTATTAAATATCGAAATCGACTTGAATAACGCAGTTATTTTTGCAGTTTGCGAAGCGTCTGTGTTTATATTTGTATTGTCTTTTTGTTTTTGTATATTCTACAGATGTTTATTTATTCTATGTTGGCCGAACACTGTCTGGATAATTATTTTAACTGCATATCTTATAAACATAACAAGGCAGGTTTACTCAAGATACACTATCATGAATATAGTACATACAGTTGTTATTTCGTGCTATACAGCTTGTAACGTAAAAGTGGAGGTGGAAAGGACCATCAAAATAAACATCAACATATTTCTTTGTGGTTTTCATATATATATATATATATATATACATTTTTTTTGTTTTTTTTTTAAACGATGCCCCGCACTAGGATTTCTCCTGTGTCGTGGGTGCGTTTACAGACACAAATTCCACACACAATACACCCAGATTGAACAACTACCTGTAGAACATGCAAATATTTGTTCCGTGCGGGAATCGAACCCACGACCCGGTGCGCAGCAGCCGACTGTATCAGCCACTGCACAAACCAACTGAATCTAGATTTATAGGAGTTATTTTTCGCGATTGCGATGTTGGTTCCATACATAAAACAATATTAATACATTATATTTCAAGTTTTTTCGCAACCCGACCGTATTGGGATAGGTATATAATAAATCACGCAGCACGCCGCCGGTCCAAAATGTGTTATTTATAAAAGGTTATAAATTCTCATTAAACTATTTTAATTTGAAGATGTTTTAATGAATTTCTAACGTTCTAGTTGTGTAAATTTTTAATAAAAAATAATCAGCTGATCGATTATTTTAATTTAATAAATTAAATCGAAAAGCTATTTTATTTTTAACACGCTTTTATTAGCTTGGTATGTAACAGATTTGATTGAATTCGATTTTCATCCCCATCAAAACGTCGGATTGATTTGAAACTTCGCACAGTTATCAAGGACCGATGGCAATGGAATAATTTAAATAGATTATCCCATTACCCTCGCCAGGATCCTCAGGATTAGCGATATTTTCAACTCTGATACCCGGAAAAAATTATAATTTCATCGATGTACACAAACTTGCACAAATGACAAATTCATCCACATACACAAACTTGCACAAAAAATAATACATGCATAAAAAATGCTTTATCAGATATTTTCATGATGACACTACTTTTACAAATATTCACAAAATATTTACCAGAATTGACATCAAGCACCCCACGCTTTTTAACAATAATTTATTTTTGTACCGTCTATTGTTATTTTAAACTCGTTGAAAATTATTTTCTACTTTTTAGTTCGGTTCGGTAGTTTTTAAAACTAAAAACTATAATTTATTATTTTTAATAACTGATGTAATGCAAAATCTCGTACAGAGGCGGATGCTTCAGGCATTTTATTCTGTAGTTTGTTTTTCTGAGGTTTATTTAGACTCCAGGCCATAATGTGTGTTTTGTTACGCATTAGTCAGTAAAAAGATCTAAAAGTAAAGTACGCTAGCAAATATTTAACAGTTTGACGCGTAATGACTGCGATCGGAAGTCCCTCTAGAAGTTCGGATAGTTAGATACCGTTACTCTAAGCGTTCGCGTACTTTCTATTCGTATGTATACTGGGCTTCAACAAAAACAGTTCAGTATCTATACTATACATAATATCGGCGGTATATATTGACCAGTGAACCAACAACTCTCTTAACTGTGTTCACTGAAGCGAAACGACCTCTACCACTCATTAATTAGTTACACAAAACAGCTACGCGTGCTTGTGCGGCTGCGTACTGAAGGACCAACTATACTTAATTAGTCCTTCGGTACTTTAGGGGTGTTAGATGAAATAGTGACGTAATATTGTACGTAACCGTGAACAACAGTCGAATCAGCCTGCAGCCTACATGCGAAACGTAAACTTTCCAACCGACCATTATAGTTTACCGTCGCTTCTTAATCCGGACACCACACGGACTATTGTTATTGGTTGATAGGTCATAAATATGTCTGGTCTCCTTCTGTGAGAGCGTCATGCTCCAGAAGGAGACCGCAGAGCGGGATCGGGAGAGGGCCGATCGCGCTCGAAGAAGAAGGAGACGGCGCCGGGGTAACAACCGCCCTGGCGCCTAATTCCGATACGCCTGAAAACCCCTGCCATTGCTATAAGGTGGGGGACCTCTGGGTTCGCGGGTGCGTAGATTGGGGAATCTGCGTGCCCACACCAAGCGACCCAAGAGAAGACGGTAGCACGCATGTGGTCACGCGCTGCCGTGGGACGCTTTGGGGGATTCTTTACAAATCCCCCTGGGGGGGTGACCGCTTTACAGTCACCCTCTCCGAGATGTGCCAATAGGCGTGGCACCAGTGGGTGGCTCTAGTGTGATCATACGAGGACCTGGAGCCTCCCTTAGGTGCCGAAGATGACCGCTCCAGTGGTTTTAGCCGGTAGGAGTCCGGCATACCCCTTCGTCCTTCCCCGGGGCGAAGGAAGTTCATGACGAATTTCCACTGGGCACCAATAAAAAAAAATAAGGTCATAAATATGTCAAAAAATCTTTCCTATACGCGCTGTTCAAGAGCGATCATGTTGAATTGACAGAACCGTTCGCTGTATGTCTGCTGCGCTGTGGGGATGCCTCTCCACAGTAGTATGCTGAGCGACAACCATTTTGCACGGATATGGCGCATATCTTCCCAACAGGACTTTATTTATATTTTATTTTTGTCTTTGTGGTGGGTATGTGTCTTTTTAGTGCAAATAAAATACTTTTCTTTCTTTCTTTCTGTATGAAGGCTTCCTTTACGAAAGTCCGGAAATTCCCAGTTCTTACTAGCACACGACTGCTGCTTGTCGTATCAAGATAAGACACAATCTCTTTACCCGCGGGAATTAAGCGGGTGGCCCATTCTTGATACAATCCACACGGCCCCAGCGAAACATTATATATAATTTGTATCCTATGACGTCAGCGGTTCAGACGGTTCATACAAAATGAATAGCGGTAGATTTGGCACTGCAGACGTTATTGTCTGGATCGTATGTTCTTGGCATAGGGCAAGTAAATAAACTCTGAGCGTTTATTACGTTGCAGTTATTAATTAAGCGTATTTACACTATAATATTATAGAGGTTTTTTTTTTAACATATAAACTCAAACTCACTTCTTTCACCATTAGAATGCTACAATATCCTTGAGTAATATAGGCTATATTTATTACTAGAAAAAATTTGGGATCCCTACTAAAAGTTCAATACCAACCCCAAGGTGTCAAAAAAGTTGCCATAAAATTTGTTTCACCACATGCGCTGCGGAAACTATTGATGATAGAACAAAAAAATGTTCCACAATATTAAAGAACATATCAATATCTGCAAAAAACTTCTCGATACCATATGTCCAACTATTGTAGTTATGTAACTATAACTTCTTTTTTACATTTACGCATTTTTTAAAAACTACTACTACTACTGTAAATCCGTAAGATTTTGCTGAACATATATTGTTTTTTGGTAGGTATTGACCCAAGCTCTCACCCCCTGCAGTATGTCGTGCTATTTACTGGATAACCTGTATATTTATCGTGCATGCATTTATATTACACTATGCAAAGGTGTTGCTTAATTGTGTATAACACGTATGAATTTTTCAGGTAATAATTACCTGAAAAATTCATGAACAGATGATACTCACATCTGTTCATGAATTCTATGTTTTATTTAAAATATTTGTGTATGAATAATATAATAATTGTATGTGCTAGGGCTGCACGATGCACGTATAGATGTTGTTAAAGTTGGGCGTTATAACACATAACACATTAAATATTCAAATATATTGTTATAGCAGTATAACAAATTATTATAAATCTAACAAGACTGTTATAATATGTATTATAACCATTGTTTTAATTTGTTCGATATTTTGGTTTCAGTGCCATCTAGCTTAATTTAGGTTATACGGTACATATACGTACGATATCGAAGAACTAAGTAATTTACACTTATAATAGATGGCGTTTGTCAAGGTTATATGAGCACTCTGAAACTAGAAATAAGAGCTACTTTGTCTTACTACAACCAAAAGTAATAGCTATCCGATTCATTTATAATGACTTCCTAGAATTACATTATAACAGTTTATGAGTTCAGAGAGTACCGAACGTATTTCGTAGGTTTTAAATTGCGAATATTTATTTGCGGTTGCTACCGACAAACTACATAATGTTTAGGTTTTGCTAAATTTTGGAACAAATAGTTTAGTAAATATTTTAACTTAGTTTTCATCATTATCATCATCATAGTTCGATTACGTATGCCTTATGTATTATAAGTCTAGTGTAAAGTGTAAATGGTTTTAGTGTTCTAGATATGAACAGAACTTATTTTGTACCAAATACAACTCATAAGACTAAATAAAATCGTAACATACAACTCATTATAATTATAACAAACAACGCTTTAACCAAAAATAAAATACAACTCATTATAATTATAATAAACAACGCTTTAATTATAATACAACGACGCATATAACACTCTAAGATATAACATTATTTCAAACAACATTTTAATAAATATTATATCAGTTTAAAATAACAGTTTAAAAAATATGACACAGCAGTATAATTCATTGAAAAATTATAACACTTTAGCCCATCTTTAGATGTTGTACGTAAGTATATAGAATAAATTAATCAAACGCGATATATTTCCGTAAGCTATTTCAATTCCATGGATGCTATTCGCGTAATCTTCAGAAAATATTATGACAATACGAATAAATCCTAGTTAGTCCTATATTTTTACCTTAAATACAACACACTAGACGCCACATTCACAGCATTGAAAATATCAGTTAAGTTCAAGTTCAATCGATACTTATCTATAATGTAAGTTGACAATGACCGTGCCAACGACAGCTGATACGCTCCCACGCGATTCGTTGTCCATTTGTTTTATCTTTTCTGGTATCAAGGAAATAATATTAGAAATGTCATTTCTTATCTCATCAGCCAACAAATGTCCACTGCTGAACAAAGGCGTCCGCCATAGATTTTCACAAATTTATCGTCATTTTCATTCGTCATGGCTACTATTCCGCAGAAGGGACGCTGTTTCCCATCTCTCTGATTCAGAGGCCCTTAGTCGCCTTTTACGACATCCACGGGAGGAGATGGAGTGGTGCTATGTTCTTAATCCGGACACCAAACTGAAATGAAACTATAACCAAGGGAAAGTTACCACTGATCGTCGTGATAAGAAATCTCTCACATCATATATCAGCTCGTAAAAATCCACGGCTGATCATGTGCCCACCTAGGAGCGGTCATAGGTAATATTGCCATAATCACCACACTTAGCAAGCAGATTGGTGATTGCAGTATACCGTTATAAGCACGATGCTGATGCTGCCCATCCTATCGATATCAACCATTAGTCGCCTTCTAGTCCGCTAATATCACAGGAGCGGTCATCTTCGGCACCGAAGGGGGCTCCGGGGAATATCTGATACCTACATAACCTGAGTCTTGTAATATATTATATCGGCCATTCATACGTCCATTGCTGAACAAAGGCCTCCTCCATAGATTCAACAACTGTGTCATCATTTTGGGGGGTATTTGACAATACTCACCACGCTTGGCAAGCGAGTTGGTGGTGAGCGCAGTATGGCTACCGCTTCACAGAAGGGACGCTGCTGCCCATCCCTCT
Organism: Diloba caeruleocephala; assembly: GCA_947459985.1. NCBI lineage: Eukaryota > Metazoa > Arthropoda > Insecta > Lepidoptera > Noctuidae > Diloba > Diloba caeruleocephala. Next base: position 4,012,268 of record OX381621.1, on the reverse strand, counting down.
GGTTTAGATTCCATTAGTCGCCTTTTACGACATCCACGGGAGGAGATGGAGTGGTGCTACATTCTCAACCCGGACACCACACGAAATGTAGTAAAAACAATAAGATAATTCACTGCGGATTCAGATGTCAGTTTGCTCGTGAGTTGTCACGAGAACCGTGATAGGAAGACCGTTGATTATTAAAATCTGTTTTGTTTTACAACCTGGTGACGAGAAGTTCAAGTGAATCGCCTGGTGGTATGATGCCTGCCTATAACAATTGCAATTCTACCCGCAACTAGTTCTCCGTAGCACGACACTGTGCTGTTCACTAGTTTGATACCTGAAGAGCTCAAATGATGATGCTCTTCGTTGACAATGATCTTGAAGCACAGTTTTTGTCTCTATTTTCCAAAGCAGTTTTATAAATAAGTCAAACGAACCTTGACATCTATAATAGAATTTGACACTGACCGTGTTGGATGCAGCTGGCTATCCCACGTGGTTTGAGCCACGTCTTGAAACGGGGTTGGCAGTATTAATTCAATAGCCTAGCGATTATGTATACAATATTCGTCATTGAAACATAGCTGGAATATGTAGGCGGATATTTCAATTTGGGAATTAAATTTTGTATTGTTCATTATGACTGTTATCCCCAAACACGGGTTTCGTTTCCACTCGTTTCGTTATTCCTTATTTATTATGGACAATTCATGCAGCCTCGAGCCACAGTGTATGTTTCTTTTATTGTCAATCTTATTTTTTTCTCTTCCAATAAATATCGTAGCTTAAGGAACCGAAAATTTCTGATTTAAAATTATCTAGATTTTTTTAACGGAATAGCTTGTTCAGATTTCTCTTGCCTTTTTTAAAAATATAGGTTGCATCGTTTAGATTATGCTAATAAAAACACGTTATTACGAAACATTAACTAAAAAGCACAAAATAATTTTAAAATGTAAAATTAAAGCATGGCGTTCTCTCCAATTATATTCACATTCTACTTTTGATATTGATCACCCCTAACTTATATTTTATCTGTCAGAAAATATATTTTTCGTATAATTTTATTTTTTTACACACATAGGCCTCTCCTAGTGTCATAGCACTAGGTCATAGTCATCTCAAATTATTGAAGTCATCGATTGATACCTGCAAATATTTAACAAAATTTTAAGTCAGTCTGACAACTAGTGAGTGAAAATTGTATTGCAAGATTCCATTTCATTCTGTTCTGTTCGGCTGTCATCATCTTATGGCTGAAACCTTAATGATGAAATCACGGTTCTGTTTACCAAACGAAACTCTATATAACTTACCAAAACTAGTTTCCCTAGTATTTTGCTTTACTATAGTGATTGATTAGTTTGGGACTTTGACCTTGTCCTTACTTTCTTTTTTTCCGACTTTAGTGATACTAATTTGTGGTATCAATTATTCCTTGTGAATATATACTTAAATTTCATCAACAGCAGGAAACGTTGTTAAGAAAACTTTTACAAATCACGATTTTTGAGGAAATCCTAAAGCCTTCCAGCTCATTAACCTATTAATGGTGGCGTTCAGAATCCCATTAGTATTGATTCCTAATGTACCCACCAATATATTACATAGATTAAACATGAGGTGACATTTTGAGGCCACTGTATTTAATGGAGCAACCTTGGTGATCAAGGCTAAGTGTGAATGACGTCATTATGTTTTTGTTTCACCGTCGTTATACTAGACATTAAGGCATTCGGTTGTTTAAGGCCTAGACATGTTTATACAATTATTTGTATTTACTACTACTTCAATCGTCAAGGCTAGGTGCGCATTTCAAATGCAGTGGACTCCTTCTGTGAGAGCGTTATGCTCCAGGAGACAGCAGAGCGGGATCGGAAGAGGACCGAACCTGCGCGAAGAAGGAGGAGATGGCGCTTGGGTAACAACCGCCCTGGCGACTAATTCCTATATGCCTGAAACCCCCTGCCGTCGCTATAAGAGGGGGCCCTCTAAGATCGCTGTTACGTAGATTGGGGAATCAGCGTGCCCACACCAAGTGACCCACGAGAAGATGGTGGCGCGCATGTATTCACGCGCCGCCACGGAAGCAGCATAGCACAGTGCACAGAGACGCTTCGGAGGATTCTTTACAATCCCCCGGGGGGGTGACCACTTTACACTCACCCTCGCCGTTATAGGGCGTTATAGGCGTAGCACCTTAGGTGCCGAAGATGACCGCCCCAGTGGTTTTAACCGGTAGGAGTCTGGCATGCCCCTTTTTTTTTTTGATGTCCTGTGGAAATTCTACATGGAACTTCCTTCACCCCGGGGAAGGGCGAAGGGGTATGCCGGACTCCTACCGGCTAAAACCACTGGAGCGGTCATCTTCGGCACCGAAGGGGGGGCTCCAGGTCCTCGTAAGATCACACTGGCATGCCCCTATCTCCTTCCCCGGGGCGGAGGAAGTTTTATGTCTAATTTCCACTGGGACCAATTAAAACAAAAACGGTGCTCATTCTAAAATGTTATTCCTATGGTCAAAGTCAAATTGTTTTTATTCATGTAAATCATTTGCTGGCACTTTTGATCCTATGGAGAAGAACCGGCAAGAAACTCCATGGATATACTCTTTTGAAATAATATTTGAAAGTATTGCAGTCTTCAATATAATCATAAAAACTATGTGAGGATAATGCATGCCAATGTGTGGGATAAATACACACATATTTATGCACAATGATAATCAAATGCGTTACAATTAGATTGCTTTAACAGTTACAAGCTGACAAGTCCCGACAGAGGGCACCCGTTCACGGGCATAACGCATGCATCAGCGTAGCTCAGCTCAACCATAATGCAGGAAACTTAGCCACCTAATACATAACCCTATGGAGAAAATCTAATGAGACTAAACGGTAATTCTATTTAAGATTAGAAATAATTTCTCAATACATCAGTTATTTCTAATATTAACAGTCATATTAGCTATTGAATAACACTTATGTGACACGTAGATGTAATTACGGCCAGCATTATATTTGTCTTTTTTTATTTCAATGGATAAATGTTAACTACGTCACATTGAGCAATATAAAACAGTAGAAAAACTACGAGTAACGGGATAGCGCTTTCTACAACTTGCCTGATGTTCATCATTTCGGCCGAGTGAAGTCCACTGCTGGACACATGCCTCCCCCAAAGATCACCACAGCGACCGATATGGGTGTGTTGTGAGCACACTGGGGGTTTTGTCATAATCGCCACGCTTGGCAAACGGGTTGGCGATCTTAGTTGAGTTGTTAATGTACTCGAAGGACGCTGCTGCCCATTCTCCGGCTAATCCCTTAGTCGTCTTTTACGACACCCACGGGAGGAAATGGGGTGGTGTTATTCTGAGCCGGCACCACACGGGTGCCTGATGTTACACTTTCAAAATTATTCATGTATACATTTTGCTCAAGACTCAACTTCCAAACATAACAGTTGAGCTTCGCAATTCACATAAACGAATGATCAGTCCCTTGCCGGTCAGTATTGATCGCATATGCTATAGTTGCGATAAATACAATAATACTTACATTTACCACCATTACTGACATTCCAAGGCCAAGGCTAAGGTCAAGTTGCGCACTACAAGGATAGGTTCAAGGACGCGCTGAAGCGACCTTCACACTTTTAACAAAGATATAATTTCAGATAAGAATGGCCATTTGATTATTTCTATAATGCTTTTATTTGTAAAGTACCTACTATCAATGAAAGTCTGTCGTGTATGAAAAAGCCTTTTAAATTTATATACGCTCTTTTTCCCCATAGATTTGAAATAACCACGGCTATCTTAAAACTAGATATACTAGAGTTTCAGTGTCTTTCTACTTATAGTTTTCACTTGATAAATGGCGCCCAACGTGGGGCTATAATTTTCCCGAATAGATACAGAAAAAAACCGTACCGTTTCATCATCATATCAACCAAAGGACGCGTTCACAGCTGAAAAAACATTTCCGGATCGATTTCAACAAATGTGTCATAATTTTGGGCGGAATTGCCAGTACTCACCACGCTTGGCAAGTGCCTTGCTGAGACCAGTATGGCTACTTTTCCACAGAATGGACGCTGCTGCCATCCCTCTAGTTTAGAGCCCCTAACTCGCCTTTTACGACATACAAGGGAGGAGATGGGGTGGTGCTATATTCTTAATCGGGACGCCGTATGTAACTCTAAAGTGGTGTTTGCTAACATCTATTTATCTGTAAGGTGAACTAATGGGTACCAAACTACCCCTTGTAAAATTTTAGTCATGAATAAATATTTGTACTCATTAGTGAGTATATCTGCTACCTTTCCCTTATGAACTCAATTACGCTTAATGTATCAGGCTTTTCTTAATTTTCTAAATGACAATTTTCTTTTGTCTTTAATCCATGATTATTTTCATGCAAAGGTCCGGTAATCCATAGCTTTAGAAAACACATTCGAGCTTTTTTTTATGTATAACGGGCAAAGTTATTAAAGAGCTTTAATTGTTTCTCACTTTGTATGCTAATTAAAGCAATGAAGCAAAATGGAAAGGCTGTATCAAATATCTTTTGGACAATTTAAGTGACATTCGCTAATGGATTCTCACTTTGTAACTTCTAATTGATAATTAAAGGAGAGCTAATCTAATAAGTCTGTCACAGCTAATTATATTTCAATGATTAAAGTGTCAGGGTTGAACACTTAATAATGGATTTATGCATTAACGCCAGTCATCCATTACTTTTTAGCGACAGAAACAATAACGCGAGAAATATATTAGATTTTATAATCGTCCAACACAGTTATAAATAGAGTGATAGAACACACTGTTCAGTTTGTTGTGTAATTTCACGCGGTAGAAATACGTCATAAACTTCCCTTCTGCCTTGGAGAAGGGTGGAGGGGCAGGCTGTAGTCATACCGGATTATACCACCATAGCGGTCATCTTCGGCACCGAAGGGGTGCTCCAGTATCTGACTATTATCACACTAGAGCCGCCCATTGGTGCCACGCAGTTAGACACATTTTGGAGGGGAAGACTGTAAAGCGGTCACCCCCCAAAAAGGCAGCGCTCCAGGCACATGTCGCCAAAGCCTCGTTGTCCGCTGTCCACACACGGCGGCACATGACCACGAGCGCGTCGCCGTGCCTTCCCGGAAGGCGCCCGCGACTCCCGAGCCCCTTTGGAAAGTACCTAGCCATATAATCCACTGACTAGAAATACTACTTTTACAATGACACCTGTTACCAAAACTACTGTATCACGCGTTCTTTTGGGAATCAAATCCAATGCTGAAGGCTGTGATCATATAAATTTAAATATGATAATGTTGACTCTGCCCTATACATTACAAATAGTAACAAATATTATTAACGGGTCAATATTATCATCTACGTTTCCTGACGTTTGGAAGGTTGCTACTGTTAGGCCGCTTCCTAAAAAACCTAATCCAGTTGATATTAAAGATCTCCGGCCTATCAGTATATTGCCCTGCCTTTCAAAGGTCATGGAAAAGATCGTTTGTCAGCAGTTGACGGATTTCTTGAAACGGAATCAGGTATTGCCATTGCTCCAATCCGGATTTAGAAAAAGACGTAGCACGTCTACTGCGTTAATAGACGTGACAGATAATATCTTGTCTGCCCAAGATAAAGGCATGTGTACACTGTTGGTGTTACTTGATTTTAGTCGGGCATTTGACTGCATAAATGTTTCGCTTCTGTTATCTAAATTAAACTACTACGGGTTTGATCACAGAGCGTTACAGTGGTTCCATAGCTACCTCTTGAACCGCAAACAGCTAGTTGAATTGAGTTTCATCAACGGTACTACTCGTATTTCAGCTACTACGTCTTTAAAAAGAGGAGTGCCGCAGGGTTCTATTCTGGGTCCAATTTTGTTTATATTATATTGCGCTGATATAATTTCATGTCTTCAGAATTGTAAATATCATATTTATGCCGATGATGTCCAAGTTTATATTTCATTCAAACCGGGTAATTATCAAACTGCCATAAGAGACTTGAATGCCGACCTCAACCGAATAGCTGCGTGGTCTGAAATGAATTGCTTGGTACTAAACCCGTCTAAAACAAGGTACATGCTATTTGGCACAAATAAACAACTAAGTACACTTCCTTCATTTTCATCCACTTCAGTCCAAAACTGTTTCTATCGTCTAAAGGTACTCTATAAAATGCGACCGTACCTATCACAAGAACTACGTATCCAATTAGTTGAATCGTTAGTACTATCCAAATTGAACTACGCTGATACTGTTTACGGTCCGCGTCTGTTGGCTCGAACGGAAAGGCTAATACAAAGAGTTCAAAATGCTTGTGCCCGATTCTGCTTTGCTGTTCCCCCTAGAAGTCATGTAACTCCATTTTTAAATGAGCACGCAATTTTGAAAATGTATTCTCGTCGTAAACTTCATTTAGCATGTCTTCTTTTTGGTGTCATTAAATATCATGAACCGCAGTATCTATATGATAAGCTTAACTGGGTAACTGGTAAAAGGGACTGTTCGAATAGGCTGTGTTCGCAGCAACTTTCCCTCCAGCCACACAAATCGGCAGCTTTTAGAGGTAGCTTTCGCTATGCTGCATCCAAGGTATGGAATAATATTCCTCCACCTTTGAGACAACTCAACGCGATAGCTACTTTTAGAGTACGCTTACGGCAGCATCTAATGGATGCTCAGCGGAAACTAGGTAATGTTCGATCAGATATATAAGTTGTCCGTTAGTGTTTTGTTTTATTGTGTACGTGTATGAGTGTATTCCATGAAAAAGTTATTTATTAAAATACATTGTATATGTGTATTTAAATGAAAAAGCAGTTATAATTTTTTTTTTTTTTTATTTCTTTTAAATGGTATTCAATTAATAAAATTCAATTAATTCGATTGTTTATGAATATGGACATTGACCTAGATACAGTCTCTATTGTATTTAATAATTTTAGATCGGTATATAAATAGTGAGATATATTTATTTATATATACTTTTTTGTATACATTAATTGAATTTATATAATTTAAATTTTAAAGTTATGTGTTAAAATTATTTGAATTATCCCATAGACAGGATTTCAAATTTTCTTATTTTCTACTAGATTATCATTTTGTCCGATTGACATCCGTGTGTCACAGTTAGGGTCCAGTTGAAAATCAGTGCTAGATACACGTCTAGCGAATGCTGAACTGGATTCCGTTTTGGTGCAGCCGTGAGATGTAATTTGAGATAGTCATAAGTAATGTTTATGCTAGTGTAGTGTATGCAATGTATTTACTTTCTTATCTACTAATATATAAATTTTGTTTGCTATGTAAATCTTCTCACGTTTTGTCCAAATAAATGATTTCTTTCTTTCTTTCTTTCTAAATATCTCGTACTGAGTAATGCTTTTTTAGGGCTCGTGTTACATTGGAACTTGTCATCAAGAGACGCTCCTTATAAAATCAAAAACAAAACAAAGATCCAGCTGGTCGGGCAAAGTAATGGGCAATGGCAAATCTGGTACTTTATTGAAATAACGATACGAAAAATACAAATACAGAAGACCAAGTGTCATTGGACGTAGATCTCCCATTGCAAGAGGCCGGTTAGGTACCACCGCAGAGCCGTCTCTACGGGGGGGTCGTGCGGTCCGTGGCCCTCTACAGGGTGCCTGTATGGTCAGCCCGACTGCAAGGTGCCTAGCGTTGCAGAAGTAAACTTCACAGTCTGCAGCGCAGAGTGGCTATACGGATCGCACGAGGATACCGAACAGTATCCTACGAGGCGGCAACTCTCCTGGCGCGTTTTCCGCATTTCGACTAACAATAACCTTTCCACCCAGTCGTTCTTTCCGTTAATTAGCCCCGACACAGGTACAAAGGATTCAAAGATATAGTTACAATGAAAGTGAGCGAGTGAGAGATTCGCTCTTTGAGAGAGATCTTTCGACTCATCTCCACACTGTAGCTAATGAAATGATGGAGCATGAGACACTCAAAAAGTCATGATTTTAAGGTGCCACGAGTACCACGTGACCACGGTCAACGCAACTTGATCGAAACGTCGAGGTTAGTCAAAAAGTGCAAATAGACCCGATATTATCTTGAAATCACGGATTCAATTCGCGAAAGTCTAAGAATTACTACTAAATAAGTAATATCTCGAAGTGATGAGGCTAAAGTGGTGTCACGCTGGACTAGTTCTGGGGGCTCTAGTGTGATCATACGAGGACCTGGAGCCTCCCTTAGGTGCCGAAGATGACCGCTCCAGTGGTTTTAGCCGGTAGGAGTCCGGCATACCCCTTCGCCCTTCCCCGGGGCGAAGGAAGTTCATGAAGAATTTCCTACTGGGCACCAATAAAAAAATAAAAAAGGGACTAGTTCTGGGAGCATTACAATTATGGGCAGGCGTGACTCTCACCAGCTGGCCATTGACTTCATCTTCATGTCACCAGGTAGGCTGTATAAAAAATGTCGTCGCACGCAGTTAAACACGATTTTTAAAAAGCATAGGAAAATGAATGTATACTGCAAAGTAAATAACATTCATATTTGAAAACTAGCAGGATTATGCTGTCATGCATCGTGATCAGATGTCGCCTTGAAAGACCTGATAAAATGATTGCCACAAGTAAGGTATTATGCGAAAGTGGAGCACGCAAACATGTTAGCGATGATATATTTTTAACCGACTTCAAAAAGGAGGAGGCATGTACACCGAGTACCGATTTGAACAATTATTTTTCTAACTGCTTTTGCTGCTGCACCCTTCCCAATGCTGAGGAAGTCCATGAGGACAAAAATCCCCAAGATAAAGAAAGGGTTACTGTGCTGATTTTTTAATGAGTCCTGTTGATGTTATGTGGACATCAAGCTTGTTACCTTACATCTTCCTGGGTGTATCATAAGTGCCTATAATGTTGCATACAGTCACCTTCAACACTCCATTGCGGGAGAGTACTATCCCATCTATATCAATTTAATCAAAACGGAAGTATCTGTCTGTGATTACAAAATAAACGCCATAATTTTAATATTGTGGTGAAAAATTAAGGTGCAATATTTTTGCCAATTCGGGTAGAGCATCGTGGAATGAAATGCTTTTTTTTTAAACTTTGTCCCACACTAGGATTTCTCCTGTGTCGTCGTACAAAACACCCAGACCCGGAACAACTACCTGCAGATCATACAAATATGTGTTCCGTGCGGGAATCGAACCCACTACCCCCGGCACAACAGTCGACTGTATCAGCCACTGCACCAACCGTGCCGTCAAACCACTTCACCACCTTAAAGGTTGCATGTAATTAAATATCAGTCAAAGTACATCTACTACTGAACAAAGGTCTTCCCTATAGATTTCCAAAATGGTGACACCATTTAGGGGGAATTTGCCAGTACTCACCGCGGTTGCCAGGCGCGTGGATTAACACCCCCGGAAATCGCGGGCGCGCAGATTGGGAAGTCTGCGTGCTCACACCGAGCGACTCCCGGGAAGACGGTGACGCACATGTGTACACGTGCCGCCGTGTGCGCAGCACACCGCACAGCGACCCTTGGAGGATCCTTTACAATCCTCCCCGAGAAGTGCCTGGGGGGCGACCGTTTTGCAGTCGCCTTCCCTTCGCTAGAGGGGGTGGTTTACAGTCATAGCCTCCGAGATGTGCCTAAAGGCGTGGCAGCAATGGGCGGCTCTGGTGTGATCTTACGAAGACCTGAAGCCGCCCTTCGGTGCCAGTGGTTTTAACCGGTAGGACCTTGCCCAGGGCATAGGAAGTTCATGTAGAATTTCCACTGGACTCTAATAAAAAAAGGGTGAATGAGCGCGGTATGGCTACTGTTCCACAGAAGAGACGCTGCTGTCCATCCATCTGGCTTAGAGTCCATTAGTCGCCTTTTACGACATCCATTGGAGGAGATGGAATGGTGCTATATTCATAATCCGGATTTAGGGGCGAAATGAATAATCAATCTAATCTAAAATATTTGGGATTGAGGATTTCTCTGCTTTTGTGTTCACACAAACATGGATCAATTTCAAAATCTTGTCTGCTATGTTGTCTAATAAACATCTTTTCTATTTTCCGCTATGTATTGCATTTGACATTTTGAATTTACAGAATAAGCATCTGTTCTGGAATCCGTACAAAGGATCTTTGTGGGTCTCAGTCAGGGCCCACCACAAAGAATAATGTCTCAGATTACCATCTCTAACGCCCACTACAGTTTGCCCTGTTATACTTGGAATATATAATCAAGTCACAATACCCAACAAGCTTGAGACCCTTACGTAATTCTAGTTTTGACTATGGGTGGCTCGCCGAATAATTTTCCCGCATGTTACGTATTGGACACAAGGCCGTGACCTTTATTTTGTACATTATACGCCAAAAATATTATTTACAATGCCCTACTAAATCTGCTGACTCGTAAAAGCATTTGCATGTTTGGACATTACGTTATGTACTTTTCATTCTTGATTAAAAGAAGAACATGATTTTAATTAGCGTTTATTTCTATTACTAGCCAACTTCGCTGAACGTAAATTAATTTTGTGATAATTGTTCTTTTTATTCAATTCCATACATAGCCACAAAAACATCTACCTCTCTACCAAATTTCATTAGAATCCGTAAAGCTGTTTCAGAGAGCTGGAGCGTCAAATGTTCACTCTAATGTTTCAATTAAAGTTAGTGTACTCACATCGATCTCCAGGTTAGCTCGGCTTAGTAAGGGAACATTGTTCAGCATCATATCAGCCCAAGGACATCCACTGATGAACAAAGGCCTCCCTTAACCATTTCAACAACGACTGGCACCCTAATTAGATAAAAATAGCGACAGCAACCACCGCGCAGCCAAGCATCCACCAGTGGCAAATCGCCTGAAATTGAAAGGCATTTTTTTTAAGAAAGGAAGGCCTATTTAATCGTTGTTGGCAAATGACGTTTGACAGCGGCGTCTGAGCGATTGACGCCTGTCGCAAACCGTTTGCGACACACGTAATCAGCCCGCGGTTACATACCGCCCGCATCCAACGACTCAAAACTCAAACTGAAAGTTTTTATTTCATATAGACCCTTATAGGCACTTCATCAAATCAGCCACAGGATGTCCACTGCTGAACAAAGGCCCCCCTCTTAGATTTACACAACGAGCGGTCACATCCAACTACTTTCACCAGGTCGTCTGTCCACCTCGTTAGAGGTCGTTCCACGCTGCGTTTCCCGGTGCGCGGTCTCCATTCGAGAACTTTTGTGCCCAACGGCCGTCAGTTCTACGAGCAATGCGCCGCGCCCATTGCCACTTAAGTTTACTAATCCTTTCAGCTATGTCGACAATTTTAGTTCTGCTACGGATCTCCTCATTTCTGATTCGATCTCGTAGAGAAATACCAAGCATATCTCTCTCCATAGCTCGCTGAGTGACCTTAAGCTTTCTTATGAGGCCCATTGTGAGTGACCACGTCTCTGTTCCATATGTCATCACTGGTAACATATGGAACAGAGACGTGGTAACAGGCACTTAAGAAAAGTCAAAAGTTAAGGTGCACGGTTCGGAAAAGTTGATCTTATAGAGAAGAGCAGGTACGAAACTCTATAACTTCTAGCTATCTTTACCGAGTAGTCATGTCCATCGTTGTTGGCTGACTCAGCGCTTCATTTTCGGGTGCCTGGTCCCCAGTCGAAAATCTTTCTGCCCCAACGGCCATTATAAAAATGTATTAATAAAAGGGATCCTTTGTAAAATTTATTTAATTTGTTTTGTCTGAGTTTAAATAGATACTTTCGCTAAAATGAATTGGGATGGGTGGCAAACCGAAGCACAGAATAAATTATCATACAGTTGACCGAAGTTGTGAGTTAGTGATGATTTATTCTTAATCCACAATTGTCGAAATCTATGGGGGAGACTTTGTTTAGCAGTGGATATCCTGTGGCTTAATGATGTTGAGGCTTTAGTATTAGATATTAATTTCAACTTGATACCCCAAGCCGTTCCTGAGTAAAATAATGTTGACACACGGACAGACAGACGATCAAAGTGATCCAGTAAAGGCTTCTGTTTTTTATTTATTTATTAGAAAAAGGTTCATCAACAGCTTCTGTATATAAAATATCAAATAATAGTAGGTAACAATAATTCACAAATTAAAACATTCACAAATACAATTTTTTGTGGTAATAAACTATTAATATTGGTTTTTCATTATTAGTTTCGAAACTAAATATACTAAGAATAGCTACTGAAAAACGATGTAATCACTTTTGTCAAACATTTCATACGCATACTACGAAAGCTTTAATTAAAATTGTATATTACCAACTTGGAACAGAGTCGCGGATGGCCGGGGTCTACGCTTTTAAATTATAAATTCGTTAAATTGTTCAACCTGACTATTGGGTAACGTTGGTATTACAGTGGTATGTATAACCTATTGTACCTATTTAAGCTTGGAATTTACTTTTAAATAGTTATATATCTATGGACACTATTACCTACAGTCATACATATTTTTCCATCTTCGTATCTTTTTTGCCGATTACGTATGTCGCAGATGCTTTGCGACAGGCGTAAATCGCCCGGACGCCGTTCCTAAACGTCATTTTGGTATTACGTATTTGCCGATAGCGATTAAGCAGGCGAAGATCGCTGACGCACGGTCTGTTGGACGATCAATGAACTAAAAATTGCATCCTCGGCTTTCAATTTCAGGCACTTTTATACTGGGAATCCTTAGATGCGCGATAGCTGCTGTCGCTTCTGCTGTCGCTGTTTTTAGCTAATACGGGTGCGGGTCTACAAAGATCGGTATTAAAATCTACCAATAATACCGGGTTGAAAATATTAAAGATAAAAATTAATAGTTTTAGTAAAACATTATTATGTTTTCGTAAGCCTCAATCATAATTGGTATATTTTTAATACCGATCTCTGTAGACCAGTTTTAGACATCGAAAGTTTTCACGCGTTTAGAATAGCTCTAGGAGGTCCTCGTATGATCACACTAGATACCGGTTTCGCACCTATATTTAGAAATAACCTTACTAATATTTGATAAAAAACGAATGAAAAATTATCATTGTAAAAGTAACATTTTAAAAACTAATCGTTTGACAAACATCTCATTTCGCAAACATATTACTTTAGAAGTAATCATTTGACAATATATAGATTTCGCAAATGTTTTACTTTGCAAATATATCAAATGTTAAAATATAATTCCTAAAATATTCATTTGACCAAGTACTCGCTGCCCTAACCAAGTAAAATAGGTAGAATTCAATTAAAGTTAAATTTAAGACAAAAATATTTTTTATTCATATAAAACCACTTACTATTGGTTACGAATACACTCATGAATAATGATATATGTATATGTCATAAATGACTAGTTGCCGCGTTCCAAGATGTAGGTTTCCTATGGAGAAGAACGGCCAAGAAAATTTAGATATAATTTTCTATTGTCAGCTTTCGTCAAACGTATGCTTTGTGTTGTTTTACCAATTAACATGATTATAAAACGATTAGTTTGTCAAATGACGTTTTGATGTAATGATGTGTTGTCTTTCAATTATTTATCAAATGAGTTATTTACAGAAATAATAGTTTGTAAAGTGATCAATTTGTCAAGTATAAAGTTTGCTTATGTTATTTTTAAAATGAAAATTTCGAGATTCGTTTTTTGTCAAATGACAGGAACACCGTAGAAATTGCAATATTTCTTGACGATTGATCATTGTAATTACAATCTAGAATAGGGTTGCCATAGTCATCATCAGCCGAGAAACGTCCACTGCTGAACAGAAGCCTCCCCCAAATATTGCCGTAACGGCCGGTATGGATTTGTGTTGTGTGCTCATTGGGGGGTTTTGTCATAATCGCACTTAGCAGACGGGTTGGCGATCGCAGTTTAATCGTTAACGTACTCGAAGGACGCTGCCGCCCATCGTCCGGATAATCCCATAGTCACCCACAGGATGAGATGGGGTGGTGGTATTCTTAGCCGGCACCACACCGATAACGCTATATCGCGGATATCTTACCACATTATAATGCTAAAGTATTTTATTTAAATGTTTGAGGCTCCATCATGCTTAAACGGCTGAAAGCATAGGTTAGTTAGGAGATTATGTCGTTAAATAGGACATACGATACGTTTTATACGATATACAATACAACACAACAAAATTATCACAAAATTTAAATATACGCCCAGCGAAGCGGGCCGATAATGCTAATTGTATAACAAATGGAACAAACGCTACATATTTCCGTGAAATATTTCGTTTGTGGTATTACAACATAATGTGTATTGTCACAATAGAGTGACATTAGGAAAAGCAAAAAGAAATCTGTCTTCCAAAATAACCACGTTCCACACACACTCGCTGTATTTCATTAAAATAATATATTAGAATAAATACCCTACGAAGATATATTTTTAAAATCTGTAATAAAACACTTTTAAACGACTACACCGCGTATTTTTTTTATTTTTGTTTTTCCTAATGTTTCAAATACTACAGCATTCGTGTTCGCAGGATATGTACAGGCATGTGTACCTAGAATGCTTTGTGAGGCTATTGAAATTAAAAATAGTCTAATTTCAATTGAGAACATCGATGACGAGTACCTTCCACCAGTTTAGAATCCTATAATTAAGTCCCAAACTTGATAAACATCAAAAAACCGTGAGTGATTACTGCGTGCATAGTTATTTTTTAATCGTAATTGTATGGTAGATAAAATAAGCTTTTCACTGTAGTCATCCTGCGACCATAAACGCTGCTAAGCGTTCGAAACATTAGGAAAAACAAAAATCTATAATATACACGATGTAATCCGTTTAAGTGTTTTATTATAATAATTTATAATAATCGCGAAAACCTAAGACATTACGACTATTACTAGATTTTTATTGACGGCTACAAAAATCCTGATGTCGGAAACGAGTCTCCTAAAATGTTTCACACAACATAATCAAACTTTATCTCCGCCTTGACATACCCAACCCTAAATAAAACCGCGTTTAATAATAAGTTCGGAACTCGGATATTCCTCGGAGGGCAATAAGTAACGTATACGATAGACTGATCCTAAAAGGGTTTATATATATTAAATGTCGGGTTTGACGAACTTTTATGTCACTTTATCGCGCCGTTACGTCGTAAGTACCGTGATATTTAGACAAGGAACACTTAAAAAAGCGAGGGTGTGTCTGCCGCATTCGTCAAAATAATCAATTTCTCGAAACTCATGTCACCATTAAATTTAATTACAAGGCAGACCTACTTTCAAATTTAGAACAATCCTTAGACAGTCGTGTGAGTGTAAATGAGCAAGGCACAACGCTTTGCTGTGTGGTGCCGGCTACGAATAGCACCAACCCATCTCATCCCTTGGGTTCGGTAAAAGGCAACTATGGGATTAGCCGGAGGAGGGGCAGCAGCGTCCTTCGAGTACATTAACAACTCAACTGCGATCGCCAACCCGCCTGCCAAGCGTGGCGATTATGGCAAGACCCCCCAATGAACACACAACACACCCATATCGGTCGTTGTAGTGATCTTTGGGGAGGCCTGTGTCCAGCAGTGGACTTTATTCGGCCGAAATGATGACCACGCTTTGCTCCTTTGTTATTTGGTTAAACATTTGGTTCGAAAGAGCGCGTCTGTAGTTAGTCTGTGGTTTAATTTTTAAAATCGCTTTTGTACTTTGACAATGTCTTGAATCTTATCGGGCCGATAGCGGCCTAATGCTTTGCTAATTTCACTGTACTTTTCCAGCTTGTTAATTCAGGAAAGTTTTTACATTAAGGGTAGGGCTATCCGATCAAAAATGGTAAGTGATCTGAAGAAAACTGCGAATATATGATTAGGACATTTATTTCAAAATATGGACTTTGTGTACGGTACATAAACACATATAAAAATGGTAACCGTGGAGTTTCTTACCCGTTCTTCTCCATAGGAAATCCACAACTTAAATGGCATCAATTATAGTATGAGTATTCATGAGTGCCTGTAAATGGTTTCGCATGAATAACCAACGCTTTTATCTTTATCATTACTATTTATTTATTTTATTTATACACTCTTTATTGTACACCAAAACATATTATATCATCATTTCGGCCGAATGAAGTACACTGCTGGACACAGGCCTCCCCCAAATATCACCACAACGACCGATATGGGTGTGTTGTGCGCTCATTGGGGGGTGTTACCATAATCGCCACGCTTGGCAGGCGGGTTGGCGATCGCAGTTGAGTTGTTAATGTACTCAAAGGACGCTGCTGCCCATCCTCCGGCTAATCCCTTAGTCGACTTTTACGACGCCCATAGGATGAGATGGGGTGGTGGTATTCTGAGCCGGCACCACACGGCAAAGCCGGCACCACACGTATACAACATACATACATAACATATTATATACAGACATTTTAATAAAACAAACAGTACAATAGGCGGCCTTATCGCTATACGCAATCTCTTCCAGGCAACCAATGGATGGAAAAGAGGAAATAGAAAAGTTGTGAGGTAGTCTGAGGTGTAGCTTACACATATAAATAAATATTACTATACATATACTATAGATACTAAATACATAAATATACAACAAGAATATATATGAAAATAATAAATATACATATTTAATGGGATTGTAAAATAGAGCGAAAGCAAATCTAAATCATCAGGAGCACAAAAATTTAAAGCGACAAGTAATGATTTATATTATAAATATTACAATCGTGTAATATTTTTACTATAAATATCATAACCGTGTTAATTGCTTACGTTGAATTCTATTTGAAAACATTCATATTATTTGAATTCTCTTTTATTTTAACTTCATCTGTGAATATTCCGGATATCTTAGAATTCTCCCTGCATTCCGGACAGAGATAATATTCCGAACATGTTCGGAAAGCCCCGGTACGACAACCCTAATCAAGAGTATTTTCTTTTTTCAATTTGGATAAAATATAGCACGCGACAGCAGCCTTATTGCTGCGCACGTCACATAAGTCCTTTGGCCACGTCACATATTACTCAAGACGGTGTTGCCATTTCAATTACAACATCTACGATGTTTGGTTAATACTAACAACCGTGTGGTGTCCGGCTTAAGAATATAACACGACTCCATCGCCTCCCGTGAAGGTCGTAAAAGGCGATTAGGGGACTAAACCAGAGGGATGGGCAGCAGCGTCCTTTTTGTGGAACAGTAGCCATTCTGCGCTCACCAACCCGCCTGCCAAGCGTGGTAAGTACTGGCAAATTCCCTCCAGTATGATGACTCAGTTGTGGAAATCTATGGGGGAGGCCGATGACAGACTTATATTTTGACATAAAGGACTCCGATCCTTAGGGTTCCCGGCGAAGAATAGGCCACGTCTATCCACCCATCATATCAAGAGGATAGGCAGCAGCATCCACCCGTATACCAAGAACAACATACTGCGATCAGTAATCCGCCTCTCAACCGTTGTTCAGTAGTGGACGTTGCATGGCCGGTATGACTAACATCCAGTCCCAGACCTATTGTATAATACACCCATCATGACGTCATCATCACCATTTCAGCCAAAAAACGTCATGACCAAAAGCCTCCCCAATAAGACGACCAGTTTACACGCCGTGTGTCGTCGTTTTATTGGGGAGAATTTGCCAGTGATCACCACGCATGGCAGGCAGGTTGGTGATCGCAGCATATCTACTGTTTTACAAAAGGGACGCTGCTGCCTATCCCTCCGGTTTTAGAGTAAAAGTCTTCTTTTCTCGTGTGAATGTGCAATCATTAATAGGTACCTATTTCATAATACATAATGTTCTAACAGTGACATAAACCCATATTCATCCATTACTTCGTGCTTCCAAGTTAATTACCGTTCGTGCACGTTATTATGGCATGTTAACACGAAATTGCTCGTAATCACGTTTTTAAAGGTACGAAAATATCTTTCATATTACTGCTACATGATAAGCAGTCCATTCTCATAAAAAATCGCGAAATTACGCGACAATGTTCTTCATTCTTTCTTTTCCTTGTGGATAATGCCAACCTCGTGTCAGAGATGCTCAAGCCGCACAAAGGCCTTCGACGTGGCTTAACGACTGCCGTCTAATGACCACAACCAGGACCGAATACTTCACGTGCCTTCCGAAGCACGGAGCCACTCAGTCACCCATCCATAGACTGACCACGCCAAGCGCTGCTTAATCTCGCCGGTCGTTTACCGATCAGTGAGCGCAGCTGACTATGAGTGTCTCACAATGTTCTTAATATAATTAAAGCAGCTGCCCAAAGTTATATTTTTATTTTATTTGTAATCCTTTCATGTCCATGTGTCCAACATCTTACTTCAACATTCATAAGATATTGATAAACCTTCCTATATTATGGAGTCGTAGTTGCGAAACCTTTCTTTCCTCAAAAGCCATTACTTCGAAAGCGACTCATTGTTTTTAAGTAGAGGGTTTATTACATTTTATGTTTCCTTAGTATATGTTTTGTCATGTCCACACTGCACTCGGACACTATTTCGTTTTGAAAGTGAGGTTGAAATTGTGACGTGAATATATAGCACAGAGATATAGCATGGAGCAGTAGATTTTTTGTGGTGGTAGGTCTCTAGTTGCACGAATCCTGCTGGGTTGGTAACATCGCATTGCAAAATATTCCGCTGCCAAGCATTCGTTTTTATACTTTAGATATTACTGTAGTCGAAGGTCACTGCAAATGAAACTGAAATTACTGGACATAAGAAACTAAATAACTAATTTCTGGAGGACACGAGCGCAGTGTAGTGCTCCGCAGGACTAGTCCTGGATAGCATGACAATTTCTATGGGCAGATATGATATGCTCGTCTCGGCACTAGATAGTATAAAAAATATTATATTGGGGAATAAGCGTGCGAGCGACCCCGGGGAAGTCCGGTGTGTATGTGGTCACGTGCGGCCGCGTGCACTGCACAGCGCATAGCGAGGCATCGGGGGAATCCTTTCAAATCCCCCGAGATGTACCTGGGGGGTGGCCTCTTTACAGTCGCCTTCCTTCCACTAGAGGAGGTGACCGCGTTACAGTCATCAGAGTTGTGCCTAAAGACGTAAGACCAATGGGTGGCTCTAGATGGATATTAGAGTTCCTGGAGCCTCCCTTCTGTACCGAAGATGACCACTGCTGAGGTTTTAGCCGGTAGGAGAAAATCCTCTTGGCGTGGACGAAGTACATGCTGTATTTCCACCGGATGCAGAAAAAAAAGGTAGTATAAATAAAGAATGGAGCGCTAATGAGGGAGCAAATGTCTCGTTTAACTTTGGCATATCAAGTGTATAGTTGGTTGCGCCAACCTGTGATGGTAGCAACTCGCGTATGATCAACTGACACGCCTTGTAGGGCTCATTAATGAATCTCGATATAAGTCTACATTTGTCAAATAAAACTCGTTCGGGCCGGCCAGTACCTCGCAACTTAGTAATGTTTTTAACAAGCGTTTGAAATCTTTGTTCTTAGCCTCCAGAAAGAAGCTTAAATTTACTAAATCCCCGATGTGACCGACGGAGATAAAGTATATTCAAATGAAACTACAAATATCAGTATAACTTTTACGTTTATAATACCCAAAACAGGATTATTAAATAGACTCTCTGAAGTTACAGTGCCGAAAGTTTCTAATACAACAGACTAGTATATTTTATATTAAATTAGTGTTCTGTATTGTTGTAGTGCAAGCCGCACGTGTCAGGTTGAGGGCGCAGCTGAGCAGGACTCGGCGCAGCCCGCCGTCGACCTGCCGCGCACCCGAGACGGAGAGATAGACTACGATGGTAAGTATACAGTACAGTATTCCTGACGATACAAAGGTGATCTGAAGAGCTGTTGATTTGCGAAGTTCAGCTGCGCATGCCATGGTCAGGATTTCGACGCGTGGTTATTCTTTCCATAAAGGCGCCTCCTGGCTTCAGAGAGCACATTATGCTGGCATACGTACAATAGTCTATGATAGATGTTTCCCCGAAAATTCTAACTACTGCTCTAAATCCTCGGATATTTAATTTAAACTTTTATGTACATTGAGTATACATAAGGCGGACTTAATGCCATGGCATGCCTCATGAGGCATTCTCTACCAGTCACCTTCGTCCTACCTACCGTCAACCTTTGGGTTAAACAAAGCACTTCGAAAGAGGTATAAAAGCAAAGCTATATCTAATGTTAAAAAAGACTGAATTAAAAATAGGAAAACATACATATACTGATATAACAATAGGAATACATACATATACTAATACTACATTATATTACATAATTATAGATAGTTAAATTGAATACATAAAAATATCTGATGTAAATATTAACTCTAATGACGAAGACAAAACTGATTAGGATATCGGAATACCTCAGTAACAGCGTTGCTTAGGTCAGACGGAAGTCGCTCCGAATAAAATACTGATACTCAGCTGGTTCATACTAGAGAGGAAGCCGACCAGCATAATTAGAAAAGGCAGGAAGAAGGAGTCCCCAAGATACAAAGTCCAACCGAACGTGCGTAGTAGTAGTTAACAGGGTACGCCCGTAGTGGCCGGAACAGTCTTCTTTATTCTTCTTTCTACTTTCAAATTTAAATCAATTTCAGCTTAGATATACTGGCTTTTAATCCAGCCGCATCATCATCATCATCATATCAGCCACAGGACGTCCACTGCTGAACAAAGGCCTCCCCCTTAGATTTCCACAACGAGCGGTCACATGCCGCTCTCATCCAACGACTCCCAGCGACCTTCACCAGGTCGTCTGTCCACCTCGTTGGAGTTCGTCCCACGCTGCGTTTTCCAGTGCGCGGTCTCCATTCGAGAACCTTTGTGCCCCAACGGCCATCAGTTCTACGAGCAATGTGCCCTGCCCATTGCCACTTCAGTTGACTAATCCTTTCAGCTATGTCGACAACTTTAATTCTTCTACGGATCTCCTCATTTCTGATTCGATCTCGTAGAGAAATACCAAGCATAGCTCTCTCCATAGCTCGCTGAGTGACCTTGAGCTTTCTTATGAGGCCCATTGTGAGTGACCACGTCTCTGTTCCATATGTCATCACTGGTAACATGCGTGTTACAAAGTAGTAAGCAGGATACGCCCGTACTGGCCTGAACAGATTAAAAATGTACTGGTACCTGATATATGTGTGTGACATCAAGTTGTTCTATTTTCAAATTTAAACCAATTTCAGTTATAAACTGACATTTAATCCAGCCGCATGCGTGTTACAAAGGTACACCCGAAGAGATTGAAGTTGCACTGGTACGAGATATCTGTGTAAAGCTGTCATTGAAAGCACGGTTAGCGCAGTTAGCTAAGCAATTGGCTTTCTGCGCTACGTGTCGCGAGTTCGATCCCTGCACGAAACAAATATTCATATGGTCTACAGATAAGTGGCTGTTCTAGGTTTGGGTGTTTGTGCTTGTGTACAGGAGATATCCTTTTTTTATTGATGGCCAGTGGACATTCTCGGGTCCTCGTAAGATCACACTAGAGCCGCCCATTGGTACCACGCCTTCAGGCACATCACGGAGGAGATGACTGTAAAGCGGTCACCCCTCTAGCGGAGGGAAGGCGACTGTAAAGAGGTCCCCCCCCAGGCCATTCTCGGTGAGGATTGTAAAGGATCCCCCCACACCTCGCTTTACAGGAGAAATCCTAGTGTGGGACATCGCTTAAAATGTTTTTTTTTATTATTTCAACCAATTTTAACTATATACTGGCGTTTAATCGTGATGAAACAATAAGAACATTTGTCGCAATTCGTGCCTTACTGCACGTATTTCAAACAGATTCTAAGAAACAGACTCGTATTATTCACGTCACGATATAAATATGAGAATAGACCTCATATAAATATCGTATCCTTTATAACACGTACACTCCCGATAGTATAACTAAGATCCTCCAAACCACAGCCAACGTCTACGGTAAATGGTTTAGGAAATGGCGGATCGAAGTTAACCCTATCAAAAGTAAAGCCGTCCTATTTTGCAAATTAGGCGACGACCACCCACGCTTCAGGGAGATCTCGATGCTGGGCCAATCGGTTCCTTGGGAACCGCACGCCAAGTATCTTGGAGTCACCCTAGACAAAAAACTGACCTTCATTCCCCACACAAAGATGGTGCGTGCCCGCGCTGCCTTTGTGCTCGGTCGCCTTCACTATATTCTGAACGCTCGTAGTAAATTATCCCTTAGAAATAAGGTGAGAATTTACACCACATGCATTCGACCCATCATGACCTATGCCAGCCCAGTGTTCGCACACGCCGAATCATACCCACTCCGTAGATTAGAAACCCTCCAAACCCGTTTCATGCGCAAGGCCACCGGAGCGCCTCTGTACATGCGAAACGACCAACTCCATTTCGACCTTAACTTGCCGACCATCAGGCAATTTATGAAACAAGCGTCCAAACGCTATCTCGATTCTGCCCTGTCCCACCCAAATCCCCTTGTGGTATCAGCCGCCGACTACGAACCCTCCCGTATCAGTAGAGTACGCCGCCCGAGGCACGTTCTGGTCGATCCAGACGATAAAATCACGTTAGATCACATGAAGAGACTCGCGTTGTCTCGTTCACTGAACACCCGACCGTTGTACCGCCCTCGCCGCCGAGGATGCCCGCCTCACCGACGTCGCGGAGGCCTATCGCCGCGTCACCTTCCCGTTCAAGTTAGCACTTCTCCCTCCCGTCTCTTGCTCGCGCCGGCCCGTGCCGAGCCTGTAGCTTTAAATGTCCCTTAATACAATTTAAATAATACCGATCCAGCTGTCCCCAAAACAATAGCTTGATATCCCCAGCAACGCCCTAAGCCGAGGTCCGTGTCCCGCAGGGGGCGCCCTTAGCGAAAGTTGCTTAGTTTTTAATAATTAATTTAAGCCTGGCTGGAGGCCTCTTTTGGCTTCGCCAGCAAATGACCGGTTAAGCAACCACATTTCCCAGAAATGTATGCGAGAAGCCCAACAAAAAAAAAAAAAAAAAAAAAAAAAAAAAAAAACACGTACACACTGAGTCAGTTCGTGGGGCTTCAGAAGATTAGCATACAATGTAAAAACGCAGGGATTTTACTGCAATTTTTCTATAGACCAATAGTTTTAATTAGTCGAAGATAGTTGCAAAGTTCCGTGTGGTGTCCGGATTAAGAATATAGCACCACTCCATCGCCTCCCGTGGATGTCGTAAAAGGCGACTAAGGGAATCTAAACCAGAGGGATGGGCAGCAGCGTCCCTTCTGTGAAACGGTAGCCATACTGCGCTCACCAACCCGCCTGCCAAGCGTGGTGAGTATTGGCAAATACCCCCCAAAATGATGACACAGTTGTGAAAATCTATGGGGGAGGCCTTTGTTCAGCAGTGGACGTATAAATAGCCGATATGAAAAAAACGAGTTGTAAAGTTAAAGATAGCAGCCGTAGGAATACGCTGCTATTTAATATGCTGCTTGCTGCTTCTTGCAAATGGTGGAGGAGTGATAGCGATGATGCGAAGTAATTCCTTCTCTGCATCGTGAAGGCTGCGTTGATGTTCATGGTCAGGGGTCACCAGTATGGGGAACAAGGTGTGGTGTTCCTCCATAGAAAAGAGAGGATCCTCCAGCCAGGCGGATGGTGTGCCTGGCGGGCCGAAGCCCTACGGTTGATGTTGGGCGACTGTATATATGCAGCGTTGCTCGAATACTTTACAAGCGTGATTCAGGATTCTTTGACGTCATCGGAGAGTTAGAGTAGATATGCTGGCGATGTAAGGTGTCGCCACAGCACCACTCCATCTCATGGCGTGGGTGTCGCAAAAGATGACTACGAGATTAGCCGGAGGATGCTAATCGCCAACCAACCTTTTTTTTTTTTATTGGTGCCCAGTGGAAATTCTTCATGAACTTCCTTCACCCCGGGGAAACTCCTACCGGCTAAAACCACTGGAGCGGTCATCTTCGGCACCTACGGGAGGCTCCAGGTCCTCGTATGATCACACTAGAGCCGCCAACCTACCTTCCGAGCGTGGCGATTATGAGAAAACACCCCAATGAGCAAACAACAATTTGATGTGACTTTTTGGAAGGCCCGTATCCAACGATGGACGTTTTTCGGCTAAAATGATGGTTGGATAATAGTTCGAACGTGAGGAACGAGTATAATTGATCTTCTTAATTTTTTTATCGTTGCCCCACCCTAGCTATTCTTGTGTGTCGTAGGTGCGTTTACAGACACAAATTCCACATACATCGGCCAATCCCTACCAATATTATAAAGAGTTTATTTCTGTTATTATTTTCCCACTAATGCTTAAAGGGGATAGGGATATTTTAAATTACTGGACCGATTCCGGTTTTTTAGCGTTAGGGACGCATACAATTACTCTTTATCATGCGAGGTCGTAATGCGTTGTCGTATAAAATATTAACTATTTTCCATTTGGATTCAATAAATTATAAATTCAAACGACTTAGCAATCTAAAAAACTATCGGCTGATAAAAAATCATTCGACGTAACATCATTATTGTATAAAAATGTATGTCATCTCGGTGTATAGCAGTCCACAGCTGGGCACAAGTTGCACTGCAACAGCCAATCATAGCCTTCTTAATCATATGACATGACCTAATAACGATTGTTGCACTTCTGGACTTCAGGGTTGTTCAAGTATTACATAACCAAACGTAACTATATCGCTCTGTGTAAAAAAAAATAGGTAAATCAAAAAACGCTATTTCTTTTTCTTACGTAAGATTCATTCCGCCCAGTCCCTTTGTCAGTAATAGTAAGGAAAAAAAATAACCCCCCCATGCTTAATAATACTAAATGCCCCCGTAAAGCCCTATTTTCACGTGTGTACTCCCCCGAAAGAGCTAGTGAGCTAGAGAGTTAATGTAGATCTTTCTACTTGTTGAAAAGTTGAGATTTAAATCATCTTTTAATAAACTAGTTAGTACAATAGCAGCGCCTCTTGATAATTTAGGAATGAAAGGGAAACTACCGTGAGATATATTCTGATAGTTCATGGTAAACTTAAGAAATAAGTGCCTACCTCCTATCTATACAAATAAATAAACAATTGAAGTGTCTGTTTGTAATGTCAAAAGATTTTTGTCTTTTTGTTTGTCTGTTTTTCCCCCTCATCTCCGAAACGGCTGGATTTCTACGGGACTTTCACTACCAGATAGTTGATGTTATAAGGAATAACTTGCGCTACTATTATTTTAGAAAAATATTTAGGGTTCCGTGCAAATAAATTAAAGTCCATGAAATTCAATATATATACTCTGTGTCAAGTGCCTATGCCGAAGTACTGTAAATTATTTATAAATAATCCAATTTATTTTCAATTAAACGACGGGTGAAACCGCGGATCCCAGCTAGTACCTATTATATACCTTTTTTGTTTGCAGCGTTATACGAAGATGAGTCGGACAGCGACCTCGGCTCGATGGAGAACCACGGGTCCGTGGTCACGCATCTGCTGTCGCAAGTCAAGATTGGAATGGATCTCACCAAGGTGAGATATTCCTGATTTAGTCTTGATTTTAGTAGCGTTGTACTTATATAAGGATGCGACCTCAGCTCAATGGCAGACAACAGCTTTGTGGTCATGCATCTGGTGGCCAAGGTCAAGTTTGTAAGTCAGAAATGTCGTATATTACAAGACTCATCATTTCGGCCGAATGAAGTCCACTGCCGGACACAGGCATCCCCCAAAGATCACCACAACGACCGATATGGGTGTGTTGTGTGCTCACTGGGGGGTTTTGCCATAATCGCCACGCTTGGCAGACGGGTTGGCGATCGCAGTTGAGTTGTTAATGTACTCAAAGGACGCTGCTGCCCATCCTTCGGCTAATCCCTTAGTCGCCTTTTACGACACCCATGGGAGGAGATGGGGTGGTGGCATTCTGAGCCGGCACCACACGGCATTACGAGATTACTAAAAGTTATCTTTGAACATTATAATATTCAGGCTCCAAATACTGTTCTCGGGATGAAAAGCAGCGCAACACACTGCCCAGCAACAAATTGTAATGTATTGTGATGGATATCATTAAGGTCACATATATTTAACTTCATCGTCTCTCTTTACTCCAGCTATTCGTTGTCCACTGTTGGACGTGGACACGGAACTCTTAAGTTACTCAAACGAGAACACCAAATCTTCCCCTGGTAGTAAGCGTCAGGCCCATAATAATTGTAATGCTACCCAAGACTGGTCTTGTGTGGCACTACATTGTGCTCGTCACCTCGAAGTGTTGAATTATTTACTCTCTTATGCCCAATAATTCCACTAGTCACAGTGTCCTTCTAACCGGAACACGGTAATGTCTATAGTTTAAACACTTATGCTTGGGACCGAATATCTGGCACGGGGTACACCTTTTTTTTAAATTCTACATGAACTTCCTCCGCCCCGGGGAAGGATGGAGGGGTATGCCGGACGACTACCGGTTAAAACCACTGGAGCGGTCACCTTCGGCACCAAAGGGAGGCAGGTCGTCGTAAGATCACAGTAGAGCCCCCCATTGATGCCCACGCCTTTAGGCATATCTCGGAGGGGATGACTGTAAAGCGGTCACCCCCTCTAGCGGAGGGAAGGTGACTGTAAAGAGGCCACCCCCCAGGAGCCTCTCGGGGGATTGTAAAGAATTCACTTCGAAGCCACGCTATGCGCTGTGCTGCACCACGCCGTCTTCCCGGGGGTCGCTCGGTATGAGCACACAGACTCCTCAATCTGCGCGCCCGCGATCCCCGGGGCCCCCCACCATGTATGGCTTAGGTATACTTTCCTTGCCGGCCTCTTGCCTTAAAAGAGTATTTGTTTTTTATTGGTCCCCAGTGGAAATTATTCATGAATTTCCTCCGCCCCCACGAGTAAACCCGCTCCTAAGCATCCAGTGTGTGCCAACGACCTTCTTCTGGTCGTGGAACCGACATCCTATCACCCCAAGTTTCAGCCCGAAGGTCCAGGTCGGTTTTAAGCATAACTTAGAAAAAAAATATATAATTAAATAGTTTTACGATTACCTTAGTTGGCCAAAGTCAACAAAGTTATTAGATTTATAAATGCATATGGCCTTACTCGCGCGTATGTTTGAGGTTTTATTTTAGTGACTTAATCAAGTTACAGGCAATAAAGGCCCATAGAATTTAAATAAATACATAAATACGAAGGCTACGATAGGCTATACATATTAATATAATGAGATGCAGTCTTCCGACCCCCACATATGGTTCTCAAACATGGTCTTTGACAAGCAGGGATCCACGCCGGAGGTTTCCAAGAGAGCAATGGAACGGAGTACCTATACTGGGTATAAAACTTGTTATCCAGATCAGATACACAATACTCCAGAACAAAAAAAACTGACAAGACTCGGAAATCATCGGATTTCGGATTACGGATATGTCTGCTTTTGTGTTAAATATGATTGTAACAAGAACAGATGAATTTCAAAATCTTAGATATGAAGATTTTGGTTTAGATTGGTTATTAATTTCGGTCGTAAGTGGATCTGGGCTGGACTTACGACCCAATGCGTCCCTCTAAATTACAAACACCAACGCGGCAGACCCACACGGATATGAGGCTAACCGATGGACTTTCTGCAACGTGTCACAAATATCCGTATGATCTACAGATAGGATGAGCTGAACTGTTTTCAGAAAGACTGCTCCTTCACAGCAATCGACTGGGAGAAGTGGAAGGGAACAGAGAGGTTATTGCCTTTAAAGATCAAGAAAGAAACAAACAGTATTATTTTTGACAGGGCATTATAATTACAAAACAATTTTAAAGAAAAAGATATATAGCATAATAGAAGCAACCTGGGCGTGGCCAGAAAAAGAGATCAGCTCATTACTGCTACTACATAAAAAAATACCGTGAAGCTGTTTTTCAAAAGGACAGTTGTGAGGTGCACCAACGCGGCGAGAAACAACAAGCTCTTAAAGAAATATAAATTAGAGAACGACAATATATCCAAAATAGCAATATACCACGTTGTCTGAATTAGTGGAGCAAGGACGTGAATGTATGCACGGCTCAACATTCACCTCAACTGAAGCATCAAGAAGCAGTATACATTATAACAGCCCGTTTTTGATAGTTGTCTTAGAATATAAATAGAGTTAAAAAAAGTATGAAAGGCATATACAAGATCTTGCTTACAAAAGCAATTTGGCTTGAAACTTAGAAATGCGTATTATAATAATAACTTTAGGAAATGCATATGATTTCTTTTTAAGTAACATCCACGGACTAGAAAGAAAAGATGGACTCCGCGCCACTGATATCGAAAGTGAAGCACGGTATCGAACATGTTTGCGTGATTTTTGGGGATACCAGATGGAATTAAATTTTCCCACATTTTTTAAGAATAATAGTAATATTGCATATAGTAGTAATACTTTCATCAAAGATAAGATAGTAAGTAAATTGTCCAACAGTTGGTAACTAATTAAATTTATTGTGAAATGAGACGTGCGTATCAAGGTGTGTGGAAAAGAATTAGATAGCTGTCAACTAAAATAAAAATAAAAACACAAATATTTATTCGAAATATTTAATCATATTCTTAGTTATTTCTTATTAACGTAAGTAGTGTATGAAGATATCCAGACAAATACTTCGAAAAATTATAGGCTAAAAAGAAGTGAAACATAGCATTTTAGTTAATTTGTAAAAGAATGAGATGAATACATTATGGTAAACAGAGTAGTTCAGTCTAGTTCATTCAAGTTTGTGGGGCGACTACGACACCCCGAACGAAGAGGAAACGAAGATTATAGGACTATAACATTATAGGATTATAACACTGTATACTTGTATTTGAGCTCATTCTCTCGCAGGCTAAATTCTATATATTAATGTAATGTAATCACAACGTTGCTAAAGAAGTTTCACTTCAATAAAAAAAACATATTACCCATTTTTTCGGGAAAATTACCAATTTATTTTCTAACAACACAGGCACGTGTAGTTGAGGTTTTGTGTTCCGAATAGTAACGATAATTTAAATCTCCAAAAATATCAAAAATGATATATAAATTAGTGTCTTACCTGTGATAACTGATAAGTTATTCCTTGAACTTTTTTTGCGATGTAGAGTTATTTTTACACCATTTCACGACACAAGGCGGCATTATTGGTTTTTTGTTTCATTTATCGTAAATAGTAACTACACTGGCGCTGTCGTGTCGCGTAATGGCGGTCG
Source organism: Diloba caeruleocephala (assembly GCA_947459985.1). NCBI lineage: Eukaryota > Metazoa > Arthropoda > Insecta > Lepidoptera > Noctuidae > Diloba > Diloba caeruleocephala. The sequence continues at coordinate 3,983,027 of OX381621.1, read as the reverse complement.
ACCGGCATACTATGATGCATGTGTGTGCGTAAGGCACGTATGTACAAGCGAATCGGCATACTTAGGGTGCTTCATTTTCGATATGAGTGGCGCGGAGTCCATCTTTTTTTTCTAGTTCGTGGTAACATCTTGTTTATTTTATTAACTTACTCCTTCATTCACAAAATTGTGTGCGTCCAAGCCGAGGACCGGTTGTTTAATCTAGTTTTCGTTTTACTACCCTAATTTAACGTTAAAATATTTTTATTCATGTAAAACCATTTACAGGCACTTGTGCATAGTCAGAACATAGCTTACGATAAGTCGGCGGTTAGGACTCGATATTGTATATTATATTAGTTGCCCGCCCCAGTGTCGCAGGCAGGTACATGCAAACCCGATTGCAGTGCCACCTACCGGGTCCAATTGTGAATCTTAACCATCCAGGGACTCGGTCAAACATACACAAAAAAAACATCAAAATCGTCCAGCCGTTTAGGAAAAGTACAGTGACATACACACGAACAGAAGAATTGTATATATAAGACTTTCAATAAGAAAGGTAACTTAACACAGGGCAAGCGGGTTGGCCAACAGGGTCTTAAAAATAACTATATGTTGCAGGTTGTGCTACCCACATTCATCTTGGAGAGGCGATCACTTCTCGAGATGTACGCAGACTCCTTCGCGCATCCGGACCAGTTTGTAAAGTTGGTTTAATTTTAATTAATACATTTATCTATGTACTCTCTGTGTCTACACGCATAGTGTGCTGATTATCCTTTATTTGTTATCTCGCCCTGAAAAATACTTTCATATCACTGAAACCACTCACTAAATTAACGTCGGGATAACCAGTTTGGAAAAACAAGGTGTGGTGTTCCTCCATTGCATAGGGAGAAACCTCGAACCAGTAGGCATATGTAACTCAGGTCTGAGCCGGTTCAATGATTCAGATCACAGAGACTTGAGCTGCTGAGCTGCGGTTCAAATGCAACATAGACAGCTCACGACTCGTTGACAGAGCAGCACAGAGCACAATGAAAGCTTTGTTGGTCGTTTTTGAGTCTATGTTCGCTCGAGTATTTTTTTTTTTGTTTGAGCTGCTTTGTGCTATTGATCTATGGTTAATCTGATTCGTTCTGTTAGCTGACGTTTTAGTAACCGTAGGTTAGTAACTGAATGAATATGTGTAGGTACCAGATTGTACTTGCCTTTATTTTATTACGTTCTATTGCTTGATACCTATCATTAGTTCAAAATGCATGGGGAAAATTAATAATATACCTAGTTATTTTTTTCGCAATACATTTGGCCTACAGCAACCAATTGGGCCTTTGACGCCCATTTTGTGCTTAGTTATAGATACAATCTATTCAAGGTACATAAATGACGGCACGGTTTGTGCAGTGGCTGACACAGTAGGCTGCTGCGCTCCGGGTCACGGGTTCAATACCCGCACGGAACAAATATTTGTATGATCTGCAGGTACTTGTTCCGGGTCTGGGTGTATTGTGTGTGAAATTTATGTCTGTAAACGTACACACGATACGGGAGAAATCCTAGTGTGGAGCTTCGTAACATATCATAACAATATGCAATAATTATTACACAACACACTTACAAATAAAAATAATGTAAATGTGTTTTTCTTTTTACAAATAAATTATAAATGCACATAACCTCGTGTCAAAGTAATTTATCGCATTCGCCAAACTAATAAGTACATATACATTATAAAATAAAATAATATAAAAACGTTGCCCTTTCTACACACCGCTTACTAACACTGCTATCGTAAAAGGCGACTAATAGTTGATGCCAATGGGCAGCAGCACCCTCCTTTGTGCTAATAATAACATATTGCGATCACCAATCCGTCTGCCATGCATGGTGATTATGGCAATGTACCCTATATTTAAAGGTTGCTGAAAACTAGCGCTGCTGGTTTTGAGAGGCGAGCAATGACCTGTATTTCTGCGCACATGCGACGCAGAACTTCGTACATCGTTATTTTATTTGTAATATTTGTTGTTGTCTGGTTGCACAGACTACTTAGAGATACTGCTTAATTTGATTGGAACAAGCAATCACAACCACAGATAATACAGAACAATGCACATTATAAACTGGATAATATCCACAGATTAGTTTCTTACAAATTGATAAGTTTTTTAAATATGTGCTACAATATTTTATTTGTGATGTTATTATTATATTTGCTGTAGAAAGTCTAGTTTTAAGTCGTGTGTGTCAATTGCAGGTGAAATAAAAACGTTTTCTTTCGTATAATAATGTTTTAGGTTTTCGCGAGTATTACATATTACTAGCCGTACCCGCCCGCTACGCTAGGCGCAAATTATATTTACACCTATTCATGTATTCTAGACCCTGCTGCAAGATATAAAATTGGAACACACATGAAAATTTAAGTTATATTTCATGTATTGATCCCGAAAATTTTCATTGAGAACGTTGAGCCGTTTCGGCGCCTATTCGAGATAACATTCAGTATAGTAAAATGATAATTGTAAACGTTACTATTACGCTTGATGCATAAATAATAATATAATGGCCGAAAACTGTGGAGGGTGTAAGAGAAGGCTTATTGTGTGAGAGAATCAGGAGACCGGCTTCGGTCTCATCCCTACTCCGTGCTGTTTACTGGGCGAGAAGTGACACCGGTAGACGCCTGGGGGGGATAACTCACCAAGTGATAATTGATCAGTTATCGAGCGGGATGAAAAATTACTAAAACAACTATTAAAAAATAGGGGTTTGTGATAGAAGGGTGAAAATTTGGGGTTGTATGTATTTTTAATGGCACATTATAAAAAAAATAAAATTAAAATTTTTGTCCAAAAAATTTTTATGCTTGGACAACCCTTATCACTTAGGGGTATGAAAAATAGATAGTAGCCGATTCTCAGACCTACTGAATATTCATATAAAATTTCATAAAAATCGGTCAAGCCGGAGGAGTATGGTAACTAACACTGTGACATGAGAATTTAAAACACTTTTAAACGGATTTTATCGCGTATATTTTAGATTTTTGTTTTTCCTGACGTTTCGAACACTTTGCAGGGTTCTTTTTATTTCTTTTTCTTTCTATGACTCATTGCAATGATCATCGGGTGGCTCATGTTCAGCAGTGGACGTAGCGCTGGTGTGTGTGTGATAAGGTATTAATTAATTAAGTACTAAAATTCTCAGGATAGTAGACCAACCGACGCCGCGCGATCGAATGGTGCAAGTAGTGCGGTGGTACCTGAGCTCATACCACGCCGGCCGCAAGTCGCAGGTCGCCAAGAAACCATACAACCCCATCCTGGGAGAGGTCTTCAGATGTCACTGGGAACTGGACGGCGCACCGGCTGAGACTCATTCCACGCCTATTGATAAGGTAAGACGGAGTATACAGAGCTTATACTAAGCATATCGCAGACCACTGCATGTTCTGTGGGAGTGTGTTCTTTGGCAAGATGAACGCAATATTATGTGTGACAGCTTGCAAGTTACATCCGGAGTTGTTTACTATACGGACCTTGTTGCAACTAGGACGAATTTCCGTGCGTTCCGTGAAAACAAGCAGGTTTTCGGTACTTGTCACTCATCGCATGACACCGAGGGCAAAACGTTCGACTTCGCCAGTTGAGCCAATCCAGTTTCAAGGTTCTATCACGAAATCTTACAGTATTTTATCCCGTGCAAACTCAAATAACTCTACTAAACTAACTCCTTCCACTTGAGCGTATTCAACGTCGAGCTTGTTGACCCCGTACTTTCCAACAGGCTCACTCCTCTGGCGTTGCCAAGACACATTGCGTCTCTGTGCAATATATGATGAAGTGTTCCAAGGAACTGTTCAATATTCTTCCAGCCCCTGGAACACCGTCGCATCATCATTTCGGCCGAACGTGGTCCACTGCTGGACACAGGCCTCTCCCAAAGATCACCACAACGACCGATATGGGTGTGTTGTGGGCTCATTGGGGGGTTTTGCCATAATCGCCACGCTTGGCAGACGGGTTGGCGATCGCAGTTGATTTGTTAATGTAATCGAAGGAAGCTGCTGCCCATCCTCCGGCTAATCCCATAGTCGACTTTTACGACACCCACGGGAGGAAATGGGGTGGTGGTATTCTGAACCGGCACCACACGGCTAGCACCGTCGCATAATCCGCCTCAAATCAAAATTTCATCCTCATCACCTTGACGGGTGACGGTCCAGCACTGTAGTATTTCCACGTCAGTTTGTGCCCCATCTGACGAAAATGAGGAACCCACTTCGGTCAGCGGCTTTCCCAAACAAATACGACATGAAGAGCTTCAAGAAAAGAGTTTACGTCTCCCTAAAAGGTCGGCAACCCATCAGCAACTTTTCATAGGCGGTGGTGATTACTAACTTTTAAGTTAACCTCAACCACGCCTATCTTTAATCTTCAACAAGTGGACGTTCCCATCCTTTGGTAAATACCGTTAGCCCTGTTTGCCTCATGCTAGCGGAGAATGTGATAAACAATTGACTAGATTCTTACCTGAATGTTATTTTGCAGCAAGAAGTTGGTGACGGCCCTGTCCCCTGGTGTACCCCGGACCAGCTATCCTTCGTGGCAGAACAAGTCTCGCACCACCCACCGATATCCGCCTTCTACGCGGAGCATGTGAACAAACGCATACAGTTCGAAGCGTGGGTGTGGACAAAGAGCAAATTCCTCGGCCTGTCCATCGGAGTGCACAACATTGGCAGGGGGACGGTCACACTGCTAGATACCGGCGAAGAGTACACACTAACATTCCCTAATGGTTACGGCAGGTGAGTCTTAACCTTTTATCGGACTTGGTTATAGACTAGCGATTTAATCACCTGAAAACTTTTAAGAGATGAATCGGACCACGATTTCGTACCCGAATCGGTAGGAAAATTGTACCTTATTTTTCATCAAAGTACCAATTTATTTTCTAACTGAGTTAATCTAAACTGCGGCGGTCGATGGCTAGCACCTACTAAATAATTTATTATAAGTATCAAGACCTCCGTTTATTCTCTCTTAATATAGCGATTATAAATTATAAAATATAATAATTATAAAATGTTCTCGCGATATTAGTTCATTTGACAAGCATTCAGTAGTACTATTTACAAAAGCAAGTCTTAATTCAATAATGATTTAATTATATGTTTTCTCTCGATGACCATAAACCGCTGACCCTCATCATTTCGGCCGAATGTAGTCCACTACTGGACACAAGCCTCCCCCAAAGATCACCACAACGACCGATATGGGTGTGTTGTGGTCTCATTGGGGGGTTTTGTCATAATCGCCACGCTTGGCAGATTTGGGTTGGCGATCACAGTTGAGTTGTTAATGTACTCGAAGGACGCTGCTGCCCATCCTCTGGCTAATCCCTTAGTCGACTTATACGACACCCACGGGAGGAGATGGGGTGGTGGTATTCTTAGCCGGCACCACACGGCAAACTGACACTGGCCCTCACCATTATAGTATCCAAAAACATTGTACCTTAAATACTAAGTTCGATTCACATCTTCCAGATCGATCCTCACAGTCCCCTGGATCGAGCTAGGCGGTTCGGTCGTCATAGAATGCGTGCAAACCGGCCACAAAGCGAACATCGAGTTCCTCACCAAGCCGTTCTATGGCGGCAAGAAACACCGCGTGACGTGCGAAGTGTTCGCCGGAGTTGACAAGAAGCCGTACTACACAGCGCAAGGAGAGTGGAATTCTAGGATGGACGGAAGGTGGACTGATTCTGGAGTGAGTATCAATCCGCTTTTTAATCAAAAGGTTTAAGAATCTTTATTTCTCGTGAACTTCCTTCGCCCCGGGGAAGGACGAAGGGGTATGCCGGACTCCTACTGGCTAAAACCACTAGAGCGGTCATCTTCGGCATCTAAGGGAGGCTCCAGGTCCTCCATCACACTAGAGCCGCCCACTGGTTCCACACCTATTGGCACATCTCGGAGAGGGTGACTGTAAAGCGGTCACCCGCCCAGGGGGATTGTAAAGGATCCCCCAAAGCGTCCCACGGCAGCGCGTGACCACATGCGTGCTACCATCTTCTCTTGGGTCGCTTGGTGTGGGCATGCTGCTTTTGCTTGGCGTGGTGATTATGGGGATATTTCTTCATTATCACCAAGTTCAGTAGTGAGAACTTTTATGTGATCGTCATTATAATAACTTTGTTGTTTTTAATCTAACATTAGTACAATGACATCATTGTATGAACGCATTTTCGACGTTATCATTTCTTTGTAAACAAACGGCTTTGTTACTGTCATCCGTAGTTTTTTAGAATGTGTGTTATCGTGCGATGCGATATGCTAATTATATTCAGAGAATGCAATCGCGTGTTTACAACATTTAACGCGTGGCTTGTGGCTTTCATCTGCCATATTTTTTATGACACACGTCCCACTGGGTCGATAGATAAGGACTAATATTACTGAGGCATATCCCACGGCTTAGTCGGAAAAGTAAATAGTACCAATACACGTCCGCCTTATGAACATAATTAGTAGACCTGTCATACATGAGAAGTAATACACCACAAATTTAAAGTCGCTCAGCGAGGACGAGAGAGCTATGCTCGGAGTCTCTGAAGGATAAAATCAGAAATGAAGTGATCCGACAGAGAACCAAAGTTATCGACATAGCTCATAGGATTAGTAAGCTGAAGTGGCAGTGGGCTGGCCATATTAGTCATAGAACCGACAACCGTTAGGGAAAACGTTTGTTTGAGTGGAGACCGCGTCTTGGTAAACGTAGTATAACGCCCCCAAGCTCGGTGGAGTGATGAATGCGCAAGGTGGCTGGCAGTAGCTGGATGAGAGTAGCCGAGGATAGCGATCAGTGGCATGCACTTGAAGAGGCCTATGTCCAGCAGTGGACTGCGATAGGCTGATGATGATGACATTAGAAGGGCGCGACAGGGACATGTTAAACATATAGCGCATCAACAGGACATTTCAAACACTAGTATAGTGCATCAGCAAGGCATGACAAACATTTATAAGGTGGACCAGCAGGACATCTCAAGTATTACTTTGCGTAACAATAGGTCAGGTCGTACAGGTCATCAGCTAATAATCACTTGAGTCAATTTGATCACTACCATATGTTTTCTGGGATAATTGCACTAAAATTAACGCTTCGCTATTCACTGCTCGACATACACTCCAGTTTACGCTACCGTCCCTGCACACGTAGCGAACATGCCTGTCGCGCACATACGCCCCGATGATACCCTGTAGATAGGGGGGGGGGGGCACTGATGGTGGACTGGCGGCCCCCTAATCGCTCCTCACGATATAGAGTTAAAAGCGTTGACTATATCAAGACTGACAGCGCCACCCCATCGCGCCGGGACACTGCCTGTTCCGACAGCGAGCGGGCGCAAAGAATCCCGTCGATAATGGACCGCCGCTGCCGGAAGACTGTCGGCCAGGTCGGGACCACCTCTCGACGAGTGCTCAACGAGTCTTCGGGCAAATATTCTCTTGAAAGCCTCGTTGAACAGGCAAATGTGACGGTACGCAGAGACTCCGTCCTTCTTCAAGAGAACCAATCCCGAAATATCATCTGGGCCAGGTGCGGTGTTGCGAGCCTTGAGGCAGCCATCGGCTCGGTCCAACTCTCCTTCCGAAATCGCCAATTCCTCGGCCCATTCCAAGGCAATTGGGGGTAGAGACAGACTGGCGAGACGGTAGAGAGGACTCTCCAGACCCGAGCCTTTACCTCGCGGATGGCGCTTTAAAGCGTCATCGTGACCGCCCGGTAGGTCATATAGGCTGAATACAGTGGTCTCCTTTCTATGAGAGCGTCATGCTCCAGAAGGAGACCGCAGAGCGGAATCGGGAGAAGGCCGATCCCGCTCGAAGAAGGAGGAGGCGGCGCCGGGGTAACAACCGCCCTGGCGCCTAATTCCCATACGCCTGAAAACCCCTGCCGTTGGTGATAAGGTGGGGGACACTCTGGGTTTGCGGGTGCGTAGATTAGGGAATCTGCGTGTCCACACCAAGCAACCCAAGAGAAGACGGTAGCACGCATGTGGTCACGCGTTGCCGTGGGACGCTTTGGGGGATCTTTTACAATCCCCCCGGGGGGATGACCGCTTTACAGTCACCCTCTCAGAGATGTGCCTATAGGCATGGCACTGGTGGGCGGCTTTAGTGTGATCATGCGATGGTCTGGAGCCTCCCTTGGGAGACGAAGATGACCGCTCCAGTGGTTTTAGCCGGTAGGATACCCCTTCGCCCTTCCCCCGGGCGAAGGAAGTTCATGAAGAATTTCCACTGGGCACCAATAAAAAAAGGAGTCCGGCATACCCCTTCGTCCTTCCCCGCAGCGGAGGAAGCTCATGAAGAATTTCCACTGGGCAAAAATAAAAAAATAAGTTGAAAAAATCAAGGTCTGTTATGTCGCGGCGCAAGTGGTTCAAAGTTCAAAGCGCGTCGTTGAGACTGTAATGCCGCAATGTAAAGGAAGTTCATGAAGATATTCCGATAGGCACCAATAAAATAAAAAAGGTCCTATACCCCACGGCTGTCTCTCCGGCTGTAGCACTTTGCCGGCGTCGGCTTCTGGCGTACTGGCGCCGGGATACCAGGCAGACCCTGCGCAGCCGCGCGATCTCCTCCGACCACCAGTACGTCGCCGTACGGATACGCAGCGCATGGCTCGCGGCATAGATTCGTCACAAATCGACGTCATCGCCTCCCGAAACCAGGACTCTTCCTCTTCTAGATCGGGTTGGCAGCTGCGATGAGCATCTCTCAGTCGAGCTGTGTGAGGGCATTACGCCGCGACGGTGGGTTAGGACCTGGGGTACAATTCTCTAAGCTCAAACATCCATATATCGTTGAATACAGAATTGAAATAACGGTGATAACCCGATTTGGTATTCGCTAGGACTGGTCCTCATGGCTTACCTTCTGCAATGTTTCCTTCAATCAATAGCTTCAATCACGTCTTAGCGAATACCGAATTGGTTTTACACCGTTATTTCGATTTTGTATTCAAGGATTTATGGATGTTTGAGCTTAAGGAATTGCACCCCTGAACGGCTTGGGCTGGGCAATGGTCACAGCGAACATTATATGGTGGTGGTTCGATAATGTGACCACCTCCTTCGCCACCCGTCAGCTCGATACCCCGTATGGTATCACAGGAGCCATCCATGTAAGATATGCGACCGAGTCCATTTGTCACCGAATAGGTGTGCTGGACTGAATATGCAATATTGCAATGCTAATTAGCAGAATTAGATATCATATTACATTGCTAAGAGTTTCTTCTCGGTTACCTTGTTACAGTGTTTGAGCGAGATGAAATGGTAAACCGAATAGAACGTTTTCGTCGAACGTCAAATTGAGCCGTTCAAAAGAAATCCTGAAGCCATTTAATAGTGTGATCCTTAATGTGTGGTTTTTTGTCAATAGACTGAAAATACTGCATTGAAAATTCATTCAACGGGTGACTAAACTGGTTTCTGCTTCTAACGCGTGTAGATAAGTGCTGTGGTAGAGCCAGGTACTGGGTTTTTCATAAAGTGCTTATTTGGATATGTGTTCCACTGAAATGATTATTTATTTATTGTCATTCACTGATTCCCTAAAAGGGCGTAACATATCAATTCCAATTTTTTTTATTGCAATAAATGTGTGAAACTTACTCTGGTACAGTTTGGTATCGGGTTTTGATAAGTGTAAAGAAGTTTTGTATGTGTTTTACATTATAACTGGTCAAATTTTGAATTGACGGTAGTAGAAATCCATCGCACACCGTTCTGTTAGCTAACGCGCGGGGCTCTGGGGTGCAATTCCTTAAGCTCAAACATCCATACATCCTTCAATACAGAATTAAAATAACGGTGATAACAACATTTGGTATTCGCTAAGACTGGTCCACTTGACTCACTGTCTGTAACGTATCCTTGAATAGCTTCAATCATGTTTTAGCTAACAACAAATTGGTTTTACACCGTTATTTCAATTTAGTATTGAAAGATGTATGGATGTTTGAGCTTAAGGAATTGCACCCCTGTTCGGCAGCGCACGGAGGTGCTGTTCGAGGTGTCGTCCATGAAGCCGCGGCGCAAGCGCGTGGCGCCCGTGGGCCGCCAGGCGGCGCACGAGTCGCGGCGCGTGTGGCGCCACGTGACGTGCGCGCTGCGCGGCGCCGACTGCGACGCCGCCACGGCCGCCAAGCGCCGCGTGGAGCAAGCGCAGCGCGACGCCGTCAAGCGCCGCGACGCGCAGGGCGACAAGTGGGCCACGCTGGTGAGCCGCCTTTCTTTTTTTTTTTTTTTTTTTTTTTTTTTTTTTTTTTTTTTTTTTTTTTTTTTTTAATCTTGCCCCACACTGGGATTTCTCCTGACAGACCTGAAGACAGACAGTCAGTTTTTACGTTGCGCCACACTAGGATTTCTCCTGCGTCGTGGGTGCGTTTACAGACATGAATTCCACACACAATACACCCAGACCCGGAACAACTACCTGCGGATGATACACGACCACGACCCGGAGCGCAGCAGCCGACTGTACACTGCACCAACCGTGCCGTCAATTTATGACACCCGCGGAAAAAGATGGAGTGAAGCCCGTGCCTGACCTCAATAGCCAGCCGTTTATAAATCTCAGCAAATGTGTAGTGAATGCCGTGTGGTGCCAGCTACAAATAGCACCAGCCCATCTCATCCCGTGGGTGTCGTAAAAGGCAACTAAAGAATTAGCTGGAGGATGGGCAGCAGCGTCCCTCGATAACATTAACAACTCAACTGCGAACGCCAACCCGCCTGCCAAGCGTGGCGATTATGGGAAAACCCCCCAATGAGCACACAACACACCGATGTCGGTCGTTGTGGTAACCTTTGAAGGAGGCATGTGTCCAACAGTGAACTTTATTCGGCTGAAATAATGATGTAGTGAACCTCTTTTCCATAGAATCAACCGACTAAAAGAATGCAATTAAATTCTAACGTTGCACAAATGCCAGTAGTCTATCTAAAATAAAAACTTGACTGTTGATCACAGAAATAAAAAAATGGACAGGGTACGCGTGCCAACACTAGGGCTTATAGTGCTTACTATTTGAAAAGCTCACTTAGTATGCTCTGGAACTTACTGCCAAAACATCTAATATAAAACCGTGATCATACCAATTTACGGTATTTTCAACTACAGTATCAAAAGCACTACAGTAAATCTAAAAAAAATTGTCATTTCTTATCACTCTTGGAGTATTTATTTAAAATAACATAATAAAAATATGCTCGCTAAAATTCGTCACGATCAAACATTGCTTGTCGGCATCAAATTTTCACGGCGATTTACTAAATAGATAATATTGATTTTCGAAAGTATAATTTAAATATAAAACATTACGTTTAGTTGGCAATTTTCAATTTTTAATTTTACATATATTTGAATTAAATTATAAATTTTTTCCTTGGTGATGTTGAGCTCATTATTTTGGTCAATGATAGAGGAATAATTCAGAAACCAAAGAATCCAATTGTGAAAGAGAAATAGATATGCCACGGAAATAAAAAACCTATTTTCATAAAAAACTGGAATTGCTCTGCTCATTTTACATAGGAAAAGATGGAAAGAGGAGGTTTTTGACGACACGGAATAAATAAGCATTAAAGCAAAATATATTTTTTTTTACATAAAATAGTAGTTTACCTTTGTCTTAGCTTGAAGTTAATCATCCGCTCAAATTGTATTATGCCTCATGGCGAATAATTCACTTGAAGAGTTAACTGTCGATACTATCGATAACTTTGAAAACTGTCCGATGTCGCCCCACTTAATGACGTCAGCGCGGGGACGTGGTTTGATAGAAAGTCAGCACACGCGAAATGTAAATAAACAGTGATTACAACCGTTCTATCTAGATATATTTCTGTGTTGTTGATAGTTAATGTACTTTTTAATGTAAAAACATCTAATGGCGCGGCTATTCTGGGGCATGTACGGATCGTACCTATTCTGAAGCTTGTACGCCTTCTATAGTACGTCGCGACGTACAACTCGGACAGCGCCGTAACTCGTTGACTCTCTTAGCCTCGACTCGGCACATCGGCATCGGTGTATCGGCACTATTTCCTCTATACACTCACCGTTTTACAAAAATCATGCAAAAAAAAAATGATTTTTCACATCTGCCAGGCGTTTCGCAACGAAACATTTTTGTTAAACTCTATTTTTCTTCTTATTTTTTTTATTCGCCTTAACTTACCACATAATTACAAATATACTTTTCACAGATGTTTACACCCAAAGGCGAAGATGGATGGGAGTACAACATGCCCCTCTCAAAGCGCGTCAGCACAACCAAGACGATGCCCCACCATGAAAACGGAGAGAGCGCAGAAAACACGAGATAATCTATTCAATAAACAACCTTGGATTATTAAATTAAGGTAGAAATTCCTTTGTCACAGCAATATGGACCTTGTAGGGTAGGACAATGTTCAGTGACGCACTGTACTAACAGCGCCATACTTCGGGAATGTTCGTGTATCTTCGTTAACGTCGGAAAAACCATATCGTTTGTTCATCATTACTAATAGTTGAAGGATATTCCCGAAGTGTAGTAGCTGTTTTAGAAATCGAGAAAGCCGGACTGTTTCGATACTTTTGCCATATTTACGGTTTCGGATATCGCGCATGTGTGTCGACCATGATTATTGTAGCAAATTTAGAAAATTATGAATATGTTGTACTTTATTTATTTTGCTTAGCACGACCGCGTGCATCAAAAACACCAATATGTAAACCAATATGCAATGAAAACACATAACAACAATTAACAACACTTACAAAGTATCTAACGGCCAAATACTGAAACACCACTGAAAACATAAAGCCCATTTTCAGCAGAAGCCCGGCTTTCTTCTTATCTTAAATAGTTAGCGGGATTTAAATATTAAGTGGCATTTCAGTATACGGCCGTAAGTGACTTGATGTTTACATAAACTTAAGTTTAAGTCTTATTGTTAAATTCGTCAACATCAAGTACACATCCATTTTTATTTTCTCTTTCAATTCGCACAGTAAAAATAATTTACAATTATAAAGGATTCTCTGGGTGATACTGTCTGGTCGACTGGTTCTACCACATAATACGGTATAGTTTTAGCTTGTATACACCGAAATATTTAGTAATGTCACTAAATAACATTCACATTGCAAATCTGAAGTCAAAATCATGTTTTTAGTGTTCCGAACGTCCGAAGGAAAAAACGGTGGAACCCTTATGGGATCACTCGTGTGTCTGTCTGTCTGTCTCAGCCATGCTCCGAATCTACTGGACCGATTTGGTTCAAATTTGGTACACACATGGATTTCTGCAACCCAAACACGAGCGTGTAAATAACAATAACATAAATAAATGAATTTTGAATTTGAGGGTCACTTTTGGGGGGTAATATAGAAAATTATAGAGTAAAATGTTGCAAACTGAACCATGTAACATATGATATGGAAGAGCTTCTTGTGAGGGTATCAAAGATATTCATTTGATATTGTTTGGCAATTCTCCCCTTATCGTACTTTCGGTGATGAGGCAAAAATAGTGAAAAAAAAAAAGGGTAATAGCTATATATATAATAGCTATAATAATATTTACCTATAGATTACAGGAAAAACCTTGAAGAAGTCTATACTCTTAAAATAACACTGTAAATCTTTTAATATTGTGCGTACAAACTTACGTTTGCGGTTGGAATGTATGGGAAAACATGTTTTTCAACTACGATGTTTAGTTTGTTCTTGTGATAATATGTATTCAGCAACTACGGAACCCTCTCTACGCGAGATCAACACACACTTGTCCGGTTTAAAAAAATATTATACAGTGATGTACTGAAACATTATTTCAAGACAGTATTGAGTCTATTCGCGCACAGATTTAATATCAAAGTAACAGTTTATCGAACTGAGATTAAACTATGAATTGTATTCTGCTCTTCGGTTTTAGTATGATCTTAGTCTAGTCTAATTTCAATCTCACTTTTTACATTTATTTCAGGACGAGAGTACGAATTTAATGTTTAATTAGGAGAATTGGCCCTCAGATATTATCTTAGCGAAATATTTTCAATTCACGAAAGTTCAAGCGGTTCTAGGATTTTATACTGATTGTTATTGGGTTCTTTTTTCTTTGACAAAATCTGTACTATAACTACCCTTCGACTTGATTGTTTTCCCATTTCGCGATACAAACTTATTTAATGTAATAAACAAGATTTTTTTTATTTGAAATTCTTAGAATCTACCTCTTTGTTCTTCATCTTCTCTCGTGCCAGCACGAGCTATATCATATAGGAATAGCTCACGCCGTGGTGAAAAGATTAGCCAGTCAGCGAGGTTGATAACAGGGATGACTACCTAGAGTAACCTTGTACTCGTACGTTGGTATCTTCACTCTCAGAAGTCAACCTTACCCCCTCCCCCCAGATTGTATGATGGGACCACTCTTTTTATCTCGTCGCATGGCAGAATGCTGTATTTTCAATGCCGTGACTTTTACAGTCTATGCCATCCACCGGCAGTCGTGATTATGACCAAAATCCTAAGCTGTTGTTTTCAAATTGTGATTGGAACTGCACTAAGATTCCTGAAGCACTGTTGGATCGATATAAAACATATTTCAACATAACTGCCCGCTACGTATATATGCCAATTTGTAGGAGCTATTAGGCTCTTGAAGATCTTAAAAGTAATGTGAATGTTTTAAAAAATACTCATTAATTGCACCTTTTTTTAATTTGACATTATGTGGTCGATTTTGAGCGGATGTAAAGCATAACTAAAACTGGAAATATATCGATTAATATGTTTGCAATTTATTTGACTAATACGCAGAAAAGTATGACTGTACTGTATTTATAACTTATTGTTTTTGCACAAGAATAAATTATATGCACTCAACATTGTCAATTAATCCTACATAATCTAATCAAATTTTATAATAGTTAGCCGGACGTAGTTGTATGGAAAGATCATCGCATTTGAGACGGACGAATCAAAATAATTGGCAAACCATTTAATCGATATGTTTCCATTGATAGTCTTATCGATACGATGCGCGACACTATTTGTATTAAGTTTTTTTTTATAATACATTATTTCTTTTAAATTCTTAATCTTGTTATGGCCTATGATAGATGATTCAGCAATAATACTTGTAAATAATGTTATATTTCAAATTGCAACGCTTTTGTATATTCTGTTCGTTTCGGACACGCAATGAGCACCGTATGAGCCAAACATGGACTTAGAAATAAATTAAAATAGACCCGTCTTGTCAGTGGAACGGCGTTAGAATAAAAGTTGCGAATTTAATAAGTATTATGAAAAGAGATGTTGTTATAGTGAATAGTTTGTTTTAGTTGGCAGCTGTAGTGTTGTGGTTAAACGAATTTGTAAATTATTCCCTTTTTTCAATTAAGGTTTTTGTTAGGTCATGTCAAGATACATAGCTCACATATTTCATGTTTTTATTACAATTGATAAGTAACACGATTACTAGGATTCATAAAGGTTTTTTGTTTGTAAATCATTCAGTGGAAAAGTTAACACTACATACAATTATTAAATTTAAAAATTTACTTATAAGTTTAGATATAATCCAAAAATTAGTCGATTGTAACAAGGAAACCTTTTGAAAACACCTGCGTATTGTAACATAGATAAAGAACCTGCAACGTACAACTCTATATGGTACTGTTAAACTTTTTCATAGAATGATCACCTTTTAACTCGAAGTCCACTTAGATTCTGTACATTTTGTATCCTACTATAGTTCGTATATAGTGCAACTTAATTCTATAATTCATAGCAATAGCCCGAGGTTCCGTTAGGTTGCGCGGGAGTACGACTATTAGATATAAGAAATTCATGAATAGGACAAAATTACATATAACTAAAAACAACATTTGGTCAGCTATACATTTTTAAGCAAGCGGAAATACAGCATGTTATCTAGACTTCATCTGTTTTGATCCACCGCTAAACATATACCTAAGTATTTTCCAAACCTCTGACCATAATTCGGGATTTTACTAGAATATTTTATCTTTTAATACACATATCTTCATTATTGTCCATCCGATTCTTGGGATGTCCGTCAGACTCGAAACTTCACTCCACAATTAGTGAGTAGGTGCTTAAATTTCTAAGTCCATTACAGTAGGTCGGTTCAATTGTAATAATTAGCGAAAAGACTGACAATGTGAACGAAATCAAACGGAATCGACGATCACGTGCAAAAATTATGATTAATTATGAATTATTAAATCACATAGACTTATTTAATTACATAGTTATAACTACCATGTTGTATATTTAAATAAAAAATATTAAATTATTATATGAGTTTGTTTTATGCTCCTAAATACGTTCGCGCGGCGATAAGCGACGCAAGCACAGCGCATACCCAATGGCGCTTACGTCTTGGACGAACGCTAGTGATAAGCCTTCACGTATTTCCGTACGTACATACTTCGTATTTGAATTGGAATTGGTACAGTAACTTGTTATCAGTATAGGGCCAGTAGTTACGGGCTGTCAGGGGTCCAAAAGTCATTCAATGTTTGTTTTTTTTATGTAACACGGTGACGAGATAAGCTAGTTAGTTAACGCTTGGTGGTAAGTGTAACGCCTGCCCATAACTCTTGTCATGCTGCCCAGGGTTAGTCCTGCGTGGCACTGCATAGCGCCCGTCACCTCAAGACATTATTCAATCCCTGATGCCAAGTAACTTCACTAAAAAAGAGAACAAGCTATTGAGTACTTACATTGCCTTTAACCGTGTTTGAAAAAAAAATACATTTTAGTTTCAAGTTAAAATATAGTTTAATTTAAATTACCCAAATATATGAAACTAGTAACATGTTACTTTGTTGCAGTGAAGAAACCATTTGACAGTAAAGTATTTAAAATCTTGCTTATGACATAAAAATAAATTCAACATCTTTCTTCACTAACGATTTTTGGATGGCAGCAGCGAACTACTTATTCGACCTGTAAGTCAAGATCCCGGTTTTATACCTTATTTATTTATAACGAAGCGCATTCAAATAGAAAGAAAGAAGGAAATAAAAATAAATTATTTGCCACTAACGCACATAAATAGAAGACAGAGTTGTTGGAAAGATTTGCGGCATATCCTTGCAAAAGACAATCGATCAGTATACTTCTGTGGTACGTGCACAAAACAGTACTGAAAATCAGCGATGTGGGATCATTTTCGGCGACGTCGACGCAAGGCGTCACTCGGTGCAGCAGTATAAGATAAAATATCGACATAATTAAAATGGAAAAATAATAGTGTGTAATAACAGTACAGTAAACAATAAATATATGTAATATGCATAGATATGCACAAATCTCCCGCAAACACGTTTTACTAACTTTATTGACTTTGTGACTGAATCAATAGGTAAATCAATTCAAATCTATTAGATATAAATGTTTCATAGGCCTCTCACAAGTTGCGCCACATATTCGAACCTAGATTTCTGCATCCTTGGGGCCCTTTAGTTAATATTAATTGAGATTAATATTCTTGTATTTGGTAAAAAAATATTATGCCCCACACTAGGATTTCTTCTGAATCGTGGGTACAGTTTACAGGGATAAATCTCTGTAAACCATTCAAATATATGTTACGTGCGGTAATCAAACCCATTACACGTAGTGCATCAACTCAAATTCACTGCTGGCCAACGCTATAAAACTTCAATCCCCAAAGAAGCAAAAGGTAAGCAAGTACCGACTAAACATAGCAATCACGATCATAAGTTATGATTGCACAGATACAGTAGAGAATAATTATTAGATTTATACTTTAAATCTGTAAAATTTTGAGCAATAATTAGGTCCTATGATATCATCATCATTTCTAAATGAAGTCCACTGCTGGACACAGGCCTCCCCGAAGATCACCACAACGACCGATATAGGTGTGTTGTAGGCTCATTGGGGGGTTTTGCTGTAATCGCCACGCTTGGCAGACGGGTTGGCGATCGCAGTTGAATTGTTAGTATACTCGAAGGACGCTGCTGCCCATCCTCCGGCTAATCCCTTAGTCGGCTTTTACGACACCCACGGGAGGAGATGGGGTGGTGGTATTCTGAGCCGGCACCACATGGCATATGATATACTCGTATATAACGTTAAACTTCCGAAATATCTATCGACTTATGAAGCTAACTGTATTGACTTTAGTTCGAGTTTAAAAAACAGATGTCTGGAGTATCTACTTAGGCCTTAATATGGACTCACTTGACGGGAAACGACCTCATATTATCAGACATGTGGTTTCCAGCAAAGAACAAACCACCTCTCTCCACGAATGTGGTGTCGTAAAAGGCGACTAAGTTTCGATATCAAAAGGATGCGCAGCAGCACCCTCTCGTGTGCCAATAACAACTGTACTGCAATCAACAATCCACCCACCAAGCATGGTGATTATGGTAATATCCCCTGAGACCGCTCATTGGCAAGCCCATACTCAGTAGTGGACGTTTAAGGGCTGGACCTCATATTATACAGTCTATTCTATGACCAAATATTTACCGAAAATGCCCTTTTTCTCACACGGAGTGTCTTGGATAAGCGCAGTAGTAGGTGCCGTCAAGATCCTGAAGTTGACTTGATCGAAATTCATCGACTCGTAGAGGAATCGAGACTGCCTGTCGCTTAGTATCCAAAGGTTGCCCTCTCTGTCTGCCTGGATTTGAAGAAGTACATACTTAATGGTTAATCGTAGGAATACAGTTAAGAAGGTTCCTGGATGGTGACCACGCAGCGGAAAACTCAGCGTGAGACGGCGTTCAACGAGTTGGACATACACTTCTTGGTTTTTCAAGTCACGAGAAGAAGAAGAAGAAGATCATTATGTTAACCCTCAACTGCTGATTTGATTGCATTTCATCCGAATTAACGTCCACTGCTGGACATAGGCATCTCCCAAAGATCGCCACAACTACCGGTTTGGGTGTGTTGTGTATTCATTGCTTGTAGCATTGCATTGTAGATGGGTTCTAATAATACTGCTTCTCAATAATACTTGTTTGATTAATAATTGAATACGCACCTTAACGTCATTCGGGAACTCCATTAAGTTGCAGTCGCTGAGAATCAGAGGTGTGTTTTCAACGTTGAATGGCTTATCGAGGTTCCAACAGCCTAAACCATTTTTGCAAACCTGTTAAAAAATTCAAAACCTTCGTTAGGTTTTGCTCCTATCGTAAACAGCGGGATATCTACGGTATTTCCACCGGATCAATAAAAATCGATACCCTGGTTTCTTAATGGTGTCCAGTGGAAATCCTACATGAACTTCTTTCGCCCCGGGGAAGAGCGAAGAGGTATGCCGGTCTCCTACTGGTTGAAACCACTGGAGCGGTAATATTCGGCACCGAAGGGGAGCTCAAGGTCCTCGTAAGATCACACTAGAGATATCGACACCCCGGCGTGGAATGCCATCCCTCCCTCCCCTCCTTTTACGACGACGTGATGAACGCAACGCACGGGATGGGAAAATACTATCTTCCGGCGTCCTTGAAGTGGGGCCTGCGGGCGTCGATCTATGGGCAGTGCGTTGTGTGACCAGAACCAGGCCAGAGACGGCGTCGCGATGTGTACTGCGCGCGCCTCTCTGGAGGGATGTGTGGCTGGCCAGATCGCATAGGGACTAGGCTCTTCAGACCACGGGCATGGGCCGTATCGACCTGCCATGGATTGCGGCCCAATTCCTAGCGAACTCCGTGCCGTGGTAAGAAGGCGCCACGGAAATACTGATATTACAGCGTCATCTGGTTTGGATGAAAGCTGACCCCGACATACTTAGGAAAATGTTAGGATATTTATTCACCTGTGTATAGAACAAAACGTTAGTTAATGGATCTATGTCGCAGGCTGTGGTTTGAGACTGGGGTCCTCTATCACCTACTATCTGAAATAAGTAATAAGGTATAATAAATCCTCGTACAGGCATTTACTGCGCATAAGGAAATGGCAATACAAGTGGCGCCAATTACGACACTGAGTACGACATGAGGAAACCCTGAATCGCGCAAGTAAAGTTTTCACAGGTGATAAGAAGCCGCCCGATACAAATCCTCCCTCATAAACGTCCGCCCCACGTCCTCATCGACCCGGACGATGAAAACACCCAATATCCCCAAAGCACACAAGAAGAAAGCCGCGCAGTCTCGTTCAAACAGACCGGTGTACCGTCCTTGCCGCCGAGGCCCGTCGAGCGACGACCCATTCAAGCTCCCCGCAACCCTTGCTCAAGCTGGCCCGTGCTGAACCAGTCCATTTATACGTCCACTACTGAACAAAGGCCTCCCCCATAGATTTTCACAACTGTGTCATCATTTTGGGGGGTAATTGCCAATACTCACCACGCTTGGCAGGTGGGTTGGTGAGCGCAGTATGGCTATCGTTTCACAGAAGGATCGCTGCTGCCCATGGCTCTGGTTTAGATTCCCCTTTGGTCGCCTTTTACGACATCCACGGGAAGAGATGGAGTGCTGCTATATTCTTAATCCGGACACCACACGGAAAAGATAAGATTTAAATATTCCCTAGAAACCATGAAATAATACCGATGCAGCTGTTCGTCAATTGGATTCCCCAGCAACGTCCTAACGGTATGGGTCACACTGGGGGCATCTTGACCGGTTAAGAAGCGACAGCTTTCGGAGCTGCATGCGACTAACCCTGCAAAAAAGCAATGGCCATTACATGCCGCGTGTACGTTAGGAGTCAAATAAATGTGTAGTAGGTATCTCGGTGTAAAACGAAGTCCATTCATACCTCAACTCCATTAAATATGTCTTCCTTAGGGATATCTTTATTTCTCAACAGCTTAGTAGACATTTTAAACTGTTTGGTGCTTGAAGTTGGCTGCAGATACAGATCGGAGTAACTGAAAGTAATCAATTTTAGATGTATTCCAAATTACGAGTTCTGCAAGTTTTAAAAATCAAATTCAAAATCATTTGCACCCACACTTCACCTTCTACGCATCCAAAATAAGCCAAATAAAGAGAACAAAGGGGATAGTTCTGCTTTTGTCGTTACCATCTGTAGCCCGACACAGTCCTGATTAATGGCACATTACACACGACATTGGTAATTATTGCTGTTGTGTACTGTCTACTGTTTTCACGCCGTCATCGACAAGAGCCTGGACGTCGCGGAATCAACTATCGTACAAAGCGTTATTCGGCAGTAATAACTGCACATACTTAGTCCTTTCAAAGTCATCCTTTCAGGAAGTGCCTAGGCTGAAGTACTATATTCACTCGAACACGGTTAAACTCATTCCACAAAGCTCCCAAATAAATAAAACCTCTTCAAAAACTCGACATTAGGATTCAAGTGAAAAATCTTCACTTTAGTTCTTCCACAAAATACGGTACTCGCTTAATTTCAAATAACAGGGGAGTCTCCATAAAGGAAGATCATTACCAAAGACACATAGGCAAGCGGATTGGTGACCACAGGACCAAACATAATCGTCATCTATAATAAACTTGAAGATATAATTAAGATTAATAAGCAAGTAACTTTATCTTACCCATCCTTTCCTTGTTGCGACAAAGCACAAGAGGAAACACCATCACTCCAGTAGAAGTCGATACCCCCTACATTGTAAACCCCAGCGTGGGGGTCAAAGTGGAAGTAGTGGTTCTCAACCCGCCACGCGTCGTCTTCGCCCATGTTGTACACGATAATAGCGTTGGAGCCCATGTCGGTAATGTACGCGAAGGCCAAGCCGCAGTCGCACTTATTGCCCACTATTTCTACTGCCTAGGAAATTATGGTTTAAATTATTACTCGTCTTAGGGCAGCCCTTTCGGCCATCGGCACCTGGCAGGCTCCACCAAGGGATACAAGTGTAATTAATTATCTGAGAGCATTCTTTTCCCATACGGTTCGCGATTGGGCGAAATTCTTTTGTAGGTATATATATATATATGACGGGGCGTTAGAGTGGCCCAAAGGCTAAGTTCAAGTTAAATTTGAATCCCATACCTAAGGGAGTTCAGTGGCCTATAAATTGTATCATATTATACACACCTCAACACTACCTAGGGATAAATATTTTACGTTTATGTGCATAACGTAAAAATACTAGCCACATAAAAAAGAAGGTCGGTTCTGGCACATTTCTGTAGGTAAAATAAATAAAAATTTAAAACAAAAGAATGAGGGGTGGTAAAACTGAATTAACTTTATTACGATAAACTTTTTTCTCCGTGTCTCCTCAAAACTTTAATTGTATACGTATTGAAACTCTTTTTGAACTTTTATAAGGCCTTTTTTCTATACCATACAACGCCTTTAACGTACCTTAACTTTTAATCTTTAGATTTAATTTACAATTTACAATTATTTGTCTCGCAAATACAATAAAATACTCACAATGCTAGTCAACACGGAGGTCTCTCTCAACACCTCACCTTTGAGAATGTACTTATGTACCAACGTGTCTGTCTCTAAATCGAACACTAGCACGGCCGGCGGAGACACTTGTTTCACATTCGCTGTTGGGTTCATGAAATAAATAACATAAGCATCACGATGGGGATACTGGAAGAGGTACACACAGAGCATAGGTGTGCTGTCGTACATTCAAAGTCGTGTCAGTACATGTCGAGTATCGTCATTAAATAGAAGTCGCGGATTTACCAGCAGGCTGAATAGACTTGAGCCTAGGGCAGCCAATTTGGGGACCGTATCTCTTTTATGTACATTATTGTTTAAGTAACATACATTACCCTGGTTATAGTGTATTATCTATGCATTACCCTCTGTAATATAGTCGTACATTATTGAGTTTTGATTAGCTCAGAAATGATGGGTGTAAGTGACATCGTAACGAAAACGAGATTGCATGATTATTTGGTAGTTTTGATAGACCAACAAATTTATTTTATACTGAAATCACTTAATTATACTGGAAATAAAATCAGGGATTCATAAAAAGACCGACGGATATTTACCGACACGGATAAGGTCATCGTTCGCAGTAGCATTATATTAATAGATTCGATCACAAATTCACCTAAAACAACTAATGCCATCGACAAAGTAGCCAAACCATTATTTCACTTACTAGACATATCACACACACCATTATCAACGACCCAGAGTCGATTACATCTGTCCACATACACTCTGAAGGTGGAAACCACGGTGCTGTTGGAGGTCACGTAGCCTTTGGGATCTAGACATCCCTCCCGCCAGCTGGGATACGGGTTCAGAGGCGCGTTATACGTGTCATTGAGATAGACGAAGTTCAGCGAGGATGGAATGCCTGTGTGAAGATTAATTATTATAATAATTATATATCTATATTGGAACGAAGTTCCTTACGGCAGGCTTGGAGGGGATAGGGATTTTGCTGCGCGACCGAACTGAAAAAAATGTGATAGTAAAACCGTAAGAAAAAATCCGTGGAAAAAAGTGCGTGGAATAAAACCGTTAAATGAGACGTGCGCAGGCGCGACAGTCGCATACACAAGCGAGTAGTGTATAAGTGTCGATTCTACATTAGCCGAAGGAACTTCGTTCCTACCTGGTGTCCCACGACACCACATAAATTTTTTTTATATGAATATTGTCTGACCTAAAAGTCAGGGCTGGCCCGTCTACACATATATAGAACTAGGCGACGACCAAGGGCGCTCTGTACTCGTGTCAGCATGCGCTAAAGGTGAGATCTTGATACCATTTTTAAGTTATATTTAGTTGTGTGTAAAATATATTAAAGTCATCATCATATCAGCCAAAGGACGTCCACTGCTGAACGAAGGCCAAAGAACGGTGAAAAACCAATTTGGTATTCGCTGATTGAAGGTATTCAAGGTAACGTTGCAGACGGTGAGCGACGGGGAGCGAGGTGACGAGGACGAGTCTTAGTGAATACCAAATTGGGTTGCCCCGTTATTTTAATTCTGTTTTTAAGGATGTATTCCTAGATGTTTGGGCTTATAATAATAATAATTGGTGTCCCATTACATTTTAGATTAAAATTCTCTAAAGGGCCTCTGCGTGTTGGACCCATGTCCCCGCGTAAGTCTATCAAAAGACCGGGTTCCCCCTTACAGGGGATATAAACCCGTGAAAAGAGAGATAAGTATAATAATAATATTTATTTATTTCAAGTAACCAAGACCCATACATAAATACCTTATAGACTAACATACATAACGATATCTAACAAAAAACACTATAAAACTAAACTTGGATACATGGACTGGGAAGTTTCGGTCGTGCTTCCCTGTAACGTCTGAACACCACTCCTGATGGCCAAAAGTCGGCGCTGAGAAAGACGGACTTGTACGTCACCGGAATATGGAGGATGTAGGACTTAAAATTTGTAGCTCTTCTCGAGTCCAGCCGTGACAGCTTCAGTATCGTCCTTCCTTGATTCCTTATGATGACGTACTGAAAGAGCTTAGGGTGAGATTCAGAAACGAGTCTAAGCGTGCACTTACGCTTCCATCTGTCAAATTGCACTACTTACGCCCCTAATTTTGACAGATGGAAACGTAAGTTCACGCTTAGACTCGTTTCTAAATCTCACCCTTATCTCCCGATGTCTGTGTGTCCAACCGAGAGATATACAGGAGCATGATAGGCGATGCAGCTTTAACATCTTCGCTTACAGGAGTGGTACCGCGTTTGTTACGGTCACGCCGAGACTGACTGTTCTTTCCTTCCACCATTGTAAAGCCGTCCTCGTCCACTTTACCGCCCCTAAAGCGGCCTTAGTCCTTGGACAGTAGCGCGAAGTCTTCTTTGCGTATCTCTCCTTCAGCAGCTGTGAGGTTTGCATTGCTTTCGCAGGCTGTGACGTAATGAGTTTACTCATGGAGGACACGTCGCGGTCATTTAGGGAATTGCACTGCAGAGCTGTAAATGCCGTATACATTTTGCCGAACACTATATAAATTGTGGTCTTATTCAATAGGAGTAGCCTATGGGCATTAACGTACCATTTAGTGACAGGTATTCACCAGTCACAGGATAGGACGTGAGGTCAGGCACGGTGCCAGCGTGATAGCCACCACGATACCTCACAGCACACGCTCAAGGAGTGCCCTGTGTGGGCTACCGAGTGTTGGATCCTGGTTGATTGGTTCGGGCAAGATGTCTCTTTCTTTGCCAGCAGTAGTGTCTGCTAAGTTGGCAGAGCAAGAAAATGTTCAGTTCAGTGGTCTCCTCCTGTAGCAGCGTCATGCTCCATGCAGGTTAGAGAATCTCTGTGCTCATACCGAGTGTAACACGGGAAGACTGCATCAAAAGCTGGTCACGTCCTGCCATGAGCGCAGCACAGCAAATAGTGAGGCTTCGGGGGAAACAATGACCCTGAGATGGAGAAGAAACGCTTTAAAATCATATTCTCCAAGATGTGCCTAAGGGCGTGACACCAATGGGTGGCTCTAGTCTGATCTAACCAAGGACCCGGAGCCCGCCTTTGATGCCGAAGATAACCACTCCGGTGGTATGAGGTGGTTAAGAGATAAATATTAGGTACTATGTTGGACGAGCTTTTCACCTCGGGTCGAGGGTGTCGTATGGTTAAATAAGAGTGCTGTTATCTCATAAACTTATGCCCTCATAGCTTCATACAAGGAGAACTAAACGTCCAAACCACCACTTTTTGGTAGAGCCTAATCGTAGTCACCGTGAGAACGAGCTGGCTCTACTGGGGAAGTATCACGCTCTTACCGAATACCGGTGTAAATTAGCAACAGTGTATTGCTGCGTTTCGTTCAAAGCGGTGGCTGACAAGTACTGCAATCCTACTCCCTCTCTTATATTAAAGGTGACAGCTAAGTTCTTGAAGTTTGCGACACAACTCGTAGTAACTTATGGGTACTAAGTACGGTACCCTGTAAGGTACCCTGGCTCGATATTACGATGTCCTAATTTTAAATTAATCGTTCACGATTGGTTGATCACTAAAACATAACAAAAATTTTTTGAACTAGCCTTGTTTCCACCGAGGTATGGTTATAAATAATTTGTCCTTCCACCTCGCGATTCCTGTCGGCATGTTGTTCAGCGCCGGTGCTTGATAAAATAAGCATGAAAGCAAAATTAAAGAAATGTAAACCATTCCTTGATACATTTTTTTTGTGTTAAATTTGTTTATGTATGTTTTGATATATATTTTGTTACATATTTCGCGTGGTTACTTTAATAATTTTGAAATTTGCGCTAGTAAAAATGTCACTTGGAGTCTAAAACGATTAACAGTATGCTCTCGATAGGGAGTATTATATTCTTTGGCAGTATGTTTTTTCTTTCATTGAGTCAACAACAAAACGCATTATCTAGGATTATCTTGATTAAGTTGATATAATATCTTTGGTCTTTATTTTATCAGTCACTGATCGAGTCTAATATGAGCTCTAATTGCGAGTCAGTTAGCAATAGCAAAATCTCATTTATTATATAAAATCACAGCTTACGACAGACAATCGACCCATCATGACCTATGCCAGCGTAGTGTTCACAAACGAAGACAACTCTAAATTCGTAAGATGCAAACTCTCTAAATGCTACATCGACCAAGGGCGGATCCAGGATCCGGTCATAGGGGTCATGACCCCCGCTGGGCCTAGTCATTTCTTAATACCCAACTTAGGCGAGCGCGTCGTACACGTTTTAAAGCCTGTCCTGGCTGGACCTTGACTATGTGACCCCCTGACTGGAAGGCTGGATCCGCCCCTGATTTTGACTCTACCCCGCATCATCCGAAGCCGCTACCACTATGGGTACCGGCAGCCCGATAAGAATCTATCCTCATTAACGTTGTTCGCCATCCGCGGCACGTCTTCATGCTCATCGACCAAGACGATGATAGATGAATTTATTGTGAAATTACTTTTCTAGAAGAAGATTAATAAGCATACTAAAAGGACAAGGTACGTCCTCACAGTATTGATCAAGCTTGGGTTGTCAGATGGAAAAACGAAAAAGGAGAGCTGAAAAAAAGAGGAATCTAAAAAAAATGAAACGTATTTATATAAAACGTATTTAGTTTTATTTCACAAATTTTGTCAGAACTACTTACTTGAAAGATAAGATGAGATAAGAGTCAGTTTTTATTAAATAGTGGTCACATTTCAGGGGCCTTGTTACGAACTCTCATTTCCAGGCAGTTTACACCGTAAACTAAACTGCCTTGCAATTACGTACAAGAACTGCTAATACCAGCCAGTTAGCGGTCACATGATACATGGCTGACTTCTGCCCGGATTTTGTCTGGTAATGTGGTGTTATAAATTAGGATTTGAAATGACTGTTCATATTTTCGCTGTCAAAAAGCAACCTTCAGTTTACGCTACATTCCTATAGCTTTTATTGGATTGTTTTTAGTTTATTTGGCGATAAATTTTGATTTTCATACAAACATTGATTGGTAGATGTACGAAATGAAATACATACGCCATTTTTGTTACGCAGTAAATAATATAAACCTTTTAAAATAATAGCTACTAGATTTATTTACTAAGTATAATAAATACTTAGCTAAATAATTTACACAGTCACGATGATTTTGTACGTATGAAGCCTGAAATAGAAGGCAAACTGCGTTAGTTTCTTAGGATCCATCCAAATTTATATAGCAAAAGAATCATGGGATACGAAGACGTACCTAGATCATTAGACTTAAAAACAGGGATATATAAGGGAATCATCATTTCGGCCGAATGAAGTCCACTGCTGGACACAGGCCTCCCCCAAAGATCACCACAACCACCGATATGGAAGTGTTGTGAGCACATTGGGGGGTTTTGCCATAATCGCCACGCTTGGCAGGCGAGTTGGCGATCGCAGTTGAGTTGTTAATGTACTCGAAGGACGCTGCTGCCCATCCTCCGGCTAATCCCTTAGTCGACTTTTACGACACCCATGGGACGAAATGGGGTGGTGGCATTCTGAGCCGGCACCACACGGCACTATACGTGAATAATTCTAATATAAGGGAATAGTTCTAACTAATGTATAGTTCTGTTATCTAATTAAAAAGTTTACCTACATATAAACCCAAGTGGATGAATTCTCCGCTAAAGTAAATAAAAGGATTGCTTTCTTTCGGAAACTTTATCGCGTGTAACCATAATTCACAAAATCAGACAATAAAATGTTTATTAATTACTTAACAAAATATATAGTTTTAATATTTTCACGTTACTTTTGCACGTGATTAATAACTATCTATTATTTTTTGCAACATCTATATAATAAAAATAAAACCATAACAAACCTTTAAGTATTCAGTCATATTACTGAACGGTACAGTTTAAATTTACAAGCCAGCCATAGACAAATTATCCACCGTGAAGTCAGTCAGGATTATGCGTGTCATAATACGAAATAGAGCCTGTCAGTTTAAGCCCGCAAACTGAACTGCCTGGAACTTGCATGATTTTTTAAAAGTTCATAATACGTACCGTGGTAACCCTAGTTCAAAGAGACCGTCATACTTTGTACCCGTACCTCGCTGGTTATAATATCTATGTTGCTGGTGAGGCTCGTCGTGGCGACATTGCATTCCTACCCGGACACTTGCTTAAGCCGGCCCGTGCTGAGCCAGCAGCTTTAAATCAAAATAATCACTCTAATCTAGCTCCTAAGTTTGACGCCACTACGAGGCGCCCTTAGCTATGGTGCTTAGTATTTCAGTTGACTGGCTGGAGGCCCGTACGTCGTCGCCGTATTCTTCGGTTAATCAGCAACAGCTCCCTGTATTGGGAGAATCAAAGTTGAATGTCGTCGTACTTCATAGTGAAAGACATTTCATGGACTTCCAATTTTATTTATTTTATTTCGTTCATCTTACCGTAATGTAATAACTAAACGTTAAGAAATGTCAATCTATGTTACCGTTTCATGTATTTTTAAACAATAATTGTTAACATCAACTTATTGCTGTCTCTTTTGCACTTCGTATATGGTTTCGTTACTGTACTCGTTACGCATGTATGTATGATGTGCTTAACCAATATACAGTGGAGTGGAAAATCACGCGATTTCGTCAGATGTCACCACGCAATTTTATTGTTCATAATATTAATTAATTAATTGAAAGAGTCCAATAAATGACGTGTGAGAACGTGGAGTGTTGTTATCTATAAGGGTATCTGTGTATTACCTCAGAGAAAAATGTCATCGGAAAAAGAGGAAATTGTGAATATCAATGGTGCGGTGACTGCAGAGCCAAGCAAAGAGAAACGTATTGGTTGCGCTCATTACAAACGTCGCGCAAAGTTCGTGGTAAGATTTAAATAACAGATTGTACGTAATTAATCTATGCTAGTTGAATGTATTAGTTTTAGAACGGTTGCCTTTCATAACGCAGTTCTGATCTATATATAAACTTAGCGTCGTAGAAGCCCCGTGATAGTGACATGCGGATTTAAGAAACAAAGCTAATGTCAACGAACTGGAAAGCGCGGGTCATGCGTTATTTTAGCATTGAAATAAAGTAAACATACTCTTAAAATTTCTTTCAAATGTTCTATTAATTATATAGCATGAGTTAGCCATGACAGCTAACAGTTATTGATATTAATCAACCTCTATTATAAAATCTTTAGGTCAATATTTTGTTTTGAGTCCTATAATACACACATTGCATCACTGCTCTTGTATATTTAGAAAGAACATTGATCCATAATATTTCATTGTGGTTTGTTGTAGGATAGATTCTCATACAAACAATGCTATGAGAATACATATTGCAGTAACAATAGTTTTTTTATTTTATTTATTTGCTATAAATGGGTCTTGGGCCTTCTACATTATTATAAAATACACTATACATGAAAAAAAATACCTAAACCAAACAAGAATAAAATATGTTGTTTTTTTAACTGCAGTCAAAGCAGCAGTTACTAGCGCTAGGGTTGTAACAGATATCCACAACTATGGAGTATTCTCACAATTTGGCTATCCGCAAAACATATGTATGTAGAAGTTTTGATTTTAAAATGTCCATAAACTTATCT
This sequence comes from Diloba caeruleocephala, assembly GCA_947459985.1. NCBI lineage: Eukaryota > Metazoa > Arthropoda > Insecta > Lepidoptera > Noctuidae > Diloba > Diloba caeruleocephala. The sequence goes on along the minus strand of OX381621.1, from coordinate 3,952,961 downwards.
GCTTTGTTATACCTATATTAAAAATTAATTTAGTTTAAATTTGTCTCAAAGCAGTTTAAAATTAAAATAAAGAAACTATCACATTATAAATGACCCAGTATATGCACGGCAATAAGCCCAAATTATGCCTTTACCTTAGAAGTTTGATTTGCATACTTCATATATGCTATATTACTTTAAAGGTAAATTCCTCTTAAAGTTTTGTAACTTCTAATGCATAAACAGTTAACTGCATTCCTTTGTAAGAACACACTTCTAAATCCCTTCCTATCTGGTTTCCATCCCAGTTGCAATCCTATTATTATTATCTTCTACTTATTTGATTATTATGGATGATGTCAGGCTAGGAATGGAAAGTTAATAGTGCTTTTATTGCTGGACTTTAGTAATTCTTTCAATACTACTTAGACAATTTGTGACAGCATACTGTGGTTTCTTAACAGGTCTTTGATGGTCATGATACTACTATAAGTTATTCACATTATAACTACTTTTCCATCATAGTGTGATACTTATGTTGGTTTACTACAAGATACATTACTTGTTTAGATTTAGTTATTTTTAATAAATTCTAGCAGTAGTACCTGCTTTCTTCTTACCCCATCTGGTTACACTAAAATATAACTCCTTGGTTAACTTGGTCCTTGGAAAAAAGTTGTAATGATGACAATAAAGCTCATCTCACAATAATTCTAATTATTCATCATCATCTCCATCACCATCATCATCATCTTTTCAGGCCAAAAAAAGGACAGCAAAATCACCCAGACTTCTTTTTTCTTGTATGTCTGTAGACTAAATAAAGATTTCATCTGTGAATATATTGCATAGGTGCAGAAGCAAGTAAGCCAATCGCTTAGCCACTGCACTAATCATGCCACATCAAATTTATTAATCACTAGAGATCTCATGAGAGTATTTACACAGTAAACATTGTACCAACCAACCTGCACTAGGCCAACAGTGAATCAAGGCCTAACCTTTTCATTGTGCTCAAGGCTTTTTTTTTTAAGTTTAACTTTAAATACACTCCTAAAATATAACCCTGAGTTTCTATTGGTTTTTCTTAGAGGCTATCATATCATAAAATAACATCCATTGTTTCATTATGGTGTCTATGTGGACCTAATCCAAGAAACCCATAAATGTTACTGTGTGCTGGTTAGAAGGGCACTGTAGCTAGTGAAAATACTGGGCATAAGAGACTAAATAACTCATGTCTCAAGGTGATGAGCGCTGTGTAGCGTCACAATTTTTATGGGCAGGCATGACGCTTACCACCAGGCAAACGACAAGTTCGTTTCTCGTCACCATGTTGCATAAAAAATAGCTGTTTGCTAAGCGCGTGTTTACCGCGACCTTCAATTTGTTGTACAAAGATAATTTGTTTACATTCAATCCATTAATTTCAGACACCATGCTGCAATAAAGTGTATGTTTGCCGATACTGCCACGATGAGAACGAGCAGCACTACTTCAACAGAAAGTCTGTCACAGAGCTAATATGCACAGAATGCGACAAGCGTCAGAAGGTGCAAGAGGAGTGTGAGAACTGCGGAGTCCGATTTGGAAAGGTTTCTTATAATTATTTTACACACGCATCAGAATGTCATTGTCCACTTCAGAATATGGACCTCCCAATGACCACTGCAATGAGTGATCATAGGGAATATTGCCATAACTTCCACACTTGGCCTGTGAATGGGTGATTGCAGTATATTGTTATTAGCCCATGGGAAGATGCTACTGCCCATCCTCTTGATATCTACCCTTAGTCGTCTTTTACGGCACTGATGGTTGGAGAGGCGAATGGATTAAATGGTAAACAACATACTACTAACTATTCTTAAAATAATTAACTCCATTTATGTGTAAATAAAATGGCTGCAAGGCAAGCAGCCAAATTATTTTCAGATTATCATTTTCATATTTATTTAATTACATTAATTAAATAACCCCTCTGCACTGCAGAGAGGTGTGAGACAGGGGTACGTCATTTCCCGAAACTGTTCACCGCTGCGATGGAGGATGCCTTGAAGCTACTAGGCATTTTCGGCATGAACATCAATGGCGAGTATATCACTTTCGATTGGCTGATGACATTGTAGTCATGGTAATCGCTGCAAGAGATCAGCACAACATGTAACCGCTCATTGTGGAATTCTATGGCGGAGCTCTTTGTTCAGCAGTGGAGGTCCTATTGCTGATATGATGAATTAAATAACACAATATCTTTATTTCCACAGTACACATGCCTGATATGCAACTTGTTCGACGATGACGACAAACGGCAGTACCACTGCGATGGCTGTGGCATCTGCCGCGTTGGTGGAAGGGACAGGTTCTTTCACTGCGAGAGATGCAATATGTGCCTACCAGTACAACTGCAGCAGGTCGGACACAGGGTAAGCAAAGACAGGCTTTTAATATCAAATAGATTTTAGTATGACGTAGTAGCTAAGGATAGGTTTTGCGCTCTACATGTCACGGTTTCGATCCTCGTACTGAACAAATATTTGTATGATAGAAAGATGTTTCGGATCTGAGTGATTATGCATATGAGATTTATACATGTAAACTTATGACGAAGTCATCCTCCATCTTTATTTCAATCAACCTCTTTCATGACTTCATACTTTTTATCTCCATCACTGTCCACCTCACGATTCATTCTTTATTCAAATCAAAATTCGAATTTATGTGACGTAGAGTCGCTCTTCATATTTTGATCATCATCATTACACATTGGATTCTGAACGCTAGTGGTTGGACACACAGCTGTCGCTCTGACAAATAGTCTCCTGCAATATTACAATTACTTATTTTTAAACTAGCTTAAATGTTGTGTTAATAAGCTATATTTGAAATATATAAACATCACCATGAAGTGTTGAAGTTGTAAATATCAATATACCTATGTTTCATTGATCTCGTTAACTGAACTCCGTTACTTGCTGCCGTGGAGAGAGCCTCCTAGTTGAGCTAACCGGGAAGGAAACACGGAGGGAGGCACTCCGCGACAAACTGAACTCACGCCACGGAAAATGCTAGCTAAAAAGAACTCGTCTGTCATACTCCCCTGCTGGACAGGACTAGTTCCAAGTTGTGCTACAACACTTGGTCCATTTACCATTCACCGGTTACAAGGAACTGTACTCCAGCTATCTATTTTTATGTCTGAGGAGAGCAAATAATCATGCAGTTTACGTGGTAATAAGGCATTTCTACCGCCCATTAACATTAGAGAGTAGAGGGAGGCGAGAAGAACGCAAAAGCCGAATACTGCTGATTTACGCCTGTACCTATTCTCTGATGACGTGGTATGCGTGGTATTCCCGGCGGGCTGATTACGTATGTCGCAAACGGTTTGCGTCAAACGACATTTTGGTATTACGTATTTGGCGACGCACACTGTCGGACAATCTATGAACAAAAAATTGCATCATCGCCTTGCATTTGAGGCGATTTGCTACTGGTGGATCCTTGGCTGCGCGATAGTTATTTTTAGTTAATTAGGGTGCGGGTTGAGCCAAGCTTTGTAAAAGGACTCAATAATCTTAAAATACACTTGACTTCACTAATAGCGAATTAAGCTTCTAGTAAATTTGCATTCAAGCGAAAAGTTCAGGAATACTATTTGAAATCGCTGCACTCTTGCAATTGACAATTTCGTGCATCGTTATTATGATTAATAAGATATAATACGTACTGTATGTAGTATCTTTCATTTGATGTATTTAGCTTTTGTATATATTTTACCGTATTTATAGTATGTACATTTGTATGTATGTATTGTTATTATTGAAATGTTAGTTTTTGTACCTCAATGTATTTCTTTTTTAACCCAAAGGTTGACTGGTAGAGAATGCCACATGGCATTAAGTCCGCCTTGTGTACCACCATTGTACATGAAAGTGTAAATAAATAAATAAACTCCTAATTGCAAAGTTCGCCTTGTGTACCACCATTGACAACAAGTATGGTGCAGTAACTAGTCGCTTGGCTGTCTGCGCTCTGTGTCGCGGGTTTGATCCCCGCACGGAACAAATATATGTATGACCTACAATTCCGATAGTTGTTTCGGATCTGAGTGCATGTGAAATCCTAGTATGGGGCATTGATTTTTGAAGAAAATATTGTGAATCAAATTTCAAATAAATAATTTAACAAATTAACATCATCTGCTCAACATATTAATGAATGATATATTTTTTCTTATAAATATTTATTTTTCGCAGTGTGTTGAAAACGTTTCCCGGTCGAACTGCCCGGTCTGTCTGGAAGACATCCACACTTCTCGCATCCCGTGCCACATCCCCGACTGCGGGCATCTGCTGCACCGGCCATGCTTCGAGCAGCTCCTGCACTCCGGCCACTACGCCTGCCCCACGTGCCAGACCAGCATGATCGACATGACTAACGTGAGCTTGAACGCGACCAGTGAAAGAATATGGTAGATATACGATCTAATGTCCAAATCGCCGTATCTCACCGCTGTATCACTGAAGACTATAGTGTAGCATCGTGTCGTTTTCTGAAAAATGCACTGACAGCCCGCGGACTCGCTATGGACGTGCATCCTTGCTGCAGTTCGAAAGCTACCTAATCGCTGCATGAGAGTATTACACGAGCACTCTGCCACAGTATCACTGGTCTGTCACGGGAACCTCGTCCGTGGAGACCCTTAGGCCTAATTTAGATAAATTATTATTTTACTAACCAATTTTTAAAAGGAGGAGGTTCTCAATAGAATGCGTTTTTTTATGTATGTACTCCGATTACTCCGAGATTTGTAATTCTTTCTTTAACTGATGCAGAATGCTTTCGAGTTGGTCCCATATAAATTTAATTACATTTGATTGAGTAGGTTTTAATCAGCTTCAATAAACAGATTAATTTGACTGCGCTTATCTAGATGTCTTAATAATTTCGATTCCTCTCAGATCAGGGAACCAAATCGAGTCATTCTTATTTTTAGTGTTAAATACTGATACCAAATTAGAAAAAGTTCTTACATTTATTTACACTAAAAAGAAACAAAACTTAGAAGTGAAACATAAACTTGCATTGAAGACTATAATATTGTTTTCTTCTGTAGTTGTGGAGTTACCTGGACTCGGAAGTTGCGGCGACGCCTATGCCGCCCGAGTACGCAGACTATAAGGCCACCATACTTTGCAAGGACTGTCATAAGGTAGCTAATAACAACTAACATTAGAAAATATATTGATTCCTCGCTTAAAGAGGTCATGAATGTTGGCAAGCCTAGGTTCAACATTATTATTATGGATGAGCATCATAACTTTTTACATGTATACGTAAACACGGCTACACATCAAGCTATAAAAAGCCAGTATAAGCTGATCTCGTATTGTATAAGCTTTCGCTATGATGAGAGATCAGCGTAAACTGGTTTTATATAGCTTGATGTGTAGCCGTATGTACAATATTTATTTCTACAAAAAATGAGCCATCCTGGCATCCCTGGCTAATGTGAAACATAGAACTATTTTTTTTTAGTTATTGGTAATGACAGTAGTACAGTAGCCGTGTGGTGCCGGCTCAGAATACCACCACCCCATTTCCTCCCGTGGGTGTTGTAAAAGACGACTAAGGGATTAGCCGGAGGATGAGCAGCAGTGTCCTTCGAGTAGATTAACAACACAACTGCGATCGCCAAACGCGGTGATTATGGCAAAACCCCCCAATGAGCACACAGCACACCCATATTAGTCGTTATTGGTGAACTTTGGGGGAGGCTTGGCAACAGTGGACTTTATTCGGCCGAAATGATGATGATTCGCCCCAGTTGTTCGCCTACGTCGCAACGTCCGCCTACCAAGCGTGGTGAGTACAGGAAACCCCCTCCCAACTACGACAATGTAACCGGTCGTTTATGGTAGAGAACTTTGTTCAGCAGTGGACGTCTTTTGCCTGATATGATGATGAACGCAATGCTTGCTTTGTACACAAACCAAAGCGTCTTTAAGCAAATTAAGCTCTATCAGCAGACCGAGAATATGTATTGGCATGATTGAAAAAGACTAATATTTGTTTTAACATTTGTTCCAGTTGTCTACGGTAAAGTTCCACGTGGTGGGACTAAAGTGCCAGCATTGCGGCGCGTACAACACGTGCCAAACCAACGGGTTTCACAAGTCAGTAGTACTCTATTATTACTAAGACTGACAGCACGGTTGGTGCAGTGGCTGATACAGTCAGCTGCTGCGCTCCAGGTCGTGGGTTCGATTCCCGCAAGGAACAAATATTTGTATGATCTGCAGGTAGTTGTTCCGGGTCTGGGTGTATTGTGTGTGGAATTCATGTTTGTAAACGCACCCACGACAAACTAGAAACCCTAGTGTGGGGCAAAGTTTATAAAAAAAAAAAAAACATAATTGTTTCAGAATTTTGTAGACCTAGCCATTAGCTGCCCGTTTTGCTAGGCGTAAATTATATTTATATTCCTATCTTCTGAATCCTGCAAGATATCGAATTGGAACACACACGATTTTTTTTTGGAAAATTCCTGTTTCAATCCTTAAAAGTTTAATTGATATGTGTTGAGTCGTCACGTTTTTATTTTTATTTTTTATTTTATTTATTTCTCACCATAATATTGATAAAGTCATAGTATTATACAAATTTACTGTGGGAGACTGGTGCCTGAACTAGGCTGAAGCCTGTATCTCAGGTCACCAAGCCTTCCACTCCAGAAGTCCAATTTTGTTCTTTCATAGACTGTGCCAAGCGAAATTTACGTTGTCCGTGTGGTGTCCGGATTAAGAATATAGCACCACTCCATTTCCTCCCGTGGATGTCGTATAAGGCGACTAAGAGACTCTAAGCCAGAGGGATGGGCAGCAGCGTCCCTTCTGTGGAACAGTAGATTTTCTGCACTCGCCAACCCGCCTGCCAAGCGTGGTGAGTACTGGCAATTTCCCCCCAATATGATGACACAGTTGTGGAAATCTATGGGGAGGCCTTTGTTCAGCAGTGGACAATGTATGGCTGCTGTGATTGTGATTGTGAGTCGTTACAGAGCCTCTTCGATACATCCTGCCAGCCTCTTACAGTATCCAGACAGAGATACAAGTAGACCTATTCTTTTCACTACGTATAATTTCCAGGGACTCAAACACCACAGAAACCGGTGACTCATCAACAGCCACGTCGACGTCGACTAGTCGCAGCGGATCCGCGTCTGTCACATTCCCTGAGACGCGCGACGAATCGCAGAACGACGAGCTGCCGCGCGCAAACCCGCTTGACGAACCGCCGCAAGCTTGACACATCATGTAAATATTCGCTACGATTAATCGCAGTTTGTCGCACGACAAGTCGTATTGAAGTAAAATTTCGGGAAACCCGCTTGACAATTTCCAGTGAGCTTGATGTAATGGTGTAAATTCAATAACATTTTCTTTATTTTATCTACAAGATCCGGCATTAAGGTCGACTAACTGCTCAGCCCCGGTTTGCCGAGCGCGAACTCAGCAAAGTCGTGCAATAACCCGACAATAGTCGCACTCGGACCGGCTGGATATATTTTAAATTTTAACTATCAGAACATTATGTAATTTATATTCTATATCATGCCGAATAGAGGATATTTTTTAATATACGTCTGGCGATATTTATGTAGTTTTAAGCACATGTTTGTCTTTTCTTGTACAAAAAGCACTGTTTGAAGTTGCCAGTGTATAACACAACAGGTACAAAACTTGGGGTATTTTAATATTATTCTATCAGACCAGATCAATCATTGACTTATTAACATGTCTCCAGTTTTAGAGTTTGAGTCTTTAATTCATTATCATCATCATATCAGCCAAAGGATGTCCACTGCTTAACAAAGGACTCCCACATAGAGAACAGTTAGTTATTCGCTTCTTGGTATGCGTCAAGCCTGCCCATAACAGTTCTAATCAATGATATTATATATTAAAAGAAGTAGATGTGTTACATGCGCGCCAAAAGTAAGAAACAAAACTCCCCCAATTGTAGCACCTCGCAATAAGTTCGCCCAAGACAGCACAACGAGCACACACTGTCAGAATCTGTATTGTTTTATTAATTAAGTAATAACAATGCCGTCGTACGTATAGAAAATGCACAAACTATCAAGCAAAAATAAATAAATGAGTAACAAACTATATAAATATTTTAATTAAAATACTATTCAAATTATCTATAGAATAATATTCTCGAACAAAATACAGGTCAAGCAAAGAAAAGAGACAACACATATATTCTATCACAGGTGCTAGTTTTACGCGCCATTTAATATGGACGTAACATATCTACCGTGTGGTGCCGGCTGTACCGTGTGGAGCCGGCTCAGAATACCACCACCCCATCTCCTCCCGTGGATGTCGTAAAAGTCGACTAAGGGATTAGCCGGAGGATGGGCAGCAGCGTCCTTCGAGTACATTAACAACTCAACTGCGATCGCCAACCCATCTCCCAACCGTGGCGATTATGGCAAAACCCCCCAATGTGCCCACAGCACACCCATATCGGTCGTTATGGTGATCTTTGGGGGAGGCCTGTGTCCAGCAGTGGACTTAATTTGGCCGAAATGAGTGAGTAAATATCTATGGTATAATATCATTGGTTCTAATGCTACCCAGGTTTAGTCCTGCGTGGCACCACACCATGCTCGTCACCTCGAGATGTTAACATATTAGTTATTTAGTATCTTAAGCCTAGTAATTTCATTAGTTACAGTACCCTTCTAACCGAAACACGGTAATGTTAAAGTTAAAACTACTACTTGGCAGCAGAATATCTGAAACTTTCATACTAGACCTCGAGCTTAATTCTAACTAATGAATATTGACTAACTTTGTTGTAATAAAACACTTTTAAATGGATTACATCGCGTATATTAGGTTTTTATCTCGACGTTTCGAACACTTCGCAGCATTCGTGATCGCAGGATGACTAAGGTGACAGGCGTCGTTACAGATTTTAAAAAGCTATTTTCTACCATACAATTTTGTTGTTTACACCGTTCGAGAAACTTGAGAAAATTAAACTCACTCACTATAGACCGGAGATATGTAAATGAGCCTTTAGAACGAATATACATTAGAGGCTAAGTATTTTATTATATTTAGACTAGTAATGGTCTATTTATATTATTTAATCTGAAGTCGGCATTATATGTAAATATTATTGCCTTGCAAGTGATATCTAAAAAGTAATCACAGTTTTTTTTTAATACAAGGCATTGATATGACCTGAAAAAAGTAATTTCCGAGTGTAATTAAGTTTTCTAGAAATGAAAAAAAAAACCACATAATTATGTTAAAAAATCCTGTGGTTGATGCCAATTTTATCGTAGTTTCAATAAAAATCACACCACTCGGCTCGATCTCTTTCGTTAATTGCGTAAATTTAATCTCGAGGCTTATCATGAACTCTTAATACGAGCCAATTAAAGACCTCAACTAATGTTTTGATTATACAGTATAGGCTGATCTCGGATTGTACGGAAAACCTACACAATGCGAGGTCAGCTTATACTGGAATTTAATAGCTTGACAAGTAGCCGTGTGTACATATAAACAAAACAAATCAGTTTAGGTCATCAATTGACCCCTATTAAGAGCTCATGGTAAACCTGTCTAGTTTATTGAGTGACAATATGGCTCCTTCACACAATGGTCCATTTTGATGGTTATTTTAAATTACTGAAAAACTATACACTTTCTTACTACAGCGTACCGTCTTACCGTTTCAAGGAGTTTTCATTTAGGTTTGTAGATAATCTTCGCAATGCGATACGATATGAGCTTCGAATTTTTACGGTTCCCCATTCGCACGCACTGTTTAATCCATTTCGTACAGGTTTTCGATCAATTCATATTAATCCAAGAATTTATTTAATAAAACTCACTTTTACACTTCATATTAAAAACCGGTGGGCATTTCGTTTTATGACTATCTCTCAAAAGAAAAGTCGAAAGCTTTTTTGATTACTTTTTCCTTTTTTATACATTCTTTTCTTCTTTTCAAGTCAATTCAATTCAATTCAATTTATTTCATAACAATATAACATCGTGTTGAAAACTATACATAATGATTAAACCCTTACAATAATAATAATACATTCAATTCTACAAAAACACAGTACAAGAATAAATTACAAAGATGTCAATAACATAATGTCAGTAAAGTAATGTAATTTTTATTTTATTTTAGAGTAAATTACTATAGCTTAAACTTTATTCAGCCTATCGGAGTCCTCTGTTTTCTAGTTACATCTTATAAATTCTATTACATTCACATCGTTGTTGCCATCGGAAGTAATTACAAGTCATCTATAGAATAAAAGCACCTTTTTACAAGAAAAGCCTTTAGTTTTGCTTTAAATTCCCGCGCATACACGATCTTTTTCAATTCTATAGGAAGTCTATTAAACATTTTAATGGAGTTATAATTTGAGCAATGTTTGACCACATTGAGAGTAGGCGCTACGTTAGATGGTATATCTTGCCTCCTCGTCCTTTCCCGTGTTTGTCTCTCTTCCATATTTTCATACTGATAAAGGTTCTTTGCGAGGTTCATTAATAAGACCATTATATACAAACTCGGGACTGTTAGAATTTTAAGATCCTTAAAATATTGCTGACACGACTCCTGCTGTTGTATACGAACCATTGTTCTAATTGCCCGTTTTTGAGAGACAAACGCTTTCTGAATATTATATCTATAACTGCCACCCCAAAAGAGTATGCTGTATCGTAATTTGGATTCAACTAAAGCATAATATATAGTTTTGAGTTGATCAAGATGCACCTCTTCTCTCAAACTCCTGAGTACAAAGCAGGCGGAACTAATAGCACTTTCTATACACAATAGTTCGTGCTTCCAGTTAAGTAGATAGTCCACATGTATCCCTAGGAATCTAACTACTTTCACTGTGTCAACTCTATCTCCATTCATATCACTATATAGCTTGTCAGTATTTTTTGCGGTTGTCTGAAACAATATCAAGTTTGTCTTCCTAGTATTTACCTTCAAACTGTTGACGGTAAACCATTCGTAGAATACTTTCAATGATTCATCGATCCTTAACTTAAGGTTGTCTATATGATCACCAGATACGATGGCATTTGTATCATCAGCAAAAATGGTTAAATTTATATTGTCAGGTATTTTATTAGTGACATGATTAATTAAGTCATTAATGAATACAACGAATAACATCGGTCCGAGTATTGATCCTTGGGGTACGCCCGACTTAATAGATATTTTTTTTTATTTAAACGCTTTGTTATATTGTATTTGTTTGTTTCCAACTACTTCATCACAATTTGCTTTGATTTCAACAAACATAGTCCTATTTCGCAGATACGAGTGAAATAGCTGTTTAGCTAGTCCTCTCACACCATAGTGATCTAGTTTAGCTATTAGTAATTCGTGATTCACTGAGTCAAAGGCAGAACTCAGATCGAGAAATAGTCCGGCAACCTTTTTCTTATCGTTAAGTTTTATAACTACGTCATTTACTAAAGTGTTAATCGCATCTAAAGTTCCAACGTTCGTCAGATATCCAAACTGTCGTCTATTAATTACCTTATTCAAATTTAGATGTCTAAGCAATCGAAATTTTAAGAGTTTTTCAAATATTTTTGACTTCGTGGGTAATAATGAGATAGGTCTATACATTGCTGGGTCTTTCTTAGACCCCTTTTTATGAACTGGTACAATTTTAGCAATTTTAAATTGATCAGGAAAAATGCCATTTTGAATGCAGTTATTATAAAAAACACTCAATGGTTCCGCTAATATGTCAATATTTTCCCTGATGATAGCAATTGGGACCTCATCATAGCCACATGATACCTTAAGTTCCATTCTCCTTACAATATCGTAAACTTCTTTGGGTGTGATTGGATCAATTACCAAATCCTTTTCTACTCTAGTAGTATTTTTATGTAGCAATTTTAATGCTAATTTATAATTAGATGAAGTCGAATTAAACTCAAAATCAAATTGGTTGGCAAATATATTAACAATTTGAGAGGGATCAGACGTAACAGAGTTACCAGTATCAATACGAAAATGATGTTCTACTATGGTGGCTTTATTTCTATGCTTATTTACAATTTTCCAGATATCCTTCGTAATGTTTTTTGATCGCACTAGGAATGACTGGACAGCTAGCTTTTTCGCTTTAGTTATAACTTTCCTGTATGTTTTAATGTAGTTGTTTCTGTAAGTTTGTAGCGACAGGTCACACTGGTTTGTTTTTCCGACACACAGTAAGCGCTTCATTTTGCTGGCAACTTTTATCCCTTTTGTGACCCACTTTAGGCCAGACATATGATTATTATTTATCTTTTTCTTTCTCTTTTTAAAACACGCGTTAAATATTTCACTAAATTTAAATAAAAACGTATTTACTCCCATTGCATTCCATTCGTGTTTCAAAAGAAGACTACGGAATATGTTTTTATTGGTAGCATTAAAAAGCCTTTTGTAAACATAAGTAGTGCCATTTGTACAATACAATTTTACAATATATATATAATATTATAGAGGCAGCTCTTATACCATAAAAAATATTTTGCAGTTATACAATACCATAATTCAGGTACAATAAATTGATATTTTGGTTATAATTTACTCATTTGGCTGGAGAATCTGGGACTGATTCACCTCCTAAAATGGTACAGGTGTTTAAATCGCCAAATTCTATATTTAATGTGTACAAAACTAAGGACGTGATAGTATAGCTTTATGTACTCATAGTTAAGTAATAGTATTGACGAAAGCGCTACTTTATTTACATAATCAATGTCCACACTTGACGAATGAAGAAAACCTTTTTTTTATTTAACCTGGTTGAAAAATATATGTGCATCCTCCGTCCGGGAGATGGACGGAAGGGCATGCTGGACTCCTACCATCTAAAACCACTAGAGGCCTCATCTTCGGCCCCGAAGGGGGGCTCCAGGTCCTCTTAAGATCAAACTAGAGCCGTCCATTTGTGCCAAGCCTTTAGGCACATCTCGGAGGGGATGACTGTAGAGCAGTCACCCCCTCAAGCGGAGGAAAGGCGCTTGTAAAATGGACCCCCAAAAGGGAGGATTGTAAAGGATCCCCCCAAGCCTCGCTGTGTGCTGTGCTATTAAGGAGTGGGTGTATAATAAGACCATTTACGGTAGCACTATCGGTCAATAAAGCTTGTCCTTAATTAATAAATTTATACATAATTATAGTATTCCAAATAAACTGTTTTCGTGAAACTGTGTGTTCCAATATGTAATCGCGTGCTTAAACATTGTAATCTGTGTACATATGTAGTTATTACTGTGGCTTTGTTTATAAATAGTAATCTCTTAATCTACTAACTCCAAAATAACAGGATACATTCTCAAATACAGTACTTTTTATGAATTTAAACCATGTCGAGAATCTTTTATAAATTGTCGAAATATTTTAAATTTAATCATCATTCATCATTTCGGCCGAATGAAGTCCACTGCTGGACACAGGCCTCCCCCAAAGATCACCACAACCACCGATATGGATGTGTTGGGGGGTTTTGCCATAATCGCCACGCTTGGCAGGCGGGTTGGCGATCGCAGTTGAGTTGTTAATGTACTCGAAGGACGCTGCTGCCCATCCTCCGGCTAATCCCTTAGTCGACTTTTACGACACCCATGGGAGGAGATGGGGTGGTGGTATTCTGAGCCGGCACCGCACGGCAAAGACCCCAGTTTATATAAAATCCTCTTACCAAAATATTCTTGAATGACTAAAAGGAGCCCATTTCATTTTATTTCTCTACCCTTCATATGCTTGACGAAATTTCATGTTATTGTGATCCGAATTACACCTTATATATTAAGGCTTAGCGCGCACGGGTGATTTTTGTCACCGTGACAATTTCGTCACTCTTATCAAGTCCTTGGGTATGTATCGAGGTGCGCGCACGTTACGACGTGACGAGACATTTCCATATATATCCATAGAGTGACGAAATTGTCACGGTGACAAAGGTGACACGGTGACAAAAGTCACTCGTGCGCGCTGGCTTTTAAGGTATGTTTACCGAAAGCTCTATGCTTCATTAGTGACTTGTTTTGAAAAGCAATATTACCATATAAATTAATTGATTTAATGTTTGATCGATTTTCATATATCGCCGTTTTCTATGTAAATATTGACACAACAGATTTTGCTGTTTCTATCCAATATAGTTATAATATTTTCTATGCGATTCTCGGTTCTAAATTAGTCTTACAGTATCATTAAGAGATTATATTTAAGTTGATAATGTCTAGCTTGAACAATACAAGCTTTAGATAACCGTACGTTTAAAATATATTGCAACATTGTGATGTGATAACTTACTAGTAACTTTGAGAATGTCTGATCATAGACTTAGCCTGGATTTCTATTAATAAAGATGACAGAAAATGGTTTTAAGAGACGAAAATCTTATTCGTTTAAAACTACTGAAAGTTGCGGATACCTTACATGGTATCCACGAAGCTCCGATTGTACATAACGTCGTGAAGAGCGAGGTCAGCCGTGGTCAGCGTTGTGCCATGAGAACTTCCACTGTGGAACATTGGTTTCCTAATGATATACTACAATGAGCATTAAAGATAAAGATAACAATAATTTTGATTCATGTAAAACCAATTACAGGCACTTATGAATAGTCAAGACTTAACTTGCCGTGCTCCAAGGTGTAGATTTCCTATGCAGAAGAACGGACAAGAAACTCCATGGTTACTCTTTTTGAATCATAATAATTGTTGCAATATTTTTGACTACATTGTTCTCAAAATAATGTGAGGACAATGTAGAAAAAGAGTGCAAGTTCTTAAAAAGTCTATACTAAACTAGCCTGGTTTTAACCGACTTCAAAAAAGATGAGATTCTCATTCGATGCGTTTTGTTTTTTATGTGTGTACACCGATTGCTCCGAGATTTGTGGACCGATGCGAGCAATTCTTTTTTTTAATAGGTGCAGAATGCTTTCCAATTGGTCGCATATAAATTTAATTACATTTGATTGAGTAGTTTTTTAACCAGCTTTAATAAACAAGTTTAATTTCACTGAGCTTATCTTGATGATGTCTTAATATAAATAATATTAGTTTTTCGATTCCTCCGAGATTAGAGAACCGATTTGAGTAATTCTTATTTTTAGTGTTAAATACTGATACCAAATTGGAAAAAGTTCTTACATTTATTTACACAAAGAAACAAATAAAACGTTTTAACAAAAAATAATATCGCCTTCAAAACCCCTACACGATATCAAAATAATAAAAACATTATAAAAAACAAAAAAAATTATGAAGTCTGGCGGGGCCAGGTATGCCCAACAATGGTTCACCACCAGAGTCAGTTAGGTCTGCACCAACGAGAAGTAATATTTTATTAGCCTGATTTTATTACTTTAAAGTTTATGATTAAATTGTCATGGCAGCATTAAGCTGACCAACACCAACAGACGGCTCTCGTCCACGACCACGTACCATAGTCGCACGCTTGGCAAGCGGATTGGAGGTTGCAGTATGTTATAAGGAGCAGACGGGACGATGCTGCTGCCCATCCTCCTATATCAACTCTTAGTCGCTTTTTACGATACACATTGGTGAGGTGGATGGTCTATTATTTGCGTATCGTAAATTTGGTCACTCACAAAGTAAACAAATTTAAAGACATATACAGGCTGTCCTCTAAATAGCACGACATACTGCAGGGGGTGAGAGCTTGGGTCAATACCTACCAAAAAAACAATATATGTTCAGCAAAATCTTACACGGATTTACAGTAGTACAAAATTTTAAGATAAGAAAATTTTACTGTGAAAATTTAAATAAAAATTGTATTTCTTGAAAACATTTTTTTATAGAATTAAGACTTATCAATGAGTAAAGTAAACTATTCACAAATAATTTGAGGTAAAAAAACTAGAAAAGGAATTTTTCATTACGAGATGCTTAAAAATCTGTGTCAAGATAGAGATTTTTCGATATTTCGGAAATTTTGTACTACTGTAAATCCGTAAGATTTTGCTGAACATATATTGTGTTTTTTTGGTAGGTATTGACCCAAGCTCTCACCCCCTGCAGTATGTCGTGCTGTTTACTGGACACCTGTATATGTAAAGTAGCCCTGCGCTGCTATTGTGAAATAGAGCAGTGGTTCTTAACATCATGGGGTAGTCGTGTCAGCCGAAAATCCTCCACTGCTGGACAGAGGCCTCCCCGAAAGATTACCACAAACTGGTATGGGTTTGTGTTGTTTGCTCATTGGGGGGCTTTGCCATAATCGCCACGCTTGGCAGACGGGTTGGCGATCGCAGTTAAGTTATAAATGGAGTCGAAGGACGCTGTTCAAAAGCCATTTTCTTTCTGCGTGGTCTTTATAATATGTTCAAGTGTGCCCAATTGTGGATCGGCAAAAAGATCATGTTATGATGCCTTAACGTTTAAGTAGTACCAATACAAAGACACTAATAAAAAAAATTGTATGAAATGTAGAAGTAAATTTTCTCAGCTAAGTTTATGAGTCGGACAGTGTCCGAACACCAGACCCTAGCTCTAAGTAGACTAACACTGTGATTAATATCAAATATTTATTTTTAGGGTGTACGACTTGCGGCCGACTATTTTATTTAGGCGATATGTATTTATTGAGTCGACCAAAACAGTTGGTATTACCAAATTTGTTAGTTGTTATAGCTTTCATTGCGTTCCATGTATTTTTATTATAATTGTAGCGAAATTCAAATATAATATATTGTAATTTATTACACAATTTTTGTTCTGCATTTTTTTATTTGTCTTACAAAGATGCTTTAAACGCTTATAATGCCATAATTATTAAATTGTTAATGAATATAAGCAGTTAATTAATATCCAGATAAGCATGGAATACGTCCAGAAATTTTGCCTTTGTATAATGAAATAATGACACTTGAAAGGGTGCCTTTAAACCTAAGTTTTAGTAGTATTAACACTATGAACAGTGTTTCTAAACATTTGTAGAAACGTTGTCATTGCTATTTGCAATTACTACTAATGTTATTGTGATTTCAGTTTCCAGAAATATGAATCAGCATATAGATTGTTAACAAAACATGTTGATGTAGCATGTTTTGCTACTGACGTAAGTTTACAACAAGCGCGAGTCAGACATTGTAAGAATTCCACCAAATTAATTGTTTAATTACAACGCATTGTAAAGACAGATCCAGGGGGAGGCGGGCTCAGGAGGCTATGCCCCGTCCAAACTGTGGGATGCAGTTGACCTTAGACCAAGTAGTCACAATGATCTCTGTAAATCTTGACATGAGACCTAAAAGGCCCCAGATAAAAATGCCGGATCCGCCCTTGACGTGTTCAGAAATGAATTTGAACTGAACATTGAAGGCTACATGGAACGAGAGTAGGTAGGACTGCCGCTAAATGATGTATGGCTTAGTACTAGACGCGTCACACTGAGAGCGACGGTCAGTGATGTTAGAAGCCCAATGATCTTGGTACAGATATATATATTGGTATAGATATATGATAGATACAAGTCTGCTTTTGACACAATCTTAAAATGGCACTATATTAAGATTTTTTAAATATAATATTAATAGTGACAGCAAAGAAAAACAGTTTTGAACGTGTTTGCCGTCTCCTCTGCGTACCAACACTATATTAAGTGTGTATTTTATTATTTAAACAGTATTAGTATTATATTAAGAATATAGCACCACTCCATCCCCCCTGCGGATGTCGTAAAAAGCGACTAAGGGACTCTAAACCAGAGGGATTGGGCAGCATTCCATTCCTGGAACAGTAGCCATACTGCGCTCACCAACCCGCCTGCCAAGCGTGGCGAGTATTGGCAATCCCCACCAAAATGATGACACAATTCTGTTAATCTATGGGGGAGGCTTTTGTTCAGTTGTGGACGTCCTTTGGTTGAAATTATGATCACCTAAAAGCTGGTACGTGTACCAGACTGTTGGCACGTCTAACACCAATGGGGACGGTCGTCGCCCGGGCGCTTCTCCGCCAATCTCTGCCTACCCTCGTTCTGTTGTAGAGGCCTTTTTCAGAACTTAATGGTGGCTTTCCCTTCTAGTGGCTTTAAGTTACCTTTCAATTTCAGATGTAAGGCTTAGCGCGCACGGGTGACTTTTGTCACCGTGACAATCTCGTCACTTATCAAATCAATGGATATGTATGGGAATGTCACGTCACGTCGTAACGTGCGCGCACTTGTCACGGTGACGAAATTGTCACGGTGGCAAAATTGTCACGGTGGCAATTTCGTGCACGCTAGCTCTGTCTTTTACAAAAAAGGTGTCCGAACTGTGTTAATACTTCTTATTATTAATTTAATGTTAAATTGTTGTTTCACTCTGTTGTTTTTACGTTGCATGGATACGCGAGTGCATCGAATACAAAGCGATATTTATAACGCCATATGGTTGTTTCTTTTTACCTATTCCTTATTAAAATAATGTATGATGCTTGTGGTGTAGAATAGGTTAGTAAATAAAAATACAAAATGGTTGGGAAAACATATTCATCAAAACGTTACAAAAATTATAAAATTTTACTTAAAACTAGGAATGTATGAAGCACACAATACACTTCAGGACAATATTAGAGGAATACAAAGCACACAATACATTTCAGGACACTATTATAGAATATACAAAACTATTAACAATTATTTATTTGCATTGGTAATGCATAATTAATAGTAACAATTTTCTTGTGGCTCCGCACGGTTTTTGCCTGTGTTAAGTTATTATATATCAAAATATGCTTGAAACAACGCATTGGTTTACGGCCAGGCCAGATATACCTTTACCCCCCGTCCCCCTTTAGAAAAAGAAAAGAAAGAATTATTGGGAGAATAAAAAGAACATGTTTGATTTAAAAGACCTATAGAAACTCTCACATAGAATTACGTACGTAACAATGGAGTGCGACGAATGAAGCACTTATTTCAAGACGAACGTCTCATCGGATGTCGGCAATGCATCATCATCATTTCAACCGGAAAAGTCCACAGCTGGACATAGGACTCCCTCAGAGTAGGGAGAGGGCCGATCCTAAACGGAGGAGGACGAGACGGTGCCGGGGTAACGACCGCCCAGATCCAGCACGCCTGAGCACCCTGCCGTCACTCCATGGTGGGGGCCTCGGGAGTCGCAGGCGCGCAGATTAGAGTCTGCGTGCTCTTACGTGCCGTCGTGTGCACTGCACAGCGCACAGCAAGGCTTGGGGGATCCTTTACCACCCTCCTCGAGAAGTGCCTGCGGGGGCCTCCACTAGAGGGGGTGACCGTTTTACAGTCATCCCCTCCGAGATGGCACGAATGGGCGGCTCTAGTGTGATCTTACGAGGACCTGGAGACCCTTCGGTATGAAGATGACCGTTCCAGTGTTTTTAACCGGTGGGAGTCCGGCATGTTCCTTCGCCGGGGCGGAGGGAGTTCATGATGAATTTCCACTGGGGATCAATAAAAAAATGACTTACAGAAATCGGCACATCAAGTACCTCCACTGCTGAAAAAAGGCCACCCCGAAACATTTCCACGTCGCCCGGTCACATGCCGCCCGCATCCAACGACTCCCATTGACCTTCACCAGGTCGTCCGTCCATCTCGTTGGGGGTGCCCCACACTCCAGTCTGAACGTCCTTTGGCTGATATGGTGATGATGATGAAATGTTTATTAGCGATTTTGTCCCGAAGTGTACATAGTTATTTATATTTTATACATAGATATGTATGAAAATATAATTTAACAATAATCGCTTACACATTATTACAATATAATACGCAATTTTATAAGACCTCAAAGCCTATTGAATAACAATAAAATAGATAAAAGAAACATTAGGTTTTCTAGATGTGTCTTTTCAAATTACAAAACATGATAAAATTCATTTCAAGTTTTTACATAAAATGTGTTTTTCTATTGTAGCATGCATGTTATATCTAATTCATGGACAATAATATACTGCCGTTGTCATAAAATTGAAATAAAATACGTTTTGAGCGATTCATTTGATCACGTTTAATAGATTTTTGCTTTTCATAACGTTTCGAATACGTTTTGCTGCGTTCGTCAATAATAGCCGCGAAAATCTGATTATTACATAATAAAAATGGACGATGGATCTGCTAGCCCAAAGACGTCTATTGCTGTGCAATCAAGAGGTAAAAAAGAACGGCTATAAACAGAACAGAAAGAATTAAAGTGTCGTCACTGTTGGCGCAGTGGCTGACACAGTCGGCTGTTGGGCTCCGGGTCGCGGGTTCGATTCCCGCACAGAACGAATATTTGTATGATCTGCAGGTAGTTGTTCCGGGTACCCACACCCGTATTGTGTACGCACCCACGACAAAGGAGAAATCTTAGTTTGGGGCAACGTTGTTGAACACAAAAAAGTGTCATATATAGAACGAATTACCGTTCTACAGAGTTCTGCCCTTTGCAAAGTATTAGAAAAGAAAGAAAGAAGAAGAAAGAAAATAAATTTATTATTATTAATTTTCTTGACTTATCACCATATCAGCCATACAACGTCCACTACTGAACAAAGGAAAAAAGGTAACATCTTGTATTTCATTTTCGTTTGGGTAGTGGTCAAGTTCGTGTCAGTGTTGTTCAAGTCGCCCAAAAGCCTCCGACTTATCTTAACGACTGCAGTCTAATAACAACAACCGGGACCGCATGGAGACGCACAGTTAAAATACCACTATACGGTCACCCATCCGCAGACTGACCGCGCCAAGCGTTGCTTAACCTCGCCGATTAGTAAGTGTAACGGGCCATGAACGTAGTTATTATTAGCAGTTTCAATCCTCCGTGGGTCACATATTATTGCCTGTTACTGTAAATAGGCCTTGTAAGTAGTTGTAATTAGCCCGGCCTATCTTTTTCACCAATATTTTGATCTATTGCAAGCCAGTTTCTTCAGTAGTCTTATAAACCGCTACAACATACGACTGAATGTTCGAGTAACGCCAAACTATACAACAATATAAAAAAGAACATCATGGGTCATCGATAATATATAATATAGTTATAAATTTGTGTAAGCCCACTACGATATAGATACAACAGCTATCGCTCTAGCTCTTCAAAGTTTTCTTCAACAATTGCATCGGACGATGACGATTTGCTGGATGACTATTGACCCTGACTAAGTTTTTAATGCATTTATAAGTATCTAAAGTGTTATAAAAAAAACCTATTAAATAATCAATAAATACACATTTATATAAGTATTTTATTCCAAATTTTGGTAACCTAACTTGGTAATAAAAAAATAGCATAAGCGCTTTAAAAAAAAACACTCGTCTTGCGGAATGTGGCGCTTTTTCTGGGCGAAGTTAGCGCCCAACACTGAAGGTACCTGCACTGGGGTGCAATTCTCTAAGCTCAAACATCTTTGAATACAGAATTGAAATAACGGTGATAACCCTATTTGGTATTCGCTAGTCCTCATGGCTTACAGTCTGTAACGTGTCCTTGAATAGCTTCAATCATGTCTTAGTGAATACCGAATTGGTTTTACACCGTTATTTCGATTCTGTATTCAAAGATGTATGGATGTTTGATCTTAAGGAATTGCACCCCTGGTTTGTACAGTTTCGACAGTCCAATGTAATTTACTGATAAGTCTGAGTAACCCGTGGACACATACTGTCTTAGGTATTCGTTTCAAGCACATTTATAACATCTTAATTCTACATTAATTTAATAAAAACTGTTGATAATCTTGATTGATATTTTAATTTCACGTGTAATGATTACCTGACATAATTTATCGAGACAGCTAATTTCATAACAAACGTTATCAAAAGCTACCAATATTGTTGTATGAGCAAATGTTACAATTGAGCTCACCGCAGGCATTTATGTCACACACATTTTATACAATTATATGTATATAATTGCTGGAGATCGGATTATATGCAACTTACATTGTCGAAATATTCACCATAAATGGTCGAAATATGCAATTAAATCGCCAAAATATGAAAAGAAAAAGTTTTTATTTCTACGCGCAATTGACACACACAACACTTAAAACAAGACTTAAAACTAGACTTTCTTCAGCCAAAATAATAATAACATTATAAAAAAAAAGAAATATAAAAAATTGTAGCACGGATTTTAAATAAAACTTCTCAGTCCGTAAGAAATTAGATCTCTGATAATCCAGTTTATAAAGTTCAATGAATAATATATTATCTGTGGTTGTGGTTAATGGTTAATGGTTATATGCAACATTAAATTTAAATGAATACTATAAATTAATGCTTTTATTTGTTTATAACAATCTGCGTAGGTACATAAAATATTAAAAAAGAGGTTACTTAAATCAAACATGGATGATCAGTAGATTTTAGGTAAAATTTGCAATAGCCAAAGAATGCAGATGCATATAATCCGGTCTTTAATGATTACATACATTTTATTCTAGTTGTGATATTTAATCTAATGCTGGCAGTGCAATTAATTTCTAAGGCATTCTTAGTTTTGTTTACAATGTTAAGTGATATTTTAAATAAATATTTTACGAAGATATTACAAACTGTTTGTTTAAGGAAAATTAAGGCCCGTATTACAATACGAGAATCACAGCTTAGATAGAACTCAAGTCTAGATTGCGTTAGTCAAATATGAACCCTACTTAATAGATCCAGCATTTACTTTCAATCGTTGCAATCTCGACTCAAGTTTTGATTCTCGTTCTGTAATACAGGCGTTGGACATCGTTTAAGATATATTAGTAGTTGCCGTAAATTTTTATCTAATGTAAGGCTAAGCAATAAATCTATTATAATGGCATACACTTCCGTTGCAAACGAAACCACACTTAAAAAATAATATTTCCGATTTATATTATGTAAAAGGTCATTGGATCGCGAACATAAGATATAAATACCAGTATTGCACCATTAGACGTTTTAAGTAAATGTGGATTGTCCTTAAAATAGTGAAACAAATACCTCGCTCTTATATATATACAATACACAATATATATATATTTATGGCGGCAAAACTAGACAATTATATTTCCGTTAACGAGTTCTAACAATTTATTATGTCATTGGAACAATTTACATGCAACAGAAAACATTATCATTGAAATCATTTATTGAAATTACTTGTTATTTTTACTTACTTGATGTGAGTAAAAATAACAATCACCACTCCAAACTCCCAAGTGTCATCAAAATACTTTACCTTAAAATATTTTTTTATTTACTTTTATACCGTATGTACATTCGTTAAATTATTTCCATATACAATCTGTATATTTATAAAAATAGCAAAGCGTGCCTTGATTCATATTGTAGTGTTATTTAAATTAAATAAATCAACGATATTAACTAAAGAAATTCCAATATACAGGCTGTGAGTTTATTTATCTACAATATTTGAGAAGAGACTGGTGATGTACAAACTACACGATATCAATCTCAAAGTTCAAACATTGTCAAACTAAAAGAATTAAATTAGACAGTGGCTTCAAAAGCTGATCAAAGTTATGTTTAATCACAGAATGACCAGGTAGAGGGCCGATCTGCGTCACCTCTTTCTTAATAGATCACAGACACATTTATTATTTCGGACAACAGTAATTATCGATACATGCTGCATCTATTGCTGTTCATGCTTATATTTTAATAAAACAATACAAATTGTGACAGTGTGTCGTGTCGTTATCCTGTCTTGGGCGAACTGATTGCGAGGTGCTACAATTGGGGGAGTTTTGGTTCTTACTTCTGGCGCGCATGTAACATATCTACTTCTTTTAATATATAATATCATTGATAAGGACTGTATATATTATATGTTAGAAAGCATTTTTATTATTTTTAATGAATAGAGCGTATTGTGATCCTAGATTGTATATCACCAACATGATTAAATCCACAACCTGTATACATATGTATGGTCAGCAACAAAAGTAGGTGAACATTTTAGTATTTTACACTAACTGGAATGCAATTAGTATTCCAGTCTAAATATCCTAGGAAATGCATTTGAATTATTTTAGGATATTTCAAAGCTTTAGTGTGCAAATAATGCTCTATTTAAAACCTAAAATGTCCAGTAAATTTTGTTTCTGTCTGTGCCTTTATTAAAATTTCAATTACAAATTTTAAGCTTTATATTATACTATCTAAAATATAGTATGTGCATGTTATCTGTACTTGTTAATGAGATCATATTTTAACACAACTATTTCTTAGTAAACGATATGGCCTATAAGAGATGGGTAGGTATCGAGGACCTAATGCTTCATCATTTCGGCCGAATGAAGTCCACTGCTGGACACAGGCCTCCCCCAAAGATCACCACAACCACCGATAAGGATGTGTTGTGGGCTCATTGGGGGGTTTTGCCATAATCGCCACGCTTGGCGGGCGGGTTGGCGATCGCAGTTGAGTTGTTAATGTACTCGAAGGACGCTGCTGCCCATCCTCCGGCCAAACCCTTAGTCGACTTTTACGACACCCATGGGAGGAGATGGGGTGGTGGCATTCTGAGCCGGCACCACACGGCAAAGCCGGCACCACACGGCAAAGCCGGCACCACACGGCAACTACAACCTAATGCTTACTCAAACATATTAAAAAAGCTCCTTGGAGTCGGATATTCAACGGTATCAAAAATGGCTCAAAATTTGGCCGATAACACTAAAAAAAGGAAAAAGAAAAAACAGAATGCGTTTTATATTAAACATCGATAACAGGCACTGTAAGTATTATCACAAAGTTATCTATAATGTGTCGATAAAAAGGCGATATCAACATTGTGGAATTAAAACAATAATTGATATTACCGCGAATGATATTATATCTTTGTGGTCGTCAAAGTGAATCTGAAACTGGAATTAATTTTGAATATGTATAAAATAAAGGCTGATGTTGTTTTTTTTGACTAAAACGCATCATTGCAACTTGTCGATTTACCTCCTAAAATATTTTCCATTAATAAAGTAAGACCTTATATATTTGTAGAAAGAAATTGATTTGTCTCACAATAAATTATTCAAAATCTTGGAAAGGTAAGATAATGTTGAAGTTAGAAAAATATCTAAGGGTGATATTAAGAAACGAGTCTAAGCGTGAAGTTACGCTTCCATCTGTCAAAATGCACTACTTACGCACCTAATTTTCACAGATGGAAGCGTAAGTTCACGCTTAGACTCGTTTCTGAATCTCACCCTAAGGGCCTTGACTCCTTTGTTGCCCCAGGGCCTCGACACCTGCAAATCCGACCCTGGCGCCAGTCGAGCCCTTCATACAGAACTCTGTCGAGAATAACAACATAACGACTCTGACGTGATTAAATATAACATACAAAAATAAAAACTCGTCGATGAAAGTATACACCTTCACCGCAGTCGTCATATCATGATAGCATTAGTAACAATTTTCTACTTAATTTACAACTTTACGGTAGTTCATGGAACTCGAAGTCGGTGTAAAGCTGCTCGACCCGTCGGTACACCTCGTCGCAGGACGAGAGCGTTTGTGGCAAGATGGCTAGAGCTTCTGTGAGACTGTCGTCCGTACCGAAGATCTGGAAACAAAGTTTGATGTCATGAGGATTCTGTAGTGCTAAAGGTTTGTAGTCTATGTGGTGTCCGGATTAAGAATATAACACCACTCCATCTTCCCATGGATGTCGTCAAAGGTGACTAAGGGACTCTTAACCAGAGAGAAGGGTAGCAGCGTCCCTATTATGGAACATCGATCCACCTTTCAAGCGTGGCTACCAAAATCGACGGGGTGGGCTTATATCCATCAGTAGATATTCTTTGGCTGATATGATGATGATGATGTTGGGAATCAAACGAACATACGCGCGGGAGGAGACGTGCGGGGTAAAATTACCACGCGTCATCGGCTGCCAGCGGCGACACCGCGACACTCGACGGACCGATGACCACTCGCTTCCACGGACACCACTGACGACGGACGACACTCATTGTTTGATCGGGAACGATTTTATTATAATTAATTCGAAATTTTAGTAAATCGTCAATAATGGGTGTATAATATAATATATAATTTACACATTTTAATAAAACAGCGAGTTTATTGTTATATCAAGATGTTGTCTGCAGTGAAAGTGCGCATTCATGGGGTGCAAGATGATAACTGGGTATAAAGGACAATATCAACCAGTATCGGGGCCTGATAAAGTTATAGCAACGTATTGGAGAGTATTCATCAAGAGAACCCTAACAAGAGAAAACAACTTGATAGAATCAGATACACGAAGAACAAGAAAATCAAAATGTTCACTTAGCACAGTTTATGAAAGGACTATGAAATTTGACTTCTGAGGTGGAAGGCCTGGTGACCTGAAATACAGGCTTCGACCTAGTTTAGGCACTAGTAAATTTCTATAATACTGTAACTTTTTCGTTATTGTGGTGAGAAATAAAATGAATAAATGAATGAATAAATTATAGATAGCGAATATACCAGTCCCATTTGAATATACAGTCCGCTTTTATTTACGTCCCAGTAGGACCCTAACATTGAGGTATCAACAGTAAACATTAACAGATTAGAACGATACAAAAGAATAGAATTTATAAAACAGCATTTTTGGAATCGTTTCTCTTTGGAATATGTGGCTGTACTGCAGCAAAAGGTAAAATGACAGTCTTCGAATCGAGCTGAAGCTGGGATCTCTTGTCCTTATAAAGGGTAGAGCTCTGCCTCCTTTATTGTGGTCCTTGGGAAGAGTTCTCGACCTGTACCCTGGCAACGATGGTATTAGTCGAGTTGCAGACTTGAAAACAAAGAGGGGCACCATTACGAGGGCTTTTAATGGTGTCCGTGGAAGCGAGTGGTCATCGGCCCGTCGAGTGTCGCGCTGTCGCCGCTGGCAGCCGATGACGCGTGGTAATTTTACCCCGCACGTCTCCTCCCGCGCGTATGTTGGTTTGATTCCCAACAGGTGATGATAGGTTTATATGCATAACAGTTAAAGGCATACCATTATAAGAATCCCTAAGTAGTAAAAAAAACATTATTGAAGGGCAAACAAGCCCTGTGGTTCCCGGAGAAGAATAGACCACTGCTCCCCACCCATTGGTGTCGTAGAAGGAGAATATGGGTGTACCATCCGAAGCACGAAGACGCCGAGTTCAAATACCACTATACGGTCACCAATCCATAGACTGACCGCGCTAAGCGTTGCTTAACCTTGCCGATCGTCTACCGATCAGTGAGTGCAACTGGCTATGAGGGCAATGTAATATAATTTTTTACAAAGATTAGGAATTAGTTAAGCACTAACTAATAAGTCGCGTCAGTGATAGCCTAGTGGTTGAACGCTTGCTTTTCATACAGGAGGGTTGAGTTCGATCCCGGCCCGCACCTCTGACTTTTCGGATTCATGTGCGGATTAGCATTTGCTTATCACTTGCGTTAACAGTGAAGGAAAACCATCGGAGAAAACCAGCTCACCATTTATCGTGGGGATATCCTCTTGGACTTACTCCGCCTTGGGAAGGGCCTCAAACCGGCTAAAACCCCACGGTGTCCTTCTTACCTAGAGGTAAGTAAGAGGAGGCCGGGGGTGAGGTGTACGCTTTATCTGCATTAGAACGCGCCCCCGGCAAAAAGGAGAGCTCACAAAATAAGATCGAAATGGTGTGTGTTGTAGTCCGCCAACCCGCAGTAGGCCGTGGTTGTGAGTTGTCTAAAGCTTAACATTTCTCAGCATCATCACGTGCCCAGCAGTGGGACAGCAATGGGTTGATTATGTAACTAAAAAGTAGGTGTCCAGCTCCATATTAAACCACTTTTCTGCAAAATACCTGCGATCTGTTTTGATAACCAGTAAGCCGTCTTATCAAAATAAACGAAAACTAAAGACAAATGGCCGACAAAACATCGTCATTACACTTCATAAAGATACAATCGATATCGCACAATGACGTGCTATTAACACGGCAATATTAAGTGGCATGACAATACTGTCTTATTGAATGACGACACAAAGTAGGTGCTATGATTGGAGCTGTGGCTGTATCACTAGGTCGTGACCATGCCGTACATCTAAAGCACATTCACCATCATCATCGTTTTAGCCGAATAAAGTCCACTGCTGGACACAAGCCTCCCCCAAATATCGCCAGAACGACCGGGCTGGGTGTTTGGTGTGGTGTGGTTGTGTGCTCATTGGGAGGTTTTGTCATAACCGCCACGCTTGCCAGTTGAAGTCCCGTCAAAATCGGTCCCGCCATTTCGGAGATTACCCGGAACAAACAGACAGGCAGACAGACAAAAAAATTAAAAATGTTTTTTTTTTGTTATATGTACCGTATATATATCATATGCATTTAGTAAAAAGTTGTTATTTTGACATTACAAACAGACACTTCAATTTTATTTATTTGTATAGATAAACATAGCCCTTTTTCCTGTACATGTTAGCCACAAAACATGCACTGCGGAGCATAGGTTCCCACCATAGATTTCTACAGCTGTAAGTTGTCATTGGGGGAAATTTAGCAGTACTATGCTTGGCAGACGGGTTTGCTGTGCGCAAACTGGCTTCTGTTTCACAGAAAGGCCGCTAACGCCCACCCCTCTGGTTACGTCGCCTTTTAAAACATCCACGGGAGGAGATGGACTGGTGACTATATTTAATCCGGACACCACAAATAATCTCCGAATTCTTAATTCATCATCATCATCTCAGCTAGAAAACGTCCACCGCTAAACAAAGTCCTCCCCGCCTCCTTACCATGCTTGGTGAACGCAGTATGGCTGCCGTTCCACAGAAGTGTCGCTGTTTCCGATACCTTCGGTTAGAGTCCCTTAGTCACCGTTTACGACATCCACGGGGGAGTTGGAGTGGTGCTACATTCTTTATCCGGACACACTTCTAATTCGCCATCATTTATTTAAAGATACATTTCCGTCACCCAATATCTTTTTACAAAAAAATACAACCAACATTTTACGCTCACATTAAGTCGGCGGTCGCCGACTTATCGTAAGCAACAATTTCTTAAACTTGAAAATTGTATCGTAAGCTCGGGAGCTTACGATGAAAAATGCAAATTCTAAGAATTGTCGCTTACGGTAAGTCGGCGGTTAGGACTCGAGGTGTCGTGGTGGGTACGACCTTGAACGACCGACGAGCATTATGCATTATTAACACGAATGATTGCCACGATTATATTGAAGAGCTTCGATTGACTCAATAAGTTGACCCAGTTGTTATATTGGCTACGAAGGCTTTTTGTGAACAGTGTTCGAGGTAATTGGAGCAGAAATATCTTTGTCCTGCAAATGTCTGAAACCTCGGATTGAATAGAAAAAATCATTTAACAAACCAGATAACATATTTGCCGCCAAGCAAAGCGTTTACGGTGAAGGAAAACATCGTGAGGAAGCCAGCACACTTAAGGGATCCAAATAAAAAATACGGGTTTCACTCCGGGAGTGCCGACAGAAGTGAAAACTTATTTTGGCGCGTTAGACATATTGTAGATGGGTACTAGGGTTAATGCGATCCCGACGGCGAAACGCCAAACTAAACGTCTAGCGTCTCGTAACGGTGTCGCGAGTCCTGAGATTTTATCTCATCTAAAAAAATATATGCGTACCCGCGCTAAAAGACGTTTTCACTTCAAAAAACACGCAGAAAAACGTTATCAATGGTGTGTGTAGTCCGCCAACTCGAACTAAGCCAGTGTAGGACTAAGGCCTAAACTTTCTTGTTGTGAGAAAATACCCGTACCCAGCAAGGGGCAGTAATAATGGGTTGATTATGAATAGCGTTTAAACATTACTGTTTTCCGGTCAGAAGCACTGCAGCTGGTAAAATTGTTGGGGATATGAGACTGAATGACTATGGTCTCGATGTGACGAGCGCAGTGTGGTACCACGCAAGATTACTCCTGGGTAGCATAACAATTGTTGTGGGCAGGTAACGCTTAACCCGGCGAATCACTAGCTCGTCTCGTCACAAGGAGGTATAAAAATTGCGTGAGCCTAAAATACGTGCAGTTATCGGCACGAAAGCTGGAAAATGTTGTGTAAGTTCTACTTCTTCAAATGACAACCATTGCCCTTGGGGCTTCGTTCCGCCAAAGATACCGAAAAAAACATGTTAACGCAGTTTTTGGCCCTAGAACAGCATATCGCAATCCTCTACTCAATAGGCCTCTGCCAAGGAGGTGCCGTAGTTACTACTCTAGGCAAACGGCAAATTTGCGGACACTTACTTATAAGAATACTCATTCATACTATGGGACATACTGTCCAGTTAGGTAGGTCCAACTTCGAGAAAGAGATCAATCGTCGAAAACAATACCACAATGCCTCAAGACGAAAGTCTTTAACCAGTGTGTTACCAGTGATGACATATGGAACCGCGCACCGGAAAACGCAGCGTGGGACGACCTCCAACGAGGTGGACAGACGACCTGGTGAAGGTCGCTTGGAGCAGTTGGATGAGAGCGACATGTGACCGCTCGTTGTGGAAATCTAAGGGGGAGGCCTTTGTTCAGTAGTGGACATCCTGTGGCTGATATGATGATGATGATGATTCACATTTTCTTTATTATTATTCCGCACCACTCTATCTGCTCCTGTGGATGTCGTAAAGTACCAAAGGGATAGGCAACAGCGTCCCTTTTGTGGAACAGTAGCCATACTGCGCTCACCAAGCGTGGTAAGTACTGGCGAATTCTCTTGAAATTCCAAAATACGACGCACGGCATGTAACCGTTTGTTTATGAGGTTTTGTTCAGCAGTGGACGTCTTTTGTCTGGTATGGACGATGACGAAGTAGTGTCGGCAAAGAATAGCACCACCCCATTAACTGAAGGATGGGCAGCAGCGTCCTTCGAGTACATGCACAACTCATCTGCGAGCGCCAACCCGCCTGCCAAGCGTGGCGATTATGGCAAAAACCCCCAACGAGCACACAACACAAACCCAGATCGATCGTTGTTCGTTCTTTGCGGGAGGCTTATGTCTAGCAGAGGACGTCGTTTGGCTGCTGATGAGGTGGGCGGAGGACTTTCGGGGAGTACGCAAATGGAGCCTCGTCTGCGCGAGCGCGAAAGGGCACGGAAACGTGGGAGCCCGTCAGCTAAGCTTATCCTATCACATATGACGAAACGGTTGGTGCAGTGGCTGATACAGTCGGCTGCTGCGTCCCGGGTCGTAGGCTCGATTCCCGCACGCAACAAATATTTGTATGATCCGCAGGTAGTTGTTCCGGGTCGGGGTGTATTGTATGTGGAATTTGTGTCTGTAAACGCACCCACGACACAGGAGAAACCCCAGTGTGGGGCAATGTTTAAAAAAAATATACGTTAAATGTAAAATACATGTATTTAAATGTTTAAAATGGATCATAATTTCTGTCTGTTCACCGTGCTCGTCTATGTATACGACCACGTGGCTATCTCTCCGCGAGACACATATGTAAATGTATATGTAAGATAACATTGCAACTATTATTACCTTTTTCAACAGATCAGGTCTCGATGGCAGGGCGTGCATGGCTAGCGTGGCAGCTTTTCTAATATACCAGGGATGGAACTCGGCCAGGGTCTCGTTATAGGAACCCTGACAGGTGGTACAAGTGTTCATGGTCTCCTCGGATTCGCTCAGCCTCTTCAAGAACAACCGAATGAAATCTGTAATCGATTGCTTACATTACCTACGAAGAGATTATGTATAAAGATGAAAGTTTATGTGATCCGTCATTTGAAAATGACAAAAATGATGATGATGATGTTGAGCGGAATGTTAAATGATGATAGCGCAGCTCTACCAACGGCGCAACACAGCTCAGCTGGCTCTTGTGTGGAAGCGATCAAACATTCATCATTTCGGCCGAATGAAGTCCACTGCTGGACACAGGCCTCCCCCAAAGATCATCACAACGACCGATATGGGTGTGTTGTGGGCTCATTAGGGGGTCCTGGTATAATTGCCACGCTTGACAGACGGGTTTGCGATCGCAGTTGAGTTGTTAATGTACTCGAAAGACGCTGCTACGCATCCTCCGGCTAATCCCTTAGTCGGCTTTTACGACACCCACGGGAGGAGATGGGGTGGTGGTATTCTGCGCCGGCACCAAACGGCATCAAACATTCCAGTGTAAAGTAATCATTAACAACAGAAGATTGCAACGATTTTGGGAGATCAAAGATGAAACTTGCCTTGAATACAAATAAAAACGCAGCGAAGAAAGGAAGTACCTATGAGTTGCGAGTAGGTACCATTTATTTCATATCAGCCAAAGGACGTCCACTGCTGAACAAAGGCCTCCCTCATAGATTTCCACAATTATGTCGTCATTTTAGGAGAATTTGCCAGTCGCACCAAAAGGTCGCTTTGTAAAACTGACAGGTTCAAGCGATTTCAACGCTCGAGACCTTCCTCGTGTACTTCGTCAACATCATCATATCAGCCATTTATACGTCCACTGCTGAACAAAGGCCTTTCCATAAATTTCCACAGCTGTGTCTTCATTTTGGGGGAAATATGCCAGTGCTCACCACGCTTGGCAGGCGGGTTGATGAGCACAGTATGCTACTGTTCCACAGAAGGGAAGCAGCTGCCCATCTCTCCGGTTTATAGTCACCGAGTCGCCTTTTACAAATTTCACGTGCGACTACCACTAACTTTAATTTTGAAAACGAGCTCACAATTCATGTATCCGAACATATTTTGTTGAAGTTTTAATTTCATAATTCGATTATACTCAATCCAATTAACAGCTAGGTAATTAACTGTTCCGTGTGTTTCCCGGAAAATAATAGATCATCAGTCTCCCCCCATGGGTGTCGTAAAAGGCGACTAAGGGTTGATATCAAGAGGATGGGCAGCAGTATCCGTGTGGTAATAACAACATACTGTGGTCACCAATCTACCTACCAAGCGTGGTGATAATGCAATATATGTGGTGTATGACCGCTCATAGTGATCAAAACCATCCATTGTGGTCTCAGAAAGGTCGGAAATTTTAACCACTTGTGTATTTGACCGTAGACGATTTCTTTTATTGCTAAAATAAATTGCTTTTATTTCTTTTATTCATTTGAATAATTCCGTGCAGCGTATTTGTATTTCCAGAATAGTAAGAATCAGTATTCGTATTCATAAAAGTAGTTTAGTGTAGTTTTACTGGAGGTAGTTCTCTTATTGCAAGAGGCTGGCTAGGTTGGTGCCACCCCAGCACCAGATATTCGCCTCTAAGCAGTAGTGTTTAAACTTTAAACATTACTGTGTTTCGCTTAGGACGGCCCTGTAGCCTGTGAAATTACTAGGCCTAAGAGATTAAACTTTGGAAATATTTCGTAGGTATTGGTGCAGTGGCTGACATAGTCGGCTGCTGCGCTCCGGGCGTGGATTCGATTCCCACACGGAACAAATATTTGTATGATCACAGGTAGTTGTTCCGAGTCTGGGTGTATTGTGTGTGGAATTTGTGTCTGTAACCCACGAGAAATACCAGTGTGGGGCAAAGTCGAAAAAAAAGCTTCAAAAGTTGTCCCCATTCGCTGCATCACAAGTCTGAGACGCGAAACATGAGCATGTCAAGATAAGTATAAAGATTATAAGGATAATAGTACTAATAAAGCTGACAACCTCGCCATTTTTGGTCAAAATAATTAACATTATTACGACGTTACGTCTGATTATTTCACTTCCTACTGATAGTTTTAACAAAAAAATTGGTTGTCTGTAAAGTCGGTTTACTGACGATAGCTGAACGTGACAACGTCTTAAGAAAATACTGATGGAATGGTAGCATTTTTCAAAAGAAAATTTTAATTTCATTTGTTTTTATAGATTTGTATGTATATAGAGAAGGAGGTAATTGAATGACACAATGAAATTGATCAAGTTAGACTTATTTGTACGCATAAATACAATTATGTAAATGTATTATTATTAACTTTATCGCTGTAATTATCGTTGCTATAAACAATTGACACCACATTCACTTTTCACTGCACTTGATACTCGATCAAAACATGTAAATGTACTATAGTATAGCAGCTGTCCACGCAGACGCATCGCTCACTCAAGTAGGAGAGAGACGGATGTCGAACGCTGCCGAACGCAAAGGCCGATTGTGCTTCTTTGTCGCTCGTTCCGCGCTCACGCTTGCACTTCAAGCCTTACATGGAACGCCTCAGAGCGAGGTAACGCCGCATGAGTCATGTTTTTTCGTGCGTGCAGCCGGCTCTATCGAATTATAAGACGTTGTCACGTCAAAAAATTCACTGATCAAATAAACAAACATAGTAGGTACATTTTTCAACGGCCCAGCCCGATTAATATTATCTTATTGTACAATGAAACGAAGTTTCTGTACCTACTCTCTCTTGTTCTGATATTTGTCTTCACATTCGATACAATATTACTTCTATTTACTAACGTGAAGTTTTGTATGTTTGAATGTCGACTATATGCTATTCCACGATAGGATATTAGTATACTTATTATTTCATATATTTCATATATATTATATAAACACACAACTATGGCTAAAGTTTAATTTTTACGCATCAAAGCGGCCGCGTAGCGCCCAGTAGACATGTAATTATTACAATAATAGTATAGCGGTGTTTTGAGAATAATTATCATAAACGTTAATATTCATTTAAATTAATCTAATTTAAATTAATTTAATAATACATAATACTTGCGCATATAATAGTGCAAGTTTTAGTTTGTCGTTAAGTTTGTTAACTACTTCACTCATTTTAATTGCGTCAATGGTCATGGTACATATTTTTGGTAACCGAACTGTCTGTGATTAAGTATGTCATTACGATTTAAATGTCTTATGGGAGAATACTGAAACGCCACTCAACATTTAAATCCCGCTTAGATATTTGAGGCGCCCGGTATCGGTAGGAAGGCTGGCGTATCAAATTTTAAGCGGGATTTAAATATTAAGTGGCGTTTCAGTATTCGACCGTCGGGAGTATTTCCTCAAAAACCTTGGAGAGCATATGTAATAAAGAAATGAGTCTGTAATTTTTGTGATCTAATTTGCAACCGTTTTTATGAATTGGCAAGACTATGCCTATTTTGAGTTGCTCTAGAATATGTATCAGTATTTAAATCAATGTTCACAAGACTAACGGCCGCATACTGAAACGCCAGTTGGTGTTAAGTCCCGTCTTTAACCATTTGAGCCGCAGTTTCTCGAATATTTAAAGCAGGATTTAATATTAATTGGTGTTTTAGTATTGGTCAATTAGTGTAATATAAGTAATTGACAAATTAGTGTAAATTAAGATATTTGTGTCTCAATATCATAGTGTAGAATTGAAAAGCAATATGTAATTTATGAAATAATGCAAGTCTAGTACTAATAAAATACGATAATTAGCACCCTCAAGGAAATAAAGCATAACAAATATTTGTATGATCTGCAGGTAGTTGTTCCGGGTCTGGGTGTATTGTATGTTGAATTTACGTCTGTAAACGCACCCATGACACAGGAGAAATCCTAGTGTGGGGCAACGTTTTTTAAACTCTTTAAACTCAATTTTGTTGGATTATTCAATAAAAGCATTACTTAACAAATGTTTTATTTTGAGAAACCGATGCCTGTAGTTGTACTTACAACCAAATATTGTCGAATAAGATGGTGATATGACAGACTTCATTTAAAGGAAAAATTAAATTCTCTTGTATCGTTTCCATAAAATGTTTTTCAATATTTTGTCTATGAATAGGTAGATCAACAGAGGGTAAACAGATCATGCAGATTATTAAGTTATTTTAGCAAAAATTGGCTTTTACGACATTTCTACCCCAGAGTTTTGTTATACATACGTTTTTTTAATATGAATACTAATTCTGATAGCAATCAAGCAGAAAGGAAATGTTAGCCAATTGTTTTAGAGAAAGGAAACAACATACCCAATCCTCTATGCAAACGGAGCATTGTTCTTGAGCCAGACACAAACCCATTCTTGTTGTACAAGCTTGTATCTTTTTCATACCTCATCATCTTCTTAAATGAGTCATAATATACTGCATCATCTCCTTCTATGTGTTTCTCCATAACTTTTATTTTGCTTCGTACATCACTGCTTACAAAGGAGAATACTGATCCTATTAGATTTAGAAATCTAAAAAAGGAAATAATATAAATGACTGGCTCAATTATAGTTTTTTAGGCAGCGTAATTATTGTCAGCAAACTTATTATTTTATCGTGACTATTGCATATTTTATATTTCTGCATGAATAAAATAGTTATAATTCATCATTTCGGCCGAATAAAGTCCACTGCTGGACACAGGCCTCCCCCGTGCCGGCTCAGAATGCCACCACCCCATCTCCTCCCATGGGTGTCGTAAAAGTCGACTAAGGGATTAGCCGGAGGATGGGCAGCAGCGTCCTTCGAGTACATTAACAACTCAACTGCGATCGCCAACCCGCCTGCCAAGCGTGGCGATTATGGCAAAACCCCCCAATGAGTTATAATTAATAGAATATAAATGCAAACTATCAACCCTGTATAATTGACATGATAGTTTGTGTTTGATATAATATCTTATCTAAATAATAACAACAAATTATGATTGATAAAACTTATCTATCAATATTAAGATAATGATTTATAATTTCCTAAATTGAGAGAAAAGTCATTAAAATGACTTTTATAGAGT
This sequence comes from Diloba caeruleocephala, assembly GCA_947459985.1. Lineage (NCBI taxonomy): Eukaryota > Metazoa > Arthropoda > Insecta > Lepidoptera > Noctuidae > Diloba > Diloba caeruleocephala. Next base: position 3,916,243 of record OX381621.1, on the reverse strand, counting down.
TTTCCAGTTTGTTTTTTTTTTGGATATCCAGAGGTCTCAGGGGTCGCAGGTGCGCAGATTGGGGAGTCTGCGTGCTCACACCGAGCGACCCCTGGGAAGACGGAGGCGAGCACGTGGTCACATGCCGCCGTGTTTGCCGAGCGCAAAGCGAGGCTTGGGGGGATCCTTTACAATCCTCCCTCAGAAGTGCCTGAGGGGGCGACCTTTTTACAGTCGCCTTCCCTCCGCTAGAGGGGGTGACCGCTTTACAGTCATCCCCTCCGTGATGTGCCTAAAGGCGTGGCACCAATGGGCGGCTCTAGTGTGATCTTACGAGGACCTGGAGCCTCCCTTTGGTGCCGAAGATGACCGCTCCAGTTGTTTTAGCCGGTAGGCGTCCGGCATACCCCTTCACCCTTCCCCGGGGTGAAGGAAGTTCCATGTAGAATTTCCACTGGACATCAATAAAAAAAAAAGGTATTGGATATCCAACAAGGTTTTTTTATTTGTGTCATTCACTTACAAGTCATTGCAGTCATTTCAATTAATACAAATTCCTTGAAACTTATTTGCTATCTTAAGTATAGATGAATAATGTGCAGCATGGAATAAAAGTTAATCTTTTAGGCAATATAGAAGCAAATACAATAGGATTTTTACATTAGGTACATACATCTAATTTATTATGAAGGTTTCCTCATTTCTAATTCATCATTTCAGCCTAAAAACATCCACTGCTGGACAGAAACCTCCCCCAAACATTGCCACAACCACCAGTATGGATTTGTGTTGTGTTCTCATTGGGGGGTTATTGCCATAATCAGCACGCTTGGCAGACAGGTTGGCGATTGCAGTTGAGTTATAAATGTACTCGGAGAATGCTGCTGCCCCTCCACCATTTCTAATTACTACAAAAGAAATGTACCTCCTTGGCTTTAATCAAAAATTCTCATTCAGGTGCTTATTCAAATTTAATTTATCATTTATGTTAAACCTCTTATGTCGGACGCTTAATGCGCATAACGCAATGCTAATCTGCCATTTCTTGATAATTTTACGAAGACCTCCTAAATCCATCAACAGATCTTATCATAAGCGCCCAATAGTTTAAATCCATATGGAAACAATGTAAAGTACTTACTTTACTAATTCATTGTAACCGTCTATGTAGGCTTCAATGACCACGTCGTCTTCCTCTTTAAGGCTTCTTTGAAAGCATTGGTGGACATGGTGTAGGTCCAATGAGTTTTCGTTCGACATTTCTTTCAAGATTATGGTAAAATAATTTAAAATAACAATGCCTAAAAAAATACGACACCATCAACACAAAACTTACAACTGACATTGACAGGTTTCTGTCGTCAAATGCAATCAAATGTCAATAGAGATGACCGACTGTTATTGTAAAACTAGTAGTGGTGTTCAACCTAGGGTACTTCATCGTTGTGTTCAACTGTATTCAATAATAATGTTTTATTGATTGTCAGAAAGCTATAGTAATAGCGCGAACAGACCATAAAATAAAAATAATGACGCGCTTTTTTACACGATAGATTTTTATTGGAATAGACCGGAATGGACGGATGCGAATGACGCTATAAAAGCGTGTTAATGATTTATGACTCTAACTTTGCGTTTGTAATGTAGTAATAATATAGTGTGGAATATCGTCAAAACAATTGAAGAACTACTTTCTCGAACTGAAATTCCCTTCTTGTTTTCAGACCTTTCACAATGTCAATGGAAAGGAATTTTATGGAAATATCTTGTTTCACACTGATGGGATTTATAATTTTATGCATACATAAAAAAAGGATTTTTCATATTCACATTCATATTACCTTAGTCTTTCTAAAATTTTACTGAAAATGTATTTCATACACAGACATATGACACTGCTATTTCTTATGAGCTTTTCCATTGAAAGTAGGATAGTTGATAACTTGATATTACATAAACATCGACACATTCATCATCAGCCTTTATCGGTCCACTGCTTGACATAGGCCTCTCCTAGCATGCGCCACAATTTGCTGACACATTGATGTTGTAATTAACTACAGTCGAATTCCAATAAATACCCGCTACTCCTCAATTGTCACCCCTACTATGAGCTACGCTGTTTCCCACCCAATGCTGCACATATGTAATTTCATACGTTTGTTCACATATACTATTTATGCTATGTAACAGTGCATGCGTTATAGTAAGAAAGAAGAAGAAGTTACGTTTTTATGTACTTTTATGTCAAGGTATTTTTCTGCTCCTCGATCGACTAAAGCAGGTACTATTGGAATTCGAACAGCAGGTACTTTTGAATCGATTTTTTTCTAAAATCAAACGTCTTTAAGCTGAAGCTCGTGTGCTTCGTTTTGTTTGCATGTTTCTCAGATTGAAGAACTAGAGAACTGCAGCATTGCCATATAAACAGATTTCTCCGTATTTGTACAGATTTTCGACGCGGGATACAGATCAGCACTGGATTAGGATAGTTTATGATTCTATTGATTAAAATTACTATAATCTTCTTAAAACGCGTAAAAGTGGGATTAATTCAGGTTGACGATCTACGACTTACAATTAAATAAATAATCTGTAGGAGCAAAGATTACAGTTTCTCTTGTCTCTACAAACGCTCTAAGAAAAAACTCAACGGACTTGCTATTTATTGAAGGGGAAAAATACTTAACAATGAACAATTTCAACAATTATGGAATTTAACAAAATTTAGTTTAGCGACCCACAAGTTGTCAAGTCTCGTAGAATAGATTAATTTGGTTACTTTGGCAGTACAATTTAATATGATTTCAGTTGATGAACTGCAAAACCTAGACACAGAGCGGCGGTTTTAGCGTTATTATAAAGATATTTAGCCTTCATGATTCAGAAGACCTTGTTTATCCTACTGGTATAAAGTCGTTTTTTATACTCTTTAGAAAAAAAGCATTTTTTTTAATATTGCCCTACACTAGGATTTCTCCTGTATCGTGGGTGCGTTTACAGACATGAATTCCACACACAATACACCCAGACCCAGAACTACCTGCAGATCATACAAATATTTGTTCCTTGCGGGAATCGAACCCACGACCCGGACCGCAGCAGCCGACTGTATCAGCCACTGCACCAACCGTGCAGCATTGCAGCCCGTGATCCTGAACCACATTTTACACAAATTTATTTCTGTAATCTTAAGTATACCTCATTCAAGTACCATCGCACCTTACAGAGGATCTTCAAAACGACGCAACTGTCTCAACGCAAACACGATTAAATGTCTTTTGCTTAATCAGTGGCTTGGTGATTTGTGAAAATTCTTTCTATAGCCTAAAAGTTGACGGTAAATTTATTCTTGTAATGTTACAAAAAATTGTATTAATTAATTATTTGTTATAGTCAAACCTATTCCATTGTTTTCAAAAGAAGCAGAACAAAATAACTTGACGGCATATTTATTATGTTTTAGTTCTTATTACTATATAGCAGGATAGACACGGATTTCAAGTTATATTTTTAATGTACACATACATACAGATTTTAACAGTATCTATTACAGATAAAAGGCCGAATGCATCTGGCAACTCTAGAGAACTGGCTCTAAAAGACTAGAATCCAGGGCCGTTAAAATATTACAAAAAAATGTCAGTGTCAGTCAGTCAAAATGTTCTTCTTCGTCAGTCAAAGAGTAACTTTTTAATGCTGGGTGTTTTAGTACTGAAGACGAGGCGGTATGGTCCAAGACCTTAGCCTGCCCGAGTAGGGCGAAGAGAAAAAAAAAATGCTGGGTGTCAATTAGTCTTGCGCATAATATATCACTGAAAAGAAAAGAGAGATATATATCTTTTCACTCTGAGATATATATCTCTCTTTTATATCTCGCTCAGAGCGAGATAGAACGGAATAACATGAGCTAGATAACAAACTGTACTGATTGATTAATTGAGCTGAGCGAGAATGTCTGCCGAGAGTGAGATAAATACAGCAAATAACGATATTATTTTGAACACTGATTTTAACCATTAGGACTGTCAACCTAGAATAAAGAACTACGACAGAAGCGTGCGTAATAGTCAAATTAGGTTGGCGTATTTAGAAATCAGTGGCTATTTACATTCATTGGAATAAACATTTTATGATTATAGGTATGTACATACATTATCTTGTACGTAAAATAGTTATTTATATACATATTTACATTTCTGTACGTAAATAATTATAATATTTATTTTCAACACAAAAACTCATCAAACTCCGTAGTAATTATTACTTCCGATCAAATAACGAGCGACGGTCACAGTGCACGGGTCAATTCACGCGTGACGTTGAACTGAATTCAAATGAAAACAAAAACTGTTCAAATTAGGTGCCTAAATATTTTTAAATCCAAATTCAACGGGAAATAAGCAATGCAACCCATATCGTGCTTTATTACGAAGGTACAACGTACACTTTCTTTTGTTACATATTCCATTCCCGCTCGCTCTCGGTGCATGCGACTATCTTTCTCTTTCTTATGCAAGGCGGTGATGTATCTTTTATTCATCTAATCTGTAGGATTTCCATAGGAGTTCCATATCTCGTATATCTCGCTCACCAGTTGGTGAGCGAGATATACTCGCTCTTTTGGTAGCATTAACAGATTATATATCATTTTTATCTTACGCTCGCGAGCGATACAATATAAGAATAATTATGTGATGTAATGAATATCTAAGATCGTGCTCCGCACCACAGTATGTAGTATGCATAACTAATTTACGATGATTTATAACAAGCAGCAAGCAATATTTCATGAAATTATCATTTGATTAACCTTACTACTCAGTCGCTCTTTAGATACAAAAGATTCAAAGATATAATTGAATTGAAAGTGAGCGAGAGCGAGATGCGCTCTTTGGGAGAGATATATATCTTTTATATATCTCACTCGCGAGCGACTCAACTCTAGTGTCAATGTCAATTATTTTATGTTTGTCAAAATATCTCAAGGTCGTACGAGTGAATCGTCGTCCTCATTTGAAAGATAGCAAAATAATATTTACTTTAGTCGTCACTGATAGCTTTAGTGGTTAAACGATAACAAGTAAACTATAGTGCATTTTGCATATCGTGTAATATAAAATAGTTAACAAACATAATTGCGTTTTGTCATCGCATCGTATTATCCGGTGAGTGTTATTTATCTGCCTACACGCAAAAATATGACAAGTTTCATAATTTATTTTTAGTCACGGCTTCGAGTGGCTCTGGCACTGCAATTGAACGGTTCGTTGTACTTTGAAAGTGTAATTTATTTTTATTAAAATATATCGTTCGTGTTTTTTAGAAGCTTATTTACAATAAGTGCGTAGTATACATCATTGTTTACAGATCAGGGACAGTCCCTGTCCCAGGTTGACTTGCCAAAAAGGTATGTTTTTATTGTGTATTTGTCTCCCGCTTATTTATGAATTTAAATTGTTACTACAGACAATGAGTCTGTGACTAATGATTAAATTCATAAGTTAAATTATAGTACTGATAAAATAATAGTTTAAAGTGAGATTAATAGTAAAACAAAAAAGTTCTGACACTAAACTTACATTTAAAGTGCACTTACTGCAAAATTAGTTTTAAAATTATAATCTTTTAGCTATAGTAGATATGCTACCCACAATACTGCAACTAAATTGTGTGGATTACCATACTGCCCCATAAATTATAAACACAGGAAGCTGCATTTTTTTTTAAATATTGAGGTCAGTACATATTTGGAATGTAGAGAGTGTCTGCTTACTGTTTATCATTTCCGCGGCAGTATAGTAGCAAATATTTTACTTGAAAAGATTTCATTATTTATCATACGTGGAATCACCAGATCTAGTAGATTCTTCTGTGTGAAAGATTATTCCCAGTAAGCCCTTTAACCTTAATTGAGGATAATGGTATCATAATTATTGTATGCTCAATAGCTTAATAGTGGCTACTATTATATTACTTTGTTTATTATTCATTGCTAAAGACGATCTTATGTTACAAAACTGTAATACAGTGGTAGACAATTTAGTAACATTAGTAAACTATTCAGATTGTTACCAAAATCCCTAAAAGCCACTAGAGATTCCTAAACCACACCACTTGCTGATACTCTCTCTGCCTCTCTCTCTATCAGCCTGGCTATAAACACTACTGAACATAAACCTCGTAATTACTGCTACAGTTAAACACTGCCCCTGGCAGGCAGATTGGTAACTGCAGTATTTGTTATTAGCACACCTGAGAATTCTGCCTGTCCTCTCAATTTATAAGTATCTTATTAGCTGTGCACCGCGGTTTCACTCACTGTTTAAAAGAAATTTGATTATTTATAAATAATTAAGTACTTTATATATTGCATAGACAGTTGACAAACAGGGTATTTGGATATCACAGATTTAAATATTTTTGCATGCACCTTAATTATTTTTCTTTTTCTAAGATAAAAGCAGCCTAAGTTAATTCTTATAACTTCAGCTATCTACTAGTTAAAGTCCCATCAAAATCGGTCCACCCATTTTGGTGATTAGCTGGAACACAAATGTTAATGTTATGTGTTAATTGGGTTTTTATTATAAGTATCATATATACTTTCATATGCATTTCGTAAAAAGCAAATATTTTGACATTTCAAACATACAGTTCAATTTAATTTTTTTCTATACATTATATTATTTCAGTAACAGGCTCAATCACAGACACATTAAAAATCTATTGTGTCTGATCAGCCCACGGCTTGTGCCAGTGGAGAGGTTATACTTATGCCTTAGATGCACTTGGCGATATCCATGAGCTTAGAGTGGCAGGCAATACTATGTCAAAAATCTAACAGCATTCACTACTCAGATGGCTTTTAATTTTTTCTTGTGATTTTCATATTCATATTTCAATTTACTACCAAAACGTTGGGGCTCGTCAACCAAGTGTTGATTTTTGTGGTGTTGTTTGCCAGACCAAGTCGTATGTATAAGCTTCATTTTAATAAGTATCTATTGGGAATAGTGTCATAATTTCATGTATATATTAGTGTGCTTATTTTTGTTTTGCTGTGTGGTGCCTACGAATAGCACTAACCCATCTCATCCTGTGGGTGTCGTAAAAGGCGACTAAGGTATAAGCCGGAGGATGGGCAGCAGCCTCCTTCGAATACATTAACAACTTAACTACGATCGCCATCCCGCCTGCCAAGCGTGGCGATTATGGCAAAAAACCCCAATGAGCACACAACACACCAATATCGGTCGTTGTGGTGACCTTTGAGCGAGGCCTGTGTCCAGCAGAGGACAACATTCGGCCGAAATGATGATATTTTTGTTATTTTATAATTAAAAACATGGTACTGTGTTGATTTGATTTCTGTATTATAATTCTCAGTGCTAGCCTTAAATTGGAATTGTACCCTTATATGGTATATACTTATTCCTTTTTTTTTTCTTTTTATCAACGGTAAATCCTCATGGACTTACCAGATTCTAGATTACTGGCTTAAACTGCACAATGTTCCTTCTATTTACCTATGTCTGGGGTGAGGTGTCTTGTAGATATTGCGCCAAAATTGCCTGCCCAGGTCGCAGAACACAGCAGTCGCGCCACCCGTCTAGGGCATTGTTTTTTCTATTTGTCCCAGTGGAAATTCTTCACGAACTTCCTTCCTCCGACCTGGGTAAGGGCATGCCGGGCACCTACCGACTAAAACCACTGGGGCGGTCATCTTCGGCAGGCTCTTTCTCTTTCTTTTTTCTCTCTTTCGGGGGCTCCAGGACATCGTACCTCATGCGCGCCACCGTCTCGGTGTGGGCCCGCAGCATAGCACTACTGCTGGCAGAGAAAGATCTTGCCCGATCCGATCGACCAGGATCCGCCGCTCGGCAGCCCACGCAGGGCACGCCTCGAGCGTGTGCTGAGCGGTATCTTGGTCGCTATCACAGTGGTGGCACTGTCCTGTGCAAGTACGCACCGAACCCGTCTAGGAACTGCTTCTGGCCGGGCGACGTACTGCCTCAAGTTCGTCGCCTGCCGGCGTATACACTTTCTCATGTAATGTGGAAGCACATACTATTCACAGTGTACTTTCTATTTACGGTAGATTCATTTTGTTGCTGCTCCATATACTCTAAATATTCCAGTATGCGTATCTCAATATACATATTTTTTTTTTTATACTGTTATTCAACTATCGATACTATTGTCCGATATGTAAAATAAAATCGATAGTATCGATACTATTGATAATATCGATACTATCGATAGGCCAATCGATAGTATGAATGTTTTAGGGTTGGTACTATCGATAGATCGATAGTCGATTTTTAAGCAACACTATATGTGAGGTTTATGTCTGTAAACTACCCACAATAAAAGAAGCAACTAAAAAGTATGTTATGTTGAAGATAATAATCACTTATTAGTTATTCGAGTTACTTAACATGCTTGTAGGTCAATGCAATACTCTCATAGTACATATTGAAATCAAAAAGCAATTTGTGTTTTGTTACCTAGAAGATATTCTATATATTAATAACTTTGTTAAACAATGTGGTAACATTAGGTGTCAACTGTTTGTTTTTAATTTTGTTATTAAAATATTTATTGTCATTACAAAGTTTTATTTGAACAAACTACACCTATACTTTTAGTACGTAAGTCGATTATCAAACGTTTATTCTATCAATATTAACTAATCAAATGTATAAACCTATTCTGTGTGTTCTCCACATTAGTAATATCTACTTAATTTCCTCCCGTGTATGTTGTAAAAGGTGACTAAGGGACTCGTAAACGAGAGGGATGGGCCCGATCCCCCGGCATGGGATGCGTCCCTTCTGTGGAACAGGATCATTCTGCGCTCACCAGCCCGCCTGCCAAGCATGGTGAGTATTGGCAAATCCCCCCCAAAATAATGACACAATTGTGGATTTCTTTGGGGAGGCCTTTGTTTAGCAGTGAACGTCCTTTGGCTGACGATGATGATGATGACCAACATAAATAAAGCAGAGTCAATTTTTAAACTACTCATATTATTATAAGTGACTGATGAGGCAACCAAAGTCTGACTATTAATAAGTGCCTGTAAATGGTTTTGCGTGAGTCATAAATATTTTTATCTTTTATGAGGAATCCGATTTAATTATTATACCTGATAAAAAGTACATGTTTTTTCCTACCTTTCGTTAATGATAACTACGGAACTCTTCTTTATAGGTGGCCCACATGCATTGATCAGTTCACATAGTTGACATTTTTTAAATTAAATAACTTACCATAAAAGCCTTGAATATGTTGGTGCAGTGGTTGATACAGTCGACTGCTGCGCTCCGGGTCGTGGGTTCGATTCCCGCACGGAACAAATTTTTGTACGATCTGCAGGTAGTTGTTCCGGGTCTGGGTGTATTGTGTGTGGAATTCATGTCTGTAAACGCACCCACGACACAGGAGAAATCCTAATGCGGGGCAAAGTTTTTTAAGAAAAAACAAAACAAACTAGAAAAACTACAGTGTCACTTCAGATCGGATTCCCAGGGGTCGCCATAAACGAAAACTGATTTTGGGGGTCAACGAGGTCTAAAAACCGACCACTATTAATTAACACAATTTTTTTTTAAAACTTTCAAGATACTGTATGAGTTGTGTTACGTGTACCAACTTGTTATAAGAATGACTAATGTTTTAGTTGGAAGTATCATTGTTGTACTTTTAAAAACTCAACAAGTCGGTAAGCGTGCACAAGTTCGTACAAGATGAAAAACTCGGCAAGTCAATAAGCGTGGACAAGTTCGTGCAAGCGCAACCGCAAAGTTTTTAAATTTGTAAGTATGTATTTTGGATCAATAAGAAAAAAAAACGAGATAGGACTTTTAAAGTAATTTGGCTATTGTGGTCTGAGGTATCAGTTCATTTTGGAAAAGGGGCCTCTTGCCCAAAATAGTTTGGGAATCCCTGCTTTAGATTGTTGACCGTATTACATACAAATACTCGCCACACAAATAACCCATTTCCCAGAGTTGACTCATGCAAGTAAAGGCGTCAGCCGCCGCGCCGCCGCGTGCAGGCGTCACGTAGACGGAGGCGTGGTCGAAGGGAGCGATAACGGGCGGGATTTTATATTCTTCGATATTCTTAGAATTCAGTCGGAAAGAATTCGCAGCGGGAAAACATCGTGTCACTCATTAACCGGTCAACTCGTTCTCCCGTACCGCCCATGACCTCCAAGGTTATATGGAACCCGACGCCCATGTGAGACTGCATATCCGATGCCTATGTTTAGAAATCGGCACAGAAAGGGTTAGAAGCTACATCATTATAAAGTTCGTCCAAATGCATGACGGACCACGCACAGTGAGTGTTCCGTAGTCGGGAAGCTAGTTCCATTGTTTTATTAAATTATTTAGTTACTTTATTAATAGGTCAATTACTTGTATTTAGACACATGATGTACTTTGTTTACCTATTTACCTACTTTGTTCTTTTCCGTGTGGTGTCCGGATTACGAATATTGTAGTAACACTCCATGCGGCCTTTTACATTAAGAGACCTACATATATTTGGCAACATTTGTTGTAGCCAAATATATCCCCTATTGCAAAAACTACACAACATACTAATGTGTTAGGTTTTCGCCATTATTACACATTATAAAAAACAATTTAAACAGATTACATCCCGTATATTAAAGATATTAGTTTTACCTGACGTTTCGAATACTTTGCAGGGCTTTCAGTCATCCAGCGCCCGCCAACACTGCAGTGTTCGAAACGTCAGGAAAAAAATATCTATAATATACGCGATGTAATCCGTTTAAGTGTTTTACTACACAACATACCTAATTTTTTTTCATTTTGAGAGTTTTATATCATTTTTAAAGAGCGATATTCCACGCGCTGCACATGCACTCGTTTTTTTCATCTCCTAGTACTCGTTTCGTGTCGCACCAATTGTCTCATCATAATTTGGCTACACTATTGTAGAGCGGTTCATAAAAATATCTATCCTCCAAATTGTATCTATAAAGGTTTTTTTTTAAAACGTTGCCCCGCACTCGGATTTCTCCTGTATCGTGGGTGCGTTTACAAACTCAAATTCCACACACAATACACCCAGACCCGAAACAACTACCTGCAGGTCGTACAAATATTTGTTACGTGCGGGAATCGAACTCACGACTCGGTGCGCAGCAGCCGACTGTATTAGCCACTGCACCAACCATGGAGTAGCGATATTCTAGGTACTGATATAACAACCATTTTAACACAGAAATATACTACACAGTTGGGTTCAATCCACTTCCCCGCTATATTGCGGCAGCCATTTAGTTTTTTTTGTTGAGATATTTTCTACGTGTGTATAAAAATATCATATATCTTAAAGTTTTGGTCTTACTTAGATAAAAATAGGCTTATACGGAGGGCAACAATATTGTCTATCGTTTACATTACGAAACAATGGATTTACATTTTCGTAACATATTTTTATTTTATTAATCTCCAAAAAAAATCCGCGCTCCGGAAAACGCAGCGTGGGACGAACTCCAACGAGGTGGACAGGCGACCTGGTGAAGGTCCCTGGGAGTCGTTGGATGAGGGCGGCATGTAACCGCTCGTTATGGAAATCTAAGGGGGAGGCCTTTGTTCAGCAGTTGACGTCCTGTGGCTGATATGATGATGATGAATCTCCAAAAATAATATCAAAAGAATATGTTATATCTTCTTTTTGCTCCACACTACGGTTGCTCCTGTGTCGTGGGTGCGTTTACAGACAAGAATTCCACATACAATACACCCAGACCCGGAACAACTACCTGCAGATCGTACAAATATTTGTACAGTGCGGGAATCGAACCCACGACCCGGTGCGCAGTAGCCGACTGTATTAACCACTGCACCAACCGTGCCGTCATATTACTATACTGTTCACTTTAGTTCTGATACTTGTACTGACAGTGCGTGGACAATGTGGGTTATTTATTTATTTTGTTCAATGGACGTCATAGATGTCTGGAAGTCTAGTTATGTCAACCTCACTCAAGTGTCCTGCTGATGGTGGCTTGGTATATTATATTATAGCTTATTGGTTCGCTAAGTTACCCTAGAATATGGTTGAGCTAAGCGACGCTGATGCATGCTTCATGCTCGTGAACGAGTGCTCTCTTTTGGGATTGGTTAGCTTAAACTGCCGTGACAATTTAGTCATAAACTTCAATAAAAAGAAGTTTACATTATTTTCTTTTATATTGTCCTCACATAACCTTTATTTCGAGAACATTGTAATCAGAAATATTGTAAGTAACTTCTTCTTGCCCGTTCTTCTCCATAGGAAATCTACGGCAACTAGAAGAACGCGGCAACTAAAGTCTGACTATTCAAAATAACCTGTAAATGTTTTTTAAGAATAAAAAATATTTTTATCATTGTCTACGTACCTAACGATTTTTTCCAAATAACATCACCTTTGTTATTATTTACAGGTTAATGTAATAACATGACGACAAACCTTCAGAATGGTGAAGACGAGTCGTTCATCATCCTCGGGACGTCTCCAGGTACTAGTCTGGACATGAAGTGTAACGGCATAGGGAACGGGGATCTGTCGCTAGACAAGGAGCAGATGGAGGAAGCCATGAAGGACCTGTCCGTTGAAGCTAATATGGCCTTCAAAGCGCATTTTAAACTCGGTGATTGTGTAAGTATTTTTAAATTTCACGAACTTATTTATTTTTCCTGTCTGTCCAGTCAGGGCTAGACTTTTTTATGCTTTCTGTACTTTTTTGTAACCTGTTGAAGGAATGAAGCGTTCGTACCGGTGTCTCACGTCATATGACATATCCAATTCCAAAATATCAATTGATCGGAACTGATCAAAGAATACTAACTTTTAAACTTTCCCGTTGCATATTAATATAATGATCATAGAATGTCCAAATAATCGAACGTTCATTTTATGTAAAGTTTTACAAAACGAAAATTCTATTCATCGTGCAATCACTACAGTCGCACCTTAACGTATGGTCAGCAACAAAAGTATTTGAAAATTTTAGTTTTTAAACATGGAATCTGGAAAACTTATGTGATCCACAATAAAAACTATAAATGTTCTAGGAATTGCATTTGTATAATTTAAAATATTTTACAGCTTTTACTGTGCATTTATTCGTTTTCCAAATAACATCGTGTTTGAAAACTAAATTGTTCAGCTACATTCGTACTTCAAATATCAATAAATACAACACAATCACAGTAGGTACCTGCTGTTATGAAATTTGATTTTGTACTTTGGCATGCGCAAGGATGACACGCAAAATCGTAAAGCGTTTTACACTTTTTGCACCAGTTCATCTCCTCCGGTGGCTGTTGTAAAAGGCGGGGAATGGAAACCAGAGGGATGGGCAGCAGCTTCCCTTTTGTGGAGCATCAGCCATTCTGTGCTCACGAATCCGCCTGCAATTTCTATCTAAAATGACGACACATTTGTGGATGGATAGATGGAAGAGGCCTTTGTTCAGCACTGGACGTCCTTTGTGTGATCATGATTTGATATAATGATTTTTATGCTATGAACGGTCGATATTATTAAACTATTATTTTGTAATGATGATGATGAGACGGCACGGTTGGTGCAGTGGCTGATACAGTCGACTGCTGCGCTCCGGGTCGTGGGTTCGATTCCCACACGGAACAAATATTTGTATGATCTGCAGATAGTTGTTCCGGGTCTGGGTGTATTGTATGTGGAATTCATGTCTGTAAACGCACCCACGACACAGGAGAAATCCTAGTGTGGGGCAACGTTTTTAAAAAAAAAAAAAGAAAAAAAAAAAAAAAAAATTGTACGATTTATTGAGTGTCCGTTTAACTAATTTGATCGGATTAAACGAGCATTCGATTATTTGGACAATCGATGATTCGATATGGCGTAGGACATCCAGCTCATACATGAAATTGAATAAATAGCGATAACAAGGTATTTAGCGTCCTTTTTACGTATGTGAATCAAGTCAATCTCGGGAATTACTTGACTAATTATGAAATTTCTTGAGTTGCTGTGTAGTTCTATTATACTAAATGGATATTTTATCGCGTGTGATAACGAGCACGTGTTGTTATAAGCTCTTAAAATAGTACCTACTTATTGACCATGTAAAGTCCAGTGGTTATTTCTCATTCAGTTCTACGGAAGTCAACGCAATATTTATGGAAAGAGCGCAAGTTTTTTCCCGCTCTTATAACGGCAGTCATATTAAGGCGACTTGGGTTTATATACGTTTTAAATATATACAAATAAATTAAATCTTCCCTGGTTGCCACAGGCACTAGTGTGGTTTTGAAACCGCTTGTTCAGCCTCGAGATAACGTGTATTATGTTCAGAGAAAGATGGGTATTGTTAAGCTTGTGGTCAGGTCTTCCTGGCTACGGTTGGATCACGAGTTGCTCGTCGCAGCTGTCAACGTCGTGGCCTTGCCAGAGGTCGAACAAGGAATCTTGCCTAATCCCCAAGACGAATCGTCCTGGTTCCGGGAGACGATGACGTCAATATGCGACGCATCCATGCTACGGACCAGGCGGTCCCGGCGTTCGGCAGTGTACTAGTGGTCGGATGAGATCGCGCAGTTGCGTGCGTCCTGCCTGGCATCCCGCCGCTAGTACCAACGAAGCCGACGCCGGTGCAGTGCTACAGCCGGAGAAACTGCCGACGCCTATAGAGGCTACCGGGTGGCCATGCTGGCGCTTCAGATCGCCGTTAGCGAGGCGAAGACTCGGTCTTAGACAGAGCTCCTGTAGAGACTGGACAGGGAACCATGGGGGAGACCCTACCGAATAGTAGTGGGCAAGTTGCCCCCCGGGTGACCGAAATCATTTCCCCGGATTTGCTGGACTTTGCTTTACTTTCCACGCTCATCCGGTACCGTTCAAGTCCCTCTTCACCCCCGACTGCCTCGGACTGGGCCGAGGAGTTGGAGGTGGCGTTGGGCCGAGCCATTGGCCGCCTTAAAGCTCGCAGCACCGCGCCTGGTCCAGATGGCATTCCGAGCTGCGCGTGGGTGTATGCATTGCAGTCTCTTGGACTGCTTGAGGCAGCGTGTGGTCCAGCTAGAAGAAGCTGGCTTGGTTCTATTGAAGAAGGAAGAAAAGGCCGCAGAGTCTACTCTGCATACCGTCCCATTTGTCTGCTCTACGAGGCTTCGAAGATATTCGAAGACTCGTTGAGCACCTATCGCGAGTTGGCCCTGACCTGACCGAAAATCAGTATGGCTTCCGGCAGCGGCGGTTTACCATTGGTCTGAACAGGCAGTGTCTCGGTGGGGTGGCGTTGGCGGTCAGTCTAGACATCGTCAACGCCTTCAACTCCATTCTGTGGGGCGCTATTAGGGTAGCACTAGTCTATAATCGGTGCACTCCCACCTGTAGGGCCCATCTACGCGGTAGGCACATTCGCTAAGTGAGCAGGGACGTTAGTGTAAAGCAGACGGAAATTACGTATGGGGTTCCGCAGGGTTCTCGTCTACGACGCGGTCCTGCGTGTCGTTCTCCCTGATGGCGTCAGCTTGGTCTGTGATGGTGAAGATACTCTGGTGTTGGCCAGCGGGGAGTCGAGGGAACCATCCGGCTTGCCGAGCAAGCGGTGGCAATTGTCGACGACAATTGTATAAATAATAAATCGTACTGGGTCTGTGGATAGCGCCTCAAAAAACCGGGGTGCTATGGTTCCTTAAGCTACCCAGGTGCAGAAAACCACACAGCTCGTGGGTACACGTTGGTGAAAAGCGAATCGGGGTGGGCCGATACATGAAGTACCTGGGGCTCACCTTGGACAGTCGCTAGAGCTTAGAAGAGCACTTTCAGCGCCTCTTCCCCCGAGTCAAGAGGGTAGTGGGTGCACTACACCGACTACAGACCGATCTCGGAGGACCACGTGAAGAAGTTTGGCGTCTCTATGGGGGGGTCGACTGTCAGGTGCCCAGCGCTGCAGAACCAAACTTCACAGTCTGCAGCGCAGAGTGGCTATACGGTTCGCACGAGGATACCGAACAGTGTCCTACGAGGTGGCAATTCTCCTGGCTCGTTTTCCGCCTATCGATATCCGGGCGGAGACGAATGCGTGGGTCTATGATCAGACACGCTCCCTACACCAGAGCGGCGAAGGCGCGCCTCCAGGGGCATTTGACAGGCTGAGGCGGCTGGCTCGGCGGCGCGCACTTGGAAAGTGGCGTCACCTTCGGACGCAGTTTGCGACCAAGCGCGTCGTCGAGGCTATCCTGCTGCTTTTCGGAGCCTGGCTCAGAAGGAGCGAGCGCGTCACCTACCGCCTGACGCAGGTGCATGCAATGTGCTTAAAAAGGGGCACCTACAAAGATTTTGTTCACGTATTAAAATAAAAATATGATTACAAAATATTATGTACATCTGCATAAATATAGATAATTCTAATAAGTGAATGTGACTTGCATAATTATCTTAAATACTCGCAACGAGAACGAGCTGGTCCTTACCTGGCTTGAGACTTAGGAGAACCAGCAAGTCGTTTCAAGCGCTATCCGGACCACACTCACGTGATCACAGTTCACATCTCTGCTCAAGTTTAGACCTATAACTGAGTGACAATTTAGAATAAAGCCAGGACTCAGTTGAACTACGTTCAATAAACCTATGCTTGAGGAACATTTTAAAATTAATGCTTAACTCAAAACTAGTTTTAAACTGAGATCAAAGCTTGAGTTCGTTCTGTAATACGGACCTAGAACCTACTCGTGACCACTGTCAATGCAAACGAATTGATCGAAACGTTGAGGTTAGTCCAAATATAATTTTGATATTAATCTGTGCGCGAATAGACCCGATATTATCTTAAAATCATGATATCTGTATGTATGATATTAATTAGTTGCTTATGTTTAGTATAACGACTGAAATTTAGATTCTTAATGTCTACTTAATCTTTTACATTATACAATTCATATATATTTATCATCATAGTGTGAGCATTATTTAGCAATTATTGCAATATATTTAGTACTTATATTGTGTCTTTTGCCTGGCAGTATTGGTCTGTCATGGTGACTTATGTCTTGCTGGTCGCGGCATTGTGTATCGAGCGAGCGATGCTGATGCATACGTCATGCTCGTAAACGGGCGCCGTCTGTCGTGAACTGCTATGGCAAATAAACAATTATTATATTATTGTACTATGAAGTTCTTTACACATTAACCTGCGTTATTCTCAGTATATGTTTTACCATCATTTGTATAGTTTCTTGCCGGCTCTTGTTCATAGGATCAACTAATTTGAACCATGCAATTTGAACGTCGTTGAAGTGCCAAGCAATTACTGCTTTATTTAAATAAAAATATTGACTTGACTTTGAACGCATCGTATCGCCGAATATTGTACACAATGAATCACCCACATATTAAAAAAGTGCATGATATTATCGACGTTATCTTTTTATTACATCAACATAATGGGTATTTTATCATCTGAATTTAAACAGTTGATATATTTTAATTATATTTATCTTTGCGGCCAGGTAATGAGAAAATACTAGGTTACTAGGTACACCCAATCGGTAGTGGATTTAATTGCAATGACGTCCTAGGCCTCGTCTACATAATTGCCCTTGTATTTTTTTATTCACAAGGTTTTGTTCGTATTTGGCTTTCAGGTACAGTCTATTACAGGCTTAATGATTAATAAGGGTAGTAAAGTACGGCAAACGGGTTAAATACCAATTTTTTTCGTCGTCAACTTTTTTTTTGCCATTTTCACTTGCGTCATCTGTACTTAGAACCATTATGTTGCACGTCACTGATTATGTTTGCCTCCCAAACTTTGCAGCCCCCCATATTGTGCTCTAGGCCCGGGCCTCCGGCTTTAGTGTGATCTTACGAGGCACTGAAACCCCCCTTCGGTGCCAAGGGGACCGCTCCAGTGGTTTTAGCCGGTAGGAGTCCTGCGATGCCTCTGCGCCCTTCCCCGAAGTGAAGGAAGTTCATGCAGAATTTTCACTGGGCACCCTAAATCCCCCACAGCATCCTCTGCCAAACATATCTTCCCTCCCAGGATTGGTAATCGCAATAAGTTACTTCGGCAAAAGACAAATACATAATCTGCAAACATCTTGAGCACAAAGTAGTGTAGTTGGGAAAGTTCGGAGAATATAAATACACCATATATAATTATCATAACGGGTTTAAGTGACATCGTAAGAAAAACTGATACCAGGATTCAGTACAAAATTCGGGAACTGTTATCTTGAATTTCCAGATCTTTCCTAGTTTATTCAAGCGATTTCAGTATAAAATAATTGTTTCCGTCTATCCTAACGCAATTTTGAATAAAAACGCAATTTGTTTTCACACAAAACCACTATACTAAAATGACTAAATAAAAACGAAACGGCTGTTGTTTCGCCACAGTTCACTGTTGAGGTCATCGCAGCAATGACGTAGCGTTCTGATCGCGTTGTTTATGATACATTGCGTGCTTAAAAGTGATAAAAACTGTAAGCTATTATTTCCGAGATAAATGGCGTGGACGTCTGCACATTTTAGCAACGAAATGTTAATAATTAAAGTAATTCTGTAATTTCGTGCAATCTTAGTTGCTTATCACCATAGTATAAGTACCCAACTCTTTATAAAAACCAATTACTAGTTGATTTTGATAAAGATTTAGGACTGGTATGTTTTATATTTATGTTATTTGACCATAACTTCGGTGGAGTCGAAAAGCCCAGACAAATGGCAAGTCCTGAGAAAGTCATGACGGCAGGCCAAAAACCGGATATGTCTGGACAAATACGGATGGATGGTACCCTACCCGTACCCGCTATGCCTGCATACATACTTGAGGAAATTGGGAGTTTCTAGTCTTGATAGAAGAAGAACTTTTGTAATTAGCGAACGATGTAATCAGGATTTGTAATCGGCGATTCAATACTCGACTTGTTTAACGCGACCTGCATATTTAAAAACTCATATATGACGAGTATTTGAGCAGGATAGCTAATTCTCAGCTCTAATGACTTTGCAAAAGCTAAAACCTAAATAATTAGGTACTATCTACCACTGCAGAATGACGACGCAAGCGCAGCGTTCAATTACGCTGATATTTGTCAATTCTATTCAAGCGTCTATATTATGTAACTAATCATTTAATTAATAATCATTCGTAGTTCATATAATCATATACAAACATATATAGGGTGTATATGTATAGTATCTCCGATGTTGACAACTTGTTTCTAATAGATACGAGATAGGAATTAGTACCTATTACACATCAAACAAAAGAGACAAGAGAACACTTCAACTAACAATTCTGATGTAATTTAATTTTCTTAATTTGGAAGTCCATTAATAAGGAGTATAATTAAATCAGTATTTTTCAACCTTTTTGAATATTTTACCACTTTACAACTCGAAAAAATCTGGTGACCAGGACCGTAATGAACTATGTCAGTGATTTGAGACTAAAGTATATTTAATTTTGTTTCTATTGAGACTATACCTATTAATCAAGAAATCTAGTGCAGTGTGTATTATACTTTAACCTGGCTTTCGTCCACGACCCCCCGAGCACGTCGTTGGGAACCCTTGGGGGCCGCGACCCATAGGTTGAAAAACACAGATCCAGACCAATTGTCATTCATAATAAAAAAACACAAGCGCGTAACATGATATTCGCCAAAGATATGGTTCACAGAAGTTCGTATACAAAATTTCGACCTGGACATATCTACCCTTATTGAGCATGCGAATGTTGTTATAATAATTTATAGGTGGTCCATATACCTAAAAAGATTATACAATACTAGCAATTCCAGTTCTATTACTTCTACGCCACATTTTTATGTATTAACATAAAATTTTATGTCAATTAATATTGCAATTTTATAAATATAAATTTGTATTATTACATTTTCATTACAACTATTATATAACTATATAGTCACATTCATTAAAATATAATTACTATTATAATATAATTAATCTTTAAAATTAAAATATTCATCTATGGTGTAAAAGCAACTTTCAACTAACCAATATCTTTTAAAAAAATGATTTTGCATAAACTGTAACTCCCTTATAGCTTTTGATATATGTTGTTATAAACCTTAATTGACATTGCGTGATTATTTTTTTAAGTGAAGAGTGCTTCTGCAACATTCTAGTTTTATTTATATTGGGTTTCATGGGTTTTAATTTTGTTGCGCGGAACCCTAATTATTGTTCTAAAATATAAGTAGTCTAAGTTATTCCTTATAACATCAGCTATCTGCCAGTGTAAGTCCCGTCGAAATCGATCCGGAGATCGTTTCGGAGATTAGCGGGAACAAACAGACGACAAATAGGCAGAAAAAATAAATAGTGTCTTTGTTGTAGGTACAGTATGTACTTTCATATTCATTAAGTAAAAAACTGTTATTTTGACATTACAAAAAGGCACTTCAAATTTATTTATTTGTATAGATTTGTGGGTTGGAAAGTTTTTGTACAACTACGTCCTATTTATATTGACAACCGCCCTCTGGAATAACTACGATTGTTTCAAGCTCGTTAGGCGTTATTATTGAGCCCGATGTTGTGTAAGTAGGGTTTCAGGCCTCCCCCAGAGATCACCACAACGACTGGCCAAATGTGTTGTGTGGCCATTGGGTCGTTTTGCCATAATAGCCATGCTTGACAGGCGGGTTGGCGATCGCAGTGGAGTTGTAAAAGTAGACGAAAGACGCTGCCGCCAATTTTCCGGCTAATCTCATAATCGCTTTTTACGAGACCCACGGGAAGAGTTATAGTGGTGTTATTCTTAGCCGGTGCCACACGAAGTAGTTACGGCTATGAACCCTAAATCTGTGGTTTTTGTTCATATGTGTCGAAATAAACGCTAACATAATAGTAGCGTTATTTACTGCTAAACATACTCCACAGTATTTTTTTTTAAACGTTGCCCCACACTGGGATTTCTACTGTGTCGGGAGTTATTTACAGTAATGATTATTAAAAGATGCAAACGCTAAGATATTAGGATGAGCCTCCATAGCTACAAATGTTCTACTAAGAAATTTTATTTTTGTATAAATCATTGTAATTACGTTGCATAAAAAGTATCTGAAACAATTTGAAAAAACAATCATCTAAACAAATAAATAAAATTGAAGTGTCTGTTTGTAATGTCAATTAACAGCTTTTTACTAAATGCATATGAAAGCAAGCCGTGTGGTGCCGGCTCAGAATGCCACCACCCCATTTCCTCCCATGGGTGTCGTAAAAGTCGACTAAGGGATTAGCCGGAGGATGGGCAGCAGCGTCCTTCGAGTACATTAACAACTCAACTGCGATCGCCAACCCGCCTGCCGTGCCGCCATAAGCGTGGCGATTATGGCAAAACCCCCCAATGTGCTCACAACACATCCATATCGGTGGTTGTGGTGATCTTTGGGGGAGGCCTGTGTCCAGCAGTGGACTTCATTCGACCGAAATGATGAAATGATGACATGAAAGCATATACGGTACGGTACCTATAGCAAAAAAACGATTTTTAATTTTTTTGTCTGTCCGTTTGTTCCGGGTAATCTCCGAAACGGCTGGACCGATTTTGACGGGACTTTCACTGGCAGATAGCTGATTTTATAAGGAATAACTTACTTACTTTTATTTTTAAAAAATAATTAGGGTTCCGCACAAAAATAAAAACCTTTAAATCTAATATATATATATTCTATGTCAAGTGTCTATGTAGACGAACTCTAAATTTCTTTTAAATTAAACGCGGGTGAAACCGCGTGTCCCAGCTAGTTTGAAATAAAAAATGTTTGAAACCGATAGTAATCGTTACTGAGAACACCGGTAGTGACATACGGACGGACTGCGCGATTACGGAGTATCTTTGGTATATTTATAGAAAACTAAAAACCGAAAACGAACATAGATATATACGGAAGTAATATTGATTATGTAATCAATCTTACTTCCGTATATATCTAATTTCGGACTGCCTATCTCACCTGCGAGAAACATCTGAGATAAGAATTCCATAATTTCACAATAATGATTGACAATAATGATTCACTTTCCTGACTTTTGCATTTATGAAGTATCTAGTACGTCTGAACATTTATTTTTTCTTTTTATTGGGCCCAGTGGAAATTCTTCAAGAACTTCCTCTGCCCTGGGGAAGGGCGAAGGTGCATGCCGCCTCTTTCCGGCTAAAACCTATGGGACGGTCATGTTCGCCCCACTGGTGCCAAGCCCATAGGCACCTCTCGGAGAGGGTGACTGTAAAGCGGTCACCTCCCTGGGGAGATTGCAAAGGTTCCCCCCGAAGCCTCACTGTGCGCTGTGCTATGTTGCGCACACGGTGGCGAGTGACCACATGCGCACCACCGTGTCCTCGTGGGTCGCTCGGTGTGGGCCCGCAGATTCCCCATTCTGCGCCCGCGCCCTCCGAGGCCTCCCGCCATATAGCGGCCAGGGTACTTTTAAACCTTCCCGAGAAGACGGCGGCGCGCACGTGGCCACGTGCCGCCCTGTGCGCAGCATAGCGCACAGCGAGTCTTGGGGGGATCCTTTACAATCCTCCCCGAGAAATGCCTGGGGGGGCGACCTTTTTACAGTCGCCTTTCCCTCCGCTAGAGGGGGTGACCGCTTTACAGTCATCCCCTCCGTGATGTGCCTAAAGTCGTGGCACCAATGGGCGCCTCTAGTGTGATCTTACGAGGACCTGGAGCCCCCCTTCGGTGCCGAAGATGACCGCTCCAGTGGTTTTAGCCGGTAGAAGTCCGGCATACCCCTTCGCCCTTCCCCGGGGTGAAGGAAGTTCCACGCAGAACCTCCACTGGAAATCAATAAAAAAAGGGTACTTTTAAACCTTATCATAAAGATTTGATTTATCCACTTCATCTAATCTAAAATATAATCACTGTTAAGTATCGCAAGTGTGTAGGTGCTGTTAAAAGGGGACTTTACCTGAGACAATGCGTTGAGGTAATCATTCTTATAGGTTGAGAATTGGCTGTATTGTTGATGTGTGAGTTTGTTTATGTTACATTGGTATTTAGTTTGCAGTGGACCTTGTTGTCTGTGGCTGGATCCATAACAGGTTTGAGTTTTAGATAAGTAGGAATATCTAAATTATATTCTTTTGTTTGGACTTTGAAGTCTTGATTAATATTGATTCACGTGATAGGCTGTGCGGTGCCGGTTTCGAATAGCACCAACCAATCTCATCCTGTGTGTGTCGTATAAGGCGACAATGTGATTATCTGGAGGATAGGCAGCAGCGTCCTTCGAGAACATTCAAAACTCAATTGCAGTCGCTAACCCGCCTGCCGAGCGTGGCGATAATGGCAAAACAATGAGCACACAGCACCCAGGCCGGTCGTTGTGGTTATCTTTAGGGGAGGCCTGTGTGTGTGTGTGTGTGTGTGGTGGACTTTGTTCGGCTGAAATGATGATGGTAAATTTTGATTAATTTTTATTTAACGTTAAAATACTGAGTTAATGATGCTTTAAAATATGTTTAAAGGGTAAGGATATCAGTAATTATAGCATTTCAACCTTAAACATTGGTGTCCGGATTAAGAATATAGCACCACCCCATCTCCTCCCGTGATGTCGTAAGAGGCGACTAAGGGAATCTAAACCAGAGGGATGGGCAGCAGCGTCCCTTCTGTGAAACGGTAGCCATACTGCGCTCACCAACCCGCCTGCCAAGCGTGGTGAGTACTGGCAAATTCCCCCCAGTATGATGACACAGTTGTGGAAATCTATGGGGGAGGCCTTTGTTCAGTAGTGGACGTTGTATGGCCGACATGATGAACTTTAAAAATGACCCGATCGTGTAGTCATCCGTATGGTGTCCACACCATCTTTTGCCGTGGGTGTAGTAAAAGGCGACTAAGGGAAGGCTCCCTAAGCCAGAGGTATGGGCCGCAGCGTCACTTCTGTGGAACTGCAGCCATTCTGCGCTCACCAGGTGCAGGTGAGTGCCAAGAATTATGAGTACTGCTAAATTACCCCCAAAATGACCATAATATTGTATGAATCTATGGGGTAAGCTTTTGTTTAGCAATAGACGTTTGGCAGATATGATGATGATGATGAAGAAGTTTTTAAAGCAGGGTAATGATTTGGCATTTCTCACGGACACTGGCCATGCATTCCACAACCGTGTAGCCTAAACTGTAAAAGATTTGTTGAAGAATTTGGTGAATTTTGCATTGGCATCTCAAGCCTCAAGACAAGTCTTAATTACATTCTAAACGATGTATTTTGAACCTAGAACTTCATACTCGGCTTCTGCTAATTAAATTAACAATGCTGCCAGTGCTAATATATTTCTAATGTTCCTGGTATCTTTTAAATTTTTTATTCAATCGTTTCCCCAGCCTTCGCCAGGCAGCATGATGGTAGCCAGCACTATAATAACCGATGATAAAAGCACAGACGAAATACAGAAGCGTTTCGGCGAACTTCTGGACGAGAATGTCATCCTCAAGGAGACGCTGAAACATAACAACGAGTCTATGAAGGAACAGTTCCTACTGATAGCGTCCTGCCAGGAGGACATGATGCGGACCCACGTCATTCATAAGGAGAAGTTCGACGAGACTAAGGGGTTGGTTGAGCGGGTATGTATAATATATAAACTAATAATATAAACTAACGCGGTCAGGTCCTGCATGGGTGGCCATTTTTACAAGCTTTTATTTAACATGCCTTGTTAGTATGGGTCAAATCTTGCAACTGAACGTTAGAACAGTTATCACCAGGCGATTGACCTGAAATTTGCATACACGTTTAGTTTGGATGACAATGTATGGTAAGTTAAGTGACGTCATTCTAAATCCAATATGGCGGTGTCCCAAAGATGGCGGACCAGTTATTTTTTATGCCCCCAATGTTATGGTTATCAAATGTAAGGGTTTGTTGTGAAGAATACGAAAATCATAATAAAAGCTTGTTTAAAAAAAAAAGTAAAATTTATTGCACACTAGCCGGGACCCGCGGTTTCACCCGTCGTTTAATTTAAAAGAAAGTGGATTATTTATATATAATTTAGAGTACTTGATAGACACATATATTGGCTTTCATGGGATTTATTTTTCGCACGGAACACTAATTATTTTTCTAAAATAAGAAAAGCCCAAGTTATTCCGTATAACATCAGCTAGCAGTGAAAGGCCCGTAATAATCGTTCCAGCCGTTTCGGAGATTAGCAGGAACAAACTGACAGACAGACAGACAAAAAAAATAGTAGTACTATTTTATTGTAGGTACCGTATATACTTTCATATGCATTTAGTAAAAAGCTGTTATTTTTAAATTACAAACAGACACTTCAATTTTATTTATTTGTATAGATCAGCACTGCTGTCTGACTCGGCAACCGCGTTCAGTTGTCGGCGTCAGTTGTCGTGGTAAATGGAACTGCATTTATTACCATTTACCAGGCCAGTTGCCCTGCTCTGTCTCAAACGCAGTAATTGATAAATCTAAGTTTGAGTGAAAAGAAAGTAACAGTTTTTGTTTTACACAATATCATCATATCGGCCATTTATACGTCCACTGCTGAACAAAGGCCTCCCCCATAGGTTTTCACAACTGTGTCATCATTTTGGGCGGTATTTGCCAATACTCACCACGCTTGGCAGGCGGGCTGTTGTGCGCAGTATGGCTGCCGTTTCACAGAAGGGACGCTACTGCCCATCCCTCTGGTTTGGACTTCTTTAGTTGGCTTTTACGACATCTACGGGAGGAGATGGAGTGGTGCTATATTCTTAATCCGGACATCACATGGGAATACACAATATAACATAACATCTATAACACTTTTTGTAAACATTACTTTAGTAGCCCATTATGTAGAACTAATGGCCGTGGGGGCAAAGAGGTTCTCGCGCACATGAAAACGCAGTGCGGGACCGCCTCTAACATGATAGACAGACGATCTAATGAAGGTCGCGGAAAATAGTTGGATGTGGATGGCATGGAACCGGCCGTTGTGGAAATCTATGAGGCCTTTGATTGCTTAGCATGGACATCCTTCGGCTGATATGATGATGAGGATGATCTATTTGTGAAAGGGTAAAATAATGTTAGCCTTTTTCTCCAGTCCGTTATTATTCTATAACAGCGTTTTAAGTGGAGTTCCCCCCCTTGTTTAAAAATGACAGATTTATGCTCAGTACCTACGAGGTTAAAAATGGATTGGAATGAACTATGATTGTGCATGTGTGTACACGAACGTGAAAATATAGGAGAAATCCAAGTGTGGCATCATTATAAATAAACAATGTAGAATGGCACGGTTGGTGCGGTGGTTGATACAGCCGACTGCTGCGCTCCGGGTCGCGGGTTCTATTCCCGCACGGAACAAATATTTGTACGATCTGCAGGTAGTTGTTCCTGGTCTGGGTGTATTGTGTGTGTGGAATTTCTGTCTGTAAACGCACCCACGACACAGGAGAAATCCTAGAGGGTCAAAGTTAAAAAAAAAAACAACTGTATTGCCCCGGCCTAAAAACCGGGATCTACGGTATTGTGATATCATTTAAAGAACTAAAAAGACTTTCACTGCTGGGCGGAAGCAATCCCTCAAAGATCGCCACAGGGCTGGTATAGGTTTGTTTGTATGTGCATTTGGAGGATTTTGCCATGATCGCCACGCTTGGCAGACGGGTTGGCTATCGCAGTTGAGTTTTACTTTACTCGAAAGACGCTGCTGCCCATCCTCCGGCTAATCCCTAAGTCGACGTTTACTACACCCACGAGAAGAGATGGGGTGGTGGCCTTCTCTGACCCGGCACCACACGGCATGCGATTACTGATAATTAAACAAAACTTCAAGAATAACAACTCTGAATTAAAATAACATTCTCTATTTTTCAGCTTCGCCAAGAAAACAAAAGGTTAAAGTTGGACATATCGCGATTAGCTGACAGCGACACGCAGTCCCAGTCGCATGCTAGTAGCGAGACAGGCGAGTCGCTCAAGTCGAGCAAGTCGGGCCCCCCGTCCGTGATGGAGTTCGTGACGTCACCTGATGACGACACCATCAACAAACTGACCGCGCAGTTGGAACTGGTCGAGAAACAAAGAAGACAGGTTTGAGTTTTTTCAAAATCTCATTCGTACTCATTCATAATTTAAGCCAAAAGACGAGAGTCCACTGCTGAACAAAAACCTCACCCATAGATTTACACAATTGTGTCATTATTTTGGGGGGGAAATTGCCAACTCCACGCTCCGCAGGCAGGTTGCCGAGCGCGCTCTAGTGTGATCATACGAGGTCCTGTAGGTTAGGTGCCGAAAGTGACCGCCCCAATGGTTTTAGCCGGTAGGAGTCCGGCATGCCACTTGGTCCTTTCCCAGGGCGGAGGAAGTTCATGAAGAATTTCTACTGGGTCAAATAAAAAAAGGTTGCTGGGTGCGGTATAGCTACTGTTCCACCGAAGGGACGCCCAGATCTCTGGCTCAGAATCCATTAGTCGCCTTTTACTACATCCACGGGTGGAGATGGAGTGGTGCTATATTCTTAATCCGGACACCACAAGGATCATAGCTTCATTGTATCACTGCTATAGTATTGTTTAGGAGATAGCAAGCGTAGATCGCTCTCGGCCGACCTCAGATATACGAAGAAACAGCGGGCGCTCTCCAATAAGGCTCGGCCCTCGAGCAAAGGTTCGCATGCGACGATAACGCATGCCAAGAGGCGACGGCGGCATCGGCTAGCGTCGAACTAACCCAACTGAACAAAACCTTTTTTACACTACTTAGTGACGAGACGAGCAAGTCATTCGCCTGGTGGTAAGCCACACGCCTGCCCATAACAATTAGTATGCTACCCAGGACTAGCATCACACTGCGCTCGTCACCTCGAGACGTTAAGTTATTTAGTCTTATGCCCAGTAATTTTACTAGCTATACTGCTTAGCGGCGAACATCTGGCACTGCATTAGGACTTTTTTCTATTACTTTCCAGTGGAAAATCTACATGAACTTCCTTCGCCCCGGGGAAGAGCAGAGGGGTATACCGGCTAAAGCTTTAATTATATCTCAACCTTGACACATGTTGTATAATATTTTCATCTGGCAACATCGAAAACCGGTGCGCAGGCGCAAGTTCTAACTTTCTCGAATCATCTGATCTCTCATCGTAAGGAAAGCTTATACAATGTGATATCAGCTTATACTGGAATTGTATAGCTTGATGTGTAGCCGTGCTCACATAAATTTTCATTGTTCACGTATTTATTGAAACGCTCATAGTCAGTTGCACTCGGTAAACGATCGGCGATGGTAAGCAACACCTGGCGCGGTCCGTCAATGGATGGGTAACCGTACAGTGTCATTTGACCTGAGCGTCTCCGTGCTTCGGAGGGCACGTAAAATTGTCTGTCCTCCTAATTGTTCATAAGACAGCAGTCGTTAAGCCAAGGCCTTTGGGCGGCTTGAAGAACTATGACACAAAGTTGGCCACTGACCACACAAAAAGAAGAAAGAAGACATAGATATGGTGGTAGGTCTCTGATTGCAAGTGGCCGGCTAGGTAGGTACCACCACTAGGGGGGCTAGGGGGGAGCCTTTACAATCCTCCCCGAGAAGTGCCTGGGGGGCGACCTTTTTACAGTCGCCTTCCCTCCGCTATAGGGGGTGACCGCTTTACAGTCATCCCTTCCGAGATGTGCCTAAAGGCGTGCACCAATGGGCGGCTCTAGTGTAATCTTACGAGGACCTGGAGCCCCCCTTCGGTGCCGAAGATGACCGCTCCAGTGGTTTTAGCCGGTAGGAGTACCCCTTCCCCCTTCCCCGGGGTGAAGGAAGTTCCATGTAGAATTTCCACTGGACATGAATAAAAAATAAAAAAATGGTTATTCTATCCGATTCGCCTTAATGATTCATTTGGGTCTTTTCCATCCTTTGATTTATTGGTCCTTTTTTATGAAGTCAATCTTCTTACTATTTTGATTATTTCGATTTCTTTTATTTATCGTTATCTACGTTTTTACGAAAAAGTGATATGAGTAACATTGAAAATTGGAACCTACCAGGAAAAATACGAACTCAATTAAATATAAACTTAAAAAATATAAATTTAAAATTAAATATATTAACTGTCGATATTAAAAAGAACATAGTATGCCATGATCAAGGAATTTTGAACTCTAGCATTATAGATATCTAGATAGTTGTATCCGTCCATATTTAGTCAATGTTTTAGTTTGATTATTCGAAGATTCTAGCCAATTAAATTAACAATGCTTCCACAGTGGCTTCAAAAAGGCAATGTTAAACAGCTCGCAATATACGTATGTACGTATACAGAAAAGTCTGTCTGTGTAATCGTCTGTCGGATATATTTTTTCCATGTGTTATGCTTTTAAATAAGATTTTACCAGGAGTTACAAACTATAGAATTAAGTATATTGATTACGTGTTTTATTTCCTCCGTATTCGACGAATAGTAGAAACAGTATTCGTAGTCGCTATAGTACTGAACGTATGAACGCAAAATAGGTGAGTATGGTCTTTCTTGCTCGCGTTCATTGTCTCAGCCACATCACATTATAATCGTGCTTATTGACTCAGTGGCTCACTCTGCTCAAAGGAATAAAAGAATCCTCGGATACGATAAGAAATTGGTGGAATCATTAAGTGTTTGGGCACCGTATGCCTATTTGCAATCGTTCTAGACTTTTCGCAGAGATAAGATTTTTCCGATTATCCTAGACATTTTTAATCATGTATAATAGTGTTGTTGATGTTTAAAGTAGTATCATTTTGTTATCTTCCAGGTGATCGTGGATAATGAGAAGCTGACTTGGCAGAAAGAGTCGCTGGAGCACATAGTAGACGCTACATCTAAAGAAAGAGACGACTTGAAAGAAAAACTGAAGAACACCGAAGTAAGTGTGTCGCTTCATCATATTAGCCAAATGTCGTCAAAGAGATGAAGCCAGCTATATTCTTAATCCGCGCACCACACGAATGGTTTGATTAATTCATAAATAGCAAATTAAATATCGTACTATAGAAAAAATTGCGGTCTATTGATTCATATTGCTGTGTGGTGCCGGCTACGAATAGCACCAACCCATCTTATCCCTGGGGTGTCATAAAAGGCGATTATGGAATTAGCCGGAGGATGGGCAGCAGCGTCCTTCGAGTACATTAACAACTCAACTGCGATCACCAACCCGACTACCAAGCGTGGCGATTATGGCAAAACCCCCCAATGAGCCCACCACACACCTTTATCGGTCGTTGTGATCTTTGGGGGAGGCCTGTGTCCAGCAGTAGACTTTATTCGGCCGAAATGATGATGATGATTCATAATGATTTTAAAAGGGGAATGCCCATTCTGGGCCTAATCGTGGACACATCAATAGAACTTGTTTGAATTATGGATTAATTTAGACAAATAGAAATGCGATTTTTAAACGTAGTTTAAAGTCTGCTAGTGGTTTATTACAAGTTTTGAAAACAATGGGATTCAGATTGATAAGCCACGAGTTAAAACAAATATTATAACTGGCAATAATACTTTAATCGATTCTCGTTCTTTTTATTATGTAAATCCGTTCTAACAGTCAAAACTTTTGTCGTTTATTTAATAAAAATGATGTTGTTTATAGTATTATAAAAATTTACTGTAAGTATATTTTATATTACACTTAAAAACATTTCTTTTATTGCGACATCGATTATTTGGTTTGGATTTTAAGACGTTAGTTTTCTGAAATATTGTATTAACTGCCGCAATACGAGACAGTTAAAAATCTATTCCTATTACGGCTGCCGGCAATTGACAACCGTTCGGCTAAAGCATCACTATTGGCATTTGTCACCTGTCACTCAAAGTCAATATTATTACTTATTTATTTGCTTTGTTGTTTGCGCGTACCAAAAAAAAAACAATTGAACCGTACGACGTTGCCGACATATTTTATAGATTTTTTCATTTTTGAGAAATATTTTATTGAATATGTAAAGATTAATTAATCTAAACACCGTACAACGTTGCCTTATACTTGACATTGGCGAAATTGTGGAAGATAATCTACAGAAGCCATAATCTAAGAGAAGAAGAAGAAGAATGAATGTGATTTCTACATGTTATAAGATTTGCTTAACGATTTCAAAGTCCTGTTTTAATCCAAAATGATATAAAAGGTATCATAGTTAACCACAGACACAAATCAATGAATATCATTCAAATATTTTCTCCGCAAACGCATGTTTTTTTACTATCAATTTGTATTCATTGTAATAGCGTGGCGTACTGTTTGATGGACGTTTCTCGTATATTACACATTTAATTAAGAAACTAAAAACAGCAACGTATTTACAATATTTGACTGTCCAAATATTGTAAATACGTCCCACGGTCCTAAGCACAATGGGCATTCCCATACATCCATATCCATACAAATAAATAAAATTAAGTGTCTGTTTGTAATATCAAAATAACAGCGTTTTACTAAATGCATACGAAAGTATATACGGTACCTTTTTTTTTTATTTTTTTTTTTATTGGTGCCCAGTGGTAATTCATCATGAACTTCCTTCGCCCCGGGGAAGGACGAAGGGGTATGCCGGACTCCTACCGGCTAAAACCACTGGAGCGGTCATCTTCGGCACCTAAGGGAGGCTCCAGGTCCTCGTATGATCACACTAGAGCCACCCACTGGTGCCACGCCTATTGGCACATCTCGGAGAGGGTGACTGTAAAGCGGTCACCCCCCCAGGGGGATTGTAAAGGATCCCCCAGTGCGTCCCACGGCAGCGCGTGACCACATGCATGCTACCGTCTTCTCTTGGGTCGCTTGGTGTGGGCACGCAGATTCCCCAATCTACGCACCCGCGAACCCAGAGGTCCCCCACCTTATAGCAACGGCAGGGGTTTTCAGGCGTATCGGAATTAGGCGCCAGGGCGGTTGTTACCCCGGCGCCGTCTCCTTCTTCTTCGAGCGGGATCGGCCCTCTCCCGATCCCGCATATACGGTACCTACAACAAAAAAAATCTTAATTACTTTAAATGAAAATCCATGAAATCCAATATACATATATATATATAATGTCAAGTGTCAATGCTGAAGACTCTAAATTATTTATAAACTAGCTGGGAACCGCGGTTTCACCCGCGTTTAATTTTAAAGAAATTTAGACTATTCGACACAGACACTTGACATAGAGTATATATATTGGATTTCAAGGGTTTTTTTTTACGCGGAGCCCTAATTATTTTTCTAAAATATAAGTAGCCTAAGTTATTCCTTATAACATCAGCTATCTGCCAACGAAAGTCCTGTCAAAATCGGTCCGGCCGTTTCGGAGATTACCTGGAACAAACTGACAGACATGCGGACAGACAGACAGACAAAAAATTTAAAAGTAGTTTTTTATTTATATGTAACGTACATAATTTCATATGCATTTAGTAAAAAGTTGTTATTTTGTCATTACAAACAGACACTTCAATTCGTATTTTCAGCTCCTGTTGTCAACTAAAGACGCAGAGTACTCCGTACAAATCAACAACCTGAACTATACTATACAAGGCTTACAAACACAGTTGCAAACGGCCAGTAGTATTGTGAGTAATATGGTTATTTTGCTTATTTAAATATTCATTTATGTTTCTACCAAACATTCTAATCAATATTCTTCACAGAAATTGATACTACGCATAACCGGACCTACCAAGGTACATCACAATCAGCCCATTACGGTCCCACTGCCGGGCACGGGGCTGTTCGATGAGAAAGGTTAGGCCTTAGTCCACCATGAGGGCTTAGTGCGGGATGACCAACGGTGGTACCGTTGCCAAACTCGATATACAATGTAATACACAAAAAATTGTTTGTCTCAGCACTAATAAGCATACAATTTTGTTAAAAATATTATTCACCGGTACGCCGATGACGGATTTATCTGTCGTTAGTGAATGAGTCGTGTACACAATTGTTGGTATTTTTATGGGCTATATTTAATTGTTATTTTGTGTGTGGAATTCGTGTCTGTAAGCGCACCCACGACACAGGAAAAATCCTAGTGGTACTGTTTAAAATGAATACGGAGTGCCGGCAGAAGTGAAAACTTATTTTGGTGCGTTAGACATTTTTTAGATGGGTACTAGGGTTATTGGGTTATGAATTGTATTTTATTAATTATTAGAAACTTTAAAATACATTTAATATTCTTTTATGGACCATCGTTAACAATTTTAGACAACTCTTGTATCATCATCATTATCATTACACACTATAGCTGCGTCTCGTAACAGTGTCGCGAGTCCAGAGATTTTATCTCATCTAAAAATATGCGGACCGCGCTAAAAGAAGTTTTCACTTCAAAAATACGGGTTGCACTCCGGGAGCGCCGACAGAAGTCAAAACCTAGACGCGTTCGCGGTCTGCTATATGGACATGCATACAGGATGTCCAGTAAGTAGCACGACATACTGTAGCGGGTGAGAGCTTGGGTCAATACCTACCAAAAAAACACAATATATGTTCAGCATAATAATCTTACGGATTTACAGTAGTACAAATTTTTCCGAAATATCGAAAAATCTCTACCTTGACACAGATTTTTAAGCATCTCGTAATGAAAAATTCTTTTTCTAGTTTTTTTTTACCTCAAATTATTTGTGAGTAGTTACTTTACTCATTGATAAGTCTTTATTCTATTAAAAACTAAAAATTTTATTTAAATTTTCACTTTTTTCACAAATTTTGCTGAACATATATTGTGTTTTTTTGGTAGGTATTGACCCAAGCTCTCACCCCTGCAGTATGTCGTGCTATTTACTGGACATCCTGTATATGCACACACTATAGCTGCGTCTCGTAACGGTGTCGCGAGTGCAGAGATTATCTAATCAAAAAATATGCGTACCGCGCTAAAAGAAGTTTATACTTCAAAAAACAAAAGTAAACGTAGATATATATGTAATTAAATATCTTTAACTTCCAAGTCTAAAAAGACGTCACCTTGACATATTTCTTTGTATGAATATAGTATTTGGTCGACAAGTTGAGCTCAACACTAACTTTTTATTTCAATCCGACACGCAAAAAGTGCCTGGCGTAGGGCGTGCGTTATTGTTTTGAAAGTCTGGCGTTCAATGGGTTAAGTAACAATTTATATACCGTCATTTTGTAAAATCACAAATTTGACAAACGCAGTACTTGGTCAGATAAATATTTTTGGAATAATATTTTAACATTTGAAACATTTGAAAAGTAAAACATTTGCGTAATGAGATGTTTGTCAATTGATTAGTTTTTAAAATGATCATTTGTCATTAGTTTTTTGTCAAACAGTGAACGTGTGGTTCACTCTCACTCTCATGAATTGCCATCATCATCATCATCATATCAGCCACAGGACGTCCACTGCTGAACAAAGGCCTCCCCCTTAGATTTCCACAACGAGCGGCCACATTTCAGCCCTCATCCAACGACTCCCAGCGACCTTCACCAGGTCGTCTGTCCACCTCGTTGGAGGTCGTCCCACGCTGCGTTTTCCGGTGCGCGTAAATTGCCATAAAAACAATATATTCATTGAGACTGTTGAAAAATATACAATATCTAAATAAAGACAGAACCCTGAGTTTCTTTCGGCATTTCTTCTCAGAGGTTCTCATGTAGCGAAATGCCTTTCGTAGTTTCCATATGACGTGTAAAAGTGTCTGCTAAGATCTAATTACTGAATAAACGATTTTATATTCTATTCTATTCTAAAAGAATTGGTGTTCTGTAGCCCTAACTACTTAATTTCAAGATATTTTTCACAACACTGTATTTCCCAACATTACAGACAAGTGTATCTTCGGAGGAGGTGGCAAAACGCGACCAGCTGTTACGCCAGTTGGAAGGAAGGGTGGCCACACTGCAAGCAGAGCTGAAGAACGCGCAGCTCAGGATACTGGACTTGGAGAATGTTAAGGTATGTATCATAATCGATGTATGGGTAAATAAACCTCAAGTAAGCGACAGTATGTGAGCTATAATGAAAATCTATTCGGGAATCATATTTTTTTTTTGCGTTTAACGATTTATGCGAATGTAGCAAAGAGTTATGGTTGTAATAAAAATGTTAGCTATTTCTTTATTTATTTAATTTCGGGATTTTTATACATACCGTGTGGTGCCGGCTCAGAATACCACCACCCCATCTTCTCCCGTGGGTGTCGTAAAAGTCGACTAAGGGATTAGCCGGAGGATGGGCAGCAGCGTCCTTCAAGTACATTATCAACTCAACTGCGATCGCCAACCCGTCTGCCAAGCGTGGCGATTATGGCAAAACCCCCCAATGAGCCCACAATTCACCCATATCGGTCGTTGTGGTGATCTTTTGGGGAGGCCTGTGTCCAGCAGTGGACTTCATTCGGCCGAAATGATGAAAAATTATGTATGTACACAAGGCTACATATCGAGTTATAAATTTCTAGTATAAACTGATCTCGCCTGTATAGTCATCCTGTAAAATGACAGTTCAGCGTATACTGGAAATGTATAGCTTGATATGTAGCCGTGTATACATGCCACCCCCATTTACTATTATTATTTTTATAGGATCATTCATGTGTCTATCTGTCTGTCACAGCCAATTTTCTCCGAATCCACTGGACCGATTAAGTTGAAATTCGATACACGTATGGATTTCTGTAGCCCAAACACGGACGTGTAATATAAATATATATAGTTTTGCAAACTGTACCGTGTAACATTTAAATGAAAGGGCTTATTGTGAAGGTCATAAATATACTTCATTTATAATTTTAAAATGAATAGTTTTAAAGTTATTTAAGTAAATAGGTAGGCGAAAATTGATCATCCCCACACAACCTTAACTCCGAAACTACTGAGTCTAAAATTATAACAGAATATGGAAAATAGCTCTTTGCTTATTTTTCTCTTTACTTACGTTTACAGGAAACTCTTTAAGAAGCCTTTAGTCTTAAAATAACATACGTGCGTACAAGCTTACGTTTGCAGTTGGAATGTAACGGAGAACTTGTTTTGCAACTTCATGTTAAGTTTATTCTTGGGTTAAATTATATATTAGTATAAAACAGAATTAAACAATATACATTATATTCAGCAATTTCGGAACTTTCTCCACGCGAGTTCAACTCGCACTTGACCGGTGTTTTTGTTTATTACAATCCCATTTTACTCGTTAATCTTAATCACTTCGGACACTCTTTAAAATATATTTATTAAACTTTGCCTCACTCTGATTTCTCCTGTGTCGTGGGTACATTTTACAGACATAAATTTCACATGCACTAACGCCCAGACCTGAAACAACTATCTGTAGATCATAGAAATATTTGTTCCGTGGGTTATTGATTGATGTGTGCGATTGAATCAAATACAAATATTTTCATTTTTAATTTATTTGCTATATCGTTATTGCTTTATCGTTACTTTTTATATGAATACACGTTTTACGATTATCGGTGCGGTGTCTAGACTAAGAATATAGCACAACTCAATCTCCTCCCGTGGATGTCGTGAAAGGCGCCTAATGGCCGAAATTAATAATCAATCGAATCCAACATCTTTGGGTTTAAGATTGAAAATTTGATCAGTTTGTGTTAGAAGTGTGCTAATAACCTATCCAACGATTGAGATTGCAATCTTTTCAAGTATTCAATCTTTGTGAGGACGGATTTCGATTATAGATTGACCTCTGTTAGAAAATTACAGATCGCGCGTGTTAATTACCTATCCGTATCTTTTGACGACTGCTTCGATCTGTATAACTGTGTGTGCTCACCAACCCGCCTACCAAGCGTGGTGAGTACTAGCAAATTTCCCCGCAATGATGACACAGTTTTTGTGGAAATGTGTGGGTGAGGCCTTTGGTTGATATGACATTCGTCATTTACAATACAATATAAGTATCTAGTTAAAAATCGTCAAAATATTTGCATTGTGATTATATTGCACTTTAACATCGGTATATAGATAGGTATCCACGATCAATAGTCGTACTCAATAGATCAAAATAACAAATTTATTATAACGGCAGTTGATCGAAAAATGTATAATATAACACGTAATTTATGTTAAAAATATCCGTATCAATAAGAAATCTATAAATAGTTCAATTTTTAACCAATCCGAATATCGTGGTATCGTGACGCAAACTGATCAAGAATGATAGTAACTCCATGATACATAACTAGATGTCGCTGTTCAAATGACGTCATTTTCTACATGGCGGCGTTAAGATTATCCGCGAGTAAACCACCCGATTTGACTGCGATAATTTCCATAAGACCTTACTTCATAGGATCATTTCTATAGTAAGCTCTTCTCGAGACTTTCACACTATGTGAGTCCTCACAAGTCACGATGAGGAGACGTGGCGCGGCGTCCTGAGCGTGAGGCGGGCGATGGTAGCAGTACCATCAGCCCTCGATGATCGTTCGCTTCTCTCGCAAGAGGGGAGTGTGGGGCGCTGTCGCTGTCTGAGTGGCTTTTTAAAAATATTAATAAACTTTAACTACAAACATGGGGCGGCTTAGCTTAAGCAATAATACTAATCCGGTACATATCCTCACAACTAAATATATTAAATTAAAAGGGCTTTGTATTGTAGCAAGTGTCACTAAATTGTGTATCCTAATCAATTTGTACCGTGTACATAAATTTTAAATAAAATATACTTACATATAATAATTATTTATAACAATTAAGACTTGCTTTCACTCTAAATTTCTTCGATTCTGGCTGGAGGCCACTTTTGGCTTCGCCAGAAATGACCGGTAAGCAACCACATTTCCCAGAAAAGTATGCGAGACGACCAAAAATCAGTTAAATATTGAAACATTGCTCTCTGGCTCGGGCAAGGGATGACGTGCATTTATATATATAAATAGGCTTGGGTAAGGTATGATTTTAATATGTATTTATTTATAAATATATTGATGTTTTCGATGTATAGACGTTTATTTACTCGCACTAAAATTTATATTGTTCTGTAACTTCTTTCGTAACATCCTTCCCCTGTAATACTTATTTAAAAACCATTCCCTCAGTACTTAAAATATCACATACATAAACATACTGCAGTGCTTAATAAGCACTATTAATCACTTATAAAACATTAAAATAATTCTGCATATAAATCAAATTATAATAAATAATATCCAACACAAGTAAAATTTTAAAACCATACTAGTAATTTTTTTATCTATTAGATATTTAATTATTTATTATGGAAACAAAAATAATACTATTTGGGTAACCATTAAAAAAATATATTTTAACGTTTATGTTTTAACTACAAAACATACATCAAAAATTATTTTAATAATTGCTTGTAAGTAGCGCTCCTTTTCTCCTGCCCGACGCTTAGGGTGAGATTCAGGGGTGCAATTCTCTAAGCTCAAACATCCATACATCCTTAAATATAGAATTGAAATAACGGTGTAAAACCAATTTCGGTATTCGCTTAGAAATGATTGCAAGGACACGTTGCAGAAGGTAAGCCATGAGGACCAGTCTTAGCGAATAGCAAAACGAGTTATCCACATTAATTCTATTTGGTATTTAAGGATGTATGGATGTTTGAGCTTAGGGAATTGCACCCCAGAAACGTGTCTAAGCATGAACTTACGCTTCCATCTGTCAAAATGCACTACTTACGCCCCTAATTTTGACAGATGGAAGCGTAAGTTCACGCTTAGACTCGTTTCTGAATCTCACCCTTAATGTCGCTCCTTTCCTCCTCGCCGATGCTTCGTATTGCACGTAATAATAAAAAATGCGATGATTTTTCATTGAACTGGTTCGATATATCGAATTGAATACATCGATGTATCGTATAAATTTCGACCCTCGCGATAATCGTCTAATCTAAACACAATTGTACTGTGTATCTCGAAGGATAGTTAAACACCGGTAGTTAGAACAGTGTAGCCAACCCGACGGTTTTCGTGTAGACGTCTGTTAAAACAATACTTTTGATAAAAACCTACGAAAAATATGTTTTTTCCAAAGTTTTATCATTAATTTAGATATTTAATTATTTTCGCCAACCCGTCTGCTAAGCGTGGCGATTATGGCAAAACCCCCCAATGAGCACACAAGACAAACCTATACCGGTCGTTGTGGAAATCGTTAGCCTCTCAGGCTTCTGTCCAGCAGTGGACGTTTTTCGGCTGAAATGATGAATTATTTCAATTACTTTTATCTCACCTTACAAGTTCTCTGCAAGGAGGCATCCGATCTTTTTACAGTCTACACGAGGACTTTCCACGACCGCACTTTTAAAAAATGCAGTCACGCATTGTCTCCGGTGGTGTAGGACTATTGTATGAATGTCTAAAGAGAACTTTTTTACATATTTGGCACAATGCCATATACAATGGTATGCGTTTCATTGAAAATCTCAAAAAATATGCAGTTATTTGTAGTTAAGCATTCATTTCTGTAACAGATCAGGCCCAAAACTACCCATGTCCTTTGACCATACTAGTATGTCGATTTTTATGTACATGTTGTTGTTGTTATTGAAATGTTTGTTTTTTGCACGTCTTTCAATGCATTAATTTTTTAAACCGTAGGTTGACTGGTACAGAATGCCACATGGCATTAAGTCAGCCCCTTGTGTACCATCATTTGACATGAAAGTATAAATAAATTTAGTCTGAACGAAAACAATGTTAATTATTATTATACTTCCAACTATGTTTTTAGTTTACATTTTGGCCACCCGTATACTCTATAAATTTTCAGACTTTTTGTAAGTTAAAATCCCTTGAAACAACAAAACAAAATAGGTAAATAGTAGTTATACTGGTTTCTTATTAACATATAATTTACTACAGTTTTTTTACCTTTTATGCTGTTTATATTTAGGAAGGGGCTGGCAGCACTGATCTCTAAAGAAGCTGCTGGTTTACCTATCTTTTCGATAGATGGCAGTGTACCGATTCGCTGAATCGCGCTATGGTTTCGTTACACGAATTCAATGGGGTGGCAAAGCAATCTCGTATAGATAGTCGCCTTTTACGACATCCTACGGGATTAATCATTTTTGAGTATTCTCACGGTGTAAAAACTGCGAGATTATAAATAAACTAAAACTGACTAACTCTTGAGTAGGTGAGTAAAAGTTAGTCATATTAGGTCAGTCCTGTTACGCGGTATGTGTAATCGGTGTAATTGCACTATCGGCTATTACGGACTGGGGGCTTACCACCATCTCTTAAAGCAGTATTATTTTAATCTTACCTTGCCTGGTTGCCATTTCGTACCACAACGTCCATAAAACAAGCTTAACTGCTTGTTTGAAACAATGTTATTTTCTGAGCAGTTTTGGTGACGTCACCTCTAAATCATTCAATCAAATCGTACCACAACGTGATTTTTGACAACTAGCATTATTGTTTTAAGGCAAATTTAACAATCATAGAAAAGTTGCTCGGACGCGACTTTCACTTGAATATTAATTTATATTATAAAAAACCACCGCCGTGTCAGATAAAGTAAGTAAAACATATTTATTTATCTAACATTGGAAAATTTGTTGTGTATCTAGTGATTTTAGTACCTGGATAATTAATTTCTTGTTTGTCTAGATGGCGAATGAATACACACTTACAACCACATACAACTGTTTATAACCGCATCAACTAAAACAATAACAGCACAATATTTCTTTGTTAAATGTTTCTGTAATTAAATAACGAATGTTAATGTTTATATACTTTGTTTCCATGCTGAATGCGCTAGGAATCATAAGTAAAATTAAAAATAAGTTCAACCACTTTGTTAGCCACTTGAAGCCCACCACTTAGTGTAATAAATTCCTTGTATAACCCCATGGCCCCTTGAGTTTCAAATTTCGCTCGCGCCGCTACATACTATATAATATCTCCATATAATATACATTTCGTTCCGATTTATACCGTGGTCAGTTTCCACACTCTAGGCCAACTATTATTTGTTAAAGTTTTCTGCTTACTTTTCAGCATTAAATCTATAAATGTTTGCATGTACTTTATAGAAATTACTCGTATAAGTATTATTTATACAAGTTAATTTTTTTAAAGTTAACTAATCATATTTTTTTTACAATAGTAAGCGAATATTAGTCGTGATGGCTCTAGTGTGATCATACGAGGACCTGGAGCCTGCCTTAGGTGCCGAAGATGACCGCCCCAGTGGTTTTAGCCGGTAGGAGTCCGGCATACCCCTTCGCCCTTCCCCGGGGCGAAGGAAGTTCATGAAGAATTTCCACTGGGCACCAATAAAAAATAAAAAATAAAAAGTACGATTCGGAACAACGCGTGAAAGAGATAGCGCTATATACGGTATATAGCGTTGTTTCTTTTCTTGTTGCAGCAGGCTATAGACAATTCTTAGAAATTATTCATTCTTTCCCAGCACTAAGCAGGAATGAAACAAAGCCG
The DNA here is from genome assembly GCA_947459985.1 of Diloba caeruleocephala. Classification (NCBI taxonomy): domain Eukaryota; kingdom Metazoa; phylum Arthropoda; class Insecta; order Lepidoptera; family Noctuidae; genus Diloba; species Diloba caeruleocephala. The sequence continues at coordinate 3,874,815 of OX381621.1, read as the reverse complement.
AACTATTTAGGTTGTGGTACGAATATGATCATTGTTATTTTATGCTTGAAACAACACTGTCATGAATTAGGGCTGTTTTGTAAATGGTTGTGGTCGCCCCCTGAACACGTTATCAATTCTCAATACCGGGTTTTAAATATAAAGGTTTATAATAAAAGTAAAATGGATTTTCAGTTACTTCGGTACTGTATTTGTAGTAAGACATTGGAAATAAATAGCTTTTTGATAAAGTATGATTTGTTTGTATCGAGTGTTCTCAGTCTTTCACAGTGGTACTTGAACTGAGGGTCTCCGTGCTTCGAAGAGCACTTAAACCGTCGGTCCCGATTGTTGGCATTAGATGGCAGTCGCTAAGCCAAGTCGGAGGCTTTTGGGCGGCTTGAACATCTCTGACATAGTGTTGGCCACTGACCAAACAAAAATGAATGAATGTTTAGTGGGTTGGCACTATATATGTGTATACGTCACCCGGCTACGTGGGCGATGTGCGATTTCATTGCACGATATTTACGATGTAAATAATGCGGTGTAAGGAAGTATGGAAATAAATAATGTAGGTTTTGTAAGTGTAATATATAGATATGTGTTAGATAAATTAATTAATGGTGCCGGCCGGCTAAGAATGCCACCACCCCATAAAATAAAATCCAATTCACACCGTCCCAAAAGAATTTTGACTTCAAAAAATGTATTGCTAATTACAATTTTTTTGAATAGATGCTACTCCTATAACCAACTGATTGATACCTTAAAATAAAGATTAATCATAGAAAAAAATTAAAGACCTTTATCGGGCTATATTTAGTTAGTAGCGTTAAAATCACACCTACTCGATTGATATATTTCCACAAAGACATGCCGCTCGTATCCAACGGCCCAGCCACTTTCACCAGGTCCTCTGTCACTTCATCTTACTAATCCTTTTAGCTATGCGGTAACTTTAGTTCTTACTAGCTGGACCCGCGGTTTCACCCGTCGTTTTACTCTAAAAGAAGTTGGATTATTTATAATGAATTTAGAGTACTTCGGCATAGACACTTGACATAGAGTATATATATTGAATTTCATGGGTTTTAATTTATTTGTTCGGAACCCTACTGCGATTTGTTTGCAGATACATGTACTGACATTTTTTCAACATACTTGCAGTATTGTGAGCGAATCGCACGATTATATACTTTTTATTTACCTATTTACTGTCATCATTGTTTAATTAATGTAATTAGTGTAGCCGTGTTAATTCATTTAAATAAATATTGTTTACTAAATCAAAAGTTGCCTAAGTTATTCCTTATAACATCAGCTATCTGCCAGTGAAAGTCTCGTTGAAATCGATGAAGCCGTTTCGGTGATTAGCAAGAACGAACAGACAGACAAACAAGGCATACTACATAAACTATTTAATTAAAATACAGTCATTGACTGAAAAAATAACCATTATTTATCATATTTATGCCGTGTGGTGCCATCTAACAATACCACCACACGGTGGTGGTCGTTGATCTCATCCCGTGGGTGTCGAAAAAGGCGACTATTGGAATAGCCGGAGGATGGGCAGCAGTTCCTTCGAGTACATTTATAACTAAACTGCGATCGCCAACCCGTCTGCCAAGCGTGGCGATTATGGCAAATCCCCCCAATGAGCACACAACACGAACCCATACCGGTCGTTATGGCAATCTTTGGTTATAGCTCGGGTCCAGTGGAATTTTTTCGGCTGAAAATTTATATATATTTTAATTCCATTGAAGAACAAGAATCCATCTTCAAATTCATTAAATGTTATTGGGAACAGCGCTCGTTCTCGCCCGCTCCTGGATGCTTCATAGCACGAATAATAATAAAAATAAATCCTAAGATGTCATTGAACTGGTTCGATATATGAAATTTAATACATCGATGTATCGTATAAAATCGACCCTCGCGGTTGATATCCAGTCTAATCGGCACACCAATTGAATGTACGGTGTATCTCAGAGACTCCGGTAACTAAAGACGGTATAGCCATCTCGTCTACTCCAGTATAGACACTTTTGCAAAAAATACTTAAAACAAAAGGTCTACAATGTTTAATTTAGATATGAATTATATCGGCTGGTTTACCTATATTTTCGATAGATGGCGTTGTACCGGTTCGCTAAATCGCGCTATGATTTCGTAACATGAGCTCAGTAGCGTGCCGAAACAACTTGAAGTAGTTGCCTTTTACGACATCTTACGGGATGTTACCATTTTTGAGAATTCTCACAGTGTAAAAACTGTGGGTAATAAATACTTAAATACTATAATTATTATTTTCAATTAATTATAATTATTATTATTTCATCATTTCGGCCGAGTGAAGTCCACTGCTGGACACAGGCCTCCCCCAAAGATCACCACAACGACCAATATGGGTGTGTTGCAGGCGGATTGGCGATCGCAGTTGAGTTGTTAATATACTCTAAGGACGCTGCTGGCCATCCTCCGGCTAATCCCTTAGTCGACTTTTACGACACCCACGGGAGGAGATGGGGTGGTGGTATTCTGAGCCGGCACCACACGGCAATAATTATTTACTATTAAGTTATTAACCATTCTTATAAATTTATTTACTAAAGTACTATTTACTATAAATTATAGTGGATGGTATTAATTATACCTTACAAGTAAAGTGAATCACTTATTCTAAATGCGTCACCCGATCCGATTCACCTTGATGATTAATTTGGGTCCTTTGATTGGTTGGGTCTTTTTTTCTCCAAAGGCTGTCTATGATACATTAGTTCTTTTTTTAATTTTTACGAAGGCAATCTTGTTACTGTTCTGAATATTTAATTCGTTTTTTTTTACAATTACGTTGTACGGTGTGTTTTCACGATATATTTGACGAATATGACATGAGCAACATTGAAAATTTAAAGCTATCATAAAAAAATCTAATTCGTTGTAAACAAAAAAAGAAAGTGATATAAAAAATACATATGCGTTTATTAGCTAATTTCTAAGATTACAGACATAAGACCATACCGTATTAAACATGTAAACACATATATAATCTAATCTATTATGAATTTTTGCTCGCACTCATAAACGACTGCATGTCTTATCTTTCGGCCGAAATTAATAATCAATCTTATCCAAAATCTTCAGATTTATGATTTTTAAATTCACCCGTTGTTGTGTTACGATCACATTTAACACAAAAAACTGACATATCCGTAATCCGAAATCCAAAGATTTTGGATTAGATTGATTATTAATTTCGCCCGTTTGTCGCGTCACGTGACAGTCTGGCTCATGGATTCACTGGCTCCCCTCAAAGGAAAAAATAATTCCTCGGAAACGATAAGAAATTGGTGGAATCATTAATTGTCTCGGTACCGGGTCCGGTTCTGATTACTTTTATGAAGTGTGTCCGGTGCTACCCATTCCTAATTATAAATAACTATTGTGTAAAACTAGACAGTAAAATTAAATTTCTCTATCAGACTGTCATCGAAAGAATTGTCCCGAAGTTAGCGTATTTTTAGTTATACAATTCAATTTATTTGGGGCACTCGGCCATTTGCTGGTTTTGGTCGCTTTCGTAGATACTGGGCGATACTCCCTGTGGGATAAAGAAGTTCATCCTATTTTGTTACCACCCAAGATTGCTAAAACGACCAGTATGGTTGTGTTGTGAGACCATTGCGGGGTTTTGCCATGATCGCCCCTCTCGGCAGACAGGTTGGCGATCGCAGTTGAGTTATAAATGTACCCGAAGGACGCTGCTGCCCCCATCCTCCGGCTATTCCCATATTCGATTGCTTTTACGACACTTATGGGATGAGTTGGGATGGTGGTATTCTTAGCCGGCACCACAAGTACCAGTGTAAGCTGGTCCCGCTTTGTAGACTATCCGTGCAGTGAGAGATCAGCTTATAATGGTAAATATAGCTTATATGTTGCCGTGTGTACTATGATAGACCATCAAACGTCGGGTTTGTACAATATAAATAAATATGGACGGCGAAGAAAAACAAAAATAATAAATAAACTGTTATTGATACCGTTTTCGTATTTCAACGCAGAAGTTTATTTATTTATTTGTTTATTTCTCACCACAATAAAAGTATTATTCAAATTTACTGTGGGAGACTGGTGCCTAAACTAAGCTGAAGCCTGTATCTCAGGTCACCAGGCCTTCCACCCCAGAAGTGCAATTTTGCTCTTTCATGAACTGTACCAAACGATTTTTTTCCATTTGCTTGTATTTAGTGTATCTGATTCCATCAAGTTGTTTCGTCTTGTTAAAGTTCTGTTGAATACTCTCCAATAGGTTCATATAACTTTATCAGGCCCCGATACTGTTGAATTTGTCCTTTATAATCCAGTTATCATCTTGCATCCAAAGATTTAAATTTCTTTGCTTGCATCCCATGAATGCGCATTTTCGCTGCAGACACCATCTTGATAACAATAACTCGTTGTTCTAATAAAATGTGTATGTTATAGCTTTGATATACCCAATAATTTAATAAATTATTTCAAAATTTTCATAGCTTGTTTTACTTGACACTTGACATTTTGAAGTAATGAGTATAAGTATGCCGATTTTACACAGCCGGGACAGACAGGCAGTCTTTTGATAACCTAACTTGCCAAATTAAGACAATCTATCTATTTAACGAAAGCGACAACGGTATGCGCTAGACAAGAACAAAACACAGTTTCCCGAGTGCTCCCGACAACACGCGTCAACAGTCAATTAGCAAATTTTTCTATAATTTGGGTTCCAGAACCGCGCAGATTGTGACGGGCCGTTAATTGCCTTTCAGAAACCGGCTGTTAGGAACTTAAAACGTTCTTTAAGACTCCATCTTTACATTTACTTAAATCGGTCATGTTTGTGTCAGCCGCTTTTATTGCATTCAGCGCTTCTTCCCTCCTGGATGCTAAATAATGCGAAGATGCCATTAAACTGGTTCAATATATCGCATTGAATACATTAATGTATCATATACAATCGACTGTAGCGATATGTCGAGTCTAAACCGATTTGCACACGAATTGAATGTACTGTGTGTCTCTGATGTTAATTAAACTCGTAACTAGAAAGACTCGTAACTAAGACAGTAAAGCCAACCTGATTGTTTCAAGTGTAGACACTCTGTTGTCCAAAAATACCTTTAAAGCAGAAGTCCTCAGTTTTTATCTTTTTATAAAAAAAAAAAGATTTTTTCTGATTTACCTATGTTTATGATAGATGGCGTTGTACCCGTACGCTGAATCGCGCTATGGTTTCGTTACATGAGTTCAGTAGGGTGCCGAAATAACATTTAGTAGTTGCCTTTTACGACATCTTACGGGATGTAATGATTTTTGAGAATCCTCACGGTGTAATAACTGTGAGATTATACAAATATTGAAATAGTATTATATAGGGTAGGCACTCGTACTCGAGGGGAGGAGAGGTACTCGTATAATCGAGTACCAGGGTTTCCAAGGACGTTCACCTTAAGATACCAGCGCCAAAAACCAGGGTTCGAAATACTTCCAAGTATTTTCCTTTTGCATAGAAAAGTGATCCGTAATATAATAGTAATAAGGATTAAATTCACGAATTCATAAAATCGAATATTTCCAAGCCTTGAACGTAAGAATACTTTCATAGGAAATTGATCAATCGCGTATGCAAGAAATATACTTCCAAGCCTTGAACGTAAGAATACTTGCATAGGAAATTGATTAATCGCGTATGCAAGAAATATACTTCCAAGCCTTGAACGTAAGAATACTTGCATAGGAAATTGATTAATCGCGTATGCAAGAAATATACTTCCAAGCCTTGAACGTAAGAATACTTGCATAGAAAATAGACCAGTCGCGTATGCAAGAAATATACTTTCAAGCCTTGAACGTAAGAATACTTGCATAGGAAATAGACCGGTCGCGTATGCCAGAAATATACTTCCAAGCCTTGAACGTAAGAATACTTGCATAGGAAATAGACCAGTCGCTTATGCAAGAAATATACTTCCAAGCCTTGAACTTAAGAATACTTGCATAGGAAATTGATTAATCGCGTATGCAAGAAATATACTTCCAAGCCTTGAACGTAAGAATACTTTCATAGGAAATTGATCAATCGCGTATGCAAGAAATATACTTCCAAGCCTTGAACGTAAGAATACTTGCATAGGAAATAGACCAGTCGCGTATGCAAGAAATATACTTCCAAGCCTTGAACGTAAGAATACTTGCATAGGAAATTGATCAATCGCGTATGCAAGAAATATACTTCCAAGCCTTGAACGTTAGAATACTTGCATGGGAAATAGACCAGTCGCGTATGCAAGAAATATACTTCCAAGCCTTGAACGTAAAAATACTTGCATGGGAAATTGATCCGAGCCCCTAATATAAATAAGAAGCACAATCGCGTATGCAAAAAAATACTTCCAAGCCCTGAAAGTAAATATACTTGCATAGGAAATTGATCCATGCCCCTAATATAAATAAGGAGCACAATCACGTTTACAAAAAAATATGCGACCACCAAGCCACGTGACGCCACGGGAACGAGCGCGTAGCAAGAGTAGCCGAGTTGTATATAAATTAAAAAAATTATATATCTTATATAAATTTTAAAATTTAACCGCTCACTGCCATTTCAGTTTACTAATCCTTTCAGCTATGTTGACAACTTTAGTTCTTCTACGGAATAATGTTCAAGTTCTTTATTGCATTCATGTGTTAAATAGGTGTTACATTTATAATAAGGTTCAACATGAAACCCGGTAAGGGTATGGCAACATAATTGTAATACATAACTAAAAATGCATATTAAATTAAGTTATACAATAATAGGTAGATAATAGAATCTAATAGGTACTTAAGCTGACTCATATAAAAAGATCCACAAGGGTCGAGGTGCTATCGGCGAGCCCAAAATAATACAGAAATATTTGTATATATACTCAGTATTTTTATTTATATTATACGAATTTATTTTTCGAATCTTTTCTATACAAAAATACGTTACATATAGCACATTCTTTGCTCAGATAATGGTAATTTAAAGCAAGTTATTATTATTATATACAATTGAAATTAGACAGATTACAATAAAGTCAACAAGTATTTTTTCTTTATGCACCAGAATTTTACGTATATATTTAGTTCCGAATACGTGTACGCAACATATATTATTTCTAGTTGGAGTTCACAAAACACAAGTCCAGCGCGTTGGAGGCAGTCAGAATATACAAGGACCAGATTCAAGATCTACACAACAGGCTCAAAGAGGCGTCCACGACTGTGAGTTATTTTTATTTTACTAATCTTGGGACTATTCCTCGGGTGTACTTTTTTTTTATTGGGACCAGCGCACCACTCGTTTCCAACCACTGCAAGTCCTGTAAACTCGGATCTACAATGGCGACCACCGAAAAGCACACCGATCTATGAACCTCGGTGTGTCCCAGAGAAATGAATGGTCTTGGAATCCACAACGAAATTTATCAGAAAAGAAAAAGGAGAAGTAGGGAGGAATATACGCTCCACTTCCCTCCGTAGAAAACAGAGAAAAACTAGAGGCCATAGGCACAGTAAATGGGAGTTTACAACTGGGATAAGGTCAATTGCCAAGCACCACGCGTACAAAAATGGTTATATTTTTATTTTATTTGGGTGTACTCTTAAAATATCTGGATGTTTGTTATATCTATACTTATATATAAACACAAATCAACCCTCAAACGTCCACTGCTGACCGTGGGCCTCCCAACGATCTGTACAATGATCGGTCATAGGGGATGTCATAATCACCAGGTTTGGCAGGCGAATTGGTGATCGTACGGGAGGTGCTGCTGCCCTTCTCGGTCGCCTTTTGCGACACCCATGGTTAGAGAGCGGTACTCTTGTATTTCTCCTGTATCTTGGGTGGGTTTACAGACACAAATTCGACACACAATACATCCAGACCCGGAACAACTACCTGCAGATCATACAAATATTTGTTACGTGCGGTAATCGAACCCTCGACTCGGAGCGCAGCAGCCGTCTGTATCAGCCACCACACCAACCGTGCTCACGCTGTTATTTTCCAGCACCAAACAATACGATTATTACTGCAAAACAAACGAGTAAATCGACAATTGTACAATCGTGTATTCGATACTAGATGTATTCTTCATCGCCGTATAATAATCGAATGAAAATAAAAACTAGTCCGTCCAAGTCGATGTTTGATTACAATCGGAACAATAGATTGTTCCGATTGTAATCGAATAACAAACGGTTATTAGAATAATATATTATTAGAATAATACGATTGTTTTTTTAGTAACATTCGCCTATCCCTACTGAAGCCCAATCATTTGATGTTATGCTGAGACCCATTTGCCCTCACAGACAAACAGATCTGACAATCGCACTGTTCCACGCCCACAGGTATTCCAACCAGTTCGTTTCTCGATCAGCTCGGAACCGGAGTCGACGTCGTCGGAGTTCAGTAGCCTCACGTCAAATGTCAAACTGTACGACACTACGCTGAAGCATCTGGCAGAGTTACTCAACATACTAACGCACGGGTGAGTAAGCTATGAGAACGAACTTGCAATGTTCGTTCCCCAACTTTATGGGGATTAACTTTACCTAAAAAGCCTTCATTTGACTTAGGAATTTAGAGATTCTTTGTTAGAAACTAACTTTAGCGAGTTGTAGGCATCTGACCCATGGTTCCATACATAAGGTATAGAATAAGGGGTTCAAGTTATACTGTTTGTTACCAGCTACGGATGTTGACGGAAAATGCAGACTTGTGGCTAAACTGCTACTGCGCAGAACAATTCATCTACGAGGTTAAGCTGCATTTCTCGCAGCCGTGTTTATAATAGGTGACCAGTCCATACCATCCTATTTGCACTTAAGGTTTGCCGAGGGGAGGGTTGATGGTTTGCGTGCAATCATTCGCCTTGCTTCTCGGCAGAATGCGCGCCAGCTCACAGCATCCTGAGTGCATTATGTGATAGGTGGGATTTTCTAATGCTATGTCACTGGATACAGGCGTTCACGTAGACAGTGTCACAGAGAACTGGCGCAAACCTGTTGTACTCAGTACCAATGGCCGTAGGGAGGTATGGCAGCACAAGGAGCTGCATGGACGTTTTTACCGGGCCCTCCATGGATCCGATGTAGATTTTCAAGCATCCGTATCATGGCTGCGTTTCGGCAATCTCTTCGGGGAAACCGAAGACACAGAACAGACAAATCTGTGCGATTATGGGGCAAGTCGACAGTAGTTAGGTAAAATTACTGACAGTAGCTTATGATCTTGTTTTGTACTTCAGTGCGGCCGCCGAAAGAATGGTTCCTAACATCTGTTAATTGGTCTAGTTTCTGTTATGTTCAATATTTAATTTAGTGCTAAACTAGTAGTTTAGTGTGCTGACATTTTTTTTTTTTACTTATAAAAATCGTTGCTGCGCACTAGGATTTCTCCTGTGTCGTGGGTGCATTTACAGACATGGATTCCACACACAATACACCCAGACCCGGAACTACCTGCAGATCATACAAATATTTGTTCCGTGTGGGAATCGAACCCACGACCCGGAGCGCAGCAGCCGAATGTATCAGCCACTGCACCAACCGTGCTGTCAATTATTAACATTACTACATTAAAATCATATTATATGTGAAATTTAATCTTTAACATAAATGAAACACTATCATAAGGACTGTTGGTCTGTTGGTAATGACCCCGTGAATTCGCTCCTCCGGATGTCATACGAATGCTTCTACAAGTTATTACAGGCAGCTGAACGTGAAGTTCTTGTAATTGTGTTGCGGAGGTAATATGGCAGTTGCTCCGTATAGCATATCGATGCAGCCACATCTGGTTAGACTAGAAGCCGACCCCAACATATTAAGAAAAGGCTAGGAAGAAGATGATTAGTGACCCCCGGGACGCCGGTGGCGCGCACTTTGTTACGTGCCGAGGAGCGAGGCTTGGTGCGTTGGAAGTGCCTGGAGGGAGGGACCTTTTTACAGTCGCCTTCGCTATGCTAGAGTGGGTGACCGCTTAACAGTTAACTTAACTTAACCCTCCAAGATGTGCCTAAAGGCGTAGCATTATGGCAGCTCTAGTGTGATCTTACGAGGACTTGGAGCCCCCTTCTGTGCCGAAGATGAACGCTCCAGTGGTTTTAGCCGGCAGGGAGTCCAGTATGCCCCTTCGCCCTTCCCCGGGGCGAAGGAAGTTCATGATGACATTCAGGTGGTGGTAAACGTCATGCTGTTGCCCTGTGGTGCCGGCTCAGAATACCACCACCCCATCTCCTCCCGTAGGTGTCGTAAGAGTCGACTAAGGGATTAGCCGAAGGATGGGCAGCAGCATCCTTTGAGTACATTAACACCTCAACTGCGATCGCCAACTCGTCTGCCAAACGAGCCCACAACACACCCATATCGGTCGTTGTGGTGATCTTTAGTGGAGGCCTGTGTCCAGCAGTGGACTTCATTCGGCCGAAATGGTGATGGAAACGTCATGCCTGCCCATAACAATTGTAATATTACCCAGGACTACTCCTGCGTGTCACCACACTGCGGTCATCACCTCGAGACACTCGTTATTTAGTCTCTTATGCCCAGTAATGTTACTAGTTACAGTGCCCTTCTAACCGGAACACAGTATGTCTAAAGTTTAAACTACTTCTTGACAGCAAATATCTGGCACTGCGGTGGTACCTACCCAGCCGGCCTCTTGCAATAAAAGGCTTGAAACCAGAAAAAAGGAGAGTGCGACACGCCTTAACCAATTCTTTTCTTTTCCAGTTTGTCAGACAGTCTAGTACAAACTTTAGGCTTAGTGGTGAGTCTTCACGACTACAAGCTTGAAAGGATCACAGCAGATCAGTTCAAGTCAGGATTAGCAGAGGTCAAGCAACAGATAGAGAAACAACACAGTACGGCGCTAAATAACATGTTAGTATATACAATAATGACTAAATTTGGGTAAGCGTATTGGTATACGGGAAGGAACTTAGAAATGACTTTGGAATTATGAAACTCTAGTTACTTCTATATAAATTTATTTATCAGAAGATAATACAATTTCACCGTGTGGTGCCGGCTCAGAATGCCACCACCCCATCTCCTCCCATGGGTGTCGTAAAAGTCGACTAAGGGATTGGCCGAAGGATGGGCAGCAGTGTCCTTCGAGTACATTAGCAACTCAACTGCGATCGCCAACCCGTCTGCCAAGCGTGGCGATTATGGCAAAACCCCCCAATGAGCCCACAACACACCCATATCTGTCGTTGTGGTGATCTTTGGGGGAGGCCTGTGTCCAGCAGTGGACTTCATTCGGCCGAAATGATGAATACAATTTGCTTTTTCAACCGTGTTGCCGCAGCCCGAATTCAGTCTCTTTTATTTTCTCTGTCAAAATGTTCCCATATAAATTTCAAATAATGTTTTTTTATTCTATGTGGCTAGGATTTTTCTCCCAAAGAGTTTGAACTATTTTCACAATACCATACCATGCTTAACATAATTAATAGCTTGTTAATTCAACGAAGGGCCTAAGGGGAATATATGTCTTTAAAGTAAAATTAAATAAATACCTAAAGCAAAAATCCCATTACACTTTGCAAGTGTTTTTTGAAGACAAGACATAATTTGTATCATGTGATTAAACAAATTCTATACCAACTAAGTATAGGAATAGGAATGATCAGATTTCGCTTTAATAATAATATAATTTTAAATCTGCAAGATGTATCAAAAATTAATAATTAATATAAATAACCGCTTAAGAAATCGCCATAACCTTTAATAAGTATGTATGAATCTCTTCCTTTTAACAGTTTAAGCAAACAAAAATATTATTGTTATTGTATAGTAAAATTGCTGCGCCCTAACAGGGTTTCATTTTGATACGCATCAAATTTTCTGTCAACTTATAAACATATGAACGCAATAAAGATTTGAGTTTGAGTTTATGTCACCATTATACACCACGCTTGTTTAACAGATTGGCTATAGCAGTATTTTACGGGAATGCAGAAAGATGCTTCTGGTCATGTTTATGACAGAATTACTTAACTTGCCTTACATAATTTGCTTGTTCAAGTACCTCAAGTGTGTGACAGGAAGCGCCCAGCCAACTAGCCTTCCTTTCGTAGAAAATATTATATCATGCTCTTCGTTATGTCAAGCACATATTTTAGTCGATGTCTTTTCGATATTTTTACAGCGCTCAAGTCCGAGGTTCCCTCTCAATCTTCGAAGGCATCTTCAAGGACTTCAACGAGGTTCTCAAGAAGGCTTTATCGAAGCCTCGGCTCGAGCGGTCGGGCAACGTGGATGCACTAACAAGTGCTCTAGTAGCAAGAGGACAAGAAGTGCAGATACTGCAAGCTGAGCTGAACAAGTTGAAGGAGCAAAAGGATGATGTGGAACTACTTAAAGCGCAGATGGATTTGTATAAGTAAGTATTATAGGTACTATCGAGAGTAGCACGCATGTGGTCACGTGCTGCCGTGGGACGCTTTGGGGGATCCTTTACAATCCCCCCTGGGGGTGACCGCTTTACAGACACCCTCTACGAGATGTGCCTATAGGCGTGGCACCAGTAGGCGGCTCTAGTGTGATCATACGAGGACCTGGAGCCTCCCTTAGGTGCCGAAGATGACCGCTCCAGTGGTTTTAGCCGGTAAGAGTATACGGAAGTTCATGAAGATTTTCCACTGGGCACCAATAAAAAAAAAAGGTCCTATCGAGAGTAGTAATAAAGGAAGATCTATCCCAGCCAGCGAGGCCCCTCGCAACCCTCCATTCCCGCCAGAGTGCCCGCGCGTCCCGACAGTCCAATAATCCGCACCAGGCAAGTACCGCGCGTAGGTGGTGGTACGCCGAGCAGGTCGCGATCGTACACGCTCATTGTTAGATTAACGTAATCATCATTTCGGCCGAATGAAGTCCACTGCTGGACACAGGCCTCCCCCAAAGATCACCACAACCACCGATATGGATGTGTTGTGAGCACATTGGGGGGTTTTGCCATAATCGCCACGCTTGGCTGGCGGGTTGGCGATCGCAGTTGAGTTGTTAATGTACTCGCAGGACGCTGCTGCCCATCCTCCGGCTAATCCTTTAGTCGACTTTTACGACACCCATGGGAGGAGATGGGGTGGTGGCATTCTGAGGCGGCACCACACGGCAATTAATTGTTAAGTGATTATATATCGAATATAAGGATTTTTGTGACATCGGGGTTTTCCTGGACAATCGAATAGTACATTATTATTTGATATATTATATCCGCGAGACTAGTCCGCATACGCCTCCCCACTCCCTTCCCTCAGCCAGTTGGACTGAAGACCTGAAAATGTTGCTGTGGAGTACACTGGTTGAAGAAGGCGAAGAACGCCTATCAAGGACGGCCTTTGACGGCACGGTTGGTGCAGTGGCTGATACAGTCGGCTGCTGCGCACCAGGTCGCGGGTTCGATTCCCGCACGGAACAAATATTTGTATGATCTGCAGGTAGTTGTTTCGGGTCTGGGTGTATTGTATTGTAGAATTTGTGTCTGTAAACGCACCCACGACACAGGAGAAATCCTAGTGTGGGGCAACGTTAAATTATAAAAAAAAGGCAAACCATATTGATATTAACTATTAAATTAACACCATATGTCTGTCAATAACACCTATGCTTTACAAATAAATGAACTTTGAAGGAAGAATGTTGTGTCATAACTTCGGAGAAGCCATGTTCTCATGGTGGACTGCTTTGATTGATACATATAGTACGATTTTGGGTTGGTATAGGTGTAAGCTATGCCTTATCCATCAGGCTACTAAAAACTTTCCACACCTTGAGCGGGAGATTTTCAAACTTGTGTCGGATCACTTCCTTGTCAGTTTTACATTACACAAGAAATAAAGATATTTAAAACAAAGATTATACTCATCCAAAAGGTTAAATACCCTAACACCAGCAACTCCGATTTTTAAAACAACGAATTTACCATCTATCATATTTGCCAAAGGACTGCTGAACAAAGGCCTCCCCCAAATATTTCCACAATTTAGAAGGCATTTGGTGAATATATATATGTAGCCATTGATGTTATTTTTAGTACTTATATTGATTGTCTTTTGCCTGGCTGTATTGGTCTGTCATACTCACTAAAATGTCTTGCTGGCGGTGGTGTTGTGTATCGGGTCGTTCGGTTCCCTACAATATGGTTGAGCTAATCGATGCTGATGCATGCGTGCCGACGCCGACGAGTGCCGTTTGTTGGGACTGGTCAGCCGTTAACTGCCACGGCAAATAATTTATTATTATAATTTCATTGTGGTATGTTCCATCTTTACACATTGTCCTACATTTTTCTCGGTATATATATTACAATAAGGTGTATCAATCAACATTGTAATCTCAATTATTTTAAAAGTATCCATGGAGTTTCTTGCCGGCTCTTCTCCATGAGAGCAACTATTTGGAACCGTGCAACTTAGATTCTGACGTTTCATAAGTGCCAATATTTGGTTTATTTGAAATAAAAATTTTTGACTTTGACTTTGAACAAACATCATCATCATATCAGCCAAAGAACGTCCACTGCTGAACAAACGCCTCCCCCATTCCACAATGGGGTTACGAGCTGTGTGTCATCATGTTGGGAGGAATTTGCCAGTACTCAACCACGCTCGGCAGGCGGGTCAGCGAAAGCAGTATGGACCCAAGCGTGGTGAGTACTGACAAATTCCCTCCAAAATGACGACGTGGAATTCTATGAGAAGTTCGTCCGTTCAGAAAATTTATGAATTTAAATGAATTACGCGTAGGAGCGACTTCGAAGCCGAACGGGAAGCTCGTCAGAAGATGGCGTGTGAAAAAGAGAACATATTAACAGACCTCAGAACCTCGCAGAGACGCATCCAGGAACTAACGCAACAGGCAAGTGCTGTTTTATGTTATCTTCTTCTCGTATCTTCTTAATCCTTGCATTGAAGCCTATGGGTCCCAAAAAGAAGATCTTCCGGCCAGGCACGGTTGGTGCAGTGGCTGACACAGTCGACTGCTGCGCTCCGGTTCGATTCCCGCACGGAACCAATATTTGTACGATCAGCAGTTAGTTGTTCCGGGTTTGGGTGTATTGTATGTGAAATGTGTGTCTGTAAACGCACCCACGACACAGGAGAAATCCTAGTGCGGGGCAACTTTAAAAATAAACACTCTGCCGTTACCAACTGTAACAATAACGTGATCTTTTAACAGTGACTTCGCGCTGATATCACTTGTCGCGCAAGAGTTGACAGCGACAATGTTAGTTTGGCGAGGCGAGCAGTGAATTCACTCAGGCATCTGTACCTCTACCATGAGTTGCTATAGAAAACTTACCCGCTAGCGTCAACCTTGCTAGCGTACTAACGTGGATCAAATAGATTT
The DNA here is from genome assembly GCA_947459985.1 of Diloba caeruleocephala. Lineage (NCBI taxonomy): Eukaryota > Metazoa > Arthropoda > Insecta > Lepidoptera > Noctuidae > Diloba > Diloba caeruleocephala. Next base: position 3,859,389 of record OX381621.1, on the reverse strand, counting down.
CTATAATGCTTGCACCATGAGTTTTGTGAAGTCTAACGCAGACGCTAAAGCAAAGTCTTTGAAATGTTATGTTGGCACAACGTATTAACTAGGTAACTTCACTCCTTATGTTTTGTTTCTTTCTTTCTCAGCATTAAAAAGAGAGAACGGCTCATATGCTTAAAATGTGGTGGTATCACTATGCTATAAATGTTATGACAGTCAATATCACGAAATAATCCGACTAAATAGAAAGGTCTGCGGTAAGCGGACTATTTATGGTATTTGGTGGTTCTTGAATTTTTAATCATTATAGTATGTATGTGACCGAGGTGTCAGCAAAAAATAAAAACCTTTATGTAGACAACATCTATAATTAGAAATCAACTTAATATCCATCACAGAAAGCCTCTTAACTAGCTGCTCCCGTATTGCTCTGCCCATTAGGAACTGGCTAGAAGTTTAATTTTCCTGTAATAGGTACTTCCATTTGCTCATGATAATCATCATCATTTCAGCCGAATAAAGTCCACTGCTGGACACATGCCTCCCCCAAATATTGCCACAACGCCCGGTCTGGGTGTGCTGTGTGCTCATCGGGGTGTTTTGCCATAATCACCACACTTGGCAGGTGGGATGGCGATCGTAGTTTAGTTGCTAATGTACTCGAAGGACGCTGCTGCCTATCCTCCGGTCGTCTTTTACTACAACCACGGGATGAAATGGGTTGGTGCCATTTGTAGCCATAATGACATTATCCTTTACGGACTTGAGCACTGGATCTGAGTCTGGTGACATCAACCAGGCCCTCTGAGGGTAACCGGAATGACCTTAAAGTTTAATATACTTTCTTTCACTTATATTTTACAATTGGTATCCAACATAAATTCTTATTTAGTCTTGAAAGTCACGCTGTTCACGTCGTTAGTCATTAAATTCAACAGCCACTAACATATTCAATGCTAACTAAGCTCTTCCAGACATTATTTAGACTTTAATAGACTCAAAAACGTATTCAATTATAATTTTTTTTTTTTTAAACGGATCATACAAATATTTGTTCCGTGCGGGAATCGAACCCACGACCCGGAGCGCAGCAGCCGACTGTATCAGCCACTGCAAACAAATGTTTCACATCTCAAAATGCTAGTGAGCTACGTAACTACTATCGCAAGCGTATATTTCGTCCGCTTCTGACGAATTTGTGACTCATGGTGCTGTTTTATATGGTGACAGTTGAAAACGTTAGTGACTATAGAGTAGATTACGTTAGGTTTCTTACCTATCGAAATCTATGTTGCTCATGGTACGAATTTTAATTCTTTCTGTGACCGCTAGGGGCGCTTTACAATCTTTACTATAAATCATTTACGGAGACGCTAGCGAGTTGAAGACGTGTAAACTCATGGTAGAGTACTGCACGTAATGGATTTACGGATTTACGTGTCGTGTGCTTTATCTGGTTTGTTAAAGAAAGTGGACGGGGTTGATATCCGGCATGTAACTGATATTTGTAATACTGTTATTTAAAATAAATGAAAATGTTTTGACTGTACAGATGGAGGAGGAGCGCAAATCAACCTCGACAGTGTATAGCAGCGCCCCCTCCCGCGGCGTGGCGTCCATCAGCGCCACCACCCGCAGCGCGACCGCCCGCAGTGCCCCCTCCCGCAGCAACGCGGGCCCCACTTCCCGCCCCACTGCCAGCCCCACCACAGGCAACATGGTGAGTGCTCCTTATTTCTGGGTAACGGGTAACGTTCGTAGCAAGCAGTTTGATAAAAATAGCAAGCCTGACGCAGAGGCCTGCGTAAACTTCAACTTGATACCAGCCGTTTCGGAGAAAAATTAGCACATGGACCGACAGACAGACAGAAACAAAGTGGTCCTATAAGGTTCCGTAGTTCCGTTATGTGGTACGGAAATAAAAGAACACATAGCTGACGTCAATAATTGACGCTCCGCAAAGTATGCAGTGTGTGAATATGCCTTTGATAAATCTATTTTCTTCGTTTTGATCGACCTCATGTTCTCGCGAAAATGAGTCGATATGTATCAAGATTGTTTAGTGAGGATATTGAAATTAAAACATATAATATCTTTATATAGCATAGCAACGGTTAACAAAATGCACCCTGGCCAAGTGTTTGCACATTTGAACGCACAGTTTGATGGCACGGCCCTACCGTGTAGCGGCTAAGCGCTTAGCTTTCTGTGCTACGTGTCGCGGGTTCGATCCATGCACCGATCAAATATTATTTTTATCATCTACAGATAGTTGTTTCGTGTCTGAGTAGTTGTGCATGTGCTATATATGTCTGTAAACTGTACCCACGAGACAGGAGAAATCCTATTGAAGGCATGTCTTTTTTAAATGTAATAATTATAGATTTGAACATTTATTCCTTTGAAAGCTTTTGACAAACTGCCCTATTTTAAATAGAAATCAAGCAATTTAATTAACTCTTTGAAGAGACTACACGGTTCGACGGCACGGTTGGTGCAGTCGGCTGCTGCGTCCCGGGTCGTGGGTTCGATTCCCGCACGGAACAAATATTTGTATGATCTGCAGGTAGTTGTTCCGGGTCTGGGTGTATTGTGTGTGGAGTTCATGTCTGTAAACGCACCCACGACACAGAGTAATCCTAGTATGAGGAAACGTTTTTTTTAGAAAAAAAATTACTATAAGTTACCTACAAATCTTAAAAACCATTTCCAAATTCTAAACCTCGCCTCCTATAATAAGGTTCGCAAAAAGAAGAAGTTATCAGAAAATTCGGACGAGGGGGCTACTAAGGAAACCACGCCGCCGCCGCTTCGCTACGACTGCCCCGTGTGCGACAAGCCTTTTAAATCACTCATTCTGTTACAACACCATGTCGATAACTGTTTACTCTAATTTTAGTTTACGGTGATAGCTAAATACCGTGGTGGTAAAAATAACATCACTCCATTTCATCCCGTGTGTGTCGTAAGAGGCGACTATGGTGATTAGCCGGAGGATGGATAGCAGCGTCCTTCGTGTATATTAACAACTCAACTGCGATTGCCAACCTGACAAGCGTGGTGATTATGGCAAAACCCCCAATAAGCACACAATCATCATCATCATCATCATCATATCAGCCACAGGACGTCCACTGCTGAACAAAGCCCTCCCCCTTAGATTTCCACAACGAGCGGTCACATGCCGCTCTCCTCCAACGACTCCCAGCGACCTTCACCAGGTCGTCTGTCCACCTCGTTGGAGGTCGTCCCACGCTACGTTTCCCGGTGCGCGGTCTCCATTCGAGAACCTTTTTGCCCCAACGGCCATCAGTTCTACGAGCAATGTGCCCTGATTTATCTTTTGATCGCTAGGACCGGTAGCTAGCACTTGATAAGTATAGTCAGCTTGAAAAATTATTATGATCTGGTAAAAGTCACGTGGGTCACGTGAAAATATTGAAAGTCGTAGGTGCGATTTAATGGAAACAATGGGCACCTATAGTAATTTTTAAGGTACTAATAGGGAAAGGCAAACATCTTGAGCAAAAAGCGGCGTAATAGGGGAAAGTTCGGTTAATATAAATATACCATTTATTCACATGTATATATTCAGCATACGTAAGTTTGTACATTTGTGTTCGTATATACACCGTCTAAAACCTAAAAAATTACTATGATCAGTCAAGTTCACTTTTTAATATGTTAGATGATGGTCTTTGTAACATCGCCTGGTGTAAATATTACAATATTGTGATAATTGCAACGTCACGACAGTTCATCATATCAGCCAAAGAACGTACACTGCTTAACAAAGGCCTCCCCCAAAGATTCCCACATTGTGTTATCATTTTGGGGGGAATTCGCCAGTAGTTGCCATTCCACAGAAGAGACGTGCTGATCCATCCCTCTGTTGAGATATGTATGCGTAGAGATGAGTATGCTTAGTAAAAAAAAAGTATAACTTCTAACGGGCGCCTACACGTCGTTTTATTATTTATTTATTTTAAGGTTATGGTCGGGCAATGTGGGCGTAACTCGGTTTTTGTTACACCGTATATTATGGTTCGTTTCGTTAAATTATCGCACCGTTTACTGTCGGTCGTCTGTGCGCAAGCTTTGAAACTACTAACGGCCGAAATTAATAATCAATCTAATCCAAAATCTTCAGATTTAAGATTTTGAATTTCATCATCAGTTACGATCACATTTAACACAAAAACAGACATATTCGTAATCCGAAATCCAAAGAGTTTGGATTAGATCGATAATTAATTTCGGCCGTAAGTGAACCATTTGAAAGTTCAGTATCAAATTAATACTCTTGTTTAATATGTAATTGTATTTATTTATATTTAGTTTGATATTTTTTATAGTAATCATGGTTGGAATAAGTGACCATATGATATTTGAAACTACCAAGTGAACCATTTGAAAGTTCAGTATCAAATTACTACTCTTATTTCACATGTAATTGTATTTATTTATTTTTAGTTAAATATTTTAGAGTAATCAATGTTAAAATAAGTGACCATTTATGATAGGATAACGTGTGACAAACATTCAATGGAAGTTCCAGTACCTTCACAATAATCTTAATTTAATAAGTAAAATGCATTTTGTGTGAGGAGCTATTTTTACTCAGTTTTACCAACAAATGAGACGTTTTGCTGCAAATGTATAAGATTTAAGGAAGGTTAACAATTTATATATTAATAAGTGAAGAAGAACTTTGTACCCCTTTTAAGCACACTGCGCGCATGGAGGAATGTGAGATTTGGTATAGTTAAAGTTTATATGCAGTGCAGAAAGTTAACATTTATGATTACAAAAAAAACTGTCTGATTTCGACGTTTGGGCGATCTCTAGCAATAATAATAATAGTGTTACACCCTGTCGCCTGTAGTGGTGACCATTTCGAGTGCCCATTTAGCGAGTAGCGAGTCACTGTCTGACACAGAATTTAACTTTAAGCTTAAAAGGCAGGCGCCGTTTTACCGTTTATCTTTGCGTTTTCATTCCATATCTCATTGCAATACCGTTTAAAGCTTCCATCTCATACAATAGTCCTACAACACCACGGACAATTCCTGTCTGTATTTCTATAGTTTCTGATTTACTAACCTACTGCATTTATTTGTATGAATTTTGTAATAGGATGAAAATATACAATTTTATAAATATTCCCGATTTATTTGTTTTAAGTTTTTTCAATAGGTGTTTGAAAATTTCATTTAGGTGAGACAGTGTGTGTTGATGTTGTTCTTTTGTGGTTTCAATGTGTTGTTTCTTTGACATTGCAAATAATATTTAACATTTATAGTGTAACTAACGATTGGTTGATTGAACTAATATCGTTTTATGGTTTTGAAATAGCGTGTGTGATTGTTGTATCTGGAGGATCTTTTAAAAGATCGGAAGATAGGTCCAACCGTTGATTAAATTATTCGTAATCATTATTTCGGCTGAATGAAGTCCACTGCTGAACACAGGCCTCCCGCAAAGCTCACCACAACGACCGACATGGGTGTGTTGTGGGCTCATTGGGGGATTTTGCCATAATCGCCATGCTTGGCAGACGGGTTGGCGATCGCAGTTGAATTGTTAATGTACTCGAAGGACGCTGCTGCCCATCCTTCGGCTAATCCCTTAGTCGACTTTTACGACACCGATGGAAGGAGATGGGGTGGTGGTATTCTGAGCCGGCACCACACGGCAAAATTAAATGATTGAATTATCATTTTTATTTCAACTGTGAGTTACCTTACTAACCGAATTAATGATGTGAATATACAGACATACGACGAGGTACACCGATGACCTGGTGAATCCGCATGAATGCGAGTAGGGCAGGACCGGTCGTTGTGGCGTTCTTTGTGGGAGACCTATGTTCAGCAGTGGACGTCTTTTAGCTGAAATGATGATGATGATGATATAACAGAGTGAACGCGTTGTTTCACACGGATCTACAACATTTTTTAAACGAGCAAGGTAGAACGCAGCCAGCAACAAACTTGTAATTTTCAAATCAATATTTAGATCCGGTGTTTTTAACGTAAACAATGATAGAATCATCAACATCGGTGATCCGGAAAGGTAATCCAATCAGAACAATCTCCCGAGGGCCAATTCTCGTAATTTAAAAATGTTCAAAATATAGTTCCGATCTAGTCTCAGTGTCATAAATGTCACAAATGGTATTCTCCTAAACTAACAAACAACGTCAAACGTGAACTTACACTGTGATGAGATCGAAAATGGATCGAAAGTTGATCGAAGTCAAAACGGTATTCTGCTAACATTTCGAACTGTCACATGTACTAAATTGTCATTAAATAAACGTCAAAATTGAGACTGAAATGAGACTAGATCGAGATTATACTAAAATCTAACTGAACTTGAAGAGTAGCAGAATACCATTTTTTCGGTAAATTCATAGTTTAATCTCAGTTCGGTCAAGTTTCAGTCATAGTGTAAATTAATTACGAGAATTGGCCCTCTGGTCATTTAAAAGTTCAACCAACTTCAGTGCTTGAAAAAATGGTTTGCATGTATAATAATATTCTGACTTTGATTTTGAATCGCGATCGCCTAAAAGATCCTTTATACAACTAAATATAAAGACTGATTTAGATCACAGACGATATCCTTTTTGTAGATTATATCGTCGGCCACGAATTCTGTCAAGTTGCCAACGGCAGAATATTAAACCGCCACTCAATATTTAATCCTATAACGCTGATAGAACAACGGCTGTCTCAAATCATTTGAGAGGGTCTTAAATATTGAGTAGTGTTTCAATATTCAGCTGCCAGTGTCTCTTTCTATTGAAAATGGAGCAAAACTTTGTTGAAGGACCTACTTCCGTTGGTTCATGTACATCGTTTTTATTTTTTATGAAAAGAAGGTAATAGATGTATGTCAGCTATGTTCTTCCTTGGACTTTGTGTTATTCCGCATGATTGTGTAATTTGGTTAATTCTCTTAATCCCTTAGCACTTGAGCCCTACATTCATTGACGGACTGATAAAAAATCACAAGAGATTAGATTGATTAGAGTCACAAGACCCAATGATTGTGAATAAATGAAAAACATTTATTTCCAATTCACTAACAAATAAGTTCTTTCTGAACTCAAAATCTACGTTCACCGCTTCCTAGAAAGAAAGAAAGAAGCAACAGTGCATCAAATTCCTCAGCACAAACCCCAGGATATCGCATAGTGTGTGGAATTCATGTCTGTAAACGCACCCATGACACAGGAGAAATCCAAGTGCGGGCCAATGTTTTTAAAAAGATTTTTTTTTACTTTGATGGTATACAATGCGCACTCAATGCCATAAGGCATTCTTTACCAGTTATCAGTATTACATTTGATTACGATAGTGATGTATAATATTGTTTTGTTAAATGTAAGCTAGAATATGATGTGATGGCAGAAAATTTAAACGCGTGAAATTATGTAATATAAAATAATTTAAGCCACCCTTCTAAAACCTGTATACATGGCCAACATGGTACAGCATGAGGCTCTTCGAAAAGGGCGTGAAAAGATTTTTACGGGGTCGGCATGTATGGATGTTTGAGCTTAAGGAATTGCACCCCAGGTGCTTGTTAGCCACCTTAGTGGTATAAAAATAAAAAGAATACGAAAATCGGATATGTGCTGTGTGAGGAACTGTAGATCAATTGCGGGTCGGACATAGCTTGTGAGTCGGGTTTGGTTCCGTGCAATGAATGTGGGTCTTCACCCTCCCGAATGTTCTTTAACACATTTCTCACTATCAACACTAATTCTAATATCATATTTCGGTTTTATTTCAGAAGTTTACGTGTCCAAAATGCATGAGGTTTTCGTGCGACCAGTACAAAGTGATGGAGGACCACTTCGACTTCTGCCTCGATGACTTCTAACCTTGGTATGATTATATAACCTAGTCTGACTGTGGGGTGAAACAGATAGCTGTCGGCCATGTTAGTTAGAAGAAAATAATATTTGTGAAGTCGAAACGAGTAGTAGTTCTAAAACCTATTTTAATGTATGTAAAATCAATCTCAGTCTCGGTGCCTTTATTAATTTGTTTTATCAAAGTCTATTGCATAATTTAAAAATGTCTTGGCCGACAACAGTATTTACCCCTTAAATTTAAAATTGTTTCGGTGTTTATTGCTTATTGTAATATTAGATTACTATTATATGAAACTATACTATAGCCTATCCTGATTAGTATTAGAAACATAGATCATATATTTTTTTTAATTTGTATAATGTCATTAGTTTTTTGAGCATCTGCCGACCTAGCAGTGTGTATACAGTATGATAACTAACCGAAGGCGTTCCCGTTAATAGTAATTTTAAAATATTTAAATTATAACAATCAAAATCTAAGATCTCAAAATAAAACAATAATAATGCTAAAACGTATTTGATATCTAGAGTTCTGCTGCCGGCTACAGAACATAATAATTAATTGAATACTAAATTTATTCAGAACTTAATTTTCTGTTTTATGAATATAAAAGTATTTGAGTTTGTATAATAAGTTTTTAAACTATCGCGAGTTTCACTTGTATTCGACTATGATTTCGGAACTTTTCGTGCACAGATATATCACAAACCTCGACGTTTACGCCAAGTTGCATTGATCGTGGTCACGATAAGACTAGTCAAAATATTGTTTTATTTGTGCGCAAAAAGTCCCGAAATCATAGACTAATAAGCTAAAAAGCTTGGATAGGTTTTTTTTTACCTTATTATGTACTGGGTCTATAGAGCTTCGAGAATGCCTCGTGTCAGTTAACATAACTAATGTAATAAACAATGTAAAACATGCAACGTAAAACACCAATTATATTAATACGCAAACTTACAAAGTGCTTTTAAATACGCATATATTTTCTGCATCCATATAGTTCACAAACAGCATATCTAGAACATCCAAGTTATCATCTATTTAGCCGAATAAGGCCCACTGCTGGACACAGGCTTCCCCAAAGATTACCACAACGACTCGTGCGGTCTGGGCATGTTGTGAGCTTATTGGAGGGTATTGCTATAATTGCCACGCTTGGCTAGCGAGTTGGCAACCGCAGTTGAGTTGTTAATGTATTCGAAGAACGCAAACCCAGGCTAATCCCGTAGTCGCCTTTCACGACACCCACGGGATGAGATGGGCTGGTTCATAGCGGGTACCACACGGCCTACAAGACAAACATCCAAGTACAAGGACATAAATATAGACTTAAATCTAAAGTAAACGTCGAGACTACTTCTGTAAAAAAATACAATATTATAGTAGTATTCGTGTTACATAACTTACTGCATATCGGCCTGATTCTATATATACCCAGTGATCATGAAAACTCCATGCTTGGGAGATGTTTTGGTGCTTTATTATTGAGCTAGCGATGAGACAAGCAAGTCACTCGCTTGTCATAACTAGCCCTTTATTTTTTTTATTGATCCTTTGGAAATACCTCATGTACTTCCTTCGCCCCGGGAAAGGGCGAAGGGGCATGCCGGACTCCTACCGGCTAAAACCACCGGAGTGATCATCTTCGGCACCGAACGGAGGCTCCAGGAACTCGAAAGATCTTCATCCTCCATCCACCTTGGTGCTACACCTTTAGGCACATCTCGGACCGCCTTACAGTCATCCCCTCTAGCGGAGGGAATGCGACTGTAAAGAGGCCACCCCAGGCATCTCTCGAGGGGATTGTAAAAGATTCTCCCGAATCCTCACTATGCGCTGTGCTGCGCACACACCGGTACGTGTCCACATGCACACCGCTATCTTCCCGGGGGTCGCTCGGTATGAGCACGCAGATTTCCCAATAAGCACGCTCGCGACCCCCAAGGCCCCCTGCCATATAAAGACGACAGGCGGCACCCAGAACTGGTCCTGCAAGGCACCACACTGCGTTCGTCACCTTTAGTTATTTAGCCAATGCCCAGTATGTGGATAAGCACTCGTTTTCGGATAGATTGTATCTTTATGCCGATATGGGTATGTTGTGGGCTCGTTGGGGGGTTTTGCCATAGTCGCCACGCTTGGCAGACGGGTTGGCAATCGCAGTTGAGTTGTTAATGTACTCGAAGGACGCTGCTGCCCATCCTCCGGCCAATCCCTTAATCGACTTTTACGACACCCACGGGAGGAAATGGGGTGGTAGCATTCTGAGCTGGCACCACACGGCAAAGCTGGCACCACACGGCAATAGATTGTATAGATGCAAGAAAATATATGCAAGACCTAATATGTATTTATCAATGCAATAGTGTATATATTTAATTAACGTTACTATAGTGTGACCAAATAACCTCTAATATAGTAGCATAGAAATATTTTTGCACAAATCGATGTTTTTTCTTCTAAATATTTGTCTTTGTCAAATTGGTATAAAGATCGGTAGATTATCGTTCCCGTAAATATTATTATTGAGAAAGCATTTAGGCTATTGTTATCCTGCCAAAATTAATATAAACAAACGTTCAACCTTTCGCACGTGTTCACCGACAGCGCTCAAAGTGCTTTGAATGATGGCTTCGGCAACAAATTACTGTGTGAGTGCTAAAACGGTATTATCCACCTGATCGACGTCGATCAATGTCTTCGATCAAGAGAAAATTAGATCAACCGACGTCAATTGACAATTCTTACTACCTCAAATCGAACTGCCTGAGCTCGTGTTCTATCGATCCCTCATCAATCGATTCCTCTCGCCCGTACTATCCTTCAGTAGCGCCCCGCGGCTTACCGCCAGTTATGTTCTTAGTTTTTGTAACGAGAGAAATATATTGACCTCAGTCGATTTTCAATCAACTGTAGATCTATTGTCGATCGATGATTAATCAATAGTTTTATCGACATCAATCAAGTTTCGTTTGTGGGACTTATCTAATTGTGGACTTCACAAACACTAACACAAAGTGAGTACTGCTCGAACAAATCTTAAATAATCTTTGTACTAATAATGTAATTTATGTCTTTAAAAACGTTTTTACATTATAATGTAGTGATCGGAATTAGGAGGTTTCCTACGTTATCATAGTATTGATATGCTCGTTGAAATAATGACTTAGCTCGTGTCCGTAAAGTGTCAATCAAAAAAATTATAGCAAAATCTACAGTCAGAACTAGATGTTGCAAAAAGGTTAGTCATGTCTATACTAACATTAACGTTTGAGTTCGTTCACCTCAAACAGATCACCTAATTACGATCACTTATAAGTCATTAAAAACGTTATTAACATATTAATTTGAACAATTTTACAATGTTAATATACTATATTACTGTAAGCTTTTTTGTGCGGTAATTAAACTAGTGCCATTTAATGAGATTGTGCATAATAAAACAAGGGGTTACTAGAACAAAATGTAGAGAATTTAAGTACATAGGTAGCCAGGATTTATCGCCTTTCATCAGGAGAGAACGAGGTCATGAGGGGGTCCCATTTAAAAATTAAAAACAAAGCATTCAAACATGCGTATCGTAGGCACTTTTTCAAGCTACACACACGCTGTGTTTAATCCAGCTCCGAAATTACATCATCGTACTGAGAATGAAATATGTCCACTGCTGAACAAAGGCCTCCGCCATAGATTCACGAATGAACGGTTACAAGCCGCCCCCTACTCCCAGCTACTTCATCAGGTCGTCTGTCCATCTCGTTGGAGGCCGTCCCACGCTGCGTCTTCTGGTGCGCGGTCTTCACTCGAGAACGTCACTGCCCCAAAGCCATCAATTCTAAGAGCTGTGCCCCGCCCATTGTCGCTTCAGCTCACTAATCCTTTCAGCTATGTCGGCAACTTTAGTTATTTTATTGGTCTCATCATTTCTGATTGATGTCATAGAAAAATACCAAGCATAGCTGTATCCATAGCACGCTAAGTAATCTTGAGCTTTCTTATGAGGCCCATAGTGAGTGACAAGGGCAGATCCAGGAGGGACCCTGGGGGCCATAACCACCCTCCCCCTTCCCCCCAACTGTGGGATATAGTTGACCCTAGACCTAGTAACAACATTGATCTCTGAAATTCTTGGCATGAGACATAGAGGCCCCCGGCCCAAAATCCTGTATCCGGCCTTCGTGAGTGACCACGTCTCCGTGCAATATGTCTTTGCTAGTAACACACTGGTTAAAGACTCGTCTCGAGGCACTGCGGTATTGTTGGCGAAAAGGCGTTGTGAGGTTTCCTTAACGCCGCACAGCCGAGTCGGACTCGACGATTGACCTATTCCTCGAAGTTGGACCTACCTAACTGGACGGTTTGTCCCAGATAGAACAATTTTAAGAACATAATTTCCATCGGATATTGGGATGGGTGCGATGCGTTTGGCATGATTATTGGCCTGCCCATGTTCATTATAAGGCCCACCTGTTGTGTAATTCTGTAGAGATCATCGAGCATTGACCTGAGCTCTTGTAGCGATTTTGCCATGCCATTCGCTGTTTGATCGTGATGGACTGATCAACATACAAATAAACTTCCACATTTATAATGTTACTGATACTTAAAGGAATATCAAATACTTTAAGTATAGTCGTGTATCATGTTTCCAAATCTCTATGTACCGCTACTGGCACTTGCACGTTCGCTAACTTATCCTTAGGGTCTGTGCAGACGTACCATAATCACAACCACACCACAGTGGGAAAAATGTGGCTGCACAAAGTTTGCCCTGCTAAGCTAATACTTCTTTATATATCGTAGAGATATTTTTAAATGTTCTAGGTTATGAAGTTGCTTATATTTTTAATTTTATTGTCTTACATAATTTTGTTGCCTTATATTCCTTTGGTTTACGTGACATGTATTTACTGAAACTAATTTAATGCTACATTTTAAAACATAAGATATTTCATTTAAAGTTGGTACAGAGTGTGCATAGACTAAAAAAATTAAAATTACGGACTGAAGCATTGTTTACACTGACTGAAAAATGCAGTTGTTTCATTTTCTTTTTAGATTAGAGGATATTAATAATAAAAGGCCGAAAGTATACCAACAAACTTGAGAAATTGCCGTTCTGTTTCTTGCTCGTTTTAATTATCTGTGTTTAATTAATTGTGTGACTGTTATAAGACTGGTTTGTATTTATTTTAATAGTTATAAATTTGTAATACAACAACAACATAACTGTTGCGAAAATACGTACATATATATCTGAAAAATGTCAGCGTATATTGCCTCATTTGTTAAGCCGGGTCTCCAGCGCGTGTTTTATCCTACACAATACAGAATAAGATCGAAATATTACACAAAAGCGTCTACACAAAACATTGTTTCAGTACATTTTTGTTCACATCCACAATGTTTTTGCTTTCCATGTCCAGCGGAAAAATCTAAACAAATCCCCCCGCGCGGGTAGAGGGGCAAGGGTAAAGTAATTTCATCCGCGCTTTTCACATCCTGTGTTATCATTGAAAGTAATTTTTCGGAATCCTTTTCGGTACAATGAAAGAAATTTTTATACATATATTTTAATATACCCATCGATCGAATCGATCTTCTAATTTCAATTGTTGATAAATGTTAAAAATTTAAACTTAAACTTGAAATCAACATTTCCTTGTTCTTGTTACCAAATCAACAATCAATAAAACTGAAAACACGTATTCCTCGTCCGAACTCATTCTGCTTGTATAATGTTTTCGAAAACATCAAATTAAGCAGTAAACTGCGTGTGTAGAGAAACAATGATTGTGTGCGTGATTTTGTGTAATATCAAAAAACATACGTTGGAGACCCGGCTTTATATATCAACAAGTAGTACACACTGACAGCGCTGAAAGTAGTGAAAGATGATAATTTGCTCCGATCGATCACACAGGTAATAAGGTCATCTGAAACTTCGGCGCATACGCCTGAATTGGATGATCTATTGCGCAATATAATGTTGCTTAGTGAATAAGGCTTTGCCGCCAGTGTGTACCGGTGGTTTAATTTATTTACTAGCGGTGGGTATTGAGGGTTTTCATGGCAATGATAAGTAACCGCCTTTTTCGATAAATTACAGATTGAATAAGCAGTTTCTTCTTTCAACTGGTTTCAAAACAACTCTATTTATCGTTTTCTCCAATACTGATAAAGATTTTGATATCTTATCTAAATAAATATGAGTTGGTTTTTTGAAAAAATCTTTTGTCAATGACTTATTAGGGTGCCATGCCACTAAACCAATTTCTTTGTGCAAAATTTGACTTGTTTGACAAGTTTTAAACGCCCATGGCGAATCATCTTCAGTTAAAATATTTGTTAAATTTATTAAAAAGAACAATATTAAGTTTTAATCTACTTGTTTTTATTTTACTTTTAGATTTTTTATCTTATTTAGGTTTTTTTTTTACTATTGGACTTTAACCAGCACAGAATAAAAATATAAAAAGCTTTGTTTAATCTCACTTATGCCTTTTAGGTTACTCAACCTGGATCGGTAGTTAATCAAGGGCTATATAATATTATTGTTCATTTATTATATATTGTTTTACCCAACCTTGCCATTGGCAAAACCATCGCCTCGTCGATCGGGCCATTAAATTGTTTTAGTGTGATCATACGAGAGCCTGGCTAGTGTCATCTTCGGCACCTAAGGGGGGCTCCCATAGGTGCCGAAGATGAACGCCCCAGTGGTTTTAGCCGGCATGCCCCTTTGTCCTTCCCCAGGGCGGAGGAAGTTCACGAAAAATTTCCACTGGGCTCAATAAAAAAAGGGCCATTAAATTGGAATTCTAAATGCATTATTTTATTTTTATAACCTCAGTGCCTTGTAATATAAAGGAAATGATTACTTTCATACACATTAAATATTGCTTTCATACCCATTTAGTTGGAATTGATTGAAAATATTGAAATGTCGAAATCTTTGATCTAATAAAAGCAAAAGAAAAAATGATGTCATCCGATTTGTTTTATCAAATGTACATTGTACAAAGAAATTAGATGAATGTCACGGCACCCTATGGTTTTTGAAACCAGATTGTTTGTCAATGGCGGTTTTTTTTTTCTTCAACTGTTATTGAAGCATTGGAAAACTGTTAATTAGTTTCTGATAAATAAGCTGTTTGAGAAGCCTTGTTGGTTCAATGCCCACCGCTATTATTTACAGTAACTATATTATTATATTATGAGTACCTTTTTATGTATGTTTAATTTCGGTATTAAATAGAATCGAATGAGGTTGATTCGGAACCACGTTGTTAATTAAGGATATTGCAACTTTTGAGTTCAAATTATTCAAAAACCGTAGATTTAACTGTGTAACTAGTCAAAAATTTGCAAAAACAAGGATAAACACTTTCTAGCCCCAGTAATTGAATGAATGCAATTTTAGTGTATTCCTATTGACTCTGTGGTTCTTATATTGGTTCGCTTACATGTAAAACCCGGGTGCTAAGTTGCCACCGTTGTAAAATTTAACGTTTTACACTTATTTGTAATTAATTAAATAATATAAGGAATTGATTAATATGTAATTATGTATACTTATGTACTGTGATCCCTTGACTACGTTGTATTAACTAATGTCAATGATTTATTATGTTAAAATATATGAATTAGGAAACGTTTTGTCTTACTACTCTAGTGTGTTTAGAATACTTACATAGCACACACTCAAACGCACGTACACCCACCCACAAATGCACGAATACACACGCCCACACATGCACGAATACACACAGTCACACATGCACGCAGACACGGCCACACATTTATTTATTTATTTACAATTCAGTTATAATAGTATTCTTACAGCATACGCCAAAACGCTTACTATCTTAATTATGACTTAAATATAATTTTACAGAAAGTTCAATAGTACCTAAATAATCATTGAAAATGTCGACATGTTGGAACTCGTGGACAAATGCATTTAAAAAAGAGAGCGCCCTCAACGTTGGCGCATTGCGCGCGTGTTGAGTTCGCGGCACAGGACATGCAAACAGCCGATGCCGTCGCCGACCCGCACGCACATATCCGTTAGGGACAAACAGTCCCATGCCACCCAGTACATTAGGATTGTCACATGCACGCAGACACACACACACACACAGAGCGAGACATACATACGATCAGCCCGTAAACATCCGCTACTGAACATGGGCCTCCCAATGATCACTACAATGAGCGGTCATAGGGGATTGCCAAAATCACCATGTTCGGCAAGCGATTGGTGATCGCAGAATGTTTGTTATTAGTACATGGAAAGATCTTCTGCTTTTAATATCAACCTATTGATATATAACACATCACGTAAGTACTTCCTCAGCCCCTAGGACGGGTGGCATGCCTCCTACCGGCTAAAACCACGGGCACTCCAATTCTCCTGCTCTGCCAACATAGCCGACAGTACTGCCGGCAGAGAGAGATTTGCCCGATCCGATCGACCAGGATCCGCCGCTCGGCAGCCCATGGAGGACACTCCTCGAGCGTGTGTTGCGCGGTATCCTGCCCGCTTTGACTGTGGTGACGCTATGCCTTTACCTCGCGTCCTATCCTGTGTAGGTCTGCACCGAAACAACCGTGTCCTTGAATACCTGCGTCAGGCGGAATGTGACGCGCCCTCTCCAGAGCGGCAAGATGGCCTCGACGACTCTTTTGCGTGTACTGCCGCAGCCTGAGCCGCTCGAGTTCGCGGAAAACTTCTAACATATTATTTTATACGTGCTCGAAAAGCCTAATTAATTATTAATTAGCAAAAGAAAAGTGATTACCTGCTACTTACTTTTATATAAACACGATCTTTATAACCCAATTATTGTCCCCTTAACATAAAGATCGTAACCTCCCCCTTAGATTGCCACAACGACCAGTATGGGTTTGTGTTATGTGGTCATTGGGGCCCATAATCGCCACGCTTGGCAGGCGGGTTGGCGATCGCAGTTGAGTGTATAATGTACTCTAAGGGCGCTGCTGCTCATCCTCCGGCTAATCCCATAGTCGCTTTTTACGACACCCACGGGATGAGATGGGTTGGTGCTATTATGAGTGAATTTTGAATTAAAAATACTTGTCTCCAACAGGGTATTTATTTAAATTGAAGACCTTATTCATACGACCTTATGATACGAATTGTGTTTGTCGTATAAATTTAAACGAAAATGCTATAGGATAGTTGTATTTTAGATCCAAAATTTATTCGCATTAACGTTATGATTACGATACTATGCGTCAAAATATTCGTGCCCTCTGTAATAAATTCGAATGTGGGCAATTTGTGACACGCTTCTTCTTACACCCTAAAATCACTAGCAAACCGAGGAAGGTGGTCGTATTGTGGGCTGTCTTATATTGTGTTGAAGTATATTTTAAATAAACGATATTCATTTTGATCGAGAATCAAAACTCAAGTAGAACCTGAGTCGAGATTGCATCAGTTTAATATAAATGCTGTACCTATTACGTAGAGTTGATATCTGATTAACGCAATCTAGATTCGAGTTTTACTTACTTTGCATGCTCGTTCTGTAATACGGGCCTTAAAATATAGTTAAATTTGACTGAGTATGTAGCAACAATCAGCTTAAGGTAAGTTGTATCTATGTATTATTCTTAGGACCAAAAGACCAATTTGAAACTATTCATATTGTCCTTATAATAATAGAGTTAAAGAAAATGCAGGTGTGATTTTCAAATCAAATATATTTCATGGAACCCGTAGCGTTTCTTAGCTGTTTTTATAAAATTTATACATTTATTTATAATAATTTACTAATTCATTTATACAAACGCGTCCTATAAATTGTTTATATACCATTAGCTAATCTTTTAACCTAGTGTCTTGCTGACAATAATTGGCACCATTTTATCTACGTCACAGACTGAGTCTTATATAAGTCGGAACTTTTACGTCACGAACTGTGTCGAAATTCATTTCATAGTATGTCAATGAAACGTAAGAAACGCTAATAAACTTAAAAAAAGATGAGATTCGAACACAGACAAGAATTACAGCGGAATTTACAAAAAGAAAACTTTTAAATAAGTATACACCGCAACTTAAAGATAATAAAAAAAAACAGAAATATAATGAGTACAGTAAAATATTTTTTCACACTGGTATACTCTATCGCTGCACGAAAAAGTTTCTATTCATACTTATTATTAAAACAATATAAATAAAAAGTAACAGTAAGTAATAAATAGGTCGGAAGAATATAAAAATAAATACTTTTTAAATACTTACTAACTAGTGAAATTAACTAATAAAAATAATCATTAAAAGCTCACTTGGCACTCGAAACCTGATTAAAGCGATATGAGCACAATTTAGGTAATCCTGTGTACGGTTGTGTCAGTTTTCATTTGTGCAAACTAAATAGTTTAAAAACGGTATAAATTACCTCATTTAACCCATTTACTTGCACAAATGAAAACCTACCTTTATTTTCTTAAGGCGCAGTTTCACTATCAAATATTTTAATCTATTTTTAAATGGAGTCCGTTAAAGTTTAATAATTAGTGAAATTTGTTCCGTATTTGAACATGGAAAATAAATAAATAATCGAGAGTTAATTAAAACATTAAACTCTTTAGTTTAGTAATAGTCGGTAAATCTATGTGATGTATAAGCCACATTCGTGATTTTGGATAAAACTAACTATAAACAGATTGTGAACACTAAATTCAAATTAAACTTAAATCAAAATTAGGTTTCATGGTAATTAAGTTCAAATTTGTATAGCAAAAAAGTATAATAGGTTCAGAACCTACCTTAAATATAAAATCAAATACTATTCTTGCAAGATCTAAGTAAGGCTTACCTCTTTAATACGTAACTCAATAGATACTACAAAAACATATCGTGAGTAATGAATTGTTGATTGAAAAAAGCGTAAGTATTCTTTTTAAATACTGTGATTGGAATGCGTCGCAACTCAGGCGCCGTTTTGAGACATTCAACGAAGACTGCAACTTTCGGGCGAAGCTGATTGGAAGCGGTACAAGCGACCAGTCGCTCTCTCGAACCTCAGTCGCTGGTCTCAAAACGACACCTAGACTTTAAAATCGTTAACCTCAGTCAGATTAAATGAGACAGATTAGATGACCAGCATCGACACCAAAATACTACCTCTAATTTTGAATTTCTAGGAGGTGATTCAATGTACTTTACACTTCCCTACATAAGAAGCTTACAACATTTAATAACATATAAACCGTAAAATACATAATAAATGTCCTTAGTATTACTTAATACAAATTACAATAACATTACATTTAGTTGCGAGCATAAAACTATTTTACGTCGCTTAAGGACTAGAATATGTTGAGGGTAGAAAGCAGACGTCCAGCTTGATGAACATTGTCAGTGGCCTCTGCTTTGGTTGGCAAAGCGGTCGATTTGTGTTAACCTTTGCGTTAAAAGTTGTTGGTATAAAACTGCGTATTGTTTAACACGGTAAGGTAATGCGTCGAACGTTGTGGTCGCGGTTTTGTTATGCGTTAGCGTTTGCCGACGAAGTCGATCATCTGATCTATTTGTTCCTTTTCGTCGTATAGGTACAAAGACTCCATGCAACCCTTGAAATAGGGCGATGTGAAGCATTTCTCCCTGGAAATACAAAACATATGAATTAGTTTCTCATATGAATATGGGTTTTGTTATTAGTAGAGTAAGAACGAAGTAGCACTAGCAAGTTGCAGTAATTTTGTTAGATTCCCAAACAGATCTATAATAAAATTTAAGTTTAATAAAATCTTGTATATAGGTACGTATATATCACAAAGTAAACGGGCTGTATCTCAAAAATAAAACTGGAAATACATTTATAAAATAATTGGAACATGTAACTGAAGCCTTGTGTCCGGCAGTAGCCTGAATAATGGCTTTCAATAAACTAAAAATAAACCCTCATATTTATAAAAAGATAAAACGATGTATAAACCTATTCTACCTTATATCTGTCTATCTTTCAGTGCCGTTTGGTTATAAAAGATAGAGACAAAAATATTTTAACTGAAATGGTTATAAATTGTTTTTACAACATTTTATCTTTGTATTCGTAAGGTGGTAAGTATTTAGCTGCATTAGTAATAAAATAGATAATGATTTTCATTGTTTAATTACATACATCCCATAATAGCTACCATGCGTCCAAGTGCAAGGCAGATAATACAACCGGATTACGCTGTCACTATATCGGTTTAGCAGCCGCAACGTGTGTATTACCTGTCTTAATTATAAAATATTGCTTAAGGAAAGTAACACATTATTATAATAGTGCTTGAGGAAACTAATGCATTATTATAATAGAGCTTAAGGAAAGTAACATATTATTATAATAGTGCTTAAGGAAAGTAACGCATTATTATAATAGTGCTTAAGGAAAGTAACACTTTATTATAATAGTGCTTACAGATGTTTGCGTGAAGACGTGTTATTAAAACGTACGATTTTTGTCGATGCTGTTAATAAAATAATTTCGATCAAACGATCTTACTTACGATTGTTGATAAATAACTTAAATTACATAGGTAATTTATTAAAACTTTTACTACTGTGAAAGTATCATACTCATTCTTTGTCTTACTTGCGGCACTTAATAAATTACATAATTAGGGAATGTTATAATGCAAAAGAATATCCAAATAGTAGATAGAGTATTTTTATGGGCATTTAACATTTATTAACACTTGTAAAATATGTTATAAATTTACCCATTAACTGTTACAAAGCCAGACATAATTAAAAATCTATTGTGTCTCGCGGCTGCCGGCAATAAACAGGTAAAAGGATATAAAGCAATGCAAACTAATACAAGATTGGAAATACCAGTCATGTTTCATACTCTCGCTCCAAATATTACCAAAGTACTATAATATAATATTACATAAGAAGTGTTACGACAAGCCTACTGCATAGCGGTGTTAAAATAGTGCAATAAATAGCGTGCTGTT
This sequence comes from Diloba caeruleocephala, assembly GCA_947459985.1. Lineage (NCBI taxonomy): Eukaryota > Metazoa > Arthropoda > Insecta > Lepidoptera > Noctuidae > Diloba > Diloba caeruleocephala. The sequence continues at coordinate 3,838,525 of OX381621.1, read as the reverse complement.
AAAACCCCAAAGCTGAAGGAAATGCTTGACGCACTAGAAAGAGATTGATATAAGAAATATAGAATTGTGAGAAATAGAGGCAGTATAAATTCGTATTGTCGATACCTAATTTATGGCAGGGGCCCCGTGTAATATTCTTATATATTCCTTGAATTGTTCTAATTGGTCGGTTTCTTGTAGCACCTCGACGCATCCTTTGAAGTAATCTGTTGTAAAACAGTCTTTCCTGTGTCCCAACAAGGAATAATGCACTTTAATATCAGTTTGCAAAAGTTGAAATTTGTGGTGTTGATTTTGAATTGTGAATTAGTTTTGGGTATTAGATAATGTTATGCTCTAAACTCGGAGTTTTATAATACCAAATAAATAGCTTAAAACAATAACACAAAGACTTAAAGGTTAAGTACCTCATAATAATGATATTTTTCATAAACTAATTCACGATTCTTAATCAATTTCGAATCTTTCGCCAAATACTGGCCTTGATTCACAAGAAAACTGCAAAACATCACAAAAACAAAATGAGTCGCAACGAACCTGCACAGAGTATACAGCGATGGTTCTCTAAAGAGGTTATAACAGTCGTCGCAGATCCTATCGAGACGGGCGAAGATAGCTGCATCGTAGACTCCCTTACACTCGAGGTTGAAGAAGGAGCGTCGTGCGACGTGGTGCGATGAGGAGGGTGGCGCCGCCGCGCCCAGGGCCACCGCCACCAGTGCCGCGCACGCCAACTGAATCGAGCTTAGATGCATCTGGAAATAATGTAACGCATTTGGTTCATACAGGTTCACAACAAATTCCATATGGTGTCTGGATTAAGAATACAGCACTACTCCATCTCCTCCCGTCGATGTCGTAAAAGGCGAATAAGGGCCGAATACTGAAACGCCAGTAATATTATTTCAGCCGCCCGGTTTTTTACCGGTTTCTCGAATGGTTAATGCGGGATTTTATATTAACTGGAGTTAAATATTCGGCTGTAAGGGACTCTAAACCAGAGGAATGGGCAGCAGCCTCTCTTCTGTGGAACTGCAGCTATTCTGCGCTCACTGCCCCGCCTGCCAAGAGTGGTGAGTACTGGCAAATCCCCCCAAAATACGACACAAGTAGGCCTTCGTAAGCAGTGGACGCCCTTAGACGATATTCTCGTATTGGTTAAATACAACGATCTGAAGAAGTCATTTGGGATAGACTGAAAGTGAGACTCGAAGGACCAGGTGTTTTGGCGCCACTTAGGAGCGGTCCATCTGTGCCCCAGCCATGGAAGTCGATATGCTGACTTGTGTAACCAATCAAATCAAAAATTTGTTTACGGCCGAAATTAATTATCCAAACTCTTTATATTTAAGATTTTGTACTTCATCCATTTTTGTGTTAAGATCACATTTAACACAAAAAACAGGCAAATCCCTAATCCCAAATCCGAAGATTTTGGATCAGATTGATTATTAATTTCGGCTGTTAGTGGATGATTCAGTAATAAACATTAGGTTAATTTATTCCATCGTAACACAATCGAATGGTTTACTCACATCACGAAGAAAACTGATAAATAACCATTTTCACGTATAATTTAGACTGAACTGGGACATTTATAACCAGTAGTTTAATATTATCAATCGGTAAAAGGCAGTTATTTAGCAACGAAGAGGATCAAAGGAGTACGCGGTGTTGGCGCAATATTACGCAGCATCTGCGTTTGCGCAGGGCGTGTTGTCACGCGGTTAAGGGAAATACCGCATCATAGGTACTATTTACTTGGACCTACGTACAAATTGAACCACGCAAGTAGTAATTTCCATGTTTGATTACATTAAAAACATGAATTTTATTATGTTATGTAACGTTGTTGCAAAAGTTTTCAGGCTTTCAATGTATTATATATATTGATATATATCAGTTCTCTTAGAAGTTAAAAATAAGATGATCTTCATAGATGCACTGAACATACAACAGTTATGGAATGATTATGTATCAGTCCATTACTGTTCCCACTGCTGGGCACGGGCTTTTTCTTACGATAATAAATGTTAGCTGCCGTGCCTTTGGGGGATCCTTTACAATCACACTATCCGAGATGTGCCTATGGGCGTGGCACCAGTGGGCGGCTCTAGTGTGATCATACGAGGACCTGGAGCCTCCCTTAGGTGCCGAAGATGACCGCCCCAGTGGTTTTAGCCGGTAGGAGTACGTCATACTTACACATAAATTCCTTCGCCCCGGGGAAGGGCGAAGGAATTTTATAAAGAATTTCCACTGGGAACCAATAAAAAGAAAGCTCATTACTGCTTTAGACAACAACTAGTTTTAAAATTAATGTAATAAAAATAACAGTGCCCGTTAAAAGAAAATAAGATCTTCAAGATTGTTGTCATTCTTAACTACTTTTTTCGTGGGGAAATCATGGCCTTCCTGCATTCTGGGGAAGGGCGGGTGGCGTACCTGTCTCTAACCGGATAAAACCCCACAGTGTAGTCTCCCTACCTATCGCTGGAAGAGCTGAGTTCGCTATTCATTGGATCAATATTTAACCACCTACTAATTTTCAGTTAAGACCTTCGCCTTAACTTGTTCGTCGAGATATTACAGCGCAAAGTGAACGGGCTATTATCCAAAGTGGACTCTGTAAATACACTGCAGCGTATCAATATTATTGGAGTAATATCGGGCACCGCATTCTCCTTGATCTAGCTTTAGATCGTTTAATATCGTAGGTTAGATATTTTGCATTCTAAATGGTGACTATAACTAAAAGTTGGTGGCAGTTGATTTAATAGGTAGGATTGGGTTTACACTGTAAAGAGAGCGTTTAAAACTGTAAAATTTGGTCGGAACCATTGGAGTATAATGTACTACGTACTAAAGAAGACAACTAGATCCTAGTCACGGGAATTAGAGCGCATACACTCTAACTCGATTACTCTATGTTATGTCTGTGTCAGGCCGCTTGCCGCAACGTGATGTGTTTGAGTGCTAAGTTGTATACTTAGATATGCATTCATGTGCAGTGAGATATTGCTTATACAGGCTGTCCAGTAAATAGCACGACATACTCCAGGGGGTGAGAGCTTGGGTCAATATCTACCAAAAAAACAATATATATTCAGCAAAATCTTACGGATTTATAGTAGTACAAAATTTTCCGAAATATCGAAAAAACTCTACCTTGACACAGATTTTTAAGCATCTCGTAATGAAAAATTCCTTTTCTAGTTTTTTTTTACCTCAAGTTATTTGTGAATAGTTACTTTACTCATTGATAAGTCTTTATTCTATTAAAAACTAAAATGTTTTCAAGAAATACAATTTTAATTTAAATTTTCAGAGTACAATTTTCTTATCTTAAAATTTTGTACTACTGTAAATCCGTAAGATTTTGCTGAACATATATTGTGTTTTTTTGGTAGGTATTGACCCAAGCTCTCACCCCCCGCAGTATGTCGTGCTATTTACTGGACACCCTGTATAATAACTAACTAACTAATAACTCGAGAAACATATGTAAAAGTCACGGAGTAGCGTGCCCCGCGGTCGCAACTTAATGACTATATCATTTGTTTGTAAAAGATACTCTAGTACTTAGTACATTATACCACAATGGTCTGAAATGCGAAATAAGCTTCTCTACTTACAATATATTTCACACTCCTTTTCCCTTACTTTCCCACCAACACGGATATTAAGTCGAAGTTTGTACAATTTCTATATTTATATTGTTAAATATAGAATTAACGTAGTCATACATATTTGCATTGATTAATTAAACCTGAGTCATAATACTCATAATACTGACTTAAGTTTAGGTACTCAGAGGCTCATCCAATATCTCATTAGGAATTAAAAATATCGCATTAGTCATTAATTTATTTATTCCGATTTTAAAATTCTGCTTATTCTACGTACGTACCTATTTTAAAATTATAGTCAAGACCAAGCGATAACAGGTAGCACAATTTTAGTACATATTACAACCGCAAATGTCAATTATTATGATCACACCACATCGCCTTATGTTAGGGGAAAGGGACATTTAGTCAATGGCCATTCAAAACGAATAATTTTGTTGGCGTTTTACTTACAGGCCTACTTATGAATGATTCACGCGTAGTGAATGTCCTAAACAATTTTAATGGGTGGTTTTGAGCGTATTTTAGGGTTCCGAACGTCCGAAGGAAAAAACGGCGGAACCCTTATACGATCACTCGCGTGTCTGTCTGTCCGTCTGTCACAGCAGCCAATTTGCTCCGAATCTACTGGACCGATTAAATTGAAATTTGGCACACATATGGATTACTGCAACCCAAAGACCGACGTGCAACGTAAATAAATGAATTGTGAATATAGAAGTGCTTTTTGGGGGGCAATAATAAAAATTTAAGAATAAAGTTTTGCGAACTGTACCGTGTAACATATGAAATGGAAGGGCTTGTTGTGAGGGTCTCAAATGTATTTATTTTATAATTTTAAAATATATAGTATAAAATGTTTTTTAATAAAATATACGAAAATTGGCCATTCCCAAGGGACCTTATCTCCAAAACTACTGAACCTAAAATTCCAAAAAAAATAAAAGTAATAGCTCTTTACCTATAGATTACAGGAAAACCTATAAAAAGTCTATAGTCTTAAATTAACATGGTAAATCTTACAATATTGTGGGACAAACTTACGTTTGCGGTTGGAATGTATGCGAAAACATGTTTTTCTATTACGATTTTAAGTTTGTTCTTGTGACAAGACCGAATCCAACAAAACAATAGACAATAAATTCAGCAATTTCGAAACCCTCTCCACGAGAGTTCAACTCGCACTTGACCGATTTTTTTGTGATCAAATCTGAGAAAGTTCGGACCTTAATTGTGGTACATTATTTGGGCGTATGAAAAGTCGAGTGAAACTTATTTGACTTTCTAAGGTCATTGAGTAGGTCCTATTTGGATACTGTGAGAACTTTTATCCCCAATTGAGAGTGTGGTATTTTCTCTTTAATGGTAACTTTTATAATTTACACGAGTAAATATATCTGGTACCTACCCAAAACATCGTTTTAACTACGACCAACCAACAAAAAATGCCCCAAACAACATCATGAAAGTAAAAAAAATGTCTAAACGAATATACTACCCAAAACTTGTTACAACTTAACCCACCGCCGCGAATGCACTTAAATAAAGTGTTGTCCGTCTCAATAAACAAACGTTCATACGTAACGTTTCCTGATTGGGTGGAGTGGACCGGTTTGTATCAGTATAAAGACTGCCGCCAATGACACAAAATTAAAACAAACAGAAGGCGTACGCATCACTAGAGGCCTTAAGAAACTCAACCATAATTTATGTCGGATAGTATAATTATGTAGATTATGAACGTTTCTGTGTCCGTGTGGTGCCCGGATTAAGAATATAGCACTCCATCTCATCCCGTGGATGTCGTAAAAGGCGACTAAGGCAATCTAAACCAGAGGGATGGGCAGCAGCGTCCTTTCTGTGAAACGGTAGCCATACTGCGCTCACCAACCCGTCTGCCAAGCGTGGTGAGTATTGGCAAATTCCCACAAAATGATGATACAGTTGTGGAAATCTATGGGGGAGGCCTTTGTTCAGCAGTGGACGTGTAAATGGCCGATATATATATATATATATATATATATATATATGAACCGCTGCCGTCTCGGATTATACGCTTCAGTTATATTTGTATTGTACGTGCCAATATTTTAATAACTTATATCGTTGATAATTACCAGTGAGCCTTCTGAAATAGTTATTTTGTGTCTGTATGAAGGCAGTCCGCATCGCTTTAACGACGCTGCCGCGCCGTAACGAGGGACGCCCCAGGCACTGGTGATTCATGGCCGATTTTATGAAGTTATTATGCCATGGTGGGCTGGTTCAATGGTGGTCCAGTCGTTGACAGTCGTCAATAGTGCATAATTTATGTGAGTCTGAAAGTAAGGTGTATACTTTATGTGTTTACCTACTTACTTACTCGTGTACTCTACGTATACCGTCGATCTAACGTAGGTTGGTCAGTTGGTTCCAATTGCGATATTGCTATCTCACGTATATGAGATGAAAGAAATATTAAATAATAAAATATTGTATCCCGACATTCCCTACCACCTGACAAGTAAACCGATTGATAATCCGGCTCGAAGGACCAAATTGTAGGCAACGCAATTGTTCTACTGGTCTTGGCTACTTATTTAATAAAATCACTGTAATTTACTTATAAGATACTAGAATTAATACGCGGTTTGCTATCTCAATATGCACTAAAATCTCCATGCGCTTTGTGTAATCTCAGTGGATTTACTGGTTTCAATGGACATCGAAAATAAACTTAAAAAAATTATCGCAATAATCCTTTAACTTTTATTAGTTTCATTAACTGTTATAATGCAGATCGAAAACAATTCAGTCGAGACAGACGCGCATTGACTGGGAGTTGTGCAACCTATGCACTCCGCTTTCTCACACAGACAATGCACTACTGTGCTAAAGTGAAAATAAATGCAAAAAAGACGAAGGAGGCATCGTGGTTAAGCTGACAATGTTTTACTATAGGCAGTCTAGTAATTAGCTTATAAAGAGGTTAGACATAGCGGTTCAAATTTAATTTGGTCCTTTCTGAATATTTCAATAACATATGCAAAGTAAGTTTTGCAAATGCGCGCTTTTATGTATCGTGATCCATTTTGTCTATCCAACATAACTTTATCTTCAAACTGTTTATACAATGCCATAGATACCTAATTAAAGTGAAGATTGAGCATGAAGCTCTCAAGAACAAAAAGGTGACTAGTGTCCAAATAGCATAAAGATAAAGATATTTTTATTCATGTAAAACCATTTATAGGCACTTATGAATAGTCAAGACTTTAGGTGCCTCGTTCCAAGGTGTAGATTTCCTATGGAGAAGAACGGGCAAGAAACTCCATCATCATCATCCATATTGTGAGTACTCCTCGTAATAGCCGGCAAGCAGTAGTGTAAACTTTAAACATTTCTGTGTTCCGGTTAGAAGGGAACAGCTAGTGAAATTACTGGGCTTAAAAGACTAAAAATCTTCATGTCTCGAGGTGATGAGCGCAGTGTGATGCCACGCAGGACTAGTCCTGGGTAGCATTACAATTGTTACGGGCAGCCGTGACGCTTACCGTCAGGCGAATGACTGGCTCATCTTGTAAAAAGGATCTATAAAAAAAAAGTTTCTAGATAAACATTTTTGAAGTGAAAACTTCTTTTAGCGTGGTACGCATATTTTTTTCGATGAGATAAAATCTCTGGACTCGCGACACCGTTACGAGACGCAGCTATAGTGTCGTCTAGATAAAATAAAAAAAGTTTTCACTTCTGTCTGACTCCCAGAGTGCAACCCGTTTTTTTAATCTGTCTTCTGCATTATCGAACTATTCTAAACATCCAAATGAAGTTCTGAATAATTTCCAGATCAAATGCCTTTCCAACGGAATCGAACCTACATTACATATTCATTAACAAAGTGTCCAGTTCGTTGAAAACTGAACTTTCTTCTGGCATCGATTTAACTACGTTTCACACATATCTATTAACGAGAGCATTAATAATGTAACAGCCAGTACAAAATGGAGCTCGTTACGCAAGTGTGCTGTTGAAGCAGCGTGTTCACTGCCCGAAAAATAATCCGGAATATGTTTCTCCAGAGTGGGTAAGCTGTTTAACGAACTCGAAACCAACAACACAGAAGATAATTATTTTCGAAAAGCCGCTTTGTAAATCTGACACGTTCAAGCGAATTCAACGCTCTAGACCTTCCTCGTGTACTCCATAATCATCATCATCAATGTACTTCATCATCAGACATTTATACGCTGCTGAGCAACGACCTCCCCATAATTTTCCACTATTGTGTCGTCATTTTGGGGGGAACTTTTTCAGTACTCACCACGCTTGGCAAGTTGGTTGGTGAGCACAGTATGGCTACTGTTTCACAGAAGGGACCGTACTGCCCATTTCTCTGATTTTCATAATCCTGACACCACGCGAACTTACATTATACACAATTTTTTGAACTGCACCATTTTCATCTGACCTTCGCAACGTTTAATCATGCGATATCTAGCAACACAGCGCGAGGTCAACATGCATCGGTTGGTGAATACGCTGCTTTACAGCCTACACAGAGTAAACACTCAAGCGCAGGGTGCATAGCAATTATGGATACCAGACAGCTCGGCTACCACCCAGCGAGACAGGCTTGGCTAGTTTGAGATACGTACGCACGTAAGGTATTAATATACCTACATAGTGCAAAGGTTTAATTGAACTAAAGTTTTATTCTTGTAGATGCCTATACCCCATCTCCTCCCGTGGGTGTCGTAAAAGACGATTATGGGATTAACCGGAGGATGGGCAGCAGCGTCCTTCGAGTATATTAACAACTCAACTGCGATCGCCAACCCGCCTGCCAAGCGTGGCAATTATGGAAAAACCCCCCAATGAGCACATAACACACCTATATCGGTCATTGTGGAGATCTTTGGGGGAGGCCTGTGTCCAGCAGTGGACGTCATTCGGCCGAAATGATGATTATGATGATGAGTGGCTGATACAGTCGGCTGCTGCGCACCGGGTCGTGGGTTCGATTCCCGCACGGAACAAATATTTGTACGATCTGCAGGTAGTTGTTCCGGGTCTGGGTGTATTGTGTGTGGTGGGATTTGTGTCTGTAAACGCACCCACGACACAGGAGAAATCATAGTGTGGGGCAACGTTTAAAAAAAAAAAAAAAGTACCTACATTCTGGAGGATTCAGAGAGGATACTGTACCAACACATCTCATGAAACAGGATTGATGATCGCGGTAAGATGTTACGTGATCAAGGACCAACGCGGAATGTAGGACTAGAAAGAGATGCTTTGTTGATGCGTAAATATAAACAAGGAACGGCCAGGCTGGTTGAATTTGAAACAAAGACTGCACCTAAACCTATATTGGGACACCGTATGTACGTATGTACCTGCTACGTAAACCGAATGTGTTGATTCGGGTGAGATATACTTGTTACGCAAAACCTGTGATAGTGTGCGACAATTTGCCGTTCACGCACCGGCGCGGGCGCAGGCTGCACGCGGGGTGCATAGCAATTATTGAGACTAGCTAGACTGCTCGGCTGCCACCCAGCGCGCAGACCTGACTAGGTAGCCTGTTTACATATTCAATGCGTATGCGCAAGTTTGTAAAAAGAAAAATTGCAGTTTGATGTAAATTTTCTTCGTGTCGGTATGTTGTGGGTGTGTCGGGCTGCCAGGGCATTTTTTAAGATATGCTGCCGTAGGATCTCGCATTTGTAAATAGCCTATGCGAAGTAAGTAGTTATCTTAAGAAATACACGTTTCTGAAGAGGATGGTTTCGTACTTACTAATTATAAATATGTATCAAATATATATAGTTATATTTCAGATTACCTGAACAAAATAGAACAGGTCTTAAAATACATTCGTACCTACATGCCGTGTGGTTTCCATGTTAAGAATAGAGCACCACTCCATCTCCTCCTGTGGATGTCGTAAAAGGCGACTAAGGGAATGTAAACCAGAAAGATTGGTAGCAGCGTCCCTTCTGTGAAACGGTAGCCATACTGCGCTCACCAACCCACCTGCCAAGCTTGGTGAGTCTACTGGCAAATTCCCCCCTAAATGACGAAACGATTGTGGAAATCTATGGGGGAGGCCTTTGTTCAGCAGTGACATGATGAAGATGACATTGTTACGAGTTGCTTTTCGCGTTATAACCTATTGTTCTCCTCAGAAGCCACAATGAAATCGTTTGGGGTTTTCACTGTTAGATAATATGGTTCTCCGGCTAGGTTTTAAGGCGATTTGACCTCGGGAAAATATAATGACAAATTAACTCTATGTTACCCGTGCATGCAGCGAAATGCCCTCCATTACTTCAAACTCTTCTTCTTCTCTTCTACTAAAAGTGTTTTTTAGGACTTAATTACTCATTCCCTCCGCTAGAGGGTTGACCACTTTACAGTCATCCCCTCCGTGATGTGCCTAAAGGCGTACCACTAATGGGCGGCTCTAGTGAGATCTTACGAGGACCTTGAGCCCCCCTTCGGTGCCGAAGATGACCGCTCCAGGTTTTAGCCGGTAGGAGTCCGGCATACCCCTTCGCCCTTCCCCGGGGCGAAGGAAGTTCATGAAGAATTTCCACTGGGCCAAATAAAAAAAGCCTTTTTACTCAATAAATGATTGATTGACTACGAAGCCGTGGCGGATAGCTAGTAGTATATACATGCAGTAATAATATTATCAGTACGCATATTACGTTTATATAGTTTATCAATATACAGTCCGTTGAATCAGCTGTGGACACTGCATATAACATATTTTTTATGCGATTGCGAGAGTTACCCAACGAGGGTAAGTCGAGACATACTGACACCTGCGTCCACTGCGACACGCAGGGTCACAGATGAAAAGAAGAACTGAGTAACAGGAGCCGACTGTGTAAAGTAAAGTAAAGAAGAGAAGATTGTAAGGAAACCTAAATGTTATTATTTTACTTAATATTCACCTTATTTACAAACATTATCACATGCAGAAACTGGTTCCACACGATTGCATATGTCCTCTAACCGTATAAACATTACATTATTTTGTTTACAAAAGTAACAAGTTCATTTAACCATATTAATTAGACCTCTTCTCTTTTAGATTTATTACATATTAGAAGATCTTTCAAGACTGGATGATCGCTATAGACGGTCCGGCACCGCACACTTTTACGAGTGTTTTGATCACTGAACGCCCACAAACGACTTTAACACGATAAGTGGGTAATATTTACGATTTTTCATCTTCTTGTGTGGTTATTTTAACGTAAACAAATCTAACTACGTTTGTTTTTACTTAAGAAAATATGCCCATTCATCTACCTGTGTACTGATGGCCTTACGCTGCAAGCGGTCGATGTGGATTCGGTCTAAGATTAAGGAGACTGCGTTAGTTAAAGAATTATGAAGACCTACCGTGGCATGACACAACTTATAGGCTAAAATAGCGATGAAGGAGGAAGAGGAGGACACCACGGTGAAAGTGACACAATTAGTTTGAACGCCTATAATATTGAATGGAAACAATCAACAACAGAGAGAAAGCGCAAAAAACCTAACAGAAGAATTGATCATAATTTTATATAGAAACATATACTTATGTCAGGTACACAAAATAATCAAAACCATGATGCGTTAAATTAATTCATGATCGGATGAGAGAGAAGCGTGTATAGTGCGGTCAGCGGATCATTCGCCATTATGGGTGCGCGGGCGCAACCTTCGGGCCGACCTCACGAGGTGGCCTTACCGAACCAATTCGTACGCTCTCACTTCCTAGTTTCACTGCAGGAAGAGGAGATAAGATGATTTTGGTGATAAATGTCGGAGAGTGATGTCTTTAAAGGTCTCACGATGTTTGCATTGGACTAGTGATCTCCAGGAACGATGTAAAAGGTATTAATATTTAGTTCTGGCAATGTAGAGACCACAGTAGCGGAACGCTCGTTTTATTACGATAAAGAATTGAAAAAGCCGCCGGTGCTGTCTGGAATTCTGGATGGTAAGGTTCTTGGGAGAACTGTGTGCTGTGCCCGTGGCGCAGGAAGAAGGCACTGCGACTGCAAATGATTCCCAACTCTAGAACTTTCATTTATCGTGTGAACTGACATCAATTTCAAAATGCCAAATACAGAAATCTGAAACAATGTAGACAACACTAATAGATATTTCTTCCATGTGACAATCAAGCCCGCGAACCAGTCGCAACGAAAGCTAACCGATCATCCACTGCGCGCATAAGTAAAATTGGTACCTACGTGTGTAATTAATTAATTATTTATTTAAACTTTTATGTACATAGATGGTACACAAGGCGGACTTAATGCCATAACGCATTCTCTACCAGTCAACCTTTGGATTAAAAACTAATAATTACTATTTGAAATTTGAACTACAAATTAATTAGCACTTATTAATTGTTTTTCCCGTCAAACATGCCGTGTGGTGCCGGCTTAGAATACCACCACCCCATCTCCTCCCGTGGGTGTCGTAAAAGTCGACTAAGGGATTAGCTGGAGGATGGGCAGCAGCGTCCTTTGAGTACATTAACAACTCAACTGCGATCGCCAACCCGTCTGCCAAGCGTGGCGATTATGGCAAAACCCCCCAATGAGCCCACACAACACACCGATATCGGTCATCGTGGTGATCTTTGGGGGAAGCCTGTGTCCAGCAGTGGACTTCATTTGGCTGAAATGATTGATTGATGATTGAATTGTTTTTCTTAAACAAACAGCAGATAGTTCCTTAAACGACTAGTTGACAACTAAGTTAGAAAACGAAGATGTCAATATTAAGTATACTGTCAGAAAACATTAATATTACTTGTCTTGGACGCTCGTCTCTACACAAATTCCAACATGTATTCTTTTCGTTAAAAAAATAAAATAACGCTTACCCAATGTCGAAATTCAATGTCGTACAAAGGTTGTGGACGTGGGCAAGCGGATTGCAGGTCAAAAGAGCAGATGGCCCGGCCCTCGGCTATGTTGGAAGACAGTACATAGCAGATGGCCCGGCCCTCGGCTATGTTGGAAGACAGTACATAGACAAAGATGATAACAGAATGTTGGCCCATGGAGACGAGACGGCCAAGAAGCAGACCGTGCGGCTTTTGGCCGCCAGAGAGTCGACTAACATCGTCAGGGTAGCCGGAAAACAATGGGCGAGGACTGCCCAGGAAAGAATAGCTTATTCAAGAGGAGGCCTAACCCCAACAGTAGAAGGGCTGATAGGATGACGCTGGCTGAAGAATATTAACAGTTTTCTAAGAAAAATATTCATCAAATCGGTATTTGAATGCTTCTTAATAAGGTGGCGTGTCGATATTTGCATTAGAGTCTCCTAGAACATTATTTCACAGGGTTGACAATTAATGTAGACATTTTGAAATGAAACTTTCGAAGCACTGTTGTATATGCACTCTTGACTTTTGAAATACATGTTAGTGTGTAGACACCATAACATATATTTCAAAAGTCAAGAGTTCACATACAACACCTTAATAACACATAAACCTAACAATTAACAGCAAGCTCATAATTACTGCAACCTATATCGAGAAGCATGTGTAAATGAAATAGCCGCGGACAAACATCGCAGTTTCTTTATATAAAGTTGTTTAAACGATTGTGTATCTGGTAGGAACAATTAGCAGGCTAGGTCGACGTCGCGTGATGGCTCGCTCCCGCCAATGAGCAACAATTAGCCGCGTGAGCTTCGATCTAGGTCAACGAGGAATTAGAAAATATTGTACCGACATGTTTATGTGTCCCTGGTAATCCTGAATGTAAAGATATGAAGATAAAGCGTTGCAATGATGCGGAATGCTGCAATTGCATTTCGATGTTGTGGATATTTCTATGTATCGCCATTATATCAGCCAAAGAAGGTCCACTGCTGAGCAAAGGTCTCCCTCATAGATTACCACAACGAGCGGTTACATGCCGTGTGCAATTTTGGGGGAATTGCCATTTGCCTTTACTTGGCAGGCAGATTGGCGATCTCAACTCAAGTTGAGTTGTAAATGTACTCGAAGGACGCTGCTGCCTATCCTCCGGCTAATCCCATAGTCATTTTTACGACACCAACGGGATGAGATGGGGTGGTGCTATTGTTACAACACGGTAAAATTTAAGAAATTAATATTTCTATATCATTCGAAATCATAAAGCTATGAAAGAATAATAATAAAATTAATTAGTACATACACACTGTTCCTGTGGTCGTGGAAATTTGTGACATGGCATTGTGGTGTTTACGAGCTGATTTATGTAGTTGAATACTTTTCAAAAGACGACGAATGTATATAGTTTATCTTTTCAGATAATTCTGATGGCTTAGTAGATAGATTAGTAAAATTTTGGCAACTGAGGTTACTGACCATATTTGAATATGCTATTCACAATGTTTTTTCGGGTAAAAGCGTGGAATTTAAACTAAATTAGCTATTGTTTACAGTCGCACCACTGTTAGTTATAAGTATCCTACTTTTAATCCCGTTGTAGTAAACTGTGTTTATGACCCAACCTTTAGTTTTCACAACTCTGAAGATACCAAATTTATTCCGTTAAAGTTGTCACGTGTTTAATTTGTAAGTAACGTTTAAGTGCATTTTGACAGCAACTCTTGGGATATCACGTTACCATAAATACGGGGCTTAATGTACTCAAGATTATCCCAAACAAATAACGAGCGCAATCTACTTCAGTATCTATTATAATACGAGTAAGTATGCTCATGCCATTTCCAGTAAGTTTTAGGTCTGTGCCTGCGTCATTTGTAAGTAACGCTGCTCGTCACCCATTGTCTGATGCCAATTTATCACGCTTCTGTTTCTGTACGGCGTATTTCGGTACAACTGATTGACTATATATGATTTTTAGAGTAAACTATTAAAATTCCGTTACTTTAAGTACCGTTTTATATCATCATCATTCATCATTTCGACCAAATGAAGTCCACTGCTGGACACGGGCCTCCCCAAAGATCACCACAACGATCGATATGGGCGTGTTGTGGGCTCATTAGGGGGTTTTGACATAATCGCCACGCTTGGCAGACGGGTTGGCGATCGCAGTTGCGTTGTTAATGTACTCGAAGGACGCTGCTGCCCATCCTCCGGCTAATTCCTTAGTCGACTTTTACGACACCCACGGGAGGAAATGGGGTGGTGGTATTCTGAGTCGGCACCACACGGCGTTTTATATAGCGCACTGAAACAGTATCTTAAGAGGAGAGGATGAATAATATGCAAAGGAGATGGAACTTTACATATTTTTTTGCTATCTCAGCAACTTGCGTGTGATGTTCGGATTAAGAATATAGCACCACACCGCCTCCCCTCGTGGATGTCGTAAAAAGCAACTAAGGAAGTCTAAACCAGAGAGATAGGCAGCAGCGTCCACCGTCCCTTACTGGGAACAGTAGTAATTCTGCACTCACCTACCCGCCTGCCAAGCGTGGTGAGTACTGGCAAATTCCCTCCGAAATGACTACACAATTATTGTGGAAATCTATAGGGCAGCGGCAGCATACCTTACAGCAGTGGACGTCCTGTGGCTGATATGATGCTGATCCCATGTAAATGTTTACCCAGTCTGTCGAAGACCACGAGCTTAACAGGTGACTTCGGAACCAGCTTTTATTATAATAAACAGTTTTATATTGTGGATCGTAAAGAATGTCTTATTAATCCAATAATCTCACTTTTATGAGTTTCCACTCTATTATCATTTATTTGTGAGTTATTGAGAGGTGCAACAATCAAAATAACATTAATTTTACTAATTTGGGACTATGGAAGTTATTGGTGCAAGAATGTTGACATGCAGTTCAAAGTCGTTACATTTCAAATATTCTAACCTTTGGACTATCTCAATTGATTCTAAATTCATTCCTTCATTCCGTGTCACCGAACCCTAGAATCCAAGTTCAATTTTCTCATGCATGGGAATCGGTTGGCACTAGTTGGCAGTATTCAATGTATTCATCACGAGTACATCGGTGCGCCCGCGCAGCCGCTCGCGCCTCGCAGTCTGCAACGAGAACTAGCAGCCGGTTACACACACACATACGTACGCTATCTTTACATGCGTAGTGCGTACTATAGATAGGGTCAACGAGAATGGAAATCATTTAGATTTAAACATACGCTTAGAAAATTGAGAATTAAAAGAGACCTTGCAACAGTTTATAAAGGGTTTTGTGATGGACAAGAAGGCAGGCAATGAGATTAATTTTAGTTTTATACAAGCGAGCCAGTCAGTAAAGCTCATTTTTTTCTCTTCAATCTGTGGGTAATCTTCTTTATAAACATGTATTTTTTATGTTCTAGCAATCAACACAACTCGTCTAGTCAACCCTAAGTAACTCGTTACATGAATTTTCCTTTTTCGCAATCGTTTGCGACTTAATTGGCGAACGTTCGCCGTAGATAGGATGTTATAATTTACTGATTATGATTGAGTTGAGCTAAACGTGTAAATATATCATGTGCTACGCTTACGAGCCATTTCATCAGAATTAATTTTACAACATTATTGGCTACAGATTAACGATAATGTGTGTTGAACTATTAACGGGGCTTGCAACACTGAAGCTAAGCGAAATAGGTAACCTGGGCGGCTATTAAGGTTATTAATCGTAAACAGGTTATAACTTAAACAATAAGAGGCGTATAATTACTTATCTACATTACAAGATGACAAGATAATTCATGAGTTTACGTAGGCAAGCAGCAGTTACAGTGTTTTTAGTGCATGTGATAGTGACGGGATGTCTTTTTTTGTTTTTGTTTGTATTTAGTTAGAATCGCTCGAATAATAGTTTCGGTCTATACAAAAAAATTTGAAAACATCTTTTCTCCTGCATTTTGATGGAATAAATGTCGCCCTTAGATATTTTTGCTGTCATTATCTAAGTGAAGTCGCTGGCGAGTACGCTCGTGCGAGATCAAACAGTCAAAGAAAAATTCTCTCCGGAGACATATGTCTCGTAGGGATTATAGGGGAGGGGATAGATCATATCGTTTTCACTTTAACAAGCCTCTTAGCATCGCACTTGATCGCACGGAGGCCTACGCAAATACTAGTACTAATTGAAAATCCCATATGTAATGAAGAGGACTTATATTCTTTTTTGTGCAACCATGCATCGTGCGTTCGTGAGTCGCATAGGCTAGTAAAACATCAATAGGCTTGCATCTGTTATGCAAACATTGTAATCTATGACTAATGCGATAAATATGTGTTTCTCTCTATAGAAACTGTGGAGAGATTTTATCGATATGTTACTGAAAATCGGCTGAGAAATAGTGTTGTCAAATTTTCACAACCAAACCATAAATAAGGTTGGATGTCAAAACGATTTTTTAATTTTAATTTTTTTAACTTAGCTTGCTAATTTACATGACCTTAACTTGACACTGGATCTTAACTTGACACTGGCAAAATGGAATAAAATTGCCAATAAAAAATAAAAAACATGACGTTTATATTTGTTTTTTGTTTATGTTATTCCCAACAGCCGATAACACAAGAATACAGCCTACCTACATAATTTATGCACAACAATCAATAGCAAGCTAAAGTTACTCGATAATTATTTCTCCGTTCCCTCTAATCCCACCATTATACCACATAACTAGACTAGATCAAGTTTATTTGTGTACAACTAGATCCCTAGTCACGCAACTAAAAAACACGTATTGGAAAATTGTCGCGCAGAACGGCTTGGGCAGGAAAGTCGGAACATTCGAGAAGCCGACCTGTTTTAACATAACAAGCCGAGCGCACAAGTTCGTCCGCTCGCATGTTATAAACTTAGTAACGCTTATGGTTTTATGTTTTCCGAGGTAAATATAACTTTAAATTTAAGTGTCTTGTTTAAATTACATTGAGTGTATTTGGTGTGAGATAGTTCTTTTTATT
Source organism: Diloba caeruleocephala (assembly GCA_947459985.1). Lineage (NCBI taxonomy): Eukaryota > Metazoa > Arthropoda > Insecta > Lepidoptera > Noctuidae > Diloba > Diloba caeruleocephala. Next base: position 3,820,986 of record OX381621.1, on the reverse strand, counting down.
TAAACTTTGCCCCACACTAGGATTTCTCCTGTGTCGTGGCCGTCGCGGGTGCGTTTACACAAATTCCACACACAATACATCCAGACCCGGAACAACTACCTGCAGATCATACAAATATTTGTTCCGTGCGGGAATCGAACCCGCGACCCGGAGTACTGTCGACTGTATCAGCCACTGCACCAAAGGTGTCGTCATTATTATACAGTATTAGTTTTGTGGTGTGGTATTAGATTTATCCTTTAGACGTACCTAATTAAATGTTTCATTGAATCATCCTCATCATCATCATGATTCTTGGAGCTTTTACCGGCAAAAGCCTTCCCTAAAGATCTGGAATGACTGGTCTTAGTTTGAGTTTTGTGCTGGAATTCTGCCATTTTTGGCAGGCGGGTTGGCGATCGCACTTGAGTTGTAAATACACTCAAAGGTCGCTGCAGCCCAACCTACGGCTAATCTCACAGTCGCCTTTTACGACCCCCACGGGATGAGATGAGGAAAAGAGTATTTATAATTCCTACCTACCTACCTACATTATTTTTCTAGAACTCTTGTTTACGAATGGAGTTGTAAAAAGTGTTGTATAGAAATGAATAATCTTATCATTATAATAATATAGATACCTACTTTTCTTATAGAAGTCGAGGCCGGGTTGGCCTACAAAATAGGTCCAGAAATTCATCTAAACCAATCACAATTTTGCGGCAACTATTGCCATTGGAAGGAAAAAATATCACGCCCGTTTCCTTTGCTAATTACTTTAAGAAAAGAAAGTGTCGAGCTCCAGTGTGACGTCATCATACAGCTGATTACTGTTCAGATAATACCGCATACGAAATTTATCACAGACGTCTCGTGGTTTTTTTTTCAAACGGGTACAAGATACCGGTTTTATAACGCACGATGGTTTTTTTGACAACGTCATATTATGGACGGAGGCTGGGGTTTTTAGAACGGTAATTAATTTTTGTTGAACTTGTGCTCTTAGAATAAACTAATGTCAGACCAATAAATTATCAGTATGTTAGTTGATCAGTAGTAATGCTCGCTACCGTAATTAGATAGACGGAAACAGCCTTAGCACGAATTTTAGCCAAGCCATATAGCGACTTTTCTCAGCAGTAAATAAAAAAATGGTGAGTAATTTATAAAATGTAATGATATTTCACTTTTAACCTTGAATACAACGACTAACCCACAAACCATAACATAAACAATAGTGAACTCGAACTGATTCCTAGTGCAGCCCACCCTGGAAGATTAAAAAAAATACAATTCGCTGGCACAGGCATTAATCGCGAGCGTCCAGACAGATACAGATTAAAAAAGAATAAATAAATATATACACAAACGGCGCTTTGGCGGCAAAACTTGTTTCCGATCGTTCATCCAGTTTGCCGCTTTTATGGATGTAATAAAGTTGAATATCGTTTAAAATAACATTTGACAGGTGTAAATTGATGCAGTTGTGTTAACCAGACGGACTGGTTGGTTCTAGTGCCGTTGAACCGCACAGGTGGTCCTTGAATTACTAGAGATAAATTTAATACAGCGTAATAATATAGAGGCGATTGACGTGTGAGACGGGCGCGACAGAAACCGAGAGTTAGGGGTGCAAAAAAGGCAATGGTTACGCTATGTTTAACTGTTGAAAACTTGCACACTTAGCGTGGAACACACTTAGCGTGGAAATAGTTTGTTTTTACGCTTCTTGTTAAATATTTTTACAGGGCTAACATGCTTTGCATATTACCAACTGTATTATTTTAATAAAGAGTTAGCTCTTATACCTACCTACTGATAATATATATTTTTTTCTATAAAATAGGGTATGTCCCTACGTAGTAGGATTATAAAAAAAAGGTCGTCACCCACTATATGCCTACTTTATTACAAATACGATTTTTCCTTCGTAATTATTGAAAGCCAGTACATTGTCACATCATCAGGGCCATATTACATAAATGTACCATAAATACTGAGCGTTATCTGCACAGCAAAACTATGTAGCCTCAATAATATTCTTTTTCCGTTAGTAGTTTTCCAATCAGGAAAATTTGTACATGTAATAGTCATATAATGTTTATAGCTTCAATGGAAAATAAATAAACCCATGTTAAAAAGGGCCATTGGGAATCAGCGGGCAATGGTATTAAGTCTGGCCAAGCCAATTCGGCATAGGAATTATGGCAACACCGCAAACTAACTATCAAAATCTTTGCAATGCTCATACGTTTTGCCATGTAGAGAGTGTGTAATGCAGAGTTAGTTTTGTCAACCTAAGCAAATGAGTATAGACCTAAAAGGTAACTGGAATAATAAGAACACTGCAGAGATTTTAGTAGATATTTTCTGCGTGTTGCCATTATTCTTAAACAGAGTTAGCTTGGCCTCACTATAGTCATGTTTATATTATTCAAACGAAATTTCCGAGCCAGACACACTGCTTTGGTTGGGATTCACAAGGAGGTTACGTATGTGATAACTATTAGGATACGTTGACTCTCATTATTCGCATGATGATTGTAATTGTGGTGATCGTAAAGTGCGGACAAAGGCGGTTTTTTTAAATTCCAACTACTAAATTATGTTTCTAAAGATAATTAAACTGTTTAAAGGCCGAATAGTGAAACGCCAGTTAATATTAACTCCTGCTTTAACGCCTTTGAGCCGCTCGGTTTTGGACCGAAAGCATGTTTCTAGTAGTATTCGTTTAAGCGGGTTCTAATAATAACAGACATTTTAGTATTCGGCCGTAAGACTGATAGCTTGTTAAAATATAGTAGCAGAAAAGTTGACATGAATAAAGCATGCAAATCTCCCTTTTTTTTTTATTGATGTCCAGTGGAAATTCTACATGGAACTTCCTTCACCCCGGGGAAGGGTGGAGGGGTATGCCGGACTCCTACCGGCTAAAACCACTGGAGCGGTCATCTTCGGCACCGAAGGGGGGCTCCAGGTCCTCGTAAGATCACACTAGAGCCTGGCAGCCCATGGGTGTCATGGGGTGAAATATGTATAATTTCCACTGTGACGTGACTAATGGTTGATATTAAGAGGATGACAACAGCATCCTCCAGCTCTCCTCCGTCCTCCTATGCTAATAACAACATACTGCGATCACCAATCCGCCTGTCAAACGTAGTACTTATGGCAATATCTCCTACGACCGCTCATTATAATGATCATTGGGGGGTTCTAATACCTAAATAATCGTTGTAAGCGTTCATACACACACATCAGCCCATTAACGTCCACTACAAAGAAAGAAAATCAATTTATTCTTTGCACCTTAAGGACACTACAATGGCGGTTACTAAATACATACAAAGGATAACAAAGAAATATAATAAAATAAAATAAAACGAACTAAGTAAAACATTTTCTCAACTGGCAACTGGAACTGGCATTAAAAACAATGCAGCCAGCAATCCAACATATTAACAGTAAAAAAATAAAATTAGAACATACTACTGAATATAGGCCTTCTAATGACCATGACAATGAGCAGCTCTACACATGTCCATAATCACCACACTGCAGGCGGATTGGTGACCATAATATGTCGTAATTAGCGCACGCGGGAGGTTGCTGCCCATCCTCTTGCTATCAGCCCTCGATAGCGTTTTACGACACCCATGAGTGGCGACGGCGCCTGTTCTTTGGCAGGAATCACAAGGTACTATTTGTATATTAAATCCATGATAATTTTCCACGTTCTAGATGGCTAAGACAATTAGCAAGTCCATGATTATGTCCGCTTCCTACAATGTGTTCCGGTTGTGTCATATAATTGCTAATTATCTATAAACATATTATATTGTTAATATCTTACATGCAGTTGCAACAAGTAAGACTTTATGTTTTTAAAGAATAATCTACGTATAGCATTTCGAACGTGGCATAACGTTCGAAATGCTATAAGTTTAACGTTTTCTCAGAAAGGGCCCGACCGGTGACTGAGGCATTTGGTTTTCCGCCATTAGGAGCCGTTAGGAATAGAAACTATGGGATTTACTGTTCTTTTTTACGGAATATAATTTCCACTGGTCCCAATTTACATGATCAAAACTTGTCTTTGAATATAGTATGAGTACAGTTGGTATCATATACATAAGTATTTTATCATCACATTTCGTTTGAACTGCAGGACACATTTGAACATCGACATTTCGAACGCACATTGCGGTCCGTGGAGACACATCCTGGACCACTCCTGTCTGAGGGCCGGCTGTATAAAATACAATAGCCACATTGCGCATCTAAACTCGAGAAACACAATTTATTGTGTCTCGCATTTAAAAGTAACTATAATATCACAATATTGGTGAATAAAGTACTCTTCGTATATTTGGTGACTAAAATCTGCAAGCTTTTTATTCTCAAAACACATTTTGAAACCTTGAACCGTCATCATTTGCTTTTGATGATGACTGTACCTACAGCAGCTATGTGATGGCATGATATAGACATGATATAAATAATATTTACGTAAATTGATGTAATAAAAGCAACAAAAATCAAAGAATAGATTTATTGCGGTTCGGTATTCCGTGTAATAATCTTGGTAAAAATTCTTTAAAACTATTTGGACTACCTACTGAGTACAAATTTTAGTACACAGCTACATCAGGAGATACGCCATTTTTATCCTTAACAATCTTATCTACTTGCTTATATAATGCATTCAGTGGCAAAGGAATAGTTTAATACTGATTCGTATAAGCTTCCGTTCCAGCATCAAGTGCGCGAGATCGCCCAAGACTTCAAAACTTATCTTCGCTGCCAGAGCTCTACCGATAAAGCCAATTGACTGACATTTTGGTGCACTATATTTTTCAAAGCAGTAGGTATTTGTTTGGTCTGTCCGATGATTTTTAAACCGATTTCTAATAATACAAAATATAATGGAAAAGCAGAATTAAATGTTGCCAGATGTTGTAACAAATGTAGAAAGAGATACGGGCCCATAAATAAAGAGGGTATGTAATTCAATTGTGGTTTCTTCCTCTTTTTCATTTGGTTGACCAACCTTGTGTTAAGTGGGAGGCCTTTAGCTGGCCTCCCACTTGGCTTAATATAGTCCGCCCATTACTGTCCCACTGATAACATGTTGGAGCCCTCTCAGGTGAGCAGGTTTCTTCACGATGTTTTCCTTCAGGGTTAACGCAAGTGATTATCAAATTGTGATCCGCACATGAATCCGAAAAATTAAAGGTGGAGGCCGTCGTAACGACTGTCCGTTTAATGACAACAACCGAGACCGATGTTTTTGATTGCCCTTCGAAGGACAGCGATGTTCAGTTCTAACATCATATGCGGTCACCCATCCATAGAGTGACCGCACCCAGCGTTGCTTTACCTCGACGATCGTTTACCGATTAGTGAGTGCAACTGGCTATGAGGGTCTCGTGAACAGGTGGCAATTATAGATAATATCGTAGACACAAATATTTTTGTTATAATTATGTTAACCAATGATATGTAATATTTTTATATAGGGTCTGGCAAATTATAGTGATAGTTATTTTAACCAGCCGTGCATATTCTTTATCTCTGTGCGTATTCGTACTAAAATTGTGAAAAAATAAATTGTTTAAGTACTCAAATAGCAACTTTGTTCATTATTTATTTTAACATAAAGCTAATATAAAAAAAACAACAAATTGTCCAATTAAAATAAAGTTCATTATTTTTATAAATAAAACAGGGCGATTTATATCGATTTTTAAGTATTTCTAGTATTATTAGTACCTATTGATGTTAAGACTACGTTCAAATAACATAGCAACAATTTCACCGCAAATGCACCAGCTCCACTCGAAAACATAAATAAAATAAAATGAAACATTACCATCGATGAAAAAACCAAAATAAACAAACTTTAGAGGACACCCGTCTGTCGCATAAACAAGTCGTCTCAACGCGCATGCGTAGTCTGCGTCCCAAAATTAACCAATCATACATTAGCAACAGGACGCCAGACGGCGCGCGCGCAATTTTATCGGTATCCCCGAAACTAAAATAATAATTTTATCATAAAGCTACTTCTAGAATATCATATAAAATTTGAAAAGAAGATCCTTAGAAGATAGGGTAATACTATATTGTTATGTAAGGTTATTTTAATACTTTGATTGTATGACTAGTGACAATAAAAGATAACACTTTTCACAGATCAAATAAAATATTATTTCATCATCATTCATCATCATTTCGGCCGAATCAAGTCCACTGCTGGACACAGGCCTCCCCCAAAGATCACCACAACCACCGATATGGATGTGTTGTGGGCTCATTGGGGGGTTTTGCCATAATCGCCACGCTTGGCAGGCGGGTTGGCGATCGCAGTTAAGTTGTTAATGTACTCGAAGGACGCTGCTGCCCATCCTCCGGCTAATCCCTTAGTCGACTTTTACGACACCCATGGGAGGAGATGGGGTGGTGGCATTCTGAGCCATTCATTATTTATAGGATTGCTACGCAATTTTATTCCGCAGCAGATTTAATTGTGACAGTACACAAATATGCTTTTCCCAATCAACTAAAATTCAACTTTAGGGATTTTCATTGATACTATGAAGAAATATAAATATCTATGAATTAAACAAGATTCCAGAGATACGCAATTTTCTAGTCTTCACTATTATGTCATTGTATAATAAATTTATTATAACTTGCGTTACTCTCATAAACACGACTTGCGGTTTCTTTTTCATTGCACAGCTATTAATAACACGATGATGGCAATAAAGTCATAACATTCAGCTTCATAAGAAGTCATATTATCCGCAGCTATATAGACAGCTGTAACATACATAGTGTATGTTCTACTGTCAAACGTCTTAGTATCATCCGTTGCCGAAGGGACAAAATTAAATTTCCTAGTACTTTGTTGGTTTATCAATATACATTGTTATATACAATATACATCTTTACTTATTGTCCGAATCGCGGTGGCTCACAAGTAACTTTTTTCGGGTTCTAAACCTGGCATTATGTGGCAATGTGACGTTTTCAATGTCATTTGTAGTTTCTCAGTTAATAATATAAGCCACCACTGACTTGTACCTATACCATTTTTTGTGTTGGACTTCTCGCAGACGTTTCCGAGGAATGTGTTTGCATAGCCGGGCGATTTCTGGCGAAGCCAAAACGGGGGGTATTTCGGCTTCTTTGGCTAACCAGGCTTAAAATTAATATTATAAACTTTGCAACTGTTGTCTTGGGGCGTTGCTGGGGGATACAAACTATGTAAGCTGGATCGGTATTATTTCATATTTATGAGAATACTTAAGACTACAGGCTCGGCACGGGCCGGGGGAGATGATAATTGAATGGGATGGTGTCGTGGCGATAGGCCTCGGCGGCGCGGTAAACCGGGTGTTAATGCTATTATGGGCTATATTTGGTCTCAAATAAAATACAATTTTGTTTTATCCATCCTTGACATTGGTAGAATCATTAAGAAAACGAGGATACCTAAAATAGTTAAGAAAGAAACATCGTGAGGAAACCTGGATTAATGGTCTGAAATCGCCAACACCCAGCGAGAAAGTGTAGTGATCAATGCGCGTTCCTTCTCTGTATGCGACGAGGCATTTGCCCAGGAGTGGTACAGCTGCAGGCTGATATTATGACTGCTCATCCAGTGTACAAATCCCTTAGTTATCTTCTTTGTTGGTTGTTTGTATAGTGTACATATGTGATTCATATGAGTTATCTCACACGTATTCATTGAGTTTCTTCGGCTCTTTTCCATTATATAGGACCAATCACTTAGGACCATATAACTATTTAAATTCTGACTATTCATATGAATATGATTTATAACAAGAAAAACTGACTAGGCTAGACTACTACTATCGGAACCACACAGCTATTATAAAATGTGTTAATTTCCATTTGTAATATAACGAGTTTAAACACCTATTTTCGTATAATTATTACGTAATGCTATCTGACAAACGTTATATAATATTTATAAAAACTGGTCTCAAATTAGACGCCAACGTTTATATAGTTTATTTTAATCAAACATTATAGTAGTATATATATATATAGTCTAACTGTTTATTGATATGCAAAACTTTCACACATTTAAAAGAAAACCTAAAGTATCGCATTGCGGTCGCATAGAAATCATACTTACACCGTGTTGAGAATAATATCAAAGCCAACCCACGACAGTTTCGGCGACACATATCCACATACAATTTATTATCAGGGTCAATCGCTATCTGGTGTCGATGCTGCTAATGCATTTGCTGCTTTTTTCGCCAGTGTTTTCTTGGCCGACACACCTGATTTAAATATTTGCTTTCGATACACACAGCAATAGTACTTTTATCAAAGGTTTCCACTCAAGATGTGGCACGTGGTATCAGCAAGTTGAGACCCAACAGTTCTGTTGGGCCGGATAACATTCCAGCTAGCGTTCTCAAACTATCTAAAGTTTCCATAGCCAAACCTCTGTGCCACATATTTAATCTAGCTTTAAGTACTGGAAGATATCCGGCACAATGAAAACTCTCTAGAGTCACACCGATACCAAAGACAGGAGTAAAATCATATGTAGAGAACTGTAGGCCTATTGCTGTATTATCGGCTCCTCCTAAAGTATTTGAGCACCTTTTATACAAAAAAGTTCTAAGACAAGTCTATACTTATATTTGTAATGAACAACACGGTTTTCGGAATAAAAGGTCGGTAAACACCAACTTGCTGACCATAGTTGATTATATTTCTACCCAAATGGATCGTGGACGTGGTTAATTTCGATTTCCGCAAGGCTTTTGATAGAATTAATAACGACATCTTGTTGCATAAGTTAAGTGTCAGGGTTCACACCTAGTCTTCTTCTCCTGATCTCTGATTATCTTCGTGGCAGCAATTTGTACGTCTCGGATTTTACAACTCTTATGCGTATCATACACGTTCAGGTGTTAGTCAGGGCTCAATTTTAGGACCCCTGCTCTTTTTGATTATGGTGAACGATTTTCCACAGGTTGTAAATCATCCGAAATGTTTACTCCATGCTGAGGATTAATAGAATCTTTTAATTATTATTAAATTAGAAATCTTTAGATTTACGCTCATGTGAACTCTGAGTTTGATGGCTTTGCTCTCCAGAGTGATATTGATGTCTTGAGTGAGTGGGCTGCCATCAATAAAATGGAATTTAAAACGTCTAAATGTCAGGCAATGAGCTTTGGCCGCGTGAGGAGTCCTACCCAGTACAACTACACTGTGAACAATAACTTAACACGATAGTGAAAGATCTAGGTGTAGTGTTCGATAGCAAATTGACCTTCCATGAGCACATTACTGGACTAGCCAAGGAATCATTTAGACGTTTAGGTTTTGTTTTGCGTAACTGTAAAGGTTTTAATAACAACGTAGTTATAAGACGTTGTACGCGTTAGTTGAATGCAAGCTAGAAACCAGCGCCTGTGTACGGAACCCTCATGAGGCATATACACTCATGCCAGAAAAAGTGCAAAAAGCCTTTCTCAGGTATTTATTTAAGCGTGTGTTAGGATATTACCCATATATATCTATTCTACTATACTATCATATCCTACTAAGTTTCTTTTAGGATGTTTGAATTTTAATTCGCCTGTAAAATTATCCATGGATATACTGATGCGTCAGATTTTCATGAGGAGCTGTGTCAATTATTTGTACCTAATAATTAGCATCGCTCCCGGAAGCATAAATTATTTAAAGTCCCATTTTGTCGTTCTGTAACCCGATCCACCTCCCCCATACCGCGCATGTTGACCATGCACCATGCGCTCGTGGAGACCAGCCCAGGTTTGGATTTGTTTGATGGTTTTGATGAATGGAAAACGATAATGTTGGAATGTTTGCGGTTTTATGAATGGACAATGAATGATTAGTTGAATTTAGTGTTAATGGCTAATCGCTGTACTAACATACAAATAAAATAAATTTGAAGAAGAAAGTTCTAAACGCAGTGAAAGATTTCAATAAACATTCGCCAGATAAGATAAATTGTGAACTGCTGAAACTTGGAACTGAAAAAATACTCATTTATGTTTCTGATTCATTAACAGCTGCAAGTAGAAAATTATACTTCTCCGCAAGACAACAAGTAAAATCTGGTAAATACAAATATGTTTGGATTTCTGAGGGTAAAATTCTGCTGCGCGAAAAAGATGGGCAGTCAGCTATACATGTCAAAACTCACTTCCAGCTTGATCAACTTATATCTAATTTTACTAAGGCATGACTACAATTGATTACTTTATTATTCCTTTACTGCATGTCTTTGGTATCGAAATTTTTTATCAATTTGTGCGTTAGAGATATATATATTATGTATCCTGTTTTATGTTGTTCTATTGAGCTATTCAGCTCTGATTTATGCTTAACGCTTTTGTTCCCTTTTTATTTAACTTTTACATTCTTTAGAGTTTACATCGAACACAACACTATTTCGTTGATCTTTTCCAACACAGGGTTTTATTTTGCACCGTTACCTTATCGATATCAACCAAGTATATTCAAATTCAATGGCTTAAATACTAGCGATGACCATGGTTGATAATTTGGATCACATTATTGCCGACGTTGACGAAAAAATCAACGTGGGCGTTTCATGCTTGGTTGATAATCCGGAAAACTGTAAAAAACTTCTTAATGCTTCTCAAATGGGAATTAAAATGATTGTGCAAAATATTAGAAGTCTTAACAAGAATTTTGAAGATTTTGAAATACTTTTATCTAGACTGAAAATAGATTTCGATCTTATTATTCTAACTGAATGTTGGTTACCTAATGTATCTGGACTTCCTATCCTACGGGATTATACCAGCTATCAAACTCAGAATCACATTAACCAAAATAGTGGTGTCACTGTTTATGTAAAAAATACTCTAAACCTAACTGTCCATGAACCCCTTTTGGATGACGCCGACTGTTTGGTTGTCGATATAAATAAAGAACATGCCATACTCTGTATTTATAGATCACCGTCTTTCTCATCTATTGAAAATTTTATTACATCTCTTGATAAACTGTTGTCAGATCTTAAAAAATACAAAGACATTATTCTAACTGGTGATATTAATATTGATATTACAGAGGGGAACGATGATCAGAAATCAAATAATTATTTAAATCTATTAGCAATGCATGGACTTCTAGCAGGCCATACGTATCCTACTCGTGGAGACAACTCTTTGGACCATTTCTTTGCCAAATCAACACTTAAAAGCAATTGTATTGTTTGCAAAACTACAGTTACAGATCATTGTACCCTTGTAATATCTGTATTTGATTCCACTTCTTTTAAGACATCGCAAAACAAGTACTTTAAACGTACTGATTATAAGGGAGCTTTATTTGTATTGAATAATATTGACTGGAGTGGAATCACATGTGATAATGATCCTAATTCAGCAACGTATAATTTTTTAACTACAGTAAAAAATACACTTGATACATTTACTACTAAACATAAAGTGCCTAATCGAAAACGAACCATTAAACCATGGGTAACTCCTGGTATGTTACGGTGCATCAAATTTAGAGACAAGTTGCATAAACAGCTCAGAAAAAAAACAGACGATCAAGCCCTTAAAATATCATATCATAGATATAGAAATTATTGTAACGGATTACTAAAAAAACTTAAACAGATGTTTGAAAGGAAACAGATTAATGAAAACAAAAAAGACATAAAAAAGACCTGGAATATAATAAAGAATATTTGTAACCTAGACACCAATACTAAAAAACCAAATGAACTACTTAACGTTAAATCTAGTCAACTTGAATCTCTTAATTATATTAATACCTACTTTGTTAATATAGGCCAACATTTAGCTAACAATATACAGAGTAAATATCCAATCGTTTCAGATAAGCCTGTGTTATCTTGTTCAAGTAATGCTCCTCAATCATCTCTTATGCTCCTTCCAACTTGCGAACAAGAAATACGTAAAATTGTACTTTCACTCAAAAACTCAGCCTCAACCGGATGGGATGGCATTTCGTCTGTGTTTATGAAGCAGGCCATAGATATATTTATTAAACCAGTTACTCACATATGTAATATCTGTCTTGAAAGAGGAGTTTTCCCGACTGTATTGAAGAAAGCAATAGTTGTTCCTGTCTATAAATCAGGTGACAGAGACAGTGTCTCCAATTATAGACCAATCGCTCTACTCCCCTGTTTATCCAAAATAGTAGAAAAATTGATTAACAGTCGCTTACTTAATTACCTAGAATCTCAAAAATTTCTGTCTTGTAATCAATATGGTTTCAGAGAGAAAAAATCTACATCTGATGCTATTGAACATCTTGTCAGCCATATAAGTGACAACTTAGATAAAAAACACAAATGCTTAGGACTCTTTCTAGATATGACAAAAGCTTTTGACACTGTCTCTGTCCCTAACCTGCTTATTAAGCTTGAGCATGTGGGAATAAGAGGTGTACCGCTTGAGCTTTTCACTGATTACCTTTCAAATAGAAGTCAGGCAGTAAAAATCGATGATCTAATAAGCGATAGTGCCACCATTTGCTTTGGCGTGCCACAGGGCTCCGTACTAGGTCCAAGCCTCTTTCTTATCTACATCAATGATCTGTGTAATCTAAAATTAAAAAGAGCAGAAATTATAACTTTTGCAGATGACACAGTGGTTATATTTCGTGGTGCTACATGGGACAGTGTTAAAAATGTTGCTGACAGAGGATTATCAACTATTATGGAATGGTTACACAGAAATACTTTAACATTAAACTTGTCCAAGACAAAATTTATAACCTTTTCGATAAGAAATAACGACCAGCCTATGGAAAATAGTCTTACTTTAAAAGCACATGTATGTGACTCAAACATCTCCAACTGTAGTTGTCATGTGATTACTTCTGTCTCTTCAATAAAATATCTCGGTATCTTAATTGATCAAAATCTTAACTGGAAAGTTCATATTAATAATCTTACTACACGCTTACGAAAATTAACAACACTATTTAAAAAAATAAGGCATATAGATTGTAATACAGTAAAGTCAGTTTACTATGCATTGTGTCAAACCATTGCAACATATGGTATAGTTGCATGGGGAGGTGGACCAAAAACTCAACTAATTAAAGTTGAAAGAGCACAGCGAGCAATTATAAAAATAATTAATTTTAAAAAGTTTAGGTATCCTACCACAGACTTGTATAAAGAATACTCGGTACTTACTATAAGGCAATTATTTATTAAAACAATGATACTTAAACAACACACGAAACCGATTCAACTATTTAACAAAAGACGAAAATTTACTGTTTATACTGTTCCATTCTGTAGAACAAGTTTTGCACAAAAGTTCTTTCCCTACCTAGGACCCTTTATATATAATCGAATTAACCTCTCTGAATCTATAGCAAAATGCAATAACTTTGTATGCAAAAAAATATTAGATAAATATCTTCTAAATATGGACTATGATTCAACAGAGAAATTATTAATAAGTGTTGTTTGAAACTGAAGAACTCTAAAGAATATTTTACTATTTTGCAACTGTTTTATTTTTCGTACTTTAAAGTGTATAATGTTTATAAGTGTTGAGTTCCAAATATCTAATAATTATACCTACTTTCCTATTGGTTTGCAAGCTTATAGTATTTAAACAAGATATCATCTGTTAAATATATATTTATGACTATACATTATTTAACATCGAGTAATTAACGATTATAACAATCAGAGAAATAAAACCGTAATTAAGTTATAATATCACCTAAACTAAACAATGTTATCATAAACACAGCAGTCTGTTTATCTGTTTAGTTTGCTTATACTATGTGAGGCGACGACAACAATGGCCGCACTACTCTGCCGTCATACAGTTTCCAACTAGTACGGAGGGTAGTTGACTAATATGTTTGTCATAAAACTAGCCAACAAATTACAAATACCTACCATAGTTTGATTACAGAATTGTTATTTTTAACGCATCATAATAAATGTACTTGTTATCAAATTGTAAACCTAGGCTAAGTATAAAAAAGAAATAAATTATTATTATTATTATTCCTTTATTATTATTATTATTAAATAAAATAAATAATTTCGCACAAATGTAGATTACAGATAAATGACAAGAGCATTGTATGCAATACATCACAAAATAAATTGATACTCAACTGGTTAACTACCCACGGTCAGTTTTTCAGTTTTTTTTTTTGGCTAATTAAGATATAAATTGCAGTACTTTGCATTTCTCGAGTGAAGCCGAAATAGGCTGAGTACAGCTTAGATCTTCAACGTTTAGAGCGATACCACTACCTATTTTATCATTTCTATGTAATCGTTAAATCGTTTAAATGTAGAGTTCTGGTAATACAGCCATAATCACCAATTCTATAATTACCAAGCAACGTATTGGTGACCGGAGTATGTTGTTATTTCTAGGAGGATACAGATGCCATCTCTCTTGACTCAATCGCTTTTATCTTCTGCGAAACTCACCGAAAAGCAAAGAAGATATAATAATAATTGATCTCACACTATTACAAGTCTCTCTTGTCCTTTCATAATTAAAAACAATTCAATTTTTACTTGCTTAATCCTATACCTACTAAATTTATTGTTACATTAACCTTTCACTTGCCTATAAATCTTTCAATACTACAGTAGATACTACAAAAAACGTCAACCCATTTGAAATAAAAAGAAAAAATCTAACACGTTGATTTTCCTCTTTTTATCAAACGTGTTTAGTAAAAGTGTCAGCGGTGTCTGGACAAAATACATTATCATTGTTTATTGACAACTCATCCCAAATATAATGTTGTCTGTTGGTTTGGCCACTTTCCAACCACTGCTTATCATCTTGAGGATGTTATAATTCAAGTTCATTCACGCTTTGTAAGCGTGGGTAGCCATTCAGAGAGGATTGGTCGAGATAATAGTATAATTATTTCAATATAATGTTTAATTATCTGGTCAGTGGTCAGATTAATATAATTAGGTTTATAAATTAGGGTAGTATAAACTTCAAATATCCCGATTTGTTACATTTAATAGGCTCTATAGCTATTTGTTACTTGTGTATATACTTACGAAGTTCTGTTATGGTTTCGTTTATGATCGTTACTTCATAAAACCATTGCTTACCTCATAAATGAGCTGCTGAATGAAGGTTATTTATCAACAAATTGATGTCAACGAGTATTAATGTTGAAATATTCATATTATGTATACCAATGTTCTATAGTCATACTTTTAATCTTTTATCTGTAAGACTGAAATAATTAATATCCCCAATTTTTTTTTACCAGTAATTACAATAAGTTCCATTGTCTAAATAAAAAAATATGTGGTGTCGTGGGACACCAGGTAGCAACGAAGTTCCTTCGGCTAATGTAGAATCGACACTTATACACTACTCGCTTGTGTATGCGACTGTCGCGCCTGCGCACGTCTCATTTAACGGTTTTATTCCACGCACTTTTTTCCACGGATTTTTTCTTACGGTTTTACTATCATATTTTTTTCAATTCGGTCGCGCAGCAAAATCCCTATCCCCTCCAAGCCTGCCGTAAGGAACTTCGTTCCAAAAGCTAAATCGCTATTTCACAACATTCCATCAATTATACTATTAATCAAATACAAATAATTACAACAGAAAATTGAAAGTTTAATCTCAGAAATTGTTAGTTAGTTTTTTCCGCGACAGTAAGACCACACAGATTTTAATGAAGATACTTACGGTTTAAATATAGTGGTTGTACATTGCGTGATATGGATCTGGCTTTCGAGACGGTGCAAGTTCGAAAATGGTCATCCTAAGTACAGGGATGTAATAAGTCGGGCGCTATGCTGCAATACTAGTGTAACACTAGTCAGTCTCAGTGCAGGTGCATAGAATAAAATGGACATTTTTGACCAATTACCAAGTCCAACTTCTTTCATTATTAAAATAATATGCTAGCGTATTACGCATCTGATATTAAATAAGTTCTATTTATCTGCTCGCGAAATTTCCGTTGTATTCATCAAAAGTTTTTTTTTCTTGGTTACTATGGAACGAATAATCATTCATTCTTATTACATTACTAGCTGGGACCCGCAGTTTCACCCGCGTTTAATTTAAAAGAAATTTAGAGTACTTCGACATAGACACTTGACATAGAATATATATGTTGGATTTCAAGGGTTTTATTGTTTTCGTGCGGTACGCTAATTATTTTTCTAAAATAAAAGTAACCTAAGTTATTCCTTATAACGTCAGCTATCTGCCAGTGAGTCCCGTCAAAATCGGTCCAGCCGTTTCAGAGATTACCCGGAACAAACAGACAGACAGACAGACATACAGACAGACAGACAAAAAATTTCAAAATTGTTTTTTTGTTATAGGTACCGTATAACTTTCATATGCATTTAGTAAAAAGCTGTTATTTTGACATTACAAACAGACACTTCAATTTTATTTATTTGTATAGATGCACCCGATAAGCGTCCTTAATGCATTCCTGTATGCACCAGCTAACGTAAACGCGATTATTTTGTGATGGCTCGACCGCAGGGCGTGACGAGACCGGCCAGGAAGGTGAACCGTGCAGTTTCCGATTAATATAAAAATGTAAAATATACAGTGTGTGCCGCCGCCGTGTAAAAATACGCTTTCATCCTCAATGACGCCTTCGAGAAAAAGATAATTGAGCTACAAAGTGATTTGGCAGACTTTGCGATTATAAATATTAATATACGCAATAATGTTAATGCAATGTAAGAGGAACGAAATGTGGAAAAAATAAAGACTACAGAGAGCGCTGAGTTAGTATAACAAGAAGATTTTGCGCTTATATAATTGACATTTTGATAGAAATAGAGGAAATTATAAGTCTAATTGATGATTTGAAGAACTTTGATTTACTAGTTTCGCACGATCCACAAGAGATATTAATCTAACACTTCAGAATTTAAGAATTGTGTAATTGTATGTAGCTCTCATGGTTATTTCTGACTTAAAGTGGTTAACATGCAATCGACGATATATTTATTCCAGTAATTAAGGCTTGTATTTATTAAGATTATGATCAAAATAGCATGCCACTTTATAAATCAGGGAAGATTAGTTTATTGATCTGAACTTTAACGGCCGAAATTAATAATCAATCAAATCCAAAATCTTTAAATTTAAGATTTTGAACTTCATCTGTGTTGGTGTCTCTCATATCATATTAAACACAAAAAACAAACAAATCTTTAATCCCAAATTCAAAGATGTTGGATGCGAATGATTATTAATTTCGGCCGTAAATAGGGATGTTTCTTACTACTTTAGTACCTGCGGTAACTGTTAAGGTAGTCGTGAGTATCCTTACTTGTATTTTCAAATATCACTTTCATTTGCTGTCCAACCCCAATCAGAAATCAAAAGAAAACTCCTTGAAGTACACCGTCAGATAGACAAAATGCAATTCATTAACCGGTCTGACAATTGGCAAGAGACAAAAGCTAACTTTAGCTCTTGAGCGGGTTTGTTTTGTTTTATTTATTTCATTAAAGCGTTATAAATATGTCTTATTGGTGTCCAGACGTCGGCTTTAACTGTAAATTTTGTTTATTTCGAGGGTAACCCGACTTTACTCTCTTTGAGTTAAATTTGGCTTTATCCTGTTGATTTTAAAAGAGATTTGTTTTTAATTGCACAAGTAAATGATAAATCGTATTGATCTAGATATCAGGTTGAACATAATAACTGGTCAATAGATACACAGTTCATCTTTAGTATACGTTGTCATGTTCTCCCTGGCATTTAAAAATCTAAGAAATGATCTGGTAATTAGAGAGAAACAGGAATTATTAATTAGTTACGTCTGTAATTGCTTAATATTTTTGCTAAAAATGTTGTCACCAGGTAAATCTTGCATCGAATATGAATCATGAAATTTGAAACACTACACTACAAATTTCAACTAATCGGAAATATTGATGTCAATACTGCCGAAGACGCTCTCTTATTTATCATGTTTTTAAACCTTTTCAAATTCCGCTGCTAAACGATGGGCTTCAAATCGACACCGAGTATCGACGCGTAATGTAATCGATGCGAATCGGCTACTATATTTAGCTTCGAGTGTCCAGTTACTTGCTACAACCACCGAGGGAATTCATTTGTGATCTACAAATCAACTGCTGTATAAAATGATAGCTCATATTTTCTTGTCAAATGTTGGGAGATTATCATTTGGAGTCAAGTTTTGGAGTTTAGCGTTTCAATTATGAAGACAGTGAGGCTTCAGGGCGATCCTTTACAATCTCCCCGAGAGGGCGACCGTTTTACAGTCACCCTCTTCGAGATATGCCTACAGGCGTGGCACCAGTGGGTGGCTCTAGGCTCTAGTGTGATCTTACGAGGACCTGGAGCCCCCTTAGGTGCCGAAGATGACCGCCCCAGATGTTTTAGCCGGTAGGAATCCGGCATGCCCGGATCAAAAGACCGGAAGAA
The DNA here is from genome assembly GCA_947459985.1 of Diloba caeruleocephala. Lineage (NCBI taxonomy): Eukaryota > Metazoa > Arthropoda > Insecta > Lepidoptera > Noctuidae > Diloba > Diloba caeruleocephala. Next base: position 3,802,507 of record OX381621.1, on the reverse strand, counting down.
AAGATCTACTTTAAATATGTGACAGTTTTGACTTTAAACAAACATAATATGTCTGTATAGACATTGAAGGCTTCTAGTGGACGGGCGTTCGCAGACGCTCCGTCGCGTCGCCGCGTAATATGAGCATCTTATTTGGGTCATAACGTATGCGACACACGATATTTCATTTATATCGTGTTTAATTTATATTCTGTACATTTAGAGGTCATTCCAAGTGAGCAAGTTTTTATGACCAATTCTTTGACTATAAAAAATGTGTTATTTTACGATTGCGTTTAGAGCTCACGTGTAGCGTCGTGTGGTCGTCAGCTGAGATTAGGCGACGGTTCTTCTTTCCGTTAGTGAGGAGACCACTGTGCATTTTTTTAAGGGGATGGGCCGTACTGGAATATTTTTTCACACTCCTAGTATCCTTAAGAAGTATCATCATTATCATCAGCAGTCAAAGGACGTCCACTGCTGAACTGCTTGTTTTGGGGGAACTTGCCAGTACTCACCACACTTGACAGCCGTGTTGATATGCGCAATATGGCTACTGCTCCATAGAAGGAACGATGCTTCCCATCGCTCTGGCTTAGTCTCTCAGTCGCCTTTTACGACCTCCACGGGAAGAGATGGTATATTAAGTAGTGCTGTATTTATGAAATATCGACAATTCTTTAGCCCCTTAAAATATGGATCCTGGCGATATCCTGGAAAACAGCCAGCACCGACTACCGAAGTAGGCTGGGTAAGTACTGTGACAGACATGATATGAAAGGACGCGCGCCTGATGTCGTAGCGCATCTTGGAAGCTATTTCAATTCAGATGTGGGTAGCGGTATTGATAATTGATTGTTCACGGCAAATAAATAGAACAGAACTATTCTCTGGCATTCCGTTCACGTTTAAGAGGAAAACCAATGACCGCCGATTGGGGTCATGGTAATAAAAATTTGAATAATTACCATAGCGGTGAGTGACGTACTCGGCCATATACTCGTATATACGTATACTATATATAGATAGACATTTATTTCAGCAGTAAGTACGCAAGAACATAAAAGGTAATATATTCGTGATTTTGTTGGACCCAGTTTAGGTATCATCATTTCGGCCGAATGAAGTCCACTGCTGGACAAAGGCCTCCCCCAAAGATCACCACAACATAACTGATATGGGTGTGTTGAGGGCTCATTGGGGGGTTTTGCCATAATCGCCACGCTTGGCAGACGGGTTGGCGATCGCAGTTGAGTTATTAATGTACTCGAAGGACGCTGCTGCCCATCCTCCGGCTAATCCCTTAGTCGACTTTTACGACACCCACGGGAGGAGATGGGGTGGTGGTATTCTGAGCCGGCACCACAGGTATACATACAAACATTCATGCTTGTGGTGTCAGGATTAAGAATGTAATACCATTCCATCTTCTGCTGTGGTTGTCGTAAGAGGCGACTAAGGGACTGTAAATCAGAGGTATGGGCAGCAACGTTCCTCGACTCTCCTGCCAAGCGTTGTCAATACTGGCAACTTCCCCCCAAAATGACGAATCACGCCATGTAACCGAACGTTTATGGGGAGAGGGTGGGGCGTTGTCCAGCAGAGGACGTCTTTTGGCTGATACGATGATGATGATACTTCTGTGAGAATACTAGGATTTTGAAAGAAGTTATCAATACTACCTTTACTCCGTCGGTAAACATTATAATAACTAGTCTAGCCATAATATTGTTACAATTAAAACTGTTGTGATATTAAGTTATTTTATTGAGTAAGAAACTCCGATCGGTTGCCTGTATTTTAACATATTATTTTCACAGTTATTGTTAAATTATATTATAGAGCGTTAAATAAAAAGCACGTGGCCTGCTTAAAACGTCACTTCAGTATTGAGTCTCTCAAGAAATCTTAGTTAGCAGTTGCTAAATTCTCCACGGAGAAAGTGCGTAAATCCATAGATTGGTGGCCAGAGAGAAGAGATTAAAGGCATGTTACAAAGATAAAGGCGGCCACTTTGAATACATTTCTTATTTAATTATTGCCGAGGGTAAATATGTACACCTAAGTTTTAGTATCCTTAATCTGCTTCATAAAAACATACATTTTAATTTATGACAGAACTTATGGCTTGTTTAGGTATGTATGACAAACAAACGATAGAACATTAGACGGTTCGATGCATAATAATTATAATAAGTGACCATTTGTGAATAGTAGAATCGAAATAAGCAAAGTATTATAAATAACTTGTGACTAATAAAAAATATTGGGTATTTTTACACCGGTGGTTAAAACACTAAGGAAAACTAGGTATAACGAATCTTACTTTTCTTTGCAACAAATAGTATTCCTACAAGACTGTTAAACATTCTATTTTTAAATTATTTAATATCCCACCGACATAATTTATAAAGTAAAGACGCACTGTGCCAAAAACGTTTGTCTAACTGGTTATGATCAACGTCTCAGAGTTCGAATTTCGAACAATGCCGTTATTCTTTTTTTACTGCAAATGTAACAACTGTCATTCTGAATATTACATTCTGTTACTGGTTTATCAATTTGTAAACTCAGATCAATTAATGTAAATGGAACCATGAGTCCTTTTCATGTAATAGTTTATATAAACCCTATAGAAAGCTTCAGATGAATTTGTTTTCATAGAAAGTTTGAAAACTACTTCAAATGCTTAGACCAGGTATCATTTTTAATTAAATCTATTTTAAGAACAACATCAACGAAAATCGTGTAAAAGATCCTCTCACTTTCATTTTCATTGAGAGATAAATAAAACTAAGAAGGATCGTTTTATAGGTGCGTTGGCTTTAACACATGCTTCATAACGTGCTGACTTGATGTGAATTGAATAATTATGACGATTGTTAAAATGTGACAGGTTACTTAAATATTACTTCATTAATACGCGAGGGATTAATCATCGTATTGACCAATCGTGTTTTTTATTTATTATTTAATGTGGAGGATAGCAAGTCATTCACCTGCTGGGTAACATCACACCTTCCCATAACAATTGTAATGCTACCCAGGACTTGTCTTGCGTGGCACCACACTGCGCTCGTCACCTCGAGAGATTTATTATTTAGTTTCTTATGCCCAGTAATTTGACCAGCGACAGTGACATTTATAAAGCAAAGCAATGCTATCTCCGTGATTTCTGGGATAGGTGACTGACTGTATAAATGTCGAGCTAACTTTGTGTTTTGGAGACCACGGCAAACTGTCGAATCCAGCCGTGATCCAAAGCAGCGGTTAAAAGTAAAACAACTGCAGTTAACTTCACTCCAATACAATTTCCTCAAAACTAAGTGATCGAAGTATACAAATGTTGTCAGAATCTTGCTATGTTAAGTTAAATAGTAGGTCCGAAAATTATGATATAATAGCAAAAGGTTACGGATAATTATGATGATGAAAATTACTGGCAATGCTGCTGGGGGAAGCTAATAAATATTTTGTTTGTGTAAATTTCATTTTCACCACATGTAGAGGTTATCGCTTTTCTTTTTGTACTCCTGAAGGCGTAATTGTATCTCTAAAAGTAAATTATTTGCTGCGAAAAAATCTAAACTTCAGTTCAAATATCCGTTATAAAAGTTGCGGAAACAGAAGCAGAAACGGAAGTGTAAAAGCGCGCGTAACTTAACATGTGTACATGTCTTTGTTTAAAAAATAACAAATGTAGACAAACAACTGAATGCCAATTAGAGTTCATATTGAGGCCTCAGAGTGTTCAATATACCTGTACTTTACCCAATCAACAGCAACCGACCTTAATGTATCATACAAAATAACAGGTAAAACCTAATAATAACTGAAACCATTCCATAACATTTAACAGAACGACCATACAATTTTTTCTTTTTTTTTAAAGTTTCCCCACTCTATTATTCTCCACTGACGTGGGCAGTGTTGCCAGATCAAAATTACCAAACATCGCTTCGCATCATGATTAACCAAAGTGCTGAAGGTGAAAACAGATATTCATATCTTAAATATATATTCATATATTAAAGGTTATATTTATTTCTACTAACTACTAACACATTTCAATAAAATTTTATTACTTACTCTTAATGTTTTGGTGGAAATCATTGTATCTTGCAAACTTTAAATCACATCGAATAACCAATTCTACTTTCTGCCGGTTAGCAACAGCGTGCAAATTGTTCATTGTTTTTATTTTACAAATCTTTAAATTAATTAGTGATGTGAATGGACTTCCAATATCCAATCCGTACACTTAGAATACAACGGTATTTTTGTCATACCGAAAACCGAACTCGGGGTTGAAATACCGAACAGTTGGCAGCCCGGTCCTGCAGTGCTATTCTGTAAGAACTCACTAGCAAACTCACTTCTGAACATTTTCACTTTGACTCCAGCATGGCTATTCTGTAAGAACTCACTAGTAAACTCATTTCTAAATCCGCAGTGAAATCTCTAATATCGTCTTGTTATTGCTACTTTTTACTTCGGATTCTTATATGAATTCTGAAGTGAGTTTGCTAGTGAGTTCTTACAGAATAACACTGCAGAAGTCAAAGTTACTACCTTTGCAAAGCAATACGAAATTAGTGATTTCACTACGTATTCAGAAGTGTGTTTGCTAGTGAAGCGGACTCACTTATGAAGCTGCAGTGAAAAGAAGTAAAAACTATACGATATTAGAGATTCCATTACCAATTCAGTACCGAGTTCTTACAGAATAGCGACGCTGGCTTTAGTTTACAGGCACACATTCTACATGCACCCGGACCTGAAACATCTAACGCCAGAAATTAATAATCAAACTAATCCAAAATCTTTGGATTTGGGATTAAGAATTTGTCTGATTTCTGTTATTTGTGTTGTTATCTTACACAACATCTATCTAAAAACAGATCGAGTTCAAAATCATAATCTAAAGATTTGGGATTAGATTGTTATTAATTTCGGCCGTATACGCCATACAAACTTCAACATTAGGAAAGATTTATCTCCACGAATTGCGTGCGTATACGCAAGTCAGACCAGTGTCCATGTCATCATATCACCCCGTAAAGGCTGACTGCTGGACTTGCCTTCTCATAGTAGTAGTTAGTGTTACTGAAAGTCATCTCATGAGCTGGCAGGAGAGTATAATATAATGTCCAGGAAAATAATTTTGTAAGGCAGGTTAGTTCGAGCTGTGCACTTCACTGATTTTCTCTGTGTGTATGTGAGCGTGTATCGGGTTTCACGCACGACGACGTGCGTGTGCGTGACTGTGGCAGACTCGATGGCAACGCGCGCTTGCGTTGCCAAGGGCACGTGCAGAATGGTGGCTTCAAAAGTTAGTACTTGTGAAGTATTGAAATTAATAGCTTACATGTGGAATGACACCCCAAGACGTGGTAAACAGGCAAGGACTGGCCGTACAAATAGTTCAAAAAATTATTTAAAGTTGTAGGAGTATTTATTATAACGGTACAAAGTATAAAATATTGACCCATAGTAATTTACATAGTGCGTTGACACAATACCAACTTAAGGACGTGATATAGGAACGTAAGCACTTTAACCATAATCTACAGAACTACATGTGTGACCGGAGAATACCTATTTATAATCGGGATTTTTGCTAATAATAGTTTAGTGGGTCTTAAACATCGAGTGCCGTTTCGGTATTCGGCCGTAAGACGGCTATTGTCAGTATTAGCAGAAAGTGCAAGAGTGTTTTTATCGGTTTTGTTCAGGACATTTACATTACAACACTCTCCGTATGTTGGAAGCAAAGAGCTACTCAATAATTATATCTTGTGTTTATGTAGAAATCTATTACAACAATTTTGTCCAGTGCTACTTACGCATCAAGAGATACAACAAATCGACCAATCAGCTGCCGCTACTGACCAATCAACGAGCGTGCTGCGCGCTTTTTCGTTCTCGACTAAAGATTGAACGCTTGTAATTGCCTCTTAATTTGTCAATTTTCTGTTAGTTACTGAGAAACGTGCGAAAATTTCCTGCTTTGTAGTTTTAATTTAATGAGATTAAATAAAACTACACGGAATGTGAATATTCTATCATTATTACGTACTTGACCGCGTCTTGCACTACTAGAACTGTCCACTTTATAGAAAAAGAACTATTCAATAAAATAAAGTTCAATATGGCGCGTCCCAACAAAGCTGCGCATGTGTGCAGTGACAACTCTAAGCCGAGGACACACGGAGACAATTTGACGCCTTCTACGGAGCATGCGCACGATCCAATCTACATCGCTACTGCGCCGCTGCCGATATGTTGCAACCAAACACCGACTGAGTGTTGTGGCTTCGAAATTTGTCCCTGATCTTGCAGGATTGCGGTTACTTAATTCTGGGGAGGGGCAATAGTTTATACCATCGAGTTTTATGCAGCTTTCTCTGTAAATCAAATCAAATTGTGTCACATTCTAATTGATTTCTACTGATTGACTTTCTTATGGATTTAGTTATTGAGATTGTAACTGCAGTTACGTAAGCAGTTCAATAAACAATGTTGGCCAAAATAACAGGAACTTTTTAGTGTGAATAATATAGAAATAATAACCTGTCGATTACTCAGTAAAACATTGTAATAAAAGACGCTACGTACCTACTTAGGTAAAAAATTTGCTTATTCGTATTTAAAGAACATTTGCCTGATATTCAAATGTAGGCAGGTCTATTTTTAGTACGTGAAAACAGTCATACAATTATTGACAATTGACTAACAAATCTTAATTAGTCATACGTTTGACGAAAGGTAAATAATAAAACACAATGATATCTAACAGTTAAGTTTATTTCTACTGTCGATGAATCATATCGGCCATTTATACGTCCACTGCTGAACAAAGGCGGGAGGCCATAGATTTTCACAACTGTGTCACCATTTTATTTGGGCGTATTTGCCAATACTCACCACGCTTGGCAGGCGGTTTGGTGAGCGCAGTATGGCTACCGTTTCACAGAAGGGACGCTGCTGCCCATCCCTCTGGTTTAGATTCCCTTAGTCGCCTTTTACGAGATCCTCGGGAGGAGATGGAGATCGATGAAGAAGGCTGTAAACTTTTAAGTATGGCTCACAATCGCTATTTTTCACTTCAACTGTGGTAAAACCTGTCTTCGGTGGAAATAGCTCAGACGATGCGAATAAGCAATCGTTTTTATTGTACCTAGCCGTCGGAAGTGCTATAGAAAGAAACATTAATATGAGAAAAACATATTAGTTTGAAATGCGTGATGTGTGTCATGTTAGATTATTAATTATAGTGCTTCATTCCGCCAATCAGGCATGAATAATTTGTAATAAGCTTCTAGTTTCTAATTAGCTTTTCCAAAAAAAATATACTGCCATTTAAACACTATTTCAGATATGTGTTATATGCCACCTAATACTCAAATTTTCTCAAAATTATTATAGACAAAAAGCACTTTTTTAACGGCATACAAATAATTGCATATAAATAATGTTCATATTCGAACGTTCATGTTGGGATCCGAACGGGGAGCAATTTTTTGCTTCAATAAAAAGTGCGTCTGGGTGCGTTAAGCAACAAATGCTGTGATTGGCCGATGCCACGATAGGCAGTCCCTTTCGTACAATTTTCTGCATCACATATAGCATAGTTATGGTTATATAGGGTGTCCAGCTTTACGTGTAGCCGTGTGTACCTACAGATTTATGGTTTTCCTAGCCTTTGGAATACTTTGCAGCGTTCGGGTCGCAGCATGACTAAGGTGACAAGTTATTATTGCTATAGAATTGGGCACAGTTGTTCGTAACAAGAAAAATCCGGATTGATACAAATATAAATTAGTTTGTCCTGAATTTTCTACAATTATACAGTTAACTGGATATACTTTACATAAGGCTATAAATAGTTCTGTCTGGACAGCAGCAACCCGGTAAACAACTGGACAGGTAACAAATATAAGGCCGAGCACATAAGTGTTTGAAATGACTGCGAGCTTTGAACTAATAACATAGGTATGTACCTAAGTATGTCTATGTAGACATACTATATCCTCGCTGCTATCAAAATGAATCTTTACTTTCATATTAGTGGCAAAAGAGAGAACTGGGACGCTGCGGTGATCTGCAACCAAACTTTACGAAGCATTGTAGGTTGTGAAGTAAGTTATCTTACTGCTACGCATAAGTTTAAACCGCACCACATTGTTGTTTTATGGACTTCAAGTGTGAGTTGACACTCAAGTTGTGGTTTATACAGATCAAAGTTATACTACGCTGCTTTCTTCTTTGATTGCATCGTTACTATAGCGTATCCTTTAAGAATATTTGTTCGGCCTGTATCAGAATAATTTTATTTAGTTTAGAGTGCATATAGAGTCGGTAAAGTTTGTTCGATCTGCGAGAACGCGCGCAAAGCAATATGAGATCAACATTTTTATTAATACTAGAAAATCTCATACCTATTTGGAGCTAATTGTGGGTAAATCTTATTTGTAAAAACATTACTTTGGACAGTAAAGATTTATTTATTTCATAACTCGGTCTCAGCCCATCCCAAATATCACATCTCATGTATCGCTACTATTTTTTTATTTTTTTTATTATTTATTTAAAAAAAAGTTGACCCACACTTTGTTTTCTCCTGTGTCGTGGGTGCGTTTACAGACATGTATTCCACACACAATACACCCAGACCCGGAACAACTACCTGCAGATCATACAAATATTTGTTCCGTGCGGGAATCGAACCGACGACCCGGAGCGCAGCAGCCGACTGTATCAGCCACTGCACCAACCGTGCCGTCGAGCTATTACTTACCACATCACTTATATTTCTCAACATTTATGTGAAAATACCCATAACTCACTGAAATCAGATTACAATTTGACGGCATATTAATCGGTTTCAACTTCTCAAGGAAAACCACACTGGAGATCTAATTACAGATATGCACCACCTTTCACTCAGCCTTCGTGTTAATTGCTAGCAATCAACGAGATTCTTTATCTGCTTAGTCCTCTTTGGATGTGCGTGAGTATATCGTTTACTATTTATGTAATTCATGCAAAGGTACTTCCGCAGTCATATGGGCGTTGTGTATCGGGTCGTTCGGTTCTCTACAATGAGGTTGAGCCAAGCGATGCTGATGCATAGGTCATGCTCGTGAACGAGTGCCGAGTGTTGGGACTGGGCAGTCGGTAACTGCCACGGCAAATAATGATTATTATATTATTGTGGTATGTCCAATCTTTACATATTAACCTACATTTTTCTCGGTATATGTTTTACAATCTTATTCTTCATTGTACAGGGTGGGCCATAAGGGTGTTGGCGGTTTAAATATTCAATTAAAAAAGAACTACGAAACATAACAAAAATATATTTGTATTTTTAAAAAGTAGAAACATAGAAATTTTTAAGACCTAAAAATAACGTTGTCCAAATGACTTCCCTCGGCTGCTTGGCACTCTTGAAACCGAAGTCGCAAATTTTGGAAAACTAGTTGAAAAGTTGTTCTCGGTATTTTGTTACTTTCCTGAATAATATTCCCCTTCAGCTGCTCTAAATTGGTCGGATTATTCTCGTAGACTGCCGATTTGAGGTAGCCCCATAGAAAATAATCGCATGGAGAGAGATCGGGGCCGGGACCCCCTTTTTGAAATGTGTTTTCTGGGAAAAGTTCCAAGAGTGCCAAGCAGCTGAGGGAAGTCATTTGGACAACATTATTTTTAGGTCTCAAAAATTCCTATGTTTCTACTTTCAAAAAATACAAATATGTTTTTGTTATGTTTCGTAGTTCTTTTTTAATTGAATATTGAAACCACCAACACCCTTATGGCCCACCCTATATAACGTAAGACAGAAAAAATGGATTGTTAAATAAAATAAAATATAATGTACAAAGGCGAGCTTAACTCAAGATTGAGTTTTCTTCCAGCACATAATTTGTATCAATCAACATTGTAATGTAATCGCAATTATTTTAAAAGAGTATACATGGAGTTTCTAGCTGGTTCTTCTCCACAGTATCAAGGTTTCACAAGTGACAATATTTGGATCCATTGAAAAAAAAAATGTTAACTTTGATATTTAATTTTGCCATAATCGCCACGCTAGGCAGGCGGGTTGGCGATCGCAGTTGAATTGTGAATGTACTCGAAGGACGCTGCTGCCCATCCTCCGGTTAATCCCATAGTCGTATTTTACGACACCCAAGGGATGAGATCGGTTGGTGCTATTCGTAGCCGGCACCACACGGTTAAGTTTCTGCCTGCGGTCTGCTTCTTACAACAATTCATTTCTTCTGCCAGTAAACGTCCACAATTGAACAAAGGCCTCCACATTACAGTGGACGCTGCTGCCCACCTCTCTGGTCTAGAGTCCCTTAGTCGCCTTTTACTACATCCACGGCAGGAGATGTGCTATATTCTTAATCCTGACACCACACGGAATTAATTACTAGATACGAATTATGATATCTGCGACAATTTTACAAAGTAACGTTTTCTCTACTGTTCTGAGAAGTTACTCGTAAAATACAAATACTGTGCGGGTACTTCCATTCATAAACAAATTAGTACTTAATTATCTTTAGGTATTCATATTCTTTTCACGAATGAGAATATTAGATGCGGTAGTATTGAATTTTGATATTTTCGACTCTATTTCTTTCAACGTAGAGTTTTTAATTGCCAATATCCAGAATTTAATTTTTATTTTAGAGTACAGCTTTAAATAAGCTCAGCCCACATTTGCATGTGCCTCTTTTTAACTCACAATATAATATTGTATAGTGAAAATTCTACCTCATTTAAATAAAGTTCGTTCGTATGGTCGTAACATTGAAATCTGTGAATTATTGCTTGAAAGTTGGCTCTGAATGCCTGAACGTGATGAGAAAGTTATTATCTCAATTCACTCCGATAATTCTATTTTCATGTGTTATAATTTTATTTGGTTTTTAACGGGCTTGGTGATTTGGAAACGAACACTGAATAATGGACTGATCCTATGTTTAGCTAAAAAAAATTGTGTTAGCGAGGCTCGAAGCCCCAGGCTCTTCTTAGGGAGGATTGTATACGATACCCCCGAAACCTCGCTTTGCCCTGTCGTGCGCATACCGCGGCACTAATATTATCAACGCTTTGGTCAAATAAGTAAGTAATTTCCAGATATCTAAAATTAAACAATATCCATAAATAGACTTACAAAAATAGTCCAAAGCAAAAAACATTTCGAACGTCATTTAAAAAAAAATCACTTCCAAATAAAATAAGATAACAGAATAAAATGTACTTAAAACAAGATCTGGTTTGTAACTTAAGTAGCGAGTTGAACGAGACTTGACGGCGACTCTTGCGTGCGTTCCGAATACATCCGAATGGCACCGAGCCCTCCCGAGCCGGCCAGGGAGTACAATGATGAAAATCGGGTATCAACGGGTTCTGAATTATAAATACACTTGCGCCTGGATGCGGAGAAAGGCTCAGTTAATAAGAAAATAACTTGCGGCAAAGGAATTGTATTAAAATGTGTTGAGTAAAGCTGGGTAATGCAACTATTATTATATTGTTAAAGGAGCAAGTTAACGCACGTGGTGAGCGTAGATTGGCTACTGTTCCACAGAAGGGACGCTGCTGCCCATCCCTCTGGTTTAAAGTCACTTAGTCACCTTTTACAACATCCACGGGAGGAGACGGAGTAGTGCTATATTCTTAAACTCTCGTGTAACGTTGAGATTTCCTATGAAATATACTAAGAACCATTGAATATGAACCTATTGAATGGACTGCGTTGGGCGCACAAGGTGCTTCAAAAACGCGACGGACCATTTTTTTGCCGAACTCCCGGGTGCTTTTATAGCGCCGCAGAGGTTATCCGGGCACCACATGGACTGTCGGACAATTATACTTAACTAATTAAGCCGCCCGGTATCCATCCGGAAACAGGCGTCAGAAAATGTTCAGCGGGTCTTAAATATTGAATTGTTTCAGTTATCGGCCTATAGAGCCCTATTTTTATATCGCTCGAAAGATATAACACCAAGATTCCCGCTGATATTATGAGTAACTCGTAACTTCGGTGAAAATCACCCGTCAGTAAAATAACCAACTGTGTGGTTCAACTCATATCGATACTAGAAAATGCTAGATTTGTCGCCCGTGCGTAGGATAGGTCGTGTCAATGTCTGGCGACATACCGCACGTTTCCGCGTAATCATATAGCCACGGTGTTGGTTTACAAATGCTTAGCGTGTAGACGCATAATACAAACTATGAAGTGAAGGAAATTGTTTAAGTTTACTGAATGGCTACTTTATTACTGTTACTGAGTACCTATGTACCTTAAGTATTAGATATAATGCCCGGAAACTTCGGAACTGTATTATTTTTACCAATTTCAAATCGATTATAGAGCAGCGTGGCTATTCTTTTAGAACTCACTAGCAAACTCACTTTTGAATCCGCAGTAAAATCTTTAATTTCATATGGTTTTGACTACTTTTGACTACGAATTCAGAAGTGAGTTTGAGTTCTTACAGAATAACACTGCTGGTCCTATCGCTTATCGTATGATGTGGAAATAGACTCGGGAACTTGAGATGAGCAACTGTACTGGCAAATATTATACTAAAGAGTATTTAATAGAGACATGTTTAATTTCTTGAAAAGCTATAATATAAAAGTAATAAACAGAATTTGATTGATCATTTAAAATAGAACAAACATATTTGAATTTTAAAAAACTACTAGGATTAGTAGATATTTCGATCAATCTATCTATGTGCCAAGGAGCAACTATGAAACAAAAAAAAAAGATATTTTAACATCTTACCTGAACACCGTCCCAAAAGATATTCGATATTCAAAAACATCATGTTTAACTCAAATTAATGTTCGATTTATGGTCAGTCGGCGCCGACGACGTTGGCCGTATCGTATTACAGACAGGTGTTCGCCTATATTCAAATATTGTATCATTATTATAAATAATGTTTACTAATTAATTTGAATTAAATATTGACTCGTTTATTACATTTTATATGGGTGCTTGTGATTGTGACGTTTTGGGTTCCGCTCAAAAACCGGTTCTCACAAGAAGTGCATAAATTAGCGTAACATGAAATTCGTGGTTCAGTATGTGTATTTACAGGATTGGATTTAACTTTTAGACAGTTATAAATAGTCCTCGGTGCTTGAGGTTTAATAAATAAAACTATATTTGACTTCAAATACATGATAAAAATAGCACTTGAGAGACATTAAAGAAAAATATGATGTGTATATACCGTATCACAAACTTTTTAAGCAATAAATGAAGTATATATAATATACCTATATACCAGTATAGATAGAATTATTAATATAAAAATATTGAGCGCATTCAGCTTAGTACACGTGACAAACGTGAAACTTGCCTCGCATACACATACTTTGTATGCCCGCGCATGCGCCCACACAACGTTACACAAAATCCGTTGCATTCAAATAAATTTGATTTTGACAATTTTGAAGTGAGACTTCCTAAATGGTGTAGGTAAATATACTTGTATCTACCACGCAATAGAGCCACGAAGCAGCCAATGTGAACTAGCCTCGCCTAGTTTCGCTCGTTTAATTTAAACTTGCATTGTTAAAGGTAAACTGTTATGTTCTTGTTCTCAAGTAAATAATTAAAATGTGTTTCTATTTCACGTAGTCGTTAAGTTACAGCTGGGAAGCGAGATTTTTATATATCGGTTTCCTAAATTAGTGTAATAATACGTGTCTTCTCCCGTTGGATGTCGTAAAAGACGACTAAGGGACTCCAAACCAGAGGGATAGGCAGCAGCACCCTTCTCTGTAACAGTAGCTATTCTGCACTCACCAACTCACCTGCCAAGCGTGGTGAGTACTGGCAAATACCCCCCAAAATAACGACATGATTGTGGAAATCTATGGGGGAGGCCTTTGCTCAGCAGTAGGACGTATAAATGGCTGATATGATGAATATCAGCCTGCAACTATCCCACTGCAGGACAACACCTTCTTCTTTGCAGAGAGGAACAACCATTAATCACCTCGGTTGTTAACTATATGTACGTAACGTATATGTAACTTATATATATAACGTATATATATAACGGATATATATAACCTTCTACAGTATGTTCCACTCGTGGTAGATCTCTTATTGCCAAAGTTTTACGGGTCGGTTGATGCAGTGGCTGATACAGTCGGATGCTGCGCTCCGGGTCGTGGGTTCGATTCCCGCACGTAACCAATGTTAGTATGATTTACAGGTAGTTGTTTCGGGTCTGGGTGTATTGTGTGTGGAATTTGTGTCTGTAAACTCACCCCCAACACAGGAGAAATTCTAGTGTGAGGTAAAGTTTAAAAAAGAGAACAATAGAGTCTGGCTAGGCAGGTACCACCATACAATTTGGTGACAAGACGAGATACGGCCGATCGTAATTATGATCAATCTAATCCAAAACCTTTGGATTTGGGATAAACGATTTGTCTGTTTTTGTGTTAAATGTGATCGTAACATAGAAACGTGAATATCAAAATCATATACATCGTGAACGACGTAAAAACATGAATATCGTGAACGAGTGCGGTCTGTTGGGACTGGTCAGCCAAATGCTGCCATGACAACTGCATTAAAACTTAAAAAAAAAGATTCAGGCTAGTTTACTTTTTAAGAAGTTTAGACTCTTTTCTCCTACATTGTTTTCACATAACCTTCATTTTTACAACAATGTGCTCATAAAACATTGTAACATTTAGTAAGATTTAAAAAGAGTAACCATGGAGTTTCTTGCCCGTTCTTCTCCATGGGAAATCCACATCTTGCAACGCGGCAACTAAAGTCTCGACGATTCATAAGTGCCTGTATATGGTTTACATGAATAAAAAGATTTTTATCTTATCTTTATAAACAATTTTTTTGGATTAGATTGATTACTAATTTCGGCCGTCAGTCATTCACTTGATGGTAAGCGTCACGCCTGCTCATAACAATTGTAATGCTACGCAGGACTAGGCCTGTATGGCAACAAACTTCGCTCGGTATTCAGTTATTTATACTCTTCATCATTTCGGCCGAATGAAGTCCACTGCTGGACACAGGCCTCCCCCAAAGATCACCACAACGACCGATATGGATGTGTTGTGGGCTCATTGGGGGGTTTTGCCATAATCGCCACGCTTGGCAGACGAGTTGGCGATCGCAGTTGAGTTGATAATGTACTCGAATGACGCTGCTGCCCGTCCTCCGGCTAATCCCTTAGTCGACTTTTGTGACACCCATGGGAGGAGATGGGGTGGTGGCATTCTGAGCCGGCACCACACGGCAGATACATACATACATTTATACTCTTATGTCCAGTAATTTTACTAGCTGGGGTGCAATTCCCTAAGGTCGGACATCCATACAACCTTGAATACAGAATTTCAATAACGGTGAAAACCCAATTTGGTATTAGCTAATACATGATTGAAGCTATTCAAGGATACTTTGCAGACTATGACCCACGAGGACCAATATTAGCGAATACCAAATTAGATTATAACCGTTATTTCAATTCAAGGCCGTATGGATGTTTGAGTTTAGAGAATTGCACCTCTACAGTGCCCTTCTAACTGGAGCACAGCAATGTCTAAAGTTTAAACACTACTGCTTAGCAGCGAATATTTGGCACTAGGGTGGGACCTACGTAGCCGGCCGCGGCCTGTTGCTATGACTATTTAATACAAGGTATAAAATACAACTTCTCGTTGGTCTGCATAACCACAGTTGCTGCATACCTAAAAAAAAAACCCCCAATGAGCCCATAACACACCCATATTGGTCATAGTGGTGATCTTTCGTCTCTAATAATAAAATAAATTAGCGAAATTTCAATGATTCACCATGTGAGTTATTTTATTCTAATTAATAAAAATAATGCTACACCTGTGCAAAAATTATAAGATAGTTTTTTTTTCAATGTCAGCCATTAATAAGTAGATAAGTAGGTATACAAGTTCACACATGTTCTTTTCCTCACATTATATACAAATTTACATATTTATTTACCTAGATTACCTATATCATATATTAAATGGAAACGTTGCTCGCTGTTATTAAATACAGATCGAAATAATATTATAAAATTCATTTGACATTTAAAATCCAAAAAGTAAAATACATCTTAATGGAACGAGAATACTAAAAATTAAATATCATTAATATTATATTTTGGCGCCAATTAGAAAACCACGATGTTACAAATCAATTAAGGACATATTAGTAACATTTAGACTGACACGAGCGCACCGGCTTCAATACCATTAGAAAAACCACTCATTAAAACCATTTCTTACTTAGCCGGGATTGTTGCTTTGAAGTTCAGAATTAAGATAAAAAGACAGCATAAGACAGGATAAGATAAAGATAAAAAAAAAACATGTTAAACCATTTATAGGCACTTATGAATGACTAGTCAAGACTTTAGTTACTGAGTTCCAAGGTGTAGAGACAAATTCATACATTCACTATCACGGCTCTCATTTAAGAGAAGAATAAAATATGGTAATCCATGTTAGAGTGTTACACCCATTCGCAAGAGTCATGTAGCGATGTCTGCCATACACAAATGAGGCTTGGAAACTGATTCACCGTCTCTATAGTCCACATTTGGCTCCTACAGATTATTATCTGCTCTCAAAAATTAAAAAAGAGCTTCGGGGATTCGGTCTGCCATTACGAATACGCACACGAATTAAGAACACGCGCCGCAGTAATAAAATAATGAAAAATATTTTTGATCGAATAGTAATTTTGGTCAATATATAACTCTTGCAAGAAATATGGAAATTACAACTGTTTTCAAATAAACGCTATACCTATAAACTACTGTTTGTCCACTGGAAGTGAAGTTCACTATTTTGTAGGACTCTGTATACATATTTGTGCTTAAGACTGTAAAGATCATCTCATACAGTATGTTGTATTGTATCTGAAGCTTACTAGGGGTCACTACATTGAAATGGATGATTCTCGGAAGGACCAGATCGCATGGGGTCCGAGTGCGTTTATGTCTTTTGTATAAGAACACAAAATATTTATGCATTTCGTCCTTATTCCCTTCGATTCGTTACTTATTGTTGCAATAATAAGCTTCTCTGTTTAAGTATGAATAAATAAATAAACTTGTGTTTGTAATTTTATAAGTAACTTTAAAGTCCACTATTATCGTTTATCTTGAATGAATAGTGAGTTTCGCTACGCTGTTTGTCGGTTTTTGCGCTGTTTTAATTAGGACTACTAATCAACAAAATTACTTTTTTATGAATATATTTGAGTTGAAATCATCATAAATCGAAGTTTACGACTTAAAAAACATGCTAACGCGTGATTTTTGGCATACGTAAATCATTGAAATATTCTCTTCAGTCTGAACTTAAAGTAAGTAAGTAAGTAAAAAATCTTCACAATAAGAATGATAGCCGAAATAAACAACTCGGCAACAGTAGGGTCATAAATTTCCCTGCCAGTCTCCAACGGGACAGTCGTAATGTTTACTTCTATTTATGTCCGAGTGTTTATGTGTTTTCAAGTATCTGCTGAGCATTTGAGCCTCTGTTACTTTACTGTTGTTACAGCCACATCGTTTATTTTATTTTCTATACTTAATTGTTAACTGTCTGGTTGTTAGGAAAGAAAACTCCATGTCGTCTCATTCTACGGTTGTCGTTTAGTAGACACGAATGTTTGCCGTGTGATGCCGGTGAAGAATACTGCCACCCCATCTTATCTCACGGGTTTCGTAAAAGGTGACTATGGGATTAGCCGGAGGATGAGCAGCAGCGTCCTTCGAGTGCATTAATAACCTAACTACGATCGATCGACGTATCATGGATGCTGTGATGAGGATTATGTTGAGACATGTTTAAAGCCTTTCCTACCAGAGTTTATTGACTTTTATACCGGTCAAGCAAAAAGGAGAGCTGTATTTATTTTTTTTGCTTCTCGCATTCATTTCTGGGAAATGTGATTGCTTAACCGGTCATTTCTGGCGAAGCCAAAAGAGGCCTCCAGCCAGGCTTAAAATTAATATGAAAAACTAAGCAACTTTCGCTAAGGGCGCCCCCTGCGGGACACGGACCTCGACTTAGGGCGTTGCTGGGGATAACAAGCTATTGTTTTGGGGACAGCTGGATCGATATTATTTATATTGTATTAAGGGACGTGTGGTGCCGGCTTTGCCGTGTGGTGCCGGCTCAGAATGCCACCACCCCATCTCCTCCCGTGGGTGTCGTAAAAGTCGACTAAGGGATTGGCCGGAGGATGGGCAGCAGCGTCCTTCGAGTACATTAACAACTCAACTGCGATCGCCAACCCGTCTGCCAAGCGTGGCGATTATGGCAAAACCCCCCAATGAGCCCACAACACACCCATATCGGTCATTGTGGTGATCTTTGGGGGAAGCCTGTGTCCAGCAGTGGACTTCATTCGGCCGAAATGATGAAGGGACATTGGCAGGTGACGCGGCGATAGGCCTCCACGAAAGAACTGTTCTTTGGATATTTGTTTTTAACTGGCGTCCGTAAGTCCCTTAAGCTCGGCCACCGAACATACGACAACATGACCAACGATGAGCTTTATGTTGAAGTTATTAGTGCTATACATTAATTGTTACTCGTATCAGTTTTCTATTGTGTTAGAGGCAATTGTCTGTTTTGTTAGTGTGTGTATTTTACATTTAATTAGTCTACTTTGTTCGCACATACCTAGCTTATTACCATGTAATAACAAAGTTGTAGTATAACTTTTTTTGAAAAGAGTATATCCATGGAGTTTCTTGCCGGCTCTTCTCCATAGGACCGACTTTTCCGAACCGTGCACTTAGCTTGACTTTTCGTAAGAGCCTATTAGGGCCTATATGAAATAAAAAATTTGAGTTTAAGTTTGAAGTATTTGTTGAACATTCAAGCATCGTTAACATTAATGATATAACAACTTCGTGTGTGTTTTATTCGTTATTTTATTGCTCACCTTAACGCTAGATACGGGGGTAAGTAGTACTGCTGGTGGAATCTGTTGTAAACATATAACAGCATTTTCTGATGTTTGTAGATAAAACTGTTGTTACCTATTAGCCGTTTGATTTATGAGCAATAGTTAACCGTAAAAAGTCTTTTTTTTTTCACTCACTGGTATTTACCTTACAGGCGAAATGCACAGCTTAGAAACAAAAATCTCACATAGAGAGATACTTCAGACCTGAAATAATTATCTCGTTATGTATCACATATTTTATTATCATTTCGGCCAAATGAAGTCCACTGCTGGACACAGGCCTCCCCCAAAGATCACCACAACGACCGATATGGCTGTGTTGTGGGCTCATTGGGGGGTTCTGCCATAATCGCCACGCTTGGCAGACGGTTTGGCGATCGCAGTTGAGTTGTTAATGTATTCGAAGGACGCTGCTGCCCATCCTCCGGCTAATCCCTTAGTCGACTTGTACGACACCCACGGGAGGAGATGGGGTGGAGGTATTCTGAGCCGGCACCACACGGCACATTTTCAATTTTGTTATGTGGTGCAATAAAGTTATATTTAAATAATTAAGTTTCTTATTCTACTTTTCGCTTATTAAGATATTCGCTTATTATATATATTATTTTTAACACGAGTTTCAACCGTGCTTGTATATATTTGAAAATCTCATTCATACCAGTGTAGTATACATTTGCTTACTCATTGTGTTATTATTATTATATTTATTATCCAACTGCACGACCAGACAGTGACGAAAACGGACTAGGGACGTAGTTATATAGATAATCTTTTTAGTATGTTCAATATTAACATCAAAAACATTATCATATACTTAAGTATTAATAAATAATTTCTTTGTATGTTCGGTTTGGACACCGTTTTCACCAATTTTCCATGGTTATTACCAGAGATGCGTATTTTTATCACTTTATTGCATTTTTACGGTTCCGATCGTCCTAAGGAAAAAACGGCCAAATAATAAATTTTGAATATTCACATTCACACATCATGTCACAAACATTATTATCTATTCCCCCCGCACCTTATCTCTATAACTTCTAAGCCTAACATTTTGAAAAGAATATAATAATAATATCTCTTTACCTATAGATTACAGGAAACCTATAAAAAGTCTATGATCTTAAAATAACATTGTAAATGTTTCAACATTGTGCGTACGAACTTACGTTTGCAGTTGGAATGTATGGGAGAACATGTTTTTCAACTACGATGTTAAGTTTGTTCTTGGGATAAGTTATTGGTACAAGACCGAATTCAACAATACACAATATATTTTAGTACCGACAAAAAAGTTTGGGTCAGATTAAAAAAAGAACATGGTGGATAACATATTCATCGTTCAAAACGCTCTCCCCGCGAGTTCAACTCGCACTTGTCCGGTTTTTTTTACTGATGCGCGAGGTATATGCGCTACCACTAATGCTGTTAAAAAATAGCCTTTTATATGCTGCAAAAACAATCTATACGAACGCTTCAAATTCTACGTAAATTTTGGAGAAATTTCAAAGGCATTAGAAAGGAATGCACCTGCAGTATCATAGCGAAACAGTTACCACTATTGCGTCATCCGATGACGTTGAGCAGAGAAAGGGGCCATGGCAATGAATTAATAGGTCGCTGTAATGCACTCCATAACGCTTGTACCAATGAATTATACAAATATATTCAGTCATTGGATGGACAAATAGAATGCTTAAATGCGCAGTCGTGGTTTGCATATTTTGGATTCAAGGACGTCTCATCCGAATCAAAGGTATACCTTTTAGCATTCAGTTTCGCCGCAAGTTCGTCGGCATAGAGTTCTCCCTTTCCTCCTACTCTATAGACGAGACATTGTAAACCTACACTATAGAAATGTAAACAGCATTTTTCATAATAAAAATTGCATAGAACTTAT
This sequence comes from Diloba caeruleocephala, assembly GCA_947459985.1. Lineage (NCBI taxonomy): Eukaryota > Metazoa > Arthropoda > Insecta > Lepidoptera > Noctuidae > Diloba > Diloba caeruleocephala. The sequence continues at coordinate 3,781,595 of OX381621.1, read as the reverse complement.
CAATCATGCATCAATGCATCAATATTTATATTAGGGCTTCGACAATGATGACACACCTGGCCTAGAATGCCTTATACACAATGTGAATTGTAAAAATATACTCTAACTCATTAACAAGAATCTAACGAAAGGGTTGTTCGTGTGGTATCCGCATTAAGAATATAGTACCTCTCCATCTCCTCCCGTGGTGTAATAATACCAGTCTTCTCCCGTTGGATGTCGTAAACGGCGACTAAGGGACTCTAAATCAGAGGGATGGGCAGCAGCGTCCCTTCTGTCGAATAGTAGCTGTTCGCGACGCAACCACAAAACCCACGACATGATGTTTACACACATAGCAACAGCGCTCGCGACATAACTCACGATGTACATACGTAGTTTTAGAATAATATTATTAGAATATACATATAAGATATTTAGATAAGTCAAACATGTACATTTTCGAAAATTTGTAAAAAAGTAACTTTTGCCTACTAGTCCTAGACACCCCATACAACAATGATTAGTACTTAGATTTTGTCAAAACTAACCCTATGTACTAGATTTAGACTAATGTAAGCCAGAAAAAGGGGATTCCCCTTAGTTAACCACGCCCTCAGCCCACAGATAATGTATAATCGTAGAAAACTAGCATCACTACTGTTTTTAGCCACTGGGCCTAAACTACGCTCTGTATTAACTGCATAAACATAATTTATAAGAAAATATCAACAACAGTTGGCCAAGACCACTGCCTACACCCTTAAACTTAGAGTCATAAGTATAGTTATATAATTACGACAATAAACGAAATTTATTAAGTCACTCAGCTTCAACACCCTTACAACTAAGGATAAAACTGTAAATACACAGCTAACACATATTATTTAACCCTTTCCCTTTGTATACCTGAAAAGGACACACTTTAAGGAATAACAGACACACACAATAGAGCTTATTTTTTATTAGATACAAGAAAAACCGTAGACAATACCTGTATGACAATAGCGAAAATAAACAATGAAAAGGGGAAGCAATTTCACGGCTCTCGTGCATGTACGGATCGGAGGTAGCTAAGCGCGCCCGTCCCTTCAGGAACAAGAACAAAAATAGATCCAAGTTTTTAATTAGTAGTTAGTTCTTGATAGTAAATAAGTGGTGCGGTACAGTCTGAAATTGCTCTCTGCCATAAGTTACAGTGAAAGTTGTGTTTTTATTTTACGTTATCTCCGCTACAAGTATAAGCGCACATACGGAATCAATACGTTCGATTGTTTGGCAAGTTTAAAAGTACTTCCGGAACCTATAGGTGCAGGACGTCAGCTACTCATCACCGAGGTTCGCCCGTCCGGTACATTCAATGGTCCTTCGAGCCGGATATACAATAAACAAATAGTACATTTCGTGTAGTGCGCGTATACATTCGATAAAAATAAAAAATAGCAAACATGCCGTTAATGACGCGGTCGCAGGGTAAGCAGGCAGAAGAAAATAAAAACCATGCTGAAAGCGACACACCGAGGGCAGCAAGAGTAATATATCATGAACATCCACCACGATCACCATCGGCATCGACAGAAAATACCGGGAAGCCCCGTCCGCGAGCTAGATCAAACACCATAGAAAATATAGACAATCCGACTGGCTCCAAGGATATTCGACAATTAAAAGGCGACTCGGACAGAACATTACGGCCGAAGGTTAAGAGCGTCCAAAAGGCGACGATAGAAAATACCCAAAAGGAAAACATCACGGCCAAGCCAAGGAAGGGACGTACAGAAAATAGCAGTCACCGCACTGATCGATCCCATAGAAAAATAGTGAAGGCCCGTGAAGACATATTGAAAATAAAATTGGAGCTCGCCCGTTTAGCGTTAAAGAAAGCCGAAAATGAAGATTCCGAAACCGAATACGACGAAGAAGGCCAATCAAAGGCTGAGTTCGTACGATCATGGCTAGAAGAAACAACCAACATACCGCCGGAACCTGAAACCAGTGAGCTACCAACACAGTGCATAAAGCCGATAGAAAATACAATAGAAAATACGATAGGCAATATAATAGACAAAACGGTAAAAAATTCGATAAACGTGCCAACAAAGTTAGGCGATAGTAATACAGTTTTAAAACGCGAAAATAGTGAACAAAGTGACGCGCTCCGACCGTTCGTAACACAGCTAACCTCCGCGATCGCGGCCCTGGCCGATAATAGGACGCCAATAGGAAAAAATATAAACTCGCAAATACAATCCGCGTCCAAGGTAATAATGCATTTACCAAATTATAGTGGAGCCCATACAGAGTGGCTATCGTTCCGTGCAATATACGAAACAACGAAAACGTATTTCAACGACATAGAAAATACCGCGAGACTCAGAAGAAGTCTAAGGGGAAGGGCGTTAGACACCGTCAGTTCGGAACTTATCGGACACGCGAAACCGGACGAAATAATGAAGGAACTAGAGTTACAGTTTGGACGCCCCGACTCGATAGCGCAAGCCGAAACAGATAAGTTAAAAACGTTACCGCGATGCAGCGAATCACCAAAAGATATATGTATGTTCGCCAGTCGTGTTAGAAGCAGTGTAGTAACATTAAAAGCGTTAAAAAGGGAATATTATTTACTTAACGCGGAACTAGTTAGAAACTTAACAGAAAAATTACCAAATTCGTTACGCGTACAGTGGTATAAAGCATTCACGGAAAAATATAACGGTGTGCCGGATCTAAATCGATTCAGTGAGTTTGTGTCGGAACAGGCCCAATACTGTAGTGCATTCGCGCCGCCGGAAATGGTAACAGAAAATCACGTAAGTAGACGCTTTATACATAAAACTAATAATGTGACAAATAGATATGTGCCAAAGTGTAGAATATGTGATAACGAGGGTCACTATTCATCAGATTGTAGAAAATTTAAAGAAGTCGATACCAACAAACGTTGGGAATTAGCTAAAACACACGGTATGTGTTATCGTTGCTTAAAATATAGACATCAGCAACACACGTGTAAACCAAAGAAATGTGGCATAGAAAATTGCACCGCCACACATCACTCTATGTTACATTATATTAAAAAAGACAAGAGTGACATAGAACCGAAAGAAACAGTCGCTAACGCTTGGACCCCGAATAGAACTCGCGCCTTTTTAAAGATATTGCCGGTAACAGTAATTGGACCGGCGGGAGAGATAGACGCTCACGCGTTATTAGACGATGGCTCAACAGTAACTTTGATAGACGAAAACATAGCGACCCAAATAGGGGCACAAGGCAGAATAGAGCCATTAAATATGGAAGCTATCGGAGACATAAAATTAAAAACTCCGAATTCCCGACGCGTTACTATCACGCTATGCACTAAGCGTAGGGGGCAGAGAAAAATATACGCACGTACTATACCTAACTTAAATTTGTCACCGCAACTTATAAGTCAACAAGATATATTAGAATGTGAACACTTGACCGACTTAAGAGACGATCTTGTATATGGGGCAGTCACACCCAAAATTCTAATAGGACAAGACAATTGGAATTTATTATTATCAACTGAAAATCGTATCGGCCCTAAAAATCAGCCAGTAGCTTCACTTACCGCATTAGGATGGGTACTACACGGCGTCTTCGAAAGAACCCTCGGTCACAGTGTGCAATTTATTCATAATTTAACTACCATAGATGAAAAAATAAACCGTCAGTTGAATGATTTCTTCGCTGTTGAATCTTTAATGATAAATCCGAGACGGCCTAGTTCAGATCCAGAGAAACGCGCGGAAGATATATTAGACAAACATACACGTCAGTTAGATACGGGTCACATAGAAACAGCGTTATTATGGAAAGACAAAAATATAGAAATGCCGGACGCATATCAGAACGCGTTAACGAGACTTATCTCAATAGAAAATAAATTAGATCGTAACCCCGAACTAAAAACACGATATAACGAACAAATGACCGCATTAATAGATAAAGGGTATGCAGAGACTGCGCCTAAGAAATGCATTAAAGGAAAAGTTTGGTACTTACCACATTTTAACGTATATAACCCAATGAAGCCGGATAAGATTCGCATAGTACACGACGCGGCCGCGAAAACGAAGGGTGTATCACTAAACGATCAGTTGTTAACAGGACCGGACTTATTACAATCACTACCGGGAGTGATGATGAGGTTTAGGCGGTACCCTATAGCAGTTTCAGCTGATATAGCTGAAATGTTTTTACAAGTAAAAATTCGTAAAGAAGATAGAGATGCACTTAGGTATCTGTGGCGTGGCGACCGGCGGGAGGGCGCACCCCAGGAATATAGAATGACGTCAATAATATTCGGTGCAGCGAGTTCACCGTGTACAGCTATATACGCGAAAAATTGGAACGCGAAAAAACACGTTGACAAACCGGAAGCCATTAGGGCTATAGTTGAAAATCATTACATGGACGATTATTTAGATAGCTTCATAGACATACAAAACGCGGCCAGGGTAGCAACCCAAGTAAAAAACATACATAAAAGCGCGCGTTTTAATTTAACCAAATGGGTATCGAACTCAGACGAATTGTTGGCACAACTAGATTCCAATAAGAATATTAACGATAGGGTCAATATAGGTAGTAAAGGCCAAGAAGAAAAAATACTCGGACTGATTTGGGTCCCCAGTACCGACCACTTAAGTTTCAACTTAGAACTGGCACGATTGCCTGCAGATTTAATTACGAAAGAAATTCCGACTAAACGAGAGGCACTCAGAATAGTAATGTCGCTCTACGATCCATTAGGATTAGCATCGCCGGTTACAATACGAGCTAAACAAATACTACAGGAAACGTGGAGACGAACTATAGACTGGGATCAAAACCTAGATGGGGATCTAGCCCAACAGTGGATAGCGTGGCTGACACACTTGCGCCATCTAAAAGATATAAAAATACCTAGAAGCTATTTAGGATATGGCTCAGCTACGACAATACAAATGCACGTATTTACAGACGCAAGCGAATCCGCGTACGCCGCGGTAGTATACTGGAGAACAACAAACTCAGATAGTAAAGTAAATGTTTCAATAGTAATGGCCAAAGCCAGAGTGGCACCTTTAAAAATAACTTCTATCCCTCGTCTCGAACTGCAAGCCGCCGTATTAGGAAGCCGTTTAGCGACAGCGGTTGCGGAGGAACACCAGATTCAACTACATGAAACATTCTATTGGACAGATAGCAAAACGGTACTCACTTGGGTCACAAAAGGAGCTCGCAGCTACAAGCCGTTCGTAGCTCATAGAATAGCCGCGATACAAGAAAATAGTAAGGCCGAGGAATGGCATTGGATACCGACAAAACAGAACATAGCGGACGCGGCCACACGCGATGTACCGGCGAACTTCAATTCGCAACATGAGTGGTATTTTGGTCCCACATTTCTGTACGAAGATCCCTCAAAATGGCCAGTAGAGAAATTTAAAGTTAACGACAACACGGGGGAGGAAAAGACTTATAACATAAGCACAAAACAAAAATTCGATATATCAGAGTCTCTACCTGACCCCAAAAGGTTCTCGAAATGGGAACGATTAATACGCTCGATAGGACGGGTATTACAGTTTATAACAATATGTCGCGAAAAAACGGACAAAGTAAATTACAAAAGAAATAAGAAAAATATTAGCAACGATCCGGATTGGCGAACGAAAAAGATACAGCCAATGAAAATTAAAAAGAAAACAACTGAAAAGGAAGCTAAAATCTTTAAACCCCTAAACGCCGATATATTAGGGAAAGCCGAACATTTGATAATTCAATTAATACAGCAAAATTCATTTAACCAGGAATTAAGTAACCTGCGGAACAATAAAAATATAGACAATGATAGCCGATTAAAACACTTGCAAATAGAATACAAAAATGACATAATCTTTCTCAGAAGCCGAATAGCTGCAGTGGAGGGAGTCCAAAGCAACTCAAAAACACCCGCTATATTAGATGGCGATCATGACATAACGCGGTTGTATATAGATTGGACACATCGAAGTCTACATCACAGCGGCACTGAGACCGTAATAAACGAAGTGAGGCAACACTTCTGGATCCTGAGGCTACGACCTACAACCAAGGCCGTAATAAGTCGATGCTTACAATGTCGAATAAGGAAAAGTCATCCACCCGAGCCGGCAACCGGCGATCACCCTAAGGCCCGTCTGGGTCATCATAAACATCCGTTTACTTTTACAGGTATAGATTATTTCGGCCCGTTGTCCGTGACAATCGGGCGTCAACACCACAAGCGCTATGTGGCGCTGTTCACCTGTCTGACCTCTAGGGCAGTTCACCTGGAGGTCGCCGGCAGCCTTAGCGCAGACTCCGCTATCCTGGCGCTGCGGCGATTTGCCGCGCGCAGAGGGTGCCCTACTGAGATGTACTCAGACAACGGCACCAACCTGCACGGCGCCGACCGAGAGCTCCGAGACGCCCTGCGCAACGAAGCCAGCCGCCGCGGCATAGCGTGGCGGTTCATCACACCTTCTGCGCCCTTCATGGGAGGGGCGTGGGAGCGACTTGTACGGTGTGTGAAAAACACACTCACCACCGTACTACACGAACGTCATCCAACAGAAGAAGTACTCGCAACCCTATTGTGCGAGGTCGAGTACACTGTCAACAGCCGACCGCTGACACATGTGTCGGTCGAGCCAGACGACGATGAAGCAATAACGCCCAACCATTTTTTGTTGGGCGGATCAAGACGACTGCCTACCCCAGGCACATTCGACGAAAATGACTTACACAACAAACAACATTGGCGGCGAGCACAAATACTCGCTGACATGTTCTGGCAACGTTGGGTGAGGGAATACCTCCCCGACCTCCAATATCGGCGGACTCCGCATAACCGTGGTCCCACCTTACAAGTAGGCGACCCGGTATTCATCGCCGATGGCCACTTGCCTCGCAATACATGGCCACGCGGCGTCATCACCGCTGTATTCCCGGGAGCAGACGGGCAAATACGCACTGTAGAGGTGCGCACAGCAGGCGGCGTACTCAAACGGCCTACGAAAAAGGTGATACCGCTACCCAAGTAGCAACGCCGCTCACCGAGAGATTGGTGCAGCTGCACTGACAACGATGCCAGCGAGACTGCACGGCGGGAGATATGTTCGCGACGCAACCACAAAACCCACGACATGATGTTTACACACATAGCAACAGCGCTCGCGACATAACTCACGATGTACATACGTAGTTTTAGAATAATATTATTAGAATATACATATAAGATATTTAGATAAGTCAAACATGTACATTTTCGAAAATTTGTAAAAAAGTAACTTTTGCCTACTAGTCCTAGACACCCCATACAACAATGATTAGTACTTAGATTTTGTCAAAACTAACCCTATGTACTAGATTTAGACTAATGTAAGCCAGAAAAAGGGGATTCCCCTTAGTTAACCACGCCCTCAGCCCACAGATAATGTATAATCGTAGAAAACTAGCATCACTACTGTTTTTAGCCACTGGGCCTAAACTACGCTCTGTATTAACTGCATAAACATAATTTATAAGAAAATATCAACAACAGTTGGCCAAGACCACTGCCTACACCCTTAAACTTAGAGTCATAAGTATAGTTATATAATTACGACAATAAACGAAATTTATTAAGTCACTCAGCTTCAACACCCTTACAACTAAGGATAAAACTGTAAATACACAGCTAACACATATTATTTAACCCTTTCCCTTTGTATACCTGAAAAGGACACACTTTAAGGAATAACAGACACACACAATAGAGCTTATTTTTTATTAGATACAAGAAAAACCGTAGACAATACCTGTATGACAATAGCGAAAATAAACAATGAAAAGGGGAAGCAATTTCACGGCTCTCGTGCATGTACGGATCGGAGGTAGCTAAGCGCGCCCGTCCCTTCAGGAACAAGAACAAAAATAGATCCAAGTTTTTAATTAGTAGTTAGTTCTTGATAGTAAATAAGTGGTGCGGTACAGTCTGAAATTGCTCTCTGCCATAAGTTACAGTGAAAGTTGTGTTTTTATTTTACGTTATCTCCGCTACAAGTATAAGCGCACATACGGAATCAATACGTTCGATTGTTTGGCAAGTTTAAAAGTACTTCCGGAACCTATAGGTGCAGGACGTCAGCTACTCATCACCGAGGTTCGCCCGTCCGGTACAGTAGCCATGCGCTCACCAACCCGCCTGCCAAGCGTGGTGAGTATTGGCAATTCCTCCCAGAATGATGCAACAATTGTGTAAATCTATCTGGGAGGCTTTTGTTCAGCAGTGGAAGTTCTTTGGCTGAAACGATGAACGAAAGGGTACCTAATTCAGGTTTTCAAACAGTGTGGGAAATAGGATACCCAATTGCCATTTCGTTATTTAATTATGCTATAAAGTTTGATTTGATTATATGTAAACACACTTGCCAGCCCGTAAACGTTCACTGCTGGACATCGGCCTCACAATGATTTGTGGTCATAAGGGATATTGTCATAATCACCACGCTTGTCAAGCGGATTTGTGAAAGTAGTATATTAAACAATACAATACAAGTACAGTGGAGGTTGCTGTTGCCCAACGACTTGATATCAACCCTTAGTTGCTTTTTACGGCATCGATGGGTGGAGAGACGGGGCGGGATTTAGAGGCGTAAAGGCCCAGGGGCAACTAAAGAGTGCAGGCTCCTAATAATTTTTCAAATAAGCTAAGCAATGTTTTCTTAAAAAAACGCATCTCGTTTGGAGTTATACAAAATGCAATTCGATTTGTGTTTGGTCTTTCAAATATAATTTTGCCTACTATTCCGAGTAAAAAAGTAGGCCCCGCGGCTGTAACCCTGCTTGCCCTCACCTAAATTCGGTTCTGTGTACAGGGGTGGGCTATTAATCTCCAAGAACCACATGAATTGGATTCTATGTACAAAACTCTAAACATATTTACAATGTAAGTTAAGACTATCGATAATTAAACACCGACTTTCCATTTCTATATTTGCTCTAAGTTTGGTGTTCACGAGAAATGTATGACTAAGCCGTATTTTTTCTTAACCCTCCAGTGCATGCGCGTTGAGTTTATATGTTACGTATAGATATTAGATAACAAGATAAAAGCTACACGTTTTTATCAATGACGAATGTGTTATTATACTCCATTCGGGAACAATGCTTTTAAACCATTGAATTTAGATTTTAGAAATTTGAGCTACCAACTGCCTATATTAGTCACATATACTGCTGGACATAGGCCTCAGCAATGTCACGCTGCAGAGCACGACCTTTTCTCATCCAGTTCATGCCAGCCACCTTGCAAAGATCGTCACTCCACGAGCCTGAGGACGCCCCACACTATGTTTGACATTCCACTACGAAATTTGAGTGCCGGCTTTTAATTGTTATGTTTAACCTTTTGTGTTTTGGAATATATATGGATCAATATTTGATATAAGGAAAAATAAACGTCAGATAAAATTAAATCTTTTTTGGATATTGTTTGTAACATTTTATAGAAGGAGTTTTTAGACATGTTAAGCAGGAAATATAAAAATAGAGTATTTTGAAAACTCTATATTGACTACCTAATATAAGTTAAGAGTTAAGAGGGAAAGTAATCAGTATCTGACAGCTGGAGCTAAATTTTTGATCCAATAAGATAAACTCTGAAAATTTCGAATCGACCGATAATATTTATGCAAGAGATAAGGCATTGTGAATAAGATTACATGATAAGGATTTTTATCATTGTTGACTGATCACACAGAAATATGTAGATAATTTTAAGTCAAATACATGATAGATCTATGGTAAGCATGCATGACACATGAAGTGTTAAGTCAGTGTTTCTCAACCATAGTCATATGTAAAGAACCTTTTTACTTGGCGTTCTATGTTATAGAGCAGCGTTTCTCAAATGTTTTGGCACAGAACAAAATGTGTTAAGGCATTTTATCAGTCATCTTGAAAAATATATATGTTCTATGTTATAGAGCAGAGTTTCTCAAATGTTTTGGCACAGAACAAAATGTGTTAAGGCATTTTATCAGTCATCTTGAAAAATATATATGTTCTATGTTATAGAGCAGAGTTTCTCAAATGTTTTGGCACAGAACAAAATGTGTTAAGGCATTTTATCAGTCATCTTGAAAAATATATATGTTCTATGTTATAGAGCAGAGTGTCTCAAATGTTTTGGCACAGAATAATATGTGTTAAGGCATTTATATCAGTCATCTTGAAAAATATATACGCACACAATACACATACAGTATAAGTTACATTTCAAATATTGGCAATCACTGCAAACACTCCTTCATAACTTACTAATTCTTACACAAATATGATTAAAACAGATAAATCCCAATAAATGCGTCCTGATAAATAACTCCATCTGTGAATGCCCATTTGGAACCAAATAGTATGTTTTGCTTGCAAGGAATATTTGAACATATTACATACATATACAAACTTATCGCTTACTTGGAACTAAGTTAATATCACTTGAACCAATCCAGCATCCGATTACGCACCGGTTCCGAATGGATACCCACAAGATACAAACGAAAAAATTGCTGAATAAATATTTTTTCTTTTTTACTCACTTTTTTTATTCCGAAATGCGAACAACACAACACTGACCGTAAGCGAGCGTAATTTTTATTGAGCGAACGAATGTAGCGCGTCTAGTTTATCACCGGCGTGCGTTCTGCCTCGCGTATGTTTCTCGTTTGGTCTTTCCGCTTCACGCTTGACGTTTTTATGGATCAGTCAACGCTGTGATTGGCTGAGGCGACGAGCCCGTCGCTACGTCACACGAAAGCCTTTAGGGCTCGCACACGCGATAGATTTTATCTTACTATAATTTGGCAATCTCTACAGAACCGCAGCGCAGTTCGGTAGTGCTGGTTTGGTTGACAAAAGTGTATTAATCCACTCAATAAACTATATTTTTACTACAACCGCCATTCTAATTTTGATATAGATAGATAGCGGATCTTTGGTAAAAAGTTAACACTTGAGCATATTTTCAAAGTTTGTAGTTTGTATTTTCTATCCAATATAGGCGCAAAAGCAAAAGCTTTGGCAAAAGTAAGTTTTTCGTAAAACAGAAATAAATACGACATGGATATGAAGCTACAAAAAGTTTTATTTTTTTATTACACGAAATGAATGCTGCAGTACCAGTATGGGAAATCTTATTTACCTATAAAGTTACTAGTCACCAGCGGGTAAAACGTCGAGATATTAATTCGAGCACAGAAGTAAAAAAATAGACTCACCCAAGTGTTATAACAAAACGTTTATTCCACAAATCCACACAAATTAACAATGTTATGCACAAACGTCTCTCCGTGGCTCTGGGTTCGAAGCGACTAACCAACCAACGCCTGTCTCACTGAAATACATGAGAACACGACTCCCATTGTTTGTTTATCTATACTTGTATTTGATGTCACATCGGTGTGTGTTCATTGATTTAGTTTTATGTATTAGAAGTAGATTCAGAGGGTTAAGTGTGAACTTACAAAGATATAAAATGTGACGGAAAAAAGTCGTTGTTTTTATTTGGTTGCGTGTTGTTTTTTAATCATACTAACGGATTTCTTTTTTATTAGTTTAAGGTTTTGTAGTTCGTGCTTTGCATAATATTGCGCCCAAAATGCTTAGAATTTGAGCAGTATACTTTTGAACCGTGGATTGGTCCTTGTGAACGGAGCCGCGGACGATAGCTAGTCTTTTTATAATTAAGTAAGATGATGCTCTAAGGCTGCATGTTCTGTGACGAGCGGCAGCGGGTAACGGGAAACTATGGAGCCGCCCGCTTGCTCGGCACGATGATGATATACTTAAAGCGGATTGTAGATCGGTTTGTAAAGGAAATAATTTTCGTAGTTAAATAAAAAACATTACTTGTCACTGTGATTATTTTTGCTTAGAATTTACTAAGTATTACATCTGAAGTAACTGCTTTTCGATATTTTGTCGAATAAATTAAAAAGTATTTGTATATGTGTATATATAAATGTTTGTGTATTTATATATCTATATTGTGTATAATCTTCCATTATTTATATATTTAGTATAGTATACGTAATTTAGTTATTTCATTATGTATCTGTGTGCACCATCAACTGCCGCATATATTATCCAGTTAAGTATTTCTCCATCCTAAGGTTGCCTGGAAGAAATCGCCGAGCGCGATAAGGCCGCCCATTGTACTCTAAAATATACTTATAAGCACTACTGTTTTTGTAAAGAGTATAATAAATAAATAAATAAAAAAATAAAAAAATCCGTGTGGTGTCGAATCAAGAATATAGCACCACTCCATGTCTCGTAGTTGATGTCGTAAAAGGCGACTAAGAGACTAAAGCAGAGTGATGGGCAGCAGCGTCTTTTCTGAGGAACAGCAGCCATTCTGCGCTCACCAACCCGCCTGCCAAGCGTGGTGAGTATTGGCAAATACCCCACAAAATGATGACACAGCTATTGTGGAAATCTATGAGGGAGGCCTTTATTTAGAAGTGGACGTCTTTTGGCTGGGATAATGATGATGATGAAATAAAAAAGAGATCATGATTTCTTGTATCCAATGTAGTATTTATTTCGGCACCATATGAATAATAATATTTACTCTATCTAAGAACGTCTTAGACTTAAGGATAAGAATGGGTATTAATTAAAATATAATGTGCAGGAGATGTTTAAAAAATATCTTTAGGTATCCGCACAAATCAATGAAGCGTCTTGAATTCATGAATGGCAATCTGGTTGATTTATTTTAGCCGGAGGATGAGCAGCAGCGTCCTTCGAGTACATTAACAACTCAACTGCGATCGCCAACCCGTGTACCAAGCGTGGCAATTATGGCAAAAACCCCCAATGAGCCCACAACACACCCATATCGGTCGTTGCGGTGACCTTTGGGGGAGTCCTGTGTCCAGCAGTGGACTTCATTCGGCCGAAATGATGATAATGATGAATATGGTTTTCGAATCTCAAATCTGCCTCTCGATTAAACCTTACATCAACGTCTGTCCGCTTGCGCTGCACAACGAAAATGCAGCCTATATGTCTGCATTCTTAGCCAATCAAAAGGCAACTAGAGTGACGTTATGTTTATATCGGAATGAAATTGGGCTTTGGCCGTTGCATTGCTCAAAGCGTAAAATAGATGGACCGCAACATGGAAGTGGGCAAGAGTTAGTCAGAATTCCGTTTTGTGTCCTGATTAAGAATATACCACCACTGTATCTCCTCTCGTGGATGTTGTAAGAGGCGACTAAAGGACCCTAAACTCTAAATCGCTCTAGGATGGGCAGCTGCCTACCTTTTGTTGAACAGTAGTCGTACTGCGCTCACCAACCCGCCTGCCAAGCGTGGTGAGTATTGGCAAATACCCCCCAAAATGCCGACACAATTGTGGAAATCTATAGGCTTTTGTTCAGCAGTGGACGTTCTTTGTCTGATAGGTATGTTGATTGTTTTATAGTCATAAAAAGCGGAGTATAGGAATAATGTCCATCTTTCAAATAACGTATCCGTCGTTGCCAGTGATTATATATGGAACAGAGACGTGGTCACTCACAATGGGCCTCATAAGAAAGCTCAAGGTCACTCGGCGAGCTATCGAGAGAGCTATGCTTGGTATTTCTCTACGAGATCGAATCAGAAATGTGGAGATCGGTAGAAGAACTAAAGTTGTCGACATAGCTGAAAGGATTAGTGAACTGAAGTGGCAATGGGCAGGGCACATTGCTCGTCGAACTGATGGCCACTGGGGCACAAAGGTTCTCGAATGGAGACCGCGCACCGGAAAACGCAGCGTGGGACGACCTCCAACGAGGTGGACAGACGATCTGGTGAAGGTCGCTGGGAGTCGTTGGATGAGGGCGGCATGTAACCGCTCGTTGTGGAAATCTAAGGGGGAGGCCTTTGTTCAGCAGTGGACGTCCTGTGGCTGATATGATGATCCGTCGGCTGCTTGGAACCACGATTCAAAAGCGGATTTGCGCCTTATCGGTTAAACATTTTTGTATATAACTTGACATCTGCTGATCCGTGTGGTGTCCGGATTAAAATATAGCATCACTCCATCTCCTCGCGCTGGATGTTGTAAAAGTCGACTAAGGGACTCTAAATCAGACGGATGGGCAGCAGCGTCCCTTCTGTGTAACAGTAGCCATACTGCACTCACCAACTCGCTGCCAAGCGTGGTGAGTATTGGCAAATACCCCCCACAATGGCAACACAATTGTGGAAATCTATGGGGGAGGCCTTGGTCACCAATGGACGTATAAATGGCTGATATATGATATGATGATCTGCTTTTCAAGAATATTGCTAGATAGTTGGTCAACGTTTCGCGTGAGCAAAGGTCTGGCCTTTTCTTTGGCCAAAGAATAAGAGCTGCCATTCAACGTGGCAACGCTGCCAGTCTTTTAGGAATGTTAGTTACCTGCTGACAGCATAAGGAGTACTTTAACGCCTAAGTTTTCTTTTTTAAACGTTTCCCCACACTAGGATTGCTCCTGTGTCGTGGGTGCGTTTACAGACATCAATTCCACATACATACAATACACCAAGACCCGGTACAACTATCTGCAGATCATACAAATATTTGTTCCGTGTGGGAATCGAACCCACGACCCGGAGCGCAGCAGCCGACTGTATCAACCACTGCACCAACCGTGCCGTCCAAGTGCAGGGGCCAATTTCAAAAGTTTTTCCGTTTTTATTTATATTTAATGTTGTTAAGTTTAATCATAAAAATGTATTATTTTTTGGAAGATATTATGTGTTTAATGACTACTTATAAGTAGTAGTTAGTAGCTATTTGGATATTTACTTGACAGCTGTATCCTCTGCCTCGCTCCTAAGGTTTAAATAGATATGCATTCCGATACATCCACATTTGACCGATATCTTTATTATTTATTACTAGCTGGGACCCGCGGTTTCTCCCACCGTTTAATTTAAAAGAAATAAGATTATTTATATATAATTTAGAGTACTTCGGCATAGACACTTGACATAGAGTGTGTATGTATTTTGGATTTCATGGGTTTTAATTATTTTCTGCGGAACCATAACTATTTTTCTAAATTAAAAATAGCCTTAGTTGTTCTTTATAACATCAGCTATCTGCCAGTGAAAGTCCTGTAGAAATCGGTCTAGCCATTTCGGATATTAGCGGAAACAAATAGAAAGATAGACAAATAAAACAATTGTTTTTTTGTTGTAGGTACCGTATACACTTTCATATGCATTTAGTAAAAAGCTGTTATTTTTGACATTACAAACAGACACTTAAATTCTATTTATTTGTATAGATATATAGATGATGAAAGAAAGAAAGAAAGAAAGAAAGAAAAGTATTTATTGGCACAAACAATTACACAGCAAACAAAAACATAATATTAAAACAAAAGTGCCAAAAGGGCCAACAGCTCAGCATGATGTCAGGTGGTAGTACCAAGTACCACTACCTAACGCTGATTTTTAGCTGCAACCCACGAGTGCCATACGCACGAAACTAGTAGAATAAATTTAACAAATTCTGTATGTATATAATGTATGTATGTGATATAATAATTAGGTACGTAATGTAATGATATTTGTTTAGTATACAGTAATAATAAATACATGTAACGATGAATTAAATAGGCGTAGAAAAGATAGAAGGAGCAGACAGTCCGTTAGTTATTTTACCCAATAATTACTGATTCATGATGTTGCCTATTGTTTTTATTCGACGATACGAATGTCATGATTTTATTTGTTTCAGATATTTTTTGTTACCAAAAATATCTTTGGGTTGTATAGTATTGCGCTTAAAATGCTTAGAATTTAAGTAGTCATATCCCTCTGAACTGTGAACTATCATTTTAACCTTTTATCCCATTTAAAAGTGCGTCTTATCAGCACGAATAAAACTAAGAAATTACAAACCAGAAATCCGAATAACGCTCTGTCTGACCTGGAAATCGTGCTTAGGACTCACCGCTCAGTAGATACAATATGTACCTGATAGAGAAATAAGGCGATCTATTCTCTACGTTCAGCGACTTCTTTTTTTCCTTTTTTTAAAGGTGTCCAGAAAGCGTAGTCTAGTCTTACATAAAATGAAAAATTCATGGAATCGATAACGTATAGCCTCTGGTGTATCACTTTTTAATCTTATCCGTTCTGTCGTGCACGTAATATTGTTGTATTAAAATGTCTTTTTTATTAGATAATAGACTTTTTTAAATCTGCACTTTGGAAGATCTCAGTGAACAATGGTTTATATCCAAAATGTATGATTTTATTTTAATATATAGTTTAATTCAGAGATTTAGATTCAAATTATGAACGATTGCATTTTATCAAGAAGATTTAAGTGGCCTATCTGTTTTTTGTAATTAAAATAAGATAAATCCTTTATTTAACACTAACTGATACGCTTTTTTTTCTTATATAAACTGTCTTAGACATACTGTTTTACAATAATATACTGAATGGAAAATAATAGATTTTAGACATAGAGAGGGTGGTGTCGCGAGTCTAGTGATCTTAGGCTTGATTCCCGGGGAGTTATAATTTGTTTGTTAATTGTGGTCTAAATGCAACCGTTATTAATAAAATGTGTCTTGGTTAAACGGATACTGGGAGTCTTTCGGCGCGGAAATATTCAATGAATTTTTTGACAATATCAAGGCACTGTTGGGTTCCGTCAGATCATCATATCAGCCACAGGACGTCCACTGCTGACCAAAGGCCTCCCCCTTAGATTTCCACAACGAGCGGTTACATGCCGCCCTCATCCAACGACTCCCAGCGACCTTCACCAGGTCGTCTGTCCAACTCGTTGGAGGTCGTCTCACGCTGCGTTTTCCGGTGCGCGGTCTCCATTCTAGAACCTTTGTGCCCCAGCGGCCATCAGTTCTACGAGCAATGTGCCCTGCCCATTGCCACTTCAGTTTACTAATCTTGTTTTGTTTTGTTTTGTTTTATTTTAAAAAACGTTGCCCCACACTAGGATTTCTCCTGTGTCGTGGGTGCGTTTACATACATGAATTCCACATACAATACACCCAGACCCGGAACACCTACCTGCACATCGTACAAATATTTGTTCCGTGCGGGAATCGAACCCACGACCCGGAGCGCAGCAGTCGACTGTATCAACCACTGCACCAACCATGCCGCAAATCCTTTCCTTCCTTTCAGCTATGTCGACAACTTTAGTTCTTCTACGGATCCCCTCATTTCTGATTCGATCTCGTAAATACCAAGCATAGCTCTCTCCATAGCTCGCGGTCACTCCTTGAGCTTTCTTATGAGTGACCACGTCTCTGTTCCATATGTCATCACTGGTAACACACACACACTTGCGTCTTGAGGCAACAGATAAATCAAAACAATGTTTTGACTAACCTCGACCTTTCGGCCAAACTGCATTAATCGTGATCACGAGAAGACTTCACGTCACCACGATTCAAGTCCTGAAATCATAGTCTAATCCCATAAATAAATCTATAGGTACGTTAACAAGAAAGTTCGAAAGCCTCTCGTATCACTGACATAGTAATTTGTTATGTAATGGTGAAAGATAAGTGTCATCTACGTAAATTATCTTTGGAAAATGGATATCTCAGGCGCCGCCAGTAGATGGATAACTATCGATAAAATAAAATAAACACTTACCGTCTTATTACAAAACATGGTTTATCGATAGTCTCGGACTAAAAGTGTGGTTTAATCAAATTTCTTATTACAAAAAGTGGTTTAACTCTTAGTCTTGGACTATCTATGGTACTAAAGATAAACCTGATGGGGACCTAGTTTAACTCTACAACCTTTGGTCTAAAGTCACAAATATACGTCAAATTCATTGTTTTGAGGTTAGATTTGGTTTATTTTTGTATGTTGTATTGTAATATTTCCTGAAATAGTTTAAATTTGCGTCGTCCTAAAGATAGTAATGTGCCGTAATTACAATAATTCGTTCGTTCATTCGTTTTTTCTGTTGTTCTATTTTATTAATATTATTCCCTAACTTCTTATCAATAATAAGTACGAAGAAACGTCCAAATCTCAGAATAGTTTTACCTATGTTTAAAGATTTCCGCGCGATATAGACATTCCGTTACGCATTAGTGTTGTTTGAAAGTACATATTTCGGACATGAAATAAATGTCATAAAAGTATTCCTCAGAAAGAAAATAAATGGCATTTATTGAAACAAGAACAATCATTCGTTTCTAATAGTTATCGTCATTAAATACCCTATTATATATGTTAAAATACAATACCATTAATATAAAAAAATTACAGAAATATTCAGCATTTGGGTAAACGGAACGTAATGTATCCGAATGCTATCTGATTGAATGAATGTTTCCAAGGAATTCCGTGTATAATCTGTGGAAATAATTTAAGCCAGAACTAAAGTCAGGTACTATCTAGTCCTGACTTATTTTGATATTTGTAATACGGACGGGTTTAAACCACGGTACTAACATTAGTTCCGTACTAAGTCCAGACTTCATAGTTCTGGTTTAAACCTGAGTCTAACAAGATTTTTGTAATAAGACTGTTAAAGTGTTGCAGACAGTAACTTTACTGTATTGCAAACCGGCGCCACTGAAAGATGACGCAGCCTCTAGATCTAAGGGCCAATTTTCGTAATTAATAAAACCGCAGTTGTGCGAGTTGAACTCGCGTGGAGAGGGTTCCGAAATTGCTGAATATATTGTCTATTATTAAATTCGGTCTTGTACCAATAACTTATCCCAAGAACAAACTTAACATTGTAGTTGAAAAACATGTTTTCCCATATATTCCAACCGCAAACATAAGTTTGTACGCACCATAGTGAAAGATTTACCATGTTATTTTAAGACCATAGATTTCTTATTCATATTCTTATTCTATACGTTTCCTGTAATCTATAGGTAAAGAGCTATTATCTATATTTATATCAACATTTTAGGCTCAGTAGTTTCGTAGACAAGGACGGGGGGTCAAATTTTCGGCTATTGTCTTTAAATAACTTTAAAACCGTATATTTTAAAATTATGAAATAAACACATTTAAGGCCCTCAAAACAAGCCCTTCCATTTCATATGCACGGTACAAATTGCAAAACTTAATTTTTTTTATTTTCCATGTCCAAATATGGGGTCACTTTTGGGGGGCACCAAAAGTGACCCCATATTTCATCATTTCGGTCGAATGAAGTCCACTGCTGGACACAGGCCTCCCCCAAAGATTACCACAGCGGGTACATATTTAAAATTCTTTTATTTACGTTTGTGTTTGAGTCGCAGAAATACGTATGTGTACCAAATTTCAACTTATTCGGTATAGTAGATTCGGGACAAACTGGCTGTGACAGACGGACAGACACACGAGTGATCCTATAAGGGTATCGCCGTTTTTTCCTCCGAACGTTCGGAGCCCTAAAAATGTTAAAATATAGTTCCAATCTAGTCTCAATGTCGGTAATTTTCCCAAATTGTATTCTCTTGAACTAACAATAACGTCCAATGTGAACTTTTTTAATTTCAGCTCGGTCAAATTTCAGTGAATAGTAATAATTGGCCCTCTGCCCTTTTCCTATTATATCTTTACCCCAGACTAGAATTTATGCTATATCGCCTGCGCCTGTCGCCCTGGCCAGCCGCGCAACCCTCTCTGGGAGGTAGAACCTAGCGCACCCCCACACCGCCTTCTCAGGCCTGCTTCTGGTGGTCGGGGACGGACTGCCCCAAGTTCGTCGCCCGCAGCTTTTGGTAGCAGCCGGAGAGCAATCAACTCCCAGTTCGTTTTGCCGAGGGGAAGAGAGGCTTTTTTTTATAGGCTTCCCGCAAACATTTCTTGGAAATGTGGCCGTGCCGCAGAGACAGACCTCGTCGGTGAGGCGAGCATCCTCGGCGGCGAGAGTGGTAAAACGGTCTGTTTAGTGAACGAGACTGCGCGAATCTCATCATGTGACTACGGTGATTTGGTAGTCAGGGTCGATCAGTACGTGCCTGCGTACGCTACTCGGTAGGGTCGGTAATCGGCGGCCGATACCACGAGGGGATTCGAGTGGGACAGGACAGAGTCGAAGAAGCGTTTAGACGCTTGTTTCATGAATTGCCTGATGGAAGTTGATCATTGCGAATGTAGGATTGGTGGCCTTTCCCATGAATTTGGAGGGTTTGGATTCTTCGAACTTAGCATGTGCGAAAACAACACTAAAATGGATCATGATTAGCCGAATGCACGTGGTGTAAATTCTGACCTTATTTCTAAGCGATAATTTATAACGAGCATTTAGAAGGCAATGAAGGTGACCAAGTGCAAAGGCGGCGCGTGCACGCATCATCTTTGTGTGTTCTCGGAAGGACCGATTTTTGTCGAGAGTGACTCCAAGACATTTAGCATGCGGTTCCCAAGGAATCAATTGGCATAATATCGAGATCTGTCTGAAGTGAGCATTCTCGTCTCCAAGTTTGCAATATAGAACAGCTTTGTTTTTGGTAGAAAACCATGCGCCATAGGCGTTTGCTGTGGCTTGAAGGATCTTAGCTATATTGTCAGGGTTGTAGCCGGAGTAGTATATGGCCGCGTCATCGGCAAAGAGTACCAATTAGGAAAAGAGGTTGAGAGGATGTTACTATTTCTACAGGACATTTGAATTGAGCTTCATCTGCTCCACCGGACAAAATTACACAAGACGAGGTATTTTGTCTTCATGATTGATTGATAAATGATCTACACGATAGTAATTAGCAAGAAATCAATATTGTCTGTTTCGGGCCAGGCTTCAACAGAACCTTACAAATTACATACGGAATCGGAACACATGTAGCCAAAATATTTGTGTTTAATAAACAAGATTTGGCCTCATATCAGATAAGAACGGCTACGTTACACAGATTATGTTAGTTATGTGTGTTGATACAAGTGACGTGGACACATGTGACTAATTTTTTCAACAAATAATGGGGAACTTATTGTCTGTTCTTACAGAAGCGTTGACAAGTACGAAGCAGCGATTCTAAGATCAATTAAGAAGGAAATAAGAATAGAAAGAGCATTGAGACTGTCGATACCAAAATAATATCATATTTAAACAAGGCAAATTAAATTAAGAATGAATTGTAATAATGACGGCATGGGAGTGGAAATAGACAATCTAACACGGAATTAGTCAGAAGCATTCATAACCACTAAGCTAATTCATATGTAAAGGTGTACTAAGAAAAATTTCAACGCAGTAGAAATTTTTTGCCGATACCGGTTTTTTTTTATAACTTGCCTGCGAATGATTCATTAAAACACCAAAGCATTGACCGTGACTTTGAACGGCTTTGAACAAGTCTGACCATGCCGGAAACCCCGGAAGCTAACAGGGTCATCAACACGTCACAATATGTCTAAAGCGGCACTTTACTAATACTTTTGCTTGATTAGACCAATGAATTGGACCCAAATCGAATTAATTATTTATTGGACTCTATATATTGATGTTTCGAATAGTGTACAATTTTTCTTAAATCGTAATTTTGTGAACCCGAATAATACTCCATACCTACCTACTCTACTACAATTTTTTGAACCTATTATATTATTGTGCAATCGTATATGCTTCGCTACTTATGCCAAACGTCTAAAAACTTTGTTTCTTATTTATTTCCTCTGTTAAACCATAAATTCAGAGCGGTGTATTAAATACAACGTATGTCTAATAACAATAATGTAGACACCTCCTAAGCTTTTACTATCTGGTACATATTTCAGTCATTGTTTTGTAGATCAGCCATCAATATTTATCTAGATTATAGATAGACAAATTAGTTACATCTTTATATGTTAGAAATCATTTTTGAAATATCTTTGATCTGAGGATAAGATAGAACATATCTTGCGAATTATAAGAGCAGTTAAGAGGGCAATCATCTGATTAAAATGAGAAAAGACAGTGAACTAGCATAATGTCAGCATTTATATACACTGGTTTCACAACCTTAAGGTATTGTTTTCAAAAATCCCACCCGAATTGTAATCGACTAAAATAAAATAAACATTTATTTGATCTCAATCTCTTTGCACGTGAAAAACAATGTCTCATCATATCAGCCACAGGACGTCCACTGCTGAACAAAGGCCTCCCCCTTAGATTTCCACAACGAGCGGTCACATGCCGCTCTCATCCAACGACTCCCAGCGACCTTCACCAGATCGTCTGTCCACCTCGTTGGAGGTCGTCCCACGCTGCGTTTTCCGGTGCGCGGTCTCCATTCGAGAACCTTTGTGCCC
Organism: Diloba caeruleocephala; assembly: GCA_947459985.1. Taxonomy (NCBI): domain Eukaryota; kingdom Metazoa; phylum Arthropoda; class Insecta; order Lepidoptera; family Noctuidae; genus Diloba; species Diloba caeruleocephala. The sequence continues at coordinate 3,759,311 of OX381621.1, read as the reverse complement.
CAACGGCCATCAGTTCTACGAGCAATGTGCCCTGCCCATTGCCACTTCAGTTTACTAATCCTTTCAGCTATGTCGACAACTTTAGTTCTTCTACGGATCTCCTCATTTCTGATTCGATCTCGTAGAGAAATACCAAGCATAGCTCTCTCCATAGCTCGCTGAGTGACCTTGAGCTTTCTTATGAGGCCCATTGTGAGTGACCACGTCTCTGTTCCATATGTCATCACTGGTAACACACACTGGTTAAAGACTTGCGTTTTGAGGCATTGCGGTATTGTTGACGAAAAGACGTTGCGAAGTTTCCCGAACGCTGCCCAGCCGAGTCGGATTCGACGATTGACCTCTTTCTCGAAGTTGGACCTACCTAACTGGACAGTTTGTCCTAGGTAGACATACTCGTCAACAACTTCGAGAACAGAGCTCCCAACGGATATTGGGGTGGGCACGACATGGACATTTGACATGACTTTTGTCTTGCCCATGTTCATTTTAAGGCCCACCTGTTGGGAAACTCTGTTGAGATCATCGAGCATTGTGCTGAGCTCTTGCAGCGATTCTGCCATGACTACGATGTCATCGGCAAATCGAAGGTGAGTGATATACTCGCCATTGATGTTAATGCCGAATCCTTTCCACTCCAGTAGCTTGAAGGCATCCTCCATTGCAGCGGTGAACAGTTTCGGGGAAATGACGTCCCCCTGTCTCACACCTCTCTGCAATGGAATTGCCCCCGTGCTCTGTTCATGTACTCGGACCGACATGGTGGCGTTTCTGTATAAGCACTTCAACACTTCAATGTACCGATAGTCAATCTGGCACCGCTGCAGAGATTGCAGCACTGCCCAGGTTTCGATCGAATCGAAGGCTTTCTCATAGTCCACAAACGCCAAGCATAGTGGCAGATTATACTCCTCGGTCTTCTGTATAACCTGCCGCAGCGTATGGATGTGGTCTATGGTACTGAAACCTTTTCGGAAACCGGCTTGTTCGGGAGGCTGGAAGTCATCAAACCTGCGCTCGAGACGATTCGTGATGACCCTTGAAAACAGCTTATAAACATGGCTCAGAAGTGAGATGGGTCTATAATTCTTCAATAGGGTGTTATCACCCTTTTTGAAGAAGAGCACCACCTCACCTCTGTTCCACGCTTCCGGCGTTGTGCCCTCGAGTAAGACGGAATTGAATAGCTTCTGAAGGACTTTAAGTACCGGTGTTCCACCCGCTTTCAGAAGCTCTGTCGTAATTCCGTCTCCACCCGGCGCCTTGTTATTTTTAAGCTGTTTCAAGGCCATCCTAATCTCGTACAGGCTGATGTCCGGGATATCCTCGGTATAGTGTCGGGTTAGTTTGGCTCGCGGGTCTTTGTCAGAGCCAATGGTAGGTATAGTAACCGAGGTGTATAACTGCCGGTAGAAGTTCTCAATCTCTCTCAAAACCTCTGGCTTAGTCGACGCTACACTGCCGTCCTCGGTCTTCAGCTTCATAATACGACTTTGCCCAATAGACTTGTCTCTTGCGAACACTTTGGAGCCTTGATTCCGCTCAATCGCCTCTTTAACACCGTTAGTGTTAAAGGTGCGGATATCGTGCCGCAACGACTTCCATATCCGTCTATTGAGCAGTCGGTATGCTTCAGCATCATCGGAAGACTGCAGCGTCATGGCGCGTCTTTCTGCCATAAGGTCGAGAGTGTGATCGGAGAACTTTTTTGGTCTACCTTTACGGTGGGCTTTAAAGAACTTAGACCCAACCGTTTGGACAGTTTCTACAAACCTACCATTTAAATCGTCCACAGATACGCAATGTTCCAGGCACTCGAAGCGGTTTTGGAGTTCGAGTTGAAAGCTCTCGGGGTTTTGGATATGAGCACTAGAGGGCCGGAGCGTAGACCTCATCAGACGAGACCTCTCAACTTTGAGATTAATATTCAATGTGCCTCTTACCATTCGGTGATCACTACCGGTTTTCACCCTGTGGATCACAGAGACATCATTGAATATTTGTCTTTTATTGGTCATGATGAAGTCAATCTCATTCCTCGTGGAACCATCGGGACTCATCCAGGTCCACTTCCTGTGAGGCGGCTTTTGGAAAAAGGAGTTCATCATAAAGAGTCCCTCCTTTTCCAAAAAGTCGGCCAGCCTCTGTCCCCTGGGGTTCCGTTGCCCATATCCAAATTGCCCCACTCTCAACTCACCATCGCATCGAGTGCCCAGTTTTGCGTTGAAGTCCCCCATCACAACAGTGAAATGTGTCTTCGAGGTATGTATGGCCCTACTTACGTCCTCATACATACTCTCTACTTCATCATCTGGGTGTGTCGAGGTCGGTGCGTAGACCTGTATGACCTTCAACGAATATCTCTTGGATATTCTGAGTATAAGGTACGCTACCCTGCTCGACACACTTTCGATGGCCACTATACTGTTAATGAGGGACCTGCGGACGAGAAACCCGACACCACCTTGAGACAGATGTTCGCCTTCCCGGTAGTAGAATAAGTTGCCGGATTTCAGGGTTATCGTGTCCTCCCCCTCTCTTCGGACTTCTGATAGACCCATGATATCCCAGTGCAACTTATCTATTTCTTCTTCCAGCTCAACAATCTTTTCGTCTGCCCTCAGTGTGCGTGTGTTATATGTCACCAGGGCCAGTTTTCGGTTTGGGTGGTAGCCGGATCCCATCCGGAGATTCTTAGCACCCCCTGCCCCGCCGTTTCCGTGGCCGCTACCATGACCAGGAATGGCGGGGCTGCCGGGAACTGGGGGCCGGTGCTTATGTTGTGTTGTCATTTTGGGGGGAATTTGCCGATACTCACCACGCTTGGCAAGCGGGTTGGTGAGCGCAGAGTTGCTACTGCTCAGCAAAAGGGACGCTGCTGCCCATCCCTCTGGTTAAGAGTCCCTTAGTCGACTTTTACGACCTCCACGGGAGGAGATGGAGTGGTGCTATATTCTTAATCCGGACACCACACGGAAATGTCTATTTATACATTACTTTAAGAGATTTGTAAAACCTGCGATAGATAAGCTTCTCATAACGTGAACTGAAAGTCATATCGAGACTTTCATTCTATAACTTGAGTAAAGAGTTTTGAGTAGCTTTAGGTAACTATTTCACTATGCTAAAACAGAAATCACTTATAACGTTCAATAATCCATAAAATTAATAAATACTAATTTCTAATTCACTCCTGTTGTCTGCCACAAGGAACTATCTTAGGTCACGTGGATTTTACATATTACTACTACATTATTATTAGGCAACGTAAACGATAAACGAAACAATATTATAAGCAATTTTAATAGTTCTAAGCAGTTAGAAATTCTAAGATAGTGTAAATAAATATTCTCAGTTGATTTATTAAAATACGTTTACCGATAATTCTGTTAGGAAACGGAGGTAAATTGATTATGAATTCCTGAGTATAAATGCCATTGTTAATTAAATAATATACTAAAAAATACAACCCGGAAATAGGGACCATTTATTTTTATCATACAGATAAGAATGTGTAATAACTAATTTCGTAAAACGTATAATGTGTAGTAGTAGTTTACCGGAAACGGTCTACGAACTATGGAAAATTTAAGGTTTTATTTAATTACTGTATCTAAGTAGGATATCTTGAAAAACCTTTGTTAATTTTTGTTTGGACACTATTAATAGGAAGTGGTTCCAGCCACTATATACAATAACTAAATGGAAGTACATACACAATTATATATTTATTATATAAACCAGATCTAAGAATTATTTATATGAAATGATTTTAATTGCAGCTGTTACTTCCATGACAATAAAATATAACGTGTAATAAAGGTATGTTCAAATAAAAGCGAAATCCGCAAAAAGCGGCATGATATTCTTCCCTGTAGGTTTTTTGTGCGATTTGCCTTAAATGTTCAGAAATTCATTTAGTATCTAGTTAAGTATGCATCAGGCGAATGATTTCCTAAGATCTAGTAAGATGTAGGAAATTGAATAAGGTAGGTAAATAAAAAATTAACCATACTATGGGAAAAAAAAACGGTCGTGTTCATCCACCAAGTATTGAACAAAAAGAGAGCGTCCGGTAGAAAATGCCTATGGCATTAAGACAGCCTGTGTACACTTTTGTACATTAAGAATAAATAAATCAAAGGAAACCTCAGGTTTATATGCAAGGCATCAAAAAAGGTGTACTGTTTAACTGGGGTGATTCATTTCGGTACCCTAAGTTACTGCACCCTGACCCAACTGATGAATACATTCAGCGGAATTTATTTAAAATTTCAGGAAGGTTTTATTGGGTTTAGAAGTGTTTTTCCGTGTGGTATCCGGAATAAGAATATAGCACCACTATATCTCCTTCCGTGGAAGTCGTAAAAGCCAGCTAAGGGACTTTAAACCAGAGGGATAGGTAGCAGCGTCTCTTCTTTGAAACAGCAGCCATTCTGCGGGCACCAACTCGCCTGCGAAGCGTGGCGAGTACTCGCATATTTCCCTCCAAAACGACGACACATGGCACGTATCTGTCGTTTATAGAAGAGGTCTTTGTCCATAATGCAAGTCTTTTGGGTGATTTAAGTGTTTGTATTATACTTATGATATCCACTTCGATTTCACGTATACAGCCATTCATTTCAAATTCAGCTACATTGTAATTTATTTAAATTCGTTTTCTATCTTTGATAGCACCAATGTTCCTAAATATCTCAGTCATGTGTTTGACTTTATCATTAGCATTATTCACTCCTTTAAACTAATGAAACCATGATTTTTCAATATAAATATAATATATTGATAATTCAAATGTTTCGAATGAGTGTGCTAAAAATATGTATAATGTTAGATTAGGTGCTAATTTTGTCTTTATTGTATGTCTCCCTAAAAATCTATCTAGCCTATCGGTCCTTACAGCAATAAAATGTGCGGTCACAATATGAAATTGTCAAATCCATTTAATAACTCTTGATTTCTTGTATTAGAAAGCGCTTTCACGAAACGAATAAACACCAAATTGCTGAAATTAATCAACCACTCATTATCGTAACCAAATTATGAATTTGTATTTTGGTAACCAAAATGTAACAAGCCACATCAAGTCGAGTCATCGGACAAATATTATAATACCCGAAACATTTGACTAATCGTTACTCATAAAAGGTAAAGCCAATTTAAAAATTCCTTCGCGAACTCTCTTTACTATAAGATGTATGACCGTTACGATAGTAATATATATAGGCGGCACGGTTGGTGCAGTGGCTGATACAGTCGGCTGCTGCCTCCAGGTCGTGGGTTCGATTCCCACATGGAACAACTATTTGTATGATCTGCAGGTAGTTGTTCCGGGTCTGGGTGTATTGTGTGTGGAATTTGTGTCTGTAAACGCACCCGCGACACAGGAGAAATCCTAGAGTGGAGCAAAGTTTAAAAAAACAAATATATCATTGGGTTAAAGTATTACAAAAATATGTGTGATACCAACTTTGTCATTAACAGTTCTGTAAATTGTCAATTATTTGAATTTTCAATTTTCCTATGATGATATCATCATAAGAAAATTGTTGCCGACATTACACTTGGCGAATAAAAGACATAAATTATAGTTTAACTTCTAAAATGTTAAACACATTGCTTACGACACGGACATTGTTATCAACACGATACACTTAGCTTTGGCTAGAGTGAATGGTGTTGCTGCAACTACATGAAGTTGCGTTGTGACAACCAATTCGTGTGAGAAGGGGAACCCTAGATTTCATGAAAGATGGCTAGCTATATTTAATATTTGACGTCAGTACATCCTTTTCATCATCATCGCCATGATATCAGCCGAAGGATAGATTTCCGCGACGACCGGTTACATGTTGCTCGCATCCAAGTGATCTTCACCAGGTAGTCTGTCCATCTCGTTGAAGGCCGTCGTCCATCACTGCATTTTCCGGTACGCAGTCTTCATTCAGGAACTTTTTTGGCCCAATGACCAGGTCTACAAGCAATGTGCTCCGCCCATTGCCAATTCAGTTTACTAATTCTTTCAGCTATGTCGACAACTTTAGTTCTCCTACGGATCTCCTCATTTCTGATTCAATCTCGTAGACAAATACCAAGATTCGTTATCTCCATAGATTACTGGATTCGACGATTGACCTCTTACTCGAAGATGGACCTATCTAACTGTACGATTTGTCCCAAGTGCACATACTCGTCAACGCCTTCTAGAACAGAGCTTCCTAATAGGTGGGCCTTAATTATTTTTTATTTTGCTTCTCGTCCGGTGGGAGTAGTTACTTGAACGGGACGGGAAATTGAACATGGGCAAGACGTGTGCTATATATAGAGGTGCTAAGAATCTCCGGCAGAGATCCAGCTACCACTTCAAATAACCATTGAGCTGGAAGAAGAAATAGATAAGTTACACTAAGGGGTTTTTTTTTTAAACGTTGCCCCTCACTAGGCTTGGCACACTCACTGGCTTTCTCCTGTGTCGTGGGTGCGTTTACAGACATGAATTCCACATACAATACGCCCAAACCTGGAACAACTACCTGCAGATCATACAAATACTTGTTCCGTGTGGGAATCAAACCGACGACCCGGAGCGCAGGAGCCGACTGTATCAGCCACTGCACCAACCATGCCGTCATTATCAGAAGTCCGAGGAGAGGGCGAGGACACGATAACCCTGCAATCCAGCAACCTATTCTATTCTATATATTTCTATCTCAAGGTGCCGGGTTCCTCATCCGCAGGTCTCTCATTTACAACATAATTACCGTTTCACATATTTTATATGGACAGCAGCGTCCTTTCTGCGGAACAGTAGCCGTACTAGAAAATTCCCCCTTAAAAGAGAGGGGCTTTTGTCCAGCAGTGAACATCCCTCGGCTGATATGACGATGATGATGTTTACTTCCTTTTACTTCATGTTATTCTTTTTACCGATATCGTTCTATGTATTGCATAATAATTTCGTCGACCGTATCAATTTTAGTTTTAGTTGTGTCCTTGTTTGGAAATGCGGCTAATGAGTGAGTCTTATTTGGTTAAATCCCCACATGTATGAGCCCAGGGAAATTATGCATGGTAAATTGCCGATCAGGTCGCAATTACGTCATACGTCATAGCTGATTATTATAAGGACACCTCGAGTAGCCACGGCTACGCATGAAGGTATACAAAACCAGTTTACGCTGATCTCTCATCATACGGAAAGCCTATACAATGCGAGATCAGCTTATACTGGTTTTTGCTTGATGTGTAGCCATGTGTACATGCTTCTGGGTTTACTATGATGCTGAGTTAATGACCACAAAATTATGAGTCAAATGGCAGATCGGTATACCTACGGGATCGTCCGTGTTATTTGACGTCAACCGACAACCGTTCATTTTCTTCCCGTTACAGCTTTATGGAAACGTACCAATAGGTATTAGTGTACTGTTACATAATATAGACGTCATATAACGGGAATTCCATGACGATTTAGGCAATACGGCTCTACTCGTGTCATCATTTAAATTTATATTGTAATTTCAAATGATATAATGCAAAAGATAGAGATATATCTACAGCATTCCTGGTTATCTTGAATCAAAGGTTGATTCGCGCGTCCCACTTAAGGTCCCTTGCCTTTGACCTGATACAGTCCCGACACCGTCTCTGCGGTAGAAATAGGGGATAGCACACATCATTTATGAATAAATTTGGTCTTCTTTTCATTAAAAAACATTGCCCCACACTAGTATTTCTCCTGTGTCGTGGGTGCGTTTACAGACATGAATTCCACATACAATACACCCATACCCGGAACAACTACCTGTAGATCATACAAATATTTGTTCCGTGCGGGAATCGAACCCGGAGCGCAGCAGCCGACTGTATCAGCCACTGCACCAACCAGACTACGCTTAGCCTTTCGATTTTGTGTTCCGATGTTTTGAGCCAAAAATCTGCTTGTAGCACAGTATTGGAAAGTTTGTAGGATATTATAATAAAACACTTTTAAACGAATTACATCGCGTATATTAGAATAGAATAGAATATAACTTTATTGTACACCAAAATAATATTAAGGACTAGCTGGGACCCGCGGTTTCACCCGCGTTTAATTTAAAAGAAATTTAGAGTACTTTGACATAGACACTTGACATAGAACATATATATTTAATTTCAAGGGCTTTATTTTTTATGCGCGGCCCTAATTATTTTTCTAAAATAAAAGAAGCCTAAGTTATTCCTTATAACATCAGCTACCTGCTAGTGAAAGTCCCGTCAAAATCGGTCCAGCCGTTTCGGAGATTACCCGGAACAAACGGACAGACAGACAAAAAAAATAAAAATTGTGTTTTTGTTGTAGGTATCGTATATACTTTCATATACATTTAGTAAAAAGCTGTTATTTTGACATTACAAACAGACACAGATTATTAACAATAGTTAGCGTGGCACAATGGGCGGCCTTATCGCTAAAAGCGATCTTTTACAGACAACCTTTGGATGGATTTAAAAGTAGGGAAATAAAGAAATTCAGGTAGTCAATCAAGTTGTGGTGTACTGAAAGATCATCTTTGATCATCTTAGATAATGATATCGATATATATATACAAGAAAATACAGGTATTTGCATAAATAAATAGTATAACTACACCAATTTGCATATTAATACATAAATACAAATATATGTATATATAATATAATATTATACATAGATATTTGCTGATACAATACTGGATATTTAAGTGAACTAAAGAGATAGATAATGCTCCTTTACCATTTTTTTTAATGCTCGTAATGATTGAGCTTGTTTAACTGTATCGGGTAAGGCATTCCAAAGTAGTGATGCCTGTACTACAAACGATTTGTCCAAAAAAACTGTGGAATGCATAGGGATCTTAAGCCTCAGATTTTCCGACGATCTTAGATATCTGTTATGTCATGAAGGAACTGAAAACGTTCTTTAAGATAAGAGGGGGTTGAGGGATTAAACAGAACACTGTAAAGTAAGGATAATATATGAGAATTCCTGCGCATATATTATAGATTTTTGTTTTTCGTGACTTATAGTTGTCTCTCTTTCGTTACACATTTTTGTTTCGTAAAATCCAATTCACACCGAAAGTCCCAAAAGAACCAAGTGTTTGTACGCCTGTAAAATGTGCAACTACGGCAAATTCTGGATTTCAATGACCTCTTCTCCTAAAATTCTGTATGCTCATGATGTATCATCATTTTTTTATAATATACTAGATGAACCCTGCCATGGTTGGCAGTACCGTGTTCACGGTAGTGCACCGAGACACCCATTGAAAGATTGTCAAACTACGTTTTAACCCTTTCCTTATGAGTCAAACATAACACATATATATAGAGCTCAATCGATCCAGTGATATTGAGAGAGAGAAAGAGTCTTCGAGTCTAACGGCCATAATTATATTCAATCTAATCCAAAATATTTAGATTTACGTTTTTCAATTTGATCTGTTTTTGTGTTAAGATCTCAATTAACACAAAAATAGACAAATCTTCAACTCCGAATCCAAACATTTTGGATTAGATTGATTATTAAGTTCGGCCGTTAGTTATACACAAAATAACATAGATTTTTATATCTATACAAATAAATAAAATTGAAGTGTCTGTTTGTAATGTCAAAATAACAGCTTTTTATGAAATGCATATGATATGATATATGCTTTTTATTAAATATACGGTACCTACTACAAAAAAACAATTTTTAACATTTTTGTCTGTCTGTCGGTCTGTCTGTCTGTCTGTTTGTTTGTTCCCGCTAATCTCCGAAATGGCTGGACCGATTTCTACAGGACTTTCACTGGCAGATAGCTGATGTTATAAGGAATAACTTAGGCTACTTTTATTTGAGCAAAACAATTAGGTTTCCGCGCAAAAAAATTCAAACTCATGAAATCCAATATATATACTCTATGTCAAGTCTCTATGACGAAGTTCTCTAAATTATTTGTAAGTAATCTAATTTCTTTTGAATAAAACGGCGGGTGAAACCGCGGGTGAAACCGCGGGTCCGAGCTAATCCATATATAAATGTAATAAAAGACTTGGTCTCGGTTGTCGCAGGATGACTTAAGTGACAGGCGTCGTTACAGATTTTAAAAAGTTATTCCTGCGACCACCAACCTGCAAAGTGTACGAACCGTCAGAAAAAACACAAATCTATAATATACGCGATGTAATCCTTTTAAAAGTCCTTTATTATAATGAGTAATAATCGCGAAAACCTAAGAGATTGCTATATATAAATGTTTTCCTGCAGTCTATAATGAGTACAATAAAAAAAAACATGCATATATGAGGATATTTGGATTAAGTTCACTTGAATATCAGCTTAAAACATCCCGTACGTAGTTTCCTCATTTAGCAGCATGACGCGGAATTATATTGATTTAATTACATGATAAGTATTCAACTTTTATTAATACCGTGTTTGCAAACTGGAGTAACTATAAAAACGTGCTGCAATGTGTGAAAATTTCCATAAATACAACTGCCAGTACAGATCCAGGATTTCTGGCTGGAGGCCTCTTTGGGCTTCGCCAGAAATGACCGGTTGAGCAACCACATTTCCCAGAAATGTATAGGAGAAGCCCAACAAGAAAAAAACAAAAAGATCCAGGATTTAATCTGGGCGGAGGGCTCGGGTGTCATTTGAAGATTTTCAGAGATGTCTTAGGTTTTCGCGAGTAAACGTTTAAAAGTGTTTTATTATAACGACATTATAATAAAACACTTTTAAACGGATTCTATCGCGTATATTTTAGATTTTTGTTTTTCCTGACGTTTCGAATGCTTTGCAGCATTCGTGGTCGCAGGATGACTAAGGTGACAGGCGTCGTTACAGATTTTAAAAAGTTATTTTATTTTATCTACCGTACAATTTTAATCAAAAAATTAGTTCCTTTTGTTTTTCTTCTTTCTTTCTTTCGTTTTTTTCTAAGAAACTAATTTTAATATAAGAAAATAATTTTCAGAGATCATTTTTGCTACTAGGTGTATTGTCTACTGCATCCCACAGTTTCAGGGAAGGGGGGAGGGCATTGCGAGTGATTAGTTGTACAGGTGTAGGTCTATAGGGATAAGAGACTAAATAACTAATGTCTAAAGGTGACGAGCGCAGTGTGGTGCCACGCAGGCCTAGTCCTGGGTAGCATTACAATTGTTATGGGCATGACGTTTACCACCAGGTGAATAACTTCTAGTCTCGTCGCCATGTTGTATAACAACAATAAAAAAAGGGTCTTTATATGGACGCTTGAAACGCAAAACAGGCGACAAACTTGTTAAATTGGATCATCGTTAAAATCGCATTAATTTTTCTGCGTTGATTAGTCAAACTCGATTGACCAAATCTTGCCGCTTGTAACCTTTTAATTTAATATGTTTTAAACTAGTCGTATTAACGAAAACTCTTCCGTATTAGCTACTAGGAACCCGGATATTTCTGTTATTTTTGTACAAAGTGACCAAAATAAGACTGGTATGTACGATAACTCTAGGTATAGGTGAGTGGAAAGTTCCCCTTGACATTAACGCAAGGATTTCATATAGGCACTACTACTATATCAGTTACCGCGGACATGCTAAAGCGAAAGCTTTTTTATAAGATGTCCCATTGGATTTTTCCTGTTTCGTGTATACAGACAGACAGAAAGTCACTTGCACAAATAACCAGACCCGAAACAACTATCTGTAGATGATGCAAATATTTGTTCCGTGCCGGGATCGAACTCGCGACACGTTGCGCAGCAAGCCAATCGAATAGCCACTGCGCCAAAAGTGCCGTCAATTACTGGGCATAAGAGATTAATAATGATTAATGACTAAAGTCCCGAGGTGAAGAGCGCAGTGTGGTGCCACGCTGAACTAGTGTTGGAAAGCGTACATTTGCGCTATGGGCAGGTATGACGCCGTGTGGTGCCGGATGCCGTGTGGTGCCGAATGCCGTGTGGTGCCGGATGCCGTCGGCTCAGAATATCACCACCCCATTTCTTCCCGTGGGTGTCGTAAAAGACTAAGGGACTGGCCGAAGGATGGGCAGCAGCGTCCGTCGAGTACATTGACAACTCAACTGCGATCACCAACCCGTCTGCAAAGCGTAGCGATTATGGTAAAACCGTCCCAATGAGCCCACAGCACACCCATATCGGTCGTTGTGGTGATCTTTGGGGGAGGCCTGTGTCCAGCAGTGGACTTCATTCGGCCGAAATGATGAGGCATGGCGTTTACCAGCAGGCGAATGACTTACACGTACAGTCACGAACTTGTACAAAACAATAAAAAAATAACAGTTTTTCAATTAAAAATAAAGTGCTTCATATTTATAAATCCAGTATCCTGTATTCTGCTTACCTACGTTTAATCGTATGACGCATAAGTTATTTTAAACAGAAGGTACATACGGAAGTAGTTCAATATAATTGAACGAGGAAACTTATCGATCAGGTATGTACTCGTATGTTTTTGGAAATGTGAGTCATATCTAGCTATGTGCTATGCAGGGGCGGATCTAGGATTTTAATCTGGGGAGGTCTCGGGTCTCATGGCAAGATTTTCAGAGATTACTGTTGCCACTAGGTCTAAGGTCAGGGGTTTTTAGGGGTCGTAATGCATTAAGTACAGTGGCAACGTGGGACGGTGCAATCAAATTTGACTGTGTTAAAGTATTAATTAAAGCTATTATGAGACCTGATACAGAAATGGTTGGTAAGTCATCCTTAGAAATTAAAGCAGTGCCATTATTTGAGGTTGTCATGTTGTAGTCCTTAATAAGGGCTTGATGGGAATGTTGATCATACTCTCAATTTGGAAGGAGAATGAGGCTTAATGAAAACTGTTTTTATAAGATGACTAGCTGGGACCGGCGGTTTCACCCGCGGTTTAATTTAAAATAAATTGGATTATTCATAAATAATTTAGAGTTCTTCGGCGTAGACACTTGACATAGAGTATAAGCGTATATGTAGGATTTCATGGTATTTTTTTGCGCGGTACCCTATTACATTTTCTAAAATAAAAGTAGCCTAATTATTCTTTATAACATTAGCTATCTGTCAGTGAAATTCCCGTAGAAATCGGTCCCGTAGAATTTTTTTATATTACAAACTGACACTTACTGACATTTTATTTATATGTATAGATTGACTTCATTTAGTTGGACAATAATTTTGTGGAATATAAGAGATATTACAGTTTCTGTATTATTAAAATTAAATTTCCGATCTTACCATAGATCGGAAATTTTCTCCTGGAAACTCTTTTGTTTTATTCATCTTATCTTAAGGATTTGACTACAACCTATAGGAACCGTAATATTTTCCATCACTTCCTCATCAGACCCTTCAGTAGCGACACCTCTTACAACACCCATACAACATAGAATGAGGAAATGAAAACCTTATATTTTTCATGTTTTGATTACTATCCAGAAATGTATTTCATCATTTCGGCCGAATGAAGTCCACTGCTGGACACAGGCCTCCCCCAAAGATCACCACCACGACCGATATGGGTGTGTTGTGTGCTCATTGGGGGTTTTGCCATAATCGCCACGCTTGGCAGACGGGTTGGCGATCGCAGCTGAGCTGTTAATGTACTCGAAGGATACTGCTGCCCATCCTCTGGTTAATCCCTTAGTCGACTTTTACGACACCCACGGGATGACATGGGGTGGTGGCATTCTAAGCCGGCACCACACGGCTATGTATTTGCATCATTATAATTTGAGAATGATAAGCAAACCCTATTTTTTCCAATTTGTTTCAAACTGCCATTGATTATATTATGTAAATCGTTTCTTTTTATAAATAATCCAATTGAAATAATAGGCTATAAGGAAAAAATGACATTTGAGGAAGTAATTTATTTTTGTATGTGTACTATACAGGTGTCCAGTAAATAGCACGACATACTGCAAGGGGTGAGAGCTTGGGTCAATACCTACCAAAAAAACACAATATATGTTCAGCAAAAACTTAGGGATTTACAGTAGTACAACATTTTATATATATAATATATATTGTTATAATGGTATATTGATATTTACAACTTCAACACTTCATCTTCATGGTGATGTTTATATATTTCAAATATAGCTTATTAACATAATATTTAAGCTAGGTTTAAATAAGTAATTGTAATATTGCAGGAGACTATTTGTCAGAGCGACAGCTGTGTGTTGAACCACTAGCGTTGAGGATCCAATGTGTAATGATGATGATCAAAATATGAAGAGCGACTCTACGTCACATAAATTCGAATTTTGATTTGAATAAAGAATGCTTCGTGACAGTGATGGAGATAAAAGGTATGAAGTCATGAAAGAGGTTGATTGAAATGAAGATGAAGGATGACTTCGTCACAACGTGACCTATATCAGGAATCATCCCCCCTAAGATCCTCTGGAGGATCTATGGTGTTAAATTAATATTTTAAAAACTTACCTAATATATTCCTATAACTATTAAAACTGAACTTATATAAATAACAAGAAAGAGTAATTAAAAATATACACATAAAGATCCCAACCAATAAGATTAAATTAAAATGGTAGCAAAAACGCGACCGCCAGATTTAAGGTTTCCCGCGCTTCCGTTACTGGCATAGTACATTAAATTTTTTCATTCGTTCGCTTGATTTAATTCATTGTTTTGCGTTTGCGACTTGATTACGGACTGCCTTTGCTGAAGTATGAAGCATGAATGATGAAATGAATTATGATAAAAAAAAAATCGTATTTTAATTATTGCTTATTAATCCCTAAATTGATATCTCATCTCATCTTTCACAAAAATGTTAAAACTGGGTTTTTAGATATTTAATGAAATTGTAATCGGTTTCCTTCGATTTGAAATACAATTTGGGTTATATATAACTGATTATTATTGTTCATCTCCAGCATGTTTTTGTATGGCAGATGGGCAGTACCCTTACCAAAAACTTACTTACACAACATCTTACCCCATAATTTTCAAGACTTTACTTAAGTTGTACGTGTTAATTTTTCCTTTAGCGACGACAATTACAATTTATTGGTAGGTAATACAACAAAACTGCCACACTGACAAGTTAACTGAGAGACATCAGCTACTGTTAACTTATTCTTTAGGTACCTAAACTGTTGGCTGTTGTAATTAAACGCTGAGGTGGACTGGCCTCAGGAAACTTAAAAATATCATCATTTCGGCCGAATAAAGTCAACTGCTGGACACAGGCCTCCCCCAAAGATTATCACAACGACTGATATGGGTGTGTTGTGGGCTCATTGGGGGGTTTTGCCATAATCGCCACGCTTGGCAGACGGGTTGGCGATCGCAGTTGAGTTGTTAATGTAATCGAAGGACGCTGCTGCCCATCCTCCGGGTAATCCCTTAGTCGACTTTTACGACACCCACGGGAGGAGATGGGGTGGTGGTATTCTGAGCCGGCACCACACGGCAAAGCCGGCACCACACGGCAAATTAAAATATAAAATATAACGAATGTTTACATTTATTACTGCGGGTTTACAGTATTGGGCGGCACGGTTGATGAAGTGGTTGTGGGTTGCTTTACTGCGCTACGTATCGCGGGTTCAATCCCCGCACGGAGCAAATATTTTTATGACTTACAGACAATGGTTCCGGCTCTTGGTGTTTGCGAATGTGAGATTTACATCCGTAAATACAGAGGAAATCCTAGTCTCACCGATTAAAAAAAATAATAAACCCTGTTTGTGTTTGTGTCAATCATTTACTTCCTATGTTTCGACAGACAGACTTCGACTCTAAAGAAGGCTGCTAACGGCCGAATACTGAAACGCCAGTTAATAGTAACCTGTTTTCGTTACAAAACCGGGCGGCTCAAATAGTTAAGCGGGGCTTAATATGGCGTTTCAGTATTCGGTATAAGTATAGGTGCTAAGTACCCTTTAGTTACTTGTGAACCTTTACACTTGTGGTCATGAGTACCTTTTTTTTTTTTTCTTTTTTTTTTATTGGTGCCCAGTGGAAATTCATCATGAACTTCCTTCGCCCCGGGGAAGGACGAAGGGGTATGCCGGACTCCTACCGGCTAAAACCACTGGAGCGGTCATCTTCGGCACCTAAGGGAGGCTCCAGGTCCTCGTATGATCACACTAGAGCCACCCACTGGTGCCACGCCTATTGGCACATCTCGGAGAGGGTGACTGTAAAGCGGCCAGGGGGATTGTAAAGGATCCCCCAAAGCGTCCCACGGCAGCGCGTGACCACATGCGTGCTACCGTCTTCTCTTGGGTCGCTTGGTGTGGGCACGCAGATTCCCCAATCTACGCACCCGCGAACCCAGAGGTCCCCCGGTCATGAGTACCTATCGCTATTATAAGTCACAGTTTAGGAAAAAAAATTGGTAACGTGCCTAAAAGACTGGGAGCATTGACACGTTATGTTAGCTGGCAATGTTATTTCCTTTGAACCATAAGAATGTAAAAGCAGCCTTACTTACGATTCGAAATTCGAAACTTTGGAATATTTTTTTTTGGTCAACGAAGTTTAGGAGATATTCACATAATTCTGTACCTCCAAGGTACAACAATACAAGTTATGCTGGACGGGTAAAAACGACGTATTCGAAATGCAGTGATAGCCTTGGTTGAACGCTTGCCTTCTATACAGGAGAGTCTTAGTTCGATCCCGGTCGAACTCTGACTTTTCGGATTCATGTGCGGATCAGAATTTGATTATTACTGGCATTAGCGGTGAAGGAAAACATTGTGAGAAAAGCTGCACATCTGAGAGAGCTACAAAAAAAGATTCTCAATTGTGTGTGTAATCCGCCAACCCACAGTAGGCCAGCGTGGTGGAGTAAGGGCTAACCTTTCTCATCGTGAGAAAAGGCCCGTGCCCAGCAGTGGGACAGTAATGGGTTGAGTATGTATGTATGTATGTTTATTCGAAGAGTGTAATTTTTAATGTCGTAGTTAGGGAGTTATTTAGAAGATAATGTCTTAAGTTTTCGCGAGTATTACACATTATAATAAAACTATGACTGTCATCCTGCGACCACGAACCCTGCAAAGTGTTCGAAACGTAAGGAAAAACAAAAAATCTAAAATATACGCGATAGAATCCATTTCAAAGTGTTTTATTATAATATTTAGAAGATATTTGAAAGGAACTAAAGAATATAATTAGCCGGAGGATGGGCAGCAGCGTCCTTCGAGTACATTAACAACTCAACTGCGATCGCCAACCCGTCTGCCAAGCGTGGCGATTATGGCAAAACCCCCCAAAGAGCCCAAGCACACCGTTTCAGTCGTTGTGGTGATCTTTGGGGGAGGCCTGTGTCCAACAGTGGACTTCATTCGGCCGAATTGATTGATTGATTGAAAGAATATAATACTGTTATTTGAAGATTTATTTTATATACTTCACCTACATTATATTACGATGAAGTTTAGCGGTAAACAAACTTCTGACGACATGGGATTTTTACCACATTAATATTTATGAGTAAAATGTTATACAAAATTTATGTTATGAATTATGTACGTCATACCTATAATTCTGACAACGTTTCGTGTGATATAGCATCACTCCATCTTCTCCCGTGGATGTCGTAAGGTGACTAAGGTGACTAGGACTTTGACAGTGTCCCTTCTATGGAACAGCATCCATTCTGCGCTCACCAACCCGTCTGCCAAGCGTGGTGAGTACTGGCAAATTCCCCCCAATATGATGACACAGTTGTGGAAATCTATGGGGGAGGCCTTTGTTTAGCAGTGGACATTGTAAGGCCGATTTGATGAGGATACATCGACAATTCACACAAATAATCAGCTGTAGACTTTATTCTTCCTGTATATAAATCCTATATATATCCTTATTTTTCTCTCTATTACACGGGTTTATATCCCCTGTAAGGGGGAACCCGTCCTTTGACAGGCTTACGCGGGGACATGGGTCCAACACACAGAGGCCCTTTAGAGAATTTTAATCTAAAATGTAACTAACCGGGGTAATCGGGGACTCTCCATGGCTGCACTATAAAATGCAGTCTCAGATTGTCCCTGGAGGTATAAAACTATTGTATGAAATGGAAACTACAAGTATAAGGTCTATTGCAATGGGTGCTAAATGGATTTAATACTAAGAAAAACGGAAAAAACGGCGTCTGCCTTTCAACCTTTAAAGTGAAATTCTGTTGCAGACGGTGACTTGCCATTCACAAGATGGACCCCCTAAATGGCCACCACTACAGGCGACAAGGAGCAACACCGGTGTGAGCGATTAAGGGTGTAGAGAGGTGCGGCACCGGTTTCACCATCGCGCGTCTCGAAGACTCGGAGCGGGTTTCCCCGTTATTACGCCATTAGACACTTCCACCCCCGAGCATATAGCTCTGGCGGCCCCCTCTGATCGACCAACTAAGGCAAGCCAGAGCTGAAAATCCTACGGGCACTCATGGTACCACTCCAACCAACCAATAAAGGCAAGCCGGAGACGAGGCCCTGACCAACTCTCTGGAGCATTCGGGTACGCAGTGTCGCCACTCACATTCAGCTCGCCACAAAGTGCCCTGCGTTCTGTAAGCTAGGTACTTAATATACTTATTTTCTTTATCATAAGGTAGGAAGAAATTAAGCAGCTGCTTTAATCTGCCCTCCAGGATTACCTTATCTCATGGTGAGATAACGATTGCCCAGAGGGGCTATTGTTATTATTATCTTTATTTCTCTCTTTTCACGGGTTTATCTTTATTTATTATTATGATGGTGATGATGATAAAAATGACGGATTATACTATTTTTCTTTTCGTAAATACACTGATACAAAATAATCAAATTACAATTCAATTAATTGATGTTAATATTAGTCTTTAATAATAAAGTAGGCGAAAAATTCGCTATCTAAAATATATATAGGGTCTTACTTTAATAATGGAAAATATTTTAGGAGGTAAATCTATAGGTAGCAATGATGCGTTTTAGCAAAATAAATAAACGTAACATCAACATTTATTTTATCAAATAGTACAGAGTAATTACATTTTTCGCTAGTCGAATTTTTGAACATTGATTTATTTATTATCAGTAAAACCGATACTTGATATTTGAAATAAATTCTATACCATTCATAGAGCCTAGCCTTAAAATATTTTCCATTATTAATGTAAGACCTTATATATATACATATACATATATATATATATATATATATATGCAAATTCCATAAATGACGACACTTGGCATGTAACCGGTCATAGTGGAAATTAATTTGTTCAGCATTAGTTTTAAACTATCGCGATAACATCATCATAGCAGCCAAAGGATGTCCACTGCTGAACATATCATATTAGACCATGATTTCGGGTCTCGTGACCACGGTCAATGCTACGTGGCCGAAACGTTGAGGTTAGTCAAAATGTTTTGATTTATCTGTGCGTAAAAAGTCCCGAAATCATAGTCTAATATATGACGATCTATATGACGTCGTAGAATTTAATGTTTTATTATATAGAGCTGGTTATTACGATTTTATTAGTACAAAAAACATCATCGTTCGGCCATTTTAAACTATTCTTGCGAGTGATATATGCTACAGAGCCCACCAGTCGTAGCATTTTCGCTAAAACATTTATTATAATATTCCGTAGCTCGTAGGCGTTAAGCCTCCCTGCACTTACGCAAACCATCTCAACCCGTGATTTTTCAATCTATCTTTTAGGGCTGCCATACGTCCCGGTACACCTGGACATGACCCGGTACACCTGGACATGACCCGGTACACCTAGACATGACCCGGTTTGATGCATTGTGTCCTCGTGTTCCAGTCGATAAATCAGGTGTCCCCGTTTGTGAATTATAGTAAGAGTATATAGTTAGATATTAGTGATTGGGAATTATGTAATGAAATGCATAGAATTTTATTATTATTTTAAAGGTAAAAATGAGTTATGTACTTAAAACACCCGAACTTTAGAATTATGAATAGCAACGAACAGAGTCTCCCGAGTGATGAGCAGTTAGCCTTTTTTACTATAAATAAAACCGTTGATTTCATGTATTTAATATTTGTTACAATAAATATCTACCAAAAGTTCAAAGTGGAATTTAACTAGTTTCTTGATTAAATTTTCTATGATATTCAATGAGTTGGTACTACCCTATTTCTATTCCAGATTTCCCTAATCTAGCCCCTGGTCGAGTAGGTATATTTCCACTTGAGAAAACCTCATGCTTGTCTCGATCATGTAAAATCATTTACGGCCAAAATACAGGCAAATCCTTAATACAAAGGTTTTGGTTTAGATCGGTTATAAATTTCGGCCGTTAGTGCACTCATCTTGCATCTTTCCTTGCAAGCTAAGGATAAAGGCAAATTATTAACATTTTCCTCTTTGATTTAGTTATTGCACCATAATAATTAATCTTCAGCCGATTGACGGCTCTGTTGGCGGAGTGGCCACGTCATTTAGCTTTCTACGCTACGTGGCGCGGGTTCGATCCCCGCACGTATCAAATATTTGTATGACTTACAGATGTCTTGGTCTGAGTGTTTGTGCATGTGAGATTTATGTCTGTAAACTGTACCCACGTTACAGGGCATTTCCTGGAGCGTGGCATGGTTTTTATAAAAGTAAACAAACGGGTTCGGCTTGGCAATGATTACGATAAAATAATTTTTCAAAGTATTTTTTTCATACAATTACAGTAACTGTAAGAAAACCCTTAAGGATGCCCTACAAAGTATATCATACGAAGATACAGAGAAATTATTAATTGTGTTAAAATAAACAATGTAATATTTTATTTACATTAATTGGTGAAAAAACTGCGATTTTTACTATTGTTTTAATGATACTGTTTACCTATAACTATACTATTGATTATTTTTTACTTTGTACCTATAATATTATAATAACTATGTGATTATTTCATACTGTTTATTAGCTCTTCTCGCCTGAAACACAGGATTACCTAGTTCAGGCACATTTGTTATATATATCTAAGAAACTTTGTACTTGTTAGTTTAACTTGTTGTAACGAAATATTGAATAAATAATGTTATACATTTGATTAAATAGTATATTATACATACCCATTATCAGTATCCGCTTTCCTCAAACTTTGTTTTTAATGTACCACATGGTCGTGCCGGATTTCGCGAAGGTTTAGGCACTGCACTGATGATCACTTTCTGAATCTCACCCTCACATCTCACAGACGGTGTTAACTTTCATGTGGTGAGGTACGAGCCTGTTTAAATAAACTCGACTGCCGCAAGGAACAGTTTTTTGATATTTATTTCCACCGCGTTGGAAATGGTCATGTATATATATATGTATACGCCCCTGAGGAGAGAGATTTTATACGTTATGCACTAGGTTTGCTTAGTATAGGTAATGCGCCAAGCCATTATAAAAAGGGCAGAAGAATACATTGATGTAATATGACAGAGACCCTAGCACGAACAACTTGCGGGAAAGTATTCGTATCGTAACGTTAATGTGAGGGAATTTTGAATTGAAAATACTTGAATCGCACAGTTTTTTTATTTAAACTGAAGACTTTATTGATAATATATGATACGGATTGTGTTTTTCATATAAATTTAAACAAATATGCTATCGGAATTTTGATTCAAAATACACTCACATTAACGTTACTATACGACTATTCAATCGCAAGTTGTTCGTGCTAGGGTTGCAGTTTGAGTTCCGTGTTCGGATTAAGAATATAGCACCGCTCCATATCCTCCTGTGGATATCGTAAGAGGCGCCTAACGGCCGAAATTCAATCAAATCATCGAATCCAATCTTCAATCCCAAATCCAAATAATTTGGACTCGATTGATTATATATTATGACTCTAAGCCAAAGAGATGGCAGCAGCGTGCCTTTTTGTGGAACAGCTTCCACTCTGCGCTCACTAACCCGCTTGTTCATCGTGGTGAGTCCCTGAGTACTGGCATATTCCCCTCAAAATGACTAGAAATATAGAAATCTATAAGGGGGGCCTTTGTTCAGCAGTGGACGTTCTTTGGCTGATATGGTGTAATGATTCATCATCATTTCGGTCAAATGAAGTCCACTGCTGGACACAGGCCTCCCGCAAAGATCACCACAACGACCGATACGGGTGTGTTGTGGGCTCATTGGGGGGATTTACCATAATCGCCACGCTTGGTGATGGCGATCGCAGTTGAGTTGTTAATGTACTCGAAGGACGCTGCTGCCCATCCTCCGGCTAATCCCTTAGTCGACTTTTACGAGACCCACGGGACGAGATGGGGTGGTGGTGTGTTATGAAAATGATTATCGTTGATATTTGTGGGTATCTTTAGGTATTATTTGACACGCTGGGGGTAGGGCTGAATGCACAAGCGAATCTTGCACGGGTATGGTCGAAGGAACACGATGGCAAATCTCCCCAGATATGAAAAGAGAAGGATCTATGACAAAAATAATAATAGTTTACAGAATAAATCAATCGTATTGGACCACGGAGCACCTCCATAGGATGAAGCTTTGCACAACGGATACATGCAGATTCTGTATGGACAATCAAGAGCCAATGCAGCACATTTTGTGCAGCTGTGACGCTCTGGGAAGACGTAGGGCAAAACATCTAGGAATGGCTTATCCTTTGCCTGATGATTTTGCACGGCTCCAGGCAGGTATGATTGTGAAGTACCTACAGGAACTTCTTGATTTGCCAGCAGAGGAGTAGTGCAGGGCTTTGGGCAGCACAATGGATCTTATAGGGTCGGAGTGCGTTCGGCCGATGCTGACCCCGTGAGAGCCACAATAGAATCGTATAAGAACTAAAGTTTTCAACATAGCTGTAAGGATTACGGAAGGACAGTAAGCTGAAATGGCAATGGGCGGGGCAAGTAGCTTGTAGAACTGATAGCCGTGGCGGCAGAAAGGTTCTCGAGTGGAGACCGCACATAGAAAATGCTGCGATTCCAACGAGACAGACGTACAACCTGGTGAAGGTGGCTAAGAGTCGATGGATGCGGGCGGCATGTGACCGCCCATTGTGGAAATATGAGGAGGCCTTTGTTCCGCAGTGGACGTCCTTCGG
This sequence comes from Diloba caeruleocephala, assembly GCA_947459985.1. NCBI lineage: Eukaryota > Metazoa > Arthropoda > Insecta > Lepidoptera > Noctuidae > Diloba > Diloba caeruleocephala. Next base: position 3,736,249 of record OX381621.1, on the reverse strand, counting down.
CTAAAATGATAGTGATGATGATGAAAAAATCCACCTAATGAGTCTAATATGTTCCTAAATGTTCCATGTGGCTACGAATAGCACCAACCCATCTCATCCCGTAGGTGTTGTAAAAGGCGACTATGGGATTAGCCGGAGGATGGGCAGCAGCGTCCTTTGAGTACATTAACAACTCAACTGCGATCGCCAACCCGCCTGCCAAGCGTGGCGATTATGGCAAACCCCCCAATGAGTACACACACCCAGACAGCCCGGTGAGGCGATCTTTGGGGGAGGCCTGTGTTCAGCAGTGGACTTTATTTGGCCGAAATGATAAAATAGCTCTATCGAAATTTATAATGGCAGCCATAGTTACGATCTTTTGTTTTACCAGGAACGCAACTCAACCGATTCGGCTACCTGTCAATACCAAAGATACCTACAAGCCAAAAAAAGAACAACACATCTTCCTTGGCGGGTATTTCACCAGATATGAGTAATCGGAAGGAAACTTATGACACCTAACCTCTAAATTTTTTGCGAGTAGTGATTCAGTGATTATTTCCTGTCCTGACCGATCCGAGAGCTATTTTTTGTAGATACAATCATTGAAAATTTTCCTACAATACAGGTGTGCTAGAATGGGAAATGTTCACAGAATTTTCTAGTAGTTTAGGCTTCCACGGACGGAATAAATAATTGTATGTAACAGTACCCTACAGTAATTTGTTGCTAGGTGAAATTTATATTTGTACCCATGACACAGGAGACAGTTATATTTTTTTTACATTTATTATTTAATTACATGATGTATAAGACAAGAAATAAATATAAAATGTTCGGGTATACTAATATTTGAAATTTCGGACATCGTTATTATGATTAATAAGATATAATACGTACTGTATGTAGTATCTTTTATTTCATGTATGTAGGTATTATTAATATTGAAATGTTTGTTTTTTTTTCCTCTTGCAATGTAGTTATTTTTTAACCCAAAGGTTAACTGGTAGAGAATACCACATGGCATTAAGTCCGTTTTGTGTACCACCACTGTACATAAAAGTATAAATAAAAAAGAGAGAGGTGTCTTATGGACACCCAACTGGAACGGGGTTCCTTTCGCTATATCTTTTTTGTGTTTGTATTAAGTAATGACTAAATTAAAAATAAAGAGCCTATAAAATAATTCAACGAATCATAACATGTGAATAAATGAGAAAATAAAAATAGTGGTATATTTTTTTACTAACATTCCAGAAATTATAAATATATAAAATTGTAGTTTTTATCCTGTATGCTGCACGCTATTGCTCGCACAATTTATCACGCAAAAATGATAAAAGGTATTTAAACGTTAAAATTATAAATTTTTTGCATATTCTCAACATTATCGGCAAGCTGAATCGATTGAAAAAGTTTTAATTTCCTAGGTGATCGATCGATTTGAAGTGCTTCAAAAATCACCGCAAAAAGACGTCGGTTTTTAGTCGGTCGGTCTAGCCCGCACAGAACGATAACGTGCGATAAGGAACTCCGTTCCAATAATCCATCCTTCTTACACTGATTGATAACAAAGGAGGTATTCTTAGTGTTTTCCTTTGGTGCAAATATTATGTCTTTAAACTTGCGAAGGTCAGAGGGCTAAATGACGTAATTTAAAAATGTTTAAATATAATTCCGATCTGGTCTCAACATCAAGTTGTATCCTTCTAAACTAACGTTAAACGTGAACTTTTATAATCTCACTGCGGTAAATTTTCAGTCAATAGTGTAAATTAAAATTATGCCGTGTGGTGCCGGCTCAGAATACCACCACCCCATTTCCTCCCGTGGGTGTCGTAAAAGTCGACTAAGGGATTAGCCGGAGGATGGGCAGCAGCGTCCTTCGAGTACATTAACAACACAACTACGATCGCCAACTCGTCTGCCAAGCGTGGCGATTATGGCAAAACCCCCCAATGAGCCCACAACACACCCATATCGGTCGTTGTGGTGATCTTTGCGGGAGGCCTGTGTCCAGCAGTGGACTTCATTCGGCCGAAATGAATATAAATAATTACTAAGCGGTTTTTTTCAGCTAGATGTCATGTATAGATTTTTGGTGGAGTGATTTAGTGGGGTAGGGATTTAGTGGGGTAGGGATTTAGATAGGTAGCACGCATGTGGTCACACGCTGCCGTGCGATGCTTTGGGGGATCCTTTACACTCCCCCCAGAGGGGTGACCGCTTTACAGTCACCTTCTCCGAGATGTGCCTATACGCGTGGCACCAGTGGGCGGCTTTAGTGTGATCATACGAGGACCTGGTCCTCCTTTAGGTACCGAAGATGACCTCTCCAGTGGTTTTAGCCGGTAGGAATCCGGCATACCCATTCGCTCTTCCCCGGGGCGAAGGAAGTTCATGAAGAATTTCCACTGGGCACCAATAAAAAAAGGGATTTGGGTAAGGTTTATTCGTGTTAACTACAGTCACACAGTCACACTACAGTGGAGGCATGCCTTTGAGATGCAGTTACTCGGGATTCGTGTAACATATATACTCATAAAATATCTCTGGACCAATGATATTATATATTAAAAAGAAGTCGATATGTTACATGCGTGCCAAAAGTAAGAACCAAATCTCCCCCAATTGTAGCACCTCACAATCAGTTTGCCTAGATAGCTATCTCTATTACGCTTGTTGTCGTTCGCCGCAAAAAAAAAAAACACTTATTTCTTTCTTTCTTGTTGTTTTTGTATCTTATTTCTCACGACATGGTTATGCAAGCGAGACTGTATTTTGCGCGCAATTTAATATGGACGTAACATATCTATGGTATAATATCATTGCTCTGGACTTTGATTTTGAGAATGAGCATTAGCGTCTTTCGAAAATATTTACATCTCACTGCGATCGCCAATGTGATGATTATGGGAAAAGTCCCCAGTAACCAAACAATATAAAACCAGACAGGTCCTTGTGGCGATCTAAGGGGAGACCTATGTCCAAGGGTGGACGTTATATCGGCTGAAATGATGATGTCTCGACTTTAAAACAGAAACGTTTGAGTTTGCTTCAGCATTTCTCAAAGGCAGTCATTAGGAAATCAGTAACGGCTTCATTTAAATGTATCGACGAAAGAAAACGTGTCTTGATACTAGTTACTTGTTAAATAAAGATAATTAATCATTTAATTATGCAGCAGCGATCTATGAAACAAATCCTGCCCTTAATTTCGGATGTTTTGAAGTTCGGATAACAATATACAGGTTGTCCAGTAAATCGCACGACATACTGCAGGGGGTGAGAGCTTGGGACTTTTTATTTTTTTTATTGGTGCCCAGTGGATATTCTTCATGAACTTCCTTCGCCCCGGGGAAGGACGAAGGGGTATGCCGGACTCCTACCGGCTAAAACCACTGGAGCGGTCATCTTCGGCACCTAAGGGAGGCTCCAGGTCCTCGTATGATCACACTAGAGCCGCCCACTGGTGCCACGCCTATTGGCACATCTCGGAAAGGGTGACTGTAAAGCGGTCACCCCCCCTGAGGGATTGTAAAGGATCCCCCAAAGCGTCCCACGGCAGCGCGTGACCACATGCGTCTTCTCTTGGGTCGCTTGGTGTGGGCACGCAGAGAGAGCTTGGGACCTACCAAAAAAACACAATATATGTTCAGCAAAATCTTACGGATTTTTTTTTCACCACTGTAGGTTAAAGTTAAGCGATAAGAAAATTGTACTATATGAAATATATTGTAAGTAGAGAAGCTTATTTCGCATTTCAGACCATTGTGGTATAATGTACTAAGTACTAGAGTATCTTTTACAAACCAATGATATAGTCATGAAGTTGCGACCGCGGGGCACGCTACTCCGTGACTTTTACATATGTTTCTCGAGTTATTAGTTAGTTAGTTATTATACAGGGTGTCCAGTAAATAGCACGACATACTGCGGGGGGTGAGAGCTTGGGTCAATACCTACCAAAAAAACACAATATATGTTCAGCAAAATCTTACGGATTTACAGTAGTACAAAATTTTAAGATAAGAAAATTGTACTCTGAAAATTTAAATAAAAATTGTATTTCTTGAAAACATTTTTGTTTTTAATAGAATAAAGACTTATCAATGAGTAAAGTAACTATTCACAAATAATATGAGGTAAAAAAAAAAGTAAAGGAATTTTTAATTACGAGATGTTTTTCCGTGTGGTAGTCGGATTAAGAATATAGCACCACTCCATCTCCTCCCGTGGATGTCGTAAAAGGCGACTAAGGGAATCTAAACCAGAGGGATGGGCAGCAGCGTACCTTCTGAGAAACGGTAGCCATACTGCGCTCACCAACCCGTCTGCCAAGCGTGGTGAGTATAGGCAAATACCCCCCAAAATGATGACACAGTTATGAAAATCTATGGGGGAGGCCTTTGTTCAGCAGTGGACGTATAAATGGCCGATATGATGATGCTTAAAAATCTGTGTCAAGGTAGAGATATTTTCGTTATTTCGGAAAATTTTGTACTACTGTAAATCCGTAAGATTTTGCTGAACATATATTGTGTTTTTTTGGTAGGTATTGACCCAAGCTCTCACCCCCTGCAGTATGTCGTGCTATTTACTGGACATCCTGTATACATGGTAATTTGGAATTAAGCTTGACGCCATGTTGAACGAAACGATCCTATTCTATTTTTAAATTTGCTCGATCATGGTGAGTTACCTACGTTGCAATTGGTAGGTAAAGTTAATTATACATAATACGCATCTACTTATGTTGGTGACGTCACTGTTTTCGTCCCACAAAATGGCGGGATCAAAATCATATGACTGTTATTATATCAGGGATTATACTATATTTAATTTATTTTCCATTTACAACAAATGTTTGTTTAGAGGTAAGCCCATTTTAGTAGAAACTAACAAATTTCGCGGTTTCACCTGCTTTATTTCGGAGAAAAGCACTTTTGACTTAAATTACACTAAAGATATAAAAATTATAATAAGTCTGCGGTTGTTTAAAGTTCAAAATCATATCCTAAGAAAAAGTAATTTAAATCATCATCAACCATTTAAGTCTGTATATCTGTTCTGTAACGGACAGACGAACAAATTTCGTATATAATGACGTAAACGGCAAACAAGAGGTGGTTCTCCGCAAGAAATACGTGGTTCTCGCAAACACTTGTAGGTATATCAACATCTGCACGCGTGTCAGCAGTGATACGTTGCAGGTATTCTAGGCTATAAGCGCCATCAGGGTGGGCCGGTACATGAAGTACCTGGGGCTCACCCTGGACAGTCGTTGGGGCTTCGAGGAGCACTTCGAGCGTCTTGTCCCCCGGGTCGAAAGGATAGTGGGTGCTTTGCACCGGCTGCTACCCAATCTCGGGGGACCGGGGGAAGAAGTTCGCCGCCTCTACGGGGGAGTCGTGCGGTCCGTGGCCCTCTACGGGGCGCCTGTTTGGTCATCTCGACTTTCGGGCGTCCAGCGCTGCAGAACCAAGATCCACGGTCTGCAGCGTAGAGCGGCTATACGGATCGCACGAGGATATCGAACGGTGTCCTTTGAGGCGGCAACTCTGTTGGCGCGCTTTCCGCCTTTTGATATCTTGGCGGAGATGGATGCGTGGGTGTATCACCAAACACGCTCCCTCCGCCAGAGCGGCGAAGGCGTGCCTTCAGGGGCGCTCGAAATATTGAGGCGGCAGGCTCGGCGGCGTGCCCTCGAGTTATGGCGCGAGCGGCTTATGCTGCCACAGTACGCGCAAAAGCGCGTCGTCGAGGCTGTCTTGCCGCTCTTCGAAGCCTGGCTTCAAAGGAGCGAGCGCGTCACATTCCGCCTGACGCAGGTATTCACCGGACACGGTTGTTTCGGTGCGTACTTGCACAGGATAGGACGCGAGGTCACGGCACAGTGCCACCACTGTGGAGACGATCAGGATACCGCACAGCACACGCTCGGAGAGTGCCCTGCGTGGACTGCCGAGCGGCGGATCCTGGTCGATCGGATCGGGCAAGATCTCTCTTTGCCAGCAGTAGTATCGGCTATGCTGGCAGAGCATGAAAATTGGAGTGCTGTGGTCTCCTTCTGTGAGAACGTAATGCTCCAGAAGGAGGTCGCAGAGCGGGATCGGGAGAGGGCCGATCCCGCTCGGAGGAGGAGGACACGGGGCCGGGGTAACAACCGCCGCGGTGCCCGTGTCCAACACGCCTGAGCCCCCTGTCGTCTTTATATGGCGGGGGGCCTTGGGGGTCGCGAGCGCGCTTATTGGGAAATTTGCGTGCTCATACCGAGCGACCCCCGGGAAGACAGCGGTGCGCATGTGGTCACGTACCGCTGTGTGCGCAGCACAGCGCATAGTGAGGCCTCGGGGGAATCTTTTACAATCCCCTCGAGAGATGCCTGGGGGGTGGCCTCTTTACAGTCGCCTTCCCTCCACTAGAGGGGATGACCACTTTACAGTCATCCCCTCCGAGATGTGCCTAAAGGCGTGGCACCAATGGGTGGCTCTAGATGGAGATCTTTCGAGTTCCTGGAGCCTCCCTTCGGTGCCGACGATGATCACTCCGGTGGTTTTAGCCGGTAGGAGTCCGGCATGCCCCTTCGCCCTTTCCCGGGGTGAAGGAAGTACATGAGGTATTTCCACCGGATCAATAAAAAAAAAAAAAAAAAAAAAAAAAAAAGGCTATAAGCGCCACTATTACTCATTCTCGTTTCCGTTGCACGGACTTGGAATACAGAGATAAAATAGATAAGCAATATAGTTACGCAAGATAGGTTGATAAGCTAAGGGATACCTATATCGCGGTAATATTGGTATTATACAGTTTAGGCTGAATGCAAGTCTCTCCGTCGCATCGTGTAAAAAAACATAATAGTGATGGGATCGTTAGTGGTTTTATTGATGATAGAAGTGTCGATTAGACTATTACTGGTTGTAAACACAGAATAATCATTATAACGTCATATCACTCTAGTATTATACAGTAAGACCTGGAAGTGAGTTTGTTTGTATACAAGCGTTTGTGGAAACCACTGGACTGATTCTGAAAATAGTTTTACCGATAGGAAGCTACTACTACTCTAACTGTTTATTATGTTAGTGAGGCGAGGGCGACGTTATTAGTTTATTAAAGCGTTTTAAAATAATAAAAGTCAATAGGGAGTAGAATCGGTATTTAAAAAAATCGGTGACCTGGGACACCCGACAGAAGCGAAGCTGATCAAATCATAACTATAAAATCTAGCAGATCCCCATCTCAAACGTGCGTAAAGATGCTTTGCCTCATTTTTTTTTCAGGATATTAAATTCATTGGTATCACACATCACAATCATGAAAAATAAAACGGTGGTTGGCAACCGCCAGCTATGGACTAACTTGGTTATGTTAGAATTTGGCTCATATTTAATTTCCGATTCTATACTAGCGAAGCTATTGTAATTTGCATTGGCAATTTAGGCGGGATTTTTCTTTCTGTATTTATAAACTGACAGTAAAAACCCAAACACAATTTTATATCATAAAATTACAATACTGTAACTGTATACATTCAAGGTGAAACAGATATTTTATTTTAAAAAAGTAGCCTGGACTTTCCCACAGTCCTAAAATAATGGTTATTAAGATCAATGACATTATGATCGACTTCTTAACTTGTGTACACAAGAGTGTTTAATAACTAACGATTTTTTGAGTAACTACCTATATTTACGAACAATATGTATTGTAGCACCTATGGCTTTAGGGTGCTACTGCGAAGGTCAAGACAGTTCTAACTAGTTTATGTAAATTAAAAAAGATATATTTTTAAAGGAGATATATTATTGTTTTAATATTAACCGCAGCCAATACAATCCTCTATTCAAACATTCATCTATCAATCTATAAAACATTATTATTTTTTCTCATGGATCTCAGGGATCTGATTAAGGCAGCAAACATTATCAGTATAAAACACGACAGCGCATAAATTATACAGTACTAAAACTGACAAAGAACAACCATAAGAGTACAACAATGGACAAAATGGTAGCGATAACGGCATCTTGTAGGCAAAACGTATCTTAGGTACATAAGGCGAAGGTCGCTAGAATCGATCATGTGCGATGTTTTATGAAAGCAATTTAATCTATCGATAAAACTTTTCATCGTGCGATGAAAGCCCTCTTATTTACTCAAACGAAGTCCCGATAGCAAGCAATGAAAGCCCATTGGTTGAAGGGTTACCAGTGATGATATATGGAACAGAGACATGGTCACTCACTGTGGGCCTCATAAGAAAGCTCAAGGTCACTCAGCGAGCTGTGGAGAGAACTATGCTTGGTATTTCTCTACGAGATCAAATCAGTAATGAGGAATTTTGTAGAAGAACTAAAGTTGCCGACATCAAAGGATAAGTGGCAATGGGCGGGGCACATAGCTCGTAGAACTGATGGCCGTTGGGGCAAAAAGGATCTTGAGTGGAGACCGCGCACCGGAAAACGCAGCGAGGGACGACTCCAACGAGGTAGACAGAAGACTTGGTAAAGGTCACTGCGAGTCGTTGGATGAGAGCAGCATGCAACCGCTCGTTGTGGAAATTGAAAGGGGAGGCCTTTGTTCCCTTTTCCCCGTCCTGTGGCTGATATGATGATGATGATGGTGAAGGCTTGCTTTTCATACAGTAGGGCCTGAGTTCGATTCCGGCCCGTACTTCAGACTAGAGCACACACCCGGTTCTACCCGGTTGTGAATAAAGCAGAGATTTCCCCGGTTTTTCCCTAGTCTAAAAGAACCAGTTTTTAAATTATCACGCCCGGTTCTTTCGGTTCTTTTTATATTCAATTGTATAATTATATTAAATTATTGCACAGCGTTCCTTTCTTTCTTCTTTAATTCTTTATAAAATTGTACACACAAGAACAATTAACAATAATATTTTTATATAGTTTTATGTAGGTATTTTTAGTTGAAATAACTATTATTTGAGAAGATTTTAGGTCCCTCTTTGCAGAAGCAGGACATCCATAACCTTATTTGTGGTGCGGTTATCCTCGTGGACGTGCGCCTTGGGATGAGCGAAGGGTCATGCTGTACTCTTACCGGCTAAAACCCCACGGTGTCCTTCCACTTACCTCTGGCTGGGGGTGTGGTGTTCGCCATTCAGCATAAGACCGCACCCCCGGCAGGTATCCGCGCGTTACTGTTTGACGGGCATTAATTACCTAAATATACGAACAGTATAAGATGTTATTAAAGAAATATGAGAAAAGAAAGCAAAAAATTATCGAAGAAATAAAAAATAAACTGTCTGAAGGCATAACATTTTCTGCTACTTTTGACGAAGGTGTGGGTTTTCGAATCACAATAGACGGTACATGGGCCTAATATTATACACGCAATGTTTTTCTGGTGGCAACGAATTTCGTAATCTCGGAAGTTTAAGGGTAAATGGTTCCATGATCGCAAAAAATGTGTCAAAATATTTTTAAAAAGCTTAAAGAGTACGGAATTTCGCTAACTAATGACACAATAGTAGAGATGGCGGACGGCAGCACTGTCTAATGGTTAAAGTTGACAAGAACCTGTATGGCTATTCTGTAAGAACTCACTATCAAACTCACTCGAGAATCCGCAGCACTACTGAACTCATATCACCAAACGTGCATGGCACACGCTATACAACTGGCAATTGTTGCACACGCAATACAACTGGCAAAAGCACGCTGGAGCAGTATTGCAACCATGCTTGATCATTTTTATTAACTAGAAGGTCCTATATCGAAAGCTATGATTGATTTAAAATCAGTAATTGTATTTACTCCTGATGACTTACAAAATATCAAACAACATGCTGATATCTTAGATATATTTTCTGACCTGAGGAACCGAAAATCCCGGTTCCTGCATGAGGGCTGGTTTGGCATTCTCTACCTCAGACTTTTCGGATTCACGTGCGGATGTGAATTTGATTATCACTTGCGTTAACGGCGAAGGAAAACATCGTGAGGAAACTTGCTAAACCCACGGTGCCCTTCGTTGTCCGAAAGGGCTCCAAAATGTTCTAGGCCAGCGTGGTGGACTAAGGCCTAAACTTTCTCATTATGGTAAAAGACCCGTGACCTGCAATAGGACAGTGCAGAGCTGATTATGTATGTATGAACAAGTCCCACAGCGCTATTCGTTGCCATAGTCACAGATAAAATTGGTTATGCTTGCTAAATATAGTCAGTACATAAACGAATACATATTTTAAAAATAATACGATAAAGCTGACCACAAAATAGCGGCAACTACTGAATAAAATGAGCAATAATAGCGTCATAGTCGGCTACATAATAAATCATAACTGGCAAGTATAAATAGCTAGGCAGAATAGTTTAATACCTTAGCTTTTCTTGATTTGCGTCATTCATTACCTGACGACTCATTATACAGTTTTAAATAACGTGTTATGTGTATAAGCCCCTATTTTCTTGCTAACCGCAAACGTTCGCGTCTTGTGTTCGCGTTTAATCCCCGATCTACATTCAGGGTTGCGACTTGTATGAACAATTATTTTAAGAAGGACTTTCTGAAACAAACTAGTACTAAGCGATTGTAAACCCGCGGGCAGCAGCACCCCTTCTGTGGAACTGTAGTATACTGCGCCATCTCGCCTCCCAAGCGTGATATTGCAATTTCCCTCCTATACGGGGTGGGCTTCGTTCAGCAGTTCTTCAGTCAGTCCTTCTGCTGATATGATGATGAAATGAAAATGGACCAGTTGGTAACAATCATGGCGATCAATTGATTAATACTCAGTTCAGGTGTTGCTGTTTGGGTCCAGATTCTAAACTACAAGAAACGCGAAGGCTATTACCAAGGGTGAATCCAGAGGGGAGGGACGGGCTGAGAGATGCCCCCCTCCAAAGAGATGCCCGGCCCTCCAAACTGTGGGATGCAGTTGACCTTAGACCTAGTAGCAACAATGATCTCTGAAAAACTTGAGATGGTGACCGTTTTATAGTCATCCCCTCTGAGATTTGCCTAAAGGCGTGGCATCAATGGGGGCTCTAGTGTGATCTTACGTGGATCTTGAGCCCTCCTTCGGTGCCGAAGCTGACCGCTCCAGTGGTTTTAGCCGGTAGGAGTCCGGCATGGCCCTTTGACCTTTCCCCGGGGCGTTCTAAGTTCATGTAGAATGCATTAAGAATAATACCACATCATCTCCTGCCGAGGGACTCTAAAATGAAGGGATGGGCAGCAGCGTCTCTTCTGTGGAAAAGTAGCCATTCTGCGCTCACCAACCCGCCTGCCAAGCGTGGTGAGTACTGGCAAGTTCTGCCCAAAATGATGACACAATTGTGGAAATCTATGGAGGAGGCCTTTGTTTAGCAAGAGACATCTTTTGGCTGATATGATGGTACGATGATGTGTTACCTACCCCAGTGAAGAAATCGTTAAAATCGGTCGGAAAATATATACTTATGGGAAGGTATATATAAAATATTAAAGGTCTCATTCTTATGTACAGACGTATAGATACAATAATTGTGGTTACTTGAGCATGATTTTTGAAGTGAAACTTCTTTTGGGACGTTGTGAATTGGATTTTATGAAACGAAAATGTGTAACGAAAGAGAGACAACTATAAATGTGTTTATAGGATTAAGGCTGTGAGAGAGTTGGATAAAAAACCTTTCTATATAGTTAGTAGTGTATTCATCTCACTCTCTTCCAAATTAACCAAAGTACAAAGTTTCACTTCTACCGCGTGTGAACACACTCAATATATTTATATTTAATGACGTGTATTTTTTTATTTATAGTTGTATGTCCGATACTAAGGCCCATATTACAGAACGAGAATCATAACTTAAGTAAAATCCAAGGCGAATTCATCAAATATGAACCCGGCGAATTCATCAAATATGAACCCGCCAGCATTTAAAATTCAATTTATGCAACCTCTACGCAAGTGCTACTTGAGTTTTAATTCTCGATCTTGTAACACGGGTCTAAGGATGATTTATTTTCAGCAAAACTTTGCTGTCTCTGTTGGACATTACAGTTTAAATATATTGTATCCTTTTTTCTTTTATCACTCAAATAGATTAATTATAAATATAGATCTGTGTGTTCCCCGAAGAAAAGACCACCCGTTTTTGATATCGTAAAAGGCAACTAAGGGTTGATATCAAGAGGACGGGCAGCAGCGTCCCCCCGTGGGCTAATAACAACATACTTAACCAATTCGCCTGCCAAATGTGGTGATTATGTCAAGATAGACGGCTCATTGTACTGATAATTGGACCCATGTTCAGCGGTGGGCGTTTACCGGATAATGCGATAATGTGTACGTAGCTTTAATCGCGATATTCTGTGTATCGGTTTTCCCAAACGTCTGTAAGTTTACTTTAGGATGAGGGTAATGTGTTACAACTCGTTCACAAGATGCGGTTTAGGTACCGACACGGTTTTTCTTGTGCGGTTGTGGTTTCATATGCAAACATGTGTGTTATGACGATACGGCAAAACCGACTACAGTAAAAAAAAATTTGCCGCGGTCGAGTCTTGTCACTGGAGACCGTGTGCAGCATGCGTTAAAAACCACTTCAGCCCCAGCCCCTGAGAAGGCAACTAGGGTAGTCTGAGTACGAAAGTCTTGGAGGAGTGCCTGGAAGGGAGGCCTTTTTACAGTTGCCTCCCCTCTGCAAGAGGGGGTAACCGCTTAACAGTAATCTCCTCCAAGATTGGCACCAATCGGCGGCTCTTGAGAACCTGGAGCAGTGAAGATGACCACTCCGGTGGTATTTACCCCTTCGAGGCAGGGGCGGAGGAAGTTCATGATGTATTTCTACTAAGGATAAATAAAAATATGGAAAGCTGCAATCATGTTTTGGTGCCCTGGACTGTTGTAGGCTGCGTCAGGGGATGATCATTTTACAGTCACTCCCTCCGAGGTGTTCCTATAGGTGTCACACCAATGGGGGGCTCTGGAGCGTATGTCCTCGAGCTGGCGAAGCCCCCTTTCGGTGGACATCGCCCAGGTAATTTTAGCCGATACCACTCCAGACGCCTCTCCTCATGGGCGTTGGACGTTTCATCAGCTTGTCTAACGCCCCTGGAGAGAGCCCCTCGATGGATAAGATTCTTCAGTAAGTCGCTTGTCTCCCGGACCAAGAAAATTCTGAGATTTAAGACAGTAAAACAGGGTTAATCAGTGTGGTGTCCAGATTAAGAATACAGCAACACTCCATCTCCTCCCGTGGATATCGTAAAAAGCGATAGAAGGACTCTAACCAGAGGATTGGGCAGCAGCGTCCCTTCTGTGCAACAGTAGCCATACTGCGCTCACCAACCCGCCTGCCAAGCGTGGTGAGTATTGGCAAATACCCCCCAAAATGTTAACACAATTGTGAAAATTCATAGTGGACTAGTGAAGGTATAAATGGCTGATGATGAAAACAGGGTTATTATATTAGATTCAGAACCGTGGATTTAAACATTTAACCTATTTTTCTGTTTGTACAGCATATTAAGCTGTATATTTTAGGAACTGATTTTGAAGCTTTAAACCTTTGTATTTGGGTAACTCACGAGCTCGATATATCGGCACCCCATAAGTATACCCTCAAGTAAATATATACACTAATTTATACAATATGACTGTCACTAATGAAAGCTAACAACCGACAGCCCTATAAGTTTATTGACAAGATTATAGGTGCCACCAACCCTTTAACAATAACGCAGTGAGCTCATGGGAATACCCCTCGAATAACCAACAATTAACATTTTGGACATGATGCCTTTTTGCTCTTATCAACATCGACCTCAAAGCGTTACATAGTTTTTTACTTTTTATTATATTTTGCAATAATCTGTAATCGTCCACTGAAGAAAAATACGTGGCGCCATTTTAGAAAAATGGAATTAGTGGAGATGCAATAATAAAAAAACCGGACAAGTGCGAGACCGGAGTATGATACCTCGGAGGATGAGGATGAGGAGGAGGAGGATGGAGGAGGGTGATGGATACCCGCAGCAGCGTCCTTCGAGTACATTTATAACTCAACTGCGATCGCCAACCCATCTGGAAAGCGTGGCGATTATGGCAATACCCCCCAATGAGCACACGACACAAACCCATACCGGTCGTTGTGGCGATCTTTGAGGGAGACTCCTGAAACGACGACGACATACACGGGGGGAGAGGGAGTGGTTCTATATTCTTGATCCCGACCATACCTTTTAGGTAAATATTCTTCGTTCTTCGTTTTAAAAAATCGTTGCCCCACACTAGGATTTCTCCTGTGTCGTGGGTGCGTTTACAGACACAAATTCCACACACAATACACCCAGACCCGGAACAACTACCTGCAGATCGTACAAATATTTGTTCCGTGCGGGTATCGAACCCACGACCCGGTGCGCAGCAGCCGACTGTATCAGCCACTGCACCAACCGTGTATTATCCATATAATATTCTACACTTCGTTTTAACATTTCTTTGCGTAAGATCTCTACGTCATATCGTAAACATGCGTAAGATATTTACATATTCATGATACGTTGTGAGATTGTGTACACAGTGAGTTGGTGACAAATGATTTACTAAACTCGGCTGTCACACCAGAAGAAGAGAAGATTATGTTCTTTGTAACACGCTTTCCTCATGATAGATATGAATTATCTTTCTATCCCTGATAAACAAAGTCACAAAATCACCTAGTAATAATTTAGAACGAAAAAGAGTTTATGGTTTCAGTATTAATAGAATTATTATTTATTATAATTAAAAAAGACTAATAAACAAACGTGTGGTGCCGGCTCAGAATACCACGACCCCATCTCCTCCCATGGGTGTCGTAAAAGTCGACTAAGGGATTAGCCGGAGGATGGGCAGCAGCGTCCTTCGAGTACATTAACAACTCAACTGCGATCGCCAACCCGTCTGCCAAGCGTGGCGATTATGGCAAAACCCCCCCAATGAGCACACAACACACCCATATCGGTGGTGACCTTTGGGGGAGGCCTGTGTCCAGCAGTGGACTTCATTCGGCCGAAATGATGAATAAACCTCATGCTTTTAATAAAATATGAACTAAAAAAACAAACTATTTTTAAATGTAAAATAAAAGCCTTCATAGTAGTAGTAGGTAGTTGATGTCAAGGCTTTTATTTTTCATAGCTTTTTAAAACTATAATTAAAAAATGTAGTTTTAACATTGTTTCCAAAAAATATAAATTCATTACTAATATATTCCCACATTATTATTATATAACCCATCTCATGCCTTGGGTGTCGTAAAAGGCGACTATGGGTTAGCCGGAGGACGGGCAGCAGCGTCCTTCGAGTACATCAACAACTCAACTGCGATCGCCTAACCGCCTGCCAAGCGTGGCGATTATGGCAAAACCCCCCAATGAGCACACAACACACACCCATATCGGTCGTTCTAGTGATCTTTGGGGGAGGCCTGTGTCCAGCAGTGGACTTTATTTGGCCGAAATGATGACTTATTTTTATTAATATTTTTATATTATGAGTTGATGATCCCCTTCATAGCATCAAGTCATAGTCATGTTTAATTATTGAGGTGTCATCGATTATTTATACATCTGCAAAATTTCAAATCAATCAGACATCTAGAAGTGGGTGGAAATTGAAAAGCAATATTCCGTTGCATTCATACATACATACAGATCAAGCAAATATAAAGCGTGTGAAAGAATATGTCTTTGCGCCTGGCTGAAGGATATTTCAGCTCCGCCGAATGTCCGGTTAAGCAACCACAATCTCCGTTGAAATGTCTGCAAGAAGCCCAACATAAAAACAATTTGACTGAATTTCAAACTAATATTAAGTGTTCATTATTGTATATTTTAATTTCTTTTAAAAAAATAATCAAGTTTGATGCGATAACATGCTATCAAAAAACAAAATTGGTTACCGACTCAAACCGAATTCACTTAACAATGTTTTAACTACACCATCGGAATGGACATATTTCAGTATATCGACTTCACCCGCAGTCAATATTTTAATTAAAAAGTAATTACAATAGTTTGATAGTTAGTTAGTTTAGAACGTATAAAAATTACATGGTATTCGCATTTTAGTTCGAAAATAATCACGTCGGTCAAGGACAGAGCATGAAAAGTACGATTATTTTGAATATGACCCTCTGAATCTTCATCCAAATATTTTAAACTTTAAAAAGTACAAACAATGTTGTTATATTTTTTCCCGATCCGAACTCAAATTCCTCGTGGTTCGCTACAAAGAATAGACCACCCTCGCTACCCCTGAGTGTCGTCATGCCAACAGCATCCTCCTGTCGGCTCATAACAACATGTGCGATCACTATATGCCTGCCAGGCGTGGCGATTATGGCAATATCCCAATGACCCACATTGTAGTGATGTTTGAGAAGCCCATGTGTAGAACGCTGGTTGTTCGTTTACTTACTTCATCATTTCGGCCGAATGAAGTCCACTGCTGGACACAGGCCTCCCCGAAAGATCACCACAACGACCGATATGGGTGTGTTGTGGGCTCATTGGGGGGTTTTGCCATAATCGCCACGCTTGGCAGACGGGTTGGCGATCGCAGTTGAGTTGCTAATGTACTCGAAGGACGCTGCTGCCCATCCTCCGGCTAATCCCTTAGTCGACTTTTACGACACCCACGGGAGGAGATGGGGTGGTGGTATTCTGAGCCGGCACCACACGGGTACTTATTTAGTTTATTTTAATTTTTTATTAATGTTATATTCTAAAATTGGTTAGATAGATGTTAGTCGATGTTAAATGTCTTTCGTACTTTTATTTACTCTTTTTTTCTCTTCTTGTGCGCGTAAATATAATAAAGTTCATCCAAATGGAAGAGACCAGCTGAATATCAGTGCTGTGCTCACACGCATAGCAAATACTGAGCTGTATCCCTTGCTACACATATAATGTTAGCATGCATGTTGTGTTCTTGCCGAGCCTACCGTTGTTACTTAAAAAAAAAGTGTGGCGAAATTAATGATATAACTGCAGTGGCCGTTTACGGGTGATGTGATTTGATGATATCAACTTGGTCATTCAACTTTTTCAATCACTACAAAAATATCCGTACGGTGAATGATGCAAGGCTTTCCGAAGTAAAGTCATTTGGTGCGGCCGCCAGTTTTGTAATAATTATGCATTAAATTAAGGTCACTATCACTGCCTGCTGATGCAATTTCGACTGACGCTTACATGGCAAGTGCGGGCGGGAGAGGAATCGGTTCTTGACGTCGATTATTTATAGTTTAGCAAATGATTGATGTTTGAATTGAGTTTTTAAGAAGTCTTACTTATCGCATATGTAGAAGAAAGGTTACAATTTTCTATGAATTGCGAGTTGGGGTGACTTTGTAAGCTGTAGGAAATCTTTATTTATAGTTAAACTCCGTTTGACGCAATACGGATTTTTGAATGGCATTAATTTTGTTGAGCTCGTTTCTGACAGCTCACACTGGTCATGGTGTGCATATTTATATACTCATCAGATAATAGTGAAAATATTGTTTAGAGCTTAATAATTTAATTTATTTTTATTTTTAAACTCGATTAAGGGATTAGCCGAAGGATGGGCAGCAGCGTCCTTCGATTACATTGACAACTCAACTGCGATCGCCAACCCGTCTGCCAAGCGTGGCGATTATGGCAAAACCCCCCAATAAGCCCTACACACCCATATCGGTCGTTGTGGTGATCTTTGGGGGAGGCCTGTGTCCAGCAGTGGACTACATTCGGCCGAAATGATGATAATGTTTGCAGCAATTGACCGTAGTAGTCCCTACTGCAGCCGCGGCGTACCAAGCCCACATGTCAATAATAGCTGATGAAAAAATTATTGACTATTGCGCACCTCATATAATTGTTCCAAACACTACGACGTTAACGAAAATCTACAAATAAGTGGTTTACCTTGCGTCTGTTAGATTGTTCTAAGTTTAAATATTATAGATGAAGGTTTTACTACCAGCCGTTTGGCAATGTGTAATTTTTTTTTTTATAAATACTTCTTTCTTTTCTGGCAAGTTATTTTTTTTAAAGCACCAGGCATCTTAATCCCTTAGAGCCGTTGGACTACTGTGTAGCTGGAGATTGAATGCGGAAGTAAAGCGAGCGTATTGCAGTTTACAATTCAATATCAACATTTTGGTTTGCTGAGAATATGATGATTCGTTCAATTAAGTGTAATCTAAGTCATGTTATTACTTTTCCATTATTGTAATCATCATCATCGTCATGCTGGTCGTCGGCTGATCCAAAGGACGTCCACTGCTGAACAAAGGTTTCTTAGATTTCCACAGCGAGCGGTTACATGCCGCTCTTATCCAACGACTCCCAGGGACCTTCACCAGGTCGTCTGTCCACCTCGTTGGAGGTCGCCCCACGCTACGTTTTCCGGTGCACAGTCTCCATTCGAGAACCTTTTTGCCCCAACGACCATCAGTACTACGAGCAATTATTGGATTATAAGTATTATATTATAATCCATTTCATATGGTGTCTATAGCACCATTCTATCTCCTCCTATGGTGGTCGTAAAAGTCGACTTAGGGACTCTAAGCCAGAGGGATGGACAGCAGCGTCCCTTCTGTGGACAATAGCCGTACTGCGCTCAACAACCCGCCAGCCAAGCGTGGTGAGTACTGGCAAATTCTCCCCAAAATGACGACAAACGGCATGTAACCGGTGGTCTTATGGGGGAGGCTTTTGTTCAGCAGTGAACGTTTTTTGGCTGTATGATGATATAATTTATATTAATCCGCCGTTTAATTTAAAATAAATTAGGTTATTTAATAAGATATTAGATAGTTAGATTATTTAAATAATTTAGCATATTTCGGCATAGACACATGACATGGAGTATATATTGAATTTCATGGGTTTAATTTTTTTTTGCGCAGATCCTTTATTTTTTTTCTAAAATAAAAGTAGCTTAAGTTATTCCTTGTAACATCAGCTATATGCCAGTGGAAATCCCGTAGAAATCGGGCCAGCCGTTTCCTAGATTAGCGGGAATAAACAGACAGACAGACAGACCGACAGGCAGACAGACAGACAAAAAAACAAGTTTTTCGTTGTAGGCATGTACCGTGTGTACTTTTAAAAGCTGTTATTTTGACATTACAAACAGACATTTAAATTTTATTTATTTGTATGTATAGATAAGCAGGCTATATAATTCAAGATAAATAAAATCATCAAACAAATTTGATAATCGATTAATCACAATCAAAGTCTTATGCAAAAACAATTTGTAGTTTATTTATCGATCTACGAGTTACATTTCACTGTCGTTTGATTAGCCCATCTGTCGGGGCGCGCTGCCAATTTGATTGATGTCAAAAATAACTACAGGTGTTTAATCTCTGGTTAGTTTAATTGTTGAGATAATTATAGGAGCGTTCACGAATCAGCAAGTGCGTCGCCAGCCAATGGACCAGGGTGGGGGCCAAGATGATACATAATTATAGGATATGAATTATAAGTAAAATAAATACAATTTATAAGTCTTAATCGTTGAGTACACGAAAAAAAACTGTTAACTAAAACAATCTTCTTGAGTTTAGATAGCGAATTTTTCGCCTACTTTATTATCAAAGACATCAATTAATAAATGACTTGGAATTTGGTTATTTAGTGTAAGTGTATTTACGATAAGAAAAATGGTAAGTAATCCGTCATTTTTTATAGTAATCATTATTTGTGTGAATAATTCCGTGAGTTCCGAATGGCACCCAAGTGTTTAACTTCGATCTCCATAATAGAGGTCTACTCCAAACAGCATTCAGAAATAATAATATTGTAACTAATATTTACTTATTTTGATGACCTACTAATATTTGATTGCGATCTGATGACCATACAATCTTAACAGCTCCCATGGGAAATGAGCTCGCGGCTTGTAGGTATGAAGATATTTTTAACATGCTGGTTGAAGGTGTCCCTGGACTTTGCTACGATAAAAAACATGTCATGGCGTCTAATCTGAAATTGCTGTTTAAAGTATGTAGCGGAAAACATAAGAACAACAGTTTTTTAAAAACTATAAAAATAAACATCAATGTTCATAGCGGTATTGTAACGGTATTTACAGTTTACAGGTATCTTAAAATTATTTATACAAATAATTCAATTTATTTTGGTTAATGATTATTTAACAAATTCGTAATATATATTATGTGTTTGAGACGACTAGTGCAGTTTTGAAGACAGGCAGACAGACATATTATGAACTAGCTGGGACCCGCGGTTTCACCCGCGTTTAATTTAAAAGAAATTTAGAGTACTTCGACATAGACACTTGACATAGAATATATATATTGGATTTCAAGGGTTTTAATTTTTTTGCGCGGTACCATAATTATAAAAAAAAAAAGTAGCTTAAGTAATTCCTTATAACATCAGCTATCTGCCAGCGAAAGTCCCGTCAAAATCGGTCCAGCCGTTTCGGAGCAAACAAACAGACAGACAGACGGACAAAGAGAGAGACAAAAAAATTAAAAATTGTTTTTATGTTATATGTACCGTATATAATTTCATATGCATTCAGTAAAAAGCTGTTATTTTGACATTACAAACAGACACTTCAATTTTATTTATTTGTATAGATAGAAAAAGCCGGTGCAATTAAAATTAATAATGTCTTTAACTATTCTAGCAAGCAAGGAAGATGTTCATCTCGTCATGTTAGGGGAATCCGAACGATTCGCAGTAAGTCTCCATTCCTGAAAATTTAAACCGGTTTCATTTATGGCTTCGTTACTCAAGCCTTCCAATCAAGGTCTCAGACTCTCAGTTCGTACACGCAGACTCGACTGATTCTACACCCTCGTGTTAAGTTAAAGTCTCTATTCTGAAAGTTATTAAGTTGAAAATCGAAGACTAATGAGTTTGATAGCCGTAACAATGTTGTCTATCAATGATGATCATTCAATTTGTAGGTTATTTTTTGTTAAATCGCTGCAAGGGCTTTGCGTCATCGTCTGCGAACGCGACGGGCGATGGGAATCAATGATGTGTATTTCAAATATTGTTATTTTATATCAGTGTCATACTTTATGAGACCGTGTTCATCGTGTGGTGCCGGCTCAGAATACCACCAACCCATCTCCTCCCTGGGTGACGTAAAAGTCGACAACAACTCAACTGCGATCGCCAACCCGTCTGCCAAGCGTGGCGATTATGGCAAATCCCTCCAATGAGCCCAAAACACACCCATATCGTTGTGGTGATCTGTGTGGGAGGCCTGTGTCCAGCAGTGGACTTCATTCGGCCGAAACGATGATGACTTTTGAGAATAGCATATTTTCAGGAACTTAGTCATCAGTTTTTGAAGGCATGTGCTTTCAAATTCCAGAATAATATATCAGTACTATCACGCTCTCTAACAATGTTCTACACAGGCGGGTGTAAGTCATGTTAGGTCTGATTGGCACAGCTGGCTCAGTGGCTAGGCGACTGCTTTCTGCGCTACGTGTCGCGGGTTCGAATCCCGCACGGCACATATATTTGTGTAATCTACATATAGTTGTTTCGAGTCTGAGTGTATGTGTTATGTATGTCTGTATACTGTACCCACGACACATGTGAAATCCTGGTGTGGGGCAACTTGTGAATGATTGAATTAAAGAGACAACTTACCAACGCGTGAAAATCTTTTGCCTTGCGGTGATTCTGGGGATTCGTTGGCTTTTAAAAGAGGCTTAACTTTAACTGTGGACAACAGTAGCCTAAGCAAAGAGGCCAACGGCTCGTTTGTTCAATCTAGCCTATTAAGTCGGGATCGGCTTACTGGCTGTAGCCTGTAACTTTTACGTTAGTACAGGTACCAACGTTACATCCAGCAGTACCGCTTTCTGCATCAAGCAGCTCCCCGTGCCCAGCGAGAGCCTCTTAGTGTTGGTTGAAGCTCTTGGCCATTAGACCGTTGGCTGTAGCAACTATCGGCACTATGATTGCAGAGTCTTCCTCCCACATGTCGACAATCTCCTGCGCTAAGTCAAGATACTTAATTTGCTTATCTTTCTCGAGTTTCACGAGATTCTCATCATGCGTCATCTGATAACAATAGTTCTATCAGTGAAGATAGGTCAATTCAAGTACAACATGACTTGAACATTTTCAAGATCTGGGTCGGGCACTTACCTGTAACGCGGTACCCCAGGATCCACAAGTTTGTACTTTAGAGCAAGTTGCTGGTGGATGATCCTGGCCACTTAGCTATGTCTATGCAAATATTCGCCGCTATCAAGACGAGAACAATCAGAGATAATAGGTATATGTCTAAGGGGTACACCCGAACGGTGAAATGCCCGACAGATGTCAACCGGGCCAAGAACGGCACAACAGGCCGAAATGGCATCCTCCAGTGCGCTCCACAGTCGGTCGCTGCTTATCTTTATCTTCATATATATAAAACTCAATGTTTGTCTGTATGTCCTGTCCTTTACAGAATCGTAAACTATGCATTTGATCATGTCATGAACTTCAGCAAAGTGTTGTGCATGAGCCCACAAAGGTTTCTGAGTTGGTACGACCAATCTTTGACAGATGGCGCCACTAGCATTCCAATGAACATTTGAGTCTATTAGAATCAAATACCGCAATGTCCATTTTCGTGTTCTGGCCATAATTCATATTTTTTATATACATACACCAATGGATAATGCTATATTTGTAGCATACTTTAATTTTTAATGCCAGTTTTCTACATGACATTGCAGCTTTGGTTGCATTTTGAATATTCAAATAGATTCCTTTTAATCTGTAGATTCATACGGCATAGAAAACGCATTTTTGCTTTTTTATGGACATTGCGGTATTTGATTCTAATAGACTCATTTGTGTAATGTCTTTCCTTCAAATTTATTTTAGTAAGTAGCGTAGCAACGCGCGCTTGGTGCAGCTAGTTATATATATACCTAATTCTTCTGTACGTGTGTATGTCACTGAACTCCTCCTAAACGGCTGGACCGATTTTGGTCCCTGGATGGTTTAGATTCACAATTGGACCCGGTAGGTGGCGCTTGGGCGAAGCTGGGGCGGACAGCTAGTTATTATTATAGTTTTACCAGATGCGGCTCCAACTCTGCAATCGAATTACTAGGAGATACCGATATCTGAAACAAATGTTATCGCACTGGAGGCCTCCCGTTGTTTTGTTCCAAAAAATTTGCTGACTATTTATAGAACATAGTAAGTACATTTTTTATGACTTTAATAAAGGAACTATGCGTTAGCGATGGGCGCATGTACCTAAAACAATTGTTCACTCGATTGTTTTTTTTAGTAACGGAGTTATTCGGTTGTTGCTGTGCTTGGTTTACAATTGGTGACGACAGTTTGCCTTTGGCACCCCGCTCGGTAGTGAAATATGATGACATGTATGTCAAACATTTTGTCGACAGTTTTTATTCGATCGTTCATTTTAATTCGATTATGTTTTGGTTACAACGAATAAATAGACAATCGAATACACGATTTTTTACTATTGTTTTTGCCGTAATCTCCAAGAGCTACTTACTATGCAGTCGATTAACCGAATTTGTGTTGCCCGCCCGCATTGTATTTTACTATCCTAGTTTTGAATGGAATGCCACACGTTCCAAAATTAAACAGTGTACAAGCAAAGTGACATACCGGTGTTGTAGATAGCTGCCAAATGATTTAAACGCTTATTGGTAATGTCGATAAGGGTGAAGTTTTATTGTTCGAAAATTAATTGGGCCGTCGCGTCGACGTGCTGTCTGGTATAGGCGCGTGGTTTTCATTACTGTGTTTAAATATTTTTGGTGTAAAAAATCCGTTTTAGCATTTAGACTATGTTGCCATCGTAATAAAAAAGGTATTGATTATATATATATATATATATATTAGTATCTCAGAAAACCCTTTCATTTGATACTCTTAACTTGATAGTGCATAAAAATAACCGATCCGCCATCTTTTGGGGTCCGCCATATTGGAATTGGAATAACGTCACTTACAATCATGCATTGTCATCCAAACTAAACGTGTATGCAAAATTTCAGCATAATCGATTGGGGATAACTCTTTTAAAATTCAGTTGCAAGATTTGACACGTACAAACAAGGCAAGTTAAATAAAAGCTTCTAATAAAAACTATCAGACAAGGAAAAAGAAGTTACAACTTTTGAAGGAAAAACATACAAATTACAAAAAGAAAGATCCAAATCTGTGCACATTATTTATTTGTAAAATCATTAATTTGCTTATACAGATTCACCTATTCAATTCGAAATGAAAATAAGCACTCGATTTTTCTTTATGGAGCAAGGATACACTGCTGCTTCTATTGACATAGCAATGTAATCGGAAAGTTAAAAGTCACCCATAATTTTTCATCCTGATGTTCCTACAATGTGACTGATATTTATTAAATAAATAGTACAGTTTTACTTTTAGAACTAAAGGGTGTCCAGTGGGAAATTTCAAATTTTCAATTTAATTTTTTTTGGAACGCCACGACTTAAGAGATTCGAAGAACCGCCATTTTGTTCATCTGTCATGCGGATTTTTTTCCATTGTGGATCGTTGGTCTGGTGAGCATCGTGCATTTGCTATTAAAGCTTACTTAGAGTGTGGAAAATCCCTACAAGAAGCTAGACGAAAATTTTGCTATCGGTATAATTTGCGAAGATTAAGTGCAGCGCCATCCGTGCAACTGACAAGGTCATGGTTCATGAGGTTTGAAGAAACCGGATCCACTTTAAACAAATGCATACCTGGTCCAGCTCGTTCAGTGTCGACAGCCGAAAATGTTGAGCAATTGAGAGATGCTGTCAATCGAAATCCGCGACACTCCATTAGAAAAACTGCAGCAGTTTTTGGGATAAAAAAATCATCAGTGCATACCATTTTGAAAAACTGTTCTTTTGCAAACAGAAACACGTGGATCCAATAGGACGGAGCCACTGCACATACCGCAAGGATTACAATATAAATATTGAGGATTTTTTTCCTGAAAGTTGATATCCCGGTTTGGAGATCTGGCCTGGCCTGGCCTGCAAGGTCACCTGATTTGTCACCTTGTGACTATTTCTTATGGGAGTACCTTAAATCCAAAGTCTACAGTAACGAACCTCGCGATTTGGCACAACTGAAAAGAAATATCCGGGCAGAAATCAGAAACATTTCTCCAAATTTATGTAGACGAGTTTTTGAAAATCTACGTTTTCGTTTAGAGGAATGTATTCAGTATGATGGACACCACAATTTTTAAGAAGTAATCCGCATTAGTAAGATTTCACCCTTTTCATAAATTGTACAGGTGTAGTTTTTTTGTAATTAAATATTAAAATATAAAATTTCCCACTGGACACTCTTTATTTCTATTATAAATGAAGGGCTTAGGTAGGTGTTAATCTTATGTTGACGTTCAAAAAGATCAAATTTTGGTCTATTCTGAATAAATGATCCTTTCACTTCAATTAATCAGTTATACAGCTTTATATAAGGAATTAGGTGCTACCAAGGTACATTGGCCATTTTGCATGGTTCCTGGCTTTATAGGCTCTCGGGTTCCGACTTGGAGGGTTCCTAAGCGTATATTTAGAGCAGAGCCAGTTTCCACTGCGGTGTAAGACTGGCAAACTGGTTCTGAGGGGCGACCTCCAGTCTTATTATGCGCATACTGTTGTTCCATTGTATTGTTAGACGAGATAGGCAATCGTGTCGAAAGAGGGTTTGCAGAACGCTTTGTCCGGTACTTTTCAAGGGAGGAGTTGACAGCCACACAGCTGATTTGCCCAGGTACGCTCCGCTATTGATTTAATCATACTCGTGAGGGCTTCGGCAACAGGAACAGTGTACTGGGGCGAGGTGGTTTTAACGGTATCTTTCGACATCGCTAACTGCACCTTGCCATTGATACAAATAAGGGAGGCCCTCGTGTATCATCGGGTGCAGAGCTAATTCCGCCGCATTATCGGAGCCTATCTGACGGACAGATCCTTGATCTGCCTAGGTCAGCATGGATGGGGTCAGCAAGAGATGTCCTGTGGTATGGAACACCACAGGGTTCAAACTTGGGGCCGCTCCTGAGGAACATTGGTTACGACTGAGTGCTGTGTGTTACGGTCCTTCGCAGCGTGGGCGTGACTTGTTACGCCAACGCTACGATGGTGATGTTATGAGGTAAGGCGTACCGGCAGGCAGCCATAGCAACTTCTTTTATGGGCCTTGCAGCCGTCGCAGCGACTCTCGGGATGCAAATGTTTCGGGAAGTATCTGTGTCGCATAGGCTGGAAGTGAATACCCGGCAGTCACCTCTGTTGAGTTAGCGGTACGTGTTGCCATTCTTCCATAGCAAAATACATATAATGTAGACATTCCTGTTAAACACTTCGATAGATCATGTGTTATAGCACGAGTGTACATACCATATTACTATAATAAATCACAAAAATGAAACTAACAAATCGATTTTCAATATGGTATTAATTAGGTAACATACAAATGTGACAAAAAGTTGGCGCCACAAGACCACAACAAACAGAAGTGGTCGGCCTTCAACCTTATAACAAATTGCTGTAGTCTGCGAGCTAAGAAAAAAAAGTAACGTCGTTTTTAATCTGCGGCTTTAGTGACGTTGAGCTATACCTATCTCGAAAATAAGTGCGGGAAAGTTACTCTAACATCGAAACAACTATATCTACCCATGTTCGAAAAAATATTTCTATTTAATAAGTACTGTAATAGCGGTCATACTCCTTGGTACGAAGTACTGACCACTAAGAAAAAAAACATAATCTTTTTGTATTTTTGAGATTAAAAATTATTTTGACCCAAGATATAATTTGCTCATATAGAGAGAGTTGTCGGGTGCATTTGAAAATGATCTTAGAAAATACCATATTATTGAAATAAAATTGAGCATTCATTAAAAAGTATATTTCTTATCTTAAAATTTTGTACTACTGTAAATCCGTAAGATTTTGCTGAACATATAATGTGTTTTTTTGGTAGTTATTGACCCAAGCTCTCACCACCTGCAGTGCGTCGTGCTATTTACTGGACAGCCTGTATATTTTAATTGTACTTGGTACCCGTTCTACCGTCTACACGTATCCCTATCTTCTTCAGTACCTAATCCCCCGTTCTTTTTCAATAACAAAAATGTAGGTACTACTCGGTAAATATAAGATGCAAACACCACAAATTTGCGGATAGATAATTAACCTGTTATCCTTATAAACGTGCGTAGCTTTTAAGAGCAGAGACCACCAGTAAATCAGCAAAAAATGTGAAGCAATTTTAATTAGCAACTCAGCGCAAAATGTTCAGTCCAATTCACAAACATACAATAATTTCTTTTGAAATTCTCAAAAAGTCCCGTATCCGATCCCGTAACGTTCGTAACATTATATTTTAGTAAAAATCGACGCAGACAGTCTATGGCGATTGATTAGCAACAAAAAACCGCATGAAACGAACTGACATTGAAATATTATTTGGACGTAAGCGGTAAAAAAAGTAAGTATTGAAGACACATAATTATTTAGAGTAATGAACTGGCGTCTGGGCTATCAATTAATTTTCTATGTCTATTTATTCTATTAATCTAGTCTATTACTTTTCTAGTCAAATGGCATCAAGAAGTCACACCGGTTGTGATTGCATGTTATTTTGTTTTATATATTTAAAAGAACCTACCAATAATTAGCAAGTGGCCACATTTAAAGGAAATTGTATGAAAAAATCTAAAGAGCGAGAGAGTTAACCACAGAATATCCCAATTACTGTGCTGTGTACTGTGTTGCTGTGACTAATAAATGCAAGCTTTAAACGCTTGGTTTTTCTGACCAACAACACAAATATGTTCGATTAAACTCCTCGTCTTATTTTTTTAAAGATGGTTTCCTTTTTTCTCAGAATAAATGCTTTCATAACTCAAACAGCAGAGAGGTTCTCGAGTGGAGAGACTGCGCACCGGAAAACGCAGCGCGGGACGACCTCCAACGAGGTGGACAGACGACCTGGTGAAGGTCGCTGAGAGTTGTCCGATGAGGCCGCCATGTAACCGCTCGTTGTGGAAATCTAAGGTGGGGGTCTTTGTTCAGCCTTGGACGCCCTTCGGCTGATATGATGATGATCATGATTTTTGTAGGCACATCGGGTGGTTAACGGCCACTGCTGAACACGGGCTTCCCAATGATCACTACAATGAGCGGTCATATTGGCATCACCAGGCTTGGCAGGCGGATTGGTGATTGCAGTATGTTGTTAGTATCACACGGGAGGATCCTGCTGCCTCTCCTCTTAATATCAATCTGTAATCGCCGTTTACGATATCCATGAGTGGAGAGGGGTTGTCTATTTCCTCGGAAACCACACTGCGAATTAAGTAGGTAATCAAACATTTGAAAGCAGAATATTAAAATGTCGTCAATATAAATTCCTAATCTATGTTCATCATAACGACTTGATGACTTGATCTAAAATATAGTAGGTAATCTCGAATGAATTTATTAGTATCATCATTTCGGCCGAATGAACACAGCTGGACACAGGCCTCCCCCAAAGATAACCACAACGACCGACGTTGGGGGGTCTTGCCATAATCGCCACGCTTGGCAGACGGGTTGGCGATCGCAGTTGAGTTGTTAATATACTCGAAGGAAGCTGCTGCCCTTCCTCCGGTTAATCCCGTAGTCGACTTTTACGACACCCACGGGATGAAATGGGGTGGTGGCATTCTGAGCCGGCACCACACGGCAAAATTTATTCGTATACAAGCTTCTTTTTTTGAGTATTTGGTACGCATAAATTGTTATGACACATATCTTTTAAACATAAATATAAGTTTGGAATATTTTATTTACTTCCTTTACTATACCGTTATGGCGTTAGGGAATACCAAATCATCTGGTTACGTCAAAACGTAGTTTAAACGTTTATTTCAACATTTTCCTGAGCCACTCGCATGTAAGGTGAGAACAAGATTGTTACTATCACTCCTTCGACTCAGCCTTTGTTACTTTTCTGTAGAGGTTAATCAAAGAAAACCACAAAACATTTTGAGCGTTCTTTATCCGTAAAACTTCAAATGATATATAAAAGTTAAAAGTTCTTCAAATCTGATTCGTATTTTTTTTCTTTTTTAAAGACGTTGCCCCATACTAGGATTTCGTTTACAGACATGAATTCCACATACAATACGCCCAGATCCCCAATGAACTTAATTTTTAATAAGGTTTTGTTACATTGACACATGATTTTTTTTATTTTTACGGTTACATATATCCGAATGAAAAAACGGCGTAAACGGATATAGGGTCACTCGTGTGTCTGGCTGTCTGTCCGTCTGTCACAGCCAATTTGTTTCGAATCTACTGTACCGACTAAGTTGAATTTCGGTACACATATAAATATGTCGGCAACGTCGTACGGTTCAGTTTGTTTTTTTTTGTTGTTGAAACTAAAGATATTATACCATAGATATGTTACATCCATATTAAATGACGCGCAAACCTCAGTCTCGCCTGCATACCGATGTCGTAAGAAAGAAGATACAAAAACTACAAGAGTAAAAGAGATAGCTATCTAGGCGATTTGATTGCAAGGTGCTACAATTGGGGGATTTTAGGTTCTTACTTTTGGCGCGTATGCAACATATCTACTTCTTTTTTATATATAATATCACTGGTTGAAAAAGTCATTACTGCTCTAATCGCTATGTCAAAATGACAATTCACATTGACAGTGCCTGGCCTGCATCCATTTGCTCTCTCTGATACCAACGTTTGGCATACTTGTGAACCAACTTTTATTGAATGGGTCGAAGCTCTGTAGAGTTTCTATCATTTCCATATAATATGAAAATGTCTCTTTAGGTGAAATGGACCGAAAAAGTATCGGTGGGTCATTTGAAGTTGGTTGGATTATTATTTGGTTATGACTTTGTCAGATAGAGAGATTAATTTACATAAATGTAGTTATTTTTCTTAGATTTAAACAGAAACCGCAAGTTCTAAAGGCATTAAAACGTGTATTTAGTTATCTGTAATATTAGATTAGTAAAACGCTGTATATGGCATGTTTGCTTACTACTTTTACTAGATGGGGCAAAGTTCTATAGAGTTTCTGGCATTGTCCTTTAAACGAAAATGCTATAGGATAGTTGCATTTTTGATTCCAAATTGACTCTAACATTAACGTAATGATACGTTCCTTAAAAAAATCTTCGTCTCATTCATTTCATTTTGGGAATATATTATAAAAAGGTACTTAAATATAATTGTTGATGTCAATGTTAATAATATGACTATAAATTTTTAATTAATATAATATTTAGTATTCTTGTGACATGATTAACACAACAATTTGCATGCCATTTTATGATGGCAAAATATGTGATCCTATAATTAAAATGTACCATCTTTTCTACCATATTTTATGCAAATACAATAAAAATTAAATTTTTCAAAAGTTACGAATACTTTTTCGCAGATTGTTCGTGCTTGGGCTACTGAGCGTCTCAGTGAGCACGTAAAACCGTGTAGACGGCAATCGTTAAGCTAGGTCGGAGGCCTTTGGGCGTCTTGAATACATGCCGAAGTCATGCCAATAAAAAAAACCTTAACTGCAAACATAAGTAAAAAATCAACAAGGAAAGACGCTAATATATAAAGATAATTGCACCACATTTTTCAGAGATGACCCGCATAATACTAAGAACTGATTTAAGGTATCATTACTGTATTAATCCATGGGGTATTATTATAATCTGATCTAACGACGTGACGTGACAGATTGTTAAACAAAGATCTTGGAACTATAGTGTACAATGATGCATATTTTTTCTCAGAATAATTTTCTAAATTTTAGGTGATCCGCTTCTTTGTTGAATCAATAAACCAACGTTTAATGTATGTAAAAACCGTGGGGTTTGTTTAATGGGCTGAACTAAAGCAGTAGCGGCCAGGCTTATTATTATACTAGTTGGGAACCGCGGTTTCACTAGCCGTTTAATTTAAAAGAAATTGGATTATTTATAAATAAATTAGAGTTCTTAGATAGACACTTGACTTAAGTGTATATTGAATTTCATGGGTTACTTATTTTTGCATGGAACCCTAATTATTTTTCTAAAATAAAAGTAGCCTAAGTTATTCCTTATAACATCGGCTATCTGCCAGTGAAAGTCCCGTAAAAATCGATCCAGCCGTTTCGGATATCAGCGGGAACAAACAGACAGACAGACCGACACATAAAAAAAAGGTTTTTTTATTGTAGGTACTTTATATACTTTCGTATGCATTTAGTAAAAAACTGTTATTTTGACATTACAAACAGTACTTAATTTTTATTTATTTGTATAGATTATATTAACTTAAGGTATTTTCATAAATTTGCCGTGTGGTGCCGGCTCAGAATGCTACCACCCCATTTTATCCCGTGGGTGTCGTAAAAGTCGACTAAGGGATTAACCGGAGGATGGGCAGCAGCGTCCTTCGAGCACACAACAACTCAACTGCGATCGCCAACCCGTCTGCCAAGCGTGGCGATTATGGCAAGACCCCCCACTGAGCACACTACACACCCATATCGGTTGTTGTGGTGATCTTTGGGGAGGCCTGTCCAGCAGTGGACTTTATTCGGCCGAAATGATGATTTTCATAACTAAAGCTATAGATAGAGAATAAGTGTAGAAAACACTACTAAATAAAAGTGGTGCTTTTATTTAAAATTAATCAGCTATGCTATAATGTAACAACTCGCTAGCAAACTCACTTCTGCAGTGCTATTCTGTAAGAACTCACTTCTGAATCCACAGTGAAATCTCTAATTATTCGTCCGGCTTATGCTGAGCTGGTTACCCTTTTGGCGCAAACTCGAGACACGATGTGTAGCTCTGTGTATACCTATGTTAAAATTTTATTAGTTTTACCCTTTTTGTGGCAAATAAATATATTTCTTTCTTCTTTCTAATATCGTATTGTATTTTCTGCTTTTCACTGCGGATTCAGATTTTTTTCCGTGTTTTTATTTTTGTTTTTATCAAAGATTTCGACAAATCATCAATCACAACTAAATGGGTATGAAATCAATTTTTAATGAGTACGAAAGCAGCCAGTGTCTTTAAACTACAACGCTTTGAGATTATTAAATAATTAATGCGTTTGAAATGCACATCTTGGACCAAGATGTCTGACATAGACGTCAAAGAAATTTGGTAAAACCTTGGACAATGAAGTCATAACAGCAAACGTACGTCACCTTTAGCAAAAAAAGACATCACCGTAACGGTTATTAGCATGTTTAAAAACAAAACCGGACAAGTGCGAGTTGAACTCGCGTGGTGAGGGTTCCATATGATGAAAATGCCTATCTACCATGTTTTGAATCTAATCCAAAGTTTGTGGTAACGATGTGTGGTGCCGGCTCAGAATACCACCACCCCATCTCCTCCCGTGGGTGTCGCAAAACTCGACTAAGGGATTAGCCGGAGGATGGGCAGCCGCGTCTTTCGAGTACATTAACAACTCAACTGCGATCGCCAACCCGCCTGCCAAGCGTGGCGATTATGGCAAAACCCCCAATGAGCCCCCCATAACACACCCATATCGGTCGTTGTGGTGATCTTTGGGGGAGGCCTGTGTCCAGCAGTGGACTTTATTCGGCCGAAATGATGATAATAATTTATCCCAATAACAAACTTAACATTGTAGTTGAAAAACATGTTCTCCCATACATTCCAACTGCAAACGTAAGTTTGTACGCACAATATTGAAAGATTTACCGTGTTATTTTATGATCATAGACTTCTTATAGGGTTTCCTGTAATCTATAGGTAAAAAGCTATTATCTAAATTTATTTCAAAATTTTAGGCTCAGTAGTTTCGGAGATAACCTCTGGGGTAGGGTCCATTTATTTTCTTAAATAACTTTAAAAACATAGATTTTAAAATTATAAAACAAATATATTTGTGACCCTCACAACAAGCCGTTCCAATTCATATGTTACACGGTATAGTTTGCAAAACTATATTCTTTAATTTCATATATTGCCCCCCAAAAGTGAGTATATTAAATATTATTTAAAATTAGTTTATTGGATGGACAAACAGACGTTCCTGCGGATGCCAGAACTCTAAAAATGAATGCAATTAAATAAATCAAACCAAATGAATAAAAATAAAAATATAAACACAATCGTGAGAATAAAAATACACGAGTAATTTATAGTCAACGCAAATTATTTTTACTATTAATATACATTTTTAATTGCCATGCCATTAAAGCTATAAAAATGCTTGCTCAAAGAGCCATTTTTTGTGTGCCCTTAAAGGATCCCGTGAAGATGCGTCCCGAATGTTTTTTTTTCCAGGATAATGTGTTTGCTCAGCCGGTCGTTTCTGGCGAAGCCAGAAGAGGCCTCCAGCCAGGGTCCCGAATATACCCCAGTGACCAACCGGGGTATATTCGGGTATATTCACCGGGGTCTATGGCCGAAGTTATTAATAAATTGTCCGATTGCATTCAAATAAAAAAAATAAAGGGCGGATGACACCGCGGGGCACAGCTAGTATGTAATGTTTCGTTTATTTTATCGTATTGACCAAATTCAGTCAATATTAGTTTTTGTTTGTAATGAGGTATTGAACATGGGGGATGCGATTTTAAAATAAGGTTTATGTATTATATTTCAAGTTCTAAGTTCTGTCTACGATCCGTTGCTTCGCCACGGGACACTATTTAGAATTCTCGTCGGATAGCGTTCAGATGCTAATTGCAAAGACAATGATTAATAAATAAATAATGATTTCGATAAAGAGTTACTCATGTTACCTAGGTATGTCTAACTGATTGATAATGAACGTGTCTGTCACTTTTTGTAGGTTTTTTGTGCTACGTCGCAGTCATTTGTCATGATGACTCAGTTCAGATAGAAATTTACAGCTTTGTGTGCAGTGCAGCAGTGTTAGCTGAAAATATGGAGTTTAATTAGAATCAAGTAAAGGAAATTTTAAGACCCAGTTTTTTACAGCGTTTTTTATATTATACACAGATTTCTTAAACATAGGTCTAGAATATGATGGGTTCTCCTGTATCATACGGGTAAAGTTTGCAGAAAAAACCGCGTGCAGCCAAGGAACCATGGAAAAGTGGCTGTAGGTGCGGCATGGCGCCCTTACCTTCTGGCTGACGCAGATACTCTCGGGATTCCAATTTTGTTTACTCCCGGTTGTCCCGACTGCGGAGACTGCCCGGAGGACACGACGCAGCACACGCTGGAGGAGTGCCCAGCTCAGGCGGTGCTGCGCTGTGACCTCATTGCAGCGTTTGATGGCGGTGAACTCTCGGTCCTGGCCGTTGTATTGTCCATGGTCCGGAGTGAGAGCGCGTACGTGCGGCGTAGGAAGCCGTCGCTTCCTTTTGCAAGAGGGTGATGTACGAAAAGAAAGTAACGGAACGAGAGAGAGGCGAATACGTCTCTCCACTTCCGCAGATGAGGCATCGGTGCCAGGAGGGTCTTGCCGATCTCCGGCCAACGTGAGTTGTTGGCTGGTGCGTCAGATCATGCACTAGCTCGAGACGGTGGCGCGTCGTGTTCCATGCGCAGTTCTCTGGGGGATTGTGCGGCCAGCCAGGTATTGCTGATCGGGAAAACAATTATGAACTTATCATTGAGTTATAATGTACCACGTACTAGAAAAGATGCCTTAACTAATTCCGTTGTCACAAGAGTTAGAGTGCATACACTCTCTTGGTCTATGGCATGTGTGTCAGGCCGCTTGCTGTAACGTCACGTGTTTGAATGCTAAGTTGCATTACTTAGATACGCTTTAATGTGCAGTGAGATATTGTTTTAATAACTCGAAAAACATAATTATGTAAAAGTCAAGTCGAGGGGCGTGCCCTGTGGTCGCAACTTCATGACCATATAATTTCTTTGTAATAGCTATTCTAGTACGTAGTACATTACACCTCAACGGAACTTACTTTTTCATTGCGACGCGACGTTTGGTTTTAAAATTAGAACGAAACATATTTTCATTCAAATAGGTTTGAATAACTTTTTATCTTTTTATGAATAAGAGGTTCTAAATATAAATCCTTAAAAGTAATTCAATCAAACGTCACCGCATTGTTTTTCCCATAACTACTAGGTATAAAACACACTTGGGGGGATCCTTTACAATCCTGGGGGGTGTATTATAATATCCGTGCTGGGGACGACCTTTTTATAGTCGCCTTCTCTCCGCTAAAGGGGGTGAGCGGTTTACAGTCATCCCATCCGTGATGTGCCTAAAGGCGTGGCACCAATGGGCGGCTCTAGTGTGATCTTACGAGGACCTAGAGCCCCCCTTCGGTGCCGAAGAAGACCGCTCTAGTGATTTTAGCCGCTAGGAGTCGGCATACCCCTTCGCCCTTCCCTCCCTACTTTTTTTATTGGTCCCCAGTAGAAATTCATCATGAACTGGCCCATCCTGATTTGCACATCACCAACGCGTGTCCAAGAATGGGTGGTTTTCTGCTCCGCGGCAGTTTGTGGAACCGTAGCACCTCGGTTTTGTGAGGCGCTATCCGCAGACCTTGAGCGTGGATTTCAGCCACGACAATCGCCACTGCTCGGCAAGCCGGATGGTTCCCTCGAAAGATAGGCCCCTATGATGCCTGATGATGATGGACTAGTGCCAGTGCCCCTTAATCGCACCCCATGGGATGGAGTTGAAGGCGTTGACAATGTCAAGGCCAACCGCCAACGCAACCTCACCCCGCCGCGATACTGCCTGTTCCGACAGCGAGTAGACGCTAAAAATCGCGTCGGTTGTGGATCGCCACTGCCGGAAGCCACACTGACTTTCGGCCAGGTCGGGACCAACTCGCGACAGGTGCTCAACGAGTCTTCGGGTAATTATTCTCTCGAATAGCTTCGAAGCCTCGTCAAACAGGCAAATGGGACGGTATACAGAAGAAGACTCTGCGGGCCTTCCTTCTTCAACAGAACATGAGAAGAGGCCTGCCCTGTACCAGTACCTGAGACAGTTACTGGCTGATCTTATAATAAAGAATAAACCCAATAATAAGTTTCAACCCACAGTCACAACATTGAAAACATGACTAGATTTAAAATGGCTCCTGACTCTATGGAAGACAACTTTGTCTATTAAAAAGTTTGATGTGTGCGTACGCTATGTCTTGCATGCGTAAATATTTGCCGTTGAGAACTAAACAAAAATACGAAGGTCCATTGGGAAAGAGAATAAAATTTGAATTTTTCATATCGTATCTAAACAAGTTGCTATTCCGCCAAACCAGTCATTTATACATTTTCGGTCTTTAGCCGGGTGGGTGTCTAATTTTTGCGCTTCAAGTGTAAAAGTTACTTAAATTTTTCATATCATCATCATATGAGCCACAGAACGTGTAGAACGTTTAGCAGTGGGCTGAACAAAGGCCTCCCCCTTAGATTTCCCCAACGAGCGGTTACCAGCGACCTTCACCAGGTCGTCTGTCCACCTCGTTGGAGGTCGTCCCACGCTGCGTTTTCCGGTGCGCGGTCTCCATTCTAGAACCTTTGTGCCCCAGCGGCCATCAGTTCTACGAGCAATGTGCCCTGCCCATTGCCACTTCAGTTTACTAATCCTTTCAGCTATGTCGACAACTTTAGTTCTTCTACGGATCTCCTCATTTCTGATTCGATCTCGTAGAGAAATACCAAGCATAGCTCTCTCCATAGCTCGCTGAGTGACCTTGAGCTTTCTTATGAGGCCTATTGTGAGTGACCACGTCTCTGTTCCATATGTCATCACTGGTAACACACACTGGTTAAAGACTTGAGTCTTGAGGCATTGCGGTATTGTTGACGAAAAGACGTTGCGAAGTTTCCCAAACTTAAATTTTTAGTGAGTCAGTATTTAATTTTTAAAAGACGTCCTGGATTCGTTATTGTTTCTTTGCATACAATACAGCGTACAAGATAGCCGATTTATGCTAGCTCAAACGTATACCGTAATGTATGCCTTATAGCTTAAACAATAAAATTCTTTCAAAATGATGGCCGCGCTGGTTTTTATGGGCCCGGATTTGGATGGTTGGGCAAAATGAAGAAAAAATCGAATTATTTAAAAGGCAAACAAGGGTATTGATTGCATTTTAAACTATGCGATGTTTTCTTCAAAATCCGTGTGGTGTCCGGATTGAGAATATAGCACCGTTCCATCCTCTCCCGTGGATTTCCTAAAAGGCGACTTAAACCAGAGGGATGGGTAGCAGCGCCCCTAATGCAAAACAGTAGCCATTCTGCGCTCACCAACCCGCCTGGAAAGCGTGGCGTACTACTACTACGTACTACTAATTCCCCCGAAAACGACGATACACGGTATACGAGGGCGGCACTGAAAATTTCGGGGATCAAGGAAGTGACACAACATTACTATTTAAAAATGTATTTATTGCTTTTCGAAGTATTCTCCGCGAAATTTGACACATTTTTCCATACGATGGAACCAATCATTGAAGCAACCATTCCATTCGGAAGTTGGGGTCTCCAAAATGGCCGTTTTGTAGGCGTCCACAGCTTCTTTAGGTGATGAAAATCTCTGTCCACGCAATTTATTCTTTATTTTAGGGAAAGTATAGAAATCATTAGGGCTTAGATCGGGCCTGTACGGCGGATGGTCTAATAATTCTATGTTTTCTTGCTCTAAAAACTCTTTTGTTCTGTGCGCGGTGTGAGAACTCGCATTGTCGTGATGGAGGATGATGCGGCGGTTGCAGTTCTCTCTACGGAGTTCAGAAACGACCTGTGGCAAACAAATACTAGCATACCATTCTGCAGTAACCGTTCTTTGTCCCTCAAGAGGAATAGTCGTAACATGGCCGGTTTTGGAGACAAACGTGGCCACCATTTTTTTTGCAGCACTCCGTGAACGAACAATTTTTGTTGGCTTTAACTCATTTTCGAACACCCAAACTCGTGACTGGTTTTTTGTTTCGGGTTCGTACGCATATATCCAGGATTCGTCACCTGATACGATGTTGTATACAGCATTTGAGGATCCTGCGTGGAATCTTTCGAGAGTTCTGACGCACCAAGTAACGCGAGCCGCTTTTTGCTCTTCACATAGCAAATGCGGTATCCATCGGGAAAACAACTTTTTTACACCTAATTGTTCATGCAAGATTATTTGTATTAGACTCATGCCAATGTCTAAAGTTGCCTGAATTTCGCGGTATGTCACATGTCGATCTTCCTCAGTCAGCTTACGCACAGCATCAACGTTTTCTTGGGTGCAGTTTTTGGACGACCTTGACGAGGATCATCACTGAGCATGACACGTCCACGTTGAAATTCAGCAAACCAGCGATAAATTGTGGTTTTGGATGGGGCTTCATCACCAAATGCAGAAATCATCACACTGTTTTTGTGTTAAACCACTTCTAAAGTCATAATAAATCATCGCTCTTGAATTTTCTCGAGTCAATTCCATTTTCTTCTTCTT
This sequence comes from Diloba caeruleocephala, assembly GCA_947459985.1. NCBI lineage: Eukaryota > Metazoa > Arthropoda > Insecta > Lepidoptera > Noctuidae > Diloba > Diloba caeruleocephala. Next base: position 3,697,796 of record OX381621.1, on the reverse strand, counting down.
CTTCTTCTCTTAGATTATGGCTTCTGTAGGTTATCTTCCACAATTTCGCCAATGTCAAGTTTAAGGCAACGTCGTACGGTATTTAGATGAATAAATCTTTACATATTCATAAAATATTTCTCAAAAATGAAAAAAATTCTAAAAAATATGTCGGCAACGTCGTACGGTCCAATTGTTTTTTTTTTCAACGAAAAAAAAAATTCCATTTTCTCAACGACTAAACAAGTTTGACAAAACCTTGTGACAAGACCGTGAATCTTTTTTTAAATAAATAAATGGTATTCGATTTGTAAAACCAAGGAGTTTTCAATTAAAAAGATTTTAATATGACAGGAACAGTGGAAATATTCCATTCCCGATACTTTTAGTGCAGCCTATGTATAACGGTCGTCTTATGAGGGAGGCTTTTGTTCAGCAGTGGACGTTTTTGGCTGATCTGATGATGGTTATGCCAGTGATTTATTCTTCCATGGTGTCAATCAAAGACATTGGAAGAAACGAGATATGCCATGTAGTTAAAAAGGTATGCGAGCCTAGTAATCCAGTTTTCTCCACCATACTTCATAATAACACACTAATGCACTCAGTTACAAGTTCTCAGCCAATGAACTGAATAAACAAAACATTATAATTGGCTACTCAAACTAAAACACACTTTGACTTTTGACTTTGTAGTAGCCGATCAAGCTGAGCGTACTGACTACACACAGCAGCCGTACCACGCTACGCGTAAGTTTATTGGGAGTACCATTCGCTGTTCGATTCACTGCGTATGTTATTCACCGATTGCTAGTTAAAAGTGGTAGATAAGAAGCATTGTATTTTGTACAAAAATAATAATGTCGTTCTGCTCCTTCAATCCAAATGTAACATTAAGCATAATAAAGAAAACAATAATTTATTATTAGACAAATACAAGAAAATTCCTTCACTTGAATATTGTATATGATTCCTTCCTTGATAAAGTTATTATTTTCGCTTCGGCTTTTGCATGTTATCCCCGAACAACATTAATTAGTGTCCCATAACATTCTAGATTAAAATTATCGAAAGGGTCTCCACGCGTTGGACCCCGCGGACACCAGAAGACGAGGTCCCTTCCTCAGAAGATAAACCGTAAAACAGAGAGATATGAATAATAATAATAATAACGTCTTGCTAACGGCGAATACTTGCACAGGCATAACCAAGTGGCCAGGATCATCCATCAGCAACTTGCTCTAAAATACAACCTTGTGGAATCTGAGGTACCGTATTACAGGTATGTGCCCGACCCAGTTCTTGAAAATGGTCATGTCACGTTGTACTGGGATCGATCTATCATCACTGATAGGACTATTGTGGCCAATAAGCCTGATATAGTGGTGATAGATCGATTAGAGCGCCGCACAATTATTGTTGATGTTACTATCCCGCATGACGAGAATCTCGTGAAAGCCGAGAAAGATAAACAGATTAAGTATCTTGACTTGGCACACGAGATTGTCGACATGTGGGATGTAGACTCTGCAATTATTGTGCCGATAGTTGTTACAGCCAATGGCCTCATAGCCAAGAGCCTCGACCAACATCTAAAGAGGCTCTCGTTAGGTGGTTGGATCAAGGGCTTGCTACAGAAAGCAGTTCTCCTTGACACGGCACGCATAGTGAGGAGGTTCCTTTCTCTGGAGCCCTAACCACCGGTAGCTTGGACCCTGTGCCCGTTGCCGGTTGGTCACTATTTTTTATATTTTTAAATGTATGTGTTTTTGTTTTTGCTTTATATATATATATTTAAAAATGTAATTAATATGTTAGTTAAGTAAATAAAGGAAATAATAATAATAAACCCCTCTGGGCAAACGTTATCTCACCATGGGATAAGGTAATCCTGGAGGGCAGATTAAAGTAGCTGCTTGATTTCTTCATACCTTATGATAAAAAAAAGTATATCACATGGTTGGTTGGAGTGGAACCCCATGAGTGCCCGCAGGATTTTCAACTCTGGCTTGCCTTAGTTGGCCGATCAGAGGGGGGCCGCCAGAGCTATATGCTCGGGGGTGGAAGTGTCTAATGGCGTAATAACGGGGAAACCCGCTCCGAGTCTTCGAGACGCGCGATGGTGAAACCGGTGCCGCACCTCTCTACACCCCTAGCCGCTCACACCGGTGTTGCTCCTTGTCGCTTGTAGTGGTGGCCATTTAGGGGGCCCATCTTGTGAGTGGCGAGTCACCGTCTGCCACAGAATTTCACGATCAAAGTTGAAAGGCAGACGCCGTTGTTCCCGTATTTATTCGTTTTTTTTTATTCCATGTAACACCCATTGCAATAGACCTTATCGTTATAGTTTCCATCTCATACAATAGCCTTACACCACCGGGGACAATCCATGACTTCATTTTATAGTGCAGCTATGGAGAGTCCCCAGTTGGTGTCCCATTACATTTTAGATTAAAATTCTCTAAAGGGCCTCTGCGTGTTGGACCTATGTCCCCGCGTAAGCCTGTCAAAAGACCGGGTTCCCCCTTACAGGGGATATAAACCCGTGAAAAGAGAGACATGTAGATAATAATAATAAGCAGCCAATAAGCTCAGGCTTTATAGTGGTGATAGATCGAGTAGAGCGCCGTACATTACTTTTGGATACAACTATCCCGCATGACGTGAATCTCGTGCAAGCCGACAAAAATAAGCAAACTAAATATCTTGACTTGGCACACGATTTTGACGATATGTGGGAGGTAGACTCTGCAATCATTGTGCCGATAGTTGTTACAGCCAATGGACTAATGGCCAAGAGCCTCGACCAACACCTTAAGAGGCGCTCGTTAGGTGGCTGGGTCAAAGGCTTTATACAGAAAGCGGCACTCCTAGACACGGCTCTTATTGTTAGGAAGTTCCTCTCTCTGGAGCCCTAATCATCCGTGGCTTGAACCCTGTTCCCGACAGCGACGGGCTACAATTTTTTTATTTTATTTAATATAATTATTAGCAAGTAATGTTTGAATTAAAATTAATAATCCCATTGAAAATAGATTATTAAAACATAAGGTGAAAATAAAATAGATATTAATACTGTTGAAAAGAATATTTTTATAATATCTAATCAAATAATAGTTTAATTAAAATAATAATTTCGGAGATTATTGATAAAAGCGCTTATTTTTCTTCCAAGTTAAGTTGTATATTGTGTTATTGTATGTATTTAAAAATGGAATTTATATTCGATTGTTTAAATAAATGAAATAAAAATAATAATTCATCACAACAAAATTTGTATAATCTTGTAAGAGTCGGAGCTCTTGCACGAGGTACCCAGGTGTATGTTCGTTTTAAACCTCGCCCTACTCTTGGATTTCTCTTAGGCTGTGCGCTAACCGTGCCAATGCTGACTTCGGGTATACAGAAGACAGTTCTAGCGACGGCTAGCATCGGGAGGATCCTCATGCTCAACATAGATCCTTGCAGGTTTTGCCTTCAAATATGAAGTTGTAACTTTTGGAGGTTTAAACAGTAGGTACCTATTAATAGTGGGCAACACACTGACCTGCTATTACTACTATTCTTAGTAGAGTAGAACTTATTGTAGTTCACAATATTCTGACCATCTTTGACACTATGCTGAAGTACCTATTTAGGTACAATAATGATATTATACCATAGATATGTTACGTCCATATTAAATGGCGCGCAAAATTCAGTCTCGCCTGCTCACTTATGTCGTAAGAAAGAAGATACAAAAACTACACGAGTAAAAGAGATAGCTATCTAGGCGAACTATTGCAAGGTGCTACAATTGGGGGAGTTTTGGTTCTTACTTTCGGCGCGTATGTAACATATCTACTTCTTTTTAATGTATAATATCATTGGGTACAATAGTTTTAAATTATGTGTTTGTACATATGTTGTGATGTTTACGCACAAATCATCCAAATAATGTTAAGATATTAAAATATTTGAGCACTGGTTAGGGTTCGTGTTAATTTCCATCACAAACCGTTAAAAACTCAATTTATGGTCTAAATTGAATGTCCAAGCAACTATAAAGGTAAGGTCGTAGTAAGGCTTCGCCGAAGAAAATTTCAATTAATTGGAAATGCCAATTAAGATGTTTACTAAAATATTTCGCGTGATTCTTGCATTAAACAAACAATTTGGTTAAATAATTCAATTTTCTGCCTTGACAATAAAAAAAACATACTGATTGTTGAGCAGAATTTAAAGTAGTTAGATAGTTTATATAAAGTAAGAGCTAATACAGAAAGAGATAAAGATAAAGATAAAAAAGATTTTTATTCATTTAAACCATTAATAGCACTTATGAATCGTCAAGACTTAAGTTGCCACGTTCCAAGATGTAGATTTCCTATGGAGAAGAACGGGCAAGAAACTCCATGGTTACTCTTTTAAAATTATGTTACAATATTTATGTGTACAATGTTCTCGAAAATTCAGGTTATATAAAGACAATGTTCCTACATTAAACATAGTAAAGTCTAACCTCTTAAACCTTTTAAAAGTGTCAATATCAAATCATAAACCAGTTGAATATAGAAAAATTATACAATAATAAATTCAGGTGTAAATAATTAATAATAATAATGTCATGTCAAAAAATAATAATTGAAGAAAAAGAATATTCCGACTAAAGGCTCATTTTTAGATCATGGGCAAAATGTAATAAAACAGCTAAGTCAGTGTTCATCATGAATGCTGTTCAACAAATTCAACGAAATTAATTGTGGAAAAAGAGTTGAAAAGCCCATTGCCATACAATTTCTTTTTTTTATCTGCCCCACCACTATGATTTCTCTTGTGTCGTATAAGTCAATTTTAAAACCATATTGAAATTTATGTAACCAACTGAAATGTATTATTTTATTTATATAAATGAAAGCTTGGTCAATTAATAAATATATATGTCTACCTATTACTAGATGCATTATATTATTAAGGAGGCATCTCATCTAGAAATAATGAAATGCTTTGTTAAATCGTAAGGATTTAAATCCATACTAACTAACCCTATAGATCCTTGAGACCTATCCCATACGACCGACGTATCTTCTTGGATAGGCAGTTAAATTATTATTTAAAATAAAAGCTGCCGGTAAACAATCTTTAGTTTACTTCTAAAAGTCTAGATAACCTTACTCTGCAGCTGTTTAATTTCGCAGAGATTTATATTAGCGCCATCTCGTGATATCACAAAGAACCACGTCGTAAAAATATGAATCATGAATGAATGTAGTAATGAGTGTGACCGACAGAGCCCACTGCATACCAATAAGAATGCGTACTTTTGCAATAAAAATTAAAACAGCCAGTTCATCAGCTGATAAGTACATAGTTGAAGTTATAATTGTATTTAATGTAGACAATAAGCAAAACAATCGTTACATTGAATACCATTCTCTTGGAAGCGGTGTGTTTTGAGTTTGAGTGATGTGATGTGATAAGAAAAAATAACATTGAAAAGGAATACAAAGTTTAGTGGACTGGATTAAACATAACCTCAAACAAGTAAACAAACGAAGTAAGGTCAAAGGTAAATAATTATACAGTTTCTTTGTTTTGACGATATTTTATATGAATTATACTTCAATAGTTGGTAAACAACCATTGTATCCATACGTTATATCCATATCCATATAGCATTTTTCTTCAAATGTAAGTGTAAGTTTATTATTGTTTGCCTATGAGCTTAAATTATTATTAATGATTCTAATTAGGTACCTAATATTGCTAATTCACTGTGTTAGACCTGCGTCAATGTTTATTTGGGTACTTATAAAGGTTTTTGGTATATTATACTTAATTTGTACATAACTGCACTATCGACATTAATAAAATAGGATAGGTACCTATTATAGGATATTATTATCAATAGATGTCAATCATAACAACGGACAACTGCTTAGTCTTATATCATCAAATACATGCAAAAAACAAATTGTTCGTTATGCGGTTATGCCTGCCTTACACCTATTGTAATATTGTTAATAAGTAATAGTTAATTTTTTCTACGATACTTACAGTGTTATCAAGCGTTTTGTTTAGTCTTTCTCGATAGGACAGACAGAAAATAATAAAATGTCACCTTATACCAAACACTGTTAACTAAAACGGAAAAATAGTGGACAATTTTAAGGACAAAGATAATGACTTTGAACCGCACACCTGTTCACGATAGCTAAGTGGCCATTAATATAAGGGATACACCACTTTACACTAATGACAGACTCACCTAAAATGTTATCGCATCAAGTAAATAGAACTGTTTGAGTGACTCAACCGCTGAGTCGGCGAAAGTGGCTTCTTTTTTTTAACACTGGGTGCCAGGCGTCGAAACTCAGGCATGTCCGTCACTATACACTGCACAGATAAAATTCTCTCATAAAATGCACTATTCCATCCTCAACACTGCATCCGTTGCACAATAAATATAGAAATATACAGATCAACGTGGCTTGAAGTTGTCGAAATTCGTTATCGTTTTCGAGATCGCAACAGGCACATCGTTCGTCGTTGCCGACGACCGTCGATTGGCAGAGCGATGGCTCACCAGAGCTACGACACTTGAAACCCACGCGAGGATGCCTACAATGACACGAAACCTGATCACACACACGATTAGGAAAACGTGAACAATGAAATTTAGTTTATGGAAACGAACATGTGGCTTGGTGGAGCGAACTCTTAGCATTGACTGGACTGCGCTTGGGCCGGGCAGGATGCGATCCATTAGGCAAAAGAGCGTCCATTATGGTATTGTCGTCAGTTTATCGTGTAGTGCTAGTGTCTCCTTAAACTGTGAGTGAACGTGTGGTGCCACTTAGAAACTTGAGAATGACGGGATTGGCTTTATTGAAAACCTAAATACACGTTTTGACTTGTAATAATATTACAATACAGTGTAAATTAACTGTACCATTTTACTAAAATTAGGCACCACCACCAACTAGGTAGCGTGCCCGATCGTCAAAAATATCCCATAACGATATGATCGTGATGTACATCACTCATCATCAGTAATTACTGCATTTAGGTACATTAAAAGGCCACAACGAATCCAGTCACGGGACCGGATCCAGGGTTATCACGCTCGTTTGTTCAATTGGACGGTTAAGTGCCGGCAAAGCTCTAAAGCCGGCCATTTCCGTTGATATTTCACACAGGAACCTCCGAAGGGAGACATGGACATGACGCAACTTTACAATGCTTCGATGTGGATATAATACGACAGCTAACGTGTATTTGTCAATACGTACTTACTTTCCTCACATCATAATGTAGAAGATCTGGTAATAACACAGTAAACCTCCGTCTCTCTCTCGCACATGCTCTACCAACGTCTATCAGTGCTAAAACATTCCTCACCTCATTCACAGCACGAGCAAGTATGAACATGCCAAAATGTTCTTCGATTACACTAAACTAGATTCTATTCTAAACTAGGATCGTAAAATATTATTGCAATACAATATCAATAGCATAGTTCTTCTGTTTCTTATATGACCTATTTGCAACTGCAAATCTCCGGTTCGAACGGGCAATGAGAATACGAATAGGTCCTCTACTCTCAAGTGATGTCGTTGGCCGTCTGTAGAGAGGGCAGCTCCGGACTTCAACCGAATTCGATCAAGGATGTCTACAATGAGTTCATAAGGTCGAACGACTCAACGTCTATTCGTGCTTTATTATAAATATATTCAATATATTTTGTCGGTCTGGCGGCCACATCTTTGACTTTGTCGAATCTAGGTTCTTCGAGTACACTTGATGGAAGACGATTAACGGCCAACATTAATAATCAATCGAATCCAAAATATTTGGATTTCGGATTAAGGATATCTGTTTTTTTTTTGTATTAATCGTGATCGTAACACAACAACGGGTGAATTTCAAAATCTCATACCTGAAGATTTTGGAATAGATTGATTATTAATTTCTTTAATAAGTCATCTTGTGAGTGGCCGCCGCCGTCTGCCACAGAATTTCACTTTAAAGGTTGAAAGGCAGACGCCGTTTTTTTTCGGTTTTCTTCGTATTAAATCCATTTAGCACCCATTGCAATAGACCTTATACTTGTAGTTTCCATTTCATACAATAGTTTTATACCTCTGGGGACAATACGAGACTGCATTTTATTGTGCAGCCATGGAGAGTCCTCGGTTAGTGTCCCATTACATTTTAGATTTAAATTCTCTAAAGGGCCTCTGCGTGTTGGACCCATGTACCCGCGTAAGCCGATCAAAAAACCGGGTTCCCTTTTACAGGGGATATAAGCCCGTGAATAGAGAAACATGTAGAATTTAATAATATATCTCTAAGCAAGAATACAGATAAAACTGGCAGTGAACAATTATTAAAATAAGTACTTAACATTTTAAACTTCAATTGTGTCTTCAGGAATTCACACAGTGTAGGCAAAGAGTTCCTTCCTCAGTGCCTAGTTCTAATACAAAGACGTCTGCAAGGATGTAATTAATTATGTGAATATAATGGCTGACGTAATATTGCAATCCTTGAGTTTAAATAACAGTTAAATTACGGTTAGAAGCCCACATGTTTTTGTTTAAGTAGTTACTCTAACAGTCATTTATTAAAGTTAGTAAATCAAATATCGTTATTTCTCGTGCGAGCTGCAACCAATATCTGGCCTTTTTTATTATTGTCTTCTCGCGCGCAGCTTAGGGAGCAGTTGCTCCTCCCGTCAAACTGGCGAAGCTGAAAAGAGCCTCCAGCTAGACTCGTCATGATGTTCTTCCCATCATTTTTTTTATTATTGTCGGTTTGTATTCAGTGGAATACTCTTAACTATGAACTACACCACAGCAGACTGCGAGAAGGGGAACAATAATAAGAATATATAAAAATAGAGTATCTCGTCCATCCAACCAACATTACATATTTCCTGCCCTTCAAAATTTAATTAAAATCATAATAAAGATTGTTAATGAGTTAGGTGAACTATTCATCCATCAACTGTCTATTTCATGCGCCCCGGGTTTTTTATTTGAATTTTGCACGGGGCTTAGAGAAATATTATACTATTTAGTTAGTTGTAAAAACGTGTACCTAAAAAAACCCAATTTTTCTTGCATTGTCATTCAATTCTCAGCTATGTTCAAAATTTCTAATCTCTAGATCATCGGTAAGTTAGCTTAAATCATTACAAAATTCAACCTGAACAGGCATGCAAGATGTAGACTTCGCCATATATTATGATGTTCGAGATGGTAAACTCTCGTATGATTAATATTCAACGCAATAGCAAATGATTAGTTTCAATTTAGTAAGCACTTTAGATCGATTAAAACGATTATACATATTTATGTTTGCGGATGCACAGATGTTAATATTGAGTAACGGTCGCGATAAACTCCTGCGCAGTGCGAGGTGTGCCGGTCACACCACTGATTTCAGCCAATCGCGATTCAGCGTGTAACGTGACTACCTTTCTGGTTTACTAATACCGATATAGGATTTCTAGGTAAATGCCTTTGCGTCAGTTACTTTTTTTCCACGATTTGTAGTAAGGCGAATATTACGACAGGAGTTTAGCCAATTAGAATTTCTGGTTAGGGTGGAAACTGGTTTCCTATGCTTTCACAATTTGTTTTGTGCATTTACTATGTACTTAATTAAAATATTTCGAGAACTTATTTTGACAATATTGCAATTGTTTATAAATGGTTATAATATAGTTCTGCGTCGTGCATAAAAAATATCTACTTACTTTGTTTATATTACGCAATCTGATATTCCTGCCCTTCATAATATAAATGAGATAATATTGTAAATAGCTCTTCCGCTATCTGCGCTGTTTTCAGTGTCAACCGATTTATAGTTTTAGAGGGCTACACGCTGGCTGTTTATTTTTTGTACGCGATTTTCATAAATGATATGTAGAAGAAATCCGATCATTAGGTATAACCGACCTCCGAGTGACCCCTGAGAAGACATGCACACCAAGGTGACCACGTGCGGCCGTGTGCGCAGCACAGCGTGCAGAGAAGCTTCCGGGAGATTCCTTACAATCCCCCCTGAGATATGCCTGGGGCGTGGCCTCGTATGACCATCACACTAGAGCCGCCCACTGGCGCCACGCCTGAGGCATCTCTGAGACTGCACTTTACAGTCACCAGACTGTAAAGTGCAAGTTAAGATTAAAATTCTCTAAAGGGCCTCTGCGTGTTGGACCATGTCCCCGCGTTAGCCTATCAAAAGACCGGGTTCCCGCTCACGGGGGTTATATACCCGTGAAAAGAGAGACATAACAATAATAATAAACTTTTATTTGGACAACAAGATCGGCGGTTTAGTGAGCGTAGAATGGCTAATGTTCCACAAAAGGGACGTTGCTGCACATCCCTCTGGTTTAGAGAACCTCATTCGCCTTTTACGACATCCACGGGGAGAGATGAAGTGGTGCTATATTCTTAATCCGGACACCATACGGATAGGTCTTCTGGATCCGGGGATCTGATAGGATTCTGGACTATGGTCCTTTTAAAATATTTATATCTTATCAATCACACGTAATCCAACTTTCTTTCACTTATAGTGGGTTAACATGGCCTCCCAACTTGACGGCACGGTAGGCGCAATGGCTAAGCGATTGACTTTCTGGGCTACGTGTCGCGGGTTCGATCACTGCACGGATCAATTTTTGTATGATCTACTAATACTTTATAATAAAACAATTTTAAACGGATTAAATCGCGTGTATTATTGATTTTTGTTCGAAACGTCAGGAAAAACAAAAATCAATAATACACGCGATTTAATCCGTTTAAAATTGTTTTATTATAATGTGTAATAATCGCGAAAACCTAAGACAATACTACTAATACTTGTTTCAGGTTGTTCTAGGTATTCAGGTAGATATAATGAAAAATGAGTCCGGAACATCGTTCTTAAAAAAATATTACTAAAATGATGTCTAATGATGTAACCATAATCACCATGCTTGGCAGGCGGATCGGTGATCGGAATATGTCGGTATTAGTACACGGAGGATGTTGCTGACCATCCTGTTGATGTCGACCCTTAGTCGCCTTTTACCGACACCCATGGGATACCAGCATGGGCTGCTCTTTGCCGACAACCCCCGGAACATTAAAGGTCAGCCATCAATTAATTGGAATCCAAGGGATTTTTATTACGCAACCAATAAGAAACCTATTTTACAAAGTGAGATTGGTTATTTTAAAGGAAGGGGTAAGGAAGCCATAGCAGTTGTCTACTCCGGTTACGTGCGGCCGAGGGGGCTAATGAGTAATTAATAAAACTAAAGGTACCTCACGTTGACAACTTGTGATTTCTAAACGTCGATAGCTGGAAATTAATTAACTTATACAAGGTCCTACTAAAGGTCCACGAATTTTGCATGGCAGCATATATTTCCACAACTTGTGTGTTCCGTCATGTTGGGAGGATATTGCCAGTACTCACCACGCTTGGCAGGCGGGTTGGTGGGCGCAGTATGGCTACTGTACCACAGAAGAAAGAAAGAAAGAAATTCTTTATTTGACAGCAAAGTGAGACATCACAAACGGTAATAAAACTTCATATAAAACTTAAAGAAAAACACGATAAAAAATTAGGATAGGGTTATAAAGAAGTAAAGAAAATTACACCTTAAATAACGAGTCACAACATAATAAATAGCTGAATTGTAAGCATGTTTATGCACGTTTTATGGGCACAAGCCTGAAATAAATGATTTATTATATTATTATTATTATAAATACAAAACAATATTGAGTTAGAATTTGTTGTGTGCCCCACAGTTGCGCCAAACAGGTAACCAGTTAAGCATTTGCCAGACAAGAGCCTCGCGCTGGTTTTCAACTGGACCCTTCGGTGATTCACGGGTGTAAAAACAGTATATAAAATAAATATTGCATAATATACCTACTAGTAAATCAACAAATACAACTATACAAATTAGAACTACACAAAGCGCAAAAATAAAGAATAAAATCAAATATATTTAACAATAATTTTATAATTGGCATTGAAATATTGTAATAAGTAGGTAAACGAGACCGTGTGGTGCCGGCTCAGAATGCCACCTCCCCATCTCCTCCCATGGGTGTCGTAAAAGTCGACTAAGGGATTAGCCGGAGGATGGGCAGCAGCGTCCTTCGAGTACATTAACAACTCAACTGCGATCGCTAACCCGCCTGCCAAGCGTGGCGATTATGTCAAAACCCCCCAATGAGCCCACAACACATCCATATCGGTGGTTGTGGTTATCTTTGGGGGAGGCTTGTGTCCAGCAGTGGACTTCATTCGGCCGAAATGATGAAACGAGATCGCCCATCACTAAATAAAAGTAATCTTATGGTCTGGCAGTGTTCATGGCGTTTATGGTGGTAATAGCAATACGCAACAAACGAACGCTGCTGCCATTCCTCTGCTTAGGGGTCTTTGGGTACCTTAGTCACCTATCAGACTCTTTAGGAGGTGGCGTTTTGCTATATTCTTCTATCATAAAATGTGCTACTTCGGCGATATGCTGACATATGTGTATTTCTTATAAAAATGGTTAAAGCGCTTCGTAGTACCTTTTTTTTATTGATGTCCAGTGGAAATTCTACATGGAACTTCTTTCACCCCGGGGAAGGGCGAAGGGGTATGCCGGACTCCTACCGGCTAAAACCACTGGAGCGGTCATCTTCGGCACCGAAGGGGGGCTCCAGGTCCTCGTAAGATCATACTAGAGCCGCTTCGTAGTACCTATCCAATCTTATCAAGAAACTGTAGAACTTAGTTATAAACTAGTTTAGAATTCTGATAAGATCATTACCTTATCAGAATTCTAAACTAGTTTATGTCAATGGATAGTTAGTGTATGGATAGTCGAAGTTTAATGGACTAAGATTTCCTGACCAATCTGATTGGAACTAGTGCAGACTGCTTAGCACAACTCTACAATTTAATTACAAAAGTTTTATGTTGCTGGGGAGCACAACTCTACAATTTAATTACAAAAGTTTATGTTGCTGGGGAGCACAACTCTACAATTTAATTACAAAAGTTTATGTTGCTGGGGAGCACAACTCTACAATTTAATTACAAAAGTTTATGTTGCTGGGGAACACAACTCTACAATTTAATTACAAAAGCTTATGTTGCCGGGGAGCACAACTCTACAATTTAACTACAAAAGTTTATGGTACTGGGGACTGTAGCCAGTACAGTACGCGTTTATTTCTTATAAAAACAAGGTTATACTAATACTTTATATTTTAATACTTTTTTCTTTATTTTTACTTTATTGTCTAGTTACAGTATTATTCAAGTTTACTGTGGGAGGCTGGTGCCTAAGCTAGGCCGAAGCCTGTGTTTCAGGTCACCAGGCCTCCACCCCAGAACTCATTTTTTGCTCTTTCATAAACTGCCAAGTGAAATGTGTCCATTTTCTTCTTCTTCGTGTATCTGATTCTATCAAGTTGTATTTTCTTGTTAAAGTTCTCTTGATGAATACTCTCTAATACTTTGATATAACTTTATTAGGCCCAGATACTGGTTGATTTTGTCCTTTATAACCCAGGGGTGCAATTCCTTAAGCTCAAACATCCATACATCCATAAATACAGAGTCGAAATAATGGTGATAACCCGATTTGGTATTCGCTAACACTGGTCCTCGTGGCTTACCTTTTGCAACGTGTCTTTGAATAGCTTCAATCATGTCTTAGCGAATACCGAAATTGGTTTTACACCGCTATTTCGATTCTGTATTTAACGATGTATGGATGTTTGAGCTTAAGAAATTGCACCCCAGTTACCATCTTGCATCCCATGAATGCACTTTCGCTGCAGACATCTTGATATAACAATAAACTCACTGTTCTAATAAAAATGTGTATATTATGGCTTTGATACACCCAATATTAACGATTTATCAAAATGCATTTTCGATTTTTTTCATCTTTATTTTACCTTGATACTTGACGTTGAAACAATTTTTATAAGAAATAAACACGCAATATTTCAGAATATCGCTGTAATAATGATTTTATGATTGAAGACACACACATATTGCACCGCTTCATCTCTTCCCGTGGATGCCGTAGAAGGTGACTAAAGGACTCTAAACCAACGGGATGGGCAGCAGCGTCCCTTCTGTGGAACAGCAGTCATTCTACGCTCATCAACCCGCTTGCTAAGCGTGGTACTGGCAAATTCCCCCAAAATGATGGCAGAATTGTGGAAATATGTGGGGAGACCTTTGTTCAGCAGTGGATGTCTAGCTGTTTGGCTGATATGATGGTATAGACTATAGATAATAAATATTAATAATCCTAGCAAGTATGTAGCAAGCGTTATTATAAAGTTGAAAGACCATTTTGTCAGAGATAATCCATATACTTACATACCTACATACAGCAGCCTGTAAACGTCCACTGCTGAACATGGGTTATTGCCATAATCACCACGCTTGGCAGCGGATTGGTCATCACGGTATGTGGTTATTAGCCGAGGAAAGGATGTTGCTGTCCATCCTCTTGATGTCAAATGATGTAAATTATAAAAAGAAGTAACTACATTATATCAAATAAAACTTCTTACCATAAAAAATACCGACTTCAAAACCCCTACACGATGAAAAAACTTTATGAAGTCGGGCGAGGCCAGGTTTGCCCCAACCATGGTTCATGCAGACCAACGAGAAGTTATATTTTATACCTTGTCCCGCCCGACTTCATAAAGTTTTTTTCCTTTTTTAGTGGTTTTAATACTTTTATATCGTGTCCCCTACACGAAAAAAATAAAAAGTTTTATTTGTTTCTTTTTAGTGTAAATACATGTGAGAACTTTTTCAAATTTGGTTTAGTATTTAACACAAAAAAAATAAGAATGACCCAAATCGGTTCTCCGATCTGAGAGGAATCGAAACCATTATTACATCATCTAGATAAGCGCCGTCAAATTAACCTGTTTATTGAAGCTGGTTAAAAAACTACTCAATCAAATGTAATGAAATTTATATGGAACCAACTCGAAAGCATTCTGCACAAGTTAAAAAATAATTGCTCAAATCGGTCCACAAATGTCGGAGTACCTAATCAGTGTACATACATAAAAAAATACGCATCGAATTGAGAGCCTCCTCCTTTACGAAGTCGGTAAAAACAAAAACTAAACAAAGGTGATAAAATACAGGCAAGAATAAAATCACTGCAGTATTTTTTCTGACATGACATTTATTTTTATTTATTTATTCCTTTTTAACGTATTCCAGGATTGTATCGTGACATTGTATCAACACATGTAAGGCCGGTCTTACTAAGTAATACGATAGATAATCAAGTTCATTACATCTAGGTCACACTTCCATAGATAAGCCAGTCTAATCCGATAAACGAATCCGATAAACCGAAGAATCCAGCGTAATTCCAAATACGATTATTGGCGCCTACTATTTTAAATTTCCCTCCAAAATTAATGTCACCATTGGTCAATCTTAACTTGACACTGGCAAAACGTTCTGCAATTGCGAATTAAAAAAATGGAACAAATCAAATTAGAGTAGGAGGTACTAATTAATAATGATGATTAATCGGATCGCTGATTTACTTTGATATAATTGACAATTGACAGCTGTTCCAAAAATATAATAAACAATGATTAAATAAGTATACCGAGTCGAGTGACTAACCAACAGTTCTGTTTAGTATATGTACTAGAATCATCATAAGTTGATAACAGACGACGAAAACTAGGAATTGTGTATCTAGCTGAAAGTGGAACAACTAGGTAGCTATAAGTATCTGTGTCATTGTCGTAGCGGAAAAAAAAGATTGAAACCCAAAAATAAGTTGTTTCATCTGCATAACTTTAAAAGTAAAACTATCGATAAAAAGTGTCTAAAACAGTTTTTATACATTGTGCCATATTATTTAATTTCATTTGATCACGTACCGAAATATACAACTTAATCACAATACAATAACAAAAGTATATTATATCAGAATATCTTTACTTTTGATGAAAAAAAAGTCTTATAGGAATTAAAAATATAAAATAGTATTCAAAAGAAGGCATTTAGTAAATGATCAAAAATTTTGCTCTTTACACTGAACCTTCGATAGCTCAGTTGGTAGAGCGGTGGACTGTAGTAGTTGTAATGTTGTTATCCATAGGTCGCTGGTTCAAATCCGGCTCGAAGGAATTCTTTTTGTTTAAATTGTACGTCAGTACACCAGTACACGTTTATCTAATTAAACTGTTGTACTTTCCAAGTTATTTCATTTGGTGTTGCTCAAAGGTAAATAACTGTAGACTTCAAGATTTTTTCATGAAGTTCGCATTTAATAATAAAAATATATCAGAAAGCGAACGTGAACTATTATTAATATAACTATATTTTAATTAAATAAGTAATTAAGAAATCTCATTGATTGTTGAGATGAGTTAAATGTACATACAATAAATACAATTTTTATAAAATTGGTTTGATGTTTATCTGAGAGACAAAAATGGATCTTAGTCCAGCATTGTACTACTTTGTAATGAATGATGAAGCAGCGCTGGTATTCTGCTAAGACCTTTGGTGAGTTCACAGACAGTTATCTTGATCACAATGTCTTTCATTAATAATATATAGTAAAAAAGATATAAATAGCATAGAATCATTTATTATTACTATACCATAGATATTTAAACATATCAAAATCGAAATATGTGCTATATAAATGTAAACAACAGGAAAAATGGGCATAAAAGTCAATCTGTTTCCGCCCGGGATCGAACCGGGGACCTTGTGCGTGTGAAGCACACGTGATAACCGCTACACTACGGAAACGATGAGAGCATTGCTGAAATTACTACTTAGTTAAGTCTTGGTTTTTAAGTAAATTTATTTATTGTTTATAATTAGTTTCTTTTTTTTACACTTAATTGAGATACAACCACAGTTTAAAAATATATCATCTCATGCATTCTAAAAAATCAATGTCCGATTTTACCTATCGTAATTATTATCGTAGACTTACCTTTGTGGATGCACAGGGCTTGGTACACAATTGCACAGAAAAAACAAGTACGACACAAGCGCCCTCTGACGCTTCACAAGCACTTGGCTTGAAAAAAGTTCGCAGACCTTTTTATACCATCGCAAATTGCATGGCTATATTGACCACCCGCTTGAATATGGTTCATTACTTTCATTTCATGGGTGTGTTTATATCTAATTTGTAATAGTGTTGGCACCCCCGTCTTCAGCTCATCTTTTGCTTGTACCAACGTATTATTACACCCAAACGTATATGCAGTATTATCGCTTTTATTTCATACATTGAGGCTTGAATGCGTACGCCTGTGTTCGAAGAGTGGTATAACCAAGCAATGTATTGTTAAATATTTTGTTGGTAATTAGATAGTGTACTGTGTATGGGCTCTCCACGTCACGCTAGATGGTTATTCGCGTTGCTAAAAGAAAATATGAATGAATTACTTATCATCTAGTTTTATTCACGAACTGATGTGAGCCAATAGAATTGAAATACATAATTAGGTATTGCGTTATTTTGACATTATTTTAGATTAATCTAGATTCAATACATATGTTTATAAATAAGTACATCATAGTTTCGGCCGAATGAAGTCCACTGCTGGACACAGGCCTCCCCCAAAGATTACCACAACGATCGATATGGGCGTGTTGTGGGCTCATTGGGGATTTTGCCATAATCGCCACGCTTGGCAGACAGGTTGGCGATCGCAGTTGAGTCGTTAATGTACTCGAAGGACGCTGCTGCCTATCCTCCGGCTAATCCCTTAGTCGACTTTTACGACACCCACGGGAGGAAATGGGGTGGTGGTATTCTGAGCCGGCACCACACGGCACAATAAGTACATATATAACCTATATTTAAATACATGTTACTCTGTTAAAGACGACACGTTTGGCGCAGTCGTTAATCGCGTGGTTTACTGCGCTATGTGTCGCGGATTCCATTTTTCTGGGTATTGTCCATGTGAAATTAAAGTAGATATGTAAACTATACCCACGACACAGGAGAAATCCTAGTATTAAAATTTAAACTTTTTTGTATGTTAATAGTTAACATTTTAATTTTGGAAGATTTCGTAATCCTTGATGTCCTCATTGCACATAATACTCATTATGTGCAATAAAGTGCTTATTGCATTTTATGTATCTGATAACATTATTTTATGTTCCTATTTTTTATCCCGGAGTATAATTTAGTGTAATTTGTAAACTGTTTGTAATAATGAATTGTTTATTTATACTAGACACCAGTAACGCCATCTAGTAGGTATGTTGGATAGATATTTGAAATTTAGAATTTGTATGCAGCTTACAGCTTACGAAGCCACTATTAGATAATCTGTGACAGTGGCTTGAGTAGACATTCGAAAAAAGAACCTATTAGAAATCATAAGAACCGAATAGTCCAACCGTAAATATAAATACCAACCCAAATACCGTTTACCGGTTTACCGTGTGGTGCAGCCCTATCTCATCCCTTGGGTGTCGTAAAACGCGACTATAAGACTAGCCGGAGGATGGGCAGTGTCTTACGAATATATTTACAACTCAACTGCGATCGCCAACTCTACTGCCAAGTGTGGCGTTTATGGCAAAACACCCAATGGGCACTCAACACAAACCCAGACTGGTCGTTGTGAGGATCTTCGGGGAGGCACTGCAGTGGTACCTTTTTTTTTCTTCGGCATGTAAGGGAGGCTCCAGGTCCTCATATGATCACACTAGAGCCGCCCACTGGTGCCACGCCTATTGGCACATTTCGGAGAGGGTGACTGTAAAGCGGTCACCCCCCCAGCTGCAGTGGTACCTAGCTTTGCAATAAGGGACCTACCATCAGTACCGCCACAATGGCCAAAGTGGGTCTGTGTTGTGTGCTAATTAGGGGGGTTTGCCATAATGCCACGCTAGGCAGGCGGGTTAGCGATTGCAGGTAAATTGTAATTAATGTACTCGAAGGATGCTGCTGCTCATCCTCCGGCTAATCGCATAGTCGCCTTTGACGTCACCCATGGAATGAGATGGGCTGATATTCTTAGCCGGCACCACACGGCTTATAAAACGTATCCTATATATATCCTACTGGGGTATGCCGGACTCCTACCGGCTAAAACCACCGGAGCGGTCATCTTCGGCACCGAAGGGGGGCTCCAGGTCCTCGTAAGATCACAATAGAGCCGCCCATTGGTGCCACGCCTTCAGGCACATCACGGAGGAGATGAGTGTAAAGCGGTCACCGCCTCTAGCGGAGGGCAGGCGACTGTTAAAAGGTCGCCCCCCACGCACCTCTCGGAGAGGATTGTTAAGAATCCCCAAGAGCCTCGCTGTGCACTGTTAGCTGCCTGCTCACATTTCGAACTGTCACGTGTACTAAATTGTCATTAAATAAACGTCAAAATTGAGATTGAAATGAGACTAGATCGAGATTATACTGAAATCCGACAGAACTGTAAGAGTAGCAGAATACCAATTTTTCGTTCAAATCTTTTCTTTCTAATTTATGATTAGGCATCTTATAAATAGCGATTTACACTTCCAATTCTGACTTGGTTGGTGCAGTGGCTGATACAGTCGACTGCTCCGGGTCGCGGGTTCGATTCCCGCACGGAACGAATATTTGTATGATCTGCAGGTAGTTGTTCCGGGTTTGGGTGTATTGTGTGTGAAATTTGTGTATGTAAACGCACCCACGACACAGGAGAAATCCTAGAGCTGGGAAGGTCTTTTAAAAAAAAATTGGCATTTTTGAAATCACCCACTTTTGACTTGACATATGACACACTGAGCTCATTGTCTAGATTGTGCAGTACATATTTCTGCTCACTCCGCAATAACGTTATCAGAAACTTACAAAGGTCACGGATACACACGTTAGTGTTAAATCAGTATCAGCACGCTTCACTAAATCCGTACAATAAGACACGGCGCACACTCAAGACGTACCATTTTTATATTTTTTTGTCGTCGGGAAATCCTCATGGACTTCGTCCGCCTTGAGAAGGGCGGAGGGGCATGCCGGCTAAAACCCCACGGTGTCTTTCCACTTACCTCTAGCCAGGGGTGAGGTGTACGCTTTGTAACCATGGAGTTTCTTGCCCGTTCTTCTCCATAGGAAATCTACATCTTGGAACGTGGCACCTGTCTTGACGATTCATAAGTGCTATTAATGGTTTAAATGAATAAAAATCTTTTTATCTTATCTTATATATCTTATCTGTAGGCATTAGACCGCGAAGACATACCATTCTGCGATTCGGTCAATTCAGTCAAGTCTAGCGTTGTGTGCTGATTCGATATATTTTCCACGATTTATCGTTACAGGGGATTATGAAAGACCTATAATATGGCTGCACTGATACCATGGATGGAGTACATCATTTTGGAACCCTCAGCGTTAGAAGCATGTACAATGTTGCGGCGGTCTTTTCAAGATGTTTCAGATGTTTTTTCAGTATATTTAACAGATTTCAATACAAAATAATTGCTTTGTCTATCCTAACGCTATTTTGAATAAAAACACAATAAAGTACTGTTCGTTGTTTCGATACAGTTCACGGATGAGGGCATCCTTCGCAGTAGCATAATAAAAAAATATAGTAAAAATAATCACGTAGCGTTTTGATCGCGATGTTTACGATACATTGCATGCTAAAAAATGGCAAAGAACTAAACTATTATTTTCGCGATAAATGGAATTTGTTCCTATTTTTATTATGCGTTGTCACTTACACCTTGTGTATATGTATGATGGCTATAGACTATTCCAGTTTCACAAATAGGGTTACCATCCGTCCGGATTTCTCCGACATGTTCGGACTTTCAGCGTTGCATCACAACATGACTTTTGACTGGTTTAATTTG
The DNA here is from genome assembly GCA_947459985.1 of Diloba caeruleocephala. Taxonomy (NCBI): domain Eukaryota; kingdom Metazoa; phylum Arthropoda; class Insecta; order Lepidoptera; family Noctuidae; genus Diloba; species Diloba caeruleocephala. Next base: position 3,676,925 of record OX381621.1, on the reverse strand, counting down.
ACCTGATTTTTTATCAGGTGTAAAAATTTGGAATGACCTTTTAATTCTCCCATTAAATTACTTAAGTAATAAGTTTTGTGACTAAAATATCCGGACTTAGTTTGAAATGACTTTTTGAGAAATGTCCAGCTTTTTGACAGAACTTTTCAGTGCTATTCTGCTACTGCTATTCAGTGAAAAGTAGTAAAAACAAACGCTATTAGAGATTTCAATGCAGATGAAGTAAGTTTGCTAGTGAGTTCTAGCAGAATGACCCCGCTAGACTTCTTTTATACGACTTAGTGACGAGTCGAGCAAGTCATTCGAATAATGGTAAGCGTCACATTTGCTCATATCAATTATAATAGTACCTAGGACTAGTTTTACAGTAGTAGGTCTCGTATGGTAACCTTCCGGCTAGGTAGGTACCACTGCAGTTGCCAAAGCGGCGAAAGCGTGCCTTCAGGGGCGTTCGACAGAGTGAGGCGGGTGGCTCGATGGCGCGCACTCTAGATGAGATGACATCGCCCACGATTGCAGTTATGCGCGTCGTCGAAGCCATCCTGCTGTTCTAAGGAGCCTGGCACAGAAGGAGCGAGCGCGTCGGGTACCTGACGCAGGTATTCACCGATCACGGTTGTTTCGGTGCGTACCTGCACAGATTAGTACACGAGGTTACGGCACAGTGCCACCATTGCGGAAACAAACAGGATACCGCACAGCACACGCTCGAGGAGTGCCTGCATGAGCTGCCGAGCGGCGGATCCTGGTCGATCGGATCGGGCAAGATCTGTCTCTGCCGGCAGTAGCGTGTGTGGCTATGTTGGCAGAGCATGAAAATTGGAGTGCAGCGGTCTCCTTCTGCGAGTGCGTCATGCTCCAGAAGGAGACTGCAGAGCGGGATCGGGAGAGGGCCGATCCTGCACGGAGAAGGACGAGACGGCGCCGGCGTAACAACCGCCCGGCACCCAGGTCCAACACGCCTGAGCCCCCCGTCGCCGCTACATGGTGGGGGCCTCGGCGGTCGCGGACGTGCATATTGGGGGATCTGCGTGCTCATACCGAGCGACCCCCGAGAAGACGGCTGCGCGCAGATAGTCACGTGCCGCCGTGTGCGCAGCACAGCGCACAGCAAGACTTGGGGGGATCCTTTACAATCCTCCGCGAGAAGTGCCTGGGGGACGCCTTTTTACAGTCGCCTGCCCTTCCGCTAGAGGGTGTGACCGCTTTGCAGACATCCCCTCCGAGATGTGCCTAAAGGCGTGGCACCAATGGGCGGTTCTAGTATAATGTTACGAGGACCTGGAGCCCCCCCTTCGGTGCTGAAGATGACCGCTCCAGTGGTTTTAGCCGGTAGGAGTCCGGGAGTTCCACTGGCCACCAATAAAAAAAAACACTCGCACGTTATCTTGTCATTGCCAGTATACCGACTATCCAGTTCCCACCAGATCATTCTATAAATAGTATATTGCGATCTTCATTTTAGATAGCTTCATAACACTGGGATCGTAGGTGTGATTGTAGATAAAATGTATAAATAAATTGCTGACAAATGCGCGTTTGTAGATAATATATTTAATGAGCTGATGTAGTAGAATATCAGGTAAAGTTATATTTCCGTTTCTCTGATTACATAATCGGCGCATTACTTACCCACTGCTGAGCACGGGCCTTTTCTTTTTCGAAAGCATCTTTTTGGAGCTCTCTCATGTCTGCAGATTTCCTGACTATGTTTTCCTTCACCGTTAACGCAAGTGATAATCAAATTCTGATCTGCACATAAATCCGAAAAGTCAGAAGTGCGGGTTTAACACAAACCCTCCTGTATGGAAGGCAAGCGTTCAACCACTAGGCTATCACTGCGTTTCTCTGATTACTTTAGTATCATACAAATCTTAGAAAAACTACTTGAATTATACACTAGCTTTATATGAGCGGGCATTGAAGCAGTAGAAAGAGGTCGGACGGCATCTGCACAGGCGCAGCACGCAGCCGCGTTTTAACTTAACAATTATATGTAAATGAACAGATTTAAACCTCGCAAACCAACGCAAACTCGCATAAATTCAAAGCTCTGAACTCAGTGCACGGACTATAACATTTATATAGGTCAGTATTAGTTATCATTACTCCCAATTCTGTGTTGGACACACGGCTATATATCAAGCTATATATTTCAGTGAGAGATCAGTTTATACTGGAAAAGTATAGCTTGATGTGTACAATGTGCCGGACATTTTCGCTTCGTTTCGCTTTTATGGCACTGGGAACAGACATTGGCTTACGCCTAGTTTATATTAAAAGTCCTCGTCTCCTACGACGTCTTATTACCAACGTCTCTAAATGTCTCGCCAGTCTATAAACCAATATTTAACTTATTATAACCTGAGGAACAGGCAATTAGGTAAATAAAAAACAAAATTAAGCTTAAAGATTATCAGGATTTATTGTTGTAAAAGTATAACTAATACAATATCTTAATGAATAATCATAAATAATTGAGGAACCACACAATAAAACTCATGATCTTGAATACACTGTAGTACTTTTAATCTTCACATTAATTCATATTCACAATAATCTTCACAAATTATAATTATAATCTTCATGAAATAATCTTCCTAGAATAATCTTCAATTATTTCCACTATTTACTAGTCACTATCTTCCTTCTTATTGTGTTCAAGACTCTTCGACCTCGACTCTAATTAATTCGGCGTATTACCCCTTCCCAGTATAAGTGTATAATCTATGACCCCTTCTTTTATATGTTTCCAGGTACAAGCGAATTATACCATTTCGACCAATCAGAAAGCTCGACGCGTTTGACCGATCTTCCATCTATCTCGCACAAAGGGACACGTTAAAACCTGGGGTGCAATTCCTTAAGCTCAAACATCCATACATCCTTGAATACAGAATCGAAATAACGGTGTAAAATCAATTCGGTATTCATCATCATCATCATATTAGCCACAGGACGTCCACTGCTGAACAAAGGCCTCCCCCTTAGATTTCCACAACGAGCGGTTACATGCCGCCCTCATCCAACGACTCCCAGCGACCTTCACCAGGTCGTATGTCCACCTCGTTGGAGGTCCTCCCACGCTGTGTTTTCCGGTGCGCGATCTCCATTCTAGAACCTTTGTGCCCCAGCGGCCATCAGTTCTACGAGCAATGTGCCCTGCCCATTGCCATTTCGGTTTACTAATCCTTTCAGCTATGTCGACAACTTTAGTTCTCCTACGGATCTCCTCATTTCTGATTCGATCTCGTAGAGAAATACCAAGCATAGCTCTCTCCATAGCTCGCTGAGTGACCTTGAGCTTTCTTATGAGGCCCATTGTGAGTGACCACGTCTCTGTTCCATATGTCATCACTGGTAATTCGGTATTCGTTAAGACATGATTGAAGCTATTCAAGGGCACGTTGCAGAACGTAAGCCATGAGGACCAGTCTTCGCGAATACCAAATTCGGTTATCACCGTTATTTCAATTCTGGGGTACAATTCCTTAAGCTCAAACATCCATACATCCTTAAATACAGAATCGAAATATCGGTGTAAAACCAATTTCGGTATTCGCTAATACATGATTGAAGCTATTCAAGGACACGTTGCAGAAGGGTAAACCATGAGGACCAGTCTTAGCAAATACCAAATTGGGTTATCAGCTGTTATTTCAATTCTGTATTCAAGGATGTATGGATGTTAGAGCTTAGAGAATTGCACCCCAGTATTCAAGGATGTATGGATGTTTGAGCTTAGAGAATTGCACCCCTGCTCCCGGCTAACAATGTTCGTACACTTATTATTCTGACGAACGAATTACAATTTAAATCGTTTGTACTACCAATCTGACAAACGTTCAATGCTTGAATGTAATGCAAACCATAACCATAAACCATAAAAACATAAACATCTTGAGAGTCGTGAACTTATTTACATTAAAACCATCACACTTCGGCCGAATGAAGTCCACTGCTGGACATAGGCCTCCCCCAAAGATCACCACAACCACCGATATGGATGTGTTGTGGGCTCATTGGGGGGTTTTGCCATAATCGCCACGCTTGGCAGGCGGGTTGGCGATCGCAGTTGAGTTGTTAATGTACTCGAAGGACGCTGCTACCCATCCTCCGGCTAATCCCTTAGTCGACTTTTACGACACCCATGGGAGGAGATGGGGTGGTGGCATTCTGAGCCGGCACCACACGGCATAAAACCATACAGCGGTCATAATCAAACTTAATGCCTAACAGTTGTAATAATAAAATGTAAAACATTATTATCTAACTAGGTATGTACACAAAACACTAACTATTTATACCTATAAAAACACTAAACATTTGTACATAAACTTATAAATTACATGTCCATAAATCACTTTATATGCGTTTTGAGCTCGTCGTCCGCGACATTAACAATATTCTATATCGCGTAATAAACACCCATGGCCATTAGTGTCCGAGTTAACAATAAAGCACCACTCATTATCCACCCTTGGATGTCGAAAAAGGGTGCTGATGGCCGAAATTAATCTTCAATACAAAGATTTTGGATTCAGGATTAGTCTGTTTTTGTGTTAAAATGTACTTAGCCCAGAACGGATAAAGTTCAAAATCTATACAAATAAATAAAATTGAAGTGTCTGTTTGTAATGTCAAAATAACAGCTTTTTACTAAATGTATATGAAAGTATATACGGTACCTAAAACAAATAAACAATTTTTAAATTTTTTGTCTGTCTGTCTGTCTGTTTGTTCCGGGTAATCTCCAAAACGGCTGGACCGATTTTGACGGGACTTTCACTGGCAGATAGCTGATGTTATAAGGAATAACTTAGGCTACTTTTATTTTAGAAAAATAATTAGGGTTACGCGCAAAAAAATGAAACCCTTGAAATCCAATATATATATTCTATGTCAAGTGTCTATCTCGAAGTACTCTAAATTTCTTTTAAATAAAACGCGGGTGAAACCGCGGGTCCCAGCTAGTTTTCAATATAAAGATTTTGGATTTTAATTGATTATTAATTTCGGCTGTAAGGCATTTTTAACAAAACAGATGGGTAGAAGCGTCCCTTCAGTAGAACAGTAGCCATACTGCGCTCACCAACCCGCCTGCTAAGTGTGGCCAGTCCTGGCAAATTCTCCCATATGTTGGAGGCCTTTGTTCAGCAGTGGACGTCCTTCGGCTGATATGATAATGCGTGATTATTTTATGGTCGCTAGCCTTAATTACAGATACTATCAATATCGCCCCATGGCGCCCGCCGGTTATGCTCGGAGACTAATAAAGATTCATGACAAGGGGATGAGCAATATGCGATGACGAATCCGTCTGTTATTGTTGAGTTTATGACAACATTCCTTATGCCGTGTAGAGGTGATGGAGCGGCTCTAATTCCAGTGTCAGTGTGGTCCACGGCAAAGCTTTTTCTTCTTCACCATGTGTCGTAAAAGGCGATCTAGTGTTGGCAACATCATCTTCTCGTGTGCAACAACATACTGCGATCACCAATCGCCTGCCGAACGTGGTGATAACGGCAACTTCTATGACCGCCCATTGTAGTGATCATGGGGAGGCCTATGTTTAGCAGTGGACGTTTACGGGCTCATGTGTAGGTCTTCAACAGCGGAAAATGGGCAATTATTATAAATGCTATTTTAATAAAAAGGCAAGAAAATTCCCTAGTTAGAAATAGACTGAAATAGATTTTTGAATGGCAACAAATGACACCACCGAAATTCGCAACCCCTTTACCACTTCCAAGAGTTTTAGCTGGTATCGCCTGAGCATACCCTTATTCTTTTTTTCTTCACCAGAATGATGGCAGTCGAGGGCGTCATGGTAACATACAATTACTCAGAAGACGGAGAATACGCAAATATTTTGACAGTATCAGCATCAGGCATCAGGTTTTCCAAGCGTTGGGTCCTCACACATGGTTCCATACTCTCACCACTGAAGGAAGCAAAGGTAATCAAGAAAGCTAGAGGGAAACCGATTCTAAGTGACGAGTTCTATGCCAACTTACCAGAAATACATGTCACGTGTGAAAAGAAGCAGTCAAAGATTCCAAACCTATATGAAGATGTTGAGCAATTAAGCAGGGAGCGGAATTTGCAGCAAGGAGATTTAGATCATAGCAGCTATTTGATAAGGGTGCGGACTGGCAGGTGAGATCTACTGCAAAAGAACACAGGGGCTTTTCTCGCAGACTTTCTTTATCGTATGGTTCATCATTTCGGCCGAATGAAGTCCACTGCTGGACACAGGCCTCCTCAAAGGTCACGACAACGACCGATATAGGTGTGTTGTGGGCTCATTGGAGGGTTTTTCTATCATCGCCACGCTTGGCAGACGGGTTGGCGATCGCAGTTGAGTTGTTAATGTACTCGAAGGACGCTGCTGCCCGTCCTCCGGCTAATCCCTTGGTCTACTTTTACGACACCCACGGGAGGAAATGGGGTGGTGGTATTCTGAGACCGCCTCCGTGCTTCGGGGGTCACATAAAATCGTCGACCTCGGTTCTTATTAGACGGCAGTCGTTAAGCAAAGTTGAACGCCTTAAGGTCGCTTGAATAACTCTGCTAGATCAATAACCATTCGGGGGTCGCGGTCGCGCAGATTGGGGAGTCTGCGTGCTCACACCGAACGACCCACGGGAAGACGGTGGCGCGCACGTGGTTACGTGCCGCCGTGTGCGCAGCACAGCGCACCGCAAGACTTGGGGGGATCCTTTACAATCCTCCCCGAGAAGTGCCTGGGGGGTGGCCTTTTTACAGCCGCCTGCCCTACGCTAGAGGGGGTGACCGCTTTACAGTCATCCTCTCCGGGATGTGCCAAAAGGCGTGGCACCAATGGGCGGCTCTACTGTGATCTTACTAGGACCGGGAGCCCCCCTTCGGTGCCGAAGATGACCGCTCCAGTGGTTTTAGCCGGTAGGAGCCCGGCATACCCCTTCACCCCCGGGGGTGATTTTGACTTCATCCGTTTCCGTGTCACATTTAACACGAAAAACAGACAAATCCTTAATCCCAAATCCAAAGGTTTTGGATTAAATTGATTATTAATTTCGGCCGTTAATCGGCACCCAGTACCTATATTATTAATTCACCTCTTATCATCATACAGCCACAAAACGTCCACTGCTGAACAAAGGTCTCCCCCACAAGACGACCGGTTACATGCCGTGTGTCGCCATTTTGGGGGGAATTGTTTTGCTCACCACGCTTGGCAGACAGGTTGGTGAGCACAGTATGACCACTATTCCAAGAAGGATAGCTGCTGCCCATTCCTCTGGCTTAGAGTTCTTTAGTCGCATTTTACAACATCCACGGGAGAAGATGCAGGTGGTGTTATATTCTTAATCCGGACACCACACGGACATATACAATCTTTTCTAAATTAGAAAGCAATTTATTTTAATATTTTTGCTTGCCCCACTCTAGGATTTCTCCTGTCTCGTGGGTGCGTTTACAGACATAAATTCCTCAACGTACAACGTTGCCTTATACTGGTATTTAGATTAATTAACATATCCATAAAACATTTAACAAAAATGAAAAAAAAAAAACTTTAAAATATGTCGACAACGTCGTACGGTTCAATGGATTTTTTTAAAATCTTTCATCAAAATTAAATCTTTTCTTTCTAGGATATGCCACGTATGGCAGTGTCCGATCCTAGACAGATGCGCGGATGACATCCTGTACAGCTGGACCATAGGCCACCGAGACGGTGACATGGACAACCAGATGAAGCTTGGCAACGCACTGTTCTCGGTCTTCGTCCTCATCGATTTGGAGAGCGATAAAAGAGGTGAGGAGCTTTTCTTTTCCAGGAAAAATTATAACCTGTTTCCACGAGAACACACACACTTTCATTCCCACACTTTGTATATGTCGTTTTTAGGTCTTATCAGGTTTAGCTTATGGCCATTTACAGGGCATCGATTAGTACCCTGGCATAAAAAAATGTAAAAATTGCAAAGCACGAAAGTTATAGTCGGGCACAAGAATTGCAAGGCAGTAGAAATGAGCAGGACACTTGTCAAGGCGAGATAGTCGGTGGACAAAGGCTACCTTGTTCTGTCCGTCTCTTGACCCGTGTGGTATCCAACAGATGGACAGAGACCTCTAGGCAGCCCACCAGCACGATGGTCACACATTGTTCTCAGAAATGTCAGACATACGGAAGTGGATATGACTTGCACAGGACCGGAAAAAGTGGTCTAGAGGAGGCCGATACCCACCAGTGGGTAGATACGAACTAATTAGATTAATAGATCAAATTTATTTTAGATCTAGCGAGCTGCACTCGCTTTTTTCATGTGATAGCTATATACTATATATAGCTATAATGCCTTTGGTCTTCTGGAACAGTCATTTATTCCTGAAGGCCAATTCTCGTAATTTAATTTTTTTCTAAATATGGTTCCGATCTAGTTTCAGTGTCATAAATGTTAAAAATGGTATTCTCCTAAACTAACAAACAACGTCAAACGTGAACTTACACTGTGATGAGATCGATAATTGATCGAAGTCAAAACGGTATTCTGCTAACATTTCGAACTGTCACATGTACTAAATTGTCAAATTCAAATTCAAATTCAAATAATTTATTTGCAAGAATGTAGTTGTACAATATAGATATTAAAATTGAGCCTTCGTTCGGTACATTCATACCATGACAATGGTGTGCAAACTAAAAATAAAATAACACATAAACAATATTATACGAATTAGCATTAATATCATCATTAATTACAATTTAATAAATAATAATGTCATTTTAATTAATTGTCAAAAACATAGTTAAAACTGTCAAGCAAATTATTTTGATTAGTTGTATCATTTAAATGATGGAGAAAAAAGATTAGCATTATTGAGTTAGTATTTAAACATTAATTGCAATTTATTGATCTGTCATATAATCGTTAAGGCTATAAAAACATTTACCTAAAAGCCATTTGGTTAGAGATCTTTTAAAAAACGTCACAGGCAAATCTTTAAAGCGATTGGGTAGTTTATTATACACCTTGATTGCATTTATGTATGAGTTTCTTTTATATAATTCTAACTTACACTGAGGCATGTGTAGCTTAAATTTGTTTCTGGGTAAGACATTCCTTTTTACTACCTCCGAATGAACGTCAAAATATTCCGGATGTTGTTTAACAAACATACAAAGTTCCCTGATGTACATGCAAGCGAGTGGTAAAATTCTAAATTTGACAAATAAAGGTTTGCAGCTCTCCATAAACCAGGCTCCACCAATGGCCCGCACACATTTTTTTTGAACGCGAAACACTTTATCGAATTCCACAGAATTACCCCATATCAAAAGGCCATAAGCAAGCACTGAAGAGACGTATCCGTGATATGCAGTAAGTGCTGCTTCTGTCGATACTGTTGTCCTTAATTTTTTTATGGCATATACAAATCTATCTAATTTATCACAAATATATCCAACATGCGCTTTCCAGCTACAATTTTTGTCTAAAATTATTCCGAGAAATTTTGTGGTATCAACCTCCTCTATTTTACTGTTTTCGTAATACACATTCAAATTAATATGTTGACGTCTATAAGTTTGAAACTGAACCATTTTAGTTTTGTTAATGTTAATACTTAGATTATTGTTGCTAAGCCAGTCAATTATTTTACTTAGTGTGCTATTGATCTCATGTTCATACGTGTTTTTGTCTCTACATTTGATAATTATGGTTGTATCATCCGCAAATAAAACTGTTTTATGATGAGTAACATTGGGGAGATCATTTATGTAAATTTGAAATAAAAAAGGGCCTAAAACACTTCCTTGTGGAACACCAAATTTATTATTTTGTACGTCCGACCTGCTGTGTACATTATTTTTATTATTTTGCAATGATGTCAATTCGACGCATTGTAATCTGTCAGTAAGATAACTTTTAAGCCAGTCGTTAGCTTTTCCTCTAATTCCATAGGTATCTAACTTCCAGAGTAGCAACTTGTGATCAACAAAATCAAAGGCTTTACTCATGTCTAGAAAGATTGCAGTTACTGGTGTAAATTCATTTATTGCCTCGGTAATCATCTTTATAAGTTCGAAACATGCCAACGATGTTGTTCTATTCTTACGGAATCCGAATTGTTCTCTTTTTAATAAATCTTGACTTGTAACAAAATCTAGAAGCCTTTTTAGCATGACTTTTTCAAATATCTTTGATAAGACCGGCACTAAAGTGACAGGGCGATAATTGCCTATGTCAGTTGTGTTTCCTTTTTTGAATATGGGCTTAACGATAGAGTTTTTTAGTATATCTGGAAATGAACCATCTTCAAGTGATTTGTTGACTAAGTAGCTCAATGGTACACATATTTGTTTTGCACAGGATTTAATTATTTTTGTGCTAATACCATCGACTCCTACTGAATTTGTATTGTTAAGATCATTTATAGTTCTAAACACTTCCATAGCGTCAGTTGGTTTTAAAAATATTGTATTTATATTGCTCTTGTCCAAAGTTTTGCTTATATTGTCAATTTTATATTGAAATAAACGTCAAAATTGAGATCGAAATGAGAATAGATCGAGGTTATACTGAAATCTGACTGAACTTTAAGAGTAGCAGAATACTATTTTTTCGGCCAATTCATAATTTAATCTCAGTTCAGTCAAGTTTCAGTCATCATCATCATCATCATCATCATTTCGGCCGAATGAAGTCCACTGCTGGACACAGGCCTCCACTAAAAATCACCACGACGACCGATATGGGTGTGTTGTGGGCTCATTTGGGGGTTTTACCATAATCGCCACGCTTGGCAGACGGGTTCGCGATCGCAGTTGAGTTGTTAATTTACTTGAAGGACGCTGCTGCCCATCCTCCGGCTAATCTCTTAGTCGACTTTTACGACACCCACGAGAGGAGATGGGGTGGTGGTATTCTGAGCCGGCACCACACGGCATTTTTAGTCATAGTGTACCCCCCAATGAGCCCACAACACACACCATTTCGGTCGTTGTGGTCATCTTTGGGGGAGGCCTGTGTCCAGCAGTGGACTTCATTCGGCCGAATTGATGATCATTATAATCATACTGACCAACTTTGCTGTCAAGCGTTGTGATACGGCATGGCACCTGTCATCATATCAGCCAAATGACGTCCACTGCTGAAGCAAGGTCTTTTTTTATTGGATCCAGTGGAAATTCTATATGAACATCCTCCGGCCCGGGGAAAGATGAAGAGGCATAACCTGCCGGCAGAGGCCGGACTCCTATCGGCTAAAACCACTATTGAGGATGTCACATATTGCGACCCCTGTTCGTGCGATAACGAAGCGTGTTGATTATGGCTGTATTTTCTACGATTCTTTTTTTGAACGTTAATCCTCACGGAGTTACGGGCTCTTATCAGCTAAAACCGGTGTTCCTTCGAACTATCTATTACTGGGGGTGGGCGATTTGCTTGAGCATTCACTGCATCTGTTTGCTTACGCTCCTCGCCTTTCATTCTTTCGTCCATTGTGACCGTCAAAAGTAGCGTGGTGGTGTCATGATGAAGAAGTACGTATCATTTATGTAAAATGACTTTATTTATGTCCATAAAATGACTATGAAGTGTTAACATCTAAGTTCAGAGGGCCTCGAAACCAGTTTTAGTCAGTTGTCCTTTTTGCCTTTTTTGCCTTTACTCTCTTGGTCGCAAGTGTGCTTCATATCTGCGGAAAAAGTATAAAGTTGGGAATTGATAGACCAGTGGGGATTGATTTCTAAACTATAGATTTTATATTTTTATGGCATATAGAGCAGTTTAAGAAACAAATTTGAATAAGTTAATAATCAGCTGTAGTAAAAAATAAAGTTGTTGAGACTTTTAACGAAATTTAGCGTGGGACGACCACCAACGAGGTGGACAGACAACCTGGTGAAGGTCGCTGGGAGTCGTTGGAAGCGGGCGGCATGTGGCCGCTCGTTGTAGAGGTCTGAGGGAGAGGTCTTTGTTCACCTGTGGACGTCCAATGTGTGTAATGCTTGAATTCAAGTAAAAATTACTGAAAGCTGAAATAAAGCGATTAGTTAAGTATATGCCACAACTGAATCACTTGTTCAACGGCGTGTACACGTGTTTTTAAATACGTACTTATCCTGTCGTTGGTACTACAGACAAAAATGTCACATGCACAAACACCAAGACCCGGAACAAATATCTGTAGATGATACAAACAGCCGTGTGGTGCCGGCTTAGAATAGCACCACCCCATCTCCTCCCGTGAGTGTCGTAATAGTCGACTAAGGGATTAGCCGGAGGATGGGCAGCAACGTCCTTCGAGTACATTAACAACTCAACTGCGATCGCCAACCCGTCTGCCGAGCGTGGCGATTATGGCAAAACCCCCCAATGAGCCGACAACACACCCATATCGGTCATTGTGGTGATCTTTGGGGGAGGCCTGTGCCCGGCAGTGAACTTCATTCGGCTGAAATGATTGATTGATTGATACAAACTTGTACTATGTAACCCTTTTATCCTAGCCTAGCATTTGGCGGGTGTAGGTTTGCCTTTGTACCAATTGCCATCTGAGTACATGAAATCGGTAATGTGATATTTACTTGAACTTACTAACTGAGCAAGAGTAGTGGAATGGAAGTGGATAAGAATTATACAGCTGGAATTAGTTTGTTACGAAATGGTAGATTATTTAATTTTATAACACGTATTTTTACAGTTTTTTCACGAGTTGACACAAGTATCGATAACAGTCGGTAGCCTAGCAACGGTCATAGACATTTTCACTAGTGCTATGCTATCCAACCTTAATAATCGGCTCTGCCTGATGCGACGTCCCCATGCAGGTAACAGCAAATACGAGCATATAGATAGAGTTGTCTGAGGGTGCACCACTTGCAAGTGAGGTCAACTTTGGGTCGATAAAGATGTTGGTCCCAATCCCAATACATTATATTCTAGCCTATATGCCTTAAATAAATTAATTGTGCTGCAATTTTTTTATTAATAACTCACCATCTCGAGGGTCCCGCGCAAGCGTCCAGTCGTTTCTCCAGCCCCCAATAGTGTTCATGTGCCGGGGGATGTCCGGAAAGAACGAGTAACCGGTATCCACTGAATCCTTCTTCAGTACCCCTATGATACCGAGGAGGATTCCACCTGCCACTACCCCGTGGCCTGAGCGGGTATAGAGGGCCAAAAGCGGCCCACAGGCTAGGCCACCTGGTCGAGGATAAATTAAGTATATGATGTGATATGATACTAGGCATTTCTGTGTTCATAACACACACAGCACATTGAAAATATCTGTATTAAACGCTTAAACGTAAATTAATATGAGCTTTTACCTATAAGCGCTTAATTTCTTCGTTTCATTCAATAGGAGACTCAAATATATAAAAAAATACCTATTGTTTTCACGAATTAATCCGTGTGGTGTCCGGATTAAGCATATAGCACCACTCCATCTCCTCCCGTGGATGTCGTAAAAGGCGCCTAAGGGAATCTAAACCAGAGGGATTCTGTGAAACGGTAGCCATACTGCGCTCACCAACCCGCCTGCCAAGCGTGGTGAGTATTGGTAAATTCCCCTCAAAATGATGATACAGTTGTGAAAATCTATGGGGGAGGCCTTTGTTCAGCAGTGGTCTTTTAAATGGCCGATATGATGAAGACTATTTATACATACTTTTTTGTTTTCTTTTGTAGGCAAAATATAAAGGAGGCCCTAATATGAGCATTTAAATTATTTTCAACACCACGTTGTCGTTACAGTTATAAGCAGGAAACCCGAAGTTGGTACGGTCAGGGACATAAGTCGGCGAACATTTTCAATTTTTCAAATCGCTTGCTCTCTCTTGTTTTGCGGCGTATCCATAATTTTGCTTAATCAAAACAATATTTAAATATGTTGCTATTGTCTGGTTTTGTCATTGTTCACTAACGTTACTAAAATAAAGTCTAATACCGATTAAAAAATTGAAAATGTTCACCGACTTATGTCGCTGACTGTACCACAAAATCAAATCATCATCATCATCATTTCGGCCGAATAAAGTCCACTGCTGGACATAGGCCTCCCCCAAAGATCACTACAACGACCGATATCGGTGTGTTGTGTGCTCATTGGGGGGTTTTGCCATAATCGCCACGCTTGGCAGGCGGGTTGGCGATCGCAGTTGAGTTGTTAATGTACTCGGAGGACGCTGCTGCCCATCCTAAATCAAATAGGTACGCACAAAGACTTGTTGTAATGACTGTGTTTGAAAGTGAAAATCAATGATGGAGTTACTATCTTTGTAAAAATTTAAAAAAGCTAGAAGTTTCTATAAAATATTTTCTAAGTAATAGTGAAGCCGAGTAGATTAGGAAAGAATATACCCTGTTTACCCATGAGTGTCATAAAAGGAGACTAAGGGTTGATTGCAAGAAGATGGGCAGCAGCATCTTCCCGTGTGATAATAACAACATACTGCGATCACCAACCCGGCTGCAAAGCGTGGTGATTATGGCAATATTTCCTATGACCGCTCATTGTGGTGACCAATGGGAGGCTCCTTTTCAGTAATAAGTGTGTGTGTGTGTGTGTGTAAAACACGCCTAACATGACGTAATAGTATGTACGCACCGCTACACAGCAATAGAATAAAGACTTATCAATGAGAAAAGTAACTATTCACAAATAATTTGAGGTAAAAAAAAAACTAGAAAAGGAATTTTTCATTACAAGATGCTTAAAAATCTGTGTCAAGGTAGAGATTTTTCGATATTTCGGAAAATTTTGTACTACTGTAAATCCGTAAGATTTTGCTGAACATATATTGTGTTTTTTTGGTAGGTATTGACCCAAGCTCTCACCCCCTGCAGTATGTCGTGCTATTTAATGGACATCCTGTATTAGACAGTCTATACTATGCGAGATCAGCTTATACTGGAAATATATAGCTTGATATGTAGCCGTGCGTACGAATAACCAGGGCAGTCTTTATGCAGGCGTCAACTGACTGGGAAGAAGAACTCATATTAAGCCTTCAGAACACCTAAGAAGAGCACAAGCAAGTGCTTACAATCAAAAGGAGTTAAATTTACCGAGAAAGTAGTTTAAAGAATCGTCCACATTCCTCAAGCGCTGGACGGAGTTTGCGACTGCAGCGAATGTAGCGCCCATCCCAGCAAGTGGGACAATGTGGCGCGCATACCTGCAAATGAGTACACCAGAATTTTGGTTCAAAATAGGTCTCAATATAATGGTACTTCATGTACCCTACTTACACCTAGTACTTCATACTGGCTGCCCACACAGATTTTTATAGGTATTCGTATACAACTATTTCGTTCATGCTTGGATTATTCTATAAAATCTCAATAAATGGACAATTAGTTTCCAAATTAGTTTCCCGAGTTTGCAGTAGATCACAGCTTCTGGATTTAACTTGGAAATTAATATTGTATGCCTGAGTGGCGAAACAATTTTTTTTTTTTTAATATCTTCTGTAGGTAATTGTTTAATAAAATTTTATTAAAAATACTAATAAAAACACGCTTTCAATAATTAAAATTGATAGATTATTCTCGAATGTTGAAGGATAACTTTAAATAATTACCGCCATAGCATGGGCCCCAATCCCACAACATGGCTGTACATCATGATGTCGTAGGTGCCCGCAATGAGGCCTACCACAACACCGTAGCGAGTGGTCACCATAATCTGATGGAAAAATAATAATAAGTTACTTATTTTGTTTCTATTCCCTCTCTTTCGTATGCTTGGTGGCCAACCTTGAGTTGTTCAAGCCGCCCAAAAGCCTCCTATTTTTTTTAATCGTTGCCCCACACTGGGATTTCTCCTGTGTCGTGGGTGCGTTAACAAACACAAATTACAATACACCCAGGCTCGGTACAACTACCTGCAGATCGTACAAATATTTGTTCCGTGCGGGAATCGAACCCACGACCCGGTGCGCTGCAGCCGACTGTATCAGCCACTGCACGAACCGTGCCGTCAACTTCCTGTACTCTTTGTAGGGTTCGACGTACACAGGCTATATAAAAAGGAGATAGGACAGGTTTTAATATGAGTCTAACGTGTCGTGTCGATGGTTATAACTCCCCTATATACATATTACTCAGGTCCAAAACATGGCCAGCTCGACGGTTCTTTCGTTGGTTTCCATTACAGGAGACAGGACAGTCAGGGCACAGCAGCAAGTGCTCCATTATCTGTATAGCGCCGCAGTCACACCTGTCATCTCTATACAACACCCACCTCTTCCGGTTTAAACTGCGACTGAGTACCTAATTGTTTTTGTTTTAACAACTCTTACAACTCATTACTTTCATTACAAGTGACGGCTAGGTACATACATATTATGATCCTCTAGTGTGATCATACGAGGACCTGGAGCCCTCCTTAGGTGCCGAAGATGACCGCCCCAGTGGTTTTAGCCAGCAGGAGTTCGGTATGCCCCTTTGTCCCTCCCTGGGGCGGAGGAAGTTCATGAAGAATTTCCACTGCGCCCAATAAAAAAAGGTACATACGTACCTACCACAGTGCAGTTATTCTGCTACCAAGCAATAGTGTTTAAAGTCAAGACATTACTGTGTTTCGGTTTGAAGGACACTGTATCTAATAGTGAAATGACTGGGCATAACAGACTAAATAAATCTCGAGGCGACGCATAATGTTTGTGAATAGCATTATAATTGTTACGAGCTAAGACAGGGACCTTTTTTGGCCTCGTACAGCACTACTAAGTCATATACTTTTATCATATCAATATTACGTTGTCTAAAATAAAACTTTTTCTTTCTTTCTTAGCATCAAGCGAACGAATTGTTCGTCTTGTCACTAGGATGTATAAGAAAAAACTACAATACCTATTCATAACAAAGTTAAGATGTACTTTCTGCAAAAGGTTTAGGTACTATAGTTATATCCAGAGATAGGGGGGAATGTGGGGGTGAATCCTGTACCCCCAGCGATAGGTAGATCAAAGGAACTCCGTGGGATTTCAGCCGGTAATCACTGGCCATACAACTCCGCCTTCCCCTGTTGTTCATGAGGCTTTCGACTCGTAAAAAAATATAAATAAATAAAATAGGTACTTTAAAATGGTATACATTGTTTACCTTTTTATCCATGTGGCACCCATCAGGAGAATCGTAATATCTATAGTAATTACGGCTACCTCTTTCATCGCATTGATCAGTCTCTTGAACTTTAGCTGCCATTTTAGTTTTTATTATCGTAACGGGTTTGACAATTAAATATTCACCTTCAAAACGATGTTCAAAACCTTTCAAAACTTGCTAAAAACCAAAGAGCACAGAGTACATAATGACTTAATCACCACAGAGTACGTAAGCACTCCGTGTTAATTACTACGTGTTACCAAAGAATATAGACCCACACACTACAGAGCAATGGCTAAAAACTTTTTTCTGTTTCTACATATTTGTTGTCATTTCAGACAAAATGCAAGACAAACCATATGGGAGATAATCGTACTATCTATTATTTATGATAGTTTGTGTGTTTGAATGTTTAAAGCTCCATTTCGTACAAAGGGCTGTAAAGGTTCATATGTAGTCAATACTAATATAATAAAGCTAAAGAGTTTGTTAGTTTAAACACGCTAATATCTGTAATTAATTGTAAGATTAGAAAAAATGTTGTTGTATTTGATAGCCCAATTCTTGGGGAAGGTTATGGGCTATTTAACATCACACTCCGACCCTTAGAAGCCGAGCAAAAAGAAAAAGAAAACATAAAGAACGCTAAGTGAAAACGAAGTAATAGCGCGGGCTGCGACACCTGGTGAGTCGGGAGCCGATGCTGCCGCCCGACGAGAACCGAGCATTACCGAGAAGAGCCGAACTGAGTGCTTATGTCAACTGTCTATCGGAAGTACTAGTTTAAATGGCGGATGAAACCGCGGGCCGCAGCTAGTTTCGGCATGGTTGGTGCAGTGGCTGACACAGTCGGCTGCTGCGCTCCGGGTCGTGGGTTCGATTCCCGCACGGAACAAATATTTCTATGATCTGCAGGTAGTTGTTCCGGGTCTGGGTGTATTGTGTGTGGAATTTATGTCTGTAAATGCACCCACGACACAGGAGAAATCCTAGTGCGGGGCAAAGTTAAAAAAAAAACAAAGTTTAGCATAAATGTAGATTATGTAGTGGAATGGGATAAATGATACTTTTTACTAGAAAGATTAAAGAAATATACTAGTAGTAGGTCACTTAATGTAAGACCCGCCAGGTAGATTACATGCCACCGCATTACCAGATATTCTGCTGGCAAGCAATAGTGTCTGATCTTTAAATATGACTGTGATCCGCAATGTAGTAAGTGAAATTACTGGGCGTAAGAGACTAATATAAGTATAATAAGTAATGTCTCAAGTGCGCATGGTACCGATGGCTAATCTGACGGAGATCGACGGCTACATTTTCCCATGTTGTCAGTAGAGTGCAGTCCTTCTTCTTCTTCTAGATTATGGCTTCTGTAGAGTATCTTCCACAATTTCGCCAATGTCAAGTATAAGGGCAACGTTGTACGGTGTTTAGATTAATTAATTTTTACGTATCCATAAAATATTTCATAAAAATAAAAAATAAATGGGCCGAAACTTCTTCAGACGTTTTTGAAGCTGTCACAACCAAAAGTAAAATTCTGAAATTCCCAGTCCTTCTTCTTATTCTTCTTCTCTTCAATTATGGCTTCTGTAGAGTATCTTCCACAATTTCGCCAATGTCAAGTATAAGGCAACGTTGTACGGTATTTAGATTAATAAATCTTTACATATTCAATAAAATATTTCACAAAAATGAAAAAAATCTAAAAAATATGTCGGCAACGTCGTACGGTTCAATTGTTTTTTTATTTTTCCCACTCCTTCTTTAGGGAGCCTTAACTTGATCTGACGGCTGTCACAAACTGTCCATAAACAAGGAGCATCATATACAAGTATAACGGTATATAATTAATTTAAAGGCAATTATATTATACCATAGATATGTTACGTCCATATTAAATGGCGCGTAAAATTCAGTCTCGCTGTAACATCTATGCTGTAAGATACAGAAACTTCGAGAGTAAAAGAGATAGCTATCTAAAATTACAAGACGTGTACTCGATGTCTTTGTCGCACCTGTGATAGAATATATGTGTTGTCTCTTTTCTTTGCTTGACCTGTGTTTTCTTCTTTATAATTTAAATCTGTAATTCTGTATTATTCTTTAAATAAATAATTTGAATAGTAATTTTATTCAAAT
The DNA here is from genome assembly GCA_947459985.1 of Diloba caeruleocephala. Classification (NCBI taxonomy): domain Eukaryota; kingdom Metazoa; phylum Arthropoda; class Insecta; order Lepidoptera; family Noctuidae; genus Diloba; species Diloba caeruleocephala. Next base: position 3,657,669 of record OX381621.1, on the reverse strand, counting down.
ATATTATATAGTTTGTTACTCACGTGTGGTATAAGATCCCTTGTTCTTTATTTATTTTTTCTTGATAGTTTGTGCATTTTCTATATACGCACGACGGCATTGTTATTACACTTTACTTAATTAATAAAACAATACCGATTGTGACAGACTGTACTCCTTGTCCTATTTTGGCCGAACTGATTGCGAGGTGCTACAATTGGGGGAGTTTTGGTACTTATCTGCATGACTGCACATTTATTTATACCAAATTACATCCAAATAGAATTACTGAGAGTTTCAGTTACTTTCAGTACCTTTATTAGTTTGAATTTGTTAGGAGCAAACAATTTCAGGTCATCCATGTAAAACAGGTGTGACCTCTCCGCAGTGGGACGCCTAGCCCTGATCGCTCTAGCAATGTGCTGAGAGAGTTCAAGGCCAAACAAAACCACAGTGGACTCAGACTGTCACCCTGGAATATTCCCCGCTCAATCTTGGTTGTTTCATAGTTTCCCGAAATCTGTCGACGTCCTGGATAGCGAAGTACCGTCCTCCATTCCTACATGAGAAGAAGAAAGTGCGTAGTTTTATTTTATTTATTAATAAAAACTAAACGGCTGTTGTTTCGTTATAGTTCACGGATGAGGTAATCACTCGCAGTAGCACAATAATAACATAAGTATCATAGTACAATAATGACAGCGTTTTAATCGCGTGGTTTACGATACATTGCGTGCTCAAAATACTGTCACCTATAATTCGGAGACAAATAGCTTTCCTATTTTATTATAGGCCATATCAATGATATTATACCATAGATATGTTACGTCCATATGAAATGGCGCGCAAAATACAGTCTCGCTTGCACAATCATGTCATGAGAAAGAAGATACAAAAACAACAAGAGTAAAAGAGATAGCTATCTAGGCGAACCGATTGCGAGGTGCTACAATTGGGGGAGTTTTGGTTCTTTCTTTTGAAACGCATGTAACATATCTACTTCTTTTTAATATATAATAATATCATTGAGGCCATATACTCTCTTTCCAAACTTTTCGGTATTTTAACACTTACAATGTATATCCATACCTCCGTGTGGCGTCCGCAAGAATATAGCACCACTTCAACTCCTCCCGTGGATGTCGTAAAAGGCGACTAAGGGACTCTAATCCAGAGGGATGGGCAGCAGCTTCCCTTCTGTGGTACAGTAAGCCTTACTGCGCTTACCAACCCGCCTGCCAAGCGTGGTGAGTACTGACAAATTCCCCCCAAAATGATGGCACGATTGTGGAAATTTATGGGGGAGGCCTTTGTTCAGCAGCGGACGTCCTATGGCCGGTATGATGATGAAGATATATCTCAGTTGTTCATCATTCATTTATATTTTATTTCAGGGGTGGAGAGCTTGAGGCCGCTATCTTCTTTGCTGGATGTTGTCCGACCACCTACTGGAAGAGGTTCTACCCTCGAAGTCCACTCTACCCCTTTCGGGTGTGATGTAAGAATGACATTATTGTTTATAACTGTTATTATTTTGAGACTAGCCTGCATTACATTACATAACCATTGCCTACCACTGCAACTCCTCACAGACGGTTGGTGCAGTGGCTGATACAGTCGGCTGCTGCGCACTGGGTCGTGGGTTCGATTCCCACACGGAACAAAGATATTGACCCACACAATGATCATTCTCCAACCATGTACTTGCCAGCCGCTCACGAATGGATGGAAAGAACTGGTAAAGATCGTTTCTGCCCAATAAAATCCACTGCTAGACACAAGTTTCCCCAAAGATCGCCACAACGACCGAGCTGGGCGTGTTATGTGCTCATTGGGGGGTATTGCCATAATCGCTTGGCAGGCGGGTTGGCAATCGCAGTTGAGTTGTTAATGAACTCGAAGGACGCTGCTGCCCATCTTCCGGTTAATCCCATAGTCGCCTTTTACGACACCCACGGGATGAGATGGATTGGTGCTATTCGTAGCCGGCACCACACGGCCCTGGTAAAGGCAACGGCTCTTAATAGACATATCCCATCCCACCTGCATTGCCCCTCAGGCAAGAGCTCATATATACGAATATGTATAGTTAGTGTTATCTCCCTTATTCATTCTCGTGTTTGTCAGCCGTGTTTTATGAAGAAGAGGAAATTCCTACCTTTCCATAGTGTTGTGAAAGGAAAGGTGTTGGTCATCCTCTTGGTGTGAACCAAGAGGATGACCAACAGCATCTTTTTGTGTGAACGTAACAACATACTTCAATCATCAATCCATTTTACCAAGCGTCGTGTTTAACACAATATTTACTAAACGAGCATTTACTAAACACTTGGCTTTTGTATCTCCTGTATTACTCATAGATGCAGTTATCTTGCCCATTTTGAAATTCAACCCTTGCGCAATCGTCGAAGACAGCGACTTGTGCTTTTTACATAAGCTACTAAACACAAGAATCACATGTAGCGAACTCCTTGAGAGAATTCTCGTGAATGTTCCCCGAACCATACCGCGACAACCAACAAATAAGACCTTCTATACACTAACTGCGAAATCAAACTTGAGTTTAAACTCTCCCATAAGCAAAATGTGCAATGAGTACAATACACTGAATTACAAAATATCTGATCTCCATATATTTCATTCCTCATTGGCCCTTTTCAAAAGTAAGGTGCTGCAAGTGCTTGCATGATATATAAAATGTATGAATATTCCACGTATTCGTCACGGTTGGTGCAGTGGCTGTTACAGTCGGCTGCTGCGCACCGGGTCGTGGGTTCGATTCCCACACGGAACCAATATTTGTATGATCTGCAGGTATTTGTTCCGGGTCTGGGTGTATTGTATGTGAAATTCATGTCTGTAAACGCACCCACGACACAGGAGCAATCCTAGTGTGGGGCAACGTTTTTTTTTTAAAGAAAAATAAATAAATTTCAGAAATAAATCAAATCTATCGTCGTTTTCACAAATCATTTTAATTTACTGTGTTCAAAATGTATTAACAATTTTCTATTTATTAATTGTCATAATTGTTATTAATTGTATATATATTACATATTAGACATAATTCACAATCACACAATATTTAAATGATTATACTTTTACAATTAAGTTAGATTATATTTGCAAATGTTGTGTACATCTATAATAGGTATGCATATGAAAATTTGTAATTGTAATAAGCTATATAAACTTTATACATTTACGAAAATGTTTTGTATGTTCATAAAAATATCTCTCTCTTTGCAAAGAATAGTGATACACATAGTATTAATACTAGGAACAAACACAAACTCGTTGTACCTGCCACTAGGCGCCAGAAAATAAGCAAATCATTTAAATGTCAATGTGTACGTTTTTACAATAAAATCCCAAGCCATATTCAAAAACTAAGCGTTAATAAATTCAAGACCACTATAAAACAGAAGCTGTGTAGAAAAGCTTTCTATAATGTAACAGACTATATGGACGACAAAAATGCTTGGGATTGAGCTGCTCTGATATGCATAGGCTTATATTGACATTCCATGTACATGTATCTAAAACCAGTACTTTTTAATTAATTTGACATTTAAATTGCATCATTTCAATGGATTATATTAATTCATATAATGACATTTCATTATTCTATATGACATTATGTTATTTATTTTTAATGTTATTCTTATGTTCATGTTATGCATTTAGATTTGATACTGTAATAGTGCGAGTACCATGTGGGCTTTTCAATTATTTTGTTTTATTGACGTGATATTTGTCTGGCAGTTTAGGTATGTCATGCTCACTCAAGTGTCCTGCTTATGGTGGCGTTGTGTATCGGGTCGCTAAGTTTCCCTACAATATGGTTGAGCTGAGCGACGCTGATGCATGCGTCATGCTCGTGAACGAGTGCCGTCTGTTGGGATTGGTCATCTTAATGCTGTCATGACAATTGAATCAAAAATTCTGGTGAATATTAAGATCAAGCTTGTTTAGAGTAGACTTTTTAAGATAGACTCTTTCTTCCTGCATTGTCCTCACATTACCATCATTTCGAGAACATTGTACCAATCTTATCTCTTTAAATGAGCAATTCTTGTAATTAGAATCTCGGAATCGGCTCCAACGATTTTCATAAGTTTCGGGGGCGATAAATCGATCTAGCTAGGAATCATTTTTAGAAAATGTCATTTTATATGTCATTTTATAGGCGTTTGAGTAGTCTCAACTGAAAAATATGACTCTTCCTGACATCTATTGGCGAATAATAATACTATTTTTTGTGAGCAACTAATTGCTTTAACGACACAACAGCAGATGGCGTTGTTAAGTAACACGAAAATACCGAGCAAAGCTCGGTCATCCAGGTATATTAATAATCGAGCATAACACCATGTTCATTTTATACTATAATGTCAAGTATTATTTCACATTATAGTATAAAAGTTAATTATAATGGAAGTATTATAATTTTGTTTAGGTACCGCTGACATTCAATATTAAATACTTTGTCCAAAAAAATTAATTTGGAGAAGTAGCATCTGTTACATACTCTAAGAAAAAATTTATGAGGTTAGCTATGTAGTCTAATTTTGAGACAATGGAGTGCTTAGTGGTACCACTACTGCCGCATAGATGGCGCTAAACTCAAAATATTGAAGTTCCAGTTTTCTTAATCTTATATCTTTAAATTTGAGTAGTCTCAACTGAAAAATATGACTCTTCCTGACATCTATTGGCGAATAATAATACTATATATATATACTTACGTAATTGATTGATAAACTGTAAAAAATTAAGTATTTGTTTCTAATATAAGATTAAACTAATTGCACTCATGATTTTTTTCTTTAAATAACCAGTTCATATTTTTTATTATTCTATCGGTAAGATCGAAAAATATTATTCATATTTCATTATTTTATTAGTAATTCGTACTTAAATATAATTTCCAGAAAACACAATTTAAAAATAAAAAAATACCGAGCAAAGCTCGGTCAAACATCTAGTATGATTTAAAAAGAGTAACCATGGAGTTTCTTGCCCGTTCTTCTCCATAGGAAATCTACACCTTGGAACGAGGCAACTAAAGTCTTGACTATTCATAAGTGCCTATAAATGGTTTTACATGAATAAAAATATTTTTATCTTTATCTTTATATATGTAAACTGTTGATGTGCCTTATGAAATAAATAAATAAATATTTCTTCAAATGCAGGTGTTCCTAAACTCAGTGACGCGAGGTTCGATATGTGGCGTGGTGGGCAAGAGGCCATCCTTACTACTCACAGACGCTGCCACTGCACTAGGTTCTGAAGGTGGACCCGTCTTCAACATGGGACCCACGTAAGTATAGCACTTATGCCAACAATTACCCGAGATGTCTGGAAAGATCGGACAGTGTCATGAGGTTTCCAGTAGCAACCCAGTTTTCCAAGATACTTAGTACCATTAACGGCGAACTGCGGGAGTGTAGTAATTAGGAGTGTTCGATATATTATGCACCTGAATAAATAATCTATTATTTTAATATAATCACCTATTATTTATTAAATCAGGTAACGGTTATATATGTTGCCCTATTATTTTTATTAGTAAACGACCACGGCTTCCCCGACGTCACATATTTCATAAGGTGCCACATGCAAAATTGTACTTTCAATATATGGTTATAAATTCCTATCAATATTTAGTTGAAACGAATATATATATTAGACGTTATTTTATGCCACATGCAAAATTATGCTTTCGCAGCACAGTTATAAGAGCTAGATTCTTATCAATATTTAATCAAAACTAATAAATAATAGAAGGACCTAATATAATTGTTTTTATTCGTCAGTCGTTTTGATCTACGATTATATTTGAACAAAATCTGTGCGGATGACTCGCTTGATGTCATAATTTGTATTTTACGGGAGATTGCGATCGATTGCGTGATAGTTTTGAAATGTTGATATTATTTCATTATGAACTTAAAAGTTATTAAGTTTGTATTGTGAAACTTTAAAAATAAGTATTTTAGTTTAGTGGTAATAAAAATTTACATGTTTAGGTTCTTATTTACGTAAATAAGAGTTATATTAAATCAAAATGTGGAACTATTTCTCTGTTGTGGACCGCAACGGTAACAAAACCGCGACGCTCGACGAACTAATAAATATCAAACTAATATATTATAACGTAAAAAGTAATAGGTGATTTTTAAATCACGCATCGTTATCAATAGATAGCCGTTATGAACATGCCTAGTAGTAATGCCTAGTTAGGTAGATACCACCGCAGTACCAGATATTCGCCGCTAAGAAGTAACGTTACACTTTTAACATTACAGTGTTCCGGTTAGAAGGGCACTGTAGCTAGTGAAATTACAAGGCATAAGCAATGCTATTTTACAAATAGATGCTCCATACACGAACATTATAACACTACAGAACGGCGTAAATTTTACTATAGATACTACCAGTACATATACAGCTCTCAAACAGTGCGTAAAGGTAGGCAGAGAAAATGAAAGCCACCACGCGGCATACCGGTTGTTAGAAAGAGATGAATATACACCGTTAGTTACATCGCATTAGCAGCTGCATGGGGTACGCTCATTGGCCTGAACGCGTATGACGTAACGTGATTCCTGGCGCCGGCCACCATTAGACCACGTAATAATACAAAATACTCTAATTTTTATTTACAGTATAGAAGCGAAACAAGTATGTTAGAATCGTAGCAAGCGGGAAGAAGTGGTCTCTGCCTACCCCTACGAGAGAGAGGCGTGATTATATGTATGTATGTATGTATGTATAGATTTACACATGAAATGATGGTTATTCTCACAGGAGCAGTATAATTCGTGTAAAACCTTTTATAAACACAGGAAGGCATTTTTTCCACAATATGTTGCAAGAATTACGTTTAAGATTGACATCTAGTTGCGACCAGCCGCGACACTGGGCGATGCGCGACTAAGTGAACTCCGGGCCATTACCTTGCTTTCATGTGACCATCACAGAGCGCGGGCAACGCATCTACACTTATAAAAACATCTTACGGTGTAAGAGACTAAATAACTAATGTCTCTAGGTATAAAGAGCAGTATGGTGCCACGCAAGACTAATACTGGATGGCGTAACAATTGTTATGGACAGGCATGACGCATACCACTAGGCGAAGGACGTGGTCGTCTCGCAAGCAGGGTGCAAAAACAAACTTTTTTTTAAAAATCTTTACAGGAAGGAGTTAATAGGAATAGTGGTTTGCAGCGTGTCGTGGTGTCGCGGTGAGTGGGTGGGACTTACTCTGGTAGCACCGTTAATATCAGTGCTGTCTGCGAAATTGAGGGTAGCTCCACCACAGCCGGCCAGGCCTTTGAGTGATCACCCACTACAGGAGATATTGAGTAAGTGAAGTAGTTCTTCTTCATACTACTGACTGTTCTAGAAAACGGCAATCTTTAGAATGGAAAAGTTGTTTCATGGTAAACCACTTCTCGGGATAGCCGGAACGCGTAAGTTCCGTCCAATCCTTGCATAAAAAGATAAAAGACATACACCCGAGAAAAATAACAGCAATTTAAATACATGGTTTTAAGTCTCACGTTGGGCGCCAAAGGACATCGGCCAAAATAGGCCCGCTAGCGGACACAAATGAAATGAATATGAAAAAATTGCTTATATTTTTGTATATTTACCGTAATTTGCAAATAGCTCAATACGGCGGAATACTGTAGATTACAAAAAAAAAGGAAATTGATTAAAACTGTATTGTCATTTGAGTGAGATGCTATATGCAAAATATTATGATAGTCTTCTACTAATAAATAATTCATCATTTCAGCCGAATGAAGTCCACTGCTGGACACAGGCCTCCCTCAAAGTTCACCACAACGACCGATATCGGTGTGTTGTGTGCTCATTGGAGGGTTTTGCCATAATCGCCACGCTTGGTAGGTGGGTTGGCGATCGCAGTTGAGTTGTTAATGTATTCGAAGGACGCTGCTGGCCATCCTCCGTGTAATCCCTTAGTCGGCTTTTACGACACCCACGGGATGAGATGGGTTGATGCTATTCGTTATGGCGAATAAATAACTCACGACTTTAAATTAACATTATGATCTATCTCGGTTTATAAAGCACAGTTTTGTTTACTAAGACACTTTCGCAAGTGTATGTATATGATACAACAATTTTGTCTTTGGCTAAAAGACTAAAGGCCAAATCAAATGACGAATCACGTCAAAATGGTTTTTATTATGAATATGAAGATTATTAAATATACCTTCTGATAAGCAGTTTTAGTTCTAAATATGTATTTGTTTTTTATTTATTCCTACTCAGCTTTCACTAGTATTATACCTTCGTTATCTTGCAAAATATAGTACCATATTATAACCTCAATATCTGTATATTTACACTCAAATATCTTTGAATTCCCACAATCAATATTTATTTTAAAGTGTTTATAATTATTTGTGTACTTTTGGCAGTTTTTATTTTTTATTTTAAACCTTGCCCCACACTAGGATTTCTCCTGTGTCGTGGGTGCGTTTACAGACATGAATTCCACACACAATACACCCAAACCCGGAACAACTACCTGCAGATCATGCAAATATTTGTTCCGTGCGGGAATCGAACTCACGACCCGGAGCGCAGCAGCCGACTGTATCAACCACTGCACCAACCGTACCGTTCTATAATCGGTCTTGTCCGTCGACATGTCAAAGTGGGCCGGACTTACTATGGACTATGGCCGGCCTTTACTGCCCTACAACTACCCTCAACTTCACAATCAAGTGGAGACCAACAAGTTCACAAATTAATTACAAATTACAGGTCAGGTAGACGAATGCACAGTGTTAGTGCGCTGCGGACACGCGTGGGGGGCGGGCGTGTATCTGGGAGGGGGGTACGTCGTCACCTGCGCACACGTCGTTAAAACTGTGAGATTTATATTGTTTCTGTACTATAACTTCATATTTAATTACCGTAAAACTTCTCCTAACCATTTTTTTTATTAACACCATCCTTTCTAACAGGCCTTGGTGGACGGCAGGATTTTAACACTGACTGACTTTCGTGACCGCTTTATAACCGAACTGATCAGGCTTTCTAAGCTACTGTGATGTCTTCTTATATTCGCACTAGCTACGCCCCGCGGTTTCACCCGCCGTTTAATTTAAAAGAAATCGAATTATTTATAAATAATTAGTATATGTATTGGATCTCATGGGTATTTATTTTTTATCGCGATACCCTAATTTTTATTTCTAAAATAAAAGTAGCATATGTTACTCCTTATAACATCAGCTATCTTTTGTTTTTTTTTTATTGATGTCCAGTGGAAATTCTACATGGAACTTCCTTCGCCCCGGGGAAGGGCGAAGGGGTATGACGGACTCCTACCGGCTAAAACCACTGGAGCGTTCATCTTCGGCACCTAAGGGAGGCTCCAGGTCCTCGTAAGATCACACTAGAGCCGCCCATTGGTGCCACGCCTTTAGGCACATCACGGAGGGGATGTCTGTAAAGCGGTCACCCCATCTAGCGGAGGGAAGGTAACTGTAAAAAGGTCGCCTCCCCCCAGGCACTTCTCGGGGAGGATTGTAAAGGATCCCCCCAAGCGACACCAGCTATCTGCCAGTGAAAGTCCCATCACAATCGGTCTAGCCGTTTCGGAGATTAACCGGAACAAACAGACAGAAAAAAACTTTAATATTGTTGTTTTGTTGTAAGTACCGTATATACTTGTATATGCATTTAGTAAAAAGCTGTTATTTTAACATAACAAACAGACACTTCAATTTTATTTGTTTGTATAGATGACAGCAGGTACCGACAGCGTAAATGGCTCTTCTTGGCTAGGATCTCAACTTATTTCATAGTTATTTTACAGAAGTCACTCATAGAAGACTCACCACTAGTAACGTTGCTCCTCTCTCTGTTAACCCTTTCAAACCGATAATCTGGCAATGCTAGGACAGCAGATCAAGGCTCTAGTGTGATCTTACGAGGACCTGGAGCCCCCCTTCGGTGCCGAAAATGACCGCTCCAGTGGTTTTAGCCGGTAGGAATCCCTTCCCTGGGGCGAAGGAAATTCCATGTAGAATTACCACTGGAAACAAAAACTAAAAAGACAGCAGATCAAAATATAATAATTAACTAGAAAAATTAATGTACAGACAGTCTAGTTTCTTTTTGAGGCAGTTTTTTCTTCTTTCTGTGCACTTATATTTGCCGTGTGGTGCCGGCTCAGAATGCCACCACCCCATTTCATCCCGTGGGTGTCGTAAAAGTCTACTAAAGGATTAACCGGAGGATGGGCAGCAGCGTCCTTCGAGTACATTAACAACTCAAATGCGATCGCCAACCCGTCTGTCAAGCGTGGCGATTATGGCAAGACCGGGGGGTCGCACAACACACCCATATCGGTCGTTGTGGTGATCTTTGGGGGAGGCCTGTGTCCAGCAGTGGACTTCATTCGGCCGAAATGATGATGATGTACTTATATGTCCCATCGTTGAGACTAATGAAGTAATGACATTGAACAATGGTAATTGCATACTTCTTTGGAATTTTATCATTATATGAGGTAAACTAACAAAGTCAAACGGTAAAGCGATTAACCCAGAATGGTTTGGAACAGGTTGCATCAATTACAACGTTATAACGAAGCAACAGTTTGTTGGTTGGAGTTGGTGCAGTGGCTGATACAGTCGGCTGCTGCGCTCCGGGTCGTGGGTTCGATTCCCGCAGGAAACAAATATTCGTATGATCTGCAGTTATTTGTTATTTTAGTTAGTTATTTGTGTGAAATTTATGTCTGTAAACGCACCCACGACACAGGAGAAATCCTAGTGTCCCCACAACGTATATTTTTTTAAAGAAAAAACTAACCATTCGGCATTATGTCTCATCAGTCACCAGGAGCATGGGTCGTATATTCACCTGACGGTCTGAAAGAATTAAAGACTTGTGGCCACAAACTCCATATTCCGCGTCCAGATTAAGAATACAGCACCACTCCATCTCCCGTAGATGTCGTACAAGATGATTGAGGGACTTTAGAACAGGGGGATGGGCAGCAGCGTCCCTCCTGTGGAACGGTAGCCATACCGCGCTTACCAACCCGCCTACCGAGCCTGGTAAGTACTGGTAAATTACCCCCAAAATGACGACACAATTGTGGAAATAAAATCTATGCGGGAAGCCTTTGTTCAGCAGTCCTTAGGCTGATCTGGTCATGAGCCATAAACTCTTCTATATATATAAACATGAATGTTTGTATGTATGTCCTTTATAGAATCGTAAACTATGCATTTAATCATGTCATAATCTTCAGCAAAGCGTTGTGCATGAGCCCACAAAGGTTTCTGAGTTAGTACGACCAATCTTTGACGGATGGCGCCAGTATCATTCCAATGAATTTCATTTCTATATATAGGGTCTTACTTTGTTAATGGAAAATATTTTAGGTGGTGAATTCATAGTATGCAATGATGAGTTTTAACAAAAAAAAAATAACATAACATTAACCTTTATTTTATACATATTCAAAATTAATTTAAATAATTCATGTTTCCGTTTGCATAAAAAACCCAATTCACCACTTAAAACTGTAGGTAACTATCACTATTATGTCTTTCTAAAATTACTGTGGTACTGTCACCGAACAATAACACAAAAAGGTGTTTGCAAATGGTCCGGTCGAACAACAATGTGGTTGTTTAGTAGCCCACCAATGTGTGTTGATACTTGAAATGAATTCTATACCATTCATAGAGCCTAGCCTTAAAATATTTTCCATTATTAAAGTAAGACCCTATATATAAAATTAAACGGCGGGTGAAACCGCGGGTCCCAGCTAGTATATTATAAACTAAAACGACTAATGATATGTTTTGCAGCACCTAACACACAAACTATCGGTATATTGCCGTGGAGTGAACGAGACAGCAATAGTGCGATACAAGACTCCAGATAAAAAGGCTTACGATTTAGCTTTACTGTTTACCAACCCTGACCGACTGAGTCATATGAAACCTGCTGTACTGTCCAACGTTTCTGCTGAAAAAGGTAGGTCCTGCTTAGAAAGCTTTGTAACCATGTCGGTAACACATTAAATAAATTGTTTATTATTAAAATTTAAATTATTACATTTTATTATTAATTTGTAATAATCCCTTTAATTCATTGTTTTTTATTTTTCAGTAATTCTTACAAAAAAGAAATAGAGTATTTTTGTACTTTCATTATATTGTAATTCCTTCCCTATAATATACTGTTTGTATTCTATACTTGCTTTATTAAATACCTGATGTATGTATAATGTAATTAGAAGCTAATTAGATAATGTATGTGTATGTGCATATGCATACATTGTTATACAACATACCTATATATAAATTAAATCAAACAAAAATAATACGGGCATGTACCACAATTTCATATTATTATAAAAAGATACTAGAACTGTACATATAAAAAATAATATTAAAATGTATTAATAGTTTATTTTATATTTAAGTAGGCACCTACCTACTACTTAAAACTAATACAAAGTAACTAACGCCATGAGGCTCATCTCGGAAGGGATGACTAAACTATAGTAGAGGGAATCCGACTGTAAAAAGCCGCCCCCCAGGCATTTCTCAAGGAGAATTGTAAAGGATTCCCCCGAAACACCATTACATTGGCCTAGTGCTGGTTGGCGGGACTACACACACCATTTTGGAGCCCTCTCAGAAGTGCAGGTTTACCCACGATGATTTCCTTCACCGTTAACGCAAGTCATAATCAAATTCGCATCCGCATATGAATCCGAAAAGGAGGAACGGTCCGGGGTCGAACTCAGACCCTCCTGTATGGAAGGCAAGCGTACAAGGCCATCTCTGCTATATACAAGGTCTTACTTAAATAGTCCACGATATTTTGCATGCAGCCTATGTGAATGCTGACGATAATGAAGGTACCACCAAAAAAAAAATATGTTGTATTTTTTTCAGCATTTTTTTTATAAATCAATCATTTCATTACTTACTGGTTCCTTAGTAAGTTATAATAATATCCACTTGCATCTAGTAAGAAAATGGTGGGCGCGGCCTGCCGACCTATTTAGGTAGCCGGCAACGTCAAACGAAACAGGCGAAAGGAGGCGCCCGTCAGCGTCGCACAAAAGAAAGAAACAAATTTTTCACCGTCAAATTAATTTTGTGTGGTAGGTACGTCATCTTTAGCATTTACTACTGTGCCATGCAAAATATCGTGGATTATTAAAATAAAACCTTATATAGTGGATTATCTAAATCTGTTTTATTCCCTAAAGGTGAATCAGTCCTCGCAGCGGGCTTCCCTTACTACAGCGAGTTCGACCTAACCAACCTGATTCCCACCATTACGTCAGGCCACGTCAACACAGTGTCGCCCTCTATGATACAAACGTCGTGCTGCGTGCAGTCAGGCTTCAGCGGAGGACCTATATTCAGGATCACCAGGTAGGATTGTGATTTTTAGGGTTCCGAACGTCCGAAGGAAAAAACGGCGTAACCTTTATAGGATCACTCGTGTGTCTGTCTGTCAGTCCGTCTGTCACAGCCAATTTGCTCCGAATCTACTGCTACTATGGATGGATATCATATGGATTACTGCAATCCAAACACGTACGTGTAACGTAAATAAATGAATTTTGAATATGGGGGTTACTTTTGGGGGGTAATGTATAAAATTAAAGAATAAAGTATTGCAAACCGTACCGTGGAATATATGAAGCGGAAGAACTTGTTGTGAGGGTTTCAAAAATATTTATTTTATAATTTTAAAACATATAGAAAATAGCAATGTCTTAGGTTTTCGCGATTATTACTCATAATAAAACACTTTTAAACGGATTATATCGCGTATATTATAGATTTTAGTTTTTCCTGACGTTTCGAACACTTTGCAGTGTTCGTGGTCGCAGGATGACTAAGGTGACAGGCGTCGTTACAGATTTTAAAAAGTTATTTTATTTTATCTACCGTACAATTTTAATCAAAAATTAGTTTCGATGCACGCAGTAATCACTCACAGTATCCTGATGTTTTTTTAGTGCGGTATGTTGTTTGAGACTTTATTAATTTAATAACCGGATTCCAAACTGGTGGTACCTGCCAACCATCTTCTCTATTAAAATTAGGATGTTTTTTAATTTCAATAGCCTCACGAAACATTCTTAGTACATATCGGTTCTCTTTCGCGAGGACTTGAGGTTGATCAAAACGAAGATAGTGATTGGGTTTGCCTAAGGCATGTTCGCACACTGCAGACTTTGTGGAGCGTCTATGCTTGACGTCAGCTATGTGTTATTTTATTCGGGTGGCTATACTATATATGTATATGTATGACAAATAAACAAAATAACTTTTTAAAATCTGTAACGACGCCTGTCACCTTAGTCATCCTGCGACCACGAACCCCGCAAAGTGTTCGAAACGTCAGGAAAAACAAAAATCTAAAATACACGCGATATAATCCGTTTAAAAGTGTTTTATTACATATAGAAAACCTAGAAAATCCAATGGATATATAATCCATTGCATTTTCGCACAGGATTTACATACGACACGCGACTTAAAAAGTTTAAAACGAACGGCGAATTCTGCTGGATGTTTTTTTCACAAAGTCCTGAGTGGTCAAAATCAATGCAGCTACTTCTTAGAGAATTTTTCAATTAAAATCTCCGTCAACTATCCACAAAGCAGAATCAAAAAACTTTATTACTCCCCAGCTGTGAAAACAAATTTAGTCTCAAAAATGTCGTATTCTATGATGTACTCTATAATTTCAAAAAATGATCAAGTATTTGCAGCTTGATGGCTCGTCTTGTTTTTTTTTTTCTTTCCTTTATTAATTAATTACTTAATTCATTATTTTGTCTTAGTTTGGTCTGAGTTGGAATCTATTCCAACTGACAACTATCCAATTTTTCATTATTATTATTTTGTTATTTTTGCATTCTCATTGTTTTTTTAAGTTTATTGTTTTGTAAGTTTTAGTAGCATTAAGTGTTATGTACGCCGTTGTTGTCATTTACATCAAACAACTGTTTTATATTGAGTAGCGATAACTGTAATGTAAATGCTGTGGCTGTACTTGAATAAATAAATGAAATTCTTCTTGAACTTCCTCCACCCCGAGGAAGGACGAAGGGGCATGCAAATTAAAATTCAAAAGATTTATATTCATATAAACCATTTACGAGCGCTTATGAATAGCCAGTATGTAGTTGCACGGTTCCAAGAAGTTGGTCCTATGGAGAAGAACCGGAAAGCTACTCCATAGACACTCTTTTAAATGATATATATTTACTCATCTATATCATCATCATTTCGGCCAAATGAAGTCCACTGCTGGACACAGGCCTCCCCCAAAGATCACCACAACGACCGATATGGGTGTGTTGTGGGCTCATTGGGGGGTTTTGCCATAATCGCCACGCTTGGCAGACGGGTAGGCGATCGCAGTTGAGTTGTTAATGTACTCAAAGGACGCTGCTGCCCATCCTCCGGATAATCGCTTAGTCGACTTGTACGACACCCACGGGAGGAGATGGGTTGGTGGTATTCTGAGCCAGCATCTCTATATATCCTATATATTTACTTTCAGGCCAAATAACCAGCTTAAAGTGATCGGCCAAGCGTGGCGATTATGGCAAAACCCCCCAATGAGCCCACAACACATCCATATCAGTGGTCGTGGTGATCCTTGGGGGAGGCCTGTGTCCAGCAGTGGACTTCATACGGCCGAAATGATGATCTCTATATATCCTATACATTTACTCTCAGTCCAAATAACCAGCTTGAAGTGATCGGCATAATCGCCATCAACGTGACAAGTGACGGCGGCGCTTGCTTCCCGTACGTCAACATGGCGGTGCCGGTCACGGTGTTCAGGGACCTCCTCACACAGTACCTCCTGGATAAAGGTTGGCATGGCAGCCTTGATTGGCTTCAAAAGTTAATAAAAGCTGTAATAACTGGCGGTAGGTCTCGTAGAGTCCGGGGGACCTCTGGGTTCGCGGGTGCGTAGATTGGGGAATCTGCGTGCCCACACCGAGCGACCCAAGAGAAGACGGTAGCACGCATGTGGTCACGCGCTGCCGTGGGACGCTTTGGGGGATCCTTTACAATCCCCCTGGGGGGGTGACCGCTTTACAGTCACCCTCTCCGAGATGTGCCAATAGGCGTGGCACCAGTGGGCGGCTCTAGTGTGATCATACGAGGACCTGGAGCCTCCCTTACGTGCCGAAGATGACCGCCCCAGTGATTTTAGCCGGTAGGAGTCCGGCATACCCCTTCGTCCTTCCCCGGGGCGAAGGAAGTTAGTGAAGAATTTCCACTGGGCACCAATAAAAAAAAAAAGGTCTCGTAGAGTCCGGCGAGGTGGGTGCCACTACGGGAGAGGGCCGATCCCGCTCGGAGGAGAGTACGCCGGAGTAACAACCGCGTGGCCCTCATGTCCAACACGCCTGAGCCCCCTGCAGCGTTATATGGTGGGGAGGCTTGTCTAGTCTAGCCTAGTCATGTGCGCAGTACAGACCTCGGCGAGGCTTCGGGGGCATCCTGCACAATCCCCCCGAAATGTGTCTGGGTGGCGCGGCCTGTGAATGGGCAGTTCCAGTGTTCAGTGTTCCGTGTAGCAGATGACCGCTCCGGTAGTTTTAGCTAGTAGGAGTCCGACTGCCTCACCGCCCTACCCTGTATGGTGGAGGAGCCACCGCATTGCCAGATATTCTGCTACCAAGCAGTAATGTTTAAACTTTAGACATTAGCGGCACGGTAGGTGCAGTGGCTGATACAGTTGGCTACTGCGCTCCCGGTCGCGGATTCGATTCCCACACGGAACAAATATTTGTACGATCTGCATGTAGTTGTTCCGGGTCTGGGTGGATTGTGTGTGAAATTTGTGTTTGTAAACGCACCCACGAGACAGGAGACATCTTAGAGTGGGGTAGTTTATTATTTTTAAAAAAAATACTGTCCTCTAGTTTGAAGGACACTGCAGCTAGTGAAATTACACAGCACAGCTTTTGATTCTGTAGTTGAAAATAGCTCAACATTGTATTTTCACGGTGTTATACTAGATGTTGTTGGTAGCAAGTCTTGGAGCGCACTGAATAAGCGTTTCAAATAGTATGCACTATATGTCCTAATGTTGGCGTGTGTCTCCCGCCTACTTTTCCGTTCTATCTTGATATATATCTGCGATAAGCTTAATGAAGCTTCTGCACTAAAATATCAAAGAATATCCTTTAAATTTCTATGAAAGTTATTAAAGCAGTTTCCTTTTTTTAAATCGTTGCATCCATTCTTGCTCCTGTGTCGTGGGTAGCATTTGCAGACAAATTCCACGTGCAAACATAACAAACTTATGTAACTTTCTGACAATTTTATACTTTCAGATGCATCAAAACTGGCGATGATTGAAAACAAAAAGGATATGGTACAGTCGCAGTGGAGGCTGATGCCCTATAGGTCCAAAATTTGATACATAACAAGTTATCAGTAAATCGAATATCGCTACGTTAAGTATCAAATGCAAAAAATGCAGACACAGATTCGAAACTCCGAATCCGACTCGATCAAAAACCCGAATCAGTCTATAGGCTGCCCGTACGGGAATCGAACCTGCGTCACATAACGCATAAAACTACAATTACACAATCACTTAACCGTAACGTTGCGTAACTGCACTTCCATTAAACGCAATTGTGACTCATGAATTACAAAGATGTTCTAATTACACATAATATAGTCCTTAAGCAAGACTGATTGATTTATAATCTGTGTAAATTTTATAAGAACTTATTTTGTGAATAATATTTATAAATTGTTATTTAAACGTTGATATTTGTCTTTAATGTAGATTATATTTTTGTATTTCTGTTAAGTTATCTATACAAATAAATAAAATTGAAGTATCTCTTTGTAATGTCAAAATAACAGCTTTTTACTAAATCATATTAAAGTAACAAAAAAAATATTTTTAGTGTTTTGTCTGTACCCGCTAATCTCCGAAACGGCTGGACCGATTTCTACGGGACTTTCACTGGCAGATAGCTGATGTTAAAAGAAATAACTTAGGCTACTTTTATTTTAGAAAAATAATTAGGGTGCCGCGCAAAAAACATTAAAACCCATGAAATCCAGTATATACTCTATGTCAGGTGTCTATGCCGAAGTACACTAAATTATTTATAAATAATCTAATTTCTTTTAAATTAAACGCCGGGTGAAACCGCGTTTCCCAGCTAGTTATTAAATATGTCTACATTAAAATATTCTTGGGTTTTATTTACTTAACTATCATATGGATATTTCATCCGTGTGGTACCCGGATTAAGAATATAGCACCACTCCATTTCCTCCCGTGGGTGTTGTAAAAGGCAACCATGACCAAATCGGAGGGATGGGCAGCAGCGTACAGTAGCCATTCTGCGTCCGTAAAAAATCCGTACCGTTAAGTTTTGCTTTTTGAGTAGCATTATCCGTGTGGTGTCCAGGTTAAGAATATAGCACCACTCCTGTAGACGTTGTAACAGAATCTTAACCAGAGGGATGGGCAGCAGCTAGTGTGCTCTCACCTTTTTTATTGGTCTCCAGTAGAAATTCTACATGAACTTCCTTCGCCCGCGGGAAGGACGAAGGGGTATTACCGGCTAAAACCACTGGAGCTTCATCTTCGGCACCGCAGGCTCTGGCTTCAGGTACTCGTAAGATCACACTAGAGCCGCCCATTCGTGCCACGCCTTTAGGCACATCACGGAGGGGATGACTGTAAAGCGGTCGCCCCCTCTAGCAAAAGGAAGGCGACTAAAAAGGTCGCCCTCCAGGCACTTCTTGGGCAGGATTGTAAAGGATCCCCCAAGTCTCGCTGTGCGCTGTGCTGCGCACACGGCGGCACGTTGCCGTCTTCGTAGGGGTCGCTCGGCGTGAACGCGCAGGCTCCCCAATCGGCGCGCCCGAGTCTGCTCTCACCTACCCGCCTGCCAAGCGTGGTGAGTACTGGCAAGCACCTCGTAAATGGCGACTCAATTATGAAAATATATGGAGGAGGCCTTTGTGGCCGATGCTTTGGCTGATATCATGAGTACCATGTCATCTCAGCATTTCTCCTCTTTCCCTCATTACGACACGGGAGAAAAGATAAGCATTTACAGAACAAGACTGCGTCAGCAAAATCTGCTATGTAAAAATTCAACTCTTCAGTGCGCTATTTATCTATTGCACTTCATGGAGCATTTTTCAAGTAAAGTTTTGGCCAAGATAAAAACAGCTGATTTGTCTATTTTCGAAACCATTAGATATATTACAAACTGGGTTTTACAACATATGCGCCTTCGAAAATAATGTAAAATTGCATCAAGAACCTATTTCGATCAAAACACATATCATATATCAGTCTGTCCGTGTGGTGCCGGCTCAGAATGCCACCACCTCATCTCCTCCCATGGGTGTCGTAAAAGTCGAATAAGGGGTTGGCCGGAGGATGGGCAGCAGCGTCCCTCTAGTACATTAAGAACTCAACTGCGATCGCCAACCCGTCTGCCAAGCGTGGCGATTATGGCAAAACCCCCCAATGAGCCCACAACACACCCATATCGGTCGTTGTAGTGATCTTTGGGGGAGGCCTGTGTCCAGCAGTGGACTTCATTCGGCCGAAATGATGATGATGACATGACATATCAGTTTCGCAGCAACCATAAATTCTTTACAAAACTCTTTATAGCAACAACAACTTAAAACTTTTTGATTCACAATAAAACGTAGTGGCTTTAATCGATTGTCTTTGTTTCACAAGTCAAAAAATTTGGATGTCAAGGTCACAGAGACTTTTGTTATACAGGATTTTTTTATATTATAGCTTTGTTTGATCAAGGCGTCTTCGATTTTTGTGGTTCTATAGTCTCATTTAAAAATGGCACGTAAACAAGCAATATCGATCCAAGAGACAGTAGAAAACGACGAAGACTTCAATGAATATATCGAGAAATATGCTGATAAACTGATTTGTAAGTATGTCATATAAACTGCTGGTACTATAGGGTTCATCATATCAGCCGTTTTACGTCCGCTACTGAACTAAGGCCTCCGCTACAGATTTCTACAACTGTGTCATCATTTTGAGGGGTATTTGCCAATACTCACCACGCTTGGCAGACGGGTTGGTGAGCGCAGTATGGCTACTGTCCCACAGAAGGAACGCTGCTGTCCATCCCTCTGGTTAAGACTCCCTTAGTCATCACTGAGCAATGATGTTCTACGTACTAGAAGAGACACCGCAGTTCATCACGATGCCCCATTCAATTGCGGCGATATCGCCGCACTTCACTAAAAACAATTGGATTTAAGATTTTGAACTTCATCCGTTTTTGTGTTAGGATCAACAAATCTTTAATCTCAAATTCAAAGATTTTGGATTTGATTGACTGTTAATATCGGCCGGCAATCCAGTGACCTTCACCAAGTCTTTCCATCTAGTTGGAGGCCGTTTCCGGTGCGCGCCCTTCACTCGAGAACCTTTTCGCCCCAGCGGCCATCAGTTTTACAAGCTATGTGCTCCGCCTATTGCCACTTACGCCAACTAATCCATTGAGCTATGACGGCAAATTTCTTTGCCTATCAAGTCAATCTAGTCATTGCTGGTTTGGTCTCATGAGAGATACCAAGCATTTTTATAGCCCGCTGAGTGACCTTGAGCTTGCTTATGAGGCCTATAATGAGAAACCACGTCTGTGTGCCGTATGTCATCACTGGTCGTCTTTGTGTGGGGAATGAAGGTCAGTTTTTGTCTAGGATGACTCCAAGATATTTGGCGTGCGGTTCCCAAGGAGCCGATTGGCCTAGCATCGAGATCTCCCTGAAACGTGGGTGGCCGTTGCCTAATTTACAAAAGAGGACGGCTTTACTTTTGATGGGGTTAACTTCGATCCGCCAGTAAACCTAAACCATTTCCCGTAGGCGTTGGCTGTGGCTTGGAGGATCTTAGTTATGCTATTGGGAACGTACCCGGAGTAGAAAATCTGGAAGTTACTACAAACCGTATACAGCTACTAGATAACAGCTGGCTCTACGTGCCTTATTTACGAAGAACTATCCAGAACAGTCTTATGAGTTTCTACACTCCTTAGTTTTGCTACTAAACACCAGATGGCGCCACGTTTCACTATTGTTTACTGGATGGCGTAACAGTATTACCAAGACCCTACTGTAATACTTACACTACAATGATATTTTACAAATATATGCGTCATACACGAACATTATGACACTACAGAACGGCGTAAATTTTACTATATCTACTACCAGTACAGCGTGAAGGAACGTAGAGAAAATGAAAGCCAACATACGGCATACCGGTTGTTAGAAAGAGATAAATATACACCTTTAGTTACGTCAGGTTGGCAGCTATGCGCATGCTCGTTCGATGTCGTCCTAGCGCCGGCCGCCTTTAGACCACGTAATAAAACAAAATACTGTAATGTTATTCACAGTATAGATTCTACGCATGGAATGACGTTTTTTCTCACAGTTGTACTATAATTCGTGCATAAACCTTATATAAACACAGGAATGCATTTTTTCCGCAATCTGTTGCAAAAATTAGGTACGTATAAGAATGACGTCTAGATGCGACCAGCAGCGACACTGTTCGGTGCCCGACTAAGTGAACTCCAGGCCATTACCTTGCTTTCATGTGAACATCATAGAGCGCGGGCAAAGCATCTACACTTATAAAAACATCTTATTCACACTATGAAATACTTGGATGTCGTCGTTATTTGACGGGGGGCTTCGGGGGTCGCGAGCGCTCTGATTGGGGAATCTGCGCGCTTATACCGAGTGATCCCCGGGAAAACAGCGGCCTGGGGTGCAATTCTTTAAGCTCAAACATCCGTACATCCTTGAATACAGAATTGAAATAATGGTGATAACCCAATTTGGTAAACGCAAAGACTGGTCCTCATGGCTTACCTTCTTCAACGTGTCTTTGAATAGCTTCAATCATGTCTTAGCGAATACCAAATTGGTTTTATACCGTTATTTCAAATCTGTATTTAAGGATGTATGGTTGTTTGAGCTTAAGGAATTGCATCCCTGCACCTGAGAGTACTGCACCGGTGACTGCTTGACGGTCATCCCCTCCGAGATGTGCTTAAAGGTATGGCACCAATAAACGGCTGTGATTGTATCGAGGACCTGGAACCCGCTTTCGATGGGGAGATGACCTACCAAGTGGTTTTAACCGGTAGGAGACCGGCATGCCCCTCCGCTTCAGAGAGGGCGGAGGAAGCGCAAAATAAAAAATGCTACCCTCGTCAACTCTACCGGCGCATCTGGTTATATGGATTATCGATGCCCTGCTATAATACTTAAATAATGAAATAGGTATGGAGGTGTACTCGGACTTCTGTGGCCCTTGCCTGGCAACCGGTAACGCTGTCAGAAAGGGCAAGATGGAGATCGGTCAGGACAGTATCGCTATGGTCAGGGTAAGGAATTGATATTGTGTATATTTAAATTTTATCTCTGGCCGTGTTGTTTCTGATCCTGATGCAGTATATACCACCCCAGCGGTTCTGTGAGTGTCATGAAAAGTGACTTAATTACCTTGATAAGATGGTTGGCCATAAGAGCTTTTATGCGATTGTGCATATACTGCTCCCTAGTTAGAATTTAGACGGCATGGTTGACGCAGTAGCTTATCGGTTTGATTTCTGACCTTCGAGCTGCAGGTTGGACTCCCGCACGTAACATATTTGTACAGCCATCGGATCTGGGTGTTTGTGTATGTTGAATTTATGTATGTAAACCGTAACCACGACACAGGGGAAATCAAAGAGAGTCGTTTGAAAATCCCAATAATAGAACTATCCTCATAATCAGACAACATAAATAGACCGGTGTGGCGATCTCTTTGGATGTCATGTTCACCAGACTAGGTTTACGATATCATACGACATCAGTTTCAGATAGACGAATCCTTACCTGTGCCTATACCAACCTGTCAATGATATTATATATTAAAAGACGTAGATACGTTACATGCGCGCCAAAAGTAAGAACCAAAACTTCCCCAATTGTAGCACCTCGCAATAAGTTCGCCCAAAGCAGGACAACGAGCACACACTGTCACAATCTGTATTGTTTTATTAATTAAGTAATACAATGCAGTCGTGCGTATGTAGAAAATGCACAAACTATCAAGCAAACATTAATAAAGTACTAGGGATCTCATACCACATGTTAGTAACAAATAAAATAAAATATTTGAATAAAAATACTGTTCACATTATTTATAGAACAATATTCTCGAAAACACAGGCCAAGCAAATGTGTGTGTGCAGTTTTATAGGTTTATACATACAGCGTATCAAACTTGAGCAAGTCCTCGAGAGATTAACATTGCCTTTGAGGGAGTGCACGTTCACTTAGTCCGTTTTTGAGTCTCATTTGCCACATACTTAGACTAAGTAGGCTAGAACCTAGACACACGAGGTTTAGAAGGGGGTCAGTAATGTTTGGAGTGAGATGACGTACCAGTTTCCACTCGCGACGAGCTACAGCTACAGCTGATAAGTGCGCCAAATCTAAATCTTGAGTGGTGTCGTTAACCTTTGATGATTTTTCCAATAACTATATTTCAATGTTTTTTTTATTATTATTTTGTAGCCCATGGTTAAAAACATGCAAATACTTAAGAATCTCATAAACAAACACATAATAGATTAAATATTATATTATAACTATTCCACACGTGTGGGGTGACGTGTTGAACTGCCCGTAGTCTTCCACGAAACATCTGCTAGGTACACGACACCCTCTAGTGTAATCTTAAGAGGACCTGGAGCCCTCCCTTCGGTGCCGAAGATGACCGCTCCAGTGGTTTTAGCCGGTAGGAGTCGGCATACCCCTTCGCCCTTCCCCGAAGCGAAGGAAGTTCATGTAGAATTTCCACTGTACACCAATAAAAAAAGGCTGAAGGGTGTCGTGTAAACTTCGGCCAGAAACTCGTCTTCATAAACATCTCTAGATGGCATGTCTGGACCCGCACCACAAACGATTATAAGTTGTGATTAAGATGACGAGAGTTTTTTCGTAGCGATTATTGCAGATCGAGGGACATCAATCTAAAATTAGACCCTGGTTTCGATAAACCTATGCGCGGATTTTCCGTCCTAGGTGCTTACTCAGCTATTTTCGGTGTTCACTTTCACAGATGCCTAGCACATATCGTTGCGAGGACAGTCCAAGCCTTACAGTTTCAATCTGAGACTATAGATATTATTTCATCATCATCATCTCAGCTAAAAGACTTCCACTGCTGAGCAAAGGCCTCTGCCATATATTCCACAATTGTGTCGTGATTTTGGGGAGAATTTGCCAGTGACGCACTCACCATGCGTGGCAGGTGGGTTAGCGAGTGCATAATGGTCGATGTTCCACGGAAGCGACGCTTCGCGTTCCCATTCATCTGGTTTAGAGTCCCTTAGTCGCCTTTTACGACATCCACGGGAGGAGACGGAGCGGTCCTGTATTGGTTTATTCCCAGTAGTTCTATTTAACAGTTCTATTGAATAGAATAGAATAGAATAGAAAACTTTTTATTCAACACACGACATAGTTGACAGCACATAATAAAAAATAAACAAAAACACATGAAAAATCAGTGCGCTGACGAACATGCCCGCCCATGCCGAAAAGGTTACCAACTCAGCATGTGCTGGGCGGAACACCCAGCGCTGATTTTCAGTTGGCACCCCGCAGTGACACACGGACGAAGGTAAGTAATAATTAATGATAAGTATACTATACTATAAATAATAAAAAATAAAAAAATGTAAATAAATAGGAATTTTGGTACTTCGTAAACATATATAAATTATAAATTGAGTCGCATCTACTAATAGATGGATTATTTGTTTCCGGTACATGCGATGTGAAGCGGTTATCAGTTATTCTGTATCATTTGTGATTTGACTACTAACGTTTTGTTTGTACTTGGTTTTCTTCCCAACTTACTAAATTACATTCATATTGTGTATTTTCGTCAAATGTTTAAATTCAATAGATTATATCGAAACGAGGATGAAATATAGTATATATATTGCATCACCTTGATAAGAAGAATATAACTAATGGCAATAAAATAATAAGAAAATGTCCCACTAGTTCTATGCATACCGAAAGGGAGCAGCATAATTGGACAAAAATGGATTCGATCGTATATTATTTATTTAATCAAAACGACAGTTGCCAGTTACATTGATTAATTTAAAATATTACTATTACAAAAAGAAAAACATATATTTATCTAATTTAAAAGTAGGTTTTCTTGCTTTCACTTATTCATCTCGCAGAACCTAAAGCATATATACGTATACCTATACATCCATAAACAAATGTTTGAACGTTCTTCTTTGAAGTGGCTTAATTGTTCAATATTTACTGCCCGAACAGAAAGTGGGTTAGGGATTCTACATTAACATTCGCTTCCTACCTAAAATATTATATTTTTCAGTGCTGCGCTGACCACATCGAAGCGCTGGAAAGATTCAAGCACCATAGTGAACCTGTGTTCCTATTTATTGTAGTAAGTATCTTCCTTTATAAGTCGTACCCGTGAAAATGTCCCGCAAACTTAAAAAAGCCCATACACCCTAAACGTTAACCTTCTAAGCGGAAGCCTATATTGTAAAAGGAAATTTAAGTTTGTTGGCTTTACATTTCCGAAGACCACAAGATGTGCTCGTATTTATCGATTATGTCTTCTCATAGTTTACGATTAATCCATCCAGTCCATGTTTCCCCATTGTTATTCTTGCAGATGTGCCAGCAGGTCTGCACCCACTGCTTACTATGACTTAACACTTGCCATGTAAATATTTTGTCAAATTTTGATGTATTCATCTATACAAATAAATAAAATTGAAGTGTCTGTTTGTAATGTCAAAATACCAGCTTTTTACTAAATTCATATGAAAGTTTTGTTTGTCTGTCTGTCTGTTTGTTTGTTCCGGGTAAGCTCCGAAACGGCTGGACCGATTTTGACGGGACTTTCACTGGCAGATAGCTGATGTTATGATCGATGATCGATGGCAGATCGGTTTGCTGTCATACCACACAGTGATATCTAGACGTTGAACGATTTATAATCGATGTTGAATGAACTATAATAATCGATGTTGAACAATTTATAATCAATATTGAACGATCAATAATCGGTGTTGAACGATCTATAAATGATGTTAAACGATCTATAATCTATGTTGAACGATCTATAATCGATGTTGATCGTTCTAAAATCGATGTTGAACGATTTATAATCAATGTTGATCAATACCACCGATCTATGTATATCAATCGTGTGGGTGTAATAACACCATAAGTAAGTTTGCGTAATAAGTATAACTTGACGTTACAACGTTTTGATTAGTGTCACTTTCGTTCTCAATGTTCTGAATATGTATATCGTATAAGTATACGACATACATGTTTACTAACCAACAAATATTATGTGAGTCAAACGATGCATCCTCATCTGTCTCGCGTCTGGTTGTGGAAGGTGGAAGCCGTGAATCTTGCAAAGCTGACCGTAGACCGTTGCCCAGAAATAGATAGAGATAGGCTGATGTGACATTTTCTCGCACAGCGTGGCAAACTAACTCGCGCGATGTTCGGCCCCAACGGCATCGATCTGTGTCGCATTATAGAAGAAGAACTCATATTTTTGGGACAAGAAGCTAAGGGAATCGTCGTCGACAGGCCTAGGTTGGAGATCAGTGAGATGCTGCCTGAAGAAGCGGTAATAATAACCTTTTTCTTTTTGCTTTGAATGTAGGTACCTAATTAGGTGGGGTGCTAGGTCAGAAAACCTCCGCGTGCGCTCGGTGGCTGTTGGCCCCTCTTGATACGTCCGGAGGGAAGAGCGGTCGTCAGGCCGGTGCACCTTGGGCACCGGGCAATAACTACTCCACTTTTTGGAGGACCTTATTGCCCGGCGGCTAATATTCTGACGGGTTGGGGCCCAGTTTGGGCTGTAGGTAGGCCGTAGAGTGTTTCTCCGTTTTCGGAGCATGATCGGGCTAGCGTCAGGCTCGGTGTGCACTCACCCTGCCCCGAGCAGATAGTGGGAGGACTCCCCCTCCCTGCCACCGTCGATATCGTAACCTGGGTTGGAGTGTCGTGGTCACGTGTTGCGGTTTCGACCGGGACCGCGGATCTCGGCTTAACCGCCTGGATCGCAAGAAAGAAGGCATCTATAAAAATCCCCGAACCTAAGCTAGCGTGCGGTGAGGGGTGCATAGCTGATAGGAAGTTCAGCCGCGAGCACGACAACCCGAGGACCGTCGGTACCTGAACATGGGTTACGCTTGCCCGGGTACAGGGGGCACTGCCCGGGTCGACCGTATATTTCCCTCATACTGGTGGGAACAAACGTGAATAAACAACACAAACATGAATAAACAACACAAACATGAATAAACAACACAAACATGAATAAACAACACAAACATGAATAAACAACACTGGTAAAGAAGGTGGATAAAGATAATGTCCCACTTTCTGCCACTTCTTTCTTTCTTCTCTCGCTTCGATGGCTAATTGTGAAACCAAAGTCTCATACATACCACTCTTAATATTCTCACTAACTGCTCTTTTTTGTAATGAAGAACCACATATGAAACAGCAGGCATCAGGAATTTTCACTATCACGAATCATCACTTAACGCATATTGCACGTAAATTTTCAATTTTCTCAAATCTCAAGATATTCAATTTTAAAAGTAATAATAATAAGGCGTGTGGTGTACGGATTAAGAATATAGTACCACTCCATCTCCTCCCGTGGATGTCGTAAAAGGCGACTAAGGAAAACTAAACCAGAGGGATGGGCAGCAGCGTCCCTTCTGTGAAACGGTAGCCATACTGTGCTCACCAACCCGCCTGCCAAGCGTGGTGAGTATTGGCAAATACCCCCCAAAATGATGACACAGTTGTAAAAATCTATGGGGGAGGCCTTTGTTCAGCAGTGGACGTTAAATGGCCGATATGATGAATAATAAGGCGGACAAACACGTGAACATTCACAAAAAATTTTTACTCTTTTGGTATATATTGTTACTACCTTTAAAAGGAAAATGTAGTATATCATATCAAGCTCTCCGGCTCTAGTGTGATCATACGAGGATCTGGAGCCTCCTTTAGATGCCGAAGATAACCGCTCCAGTGGTTTTAGCCGGTAGGAGTCCGGCATACCCCTTCGCCCTTCCCCGGGGCGAAGGTAGTTCATGAAGAATTTCCACTGGGCATCAATAAAAAAATAAAGTATCAAGCTCTCAAAAACCTGACATGTGCCTGATATTTGGTGGACATATTCGTAATTAGCAAACTTCAATTATGTAGACGGTATATTTCGTTACTCTCTTGCAGAACCTTGTAAAGTAATGAATTTAGAGAATTCAAGCAATAGTTGTATTTGCTGTTTAAAAATCGGCTTCATCCAATAACCGGAGCTAGGATTTCTTCTGTATCGTGGGTACAGTTGACAGATATAAATCTTACATGTCATAGATAATAATAGTTTTATGAGGGAGTAGTTTCTTCGTGCTTCTATTATTGATTGAAATGGTCAAGTTTCTTTTATATTTTATAAACGCATACTGCCAAGAAGCTCGGATATCCAGTAGCAGGGAACTGTGCTATTGACAGTTAAGTTAACGCAGTAAAAACTGCGACACCGCCGTTCACGTTTCAATTTATTTTCATTTATATTGCTTTTTTTTCAGATACCTAATTTTTGTGAAATGATAATACCACTTTAACTTAACTTCCAGAAAAATGGCCGTCTACGCATTTACAGTACCTAGCCGTCTCAAAGACTTAGTGAACTTTTTGCCGACTAGTTTTATTTGTGATTTAATTGAAAATAAAGCTGTGTACGATTCCCGATTCTTATTGGTAATTAATTCGTAAACGACTGTAATATCGTATATTTCCCATGATATAATTCTGTGCCCATGATAATTGAGAAATATGTCCGTGATAAGATGTTTTATGTTTTTCACAGTCGTAGAGTGAATGGACCTTGTTTTTTATTGGTCGCCAATGCAAATTCATCATGAACTCTTTCACCTTCTCCTCCACCCCGGGGAGGGCGATGGAGCATGCCGGACTCGTACCGGATAAAACCGTTGGAGCGGTCATCTTCGGCACCGAAGGGGGGCTCCAGATCCTCGTAAGATCACACTAGAGTCGCGTACTGGTGCCACGCCTTTAGGCACATCTCGGAGGGAATGACTGTAAAGCGGTCACCTTCTCTAGCGGAGGCAAGGCGACTGTAAAAAGGTCGCCCCCCCAGGCACTTTTCGGGGAGGATTGTAAAGGATCCTCCCAAGCCTCATTCATATAGGCCCTAATAGGCTCTTGCGACTTCTCAGGGAGGATTGTATAGTAAATGGACCTGGGCAGCTACAATAAAAAAATCGACAATAATCTCGAAGTTTTTTCTATTGCCTTCGGAACATTATACTCATTTTATAATGAGTATAATGTAATAATAATAATATAAATAATAAATATCTAACAATCATTGCAGTAGTTGTCAGCGAAAACAAAGTCTGATAACGGTGACAGGATGATATATTCTACGACGGTTTTATAATTAGTACGTTTGAGATGAATACAAACTCACGAGGAACTTGTTCAAGGTTCGGAAACTTTTAAAAGCGCAAGAGATACTAAATTAATACCATAGTTTTTCGTATCAGATATTCCTTTCAGATCAGATTTCCGTACATATAAATAAAAATACGGAGCCCTTATAGAATACTCGTGTGTCCGTCTGTCACAGCCAATTTGCTCCGAATCTACTGGACCGATTTGGTTGAAATTTGGTACATGTAAGAATTTCTGCGACCCAAACGTTTGTATGTGGAATACATGTCTGTAAATGCACCCACGACACAGGAGAAATCCTAGTGTGGGGCAATGTTTAAAAAAAAAAAACAAAGACGTGTAACTTAAATAAATGAATTTTAAATAAGGGGTCCACTGTTGGGCGGCAAATTAGAAAATTCAAAAATAAAGTATTGCTAACTGTACCATGTAACATATCAAATGAATGGGCTTGTTTTGAGGGTCTCAAACGTATTTATATTATAATTTTGAAATAAAATGTTCGCGACGCAACCACAAAACCCACGACATGATGTTTACACACATAGCAACAGCGCTCGCGACATAACTCACGATGTACATACGTAGTTTTAGAATAATATTATTAGAATATACATATAAGATATTTAGATAAGTCAAACATGTACATTTTCGAAAATTTGTAAAAAAGTAACTTTTGCCTACTAGTCCTAGACACCCCATACAACAATGATTAGTACTTAGATTTTGTCAAAACTAACCCTATGTACTAGATTTAGACTAATGTAAGCCAGAAAAAGGGGATTCCCCTTAGTTAACCACGCCCTCAGCCCACAGATAATGTATAATCGTAGAAAACTAGCATCACTACTGTTTTTAGCCACTGGGCCTAAACTACGCTCTGTATTAACTGCATAAACATAATTTATAAGAAAATATCAACAACAGTTGGCCAAGACCACTGCCTACACCCTTAAACTTAGAGTCATAAGTATAGTTATATAATTACGACAATAAACGAAATTTATTAAGTCACTCAGCTTCAACACCCTTACAACTAAGGATAAAACTGTAAATACACAGCTAACACATATTATTTAACCCTTTCCCTTTGTATACCTGAAAAGGACACACTTTAAGGAATAACAGACACACACAATAGAGCTTATTTTTTATTAGATACAAGAAAAACCGTAGACAATACCTGTATGACAATAGCGAAAATAAACAATGAAAAGGGGAAGCAATTTCACGGCTCTCGTGCATGTACGGATCGGAGGTAGCTAAGCGCGCCCGTCCCTTCAGGAACAAGAACAAAAATAGATCCAAGTTTTTAATTAGTAGTTAGTTCTTGATAGTAAATAAGTGGTGCAGTACAGTCTGAAATTGCTCTCTGCCATAAGTTACAGTGAAAGTTGTGTTTTTATTTTACGTTATCTCCGCTACAAGTATAAGTGCACATACGGAATCAACACGTTCGATTGTTTGGCAAGTTTAAAAGTACTTCCGGAACCTATAGGTGCAGGACGTCAGCTACTCATCACCGAGGTTCGCCCGTCCGGTACATTCAATGGTCCTTCGAGCCGGATATACAATAAACAAATAGTACATTTCGTGTAGTGCGCGTATACATTCGATAAAAATAAAAAATAGCAAACATGCCGTTAATGACACGGTCGCAGGGTAAGCAGACAGAAGAAAATAAAAACCAAGCAGAAAGCGACACACCGAGGCAAACAAGAGTAATATATCATGAACATCCACCACGATCACCATCGGCATCGACAGAAAATACCGGGAAGCCCCGTCCGCGAGCTAGATCAAACACCATAGAAAATATAGACAATCCGACTGGCTCCAAGGATATTCGACAATTAAAAGGCGACTCAGACAGAACATTACGGCCGAAGGTTAAGAGCGTCCAAAAGGCGACGATAGAAAATACCCAAAAGGAAAACATCACGGCGAAGCCAAGGAAGGGACGTACAGAAAATAGCAGTCACCGCACTGATCGATCCCATAGAAAAATAGTGAAGGCCCGTGAAGACATATTGAAAATAAAATTGGACCTCGCCCGTTTAGCGTTAAAGAAAGCCGAAAATGAAGATTCCGAAACCGAATACGACGAAGAAGGCCAATCAAAGGCTGAGTTCGTACGATCATGGCTAGAAGAAACAACCAACATACCGCCGGAACCTGAAACCAGTGAGCTACCAACACAGTGCATAAAGCCGATAGAAAATACGATAGGAAATACAATAGAAAATACGATAGGCAATATAATAGACAAAACGGTAAAAAATTCGATAAACGTGCCAACAAAGTTAGGCGATAGTAATACAGTTTTAAAACGCGAAAATAGTGAACAAAGTGACGCGCTCCGACCGTTCGTAACACAGCTAACCTCCGCGATCGCGGCCCTGGCCGATAATAGGACGCCAATAGGAAAAAATATAAACTCGCAAATACAATCCGCGTCCAAGGTAATAATGCATTTACCAAATTATAGTGGAGCCCATACAGAGTGGCTATCGTTCCGTGCAATATACGAAACAACGAAAACGTATTTCAACGACATAGAAAATACCGCGAGACTCAGAAGAAGTCTAAGGGGAAGGGCGTTAGACACCGTCAGTTCGGAACTTATCGGACACGCGAAACCGGACGAAATAATGAAGGAACTAGAGTTACAGTTTGGACGCCCCGACTCGATAGCGCAAGCCGAAACAGATAAGTTAAAAACGTTACCGCGATGCAGCGAATCACCAAAAGATATATGTATGTTCGCCAGTCGTGTTAGAAGCAGTGTAGTAACATTAAAAGCGTTAAAAAGGGAATATTATTTACTTAACGCGGAACTAGTTAGAAACTTAACAGAAAAATTACCAAATTCGTTACGCGTACAGTGGTATAAAGCATTCACGGAAAAATATAACGGTGTGCCGGATCTAAATCGATTCAGTGAGTTTGTGTCGGAACAGGCCCAATACTGTAGTGCATTCGCGCCGCCGGAAATGGTAACAGAAAATCACGTAAGTAGACGCTTTATACATAAAACTAATAATGTGACAAATAGATATGTGCCAAAGTGTAGAATATGTGATAACGAGGGTCACTATTCATCAGATTGTAGAAAATTTAAAGAAGTCGATACCAACAAACGTTGGGAATTAGCTAAAACACACGGTATGTGTTATCGTTGCTTAAAATATAGACATCAGCAACACACGTGTAAACCAAAGAAATGTGGCATAGAAAATTGCACCGCCACACATCACTCTATGTTACATTATATTAAAAAAGACAAGAGTGACATAGAACCGAAAGAAACAGTCGCTAACGCTTGGACCCCGAATAGAACTCGCGCCTTTTTAAAGATATTGCCGGTAACAGTAATTGGACCGGCGGGAGAGATAGACGCTCACGCGTTATTAGACGATGGCTCAACAGTAACTTTGATAGACGAAAACATAGCGACCCAAATAGGGGCACAAGGCAGAATAGAGCCATTAAATATGGAAGCTATCGGAGACATAAAATTAAAAACTCCGAATTCCCGACGCGTTACCATCACGCTATGCACTAAGCGTAGGGGGCAGAGAAAAATATACGCACGTACTATACCTAACTTAAATTTGTCACCGCAACTTATAAGTCAACAAGATATATTAGAATGTGAACACTTGACAGACTTAAGAGACGATCTTGTATATGGGGCAGTCACACCCAAAATTCTAATAGGACAAGACAATTGGAATTTATTATTATCAACTGAAAATCGTATCGGCCCTAAAAATCAGCCAGTAGCTTCACTTACCGCATTAGGATGGGTACTACACGGCGTCTTCGAAAGAACCCTCGGTCACAGTGTGCAATTTATTCATAATTTAACTACCATAGATGAAAAAATAAACCGTCAGTTGAATGATTTCTTCGCTGTTGAATCTTTAATGATAAATCCGAGACGGCCTAGTTCAGATCCAGAGAAACGCGCAGAAGATATATTAGACAAACATACACGTCAGTTAGATACGGGTCACATAGAAACAGCGTTATTATGGAAAGACAAAAATATAGAAATGCCGGACGCATATCAGAACGCGTTAACGAGACTTATCTCAATAGAAAATAAATTAGATCGTAACCCCGAACTAAAAACACGATATAACGAACAAATGACCGCATTAATAGATAAAGGGTATGCAGAGACTGCGCCTAAGGAATGCATTAAAGGAAAAGTTTGGTACTTACCACATTTTAACGTATATAACCCAATGAAGCCGGATAAGATTCGCATAGTACACGACGCGGCCGCGAAAACGAAGGGTGTATCACTAAACGATCAGTTGTTAACAGGACCGGACTTATTACAATCACTACCGGGAGTGATGATGAGGTTTAGGCGGTACCCTATAGCAGTTTCAGCTGATATAGCTGAAATGTTTTTACAAGTAAAAATTCGTAAAGAAGATAGAGATGCACTTAGGTATCTGTGGCGTGGCGACCGGCGGGAGGGCGCACCCCAGGAATATAGAATGACGTCAATAATATTCGGTGCAGCGAGTTCACCGTGTACAGCTATATACGCGAAAAATTGGAACGCGAAAAAACACGTTGACAAACCGGAAGCCATTAGGGCTATAGTTGAAAATCATTACATGGACGATGATTTAGATAGCTTCATAGACATACAAAACGCGGCCAGGGTAGCAACCCAAGTAAAAAACATACATAAAAGCGCGCGTTTTAATTTAACCAAATGGGTATCGAACTCAGACGAATTGTTGGCACAACTAGATTCCAATAAGAATATTAACGATAGGGTCAATATAGGTAGTAAAGGCCAAGAAGAAAAAATACTCGGACTGATTTGGGTCCCCAGTACCGACCACTTAAGTTTCAACTTAGAACTGGCACGATTGCCTGCAGATTTAATTACGAAAGAAATTCCGACTAAACGAGAGGCACTCAGAATAGTAATGTCGCTCTACGATCCATTAGGATTAGCATCGCCGGTTACAATACGAGCTAAACAAATACTACAGGAAACGTGGAGACGAACTATAGACTGGGATCAAAACCTAGATGGGGATCTAGCCCAACAGTGGATAGCGTGGCTGACACACTTGCGCCATCTAAAAGATATAAAAATACCTAGAAGCTATTTAGGATATGGCTCAGCTACGACAATACAAATGCACGTATTTACAGACGCAAGCGAATCCGCATACGCCGCGGTAGTATACTGGAGAACAACAAACTCAGATAGTAAAGTAAATGTTTCAATAGTAATGGCCAAAGCCAGAGTGGCACCTTTAAAAATAACTTCTATCCCTCGTCTCGAACTGCAAGCCGCCGTATTAGGAAGCCGTTTAGCGACAGCGGTTGCGGAGGAACACCAGATTAAACCACATGAAACATTCTATTGGACAGATAGCAAAACGGTACTCACTTGGGTCACAAAAGGAGCTCGCAGCTACAAGCCGTTCGTAGCTCATAGAATAGCCGCGATACAAGAAAATAGTAAGGCCGAGGAATGGCATTGGATACCGACAAAACAGAACATAGCGGACGCGGCCACACGCGATGTACCGGCGAACTTCAATTCGCAACATGAGTGGTATTTTGGTCCCACATTTCTGTACGAAGATCCCTCAAAATGGCCAGTAGAGAAATTTAAAGTTAACGACAACACGGGGGAGGAAAAGACTTATAACATAAGCACAAAACAAAAATTCGATATATCAGAGTCTCTACCTGACCCCAAAAGGTTCTCGAAATGGGAACGATTAATACGCTCGATAGGACGGGTATTACAGTTTATAACAATATGTCGCGAAAAAACGGACAAAGTAAATTACAAAAGAAATAAGAAAAATATTAGCAACGATCCGGATTGGCGAACGAAAAAGATACAGCCAATGAAAATTAAAAAGAAAACAACTGAAAAGGAAGTTAAAATCTTTAAACCCCTAAACACCGATATATTAGGGAAAGCCGAACATTTGATAATTCAATTAATACAGCAAAATTCATTTAACCAGGAATTAAGTAACCTGCGGAACAATAAAAATATAGACAATGATAGCCGATTAAAACACTTGCAAATAGAATACAAAAATGACATAATCTTTCTCAGAAGCCGAATAGCTGCAGTGGAGGGAGTCCAAAGCAACTCAAAAACACCCGCTATATTAGATGGCGATCATGACATAACGCGGTTGTATATAGATTGGACACATCGAAGTCTACATCACAGCGGCACTGAGACCGTAATAAACGAAGTGAGGCAACACTTCTGGATCCTGAGGCTACGACCTACAACCAAGGCCGTAATAAGTCGATGCTTACAATGTCGAATAAGGAAAAGTCATCCACCCGAGCCGGCAACCGGCGATCACCCTAAGGCCCGTCTGGGTCATCATAAACATCCGTTTACTTTTACAGGTATAGATTATTTCGGCCCGTTGTCCGTGACAATCGGGCGTCAACACCACAAGCGCAAGCGCTATGTGGCGCTGTTCACCTGTCTGACCTCTAGGGCAGTTCACCTGGAGGTCGCCGGCAGCCTTAGCGCAGACTCCGCTATCCTGGCGCTGCGGCGATTTGCCGCGCGCAGAGGGTGCCCTACTGAGATGTACTCAGACAACGGCACCAACCTGCACGGCGCCGACCGAGAGCTCCGAGACGCCCTGCGCAACGAAGCCAGCCGCCGCGGCATAGCGTGGCGGTTCATCACACCTTCTGCGCCCTTCATGGGAGGGGCGTGGGAGCGACTTGTACGGTGTGTGAAAAACACACTCACCACCGTACTACACGAACGTCATCCAACAGAAGAAGTACTCGCAACCCTATTGTGCGAGGTCGAGTACACTGTCAACAGCCGACCGCTGACACATGTGTCGGTCGAGCCAGACGACGATGAAGCAATAACGCCCAACCATTTTTTGTTGGGCGGATCAAGACGACTGCCTACCCCAGGCACATTCGACGAAAATGACTTACACAACAAACAACATTGGCGGCGAGCACAAATACTCGCTGACATGTTCTGGCAACGTTGGGTGAGGGAATACCTCCCCGACCTCCAATATCGGCGGACTCCGCATAACCGTGGTCCCACCTTACAAGTAGGCGACCCGGTATTCATCGCCGATGGCCACTTGCCTCGCAATACATGGCCACGCGGCGTCATCACCGCTGTATTCCCGGGAGCAGACGGGCAAATACGCACTGTAGAGGTGCGCACAGCAGGCGGCGTACTCAAACGGCCTACGAAAAAGGTGATACCGCTACCCAAGTAGCAACGCCGCTCACCGAGAGATTGGTGCAGCTGCACTGACAACAATGCCAGCGAGACTGCACGGCGGGAGATATGTTCGCGACGCAACCACAAAACCCACGACATGATGTTTACACACATAGCAACAGCGCTCGCGACATAACTCACGATGTACATACGTAGTTTTAGAATAATATTATTAGAATATACATATAAGATATTTAGATAAGTCAAACATGTACATTTTCGAAAATTTGTAAAAAAGTAACTTTTGCCTACTAGTCCTAGACACCCCATACAACAATGATTAGTACTTAGATTTTGTCAAAACTAACCCTATGTACTAGATTTAGACTAATGTAAGCCAGAAAAAGGGGATTCCCCTTAGTTAACCACGCCCTCAGCCCACAGATAATGTATAATCGTAGAAAACTAGCATCACTACTGGTTTTAGCCACTGGGCCTAAACTACGCTCTGTATTAACTGCATAAACATAATTTATAAGAAAATATCAACAACAGTTGGCCAAGACCACTGCCTACACCCTTAAACTTAGAGTCATAAGTATAGTTATATAATTACGACAATAAACGAAATTTATTAAGTCACTCAGCTTCAACACCCTTACAACTAAGGATAAAACTGTAAATACACAGCTAACACATATTATTTAACCCTTTCCCTTTGTATACCTGAAAAGGACACACTTTAAGGAATAACAGACACACACAATAGAGCTTATTTTTTATTAGATACTTGAAAAACCGTAGACAATACCTGTATGACAATAGCGAAAATAAACAATGAAAAGGGGAAGCAATTTCACGGCTCTCGTGCATGTACGGATCGGAGGTAGCTAAGCGCGCCCGTCCCTTCAGGAACAAGAACAAAAATAGATCCAAGTTTTTAATTAGTAGTTAGTTCTTGATAGTAAATAAGTGGTGCAGTACAGTCTGAAATTGCTCTCTGCCATAAGTTACAGTGAAAGTTGTGTTTTTATTTTACGTTATCTCCGCTACAAGTATAAGTGCACATACGGAATCAACACGTTCGATTGTTTGGCAAGTTTAAAAGTACTTCCGGAACCTATAGGTGCAGGACGTCAGCTACTCATCACCGAGGTTCGCCCGTCCGGTACATAAAAGTTAAGTAATTTATTTAAGAAAATATATAAAAATTGTCCCTTCCCAAGAGCGGAATGGTTATCTCAGATACTAGGTACAGAGCCTAATTTTGAAAAACTAGATTGTAGTTCTTTACTTATAGATTATAAGAAAACCTATAAGATGTCTATGGTTTAAAAATAACATGGTAATGGGGAAGGAATTTCATGTAGAATTTCTACTGGCGACTTCTAAGAAAGGTGGCGCTGTAGTTAATTTACTATCAAATTTTATATTTAAGGACCAACAATGAATCATCAAGCCGTGTGGTGCCGGCTCAAGCCGTGTGGTGCCGGCTCCGAATACCACCACCCCGTCTCTTCCCGTTGGTGTCGTAAAAGTCAACTAAGGGATTAGCGGAAGGATGGGCAGCAGCGTCCTTCGAGTACATTAACAACTCAACTGCGATCGCCAACCCGTCTGCCAAGCGTGGCGATTATGGCAAAACCC
The DNA here is from genome assembly GCA_947459985.1 of Diloba caeruleocephala. NCBI lineage: Eukaryota > Metazoa > Arthropoda > Insecta > Lepidoptera > Noctuidae > Diloba > Diloba caeruleocephala. Next base: position 3,619,125 of record OX381621.1, on the reverse strand, counting down.
CCCAATGAACCCACAACACACTCATATCAGTCGTTGTGGTGATCTTCGGTTGAGGCCTGTGTCCAGTTGTGGACTTCATTCGGCCGAAATGAATGAATCATTCACAATATAGGTATGTTGGTTTAGTGCCAAAAAAGAACATCAACACAAACCACAAATCTAGACCCGATAGTTGGCGCTGTGGTCGAGTTATTAATACATTAGCTTTTGTTTTATTTTTCATCAATCTCATCGCTTCACCAGGTTAGTGCTCGACGATGTCTGCACTCGCTAGTCCATCTAGTTAATAAATAAGTAGACCACGACGTCGTTTCAATAACTACCTTCCAATAAAGGAGATGAAAGAAATTGGCTTTAGAGGAGATGACATACTTAAGATCATTAATAGTATACATATATATAGCTTTAACATAAAAAAAGGATTTTCTGTTTATAATTATTTGATTATGAATTTGATAGTTCTAGAATTGCCAGAATGACAGTTTTAGAATTACTCATAACCGACACATTGTGCGAAAATATTTTTTCAGTCACATCCGGCCCTTATTGATATTTTTTACTATGTTCAATTTAAGTAAGTACAAAGTGTAAAATATTCTCTTAACTCGCTTCACTCCCATAGGTACAATATGCGTCCTTGAATAATATAATTATCAGTAATTATATTTTGTATTAAATTATAATATTGTCATTTATTTAAATAAGTACTAAGTATTCACAGGAAAGAGATTTAATCAATCGTAGAATCGCAGGGGTTGTTGCGATCATGGATCATCAGCATCCAGTTTATCATGGGCTTAATCAATGCTGTGTGGGCTGTGCTGATGACCCAATTGGCGTATCAGACACGTTTATTCAAGGACTTATGTGGGCCGATCCCGGCGGCACTGCAATGCCGGGCCGACCCGTGACGGGAGTGGAGCGAGCCCCTAACATCCCGTCAGTTTACAAAAATCAGTTTAATATACTGGTCCCTCAGTGAGGGAACTTTCAGATATTAAGCTGAAAAGAACAGATACTACACTTTGATCTTAGCCAAAAGGCCGAGAAGCGATAACCGTAGATTGTTCCACGACGAGGGTCATTCGGTCTCGGAAAAACTTAACACCGCCATTCAAAATATGACGTAGACTGTACAATGCCATCTATCGAGCCATTCAAGAAACCAGGCTTTAGGTAATAAATAATACCTACTGTGTATGATTACGCCAAAAACATACTGATGATACAACTTAGTGAAAATGTTTATACAGTAGTATAAATAATATTGAAACTGTTATCATACTATCAAAACTATTTGTATATTGCTGTAACTGTTTGTGTACATTCGAACATTGACCTTTGTCTCGACTCTCGAGTTTGACGAACAATCCGATAGAGGCGCTACCGTCACCCTATTAAGTGTAAAGCGGGTCGCTGTGGAGCAAACGCTAGTATTATTAATTATTTTTGCCTTCCCATTCGGTTTGTGAATCTTGTATATTAAAAACCCTATCTACGTAAAATCACTTAATACAAAACCATGTTCTACCTCAAAACCATGTCGTCAATAATTTCAATGAAAGTCCTCCCAAAACAGGGACTGAATAACCGAAAATTATCCATAGTTTTATAGAGCGGTAATCGTCATATAGTTTTAATAACACTACCGAAATCTAAGTCTTCATTTATATTAATCCACATAAATATTACGGTACCGGTATATTTACAGGTATGATTATAGGTTGTATTTCGCTACCGCTATAATAAATGTTTATTTAACCTACATAATTAAAGTACCGCTATGGGATTTTAGGTCTTAAATGGTGTACACACGAATACATTTGCGTATACACGTGCACAATTATCAAACTAAAATGCGTAATGTCAGCCAGAATAATAACAAAATTGCAATAAGTGTGTGTGTTTACACACACACGGTAAGATAGCGGTTGTTTAGTACCGGTATTGTCTACAGCTTTCAGTCCCTGTCCTAAAGTGACGACACGGCATGGAGCCGGTCGTCTTGCGGGGGAGGCCTTTGTTCAGCAGTGGACGTTTTTTGGATCATAAGATGATGACGATGAACCCGCTTATTCATAAAAAGAATAATGGTTAAAAAGCGTTCAAACTCTCTTCGGTTAAAATAAGATTTTTATGGATGAAAATAAGGAAATTTAAGAAAATTGTTTTGGTTTCGCATTACTAAAATGTCTTTAACCAGTGTGTGTTACCAGTGATGATATATGGAACAGAGACGTGGTCACTCACTGTGGGCCTCATAAGAAAGCTCAAGGTCTCTCAGCGAACTATGGAGAGAGCTATGCTTGGTATTTCTCTACGAGATCGAATCAGAAATGAGGAGATCCGTAGAAGAACTAAAGCTTCCGGCATAGCTGAAAGGATTAGTAAACTGAAGTGGCAATGGGTGGGGCACATAGGTCGTAGAACTGATGGCCGTTGGGGCAAAAAGGTTCTCGAGTGGGGACCACGCACCGGAAAACGCGGCGTGGGACGGCTTCCAACGAGGCGGACAGACGACCTGGTGAAGATCGCTGGGATGTGGATGAGGGCGGCATGTGGCCGCTCGTTGTGGAAATCTAAGGAGGAAACCTTTGTTCAGCAGTGGACGTCCTGTGGCTGACATGATGATGATGATCATGCCCGTTTACCGTGTTTGGGTTTACGTCAAGAATATTACGGATGGGGCCCGAATATATAACTAAACCGGCAAATGTATCGCCAGTCCGACACATTTGCCGCAGGTTTTTTTTATTCGTCGCCCGGTTTTAGTACGTCATGTACTTCCTCCACTCCGGGGAACGGTGGAGGTGCATACCGGACTCCTACTAGCTAAAACCGGGACTGGATCTTGGACACCGAAGCCGGCTCCAGGAAGTCGAAAAATCGCCATCTAGAGCTGCCCGAGTTTAAAGCGGCACCCCCACTTGCTGAGGGGATGTGAGTGTAATAAAACCGCTCCCCCAGGCACATCTCTGGGGCTTGTAAAGGATACCCCCGAAGCCTCACTGTGCGCTGTGTTGCGCACACGTTGGCCTAGCTCTGTTTTAGGGCCTAAAACTTTACTCACAATGTTTAGACAATTTAACACGCATGTGTCTTAATCTACTAATATGGACTGTTATTTAATAATTAATTCTCCCTTACATCAGGGTAGATTCAGGTCTTAAACCCAAGGCCACACTATGGCTATATTGTGATGTGATAATGTAATCACAATTTGAACACTAAATCATCTATACAAATAAATAAAATTGAAGTGTCTGTTTGTAATGTCAAAATAACAGCTTTTTACTAAATGCATATGAAAGTATATACGGTACATACAACTAAAAGCAATTTTTAAATTATTGGTCTAGCAGATAGCTGATGTTATAAGGAATAACTTAGGCTACTTTTATTTATGAAAAATAACTAGGGTTCCGCGCAAAAAAACAAAACTTTAAATCCAATATATATATTCTATGTTAAGTGTCTATGTCGAAATACTCTACATTTCATTTAAATTAAACGCGGGTGAAACATCGGGTCCCAGCTAGTACTTACTAAAATTATAAATGTGAATGTAAGTTGTGTTTGTTACGCTTTCCCGCGAAAACTACTTAACCGATCATCGTGAAACTTTGTACACATATTCTTGGAGGTATTAGAACTTTTTATGGAAAACCAAATAAAAAATACGAAAGATAAAAACAATGAGAGCGAAGCCGCGGTTAAAAGCTAGTAATATCATAAAAATGATTACGTAAATTATACTTACTTACTTATACTTATACTTATACGTATCATTATCCGAACTATGTACATTCCTAGTAAATATACCAATAAAATAACTTAATCGCTAAAATCATAGAACAATAACAATTCATTTAACTTATTAATAGCTAACAAGATTTAAGATTACTTTTACGAATTCACTAATGTTTCACGAAAATATGTCAATCCTGTCATAAACTTCGTTTTGGTCATCATCATTTCAAATAAAGTCCACTGCTGGACAAAGGCCTCCCGCAAAGACGACGACGGCCGCTCTAGATGTGATGTGCTCATTGGGGGGTTTTGCCATAATCGCCACGCATGGCAGGCGGGTCTACAATCGCAGTTGAGTTGTAAATGTACTCCAAAAACGCTGCTACTCATCCTCCAACTTATCCCATAGTCACCGTTTACGACACCCACGGGATCAGATAAGGCGGCGTTATTCTGAGTCGGCACCGCGCAGTGACAATCTTTGGACCTGTTTAATCATTACGCACTCTTGATACGTTGCAGGCAAAACTGCAGGCAAATATCAAGATGGAAGAGGAATACCAAGATGCGGCCGAAAGGCTCCGCGTACTGACCCTAGCTGCTCGCAAGAAGAGAGTCAATCAGCGACTTGCAATGAACATAAGGCGACTCAACTTCATCATGTTCTGGCCCCACTGTCATCAAGCGCACTACGACCTGTACGAGAAGTGGGACATGATCAGTGAGTAAGCCAGAAACGGATATAGGCATAGGCCCGAGGGCGGCACTATTATAAGGGTGGCAAAATTTAGGAGGGAAGCCTTTCCAAGATTCCTTTCCGGTTTCCATCGTCGGCATCCAAACTCAACCTTTTTCCCCCCCATTCACACATGCAAACACATCACTCCTTCACAGGCTCACAACACCCACACTTCCCTACACACTCATAACATACTACACATATTTAGTATAATAAGATAGTAAACACAGTTTGCTCCTCACTGTCCTACTGCAGTCTCCATTATTTTTTATTCCTTTTGTTCCCACAAGGGCTGGCGGACCTTAACACAGGTTACTCTGTAACCTAGCTAGGTCGCCAGATCTGAATCTGAATTTCTTACTCTTTAGCTTGATGATCGATCCCTAAATTGTAAAATTCTATTTTTGTAACAGACTGTACCGCAATTTTTGAAAAAAAGACAAAAAAAAAACGAATTTTATGACAATTAGAAATCACAATCATATCTTGTGGTATACAAAATACGTATTCTAGTGTAGGGCAACGCGACTAAATAAAGGGCTTCATTATGACACCAGGCCTTTTTTTTTGTCGTGGGGACATCCTCATGAACTTCCTCCGCCTTACTCTCCACTCCGCTGAACAAAGGCCTCCCGCCTTTATTCAACAGTGGACGTTTTTGGATAATTATTAGATGACGCGAAAACTATGTGGCGAAACCTACATCGCGACCACATAACTACGAGTTCAGTGACATTTACTTAAACATTAACGGCCGAAATGAATAATCAATCTAATCCAGAATCTTTAGATTTAAGATTTTTAGATTTATCCGTTGCTGTTGCAAAAACAGACATATCCGTAATCCGAAATCCAAAGATTTTGGATTAGATTGATTAATTTCGGCCTCAAGTGCAACTCTCCGATGACGTCATAGAATCCTAAATCGCACATGTAAAGAGTTCGCATAATTCTGCATCTGCATACAGATGCCCGTGTGGTACTGGCTCAGAATACCACCACCCCGTCTCCTCCCGTGGTTGTCGTAAGAGTCGACCAAGGGATTAGCCGGAGGATGAGCAGCAGCGTCCTTCGAGTACATTAGCAACTGAACTGCGATCGCCAACCCGTCTGCCAAGCGTGGCGATTATGGCAAAACCCCCCAATGAACCCACAACACACACCGTTTCGGTCGTTGTGGTGATCTTAGAGGAGGCCTGTGTCCAGCAGTGGACTTCATTCGGCCGCAATGATGATACAGACGCCCAACATCAACCGTTGAGATTCGGCCCTCCAGGCATGCCTACTTGGAGGATCCTTCGTTTTCTATGGAGGAACACCACACCTTGTTCCACATTAGCAGTTTCTGTGGGTTGCGTACTTTTCGTGTTTCTTTCTATAAGTCCAAATGTTTGTTACAGATGTTAAATGTTATTTGATCTACAATAATGCTTTCTTTCTTTCTTTTCCATAATACTTTCTTTCTTTCTTTCATCTACTTTCAGATATCTCGGTGGTGGCCAAGGAGACGTTCCAGCTAGACGAGCGTTCTGCAAGGGAGGCTTTGTACATGAGTGACGTGGACCCTAACGAAGCCTGTATCCACGCCTTGTTGAACGGAGAGGTGCTCGTCGTTCTGTTTAAGATGTTGGAAACTGATACACGGGATTTTGTTAGTAAGTATAATGTACATAGGCTGTGGTTAATTTACTTACTTTTATGATGATAATGATGAAGATAAAATACATAACTTATACGTACATTTTTTTTGCATTGTACCTTATTGTTTAATGGTGTCCAGTGGAAATTCTACATGAACTTCCTTCACCACAGGAAGGGCGAAGGGGTATGGCGGTCTCCTACCGGCAAAAACTACTGGAGCGGTCATCTTCGGCACCTAAGGGAGGCTCCAGGTCCTCGTATGATCACACTAGAGCCGCCCACTGGTGCCACGCCTATAGGCACATCCCTGAGAGGGTGACTGTAAAGCGGTCACCCCGTCGGGGAGATTGTAAAGGATCCCCCAAAGCGTCCCACGACAGCATGTTACCACATGCGTGCTACCATCTTCTCTGGGTCGCTCGGTGTGGGCACGCAGATTCCCCAATCTACACACCCGTGACCACCCCGTCTCCTGCCATGGATTTCCCAAAAGGTAACTAAGGGAAGGGAAGAACCAGAGGCATGTGCAACAGCGTCTCATTTGTAGCACAGTAGCCATTCTGTGCTCACCAACCCGCTTGCCGAGCGTGGTGAGTACTGGAAAATCCCCCCAAAATGACGACACAATTGTAAAAATGTATGGGAGAGGCTGTTGTTCAGCAGTAGACATCTTTTGGCTGATAGGATGACGATAACGATGAGCCAGTCTCTTCGCCACTGCTCCAACCGTGATCATATCAGTGATGCCACTACTCTTGTGGAAGGGTTGTCTCTAAACATCGGTGAACCTCGCCCTTGACCACCCAATCTCTGACGACTAACCATCCCTAACCACCACCACTGTCACCATTATCACCATCGACTACAATTATCATCACAGCCAGTAAACATCCTCTGCTGAACATAACCTTCTTCTTTCTTCTTATTCGTGTGGTTAGTGGCTCACCTTGTGTTAGTATTGTTCAAGTCGCCTAAGGCCTTTGACTTAACGACTGCGTCATTTCATTTCATGCCGTCTAATTACAGCACAAGTTATCTCTATAGCTCGCTGAGTGACCTTGAGCTTTCTTATGAGGTCCATTGTGAGTGACCACGTCTCTGTTCGATATGTCATCACTGGTAAACACTCACAGACCAAAGACTTTCGTCTTGAGGCATTGCGGTATTAATAAATCAATAATAAATTAATAATTGCGGTAGTAATGCCATAATGACCACGATTAGCAGCAAATTGTCGGACGTATGAATTGAACTGTTTTCATACTATTTTGTGCCTGGCGTCATCTTTGCCGCTGTGCTGTGATTGTGGGTACGTCTGTGCAGACCCTTAGCGCTTCCAAATAAATAAAATCGAAAAGTTAACTAGTACAACTGACTAACTCGCTAGCCGATTGGTTGACATTTCTTTTCTGAACTAAATACTGGAAACTTGTGACCCACCGGATCTTAAAGATGGTTAATCCTTTTGGGGAGAACTTATGCTTCTAAAAGACAACTACAATGAACGGTCGTAAAAATATTTCATATAATTCCCTTCCCATCAGAATTGATGCGTTACGTACTTTACGAGGAGATCCCGATTCCCAAAGAGGATGTGCCTCCTGAGAAGCAAGTGCCTCCAGTGCCTGCATTTGAGCGGTACGCCAGCATCAGTAAGACGGCGCGGGAAATCCGCCGGGACAGGTACAATGCCAAGCTGCAGAAACTGGTAAGGGAGTATCAATATTTTAGATATAAGGAAACTCAATAATTAGTCAATTCTAGAGAAAAGGGGATTTGGTACAAGACAATTCAAGGCGAACTTCCTCCTATAGGGTACGACAGTAGTAGGTTGAGTGGGAGATTTGTAAAGTTAGCTTTAAGATTGCGTTCCGGACACTATCCATCGGCAAAGTTTGCATTCTTGATGAAAAAAGCAAATTCAACTAACTGTAATACGTGCAATGTGGTTGAGTTGATGCAATCATTTGCTGATGGACTATGTTAGGAACCAGAATGAAATAATTGTAAGGTGCAAGAATGAAGTGTCAAAATTGATATGTTAAATAATAGTCAATATACGATATAACACAAAGTATATTTAAAGTTCTGCAAAGTAGTGGTTTATTCTTATAATATTATGTTCTAAATGTAGTTACTGTTACTATGTGAAAATGTTAATAATGTTGGTTGTTACGAATGCACCCGGTCGCGATGATTCCGTGTAATGCACTAATTGATTTTACGTATATTCATTACTTTATAGGCACGCGCGCCTAACAAGCTAAGTGTTCGGTAACATTACACCGAACAATAATTATTATCAATGAATTTCAATTAAATATCTTAGAGGTAGGTTAGTTCAAACCATTTTAGCACAACCAAAATCAGATGTTGCAAAAAGATTATGTCAATTGGTATACTTCATTGACGAAGACTTTTCTTTGAATAGTAACTAGATCTAGTATTTGTTTATTATAGATTGTATAAGGTATTTTGAATCAAGAATTAGCAGTCAGGCTCATCACTATTATCATATCAACGAAAGAGAGTCCACTGCTGAGCAAAAGCCTCCCCCGTAGATTTCCACAAATGGCGTCATTTTACGACATCCACAACAGGAGATGGAGTGGTGCTATATTCTTAATCCGGACACCACACGGAAATGCTGCTTACCTTTCGCTGGATACGCCCTTAGCCTTATGTAAATCTTTTTACCGTCCACGAACTTTAACCATTGCAAAGAGAGCCATTGAACCAAATTAGACTATTTTTCGTACAGGAAGTTGAAAGAGAAGAAATGGAACGTTTGGCAGCTGAACAAGAACGTCTGGCACGCGAAGCCCAAGAGGAAGAGGCGAGATTGGAGAAGCTGCGACAGGAAGAAGCCAGGATGGCCAGAATAGCGGCCGGGGTAAGGCAATATTTACATGCCGTGTGTTGTCATTATTACGATACTAAATAATTAATATCTCGAGGTGACGCAGTGTGGTGCCACGCAGTACTAATCCTGGGTAGCATGACAATTTTTATGGACAGGCATGACGCTTACCAGTAAAGTAAAGTGCCCTCCAGTAACTACAGTTTTTTTATGTAGATGGGTCATATTCAAAATAAATGTAAGTAACGGATACAAAACAGAAATGAAAATTAGATTAATGTAACAGAAACGTTAATCATCATCATCATCATATCAGCCAAAGGAAGTCCATTGCTAGACCACAGATTTTATAATACTAGTAGCTAAACTAAGACCTCGCCCATAGATAGATTAGGACACAACGACCGATTACATGCCGCTCGCAACCAATAACTCCCACCGACCTTCACCAGGTCATCTGTCCACCTCGTTGGAGGTCGTCCCACGCTGCGTTTTCCGGTGCGTGGTCTCCACTTGAGCACCTTTTTGCCCCAACAGCCAACGGGTTTTTGCATCAGTTATACGAGCAATGTGCCCCACCCATTTCCATATAAGCTTTCTTATCCTTTCACCTATGTCAGTAACTTTAGATCTTCTACGGAGAAATCGATCTGATCGAATTTCTCCTCAAATCAAATTCGATCCTCATATAACAAATTCCTCTATCACTCAAAGGTTTGCTGTAATAGAACTCTATATTGAGTTAAGCTCGCCTATGTACATCAACTTATCTTTTGTATGATTACAATCTGTAAATAATGTGTGCAATAAAGAATTAAGAATGAGGAGATCGTCATTTCTGATTCGATCTCGTAGAAAAATACCAAGCGTACTACTGTAGAGGGCTACATAGCTCGCCGAGTGACCTTGAGCTTTCTTACGAGCCCCTTAGTGTCTGACCACGTCGCCGCGCCATCTATCATCGCTGGTAACACACACTGGTTAAAGGCTTTCATGATGAGGCACAAAAGAAAAGTTAACATAAATATGAATTATAAAGACTAGTCCCTAACGAGAACAATAAATGCTATGTTTTCATTTAATTGGGGTATCATGATATTTAATGTATACTTATAAGGATTATGTTTATAACTTTACAATTCTTTATTTTAATCATATTGACAAAATAATCTTATTTATGCAATAAATATGAAATCAAAATAGTAATATTGTTGAAATGCAGGTAAGCATGTGTCGCGCTGAAAATCTGTAAAGGTTGCTATAGTAACGGGAACAGTTTTGGTTTATTATTCAAGGGCTATTTATTTTGGTTTTTATAAAGAATGTCTACATTTTTGTTTTATCCAACCTTGACATTGGCAGAATCATCGATAAACCGATGGAGCCATAAACTAAAATTGGAATTGGAAATATAACGACATTTTTGAGTATATTAACAAATTAAATGTTAAATATTTAGTTAAAACTAGCTGGGACCCGCGGTTTCACCCGCGTTGAATTGAAAAGAAATTTAGAGTACTTCGACATATACAGTTGACATAGTATATATACATTGGATTTCAAGGGTTTTTTTTTTGCGCGGAATTCTAATTATTTTTCTAAAATAAAAATAGCCGAAGTTATTCTTTGTAACATCAGCTATCTGCCAGTGAAAGTCCCGTCAAAATCGGTCTAGCCGTTTCGGAGATTACCCGGAACAAACAGACAGACAGACAGACAGACAGACAGACTGACAAAAAATTTAAAAATTGTTTTTTATTTGTAGGTATCGTATATACTTTCATATGCATTTAGTAAAAAGCTGTTATTTTGACATTACAAACAGACACTTCAATTTTATTTATTTGTATAGAGTATAGATGACATCATCATCACTATATTATTTACGATACAATAACGTGAACAATTTTTAACATGGTACTTTAGTGTTACATATATTGCCATCAGTATAAGAAGCAGAAGGTAAGGGGTCATCTAGTATATAAAGCTCTTTAACATCTTTTCTAATGTCATTTGTAGATGCTATATAAGAATTTGAAGTCCTCATAATAGGTTGTAATGTTTCTCAATTGGAATTAGCTCCGACATCTGAGAGAATAGTTACGAGTGAATTAAGTGATCTATTACATTTTACCGAGTCGCAAATGTTTTGTGGGCGCGACATGTTCATTCTCAGGTTGCTCACTTGCATCGAATGATGGAACTCTCTCTGCCCGATTTATAGTTTTCGTAAATTATGAATTTTCATTAACAAATAATCACAAATCATATTTTACTTCTTGTTACTTTTTCATTTTCCGGCAGTTCATATATGTTATATTTTTGCTTTTTTTCCGCATCTTTCTTTTACATTTCCTTCCATATTTCATGATTATTTTGTTTTAAGCGTTCTCTATAGCTATATAGATATAACTCTCCTTGTTGTACCGTCTCGGATCCGTTTATATAGGAACCGCGTGTATATCTCTACACCTCCATCTCAAATTCAAACTATCGAGAAGGCCCTAAATATCAAGAAGGACTTAAATACGGCACTGGCAGAGAGTCATGGAAATATAAAATGACATGGATGTTGAGTAGTATGTACAGTTTAAATATATTTTAGTTGCCAGATGAACCTGCACCCCCGCCTAAACCAGTAGCAGCAATAGACGGAGATGGAGAACAGGTAGAGGGAGAAATGAAAGAAGGAGAAGAATCTGTAGAAGGGGAGGAAGGAAAAGTAGAGAAAGCTGAAACTGAAGTGTCTGAAGTGACTGACGTCACTGAAGTTACTGAAATCACTGAAGCGACTGAGAATACTGAAACCACTGGTTTGGAGGTTGGTATAATAATTAAATCTGTGACCTGCAGCTTTAAGCATATAACGAACGAATGTCCGAAGCAGATTGCGCCGTAGTTATATATATATGTATATACTTGTTTTCCAAGGGAGTACAAGAAGCCTTTATTGCTCATAATGTTTTATTCGTCGATATTCATCCAAAGGTGATACATAACTAAGCAGCAACCCAGTCGAGCTACTGCCCTAGCCCACTACCGTACTTAGATAAGCTCTTAATAGTAGTCAGCAAAACATAAATATTCTTCCACTTTATTCAAATTTAGCGCCACATCTATTTTGGAGCATTTCATCTATTATTCTTCACGATCCACAGATGTATCTTACCACCATTATAAAAAGCCATTGGTCTTGCATTGTCCGGTTAAGCATCTACATCCCTCTTGGGATGAGTGCGAAAAGACCTTAATAAAAAAAATGCACTCCGGGAGTGCCGACTGAAGTGAAAACTTATTTTGTCGCGTTAGACATTTTTTAGATGGGTGCTAGGGTTAATGCGATCCCGACGGCGAAACGCCAAACTAAACGTCTAGCGTCTCGGAACGGTGTCGCGAGTCTAGAGATTTTATCTCGTCTAAAAATATGCGTACCGCGCTAAAAGAAGTTTCACTTCAAAAATACCGTCTTGCATTCACCTTTCACCTCTCTCCTTAGTACTTGGTGCGCTGATTACTCACCGTGATCACGTATTTGTTGACATTTTACAGTCCGAAGGCGCCATGTTAGGGGAAGAGAATGCAGCAGAAGATGTGTTCCATTCAGACATTGAGGTGGAGGATGAGGATTACATTCCACCCGGCGGTCTGTTCGTGCCCGGCTTATACACGCCGCCTAACGAATTGGCTAAAGCAAATGGATTGGCTTACTTCTATCCTAAGGTACATTTTTATATTTCAAAAAGCAGGTTAAGGTACGTTATCAGCAAGACGGAAAAGCCTGTTGGTTACCACAGCACCACTCTTTTAACAGCTGCAATACTTCCTGACACTAGCCTGAAAGATAAACGTGGTACATCACCCTACGAAGGTAGTTGCTGTAATATCAAAAAAAGAGAAATAAATGGAGATCTACTAGATCGAAATAACCAAGGCATTTTTTCTCGGTATATGTTTTACAATAATTTTTCTATCAATCAGCATTATACGAGGGCGGCACTGAAAATTTCGGGAATCAAGGAAGTGACACAACATTACTATTTAAAAATGTATTTATTGCTTTTCGAAGTATTCTCCGCGAAATTTGACACATTTTTCCATACGATGGAACCAATCATTGAAGCAACCATTCCATTCGGAAGTTGGGGTCTCCAAAATGGCCGTTTTGTAGGCGTCCACAGCTTCTTTAGGTGATGAAAATCTCTGTCCACGCAATTTATTCTTTGTTTTAGGGAAAGTATAGAAATCATTAGGGCTTAGGTCGGGGCTGTACGGCGGATGGTCTAATAATTCTATGTTTTCTTGCTCTAAAAACTCTTTTGTTCTGTGCGCGGTGTGAGAACTCGCATTGTCGTGATGGAGGATGATGCGGCGGTTGCAGTTCTCTCTACGGAGTTCAGAAACGACCTGTGGCAAACAAATGCTAGCATACCATTCTGCATTAACCGTTCTTTGTCCCTCAAGAGGAATAGTCGTAACATGGCCGGTTTTGGAGACAAACGTGGCCACCATTTTTTTTGCAACACTCCGTGAACGAACAATTTTTGATGGCTTTAACTCATTTTCGAACACCCAAACTCGTGACTGGTTTTTTGTTTCGGGTTCGTATGCATATATCCAGGATTCGTCACCTGATACGATGTTGTATACAGCATTTGAGGATCCTGCGTGGAATCTTTCGAGAGTTCTGACGCACCAAGTAAGGCGAGCCGCTTTTTGCTCTTCACATAGCAAATGCGGTATCCATCGGGAAAACAACTTTTTTACACCTAATTGTTCATGCAAGATTATTTGTATTTGACTCATGCCAATGTCTAAAGTTGCCTGAATTTCGCGGTATGTCACATGTCGATCTTCCTCAATCAGCTTACGCACAGCATCAACGTTTTCTTGGGTGACTGCAGTTTTTGGACGACCTTGACGAGGATCATCACTGAGCTTGACACGTCCACGTTGAAATTCAGCAAACCAGCGATAAATTGTGGTTTTGGATGGGGCTTCATCACCAAATGCAGAAATCATCCGGTCAACACACTGTTTTTGTGTTAAACCACTTCGAAAGTCATAATAAATCATCGCTCTTGAATTTTCTCGAGTCAATTCCATTTTTTCAACGACTAAACAAGTTTGGCAAAACCTTGTGACAAGACCGTGAATCTTTTTTTAAATAAATAAATGGTATTCGATTTGTAAAAGTTTTCAATTAAAAAGATTTTAATATGACAGGAACAGGGGAAATATTCCATTCCCGATACTTTTAGTGCAGCTATGTAATCACAATTATTTTGAAAAGAGTATCCACGGAGTTTCTTGCCGACTCTTCTCCATGAGATCGACTATTTGGAACCGTGCAACTTAGATTCTGACGTTCCTAATTTAAAATAAAAAACTTTGACTTTGAAAACTTTAACTTTGTCTTTGATAGTGCGCCAAAGACGGTAAAACATACCCTTTATTTCCCATTTGCAGCAAGCAGCGGAATTAGCTACTGTGGTAGAGACGGAATACCTACCGCCTCACGTGCTGGTAATGTTCAACATAGAGAGGCGGTACGACGTCCAGGAAGTCGTCAAACAGTATTCCAGCGAGATCTTGAATGTGAGTTTTCACATAACTATTAGACAGATAGTTAAAACCTTTACTCGGTGCAACCCAAGACCCAAAAATTACAAGTCAAAAGATGTTTACATTATTTCTGCATATTTGAGATGAGTATATGAATAAGTAGTAAGTAAAGTTATATTATATTATGTAGCTGTTTGTTGTTCCTCTTTTTAATAAAAAAAAAAAAAAAAAAAAAAAAAAAAACAAAGAGACCCCGTCTGCCAAGCGTGGCGATTATGGCAAAACCCCCCAATGAGCCCACAACACTTCCATATCGGTCGTTGTGGTGATCTTTGGGGGAGGCCTGTGTCCAGCAGTGGACTTCATTCGGCCGAAATGATGATGATGATGAAAACAAAGATAAGAAAAATTTAAAATAAATTTTGATAAATTGACAATATTGGGTATCAAAGCCATAATATATAATATGTTGTCTGCAGTGAAAGGGCCTGATAAAGTTATATCAACGTATTGGAGAGTATTCATCAATAGAACTTTAACAAGAGGAAACAACTTGATACAATCAGATACACGAAAACAATAAAATGGACCAAATCTCTTGGCACAGTTTATGAAAGAGCAAAACTGGACTTCTGGGGTGGAAGGCCTTTTTTTTTTTTTTTTATTGGTGCCCAGTGGAAATTCATCATGAACTTCCTTCGCCCCGGGGAAGGACGAAGGGGTATGCCGGACTCCTACCGGCTAAAACCACTGGAGCGGTCATCTTCGGCACCTCAGGGAGGCTCCAGGTCCTCGTATGATCACACCAGAGCCGCCCACTGGTGCCACGCCTATAGGCACATCTCGCAGAGGGTGCCCGGTGACCTGAAATACAGGCTTCAGCCTAGTTTAGGCACCAGTCTCCCACTCTTAATTTGTATAATACTATAACTTTTTCATTATTGTGGTGAGAAAATAAATAAGTCATAATAATAAACATAAACAAAATTAGAAGAATTTAAATATCTCAATTATATTACAATTAGGGTTATCCCGCCGAATATTACAGCTTATATAGATATTATAGATAGAAAATTATGGCAGTTATGTACCTATAAATATAGAACAGATAGAGAATCTGAAATTTGTGAAAATTGATACCTGGGTTGCACCACACTACAACATATCTTTCGAGGAATACAATACAGCCATCGGAGATTGTTACTAAAAACAATCAACTATTCGACAATTCCGTGTATTCGATTGCAATCGAACAATAATCGGTGGTATTAGATTGATATCAAGTGTGGCGTGCTTGCAGTGCGCGCTGCACACGCAAAATTCAAATTCAATTGAAAGTGTCGATTGCCCTGCGCAATTGTTCACTTTCGCTTGTTTGGATTCCATTTTTTACTATTATTAATCAAGTCCGCAATCGACTGAGAATTGCTTATTGTGATCGCTAGATGGTTTACTTTTAATTGGCGTTAGTAATAAGCTTAGATTTATAACTTAGAGGTTATAAAATACATGACTAAATATGAGCTGTTTATACTCACGCTGTGATAGCCTAGTGGTTGAACGCTTGCCTTCCATACAGGATCGTCTGAGTTCGATCTCGGCCCGCACCTTTGACTTTTCGGATTCATGTGCAGATCAGTATTGCATTATCACTGGTGTTAACCGTGAAGGAAAACAATGTGAGGAAACCTACACACCTGATAGGGCTCAAAAATAATTGTAATTTTATTCGTTTTATATTGCTCACTGTAGTGATCATTTGGTGGCCCACGTCCAGTAGTGGACGTTTACGGGCTGGTGTATGTGTATCTGTACGTTGGTAAAAGGCTTAGCTAATGATGGGAAAACTATCCACAGTTAATACAGACTTTTTGATATTTCAGTTGGGCATCTTTGTCGGCGAAGACCCGTACACCGCAGAGCACATAGCCTACAGCATCAAACAGTACGACAAAATGATACGGCCAAGGAGATAGTATGTAAAAAAGACTAGAATAACAAGCCTGATGCTGGCTTGTCAAGGCGCTTCATACCACGGGCCGCGCCGCACTGCCTGTAGATATGTATCTGGGCCCGCAGGTCCACAGGCACGCTTTCACCACTTATGTTCCCAGGCCATGTTGACATGACCTGTCCCGATGTGTCCGTGAAAGCATGTGCCTCGGCAAGCCTCCAGTACAGACTTTATAAAAATAACTGCCGATAGTATGCTTGACAAACCGAAGAGTGAATGCATTTTTTTAATAACGCTGCACTTTCTGGATTTCTAGGGGGGAGGCCTTTGTTCAGTAGTAGACGTCCTTTGGCTGATCGATGGGCGTTGCTGCTGTCCTTTTTTGACATCATCCGTTACGTAAACGACACCCCAATGAATGGAAGGTAGCCTAAGTTCTTACTCCTTAAAGTCAACCCCCCTCGCTAGAGGGTGTGACAGCTTACTTACTTACCCCCCTCTTGAGATGGAACTAAATGTATGGCACCGGGCAGCTCCACTGCTATTGTCCTCGAGATCCTGGTGCCCTGGAGGCTTGGTCCCTTCGTCGCCGAAAGATGACCACTCAAACTCGGAAATATTCCGGTATACCCCTCCTCCCCTTTCCTTTGCCCTTTCTCCAGCGGTAACCGCTTTACAGTCACCCTCTCAGAGATGTTCCTATAGGCGTGGCACCAGTGGGCGGCTCTAGTGTGATCATACGAAGATCTGGAGCCCCCGTAGGTGCCGAAGATGACCGCCCCAGTGGTTGCAGCCGGTAGGAGTCCGACATACCCCTCCGCCCTTCCCCGGGTCGGAGGAAGTTCACGTAGAATTTCCACTGGGACCAATAAAAATAAATAAAGGTATTTTCCTGTGTGGGTACAGTTTACAGACATAAATCTCATACACCCGTAGTGCAACTACCAGTAGATCAAATACTTGTTCTTTGCGGTGTTTGAATTACTGTATTACGGGGAAAAGTCTATTAAAAAACACCATAATTGCCCTAAAAATCAAAGCAGCAACTTTCTGTCTCACACAGCTATGATCGTCTGGCCCTCATGGTATCCCGCAAACGTAGCCTGCCACTCCTTCAGCTAGCTGGTTTGAACCCTATCTACATCAGCTCTGACGTAATGAGCGGCGAGAGAGAGTGCTTGGCCATGTTCCCTGTAGGCTACGGAGACGACTACGACGAGCCGGAGAGTATTGTAGAAGAAGAGATAGAGGTTAGATCATAAAAAGTAAAGCCTTTGTCTGATAGGTACATCTTCCGCAAAGAGTGCATGATCCATGGAGCTCACGAGCTGTGCATTTGTACGTATAGTCACAATAATAGGAAGGAGCAATGCAATGCTTCAATCTACTTCGACAACAACATCGAAAGTCTCCCTTTCAAGACTGCTTCCTTTTGTGAGGCTAAGAACATGCAGAGGTATAATTGACGCAGCATAACGCGATATGCTTAGCTTCACAGTTAGTAAATCCTTCTAAAAAGGAATGTAATGATCTAGGTCACCATGTAGAGAAAACAGATTGGTTTGACCACTCGTTTTCTCGCTCCAGGAACTCTGCTCGTTAATAGTCATCAGAGCCTCGTTGAAGAGAGTCAGGGTGCAAGAGAGGCAGACGTTTGACGAATTGGCTACCAGGCTATATTAAACGTTTGTCGTATTAGGACTGCCATCAGCAGTGAAGCGACTTGCTAGCACTCTCCAGCTCTTCGTTACAAAAAGAAGATCTGGAGACTGTCGAGAAAAAGAAATAAGAGGTAGGGCATCACAGAAAAAACTGCTTGCTACGCATATAATTCGGAAGTAGGTGTTTGGTCCATCCTTCTATTTCTGATTATTCTTACATCGTAATTATCATCATATCAGCCAGAAGACGTCCACAGGCCTCCATAAATGTCTACGACAACCGGCTGCATGCAGCATCCAGCCACTCCCAACTACCTTTCTCAGGACGTGCGTCCACATCGTTGGAGGCCATACCACGATGCGTTGTCGGTGCTTGGTGAGTTGGATGCGGGCGGCGTATAAGTGGTTGTTGTGGAAATGTATGGGGGAGCTCTTTATTGATGATGATGATAAGGGTCTTATGTAAACTGACTGATATAATCTATTTGTGTTTCCAGGTTGTCGAGCAGCAACCTGAACAACAAGAACAAGAGGTATTTATGATATATTTTAATATTGTTTTTAGGATGACGAAAGTAGAAACACATGAGACGCCAAATTATGATCCTAATTTGAATAGTAGAGAAGTAGAATGTAAAGAAACTACTAGCTTTGCTAAAAATCCATCATCATCAATAGCTCATAGCAGTCAACGGACAGGCCTCTCTAATACTATAGGGGGTGACCGCTTTACAGTCATCCCCTCCGCGACGTGCCTAAAAGCGTGGCACCAATGGGCGGCTCTAGTGTGATCTTACGAAGATGCCTTCGGTGCCGAAAATGACCGCTCCAGTAATTTTAGTCGGTAGGAGGCCGCCCCTTCGCCCTTCCCCGGGGCGGAGGAAGTTCCATGTAGAATTTCCACTGAACATAATAAAAAATGGCCTCTCCAATAACATACCACTGGACATGACTCTCGATCCTCCACAAAGCAACGATCTGGAATATTTCGATTTTTTTTGTTACATGGGGAAATCCTCATGGACCTTCATGCCCCCCATGTTCCTTGGACCTATCTCGCGTTGGGGGCGTGGGATTCACTCGCGTTCCCTGAACCCCCAGGAGAGCATAGCCCGCCACTCATTTTGGCGGACTCCACTCTCCTTTGCGGTCTGTCCATTCGTACAATCTTCTAGAGCAACGCGCGTACACAACACAGCAAGCTACCGTCTCAACCTCACTGGACTCATGTGCACCGCCCCGCTCATGGAGGGTTTAAGAATACGCCTACCTTGAATAAAATCTACCTTGTGGTGTCCCAATTAAGAACAAAGCACCACTCCATCTCGTCCCGTGGACGTCGTGAAGGCGACTTAGGGACTCTAAATCAGAGTAGTGGGTAGCAGCGTCTCTTTTGTGGAACAGTAGCCAAACTGCGCTCTCCAAATGATTCAAGAGTACTGGCAAATTCCCCCCAAGATGACGACCCAATTAAGGAAATCTTTAGAGGGACCTTTGTTCAGCGGTGGACGTTTTTTGATTGATATGATGATAATATCATAATAAATACATTTTATTTATGTTTGTGGAAATAATCCTTGTTACGACATAAACCTTTTATTTTTTTCTTTTTTATCCCTTTACTTCTCTTTTCTCACTTTTTATCTTTTGGCAAGCGGATTGGTGATCGCAGTAGGTTGTTATTAGCATATGGGAGCATGTTAACATACAGGAGGGATACTGCTGCCCACCCTCGTATTATCAACCCTTAGTCACCTTTTACGACAGCCACGACTCTGTTATGGCGCCTTAATGAGAAATTACTATTATTAAAAAGAAAAAGCCCGTTGCAATCACCGATCATTAAACGATCGGTGAGGTTAAGCAACGCTTGGCGCGGTCAGTCTGCGGATGTGTGACCGTATAGTGGTGATTGAACCGAGTTTCTTCATGCTAAATTTCTAAATTTCAGTTTCTTCACGTAAAATCATCGGTCCGGCGGGCTGATTACCTAAGTCGCAGACGCTTTGCAACAGGCGTAAATTGCTCCAACGCCACTGTCAAACGTCAATTTGGTATTACCTATTTGCCGATAGCGAATAAACAGGCGAAGATCTCTGTCGCGCGTCTGTCGGGCAATCAATGAACTAAAAACATTTATTCTTTTTAGTTCCACTGGTGGCTACTAGCGCTAGTAACTATGCATCTTCCACAAGTAGCGACAAGCGGACATGGCTTACGTAATACCAATTTTTTTGTCGCTTTGCCATCGGTGGATCCTTGGCTGCGCGATAGCTGCTGTCGGGTCTGCTGTTGCTGTTTTTAGCTAATCAGCCCGCCAGTCGTTGTATTTAGACGGTCATCGTAAAGCCATGTTGTAATTTTGGGCGGCTTGATTAACTCTGACTCAAGTATAGACACTAACGATACGAATAGAAGAAGACTAGGCAGCAAGCATTGAGCAACAAGTTGCGCGACCTGTTACGTTCTTACTTGGTCGGAGCTGCCCAAGTTATCTGGTAACGTCGCACAATTCCTCTTAACATTGATCCATGATACGAACGCCATAGCACATTTTTTTATGTATACGCTGTGTTCGTTAAAGTTACTGGTTCATTACTTGCAGGTCGTAGACGTCGAAGAGACAAAGGAAGAAGACGATGAAGACGAAGAAGACGAAGGGGCAGAGACATGACATCCATAAGTTTAACTTGAAAACACGCCTGCGGACCGATACCGTTTACACCTCTCCAACAACTTAACGAAACAACTTATGGTTCATTTAAATTTGCATTTGTTTATACAACATTTCAACGATCACATTGTCATGAATACCTATCTATAACTACAAATAAATTAAATTGAAGTGTCTGTTTGTAATGTCAAATAACAGCTTTTTACTAAATGCATATGAAACAAAGACCATAAAACCACTTGAGAGCCGATGAGCTGATTTCTTCTAGGCACACGACTCACTACAGCGGGCTTTGCAAAGAAAAATCCGCGACTGTTTGGCATAAGCAACAATGTCACCGAAAATACACCACCCAGTGGCGCTCTTAGTGTGTTGTACCTCTTAATATCGATTAAGTCGACATGGTACTATGAAGGTCATAACAAATTATACCTTCATAGTATACAGTCGATGAAATTAATTGAATGTTTGGTGTCCGGATTAAGAATATAGCACCAATCCATCTCCTCTCCTTCCGTGGATGTCGTTAACGGTGATTAAGGGAATCTAAGCCAGAGGGATGGGCAGCAGCGTCCCTTCTGTGAAACGGTAGCCATACTGCGCTCACCAACCCGAAACCAAGCGTGATGAGTATTGGCAAATTAAATTACATTTCTGTATAGTGTACAAGGATCTGAACGGGTACCTCTTCCCTCTGGAACAACTCCTTTGGCCTCTTTTCAGCAATGATGCATTACAGCAGCGCTGCAGACATGGCGGATTTTTTAAATGAAAATAATAAAGAAGGAAGCCCACGCTACTATGATAAATCATATTATTATATTAGCAATGTCTTAACAGCCTAGTCTTGTAACCCGTTTCTACCAAAAGGTCGCTAATCCACCATGGCGAAAACCACATGTCGAATTGGCGATTTTTTGTTGTAGTCATACCTAACCGTATCTGTGAAAAGCTAATATTCTATATATTCTCCATATTTTCCGCAGTTGGATTTGATCTTGTCCGTACACTGTTCATTGCATCGCGCCTCGGTTAAGAAGTTGTTTGCATTGCCGTTGCAGCCCGCATACTGAAATGTATCGCAATTCTTTTCAAAGGAATTGTAGCCCCATCTGCAAATAAACATCATACATGCATAAACATATACATCATGATGTAGCTATAAATAATTTTCCGATATGAATAGTTGGAATATTATGTAATTAAACTAGTATGTAATATCAGAACTGCAATTAATTTAATGCGATCGCCGACCCGTCTGCCAAGCGTGGCGATTATGGCAAAACCCGCCAATGAGCACACAACACACCCATATCGGTCATTGTGGTGATATTTGGGGGAGGCCTGTGTCCAGCAGTGGACTTCATTCGGCCGAAATGATTTATTTATTTATTATTGTGCCACTGTGAAAGCGACCAAGATCCCACATCCCTCGCTCGAGGAGCGCCCTGCGTGAGTGAGCGGCGGATCTTGGTCGATTGGATCGTGCAAGATCTCTTTTTACCAGCAATAGTAACTATGTTGGTAGATAATGAAAATTGGTGTGGTTTGGTCTCCTTTTGTGAGAGTATCATGCCCCAGAAGGAGCAGATAAGACGGAAAAACGCGCCGGGGTAACAACCACCTTGGCGCGTAGAGAGAGCTGTGCTGAGATGGCGGGGGGCCTCGGGGGATCGTCAGCGTGCAGATTGGGGAATCTGCGTGCTCATACCGAATAACCCTTGGGAAGACTGCGACGTGTACGTTATCACGTACCACCGTATCCGCAGTACAGCGCACAACGATAATTCAGGGGCAACTCTACAGTCCCCCCCGAGATTTGTCCTTTTAACAGGCGCATCCCCTGCACGCGTTTTTGTGTTAAGATCACACTTAGGTAACACAACAAACAGACAAATCCTCAATCGGAAATCCTAAGATTTTGGATTAAATTGATTATTAATGTCAGCCGTAAGAGAACACCATGCTCTACACAAAAACAATGTAGATTCAAATTCTTTCCACGTTTCATGTATATATTATTTAGCGTCCGCCATGTAGGTAATATGCTCGAAAAGATGCACCCCTCTAGTGATTTCATGATCTTGTTAAAGTTATTTTGTGTATGGTTCCTCACCTGGTGACCGTAACAGACATTGGATGTGCTCCCTCGCAAAAGCCTATGTCTGGATCCATGAAGCAGTAAATAGGCTTGTCGTATCCGTCCACAATGGCCCACGGCGGTGCGTCTTGGCCGCCGTGGCCTCCTCCGTAACCTGGAAAAACACAAAAAAAAATACCAAATGTTACAACGCGGCGCTTGAATCTGCAGTAACAACAAGTAAGGTTTCAGTGCCAGGTGGATCTCCTGGGAACACGTCAAACCATGCTTGTGTTTTTTCTTGTACGGTAGATAATATAAAGTAGCTTTTTAAAATCTGTCTTTTAACAATATAAATATGTAATACTTAAAAAATAGTTTATATTTTAATAAAAACACGCTTTTGATGAAATGTGTACTAAAATGGTCAACATAATCATAAAGTAAAATAAAAAAAAATGGTCAAGTGCGAGTTGAACTCGCCTGGAGAGGGTTCCGAAATTGCTGAATATGTTGTCTATTGTTGGACTCGGTCTTGTACCAATAACTTATCCCAAGAACAAACTTAACATCGTAGTTGAAATACATGTTTTCCGATACATTCCAACCGCAAACGTAAGTTTGTCCACACAACATTGTAAGATTAACCATGTTTTTTTAAGACCATAGACTTATAGATTTTCCTGTAATCTTTAGGTAAAGAGCTATTTACCTATATGTCTTTCAGAATTTTAGGCTCAGTAGTTTTGGCATATGGCAGTGATGACATATGGAACAGAGACGTGGTCACTCACAATGGGCCTCATAAGAAAGCTCAAGGTCACTCAGCGAGCTATGGAGAGAGCTATGCTTGGTATTTCTCTACGACATCGAATCAGAAATGAGGAGATCCGTAGAAGAACTAAAGTTGTCGACATAGCTGAAAGGATTAGTAAACTGAAGTGGCAATGGGCAGGGCACATTGCTCGTAGAACTGATGGCCGTTGGGGCACAAAGGTTCTCGAATGGAGACCGCGCACCGGAAAACGCAGCGTGGGACGACCTCCAACGAGGTGGACAGACGATCTGGTGAAGGTCGCTGGGAGTCGTTGGATGAGAGCGGCATGTGACCGCTCGTTGTGGAAATCTAAGGGGGAGGCCTTTGTTCAGCAGTGGACGTCCTGTGGCTGATATGATGATGATGATGATGATGAGTTTTGGAGATAGGGTGGGGACGGTAAATTTTCATGTATTTCCTTAAATAACTTTAAAACTATAAATTTAAAAATTATACAATAAATAAATTTGAAACCCTCACAATAAGCCCTTTCATTTCGTATGTTACACGGTACAGTTTGCAAAACTTTATTCTTATTTTTTCTATATTGCCCCCCAAAAAGAAGCCCTTTATTCAAAATTCGTTTATTTACGTTACACGTTCTTCTTTGGGTGGCAGAAATCCATATGTGTGCCAAATTTCAACTTAATCGGTCCAGTAGATTCGGAGCAACATGGCTGTGATAGACGGACAGACAGACAGACACACGAGTGATCCTATAAGGGTTCCGCCGTTATTTCCTTCAGACGTTCGGAACCCTAAAAATGGGGTGCACGATAGCAAATGTAAATTACTTGTGAGAATATAAGCAGAGAGCACGCGACACTTTTACTTTAGAATAAAATATATTTCTTTTAGTTTTAAAGCAAAATTAACCCTAAAAACCTATAAATTCATTACTTATACATTTATATTCACACTTGTCTAATCAATGGGTATTGAATGTCAAGCCGATGACGTGAATGTAAAGTTCCTGCATTTCCACCCCAAGATATCGACAACCTGCAACAAATTCCCCTCTTCTGCTCTGATAACCATACGAGCGAGGATGCACCGCCGTCAGGAGAAGACGAATAAGCTGAAAGATTGGTTCTAAGGATGCGTGGCTTGATGACGTCACTATAGAGAGTGGAGTAAGGGTATGGAGGGGCGCGTGGAGGTTCAAACTGCGCGTGGTCCAGTCAAGAGCTCTCTTGCACTTCAGCACCAGACAGGCCAACGTCGTTAGGTTAGCATATTATTTTTGCAATTTGTGCTACTTCTTGTGAATCAACGGCCGTTTAGTTTTTATTTATATTTAAGTTTTATTTGAAAATAAATAGTTTATTGTTTTTATTCAAAATAGCGTTATCATCATTTCAGCCAAAAGATGTATACAGGCCCACACGGGGGACCATAGCCAACCGTGTGTGGTCATATTGGGAGGAATTTGCCAGTACAGTATATGGTTCGTTGATAGCTGCATTTAAAGTACACGAAGACGCCATGTTTTAAAAAAATATTGTAAGTCATATAAATATAGTAAATCGTACTTACTGATGGAATGTAATCGTCTTTACTATTTTTATTTAGTATTGTATTAGTTCGCCGTTTTAAATTAAAACTTAGGAAGCACAAATACGTAATTACGACTGCGCGCGCAAAACAGTAAAATATATGACACGGTTGGCGCAGTGGCTTATTTGTACCATCTACAGATAGTTGTTTCGGGTCTGGGGGTTTTTCATGTGAGATTTATGCCTGTAAACTATACCCACGACCCAGCAAAAATCAAAGCGGGGCATCGTTTAATTAAAATAATAATGCACCGACACCGGTTCTCAGCGAGCGGTATTTTTGCCCATTTCGGCATACTGGACTAAGAGTCTGGACGTATACTATACTGCCGTGCCGTAGTTAAACTAGAAAGCCGATTTAGAAGGTCGATTTTGACTTTTTAATGCAGTGATATAGTTTTAAATTCTCTGTCTTCCTGTCTAAGAACCATAAGTATATTAGTGATAGTTCCTGAGTCACAAACACTATAAAAGCCGTTATGGTAAATTAGCGACCTTTAACTAATGTAATAAGAGCCAAAAACAAGCTAAAATCATTAGCTATAAATAAATAAATAAACGACAATAATGATTGAAAATGGTTTTCTGAACAAATAAGACCAATTATGGACGCAAACAAATGTAAATACTGTGTCTAACAGTCACTAATCTAAGTATTATGGTGTTTATAGATATAAGGACGTCCCATCTTTTTTGGCTGTTTCTTGAAAACTAAATAAACTAAAAAGGCAGTATATTAATGTGTGTGTAAATCCTTAATAATTCTGTAACATACCTTTCCAAGTGTTAGGAATGCTCATTCCTTTGGGAGGCTGCCCATATTTTTCATCCTGTTTAAGTTTGGTTCTATTATCAAGATATTCGTTAATCCATTTCCCATATTGTGCCTGAATCTCAATAGGTATAGTCCAATGTTCTAGAGGTATTTTATCTTTTTTATTCTGACCGTATTCACTCCATTTTTTTATATAGGCATCATTGACATCATAATCGGTCCTGCCAAATCTACACGCCAAATCCTCAACTATTTGGGAAAATATTAACAGGGATATTAAATGTAATGTGTTTGTCATTGAATAGCCTAATTTTTGAAGAAATTAAATATACTTTATAGCTCTAAAATACAAAACTGTTTCCCTTTAAATGGGCTTTCATAAAATGTCTCAGTAAACGTCATTTAAGCGACGAATATCAACGACAAATTGACCGTGGATGTAATTTTGTATAGTATGAAAAAATAATTACTCGCACCTAGCCTAAAAGCAATTGTCGCTTTGCTTCAGTTAATTTTGACCCTTATAGTTTAAGTGGAAGAATACAAAAACCCAAAAACAATTTTTGTCAAATTTTACAACAAAAAAGCAAGGTCTGCTAATTAATTATCAGTTTCATTAACGAATACAAATTGGAAAATAATTGGAAATCAACCAGTTTAATTAAAACACAAGTACTTTCCACATGTAGAGTAAAGCACTTGGTATATTCTTAAACCAATTATTTCCATTTAAAACACTAGACTGACTGAATTTCACTGCAGCAATCCAAGACCGAGTACCAAACTATGGAGCTGGTTCAGGGTAACCTTAAAGACAGGGTAACCAGGTTGGACCCTTACCATGGAAGTAAGATCCTGAAAATGAACTTACAGTTAAAACCAAAGGAGTACCGCCAAAATGCAACATCAACAGCGCCAGTACTAACCCTTTCTAAGCAGTTAAAACATAAGAGTTTCAAAATAGGTTGTCTCTTCAAAGGTACTATACTGCTCCTTTTACTCAATCCGAAAAGCATATTGGCATGCTACGGTTACGGATCCGTTGATACGGATTACTGGGTTCCACAGCCAAAAAAAAAAACACCGCCGGTAGCCGGTGTAGTCGTTGACAATGACGAAGAACATGAAAACTTAACCGGAGTCACGAATATTGTAGACAGGAACAAGAAGAGTTCATGGGGAGGATGGACACCACCACCAGAAGTGGAAAATGACTGGAAGATATGGCTCAACGAATTTGAGGTGAAGAATAATGGAACTAATTACATGGACGAGCAGAAAAAAGTCCAGAATAAAAACGAACGAGAAAAAGGAGGCGATTGGCCTGTTAATTGGGCAGGTGTGAAGCATATATGCGATTGATACATAGTTAATATTTACAGACAGCTGTGTCAAGTCAGTCATAAGGATCGTCTTATAGAAACATTATTAATCATTGACGGGCCCCAGTTCCATAATTTTAGCCGAATAAGTTCCACTGCTGGCTAATGGGGCAATGCTCATTAGGGGTTTTGCCATAACCTTGGCAGGCGGGTTGGCGATCGTAGTTGAGTTGTAAATGTACTCTGATGGATGCTGCTACCCATTCTCTGCATAGTTCCATAGTCACCCCCACACCCACGGGAAGATATGGGGTGCTGCTATCTTAGCCGGCACCACACGGTTCCAGTTTACCTACTACAGAACAAAGAGTTTACTGGCAGCATGTCTCATATCGGCCATTTATACGTCCACTTCTCAACAAAGGCCTCCCCCATAGATTTCCACGACTGTGTCATCATTTTGGGGGGTACTTGCCAATACTCACCAGGCAGGCGGGTTGGAGAGTGCAGTATAGCTACGGTTTCACAGACGGGACGCTGCTGTCCATCCCTCTGCTTTAGATTCCCTTAGACGCCTTTTGCGACAACCACGCGAGGAGATGGAGTGGTGCTATATTATTAATCCGGACACCACACGGACAACACAGCATGTCTACCTATCATGACATCAATCATCAATTTTTGTCATCTAAAATCCGATTCTTGTGATTGTAAGTCCCGCGTAAAAGAATGTAGCATTTGTATTAAATTAAATAGATTTTATCCAGGTTTTGATCATTGTAATAGGTGATAAATACATCAGTAAAAAAATACATTTATTTTGTAACAGATTTAGGCGAAGGTCACGGTGGAGCGGCTCCCCCGCCCTGGGCTTACATGCATAGAAACACTGGCAAGCCAGAGTACTGCGCCAAACCGCCAGCAGCGGGAAAATGCAAGAAAAGAATTACAAGGTGAGAATATTAAAAATAATAGTGACATTAACAATCAACAGCGGTTCGCGCGGAACATAGAAATTTTCCAATAATTAAACATTGCGTAGACACCATGATGCATGGCATGGGTTGGTTGACGCTTCTAACCATAACTAGCCTAGCGTAACTAGCAGGCAAGCAGTGCAGTGTGCGCGGTCTAATGCAGATAAAGCGTAACGTCACACCCGGCTAGAGGTAAGAAGGACACCGTAGGGTTTTAGCCGGTTTGAGCCCGGCATGCCCTCCGCCCTTTCCAAGGCAGAGTAAGTCCAAGAGGAAGTCCCAGGTTAAAAAGAATATAAAATGCCTGTGCTGGTAACGTTTAAGTAGAAACTGTATTATAGAGAGTATAGAGCGTACCACTACCTCCGTAAACAGTAACAGGTCACACATATATTCCTTTTCACAGACTTCGACTTCAACAAGCGAAGTCGAAATTTATTTTCTTTCCTACTAGGAGTAGGAAAGAAACTTTGACTTTGACTTTTATTATTTTTGAAGTTATACTTCTTCACGCGCATTTGATAAGTGTAAAATTGGGATACGTATCACGTATATACGTACATATTGGGAAGACGTATTTCAGCGTTTTAGAAAAATCTACATTTAAGAGGGTAAAATAAGGGATAAAAGTTTTTATTTGACGACATGGTTGGTGCAGTGGCTGATACAGTCGACTGCTGCGCTCCGGGTCGCGGGTTCGATTCCCGCACGGAACAAATATTTGTATGACAAACAAACAAAACACACAAAAATCAATAATATACACGATTTTATCCGTTTAAAGTGTTTTATTATAATGTGTAATAATCGCAAAAACCTAAGACATTACTAATATTTTAGTGTTTGACTTAACACTTTTAACTTTTTATATTTACAGATATGGCTACAATCCCTATTTGGAAAAGTGTATGAGTTTTATATGGAGTGGATGTGGCGGTAATGATAACAATTTTATGACCGAGTTGAAGTGTGAGGAGGCTTGCGTGGTACCCCCAGATCCTGGCTGCGACACCGACTCTCATATTTATGTAGATGATCTTATTATATCCTGATTATATTTCATTGTTTCTTTGCATTACTTTAGACTTCATTCCCTTGGATTATAATAATATAATATAATCTGTAGGTATACATTTTTGACGGCACGGTTGGTGCAGTGGTTGATACAGTCGGCTGCTGCGCTCCGGGTCGTGGGTTCGATTCCCGCACGGAACAAATATTTGTATGATCTGCAGGTAGTTGTTCCGGGTCTGGGTGTTTTTTATGTGGAATTCATGTCTGTAAACACACCCACGATACAGGAGAAATCCAAGTTTGAGGCAAAGTTTAAAAAAAAAACCCTTTTGTTTTTCGTCGTGAGTTCCTTCACCTTGGGAGAGGCAGAGGGGCATGACGGACTCTTACCGGCCAAAACCCCGCAATGCTCCTTCTACTTCTCTTTATTATCTTTATCTATGGCTGGGGATGTGGTGTCGGCCTTGGAAGCATTGGACCACGCCTCTAGCAGGTATTACTCGTTACTTGGTAAGGCGGTACCCGTCTCTCATCGGTTGGCAGTCCGCACATCCCTTCAGAGAGGCGCACGCAGAACACGGACAGCTTGGGTCTGAGTTCAATCCCAACCCGCACCTACCTACCTCCTAACCCATCGGATTTATGTGCGTATCAGAATTTGATTATGTTGCGTTAACGGTGAAGGCAAACATCTGAGAGGCCTCCAAAATCCAAGTACTAGCCGTAACCAAGACACGGACGTTACAAAGTTCACTTCAGGCCCACGAAGGGCTCGGTAGCACGCATATGGTCAGGCGCTGCCGAGGGACGCTTTGGGGGATCCTTTACAGTCCCCCCTGGGGGTGACCGCTTTACAGTCACCCTCTACGAGATGTGCCTATAGGCGTGGCACCAGTGGGCGGCTCTAGTGTGATCATACGAGGACCTGGAGCCTCCCTTAGGTGCCGAAGATGACCGCCCTAGTGGTTTTAGCCAGTAGGAGTCCGGCATACCCCTTCGCCCTTCCCCGGGACGAAGGAAGTTCATGAAGAATTTCCACTGGGCACCAATAAACAAAAAGTCAATTTCCTGTGGGGCGGCTTTTAGAAAAAGGAGTTCATCACGAAGAGTTCCTCCTTTTGCAAAAAGTCTACCAGCCTCTGTCTCCTGGGGTTCTGTTGCCCATATCCAAATTGCCCCACTCTCAACTCACCATCGCATGAGTGCCCGGCTTGAAGTTCCCCATCGCAACATGACATTCCCCATGACAACAACGAAGTGTGTCTTCGAGGTATGTATGGCCCTACTTACGTCCTCATACATACTCTCTACTTCATCATCTGGGTGCGTCGAGGTCGGTGCGTAGACCTGTATGACCTTCAACGAATACCTCTTGAATATTCTGAGTGTAAGGTACGCTACTCTGCTCGACACACTTTCGATGGCCACTATGCTGTTAATGAGGGACCTGTTGACGAGAAACCCAACGCCACCTTGAGACAGATGTTCGCATTCCCGGTAGTAGAATAAGTTGCCGGATTTCAGGGTTATCGTGTCCTCGCCCTCTCTTCGAACTTCTGATAGACCCATGATATCCCAGTGCAACTTATCTATTTCTTCTTCCAGCTCAACGATCTTTTCGTCTGCCCTCAGTGTGCGTGTGTTATATGTTATCAGTGGCCAATTTTCGCATACGTACTACAATTTTGAAATATGATTACTGCGAAAATATGGCAATAATAGGTTTAAAGAATCTTTATTCTCAACAAGAACATTACAGTTCACTTAAATGAGATCTAAATTTTAAGCATGCAGAACAATAGGTAAACACATAAACAAACCATAGCGAACAAGATTATTAATGTCATATTATCTATGATTCTAATTAATTAATTAATTGTAGGTATCACAACAATACTTGCAACATAACTGGCCAACTAATTATCATCAGTAAGGCTGAAGGCGCTCGAGTATAGTCAGGGAGACCGTTTACCATTTATTTAATCCTAATTATTTTTCTAAAATATAAGTTATGTTTCTAAAATAAAGCCTAAGTTATTCCTTATAACATCAGCTATCTGCCAGTGAAAGTCCCGTTTCGGAGATTACCCGGAACAAATAGACAGACAAAACATTTAAAAATTGTTTTTTTTGTTATATGTATCGTATATACTTTCATATATATTAAAAAGCATTTTATAAAAAGCTGTTATTTTGACATTACAAACAGACACTTCAATTTAATTTATTTGTATAGATTTATATGTTTCACTATGTGTTTATTTTTCCGTATTTGGATAGTTAAATATTCTGGTAAATTGTTTACATAATGTTTTTATCACATATTTAAAACGATTAATATTAGAGTTATATGGTATATATATGTATATATATATACATATTATATTATTTTGTTACTGTTTTTATTTAAACAAGTATTATTAATTTGGTACGTAATATTCCTTGAGCAATTAGAACATCGGGTGTCGGTCTCTACTACATTTTTTATTGTGTTTATTTTTAGCCATAGCAGGAATTTCTTTGGTATCCGTTGGTATCCTTTGGTATCTGTTTTGAGCTCTGTTTGAAGATTCTGCATATAAAGCCGTTGAGCTGGTGTTTGATCACAATATATTTTAATAGTTTGATGCAATTTCGAGCGCTGTTTTAATAAATAGTTTGGTATATCGGTACTGTCAAATACTATTTTTTGTCACCGAGACTTTTCTGCATTATATTTACCCAATCTTATGGTCTTGAGGGGCTTACAACAGTCTGGATAAACACTTGCTAAGATCTTGTGAGCTTCTTCAATGTCTTTATTGTTTTCTGTGGAAGGATTGATACCATTTTGCTCATTCAAACCCACCATGATTATGTTTTTCTCTCTTTGAAGTCTGTCTTTTATTGTGTAGAAAATTTCTTGTTGTTTATCTTGCTTTTGATTTTCATTTTTAAGCTTATGTAGTTCTTTTTCAATTGTTATTATTTTATTTTGTGTAAGTTTATTTTGGGTTGTAATATTTTCCTCAGACTCGTGTAGCTTCTTGTATTCTATTGTTAAGTTTTCGGTGGTTGATTTGAGATCTTGAATGTCTTGTCTTATTTAATTCCGCATTTGTGTTATATTTTCGATTTGCGTGGTCATGGCTTCTTTCATGTGGGTCATTATTTCATTACGAAATTCGGCTAAATCCCTCTTGAAGTCATATTCCAGAGTGTGTGGTCTCCTTTTTCTTGGATTTTTGTTGAGTTGTCCTTTATCTGCCTCGTAGTTTGACAAATTGGAGGTAGATCCACCACTCTCTCATCATTAGTGACCGGGGCGGAATATGCAGAAAACTCACAATCAATAAGCACAAATTTAACAACTGATAGCTATCTCCCTGACTAGGCGCACTTAACCGGTTATGTGTAAATGTACTCGAAGGATGCTGCTGCCCATCTTTCAGTTAAGCCCATAGTCGCCTTTTAATACACCCACGGGATGGGACGGGTTGGTGCCATTTTTAGCCCGCACCAAACTATAGAGAAACGAGTTTTATCTCATTCTCTCACAGCCTAAACCCTATAAATACATTTATAGATTTCTTTCTTTCGTTAGACGTTTTCAGTTCATAAAATACATTAACAACTCAACTGCGATCACCAACCCACCTGCCAAGCGTGGCGATTATGGAAAAACCTTCCAATGAGCACACAACACACCTATATCGGTCGTTGTAGTGATCTTTGGGGGAGGCCTGTGTCCAGCAGTGGACTTTATTCGGCCGAAATGATGATGATGATATTTTATACTGAGAAGGTGAATACAATTTTTTTATAGATCAAACTTAAACACTGACCTATATGCAAAACAAACTTGAACCCCTGTTTTACTCACTTAAGGGTTGAATTTACAAAAACACGTAATTGTTTATTTTAAACCAAAAAGCTAAATATCATTTTTCATAGAGCTAACTGCAAAACTGACGGATTTTAATAGAAACGTTCACCCCCGTTTTACCCCTTTCAGGGTTGAATTTACAAAACATGTACTTCTTTATTTTATTTTCAACCTAAAAGCCAACTACCATTTTTCATAGAACAAACTTCAATACTGACGCATTTTTATCCTAACTTTCACCCCCGTGTTATACCCCTTTATGGGTTGAATTTACAAAAACACTGAAATACGCATTTCTTTATTTTCAACTAAAAAGCTAACTACATATTTTCATAGATCTGGCTTCAAAAATAACGATTTGTCCATACAAACTTTCACCCTCTGTTTTACTCCCTTAAAGGTAGAATTTATAAAAACACTGAAACACATATTTCTTTATTTTTAACCAGAAACCTAAATACCAAATTTCATGTATCTAACTTCAATAATGACGAGGTTTCATACAAACTTTCAACCCCTATTTTACCCCTATAGGAGTGGAATTTATAAAAATCCTTTCTTATTGGATGCTTACGTTATAAAAGGTACCTATTGTCAAAATTTCAGGTTTCTAGCCCCAATGGTTTAGGCTGTGCGTTGGCATGTCTGTCAGTCAGTCAGTTTCTCTTTTTATATACAAGGTCTTACTTTAATAGTCCACGATATTTTGCATGGAGTCTATGTGAGTGCTGACGATAATGTAGGTATCATTAAAAAATAAATCGGTTGTATTTTTGTTAGCTTTTTTTATAAATCACTCATATCATTAATTACTGGTTCTTCTAGTAAGTTATAATAATATCCACTTGCATCTAGTAAGAAAATGGTTGTCGCGGCCGGTCGACCTATTTAGGTAGTCGGCAACGTCAAGCGAAACAGGTGAAAGGTGGCGCGCGTCGGCGTCGCACAAAAGAAACAATTTTTTTACCGTCAAATTAATTTTGTGTGGTAGGTACATCATCTTAAGGATTTACTACGGTGCCATGCAAAATATCGTGGTTCATTAAATAAGACCTTATATATAGATTAGTCGCACCACAGAACTTAATTTGGAGAAGTTAATGTTTAGATTTAAACTATTTTAAGCAAATTTCTCAGCTTGCTCGTTCGCACGCTTCGACATTCAACGCGATGTTAAATAATATACTATTCCAAATAAAATGAGGGCCACTAAAGATTTATGTAAAAACTTTCTTTTTTGTATGTGTCTGCACTAAAATGTATATAAGCATGTAGCCCTTACTTTGTTTTAAATATTATGGACGTAGTCTGTAGATGTAAGAGTTAATTTTGCTTTATGGTATAGTATTTTATAAAAGTTTTAGTAGTATGTATAAAACAGTGTTTTTATTACGAAAATATCATTTCAGGGAATTGTGGAGAATTAATCAAAAAGAAGCGGGGAATTTCGCGGAATTGACAACACTGACGCGTGGAATCGAGAATTTCAATTTTGTATTCAGTGATGCCAACTTGGGGGTTTTCCCCCTAAATTTAGGGGCAATTATTGTGTGTGGTGTCGGTATTTGTGTAAAACTAATTATATTGTACTACCGGCTATGAATAAAAGATAGTCTTGGTCAAATCTGCGTATCATTTACATCATGGTGGCAGCGGTGCCTTATAAATAATAGAATTCACGCGAGTACAGTTAATCAAGTGTCCATAGGGTAATTAGTGAAAGATAAACAATAAAGATTAATAATAAACATGGAGCATGCGCGTCCGCCGTCAGAATTATGTTTGGAAGGTGGACCGGCCAATCGGTCGGAGGCATGGCGTAAATGGCTCCAGCAGTTTATGGTGTTTTTAAAGGCATCTGGTGTTTACAAAGAAGCATCCGACGTACAATCAAGTTTGCTGATAAATTTAATTGGTTCGGAGGGCTATGACGTCTACACTACATTCAAGTTCACAAAGGACGAAAACAAAGAAAAATTTGAAACTCTCGTAAATAAGTATAATGAACATTTTAAAACGAAACATAATACAACAATGGCTAGATTCAAGTTTTTTACGAGAAATCAGGTGGCTGGTGAGTCTATAGATGAATACGTCACAGCTCTCAAGCTTCTCACTCATCATTGTGAATTTGAACATCTTGAAGATGGGTTGATAAGAGACCGCATAGTTTGTGGTGTTGTTGATGGCAGGCTACGCGACCGTCTCCTTAGGTCAGAAGACCTCACCTTGGCCATGGCAGTCAAATTATGCCAAGCGAATGAGATGTCACACGAGGAAAAACGGCAGATTGAGGAGACCAAGGCTGGATGTAGCAATGAGGGTACGGCGGTGGTCGTGGACGCGGTGTATGGAGCGCCCAGCGCCGACGGCCGCGGTGGCAGGGGCCGCCGGACACAGCGCTGGCGCGGCAGCGGCACGCGCCGACACCGTGCGGCCGCAACGAGGCCAGCGTGTGCTTCGTGTGCGAGTACCTCTTGTGATGGTTATCAGTGTCCGGCTACAAATGTAATGTGTTTTATGTGTAATCAACGCGGTCATTATAAAAAAGTGTGTCCGAGCTTAAAGAGACGTGTTTACCAATTAGAAGAGGACGATATAAGTGAAGAGGAAATGTACTATATCTCTGTTATTGATGGCTTTGACAAGGCCAAGGACGCTAAGTGGTATGAAACTTTGTTATTGCATGTAAATGGTAGAAAAGAGCTATTTAAATTAGATACGGGATCCGACTTAAATGTTTTGTCTTTAAATACCTTTAAAAGATTAGGATTCCGAGTGGAAAACATAATTTGTGATAATACAAGGGCTCAATCATTCTGTGGCAATTTTATACCAATAATTGGTTCGTACAACATAGATTGGATTTATAAAGGACAAGTTTATAATCTTCGTTTTATTATTTCTGAGCAGGATTGTTATAGTTTACTGGGTAAACATGCATGTGATGATTTAGGTATAATCAAGCGAATATATTCTATAAATATGCAGAGGTATGATGATCTGTTCCGGGGCTTAGGAAAGTTGCCAGATAAGTATAGGATTGTAACTTGTCGCGATGTTCAGCCGTCAATCTGTCCGGTTCGTAAGATACCTATGGGTGTGCGTGACAAATTA
Organism: Diloba caeruleocephala; assembly: GCA_947459985.1. NCBI lineage: Eukaryota > Metazoa > Arthropoda > Insecta > Lepidoptera > Noctuidae > Diloba > Diloba caeruleocephala. Next base: position 3,582,761 of record OX381621.1, on the reverse strand, counting down.
CTGGTTGAGCTGAATCGGATGGAGCGTATGGGAGTAATTAGGAAGGTGTCACACCCAACGCCGTGGGTTAACGCGATTGTAGTAGCAGCCAAAAAGGACGGCACTATACGTGTATGTCTCGATCCGCGTCCGCTAAATCGCGCCGTACAGCGTGCGCACTACCCGTTGCCGACTCTCACCGAAATTGCTACCAAGCTAGAAGGAGCACGATATTTCAGCAAGTTAGATGCTAGGTCAGGATTTTGGATGGTCCAAATTGATGATGAGAGCGCAAATCTGTGTACATTCGGAACACCGTTCGGAAGATACCAGTTTTTGCGGCTACCTTACGGTATTAATTGCGCATCTGAGGTATTTCATTCTAAAATTCGTCAAATTCTGGAAGATCTGCCAGGGGTAGATTCATTCGTTGACGATATTATTGTGTGGGCTTCGAGCAAGTCTGAGCATGATGCACGACTTAAGCTATTGCTTGATCGAGCGCGACAGGTAGGCATTCGATTTAATAAAGAAAAGTGTGAATTTTGTGTGGAAGAAGTAACCTATTTAGGGCATACGTTTAGCGCTGAAGGTATGCGTATAGATAAAAACAAATTAAAGGCGATACAGCAGATGCCTATTCCTAGTGACAGACAGTCTTTAGAGCGTTTCTTAGGCATGATCAATTATCTGTCGAAATTCATACCTAATTATTCTGAAGTGGCTTCACCACTACGTTCTTTATTGAAGAAAGATTCTGAATGGTTGTGGGATGAAGTGCATGAATTAACTGTACAGCGGTTAAAAGACTCGGTGTGCGATGCACCTGTATTAGCACTTTATTGCGCGCGCGAACCGGTTCTCTTATCAGTAGATGCGAGTTCGAGTGCGTTAGGTGCGGTGTTGTTACAGAGCGGACGGCCAGTCGAGTTTGCCTCGGCGACCCTCACAGACACACAGTGTCGTTATGCACAAATAGAAAAAGAGCTTTTAGCGATCGTATATGCTCTCGAACGTTTCCATCAGTATGTTTTTGGGCGAAGGAACATTACGGTGGAAACCGATCATAAGCCACTGGAGGCATTGTTTAAAAAATCGCTAGATTCGATTCCCGCGCGTTTACAGCGTATGATGCTGCGCACACAGGGTTATGACTTCACTGTAGTTTATAAACCGGGTAAATACATGTTCGTAGCCGATGCGTTGTCACGGGCTGCATTGAAGGATAATGTTCGGGAAAGCATTTCGGAAGAAATTACCGAACAGTCGTGTTTCTTATTAGAAAATGTGAGATTTAGTGATAGTAAAATGCGTTTAATTAGAACAGCAACTGCCAATGACAATGAGTGTCGGTTATTAATAAAGTACATTCACAGCGGTTGGCCGACAAACAAATATGAAGTTGATGAATGTGTGCGGGCACAATGGTCGTACAACCAAAGTTTTGAATTTGTGGATGGCATCATATTCAAGGATAATTTGGTGTATATACCGCGTTCATTACGAGCAGAAATGTTACAGCGTTTACATGACGGGCATATGGGGATAGACAGGTGCAAGCGTAATGGACGTGAGGTGATGTTTTGGCCGGGAATGTCGTGTGACATTGAAAATACCGTAAAACGATGTAAAACATGTGCAGAGCGGAAACCGCGACCCACCCGCGAGCCCCTGCATCCGCATAAAATACCGAATATGCCTTGGGCTAAAGTAGGCTCCGACATATTTGAGTATGGAAAAAAATACTTTCTAATTTTGGTAGATTATTTCTCAAATTATATAGAGGTTAACCCGTTAACTAGTATTGGAAGTAAGGCAGTAATTACGGCAATGAGGGAGCAATTTGCGCGGCATGGTGTTCCAAGCGAGCTAGTGACCGATAATGGTCCAGCGTACACATCGAAGGAATTTATTAATTTTAAAAATAAATGGGGTTTTGATCACTCTACTAGTTCTCCTAACTATCCGCAATCTAATGGTCGTAGTGAGCGAAGTGTACAAACAATAAAAAATATTTTAATCAAATCTATTCACTCAGGGTCAGACTTTTATTTAGGATTGTTAAATTTTAGAAACACACCGCGTGATGGTATTAGTTCACCTGCACAGTTACTAATGGGACGTAGACTTAGCAGTAGACTGCCTTCTCACGTCACAAAACTAGTGCCCAGCCGCGACAATACTGCCGACTACAGGAATATTGTACGTAAACAGGAAGTTAGCAAACAGTACTACGACAAGCATGCAAGAGCCTTACCGTCGCTGAAACCCGGTGACGCAGTAATCATGCTTGATGATAATAAACGTAAAAATGCAAGGGTGCAATCTCGGGCAGCTCAACCAAGATCTTACTTTGTCTCAGACAATACGGGAAGGTGTTACAGACGCAATAGGCGTCATTTAGGTAAAATAGCATCTCCGAGTATCTCGCAGCACGCTGATGTCGTCCCAGACAATAACTTGTTGAGCCAACCGAGTGAAACTGCAAATACGCAGCGCACGCACAGACCGGCGGCTGTCATAGCACGTACAAAAATTAGGGCAATTACTTAAAATAATATCATATAAATCTATGTTAAGAGCAGGGCTGCTATTAATTTAATTAATACAAATTCAAAATATTTCAGCCTAGTGATATGATTTAAGAATGTAAGTGTAAACCTTCATGGATGGTATGCCTAATATTGATTGTATACATGGTTACATGATTATTTACTGTTTGAGTATATTATTCGAAGGTGTTAGTAACATAACAGATTAGCAAAATGTTAAAATACCTCTATACCTAATTAAAATATATGGCATGCACTATGATATTATTATGATCCAGCATCATTTTGCACATACTTATTTTGATTCTTAGTTTAGGTAAATAATGTAGTGATGCTTATTTACAACTTTAAAATAGAATCAGTATTTTGATTTATGGATAAAATGTTCTTGCTGCGAATATTATGTTCCTATAATAAAAAATGTAAAAAAAAGAAGAGAAAAGATATTGTGTGTGGTGTCGGTATTTGTGTAAAACTAATTATATTGTACTACCGGCTATGAATAAAAGATAGTCTTGGTCAAATCTGCGTATCATTTACATCAGCAATAAGTATTGAAAGGGGCGGTTTTAGGTGCAGGATTGTTTTGGGGTTTTTTAGGGGGGTCATCATTTAGCGGAAATATTAATAATAATATAAACTAATGAAAGGCAGACGCCGTTGTTCCCGTATTTATTTATTAGTCTTTTTATTCCATGTGACACCCATTGCAATAGACCTTATCGTTATAGTTTCCATCTCATACAATAGCCTTACACCACCGGGGACAATCCATGACTTCATTTTATAGTGCAGCTATGGAGAGTCCCCGGTTGGTGTCCCATTACATTTTAGATTAAAATTCTCTAAAGGGCCTCTGCGTGTTGGACCTATGTCCCCGCGTAAGCCTGTCAAAAGACCGGGTTCCCCCTTACAGGGGATATAAACCCGTGAAAAGAGAGACATATAAACTAAAACAGTTATTATAATTCTGAACGCTGCCAATTTGTACTTCTTGATATATTTTTTAACGCAGCCTAGAAGGAACGAACGGTACGGCTGACGGGTTCATTCCGCACCGCTCATTCCAAAGAGAATACAAACTCTACGCTGCTCATTCATTCATTATTTATTTATTCATATTCAATTTACTCGCCTCATTTTTTTGTTTTGGATGCGGTCCTTCTTTTCTTTAGTCACTATAAAAAATAAGTTAGGTGTAATTAATTGTTAGTCTCAAGAGTTTATGAATTAGTATGTAAATTAGTAAGTAAATGTATGTTATTAGAGATTGTTAATCAAGATTGTTCTTTCGGTTTCGGTTCTTTCATAATCTTCAATCCTTCAGAAAATATGTGAAAAGCCTTCAGCTACTGAATATATTATTTAAAAAAATTAGTTACTTTTATACTTACTACCTACATCAATAAAAAGTATTTTTAAACCTATACTAGATATATGTACTAAAAAAATACTTAGGGGTTTTAGGGGGATTTTAAAATGATCTTGGGGGAAACATTCTGTAGAGGTTGGCAATACTGTTTGTATTGGCATTGCATTGGCAGCTTTGATCATGAGTCGTTCTTGTCAGTTGTAGCTTTGTAAATGAAAATGTTATTTAAAAAATACTCATGAAATCTTCGTTATATTTATACGTAGACTACATAAACTTAAACTTCAGCCTCGTGTTTATGTTTATAATATATGGTTAATTTTTAAACAACTATGCGTGTGAATTATAAATGTTTAAATTTCATATGTACACAATCCATTGTAATTATCTCCTAAAAATTAAAAGTAGTGTTTATGTGTGCAGCTGTGGACTTCAGTCGTTTTGAAATAGATATTTGGTGATATTCGTGATAATGAAGTCGAGGGTGTTATCAGTTTTGATGTGGAAACATGCTGTGGTTAGGATACGAAGATTCATTCATACGACGGTGGACTTCGTGTCTCCTTTACTGTTTTTCATATTACTATTTATCTTCAAAGATAACATTAAACCTCAAGTCTCGATGGCACAGGCAATGGCAGAGGAGAGAAACCCAGTGGCCAATACCGTGAGTTTGAATATTGCTGATAAATCTGATCTAATGCCCAGAGAGATAATCCCGTTTCAGTCATATATCACGACTGTTTTAACACATTATGTCAGCCAAAGGATGTCCACTGCTGAACAAAAGCCTCCCCCACAGATAACTATGTCATCATTTTGGGGTGAATTTGACTCACTTCTCATGTATGGCAGGCGGATTGGTAAGAGCAGTATGGCTGCTGTTCACAGAAAGAATGCTGCTGCCCTTCGCTCTGGTTTAGAGTCCCTTAGTCGTCTTTTACGGCATCCATGGGGAGAGATGGAGTCTAAACACAATAATATGTAACTATATATTTTATATTTTACTCTTATTTTGCATTACATGTTTTGTACAGAATTACAGTACAAATATCACTACATATACATAGAAAATTCTTAAAATGTGTTGTAACAAGAATATAAAATCACACAGTATTGCACTACAATCCATGTTAACCATGCATAATTATAAAGATATTGTAAATAGTTATCACAACTACTTGGTAACTGGGTTTTGCTGTTCTTCCACAAAACTGCTGGGTGCTTGATGTCAATTGTTGTAAATATTTTTGTGAATATATGTAAAAAAAATATTGTAAAAAAAGCATGGGCTGCTTTATCTGATATTTACATGATGACGCATGTAAATATCAGATAAAGCAGCCCATGCTTTTTTTACAATATTTTTTTGTTAATCACTCTACTGTTATTATGCAGTTCTTACTCTCACTATACTTTACAGTTTGGTTATCTACAAAAGCGTGTTTTTTTTGTTTTACGCTTGGCTGAATGTCCATGTTGCCTGTTCATAGTCTCAATAACTCCAGGTGATAATTATATACCCAAGCATCTTCCTTTCGTCATTTAACCTGTAGCCCAAGACTTGTTAATTTGGGTGCACAATAAAAAAAGCCCATCTTTTTTATTAGTATTTGTAAAGCTTAGGTTTTCAGTAACAGTGTATCATTTATATGATATAATTATTATACAGCACCAGAATTTTAATTTATACATACCAGTCCCTAAAACCAGAAACCATAAACCAAGAACCTAGACATTATGCATTTTGTAGGGCGGGCAGGGCCAGAGCTCTATAGGTTAAGTAAATAAATTCTCCCACCATCATGGATAAAATCATCTGAAGAATGAGACACTATTTGAGTCTCATCACACTCTTGCCGTGGAAAATTGATATATATATATTTTTTATTATGGAAGTTTAATTTTTTGTGCAAATTTGTATATGTTTTCCGGGTATCAGACATGAAACATCGCAAATCCTGAGAATCCTGGAAAGGATAATGGGACAAACTATTAAAATGCTTGCATTGTCATCAGTCCTTGACAAGTGTGAGAAGTTTCAAATCAATCCAACGTTTTGAAGGGGATGAAAATTGATAGATACATACCAAGCTAATAAAAGCATGTTAAAAATGCATATGAGCAATATAAGGAAAACCCATTGGTTGAAATGTAAAAGTGTTGTTACTGCTCTTCTACAAAACAGTTCCATAAAACAAAAATGTGTATGAGCAATATAAGGAAAACCCAATGGTTGAAATGTGAAAGTGGACTACTGACCTACTATTTTTTTAAATAATTTTGAGCATGTCCTGAGGAAATAAGTATGTAACTTTTGATAGTGATAGCGTAGTAGTTGAGCGCTTGTTCCATACAGGAGGGTCTGAGTTCAATCCTGGCCCACACCTCAGACTTTTTGGATTCATGTGCAGATCAGAATTTGATTATCACTTGCGTGAATGGTAAAGGAAAACATTGTGAGAAAACCTGCACACCTGAGAGTGTTCCAAAATGTTCTCAATGGTGCCTTTCTCATCGTGAGAAAAGGCCCATGCCCAGCTGCGGGACAATAATGGGCTGATTATGTATGTAATTTTTTACTGGTCATGTGGGTTTGAAAATGTATACCAAGTGCAGAAGTCATGATTAGGTGAGTAGAATTTAATAATAAATAACAATGAACCTGAAACTGGATGACTGTCAAATAGAGTAATTATAACTAAAAATTCACAGATAGGTAACCACCACCACATTATTAGGCCGAAATGATGATAAGAAAATGAAGACTTGTTTTATAAATTTATTTAGAGACTACCGAGTTCTGGACCCTTACGTGTTTTCGCCGGACATTAGAAATTATTTGGGCTATTTAAACACCACTTTTCATTCATGCCTCACGAGACATTAAAGTCCAAATACTGAAATGCCACTTGATATTTAAATCCTGCTTAACAATTTTATTTCAGACGCTGCTTTAAAGTAGGAATTCGGGTCGTTAAGTGGGATTGAAATATTAAGGGGTTTCAGTATTCAGCCATAAGAAATCCGTACTGACAGTTCGATTTTACTAGCGGCCAGGTGGCAGAGACGGGGTCCGTCAGAACAAGTGTCGTGCCGATACCTGCCAGGGGTGTGGTCCAATGCTAACAAGGCGCCTATAGCCGGTAAGAGACTATGGCCGGTATGAGGATTTCCCCACAACAAAAATTGAATTTAAAAAAATGAAATTTCATCATCAATCATCTTTTTGTAAAAATAAAACCCTTGAAATCCAATATATATATTCTATGTCAAGTGTCTATGTCGAAGTACATAAAACGCGGGTGAAACCGCGGGTCCCAGCTAGTGTATACATATAATTTGTTGGTTCCCAAAAACCCGCATCAATTCTCACACCCCTGATGTCGTTTCTCGTGCATGTGGCTATAGACCGACATTTTCCTACAAATTTTATTCAAACACAGTTAAACATCGCGTTGAATCCCTAGGTACGCCATCTAACATCAGCGATGCCTCTGTGGCGAAATCCTCATGGACTTCCTCCGCCCTGGGAAAGGCGGTGCGGCATTCCACAGCTTTTACCGGCAAAACCTCACGGTGAAAACCTTCTACTTACCTATGGTTGAAGGTGCGGGTCTGTTCGCTAGGCATTGTCCCCTATAGGTATCGGCCTATCGTTACTTGGTGCGCCAGGCCCCGTCTTCATGCGACCTGGCGAGCCACACCTACTTCCTGAGAGGGGCGCACAGAACACAGCGCATCACCATCTTGGGCTTCTTCTGGTCGAGCGGCGGACTACCCCAAGTTTGTCGCTCTCAGGCGTAACACATGAAGGCCCGAAATCAGTAAGCGCCCTCCGGCGCTCGGTGCGTTTTTGCGGTGGGAAGAGAGCTGGTCTCTTCAATCATCCGCTCCCCCCGCCTTTTTGCGCGCATCACATACTCGCAAAATAAGGCGCCCACGAGCTCTTACTCAGGATGATGGAGTAAACCACGTGTGGAAGCGGGAGGTCACTATCTTTCACCAGTGGCACCTAAAATAATATACATTTAAATTAATAATAACAATAGTTTATTATACCTCGGTGAGCACCATCTTTTTCCCTTAATATGCCTACGGCATTTCATTTCGGCCGAATGAAGTCCACTGCTGGACAAGGCGTCGCCCAAAAATCACCGCAACGACCGATATGGGTATGTTGTTGGCTCATTGGGGGGTTTTGCCATAATCGCCACGCTTGGCAGACGGGTTGGCGATCGCAGTTGAGTTGTTAATGTACTCGAAGGACGCTGCTGCCCATCCACCGGCTAATCTCTTAGTCGACTTTTAAAACACCCACGAGAGGAGATGGGATGGTGGTATTCTGAGCCGGCACCGCACGGCAAAGCCGGCACCACACGGCAAAGCCGGCACCACACGGCAAGCCGGCCCACACGGCATTAAAATCCGCCCATGTACTGTTTTTGTTGCATTCAAGTTTAAATAATATTCACACCATTTTCTTCAAAATAGAATACAAACAATAACTCATGACTCAAAGGATAATACTCAGTAAAACACCCATAGAATGTAGCCCTGAATACAACCTTCATAGTAGGTACTTTGTGTCCTTGGGATGAGATCTGGGACATTAGTGATTCAGTATCTTTCCCCTAACTTGGCGCCAGGCGTCTTCGGTTGAATCGAATTCTTAAGAAAGTTCTTGGCATAAGTCCAAGTAACTATACTCGGATCGAGCATAATAATGCAAAATAAAGAGCTTGCGTAGATAACTGAAACTATTTCATAACACAATTATGTAAGTAGCTAATTATCGTTTCACATGGGTGATAGCCAAAATCACTTTACATTGCTCATCTCATCTCGAGAGGATCTGTTGGATCAGAATCTTAATGTGTTGGCCAGGTTATGAAACAACGTTATATATATAAGATGTTTTTATAAGTGTAGATGCCCGCGCTCTATGATGGTCACATGAAAGCAAGGTAATGGCCCGGAGTTCACTTAGTCGCGCACCGACCATTATTATATTAGAACTAGCTGGGACCCGCGGTTTCACCCGCGTTTAATTTAAAAGAAATTTAGAGTACTTCGACATAGACACTTGACATAGAATATATATATTGCATTTCAAGGGTTTAATTTTTTTACGCGTTACCCTAATTATTTTTCTAAAATTAAAGTAGCCTAAGTTATTCCTTATAACATCAGCTATCTGCCAGTGAAGGTCCCGTCAAAATCAGTCCAGCCGTTTTGGAGATTATCCGGAACAAACAGACAGACAGACAGACGGACAGACAGACAGACAAAAAATGTAATAATAGTGTTTTTGTTATATGTAACGTACATACTTTCATATGCATTTAGTAAAAAGCTGTTATTTTGACATTACAAACAGACACTTCTATTTTATTTATTTGTATAGATTTATAATATAATTATATATATATACATATTCTATGTCGAAGTACTCTAAATTTCTTTTAAATTAAACGCGGGTAAAACCGCGGGTCCCAGCTAGTATTAGAATAAAAAACATAAAAATACATTAAATTCCTGTTAAAAATGTCTGAATCGACGATAGAATTCTTTCGAATCCCACATAGTAAAGTAATCGAGCCTGGATGTGATCATTCTTATATTTTTAGGGTTCTGAACGTCCGAAGGAAAAAACGGCGGAGCCCTTATAGGATCCCGACCGCTTTTTAGTCCCGCTTTCGGGATTAAGTTTATATGATCCTGAGATTTTCGGGATTGACATAATTTAACTAGTTGTAAAATTAAATGCGTGAAGCTCAACGCTATGCGCCTGTGGTCTCGACAGAATTGCTTGCCTAAATCTAATATAAAAAATACGAGAAGACAGAATGTGTTTGATTAATATTATTTTTAAATACTTTTAGCAAAGAAACTTAGTACATACTTCCTAGTTTATTACATAAACTAGCTGGGACCCGCGGTTTCACCCGCGTTTAATTTAAAAGAAATTTAGAGTACTTGGACATAGACACTTGACATAGAATATATATATTGGATTTCAAGGGTATTTTTTTTTTCGCGGAAACCTAATTATGTTTCTAAAATAAAAGTAGCCTAAGTTATTCCTTATAACATCAGCTATCTGCCAGTGAAGATCCCGTCAAAATCGGTCCAGCCGTTTCGGAGATTACCCGGAACAAACAGACAGACGGACAGACAGACAAAAAAAATTAAAATTGTGTTTTTGTTATATGTAACGTACATACTTTCATATGCATTTAGTAAAAAGCTGTTATTTTGACATTACAAACAGACACTTCAATTTTATTTATTTGTATAGATTTAATCGATGTTAAGAGATGTATTTGTTATTTTTTTACATGTTCACATGAAATTTCTTCATTTTATATAATTTTAAAGAGATCTCACTAATTCTTGAAAAAGAATAACTTTAATATAGGGACTGAGTGATTTTAAGTCTAGTTTGTCTGGCTCAGAATTTGATAAGATTAGCTAAATGTGTTACCTTAAAATACGAAGACTTTTATCAACATTGATTAAAGAGCTAATTTCTGTAGGAATTACTTATTTTTTACTGGCTGTGCCCGCGGTTTCATCCGCCATTTAATAAGAAATCTGATTATTTATAAATAATGAATAAGTAATTAGTATATATAGGATTATATGAGTTTGAAATCTTTTGCGGAAGATTAATTATTTTTATAAAATAAAAGTAGCCTAAATTATTCCTTATAGCAGCATCTGGCAGTGAAAGTCCCGTCAAAATCGGTCCCGACGTTCCAGAGATTAGCCGGAACAAACAGACAGACAAACAAATAAAAAATTGTTTGTTATGAGTACCGTATATACTTTTATATGCATTTAGTAAAAGGTGTACAAACAGACACTTCAATTTTATTTATTTGTATAGATTTTAACCCTCAATACCGAAATAATCGCGGGATTTCGGGTTTATACTTTGTCAATGGGATCAATTAGAAATTAGGGCCGGGGTCGAATACCCCAGTCCCTTATTTGAGGGCGTGCTTTGTCTTCTAAACATAGCGCTCAAAAGGTTATAGACCCCTATAGCTTCTTAATGTTTAATAATTCATATACGTTATTCTACTTTAATAGAGTCACCGACGAAACAGAATTGGTCATATCTTAAATACTTTGTATTCTATTGATATTAAAATACTGTTGTTTTTTGTTTGATATTATTCTTGAAACAGAAGGCACGAATCAAGGAAAATATAACACTGTTTAACTTATTCAGCAAGAATTTGTTCTTCTGCAGGATGTAATACCGCTAACGGAAGTGATGCAGCCGCCGTATAGGATTCTATACTACCCAGACACACCCCTCACAGAATCGCTCATGGATGATGTCGGCCTCAAACTCAATCTGAAGCGACTTAACTATTTCCAAGGTATGTAAAGCATTTACCAGCGACTAGCGAGATTTGGGCGCGATCCCAAATAGGCAAAGTTAAGCTACTTCTATTAGATTTTAAAATTTACAGTGGGAGTCCAATTTCGGGAATCAGATCTGGTCTAGTTCGAGTCTGAGCAGGATCGGGAGAGGGCCGATCCCGCTCGGAGAAGGAGGACACGAAAGCGAGGTAACAAACGCCGCAGCACCCGTGTCCTACACGCCTGAGCCCCTGTTGTCTTTATATGGCGGGGGGCCTTGCGGGTCGCGAGTGCGCTTATTGGGAAACCTGCGTACTCATTCCGAGTGATCTCCGGGATGACGGCGGTGCGCATGTAGTCACGCGCCGCAGTGTGCGCAGCACAGCGCACAGCCAGGTTTCGGGGAAATCCTTTACAATCCCCCCGAGAAGTGCCTAGAGGGGTAGCCTCTACATTCGCCATTCCTCCGCTAGAGGGGGTGACCGCTTTACAGTCATCCCCTCCGAGATGTGCCTAAAGGCGTGGCACCAATGGGTGGCTCTAAATGGAGATTTTTCAACTTCCTGAAGCCACCCTATGGTGCCGAAGATGACCACTTCGGTGGTTTTAGCCGGTAGGAGTCCGACATACCCCTCCGCTTTTTCCTGGGGCGGTGGAAGCACAGGATGTATTCCATTCCATATCCAACAAATCAATAAAAAAGGGGGTCGCGAGCGCGTAAATTACACAATCAGTGTGCTCATACCAAGCGACCCCCGGCAAGGCAGCGCACGTGGACAACTGCCGCCGTGTGCGCAGCACACCGCACAGCGAGACTTCGGGGCGATAAAAGATAACGGGTGGCTCCCTTCTGTGCCGAATATAACCGCGCCAGTGGTTTTAGCCGGTAGAAGTCCGACACGCCCCTCCGCCCATCCCCGGGGCGGAGGAAGACCGTGACGTATTGCCACGGCCTGAAATAAAAAGATACCGCAACCGGCCTACCCGATGGTAAGTAGCCAACGCACTCATATACATCGGGAACATAATGAATACTGATGAAGACCTGACCTGAGGTGTAAGTCGGAAAACCTCGTGTACTGGTAATTTTACTGGCTGTTCCTACCCTCCGGAATACAACTACGCTTAAATATAGTTCTTACGGTGGGTGAAATATGTTAGACTGTAGCTTAGTACCCCCCTGTTTGTGCCCGAAGCAGAGAACTGTAGAACCTGAGGACCAATTCTCGTAATTAATTTACACTATGACTGAAACGTGACCGAACTGAGATTAAATTATGAATAGACCGAAAAGTGCAGAATACCACTTGTATTCTGCTACTCTTGAAGTTCAGTATAATCTCGATCTAGTCTCATTTCAATCTCAATTTCGACGTTTATTTAATGACAGTTTAGTACATGTAACTAACAGTTCGAAATGTTAGCAGAAAACCGTTTTGACTTCGATCAACTTTCGATCCATTTTCGATCTCATCACAATATAAGTTCACGTTTGACGTTTTTTGGTTAGTTTAGTAGAATACCATTTGTGACATTTATGACACTGAGACTAGATCGGAACTACATTTTAAACATTTTTAAATTACAAGAACTAGCCCTCTGGTTAAATTCGATAGGTTTTTCCATATCATGGAACCGTGCCTATCATGACCTGCTGAACAAAGGCCGTTCCCATAGATTTCCACAATTGTCTCGTCATTTTGGGTGGAATTTGCCCGTACTCACCACGCAGGCAGGCGGGTGGGTGAGCGCTGTATAACCACTGTTCCACAGAAGGGACGCTGCTACCCATCCCTCTGGTTAAGACGCTTTCACGACTTCCATGGCAGGAGATGGAGTGGTGCTATATTCTTAATCCGAACACCAACCCTATACGAGACGTAAAGTGCATGGGAGATAAAGAGATAAACAGAATATAATACGGTTTTATGAATAGACTTTGCAGAATGATATGCTCATCTCATCTTCAGGTTTTATAAAAAGACCATGTAGAAAAAACTGTGATGTCTCTCATGGCTTCACACTCGTAAAATTGGAAATACAGTTGTCGCGGAGTGCCTCCCGCCGTGATTCCTTCCCGGTTAGCTCACTAGAAGGCTCTCTCCACGGCAGCAAGTAACGGAGTTCAGTTATTGTGATTCAATGAAACGTAACATATGTATTGTTATAATGGTATATTGATATTCACAACTTCAACACTTCATGCTGATGATTATATACATTTTAAAATATAGCTTACTAACAATTATTTAAGCTTGTTAAAAATAAGTAATTGGAATATTACAGGAGATAGTTTGTCAGAGCGACAGCTGTCTGTCGAACCACTAGCGTTGAGGATCGAATGTGTACTGATGATGATCAAAATATGAACGATTCGACACCACAATACTAAATTCGAATTTTGATTTGAATAAAGAATGAATCATGAGGTGGACAGTGATGCTATGAAGTTATGAAAGAGGTTGATTGAAATGAAGATGAAGGACGACTTCGTCACACAGTTACGAATTGACACCCATATACGTGATGTAAAATACAATAACAAGTTGTATTTCAATGGGTGTTATATGATCGGGCCGATTGTAAATTATGTTTTCAAAAGTAAAACATTGTAAGGTTCGATTGGTTAGTTAGGTACCTAGTTTGTTTAATGTTTTGCTAGATGGTCTATTCGTGTGTAAGGTGTGGTAAGAAACAAAAGACTGTGCGACGCCGGTCATTCATATTAAAGACGGGCTAGATCGGGTAAACCCTAGTCACGTATGCCACACTCGTATAAGACAATCTGTAAAAGCAGTTTCTTAGTATGTTGGTGACATGGGCCTCAAAGCGCAGCTCAGGATCTAGTGTTAGCCTTAGATTGCAAGCATCCTCCACTCTCAACATTTTTGCAATATCTATCACAGGTGGAAAATTGGAATGCAGTGTCCTCTCCTTCTGTGAGAGCGTCATGCTCCAGAAGGAGACCGCAGAGCGGGATCGGGAGAGGGCCGATCCCACTAGAAGAAGGAGGAGACGGCGCCGGTGTAACAACCGCCCTGGCGCCTGATTCCTATATGCCTGGAACCCCCTGCCGTTGCTATAAGGCGGGGGACCTCTGGGTTCGCGGGTGCGTAGATTGGGGAATCTACGTGCTCACCAAGCGACCCAAGAGAAGACGGTAGCACGCATGTGGTCACGAGCTGCCGTGGGACGCTTTGGGGGTCCTTTACAATCCCCCGGGGGGGTGACCACTTTACAGTCACCCTCTCCGAGATGTGCCTATGGGCGTGGCTCAAGTGGGCGGCTCTAGTGTGATCATACGAGGACCTGGAGCCTCCCTTAGGTGCCGAAGATGACCGCCCCAGTGGTTTTAGCCGGTAGGAGTCCGGCATACCCCTTCGCCCTTCCCCGGGGCGAAGGAAGTTCATGAAGAATTTCCACTGGGCACCAATAAAAAAAAATAAAAAAAAAAACGGTGTAGCTATTGCACTACCTTGCTTTTTAGTTCCCAGGATCATAAGTTTGATTTAATTGGGTTCAATACCAGCGAGTTCTCTATACCAGTCAACCACTCTCTGCAAATCTTCGTTTATCCTCTGCACTGCCATTGACATTTCATTAGCCTTAAAACATATGTATATCTGAATATCATCTGCGGATATATGACATTTGCAGTTTATGAAGGACAGGACGACACGGTTGGTGCAGTGGCTGATATAGTCGGCTGCTGCGCTCCGGATTGTGGGTTCGATTCCCGCACGGAACAAATATTTGTATGATGTATCTGCGGGTAGTTGTTCTGGGTCTGGGTATTGTATGTGGAATTAATGTCTGTAAACGCGCTTTTACACGCATCTCTGTAAAAGCGCAAGGAGAAATCCTAGTGTGGGGCAAAGATTTATAAAAAAAAAAAAGAACTATACAGGTGTACAACAACGGGCCTAAAATCCCCTCGACACATGAGGGAGAGAGGGGGAGAGCGCGTTGTGGCGTCTTTCCGAATTTCCACATACTGTGATGTATTTCATTAGATACGGGTTCATCATATCGGCCATATATACGTCCACTGCTGAACAAAGGCCTCCATAGATTCCACAATTGTGTCATCATTTTGGGAGGTATTTGCCAATACTCACCACGCTTGGCAGGCGGGTTGGTGAGCGCAGTATGGCTACCGCTTCATAGACGTGACGCTGCTGCTCATCCCTCTGGTTCAGATTCCCTTAGTCGCCTTTTACGACATCTACGGGAGGAAATGGAGTGGTGCTATATTCTTAAGCCGGACACCACATTTAATTAATTTGTACAGAAAGCTATGTTTAAGTTTTCATTATACCTTACATTTTTATCAGTATTTAAAAAAGCGAGTACATTGGTTCATGCAAGTTATTTAATGCGTGAATATAAATGTGATATTATATATTAAAAAGAAGTAGATATGTTACATGCGTGCCAAAAGTAAGAACCAAAACTCCCCCAATTGTAGCACCTCGCAATCGGTTCGCCTAGATAGCTATCTCTTTTACTCTTGTTGTTTTTGGATCATCTTTCTCACGATATGGTTGGACTGTATTTTGCGCGCCATTAAATATAGACGTAACATATCTATGGTATAATATCATTGGTGAATATCATATTCTTTGTTCGCCATTATAGTAACGTTACTCACATGCTAATCTCAGTTCACTACTTAAGGTCAGTATGACTCATATGATTGGCAGACGGCGCTTATGAAAGTTAGTATAGAAGTTGCAAGCAATTAAAATATAGTGAGGTTATGCGTCATCTAGTTGTCATAGGATGTAATCATTTCCCTGGGGGGGTGACCGCTTTACAGTCACTCTCTCCGAGATGTGCCAATAGGCGTGGCACCAGTGGGTGGCTCTAGTGTGATCATACGAGGACCTGGAGCCTCCCTTAGGTGCCGAAGATGACCGCCCCAGTGGTTTTAGCCGGTAGGAGTCCGGCATATCCCTTCGTCCTTCCCCGGGGCGAAGGAAGTTCATGATGAATTTCCACTGGGCACCAATAAAGGATGTAATCATTTAATACCAATTAATTCAATAATTACGCTATTATAGTATCAAGAGTTTCTCGCATGAAACTCACGTTTAAATGTTATAAAAACAATAGGCCTTTTGCCCAATGGATTATGCGTAAGAATGCGTTTTTTTTAATAGCATAGGTTCGTTTACCTGTAATGCGATTATATATATATATATATAAATACGTTGCCCCACACTATGATTTCTCCTGTGTCGTGGATGCGTTTACAGACATGAATTCCAGGTCTTATTTCAATAACCTACGCTATTTTGCATGGCGCCAATGCCCAGGACGATGTACCTACCACAAAAATCCGCTGCTATTTTCTTATTAGATGAATGTCATCATCATCATATCGGCCTATAGACATCCACTGCTGAATACGCCCCCACATACACGCCCATCCACAATAGTTTCGCCATTTTGGGGGGAATTTGCCAATACTCACCACGCTAGGCGGGCGGGTTGGTGAGTGCAGAATGGCTGCTATTCACAGAAGGGACGCTGCTGCCCTTCCCTGTGATCTAGATTTCCTCAGTCGCTTTTTACGACATCCACGGGAGATGGAGTGGTGCTATATTCCTAATCCGGACACCACACGGAATTGGTGTGGATATTATTTTTATATGTTGTTATTTATTATTATTAAAATCAGAACGAAGATAAGTCAGTTACACGGATTACTTTTTAAAACAAGACTCTTTCACTCAGTGTTCTCACAGTACCTCAAACATATCGTATCATCTTTCACTCATCAGCAAACATATCCAGTTTAAGATTGATTTTCTTGAGTGCGTTGAGCGCCTTCAACAGATTGACCAGTCCTGTTTGGTTCCATGACATCTGTATCAGCGAAATTAAAGAACAGAGTTTTATGTTATGTGGGCTCAACCATCTACAGCAAACCGAACACAGAGTGCCGCAATAAGCTGGAAATTTGTCCTGTCTAAGTGACCAAGACAATATGTAACTGCCAAGTTGATGTATATTTTACTTTGAATAGCTACATCGTATTTAAGAAGTATATTGCACAGTACTTGAATTTATTGAATAAATCATGGTAAGCCCTGGCCGCATGTGGCCTTGTACATATCAGCGTGGAAGTTGTTTATCGCATTCGTCATGTAGTCGTGTTATCGTATATTGATATTTTCACAACAAAACATACGTAGTATTGCATTGGTAAGAGAAGCCGCTAAGTTCAGTAAACTGTACACAATACACATACACGAGTTTTTTTTTTTGTTATCTTGGGGAAGTCCTCTCGGACTTCCTCCGCCTTGGTAAGGGCGGAAGGGCATGCCGGCTAAAACCCCACGGTGTCCTTCTTCTTGCCTCTAGCCGGGGGTGAGTTGTACGCTTTTCTGCATTGGACCGCTCCCCCGGCAGGTATCGGTCGTCGCCCGCAGGCCGCTCCTCATGGTGGCCGGAGATCGTCCAGCGCCCCACCCCGGCGCCCACGCCCGGTGTGTCTTCTGCGGAGGGGATCGGAGATCTCACTCCGTCCCCGCTCTGCCGCCTCCTTTGCTTGCATTACTGTCCGCCTAGGGTTGCCAGATTGGTATCCAAATGGGTTCATGCATACCAACGAGAAGTTATATTTTATACCTGGCCCCGCCCGACATCATAAAGGTTTTTTTCCTTTTCAGTGGTTTTAATATTTTTATATCGTGTAGGGGTTTTGAAGTCGGTATTTTTTTGTTAAAATGTTTTTATTTGTTTTTTTTTTAGTGTAAGTATATGTAAGGACATTTTCCAATTTGGTATCACGAATAAAAATAAGAACTCGAGGACTCGAAACTATTAACACATCATCCAGATAAGCGCAGTCAATTAACCTGTTTATTGAATCTGGTTAAAAAACGACTCAATCAAATGTAGTGAAATTTATATGGGACCAACTCGAAAGCATTCTGCATCAGTTAAAAGAAGAATTGCTCAAATCGGTCCACAAATCTCGGAGTAATCGGTGTAAATAAATAAAAATAAAAACGCATCGAATTGAAACTCCTCCTTTTTGAAGTCGGTAATAAAGAGTATGTTAATAAATACTCCGTGTGGTGTCCGGATTAAGAATATAGCACCACTCCATCTCCTCCCGTGGATGTCGTAAAAGGCGACTAAGGGAATCTAAACCAGAGGGATGGGCAGCAGCGTCCCCTCTGTGAAACGGTAGCCATACTGCGCTCACCAACCCGCCTGCCAAGCGTGGTGAGTATTGGCAAATACCCCCCGAAATGATGACACAGTTGTGGAATCTATGGGGGAGGCCTTTGTTCAGCAATGGACGTATAAATGGCCGATATGATAATAAATACATTTAAAAAAAAACAGAATATCGGTATCCTACTTTAATTATGTTTGACCAGGGAGTGCTCCGCTTTATATCTAATTTAAGGTAATTCTACACATTATTTGAGATTTGTTGGTCACAGTTTCCCATAACTGCTTCAATTTGACGGCACGGTTGGTGCAGTGGCTTACACAGTACCTGGGTTCGATTCCCACACGGAACAAATATTTGTATGATCTGCAGGTAGTTGTTCCGGGTCTGGGTGTATTTTATGTGGAATTCATGTCTGTAAACGCACCCACGACACAGGAGAAATCCTAGTGTGGGGCAACGTTTTAAAAAAAATATATCTTGGTTGAGCTGAGCCACGCTGATACATGCGTACTACTCAAGAATGAGTGCCGCCAGTTGGGATTGGTCAGCTTAATGCTGCCATGACAATTTAATCATAAACTTTAATAAATATTGAAATTAGACTTGTTTCGTGTAAATGTGGAGATTAGATTATTTTCTCCTACATTGTCCTCACTTAGTTGTGTGGAATGAAAAAAAACATTAGAGAGGGCAACGTTTAAAAAAAAGTTATCTATTCAAATAAAACACCAGCAAAGGTGTCATCATTTCGGCCGAATGAAGTCCACTGCTGGACACAGGCCTCCCCCAAAGATTATCACAACGACTGATATGGGTGTGTTGTGGGCTCATTGGGGGGTTTTGCCATAATCGCCACGCTTGGCAGACGGGTTGGCGATCGCAGTTGAGTTGTTGATGTAATCGAAGGACGCTGCTGCCCATCCTCCGGGTAATCCCTTAGTCGACTTTTACGACACCCACGGGAGGAGATGGGGTGGTGGTATTCTGAGCCGGCACCACACGGCAAAAGGTGTACTCTTGTAAAAAATAAAGTCTAGCTATGTCGGTGTAAAGTAAAACTATATAACTCTATAGATGCGTACTTAAAACAAAGGACTTGTGCTATCCATACAAATAAATAAAATTGAAGTGTCTGTTTGTAATGTCAAAATAACAGCTTTTTAATAAATGCATATAAAAGTATATACGGTACA
This sequence comes from Diloba caeruleocephala, assembly GCA_947459985.1. NCBI lineage: Eukaryota > Metazoa > Arthropoda > Insecta > Lepidoptera > Noctuidae > Diloba > Diloba caeruleocephala. The sequence continues at coordinate 3,563,093 of OX381621.1, read as the reverse complement.
TAAATCAAAAATCAATTTAAAAAAAAAAAAAATTGTCTGTCTGTTTTACCTTGTAATCTCCGAAACGGCTGGACTGATTTCTACGGGACTTTCACTGGCAGATAGTTGACAGATGTTATAAGGAATAACTGAGGCTACTTTTATTTTAGAAAAATAATTAGGCTTCCGCGCAAAAATATAAAACCCTTGAAATCCAATATATATATTCAATGTCAAGTGTCTATGTCGAAGTTAGAGTACTTCGACATAGACATGCCGGCTACGCCCATAATCGCCTTTTACGGCACTCACGGGATAAGATAGGATGGTAGTATTCTTGCGACCAGGATACCGCACAGCACACGCTCGAGGAGTGCCCTGCGTGGGCGGCCGAGCGGCGGATCCTGGTCGATCAGATCGGGCAAGATCTCTCTCTGCCGGCAGTAGTGTCGGCTATGTTGGCAGAGCACGAAAATTGGAGTGCAGTGGTCTCCTTCTGCGAGAGCGTCATGCTGCAGAAGGAGACTGCAGAGCGGGATCGGGAGAGGGCCGATCCCGCACGGAGAAGGACGAGACGGCGCCGGGGCAACAACCGTCCCGGCTCCCAAGTCCAACACGCCTGAGCCCCCTGCCGTCACGTCATGGTGGGGGGCCTCGGGGGTCGCGGGTGCGCAGATTGGGGAGTCTGCGTGCTCACACCGAGCGACCCCCGGGAAGACGGTGGCGCGCACGTGGTCACGTGCCGCCGTGTGCGCAACATAGCGCAAAGCGAGGCTTGGGGGGGATCCTTTACAATCCTCCCCGAGAAGTGCATGGGGCGGCGACCTTTTTACAGTCGCGTTCCCTTCGCTAGAGGGGGTGACCGCTTTACAGTCATCCCTTCTGAGATGTGCCTAAAGGCGTGGCACCAATGGGCGGCTCTAGTGTGATCTTACGAGGACCTGGAGCCCCCCTTCGGTGCCGCAGATGACCGCTCCAGTGGTTTTAGCCGGTAGGAGTCCGGCATACCCCTTCACCCTTCCCCGGGGTGAAGGAAGTTCCATGTAGAATTTCCACTGGACATCAATAAAAAAAAAAAAAAGGATGGTAGTATTCTTAGCGGGCACCACACGGCAATGTAAAATATAAATATTAATATACTGACAGTGCCTTCCTTAACATTTTTGAAAATGTTGTTTGTCCGTAAAAACGTGCTAATGTTTAATGTAAAGAGCTTCATTCGTATAAATACTAGAAATAAACATAAAATTGTTGTTCCTTAATTTAGATTGTCAAAAACCAATAAATCATTTATTCGGAAACTGTATTCGATTTTATAACAAGATACCTACCTAAAGTAATTACTGATCTCACAGATGTTTAAAGCACACCTTAAAACAATTCTCATAAAAAATGCCTACGCCATATAGGGTCTATGTTGACGATGGGGACACATGGCGTTAGCTGTTTTCTGCATATGTGGCTTCACTGGTAACCAGTTATGTGTGAGATGCTCTTTGTACTGTATAGCTGCTATATTTATGTTTGTAGCAATGGCTTGATAAAGTTTTAATTAAACACCTTTTTTTATTTTCTTAATATCTAATTCAATTTTGTATCCTCAAGTATTTCGTGTGGTGCCGGCTACGATTAGCACCAACCCATCTCATCCCGTGGGTGTCGTAAAAGGCGACTAAGGGATTAGCCGGAGGATGGGCAGCAGCATATTTCGAATACATTAACAACTCAACTGCGATCGCCAACCCGCCTGCCAAGCGTGTGATCATGGCAAAACCCCCCAATGAGCACACAACACACCGATATCGGTCGTTGTGGTGATCTTTGAGGGAGGCCTGTGTCCAGCAGTGGACTTCATTCGGCCGAAATGATGATGATGATGAAGTATTTCAAAAGAGTATCCATGGAGTTTCTTGCCGGTTCTTCTCCATAGGATCAACTAATTGGAACCGTGCAACTTAAATTCTGACATTTCATATGTGCCTCTAAATGGTTTAATATGAATAAAATCTTTTTTTTGTTCTCAGATCGAGGAAAAGGATACTCCGCGTACTCAAACGAATCTCAGATAAACGACTTCACGTCAAAATTGCAACAGATTGGGGCCATCGTTATATTTCATGTAAGACCTAGTCAAGCCTATCTATCTTGGCTGTATTGGCTTGCCTGCAACCAGGCAAAAAATAGGCCGCCGCCTGTGGGTTTCGTAGGAGGGGACTGATTCACCTTCCAAAGCGTTACCGTTCATTGCAAGTCACTAGGGGGGTCATGTTAAGTAGTGGGTTATGATCTAATAGAAAATCCTGACCTCTATTTCTAATCCCGGGATCCCGCAATTTATACAATCAATTCTGAGATTCCGGAACTATTACGGGATTCGATTAAACTGCTTATGGCGAATAAAACAATGATGTGCTGACAGAAGTGGTATATATGATCGTTTTCGAAAACGGCTTTGTGTCTTGGTTTAGTAAATATATTTTCATTTACATTTATATAATTTTAGAAACATTTGAGAGTAATTATTATCATAAAACTGAATGAAATCAGTATAGTGTGATAATTTCGAAAACCCGTGATCCAGATCTTATCATCATCATCATCTTATCAGTCAAAGAAAGTCTACTGCATAACCAAGGCCCGCTTCGTAGATTTCCACAAATTTGCCGCAATTTTTTGGGGAATGTGTCAGTATTCATCACGCTTCGGCAGGCGGATTGGTGAGCACTGTATGGCTATTGTTCACAGAAGGGATGCTGCTGCCCATCCCTCGGATTTAGAGTCCGGAGTCGCCTTTTACAACATCCACGTAAGAAGATGGAGTGGTGCTGTATTCTTAATTCGGACACCACACGGATCCCGACTTACCAATCCCGAAATGTTTCGAACCGTTAAATGGTTAGGACCCCGTATCTGCTTCTCATAGTTCTCTAGCTATGACTATCTGTCTATCATTATTATTTTATGTATAAATTATATTCGTTGAAGTTGTCTGCTGAATTCAGTTCTGCTAATACACTGAAGTGACTTATTTATTTCTTAGTTCATATAATGTTGACAGGACATGGCAGGAGAGTCCTGGCCAGAGCGTCTGAACTACACGATACGCATGAAGGAAACCTTTCACACTGAAACGTACGAGTCCCTGGATAACACGCCTGGTCCACACATGATGTTCGGTAAGACACGTATACTTATACGGTAGCAAAAAGAAATTGTACAAGGTGCTATCAAGCATGCACAGCGCGCGCTATACTCATCGTGCTGGGAATGACATCTCATGCAAATCTAATGATACAGCCACACACTCGACAATTAGTGGCGGAAGTGTGGTGAGGGAAGAGGCAGAGGCGTAGTGTGGCTACGTTACTCGTCATGCCTACCGCTCCCTTTTTTGTCTATTTTTAGTGCTCGACTCAAAGTACCGGGTACGATTAGCCGGCCACATACTCGCGCAATTACGCAGTCCGCATCGAGTACTTGTATCGAAAGCATGTGTAGAATAAATCGATGAATGTCCTAACGAAAAAACATGATTTTATTACATTGATATAATTTGCTATGCTATTAAGACGCACTATGCACGCCGGCACAATGTAAACATCCATTGCCGAAAGGATAAAGCTGAATGCGCAACATGGCGAGGAGTAGCGCTAGTAGACCTTTGTGTGGCTGTAGGAAACCTACATTATTTATTGTTAATAGTAATCGCTTTAATGGCTACACTGTCTGAGTGTGTAAAATAAAAACAAACGATTCTTCCGTGTCCTCTCAAAGTACCTATTGTAGACTTTATTGGTGCCCAGTGGAAATTCTTCATGAACTACCTTCGCCCCGGGGAAGGGCGAAACGACGACTCCTACCGACCAAAACCACTGGAGCGGTCATCTTCGGCACATAAGGGAGGCTCCTGGGGTGCAATTCCCTAAGCTTAGACATCCATACATCCTTGAATACAGAATTGAAATTACGCTGTAAAACCAATTCGGTATTCGCTAAGACATGATTCAAGCTATTCAAGGACACGTTGCAGAAGGTATTCCATGAGGACCAGTCATAGCGATTACCAAATTGGTTTTACACCGTTATTTCGATTCTGTATTTAAGGATGTGTGGATGTTTGAGATTAAGGAATTGCACCCCAGGTCCTCGTGTGATCACACTAGAGCCGCCCACTGGTGCCACACCTATAGGCACATCCCTGAGAGGGTGACTGTAAAGCGGTCACCCCCTCGAGGGGATTGTAAAGGATCCCCCAAAGCGTCCCACGGCAGCACGTGACCACATGCGTGCTACCATCTTCTCTTGCGTCGCTCGGTGTGGGCTCGCAGATTCCCTAATCTACGCACCCGCGAACCCAGAGGTCCCCCCGCCGCATTATAGCTACGGCAGGGGGTTTTAGGCGTATGGGAATTAGGCACCTATTGTAGACCTGCTTGGCTTTCCTCTGTTTTAGTTAAAATAATTAGATTAGTTTGATGTAGGCAATAAACTGTCTTATCAAATCATAACCACATTTATTACGGACCATTAGAATACAATCCACGCTCAAACATAGGACAACATCGCGGCAGCGCAATGAACAGTCTGAGGAGCAGTGCAAGGAGTATAGTGTGGCTGAGGGGTAAATAGATCGAGCACAAGGATTATATAGTCATCGTCATATCAGCCTAAGGGCGTCCAGTGCTGAACAAAGGCCCATAGATTTCCACAATTGTACTGTCAGTTGTACCGCTTTAGCTATTTGAGCCGCCTTGTTTGCTTTTTTATATATCCCAGTGGAAATTCATCATGAACTTCCTCCGCCCCGGGGAAGGGCGAAGGGGCATGCTGGACTCCTATCGGCTAAAACCACAGGTGTGGTCAACTTCGGCACCTATTGGGTGTTCCAGTTCCCTCCTGATCCCGCTTTGCGGTTTCCTTCTGGAGCATCACAGAGATCATCATCTGGAGAAAGTCACAGAAGGGAACCACTGCATTCCAGTTTTCGTGCTCTGCCAATATAGCCGACACTACTGCCGGCAAAGAGAGATCTTGCCCGATTTGATCGACCAGAATCCGCCGCTCGGCAGCTCACGCAGGGCATGCCTCGAGCGTGTGCTGTGCGGTATCCTGGTCGCTATCACAATGGTGGCTTTGTACCGTGGCCTCGCGTCGTAGTGCCTTACCTACCAAAAACGAGTTTTCTTGTCCTGTCTTCTGTCATGTCCGCGGGAAGGTGATACTCTTAAATCGTACGGTACGAGACCAATTTGGCTCTAGGGTATGCGGATGCAGGGTAGGAATCTCCGTCGATGACGAGAATTGGGATGGTAGAAAGTAGCCGTTAGTATCTTATCGAGCAAAACTCCAACAACCTTTAGAACAGTGTTCATAGCTCAAGCAGAAGAACACACACAGGCGAGGCAAGCCCTCTGCTGAGACCTAGTATAATCGGGTCGGGAAGGATGGTGCAGTCAGCGAGAGGACGTGCGGTGTTCCACAGGGATTGGTTTTGGGGCTGCTCCTGTGTAAGGGATTACGGGGTCTCAGTGTGGGCGAACTCCTTGAGGGCAGCCAGCGGTGCCGTGCTGCGAAAGCTGCAATGAACGATGGCCCTCAGGGTGATAAGGGGATACCGCACGGTCTCCTATGAGGCAGCGAGCCTTCTTGCCGGATCACAGTCTTGGTATCTGCAAGCGAAAGCCCTCGCGTCACTATATCAGTGGCGCGGGGAGGCGTTAAGTCGGGGCGAATGGCCAGTACCTCGTCATATCGAGGTACGACGGCCCGAGCTTCGGTGGATCCTGGCGGTGGAGTGGAAGGAGCGACTGGAGCAGCCCACTGCAGAGCACGTCGCGATAGCGGCGGTAAGACCCGCCATAGAGAAATGGCTAGAGAGGTGGCATGACACTCTCACCTTCTGGATGTTGCAAGTACTCTCGAACCATGGGAGTTCCGGGAAGTATCTGCGTCGAATAGGCCGAGAAAGGACGCCAAGTTATCAACACTGCGGAGACGGCTTGAGGATGCGGCGCACCATACGCTGGAGGAGTGCCCAGCTTGGGCAGTGCAGTGTCGTGATCTTGTCGTGGCAGTTGATAGGGATGACCTCTGGCTTCCGGCCGTGGGTCAGACCAGCATCCGGAGGGAGAACGCGTGAATATAGAATTGAAGTAACGGTGAAAAACCAATTTGGGGGCGTTTAAGTATGACGTAACAACATTCATTTTCAATCATGAGAGCCTTTATAGGCCAAGAACAGCTGATGATGCAAATCTCGCTCTTTTGAGGACATTACAGTATTAATACACTTTAACAACACTGACTACAGCAATGTGCTTCTGCGTAAACTAGTAAATACTGATAACGCTATCAAAATAAACATAAGCATAAACGATAACGGTTGCCAACTTGAGAGAACAAAATAAAAATGAAAATAAAAATGACGTACAATAGGTACAGTCGAGGGATTCCCCGGAGAACATAAACGAAAAGGGTTGCCAGCTTGGGAGATTTAATTCCCTAGTTTTCTATTTAAATAAAAAACAATGTTACGTAACGCGTTGTCCGAACCCCCCTCCCTCTAAATTGCGTTACGTAATACTTGAAAACCAACTTGGTATACTCTAAGACTTGATTGAAGCTATTCAAGGACACGTGGCAGACGATGAGCCATGAGGACACGTCTTAGCGAATACCAAATTGGGTTGTCACTATTATTTCAATTCTGTATTCAAGGACATATGGATGTTTGAGCTTAGAGAATTTCACTGCTGATCCTGGGTAGCATTACAGCTGTTATGGGCCGGCGTGGCGCTTACCAGCAGGTGAATGACTTGTACGTCTACGGTTTATATAAAAACAATAAAACATTTGAACAAAAAAAAATACCGACTTCAAAATACATAAACGTTTATAAACGGTTTTTTTTTTGTTAAAAAGTTTTATTTGTTTGTTTTTAGTGAAAATAATGTAAGAACTTTTTCCAATTTGGTGACCGTATCTAACACTAAAAATAAGTCTAAGAATTGAAACTATTAAAACATCATCTAGGTAGGCGCAGTCAAATTAAACCTGTTTATTGAAGCCGGTTAAAAAACTACTCGATCAAATGTAATTAAATTTATATGGGACCAATTCGAAATCATTCTGCACCTATTAAAAAAAGAATCGCTCAAATTCTACAAATCTCGGAGTAATCGGTGTACATACATAAAAAAAAGAAAAAAATACGCATAGAAAACCTCCTCCTTTTCGAAGTCGGTAAAAATATTCGCTGTCAAGACCTTTGAGCTCTCGTTTGTGTCGAACTGAGTAGCTGATAATCCCGCATTGTTACAGCGGTCTCTCACATGCATTGAAATTCCTCACCATTTCTTGGTCAAAATTAAGTGTATTGACTCTGTGTTCTTTTCAGGTGTCAACTATGGCCGGTTCATGCGCCTCCAGTGGGCGATTGACACGAGCTACATCAAGCTGTTGACGGGCAATGAAGTCCCTCAGGTGAGTCCTAAAATCATTAAACCCATACAAACCAGATGATTTTTTTGGACTGTGTCCCGTGCTGGGGTGGGTGTACAAGCTCGATAACAAGAATATCATCATTTATGTATCGGTTATACATCGGTATGTTGTAGGCCCAATGAGCCCACAATACACCCATATCGGGCGTTGTGGTGATCTTTTGGGGAGGCCTGTATCCAGCAGTGGACTTCATTCGGCCGAAATAATGATGATGATGATGTTTGACGTTGTTTGATAGTTTAGGAGAATATTATTTGTGACATTTAGGACACACACTAGACGAAACTATATTTTGAACATTTTTAAATTACAAAAATTTACCTCTGTTATATGAGTCGGACGCATAACACTGGCGCGCAAGACACGACTTCTAAGTATAAGCAAAAAAATTGGTTCCATGTAGACATGTGTAAGTAATGCGCGTAATTTCACTCGGCTATTATGACTGTACGATGTGATGCAACATTACGCGAGAGAAACAAACACCCGCACATTAATTACTTCTGAGTTCTGCAGTAGAGATAAGTTTACGTATGTTACAGTGTGATGTTCGTCTCTCGTTTCTCTCTTAATTTCTCTGTAGGTCTATCACGCAGCCGAATTAAACAGAACGAGATTGACCGAACCAATAGACGACCAAATTAATAAAATTGTTTATTCATAGTATCTATGTAAATAAAATAAAAATGCCCTTTCATTCTATATTAGTATAATAATACAACAAACCTTATCTAAGTACCTATATAACTCAAAGTAAGTTAAAAATTACAAATTACCATTGTAATACCATGCTAGCGTGGTCACGTGCCGCCGTGTGCGTAGCACAGCGCAAAGCGTGGTTTGGGGGGATCCTTTACCATCCTCCCCGAGAAGTGCCTTGAGGGGCTACCTTTTTACAGTCGCCTGCCCTCCGCTAGAGGGGCTGACCCTGTAGAAGGAAGTTCCATGTAGAACTTCCACTGGACACCAATAAAGAAAAAGGTTGCAAACTAAACTATGACAAAAAATATTACTTATTATCCCCATGTCTAAGTACTTTTTATTTTATTGGTGCCCAGTGGAAATTCTTCATGAACTTCCTTCGCCCCGGGGAATGGCGAAGGGGTATGCTGGACTCCTACCGGCTAAAACCACTGGAGCGGTCATTTTCGGCACCTAAGGGAGGCTCTAGGTCCTCCTATGATCACACTAGAGCCGCCCACTGGTGCCACGCCTATAGGCACATCTCGGACAGGGTGACTGTAAAGCGGTCACCCCCAGGGGGATTGTAAAGGATCTCCCAAAGCGTCCCACGGCAGCGCGTGACCACATGCTTCTTCTCTTAGGTCGATGTCTAAGTACCTAGTGCATGTAACATTTCAGTACGAACGCGTGAAGTAATTATAAAGACACGCGTATGGGTGATGTTTCGAGTGTTGTGTAAATTGTAATGTTTTCGAGTAATATCACCGGACTACAAAACTAATATCACATCACTTTGAAAGGTAGTGTTTCTCGAGTTTCCAATTGACCTTACAACAATTGTGCTTCACTACAACACAGAAAAATGGCACCGTTTACAAAGAGCCTATTATAACAAAACAATACATATTGTATTCAACAGGATACGGCCACAAAGCTACCCAGACCATGACAAATAACCATGCAATTACCTTATCACATTTGCGAGCGTTAATAATGAGTAGAACATGAAGATAAAGCCGAGTTCATTATTTGTAGTCATTAATGGTCGGGCAGTGGTATTTGGCGTTCGAAAATGAAAGTTATAAACTGATTTCAACTGTATTTCGTTATTTGGAATGCAATGGCATTGAATATGATTTGTACCGGCAAAATCTATACAAATAAATAAAATTGAAGTGTCTGTTTGTAATGTCAAAATAACAGCTTTTTACTAAATGCATATGAAAGTATGTACGTTACATATAACAAAAAAATTTTGTTTGTCTGTTTGTGCTGGGTAATCTCCGAAACGGCTGAACCGATTTTGACGGGACCTTCACTGGCAGATAGCTGATGTTATAAGGAATAACTTAGGCTACTTTTATTTAGAAAAATAATTAGGGTTCCGCGTAAAAAAATAAAACCCTTGAAATCCAATATATTTATTCTATGTCAAGTGTCTATGTCGAAGTACTCTAAATATCTTTTAAATTAAACGCGGGTGAAACCGCGGGTCCCAGCTAGTCGGTTATAAATTTCTAGAGGACGGATGTTGTGCGCCAAGGTCCACGAAGGTTAAGGTCCACGAATGGTTTACAGATTATAATTTTGTATTAACAAGGCAGAAACCTATATGCTATAGAGTTGACTTTGCTAAATGTAATAAGTAGGAATTACGACGTTATAATAAATAGTGATAAACTTGGATTTATCGATGAACCCATTTTTTTAAAAAACTTTGATGTTGTCATAGTCCATCTTTAGCTGAGTGGGCTGAGAGCGGCTGCTTATGCTGTTAGAAAAATCAGACAGCTAACAGATGTAGCTACCGCAAGACGTTTACTTTAGCTAAGTACTTTCATAGCATAATGTCCTATAACATTTTAATATGGAGCCGAGCTGCTATTTTTATTTTACAGAAGAGGGCTATTAGGCTTTTGGTAACCTCTGGAGGTGTGATTACTTTAACCAAATCTTTAAAAAAAGTTAGTACATTGCCTTGTACTAGTGTATTATATTATAATATATTTGGCTTTGCAATACGTTTATGAAAACATTATGGACGTTAAGAAAAACATTAAAGTTTTTACAAAAAAAAAAGTGAACGCCATAACTAGTGGGTAATAACCTTTTTTTTATTGGGTCCAGTGGAAATTCTACATAAACTTTATCCGCCGCGGGGAATAACTGAGGGGAATGCCGGACTCCTACCGGCTAAAACCACTAGGGCGGTCATCTTCGCCAGCTAAGGGGGGCTCCAGGTCCTCGTATGATTACACTAGAGAAGGGTATTAACCTACCAGATATAAAACACACAGCACTGTTCGACACACAGCTGTCGCTCTGACAAATAGTCTCCTGCAATATTACAATTACATAATTTTAACTAGCTTAAATATTGTGATAATAAGCTATTTTTTTAAATACGTATAATCATCAGCATGAAGTGTTGAAGTTGTGAATATCAATATAGCTATATAACATATATGCTACGTTTAATTGATCTCGTTAACTGAACTCCGTTACTTGCTGCCGTGGAGAGAGCCTCCTAGTTGAGCTAACCGGGAAGGAAACACGGAGGGAGGCACTCCGCGACAACCTTAAACACAGTAACAACAATAATCTCTGAAAATCAATTGAGATCCGTGCCACCCCATATTAAAATCCTGGATCCGATTTGATTCAGTTGTCATGGCAGCATTTGGCTGACCAGTCCCAACAGACGGCACCCGTTCACGAGCATGACGCATGCATCAGCGTCGTTTAGCTCAACCATATTGTAGGGAAACTTTGTGACCCAATACACGACGCCACCATCAGCAGAACACCAGAGTGGTGTGACTAAGTAGAACTGTTGCGATCAATATTCAACGTAGTTATCTTAATTATAGAAACAAAATATAGACTTTTTGGCCCGAAATAGATATACTTCTTAAACAATCAGTCGACAGTCCGGTACTTACCGCTCAAGCACTCTTCTTTTCGGAGCTTGAGATGACGCTGCTTTGCGTCATCCCAAAACTTATGGCAAGTTTTGGGATGACGCAAATCATGATCATAAATTCAAGAAACTTAAATTGTCATTTTTATTAGTACAGTGGACTGTAAAGAAGTAAGAAGGATTCAAATAATCTAGGTCTTGACTGTTGGTTGTTTGAGGAGAGGTTATAGATTAATGACTCCTAGGGGCTTGCAACATAAAGTGTTAAATGAGTTACACATGGGTCATTTAGGTATTACGAGTACTAAAATCTGTCTAGATGGAGATCTTTCGAGTTCCTAGAGCCTCCTTACGGTGCCGAAGATGATCACTCCGGTGGTTTTAGCCGGTAGGAGTACGGCATGCACCTCCGCCCTTTCCCGGGGCGTAGGAAGTACATGATGTATTTCCACCGGATCAATAAAAAAAAAAGGTCTTGACTGCGGCGCATAATGTATGTCACACATATTCACATGACTTGCTTAACCATGTAGATAGTTACGATCTCCTGGAGCCATGTAACCATGAGTAACTTCAAAGTAGGCATCCTCCACAACACCCCATAACAGCAGAGATAAAGATCCGTGATAAGATAAAAAAAAGGATAAAATATAAATATTTTTATTCATGCAAATTATATACAGGCACTTATGAATCGTCGAGACTTTATTTGCCGCGTGCCAAGATGTGGATTTCCTATGGAGAAGAACGGGCAAGAAACTCCATGGTTACTCTTTTTAAATCATATTAAATGTTACAATATTGTATGAGCACATTGTTGTAAAAATCAAGGTTATGTGAAAATAATGTAGGAGAAAAGAGTCCACTAAACAAGCCTGAATGTATTTTTTTTTTAAGTTTTGATTCATTTGTCATGGCAGCATTTGGCTGACCAGTCCCAACAGACGGCACTTGTTCACGAGCATGACGCATGCATCAGCGTCGCTTAGCTCAACCATATTGTAGGGAAACTTAGCGATCCAATACACGACGCCACCATCAGCAGAACACTTGAGTGAGCATGACATACCTAAACTGCCAGACAACTATCACGTCAACAAAACAAAATAAAAAAACAAACCACATGGTTCTTGCACTGCCAGTACAGTAAAAAATCAAAATAAATTGAATATATAAAAAATAAACAAGTCATTAAAGTAATTTAAACAAATATAGAATGTCATAATAGAATAATCAAATGTCATTATCTGAATTAATATATATGTTAATATATACACTATAGGTAATAATGACGTAATTTAAATGTCAACATAAAAAAATGGCAATTGTATTTGATAAATACATCAAAAACCAAGAATGTCAGTATAAGCCTATGAAAATTAGAGCAGCGATATCTATATTAACATAACCTCGATTGTTGCAGACGGTGTCTCTGCAAGAGTTCCCGTACTACCACACGCGCAAGAACGTGGACACGTTCGCTATCTGCAAGCTCCTCATGGTACTGTGCTGGTTGTCACTGTTGCTCACCTTCGTGTTCCTTCTGTGTCGCCTGCTGCAGGAGCGAACCACCGGCATACAGGCAAGTTTATAACATTTACCAGCATCATCCATCATGGACGTCCTGGAGTTGTCAGCTGTTCTGTTCCGATAGTTGGTAGCTGATTTTCTGTTTACTCTGTATGAAAAATACAAGCCACCCTGAAGTTTGCATCCAGGCAGTACTTCATGTAATTGCGCCATTTGTGATCTGGTGTGTGTGACAAAACAACTCTGGACTTCTTAAGGAATCACTTGCACGGTTACATATTTCATGTTACGATCAGACAATTCCATACCATTTATGGGATAAGCATGTTTATACGGATATTTCCCCCAAGAATGAAACTCGCAAATTTTATATTGCATTATCACTTCTGTTACTCCAGTTTGGTCTTCGTAGTATGTTGTTATTATTGTAAAGCAGGAAGCTGCTCGCCCTTTTCTTATCACCAATCTCCCAGTCAGGTTTGACTACACCCAGGGAAAGAAAAGTGGTGGCATTTCCCTGGCCAGGAACCAAACGATTTTAGTGAATTTAGTAATTATCCGTGTGGTGTCCGGTTTAAGAATATAGCACCACACCATTTCTTCCCGTGGATATCGTAAAAGATGATTCATCATATCAGTCAAAGAATGCCCACTGCTGAACAAATGCCTCCCCCATCAACGCCCGGTTACATGCCATTTGTCGTCATTTTGGGGGGAATCAGCCAGTAGTCACCACGCTTGGCAGGTGAGTTGGTGAGCGCAGAATGGCTGCTGTTCCTCGGAAGGGACGCCGATGTCCATGCCCATGCCCTTTGGTTAACAGTCCCTTACTCGCCTTCTTTAAATGCGATTGGGGTAAACTAAATCAAAGGATGCCTGCCAAGCGTGGTGAGTACTGGCAAATCCCCCCAAAATGACTACCCACGACATGTCGAGTCCTAACCGCCGACTTATCGTAAGCGACAATTCATAGAATTTGCTTTTTTTTATCGTAAGCCCCATAGCTTACGATTCAAATTTCAAGTTGAAGAAATTGTCGCTTGTGATAAATCGGCGGTAAGGGCTCGATGTAACCGTTATGTAAATCTTTGGGGGAGGCCTTTGTTCAGCAGTGGACGTTCTTTTGGCTGAACTGATGATGAATTAAGAGATCCGCGGAAAATATTACAGTTGTTACGATGCATTGCAGCTTCAATCCGTTAGCGCAAATATCCTTTGACTTTATATCCTGACATTGTGACAACACCATTCTCAGAATATCATCATTCATCATTTCGGCCGAATGAAGTTCACTGCTGGACACAGGCCTCCCTCAAAGATCAGCACAACGACCGATATTGGTGTGTTGTGCTCATTGAGAGGTTTTGCCATAATCGCCACGCTTGGCGTGCGGGTTGGCGAGCGCAGTTGAGTTGTTAATGTATTCGAAGGATGCTGCTGCCCATCCTCCGGCTAATCCCTTAGTCGCCTTTTACGAAACCCACGGGATGAGATGGGTTGGTGCTATTCGTAGCCGGCACAACAATAATCTCTCTGAATATGTAATAATGGAATACAAATATTTTTCAGGAGCTGATGAAAATGGTTGGGGTGTCTCTCAACATTCTAGGACTGTCACACTTTCTAAACGTATTAATACCTGGCCTGATATTTTCCATCGGCGGTACAATATTACTCAAGGTCTCGTCTAACCCTCTCATACCAAATACCAACGGCTTCCTCATGTTCCTGATGCTGCTACTTTACTTCAACACGATAGTCTCCTTGGCGTTCGCGTGTAGTTATATCTCTAGAGGCAGTAAGTATTAATTCAGTTGTTCTTTTATTCATTTGCTAGCTGTTGCCCGCGGTTGTTGTTTCATGGGTTACCTTTTTTTACACGTTATCCTAATTATTTTTTCTAAAATAAAAGTAGTCTAAGTTACTCCTTATAACATCAGCTATCTGCAAGTGAAAGACCCGTCAAAATCGGTCCCGCCGTTTCGGAGATTAGCTGGAACAAAAAGACAGACAGTCAAAAAGTTCAAGATGTTTTTTTTTACGTTGCGCCACACTAGGATTTCTCCTGTGTCGTGGGTGCGTTTACAAACACAAATTCCACACACAATACACCCAGACCTGGAACAACTACCTGCAGATCGTACAAATATTTGTTCCGTGCGGGAATCGAACCCACGACTCGGTGCGCAGCAGCCGACTGTATCAGCCACTGCACCAACCTTGCCGACAAAATTGTTTTTTGTTGTTAGCTCCATATATACTTTCATATGCATATAGTATAAAGCTGTTATTTTGACTTTACAAACAGACACTTTAATTTGTATATTATAAATCGAACGCGTGTAGGCTGGATAATACCAAGTCACTCAGATGGATTATACGAAAATATTTTTTAAACACGACAGTTCAGAAGGATAAAATTGTATGTTGTGGGCTCATTGGGGGGTTTTGCCATAATCGCCACGCTTGGCAGACGGGTTGGCGATCGCAGTTGCGTTGTTAATGTACTCGAAGGACGCTGCTGCCCTCCTCCTCCACCCATGAGGAGATGGGGTGGTGGTATTCTGAGCCGGCACCACACTTTTCTGACACCGCCTACTTGGTCAATTTTCGATAAAAACATTTCACCTCCCCTACAGCTCAGTACGCGACAACCCTCTCAGTGCTCGTGTACGTCGCCCTGTGGATTCCAACTCGCGTAGCCTCGGAGTACAACCTGCCGTACATCGCGACCCTGGCTACGGGCATATTTCCCCACATGCCCATGTACTGGTTTTGGAAGGAGGTCTCGATGCTCGAAATATATGGTCAGTATAATTTTGAAATCATTTAACTTTGAGGATGTGCGGCTGCAAGAGGGTAGAAGATAATACAGGACGGTCGGTCGTTCTCATTCCAATATAATCAATATAAGGGATGTAAATGACATCGTAACGAGAACTGGATACCATGGATGCAGTACAGGATTCCGAAACGCTCAGCGTAATAAATCGCGTCGGTCTTTTCATTACTTTACAGATCAGTTTAACTGATTTCTGTATAAAATCATAGTGTTCTTCTATCCTAACGCTATTTTGAATAAAAGAATGAAGTTCGTGAAGAATTTCCACCCTTTCTGGTATTTTGTTAACAGGAAGCGGTTTATCCTTTGGCAATGTGATGACTGCTCAAGCCTGGAACAACTGCTCCGCGTTCCTCAGCTACATATTCCTGCTGCTACAAGCTATCATCTTCTACTGCTTGGCCTGGTACCTCTCCCTCGTCAGGCCCGGCCAGTATGGACAGGCCTTGCCCTGGAACTTCCTCTTCAAGGTATGTGGTGGTATTGGCATTTAGTGGAGAAGTGAAGAGAGAGATTTGAAACTATGCTTACGGAACATGTTTTGTATCGTTGTATTCACGCATAAGTTGTTAGTCTAAAGTGCGTTTCTAAGGAGCTTAGGGTGAGATTCAGAAACGAGTCTAAGCGTGAACTTAAGCATCCATCTGTCAAAATTATGAGCGTAAGTAGTGCATTTTTATTGTGATTTATGTACATCAAACTTTATTAATATGTCCTAGTCGATACTGTTAGTCGGCTCACATCACTGTAGTCTATATCTTTGGTTTGAACCATAGATAATTTATAAAAACTTTTTCTCTCTGCTCCCGCATGTCGGTTGGACTTCACGCAGGTTGTAATCATATTCATAATAATTTTGACAGATGGAAGCGTAAGTTTATGACGAAGTCATCCTTCATCTTCATTTCAATCAACCTCTTTCATGACTTCATACCATCACTGTCCACATCATGATTCATTCTTTATTCAAATCAAAATTCGAATTTAGTATTGTGGTGTCGCTCTTCATATTTTGATCATTAACACATTACACCAAAGAGTATAATAACTATTTATAAGAAAAGAGAGCCCTCTCGAGTGAAAACGTTGTCCCTGTAGCAATGCCACCATCTATCATTGGCGGCTCTAACTAATCTTTATATATGAATGTAGGTTGGTATATACTTATAGTGTACTAATGAATAAACATAAGACAACACATTCAAATTCTGCAAGTATTTTCATCATTGCTAATTAATATTATTGTATTTATATTTTTATATATTATACACGAATAAAAGCAATGATAGGAATATACTAACAGAATCTGAAAGTGGAATCAAACCAACCAAATTATGACAAGGGAACACTATTATAAACAAAATTGCTGTCATTAATAATTATATATTTATTGTGTTTACAATTTTTCTTAAAATAAAATTGTGCAGCTTGCTTTGTCTTGTCATCCCCATCGAAAATGGTCACTCATAACAGAACACTCAACAATACTTAAATGAACAATGAATAATAACAAGATGGGGAAATGTAAATTTAGCAACTAAATCTCCACAAGAACTCGGAAATGCACGGAATCGAAATTAATTTACACAATTATTTGAAATAACGCAATAGTTGTACTCTGTGGTAATAAACAAGAAGGCTACGTTCCATTTATCAATCTTTAAATGTACTCTGTCATCTATAACATAATATCCTCTTTTCCTATTTCCCACTCTAACTTACCAATCTTCCTTTTCACACCACCTATCCTTCCCTTTCCCTATTCCTACCCTCTCCGCCAATCCAACGTCTGCCGCGCGGATGGATGCATGGCTAGGGGCAAGCCTAGTCGTTAGCGTGCCACACTGCCCTGGGACCGGGCGACCCAGAATTAGGCTAGCCTTACCCTGGCATGCGGGGCTCTGCTGGGGTGGACCAACCTTTCCCTTGCTATTCGTGGGAACGCAATGGATAATAATAATAATTTAATTAACCAAAATGGCGGCGATGTGGTTCGCCACCCATCACGTCTCGTCTCTCGCGGGGGCGAAAAGCGGCCCATGGAGAGCCGCTTCGCTACGTTGAATGTAAGAGGAGGAATGGATGGTAAGGTAGATGAAGTATGTCAGATGATGGATGAACGATGCATAGATATTCTGTGCGTGAACGAAACCAAGAGGAAAGGATGTGACACCACGGTTCATGGTCCCTACACGGCATACTGGTCGGGAGTCCCCCAAACCAGCCGAGGCTGTCAGGGAGTTGGTGTAATTCTTTCCTCTCGAATAGCTGAATGCGTGAAGGAGCATGAATGTGTAAGCCCAAGACTCCTCTGGATTAGGTTAAAAGTCGGACTCACTCGCTTGTTTATCCTTGGGGTCTATGCACCGACGGATCAGCGCGGAGGTGGGTCAATAAAAGCCCAACAAGAGAGAGAGGAATTTTGGGATAGCATGAGAGAGGTCTTGAATAAATGCGGAGAAAATGAACGGATCGTAATGTTAGGAGACTTTAATGGGTGGGTTGGAGTAAAGCGTGATGGGTATGAAGGAGTTCTGGGTACATTTGGGGACGAGAGAGTGAATGACAATGGGAGAAGCCTGCTTGAAGTATGCTTGGAATGGAATCTTTACGTGACCAACACAATGTTTGACCACAAAAAGATCCATTTGTATACAAGAGATGAGGGTGAGTCTAGAAGTATGATTGATTTTGTAATTGTGGATGATAGACTGAAGAAGAAAGTGCTAGACACTCGGGCATACCGCGGTGTAGGCCTCGACACAGACCACTTCCTGGTCATAGCCCGAATGCGTGGCCTCTTTAAACGGTGGCGACACCGAGGGGCCGAGCCTACAAGTGTTTTGGACAGAGTAAAAGTGGAAAATCTACAAGAAAAAGAAAAGAAAGATGAGTATGTAGAGAAACTGAAAGAAAGTTTTAAAGGCATGGAAGAGTTAGGTGTGATTGAGGATTTGTGGGAGACATTTAAGAAAGGGGTCGTGAATGTTGCTATTGAGGTATGCGGGGTAGCTAAAAGAAGGAAAGGAAGAAAGAACTATAATGTGTGGATGGATAAAGATGTACAAAGGGCTGTGCAAGAAAAGAAGAAAGCGTGGTTGGATTGGTTAGCAACAAAAGCTAACCAAAAAGTTTGGAAGGCAACGGATAACGAGATAAAGGAAGCAAGAACGAAGTATAAAAGATTGAAATCAGCAGCGAAAGAAGTTGTGTCTAGAAAGAAAGAAGAACGAAAGGATGATTTTGATAGGAGGCTCACTGAAGATTTCCAGTCAAACATAAAGTTTTTCTGGAAATCGATCAAAACAGCCAGAGGAAAATCTTCTACCTCGGAGCTGAGTACAATAAGGAGTCAAGATGGGAGCGTTATAAAAGGAGAAGAATGTGTGTTAAAGAGATGGAAAGAGTATTTTGAAAGTTTGTTTGAAAGAGAGGAAGAACAGATACAACGTCCGACACCTTCCATGGAAACTGATATAAATGATGATGAAAGTGAGATAAGCATGGATGAAATAGTGAAAGCGTTGGAAAGAATGAGATTAGGTAAGGCTGCAGGGTATGACAGGATTACCGTCGAGATGCTGAGGTCCGGACAGGGCATAGTGGCTAGCCAGCTGTACCACCTTTTCAATTTATGCTGGCGAAATGGGCAAGTACCGGGAGACTGGTGCAAAGCCGTAATCGTGCCATTGTATAAGGGAAAAGGGTCACGGCAGGACTGCATAAATTACCGCGGTATAAGCCTTCTCAGCGTCGTCGGTAAATTGTATGCGAAAGTGTTGATTGAAAGGGTTGTGAATGAAACAGACGAAAAAGTATGGGATGCACAAGCGGGATTTAGAAAGGGAATGGGATGTACGGATCAGGTCTTTTCCCTGAGGTGTATAGCCAAAAGTGTTTAGCTAAAAACAAGAAAAGCTATTGCGCCTTCGTTGATTTAGAAAAGGCCTATGATAGAGTGGTGAGGAATGAATTGTGGTCAGCATTGTCCGTGAACGGTGTGAGCAGTAATCTCATACGAGCACTGCAATCTCTTTATAGGGATTCTAGTGCTTGTGTAAGGATAAACGGGACGTACACTGAATGGTTTAGTATCGAAAAGGGTGTTAGACAGGGATGTGTAGCGTCACCGTGGCTGTTTAATCTGTTCATGAACAATTGCTTGACAGATTTAAAAGAGAATGAAAGTGGGTTGAGAATGAATGAGTTACTCGTCAAATGTTTTCTCTATGCTGATGACCAAGTATTACTTGCGTCCTCGGCAGAGGAGTTGCAGGAGATGGTAACTGCTATGAGTGGAGCTCTTGTTAGAAAGGGAATGAAGATAAATGTAAAGAAGACGAAAGTGATGGTGTTTGAAAGAGATGAGGCAGTGACAGACTGCAATATCGTGATTGGAGATGAACAAATTGAACAGGTGAATGAGTTTGTGTATCTGGGTTCAAAGTTTACAAGAGATGGAAAGTGTGAGAGTGATATTGAAAGAAGAGTGAATGCAGGAAACATGGTGAATGGAGCTTTGCACTCCTTTATGAACAGTCGGAAGGTGTCTAACAAGGCTCGTTTGGCTGTGCATGAGGGGGTGTTGGTTCCGACACTCATGTACGGAAGTGAAAGTTGGGTATGGCAGAAGAAACATGAAAGCAGAATAAATGCAGTTGAGATGAGAGCGTTAAGAAGTATGATAGGAGTTAAACTGAGTGACAGGATAAGGAATAGTGAGATAAGAAAACGTTGTGGTCTGAAAGAAGATGTAGTGACAAAAATTGAGAAAGGTATGCTGAGATGGTTTGGCCACATTGAGAGAATGAATGAAGAACGATTGACGAAAAAAGTGTATAAGGCGATTGTGAATGAAAGTGCTGGAAGGGGTAGACCTAGGCGGACGTTTCAAGACCAAATCAGGGACGTCTTGGAAAAAGGCCAGGTCAAGAGTACCCTAAACCGAAGAGCATGTATGAAGGGAATAATGAAAGTGGACGAAGCGAAACAAGTATGTAAGGAACGTAGCAAGTGGAAAGAAGTGGTCTCTGCCTACCCCTACGGGAGAGAGGCGTGATTATATGTATGTATGTATGTATGTATCTATAACATTCAATATTGCAAAATTAAATCAGGCATATACGTAGAAAAATGAAATATTAGAAAAATAATTAACAATTAAACAGAATGGTATGAAAATATGACGATTCAAACTCAGAAATAACTTGAAGAATTAAAATATTAGCGAAACCAAATTTCTGCTATGCATGAAATGTTACGTCAAAAATACTAGCTTTCTCCTAGTGGCATCTAGTGTGTAAAATAAGACAATATGCGCCTGTTTTATCGAAAATGTCATAAAAAAATGAATCCAACGCTGAGGGATGGCGTAACCTTCTTTGCAATTTAGCGTCTGAAGCGTCCCACACCCTGCATTACATATTCGATCCTGAACGCTAGTGGTTCAACGCACAGCTGTCGCTCTGACAAATATTTTGCCTGCAATATTACAATTACTTATTTTTCAATTAGCTTAAATTGTGATAGTAAGCTATATTTTAAAATCTATATAATCATCAGCATGAAGTGTTGAAGTTGTGAATATCAATATACCATTATAACAATATATATGATACGTTTCATTGATCTCGTTAACTGATCTCCGTTACTTGCTGCCGTGGAGAGAGCCTCCTAGTTGAGCTAACCGGGAAGGAAACACGGAGGGAGGCACTCCTCGACAAGTTCACGCTTACACTCGTTTCTGAATCTCACCCTTAGCTCCAAGCAGGGGGCGGGGCGTTTTCATACTTAAAAAGCAATGACAAATATTATATCCACTCTTCATATGCATGTAAATGCACTATAAGAATGTTTACGCGAGTAAATCTGCAATGGCTTGAATTAAAAGATTGTCTGGCAGAAATCGCCGAGTGCGATAAGACAGCCCTTTGTACATGTAATTTTATGTATTGGATCTTGTTTTTTTTTGTCATGTATGGTGTACAATAAAGAGTATTGTATTGTATTGTAAAAGACCACAAAATAACCAAAGAAACTAAAAACGTCATATGCGGCTGCAGTGGCCACACACATACATCACCCCGTAATTGCCCGCTGCTGAACATGGGCGTCCCAACGATCACTGCAATGAGTGGTCATAGGGGATATTGCCAACATTGACAGGTGGATTGGTGATCGCGGTGTGTTGTTATTAGAACACGGGGGGATGCTGCTGCCCATCCTCTTGATGTAAACCCTTAGTCATCATACCCTCCGAAAAAAGACTAAGGCGTGGAGCCAACGGGCGGCTCTAGGGGAACATTTTTCGGGTTGCTGGAACGCCCTTCGGTGCCGAAGATGAATGATTTTAGCCGGTAAGTCCGGCCTACCTGTCTACTACCGGCTTCCTCCGGCCTTCCCCGGTTCGGAGGATGTAGATGAGGTATTTCCCCCGAGTCAAAAAAAAAATGTTGAGAAGAAAAAAAATTGATGCGGTGCCGGCTACGAATAGCACCACCCCATCTCAACCCGTCAGTGTCGTAAAAGTTGACTAAGGTATTAACCGGAGGATGAGTAGGAGCGTTCGAAATATTTACAACTTGACTGTGATTGCCAACCCGCCTGCAAAACGTGGCGTTTATGGAAAAACCCCCCAATAAGCATACAACACGAACCCTGATTGGTCGTTGCGGCCATCTTTGGGCAGGCATATCCAGCAGTGGACTTCTTTCGATTGAAATTATATACCTAGGATGTCACCACCCGATAAAAACCTGCCCCGCCCCGACTTTATTTCTCAGTCGCGCGCACTTCAGTTACAATTAAGCCAGCGTTGTCGGTGTAATAAGTGAAAATACTGCGGGTGGGAAATATTTGCCCAATGTCTAACGGTACGCGTACACTGGGACCGAATTAACAGCTGATTTCGGGTCAGAACTATTCGGACCACTATCTTGGACGCTCATCTGTATACACTGCTGCCGGTCTCAGACGTGACCGGTCTTCATTGTGTAGTCCGCTTATAAAGCATACAGAGTGAAGACATGTTTAAAAAAAATAAGAAATATACATTCTAGAAAATACGTACCGCCATTTAATTTGTGAAATCGACGTCTACGACGTTGCTGTATTATAAATACAACAAATTTATTATTCAAAATCCATTTGTTAGATTAAAAACACGCATTAGCGCAATAAGTAGCCAGCAAACTGGTGAGAAATTTAAACAAGTTTGGAATGTTCTGTTGATCGGTAATTATCGAGCATCGGATAATGTCGGATGTACTGGTAACACGTTCTCTTTATTTTACGTACGTTTCGATCGGCCGAGTTTATCCGAAGATGGCCGAGTATAGTTCGGCCGCAGACGCCCAAGTATAGTTTGGCTGGAGACGCCGATGACGGATTAGGTGTACGCTGAACCCATATTTCAACAGACAACCTGCAACCGACTCCTTTTTTTTTATTGATGTCCAGTGGAAATTCTACATGGAACTTCCTTCACCCCGGGGAAGGGCGAAGGGGTATGACGACTCCTACCGGCTAAAACCACTGGAGCGGTCATCTTCGGCACCGAAGGGGGGGTCCAGGTCCTTGTAAGATCACACTAGAGCCGCCCAGCAAATGCTAGGTGAAAAGAAGAATGCCAGTAAATAGTTGCCAGTAATCAGAACAAAAAATAGTTAGTTTCGTTATCACCAGCAAGTCTAGCGTAAATAAAGACTTGATAGATTTTACCAATGCTGGGGAGGAATAATAGAGAGAAGAGAAGAGTCTGCATAACAAACTCCTCATTACCGTTTGTAATATCTATTAAATATTTCTGAACGCTAAGGATCATGCGCGTACCCGGGGCGCGGGGAAAGTGGAGGAAGACAGCTGGCCTCCCTGGACCTGGGGTGACACGCCCATTCCAACACGTTTGCCTTCAGGTCAAAAGCTGGGTCGGTTTGCCCCCTTAGTCTACAAGCTGGGTATTTGCTCATGCTAGCGACTTTTTGGTTTAGAGCTTAATTCTTAGAAACACATCCACCACTTTCAGAGGAAGTTCAAGAGAAGTATAAAGAAAGAATACAAGTCACAAAGTACAACACACACAGACAATGAACTGTCCGACTATGAGGTTTCCGAGTACGAAGTGTCCGACTATAATATTCCCGCTTACCAAAGGAATTATGAACTTAGATCAACGAGAAGCAAAGTGCAAGACGACACTGACTTATCCACTGAATACACCAGTAGTGAAGTCGAGTCTGTTAGTAATACATCTTTTGTTTGTCTGGTCGCCTGGTAGCGTCATCGTCTCAGCTTTTCGTAAGGGAAGGCGCCTCATCATCGGTCTAAAATCTGGTGAATGCTGATCACCGCGATCATACCAGTAGGGGGGTTGGAACAGAGATCAGGCTGCCCGTGATGAATCTCTGGTATTTTCTTTGTCTGGTCTCGGCGGTCGCCCACATAAACTGCAACGTAACGTCACCTAGATACTTATATACTTATACCTAGATAGCTGTAATTTTTGAAACTATCCGAATGATATTTTATATGGCTTTTATTGCCAGTAGAAAAAAACTCATTATGGTAGTTTTAAAATACCAGCTGTTACCGCTATTAGTTCACATGGTAGTCAAAGTAAAAATTCATAAAATATTAGTGAAAGCAATATTCATTGCTATAATATTCTTACAATAATAGAGAGAGCGAGAGAATCAGTGCGGGGCCCGGATAATCTGGATTAGCCAAGCACCACTCTATCTCCTCCCGTGAATGTTGTAAAATGCATTCTCATCAAGGCATCATCATTTCAGCCATTGGATGCCCACCGTTGGACATAGGCCTCCTCTATAGATTTTGACAATTGTGTCGTCATTTTGGGGAATTTGCCAGTACTCACCACGCTTGGCAGGCGGGTTGGTGAGCGCATATGACTACTGTACCACAGAAGGGACCTATCCCTCTGGTTTAGAGTCCCTTAGTCGTCTTTTACGACATCCATTGGAGGAGATGGAGTGGTGCTATATTCTTAATCCGGACCTATGCAGCAACTTCCCTTCTGTGGCAAAGCAGCTATTCTGCGCTCACCAAGTGTGGTAAGCAACGAACCCTACAATATGACGACATACAGCATGAAAACGGTCGTTGTGGAAATCTAGGGGAGATGGCCTTTCTGCAGCAGTAGACTGATACCATGATGATGATGAAATATAGAGTGTACATTTAACCGACTATACATGGGGTTTCACAGAAAGGACACCGGCCATCGCTCATAGTAAGTCCGGCCCACTTCAATATGTCGACGGACAAGAGCGATAATACAATCAAAATACTGCCAAAAATACGCAAATAATCATAAACACTTCAAAATTAAAATTGATTGCGGGAATCCAAAGATATTTGAGTGTAAAGATACTGATTTTGAGCTTATTTGGTACTATATTTTGCAAGACAACGAGGGTAGATAATGCTAGTGAAAGCTGATTGCGAATAAATAAATAAATTACACATTTTAGAACGAAATCTAAACATCTAAAAACAAATAAATAAAATTGAAGTGTCTGTTTGTAATGTCAAAATAACAGCTTTTTACTAAATATATGAAAGTATATACGGTCCATATAACAAAAAAAAAACTTTTTTTAAATTTTTTGTCTGTCTGTCTGGTTGTTCCGGGTAATCTCCGAAACGGCTGCATCGATTTTGACGGGACCATAATTGGCAGATAGCTAATGTTATAAGGAGTAACTTAGCCTACTTTTATTTGGCAAAAAGATTTGGGGTTCCGCGAAAAAATATTAAAACCCTTGAAATCCAATACTTATATACACTAATTATATATAAATAAACCGATTTTTCTATAATCGGCTTTATAGACGGCGGGTGAAACCGCGGGGGACAGCTAGTAATGAACAAAAGCTTGTTTTTAAATGTTATTATAACTACTATTCATAACCACAATCGCGCTGTAGCGTACCTCTCTCTCTTAGCTTCTTATGACTTACGTAAATATGTGATGCCTCTACATAGAGTCGACTCATTATATTCTTGTATGCAGGCACAATATTGGAGTCCAAACGATGTGAACCCAGACACGGAGGAGGAAGAGCCGATAGCGCACGATCCTCGGTACTTCGAGCCTGCGCCCGCGCAAACTGAGGTCGGCATCAAGGTCGTCAACGTATCCAAGGTGAGAAGTAGGGCTAATACTGTGGAAAATTTTTCGCTGCATGTGCGGCAATATAACCTGTGAGCGTAACGGGGCATATTGTGCGCTCACTCGCACTTACAGGTCTTATAGCAACGCGTAATGATGTACAGCGTTCGTGTCGTAAGGCAACTGACAAAAATAAATCTGGGAAAAAAAATTTACATTGTGATGAATCTTTTAGCAACATATTTTCACTAATTACAAATTTACTAAAGACTTTTGAATTTCACGTGGTGTTCCAGGGTTCCGGATTAAGAATACTCGGTATCATATCGGTCGTTGTGTTGATCTTCGGGGGGGGCCTGTGTCCAGCAGTGGACTTCATTCTGCCGAAATGATGACCCTATGGTTGACTGTTAGAGAATGCCTTAGTCCGCCTATGTACTGTTACTGCAAAAAGTTTAAATAAATACTGTTCCACAGAAGGGACGCTACTGCTCATCCCTCTAATCGAGAGTACCTTAGTCGCCTTTTAGAACATCCACGGGAGGAGATGGAGTGGTGGTATTCTGAGCCAGAACCACACGGCAACCATAGGGTGATAAAGATAAATTATGGCAGGTGCAATATGTTTAAGACAACTATACCATTTTATAATTCTTACAATATATTTAAATATTTATATACATACATATATGCCTAATAACAATAAATAAATAAATACATGCATAATTTTTATATAAGTAACAGAAAAGATTTTATTATGATTCTACTAAGGTATTGTAGAGCAAGTAATTCCGGACTTTCCGCTTAAATGCATACTTAGTCGTGGCCATACTGATTTCCTGAGGAAGCGCATTCCAGTGAAGAATTGATTGAATATAAAACGAAGAACGAACAAAGTCAGAACTATGAGAAGGACAGTGTAGGAGAAGATTGTTTGAAGAACGTAGATTCCTAGCATGAGTAGAAGAACGATATTGAAAGTGTGGCATAAGATAAGCAAAGGAAAGTAGAGTTAAGTAGGGAGAAAAGCGTGGTCAACGCACGTGGACTTCTTCTCTGGCGAATAAGCATCCATTTGAGCTGACCTATAACTAGACACATGGTCATATTAACGCAGGTTGAACATAAAGCGAATGCAGTTGTTAACGACTCTGTCCAGCTTATTTAGCAAATCCGCTTTCAAGTCAAGGTAGCACAGTCACAATAGTCAATTATAGGAAAGATTAAAGTAGCTGCGCTCACCAACCCGCCTGCCAACCGTGGTGAGTACTGGCAAATACCCCCCAAAATGACGACACAATTGTGAAAATCTTTTGGGGAGGCCTTTGTTCAGCAGTGGACGTATAAATGGCCGTTACGGTGATGATGATTTATGTTTTGCATGGTTTCTGTTATCTGCACTCTCTAGAGCTGTGATACTCTAATCATAAACCTGTAGTGCCATAATCCATCTTAATCGAATCAATATATTTGTGCCAGGAGTATCCAAAACAAAGAGTCTTGAAGAACGTCTGCCTGGAGGTGTACAAAGGAGAAATTACTGTGCTCTTGGGACACAACGGTGCCGGGAAGACCACCCTCATGTCCATCATCACAGGTTTGTTACAGTCATGATTGTCCTGGCCCTTACAAGTTGTCTAAACACGGTATGGGCCTTAAGACTCCTGCAGTAAAAGTTGGAACAACGTCAAAAATTTTACAGGTTTTCCGCCTATAGGTATTATAAAATCTTTATTATTATACAAGCAATGTTATACTATAGGTATAAATAAAGTCTTTAGTTTAAATGTAAAATATGTGCAAATTAAATATTTTCAATTCAAAATTCCCTCACATTAACGTTACGATACGAATACTTTCTGGCAAGTTGTTCGTGCTAGGCCCTCGGAAAATAAAAAAATTGTCGAGTGTGAGTTCACACGCGGTAGAATTGAAACTTTGTATTTTGGTTAATTTGTAAGAGAATGAGATGAATGCACTATGGAGGTGGTAAACAGAGAGAGAGATTGATCGACAATAAGGAATAGGGAAACTATAGAAACGGAGTATGGGCAGCAGCGTCCTCCGAGTACATTAACAACTCAACTGCGATCGCTAACCCGTCTACCAAGCGTGGCGATTATGGCAAAACCCCCCGATGAGCCCACAACACACCCATATCGGACGTTGTGGTGTACTTTGGGGGAGGCCTGTGTCCAGCAGTGGACTTAATTCGGCCGATATGATGATAGAAACGTGTTTTATCTCATTCTCTTACAGCCTAAACCCTATAAATACATTTATAGTTGTCTGTCTCTTTCGTTACACATTTTCGTTTCATAAAATCCAAATTCACACCGTCCCAAAAGAAGTCTCACTTCAAAACTGACAACAATATGACAAAAGGTCGTTCTTTCTATCCTTAGATACTTCTCGTAGCGATAAAAGATTTTATAATAAAACACTTTTAAACGGATTCTATCGCGTATATTTTAGATTTTTGTTTTTCCTGACGTTTCGAATGCTTTGCAGCATTCGTTGTCGCAGGATATAGAATCCGTTTAAAAGTGTTTTATTATAATGTGTAATACTCGCGAAAACCTAAGACATTATTAGATAAAAGATTTATTGAAGAATTCTCTTATCTTTAACGACGACCTCAAAAATATAATTTGTCCAGGAATGACCAGCGCTACAGAAGGCAATGTGTACGTGAACGGCAAAGACACGGTGACGCAGCGGGATGCGGTACGTCAGAACATAGGGCTTTGCCCTCAACACAACCTATTTTTCCCAGATCTGACTGTGCAGGAACATATTATGTTCTTCACTTTGGTAAGTTTTATTTTTATTGGCATATATTTCATTACGTTTTGGAGTTTACTCCTTAAGAAACGATTTGAGTTATAAGGCTCGGAACGGAAACTTTATGAGGAGTAAAATCA
Source organism: Diloba caeruleocephala (assembly GCA_947459985.1). NCBI lineage: Eukaryota > Metazoa > Arthropoda > Insecta > Lepidoptera > Noctuidae > Diloba > Diloba caeruleocephala. The sequence continues at coordinate 3,534,579 of OX381621.1, read as the reverse complement.
AGTGTGACAAACATATATATCTGTAGGATTGAACGTGCAAAAGAATGAGATGGAATACATTACACAGCGTATTTTATTCTCGGAGCCTGCTCTTTGTGCGACGCTTCGTAGTCTCACTGTATAGTTCACTACCTCTGGTCTGAGAATTGAATGTGTGCGTATGTTGTGTGCCTGCGTATTACGAAGTTCTGCCGCAACTTGTATACTGCTGCCGAGTGCAGGGTATGCTTGCTGTATAATAAATACATATTGTAGCATTTATTGTATCTATACAATGTACATAAACAGCAACCTAGCCATCAACTTTTAATGTTTTAATTTTAAAGTTTTCTTGTACATGCATAGATATGTGTATTTTTATGTACAATAAAAAAAATCATTTATTTTTATATTACGATTTCAGCTTAAAAAATATGAAAATGCAATTGAGCAATTATTTTTACCGACACTATTTTTGGTCTGTAAAATAATAAATAGAAAGCTCTATTAAACTCGTTCGGTTCGATCAAAATTAAAAGTTTTATGTGTGTCTGAAATTGGAATAATAATTTTGAGACTATGTTTTTCCAATTGGTATTCAATATTTCTTCAGTATATGGTTTGCATTTGGCCGAAATTCTTTCATGTGTATACATGTTCGCAGTATTGGGGTGACCTTAGGGCCACTCCAGCCGCACCTTTACCTGCTTTGATAGTGTTCTTTAGGATAATATATCAGACTGAACGTTGAGGCGATATTTGGGAGCGGCTGTGTCCAGCAGTGGACATCTTTCGGCTGAAATGATGATGGTGGTTTATCCATGCTGTTTGTATCATATAATTACGACCGTTTGAGGTGTGAGTAGAAGCTTCCAGGTCAATTGGTGGTGATGCGCCTTCATCAGTCCAGTTCCATACTGGAAGATACAAAATCATATTTTTTTTTGGTACACCTATATATCCCTACAAATGAAGTACTCAGCGTTATTCTAATCAGTTATATCATTGCCCTGTTGAATTTTTTAAGCTTAAGCATGGTTCATACTCCGAAGCACGCATGTCGGCCCACAAGCTAGCGGACCGCCTGGCCTTGAGCGGCAAGCTGGACGCGTTGGGTCGCGAGCTGTCGGGGGGCATGAAGAGACGCGCACAACTCGCCTGCGCGCTGGCTGGCGGGGCTGATGTGCTGGTGCTGGACGAACCAACGTCAGGACTCGACGTGGAGACTAGGAGGGAACTATGGGACCTGCTCTTGGTAAATTTCTTTTCTTTAACTCGCGATGATACGACTAACATAATCAGCCCATTACTGGCCTTTATTTTTTATTAGTGCCCAGTAGAAATTCTTCAGGAACTTCCTTCGCCCTGGGAAGGGCAAAGGGGTATGCCGCACTCCTACCGGTTAAAACCACTGGAGCAATCATCTTCGGCACCTAAGGGAGCCTCCAGGTCCTCGTATGATCACACTAGAGCCGCCGACTGGTGCCACGCCTATAGGCACATCTCGAAGAGGGTAACTGTAAAGCGGTCACCCCCCCGGGGGAGTGTATAGGATCCCCTGAAACGTCCATGTGCGCTGTGCTGCGCTGCGCACACGGTGGCGCGTGACCACCAGCGCATTACTGGCCTAGTGCGGGCTGTCGGACTACAGACACCATTGAGAATATTTCGGAGCCCTCTCAGGTGTGCAGGTTTCCTCACTACGTTTTCCTTCACCGTTAACGCAAATGATAATTGAATGCTGATCCGCACATGAATCCGAAAAGTCAGAGGTGCGGGCCGGGATCGAACTCAGACCTTTCTATGTGGAAGGCAAGCGTACAGCCACTAGACTATCACTGCTCCCTAATAAGAATAACGTGTAGGCTAACAAACTGACATACTGACACTGGATGAAAATATTACAAGTCTTCACGTAGACGTGAGCGACTACGAGAATTGTGAGAAATAGATGGAAAAATACCCTGATGAGTTCTGATGTGTATGGATAGCCCATTGTATCTTTGACCGAACGGGTGACCGCATAGTGATATTTGAACTGAGCGTAGTTGTATTCACTGGTCGGTAAACGATCGGTGAGGTTAAGCAACATTTAGCGCGGTCAGTAGTTGGATCGGTGACCGCATAGTGATATTTGAACTGAGCGTAGTTGCATTCACTGATCGGTAAACGATCGGTGAGGTTAAACAACATTTAGCGCGGTCAGTATTAGTATGGGTGATAGTGATATTTAAACTGAGCGTAATTTCTTTCACAGATCGAGGCATGTGTAATGGTGGATTATCTAAATTTGAGTTGCTCACGAGCTTTTCTCTGATTGAGTTGTTCCATTGGCCTCACTCTGTGTGGCATCCGGATTAAGAATAAAGCACCACTGCATTTCCTCCTATGGATGTCGTAAAAGGTGACTAAAGGATTATACCAGAGGGATGGGTGGCAGCGGTAGATAGTGAAATTACTGCGCATAGGAGACTAAACGACTTCATATTTCAAGGTGACGAGCGCAGTGTGGTGCCATGCAGGGCTTGTTCTGGGTAGCATTACAATTATTATGGTCAGACATATTGCTTATGCTTTGCCGTGTGGTGCCGGCTCAGAATGCCACCGCCCCATCTCCTCCCATGGGTGTCGTAAAAGTCGACTAAGGGATTAGCCGGAGGATGGGCAGCAGCGTCCTTCGAGTACATTAACAACTCAACTGCGATCGCCAACCCGCCCGCCAAGCGTGGCGATTATGGCAAAACCCCCCAATGACCCCACAACACATCAATATCGGTGGTTGTGGTGATCTTTGGGGAAGGCCTGGGTCCAGCAGTGGACTTCATTTGGCCGAAATGATGATGATGATGATATTGCTTATCACCATGTTTTATAAAAATAAACTTTAATGATTCTGTCACAGTCCCTTCGCGGCGAACGCACCGTCCTCCTCACCACCCACTTCATGGAGGAAGCAGACGCGCTCGGAGACCGCGTGGCTGCACTCCACGCTGGCGTGTTACGCTGCTTCGCCACTACCATGCATCTCAAGAAGGCAGTAGGTGAGTAAATACGAGATGTTCGTTAAGCCGTGGCACCAAAGAGCGGCTCCAGTGCGATTGTTTTCGAGATCCAGGAGCCCCCATTCGGTGCCGAAGATGACTACTCAGGTAATTTGGGCCAACAAGAGTCCTGAGAGCCTTTTCCTGGGGCGGGTGACATACGTAATGGATATTCTCCAGGATATCAAATAGTGAGTAGATTGTGAAGGAACGAGGTGGGGTTTGAATCAATTTATCACTTCAACTTATTTTTTATTTTTTTTGTCGGTTGTCCAGTGGAAATATTACATGGAACTTCCTTCGCTCTTCCCGGGGCCGGCTAAAACCACTGGAGCGGTCATCTTCGGCACCGAAGGGGGACTCCAGGTACTCGTAAGATCACACTAGAGCCGCCCATTAGTGCCTGGCCTTTAGGCACATCTGGGAGAGGATGACTGTAAAAAGGCCGCCCCCCAGGCACTTCTCGGGGAGGATTGTAAAGGACCCCCCCTCGCCTTGCTGTGCGCTGTGCTGCGCACACGGTGGCACGTGACTACGTGCGCGGCCCCGTATTCCCGGGGGACGCTCGGTATGAGCACGCAGATTCCCAATCTACGCGCCCGCAACCAGCGGGTTTAGCCGGCAGGAGACCGGCATGCCCCTTCACCCTGAATAAATAATTCTATTCTATCTAATCGCATTCTAATTATGGTTGGCGCTGACAAGCTACAGTATTAGGTCGAAGTTGTTGCTGAAAATCAGCGCTGTTGGCTCGCTCTGATGCCACAGCATTAAGCTAAGCATCGACCAAGTATTTGCGTAGATGCGACGCACAATTTCCACTTTTATTATTTATTGTCTTATGTAACAAATTTTCCAAAAGGCAGGCAAAGGACAGAGTCATACAGCTTAACTGTTGTCTTCTTCTTCTCTTAGATTATGGCTTCTGTAGACTATCTTCCACAATTTCGCCAATGTCAAGTATAAGGCAACGTCGTACGGTATTTAGGTTGATAAATCTTTACATATTCATAAAATATTTCCCTAAAATGAAAACATTCTAAAAAATATGTCGGCAACGTCGTACGGTTTAATTCAACTGTTGTCAATAACAAGGAAAATTGTATGACGTATTAAAAATTCGTGTTGCCAGCGCGTGTATTTAAATGTAATTAGATGCAAACGTTTAGTTATTAAGTACATTAATAGTTTTATTGTGTAGATTTTAAGTTTCTAGTAAGACATGCCTTATGTCGAATTATAACCTTATTTGTGCTTGTGCATTGATTTTACGTGAAAATAAATTGTTTTTCGTTCTTTCTTTCAGCTAATAAGAAAACTTTCCTTCGTTAAGTTACAGACTTTACCGAAGGAAAGTTCAAAGCTCATACGAGCCTTAATTAAGAAATAAGCAGGTGGTGTCACACTCTACTTTGCACAATTCACGCCTACGATTACTAAGCTCCATTCATTTGCAGGTACAGGCTATCGGCTCTCCTTCACCACGATTGGTTCACCAAAAGAGTCGGCCATCACCCAGGTGGTCACATCGCACGTCTCTGATGCATCCGTTAAGGAGCAGACTATCAACACTATATCGTATAACTTGCCAGCGACGGCCAGTAAACGGTTCCCGAAACTCTTCACCGCGTTAGAGTCTAAGCGATCAGAGCTGGGGATCGATTCCATTGGGGTTGGAGTGTCTACGCTTGAAGAGGTATTTCTAAAGTAAGTCGGGTTTTTATTGTTTGTTTCATCATTTCGGCCGAATGAAGTCCACTTCTGGACACAGGCCTCCCCCAAAAATCACCACAACGACCGATATGGGTGTGTTGTGGGCTCATTGGGGGGTTCTGCCATTATCGCCACGCTTGGCAGACGGGTTGGCGATTGCAGTTGAGTTGTTAATTTACTCGAAGGACGCTGCTGTCCATCCTCCGGCTAATCTCTTAGTCGACTTTTACGACACCCACGAGAGGAGATGGGGTGGTGTTATTCTGAGCCGGCACCACACGGCAATTGTTTGTTTGACTTTCACTAAAAAGCTTACTGCTACTCAGACAAGCTTCGCTATCTTCTCACTGGTAGAAATACATCGAAGTTCTGGGTATAGATGGGGTAACTTATTTCGTAGTCCTCAAGGAAAACCGCAGAATGATTTAGAGATTAATGATACGACCATCCGTATCCGTAGCCTTGTGGTGCCGGCTATGAATACCACCACCCCATCTCATCCCGTGGGTGTCGTAAAAGGCGACTATGGGATTAGCCGAAGGATGGGCAGCAGAGTCCTTTCGAGTACAATTATAACACAACTGCGATCGCCAACCCGTCTGCCAATAGTGGCGATTATGACAAAACCCCCCAATGAGCACACGACACAAACCCATACCGGTGTGGCAATCTTTGGGGGAGACTTCCGTCCAGCAGTGGACGTTTTTCGGCTGAAATGATGATACGACTATCCATATTTTTGGAAAACGTCTCTTTTTTTCGGATTCATGCATCCAGCTCGAAACTTTATGAGTTAGGGAGCTGGTACTGTTGCCATATGCTGAGAGTGGAACTCTTTAATTACTGTATGGCTGTCGTCCGGTCATCCGTATGTCACATCCTGATGCATAGTCACTAAATATTGTTTATGAATAAAAGATATAACTTGTTGAATACAATATTTGGTGCGGTGCAGATTAAGAATATAGCACCACTTCATCTCTTCCCGTGGACGTCGTAAAAGCCGACTAAGGGAATCTAAACCAGAGGGATTCCTTCTGTTGATAAGTAGCCATACTGCGCTCGCCAACCCGCCTGCCAAGCGTAGTGAGTACTGGCAAATTCCCTCCAAAATGATCACACAATGTGGAAATCTATGGGGGACCTTTGTTCAGCAGTGGACAACCTTTTGGCTATGATATGGTATATGGTGATGATAATGTTCATTTTTATTCGATTTTTATTTGGCGACGACGAATAAGTCGACAATCGAATACCGTGCAGTCGTGCTGCACAATTGTCGATGTATTAGATTGTTTTTCAGTAACAATCTCCTGTCGGTACTTAGCAATAAAAACTTTTTAAGAAAAAAATACCGACTTCAAAACCCCTATACGGTATAAAATATAACTTCTCGTTGGTCTGCATGAACCATGGTTGGGGCATACCTGGCCCCGCCCGACTTCATAAAGCGTTTCTTTTTTCCTTGTCAGTGGTTTTAAATGTTTTTATATCGGGGTTTTGAAGTCGGTATTTTTTTTTTAGTTTTTGTTTCTTTTTAGTGTGTAAGAACTTTTTCAAATTTGGTTCAGTATTTAACACAAAAAATGACTCAAATCGGTTCACCGACCTGAGAGGAATCGAAGTCATTAAGATATCATCTAGTGGGCGCAAATTAACCTGTTTATTGAAGCTAGTTAAAAAACTGGTCAATCAAATGTAATGAAATTTATATGGGACCAAGTCGAAAGCATTCTGCACCAGTTAAAAAATAATTGCTCAAATCGGTCCACAAATCTCGGAGTAATCGGTGTACACACATAAAAAAAATACGCTTCGAATTGAGAACCTCCTCCTTTTGAAAGTCGCTAAAAATGTTTCATTTTCTACTTTAACTCATTAGATAACTTTGTCAGACTCATCATAATCTATTGAATTGCATTATACAGATATCAGGTTTTACCTTAACACGAATAATATTTCTTCCTAGTAAAATTAAATATTCTTCCAAAGGCTATGCAGTGACGTCGACACCACAATCACTGACGACGAAGTGGACAACATCGGTGGATTAGGTAAGTACCTCGTTACTACTATTTAAGTCCCTGAACATCCGCTATTCCGCAAATTATGATCTCCCCTTCCCAAGCTTTTGAAAGAAAACTTTGAAACAATGGCGTTGTGTTCCATTTTTGTCTGTATTCCCATCTACCTGTAACTCGATAACCTCTGAAGCAAGAGTGAATAGGCATTTTTGAATGCCCAGATGAGATCAAAGGCGACACAATAAAAAAAGTGCGTGTGTCAGTACATGCGTAAGAAGTGAAACTTGTTCAGGCTATATATAATTGTATTATAACACTCCTCAGCCCTCCGTCGATTCAATTATGACGTGTAAAAGTGTCTGCTGTGACCTTATTACTGAATAAACGATTCTATTCTATTCACTCCTTTATGAAAAATACGTATATAACTACAAGCTTTTGGCCGCGGCTTCGCACGCGTGAAATTTGGAAATCTACATCATGGATATTGTTCATACAAAAATACTAAAATCGCGATTAAAAAATAGTGGGTGGCAGGGTGAAAAATACTTTACGGCCTATTCTCATACCTACCAAATATACAAAAAAAAAACATTGAAATCGGTCGAGCCGTTTCGGAGGAGTGTGACCACAAACACCGTGATACGAGATATTTATATGTTAGATTATATACTCATATCATACATATTCACTCGTAAATGCACGCATAGCTTAACCGTGGCATTTTAACTTCTACTACTGTACAGAATTTTTCCCTCACCGTAAATACGATCTGACTTTCGGGCGTTCGCAACGGTGTTTCGATAGGCGGTGTGTGGTGTTGTAGGTGTGTATAAGTAAGGACCCATATTATTTTTCACACTTCACAAAAATATCATCATAGGAATGAGTTACAACGTGGGTATAAGTGATCAATATATTCGGCTTGCGGCCGAAACCGTATGATTTGCACGCAGCGCTATCGATATTCATTCTATGACGGGCGACGGCTGCTCACTGCAAAGTGTAATATGTCACTGAAGCGTGTGCGCGGCGCGACCGCGCTGAACGGATGATAGTTGATGGTGCCGAGAGCCCAAGACTATAGATAAGCCGAGACCCGCCGATCTATAATTTGTTCTTTTTATAACGTACCTTTTTTTTTTTATTGATGTCCAGTGGAAATTCTACATAGAACTTCCTTCACCCCGGGGAAGGGCGAAGGGGTATGCCGGACCCCTACCGGCTAAAACCACTGGAGCGGTCATCTTCGGCACCGAAGGGGGGCTCCAGGTCCTCGTAAGATCACACTAGAGCCGCCCATTGGTGCCACGCCTTTAGGCACATCACGGAGGGGATGACTGTAAAGCGGTCACCCCCTCTAGCGGAGGGAAGGCGACTGTAAAAAGGTCATCCGCCCAGGCACTTCCCGGGGAGGATTGTAAAGGATCCCCCCATTTTATTACATACCGTTACTGTGTATTTCTTTGTTCCAATTTATTATTTAATGTTCTATTATGTGTTGTCGTTATTATTTGTGTGCGCGATTCTTTTGGTTGTTGGTTGTTTGGTTTGGTGTGTGATCTGTGTATAAATCATTTTTCTTTCTTTTCTTTCTTTCTTTCTTTCTTTCTTTCTTCAAATAAGTTATACTTCAAAAATATAAATAAAGATTTGTTCATTCATACACCGTTACGTTACATATGTTCACGGCTACATCGTAGATGCTCATGGCCAGTTGCACTCACTGATAGGTAAACGGTCGACCAGGTTAAGCAACACTGGTTGTGGTGAGTCTGTGGATGGGTGCTGCACTACTAACTTCCCCCCCAACATAGCGCCTTCCACATGCAGCTAATAGCCCTACTGGGAGAGCTATTGAATTAATCAGTAATTTTATACAGGGCAGTCTAGATGCAGATATATTTTTTGACAAGTTATTTGTATTGATGAAATATGTAATGATTCATTTAAATACAATTTAAGATTCAGCCATAACTTCTTGCCGTGTTATTGTTTTGTTTTTATATAATTTATTTTATTGTTATAACTTACTTTATTATCACAATTTTTAATGTCTTAATTTTTATTTTGTTTCTTCGGGTTATTAATTTGATTTGTTTTTTAAAAGAAGTAGCATAACATATAAGCGTTTTGGTCCACACTGTGAGCTTGTATTGTTTGAAATAAGTAAATAAATAAATTTGAACTAAGCGTGTCCGCTCTTCGGAGGGCACGTATAACTGGCTCGGTTGTTGTCACTAGACGGTCAGCGTTAAGCTGATTCGGAGGCTTTTGGGCGGCTTGAACGACTCTGACACAAAGCCGGTCCAGTCCAGTCCAATGCTGCATCCAGCAGTGACCAAGAGAAATTTTAAACAGAGTAACAGGTCATTCTCTGCATGTCAAGTTGTTTGGTGCAGTGGTTGATACAGTCGGCTGCTGCGCTCCGGGTCGTGGGTTCGATTCCCGCACGGAACAAATATTTGTATGATCTGCAGGTAGTTGTTCCGGGTCTGGGTGTATTGTGTGTGGAGTTTGTGTATGTAAACGCAACCACGACACAGGAGAAATAATAATGTAGGGCCACGTCTAAAAAAAACTGTTTTACCCTTTATTGTTTCAGAGGCAACACCGAAACAGTTAACTGGGTTCCGCCTGTACATTCGCCAGTTGTTAGTGCTGTTAAAGAGACAAGTCAAATATGCTATACACAAGAAGTGGTCTTTTCTCGTTTTGGTGAGTATTGTCTTTACTCTGACCATGTCTGATTGTATAATAATAAATAAAGTCCACTGCTGGACACAGGCCTCCCTCAAAGATCACCACAACGACCGATATCGGTGTATTGTGGGCACATTGGGGGGTTTTGCCATAATCGCCACGCTTGGCAAGCGGGTTGGCGATCGCAGTTGAATTGTTAATATACTCGAAGGACGCTGCTGCCCATCCTCTGGGTAATCCCTTAGTCGACTTTTACGACACCCACGGGAGGAGATGGGGTGTATTGATATGAACCTCGCTAATGACACAAATTGTTTTCAGCAAATCGTTGTGCCCGTGATTATGATATTCGTGATGACGAAAATGGTGAACAACGTGGAGACGTCGCCATCACGCGCGTTGCCTATGGAGCTGGACGTGTACGCGGACAGGTCGGCCAGGCGCGTGTTGTACCACATCACCGCCCCGGACGTGTCGATCTCCACTGTCAGTCGTCAGTACCCGCGCGTTACGTTCATGGATACAGACGATGTTGCCAGCAGTGAGTATTTTTTTTACACAAGTGTGAGTACGTAGGGTAGAACAATATAGTATTGTTTTATTTTGTATTTTATATATTTGTGTCATCATCATCATTTCAGCTGAAAAACGTCCGCTGCTGGACAGAAGCCTCCCCTAAAGATTATGTGCTCATTGGAGGGTTTTGCCATTATCGCCACGCTTGGCAGGCGGGTTGGCGATCGCAGTTGTTATAATTGTAATCGAAGGACGCTGCTGCTCATCCTTCGGCTAATCCCATAGTCGCCTTTTACGACACCCACGGGATGAGATGTGGTGGTGGTATTCTTAGCCGGCACCACAAGGTGGTTATTAATAATAAAAATAATTGTATGTGCTAGGGCTGCACGTTGCACCTATAGATGCTGTACGTAAGTATATAGAATGAACGCACCGTTGGTGCAGTGGCTGATACAGTCGGCTGCTGCGCTCCGGGTCGCGGGTTTGATTCCCGCACTGGACAAATCTTTGTATGACCGGCAGGTAGTTGTTCGGCGTCTGGGTGTATTGTGTGTGGAATTTGTGTCTGTAAACGCACCCACGACACAGTACGACAACTGGGGAAGGCAACATTAAAAAAAAAACTATCTGAAAATTCCGTGTGGTGTCCAGGTGAAGAGCTTAGAGTCTCTTAGTCAGCTTTTACGACATACACAGGAGGAAATGGAGTGGTGATATATTCGTAATCCGGACACCGCAGAGAAGAAAGCTATTATAGATGAACATCGTTATTATAAAGGTAAGATTTGTATAAAGTGTATATTTCTTTACAGGTATGCTTCGCACTGGACAAGATGACATAATGGAGTACAACAAGTACTTAGTAGGAGTTGAGCTCAACGACACCGATGCCAAGGTATTCATTGATAACATAATTATTTGCATCATACAAACATCTAAGAAAACCACTGTCCGATCCTCCACGGTGTCAATTGGTTCATACCAAAGATATTGGAAGAAAGGATATATGCCATGTAGATCAAAATGTATGCGAGCCTAGAAATCCATTTTCTCACAACCATTCTTCATAAAAGCACACTAATGCACACAGTTACAAGTTCTCATCCAATGAACTGAATAAACACAACATTATAATTGGCTTCTCATACTAAAACCACGACTTTGTAGGTTGCCAATCATACCGAGCGTACAGACCGCAAATGACAGCCGTACCACGCAACGCGTAAGTTTATTGCGAGTACCATTCGCTGTTCTATTCACTGCGTTTGTTATTCACCGATTGCTAGTTAAAAGTGGTAGATAAGAAGCATTGTATTTTGTACAAAAATAATAATATCGTTCTGCTCCATCAATCCAAATCTATACATCTATACAAATAAATAAAATTGAAGTGTCTGTTTGTAATGTCAAAATAACAGCTTTTTACTAAATGCATATGAAAGTATGTACGTTACATATAACAAAAAACTATTTTAGATTTTTTTGTCTGTCTGTTTATTCCGGGTAATCTCCGAAATGGCTGAACCGATTTTGACGGGACCTTCACTGGCAGATAGCTGATGTTATAAGGAATAACTTAGGCTACTTTTATTTTAGAAAAATACTTAGGGTTCCACGTAAAAAAAAACCCTTGAAATCCAATATATTTATTCTATAACAAGTTTCTATGTCGAAGTACTCTAAATTTATTTTAAATTAAACGCGGGTGAAACCGCGGGTCCCAGCTAGTGTAAAATAATAAAGAAAACAATAATTTGTAATTTATTCTTTTTATAGACAAATATAAGAAAATTCCCTCACTTGCATATTGTAGGATTCCTTCCTCGATGAAGTTATTTTCGCTTCGATTTTTGCATGTTATCTCCGAACAACACGACAATTTAACAAAGTTTCACTTACGCGAATCTCAGCTGATGTTATAAAACGGCCATTTTTTCCGGTTGGATCAAATTGATCATGCGGTGGCGCGGTTACGCCCCCGTACCACTTCTCCTTATTTCCTATTTCTTTGGTTCGTACCGAGCGTCCCCAGGGAGTAGGCTGCGTGCACGTAGTCACGTGCCGCCGTGATTACACACAACGTGAAATAAAGTTGTAGCTCTTGAGAACTGGAATACCTTTTGTTTCGTTAATTTCACTGGAATATTGGCACTAGAATATTTTTTCCCTAACATTATATCGGCTATGCCGTGTGGTGCCGGCTCAGAATGCCACGAGCTCATTCTCTCCGCTGATGCTCTTCCCGTAGGTGTCGTAAAAGTCGTCTAAGGGATTGGCCGGAGGATGGGCAGCAGCGTCCTTCGAGTACATTAACAACTCAACTGCGATTGCCAACCCGTCTGCCAAGCGTGGCGATTATGGCAAAACCCCCCAATAAGCCCACAACACATCCATATCGGTCGTTTTGGTGATCTTTGGGGGAGGCCTGTGTCCAGCAGTGGACTTCATTTAATGTTCATTTCATGTTGAGCCCTCTTTCAATTTCTTGTTTTTTTTGTTTATGTTCGCGTTGTTTTATTGCCTGTGCCTCTTCCTATCTCTAAACTCCTGAAAATCCTGAATTGGACCCGAGGCCCCCCAAAATTAAAATGCTGGATCCCCCCCTTGCCTATAGGCACATCTTGGAGGGGATGTAAAGCGGTTACCTTCTATAGTGGAGGGAAGGACATCTTGGGGAAGATTGTAAAGGATCGCCTCTTTCCCGATCTCGCTCTGCGCTCAAATATTCATGCTTTGTCAACATAGCCGTCACTACGGCCGGTAGATTGGAATGCCTTATGTTCCGGTAATTTCCCCGGCTGTTCCTATCCTTCACCCGAAACACCTACGCTCACACATCGTTGTTACGGTGGGTGAAATAGGTAGGACTGTAATACTGCCCCAGTCTAGGCCCCCCACATGGAACTCTACTACCACTAAATCATGTGATGAGATGATGAAAAATGACTTTAATGCTCTGTTAGGTATTGTACACAACTACAGTACGTCACGCGGCACCTATCGCGCTGAACTTGTTGTCCAACTTGTTGGCCACCCGCTACATATCGTGGGCTGACGGTCGGACGATCACCACGTTGAACGAACCAATAGAGGAAGATGAGAAGTTCACCGAGATGACAACGAAACCTAAAGATCTTATGTCAGCTGTCATGTGGGGAATCTGGATCGCTTTCAGTAAGTAACTAGTTGAGATTTTAAAAATTAACTTACTAACCGGATGTGAATTCATAACGCAAATATATTTCGGCATAGATATGTATTTATTGCCGGCTTAGAATACCACCACCCCATCTCCTCCCGTGGGTGTCGTAAAAGTCGACTAAGGGATTAGCTGGAGCATGGGCAGCAGCGTCCTTCGAGTACATTAACAACTCAATTGCGACCGCCCACCCGTCTGCCAAGTGTGGTGATTATGGCAAAAACCCCCCATTGAGCCCACATCACATCCATATCGGTAGTTGTGGTGATCTTTGGGGGAGGCCTGTGTCCAGCAGTGGACTTCATTCGGCTGAAATGATAGATTTATTTTATTTAAATATACTAGATAGGTTAGAATTCCGGACTGATAGTTAATTTTATTCTGCTGCAGCTGTCTATTATAGATGTTACCTTTTATGTTTTTCATTGACCCTTGCGTCCCTATTGGCCACGATGTTTATGGTCGATAAACGACTTACGGTAGGTTGAGCGTGTTCAGGAAATTTGTTTTAATGATGTATACCGAAAGATTAAAACCGTATTACGGGGCCGGAGCTGATCAGCGTTATTCCTAAGATAAAAACGAATTGTGTAACATTTTTCACGTGCAACAACGTTCGCCGCCGGCCGTACATTAACAAATCCAGCTGGCTTGCTTTAAGTCGATTTTCATGTCCACGTCTCTATCCCCCAGTAACCCTGGCCACGAACATCAACTGCGTGTCCCTGCCGTGCGCGGAGCGGCGGTCGGGCGCGCGCCACATCCACGTGATGGCGGGCTGCCCCGCCGCGCTGCACTGGGCCGCCACGCTGCTGGCCCACGCCGCCCTGTGCGCGATGGCGCTCATCGTGCCCACTGTTGTCGCCGCCCTCGCTATGGAGCAAGACAACACCATTAACCAGCTTGATATGATAGGTATGTACCTTCCATTCTAGTGGCGATCGGTATAAGGACGGGGTGAGGGGGTGGGGGGTCGTATATTTTTTTATTGGTGCCAAATGGAAATTCTTCATGAACTTCTTCGCCCCGGGGAAGAGCGAAGGGGTATACCGGACTCCTACCGGCTAAAACCACTAGAGCGGTCATCTACGGCACCTAAAGGACCTCGTATGATCACACTAGAGCCGTCCACTGGTGCCACGCCTAAACGCTCATCTCGGAGAGGATGACTGTAAAGCGCCCCCCCCCCCCCCGGGGGGGGGGGATTGTAAAGTATCCCCCTAAGCGTCCCACGGCAGTTCGTGACCACATGCGTGCTACCGTCTTCTCTTGGGTCGCTCGGTGTGGGCACGTAGATTCCCCAATCTACGCACCCGCAAACCCAGAGGTCCCCCGCCTTATAGCAATGGCTGGTAGATTAAATAATGATTGTATTCCGTATCGAGAATATAGCACCACTCCATCTCCTCCCGTGGATGTCGTAAAATGACGATGAATGACAGCAATGTGCCTTCTGTGCAACAGCAGCTATTCTGCGCTCACCAACCTACCAGCCAAGCGTGGTTAATACTGGCAGATGTCTCCAAAAATGACGACACACGGCATGTAACCGGTCGCTGTGTAAATCTACGGCAGAGACCTTAGTTCAGCAGAGGACTACTATGGAAAACTGACTAATATGGACAAAATTAATGTGAATATTCCAACTTATGGCATGTCACCAGTCCTCGTTGAAATCTATGGGGAGGCCGTTGTTCAGCAGTCTATGTCCTTTGACATAATGGGTTGCTGTTGGAAGTGTCAATCTTGTCCCAAAATTGAACTGTCGTATAATGATGATCCTCCGATAATGTTTTTTCCTCCCGTGGGTGTCGTAAAAGTCGACTATGGGATTAGCCGGAGGATGGGCAGCAGCTTCCTTCGATTACATTAACAAATCAACTGCGATCGCCAACCCGTCTGCCAAGCGTGGCGATTATGGCAAAACCCCCCAATGAGCCCACAACACACCCATATCGGTCGTTGTGGTGATCTTTGGGGGAGGCCTGTGTCCAGCAGTGGACTTCATTCGGCCGAAATGATGAATGATGAAATGATGTGCACCTACGCGGGTAACTAGTTGTTTATAAACGCTTATTTTCAGCTACCTTCGCGCTGATCCTGCTGCTGGGCAGCTTATCGTTCTTCGCGTTCATGTATCTCGTGAGCTTCAACTTCGGCGAGAGGACCACCAGCATGATACTCGTCGCCTGCATACTCATATTTGGTGAGGAATGCCTTTATAACTTGCACTACCTTTTCTTGTGCGTGGGGATTTCCTAATAAGTTTCCTCCGCCCTGGGTAAGACGGAGGATCCGCCGGGCTCTTACCAGCTAAAACTCCACGGTGTACCTTCGAACTACCTACAGTTTAGGAGGCAGGGTTCGCTTGCACATTCATGGGCAGGTCTCGACACTTGGTCTGACGGGCTCCGTTCCATAACTTACAGCGTAATTGGAAGACATCTATACAAATCAATAAAATTGAAGTGTCTGTTTGTAATGTCAAAATAACAGTTTTTTACTAAATGCATATGAAAGTATATCATCATTTCGGCCGAATGAAGTCCACTGCTGGACACAGGCCTCCCCCAAAGATTATCACAACGACCGATATGGGTGGGTTGTGGGCTCATTGGAGGGGTTTGCCATAATCGCCACGCTTGGCAGACGGGTTGGCGATCGCAGTTGAGTTGTTAATGTAATCGAAGGACGCTGCTCATCCCATCCTCCGCGTTTTTTTTGCGAACCAATAGCGCTGATGAATAGATAAACTGCCGGCAAATGTATCTCAGAAACCGGCCATTAGTCGCCTTTCACGACATCCACGGGAGGAGATGGATGGTGCTGTATATTCTTAATCCGGACACCACACGGACTCCGGAACGCGTTTGCATCGATACTATATCGCGTTTGCATCGATACTGTATCGCGTTTGCATCCATACTGCATCGCGTTCGTGTCGCGATTGTTTCTCCGCCGCTGTCGTATCTAGCGGCTGTATCACGACTGTAACGCTACTTAAAGTCGCCACGACTTCGTAGACGGTTTGCGACTGTTTCGTTACTGAATCGCTGCAGCAGCGCTGCAAAACATCGCAGTGTACAGCCGTTCTAAATCAACGAATGAATACACGATGCCACATGTCGATCCGTGTGGTGTCCGGAGTAAGAATATAGCACCTCTCCATCTCCTCCCGTGGATGTCGTAGAAGGCGACTAAGGGACTAAACCAGAGGGATGGGCAGCAGCGCGTGAAGCGGTAGCCATACTGCGCTCACCAACCCGCCTGCCAAGCGTGGTGAGTATTGGTAAATACCCCCCAAAATTATGACACTGTTGTGGAATCTAGAGGGGAGGCCTTTGTTCAGCAGAGGACGTATAAATGGCCGATATGATATGATGACACTGTCGATTTATTGAATTGTTTTTCAGTAACAGTTGCCCATTGCTAATTTGAAATATATCGGCAGGCATCTTAACCCCGTTCATGAAGCTAGCTCAAGAAGTCTTCGATGAACAGCCAAGCGGTGCGATGTACATCTTCCTGGTCATCTGCGGGTACATCGCGCCCCCCCACACTATGGTTGCAGCGGCTATGAGGTGTATCAACGTGGGGAGGATCAATGCATGGTGCAATCTGATGAAGCCAATGTGCCCTGGAGTGTTAATAAACGAAGCTGGGTTCGATTCTCAGAAGTGTTGTGGTAAGAATTATATTTATTTCCACTTACTGCTAATTCGTTGCCTAAATGTATTGTGCACCCAACAAACGGCTGTTATATTGCTGAAAAAATACCAATCAACCAACCCTTGAACCATTGAACTTTCAGTTGATTGAGGTTTTATTTATTTATTTGCTGAAAGTAGGTGTGTGGTTCTTAAAATATATAGGTATCATTAAATAGTACATTAAATAATACAATCAACCAGTGTGCCTGGTGGTAAATCAGTACAAAAACAGATTATATTAAATATGTTCTATCACATTATTTTTGCAGTCGGCAGCATCTACGACGCATTTCCATTAAATTACAAAACATTTCTTCAAAAAATCCTCCACCGTGTAAACGTGGAAACTCTTCCTCAATTCGATCGATTCAATTGGCAGGGAAAAAAAGCTTTACTTTATTTCGTATAAACGGCAATTTCATAGGTAAAGCATGTAATATGACGATTTTTTTCTTGACGTTCTCCGTGAACGCCGAACTAAGAACTAGACACGGTGATCTAAATTCAAACCTCCATCCATCCCCGCAAGGCTTGCGCTCGTTGGACTACGAGCTACTTCAGGTAGGTTCATCCTCGCGCGAGTTGTTTTAAGAGTAAGTTCTGCAGGTGCAAAACCACTCTCTCGTCCCTGTGCTACCAAGACCCGATGATCAGGTTACCTGGCACGAACGGTGATGGTCTCATCATCATCATCATATCAGCCATAGGACGTCCACTGCTGAACAAAGGCTCCCCCTTAGATTTCCACAACGATCGGTCACATGCCGCTCTCATCCAACGACTCCCAGCGACCTTCACCAGGTCGTCTGTCCACCTCGTTGGAGGTTATTCCACGCTGCGTTTTCCGCTGCGCGGTTTCCATTCGAGAAACTTTGTGCCCCAACGGCCATCATGGTCTAGTTGCAGTGAATTGGCTGCCAACCATTGGAAAGGTGGCGGCGCCCTTAAAAGCGCATCACATTCCCTTGCTGCATCGCCACAGATCGCCGGAGACAGTTGCCTTCGACGGTCTTTTGCCTTCTACGCCAAAGCAGTTTTGGTACATTTCAGTTAGTCGACCGAAATTAGCTACGGCTATAACGTGCCAATAGGTGGACACCTCCACTAGGTTTAGATCGCGGATCATCGTGGTTACTAGGGCGCACCCGCTGCGGACACTACAGCTACGTGAAGCCACTCTAATGGAGAGATTGCTGACAACTAGCAGTATGAGATGGTAGACGTAACACGTTGATAACGAGTCGATCGACATCTGCCTAACTTTAGGGGTTTTAGTTGTCTACTAAAAAATCCCCTAGTACATCCCACTATAGCAGCATTTCGCAAACTGTTATGTTGTGGCCCCCAGGGGAACGCAACAACTTTCTCGAGGGTCGCGGTCGCAAGCCAGATAAAAGTAAAAATCATACTTGCATGTGTTACATGCACTGTGCATTTGATTTGGTCAATCTGGAAAGGCAAAGTCTCAACAGATAGAAAATTGAATATTTCGTGGCAGATCACCGACATAGTTTTATTACGGTCCTGGAGGGTAGTCAGTTTTTTACTTATAAAGCCAATGCGTATTCAGCAAGGTTGGAAAATACTGCACTATTATAATGTCCAACAAATATTGAGAACAATATTTCAATTTGAATTGCGTTTATTAAAAAAACGAGTTGTAAATTCCCATAAATGAACCAAGTTCCTATAAAAAAGAACTGCTCCATTTTATTACAATCGCGCGTATTCTTTACAAGTGTGTGTTTTAGTAATAACACAGTGAATGAAAAAAGGAAGGACTAGTGTTTTTTGTGCTGAAATAGGAAACTAAGCGTTGAAAATCTCTTCACTGAATGATGCTGTAAGAAAAAATGTATATATGTATAACGGGTGAATGTGTCATCATATCGAAAACTGATACCATGGGTTCAGTACACGATTCTGGAACCTTAGGCGTTAGTATTTTGTGTCGGTCTTTTTATGATTTGCAGTTTAAATTATCACATTATAAAATAATATTGTTTTCGTCTATCCTAACGTTACTTTGAATAAAACTCAATTTACTATTTATTTTCTCATAAAACAGCAATGTAAATAAACGGCTGTTGTTTCGTTACAGTTCACGGATATGAAGGTCATCGCTCGCAGTAGCATAATAATATCATATCGTAGTACTATAATCACGTAGCATTTTGATCGCGTTGTTGACGATACATTGCGTGCTAAAAAATGACAAAGACTGTAACTTATTATTTCCGAGATACTTGGCTTTCCTATTTTTATTATAGGCTAAACCTCACCCCATTTATTTCAGTAAGTTGTCACTTACACTGTATATAACAATATTTAAAGGGTTTGTTATAATTTCAACGCGCGCCTTAGACGATTTACAACTAACTAGAGTCAAATATTTATACCACTGAATCCCAGTATATCCGCCAACTAAATGGAATCTATAATGTTGCCAGATGTCAGACTATTTAAATCACATTGGAATTGATTTGAAATGTCGAGTATTATTAAATTCACCTTATTCACCATTCATATTTCCTTCGATAACCGGGTAATGTATTAGTAAAAAGTGACTCATAAAATATTTTTTTGTTTCAGCTGGGCAGAACCCCAGGTGCTATTTCTGCATAGACGATTTCTCTCCCGGGCAAGGAATGCTGATACTTCTTGGGCAGTTTCTAATTATGATGGTAAGTTTTGTCAGCCTTACGATACTTCTTTCTGTTCTTTTAGTATTGTTAGTGACCAACTTTGTGTCAGAGTTGTTCAAGCCATCCAGAGGCCTCCTCCTCCTCCTCCGACTTGGCTTAACGACTGCTGTCTGATGACAACAACCGGGACCGACGAATTTACGTGCCCTCCGAAACACGGAGACGCTCAGTTCAAATATCACTATGCAGTCACCCATCCATAGACTGACCGCGCCGAGCGTTGCTTAACCTCAAAGATCGTTTATCGATCAGTGAGTGCAACTGGCTATAAGCTTACGATTCTTACGATGATTCTGCGGAAAAACTTAATAATCATTAAGCAGATTATTAAATTCACTGTGAAGGACAGGAAAAGATGATTTCCGATGCTGCGATTGCCACGGTCAGGCTTGTTTTTTAAAAAAAACCTTGTCCCACACTAGCATTTCTCCTTTGTCGTGGGTGCGTTTACAGACATGAATTCCACATACAATACACCCAGACCCGGAACAACTACCTGCAGATCATACAAATATTTGTTCCGTGCGGGAATCGAACCCACGACCCGGAGCGCAGCAGCCGACTGTATCAGCCACTGCACCAACTGTGCCGTCAATCTCTATATCGAACGACCCGATACACAATGCCACCGCCAGCAAGACATTAATTAATTAAATGACCCGCAAAGATGTATCCTCTTCTATATATTCGCAGACCCTGGTAATACTGACCCAGCGCGGAATCTTCAACGGTTTGTGTGACAAGATCATGAACGTCACGTACCGACCGGTCACGCCGCCCGACCTGGACGACATGGTGCGCGCTGAGAAGGCCTACGTCAGCAAGGCGATCACCATTCGTAAGTGAATGAATGAAACTTTTATTTGGAAACAGCACATTGAGACACAAAATGTACAAAAAAAAGACAACAGATAACAAGAAACAGAAAAAAAAATAGTATAATAGTTAAAGATATTCCTAAGTATGTGTCTCAAACCTGGTCCAAATA
The DNA here is from genome assembly GCA_947459985.1 of Diloba caeruleocephala. Lineage (NCBI taxonomy): Eukaryota > Metazoa > Arthropoda > Insecta > Lepidoptera > Noctuidae > Diloba > Diloba caeruleocephala. Next base: position 3,513,998 of record OX381621.1, on the reverse strand, counting down.
GGTGTCCAGATCAGCTTATTGGCAAGTGCAAGCACTTGACGCTGGTTTTCATCTGGAACCTTTGTGCTCCACGGATGTCAATCAGGAACATTTACCCGTTTTGGTACTGGTGTTATATGTGATACACTCAGTGTAGTGGTATGAATTGACCGGCAATGAAATTGGTTGAATTAATATGTCATAAAATAAATTGTATTATTGGTTATTATTGATGAATTATTTTATATTAATTTAATAAATAATGAATATTGTAATACGTATTTACCATAATTAACAAATATTTAAATGTTATTTCAGATGTATTTGTTAAATATTGCTACAAATTAAATGACCAAGACCCATGATTATAATAATTGTAAGTGTGTGTCTATAACAAAATTGGCTAAGAAATATATATTACTTAATCAATTAGTAATTCATACAATTGGAATATATTATATAAAAAAATAAAATTTATACATAATCATAAGCATGTAAATTATATTCCCTTAATGGAGATCGAAAGCCAAATGTTTGGTTCAAAACGGTTGGTGTATACGTGCAGGCTAGCACCTAAACAATCGATACATTTACGTTTACGTTACCCAATTCTCGTTGAGCATCAAAGAGGTACTGTCGTAGTCGTTTCCTAAATGTGATTAGATTATGGATTTGCCTTAAAGGTGGTGGTTAGGTTATTCCAAATCTTTGACGCTGCGTAGCGAAAACTACCTCTAAATGCTGCAGAGCTATGTGTGTTTACAAAACATTGTTCAAACTGAATATTTGAAGTTTAAGATTGTAACTTTACTTTTATTACGCTGATTACTAGATCAGCTATCTTTAGCAATACTAGTTCTATAAATGTCGTTGTTTCGAAATAGACTACATATAGTCTTAGGTTTTCGCGATTATTACACATTATAATAACACAATTTTAAACGGATTAAATCGCGTGTATAACCCCCGATTTAATCCGTTTAAAATTGTTTTATTATAAGACTACATATAGTAATTTTTAAGGATCCGGACACACCACACGCATTGACGCGTATTAAGAATATAGCACCTGGATCCTGGTCGATCGGATCGGGCAAGATCTCTCTTTACCAGCAGTAGTGTCGGCTATGCTGGCAGAGCATTAAAATTGGAGTGCAGCGGTCTCCTTCTGTGAGAGCGAATAGCGATATAGTAATTTTTAAGGATCCGGACACACCACACGCATTGACGCGTATTAAGAATATGGCACCACTCCATCTCCCCCCGTGGATGTCGTTAAAGGTGACCAAGGGACTCTAAACCAGAGGGCTGGACAGCAGCGTCCCTTTTGTGGAACAGTAACTATTCTGCGCTCACCAACCCACCTGCCAAGCGTGGTGAGTACTGACAATCTCCCCCCAAAATGATGACATCATTGTGGAAATCTATGGGGGAGGCCTTTGTTCAGTAGTGGACGCATAAATGGCCGATATGATGATGATGATAGATGTTGATGCGCTGCAGTGCCATCTAGTGGCAGGAGTGGGCTGATTATGTATGTATGTTGATGTCTTAAATTCATCCAGCAACTTAATAATTGTTACAGCTGCGAAACAGATCCCGGACGCGATGCTAGTGGAAGACCTGCACAAGAACTACGTGTCTCTAATGAAGAAGAATTGTAACGCTGTCAAAGGAGTCAGCTTCTCTGTTAAGAAAGGTAACTTTTTTATTATGAATTCCGGTGCATATTACCCACCGGGTTCCGTTGTAATACGAGACTTGCTGTTTCTCTGTTAAAAAAGTGGGATCCTTTGGCTAGGCAGGTGGTATGTGCTGCCACAGCACGCGCAAAAGTCGTCGTAGTTGAGTCTGTCTTGCCGCTCTTCGGAGCCTGGCTCCAAAGGAGCGAGCGCGTCACATTCCGCCTGACGCAGGTATTCACCGGACACGGTTGTTTCGGTGCGTACTTGCACAGTATAGGACGCGAGGTCACGGCACAGTGCCACCACTGTGGAGACGATCAGGATACCGCGCACACGCTCGGAGAGTGCCCTTCGTGGACTGCCGAGCGGCGGATCCTGGTCGATCGGATCGGGCAAGATCTCTTTACCAGCAGTAGTGTCGGCTATGCTGGCAGAGCATTAAAATTGGAGTGCAGCGGTCTCCTTCTGTGAGAGCGAATTTCTCCAGAAGGAGGTCGCAGAGCGGGATCGGGAGGCCGATCCCGCTCAGAGGAGGTCACGGAGCTGGGGTAACAGCCGCCGCGGCGCCCGTGTCCAACACGCCTGAGCTCCCTGTCGTCTTTATATGACAGGGGCCTTGGGGGTCGCGAGCGTGCTTATAGGGAAATATGCGTGCTCATACCGAGCGACCTCCGAGAAGACAGCGGTGCGCATGTGGTCACGTACCGCTAGCGCATAGTGAGGCTTCAGGGGAATCTTTTACGATCCCCTCGAGAGATGCCTGGGGGGGTGGTCTCTTCACAGTTGCCATCCCTCCGCTAGATGTGCCTAAAGGCGTGGCACCAACGGGTGGCTCCAGACGGAGATTATTCGAGTTGCTGGAGCCTCCCTTCGGTGCCGACGATGATCACTAGCCGGTAGGAGTCCGGTATGCCCCTTCGCCCTTTCCCGGGGCGAAGGAAGTACATGAGGTATTTCCACCGGACCAATAAAAAAAAAGGTGGTATGACTAGCTGGACGAAGCCCAACGGTTGATTGCGCGAAACGAGATTCTTGACTTCATCGGAGTGTTGTTCTTAATGGCTCAGTATATTTCGTTGTAAGTCATTGTAGTTTCATGGTGGTGTCGCCATACCGTACTAAAGATATAAGCTGTAAATTACTTGTAGAACTTATGCCATTGCCATGTCTAGTAGAGCAAAATGTCCGGCTAACAATATTTCCCAGCCGTTCACTTTGCACGTCCGCTTAGTTAAAAATTTGCTCCCTAGGCAAGAAGACAGTCGCAGATCGCCAAGTTGTCAGTATGGACTTATAGTATACAGCTGTGGCTGGAACAAACAGACCAATTTAATAATTATACATCGATTTTAGAACAAGGTACTGAGGGAAATTGTATATACACCTTGATACATAAGAAATGACGTTCTCCATCGGGACCTAGAAGTAGCGTTCGTCCATAAAGTAATAAAAAATACGCAGAGGGTCACAAACGTAGCCCTTTTCATCTTCTGAACGGCGAGGCTGTCCAGCTCCTCGACTACACGGACAAACTAAGAAGACTCAAAAGAAAAACACCGTTCTAGTTAGTGTTTAGTGATAGTGAATATTTGTAATGTGGTGCAAGTGCTACCTATAAAGAACACATGGACACGATGACTTCGCCTTAATAGAGACAATAAGAAAAATGCTATTATTAGATACAGTTAGAAAAATACAGAAGTTACAATTCAATTACTTTTAGCCTAATTACAAGGCTAGATTGTAATAAGATTATGGTACATGCAAATTCAAATTCAAAAAAAAAAATGTGCGAATGAAGGTAGATTGTAGTTTTACATTTCTTGGAAGACCCATTTTCATTCTACCAGTAAAATACCGGTATGCAAATGTCAAAAATTATATAAAATGAATGTATAGAATTTAATAATCAGTATTGCATGAATAGAATTTAAATAATCAGTTAAATGTCATTCGGATTGAGGTATTCATTAACACTATAATAATATTTACTCAGAAGCCATTTATGCAATATATTTTTGAATAATGTCAACGGTAAATATTTGAAATCCCTTGGAAGCCTATTAAATAGTTTTATGGCCATAGAAAAAATATTGTCATCATATATTTTCGAATTGCTTTTTGGTAAATAGAGTATGCAGTGAAGTACTCCAGGAAAATGTAATCGCCAAGGAATAGACATGTCAATAAAGCTGGGGCTACACTAAGGTCTAACGCCCATTATCGCAATAATTAAGGCGCAAATATATTCGACATAATAACGCGTTAAATTGAGTGGCCACGCCTGCATTTAACATCTTAATGTCAATAAATCGCGTTATTCGATACATTATTTTCGAGATGGTTGAGGCTGCTAGATTGTATTATTTGATCAGTGTCTCAACACACAAGTCACAAAATAATTCATATTAATTGCCAGCCATAGTTATCGTCGCTCAAAAGTTGCTTCGAACCAGAAACAGACGAACAAACCTATCACACTCTCAGTGCATACTGACAAACGCAGGTGTAGCATTAAATACCGCGCAAAATCTCTTTGATGTGCCAAAAAAGATCGCCTAACTTCTAACGGCACTATGAATGCCGTTACAAAATTAGCGGGTTAAGTCGTGGCTACACCTATGTCTAATGTCCATTAACACGATAATTGACGGCGTTAAACCTTAGTTCAATTCAATTCATTTATTCAGGAACAATTTACATTGTATTTGAATTTTAAGATAAAACATGATTAATTAATTCAATAAAAAAAGCAATAAGTACATACATTAATTAAGAAAATACGTAAATTAAGAAAACCCACACACAAAATTAAAATTAATGTCGTAGATACCTTTCATATTTATAATTATTAATTTAAGTCAAAAATCAATTCAATGTCTAGCAGATACACATACTTAATGAATTATATAGTTAAATAATAACATTAAGATCATAATGAGATCAGTGATTGGTAATACATTCTAATAAGTCACGTATACCTAACCTATCTACATTTTACAAATCGTCAACAGAGTAATAACACTCCTTCGACAGAAACTGCTTTAGCGTGGTTTTAAATTCTTTTAAGTAGATAATATTCTTTAATTCCATTGGCTGTTTATTGAATATTTTAGATCTGTAGTGTGCCTTAGTGTGGCCCCAGCATGAAATTTAACTAAGCTGTCGAGCGGTCACGTGATCAATATGTCATAATGACAAATATGGCACCCTAATTTAGTAACTGTGCCTTTCGTATGCGTTATAAGCGTGTTTGCTCAATAAACACAGTATTTTTAATTGTACCGATAAATCCAGGCGAGTGTTTTGGCCTGCTGGGGGTGAACGGCGCTGGCAAGTCCACCACGTTCAAGATGTTGACCACGGAGGAGTGCGCCACCAGAGGGAACATATTCGGCAACGGTCAGCATCTCAAACGAGGCAATTCTAAGGTATGAGCATAAAAATGTATCTGACATGTCACTTGAAGAGAATATGCGACGTTTCATGACCAAGGGACTGTGATCGAGAACATCAACGCTGACCTTGAGTTGGTCCGGCAACTGTTCTCCTAAGACCGATTCGCCATTGGACCTGTCGTCGACAGGATGATTCGTTTATTTGCGTTTCCCCAACAGAGTCTGCACCTGCAGGTGGGTGAGCGCAGAATGGCTACTGTTCCACAGAAGGGATGCTGCTGCCCATCGTCCCGGTTTACAGTCCCTTAGTCGTCTTTTACGACGTCCATGGGAGGAAATGGAGTGATGCTATATTCTTAATCCGGATACTGCACGGATTGGCGAAGGCAGTACAGTAATTGTTATCGCTTCGCGGCTTTGAGGAGTGACGTGTGCAGGGAGGAGTCGGGTCCTAGATACAGATTGGAAAAAAGGGCTTCTTAATAATCACCACAATTAGTGGTAATTGTGAATATTGCAATGATCGCCACGCTTGGCAGGCGGATTGGTGATCGCAGTATGGTAATTGTTATCGGCACACTGGAGGGTGCTGCAGCCCATCCTTTTGATATCAACACTTAGGCTCCTTTTACGACATGGATGGAGAGGAGAGGTCTTTTCTTTGGCGGGAACCACACGACCGTATAATTTTACGCTAAACATATGTAGATATATGTGCAGTATAGCTCAAATATATATATTTATATGTATGTATATTCGAGCCGAATAAGGTCCACTGTACACAAGCCTCCCCCAAAGATCGCCACCACGACCGGTCAGAGTATATTATGTGCTTGAAGGTTTTGCCATACTCGCCACATTTGGCAAGCGGGTTGGTGATCGCAGTAGACATTAATGTAGTCGAAGGACGCTGCTGTCCATCCTCCGGCTAATCCCATATTTTACAACACCCTCAGGATGAGATGGGTCGGTGCTATTCGTAGCCGGCACCACACGGCAATATACTACATAGCCGTTTCTTAAACATGGCCGAACCAATTGCTACGTGTACTTATCGTTGTCCCCACAGTACCTGCAAACACTGGGCTATTGCCCGCAATTCTTCGGGCTAGACATGTTCCAGACGGGCGAGGAGAACTTAGCGCTATTGCTCACACTACGCGGCTTTGAGGAGCGACAAGTGCAGCAGGAAGTCAGGTCCTGGATACAGATTATTGGTAAGAAACGCAGCTTCATAACTTCTAATGCAACCCTAAGATTTTATGGGCACGTACAGCAACATATTGGCAATCTTTTCGCGGCACTTAGTAAGAGGGTCACACTGAATGTTTTTAGAATTGGCCACTAAGAAAAGATACCGATTAGGGTGGCGCAAAAAAACCGTTTTTTTTTGTCTCGAATGAAAATGTTTTAGTTTTTGATGTTTTAAGACCACTCTCCAAAGGACAGCCCAAAAAAAATATTAAGAGGTCGCTCCAAATTTTTTTATCGTCGAAATTCCTTTTTTTTTCTCGTTACGGTATAATTTTATAGGCCAAAAAAGAAGTTTCAGATAGTTTCAGCTCAAAAGTTTTTTCGAGCGACCTTTTAATATTCTAATTAAATTCCAATCTTTGGTTTTTTATTTAGTACAATAATCGATAAAAATATACCATGAGATGAACTAAAAATCAAGTACAATATATATATACATAATATATGTAACATACTCAAATTTTTCGATCTGTCCTTTGTATTGGGCTCTTACAACATAAAACTAACATTTTTTCACTAGACTCAAAAAAAGAAGTTGTTATTTTTTGCGCTACCCTAATGCCGATAAAAATTTATAGGTTGGTATGACTCAATTAACAAATTAAACAATAAACAAAAATTAAGATCTTTTTAAAAAGCAGTAGAAAGAAGCATGCTTGGTTTAATTAAAAATACATGATCGTATAAGGAGCAGCGATATACAAGCAAAGGCTAAAGTAACAGATGCATTATACATGACTGGAAAATTAAAATGGGAATGGGCAGGACACATCGCGAGGACCACAGATGGAGCGCACGTGTCCTACATTGGTACCCACGAGACGGAAAGACGCCGTGATAGACCACTGCAACGATGGCAAAACGATATCATAGCAGAGGCTGGGAAAGCATGGACCAGGGCGGCCCAAAACAGTGAGAGAGATGGCAACAGGTGGAAGAGGCCTTCACTCAGAAATGGGTGACCCGTTAGTTAAATGAAATCATCTAAGCTTATAATATATAGTAATGTCTTAGATTTTCGCGATTATTACTCATTATAATAAAACACTTTTAAACGGAATCTATCGCGTATATTCGCGAATACTTTGCAGCATTCAGTCATCCTGCGACCACGAATGCTGCAAAGTATTCGAAACGTCAGGAAAATCAAAAATCTAAAATATACGCGATAGAATCCGTTTAAAAGTGTTCTTATAATATATTATCGTGTAAATTAATTTAGGGAATAAAGGCTATTTTTATATATTTATTTATGAGTCAAGTGCAAACAGTCTTACACGAACATTTAGGCGTCAAAAAGCTTTGCGCCAGATTAATACCTCATAATTATTATTAACTCTCCCATAAGCAGAATGTGCAATGAGTACAATACACTGAATTACAAAGTATCTGATCTCGATATCTTTCATTCCTCTTTGACCCTTTTCAAAAGTAAGGTGCTGAAATACTTGCATGATATATAAAATGTATGAATATTCCATAAATTTCAGAAATACAGTCTATTGTCGTTTTCACAAATAAATTTAATTTACTGTGTTCAAAATGTTTTAACAATGTTCTGTTTATTAATTGTCATAGTTGTTATTAATTATAAATATTACATATTAGACATAATTCACAATCACACAATATTTAAATGATTACATTTTTATAATTTAATTCGATCATATTTGCAAATGTTGTGTACATCTATAATATGTATACATATAGGAATTTGTTATTGTATTAAGCTATGTAAACTTTATATATATAAACTGTTGATGTGCCTTATGAAATAAATAAATTTGACGGAAGATCAAGAATCTCTCAAGAAGTCGTCCGGATTGGTGCCGCAAAATGCTTGAAAAGTATAACGGAGGTGACTCGAATGCTGTGTTTGACATCGTCACAGGTATAGAAAGCTGACTATATTGTTACGAGCCCGAAACCAAAAGTTAGACAGCCTGCTCAGTGGATGTTTCCAGAAGATGTGCCAACAAAAGTAAAGAAGGGCAGAAGTCATACGAAAAAGACGATTGCCTCATTCTTTGGGCGGACAGGTCATTTCGCAACACTTGCACTAGAGGATTAATGTCTGTTACTGCAGATTGGTATGTTAGTCATTGTTTATCGGTAGTCTAGCCCAAGAAGCAGGATCCTCCTCCATCCGACAACGCTCCAGCTCACTCCCGCCAGACGGACTCCAGATACGGACCGAATATTTGTCTATGGAAGGTGTGGAATTTGTGAGTCATCCTCCTTAAGTCCCGACCTGGCAGCTTGCGACTTTTATTTATTCCCCAAAATAAAAGATGATCTTAGAGGAATTCGCTTTATAAAGCCCGAAAATGCCGTGACTATGTTCGAATAAAATATGGAAAAGATCCCTAAATAAGAGTGGGCTCACTGCTTCAATCAATGGTCCCATTGCATGCGACGGTGCTTAGGAAGGAACGTAGACTACTTCGTAAAACAATAAAGATATTAACAGGTTCCTACATAGCTCAGTCTTTGATTTTCTAAAACTTTTAGTGCGGCCCCGGTATTCTATCATACAAACTACAACAAAATTTTAATGTCAATTTGCGACAGCTGATGTGTAGAGCTTGGTGTCGTCGTATCTATAATACTGTGGTGAGGGTGCCATGCCACTTATCCAATATCTGGATCAAATATTTGATCAAATTTCTTTCACGACTGTTTGACAAGTGCCATATTCAAATCTATGTACCTTGTACTGTAAAGACATTAGTTGGTTTTATACTAATTAAATATTACTTTCATGCCCATTTAGTTGTGATTGATTGAAACAATTGAAATGTCAAAAGCTTTGATCGAATAAAATAAAAATTATATAACAATTATAATTGTATTTTGATGTCAACCTATTGTAGTTTAAATAACAATAATTACATTAGTTCATAGATCAAATCATGATCTGTTGTCAATTTAGTCCATGTGGATTCAAATGATATTAGAGTAGCTCAACCCCAAGCATTCTTTTCCTATATGTATTCTGCGACCTTGAAGTAAAAAATTATAATTGTATTTTGATGTCAACATATTGTAATTTTAATAACAATAATTACATTAGATCATTTCTGATCAATGTTTTGTGATAGACAGAGTCAAAAGCCTTTGACAAATCACAAAAGATGCCTAAAGCATCATGTCAATCCTCTCAAGCATCATAGATACGTTCTATTAGTTCAACACTTGTTGAACGACCCTTTGTGAAACCAAACTGCGATGCATTAGTTGATTTTCATTAAAAAATATTTGCATTTGACATAACGCCATTTTTTCGAAAACGTAACTTAACTTAACGTAGGTAGCACGGAAATAGGTCTAAAATTAGAAGGGTCTTGTGTACGACCTGATTTAAACAAAGGTGTTAATTTTGTATTTTTCATTTTAAAAAAATCTTCAAATGCTATGGCAATATCCACAGCTGACTTAAGTGCTGAGTTGAGTGTCCGACGGACTGCTCGTCGATCTTCGCCTGATTAATCGCTATCGGAAAAATACGTAATACCAACATCACGTTGAATAGCGGCGTCTGCCTGCGCGATTTACGCCTGTCACAAACCATCTGCGACAGACGTAATCACCCGACAACGCTTATCCTATCTTCACGTCTGTCCGTGCAACAATGCTATTATATAAAATAGAAAGTATTATATAAAATACGTCAATATATTCGTATTGAACTACACGATCAGTTAATGGATTCTCTTATACTATAAAAATAACTATCTGGACGTTGTATATGGACCAAGAATACTGCAAACATTTCCTATCTCATTCAAAGGATATAAAATGCTTGCGCGCGTTACTGTTTTAAGATTATAATAGTAAATAATAATACAATTTATTTCAATTACATGAGAGCTTTTACATTACATGATTTGAAGTCTCCTTTTAAGCAAGGAATTGCTTGTGTTAGGGGATTCCGCTCTTCCACTTAAAGTTATCATGTATGCAATTGAATGTGGGATTTTTAAGACTAAGGTTAGTTTGGACTTCGAAGAAGGGTATTAATTAGAGAAAAAGTGTACAAAAACAATGAAACGTTAACAAACAAAAAAAATTATAGATGCAAGCGGCAAATAGGCGCATATTTGTTTGTAGATGTGCAAGTGTATGTGGTAATTTGTAAAGGGTGTGAGAGTGTGAGTGAGGGTGCGTGGGAGTGCAGTGTTGCTTATGAGTTATTATAGAATGTTGCGTTATTTTTTTTTATTGGTTCACAAATTGGGTGTGACAGGAAAAACAAGCCAAGAGTAATAAATACCAAGAAAATAAATAGTCGTGTCCACCCTGTGACAGTGAACACATCGTGCCTAAGTGACGGTTACAGTGACTTTCTTTTTTGGTTTTTATATAGGATTAAAAGTAGTAGCCGTGTGGTGCCGGCTCAGAATGCCACCAACCCATTTCATCTCGTGGGTGTCGTAAAAGTCGACTAAGGGATTTACCGGAGGATGGGCAGCAGCGTCCTTCGAGCACACTAACAACACAACTGCGATCGCCAACCCGTCTGCCAAGCGTGGCGATTATGGCAAGACCCCCCACTGAGCACACTACACACTCATATTGGTTGTTGTGGTGATCTTTGGGGGAGGCCTGTCCAGCAGTGGACTTATTCGGCCGAAATGATGAAAAGTAGTAACTTAAATCTATAAACTATAAGAAAAAAAAAATCGATGTAAAAAGCAGCTACTAGGAGATTAACTTAGCCATATTTAATTTGGCCGAGGCCAAAGAACCAGTAAAGATGTTCTGACACAGTTATAGATAGAAAGTATTCAATACAAGGGTGAATGTTGCCCTACGTTGGTTCGGCATCGAGGCAAAGAAAGGCAAGTAATTTATTTTCTCGACACTCTCTGCTGGTCATAGCATCAATATGACTTCTATAATTTAGCGCGCTATCCAAAATTATACCTAAGTCACGAACACAGGTCACCTCTTCTAACGATGTATTATTCAAAGTATGCGAAGCATTCGTTTTATTTATTTTTCTGGAGAATTTTATATAGAAAATTTATCAACATTTAGAACCATTTCATTTTTATTGCACCAGTTGGTCATTTTATTGATCTCACTCTGTAATAAATTAATATCACTACCATCTTTAATAATTTTATAAAGTTTCAAATCGTCTGCATACATCTTAAATGTACAACTGATATCGTTTGCCAAGTCATTTATAAATACCAAGAAGAAAAGAGGTCCCAAATGCGATCCCTGAGGCACACCGGAAGGAACTATTTTAGCTTGAGAAGTAGAGCCATTAATTATGACCAATTGAGATCTATTTTTTAAGAATCGCACCATCGCAACAGAGACCCGTGTAAACCCATTGTTGAGATATTTTCCAATAATAAATCATGGTCAATAAGATCAAAGGCTTTATTGAAGTCCGTATAGATAGCATGCACTTCATCACCTTTGTCTAAAGACCGTGCCACTTCATCAGTAAAGCCAATTGAATTAATACAAGTTGATTCGAGGTAAAAAACCGTGTTGTTCTGGATGTAGACTTTCCTTAACGTGCCAGTAAATCTTTTTCTGAACAAGTGACTCAAATACTTTGCCCATCGCTGGAAGGATTGACACGGGTCTATAATTGGAAGCATCCGAAACATCATCCTTTTTATGTATGGGCGTTATACATGCATGCTTCCATTTAGAAGGAAACCAACCCTGTCTGAGAAATGGATTGAACATTATTTTAAAAATACCGCTGGGACATCATCCGGACCTGCTCCAAAGTTTTTTAATTGCTTTAAACATTTACGCACTTCTGACTCATTTAGCTCCAGATTACTAAAGGGTTGGCCTTCATATGAGTGACCTGTATAACGAGGAGATCGGCTTGCGTTATCATACATTGAATAAATAGAATTAAAAAGATCTGAAAACAAATCACAAATGTTTTGACCGCCTTCAGCCGTTTTATGCTTCCATGTGACTAGGTTAGGTATTGAGCAACTGCTATGCTTCATCATTTCGGCCGAGTGAAGTCCACTGCTGGACACAGGCCTCCCCCAAAGATCACCACAACCACCGATATGGATTTGTTCTCGCTCATTGGGGGGTTTTGCCATAATCGCCACGCTTGGCAGGCGGGTTGGCGATCGCAGTTGAGTTGTTAATGTACTCGAAGGACGCTGCTGCCCATTCTCCGGCTAATCCCTTAGTCGACTTTTACGACACCCATGGGAGGAGAAGGGGTGGTGGCATTCTGAGCCGGCACCACACGGCTTAAGGCTGTTAATATAGGACCATACATATTTAGGGCTGTTACGGAGTGTGTTCGCCGCATCTCTCTTAAAACGATTAAAACAGTGTCTAGTCATTTGATCACAGCAGTCTCTCAATATATCATAAGTAATTTTAACCCTCGGATTTTCATACTTTTTGTGGTATTTAAGTTTATTTATTTATTTGCCAACATGCACATCAACAATTAAATATAATCATGATCATTTAGATTAAACAATATTAAATTGGAGTACATGAACCCTGCTAGGGCACTGCAAACATTGGCTCGTTGTTGAGTCACATCTTGTAAAAACGGGTAATCAAACATACAATACAATGAAAAATTACTTAAATTGATTGTTTTAGTTAAGATTTCATTATAAATAGATTTTACTGATTAATTAATATTTACAAATTCATTAAAAAAAAAAATTAAACGATTACAAATTATTTAAAACAATTAATTCCAACAAATAAAAATAAAAAAAACTTTAATAAAAATAAATAGCATTGATCAAGATATCTATATGTATGTACAAAAGCTCTATGTAAAATGTCAATATGTGAAGTCAATATGTAAATCAGTCAATTGTGTCAGGTTAGAAGTTGTATTTTATTACTCGGGTTGTATTTGAATTTAAATGTTGGAGATTAAAATTTAAGGTCTAGAAAAGTTGTCTGATTTAAATTGCTCAACAGTATAGTAGGCTTTTTTAATTAATAGTGTTTTCAAATTGTTATAGAATACCGTATTTTTTTCCTCATTCTTAATGTGTTCAGGCAACTTGTTGTATATAGTAACCATTCTGTAGTCGGGACTGTTCTTCATTATTTCTAAATGTATGATTGATGTAATTAATTTGTTTTTATATCGACGGTTATAATTTATATTTACTTCATCGTTTGACTGGAAAAAGTGTCTGTGATTTCTGATGAACATCGAACATTGTAGAATGTAAAGAGATGAAAGTGTTAACATTTTGTGTTCAATGAAATGAGGGTAACAGCTTTCGCGTTGTCTTATATTACATAGGATTCGTAGACACTTTTTTTGTAGTATAAACAAGTGATTAAAATCCGTAGTTTATCTTTTAAACATTTTATTAGGGAGGCATTAAACCAAATTGGGTATTTATCGTGTGTGGTTTTACATGCGGTGTATGTTTCGATTATTGCCATCAATCAATAATAAGTTATAAGGCTAACCAAGCCTAATAGGCTAATAGCAATTTAGGGTCAGTATAGATTTAGTTATTGTTAACCCTACGACATTGTCTGGGGATCGGAAAAAGATTTTAAACAGCTTCTTCCACTAACGATAAATCACAACAAACGGATTATAATCAGTATCATTGAAAGGTTGATACCAAAGATTCTATACATCTATGTTCCGCCTAAACTTCCCGTAACTCCTTTCCTTAATCAACATAACATAACTCCTTTCCTTAATCAACATAACATCCTTAAAATGAAGAATAGGCGTGATCTGCACCTGGCCACTTTGCTTTGGTATTGTAAAAACGAAAAATTAACTCTATTTATACTCTAAGCTTGTCTGGCTGAGTGAATACAGCAGATATCCTACCCGTGCATTAGGTTTCGCGGTACGTATCCCTGAACACAGAACTACTGCCTTTAGCGGCAGCTTTAGGTATAGCGCTACGAAGTGCTGGAATAACCTCCCCCTCCAATAAGAACACTGAACAGCAAAGCAAACTTTAGGTCTAAACTGAAGATTATCTTACTAGCCAAGCAAAAAACCAACTCATGAAAATTAATACGATAATTTATATATTTACTAGCAGTTCCCGGGACTAAGGCCCCATAATATTCGAATTGTAATGATCGATACAATCATCATCATATCAGCCAAAGGACGTCCACTGCTGGGCCTCCCCTGGGTCACATGCCACATGCCCCATGCATCAAACCATCATCCGTCCATCTCGTTGGACGTCGTCCCACGCTGCATTTTCCGGTGCGCGGTCTCCACTCGAGGACCTTTTTGCCCGAACGGGGCCATCAGTTCTACGAGCATTGTGCCCTGCCCATTGCCACTTCAGCTTAATTATCCTTTCAGCTATGTCGGCAACTTTTGTTCTTCTACGGATCTCCTCATTCCTGATTCGATCTAGTAGAGAAATACCAAGCATAGCTCTCTCCATAGCTCGCTGAGTGGCCTTGAGCTTTCTTACGAGGCTCATCGTGAGTGACCACGTCTCCGTGCCATATATCATCGCTGGTAGCACACATTGGTTAAAGACCTTCGTCTTGAGGCAATACGGTATTGTTGACGAAAAGACGTTGCGATGTTTCCCGAACGCTGCTCAGCCAGAGTTGGATTCGACGATTGACCTCCTTCTCGAAATTGGATCTACCTAACTGAACAATTTGTCCCAGGTAGACATACTCGTCAACAACTTCGAGAACAGAGCTCCCAATTGATATTGGGATGGGCATTTGACATGACTTTCGTCTTGCCCATGTTCATTTTAAGGCCCACCTGTTGGGAGCATTGCGCTGAGCTCTTGCGGTGACTCTGCCATGACTACGATGTCGTCAGCAAATCGAAGGTGAGTGATATACTCGTCATTGATGTTAATGCCGAATCCTTTCCGCTCCAGTAGCTTGAAGGCATCCTTCATTGCAGCACTGAACAGTTTCGGGGAAATGACATCCCCCATGTCTTAATTCTCTCCGCAATGGCATTGCCCCCGTGCTCTGTTCATGTACTCGCACCGACGTGGTGGCGTTTCTGTATAGTACTTCAACACTGCAAACTACAACACTAAATTGTTAGTAGCAATTCCGAAAGTCACACTGATCACTGTCACTTGTCGACTATCACTACATTTATCGTAGCCCATTGTTATGTAATGACTTATATATTGGCTTACGATTTTATTTATTTATTTTTTGTTGTGAATATCGCATAATTTGTTTTTGGCAAATATTTTTTTACAACATTGCCCCACACTAATATTTCTCCTGTGTCGTGGGTGCGTTTACAAACACAAATTCCACACACAACACATCCAGACCCGGAACAACTACCTGCAGATCGTACCCACGACCCGGTGCGCAGCAGCCGACTGTATCAGCCACTGCACCAACCGTGCCGTCAAAGTTTTTTCGGCTGAAGCGATGACGACATATCGATGTATGATTTGGCAGGTCTGGAGAAGTACGCCCGGCGCGCGGTTGGCGCGTACAGCGGCGGCATGGTGCGGCGCCTGGGCTGCGGCGCGGCGCTGTGCGGCGGCGCGGCGCTGGCGCTGCTGGACGAGCCCAGCGCCGGCGTGGACGTGGCCGCGCGCCGCCGCCTGTGGGCCGCTCTGCGCCGCGCGCTGCGCCGCCGCACGGCGCTCGTCATCACGTCGCACAGGTACGCACAGCGGCGCATGGTGCGGCGCCTGGGCTGCGGCGCGGCGCTGTGCGGCGGCGCGGCGCTGGCGCTGCTGGACGAGCCCAGCGCCGGCGTGGACGTGGCCGCGCGCCGCCGCCTGTGGGCCGCTCTGCGCCGCGCGCTGCGCCGCCGCACGGCGCTCGTCATCACGTCGCACAGGTACGCACAGCGGCGCATGGTGCGGCGCCTGGGCTGCGGCGCGGCGCTGTGCGGCGGCGCGGCGCTGGCGCTGCTGGACGAGCCCAGCGCCGGCGTGGACGTGGCCGCGCGCCGCCGCCTGTGGGCCGCTCTGCGCCGCGCGCTGCGCCGCCGCACGGCGCTCGTCATCACGTCGCACAGGTACGCACAGCGGCGCATGGTGCGGCGCCTGGGCTGCGGCGCGGCGCTGTGCGGCCACTGCACCAGCCGAGCCGTAGAACGATATGAATGCCCTAACATGGCGTTATTGTCCGCAGCATGGACGAGATGGAAGCGCTGTGCTCGCGCATCCTGATCCTGAGCGCGGGGCGCGTGCGCGCGCTGGGCACGGCGGCGGCGCTGCGGGCGCAGCACGCGCAGGGCCACGCCGTCGTGTTCAAGGTCACGCACGCCGTAGCGCACGACGGTTAGTATCATCATATCAGCAAAAGGATATCCACTGTTGAACAGAGTCCTCTCCCATAGATTTCCACAACTACCTTCACTAGGGGTGCAATTCCTTAAGCTCAAACATCCGTAGATCCTTGAATACAGAATTGAAATAATGGTGATAACCCAATTTGGTATTCGATAAGACTGGTCCTCATGGCGTACCTACTGCAACGTGTCCTTGAATAGCTTCAATCATGAGTTAGCGAATACCAAATAGGTTGTACACCATTATGTCGATTCTGTATTCAAGGATGTATGGATGTTTGAGCTTAAAGAATTGCACCCCAGGTCGTCTGTCGATCTCGTCCGAGGCCGTCCCATGCTGCGTTTTCAGGTGCGCGATCTCCACGTCGACATTTTGAGAGGAAATTGCCAGGCATCCCGCTTGGCAGGCGGGGTGATGAGCGCATTATTTATCTATCTACCAATCAATCAAATATACATTTGCTTTAAATATGATTACGGTGTTACATAATAATTACATTCAGTAGCACACCATATTTCGTCATAACAATGACGTGCAAATATTGAAGTTCACAATAGGTTATATGACAGATACATAGGCTGCACTAAAAGTATCGGGAATGGAATATTTCCACTGTTCCTGTCATATTAAAATCTTTTTAATTGAAAACTCCTTGGTTTTACAAATCGAATACCATTTATTTATTTAAAAAAATATTCACGGTCTTGTCACAAGGTTTTGTCAAACTTGTTTAGTCGTTGAGAAAATGGAATTGACTCGAGAAAATTCAAGAGCGATGATTTATTATGACTTTCGAAGTGGTTTAACACAAAAACAGTGTGTTGACCGGATGATTTCTGCATTTGGTGATGAAGCTCATCCAAAACCACAATTTATCGCTGGTTTGCTGAACTTCAACGTGGACGTGTCAAGCTCAGTGATGATCCTCGTCAAGGTCGTCCAAAAACTGCAGTCACCCAAGAAAACGTTGATGCTGTGCGTAAGCTGATTGAGGAAGATCGACATGTGACATACCGCGAAATTCAGGCAACTTTAGAGCAACTCATGCCAATATGAGTCAAATACAAATATTCTTGCATGAACAATTAGGTGTAAAAAAGTTGTTTTCCCGATGGATACCGCATTTGCTATGTGAAGAGCAAAAAGCGGCTCGCGTTACTTGGTGCGTCAGAACTCTCGAAAGATTCCACGCAGGATCCTCAAATGCTGTATACAACATCGTATCAGGTGACGAATCCTGGATATATGCGTACGAACCCGAAACAAAAAACCAGTCACGAGTTTGGGTGTTCGAAAATGAGTTAAAGCCAACAAAAATTGTTCGTTCACGGAGTGTTGCAAAAAAAATGGTGGCCACGTTTGTCTCCAAAACCGGCCATGTTACGACTATTCCTCTTGAGGGACAAAGAACGGTTAATGCAGAATGGTATGCTAGCATTTGTTTGCCACAGGTCGTTTCTGAACTCCGTAGAGAGAACTGCAACCGCCGCATCATCCTCCATCACGACAATGCGAGTTCTCACACCGCGCACAGAACAAAAGAGTTTTTAGAGCAAGAAAACATAAAATTATTAGACCATCCGCCGTACAGCCCCGACCTAAGCCCTAATGATTTCTATACTTTCCCTAAAATAAAGAATAAATTGCGTGGACAGAGATTTTCATCACCTAAAGAAGCTGTGGACGCCTACAAAACGGCCATTTTGGAGACCCCAACTTCCGAATGGAATGGTTGCTTCAATGATTGGTTCCATCGTATGGAAAAATGTGTCAAATTTCGCGGAGAATACTTCGAAAAGCAATAAATACATTTTTAAATAGTAATGTTGTGTCACTTCCTTGATTCCCGAAATTTTCAGTGCCGCCCTCGTAGTGTGGCAATGTGACAATTTTTTGAAATTTTCTGTAGATATTACTATGTATCGTCTAAATATTCTTCAATTCCGTAAAAGACTTTTTAATAAGCCATTTATGTTACATTAGCTTGAAACGTATCATTGGTAACTCCTTGATCTGCGCTAGCAGCTTATTATAAATTTTAATGCACATTGGAAAACAGTTGCGCTTGTACAACTCTGTCTTCATTGTTGGAATTATGGCTACTATTCCACATTCCGTGTGGTGTCCAGATTAAGAATATAGCACCACTCCATCTCCTCCCGTGGATGGCGTAAAAGGCGACTAACGGAATCTAAACCAGAGCGATGGGCAGCAGCGTCCCTTCTGTGAAGCGGTAGCCATACTGCGCTCACCAACCCGCCTGCCAAACGTGGTGAGTATTGGCAAATACGCCCCATAATGATGATACAGTTGTGAAAATCTATGGGGGAGGCCTTTGTTCAGCAATGGCAGTATAAATAGCCGATATGTTTCCACATAAATAACACTGCGGTCCATCCCTTTAGTTAAGAATCCCTTTTACGATATTCACGGGACGAGATGAACGTGTATACATTTATTTAATTTTATATATCTAAACATGGCTTTGGTGTCCGGATTAAGAATATAGCACCACCCCATCTCCTCCCGTGGATGTCGTAAAAGGCGACAAAGGGAATCTAAACCAGAGGGATGGGCAGCAGCGTCCCTTTTGTGAACCGGTGGCCATACTGCGCTCATCAACCCGCCTTTTTTTAATTTTTTTTATTGATGTCCAGTGGAAATTCTACATGGAACTTCCTTCAACCCGGGGAAGGGCGAAGGGGTATGCCGGACTCCTACCGGCTACAACCACCGGAGTGGTCATCTTCGGCATCGAAGGGGGGGCTCCAGGTCCTCGTAAGATCACACTAGAGCCGCCCATTGGTGCCACGCCTTTAGGCACATCTCGGAAGGGATGACTAAAGCGGTCACCCCCTCTAGCGGAGGGAAGGCGACTGTAAAAAGGTCGCGCCCCCAGGCACTTCTCGGGGAGGATTGTAAAGGATCCCCCCAAGCCTCGCTGTGCGCTGTGCTGCGCACACGGCGGCACGTGACCACGTGCGCGCCACCGTCTTGCCGGGGGTCGCTCGGTGTGGGCACGCAGATTCCCCAATCTACGCACCCGCGTCACCAACCCGCCTGCCAAGCATGGAGAGTATTGTGCAAATACCCCCCAAAATGATGACACAGTTGTAGAATCTATGGGGGAGGCCTTTGTTCAGCAGTGGACGTATAAATGGCCGATATGATAAACATGGCTTACAGTCGTATTTCTTTTATGTCCTAATTACGAATGAATTTATTTTAAAAGGCAGTTTTAATTGGTAATACCACAAAAGGACGTGGCGGTCCTTAGTATTCCTCGGACGGTTATTAAATTAGTATACAACTTTTATTTCAGAGGTGGACGGCGCTAAGACTCAAGTGAACAGACTAAAAGGAAAGCTGCACGAAACATTCAACTGTACGCTAAAGGACGAACACAAGGTGAGCCAAAGTTCGTCACTGTATCGGCCCGTAGACATATCTGCCGAATACGGACCTCCCAACGAAGACTACTGCGATCAATCTTTTTTTTTGATCATTGCCCCACACTGGATTTCTCCAGTGTCGTCGGTGCGGTTTACAGACATAAATTCCACACACAATACACCCAGACCCGGAATAACTACCTCATATCATACAAATATTTTTATTCTGTTCGCACACATCAAGAAAATAATAGTAAATAACAACACAGAATATTGCAAAATATCATTAAAATAAAAAGCATGCAAACAGATTTTTGTGTGAGACATCAGAATAGGCTCCTATCTTAGCATTGCGCTGGTTAGGACTTTAGATAAAAGAAGTCAAATAACGCACAGTTACCAATAGATAAAAGAAGTCAAATAACGCACAGTTACCAATATATTATTTATACTAATAATGTATTTATACAACATAGTTACAAATATACAAACGTAACGGAAGAAGGAATATCAAATCTGATTATAAATAAAATTATGAATGTAATCGACTAGCAATCGATTACCTAATCTATTTAGTACTTCACTAGATAGGAGGCCTCTACTTAATTTGTCTATGACAAAAACAAAACAAAAAATAGTTCGTACTTTGAAAATAGAATAGTTGATTAACAATCGATGAGATAATATAACCTAAAAAGTGCCACAAATAATTATTTCATTCCAAGCTGTCTTTATTTATTCGCAGACGATGTTACACTACCACATAAACGAGACGATGCGATACAGCGACCTGTTCACCGAGCTCGAAGCTCTGAGGGTCGAGTTCCCCTCACTCATCGAAGACTACTCCGTCACGGAGACGACTCTCGAGGAGGTGTTCCTATCCTTCGCCAAGGAACAGCAGGCTGGCATGGCAACTGCTTAAAATCCTGGTGCTTACACATCACTGGCGAAGTTTATTCGAAATAGTGAGGTTGTTTTTGTTGTCACCGAGGTTAGGTGTCAAAGGAGAATGTTCTGGAGACTTTAATGTAAAGGGATGGTCCAAAAAGTCAGACCAGCTTCAATAAGACTTAAGGTCAATCTAATGTTTGAAGATGACTGTGCTACAACGTATTTATGATGCGTGGCCTTATAATGACATTTATATAAAGTCATAGTAGCCTCCATTCCTTTTAGCCGAAACCACGTATGATTTGCATAGCTCGTAAGCACGCTTGATAAACGCTAATATATTACACGTGAGATATAGAACATAAATTATAACAGTTGGAGGGAATTTACAATGAGCATAAATAATATCTTATTAACTGGCTCAATGCCAGACACAATTAAAAATCTATTGTGTTTCGCCACTGGCGGATTTAGCATTTAAGAGGATAAGGTAAGTAGGTAAAGCGGGCACACCAATAAGTTCGACTTTCTTAGTTTCTTAGTAATGTTTAGTCTTTTAGACTTTGACTGCACTTCTGCATTCCCAAATTTTTATATTTCTAGTCATAAATCAGAACGAAAGAAAAATACATTTATAGACGTATATAGACATCACAATAAAACCAACACGAAAAGCCTAAAATAAAAACAAAAATTGTTATAACAATAAATAGTAAAATAAAAATGTTATTAAGGCACGGAAGTATAGACGGCTCGGTGTGGTATTGTGTGTCTAAGGCTGTAGCGTGCTGCGCTGAGTTTCAGCTGAAGCTTCATGTGATATTATATATTCTGTATGATTTGATTTTCGCTTCGATTTCGTTTGAGACTTAATATAACATGATAAGTGATTGTGGTCTAATAATTAGTTGATGCCTTTGTATAGAAAAGAGATCAATAACAATGACACTAAATAATTGTGGTGATGCACGTAATATTAATGTAGGCTTGAAATAAATGAAAGTAATGCTTTGCCAGAGGAATTTAAAACAAACGGATGCAGTTATGCAAACCGGAACCATCCCAAAATTACTGTTGTCAAACGAGTTTTTGTATGAAAAAGTACTGTCGGCAAAAATATCAACCTGCTAAAAAAAGCATTCGAAAACAGAATACTATGCTACATAGTTTCTAAAAATAACAGTTCCAGTTCGCACAAACACGTCCAAATATTCCTAATGTAATAATATAAGCTCTCTAAATAAACTTACCAGAAGAAAGTAAACTGTTCTTCGATTTACACTTACCTTCGAAAGTATTGAAGGGATTTCTAAATATATATAAAGTAAAAATCCGTCCGGATCTGATGCATACTTCATTATGCCATCGATCCAACCAGACTACAAAATTAGTGTTAGATAGCAATTAATCCTCAAGGTTATAAAGTTTGGATGCAATTTGAACCATGAGGTATGTATGTAGAGTCTGGCCGTGCTAACTACATGGGATGCGTTGCGATACAGTTGACTTTAGACCTAGTAGCAACAATGACCTCTAAAAACTTTAAATGAATCGAAAGGTATGCCCTTGAAAAACAAAGTGTGAAATATCAAGAAATAATGTAACACATAAAAAATGCACTGAGTGCCGACAGAAGTGAAAACTTATTTTGGCGCGTTAGACATTTTTTAGATGGGTACTAGGGTTAATGCGATCCCGACGGCGAAACGCCAAACTAAACGTCTAGCGTCTCGTAACGGTGTCGCGAGTCCAGAGATTTTATCTCATCTAAAAATAAGTAAGTTTTCACTTCAATAATTCGCAAGTTGTTGACTTTGAAGTCCTACTTTCCTTCGTTGTTTGTTTGATCAGGGCCAAAAATACCATAATAACGTTCGTAAATAGTTTATTTTTATCAGTTGTAGTATTATTATTACATAAGTAACGTTATCGTTGGTCACGCTATATGTATTATCGAATGAAAACTTCAAAAATATCTCTAAAGTTATAGATTTTGCATAACGACGTTATTATGATTTTGAAAGTATAGTCCTAAAAATATGTGCCCCTAATAATGTAAGCAATTATGTAAATGTAAAGCAATTGTGTATTTTAAATTATTGAAAAACGTTGGGGTTTTGACTTTCTCCTACCCCTTAAGCCGTGGAATTACGTGGGACAGGGTGACCTTTTTTAGAACGTGTCTTATATTTATGTTCAAAAGCAAACAATTTCTTAGTTTATCAACACAAATGTTTCAATATGACCGTTGTTTCACTACGAGGAGTAAAACTGTCTGTTAGGATTTTTGTTTTACCGCGGTGCAAATCCATCATGGACTTCCTCTGCCCCGTGGAAGGGTGGGATAGTGCGCTTGTTTCTTACCGACTAAAACCATCTAGGTGGCATGTCCGGCATCGAAGCGGCTCCGTTTTCTCGATAACATACTCACCGAAGCCGCCCAGTTGCCCAGCCGCAACACCCCCCCGCGTCGTGAGCGTCTGTTAGGACTGAATTATTCAATAAATTATTCTCTTTAATGTTTCTAATAATTTGTATGTAGAAGAGACCCAACGCATGAAATTTTTGGATTTAACATGTACATTGATTTGATGTAAAATGCAACTGACTGATTTTACTAAGTACTTATTGAATAAAGAACAAACCATCTGATGCACTCTTATATGAGCACAGTATTTTTTTAAATAAACCATAGTGATCTGACTTGTAATGAAATTATTATTAGTTTCTTATATGTTATTTTGTTTATACAATTTTGCATGACAAATGCTTATAACATTGTATTTTATTTTTATAACTTATTCCAAATATCAATAAATATTTTGACATTACGTAACGCTTCTTTTATGTTTTATTTATTTGATATAATATAAATTTTATTAAATATACATTACTTATTTTTTGATCTTTTGATTTTGCACAAAAGCAGTGTTCCCCTACAACCAATAGTAAGCCAGATTGATACACCAACTTACAAACTGGCACAACACCTAGCGAAGATACTCCCAAAACTTCGTGGAAAGTCTAACACATATGTGAAGGATACCTATCACTTTGTCCGCCATATAAAAGACCTTGAACTAGCCGAAAGTGAAGTAATGGTCAGTTTTGATGTGCAGTCCTTATTCACCAACTTGCCAGTCAAGGACTGCATGGATGTTGTTAAGAAACGGTTAAGTGAGCATGACATGCCTCTACAATATGCAGAGTTACTTGAACACTGCCTTACCAACGGCTACCTGTTGTGGGACAGTGAATTTCACCTGCAAACTGACGGTGTGGCCATGGGTTCACCACAAAGACAGGGTCCAACGGGAGCAGGGTGGCTCACCTCCAGCGCCGACCCAATAAATAGCCATGGAGCTCCCGAACTGATGAGGGTGTTCCTGGACGCCGTAGGGCTGTACCACAACCGTCAAGGCAACCGACCACTCGTAAACTGTCTGCAGCAGTAGATTCTGCGCGTTGCGGCCATGGTTTAGGTTTCCGCGAATGACCTACAATTGGTCTCCATCGTTTCCGGTGAGCCGCAGCGTCGCCGACCAGTGCTCCCAGCGCGGTCTTCGTTGGCCTCTTGGCCTCAACCGAGCTAGTTTTCTCCTGCTTTTCTGCGCTGTGCAAGACTTGCAGTCCAGCATCGTGACAAATGAAATTTGCTTTATGCATATACCTTCATAGAACTTCCTCTCACGCACGCTGTGGCTATGGAATCAGCCGCCCACCGAGGTTTTCCCAAGAGATTAGAGCATAGGGCTCTTCAAAAAGTGCGTGTAATGATTTTTACTGGGTCGGCAACGCGCGAGTGAGACCAATGGTGTTGCAAGCGTTCATAGGTTATGGTAACCACTTAGATCAGGCGAGCCGTATGCTTGTGTGGAAAGGTTGATAACGGGGCTAACTGCTTAGTGTTACTTCGGAAGCACCTACTTGGGTATCGTCACTTGTAGAAGCTCAAATAAGCGTCATGCCTGCTCATGACAATTGAAATGCAACCCAGGACTGCTCCTGCATTACATCACGCTCCTTCTAACCGGAACCCAGTAATCTTTAAAGTTTTAACGCATCTCCTTGGCGGCTAATATCTGGAACTGCACTGCACTGAAGTGCGGTGGTAGGTCCTGGCCCGGCCGGACTCTTGCAATAAGAGACTTATCATCATCATCAGCATTTCATCCGAAAGACGTCCACTGCTGAACATAGGGCTCCCCTAAAGATCGCCACAACGACCGGTTCTGCGCTTCTCGCATCCAACGGATTCCCACAACCTTCACCAAGACTTACTTACTTACTTTACTTACCACATGTAAATTATTACTATGAAACAAAACTTATTATTATTGTTTATTGCTGCCTGTTTCTCTGTCTAAAGTATCTATTACAAGCTTATGTTTATGCTCAACATGTACAATTTTCATTGAATGCAGGTATTCATTATCATCACCATCCACAGCCCGTATTTTCCCTCTGCTGGGTATAGGCCTCTCCTTACATGTACCAATGTCCACGCGCAAGCTAGTCTCATCCAGGGTCGACCCGCGATGGCAACAATATCGTCCGCCCACGTGGCTGCCGTGTGGTGCCGGCTCAGAATATCACCACCCCATCTCCTCCCGTGGGTGTCGTAAAAGTCGACTAAGGGATTAGCCGGAGGACGGGCAGCAGCGTCCTTCGAATACATTAACAACTCAACTGCGATCGCCAACCCGTCTGCCATGCGTGGCGATTATGGCAAAACCCTCCATTGACCCCACAGCACAGCCATATCGGTCGTTGTGGTGATATTTGGGGAAGCCTGTGTCTAGCAGTGGACTTCATTCGGCCGAAATGATGATGATGATGATGTGGCTGCCAGACGACCGACATTCGTTCTTCCTTACCTTGGCCACCACAAGTTTTACTCCATGTACTTATCAGATAAAGCCGTAAATAAGGGAAAAAGTTGCGATGTACGTATGTTATGTATTAATAAAACACTTAAATGGTTTAAATTATTAAAAATATTTTTAACTTATCTATTCAGTAGGTATATGTCTTATATTTCAAATTACCTTCTGTGGTACGGGTACCCGTTGAGTGCCTTTATTTCGAGTGTTATATAGGTAGGCACTAATTAAAAGTAATTGATGCGATAATAAGTAATTAAGTATTTAAGTTAGATAATTATGAAATGCCTTCTGTAGATAGCCTCAGAGCTTATTATGCTTAAGATACACGGGGTTCGCTACGTTTGCAACGGTTCGTAAATTATCCGTCTTATTCCACTTTTCCCCCCTGAGAGAATCACCCTCAGGGGGAAAAAGTGGAATAAGTACGTAAGTAGTGCTAATATAAATAAAAATGAGAGATGTGTCTTGTGGACACCCGGCTGGAACGGAGTTCCTTTCGCTATATCTTTTTTGTGTTTGTATTAAGTAATGATTAAATAAAAAAGATAGCTTCAATATAAAATATTTAAACGAATCATAAAATGGGAATAAAGTTTATCACGCAAAAATGATTATTTATATTAATAAAAAAGGGTGTTTAATTTTGGTTTGTTTTAGGTTAAAATTATAAATATTTTTGCATATTCTCAAAATTGACGGCAAGCTGAATCGATTGAAAGGAAAAGTTTTAGTTTCCTAGATGATCGGGTTGTGCCTCAAAAATCATTGAAAAAAGATCGTCGACCGCCGTCGACTTGGCGTCGTTTTGGTGTCGTTTTTCATTGTTACACTTTTTCGATCTGGGTTAGGTCAACCCGCAAACAAATCAGAACGATAACGTGCGATAAGGAACTCCGTTCCAAAAATACCACGTAACAATTTCAAGTATCTACATTTCTACAAAATACAAGTCACCTAAGTTAACTATCAGTAACTTCCTCATAAAATAATAAAGTACAAATTAAGTATTTAATTTCTATAGGAAATATCATTTTTTTATAATCCCGCTAATTAATTCCATTTGTGTCTCGTGAATAAAGTCTATGTCTCAATACTTGTTTCTTTCTTTTCTTCTTCATGTTCTTCTTTTCAAATTGGATTCCAAGCAGCACGGGAGCATCAGCAGGCATATTAATTTGTTAATCATTTTTATATGTAAGTAAAACGGTAGGTATATCCGTTCTACAGCATCATTAACGGTATTGGTTTTTTCGTTTTTTTGTCAACGTCAAGTGTCAATGTGCAACAAAAATATGAAAAATTTAAAAGTAATTTTGAGAAATCATCAATAATGGGTGTATCAAAGCCATAATATTTTATTAAAACTGCAGTGAAAGTGTGCATTCATGGGGTGCAAGAGGCTAACTGGGTATAAAGGACAAAATCAACCAGTATCGGTGACTGATAAAGTTATAGCAACATATTGGATAGTATTAATCAAGAGAACCCTAACAAGAGAAAACAACTTGATAGAATCAGATACAATTTTCGCTTGGCACAATTTATGAAAGGACTATGAAATTGGACTTCTGGGGTGGAAGGCCTGGTGACCTGAAATACAGGCTTCAACCTAGTTTAGGCACCAGTCTCCCACAATAAATTTTAACAATATACCAATATATACCAATATTTATGTGATAAATAAACGAAATAAAAATAAACAAAATTGGTTTTATTTGGTTAGATGCTATAATAACATCAGTTATACACCTTATTTATATACATTATATTATACTAGTAAGTGGAGATTACAGTTCCGTGATCGAACTCCACGAAGGTGCTGACGGTACCGGGACTATCATCATCAACTGGGTTATCACTGAAAACTACCACATCATAGCATTATGCTGAGTGAGAACCCTATTGACACAACTGCGACTGCCAACAGGTGCAGCTTGATTACTCATAGTGTTGAGCCTCGTTCCGTCCGCCCAGCATCACCAGATCCACTCGGAGCTGTTCATTATAATTCGCTATTCATGGGGTATCGTACGTGGGGTCGCTCTTCGCTGTTGCATCGTGACTCGATCTTTTAAAATATTATATTAAGTTCGTATAAAATTATCAACATAGTAGATAGGTATACTAAATTAGTAGCCATTATTGTACGTCGTATGTTGTATATCAATAAATGAGACTTTCTTTCTTTCTTTCATCTTTTCAGCCGAAAAACGTCCACTGCTAGACAGACGGGAGACATCTTAGCTTTGCTATCGCGCCATGCCCTGCTCTGGGTTGCACAAATCGTTCCTTCCATTTCGCATATAGGATTCGCCGGAGTATCTCGATCTCTCGAAGCACCGACTGTTCGCCCGACTTAGCGCTGCGCTACCAATATAGGGATGCGAGAGCTCTCGCTTCCAGATCCCGCGGCGGTGATCTTGCTCATCTTGCAGAGAGGCTCACCGTCTCAAAGGAGACCGTACGATGTCCCCTTATCACCCTTAGGGCCATGGCTCGCTGATGCTTCTGTAATACTGCAACGTTGCGGGCCGTTAGAGTGTCTGCCCACACGGGAGCCCTGAAAAGGACTATTTAACTGCACATTCCCCCTGTAGAGCCTCCGTCAGTATATGGCACGTAGGTACTTACTTTAATAAAGAGTGAATAGTCATTGGACTTTTTACCTAAACAAAAGAATATATATATACCTACTTATAGAATATTTTCCCAACATTATGAGGTAATTGTGATTCGAGGGCATCCCTGTAACCTACAATATCTCCATACCCATATATTTGTCATGACCTTTTGACGCACGCATAACCCATGTTGCTTCGATAGTCAGTATATACAGCAGTATTTTTAAGTCTAAGGGGTATCTGAATAAATAAATATACGGTACATATAACAAAAGAACAATTTTTAATTGTTTTGTCTGTCTGTTTGACGGGACTTTCACTGGCAGATAGCTGATGTTATTATAAGGAATAACTTAGGCTACTTTTATTTTAGGAAAATAATTAGGGTTCCAAGCAAAAAAAACCGTTGAAAACCAATATTACCAAAATTTAATTAATGAGGAAGAAAGAAAAAAAAAAAAAAACCAGTATATATATTCTCTCAAGTGTCTATTATAAGATCTTTGCTTGATGGGGCTGTCACGGCCGAAACTTCGACTCTTCTACTGAAAACGGGCATCTCAAATAGATTAGCGGGGTTGAAATATTAATTAGCGTTTCAGTATTCAGACTAACAGAACGGGTGAACGGTGGAACTATACGGCCAGGGACAATCTCCCCTTATACCAGCACTTGTTACACAAGTCACCGGCGCGCAGGTTTTTCAGGTGACAAGGTAGTATGGAATGAAACTCATCATGTTCAAGTTCAAGGGTTCGTGACGTCACCGAGCGATTCTTCACTACTGATGTTCACTATTATTCTTCTGAATATATTTACTTCAATTTCACTGGCATTTTTCTGGTATTTTACACACGAACAACACTACGGCGTAACTTAGCCACAAGATCTGTACCGTACGGAGGGGCCGAAAAACCGCGACTATTTTTAGTTTCCAGAGTCTACAATTTTTATTATGCATCGCTAGGAGTTTACACTATAATCTTTATTTATTCACGAGTAACGTAGTAGTGTTCTACATCGTTGGAAAGCTTACAATCTGTTCTATTTATCTAATTAATCTCTATTATAGTCAATTTTTTAAGTGAAAACTTCTTTTAGCGCGGTACGCATATTTTTAGATGAGATAATATCTCTGGACTCGCGACACCGTTACGAGACGCTAGCAGTTTAATTTGGCGTTGCGCCGTCGGGATCGCATTAACCCTAGTACCCATCTAAAAAATATCTAACGCGCCAAAATAAGTTTTCACTTCTGTCGGCACTCCCGGAGTGCAAACCGTATTTTATTTTAATTGCCTATTTTATCGTTCAAACATAAAAACTTACAAGTTTTACACAAAACAAATCTTACGTGTGTTGTTATATGTTACTTAAATGGCAATGATCTTAATTACATAGATTTACTATTACAGATATGCAAAAAGTTACTCTAACTCGGATATTTCTAGTGGTCGTTACAAACATCTGTTATTCTCATTAAACACGATATTACGACGACAATATACATGACAGATAGAAATACATTACGACATTAAAACAATATACATAACACATAGAAATACATTCATTACATTTTCATAATTACAAATGATATTGGTTCAATTTAAGAAAGTAATACAATATTTACGTATGTCGTCGTAAGTTACGCATTGTTTACATTAAAAATAATATAATATACAATAGTTATGTATGAAGTGTACAATTATGTATGATGCACATTTAAATACGTATGTTATTCACACGTTCCCTTCATGGTGTGTTACAAAGTGAATTTAATCGTTTGTTTTTAATTAATATAATATTTAGTATACTTGTGACACGATTAACACAACGATTTGCATGCCATTTTATGATGGCAAAATATGTGATCCTATAATTAAAATGTACCATCTTTTCTACCATATTTTATGCAAATAAAATAAATTATTATAAAGTAGCGCAGCCGGCATGAGCACTCTTATCACTATGAATGACGTAATATGAGTTGTATAACGTCGGTGATACCGTCATACATAATTATGTCAAATCATCACAGACATGGCGATGCAATGACAATGCTGAATTCGGTCCCCGCACATCTTCTGTCCCGACACCAACTCGCTTGTAGATTCATATAGCGAATCGTATTTATTACCTATGCTGTGTAATTGTTAATTATTCATCTTCTATTTGAAGATTTATTGTTCCGCACATGAATTATCCGCTGTGTCATGCAAACAAACGCAATGATCGGTAAGCGTTACGTTTTATAATGATGCTCATTCACGCTTCTGCATTTCGCACACACATAAAAATCGAATAATAAAGTATTTTTGTACTATAACGATAATATCGTGTTTTATTTTCACTCTTAAATTAGTCAAAGTCAAATAATCTTGCCGTGTGGTGCCGGCTTTGCTGTGTGGTCATCATTAGGGCCGAATGAAGTCCACTGCTGGACACAGGCCTCCCCCAAAGATCACCACAACCACCGATATGGATGTGTTGTGGGCTCATTGGGGGGTTTTGCCATAATCGCCACGCTTGGCAGGCGGGTTGGCGATCGCAGTTGAGTTGTTAATGTACTCGAAGGACGCTGCTGCCCATCCTCCGGCTAATCCCTTAGTCGACTAACCCCCCAATGAGCCCACAACACAGCCATATTGGTCGTTGTGGTGATCTTTGGGGGAGGCCTGTGTCCAGCAGTGGACTTCATTCGGCCGAAATGATGATGATGATGATGAAATGATTTTTATTTCAAATAAACTAGTTACTGGCACTTATGAAACGTCAGAATTTAAGTTGCACGGTTCGAATTAGTTATTTAGTTGATCCTATGGAGAAGTACCTACCGGCAAGAAAGTCAATGGATACTCTTTTAAATAAAATACTCGAGGTTACAATATTGAATTAGATATTAGGAACACATAAATGTGTTTAAAACTTTATCGATACATTGCTGAAATATAAATATGGCAGCTATACAGTCGGGAAGCCACATGTGCGGCCTGCGGTAGGTTTTAAAATTTCTACTCGCATTGTTCTGTTATATACGCACAACTACCTACCCAAACTCAGGAACTAGGTTATTCATGCTTGGCGACACAAATATTGGTTTCGTGCGGGGATCAAATCGGTATCTTTGGTTAGAAACTAGGGTTTAACTACCGCGCCAAGGGCATATTGTTGGTAGGTACCTTTATAGGACCCCCGGAAAAACGGTGGCGCGCACGTGATCTCGTGCCGCCGTGTTCACAGCACAGCACAGCGAGGATTGGGGGGGATCCTTTACAAACCTCCCCAAAGTGCCTCGGAAGCAACCTTTTATAGTCGCCTTCCCTATGTTAGAGAGGGTCACCGCTTTACAGTCATCCCCTCAGAGATGTGCCTAAAGGCGTGGCATCATGGGCGGCTCTAGGATGATCTTACGAGGACCTGCGTAGCTATTTTGTAAGAACTCGCCGCTCGAATTTTCTAGTGAGTTCTTACAGAATAGCACTGCTGGAGCCCCCCTTCAGTGCCGTAGATGACCGCTCCAGTGGTTTTAGCCGGTAGGAATCCGGCATGCCCCTTCGCCCTTCCCCGGGCCGAAGGAAGTTCACGATGAACTGCCACTGGGGACTAATAAAAAAATAAAGTATCTTTATATGTATTGATACTGTGAATCCGAATGAAAATAATGTAATCACGTCCACGAGATATACAATAGAAAAGCCTAAGCTGTCATGCCTCTACATTATCATCATCAAGTTTTGAATTAAAAATAAATTAATCAACTGTTACTTTGTTTTGAGAGCGAGGTAGACGGTCCCAGACGGTCCTACCGTGATACAGTTTACACTAGTACGGAGGACAATGTGAATCAAGCTCAAACAACCGTACAATTCGTATTGTTTATAACTAAGATACTGTCACCGAAACATTGTATTTGAAATTTATAAGGTTGTATTTGGATGTTGTTAATAAAGTTAAATGTATTTTTTTTAAAATGCTGGGTACTATTTCAGTGATTAGAGCTACCGTTTGTTATTGACATTCACACACACACTCGTCAGCTCATAAACGTCCACTGCTCAACATAATTCTACCGATGAGCAGTAATAGGTCCAAATCAAATTTTGTATTGGAAATTTCCAAGCAGGTAACCCCATTCGTTCATCGGAGGAAAAGATGCCGTTATGTTTAATTAAGCTGTGGATAAGATAATATGTGGTGGTAAGGCTTTATATATTTATCTTTTTCCGTGTGGTGCCTGGATTAAGAATATAGCACCACTCCATCTCCTCCCGCGGATGTCGTAAAAGGCAACCGAGGGAATTTACACCAGAGGGAAGGGCAGCAGCGTCCCTTCTGTGAAACGGTAGCCATACTGCGCTCACCAACCCGCCTGTCAAGCGTGGTGAGTATTGGCAAATACCCCCCAGAATTATGACACAGTTGTGAAAATCTATGGGGGAGGCCTTTGTTCAGCAGTGGACGTATAAATGGCCGATATGAAGAAGACTTTCTCTGGGATTCCAGGACATAAAGAGGAGATAGATGAGAAGAAGCCAGTATACAAATAACAAAACATTTGGAACATTAAATATTATAATTACTTTCACATTATCTACTTAACAACAATCTAGAGTTACACATGCTTTAGATTTACAGTATATTCTTTACATAAGAATAACAAGAAATGTGTTCTTAACAATGATATTTAGATCATAGTGTTTATTGCATTGATTGACGTAAATCAAACTATACAGACTAGATACAGATAATGGAATTTCTTGCTGGCTCATCTTCATAGGATCAACTAATTGGAACCATGCAACTGAAATTCTGACATTTCATAAGTGCCAGTAATTGGATTATTTGAAGTAAAAATATTTGGGCATTGAAATATGAGAGACATGCTATTATTTTATTTTATAAAACACTGGTACACATTACATGAAAAAAAAAAAGCTCATTTACACTAATCAAAGAGTAGATGCCTGTCTAGAATACTCTTAGCTATTCAAAATTGTATGGCATACTTATGACAGTATAATAAAGGAATACTATGCTGATGAGCTACCTAAGTTTAGTGCAAACATGAACATAAAAAAAAAACCATATTTTTTTTATATTCTTTTCTTTCATTGGTGTCTTTTAAACTTTTACAGATTCCAAACTAGCTTAGATCAGATACAGGATATAACTTAACAATATTTGTTATCAATCATTTATTGTTATAAGGTACTTATTATACTTTTGCTGTCCATGAATCTAAGTTTCATTCCTTAAATTATGAATAACAATATTTTTTAAAGAGTGAATATGGATACACTGTGTATCAATAGTCATGAAGATTGATTTAATTAGTGGTATCTGGAGCCCTTACATTGATAAGATACTGGTAAATATGTTTGAAATTAGTATTTATCACTATAACTAGACTAAAACAATTGATTTGATACTTATTGGAGTTGTATATGACAAAACACATGTTTTTTTAAACATTCAAAATAAATAAAAGTGAATTATTCATCGTTTAAATTTATATTTATAAAATATGTACATAAAGACTTTAGATAGAATACACAATTGAAAAAATAAGAATACAATATGAAACAGTTCAATGATTGTTTTCAAAATTTGCACTTATAGTGAAATAATTTGTGATTTGTTATCATGAGTTGTCAGTTCACATTGATAAACTTACTATGATGAACTGCAAATCTGACTATAAAAATAGACAATGTTCAGGCTATTTGAATTTTACTTTGATTGTAAAGATTAATAGTAATGTCATTGTGGCCTTCAAATATTATAAACATTTAGGTATTTTATAAAAACTGAGGTTACAAGATTTACTCTACATTTTCCTCATAGTTTTGGCACCCTCTAGTTTCTTTTAGGTACTTGTTCAATGTTTTGGAGCCCTAATTTAGTATTTAAAGAATTCTGCTTTATTAACTTAACATCCACAACAATACACTGCAATGTAAACAACTCAAGATTGACCTACTTATATTAAATTAATTAGTTTACTATCCTCTGCATTCAAACCTTGTTGAATGCAGATTTCACATCTTGAAATACTTCAATTGGAGACACCTCTGAGTTAATCCTGCGGACAAGGCCCATTTGGTCATAGTGATTGATGATAGGCAAGGTGTCATTTAAATAAGTATTAAATCTTTTCTTGAGGCTGTCCAAGTTGTCATCGGATCGTCCACTACCCGCAGCGCCGCGTCCCAAACACCGCTCCGTACAAATATCAGGCGAGCACTCAAAGTATAACACGAAGAGCAGCTTCGCTTTGTCAGACATGACGCGTTCCCAACCATCTAAGTTATCTTTGTTGCGCGGAAACCCATCCACCAAGAAACGCGTCTTACCAGAGTTCTTCATGGCCTTGTGAATGAGGGAACACGTAACTTCTACAGGTACGATCTCGCCATTGCGTATTTTTTGCTCGATCATCTCTCCGTACTCGGAACCAGGTCGCTGCCGTTCCTCTCGCAGTAAGTCCCCAGCGGACAGATGTACGAAATCATATTCCTTGGAAATAAATGAGCACTGCGTGCCTTTGCCGGCGCCAGGCGCGCCCAACACGAATACTACTTCAGGCACCATTTTGTTGAAACAATGCGAATACTGGCGCAACACACGACTCAGCATTAAACAGCGAGACTAATTTATTTATCCGGATTCCAATTAGCCTTGAACACATGCGCAAAACGGCGACCTTGAATTTTGACGTAATAGTCTAATAGATGCTGAAGTGTCAAATTGTCGAATAGACATGTGTCCGATATATCAAATCGTATCTAAAATCAGATTTCGGTTAGAAATCGTTTCTTATTGATATTCCAAACTAGACAAACTGATTTCACAAAACTGTTAAATCACCGTAAAAACTAAATCTACTACGCGAAACACGAACGACACCATACAATACAATAGCCAGCCAGCGTCAGCGTCGCCAGATGATGCTACGTCTATGGTACGTAAAAGTCTCCGAAATAGTACACAAAACTATAGCAGAATACACAAAAGTAGTCAGTTAGTTTAGTATAGAAGGTACTTAACACGGACTACATAGGTACAAATAGGTTTTCAGAAATCCAAGAAAACCATTATAAAAGTCAAACACAAAAGTAATTATTCTCAGGAATAAGGATTTCGATTAGTGTTAGCAGTGTACCGGTATATGTGTGTTACACTGTTTTTACAGTCTATTTTGGCAGCATTTATCAATCAATAGAAAAATTGATTTTGTAAAATTACTTTGAGTACACTAACAGTGCCCAGAGTACCCAAGTACACATATGAGTGAAATAGTACACAATTCGTACCCTTCTGGCAACGCTGGCCAGCATATGAGCGTACTCTGTGCAGCCAGCCGAATGCCCATATAGTAGTTATAGGCATAATCAACTAACAAAGTAATCGATAATGATATTCATTATCGATAGCCTATTAGGGCCATACTGTACTTTGATTTTGTTTCATTGTGTGGTCACCTTAGACCATTTAACCGAAGGACGCGACACGCACGACAGTTCCCCTCTGCCAAGGTATAAGATCAAACAATCTAACGCGTTTATAAAAACTATTTCGGTAATCGATTTTTAACATTCGTTTTCATCGTGTAAGGTGCTCCATAAAAAACACAGACCTGTGCAGTTACCTTGTGCAAAAAAATGTCAAATACCTCTAATATACAAAAAGATAGAATTAGATTTCATATGAAAGTGTTTTTGATATAATTAATACCTTATTTCTATTAAAATCATTACAAAAGACTATCGTCAATAAGGATCGAGAACATTATCAAATCAGCATACAAGTACGAAATAATCGGATCAGTGCTGGGACATTTCTATAGAATTATATTCGTTATGTCATTGGAAGAAAGTTTTAAATTGCGAAGCAATAGTAAAAGGAATTAGTACATGCCCAAATTTACGTCATCAGCCGCACTCCCCACGAGACTACCTTTTTTTGATTAACAATATCGGACCTTACCGCCCAGAACTTACATTCGAAGTTTAAATAACTAATAATAGATTATTTTCTATGATAACCATTTTTATATTTTTTACAATTTTAGACTTTATTCTTTAAACTACAAGATAAGAATTTAGATGTTAAAAAAATTACACGAGACTATTTCGCCATTTTGAATAGTGTGGTGAGTGTTAATTTTTGACTAGTTCGATAACGATAAAAAAAACATTTATAATATTAATGTTCGTAGTGAAAAAAACACATGATAAAATAACATTAGTCGAGGGTTCGAAACGTCGGAAAATGAAGAAATAATTATGTAGATATTGAATGAAAATATATGCACAAATGGCTTTGCTGCACGTATGTTCAAATTAGGTGTGTATTATTGTATTTGTTTTCCTTACGATGAGACATCAGCTTAAACCATATATGTATCGCTTGATGTGTAGCCGTATGTACATAACTAATAGCGTGAAAAAGTCCGTGAGCTTATTTCAGTTATGGATGTATTGGCGTAAATGTCAACAAATTAATATAAAACACCAGTTGAAAAGAGGTGTAGTTAGTAAGAAAGAAGGCGAGGTAGGGGGAAATACCACAGATTTAAATTGCCATATAGACGATTTCAATTCAGTAGTTCATGAAAAAAGCAATCGCAGCAATTTGAGTCAATTTACAAAAAGCGTTTAATACATAACGAGCTATCAGTAACTGGAACGGGGACCAATTGCATACCCTTAGAAAATATAAATATTTTAACCTGTTCCTCCACCGGCAAAATTAACCGTACATCAGACACGGAAAAACATGTAGAATCTGAAGACACTGCTGATTTGGAATCCTTCGAATACATTAACAACTCAACTGCGATCGCCAACCCGTTTGCCAAGCGTGGCGATTATGGCAAAACCCCCCATTGAGCCCACAGCACAGCCATATCGGTCGTTGTGGTGATCTTTACTTACTTAAAGTATGCGTCGCCAAGTGTGATATAGTTATGTCGGGTGTGTGAAAAAATTATAAGACAGGGTCTTGATGGCAATAAAAAGTTAAACACAAAGTTTACAACAAAATTTATAGTTACAAAAGCTCTTCATTCCTTGGTTGGTAACAAATTGTTTCCAAATATTGATATCCATAACACCGATATGTTTGTTAATCACGAATTACAATTAGCCAAATTAGTCATGAATAAATATGTTGATACGAAAAAAGTGTCAAGGAATAACATAACAGAGGTAAAACACTAATTGAAATGTCATTTTTGAAGATTTAAATTATCGGTACTATTCGGAACATAAAACCTCAACTACACGTGCCTGTTGGTAGAAAATAAATGGGTAATTTTCCCAAAAAAATGGGTAATATGTTTTTTATTGAAGTGAAACTTCTTTAGCAACGTTGTGATTAGAAAATTAGGTGAAACGAAAATGTGACAAACATTCATATATAAGATTTGGCCTGCGAGAGAATGAGATCGAATACACTTGTATTCGATCTCATTCTCTCGCAGGCTAAATACTGTAAACTTATAGTGTTATAATCCTATAATGTTATACTCCTATAATCTTCGTCTCCCATCTGAAGACTTGTATCAGATATGTTGCATTTGCGAAATGGTGGTCAGGATGCTTATAAAAGAAAAAAATATAATATATATCGAAAGACAACATTCGTACATGTTAACCAAACTAGACAAACTTATTGCAAAAGACAATATTTTTTTAAATTTAGGAGTCGAACACAAAATCTGTTTTATTAAATTTGCAGAAAAATATTTGACTATTAGATTTCACCATCTCTCCAAATTAGAGGGTATTGCAAGATCAGTAAATAGTAAAAGGCAGGTATATAAGAAAATAACTCAATCTTAAGGATTTTAGCCTATAATTTTTCGAAGTATTCGTCTGGATATCTTCATACACTACTTATGTTAATAAGAAATAACGAAGAATATGATTAAATGTTTCGAATAAATATTTGTGTTTTTATCTTTATTTTAGTTGACAGCTATCTAATTCTTTTCCACACACCTTGTTAAGCAGGTCCCATTGTCAAAAAAAAATTAGTTACAACTGTTGGACAATTTATTCAATTGACTCATTACTTAATCTTATCTTTGATGAAAGTATTACTACTATATGCAATACTAGCTGGGACCCGCGGTTTCACCCGCGTTTAATTTGAAATACATTTAGAGTACTTCGACATAGGCACTTGACATTGAATATTTATATTGAATTTCAAGGGTTTTTTTATTTTTGCGCGGACCCTAATTATTTTTCTAAAATAAAAGTAGCCTAAGTTATTCCTTATAATATCAGCTATCTTCCAGTGAAAGTCCCGTCAAAATCGGTCCAGCCGTTTCGGAGATTACTCGGAACAAACAGACAGACAGACAAAAAAAAATGCATTTTTTGTTATATGTTCCGTATATACTTTCATATGCATTTAGTAAAAAGCTGCTATTTTGACATTACAAACAGACACTTCAATTTTATTTATTTGTATAGATTACTAGTTTTAAAAAATGTGGGAAAATTTAATTCCATCTGGTATCCCCAAAAATCACGCACACATGTTCGATACCGTGCTTCACTTTCGATGTCAGTGGCGCGGAGTCATCTTTTTTTTCTAGTCCGTGCTTGCAAAATTACGATTCATGAAATTTATCACATGTAACTAATTAGTTAGTACATGACTAAGACTATTTGACTAGAAATATTCAACATAATTACGCAGAAACTCTTGAACATGGCAAAGATCGAAAACTTACGAGTGAAAGACCAATCCGGCAATGTTCGTCATTCTAACACTTTTACAGTTCATTACACTGCAACCTTACCATTTTGCACAGTTGCACAAATGTAATAATAGTATTGAATTAAGCACGAAATAGAATTTACTGTATAATAGCCGTATAGTACTTATTATTCAATTATACATCAAGATGCAATCTTCGTAAACGTCAAAGTTATGCTCAATGATGTGACAAGCCGACAAACGATAAGGGACAGAAATATTGCAAGTCTCTTTTCTTTGCTAGTGATATTAATATATTCCTCTTCATCTTAAGCGAATGCAAAGGAAAATATCCAGCAGTCTCCGTGCTAATCTTACCAAAAGTAGTTAATTTAAAAACGAGTGAAGGAAAAAGAAAACACTTTGTAAAAATATTTTTAACCATTTATTGCATTATTAACAATCCGTGAATAGCTGTTATCAACACTGCTTTCTTTTATTCTTCTTCCTCGGCACCTGAAATAGATAATATTTAATTAGATATATAATT
Organism: Diloba caeruleocephala; assembly: GCA_947459985.1. Lineage (NCBI taxonomy): Eukaryota > Metazoa > Arthropoda > Insecta > Lepidoptera > Noctuidae > Diloba > Diloba caeruleocephala. Next base: position 3,474,355 of record OX381621.1, on the reverse strand, counting down.
ACCTATATGATTATATTAAGTATATGTACTATGAATCAGAAAGTTAAAAGGTTGTCCTCAATTTAATTCAGAACAGGTCTGTGATATATTTCATCATTATAAAAAGACGTAAACTAACCATGTTTTCAGTTTTAAAATACACATTACAGTGAAAATATTATCATATCATATGCTCATTTCTGATAATATACTAAACCTATCTCACCTTACAGATTTCGCTTCCGCTTATAGGACACTTGAATCTGTTGCGCGTCGTTCACGTACATCTGTAATATAAAATAAGAGTTTATAATCCAGTCTTTACATAAGATTGAAGAGAGACTTGAGTAAATTGAAACTCAGGCCTGTTGAGCTTGTATAACCATCATGGTGGCATCAAGGGAAGAATGTTATGTCATCATTTTATGTGAACAAGTTATAATTTTCATTGATTGTTGTCCTGAAATTTTAATAGGTAAATTGTAACGTTTCTAAATTTTCATGCTGCTATAACTAAAACTAAACTTTTTTTTAAATATATTACTCATTTAAACCAGAGACACTTGTTATCCATCCAGCAATATGTCTAGACAGGAAAAGAATTGCCCTTGTTAAATTAAGCAACTACAAACTTTTGACATGTTTCGAGAATCGGTTTTAGTATCATCCGATTTTTGGTTCCCATCCCCACAATTTCGACCGACCGACTGTCAAATCCGACCTATTAGATTACCAGTCCTATAGGTTAAACGATGTCTCGACAACCGGTTTTGTCACAACCATTTATTTGTTTCAATCTTATATAGGCATAAGAGTATTCTGACAACTAATGAGATTGTCTGTACAATAGTGAGAAGACAACAATTCGTTATCCATTCTCTTTCACACATAATTCTTTAAATGTTAGACGAAACTAGGACGGTTTATTTATATAAAGGATACATTAACGATTCTAAACGAAGTATACATATGGAATTGCAAATTTACAACAGATTGAAATATAAATAATTGCTTGTTCAATTACCTTCAGAGTTTGACCAGCATCCTTTTGCTAAGATTCTAATTACGATGAATATCTGTAATAAAAATTAACTTATGTTAGTTTCATAGACACATTTTACAAAGTGATGTTGTAATTTTTATAGTTTCAGTCCTGTTGAGCTTGTATATACCATCACAGTGGCATCAGGAGGAAATTTTATCATCATTATAGTGGCAAAACGTTTGATATCGACTTTCTACTTTAGAACATAGTTGAAACATTTGATAATAATACATACACAATTTTATAATGTAAATTTTAATAATAGTTACCTTTCATAAAAGCAATGTGGCAATCTGTTATCAGCTACTTAGTACCTGCAACATATTTGACAATTAAGTGCCGACTCATTTCTATACATCAGTTTAGTGCTGGAGTTTATAATTTTCAGTGTGATAACATTTAGTCCTCATAACTCAGTACAGGTCTGTGTTAATTCATCATGAGTTTGATATTGTGAAGACATTTAAGCGCGAAAGTAATGTGCTATGATAATATTGTAGGTATAGTTTATCTATTATTAAAATCTAAGAGATTCGTACCGTTATGTCATCAATTTTATGGAGTATTCTCTCGAAGGGCTTGCTGGGTTGGTTATTATCTGTGAACCAAAGTATGGTATTATTAGAAATTTGTTATACTAAGAATATATAATTAGGGACAGCAATTGAAAAATATACCAAAACTAAGTAAACTAAGTATGAAGGAATTCAGGTAGAAATCTAGAATTTCAAAAGTATATTGTCTACGACCGTATAATGTTAGAAAACAGAGGTAAATTCTGCTTAAATACGTATTCCTTTAAGCTGAGAATTTAGCTCTAATACATAAAAACAACTCACCAATCCACTGCGACTGATTCAGCCAAATAAAAACAAGGTTAGATTTTACAATAGAAAAATTATAATTTAAAAATTAATTACAGTACAAGTAATGAATCATGGTTCCACATCATAACGATTCATATCAAACAGACTGTCGTACTTTCAATAGTTTATTTAGTTTCAGATGGTGACACCAACATTCTGTCACTCAGTAACGAACGGGCCGACCAGCGTCGTCGTGCTAACACTTAACTTAATTGAGGCGATACATTCCGTTTTATATTTAAAATAAAATTATTCGTAATGTTAAAACGTAAAATCGTATAGTGCGTGAGGCGCTCTCAATAATGTTACATATATTACAGTATGGATTGTTTTAGCTATGACGTTTACAGTTTGTCCAGATATTGATTTAAATCGGGAAGACCCTCCTTAAGTCCTTTCCTTTTCCTCGTCTCCTGCAAAGTAAAAAAAGGAGTTTAAGAAGTGTTACATAAAGTGCAAGTGATAGTGTACATATTTAAGAATTTTACTATTATAGATATACAAATACTATAGAAATTGTGTCGCCTGCGCCGTAGCATGCAGTCTTTGGACATAAAGATAGAGGACCTGAGCAGCGTTTAGACGCGGGCGAGCTATACTATGCTTCTTTCGCACGCCGCAGCCGTCTGCGCGAATCGCCCGACAAGCGACCGACTCGCTACGGCGCGGCACGGTATGCCAGAAGGTATTGTTACAGCAATAGTACTTTTATTTAACTTTGTGTCTAATAGTTAAGACCAATTTAAAGCATCTAAAGAAATAAAAATTAACACGAAAGAATATTGAATAGTGAACAAACCTGCACAACAATGTAGGGCTTGGTGCCAGGTTCACAGGGGTCCCCAGGCAGGACCTGCCAGTGATCGAACACGCACTGCGGGAAAGCCTGTCCGCCCGTGTTGGAGCGCAAGTCAGCCGTGAAGCCAAACGACTCATTGACGGGAAGATACGCCTTTACCACGAACATGGGTGTACCAGCCACCTGCGATTCTTCGAACACGTGCCCACGACGCCTGTTCAGCACGCCGTAGATACCGCCTACCGCGACCTCAGGGCACTGTGCACAAAATGTTAATCAAACATCCCCATTTTATTAATAAGTTGACTTACAATGACTGTTTTTTTTATTTGTAGTTTATTTTTCTATTTTTGATTGTTTTAAACATGTATACAGAATCATCAAGTCATACTCAACAGCAAATTTATTACAAAATATTGCTTTTCTATTGATAAAAGTAAGCGGAGTTAGGCTCGAGGTCGGCTTAGGTTTCAAGCTTTTCTCAAACAAAAGGCAAGGTTATTTTTGACAAATGATATAACTTTATCAACTTTAGGACATTCAAATAATCAAGGGTTGTTATAATTTTGGTCGAATGTTAGTTCCCCTATTCAGGCAAGGTGTATGTTGGGTAACAATGCCAAAACAAAGAACTGTTGATGTGCCACGTCTCGGAAAGGCGGGACTATCGTGTGCATGCTAGCCCGCTCAGGATAAAACGTGGGGTCGTGCAAGGTAAACATTCAAAGGTAATAATAAAATAAAGACAGCAGTAGCCATCACTTTTATATAAATAAACATAATAAATAGTGCGGGTATACCTGCAATCAAGTATTGTTTAAAAAATTTAACTCATGCCTCAGGATTATGTTATAATCGTATTACGGATTATCCACTTTCTATAAGACTGAATTAGCGTGTCAATACAAGCGATGGTGGACAGTCGTACGAACCTGAATCTCGCACAGGTAGACAGGCTCCATAAGCCTAGGTTGCGCGGTCAGGAGACACGCGTACAAACATCTTCTTGTGGTTGGAATGATTTGACCGCCACCCCTGTACAATGAAGGCAGGGACATTAAAATAAAGTATAGAACATTCATGTCAGGAAAAGGATGTCCACTGCTGAACCAGATTGCCTTTCCATAGATTTCCACATTTGTCATTTTGGCAATACTAGCATACTCACCACACTTGCCAGGCAGGTTTCTGAGCTTATGGCTTACCCTGGAGGGACGCTGTTGCCCATTCCTCTGGCTTAGTTTTGCTGAGTCGCCCCTTTTACGACATCAAAAGGCTGTGGCGTGTAGCTATATTCTTAATCCGAAAGCAGCACACAGAAAATAGAACACTAGCCCAAATTTAATAAAAGGCAATGAAGAATATGTAATAAAAAAATATAATTAAAAGGCCCAATAATATGTTTACGTAATTTACACTTTTCTAAATCAGCGATGATGAGTTGCCATGTTGGATCGTATTTCAATACAAGTTGCCGGGAAGTCATAGTAGACTGCTCAACATTTATCGCCTAATGAATAAACAAGGGCTTTCAACTATATAATATGATGATGAATGTAATAGTTCACTTATTACAAACCTGTGGATAGCATCAGTGTGTAGCGTTACGTCGTAGATGTTGAAACGGACGCCACGCAAGTTCTCCTCAGCCATGACTCCCTCCTTGGCGGCCCACTGGAAGCCAGCCACAACAGAGTCCTTGATCTCGTTTAGGTACTGCACACCCTTGGAGCAGTCCACCATAATGTTGGGCCCAGTGCCCTCGGGGCCGAAGCACCAGACCTTACGCGCCTCAGTCAAGTCGTAATCGTACTTGTCTGTCAAGTAACGGGCACGCGTCTTGAAGTCATCACGGGGATTCACCTTACCCTGGGAGACAAAGAGGACAGTTTGTAAGATATCGATGGAGGTTATCATAGTATTCAAATTAGTAAGTTGAAATGTGTTGCCCCTGCCGTATCACTCCATCTTTGGATAGAAGTATACGGTCCTGTGCATTGTTCAAACGCGGCACAGTGTACCAGAAATATAAAAAATTATAAAACTTGTTTTGCTCCACAAACATTTTTTTTTTTTTATAAAAACGTTCCCCACACTAGGATTTCTCCTGTGTCGTGGGTGCGTTTACAGACAAAAATTCCACACACAATACACCCAGACCTGGAACAACTACCTGCAGATCATACAAATATTTGTTCCGTGCGGGAAACGAACCCACGACCCGGTGCGCAGCAGCCGACTGCATCAGCCACTGCACCAACCGTGCCGTCCATGTATGTTGTTCTTATTTGGGTATGGCTTCAAGTTGCATTCATCAACATGGGGTGCACATTCCTGTAAGATGTGCACATAACTAAGCTGCATAATATAAGACTACGCGCTTACATCGTCAATGTCCTCGGGGAGACCGTCGGGCATGGGCTGCGCTTTCATGAACAGACGGTTGTGCTTGTTGGGCGACTTGGACAGACACATCTGGTCCGACTCCTCGGCGACAGTCTCACGGTACGACACCACAGGGTCGGATTTCTTGATTGGAATGCAAGCATGGTCCTCCTCCAAGTCCTGTGAATATAACATAATTTATGTAGTATTTTGATCTTGGTCACATCTGTCTGACATGTCTCAAGGCTAGGCTGAGTATGAGTCTCAGATATATGAATGTTTGTTGTGACATGTAGTGTTGTCACTACAGTATATTAGATAAAATATCTTTGTTCAAAGTGTAAAAATAAGATCTATATTCAACATAATCATTTCAGCCGAAAAATGTCTAATGCTGGGCGTTAGTTAGCTCCCCAAAAGATCGCCTTTCAATTTTTATTATTTTAATGGTGAATGAATGTCTCATACATTTATGGGGTTGTAAGCTACAGAGAGAGATTTACAACCAATTCCGGTATGAAGTATACTGTCAGTCCACTTTGACACCCAGATTCTTTTTCAGAAGTAACTGGCAACACTTGGGACTAGATTTTACAATAAATTTGTTGTTAACAAGGTTTGTATTCTCTCAACTTTAACCGTATGCGCGCGCAGACTGCACAACTCAAGTTCAGCCTGAGGTTATGACAAAATTTACATCATGGGACATACCTTAAGACAGATCTCGAGATGCAACTCGCCGGCTCCAGCAACAATATGTTCTCCAGATTCCTCATTGATGCACTGCACCATAGGATCGGATTTGGCCAGACGCTTCAGACCTTCCACCAACTTGGGCAGGTCAGCAGGGTTCTTAGGTTCTACAGCCACACGCACCACAGGGGAGACACTGAACTTCATGACCTATGGTGAGTAAACAAGGTTGTTATACTGATTTCACAGGAAGTAAGTCTTCTTTTGTACGAATTGAATTAAATTATTTGTAAATCAGTCTTGCCTCCTGCTATGTTTGAAATTGCAAAACTGGAATCTCAGGAAAAGTAATGTTGATTAATAGCCAAATTCAAATCAATACTCTGTAAATAGGTTATAAGACAAAACTGCTTATGTAACATTGTAATTACTTTACCTTCATGTTATGTGCATTCTTGAAGGTTGTGATAGTTCCGGTCTTGACAAGGAACTGGTCAACGCCAACCAGACCACAGATGTTACCGCAGGGTACATCCTCAATAGCCTCCACATAACGACCCATCATGAGGATGGTACGCTGAATGGTCTTCTCATACATATCCTATACCAAAATAGTTGGAACATTAGTGGATTGGAGCTACTTACGAGATAAGTAAATACCACATATCTGATTATAAAGTTATCACACATAACTTTATAAAAAGAGATTTTATCAAAATATCTGAAACCATAAAAGCTTACTTATTAATGTAATTTTTAGATTATCATTGTTATTTAAAGACAGAAGCCAATGTGTCGCATGCGCCGTAGCATGCAGTCTTTGGACATAAGGATAGAGGTCCTATGCAGCGTTTAGACACGCACGAGCTTCACTATACTTCGTTCGCACGCCGCTGCCATCTGCGCAAAGCGGCCGACACGCGGCCGTCTCGCTACGGCGCGGCACGGTGTGCCAGAAGGTAAATTTACTTTTAAACAACACTATAGTAAAGATACTGCAAAAAAAGAACTCACATCTTTCTTGCCAGGCTGGAAGTTGGGTCCCATGATACGGGCCTTCTGTCCAGTCTGGACCTTGCCGGAGAACACACGGCCGAACGCGTAGAAGCGACCCTTGTCAGAGGTCGGTACCATTTTGCTCACGTACATCATGAGGGGTGCGTCGGAGTCGCAGGTCTAGGCAATAGAAATGGGAGATAAGATTAATAAAATGTTTTCACAGTGATCATCTTTTAAAAACAAATATATGGGATGTGGCTTTGATTATGTTAATACTTATATATATACATTTATGGATATTCTTCAATCCTATACAATTGAGGAAACTTGGGCAATAACAAAATTTATACAGCCAGCCAGCCAATCAGGTTTATATACAAAATGGCGAGATATAAAGTAGGTTACCTTAATGCCAATAGCGGCTTCGTCGTCATGGGGGCCTTCGTACAACATCTCCATACGGTACTTCTGTGCCACCACTGGGGACGGCAGGTGGATGGCAATCATCTGAAGCAGCGCTTCGCCAGCGGGCAGCCAGCTGCGCATCACTACCTATGTAACAGAAGAAAAATTATTTAAAAAACTACGATAAATAACTATACTATAATAGTGTAGTATACTTAAAAAAATATACGTGAAATATTCTGAAGTACTATTGTATTATATCAATGTCTCATACATTTATGGGATCGCAAACCATGGAGGCTTACAACCAATTCCTGTATGAAGAATACTGTCAGTCCACTTTGACACCCAGATGCTTATTTATAAGTAACTGGCAACACTTGGGACTAGATCAAGATATTCAAGTATTCTTGCTCTAGTATTTTTTAATACATAGTTAATTTTTAATTACTTGCTAGTTGTAATTTCATTTTAGTTATTCCATCTTCCTATCAAAGGTACTTCACTCACACACTACTTTCTCTCTCTCTGATAAGATGGATGTTTAAAAAACTTATTTTTACAAACCAGTAAAGAAATTTTGTTATCATATTATCCCATTATAACAGTCCCTATTTTCAGTGACAATTTAGTATCAAACTAAAACATAATCATGCACTGTCACTCAAAAATTTTAATAGAAAGAGATTATACCATAAGGATGGCCTAACAAACATATTCTAACTAGGCAGTATAGTTGTTATTTACCTTGAGCAGAGCCTTGCCATCCTTGTCGGAATCCTCATGCTTCAGTGTGACGCCAATCTTAGTGAGGAGGCCATCAATCTCCTCCTTCTTGAAGTTCATGATGGCGTCGAACACCTTGTAGATAGGGTCCAACACATACATGCAGAAGGAACGCTTGTTGTCATTGTCCTTTTGTTTGGCCCACTTCTTGGTTTTGGCATTGAAGAAGTTCTCACCCCAGAGCCTGAACAGAAGGATTTTGAAGATAATGTATTGGTGGAAGTTATTTAAATACAAATTTTGTCACATTGGTAACATTTCCTGAACAATTAAAATCTATTTTAATAGTTAACGCACGGTAATGCCATTGCCGTGATAAGTTGTACCACATTAACTTTTGGTTCAATCATATTAATAATCTATTCACATGCAATACTTAAATCTTTGGTAGCTTCGATAAGTTAAGATATTAAAATTTACAAAACAAAAGGCATTTTAGTTACTAGCCAATATTTTTGTATGCTTAGATTTTTTTATAGCGGTCGCTTAACTTCAACGTTCAGTCGATTACGTCACCGTGTAAATTGTATTTAATAACAAATGTATATCAACAATCGTAGTAAATAGTCAACAGTGAGCAATTTATCAATATAATTGTTGAGACTTAATGTTCGTCCCGGTCTGCCGCCGGTGTATAGCATGGAACACTTTACCCAGTATCAATGGGACGACAATATCTATTTGAGTAGAAGTTATGAAAAGGGGCACGTTGATAACGAAATGCTGCCTAGACAAGTGCAAGTATTTTACTTTTTAAACTGGCATCGTATTTTGGCGGTGATAAAACACGGTTCAAACACCAGTGTGGGTAAACCCATAGTTGGTAATATTATTTACATCTTTAACTTATACCATTATACAAATCAAGCTACAGGAGCTTTATATAAAATAACAATACAATAGGCGAAGGCTTCATCTCTAGACTAGTCTTCCAGGCGACCTGTTCAGTATATACAAGGTCTTAATTTAATAGTCCACGATATTTTGCATGGCGCTATAGTGAACGATGAAGATAATGTAGGTATAAAAAAAAACTTGTAAATTTGCTGTTTAAAAAATTATTTTAATAAATCATTTATTTCATTACATCCTAGTTCTCTTAGTTGTGATAATATTCACATGCATCTAGTAAGACAATGGCGGACGGGGCTGGTTGACTGATATAGATAGTCTGTAACGTTAAACAAAACAGACAGCGCACGGTAGCGCCATCACACAAAACAAAAGAAATGGATTTTTACCGTGAGACTTTTTTGTGTTCGGTACATCATCTTAAGCATTTACTGAGGCACCATGCAAAATATCGTGGATTATTAAAATAAGACCTTATATAATATGGAAACTGGAATACGCAATAAATCCTATCATAAGGTTCAGTTTTAAAAGGCTAGTTTTGTAGCAGAGATCGCGTGTTTGTGACGCGACACATTATCTGCAATGCTGCATTTGGAACGTTCTAACGTAAAGTTCAGGGAAACCAATACAAAATAGGTCAGGCGAAAATTTTGGATATTGGAAACTTATTTTTAATTTCGAGAGTTCGTGTGAAAGTAGGTCGTACACAATTAGAAAAACTCGTGCTATTTTTTACCCACAGTTGAAGAAGCGTATCGCCCATTCAACGTGTCCCAATAGTTTTAACCTAACAATGTATATAGAGAACTTCGAAGTTTTTTGTAGCCAATACATATAGGTCAATTCTCTAATCCGAAATATTGTCGACATTTTATTACTTTGTTTTTTACATTATTTTTAAGAAAACTTAGCTGACGCATTCACAGCATATAGCCCGCCTGCCCACTTTACACCAATCTGACGCATGTGGGGTAAAGCTGCTTAATAGAATAACACGCTATGCCAACGATATTTGATTATTCACGCTAACCAATATTCGAATGTGTTAATTCAACCAGGCCAGGTAGGCAACTGTCTCTGAGATCTCTTCACATAGAAAACAACCGTTGGTCTGACCGCAATAGAATAGTGGAAAGGCCAGTTCAAGAAATATATCTATCTATAGTTGACCTGAAAAGAATGACGTACCTGTTCATAAGTTTGACGAGGTCGATCTTGAACTTGTCGGCGTACATCTCGGCGAACTGCTTAAGGGTAAAGGCCCAGCCGTGGAGGCCGGATCCGAAGCCCACGGAACCCTTGCTGGGGTCCACACGGACCTCACCTGATGAAATATAAAGGACGTTGGGTATATCGCCATTTGTTAAGTAGCCAGGCAACACCATCAATGTATTTGTTAACCTATCGCAATATTATATGAGGAAGGTTAACAAAAAGAAAACATTAAAACATGCCACATCCATTTCTCCTTTACCGCGGGTACAGTTGACAGACATAAATCTCGCATGTATACACCCAGATCCGAAACAACTGATTGTAGAAATGTGTGTATCATAGAAATATTTGTTCCATCTGGGGATCGAACCCGCGACGCGTAGCGCAGCAGCGGCCGAAATTAATCTTCAGATTTAAGATTTTGAAAATCATCCGTTGTCGTGTTACGATCACATTTAACACAAAAAACAGACAGATTCATAATTCGAAATCCAAAGATTTTGGATTAGATCGATTATTAATTTCGGCCGTAAGCCTACCGCTTAGCCACAGTGCCAACCGTTCCGTCAAATATGTAGGGTTCTCAACATTGTTACAAAGGCCATATGAGAACGACGAGAAAATATACGAGTACACACAACATCACACTTTCTAGTCAAACAAAATTTAATGACAATTGAGTTATTTGCTACTGAGAGGGTCCACTTTAATGTTTTATATTTGTAATAGCGAAATGTATATCAACAATAGTTGTAAATAGTCAACAGTGAGCAATTTATCAATATAATTGTTGAGACTTAATGTTCGTCCCGGTCTGCCGCCGGTGTATAGCATGAAACACTTTACCCAGTATCAATGGGACGACAATATCAAACAAGGTTTTCCAAGTATTTTATTTCTTTCCAAAAAACGTCGTCATAACTAATTTATATAATTACGCATTTTATTCGAGTTTAAGTTTTGGATGCCGTGTGGTGCCGACTAAGAATAGCACCAATCCATCTCATCCCGTGGGTGTTGTAGAAGGCGACTATAGGATTATCCGAAGGATGGGCAGCCTTCCTTCGAGTACATTTTTAACACGCTTTTATTAGCTTAATACGTATCTCTGTAATGGGATTTTTTAACTCTATTTCCATCCCCTTCAAAATGTCGGATTGATTTGAAACTTCGCACACTTATCAAGGACCGATGACAATGCAATTATTTAAATTGACAATCGGTTAAAATAGGAAGAGACGGTAAGAAAGATAGTAGCTTGGAGTTGTTGTTATGCTCCCATAACACTTGTTCGTTATGTGACGATTTCAGTCTACTGTAAGTCGAGTGAAAAAGAACTTCGTTCCAAAAAAAAAACACGCTATTGTAGATAACCGAACTAAAATGTAGAAAATAAATTTAATAAGTTTAAAATAAGAATAGTGATTAACAAAATAAAAATGGTAACAAAAAGGGTGGGCTTTACAACTCAACTGCGATCGCCAACCCAAGACTTTATTCTGCTGAAATATTAATGATGAAGATGTCGATGATAAGATTTTAGATTTCCCTTGTATAGATTTTTAAGTCGTGAGACATTTTAAATCGCGGTACCGTCAAACAAGATTTAGTACAACGGACGCGAGATGTAAATTCATAGGTCATATAACATCGCATGATACACAAGTAATTTAGCCAATGAGCGCGCCTAGGGGTGTCGGGTGTTTTGAAGTGCCAAATCTAATTACCATATTATCCGTACTTCTCCATACAGCGAGGCAATAACAGGTTCGAGTAACTCAAGAAACTGTGTACTAATCTTTCATAATAAATGGAAATTGAATTGCCATTACGTCACCAGTGGCACGGAAAGGGTAGATCGTAGGCGGTTACTGGATGAAATACGTCACTAGAGTCGACTGAAATAAGTGTTATAAAAATCACTCCTTTCAATGTAATGAACATAATAATTGCCAGATCATTATGCAACCCTTTGAATCACCGCGGTCACGCAAGTAAACTTGGGTAGATTCAAGAACTAAGAATTAAATTCCTATAATGAACAGAAACTCCGAATAGTCCTAAATTCTTTCTATTTAGAATAAAATATAAATAATTAAATTATTCTCAAGTTTGTTTAACTAGAGTAAAAGTATAAATATTATATTAGTATTTTATTAGATTGTCGTCAGATGAGGTTAATAAATCGTCCATATTTGACATTACTTACTGGCCTAGTAAATCTGATCATCTAAGCATGTCAATACTAATAGAATAAAATTATTTCTAAAAACTACAAAGATAAATCATTTCTTCATTTCTAGGCTGTATGAACGAATCACATATCCTTTGCATTACTGACAATTTAGCATTACCTTAATACATACAATTTTTTAATTCATTATCTTGCATCAACTTGAATTACAAACTAACTATGCTGAATGTTTTTTGTTGTTTTACTCCATAAGAGTTGCTGGATGCAGGTGGCATGTAAGTGTTTGTTGTGGATATCTAAGAGAGAGGCCTTTGTTCAACCGTGAACATCCTTTGGTTGATATGGTGATGATGCACATAGTACCAAGGGTTCTAAATGAACAATATTTTTCGAAGGTCTGAAGCTTTCATCAAACTCAATTTTTATTTCATATAGGCCCTAACAGGCTCTTACGAAAAGTCAAGTTAAGTGCATAGTTCGGAAAAGTCGGTCCTATGGAGAAGAGCCGACAAGAAACTCCATGGATATACTCTTTTCAAAAAAAGTTGTATTACAATTTTGTTATTACATGGTAATAAGCTAGGTATGTGCGAACAAAGTAGACTAATTAAATGTAAAATACACACAATAACAAAACAGACAATTGCCTCTAACACAATAGGAAACTGATAATGATTAATGTATATCACTAATAAAGTCGACGAAGTTCATCTTGTAGAAAGTTGACACCAATTAATTAATTATAGGTATTAATGCTCTAAACTCACCCATGGGGCCACCATCGTCATTGTAAGTGGCAATGATGACGTTGACGTTTTCAACAATACGCTGGAAGGTCTGGTATAGTTCCTCTGCCTCCAGCTGCAATTCCAGTAGGGCACGGTCCATTTTGTTCATGAACAGGATAGGCTTGATGCGCTCGGCAATAGCCTGACGCAGTACAGTCTCAGTTTGTACGCATACACCTAGAAGAGTAAAAAATCGTAAACATAATGGAGAATTTTCGTCTTTTTCATGTACCCAACATCAACCAACAAAACGTCAATGTGTTGGTATTTGTTTGTTTACCTTTTGTTATTTTTGGTGATCTGTGTATGAAGTGTCTGCTTATTCCATTAAAATAATTGTATTCATCATTAAAACAATACAACTCTTAAACAGATTTTTAAATTCATATCAATTGTTGAAAAGATTATGAAAAAAAGATGAAGGCTTTTAGTACAATATTAACTTTAAATGTGTTTTTTCAATTTTCAATTTTGTTTATTTCCATTATTATGCAATTGTTATTGATAATATTATCAACACTGTCTAGAACAAAACGTCAATGTGTTGGTATTTGAACCTTTTGTTATTTTTGGTGATCTGTGTATGAAGTGTCTGCTTATTCCATTAAAATAATTATATTAAAGCTTATGAAAAAAGATGAAGGCTTTTAGTATAATATTAACTTAATTAACTTTAAATGTGTTTTGTTTTAATTTCCACTATTATGCAATTGTTATTGATAATGTTATCAACACTGTCTAGAATCATGTTATCTACTTATAATGATAAAGGTAGAAGTCATTCAATGACTATGTATTAAGTACATATTGTAATTATCATGCATTCTATAAATGACTAATAATTTAAATGTAGAAATGATAATAAAATTACTAAAACACACCGGAATCTTCTCAACATGCTATAGCAGGATAATAATACCACCAATAACTTGACAGTTTATCTATTTGAACTTGGTGAATATTTTATGCTGACCCAAGCATTCTACATTGCATAGCATTTTACATACATTCCACACGCCGTGTGGTGCCGGCTCAGAATACCACCACCCCATCTCCTCCTGTGGGTGTCATAGAAGTCGACTAAGGGATTAGCCGGAGGATGGGCAGCAGCGTCCTTCAAGTATACTAACAACTCAACTGCGATCGCCAACCCGCCTGCCAAGCGTGGCGATTATGGCAAAACCCCCCAATGTGCCCACAACACACCCATATCGGTCGTTGTGGTGATCTTTGGGGGAGGCCTGTGTCCAGCAGTGGACTTCATTCGGCCGAAATGATGAAGCATTCTAACTAAATGCAGTCCAAGTTATCAACCTAGCCTTTTCCTACCATGCAGGGATCAGTTAGTCTAACCAGAACACAAAGATTTGAAGTATTGTGTGCTATCTTTGAACATACAGGATGTCCAGTAAATAGCACGACATACTGCAGGGGGTGAGAGCTTGGGGCAATACACAAAAAACAGCAAAATCTTATGGATTTACAGTAGTACCAAATTTTTCGAAATATCGCAAAATCTGAAAATTTAAATAAAAATTCTTGTAAACATTTTAGTTTTTAATAGAATAAAGACTTATCAATGAGCAAAGTAACTATTCACAAATAATTTAAGGTAAAAAAAAAAACTAGAGAAGGAATTTTTCATTACGAGATGCTTAAAAATCTGTGTCAAGGTAGAGAATTTATCAAGATTTCGGAAAATTTTGTACTACTGTAAATCCGTAAGATTTTGCTGAACATATATTGTGTTTTTTTGGTAGATATTGACCCAAGCTCTCACCCCCTGCAGTATGTCGTGCTATTTACTGGACATCCTGTATGTAATTTAGGCTATTGAGAGTAGAAAACATTCAATAACACATACTGAACTAGGCACATCTATAATATTAGTCAAATAAACTACAAATACAACATTACATACCAGAGACACAGTCAACGACAACCAGAGCACCGTCAGTTACACGGAGAGCAGCAGTCACTTCAGACGAGAAGTCAACGTGTCCAGGTGAGTCGATCAGGTTTATCAAGAAACCTTTCTCGCTCTTCTCACGCTGGTCAGGGTTGGTAATGAATACCAAGTCTTTCTCTTCGAGCTCGAAGAACATAGAGATGGCACTGGGAAAGAAGACCCATCATCAGATTTTGTCATGGTGGTAAAAATTGTGTAAGATTTATTTTAAGGTAAGTCAGATGGCCGTTCTGAAGATCTTCAATGATTCTCAGTTTTAAATGGTAAAGAACATTCATCATGTGGATTCTGTTGTATTATCAGCAACAAGATTATGTATAAAAATTCTACACCCCTAATTTTAATTTTTTTATTGGTACTTTGGTAAATAAACTAAGAAGAAATAGAGTAATAAAATAAAGGTCCGAATACATTTTGTCACAGGAATAATACTCTAAAGGCATATAATTTTATCGTTTTTACAACAGCTGGCTTTGGTAGTGTCATGTATCTTAACAACCTATGTGGCAAAATAATCATCAATTAATCATTTATATTTTAGGAATAGTAGCCACAAGTGATCACCACTTTGTGTCAAATTAATTACAATGAACTCTGTTTTAACCTCAATTTGCATACGAAGTTCAAGGACGTAAATCTGCAGAGTTAGCGGCATCCATGTTGAACAACTAGACTAATTATTGTTGCACCATGTGCTGACGCAAGTTGGTACTCACGTAGACTTGATGGTGATGCATCTGTCTTGCTCGTCCTTGCGCGTGTCCGTGAACCTCGTCTCGCCAGCGCGGGCGCCAGCAATGATACCGGCTTTGGAGACCAGCGAATCGGTCAGGGTGGACTTGCCGTGGTCGACGTGAGCGATGACGGACATGTTGCGGATGTTCCGCTTCTTGTCCATCATCGTACGGATCTCGTCTACGGTGAAATTCACCTGCAGAAACCAGAAAACAACTCGTCAACATATCCCGCAACACTACACAGATGGAACACTTGGCACACGCATGTTTCATTTTCCAGGTTCAAATAATAATCTCGTTTCATGTCCCAACCCATCTAGGTTTTACAAAATCCTAGTAAATTTTCCGCGAATCTATAGCGACAGTGAACAATCACCGCAACACTTGAAAACGTCATCCAATCACAAAGACGTCCGTCATGGAATGGGTATTACATTATTCCCATTTAAAACATGAAAACCATAAAATATTGACGCGAAACGTTAGCACAGTTACACAGGAACACTTTTCTACGCATAATTGTAATGTTGGATACTCACCATATTGGATGGTTTTAGATTTTCCGTTCAATAAAATAAACTTCCATACGCCAGCAATGGCGTACGCTTGAAAAAGGACCTTTTCGTCCAAGGGCCGGATGTGGCAGCCAACTGTCAAATGAAAGTCAGTACGAAGCATAGACAAGACATTGCCATTAGTCAAATTTACAGAAAAAAACCTTTTACCTAATTATTCGTCAAATCAAGATAATAGCAACGATGAAAATAATTTACGGGAGGGAACTTGTTCAACTATTAATTTATCCATATTTCATGTTTTACTTGTGATGAATAATACTTTCATCTTTCCTGCAATCTGTGGGAGTGATTTCGTGAAAAGGGACGGAAGTGAGTAACAGGAAGCCGGGGAAGCGCGCGCTATTTGATTTGACCAATGAGTGCACGCGATGCTAAAGTTCGCCGTTAAATGGCACCAACCAATTTTCCATTTTCCAAGAGGTTGCTACTGTTAGCCATAGATAATACATCTGTCAGCCATCTATTTGTGATGTGTACATCTTTCCTGCAATCTGTGGGAGTGATTTCGTGAAAAGAGACGGAAGTGTGTAACAGGAAGTTGGGGAAGCGCGCGCTATTTGATTAAAGTTGGCCGTTAGATGGCACCGTAGACTGCAATACTCCATCTACGGATGGCACCAACCTATTTTCCAAGAGGTTGGTAATATCAGCCATAGATTATACATCTGTCAGCCATCAGCTGTGCGCATATCCTACCAGTCATACAGTGTTATGTAATAAAGTGTGCTGTTATAAAATATACTAAATTATATGTCTAAACTATGTTAATAAATGTATTCACTGTTGATAATAAGTGTATGAAAAACACTGATAAAAAATGGAAGCGAGTATTATGATTAAATATTTCAATATTTAGCTTTTTAATTTTGAGTTAATCTTTATCGATGCTCAATTGACATTTTTTAAGTTTTTGTTACACATCACATACGACTACTGCGAGCCTTGCGCTCGTTTTATGTCACGAGTTAAGATTGAAATCATAATCGAGGCTTTTAAAATGCATAATATTAAAAAACTGGTTTGCAATATAAATATGCACATGTAAATACTAAAGAGTTGTATTCGAAGAGAATGGTCGGAGACCAGCTTTGTAGATATGGCTAACACTGCGCTCAGCACCGCACCGCGCAATTTTGCTAACTCATTTCACTGCGCCGGATGAGATACACCCCCACAGGGCAGGCAATCGTTATCTCACTATGGGATAACGCAATCCTGGTGCCCCAGATTAAAGCAGCTTCTTCACTTCTTCCTCGCTTTTAATATAAAAACAGTATCCCATAAGGAGATCTTTAAGAAGCTCACAGAACGCAGGGTAGTTTGTGGCGTTCTGAATGTGTGATGGAACAGAGACGCGGTCACTCACAATGGGCCTCATAAGAAAGCTTAAGGTCGCTCAGCTATCTATGGATATCTCCATATAGCTATCGCTATGCTTGGTATTTCTCTACGAGATCGAATCAGATGTGAGGAGATCCGTAGAACAACTAAAGTCGCCGACATAGCTGAAACGACTAGTAAACTGAAGTGGCAATGGGCAGGGCACATTGCTCGTAGAACTGATGGCTGTTGGGGTAAAGGTTCTCGAGTGGAGACCGCGCACTGGAAAACGCAGCATGGGTCGATCTCCAACGAAGTGGACAGATGATCTGGTGAACGTCGCTGGGAGTCATTGGATGAGGGTGGCAGGTAACCGTTCGTTGTGGAAATCTGTGGAGGAGGCCTTTGTTCAGCAGTGGACGTCCTTTGGCTGATATGGTGATGGTAATGAATGTGAATGACGAGCATACCCAAATGCTACAAAGATTCGATCAGGGCTTCGTCTCTGGCTTACCTTTATTGGCTGGCTGGAGTGGAATCCCATGAATGCCTCCAGGACTCTCAACTCTGGCTTAACTTAGTTGGCCAATCAGAAGGGGGCTGCCAAAGCTTTACGCACGGGGTATATACGGGGTGGAAGTGGAATCTAATGGCGTAATAACGGGCAAAACCCGCTCCGAGTCTTCGAGACGCGCAATGGTGAAACCAGTGCCGCACTTCTCGACACCTCGAGCCGCTCACGCCGGTGTTGCTCCCTGTCTCCCGTAGTGATGGATATTTAGGGCGCCCATCTTATGAGTGGCGAGTCACTGTCTGCCACAGAATTTTATTTAAAGGTTGAAAGGCAGACGCCGTTTTTCCCGGGTTTCAAAGTATTTCATCCATTTGGCATCCACTGCACCTTATTATAATATTATTTACCTTATAATTGTAGTTGCCATCTCATACAATAGTTTTACACTTCCGGGGACAATTAGAGACAGTTTTTAATAGTGCAGCTATGGAGAGTCCCCGGTTAGAGTCCCATTACATTGCAGTGGCTGATACAGTCGGCTGCTGCGCTCCGGGTCGTGGGTTCGATTCCCGCACGGAACAAATATTTGTATGATCTGCAGGTAGTTGTTCCGGGTTTGGGTGTATTGTATGTGGAATTCATGTCTGTAAACGCACCCACGACACAGGATAAATCCTAGTGTGAGAGGGCAATTAAAAAAAAAAAAAGATTAAAATTCTCTAAAGGGCCTCTGTGTGTTGGAACCATGTTCCCGCGTACGCCTATCAAAATACCGGGATCTCTCTTACAGGAACATGTATATAATAATAAAAAACATACGAATACTTAGGTATGTCAGAGGCGTTGGGCATCAACGGGACTGACATGAAGCAATAGTTGAGGGAGCGCTTTTATGGCCGCCTGAAAAAAGTACTTCAAAGCTCTTTATCGGGTGGTAAATTGGCAATACGGTCCGCGCCTTTAATGGTTGCGGCATGCCAGTTTTAATGTACTCCTTTGGCATACTCAATTGGACTCAGGCAGAACTGGAGGCCCTGGACAGGAAAGTTTTGAACATTGCTGACCACAAATCGGATGCATCACCCTCGATTGTCGGTGCTGAGGATGTACATCCCATACAAGTGTGGAGGTCGAGAAATTTTGTTTGTTAAAATTCTCCGCAACCGCGAGTTGTGCAGTCTCAGAGAGTATTTTCTCCATACCGATGAGGGAATGCACCGAGATTTGGTTGCAGTCGACAAAGGACTAACCCCGCTCGGTTTAGATAAAGGGAACTGGCGTAAATCTATCATTCTCAGTATCAACGATTGCAGGGAGGTATGGCAGAGCAAGGAGCTACATGGACGCTTCTATCGGGCGATGAACATTTTCTAGCGTCCGTGTGTCTGAAGCCGATGGTATTGCTTCAATTATGGACAAAGTAATCATGACGAACAACTGCCGGAAATATTTATTTAATTAAGGACGGCACGGTTAACATCTTTCGGGCATGTGAATTTCTTAGACATATTAATTCTGGTTGTTCTCGCTAGACAGGATCATCTACCAACAACTTGCTGTTAAGTTCAATCGTAACAGTAAAAAAAAATAGTATTTAGACTTGGCATACGAGATTGTTGAGATGCGGATTCTGCAATCATCGTCCCGATAGTTGTGACAGCAATAGCTAAATTGCCAACAGCCTCTATCAACATCTGAAGAGACTCCCGCAGGCTCCACCTGCTGCAGAAGGCTGTGCACCTCGACACGGCACGCATAGTGACAAGGTTTCTAGAGCCCTAACCACCAGCAGCTTGGATCTTGTGCCCGTTGCCTTGGTCTCTATTTTTTATATGTATGTGTTTTTTTATATATACATATATTTAAAAATGTAATGAATATGAAAGTATTGGAAATAAATGAGATAATAATATAATAATGAATTCTTTATTTTGGAAAAAAACTATATCCATATTTTATTAGTAACAATAAAAACTTATATTCTAGGTTTAGTAATAATATAGTGTGCATTCTATGCGGAAGACTTGGTCGTCTTCAGGCGTCAGAGAACTTATTTCTTACCTGATCAATGTCCGCACAAAATGCTTTAAAATTGAAGAGGTGTAACTCTCCGCTTCAGTTCTCGATATATTGTTGCGATTATCTCGTACTCTGTTTAATATGGACGCTGTTTAGTATGAATGATGGCTTGAAAACAACTGTATGGGCTTGCGTTAATATCTCCGAGGCATTGCAGAAACGAGGCAGCTGCAACAACATAATGAAGGCATTATTATATTGTACGCGCAGGACATCCAGCGATCTTTTGGTGTAGTTGACCCATAGATTACCTGTGTGAAAGCTCTGAATATACGCCTTTCAAAGCGTAATTTTCACTTGGTCAGTACACCGAGCACATCTACGAGCCTACATGTTACCTCTGGCCGCCAGTGCCCTACGCCATAGCCTACGCTCTCTCTCTCTCTCTCTCAATGTCTACAAAATCCTCCTTAAGGTTACCGGTGAGTAAATGACGAAGGTGTTTCAATTGTGGCACTCTTTTTAAATGACGATGAGCGATATGAAGCCTAGATTGCGCGCACGCTTGCCTTCCATACAGGAGGGTCTGAGTTAGATCCCGGCCCGCACCTCTGAGTTTTCGGATTCATGTGTGGATCAGAATTTGATTATCACTTGCTTTAACGATGAAGGAAAACATCGTGAGGAAACCTGCACACCTGGGCTCCAAAATGTACTCAATGGTGTGTGTAGTCTGCAAACCCAAACTTAGCTAGCCCGCTAGAGGGGGTGACCCCTTTAAAGTCATCCCCTCCGAGATGAGCCCAAAAGTGTGTCACCAGTGGGTGGCTCTAGATGGAGATTATTTGAGTTCCCGGAACCTCCCTTGGAAGAAGGGGTGGTGCCGGCTACGAATAGCATCAACCCATCTCATCCCGTGGGTGTCGTAAAAGCCGACTAAGGGATTAGACGGAGGATAGGCAGCAGCGTCCTTCGAGTACTTTAACAACTCAACTGCGATCGCCAACCCGCCTGCCAAGCGTGGCGATTATGGCAAAACCGCCCAATGAGCACACAACACGTCAATATCGGTCTTTGTGGTGATCTTTGAGGGAGGTCTGTGTCCAGCCTGTCTGTGGCTGCCGAAGATGATCACTCCAGTGGTTTTAGCCGGTAGGAGTCTCATACGCCTCCGCCCTTTTCCAGGGCGTGGGAAGTAGGTATATGACGAATTTCCACCGAATCAATAAAATGATGGAGACAGTGCCATGGCCTGGCCTTAATTCAGACTTAAAAGAACACTTAAAATATTATTGCAATCAATGACGCGGGATAATTGTAATTTTTGTGGGCCTCCAGCACTATAATGTAAGGATAATATAGGTAAGGATGAATGGGAATTGGACGGAAGTGACTGGGAAGAGAGGGGCTAGGAATCTTAGGCAAGGGTAGGCAATCATAGGCTTTGCGCATAGTGGAGAAAAGTGAGGGGGATTTATACTGAGATGTGTATAAGACTAGCTACGAGTTTGACATTTGGTTAGACGATCTAGCGGGAAAGAAGTGGAGACATTATTGTTCAGGTTATCTTTAGCCAATGGAATCCATATTATTGCATTTGTTGCACTGTTTTTTTTAAATTAAATTCTGCTAGTAATGATTATTTTGAGATTGTAGGGATTGCAATCTTCCCTGTAAGAATAAAACCGACTCAGAAATAATCGGGTACTGAAAATCAATTTAAATTCTGACGTTTCATAAGTGCCAGTAATTGGTTTATTTGAAATAAAAAATATTTGACTTTGGCTTTGACTTTGACAATAGTAAAAACTATTACTTAAAGTCTTTGGCTTTTCTTCCAAACGTGTTATTTACTTAGAATCATAAAAAAATGTGTTTGCATACATATTGACCGTGACCGTCAAATACCGTGTGGTGTCCGGATTAAGAATATAGCACCCCATCTCCTCCCGTGGATGTCGTAAAAGGCGACTAAGGGACGTAAAACCAGAGGGATTGGGCAGTAGCGTCCCGTCTCTGAAACAGCAGCCATTCTGCATTCACCAACCCACCTGCCAACCGTGGTGAGTACTGGCAAATTCCCCCCAAAATGACGACACAATTGTGGAAATCTATGGTGGTGGCTTTTGTTCAGCAGTGGACGCCTATAGGCTGATATGATATGATGATCCATATTTTGTATACACATAAGACCGATTTTGAACAATGAGAACATAGTATATATAAAATAAAATAAATTTGAAATCATAGCCAAACAATGTTTATTTTATTTGAAATGTCCATTACTGCAGAACGACAATTTCATAGGCCTATTATTAATTACCTATTATTAATTTATTCATGACGAGTGCTTTAAGATATGTTAACAATCAATTTACAAAATCAAAATCAATTTTCTACTGCTTCTTTCACATTCACATTTTATCTGGCAGCACTGCCTCAGACCAAGAAACTAAGTGGCCAAAGGACTAAGAATCCAGGCCAAACATAATAAAATAAACTTAAAATATGTAAAATAACTAAGAAACTGAGTTGTAAAATTCTTGTTTGATAAACTATTATCGCCTTTATCGCCTTATGCGATATGACCGCCCATTGCATATACCCTTGTCTTTTAAATATTTATCTTTTATGTGTTATATAGTGTACAATAAAGTGTATATAAATAAATTTACACACAGATGATAACATTGGTCTATCGTGGTTAAAAGTTGGAACATGTAGAACTTAAGAACTCAGATCTAAAGAACAAGCTTTGAGTCACGTTTGTGATGTTGGATAACGTAGCGCCATCTATTGCGTGGCAAACAATTTATCTAGTCAACCATTGACAATGATTACTGATGGCGTACTTATTATAGCTATATATGTTTTTGTTCACTAGATAATATTTTTGCCACGCTATAGATGGCGCTAGGCTATCCAACAAACATTTGTATTATATAATGCAACTTCGCTATTGGACACTAGATGGCAACTGACTTATGACAATTGACATTGAAGAATACTACTGCACTCTTGACCAGAGAAAGACCTTACTCAGGGCTCTTGACTGCTAAGAACTCGAATCAACGAAGCGATGCCGCTTTTTGTAGAAGATACATAATATCGTATAATATTATGTGCACATCTGTTATCCGCATCCTACCGGTGTAGGTATAGTCTATGGAGATAATTTTAATTGTACTAACCACGTACGTACTAACCTTATTATTTTTGTAATAATTCTATAAATTAATAGAACTTTATAAACGTGCATCTAATTGACTATTTCATATTTTTAAGACTAGTTTGCTGAATCGTTATTAGCCAGCACAGCTGTTTAACTGCAACCATTATATTTAATATTATAGATAGGTCTACACTCAGGTCGTAGGTAATGCAGGGGCAAGGGCACTGGGGTTAGAGTAGGCGTTGCATTATTGTGAGGGTGGACATAGGGTTGTCAATAATGTAGTCTTCAAGCTATAAAACATAATAGTGTATTTTAGTCGCGAAATACAACGAACTATTTAGCCTGACAGTCGCAAGCGAAGCATCTGAGCACATGGTTCTGGGTTCAATCTCAGGTGGGACAAAGTCCAATTAGGTTTTACTGTTCAGTAATTTACAATAGTAACTAGGTATCACGTTGAAGTTCGTGGGATTATGTGACTGTCATCGGAATCCAGAAATTAGGTCTGGCAAAAGGTTAATCCAGGCAAACTGTAAAAAAAAAAAAATTGCGAGAATTTATTTATTCACAAATCATTTTTGTATGTCTCAAACATAGCATTAACAAAAAAAAAACCGCCAGCTCGCTTAAAATGGCGGTTTAAAGGCTTGTTTGTTTGACTGGTCTAGGTGATGTTCTCGCCTGCCATCTTTTGGGATATTGACTAACTGGGAGTATGATATAGGTAAAGATGTCGGATTGTGATTTTTAGTTAGTACACATAACCACATTTGGGTATACTAAACCTTAATCTTATATTAAGTTCCAAGGAAAAGTAAACAAAATCATAAATTACCGTTCTAGCATGAGTCCATGACTCTACCTACTTTAATACAAATTGCTTTAAAAGGTTTTTAAATGCTTCTTAAATAGCTAAGGCACGTGTTTTATCTTACAACAAAAAAGTTATTAAGTACCAAACATTTCAGTTCGGTTTTAGTCTGTTTTATGGTTTCACCATTTTTTCGTTGAAGGACTTCGGAACTTCAACGAAAAATGTCAACTTAATTAATTATCAATTAATTTAACTATCTAGATAGTAGGCACAGTAAGTAAATGTACTTGTCTTTTCGCCAAAGTATTTGATAATTTTTAAATAGGTGCATAGTACCTAACAATCTACCTGACAATCTTTCCTAGATTTATGAAATTAATTGCTTATTTGCTTGAGGAAGGCACGCGGTTACGCTTCATCATCATTTCGGCCCAATTAAGTCCACTGCTGGACACAGGCCTCTCCCAAAGATCAACACAACGACCGATATGGGTGTGCTGTGTGCTGATTGGGGGGTTTTGCCATAATCGCCACGCTTGGCAGACGGGTTGGCGATCGCAGTTGAGTTGTTAATGTACTCGAAGGACGCTGCTGCCCATCCTCCGGCTAATTCCTTAGTCGACTTCACCTCACCCATAGGATGAGATGGGGTGGTGGTATTCTGAGCCGGCACCACACGCTTCATCTCTTGTGTATAATTACTTAGTTTAGTTTAATTACACTCCTCGCTCCAAATTGCTTTTGGGACCAAAAAAAACCACATTTTGCGTTCCTTAAAACGTAAAATGTGTCTCTATACTATAGGCACAGATATTATAATACTATAGTTCTATATGTACAAAATGGCTAAGTACTGAGGCCCTAGTCTAAGTTGACTAGTTGTTAACTCTACTAATGCGTATTAGTTTGTTCTATTCATAATGTACACAAAAAATGCAGACGCAGGAGTAGTTTAGAATGGAATCATTAATTCCGTAAATAGGTCCTAACAGACACTTTTACACGTCATATTGAAACAACGGAGGGCATTTCGCTACATGACAACCTCTGAGAAGAAATATCGAAAGAAACTCAGGGTTACGTCTTTTTTGACATACCAAAAAAAGGTCTTTTTCAAATCTGTTCGTTACAAAGTATTTAAAACAGTTATCTATGCATTGATATAAGATAAATATGGCAGCTATAGAATGCAATTTTTTTTTTTTAAACGTTGCCCCACACTAGGATTTCTCCTGTGTCGTGGGTGCGTTTACAGACATGAATTCCACATACAATACACCCAGACCCGGAACAACTACCTGGCGATCATACAAATATTTGTTCCGTGCGGGAATCAAACCCACGACCCGGAGCGCAACAGCCGACTGTATCAGCCACTGCACCAACCGTACTTCATATGTATTTGGTAATTAATAATATTCCATGTGGTGTCCGGATTAAAAATATAGCACCACTCCATCTCCTCCCGTGGATGTCGTAAAAGGCGACCAAGGGAATCTAAACCAGAGGGATGGGCAGTAGCCTCCCTTCTGTTAAACGGTAGCCATACTGCGCTCACCAACCCGCCTGCCAAGCGTTGTGAGTATTGGCAAATACCCCCCAGAATGATGACACAGTTGTGAAAATCTATGGGGGAGGCCTTTGTTCAGCAGTGGACGTATAAATGGCCGATATGATGATGATTTATGATGATGTATTTGGTTTCCAGGGAAGTCACATGTGCCGAAAAGAACATACCGTGAACATCATCATATCAGCCACAGGACGTCCACTGCTGAACAAAGGCCTCCCGCTTAGATTTCCACAACGAGCGGTTACATGCTGCCCTCATCCAACGACTCCCAGCGACCTTCACCAGGTCGTCTGTCCACCTCGTTGGAGGTCGTCCCACGCTGCGTTTTCCGGTGCGCGGTCTCCATTCTAGAACCTTTGTGCCCCAGCGGCCATCAGTTCTACGAGCAATGTGCCCTGCCCATTGCCACTTCAGTTTGCGAATCCTTTCAGCTATGTCGACAACTTTAGTTCTCCTACGGATCTCATTTCTGATTCGATCTCGTAGAGAAATACCAAGCAACCGTGAACATAGTCCGTAGTAATCCTGTAATATGCTTTTTTATGAGATATTAATTTGACGAGCGATTTAAACTTCCGAACTGTCAGATCAGTAATTACTTCAGGTATCTTATTATAAAACCGAACGCAGTTACCTAAGAATGATTTATTGGTTTTGGACAATCTAAATTTAGCACTAGGTACAATTTTATGTCTATTTCTGGTATTTATACAATGAATGTCACTTTTTATATTAATCATTAGTAATTTTTAAAGATAAACATTACATACGACGACATACAACGATAAATACTACATTAATATCTTTAAATAGGTCTCTAAGAGATTCGCGAGGGCTCATATAATATATTGCGCGGATGGCTCTCTTCTGTAATATAAATATTGAATCTACACCAGCTGCTGCTCCGCACAATATAATGCTATATTGCATTATTATATATGACATTATGCTGTGGAAATATACAAGTATGGCCGCAGTGCGACAGTTAGATGCCTAATTTTCCTGACTGCAAATGCAGCAGAACTTAGCCTACTTGATAGAGCCTTTATATGAACACCCCATTGTAGTTTATAATCAATGGTTATACCTAGAAATATGGTTTATTTATAATCTTGAGATGGTTGCCTTGAAAAGTTATTTATAAACTAACTTGAGGTACGTTAGGCAACGAAATTTTTAAACATTTCGTTTTATTTGCATTTAATAAAAGTTATTTGTAGTAATCCATTCAGACAGAGAGGATAAACTCTCATTAACATGTACAACTTCATTGATTTTCCTGTTTATATTAAAAATAAGCGATGTGTCAGCAACTAAAATTATATCATATAATGCCGACATGATATAAGGCAGATCATTGATATAGGAAAGAACAGAAAAGGGCCCAGAATTGAGCCCTGTGGCACGCCCATTTTGACTAGAGACCCGGATGTTGTTATACCATTTCTAACTACTTTTAGCTGTCTTTTGGAAAAGTTCAAAGTTCTGAGAAATTCCGTAGTGACCCAATTCACAAACGAGTGTAATGTGATCAACGCAATCAATCAAAAGTTTTGTAGTCAATTTATGACTACAAAACTTACACTAGGCCGTCTGAGTCTGAATGTGTCTTTTTTCACGTTATATCAACTAGTGATGTAACCGTCCGAATACTACATTTCGATTATACTATTCGGCGAATACGAATACACTGAACGAATAAGTCAAAGGCAAATAAAACACGCTCGTGTATCTAAATACATGTACTTTAAGAATCAAAATTAAGTCCTGATAAATATTTATTTAAAAAAACTTAATTATTGTATTTTTTTAGGCAACAAACTTTTATTGTGTTAATTTTGCCAGCTGTTAAAAATGGCCTTCCTGAGGCCACACTAGAAGGTTTCATAATTGGTTTCAGAGTAGTGCTCAAATAATAACATTAAAACGGCAATGATGTATATTATATGGTATGTTCGGTTACATTAGTCGGATTGCGGTGGGTTCCGCTTTACACCAAAAAACCAAAAAATGGTATTTGATACTTCAACCCCAATAATGTCAATATCAGCCTCTGAACATTAGAGTAGCTCAATCCCAAGCATAGTCGTCCATATACTCCACCGTCTTATTACAAAACATGGTTTATCGATAGTCTTGCACTAAAAGTGTGGTTTAATAAAATTTCTTATTACAAAAAGTGGTTTAACTCTTAGTCTTGCGACTATCTATGGTACTAAAGATAAACCTGATGGGGACCTAGTTTAACTCTATAAACCTTTGGTCTAAGTCACAAATATTCGTCAAATTCATTGTTTTGAGGTTGATTTAGGAAATTGTTTTTCAACTGAACCGTACGACGTTGCCGACATAATTTTTAGTATTTTTTCATTTTTGTGAAATATTTTATTGAATATGTAAAGATTAATTAATATGAACACCGTACAACGTTGCCTTATACTTGACATTGGCGAAATTGTGGAAGATACTCTACAAAAGCCGTAATCTAAGAGAAGAAGAAGAAGTTTTGAGGTTAGATTTGGTTTCTTTTTGTGTGTTATATTGTAATCTCATTTGTATACGCGAAAATGGATACTGACATGATTGATTTAATCGATCTTAAGGATATCGACGATATGGACTTGTGATCAGATCACACTGCGGGTGTAAGTTTATTGAAACCCTTTTTACACAACTACTGCTTTATAATGGACTTGAATTTATCGAATTGAAAATAGGTTACGGAAATATATCGCGTTTAATTAATTCATTCTATATACTTACGTACAGCATCTATACGTGCAACGTGCAGCCACTAGCACATACAATTATTGTATTATCAATATACAAATATATTAAATACAAAATAAAACAATGTTACATTGTTCTACCCTATATAAATAATCACAATTGCTCATAATAACCTACGAAAAATCATACGTGCAATACACAATTAAGCAACACCTTTGTATTAGAACATAAATGCATGCACCATAAATATATAAAATAAAATACTAATGTTATGTTAACGGAAGCCATTTTCAATTCGATGGATGCTATTCGCGTAAACATCAGAAAAAAAGGGCTTTAATTTATTAAGACTTAATTTCTGAATATCACTTGGGATTTTATTGTAAAACCGTACACATTGACATTTAAATGATTTGCTTATCTTCTGAAGCCTGGTAGCAGGAACAACCAGTTTGTGTTTGTTCCTGGTATTATTAGTATGCAATAATTATTAAGTACAAAATATGTACTCGCCTGAACGGGTGTCATAAACTCATAACTAAGACATAATGTCAAATTATGGGTAGCGCTATAGTAACATTAAATATGATGTTATTTCGCAATAGCGAACTACAACTAAAACAAAACTACAAAACTTGCCGAGTGGTGCCGGCTCAGAATACCACCACCCCATCTCGCCCCGTGGGTGTCGTAAAAGTTGACTAAGGGATTAGCCGGAGGATGGGCAACAGCGTCCTTCGAGTACATTAACAACTCAACTGCGATCGCCAACCCGTCTGCCAAGCGTGGCGATTATGGCAAAACCCCTCAATGAGTCCACAACACACCCATATCGGTTGTTGTGGTGATCTTTGGGGGAGGTCTGTGTCCAGCAGTGGACTTCATTCGGCCGAAGTGATGATGATGATGATGAACTACAATTATTTTCTAAATGTAGTGATTATTGCTATATACTGATGGTCCATAAAAAAGTGTTCTGCAGCGGACGGCAGCGCGTTATACTGACAATGGTTCAGTTACTGTTATTTATCAATATTTTAAGAAAAAAAAAAGTGCGATGACATTATATCTGTTGGTGCTAGCTGACAACCCTGTTCCACCGGTCCGTAGGGGAGACGCCAAGGTCACCAGATTACATAAATTTGGACAAAATTGCTTCGTCTGATATTGTTCGTGCGTGTTGGAATAAATTACTGGTTTGTTATTATTGCATTTTATATACAATAAATGTAAAAATTCTGCGCTTTTTTTCATCGTACTGCCAAATAAATGTCCACTACTGAAGATGGCCTCCTAATGATCAGTAAAAGCCACCAATGCTATAATCACCACACTTGGCATGCGGACGGAAGATCGCAGTATCTTGTTTTGAGTACACAGAAGAACGCTGCAAGCCATCCTTAGGTTGGCATATTCTTTGTCAGCAACCCAAAATTGCCGTGTGGTGCCGGCTCAGAATGCCACCACCCCATCTCCTCCTATGGGTGTCGTAAAAGTCGACTAAGGGATTAGTCGGAGGATGGGCAGCAGCGTCCTTCGAGTACATTAACAACTCAACTGCGATCGCCAACCCGCCTGCCAAGCGTGGCGATTATGGCAAAACCCCCCAATGAGCTCAAAACACATCCATATCGGTGGTTGTGATGATCTTTGGGGGAGGCCTGTGTCCAACAGTGGACTTCATTAGGCCGAAATGATGAACCCAAAATAGCCTAGTGGTTACACGCTTGCCTTCCATACCTACCGGAGCGTCTAAGTTCAATCCCGACCAGCATTTATTTTAGCACAGATTTTTCGGATTCATGTGCGGATCAGAGCGCTTAGCACGAATATTTTGACGTTATGTTAATGTGAGTGAAGTTAGAATTGAAAATACTTGATTCACACAGATTTTTTATTTAAACTGAAGACTTTATTCATACCTATATATGATACGAATTATGTTTGTTGTATAACGTGAAACGAAAATGCTATAGGATACTTGTATTTATGATTCGTGCTAGGCCCTCAGAATTTGGTTATCACTTGCGTTAACGGTGAAGGAAAACATTTGCACACCAAAATTATATCTATATATGGCGTGTAGTCCACCAACCCGCACTAGCGTGGTGGATTAAGTCCTAACCTTTCTCATCGTGAGACAAGGCCCGTGCCCAGCAGTGGGACTGTAATGGGCTGATTATGTAATCCGAAATATATTTTGGATGACGCTGTTAGCGCAATTGCTGTCGTCTGGCTTTCTGTCGTGGGTTTGATCCCCACTCGGAATAAAATATTAGTATGGTCTGTAAACAAAAATGTTTTCGTTTAGTGTTGGGTGTTTGTCCATCTGAAATTTTGTCTGTAAACTGTAATCACAATACAGGAGAAATCATGAAAACGTTGTCCCCAATGCTTATTTAAATTACATTTCATGGTAGTGGGTTTTTTTAATTTTTAATTTATGAAAATGGAACAACAAACAGCTACAATATAAATTATTAAAAAATAATTTTACACGAAACATTTAAACAATATTGTAGCCCATAGCGCAACAAAATTGTTTAAATGTTTGTCAACGTCAAGTGTCAATGTGCAACAAAAACATGAAAAATTGAAAAGACATTTTGATAAATCGTCAATAATGGGTATATCAAAGCCATAATATACACATTTTACTAAAACAGCTAGTTTATTTTTATATCAAGATGTTGTCTGCAGTGAAAGTGCGCATTCATGGGGTGCAAGATGATAACTGGGTATAAAGGACAAAAGCAACCAGTATCGGTGTCTGATAAAGCTTTAGCAACGTATTGGAGGGTATTCATCAAGAGAACCCTAACAAGAGAAAACAACTTGATAGAATCAGATACACGAAAAACAAGAAAATGGAAAATTTTCGCTTGGTACAGTTTACGAAAGGAGTATGAAATTGGACTTCTGGGGTGGAAGACCTGGTGACCTGAAATACAGGCTTCAATCTAGTTTAGGCACCAGTCTCCCACAATAAATTTGTACAATAAAAATATTCCAATATTTATGTGATAAATAAACGAAAGTTCACAGATAAACTGTAAATTACATAGTAGTGGTGTAATCACTAGGGTTATAAATATGTATGGTATATTTTAACTTAACTATTACATTCAAAATGTTAAATTAAAATAAAATAAAAGACTACAAAGCTCAGATACAAATCTAACAGAAACAAAATTTATATATGTAAAAGTGTTTTTAGAAATTCATACACAGCAAATCATACGGAGAGTGCCCTAAGTATAAGATCCTTGAACCTGTAATTATATATAAATATTCATCATAATGTGGTAATGTTTTATCTGTCGATATCTGCGCGAATCGTAGTACTTAGGATTATTATTAGCTCGTAGACGGCCGCGTTCGATTTAGCATTTTAGCATTAGGAACATGGCCTTTATCTGTCATAGATCGCTTGAGTAGAGTCCCGGAGGAGGTTGTCATAATTACCGCGCTCATGAAACGGGACAGCTGCAATCGCAATATTATGTTGCGCAAAAGGGGGATGCTGCTCCCCTAAAATACGTAGTTACAAGGAAAGTTATTACTGGAAATGGTACTAATATTAGTTGCTCATTATTCCAAGCATGTGCAAGCGAGAAAAGCATATTTATATTGTCTATGAATAGGCGTGGGCGACAGGGAAGTAACATTAGCATACGTAACTACAGTGTTACATGCATTATGTATAATTTTATTATAATTAGATGTGTACGGAAGTTACACTGACAGCGAAGTACAATAGATTTTTAAATTTTTTATATAACTTTTTATATATTTGTGCATGTCTGTGGAAAATTAGAAATATATAGGGCCCTGTAAATAAAAGCATAGCATAATTTTCTTAAAGTTGCATTTTTAATATTATATTACCATGTTATTACGAATACGCACACCGATAAAGAATACGCGCGGCAATAATAAAATTGTTAAGAATAGTTATATATATATATAGTTTTTTGAGGTGATCGTAAAGGAACTTTCCTAATTAATTAATTTTGAAAAAAGTAAATGTTATTCACAACACAACAACAACAATAGCAACTTATTTTTTGCTGAGTCTGTTACGCTGACAACAAACTCGTGTTGGCCAGCGGGGAGTCCTTCGAGGGAACCATCCGGCTTGCCGAGCAAGCAGTGGCAATTGTCGTCGGAAAGTCGGAATTCCGTCCGGATCCGGTGCGGTGTTGCGAGACTTCAGGTGGCCAACGGCTTGGGCCTACTCCCCTTCCGAAACTCCCAACTCCTCGGGCCAGTGTGAGGCAGTCGGAAGTGGAGAGGAGCTGGGATGGTCCCGAGCCGCCGGAAAGAGTGTAGAAAGTACTCCCTCCAGCAGATCCGGGGACATGCTTTCGGTCACCGGGAGGACCTACGGACCATGCACTAGGGTTGCCCTGACGGAGCCCTGTCCAGTCCCTCCAGGAGCTTCTAGGACCCAGCCTTCGTCTTGCGAATTCCGGTGTGTAGCGTGAGTGTGGCCACCCGGTAGGCACTATAGGCTTCAGCAGTCTCATTGGCTGTAGCACTGCGTCGGTGTTAGCTTCGTTGATACCGGTAGCGGCATGCCAGGCAGACCGCGCGCAACTGCGCCATCTCATCCGACCACCAGTACACCGCCGTACGCCGGGACCGCCTGGTCCGGGGCATAGATGCGTTCGCATATTGACGTCATTGCCTCCCGGAACCAAGATGCTTCCTCTTCTGGATGGGGCAAGATCCCTTGATCGACCTCTGGCCAGACCGCGACGTTGGTAGTTGCGACGAGTAACTCTCGATCGAGCTGTGTGAGAGCCAAACGCCGCGACGAAATAAATTAAAACGATATTTGTTTTTATACAGTAAAAAAACATATTATAACATTTATTGTCATGAAGACGCATAAAAAGTAAACAACTAGCACGAGATATGACTCAGTTAATTCGTTAAGTTGCCGTGTGGTGTCGGATACGAATAGCACCAACCCATCTCATCCCGTGGGTGTCGTAAAAGCCGAATAAGGGATTAGGCGGATGATGGGCAGCAGCCCTTCGAATACATTAACAACTCAACTGCGATCGCCTGCCAAGCATGGCGAGTACTGGCAAATTCCCCCCAAAATCAAAACACACTCATGTAGGTAGTTGGGTGTTTATGGAGGACTCCTCTGTTCAGCAGTGGACGTCTTATGGCTGATATGATGATCTTTTTGTATGTCCAAACTTTGGGTAAACCTACATAATCGGCTAAACTCACAAAATATGTCCTACATCCATTCCAGTCCTCTTTATCATTTCATTTCGGCCGAATGAAGTCCACTGCTGGACACAGGCCTCCCCCAAAGATCACCACAACGACCGATATGGGTGTGTTGTGTGCTCATTGGGGGGTCTTGCCATAATCGCCACGCTGGGCCGACGGGTTGGCGATCGCAGTTGAGTTGTTACTGTTCTCGAAGGACGCTGCTGCCCATCCTCCGGGTTATCCCTTAGTCGACTTTTACGACACCCACGGGATGAAATGGGGTGGTGGCATTCTGAGCCGGCACCACACGGCATCTTTATCATCTACTAGAAGATAAGCCCGTAACTACATAGTGCAATTAGATCGACAGGAGCACAATAATAGCTCCAACGATAGATATACTCGTAGTAAAATATTTTGCGGGCTATTTCGGACCACTGAACATTTACACTAACAACATGTTACGAGAATAGGTACAGCGTTTGTAAGTCGGGACACTCATGCTTGTACTATATTTGTGGGGACGCAAGAATCCTTTACGTTCCTTCATGTTCCGCTGGAGAAAAATAATGAAAAAATCGTAGTTAATTCAGCAGTGAGTTATTTATAGTAGAAGACTATCATAAAATTTTGCATATAGCATCTCACTCAAATGACAATGCAGTTTTAATTTAAAAAAAATGTCGAGTTTCTTTTTTCTTGATTTCCACTATCCCGTAGTTTTAAGCTATTTGCAAATCACGCTAAATAGAGAAAATAATTTGCAATTTTTAACTCCTCTTGCTCAAAAAGACCATCATTGAAAGCGAAATCTTTAGAATTTTTCAATTGCAAATTGAATTGGTAGGGACCGTAATTATTTTTACAATAGTGAAAATGTCATCATCTAGTGAGAATGGAGATCCTAATTTGCAAATAGAAGAGAAAGGTAAAGAAATAGTTTTCAATCTGTTGCCGTCAAGGTCACAAAGCATTTATTTAAATACTTACGAAAACTTTATGAAGTGGAGGACAGACAAGCTGGGCAGCGTTCGGGATACTTCGCAACGACTTTTCGTCAACAACACCACAATGCCTCAAGACGAAAGTCTTTAACCAGTGTGTGTTACCAGTGATGACATATGGAACAGAGACGTGGTCACTCACAATAGGCCTCATAAGAAAGCTCAAGGTCACTCAGCGAGCTATGGAGAGAGCTATGCTTAGTATTTCTCTACGAGATCGAATCGGAAATGAGACATCCGTAGAAGAACTAAAGTAGTCGACATAGCTGAAAGGATTAGTAAACTGAAGTGGCAGGGCATATTGCTCGTAGAACTGATGGCCGTTGGGGCAAAAAGGTTCTCGAATGGAGACCGTGCACCGGAAAACGCAGCGTGGGACGACCTCCAACGAGGTGGACAGACGACCTGGTGAAGGTCGCTAGGAGTAGTTGATGAAAGCGGCATGTGACCGCTCGTTGTGGAAATCTAAGGGGGAGGTCTTTGTTCAACAGTGGACATCGTGTGGCTGATATGATGATGATGTACAAATTGTATATATAATTTTAATAAAATAAACTATTTCATATTGTATTGGATTATTTCATTTTCTCGCAAACGTAGTGAAAAGTAGAGTGTAATACACGGCGCTGGTCCGTGTGGTGTCCGGATTAAGAATATAGCACCACTCCATATCCTCCCGTGTATGTCATAAAAGGCGACTAAGGGAATCTAAACCAGCAGCGTCCCTTCTGTGAATCGGTAGCCATGCTGCGCTCACCAACCCGCTTGGAAAGCGTGGTAAGTATTAGCAGATGCCCCCGAAAATAATGTCACAGTTGTAGAATCTATGGAGGAGGCCTTTGTTCAGCAGTGGACGTATAAATGGCCGATATGATATGATATATGACACGGCGCTAAAAACCCATTAAAATTCGGTTTCTGTTTATTCCCTCGCTAAAGCTCGGGAGAAAAACTACCTCGTATATGGTGGGTCATTTTAGCTCCAACCAATCTACTATTTTGACATACTTTTCACTTTTGTTCGCTGGTAGGCCTATTTTGGCCGATATCTTTTGTTGATTGTCGATGCAAGCGCGCCAAGGCGCATTGGTGAGCGTACAGTAGTTTCTGTTCCACTGAAGGTACCTCGCTGCCCATCCCTCTGATATAGAGGCCCTTATCTTATGATCAGATGGAGTGGTGCTATATTAGCACCGATACTACACGACAAAAATGTAGTTGTAGTAAATGAATATCTTCACATCATGATACACACCACGAATCTAACCACTACTGAGTGGCCTCTCTCTGTTAATTCAACCTTCCACAGTCCTGTAGTAACCGCTTCAACATTGACCATTTTTTTGTACGTACCGTAAGTCTTCATAAACATAACTTCGCTGTTCTCTGAACTTCTTCCGTCGTAAATAAAGGCATCCGGGCTTTCACAGTCTTAATACTCATAGGGCCCACAGTGTTACTTCGACCTTCCTAGCGCTGGAGGTGTGGTATTCGCTTGCATATTCACCCCACCATCCTTTAAATCTTGCGATTTTCCTTACATCATCGACGCAACGCGCTGCCGGTGGAGTTGCTGACCTATTAGGGTCAGGGGGCAGGGGATTGCGAGGTGGAGGGTGGGCAAAAGGAGTGGTGGGCGCTTCCAGTACTAGTCATTTACCGCACTAAACGCAGCAGTACGAGGATGCTATTTAACGCCATCTGAAGGAGTGTTTCTCGTCATCGCGGCATCCACGATAATAATACGTTATCATTTTTATACTCTGACTTATAATATATTTTATGTAAAAGATATTTAGCTGTGATTAATTGGTATTACTGTTTTTGTTGTATTTAATTATGGTGGCAACTCTAGATTGTTAAGGAGGATATAATATAAAACCGAACGGGGGTGGACACACATTCTGTTTTCTGTAAAGCTACAATAAACATTGTTACTGCATCTGTGATCGCCTAATTTATTTCTATCACGTACTTTTCTGGACCAGCCAGACCGTTTCTGAGTAGAAGTCACCGGCTCAAACTGCTACGGCTAAGCTCTATCATAAAAACAGAATAATTAAAACTACAACAGGTACCTTACCTATATATAATAATGTAAAACATAAATTAGTATGACTCTAGAGCCATGTTTCGTTATGCTTTTTAATTTATTCATTATCATTTCGGCAAGGTCACATGTGGAGACCTCACGATACGAGGGCCAATAACTCGGGCACTTTAGGGCTGGCAAATGAAAATAAAAACATGTATTACTATTTTGATTACACAATTATTCATACTTTTTCTTTGGCTCAATGACAAAATTGAATGGAAGAAAGAAAAACTGAGCTTATTTTCTCAGAAAACGGACGAAATACATTAAGTATTATAAAAATTGAGTAAATATTTAATGTTCGGACATGTCAATTTTATAGATGTTTTTTACAACAACAACATTAATAACATTATTATTGGACCTGAAACGAAACTTGACGGCACGGTTGGTGCAGTGGCTGATACAGTCGGCTGCTGCGCACCGGGTCGTGGGTTCGATTCCCGCACGGTACAAATATTTGTACGATCTGCAGGTAGTTGTTCCGGGTCTGGGTGTATTGTGTGTGGGATTTGTGTCTGTAAACGCACCCACGACACAGGAGAAATCCTAGTGTGGGGCAATATTTAGGTACCATGTTTTTTATTTCTTTTGAGTTCCCGATATTTCGGCGCTGTTGCAAGCGCCATGTTTACGGATAAACTCCATGTCTTTTAGGAACTTAGGAGTTTATCCGTGAACATGGCGCTCGCAACAGCGCCGAAATATCGGGAACTCAAAAGTAAAAAACATGGTAAATATCCCGTTTTCAGTTCCAATAATAGTGTCAGTGACCATGTCAGTTTAAAAACTTATAACATTAATAACGCTTAGCATAGGCTGGTACGTCGTTGGCGTTGCCTCACTGTCGTGTAAAAATAATTGTAATTCAGAATCTCGATATAGCTGTGTTACGCACACGCGACGCAGGAACTCCTAGTGTTGTACTTACTATTAATGTAATGAAACGATGTCTTCTACTTTAAACACAGGAATCCATTAGATAATTCCTATTCTTTTTTTAAGTAATATATACGCCTGAGTCAAGACCACGTCTCGAGTTACAATAAACAAAAGCGGAAACAGAAAATATCGTAAAGCAGGCGTAGATTTTATATTCCCAGTCCAAATGTGCTGTATAAAAAATAAACAAAAACAAGCCTGATATGCTTGTTTTTGTAAGAAGTAAGTAAGAAGGAGGTCTATTGCTTGCTTCGTAAAGGGGAGAATTAGCCAGTACTGTTGGCACTCGGACAGCAATTCAATTAAAATTATCAATATCACAAACAATGCTGGTGACGACAATTGTATGTATATGGTGTAATGGAAAAAATGTATTTACGTATTACAATGTATAAACTCTAATAGACGTAAGTTATTAATTTATCCAAAGTTTTGTATTTTTCCATCCTAATGTTGCCTGGAAGAAATCGCCGAGTGAGTTACAGCCGCCCATTGTACACACGGATACACATCAAGCTATACAAATCCAGTTTACGCTGATCTCTCATCATACCGAAATCCTATACATTGCGTGATCAGCTTATACTGGTTTTGTATAGTAGCTTGATGTGTAGCCGTGTGATTGGTATACAATAAAAAGAATAATAAATACATGAAAGAATTGATTGACAATGGGACTTAAAAGCAATAACCAAATTAACTATATTAAAAAAAACTTCCACATGTGACTGTCTTCAGTGTCAACCCTTCAACAGGGCGTACTAGTTTCAACGAACTAGCAGTGAACAGTGTAACCTTCAAATGAACGACTGTTCGAAATGAGTCAACGCACTAAGCAGATAGCAACAGTGGCCGATCGTAATGAAACTCTTTGGAGCAGTGCCAGAGTGATACAGACTCGCTGTCGCTCAGGAACTGGTGCTTCCGTAGATGCTTATGTTGATCATAGATTAGTTACAGGTAGGAAGGTACATATTAATAATAAATTGGATATATATGAATATTGAATTGTTAGATTATTATCTTAAATTTTACTAGATATCATTTATAATGAAATCTAGTTATTACCTATTAATTGCATTTCATTTTTTAAAAAACGTGGTTCCCTCTGTTATTTTTCCTGTATCGTGGGTGCGTTTACAGACATAAATTCCACATTTAATACACCCAAATCCTCAATCCCAAATCCAAACATTTCGGCTTTTTTTAATTATGAATTTTGGCGTCACTCAAAGCGAGGATAGCAATAAAACTGTTTAACAAAAAAAAAAATACCGACTTCAATATTCTATACGATATTACCACTAAAAATAAAAAAAACTATATGAAATCGGGCGGGTCCAGGTATAAAATATAACTCGTTGGTCTGCATGAACTTAGGTTGGGTTTTTGTTAAAAAGTTTTATTTGTTTCTTTTTAGTGTAAGTAAATGTAAGAACTCTATCCAATTTGGTATCCGTATCTAACACTAAAAATAAGTCTAGGTATCGAAACTATTAAAACATTACCTAGGTAAGCGCAGTAAATTAATTAAACCTGTTTATTGAAGCTGGTTAAAAAACTACTCAATCAAATGTAATGAAAATTATATGGGACCAAATCGAAAGCATTCTGCACCTATTCAAAAAAGAATCGCTTAAATCTGTCTACAAATCTCCGAGTAATAAGTGTACATACATAAAAAAAAACACGCATCGAAATGAGAACCTCCTCTTTTTGAAGTCGGTAAAAAGAAAAATATTGTCAAGTGTGAGTTCACACGCGGTAGTAGTGAAACTTTGTGTTTTGGTTAATTTGTAAGAGAATGAGATGAATACACTATGGAGGTGGTAAACAGAGAGAGATTGATCGACAATAGGGATTAGGGAAACTATATAGAAACGTGTTTAATCTCATTCTCCCAAACCCTAGAACTACATTTATAGTTGTCTCTCTTTCGTTTCATAAAATCCAATTCATACCGCCCCAAAAGAAGTTTCACTTCAAAAATTTAGTAATTTAGTTTTGTAATAGTTGGAAATCTGCAGAAGAAAATTGTTCTGAGTGAAGAACAGAACACAGAAAACAAAATTGAAACCTGTAACCTTCCTTAGTTTAGCTCGTATTTGTTTTTTATTTATAAATGAATATGTCCGCTCTAAAACCTCGATCTCCTTTGATGGAAAGCGAATGTGAGTGAAAGAGGTCGTCGATGTTACGAGCGCACCCAGAGGGTGCTTAAATCACTCTCACTTTAAAGGTTAGTGGGTACCAGTTGACGCATCTAATTTACATGATTTCTTCCGGCAACAGCTGTTTCCGTGACACAAATTGATTTCGCATCTCTTAGGATACATACATAATCAGCCTATTATCCCACTGCTGGGATCAGGTGTGCCGGTTTCCTCACAATGTTTTCCTTCACCGTTAACGCAATTGATAATCAAATGCTCTGCTGGGCCCATCAGGTGTGCCGCCGGTTTCCTCACGATATTTTCCTTCACCGTTAACGCAATTGATAATCAAATGCTGATCCGCACATGAATCCGAAAAGTTAGAGGTGTGGGCCAGGATCGAACTTAGACCGTCCTGTATAGAAGGCCAGCGTTCAACCACTAGGCTATCACTGCTTATAGGTTACAACTGCTTGGCTCCTAGGATGCTAATGCGGAAATCTAGAATAATGGTGACTTCTGGCTGATTCACTTGGATCGTCTGTCTTTCTATTGGCTATTTACATATACCTGGTCTTTGAAAATTAAAAGCTGTATTACTCAGAAAATTGCTAGTAATCGTAAATTATCAGTTTTATTGGCTGTAGCGTTATTCCCAAATAAATTTGGCAATCATACAGAATTGCCAGCCTTGAAAATTTTATGGGTCGCTTTTTCATGGGAACGAGTTAATGGCACTTTATTATTGTTTATTTCAACGGCTGAAGGACATTGCGTAGGTAGGCCGATAAAGTATTTTTCCGAAATGTTGGAACGGAAATAAAGAAAGACATTGACCGTCTTCTGATGTCATAATATAAGTAGATAAAATCTAATTATTGATGGTACAGTTGGTGTAGTGGCTAGTTGGCCCATCGCGGGTTAGGTCCCCGTACGGAATAAAATACTGACCAGCCTGTTTTCTATATTATACTTAATTCTCCTTCTTATTTATCTTCTCATTTCCAGTATCTTTGTTCCAACCACAATCTTCGTTCTAGTAATAATCGTCTTCTTCAACGTCCTACTCATAATTCTGGCTTTATTCATTCTACCTTCTTCGTCCAATCTGTTCTATTGTGGAATGTGCTTCCCCTTGAAATCAGGATGGCTAACAATCGGAGCTACTTTAAAATTAAATTACGAAAATACCTTTTCAAAAAGACGTCAGTAGATTCATCTCAACTCTGATTTTATTTTTTTATTTATTCTCATATTTAAATATGTATTATATAATATGTTTGTATGTGTCTATTTAATAAATATCAATACATATTTATACATGTAATGTTTATATATTTGTATAATATGTTTTCGCAACCTTATATTTCTTTCATATTTTGTTGGTGCATCTACCTTATTGTTCTCTGCATCACCCAAAGGTCGTCTGGCAGAAAATCCGTACGGCATTAAGACCGCCTTT
Organism: Diloba caeruleocephala; assembly: GCA_947459985.1. NCBI lineage: Eukaryota > Metazoa > Arthropoda > Insecta > Lepidoptera > Noctuidae > Diloba > Diloba caeruleocephala. The sequence continues at coordinate 3,433,026 of OX381621.1, read as the reverse complement.
GTACACTAGTGTACATTAAGTATAAGTACATAAATAAAATATGTATGTTTGTAAACTGTCCCTATATCTTACAGAGAAATCTTAGAGTGAAGCAATGTATAAAAAAATATCTAGTGTAAAAACTCGTTAGGAATTTTAGTTCTGTAGTTTTTTAATTTATAATTAACGTTGCCCCACACTAGGATTGTGTCGTGGGTGCGTCTACAGACACAAATTCCGCACACAATAGACCCAGACCCGGAAAAACTAACAGATCATATAAATATTTCTTCCGTGCAGGGTTCGAACCCGCGTCCCAGAGCGCAGCAGTCGACTGGTTTTATAAAAAAGACGTTGTGAGACTTTTTTCATCATATCTGGGCGATAAATATTACTATAAACGGAATGGTGACCCAGTATGTTGTTATACAGAAGCATGTCGCTTCTTATGATTATTCTTCCTGAAGTTAATATCCACAGGTATGATCGAGCACGAGTTGCGGTGGCCAGAAACCACGCGACCTATTTATTCATTGTTGCCTTTAGGATACCTATACCTTATGGAACGAATGACGCGGCCTTCCCTCCTCAGAGTCCAAATAGGGTAAAAAATTAAAAATAACAGTTTAAGCAAAGGTATTATTGATGCCGTGCCTACGTATACTTGTAAATTATTCAAGTGATATTTTCGTTTATGTGTCACTTTGGCAGGTTGCGTTTTATTATTGTTCGCCCTTATTAACATGTCATTATGCATGCATAGGTGTCATGGCTTCTCCGAGGTTTTTGGACAACTGCTTAAGTAAACAGTATTGGTTTAAAACCTTCAGAATTATATCAGCCAAAGGCTGTCTACTGAAGAAAGGATGGGGGAGCCCAATGATTTTCACGACTGTGTCGTCATTTTGGGGTTTACCAGTGTCCACCACGCTGGTGCACCTGGATTGGTGAGCGCAGTATGGCTACTGTTCCTCAGAAGGGCTCCTAGCCTACTTACTGGTTTAGAGTCCCTCAGTCGCTTTGTACGACATCCACGGGAGGAATCGGAGTGGTGCTATACTTAATCCGGACACCAAACGAACTGATTCAAAATCTGGCATAATAAGTCATCATAATTTCAGCCGAAAAACTTCCACTGCTGGACAGAAGCCTCCCCTGCCACAACGACCGGTATGGGTTTGTGTTGTGTGCTCGTTAGGGGTTTTGCCATAATCGCCACGCTAATTACACTCAAAGGACGCTGCTGCCCATCTTCCGGCTGATCCCATAGGCGCCTTTTACGACACCCACGGGATGAGATGGAGTGGTGGTATTCTTAGCCAGCCCAATGTTATATGTACTTTTTTATGGTGCTCATTGCAAATCGCACTCATTGATCGGTAAATGATCTGCGAGGTTAAAGCAGCGCTCGGTCCGGTCAGTCTATAGATGGGTGACCGCATAGTGGTATTTGAACTGAACGTCTCTGTGCTTCGGAGGGCACGTCAAATCTTCGGCCCTGGTTGTTGTCATTAGACGGCAGCCAGAGAGCTTTGGGCGGCTTGAAGAACTCTGACATAAGGTAGGCCACTAACCACAAGAAAACCAACACATTGTGAGCAAGGGTGGTGATCAATGACAATCAAACCTATTATCTTTGATGGTGATCAATTCTCGTGGCCTTTGGCACAGTGGCTTTCGGTAGTGGAACAGTCACAAGCTGATATTATATTATATTATTAGCATGGCTCTTTTAACGCATGCGCAATAATTGGTCAATGTGGTGCAATACTTGGTGCAACTGTCAGAACTTGTTCACTTAAATGCGCTTAAATGTAGGTAGATACTAGCATAATATGCATCTGATGACTAATAATAGATTAATATTGACCATATGACACATTTCCGGTAAACATTTCTAACATATTTTTACAACATTAAAGTGCGTCGCATTTTTGATTTATTTATTTCAGGGGCGTCTGAAAAACAAGATCGAGCTAGAAGCATTAGTCATATAGGCTAATGCTAGAAACACAACGATGATCTTAAATCAATTAATTGTTGATTAAATTGTCTGATTACATGTGCAGTAAAAACAGTATGAATGTAGGATACCGAATTACCGATATGTTCCTTTAGTAGATTGGTTGCGGAGTCAAGATGGCCCGACCCTTTTTTGTTGCTAAGTATTTTTGATTTGGTGCCTTATTTACGATATTCTCGATATCTGTCCTCGTGAAAACTTTAGATTTCTTGGCCTTGTAGCCGGTGTATAATTTCTTGGGAAAAGCCGTCAAATTTACATATATCTTTATATTTACATTATGTCTTATCTATACAGTTGTTCGTAACATTGAATATGTGCTCCAAAGAGTTGAACTTTAATATTTTTTGGAAAGTTCATCAAAATACGTAAGAAAAACTCCTTCCGTAAGCGAATCCACTCGTTTTTCTGTCCTCCACTTCATAAAATTTTCGTCAGTATTTAAATAAATGCTTTGTGACCTTGGCGGCTACAGATTGAAAATGATTTATTTTCCTTTCTCTTCTATTTGCAAATTAGGATCTCCATTCTCACTAGATGATGACATTTTCACTATTGTAAAAATAATTACGGTCCCTACCAATTCAATTTGCAATTGAAAAGTTCTAAAGATTTCGCGCCAATGTCTTTATTTTTATTTCTTCTGTAGCTGCATTGCATTGCATGCATTCTACCAAAGAGATTGCCGATTTTAGTTCCATTTTCAAAAACAAAATGTTGTTTTTTTTTTTTGAAACAGTAATAAGTCGAGTCTTTACTCATGATTATTCTACTTTTTCGTTTTTGTAGGCTCATTGTCATTTGACAGACAAACATTTATTAAAAACTATTTCCCTAGAGGATGAAATGCTATTTTTTCTTCGCTCTGGTATGCCACAATAACGGTCTTTTTGAGTAAGAGGAGTAAAAAAGATAATTTCTCGTTGGTCTGCATTAACCGTGGTTGGGTTTTAAAAGACGGTATTTTATTTAAGCTTAAAGAGGTTTATTTGTTTTTTTTTTGTGTAAATAAATGTAAGAACTTTTTTCAATTTAGTAGGTAAGAGCTGATGTCGTGAGAAACACTTAACTAACTAAATATTTTAACACTAAAAATAAGAATTACTCAAATCTCGTCAAATGAATCAAATCGGTTCTATAATCACGAAGGAATCGAAACTATTAAGATATAATCTAGATAAACGCATTCAAAATGAACCTATTTATTGAAGCTGGTTAAAAAACTACTCAATCCAATGCAGTGAAATTTATATGGGACAAATTCGAAAGCATACTTTTGTTTTTTAAACGTTGCCCCACACTAGTATTTCTCCTGTGTCGTGGGTGCGTTTACAGACATAACTTCCACACACACCCAGACCCGGAACAACTACCTGCAGATCATACAAATACTTGTTCCGTACGGGAATCGAACCCGTGACCCGGAGCGCAGCAGCCGACTGTGTCAGCCACTGCACCAACCGTGCCGTCGAAACTGCAACTATTATAAAACGAATTGCTCAAATAGGCCCACATATATCGGAGTAATAGGTGTACATACATTCAAATGAAAAGAACGCATCGAATTGAGAACCCTCTCTACTTCTCCTTTTTGAAGTCGGTCAAATATGACAGATTAAAAAAATGTCTTAAGCCCAAACATCATCATCACCATATTAGCCAAACGTCGTCCACTGCTGAACAAAAGCCTCTTCGCTAGATTTCCACAATTTTGTCGTCATTTTGCTTGCTTGGCAGGCGGGTTGGAGAGGCATAGCACTTGGGTGGAGAAATTCTTATGGACTTCCTCGGCCTGAAAAAGGCATACTGGCTAAAACCCCATGGTGTTCCTTCTACTTATCTATGGCTACAGGTGCGGTGTCGGATCGTTAGGCATTGGTGGTCCAATGGCAGGTATCAACCCGTACTCACCCCCGGCTAGAGGTAGGAAGAAGGACACCGTGGGGTTTTAGCCGGTTTGATCCCGGCATGCCCCTCCGCCCTTCCCAAGGCGGAGGAAGTCCAAGAGGATGTCCCCACGTTAAAAAAAAAGAGGTATTAACCCGTCACTTTGTCTGACCCACCTCGTTTCTGTACGATCTGGCCAGCCGCGCATTCCCCCAGATAGGCCACCGTGACTTACCTGCTTACCTACCGCACAGCTTATAACCTTCACACTCGTCACCGACACTCGTATAATAAACAGCGCGTCCCCGAAATCATTTGAATGGAGCCAAGCGAGTGATGAATGAAATGTTCCTGAAAAACAGTTCCCGGTAAAAGTTGCGTAAGATCCGTTTTGGTAGTATAGTAGCGTGCAGAATTATTGGGGCAGTAGAAAAAATATATATAGATTGTTAAGGAGATGAAATTGAAAACAAGTTGCTAATCTACTGGTGGTAGGTTTCTTATTGCAGCGGCCTGCAGGCGATGAACCAGGGGCGGTCCGTCGCCCGAACAGAAACAGGCCTGAGACGGCGGCATATTCCGCGCGCGCCTCTCTGGAGCATAAATGCGGCCAGTAAGGTCGCACAGAGAAGGGGCCCGTCAATCATTGACGGGCCGATACCTGCCGGGGGCGCGGTCTAATGCAGACAAAGCGTACACCTCACCCCCGGCTAAAGGTAAGAAGAAGGACACCGTGCGGTTTTAGCCGGTTTGAGCCCGGCATGCCCCTCCGCCCTTCCCAAGGCGGAGGAAGTCCAAGAGGATATCCCCGAAAAAAAAGGTTTCTTATTACAAGAAGCCGGCTAGGTAGGTACCACCACAGTCTCCCCTGGGGGGGTGACCGCTTTACAGTCACCCTCTCCGAGATGTGCCAATAGGCGTGGCACCAGTGAGCGGCTCTAGTGTGATCATACGAGGACCTGCAGCCTCCCTTAGGTGCCGAAGATGACCGCTCCAGTGGTTTTAGCCGGTAGGAGTCCGGCATACCCCTTCGTCCGTCCCCGGGGCGAAGGAAGTTCATGAAGAATTTCCACTGGGAACCAATAAAAAAAAAAGGTACCACCACAGTGCCAGTTATTCGCCGCTAAGCAGTAGTGTTTAAACTTTAAACATTAATATGTTCCGGTTAGCTGGGCGCTGTAGCTAGTGAAATTACTGGGCATAAGAGACTAAATAACGAATGTCTCGAGGTGACGAGTACAGTGTAGTTCCACTCAGGGCTAGTCCTGGTTAGCATTATATTTGTAATGGGCAGGTGTGACGTTTACCACCAGGCGAATGACTTATTCGACTCATCACAAGGTTTACATAAAATAAGAACTACTAGACTGGCCAAGATGTTATTCGTCGCTATTCGTATCTGGGTATAGATTACTTTAATGAAGTGTATGTAATTGTGTATACATTTAACTAACATTTATATCTGTCGCTATTTCCTCTGGTGTTTATGTTTCAGAACCCTGTCTGTACTTACAGTTAATCTTTAGAACCTCTCAAGTAATTGAGTGAGTTTGATACGGATCATATCGCTGCTTGCTTTTATCACTTATAATATCTGGTACGTAACATATCATTCTCAACATCGATGATCCAACAAATTAAATAGGAAGCTCTTTTTAAAATTAATATTTGGCGTGTCAATTTATTTGGTCTGCACTATAATGGGACAAGTGCCAGTGGTTCGTTAAAACGTATGAAAACACAGAATAAATAAATATGACGCAACACACCGATGGAAACATCTAGAAAATGTATTTCGAATGGGTATATTTCGTATCATGTTTGCATTCGTTATTCAATTTTAAAATATTTAAGTCCTCGACACTCATTTTGAGGCTACTAGCATAAGGCGGGAAAAGAATACAGAATTTTCCCGCGTTTATTTTACAAAACGTGCGCTAAATGTTTTTTATCGAAAGTTTAAATTGCGTAATTCATGACTATTATTGTACATAATATATTCACGAGATAATATCGATGCCATGGCCTAGATACTAATTACAAATTCTGAACGATTTTTAAATACTAAATGACTACTAAACGTACATAATGTATATTATAGGGTCTCGTCCGTATTCGCTCACTAAAGCTTATGGAGCTCATTCCACCTCTTTCTACTTTAAACATATGTAGAAGCGTGTTTATTTAACTGACACGTAGACAAAAAGCTCTAGCTCACAAACAAGTCAACGGTAATTAATCTGTTTTTTTATTTGGAGTTTAAGATGTATTACATAACATTAAATCATTTATCCTTTGTCAAATAAAATACAAAAATATATGTTATATATTCTCGATTTTTTATGGGAATCCCATAATAATTGTATACCCAATATACTACTTTGTTTTTATTCGTGCCCATGATTTTTTTACTAGGTATATTTTGCATTTATAATACCTTCCATAAATAGATCAATTCGCAAGTGTGGTCTTTTCTTGCATTTATCCAAGTTTCTCAGTTATTTGTTGAAGAAACACACATTTGTCTCCAAAATTATCTTTATCTAAGAATAAATAATTGCCGTGTAGTGCCGGCTCAGAATACCACCACCCCATTTCCTCCCGTGGGAGTCGTAAAAGTCGACTAAGGGATTAGCCGGAGGATGGGCAGCAACGTCCTTCGAGGACATTAACAACTCAACTGCGATCGCCAACCCGCCTGCCAAGCGAGGCGATTATGGCAAAGCATAAGCTCACAACACACCCATATCGGTCGTTGTGGTGATCTTTGGGGGAGACCTGTGTCCAGCAGTGAACTTCATTCGGCCGAAATGATGAAGAATAAATAATATATAAGTAATATATTTAGTGATCTAAGAAAGAACACAAGAACTACACAGTATTATTGATGATATCATCTTATAACTTGCGCTCCTGAAAAAATAACTAAGCAATCGTGCGTTAGGGCATCGATGTTTACCTAGATTTGCGAAGCAGGATTTATGATATTTGTCAACTAGATCACTTTTCTCGATCTTACGAGGACCTGGAGCCCCCCATCGGTGCGGAAGAAGACCGCCCCGGTGGTTTTAGTCGGTAAGAGCCCATTCATAATGAAATCCTACCGGGCGACCAATAAAAATAAAGGTACTTAAACGACATACAAGAGGCGCATCTTTAGCAACATGCCGCAAAAACTGTTCTTTTATTCGGATTCTACGTATTGCCGGATTTATACCGACTTTAAAGTCCGTTACTGTATTAATTATTACTTTGGTGGAGCCTTTTATGTTAAAAATACGATGACTGATAGAGTCAGTAATGTTAAATTGAAACCACGCTTGTTTAAGAGCCACCCAGACGTGGAAATTAAAACATACTATTACGCATTCTAATACTATCGTATATGGACGTTTAGCTTCCTACCTTGGCCTTGTTTAGATACAAGACGACCTCAACGTTGTAAGAAGTACAATTTACTAAGAATTATCTCTGTTATAAAATAATGTATGAAATAAACTTTATATCTATGTTGATCAGCCAGTAATGAGATATAAATTGTTAACACGTTGAATCATTAAGGAGATTTTATTTGAAGAAAAGAGAACCCGTCTCTGCAATAAATTGAAAACAAAGCCAACTAATTGACAACATGAAAAATAAAAGTTAGATAGGTACGAGCAGTATAAAAAAAACTTATGGTTTAAATAAAGTATTAATTTGAAAATGCTGCGACATGACGTTTTGGTCATGCGTATAGTTGTCGGGATGTCGGTAACATGGTGTTATTGAAGTCTTGTCGATTGAAATAGAGAGACGTATTATAAAATATTAGATAACTTCTTTTACTTACAAAAACCTATTTACAATTTCTAACCTCAATCAATTTTTTTATATAAGCCTAATGATATTATACCATAGATATGTTACGTTCATATTAAATGGCGCGCAGAATACAGTCTTACTTACACAACCATGTCGTGAGAAAGAAGATACAAAAACAACAAGAGTAAAAGAGATAGCTATGTAGGCAAACCGATTGCGAGGTGCTACAATTGGGAGAGTATAGGATCTTACTTTTGGCACGCATGTAATATATCTACTTCTTTTTAATATATTCATTGTATAATACCAATTTTATTACCTATACAACTTTTTTATACAATCCTATACGCTAGAACAAGATTTAGGCTTCACTACTTTTGGAAAAATACCATTTTTTATAAGTACATGGAACAATTTCCATCCTATTGAGTACGATATCAGAGTTTACATTTTAAATCAGCATGGAAAAGTCGGTGATCAAAAGGTAAAGTCAGTAAGTAGACGCTGAAACCGGTTGCATGTTTGAAGGAGGTAGAGTAACCTTTTTATTATAAGCTGGTAAATATACATCATGTATTTCCTCCGTCCCTGGGAAGGGCGGAGAGGCATGCCGGAATCCATCCGGCAACCACGAGAGTTGTCATCTTCGGCACCGAAGTGAGGCTCCAAAGACTCGAAGAATCTCCATCTACAGACACTCTTTGGTGCCACGCTTTTAAGCACATTTCGGAGGGGATGACTGTAAAGCGGTCACCCCCTTTAGCGTTGGAAAGGCGATCGTAAAGAGGAATCGGCCCTCTCCCGATCTCGCTCTGCGGTCTCTTTCTGGAGCATGAAGCTCTCAGAGGCACTTAAATTTTAATGCTCTGCCAGCATAGCCGACACTACTGCCGGCAGAGAGAGATCTTACTCGATACGATCGACGAGGATCCACCGCACAGCACCACTAGAAGGGGCTTCACTGGTCTCCATAGAAGGATGTCCTTCACGCAAATCATCAGTGATATTGCTTCGACCACGCTTAAACTCATTAAAACAGTTATAAACAGTGGCACGAGATGGGGCTTCATCATGAAATGTCAATCGAAGTTTATCATAAGAAAGTTGTTGATTAAGACCGCAACGAAAGCCGTAGTAAATTCATTTTGACGCACGAAATGCACTTACAAATTGCCGCCAATTTGTAAAAACAAATGACTCATGAATTCAATGTGTACATCTGCAGCTTCCGAAAGAGTTCTTTATTCGAAATTTAAATTCATTTTTCATCACACCTTTTCTTACTCCTACTGGCCAACTGTGACTCTGCTTGCTCCGACAGCGAGACTACCTAGCCCGACTCTTGCAATAGACATTGCGCATAATATAGCTATTGAACATTCAGACGTAAACAGATAGATTGATAAAATATAGTACTGCGCAAGTTACAAAACTGATTGTAATTTTTTTAATAAAATACTGCGATCCAATAGACCAGCGGGGTAATCGGAATATTCCCAAAGAACAATCCCAGTTGCCTTCGGGTATCCTAAACAAGCGGCACTGTATGATGGCGTGTTTGGCAGCTTACAGTAGTGTCTGTATACATTTGAAATGATTATAGCTCCAGAAGTACTTCACTATAGCCGCACCAAAAACAATGAAGTTGGCATTTATTCCCTCACACTTAGCTGCCAATATTTACAGAATTTAATGATAAGTGCAAACGCGTAGGCCTTTTTTTTTTATTGATTTCCAGTGGAAATTCTACATGGAACTTCCTTCACCCCGGGGAAGGGCGAAGGGGTATGCCGGACTCCTACCGGCTAAAACCACTGGAGCGGTCATCTTCGGCACCGGCTCTAGGTCCTCGTAAGATCACACTAGAGCCGCCCATTGGTGCCACGCCTTTAGGCACATCTCGGAAGGGATGACTGTAAATCGGTCACCCCCTCTAGCGGAGGGAAGGCGACTGTAAAAAGGTCGCCCTCCCAGGCACTTCTCGGGGAGGATTGTAAAGGATCCCCCCAAGCCTCGCATTGCGCTGTGTTGCGCACACGGCGGCACGTGACCACGTGCGCGCCACCGTCTTCTCGGGGGTCGCTCGGTGTGAGCACGCAGATCCCCAATCTGCGCGCCCGCGACCCCCGAGAAACGCGTAGGCCTATCATATGATGCCTCTACTGTTAATGTGTGTAATGGTTCAGAAGGAGCATAGGTCGTTTATACTTAACTTCTAACTTAAGACGGGAACTATGTTGAATATATGTAATAGACGTTTTCTTTTGCTGCGCATTCCTTGATGCACCATTTTATCAACGAATAAAACTGCACGGACAAAAACGAATAAGCATAATTTAAGTCCAAAAAACCAGTCTAAATACAGTACCCATCTGGCATCAACTCTCACCGTACTTCTTATTGGCGCAATTTATTTTGGGATACGCACGCTTCGCTGAAGAGCTTAGCCGAGCTAGAATTGGCATGGCGACCTTAAAACTAAAACAGGACTCTGAATCACTCGTTGTTTCGTTATTCATGGCTTCAATTATGGGGCCTCAGTCGTCGCTTGGCCAATTTTCGATTGTTTATATCAAATAATGATAGTCGGCTTGTTGGTAATCTTGTAAATGATGGATTTTTTTTGTTAATTAAAGCTGAAATATAGCTTTAGTTACAAACCCAGACTGGTCGTTGTGGCGATCTATGGCGAGGCATATGTCCAGCAATGGATGAGTTTTGGCTAAAATAATTATGATGATAGAGTTGGTTAACTTCGTATAGTCATAGCCCATTTAAGCATGATGATAATTAAAGCCATTGGTCTTTTAAGATAAAGAAAGGTTCAGATGATCGTTATCATAGTCTTTATTTATACCTGATAGCAGAACCTAAATTCGTGATGTGATGTGCCAAGCATGCAGGTATGCTTCGACATACAACTGTCATATCAAATAAATTTATCAAATTTGGTAGTATCCGTGTGATGTCCAGATACAACACCACTCCATCTTCGCCCTTGGATGTCGTAAAGAGTCACTAAGGGATTCTAAACCAGCGGAATGGGCAGCAGCGTCCCTTCTGTAGAACAGTAGCCGTAGCTCACAAACCCAACTGACAAGGGTGGTGAGTATTGGCAAATTCCCCTAAATGATAGCACAGTAGTAGAAATCTATACCCCGAGACACAGGGGAGGCTTTTGTTCAGCAGTGGACGTACTTTGGGTGATGTGATAGTAATTAATCATACCTTGTGAAAAATTTAAGATGATTGCATGATTGAGGATCTAAATATATATATACGAATATTGCGAGAGAGAGCCTTTACATGATAATTCAAATAAATAAATAAATCAGTTTTGTCTTCGTCATTAGAGTTAATATTTGTATTAGATATTTATATGTATTCTATTTAACTATTTATAATTATGTAATATAATATAGTATCTATTTTTATATTAGTATATGTATGTATTCCTATTTTTAATTCTTCTTCTCTTTTTTAACATTAAATATAGCTTTGCTTTTATACTTCTTTCGAAGTGCTTTGTTTAACCCAAAGGTTGACTGGTAGAGAATGCCTCATGGCATTAAGTCCGCCTTATGTATACTCAATGTACATAAAAGTTTAAATAAATAAATAAATAATTTTTTAAATCATAACAGTTCTTAGCAAACGCAGTACTTTTAAAAACTTCAGGAAGCAACTTAACGCAGTATATGCTTGTTAACACTTTATGCAAATAGTTATGGTTTATTAGTGCTTAAAGGTAAAATTCTTCAAAACGAAAATGTCTTCGCAGAATAGTATTCAAATATAATAAATAAATAACTCAATCGCCAGAACCTAAGGAACTGTACGAAGGAACTACTTATAGATTTTATTTAAATGCAAGGAGCTTGGAGGTCAAAAAAGTCAAACCAAGATCATATCAAGTCCCGATGCAAATGACAGGTGTGGTGCGACATTGTAACAAGGTGCCCGGTTATTTTGAATCGAAAATATATTTATGTGGGACGTGATTTAATGGAAATTTGAAACAACATTAATAGCGACAAAGGTCAAATAAAGATACATACATTTAGTGCCTAAGGACAATAATGACGCTCAACAGCTCGTAATACTGTACCGATTGGTGCATTTACAAAGTGCATCGCTCTGCAGTCGTAAACAAGAGGTCTACAAAGTAATTAGTAGTCTTCGGATACACTTTGTGAGCGTCAAAGTGGCCCAATTAGTACAGCGGTCATACATTGTAAGTAATTTCCCTACACCACAGTACGCCACCGCGGGTCACCGTCAAAGTCCGTCGCTCCAATTCTACACGATAGATGCATTAGTGTGTTGTATTGCGATCATACTATCTACAAATAATACTAATAGATCTCAATATCGCGGAAATTTTCGAGTGATTTTGAATTTTATTACAGCTTTGTGGTACAGTAAATTGTATATCGTATAATATTATTTATTTATTTATTTATTATACTCTTTATTGTACACCAATCGTTAAAGGCAATAAAAACAGTAGTGCTTATAAGTATATTTTAGAGTACAATGGGCGGCCTTATCGCGCTCGGCGATTTCTTCCAGGCAACCTTAGGATGGAGAAATACTTAACTGGATAATATATGCGGCAATTGATGGTGAACACAGATAGATAATGAAATAACTAAATTACGTATACTATACTAAATATATAAATAATGGAAGATTATCCACAATATAGATATATAAATACACAAAAATTTATATATACACATATACAAATAGTCTTTAATTAATTCTACAAAATATCGAAAAGCAGTTACTTCTGATGTAATACTTAGTAAATTCTAAGCAAAAATAATTACAGTGACAAGTAATGTTCCCTCACAAGTCTTTTGAACACTGATATTGGCTGAGCTCGTCTTATTAAAACTGGTAATGCATTCCACAAACGAGCGGCCTGCACCGTAAATGAGTTATCAATAAATTTTGTGGAATGCATTGGCATTTTAAGTTTTAGGTCTTCTGATGATCTTAGAAATCTTGTATGAGTGTCACCGATGACCTCGAAGCGTTTTTTAAGGTAAGAGGGAGTGGAAGGAATGAATAATACACTGTAAAGTAACGAAAGTAAGTTCCGATATATCTTCATTAATCGTAGTCGAATCTGTGTGGTGTCCATATTTAGAATATAGCACCACACGTTCCTCCCGTGGATGTGGTAAAAGGTGACTGAGGGACTCTAAAACAGGACAGGAGCACCAGCGTCCCTTCGGGGAACAGTAGCCATTCTGTGCTCACCAACCCGCCTGCCAAGCGTGGTGAATACTGGCAAAGCCCCCCCAAAATAAGAAATCGAGAAATATCGAGAAGCATGGCTCTCTTCCTAGCCCGCTGAGTGACTTTGATCTTTCTCATGAGGTTCATAGTGAGTAACCACGTCTCTGTTCCATATGTCATCACTGGTAAGGAAGAAGGGTGAATCGCACAAATAAACCTAACTAAAAAGCTAATCCTTCCTACAGCACACAGACACAGCGGGATAACTATCCAACATGCCTTAATAACGTAGGCAGGTATTGGACAGGACCGGGTTTGGTTTGGTTACTCAATAAAGGTTGCTAGCCTACTGTTATGACTAAGGGCTGTACGTCCATTTTGACAGAGGCCGAAGTCCAGCGATTAGCTACGATCGGTTTTTTAATGGATTTCATGAGTGTTTTTGATTATTTGCCAGTAATCTCGATGTTTAAGCTGCTTTCTAATTGAAAGTGTCATTATATGCAGAAAGCTATTCATATAAATCAGTTCATGGCACTAGGTCAGGCTATGAAGATGCTGAAAAATATTTATTATTTTCTTTCCTGCTCCAAATAAAATACGAGCAGAACAGTGTCAATAAGCGTCCTATTTAAATGTCGGTCCAGACAACTTGTCTTGGAAATATATTGGCGAAATCCGACACCTTAACGCGTGTTGTCGTATGGAGGAAGTTATGTGTAGGTGTAGAATTTATTGGCCCGGATGGACTCGTCGAAATTATATTAACGTGTTGGAGGGAATACTATAAAAATACAATCACGTCAATAACATCAAAGAAAAATTTAATTGTGGAGGTGGTATAATCAAGGTGCAGTAGCAAAGGTTTATCTGGTAAGTCGGGCTTATACGATGTCCAGACCAGAACAAGATGTTAAGACACAAACACATTTAACATGTGGTGAAATTTCATGAAATGCATGGTTATCGGTAACCCAAAGAAGGAAGTTCAATCTACCTCAGATTGGTCGAAACGCTGCGGTCAGAATTTTATAGCTCAACTTAAGAGATAGATGTGACAAGCATTCTACGGATATAGGATGCTGGTGGTGGTCACCAGAAACTCCTCAAATTAAATCCCAATAAGGACCACTAGAATGAACCGGATTCGCTCTCCACAACTGACTGCTTTGGACTGGGCCGAGGAGTTGGAGATTTTGGAAGGGGATTTGGGCCGAGACATTGGCCGCCTGAAGGCTCGCTGCACTGCACCGGGTCCAGACGGCATTCCGGGCCGCTTATGGGGGTAGGCACTGAAAGAAAGAAAGAAAACATTTATTTGACTACAGATACACGTCACACGATTATGATGTTGTTTACATTAAACATAGTTCTAAATAATAATAAATGTGACTTGCCTTATAATTATGCAACTGTATCTTAAAAATACATACTATCATTGTGTCCCATGTCCGCGTATCTCAGCAGAATACCAGGCATAACGGCAGTGATATCCGGCGCAGATTTTCAGCTGGAGCCCATAGTGACACACGGACGCCAACCAGTAAAAAATTGATATAATATAAAGCTAAATATTAAAATTATTTTAAACTGATATTGCAGTCTCTTGGGGACCACCTGAGGCGGCTCGCAGTCGAAGCATGTTCTCGTCCGGCTGGTAGGAAGACGGATTGGTTGTGTTGTGGAAATATGGAAATCCCGCAGAGTCTCCTTCTGCGTACCGTCCCATTTGCCTGCTCGACGAGGCTTCGAAGCTATTCAAGAGAATAATTACCCGAAGACTCGTTGAGCAGTTGGTCCCGACCTGGCCGACAGTCAGTATGGCTTCCGTCAGCTGCGGTTGACTATCAACGCGATTCTTCGCGTCCGCTCGGAACCATGCAGTGTCGGAGCAGGCTGTGTCCCTGCGGGGTGGGGTGGCGTTGGCAGGTAGTCTAGACATCGTCAACGCCTTCAACTCCATCCGGTGGGATGCGATTAGGGGGACAATAGTCCATCATCGGTGCCCCCCCTACCTGCAGGGCATCATAGAAGCTTATTTGTGCGATAGGCACATCCGCTACGTGGGCAGGTACGGTAGTAGCGTAAAGCGGAGGGAGATTACGTGCGGGGTTCCGCAGGAGTCGATTGTTGGTCCCCTCTTATGGAACCTCGACTACAACGCGGTCCTGCGTATCGCTCTCCCCGCTGACGTCAACTTGGTCTATTACGCTGACGACACTCTTGTGTTGGCCAGCGGAGAGTCCTTCAAAGGAACCATCCGGCTTGCCAAGCAAGCGGTAGCAATTCATCATCATACCATCCACGGGAGGAGATGGAGTAGTCATCATCACCGTATCATATCAGCCAAGAGATGTCCATGAATGAACAAAGCCCTCCCCATGAATTTCCGCATTTTGGATTTTTGTCAATACTCACCACACTTGACAAGCGGTTTGGTGAGTGCAGAATGACTACTGTTTCAGATAATTTTAACTGGCGCTGTTGCCGATTCCTCTGGTTTAGAGCTCCTGTAGTCGTCTTTTACGACCTGCACGGGAGGAGACGGCGTGGTCCTATATTCTTAATCTGGACACCACACGGATTTACTGCTTTGATAACTGGAAATATGGTACTTGTAGGTCTACGTCCAGCGGTAGCCCTAGGGCAGTGCGAGCGGTGCGATGGCACCGGGCGCCGCTACAAGGGGGTGCCATCAGGACGAACAAAAAAACACTGCCTCCTGTCGGTCTGTCTCAATGTGGCTTGGCCACAGATACCGAACCGCAAACCGGAGATCTTGCTCCACCTATAAAATGACCTAGGGCCGCCACTGTCTACATCTAGCACGTACTGCCCATGGACACCCAATCTAAAACCGGAAAAGACAATTACGGGTTCATCAAGAGATTGAGCAGCAGCGTACTTCTGTATATTATGAACAACACCGCGAAGAATCCACCTGTCGAAGGCCCTTGGTAAGCAGTGGACGTTGACTGGCTGTTATTTTTGGTGTGCTTGCTCTGTTCAAGCAAGATGAAAACCAGTAAGCAGTTTATATGATTGTTAACCAAAAGTTAAAGACGAGAAGAAATGACACGATGTAACTTCGGTTCACTTGTTGTTTAGTGGTATTTTACAAAACGTGACACGCCTCTCAATGGCAATTCTCAAGGAATAACATATTAATATTGTGTTATTTCCTTATTATTACGTTTTCCTGGAGGAAAATCATGCAGTGGTTGGGACTGATGATCATTGTTATTATAAACTGGATAAATGTACCAGATACTATTCACAAAAACAAATTAATGAGTCTATTTCTGGGTCGGCAGCTCCCGCTCTGAATCCGTTGTTCGAGAGTCGCTAATAAATTACCTAATACTAAATACTACTAATATTTAACTATTATTTATTCTGTACTAATACTTAATACCTACAATGAGGTCGTTATGGATTATAATAATTTAAACTCGAAAATGGAACTTTTTCAATAAAAGCCACAATTAAGAAATTTGCAACGCAGTTTTGAATAAGACAGTCGTTGACATTTATTATTATGCGTATAGGTACTACTTTACTCCTTTTATTTTCTGTATTAAATTGGTCTCCAGTGGAAAGTCTACATGAACTTTCTTCGCCCCGGGGAAGGGCAAAGGGATATGCCGGACTCCTACCGGCTAAAACCACTGGAGCGGTCATCTTCGGCACCGGAGGGAGGCTCCAGGTCCCCGTAAGATCACACTAGAGCCACTACTTTGTTCCCCTGCTGTCACAATACGATGGTAGCGGGCGCGTATATTGGTGTAATCTGCGTGCTGATAGCGAGCGATCCCCGGGAAGACAGGGGCGCTTACGTGGTCACGTGTCACCGTATGTAAAGCATAGCATATAACAAGGCTTCGGGGGAATTCTTTACAATCCCGAGATGTGCATGGGCCTCTTTACAGTCTCCTCCCCTTTACTATGATGACTTTCCGGGTTGTGCCTAAAGGCGTGGCACCGATAGGGCTCCTGTGTGATTGTAATGATTTATTTGGTTTATTTGAAATAAAACAACTTTGACTTTGATTGTTCTCGAGACCTTGGAGTCGCATTTGGTGCCGAAGATGACCACTGAGGTGATTTTGCTAGTATCTAGTAGTCAGAGTCAGCATACATCTCTGCCCCTTTTCGGGGCAGAGGCAGTCCTTCCATCGGGTAAAAAAGAAGGTACTATTTTGTTTAGAGCTAAAGTCGAAAGTCATGTCATGATTAAAGAGAGATTTATAAAACCACTATGACTCTTCGCCAAGACCAAAACACAACTCCTTGATCGTTGTATTTTACCTATCCTTAATGTCTCGCGGAATGAAAGTAAGAAATCACGAAGCCAAGCTGCTTAAGAGTGACAAATAAGTATTTATTATTTTAGTTAATGATCTTCTAAATCCCTTAGTTCTGCAAGTGTCCATGATAAATCAAGTGGCGCCAGTGGGATGTGAGTCACTGATAGGCGCCGAGCCGACGCCGCCGACGCTCCGGCGCGAGCGCTGTTCAATTCCTACTATTTTTCAGCTAATTCTATTTTCAGACTTAATTATCAATTGTTCACTTAGATCGGCGAGTGGTAGTGAATTGTGTGGAGCTAAATTAGTTATAATCATAATTTACAGTTTCTAGGTTTTCATATGAGATTATTATACAATGTACTCCTTCATGTGTAACGCCAGCAATGTTCAGAATCCGGGTACAGTTACCACAAATAAATAAAAGTTAATTTTAGATTTTGTATTGCGGTTACTATCAGTTTTTTAATTACCTTCTTACCGATTACATTAGCTTAATAACCTCATCGCGTTTTTCTTCATAAGTTTAAATTGCTTAATTGTTGCGAATTTACTGGGGACAGCAAGGATTCGGCTGTGCCCGGGGTGACAAAGCAGCCCTATTGAGGGAGGCACTGCTTTCTCTGCTTAGCTAGGGAGGGGGCTAGAAAAGGTGCAAAAATACTGACCTCAGCCCACAAGGATGGTAACAAACGCGGCTGCCTCCGCATCTTTAAATTCGCGGCCAACTTTACAGACAACGAATCGACCTGAAATGACATTTCGAGCATGGAACGTGCGAACAGTCCTTGACCGCCATGACCTGCCTGCTCTGAACGGTAGACCGCCATTGTAGCTCGAGAACGTCATCGCTATAATGTGGATATGGCTGATGAAGGGGCGCTGGTGGAACAAGGTGGTGGGTATACTTTCTCGGTCTCACTTTGTCTGAGCCACCACGGTCATGTGGAGGATTTGCGATTAAGAACCCAGTGCACATCTCGGACTGCGTTACCACACTGCGCCTTCACCTAGATATTAACAACTACCTGATTGTACTACCTGACTCTAAAACATTAAGGACCTGTTTAGCGAGGAACTGACACGATGCGTTGAAAGCAGATTCTTCTGCTGGGTGACTTCTAAGTCTGGCCAAAAGTCTTGGGCAGACACGGAGTTGGCAGTATGAATAACAACTGCCGGCTGTATACTGCTGTATACTACCGTGCACGATAGCGCTAAATAGACGTTTCCCAAGTCCAAGGCACCCGTGTAATGTGTGGTGTGAAATGCTGTACTGACCTCCGGCTCGGAGTCGCTACGCTGTGGCTTCGTCTCCTTCGTCCTCGTCGATTTGGAACATCAAAGCCTGTGTTTTTAGGCCTTGATAGGCTGAAATACCCTTGGCTGCTGCGCTATCTCCAAATGAGGAGACCGGTGATATTGAAGCGGACTGGGAACTTTATTTTCATACTTTTTAAAGAACGCCTCAGTTACTTTGGGTGTAAAGATCCCTAAAAGCGATGACTGTTTTGATGAGAATTTTGACACGTTTTGACAGAGAGTCCAACTTTAACGGGTCTTGTCGTAAATTTGGCCTACAGAACAGCATCAAGAAGTCGGAGGTGGTGTCTGAAATCAAATGAAACAAAAATGCCCTCACTTCACTTCTTAGTGTATACCTGGTAAGAAAAGCAGCGCAATATTCCCTAGCGACACGTCTCTGAATGTCATTTAATTACTGTATTGCCTACATTTTAATTATTGCTTCATACAAAATCGAATTAAAACAAAATCATTACGATTAATAGGTTGATATTTCATTCCTACATACCATCCAGCACACATCCTTATACATTTAAATAAATAAAAAAGAAACACACAGGCACTACCAACAATATTATAAACTAGCTGGAACTCGCGGTTTCACCCGCGTTTAATTTAAAAGAAATTTAGAGTACTTCGACATATACACTTGACATAGAATATATATTTTTGATTTCAAGGGTTTTATTTTTTTTGCGCGGAACCCTTATTATTTTTCTAAAATAAAAGTAGCCTAAGTTATTCCTTATAACATCAGCTATATGCCAGTGATTTTTTTGCTGTAGGTATCGTATATACTTTCATATGCATTTAGTAAAAAGCTGTTATTTTGACATTACAAACAGACACTTCAATTTTATTTATTTGTATAGATTAATAATTGTAGGCTAAATAAATCGGTTATCAAGAGCGTGCCGACTGACATGTACATGCTGCAATAGTACAACGTTATCTATTTGTGTTGTTCTGAGGTTATGCATGTGTAACTAGGTCCGAAAGCATCATGGTTTGTAAGTATAAAACTTTTTAACAAAGAAAATACCGACTTCAAAATCCCTACACGATATTAAAACCACTGAAAAGGAAAAACAAACTTTATTTATGAAGTCGGGCGGGGCCAGCTATGCCCAACCCAACCATTAATAATTTTTATATCGTGTAGTTTTTGAAGTCGGTATTTCTTTTGTTAAAAAGTATAATTTGTTTCTTTTTAGTGTAAATAAATGTAAGGACTTTTCCAATTTGGTATCAGTATTTAACACTAAAAATAAGAATGACAAATCGGTTCTCTGATCTGAGAGGAATCGAAACTATTAAGACATCATCTAGATAAGCGCAGTCAATTAACCTGTTTATTGAAGCTGGTTAAAAACTACTTGATAAAATGTAATGAAATTCATATGGGACCAATTCGAAAGCATTTTGCACCAGTTAAAAAAAGATTTGCCCAAATCAGTCTAAAAGTCTCGGAGGAATCGGTGTAAATACATTTTTTAAAACGCATCGAATTGTGAACCTCCTCCTTTTAAAAGTCGGTTAAAAAGCAAATTCAGAACAATAAATAAATAATGAACGTAAATATATGAAAATGATGAATTCATGGGCACGAGTTGCCATTAAAGTTGGTGAGGACTACCTGAAGCATGTCGACAAATTCCACTACCTCAGAGCAGGAGCATAATAACATAGAAGTGCAACTGCACGCATAAGTCAACAGCAGGATTGGTGCCGCTGATAAGGATTCTGGCAAGCTCTAGAATGCATTCCAAGGTCTTCTGTTCACACGATTTATAACTGGTCACAAAGATCTTAGTTTATATGGCGGTCGTGCTGTCCAACAGACTTTATTCTGCCGAAACATTAACCGTGCATCGCCGTCATTCTTGTGCGGGACCGATTCGAGTCGAGACCGGTCTTTAAAACCCACCGTAAAGGTAGACCAAAAATGTTCTCCGATCACACTCTCGACCTCATGGCAGAAAGACGCGCCATGACACTCCAGTCCTCCGGTGTTGCTGAAGCATGCCGACTGCTCAATAGACGGATATGGAAGTCCTTGCGTCACGATATACGTTACTTTAACACCAACGGTTGAGCGGAATCAAGGCTCGAAAATGTTCGCAAGAAACAAGTCTATTGGGCAAAGTCGTATTATGAAGCTGAAGACCGAGGACGGCAGTGTGGCGTCGACTAAGCCAGAGGTTTTGAGAGAGATTGAGAATTTCTACCGGCAGTTATACACCTCGGTAACTGTACGTACCATTGGCTCTGACGAAGACGCGCGACCAAACTAACCCGACACTATACCGAGTATATCTCGGACATCAGCCTGCACGAGATTGGAATGGCCTTGAAACAGCTTAAAAATAACAAGGCGCCCGGTGGTGACGGAATTTCGACAGAGCTTCTTAAATCGGGTGGAATACCGGTACTTGAAGCCCTTCAGAAGGTATTCAATTCCGTCTTAGTCGAGGCCACAACGCCGGAAAAGTGGTAAAGGTAGTGCTCTTCTTCAAAAAGGGTGACAGCACCCTTTTGAAGAATTATAGATCCATATCGCTTCTGAGCCATGTTTATAAGCTGTTCTCAAGGATCATCACTAATCGTCTCAAGCACAGGTTTGATGCCTTCCAGCCCCCCGAACAAGCCGGTTTCCGAAAAGGTTTTAGTACCATAGACCACATCCATACGTTGTTGTTAGTTGTTGACGAGTATGGCTACCTGGGCCAAACTGTCCAGTTAGGTAGGTCCAACTTCGAGAAAGAGATCAATCGTCGAATCTGACTCGGCTGGGCAGCGTTCGGGAAACTTCGCAACTCCTTTTCGTCAACAATACCGCAATGCCTCAAGACGAAACTCTTTAACCAGTGTGTATTGCCAGTGATGATATATGGAACATGGTATTTTCTCCGAGATCGATTCAGAAATGAGGAGATCCGTAGAATTGCCGACATAGCTGAAAGGCTTAGCAAACTGAAATGGCAATGGGCGGGGCACATAGCTCGTAGAACTGATGGCTCGTAGAAAAAGGTTCTCGAGTGGAGACTACGCACCGGAAAACGCAGCGTGGGAGGACCTCAAACGAAGTGGACAGACGACCTGGTGAAGGTCGCTGGGAGTCGTTGGATGAGGGCGGCATGTGACCGCTGGTTGTGGAAATCTATGTGGGAGGCCTTTGTTCAGCAGTGGACGGCCTGTGGCCGATATGATGATGATGATGATACAACTATATTATTAGAGACTGAGTAGAAGCCGTTTCCGTAAGGTGTCTGGATTAAGAATACAGCATCACTCCATCTCCTCCCATGGGTGTCGTAAAAGGACTAAGGGGCTTTACACGAGAGAGATGGGCAGCAGCGTCCCTTCTATGGAAAAATAGCCATACTGCGCTCGCCAACCCGCCTACCAAGCATGGTGAATTTGTGAGTACTGACAATTTACCCCTAATATGGTATATGACAACACAATTGTGGAAATCTGGGGGAGGCCTTTGTTCAGCAGTGGACGTCCTTTGGCTTATACGACGAGCAGAAGCAATCAGATTCTCCCTCCACCATAAAACCTGTTAAAAACACAAGCGCGAGGTACAATAAGGATAATTACATTTTGATCGCCTGGTTCGCATATAAAGTTTGTCATAAGAAACAATATTGCTATACCTAATTAAGAAGGATTAGAGAACCCTGAGTTTATTCTCGGCATTACTTCTCAAATATTGTCATGTATCGAAATGCCCTCCGTCGTTTCAATGTGACGCGTAAAAGTGTCTGTTATGACCTAATTAAGTCATTAGTTGCCGTGTGGTGCCGGCTCAGAATGCCACCACCCCATTTCATCCCGTGGGTGTCGTAAAAGTCGACTAAGGGATTAACCGGAGGATGGGCAGCAGCGTCCTTGGAGTACATTAACAACTCAACTGCGATCGCCAACCCGTCTGCCAAGCGTGGCGATTATGGCAAGACCCCCAATGAGCACACAACACACCCATATCGGTCGTTGTAGTGATCTTTGAGGGAGGCCTGTGTCCAGCAGTGGACTTCGTTCGGCCGAAATGATGATGATGATGAAGTTATAAGTGAATAAACGATTATATTTTATTCTAAACTCATATGCGACAACTACTAATACAAAAAGGTTGTTTTAATTCGTCCTTATTTCCTAAACTGTACTTTATTTCGATCCGAGCAATATTATTTTGTATGAAGAAGAAACAAAAGGTAATAATTTAAGTCACATTATAATTACGTACCGGTCTACCAAGCTAAGTACTTTTGTTCACAATATCCCGCGTTCGACACACAGTGTGCATTGTTTAATTACTGCACTCAAATAAATCAGTTAGCTAAACGAAGAAAAATGTGTTTTGTCCTTATCTTTCAAAACCAAACGTCGCAATGAAATATAAGGACAAAACGTATTTTAACTTAAATAAGGTTTGAACAACGTTTTACCTTTTTATGAATAAGAGAGTTTAGTTATAGCACCTACCTAAGCTATTTCATATATTACATGATATATGGTTCTTAAAGTAGTTTCATATGTATAAAGTGCTTTTTAGTCACAACAGTAGCTAAAAGTTTTGTAATAATTATGGAACTTAAAATTAAATAAATTATAACTTAGATTTTTCAGTAAATTTTTTTTATATGCCTATTTATAAAACTGATAACGCATCGTGTTTTTTATTTTTTATTGGGCTTCTCGCATACATTTCTGGGAAATGTGGTTGCTTAACCGGTCATTTCTGGCGAAGCCAAAAGAGGCCTCCAGCCAGGCTTAAAATTAATATTAAAAACTAAGCAACATTCGCTAAGGGCGCCCCCTGCGGGACACGGACCTCGGCTTAGGGCGTTGCTGGAGATAACAAACTATTGTTTTGGGGACAGCTGGATCGATATTATTTATAATGTATTAGGGGACATTTAAAACTACAGGCTCGGCACGGGCCGGCGCGAGTAAGAGACGGGAGGGAGAAGTGCTAACTTGAACGGGAAGGTGACGCGGCGATAGGCCTCCGCGACGTCGGTCAGGCGGGCATCCTTGGCGGCGAAGCCGGTAAAACGGTCGGATGTTAAGTGAATGAGACAACGGAGTCTCTTTATGTGATCTAACGTGATTTTATCGTCTGGATCAACCAGAACGTGCGGGCGGCGTACTCTACTGATACGGGAGGGTTGGTAATCGGCGGCTGATTGATTGGCTGACAGGGGGATTTGGGTGGGACAGGGTAGAATCGCGATAGCGTTTAGACGCTTGTTTCATAAATTGCCTGATGGTCGGCAAGTTAAGATCGAAATGGAAATGCATCATGAGACGGCCACGAACGAGATAGACAAGACGACCCTGGTAAAGGGAGCTGGAAGTTGTTGCAAGCGGGCGGCGCCGGGGTGGCGTGCAACCAATCAGTAGTAGATGTTCTTCTGCCGATATGATAGTGATATTATGAAGCTGTCAGTGTTGTGTCTGAATTAAGAAAGCAGCACCACTCCATCTCCTCTCGTGGATGTCGTAAAAGGCGACTAAGGGCATCTAAACCAGAGGGATGGGCAGCAGCGTCCCTTCTGTGAAACGGTAGCCGTACTGCGCTCACCAACCCGCCTGCCAAGCATGGTGAGTATTGGCAAATACCCCCCAAAATGATGACACTGTTGTGCTATATTCTTAATCCGGACACCGTTTAATAATAATATGCTAAAAGGGTTTGAAGAACTACAGAGATTAAGCTTAATTAAAAATGATGGACCAGTTGGCTCAACGTTATTAAATATTTTTCGCATGAATTTTCTCTATATTAGTATGTATGTACATAAATTATAGCGCGCTGCTATCGGGTTAACCCTGTCACGTCTAATGAAACTCTAAGCTAAAATCCATTGCGTAGCGACCCCCGCATGTAGCGAAATAAAATACGTAGCATGTCTGTGTAGGGTTAATATCCCCTACTATTTGTGCGGATTTGATTTATTTATTTATTATATTCTTTATTGTACACCAGTTATTAAAAAGTACAATAAAAAGTAAAGTTTTGCTGTTGCTTTAGAGTATAGATCTACTGTTGAACCTTCTAACCGGAGCCTGATTTTGAATTTTAGTCATATAGGCTGATATCCGAAATGTCACAAAATGCCTTTCGTTAAACACTATCTAAAAAACCGGCCAAGTGCGTGTTAAACTCGCGTTGAGAGGGTTCCGTACGATGAATATATTATCTTTAGGTTCGACGAGTGACGGATGCGACATCCGGGATGCCTGACCTAGTTAAGACGAAAGAGTAGCACCAATAAATTATCCCAAGAACATACTTAACATTGTAATTGAAAAAATAAACTATCACATAGATTCCAACTGAAAATGTTAGTTTATACGCACAATATTGAAATATTTATTTATTTAAAACCTTGTATGTACACACATCGATGGTACACAAGGCGGACTTAATGCTATAAGGTATTCTCTACCAGTACCCTTGGGTTAAAAAAGCACATCGACTGAGATACAAAAACAAAACTATAAATAATGTTGGGAATGGGCACATAATTAATTATAACAAATTGAATTAAAAGAGGAATACATACGTATCATCATATCGGTGATTCATACATCCACTGCTGAACAAAGGCCTCCCCCATAGATTTTCACAACTTTCATTTTGGGGGGTATTTGCCAATACTCACCACGCTTAGCTGGCGGGTTGGTGAGCGCAGTATGGCTACCGTTTCACAGAAGGGGCGCTGCTGCCCACCACTCTGGTTTAGATTCCCTTAGTCGCCTTTTACGACATCCACGGGAGGAGATGGAGTGGTGCTATATTCTTAATCCGGACACCATACGTATACTAATATAAAAATAGATACTATATATCTATATAATTAAATAGAATATAATATTGAGACAGCAAAGGAATTGGACATAAATCCAGTATGGTGGGGTGGGATGTTAAGAATTAAAAATCTGGAGCACAAGGATCGTTTATAATAGTAAAAAGCAAACATAGTGATCTGACGGCTCTCCTCTGTCGGACAGGTAGCCATTTAAGCTTAGATCTGTTGGAAGAAATGTGGTCGTACTTTCGAAATCCGAAGATAAAGCGGATACCATTGTTGAAAATACGATCAAATTTGTTAAGAAGGTCTTGGGATAAATCAGAGTAACAAACATCTGCATATTCAATTACAGGAAGCACAAGGGACTGGACCAGAAGATTTTTTTTTTAATTTAGGGAATTTAGTAACATTTACTATGTTACTAAGAAATTGCCATTTACAACACACGGCTAGAGATAGAGAGGGGGTGACTAATTCTTATTCGGGATCAAAATAAAACAACATCTCTAGCCCTATCTTTCCATTTTGTCATGTTACGCGTATATTCCGCGTGGCGGTAGGCTGGGGTGTAAATTCGTACACCAACTGACAGTTGGCCAAACGTTGTTCAGTAAAAAAATGAGTTCCAACAGTAGCGCTCGTCACGCCAGGGGCGAAGGCGTAGGGCGCCATGGCGGCGCGCCGATCCCGCCGCCCGGGCGCCGCCCCGCCAAATAGACGACATACATAGTCTGTGCCGGTTTAAAAACTTCCCTCGTTTTGTTATTAAGTATTCACCGGTTTTCGAATTTTATTTTATAATAGAACGGTTCTCGCTATCAAGGTTTAGTGAAATTTTAAAAATTTCTGTGAAAAGAACAATAAATTTGAGAATGTTTTTTTGACATTCATCGTAGTACTTATTTGTCGTCCTTATCGTTACTTATCTCTTAACAATTGTGGTCTGTTATTTTGATGGTTGTTACAACGTCGTAATAATGCCTGATAGTGACATTTTACTTGAATAAGATTGCCAGGTCTCCGGGAATCTCAGGCTTGTTCTAGCTTTTGTCCAGTTATTAGTATATTCCAGAAATGCATGATTGAATCGAGGTTTTTTTGGTTTTTGAACGGTAATACGGAACCATTCATTTCGGCCGAATGAAGTTCACTGCTGGACACAGGCCTCCCCCAAAGATCACCACAACGACCGATATGGGTGTGTTGTGGGCTCATTGGGGGGTTTTGCCATAATCGCCACGCTTGGCAGACGGGTTGGCGATCGCAGTTTAGTTGTAATGTACCCGAAGGACGCTGCTAATCCCTTAGTCGACTTTTACGACACCCACGGGAGGAGATGGGGTGGTGGTATTCATCATTGAACATTCCATTAAGTACGCGAAATTCTCTATATCGAACGGTGAAGCTGAACAACTAAGGTTTAGGTTCCTGCCAGCTAGTGTGATCATACGAAAACCTGGAGCCTCTTTCAGGTGCCGAAGATGACCGCTGCAGTGGTTTTAGCCGGTAGGAGTCCAGCCTACCCCTTCGCCCTTCCCCGGGGCGAAGGAAGTTCATGAAGCATTTCCCTGGGCAATAATTAAAAAAAAAGGTTCCTGCCAGAGACTTTCCGTTTCGGGTTATGAAAACTAATTATAGTCAAAGCAATAATTTTCTTCCTCTATTGTGTCTCCTGCTAGTTTTTTTTTATAGAACATGGTGACCGACATGTTTGCCGCAAGCGGCATGCCTACCCATAACAATTGTAATGTTAACCTTTTTCTTAACGTGGGGAAATCCTCTTGGACTTCCTCCGCCTTGGGAAGGGCGGAGAGGCATGCCGGCCGGCAAACCGGCTAAAACCCCACGGTGTCCTTCTTCTTACCTTTAGCCGGGGGTGAGGTGATGCTTTATCTGCATTAGATCGCGCCCCGGCAGGTATCGGCTCGTCAATGATTGACGGGCCCCTTCCCTGTGCAAACTTGTTGGCCGCACCTATCATTCAGAGAGGCGCGCGCGGAACACACGCTCCGCCATCTTGGAACCTGAACTATTCCTGTGTGGCTCCACACTGCTCGCGTTATTTAGTCTCTTATGCCCAGTAATTTCACTAGCTACAGTGCCCTTCTGACCGGAATACAGAAAAGTCTACAGTTTAAACATTACTGCTTAGTGACGAATATCTGGCACTGGTGTGGTACCTTCCTAGCCGGATCTTGCAGTAAGCGACCTACTTTAGGCACATCTTGGAGAGGCCGACTGTAAAACGGTCGTGTGTCTGTCTGTCTGTCCGTCTGTCACAGTCAATTTGCTCCGAGACTACTGGACCGATTAGGTTGAAATTAGGTACATATATGGATTTCTGCAACTTAAATACGTACGGGTAACGTAAATAAATGAATATTGAATAATATAGGAAATAGGCAGGGCAATATAGAAAATTTAAGGATAAAGTTTTGCAAACGGTACCGTGTAACATATGAAATGGAAGGGCTCGTTATACTGGTCTCAAGTGTATTTATTTTATAATTTTAAAACTTATGGTTTTAAAGTTATTTCAGAAAATGGACGAAATTTGACCAGTCCCCCCTTATCTCCTAATGAACCTGAAAATACAGTTCGTAGCTCATTACCTTATAGATTACAGGAATTCTCTAAAAAGTCTATGGTCTTAATATAACATGGTAAATCTTTCAATATTGTGCGTACAAACTTACGTTTGCGGTTACAATGTATGGGAAAACATGTTTTGCAACTACGACGTTAAGTTTATTCTTGGGATCAGTTATTGGTTCAAGACCGAATCCAACAATAGACAATATATTCAGCAATTACTGAACCCTCTCCACGCGAGTTCAACTCGCACTTGACTGGGTTTTTTTTATGATTTAGTGTGGTTAGTAATCAAAATTCCGTAATTCTTATTCCGGCAAAAATACAATGTTTTCAAATTTTCAACACTCACACGGACGTCATTCATATTTTTTCACTAAATCATTATCATTCAGCTGCCGGAGGATGGTCAGCAGCGTCCTTCGAAATATATATTTTACATCTCAACTACGATCGCTAGCTCGCTTGCCAAGCGTGGCAAGACCGTTCGTTGTAGCGATCTTCGGGAGATGCCTCTTTCCAGCAGTGGACGTTATTCGGCTCAAATGATAATTATGATTATGGGGAACAAGGTGTGGTGTTCCTCCATAGAAAAGGGAGAATCTGGAGGATCAGGCGGGTGTTATGCCTGGCGGGCCGAAGCCCAAAGGTTGATGTTGGACTGTATTTATGCAGCGTCGCGCGAATACTTTACAAGTGTGATTCAGGAATCTTTGACGTCATCGGAGAGTTGCAATTAATATTCAAGTAGATGTCGCTGTAAGTTGCAGTTGTATGCTGGCGATATAGGTGTCGCTGCATGATGATGTTTATAAGCCAACATCGGCCTTCGACTGTGTAGATGAACTATGAACTTGTTTATGATAATGAATACAACCTCTTTATCGAGCATTTTTTTTAACTTTGCCCCACACTAATGTCTCCTGTGCCGTAGGTGCGTTCACAGACATGAATTCCATACACAATATACTCCAAGACCCGGAACAAATACCTGCAGATCATACAAATATTTGTTCCGTGCGGGAAT
Organism: Diloba caeruleocephala; assembly: GCA_947459985.1. Taxonomy (NCBI): domain Eukaryota; kingdom Metazoa; phylum Arthropoda; class Insecta; order Lepidoptera; family Noctuidae; genus Diloba; species Diloba caeruleocephala. The sequence continues at coordinate 3,404,031 of OX381621.1, read as the reverse complement.
TGAACCCACGACCCGGAGCGCAGCAGCCGACTGTATCAGCCACTGCACCAACCGTGCCTAGTTGCCTAACAACTACATCGCCACACTCTAATAATATATCAATCATTGATATTCGTATACACGTATTCGATCAGCCTCTAGATATAGCTGCTATCAGCTGTATAATGTACATGAAGCTATAAATAAATTCTAAACAGTGCACACCCATAAAACTAGTTCTATTATTGGAGCCGCAAACCCGTTTACATGTTTATATGGAGTATAGTACTAACAATAAATAAGTACGTGAGATAAATATAGATTTTAAGTCGTAAACTTGTAATACAAAGTCTGATTGTTTTTAAAATATTGTAATGATGGAGCTGGAAGCGGTGTTTATAACACGTTGGTTACAATTTCTACCAAGCCATGGAGCTGGAAGCGATATTTGTAACACGATTGGTTACAATTTCTTCCAAAGCCAATCTTCCGACAGGCCCATTAAAACATGGCGTTCAGGCTACAGTCTATTGTTGGTTATAGTCCTATCCAAACTTACGCTACAACACTCGCTCCTCCGCCTTCTCCATCCAGTCTGCTCCAGCCAACTTCTTCAGGATATTTGACTGACATTGACAGTGTATTTATTGAACTCGGCCCGCCACTGTGTTTTGTTGGTTTGAGGTCTCTCCAAACCTACACCTTAACACTCAACCCTCCTCCGCCTTCCGCTTCTAGTTTTCTCCGGGTAACTTAGTCGCGGTATTGGGTTTGTTTATTATAATTACAACTTGCGCTCCTGCAACGGAGTTCAGCTGTTTACGAGCGTGATCGTATACCGTATGATTTCGACGTTATTCATTCGTAAAACTAGAATAAATTTTTAAATATTAGAATATAACAAATAAAATTTTCTTAGTGGTCTGGAAACAAAGCAGCGCTGCTTATCTTGCGACGGCGACAGAAGGAAATGGTTCACTCGGTTTACTTAATGGAGTTCTTACGTAATGCACTTGCAGCATGTCACGTACAAGTAATCTTAAACCCATTCATTATTCAAATACCCAGTCACCAGCTAATTATAGAAAAGCGAGTTTCAATGGCGTAACATATTCCATAGTTGCACCCAACACGGACCGCCTAAAGTGCTGTAGATATATCATATCTTTCGAAAAGGTTTCGGTTGGAACTGCTGGGCTAATGTGTAAATCTAGCGGTACAATTCGAATCATCCTAACTTTTTAAATAGAAATAGTGGACCGTTTAATAAATTCACGGCCGAATACTGAAATGCCACTCATTATCTAAGACTAAGACCGTGTGGTGTCCGGATTAAGAATATAGCACCACTCCATCTCCTCCCGTTGATGTCGTAAAAGGCGACTAAGGGAATCTAAACCAGAGGGATGGGCAGCAGCGTCCCTTCTGTGAAACGGTAGCCATACTGCGCTCACCAACCCGCCTGCCAAGCGTGGTGGGTATTGGCAAATACCCCCCAGAATGATGACACAGTTGTGGAAATTTATGGGGGAGGCCTTTGTTCAGCAGTGGACCTATAAATGGCCGATATGATGATGATTGATCTAAGACTCTAGTCTCAACTACTTCTGACGCTCGTTTTTGGTAGGATAGCGTGAGTCCCAAATACACTCATGGATATATTTCATCATCATTTCGGCCAAATGAAGTCCACTGCTGGACACAGGCCTTCCCCAAAGATCACCACAACCACCGATATGGATGTGTTGTGGGCTCATTGGGGGGTTTTGCCATAATCGCCACGCTTGGCAGGCGGGTTGGCGATCGCAGTTGAGTTGTTAATGAACTCGAAGGACGCTGCTGCCCATCCTCCGGCTAATCCCTTAGTCGACTTTTACGACACCCATGGGAGGATATGGGGTGGTGGCATTCTGAGCCGGCACCACACGGCATAGCCGGCACCACACGGCATGGATATATTTAGATGAGCGCAAAAAAGGGAGAGATCAGCATAAAAAATGTTTCAAACTCAAAACTCAAAGTTTTTGTTTCTTATAGGCCCTAATAGGCACTTAAGAAAAGTCAACAGTTAAGGTACACGGTTCGGAGAAGTTGATATAATGGAGAAGAGCCGACAAGAAACTCTATAGACACTATTTTAAAAATGTGATATTACAATTTAACACGTCAGGTATGTGAAAACAAAATGGACTATACGTGAAATACATACACACAATGATAGATAACACACTATTGCTTCTGTAATACACAATCAGAAATGGATAACTATTAACGCACAGGTAACTTGAAGGACGCGTTTACTCGCGTTTATTTAGGGATTGGGATCATTTCGGCCGAATAAAGTCCACTGCTGGACACAGGCCTCCCTCAAAGATCACCACAACGACCGATATCGGTGTGTTGTGTGCTCTTTGGGGGGTTTTGTCATAGTCGCCACGCTTGGCAGGCGGGTTGGCGACCGCAGTTAAGTTGTTAATATATCCGAAGGACGCTGCTGCCCATTCTCCGGCTAATCCCTTAGTCGCCTTTTACGACACCCACGGGATGAGATGGGTTGGTGCTATTCGTAGCCGGCACCACACGGAGTGTAGTTAGTTCCAATCCATGCTAAAATTATCTTTTGGCCAAAGTAGGCATTAATAATCCTATTTTCTAGATATTTTAAGATACTAATTTATTATTTAGTCAAAATACAAAACTATTTACGCTATGATTGATATATGGTGAGCTTTCGTTGGTTTTTCTGTTTCCTTTCCTTTCTCTTCTATTGCCTGATCCTTACGGTCGAGAGAAGCTGGCTGCGCGATAGCTGCTATCGCGTCTGCTGTTGCTGTTTTTAGCTAATCAGCCCGCCGGTCATTGTAGTAATCTTTAAGCCGAAATGGTGATGCATTGGGCCGTTAGAGTGTACTCCAAGTACTACGTAAGCTGCCGAAGAAGTACTTTGCGAGTCCTTTGCATTTTCCTTTTCAGACTCCTTCGGCGACTACTACTAATAGCTAGAAGCGACTACTATCACTTATATAGCATACGTAAATATTCTACCGCATTCTATAGTTCGAACATCGCCGAAGCTACTGCCTGTTACAAATACATCCAAGAATAAGTTAAGTGACTAATTGAATTGGCGTGAATGATGAATTTAAGACACATGCCATATTATAATAAAACACTTTTAAACGGATTCTATCGCGTATTATATTTATATATATAGCATTCGAAACGTCAGAAAAATCAAAAATATACGCGATAGAATCCGTTTAAAAGTGTTTTATTATAATGTGTAATAATCGCGAAAATCTCATATTAAAAAAAAATCTTACAACTGTTTAGATTCTTTAAAAAACTAATTAAATAGAAAACCGGACAAGTGCGACTTGAACTCGCGTGGAGAAGGTTCCATACGATGAATACGCTATCCAACATGTCTTTTTTTAATCTGAGCCAAATTTGTTTGTCGTTACTAAAATATATTGTCTATTGTTGAATTCGGTTTTGTACCAATAACTTATCCCAAGAACAAACTTAACATCGTAGTTAAAAACATGTTACAATACATTCCAACTACAAACGTAAGTTTGTACACACGGCTACACATCAAGTTATACAAAGCCAGTATAAGCTGATCTCGCATTATATAAGCTTTCCGTGTGATGAGAGATCAGTGTAAACTGGTTTATTATAGCTGGATGTATACGTACAATACTGAAAGATTTACCAGGTTATTTTAAAACCATAGACTTCTTATAGATTTTCTTGTAATCTACAGGTATGATACCTGGCTCTTTGGCTCTGGCTCTTTAGCTACCTATCTATATATTTTTTTTATTATTTTTTACGTAGTTCCGGAGATAATGCAGGGAATGGTTAATTATCGTCTATTTTCTTTAATAACTTGAAAACGGTTATTTTAGAATTATAAAATAAATATATTTGAGACCCTCACACCAAGCCCTTCCATTTCATATGTTACACATGTACAGTACAATTTGCAAAACTTTATTCTTAATTTTTTTTATGTTGCCCCCCAAAAGTTACCTGCCATATTTAAAATTCATTTATTAACGTTACACGTTCGTTTTTGGGTGGTAGAAATCGACATGTGTACCAAATTTCAACTTAATCGGGCCAGTAGACACGGAGCAAATTGGCTGTGACAGACGGACAGATAGACAGCCACACGAGTGATCCTATAAGGGTTCCGCCGTTTTTTCCTTCAGACTTTCGGAACACCAAAAATGAACTGAACTGAATGATCTATTTCTGGAAATTGACTATAGATAGAAAAATAAAATAAATATAGGTTTTTAGTAGAACTCACATATTTCGTCAAAACTCGTGTTTTGTCCTTAACGACGATTGAAATTTCCGGTATCGATATTATATTTCTTAATTAAGTAGGCTGTAGCTAGACTAACATGATCACTAATCCCAAAGTCAACCTCACCTGCACGCGGTACCCTGCTAGACAACAGACGAGGCTCTGACGACTCTCTCTATCTTTATACTTGCATGGGGACAACATTCATTCAACATTCCCAGGGTTTTCCTGCTACATAGGATTTTATTTACGTCAGTGGCAATCGGGAAACTTATAACTAACCCACAACCGCAGGATTCTAGAAATCATGTGAAACGGTCACAAAGTGCAATGGATAGGGAGTTACCACCAAATGACGCGCACACGTCGCCCCGTCTCTGCGTATAGTATGCTAGGGCTACCCAGCACGGGAAGAGCTTGGCTATGAAAGGTAGTATCTAATAAAAGAGAAAGTCGACTTTGCTATGTTAAATGTTGGTCATTAACTGGGAGGTAGTATACTAAGTTTCTAGTGTGATCATACGAGGATCTGGAGCTTAGGGGGCTTGGGTGCCGAAGATGACCACCCTAGTGGTTTTAGCCGGTAGGAGTCCGGCATGATCCTTACTAATATACTCAGACCCCGAACAACTACCTGCAGATCATACAAATATTTGTTCCGTGCGGGAATTGACCAAGAGTGTTATTTGCAGCCGTAATGAAAAAATCGAAATAAAAGAAAAGAAAACAGCCCTTAAGTTATGACAGTTCACAAAAATGCAGGAAAATTTAGAGGAATATAGAAAAGTCCAAAAGAATAACTATTGCGATAAACAAGGAAAATATGCAACAGAATCTATATACAAAAGTCAAAAGTTATATATATATATATATATATATATATATATATATATATATATATCATATGCAAATTGGTATAGGTATAGTATTTATTTATGCCAATACGAGTATTTTCTTATATATATATCGATATGATTACCTGAATTTCTTTATTTCCCTATTTTTAAATCCATCCAAAGGTTGTCTGTAAAAGATCGCTTTTAGCGATAAGATCGCCCATCATTTTTTTTTTTTTTTTCAATAAAGTTATTTACTGTTCTATTCTATTCTATCTATGATCATATAGCTCGCCAAACAGCGTAGTCGGCATACAAAGGATCCCGTGACGTCAAGGGTGCCCGCTTTATGATGATAAAGACATTATATCGCAGCACAGAAAGAATATAACACAACTTCCACCAACCAGGCTTCACAGCCTGTGTATTCAAAAACTTACAGAATAAAGCTCCAATGCTGAAAACACTTGGAAGTGAAAGAAGCGTTGCGGAAAATGTCCAGTAGGAAAGCAATGGGGCCTAATGATACTCCAATCGAGGCCTGGAAGTGCTTGGGTTTATAGGCAGTATGCTACTCACAATTTTTTTTAACTGTATGATCATAGCCTCTAAAATCCCGGAACAGGGAGAGTGTAAAGTTAACAGTCCTTAAACGTGCTAGTATCAGGCATTAGGTACTTTGGTTGCGGCAAATGCGCAAGTGAATCGCGCACCCTAGCGAAAGATAGGTCAAAGGAATACCATGGGGTATTCGTTTTAGCTGGTAATAGACTTTTTTTTTTTAACGTGGGGAAATCCTCTTGGACTTCCTCCGCCTTCGGAAGGGCGGAGGGGCATGCCGGGATCAAACCCCACGGTGTCCTTCTTGCCTCTAGCCGGGGGTGAGTTGTACGCTTTTCTGCATTGGACCGCTCCCCCGGCAGGTATCGGCCCGTCAATGATTGAGGGGCCCCTTCTGTGTGCGGCCTCGTTGGCCGCACCTAACCTTCAGAGAGGCGCGCGCGGAACACGCGTGCCGCCATCTCGGGCCTGTTTCTGTTCGGGCGACGGACCGCCCCTGGTTCGTCGCCCGCAGGCCGCTCCTCATGGTGGCCGGAGATCGTCCAGCGCCCCACCCTGGCGCCGACGCCCGGTGTGTCTCCTGCGGAGGGGATCGGAGATATCCCTCCGTACCCGCTCTGACGCCTCCTTTGCTTGCATCACTTCCTCGCAAAAGGAGGCGACGGCATCCCACGCGCTCTCGCTCCCGACGATGGACCGAACCACGGCCGGAAGCGAGAGGTCACCCCCTTCGACCGCTACGACGAGGTCACTGCGCTGCGCTGCCCAAGCTGGGCACTCCTCCAACGTGTGCTGCGCCGTGTCCTCCGGGCAGTCTCCGCAGTGATGACAACCAGGCGTCTCTTCTCGGCCTATTCGACACAGGTACTTCCCGAAACACCCATGGTTCGAGAGTACCTGCGTCATCCGGTAGGTGAGGGCGCCATGCCGCCTCTCCAGCCATTCCTCCATTACCGGTCTTACCGCCGCTACCACGGCGTGCCCTGCAGTGGGCCGCTCCAGTCGCCCTTTCCACTCCGCCACCAGGATCCGCCGGAAGCTGGTAATAGACTGGCATCCGCCTTTCACAGGGTGCAGGAACCCTCTGAGGATATCCCCACGTACAACAAAAATTACATTATGTAATATAGGCTCATTCAAGGCCCTGCGTAATATTTACCATTAGATATTTTATGTCCCGATTAAGAATATAGCACCACTCCATTTCTTCCCGTGGAGGTTGTAAAAGGCGACTAAGGGGTTAAACGACTAAACCAGAGGGATGGGCAGCGTCTTTTCTGTGGAACAGTAGCCATTCTGCGCTCACCAAGTCGCCTGCCAAGTGTGGTGAGTACTGGCCAATTCCCCCCAACACGATGACACATTTGAGGAAATCTATGGGGGAGGCCTTTGTTCAGTAGTCGTCGTTGTATAGCCGATATGATGATTATCACCCCCTCGTATCTTTGACAACACGGTTCTCGGAGTAGCTAAGCGATTAGCTATCTGTGCTACGGGTCGCGAGTTTAATTCCCGTGCGCGATCAAATATTTGTATGGCCTACAGTTAGTTTTATATTTATGTCTGTATACTGGACCCATGAACGTTTATGCAGTGTGGTGCTGGCTACGAATATCACCAAGCCATCTCTTTCCATGGGTGTCGTAAAAGGTGACCATGAGATTAGCCAGAGCGTGGACAGTAGCATCCTTCGAGTACATTAACTACTCAACTGCAATCGCCAACCCGCCTGTCGTTGTCTTTGGGTCCGATAAATTACGACTATTGTTATAATTATACCTTTTTCAACGTAACATTAGGGAAACTGAACAGCTCAAACCACCAAAATGACCCTCTTCAGTACATAAGGAGGGTACCAAGTTCTCCACTGCTCCTGCGTTTCGTCGGATCTCGGCTCGGGGGAGTTCTGTTTGCTTGACATCGACACCGAACATCTCACACAGTTCACGCTGCACGCGCTACCATAAGGTATATCTGGAGTCACTCTATGGAAGCTCAGAGAACCCTACTCTGAGCGCCCGTCATACCCAAACATTACCAGTATCAAAGAATAAGTGGTATTTGAAACACTCTAGAAAGCTCTCTAATTCTAATTGTTTTAAAGTCTACTACTAATCAGTCAGATTTACTGGTGGTAGGTCTCTTATTGCAAGAGTCCGGCTAGGTAGGTATCTACCACTGCAGTACCAGATAATCATCGCCAAGCAGTAGTGTTTAAACTTTAAACATTACTGAGTTCCGGTTAGAAGGGCACTGTAGCTAGTGAAATTACTGGGCATAAGAGACTAAATAACTTTACGTCTCGAGTTGATGAGCGCAGTGTGGTGCCAGCAGGACTAGTCCTGGGTAGCATAACAATTGTTATGGGCAGGCGTGAGACTTACGACCAGGTGAGCCAGGCTAATGACGTGATTGTCTCGTCACCAGGGTGTACAAAAAAATAGTTTACACTGCAGAAACTGAGGGTATACAGGTTGTCCAGTAAATAGCACGACATACTGCAGGGGGTGAGAGCTTGGGTCAATACCTACCAAAAAAACACAATATATGTTCAGCAAAATCTTACGGATTTACAGTAGTACAAATTTTAAAATAAAAATTGTATTTCTTGACCCAAGCTCTCACCCGCTGCAGTATGTCGTGCTATTTACTGGACACCCTGTATACCGGCAGAAGGCATATGAATCCAAAAAAATGTTGTGTGTTTAACGCAGTTGAGTTGTTAATGTACTCGAAGGGCGCTGCTGCTCATCCTCCAGCTATTCCCATAGTCGCCTCAACTCAAGACCCCCACAGAATGAGATGAGTTCATGCTATTATTAAACGGCACCACACGGCAAATCAGCTTATGTAACATATTTAAAATGATTAGATGTTATTATATCCTCGGGGGTCGCGGACGCGCAGATTGGGGAGTCTGCGTGCTCACACCGAGCGACCCCCGGGACGGTAGCGCGCACGCGGACTCGTGCCGCCATGTGCGTAGCACAGCGAGGCTTGGGAGGATCCTTTACAATCCTCCCCGAGAAGTGCCTGGGGGGCTACCTTTTTACAGTCGCTTTCCCTCCACTAGAGGGGTTGACCGCTTTACAGTCATCCCCTCCGAGATGCGCCTAAAGGCGTGGCACCAATGGGCGGCTCTAGTGTGACCGCTCCAGTGGTTTTAGCCGCCAGGAGTCCGGCATACCCCTTCGGCCTTCCCCGGGGCGAAGAAAGTTCATGTAGAATTTCCACTGGACACCAACAAACAAAAGAAAAAAAACGTGTTATTATATCAGTTTTACTTTAAAGCCAGTAAACTTAAAGGGTCCGTTTAAAAGTATAAAATGTCATTGATCTATGTATTAACCCAATTCCTTAAAGGAAGCTGATGGGCATCGGGTTATATATCGCCTGTGTTACATTGTTCGAATTACAATATTACAGCAAACATAGACACTAACCTGAATACGAATCAATGGGGCTTAAGTACAGTCTGCCTGACAATTTCCAACCTGCGCAGATACTTGAATACGATAAACACATTTATTATGTAGAGGTCATCGTGGTAGGGCGAGCACACTGGACAATACCGGTTTCCCGGATTTATTACCAATATACCTTGATAATGACTCAACGTATTCGTTATCAGTACTTGAAATATTCATTGAAGTTAGCGATTGGAGAATCTTCAGACACAACAATTACGGACCTATTGAGAGTCTTCTGTTTCTCTTTTAAATTTCAGGTTTGGAACTTGATCTATTTTTGTTTTAAGATCACAGTACAACTTTTTACACGTGTAGCCTGTGGGCTAGATATACTCAATCAGCGTACAGGGCTCTCCGCGTGCAGTACAACAACGCGTTTAGGGTGCTGTTGGGGCTGCCCCGCTTCTGTAGCGCATCAGGGATGTTCACGGACGCCTACGTAGATTGCTTCTACGCAACGATGCGTAAGAGGTGTGCTTCCCTGGTGCGCAGGATGCGGGGCAGTTCTAACAGTATCCTGACCATGATTGTAAACAGGTTGGACTGCACATACGTGAATCGCTGCTGCGCCATCTCACACGGGATGAAGCAGCAGTAATTCACATAACCATGTTTAAAAAAAAAAAAAAAAAAATTCTATCATAGATGTAAGTACTACTAAACTTTTTGAGTCAATGTTACTTGAATAAAGAGATATATTCATTAAACATAGTAAAATTATGAATTTAAATCAAACTTTATGCTGTGGACATACGCAAAATACCTATACAAGTCTGGCCGTAGCTTCGTCAGTTAGTTGCCTAATTTTGTGGCTGTAAATATAGCAGAACTTAACCTATTGTTATAGCCTTTATATGAGCACCACAATGTAATTTCTAATCAATGGTTACCTAGAAACACAGTTTCATTTACTATCTCGAGTTCGTTGCCTTCAAGAATTATTTCCAATTCGACTTGAGGTACATTTGGCAATGAAAACTTCAAACATTCGGTTATATTTTTATTTAATAAAAGGTTAGGTGACCATCTAAGCAAACCATCTAAATAGAGAGGATAAACTCATTAAGGTGTGGAACTTCATTGACTCTCCTCTTGATAAAAAAAATAAGTGATGTGACATCAGGAAATCATATTATATTAGATAATGCCGACATAAAAGGGAGATAATTTATATAGGCTAGGAATAGAAATGAGCCCAGAATTGATCCGTATGGCACACCTATTTTCACTAGGGACCACTTTTAGCTGTCTTTCAGAAAGGTAGGATAATACAAGCTCGAGAGCTCGACTACGAATTCCGTAGTGACTCAATTTTCAAATGAGCGTATTGTGATCAACGCATTCAAAACCTAGATCACAGAAAATACCAATAGCATCTGGATTCTAAAATATGAGTGACTAGTTTCGCACCTGCGTCTGTAGTTGATCTACCCTTGTAAGGAACGGGAAAGAACTGCCTGCCTGTCCCGTTTATTTAAAGTCGGAATACTTCTACGTAGAAATACGAAAACACTATCAATAACATTTTATTTATTATTTCTGTTTTTCTTCGCCGTCCAAATTTATTTATGTCGTACAAACCCCTTCGTTTGATGGTCTATGATAGTACACACGGCTATATATAAGCTGCTGAAATACATTCATGCTGGTATTTAGTAACGTACGACAAGCGATTCAATATTCACCAATTATAAAATATCTCGTTGCAAATTCGTTGACAGGCGAAAAATCTTTCTAGAAACCCAAATATGCTCTGACAAGCGGTTAACTGAAGATTTGACACTTTGTTAACAAGCTGTTTACAGCTTGTCACATTTGTGTTTCGGAAACCAATAACACTTTTAATTCGAGATGAACAGCTTGTTACGTAACTTTTGCGATAATTTTCCTTTCGGAAACCGGATTTTAGTAACTTCGATCACAATACTTGTAAAAAAAAACGTTTAAATCTGTTAGCGACTTCAGCCTTGTCTGTTATGGATCTGCGATTTACAAGGATAGTTCAGGACCCCGTTGATTTATTTGCCCAGTTTCAGTGTTTATAACTTTCCATATTGCTTTAATTTTGTTCTCATGTTTACTTATTTTGCTACTGATTAATTTGGATTGAGTTAACGTGCATACCCTTTTAAATAGTTTTGAGTAATTTCTAACTTACTCGTGAAAAGATTTATCAGATGTAAAAGATTTTTCATAATACAAATTGTAAAGCACGTCTCTACTTTTCCTAATGCTAAAGGCATGTATGTAATGTAGCCCATGCATTTAATTTAAATTTATTGTTCAGTTCAACCTTTTTAGGTGACACGATTTATTTAATTCTTCGCATATAACATGAAATAACATATTATAATTGTTGTTAAGATCATTTGAAATAAAATTTGTTGTAGGACTGTCTACATTTCAATGTTGTCCCGTAATGAGCATAGTTTGTTTTTGGTTAAAGGCCTAATTCTGACATGCACGGTTAAAACAGATTTCTCGTAATTAATTGACACTATGACTGAAACTTGACCGAACTGAGATTAAATTATGAATTGACCGAAAAAATGGTATTCTGCTACTAATAAAGTTCAGTCGGATTTCAGTTTAATCTCGATCTAGTCTCATTTCAATATTAGTTTTGACGTTTATTTAATGACAATTTAGTACATCTGACAATTCGAAATGTTAGCAGAATACCGTTTTGACTTCGATCAATTTTTGATCCATTTTCGATCTCATCACAGTGTAAGTTCACGTTTGACGTTGTTTGTTAGTTGAGGAGAATACCATTTGTGACATTTATGACACTGAGACTAGATCGGAACCATATTTTGAACATTTTTAAATTACGATCATTGGCCCTCAGATCTAACACCACTAACTACGGAAATATTGTCTACCCTACAATTTGTAAAGATAATGTCTATACATGTATAGTACATATACTAGAAGTTGCAGTAGTCCTAGTGGGTTTATTTATCATATGTTTCAAATTAAAAGATTGAAATAATGCTAAGAGTTTACTCTTGTCGGGTGATTTAACTAGAATATCAACGTTTGGACGTTTGTGGTGACTCACATACAAAAATTAACTAATTATTATTCTTGACAACTTTCACTAAAATATCTTCCATTAAATTAAAAAGCAGGAAAAGTTTATGCAGGTGGTCTGTATGCACATATTATGATATGATTTCCTATTTCTGCACATGCTACCTCACATAAACTATCAGTAGATAAAGAACTGATGTATTTTCTTTCTCTAAATTTTAAACTATTATCACATAAGATTAAACTACTTCCACCCTTAGATAATGATATATTAAACGCACCGGTAACTGTTAAATTATTTACATTAAATTGCATTTTATCTGGTTTCAAACATGTTTCACAGAAGCATAAAATGTCAATGCAATATTTTTCAACTAAAAGTTCTAAATCTAATATTTTGCCAGAGAACCGAGTAATATTTTGGTGATAAAGTACAATGTCATCATAATGCTTCTCTGTTGCCGGTTCTAGTAAAGAGTCTATCGCAGTACTATTAGAATATAATTCTGTGTCGTCATTTATCCTAATCTTTGTTATATTTGCTATAACCGAGTTAATATTATATTACCAATGTAGCAATCAAATGTCGAAATCTCTTAGGAAGAAACATAGCTTCCTGAGTCAATTTAAAACCACTAATAAATTTGTTAGTTGTGTACCCATATTTCGAGGAAAACTTCATTACTTAATAAATAAACTACCATGTTGAGAACAGACAATATATCAAAATGAATACGGCCCTTAAAACGCCCACATATTAAAATCTCCATTATTTTCATGGTTACCGCAGTAACATAAACATTTTACTATACGAAACGTCCTCGAAGCGGTGATAAAGTCACAGTAAAAAGCGATACATAACATGTGGCTCGAGGTCACGTGTGAGGTCTAGGCTACACCTAAATGGGTTTTGAGGGCGAACAGCTGGAGAAACTACGGTGCAGAAGAAATATATAAAATAAACATTACAATAAAACAACTTTTTAACGGATTATATCGCGTGTATTATGGATTTTTGTTTTTCAAACGTTTCAAACACTGCAGCGTTCGTGGTCGCAGGATGACTGTCAGGCATCATTGATCAGGCAATCCCAAACAAAAAACGAATTTTCCCTATCGGTTCATAAATGACGGGAGTCCTGAGGTCACAAACATAAAAAAAATAGAAGAACCTCCTCTGTCTTCGAAGTCGGTTGAAAATGCGCCTTAGTTCTATGTATGATATTATTATTTTGTTTTAGACATATTTATTTGTTCTTAGATCATCATTTCGGCCGAATGAAGTCCACTGCTGCACACAGGCCCCCCCAAATATCACCACAACGACCGATATCGGTGTGTTGTGTGCTCATTGAGGGGGAGGCGGGTTGGCGAGCGCAGTTGAGTTGTTAATGTATTCGAAGGACGCTGCTGCCCATCCTCCGGCTAATCCCTTAGTCGCCTTTTACGACACCCACGGGAGGAGATGGGGTGGTGCTATTCGTAGCCGGCACCACACGGCACTTGTTCTTAGATAGAGGGACAATTGTAGGCCTATATCATATTATATATAGTTTCTATATCTTTTTCAAAATAGAAAATTCTAACCGTAAGTCAGCTCTTTGTAAGGAACACATGTAGATATATAAGTCTCTAGTGTGGTCGTACGAGGACTTGGAGCCCCCCGTTTCGGTGCTGAAGATGACCGCTCCAGTATTTTTAGCCGGTAGGATCCCGGCGGCATAACCCTTCGCATTTCCGCGAGGTGGAGGAAGTTCTTGATGCATATAAAAAAAGGGCAGTTATATAGGTATTTTGTTTTCATGTATTGCACAAATCGAACAAAATAATACTATTCCATATACGGTGGCTGGTATTTCAAGCTAACACACTATGGAGATTCGTGGTTTGTGGTAATTATGAGTCGTACAACTTTCCCCGTTGTATATTGTACAGGATTTATTCGAGCGACTGTTGTAATTCCTACATGTATTATATACCTAAACTAAACTTTACCAATATGTACTTTCCACAATGATTTACGGTGTTGAAACATGGGACGCTCACAAACGAAACCATGCACAGAATGAGAAATATCTAATTCTCTAGTGCGATCTTACGAGGACCTGGAGCCCCCCTTCAGTGCCGAAGATGACCGCTGCAGTGGTTTGAGCCGGTAGGAGTCCGGGGTAAGGTATGCCTTTCGCCCTTTCCCGGGGCGAAGGAAGTTCATGATGAATTTGCACTGGGGACAAAAAAAGGTAGACACCACAGAACTTTAGATACTGTAGGTACCCTCTGCCATGTTGGCTGAGCACGAAAACTGGAATGCAGTGGTCTCCTTCTGTGAGAGCGTCATGCTCCAGAAGGAAACCGCAGAGCGGGATCGGAAGAGGGCCGATCCCGCTCGAAGAAGGAGGAGACGGCGCCGGGGTAACAACCGCCCGGGCGCCTAATTCCTATACGCCTGAAACCGCCTGCCGTTACTATAAGGCGGGGGACCTCTGGGTTCGCGGGTGCGTAGATTGGGGAATTGCGTGCTCGCACCAAGCGACCCAAGAGAAGACGGTAGCACGCATGTGGTCACGCGCTGCCGTGGGACGCTTTGAGGGATCCTTTACAATCCCCTCGGGGCGGAAGGCAGGAAGTTCCATGTAGAATTTCCACAGGACATCTATAAAAAAGGTACCCTGTGCCTGTGCGGCTATTCTGTAAATAAGTACGTTCCATCTGTCCTTTTTTTTTTATTTTTTTTTATTGGTGACCAGTGGAAATTCTTCATGAACTTCCTTCGCCCCGGGGAAGGACGAAGGGGTATGCCGGACTCCTACCGGCTAAAACCACTGGAGCAGTCATCTTCGGCACGTAAGGGAGGCTCCAGGTCCTCGTATGATGACACTAGAGCACGTTCCTTCTGTCCTACTGTCGTCACCACAAAAAAATAAATCTGTTCTGACTCATCGTCATGTTCGCCAAAAGACGCGAACTGCTGAACAAAGGCCTCCTCCATAGATTTCCACAGCGGAACATACCGCGCGGCTACATGCAGTGTGTCATCATTTGATGGGAACTTGACAGTAACACCTCCACGCTTGGGAGGCGGGTTGGTGAGCGCAGAATGGCTGCTGGACCACAGAAGGGACGCTGCTGCATACTTCTGGTTTAGAGTACCCCACGTCGCCTTTTACCACATCCACGGGAGGGGATGGAGAGACACTATAAAGGCACGAGGTTTTATGGGAATCAAAAAGTAATCAACACAAATCGTAACGGCTTTTATTATGCTAGTTATTTCCGTAAAAGATTACAGATTTTTTAAGATACTGCGGTAATAAGTCTTCTTATCTGATTATTTAATGGCGATATGAAAACTTTATAATAAACGGGTTATAAATATTAAGGCCTAATTCCTGTATCAGCGAACCGTAAATATATCTATGTCAGCATGACTCTCCTAAACTTTTATTTATTTATTTTTATAAATCTGATGGGGTATCCGTGGGTCTCCTACCGGCTAAAACCACTGGAGTGGTCATCTTCGGCACCGACGGGGGGCTCCAGGTCCTCGCAAGATCACACTAGAGCCACCCATTGGTGCCACGCCTTGAGGCACATCACGGAGGGGATAACTGAAAGTGGTCACCCCCTCTAGCGGAAGGGTGGAGGCGACTGTAAAAAGGTCGCCCACCAGCCTCTTCTCTGGGAGAATTGTAAAGGATACTTGGGGAATTGTAAAGGCTTCGAGACTTGTGGGTGCCCAAGTCTCGCAATGCGCTGTGCTGCGCACACGGCGGCACGTACTCACGTGCGCGCCACCGTCTTCCCGGGGGTCGCTCGGTATGAGCACGCAGACTGTCGGAAATGTGACATTAATGTTATATTGCAAATTTCCTACAAAACTGCATGCTCAAAGAAACATCTTATAATGCAGAGTGCATTTACCCAGTCAAAGTAAGCGTTACATCTTCATCATCATATCAGCCAAAAGAGGTCCACTGCTGAACAAAGGCCTCCCTAGATTTCTACAATTGTGTCGTCTTTTTCGGGGGAATTTGCCAGTACATCGGTGGGGTAATTGAGCGTAGTATAGCTACTATTCACAGAAGGCTCGCTGCTGCCCATCCCGCTGGCGTAGATTCCATTAGTGGCATTTAACTGCATCCACGGCAGGAGATAGAGTGCTATATTCTAAATCAGGACACCAAACCGAAATACAATTAATTTATCGATTTACATAATACCAGATTACAGACAGACTGATTAAATATTTGAACGTGTTTTGGATGCCACAGAGTAGAAAACATCGTACGTATGGCGTTTCCACCATATAACGGTGGCGGAATTGGCGTTCGTCTGGTTATTAATGTTATTATACTTCCTCGATAATTGTGCTTACGGCTTGAAGCTATCCCGCTTCCTACTACTGAAACTGATTGTCTCTTCTAAGTACTCGATATTTTTTTGCTCTTCTGCTTTATTTCGTTGTGGGTTCCAATAATTTCTTAGGACACGCCCAGTGACTTTGACACCCTTGCTGGTATTTTTTTACTGGTCTTAATATGTATATGGATACGCAGACTTTCAGGAATTACCTACAGCGCGTTGCGTGGCTGCAATGAACTGTCGCCAAATAGGCCACATTATTTTTTGTTTGTCATAGCCATAAGGCACTAACACAATATACTCGTACAATTGTCCCTGAAAATAATTAATTTGCAAATTATCCCTATGGAATAATTCGACGTTTCATGCTAATTATTTTTGCATGTAACTGCCGTTGAGTAGGGTTGCCAGATGGCAGGACTACAATATCTGGGCAAAATCCCAAAATGTCGGGATTTTGGGATTGTTGTCGGGACAAATAATAATATAAATCAAAATCATACTTTTATTATGAAAATTAACACGATGACAAAAAAAAACACACTTTTGGCACATTATGAGTAGGTTAATAATAATAATTTGCGACATGATAAAAAGTCGCTGTTTACCTCGACGCACAGTGCTTGTCGTTCGCTCCGCAATCGTATGCTTCCATATACCTCTACCTCCCTCCTGAATTGGTTATCTTTCTTATTCTACACTAAAAAAAACCTTCTGAATTTTCTGCTTATGAATAAATTGCTGCGACTCTCGATCTCAATCATGCTTACGTTGTTTTCGGTGAGAATTATAACAAATACACTAAAGTGGTGGCTGTGGCGTTCCGTTTAGTCGAAGTGAAGAGATAAAAAATGCGCGCGATAAGTTTAAATGTCTGGTTTATTAAGAACTTGACGAGAAGCTGTTTGTCAGGACATTTTGTATTTTGTCGGGATTCGGGACATCATATGAAATGTCTGGACAATCCAGACGAATCCCGACCATCTGGCAACCCTATGTATGAGGTAACTTTAAAATAATAACTAATTAAATTAGTGTTGTGTATCACGCATGATATTTAAGGAAAATGTTTGTAAATTATATATTTTGTCATCAACAATAACGGCAGATTTTCGTTTAAGGTTTTCCTTGATATGAAAATGTTATCAGTAGTCATTATAAAACAGACAGGAATATTTTAGACTACCAATATCCTTATTTATAAACTAGCTGAGACCCGCGGTTTCTAGTTTTCAGTTTCTAGGTTTCGCGGTTTTCTTTTTATCTATGACAGCCACTTTCATGACGATATGCGCGCGCAGCGCGATTTTACTCAGAGCTCTCATCGGACATTGTTAAAAATGGATGCCCATGGATGGCCTATGGCCTCCACGTAAGCAATGATATTATATATTAAAATGAAGTAGATATGTCTCATGCGCGCCAAAAGTACGAACCAAACCTGCCCCAATTGTAGCACCTTGCAATCGATTCGCCTAGATACCTATCTCTTTTACTCTTATAGTTTGTGTATCTTCTTTCTTACGACATAGGTATACAGGTGAGACTGTATTTTGCGCGCCATTTAATAAGGACGTAACATATCTATGGTCTAATATCATTGCAAGTAAGTATTATTATTCTTAACTTGACACTGGCACAATGTTATCATTATCACAATGGCCATATATAGAAAAATAAAATATGATCTCCCGCTCTATTTTGTGTTCTGTCGTGGATACGGTTTACAGACATAAATATCACAACTATCTGTAGATCATAAAAACATTTGTTCTGCACGGGGATCGAACCCGCGGTACGTTACACCAACTGTGTCGTGTCGTGATGTATCTATTGTCGTTAGTTCCATGTCGGGTGGGCTATTTACATTATACAGAAGCAACGAAAATAACTTTGAGAATCACAGTCTACCTGTCTGTGTGTTTGGGCATAACGTGAGAGTGGTGGTTAGTTATTATGAGTAGTCCGACTTCAATCTCAGGCGTTTATCTAACCCCATAGAGTAGGACCTGAGATACAGCTTGATCCCTCAACTGTAAGTGGTCTTATTCAAAACTGAGACCATGATAAATCGGTCGGTCCATACGGACGAAGCCGCTGGCAAAAGCTAGTTGAGAATAAAATTCAATATGTCAACCACAACTTTATCAGTTCACTATAAATTTAGGTATAAAATTCCACTTTACAACTAACCACAAAGCTTTGTCGTCAATAACAAACACATTTTATTGCTAACGTTCGGAAAAACCCGTTGCCGCCATATTGTTCAACGTCTAGTATAACATGATCCCTACGTTGAAAGAACAGGGAGAGATACTCATACATTTTGAAGGACGTTAGAGGTCTAATTACGTTGGAAACAAGAAGTAAGTTTGCCCAACACAGTATTGCGTAGTTGGTGAAAGT
The DNA here is from genome assembly GCA_947459985.1 of Diloba caeruleocephala. Taxonomy (NCBI): domain Eukaryota; kingdom Metazoa; phylum Arthropoda; class Insecta; order Lepidoptera; family Noctuidae; genus Diloba; species Diloba caeruleocephala. The sequence continues at coordinate 3,385,060 of OX381621.1, read as the reverse complement.
TACAGAGATGCATTTGCATTTGGTTGTGAATTTTGTAAAAGATATTTGTGTTTAGGCTCAGTGTTACTTTTGCAGGATAATGGTGAGGAAACGTAAATTATTTATTTCATGACGTATAAGGGTGATATTCAAAATAATTGTACGTAACGGGTATGAAAAACTGATGAGTTAAACAGAAAAGATAACTATATAAATTGTAAGGAACAGTTCAAAACAAGAATGATAAATTGTACGTTCTAATTTAATTGGGGTTTTAAATACTCCATCCGCACCATATATGCACCGGGGGCAAAGATAATAAATGTAGTAGGCACACCTTTATTTTTGTTTTTTATTGATGTCCAGCGGAAATTCTACATAGAACTTCCTTCACCCCAGGGAAGGGCTAAGGGGTATGCCGGACTCCGACCGGCTAAAACCACTGGAGCGGTAATCTACGGCACCGTAGGGGGCTCCAGGTCCTCGTAAGATCTCACTAGAGGCGCCCATTGGTGCCACGCCTTCAGGCACATCACGGAGGGGATGACTGTAAAGCGGACACCCCCTCTATCGGAGGGAAGGCGACTGTAAAAAGGTTACACCCCCCCAGGCACTTCTTAGGGAGGATTGAAAGGATCCCCCCAAGCCTCGCTTTGCACTGTGCTGCGCACATGGCGGCACGAGGCCACGTGCGCGCCACTGTCTTCCCGGGGGTCGCTCGGTGTGAGCACGCAGACTCCCCAATCTGCGAACCCGCGACCCCCGAGATAGTAGGCACACCTAAGGATATCTTGCCGTTTCAAACGCCATGTGTCTATAAAATAAATTGCAGCTGCGGTAGTTCATATATAGGACAAACGAAGCGGACTATTGCTGACCGGGTCAAAGAACATATCGCCGCTGTAAAAAACCGTAAGACTAGCAAATCAGCGATTGCCGAACATTTGTGTATTGCAATCAGCCACTAATCACTGGCCGTGTGGTGCCGGCTCAGAATACCATCACCCCGTCTCCTCCCGTGGGTGTCGTAAAAGTCGACTAAGGGATTAGCCGGAGGATGGGCAGCAGCGTCCTTAGAGTACATTAACAGCTCAACTGCGATCGCCAACCCGTCTGCCAAACGTGGCGATTATGGCAAAACCCCCCAATGAGCCCACTCATGAGTCATTGTGGTGATCTTTGGGGGAGGCCTGTGTCCAGCAGTGGACTTCATTCGGCCGAAATGATGATGATGAAATGATGTTGGATGTTTTAATTTCTTTTAAATAATAATCAAATTTATTGAGAAAGCCCAAAAATTATCAAAATATAAAATTGTTTACTGACTCAACCCGAATTCATATTTTAGGTTAGTTGGTAAATATGTGAGTACTTAGCAGAATCCACAGAACAGAAAAAACTAGTTAAATATACTGATACTTTTTGGGACGAGATACCTATTTTTTATTTTTTTATTTAATTATTGAAATTTAACCTAAATTAGTATTTTATTTTAAGTTTGAAGATAATCAGTACATGCAACAACGAGTTCTACATAGCGGTCCAAAGTTTTAAATTTAAGATGAACATCGATACAAATAAATAAAATTGAAGTGTCTGTTTCATCATATCAGCCATTTATACATCCACTGCTGAACAAAGGCATCCTCCATTTTTACATCTGTGTCATCATTTTGGAGGGTACTTGCCAATACTCACCACGCTTGGCAGGCGGGTTGGTGAGCGCAGTGTGGCCACCGTTTCCCAGAAGGGACGCTGCTGCCTATCACTCTGGTTTAGGTTCCCTTAGTCGCCTTTTACGACATCCACGGGAGGAGATGGAGTGGTGCTATATTCTTAATCCGGACACCACACGGATGTCTGCTTGTAATGTCAAAATAACAGCTTTTTACTAAATGCATATGAAAGTATATACGGTACATATATAACAAAAATAAAAAAAAATGTCTGACTTACTGACAGATGGCTGATGTTATAAATCTAAAATTAATGTCTATGATTATTACAATACAAGTGCCTCGCACCATGTGAACAACTATTTTAGTTATGTACTAGCAGTTAGAGTAATTTACACAATTGAAGTAACTAAATGCCTCTACTAACGACCCGTGGAAACACGTATAAATCATGTGTAAGCTGCAACTTTAAAAATACATACACGTATGCAATGATATATATATATATATTAAAAGAAGGTATGTATAAATGCTACAAAGTTCTTTTTTATTCCCAATTATACAAACCTATAAGAATGTCAAGGATGTTCGTTTTTCAAATTGTTTCTTAATTTAAACAGTCAAAAGTCGACAAAGCTCAATGCTAAGCACTTGATGTTTCGACGTTTATGTACCTACTACCTATGTGTGAAGCGGCTACTCACCTTGACCTGAGACAACTTTACACCGTGTTCCCTTGATGACTGGAACATTCGTCGGCTATGTAACCTTTTTGGTATAATATTATTCTTATATTGTATCATTAAGAAAAGAGATGCACTCACACACCATAACTTTTCGTTTGATAAATTTTTTTTTGATATACCAGGATACTACAATAAAAGCAGCTTCGAGTACATTAATATAACAACGTCAAGGACTCCTCCTTTTTCGTGGATACAGCTTATAGACATAAATCTCACACGCACAAGCACCCAGACCTGAAACATTGTGTATGTACCTGTAGATCATACAAATATTTCTGCGGAGATCAAAAATATTGGAAGAAAGGAGATATGCCATGTAGATCAAAATGTATGCGAGCCTAGAAGTCCATTTTCCCACTACCATTCTTCATAAAAGCACACAGTTACAAGTTCTCATCCAATGAACTGAATGAACATAATATAATAATTGGCTTCTCATGCTAAAACACACCTACGACTTTATAGGTAGCCAATCATACCGAGCGTACGGACCGCACACGACAGCCGTACCACGTTTTCGCGATTATTACTCATTATATTATACCGTAATAATGCAGATGAAGAGAGGAAAGTCCCCCGGCCACGATGGCCTCAGCATCGAGCATCTGAAGTACGCTGGGGTACACCTACCATGAGTGCTCGCTATGTTTTTTAACTTATGCGTTAGTCATTGTTACATACCTGACGATCTGATGCATACCATGGTAGTGCCTATTGTGAAAAATAAAACGGGGGATCCCTCTGACATTTTCAATTATAGGCCCATATCTTTGGCAACTGTCATAGCCAAGGTATTGGACAGTCTGCTTGATAAACAATTAGCTAAACACATTGAGCTGCATGACGCCCAATTTGGCTTTAGGCCTGGGCTGTCAACCGAGAGCGCTATCTTGTGCCTCAAGCAGACTGTTCAATACAGATAAAAAAACGCCTGTATTTGCCTGTTTTTTGGATCTGTCAAGGGCATTTGATATTGTAAATTATGACGTATTATGGCAGAAATTAGAGCTTGAAACTACTTTACCCCATGAAATTACATCCATCTTTAAGTTCTGGTACAGTAGACAACGAAATAGTGTAAAGTGGCTAGGCTCTTTCTCTAATGTGTATAGGTTGGACTGCGGGGTGAGACAGGGGGGGTTGAGTTCGCCTCGGTCATTCAACCTGTATATGAACCAGCTGATCGTTGAGCTCAGCAGCACCAATGTCGGATGTCATGTTGATGGTGTTTGTATAAATAACATCAGTTATGCTGATGATATGGTGTTGTTGAGCCCATCGATCAGTGCTCTGAGGCGACTCCTTTCAGTAAGTCGATCTTATGCGGTGACCCATGGGCTCAAGTATAATATCAAGAAAAGTGAGTTCATGGTTTTTAAAGCAGCGAATAAGACCTACTCAGCTATACCCGATGTTTCACTTTTCGGGTCGCCACTATGCAGGGTGGACAGGTTTAAGTACTTGGGCCCACTGGGTTACCGAAGATTTAAAAGATAACCAGGATATAGACAGGAAACGTAGGTCGCTGGCTGTCCGTTGTAATATGCTGGCCCGCAGGTTTGCACGATGTACGAAACCAGTTAAGATCACGCTTTTCAAAGCATACTGTCAGTCTTTCTACACGGGCAGCCTGTGGGTTAGTTATGGTCAGCGGACATACAGTGACCTACAAGTCCAGTATAATAACGCACTCAGGGTGCTACTGGGGTTGCCATGGAGGTGCAGTGCGTCAGGGATGTTTTCGGAGGCACATATTGACGGGTTCGCTGCCATAATGAGAAAAAGGTGCTTCTCCCTGATGGCGCGTGTCCGTGGCAGCACTAACACTATCCTCAGTGTGTTCGCAGATCGATGGGAGTCCCTGATGTTGCGGAAATGGATGCAGCGCCATACTGTGCTTTACGCGTAATCGCGTACAAGTATGACTACTTATCACTAGTATTAAGTAAATTGTTACTAACACACTATGGACTTGATCTGAATTAAATGTATTTATTATTATTTTGTTTTTAGAATTTTATTTTCTCAAAGTTTGAATACCTGGACATTTTAAGATCACACGGGTGTAAACCAAAGTGCGATCTTAAGTTTAATATGCCTGATTTGCCTGCATTGGCGTGATACTATTGTCCAAATCTAACTGTAAAAATTTTCTAACTACGGCATGTGTTAAGTATAGCTGCTTTTGGAGTGTAAGATATGTATACTTAGAAAGGTTGATTGTATTTAAACTATTGGATTATTACCGGTCGTTGAAATTACTATCGGAACAATTTCCATACTCTAGTAATTTCTTCTTGTAGTTCTGTATATTTCCTGATTTTTTCTTTTATAGTATTCTGTATATTATGAGTGTAGTACCAAACACACACTTATTATTATTATTATTATACCCGGACACCACACGTGATAAATTTGGGTCAGATAAAAAACATGGTAGAAAACATATTCATCGTACGAAACCCTCTCCACGCGAGTTCAACTCGCAATTGTCTGGTTTTTAATCTTCCAGTCAATCAGTATTTATATTTCACAATAACCGCAAACACGAAGCTTTTTACGAAGTTGTTTTCGTGGTATCGATTCAACTCAAGTGTGAAATTAACAATGAACTTTTTTCGTAACTCATTCACATACAGCATCAAATGACGAAACGAACCGTGAAATATTTAAATCTTACGTACACTCCGCTTGTTAAGGAATGCAACTTTTTTTCACTGTGATATATGGCCACGGAATGCATCACGACTCCTTGGAATGCAACGAAGCGCGCTACTTAAAAATGTCAAATAACAATAGCCGATATCAGGTCTTATCACAAAGATTTAAAGTTGTAAATCCGTTGCATATCTTTCTTTATAATCGAAAAGAATATTTAAGGGTGTTTATATTGTTAAAGAATGTACGGCACGCTGTTCCAAAATCAAAATATCCGTCACTTTAACGACGATATAGGTTTCATTTAGATGATTGATTTATGTATCTCAAGCCCTTCGAAAAGGAACGCCTATATCCTTGTTTATGACGGCGTCTGGAATCTGGTGCAATAACCAACTTTTCTTTGCGGGTTAGTTAAACCCTAAGAATAGGACACTATTTTTAACCATGGTTGTCGTATGAAGTAATTAATGCCTATCTAGGATACCTATAGGCCTACGATATCTAGAAGTAGGTACGAAATTCTGGCAACGGTCTAGCTAATATAGTACTGAAAGAATCGAAAAGATCTCATTAGATAAAGACACACGATTATTAGATAGATTAATTTCAAACATTTCTTTCATTCTTTTAAAAAAAACTTTGCCCTACACTAGGATTTCTCCTGTGTCATGGGTGCGTTTACAGACAGAAATTCCACACACAATACATCCAGACCCGGAACAACTACCTGCAGACCGTACAAATATTTGTTCCGTGCGGGCGTCGAACCCACGACCCGGAGCGCAGCAGCCGACTGCATTAGCCACTGCACCAACAGTGCCGTCATCTGTAGATGTAGATTATACAAATATTTGTTCCGTGCGGGGTTCAAACCCGCGACATGTAGAGCTGTAAGCCAATGTCTTAGACACTGCGTCAACCGTGCTGTGTACAAACGAAGTGTCGCAGCTAATATAAAATAAAATTCCAATATACCTAACCTTCATTGCTATTCATAACCTCAAGAAAATTGAGCAAGAACTATAATATGTTGTTCTAAGCTTCTAAGTCAATCATTCGCTATAACATGCCAGGAGTCGCAGAGCATGTTTTTTTTCAGTTATGCAGTAAGCTGCTTAGTTTTTAATATTAATTTTGAGCCTGGCTGGAGGCCTCTTTTGGCTTCGCCAGAAATGACCGGTTAAGCAACCACATTTCCCAGAAAAGTATGCGAGAAGCCCAATTTTTTTTTTTTAAAACGTTGCCCCACACTAGAATTTCTCCTGTGTCGTGGGTGCGTTAACAGACATGAATTCCACACACAATACACCCAGACCCGGAACAACTACCTGCAGATCATACAAATATTTGTTCCGTGCGGGAATCGAACCCGCGACCCAGTGCACAGCAGCCGACTGTATCAGCCACTGCACCAACCGTGCCGTCGCTTTTGACAAAAGGTAGAATGTCGAGAGTAGTTGATGTGATATCATCACCATACTCTACAGCATACACCTCGCCATCAGCTGAGGCGTGAAATCACGTGCAGAAAACCGGTAGAGGCGTAACACGATCTTTACTACCGGTTTCACAAAAAACAGAGATCTCGAGATTAAACGTGTTGAGCCATGAAACTTTATACAGAAAAAAATGTTCTATTTAGATCTTTTCGTTGTAATATACAGATTTATAGCTATTAAAACGTTTCATAAAAATACGCTGACACAACCAGCTGTATCTTACATTCAACAAATCAGCTGTATCCTACATTTAACGTAATATTTGGGTTCACATACCTAGTACCTTCCGACAAAGGATTATATTGGAATAAAAAAAAATCAAACCCTGAAAGATCTCGAAATAAAATTTGATAAATCTATACAAATAAATAAAATTGAAGTGTCTGTTTGTAATGTCAAAATAACAGCTTTTTACTAAATGCATTTGAAAGTATGTACGTTACATATAACAAAAAAACAATTTTTAAATTTTTTGTCTGTCTGTATGTCTGTCTGTCTGTTCCTTCCGGGTAATCTCCGAAACGGCTAGATCGATTTTGACGGGACCTTCACTGGCAGATAGCTGATGTTATAAGGAATAACTTAGGCTACTTTGATTTTTTAAAAATAATTAGGGTTCCGCGTAAAAAAATAAAACCCTTGAAATCCAATATATATATTCTATGTCAAGTGTCTATGTCGAAGTACTCTAAATTTCTTTTAAATTAAACGCGGGTGAAACCGCGGGTCCCAGCTAGTCTGTAATAAAAAATAAAAATCATTTTGTAAGTTGAGGCATTTACTGTGAAACAGTTAATTAGTGACACTTTAAATAGGCCGTGGCTTGTTACACCCTTTCCAACTAACCCGGTATATTACTAGATGTTCCAGTCTCCACTTTAACGTATAGTAAGAATACTTTCCAACATTTTAACCTAGGTTACACAGCGGAAACTATTTCCTATATAGGCTAACTTTTAAGCCGGAAAAATAAATCCACAGCTGGACAGAAGCCTCCCCAGCTTTTTACGTATTCATCCAGGTTAAGGTGAGACTAGGGTGGCCTTTAGGCCGCTCCAAACCGGAAACTTGTGACCCACCTCATTTTTCCTCATTAGACAAATAGTTATACGTTTAGTGCTTTGACCGAACATTACGATTACCAAATGCCCAGACAAATCCGGATGTTTGGTAACCCAAATGGATCGTAGCTTTTTTATGTATATTTCTGTCGAATTCTACATCTCTTCTTTTAAATCTTATTTTAATAAATACAAGAAGGACTAGAAAAGCCAATGAAGATGTTAAATGTAAGAAGTACTATAAGATACACCAACAACACTAGATAGGTACTTCACTCTCCCTTTAAAATCTTCCAGAGGAGGGTGACCGCTTTAGTCACCCTCTCCGAGATGTGCCTTTTGGCGTGGCACCAGTGTGTGGCTCTACTGTGATCGTACGAGGTCCCTTTAGGTGCCGAAGATGACCGCTCCAGTAGATTTAGCCGGTAGGAGTCCGGCATGCCCCTTCGCCCTTCCCCGGGGCGAAGGAAGTTCATGATAAATTTCTAGTGGGATAATCATTGCCGTGTGGTGCCGGCTCAGAATACCACCACCCCTTCTCCTCCCGTGGGTGTCGTAAAAGTCGACTAAGGGATTCACCGGAGGATGGGCAGCAGCGTCCTTCGAGTACATTAACAACTCAACTGCGATCGCCAACCCGTCTGCCAAGCGTGGCGATTATGGCAAAACCCCTCAATGAGCCCACAACACACCCATATCGGTCACTGTGGCGATCGCAGTTAAGTTGTTAATGTACTCGAAGGACGCTGCTGCCCATCCTCCGGCTAATCCCTTAGTAGACTTTTACGACACCCACAGGAGGAGATGGGGTGGTGGCATTCTAAGTCGCACCACACGGTTTAATAAAAAATTCAAAAGGTACTTTATTCTAATACAACAGGTGTTTGTTAAAAGACTGAAGAAGCAGGTTAGCTTTATTAAGGCTAAGCTTATCAGGCTTTACCGAGGCACTGCTGGAGCAAAACAATTAATATGATATCACGCGCAAGGAAGTAACCGTGTTGTCAAAGCAAACTGTGACTCACACCACTGCTGATACCATATTCGCTATAAACAGTATGTGTTTACATAATTAATTCTCTATAAGATATTATCAGAACCGGCAAATATAATATGCATAACTATTTTTAGATGACAGACTCATTTGCCTTGTGTTCGCAAGTACGAATCGCGTGTGAGGTCCTAGGGTCAGTTTTCTGTCGTGCGTGGGTTGTCTTCATCATTTATCGTGTTCTGTGAAGATTTTTTTAGTTTTTGTGATGGAATTATCCCTCATAGATGGCGGTAGGCCGGGCGTTTCCTAAATATTATTTCTGTTGCATCATATTAATGGTATTTCAATTTCTTATAAACGTTGCCCCACACTAAGATTTCTCCTCCGTCGTGGGTGCATTTACAGATATAAATTCCACATACAATACACCCAGACCCGGAACAAATACCTGCAGATCATACAAATAGTTGTTCCGTGCGGGAATTGAACCCACGACCCGGAGCGCAGCAGCCGACTCTATCAACCACTGCACCAACCATGCAGTTTCTCGTCTTCTTTTTTATTTATAGTGAATAAAGATTTGTAGTAAAACCGTTCAATCAGTTGATACGCGTAATTTCTGTTCTAGAAATTCATGACCCAAGGACCCAAGGACTTGCAAGACAATATTTTAACTTTCTGCCCTCCTCCTTCTAGTGAATTTTAACTATGCCAAATCTCACACTGCTCCGTGCGCGCAATGTGCTGAAAAAGGGGTACAAAGGTTTTCCTTCACGTATTAATATATATAATATGGATAGTATCTATATAGTATAAGTATACACACTGACGTTGACTATTAATAATAAGCTCCAACTTTCCTCCATAACAAGATTAACTGCAAGTTTTAACTTGCATATGACTGGCATATGCATCACGTGACTCAAATCATGTACTTAAATAGGGTAGGTAATAAGCGTATTCATTCTTAAATAAATTATCTATCTTTTTTTATGAGGATAGGTACTATAATAGAGTTCAAACTCTTTGGGAGAAAAATCCTAGCCACATAGAATAAAAATACATAATTTGAATTAATTATATGAGAACATTTTGACAAAGCAAATAAAAGAGGAGAATTGATTTGGGCTGCCGTCAGCGAGCTTGTCGGTTATATAAAAATCAAATTATATTATTGTTTGAGAAATATATTTATCAAGGAGTAACTGGAGTTTATTATTATGATTCCAAGATCATATATAAGTTCCTTCCCGTGTACCAGTACCCCATTTAGTCATGACAGTACCTAGGTACAATACAAAACCACAGAAAGCGACTTTTCTCCTTAGTTAGATACTGACGTAGGTAACCTATAGTGCAATGTTGACTAAGTGCCTATTATTTCCACCGGATCAATAAAAAAGGATGCCTATCATCTGCATCAGATCATTTCAGGCGGGTGAAAACTTGTCGCAGGTGGTCTTTGTGGGCCTCTTCTGATGGAGAATATATCACAATATCATCGCAATATCCACATGCATAATCATCCAGTCCATGTAAAATTTCAACGATGAATCGTTGGAATGTTTGGGCTGCATTACGTAGACCGAACGTCATGTAATCAAATTCGAACAACCCAAACGGTGTGGTGATGGCAGTCTTCTTAATATCGTCTCTATGAATAGGTAATTGGTTATAGGCTTTTACTAAATCAATAGTGGAGAAAACGGTACAACCTGATAAATAACAACTTGAAATAACAAGAGAGACATCAATATTTTCAGGTCTGCCTCGTTTTGTTGATCATAATTGATAAATTGGACAACCAGTCAGACCCGAACTTCAAGAATAGAAAGCCAATCCTAGGGAGTTCCTAGACTCCTACACTTTATTTTTGTAGGGCTCCTCACAGTCTTTTCATGGAGATGTGGCTGCTTAACCGGGCAAATCTGCTAAGCCAAAAGAGCTCTTCAGCCAGAGAAATAAAAGTATATTCCTAACTCGCACCCACTTTATACGGCCGATAAGTAAACCTTGCGGATGGGGGCATTAATAGATACGTTGTGGTGGAGTTTGTGCGTCAATGGATTAATGGAGAGTCCATGACTGATCAAGTGATCACCCAGGAAATAGAACGGTGGCAGTGGTTTTTTTTTTTGTTAACATTGCGCCACCCAATTTTTTCTCTTGTGTCGTGGGTGCGTTTACAAACACAAATTCCACACGAAATATACCCAGACCCGGAACAACTACCTGCAGATCGTACAAATATTTGTTCCGTGCGGGAATCGAACCCACGACCCGGTGCGCAGCAGCTGACTGTATCAGCCACTGCACCAACCGTGCCGTCAATGATTTAGATATCACTCAACTAATCCATAACTGGGTATTTCAATTGCCATGCAGAATAGTTTCGAAGAGGCAGATCAGGCAATGTCGAGTTGATAATGTTTTCTCGTGTTTCTGGTGAAACATTGATCAAATAGGTTCCGCTAGCGGTATCTTTGCTTGGAGAAGTAAGCCCCGCTTCATTTGCGATATGGCTAGTTACTAGTTGAACGACACTGTCAACCCCGAGATTTAGTAATTTGAGTAATTTGTTGCCATCATTTCAGCCGAATGAAGTCCACTGCTGGGCACAGGCCTCCCTCAAAGATCACCACAACGACCGACATGGATGTGTTGTGAGCTCATTGGGGTGTTTTGCCACAATCGCCTCGCTTGGCAGACGGGTTGGCGATCGCAGTTGAGTTGTTAATGTACTCGAAGGACGCTGTTGCCCATCCTTCGGCTAATCCCTTAGTCGACTTCTGCGACGCCCACGGAAGGAGATGGGGTGGTGGTATTCTGAGCCGGCACCACATGGCTTGATGTTTGTTGTACCTAACTAATAATTATTTCTTCTATTTCGACGTAAACCCGTGTCCCTAACATTTATTGTATTAAATAAAAGATTTGGAAAAAAATACGAAGTCTCATTTCAACCTTGTATAAATAATATAATGAAAAGTTTCAATGATTGTGGTACAAAATCTTGGTAGGTACTTAGTAAAACTCAAACCAACACAATACAATCATGCTAAACCCAAACTTGACATTGACTTAAAGTCAATAATTTTATCTAGTACTAAAGTGCTCCAATCGACCTCGGCACCAATGCCATACAAGCAAGCAAACGTGAGAGCAATTTTATATTTTCAGCTATATAAACCTTAAAACCATACGAATAAGGTTCAAACAATCCTGTTCATTATACATTATTCGAAGTTCTTTCGTAGTATACCTCAAAGCAAGTCAGCCTTTCAAGAATAATTATAAGATTCAAAGTCGTTTAACAAAATTGTAGAACGAACAAAGTTTTTTTATCTGCTCGCGGATAGCACAGACAAATATACTTTACAAATGAATAGTGGGTGTGTACTAAGTTGTTTACAATAAGTGTGTTATTTTTTTTCCGTTACATTTTGCTCAGTAATTTACTTATATGTGTTTGTATAATATACCACTGTACCTTCCGCTGTCAAAATAAAATAAGTGAGCAATTTTTTCCAACAAATTTAACCTCCATGTTGTTTCACCATATCTACATAGCTACATACTTTGGTACAAAAGTTAAAAAAGTTAAGTTTGTTATGTACGAGTTATGTAAATGTTTAAGTTAGTTACAAAATATGTGAATCATCACAATGTAGTAAATAAGTGTTATAGAAAACGCATCATTAATGTGTGTTGCGCATCAAGATCAAATGCCGGTCCATTAACTTTTTCCAGTAATCATTTCGGCCGAATGAAGTCCACTGCTGGACACAGGCCTCCCCCAAAGATCACCATGACCACCGATATGGGTGTGTTGTGGGCTCATTGGGGGGTTTTGCCATAATCGCCACGCTTGGCAGGCGGGTTGGCGATCGCAGTTGAGTTGTTGATGTACTCGAAGGACGCTGCTGCCCATCCTCCGGCTAATCCCTTAGTCGACTTTTACGACACCCATGGGAGGAGATGGGGTGGTGGCATTCTGAGCTAATACTTACTGGAAAAAGTTAATTGTATGGTACTTTTCTTTGAATACCTACAACATAATACTTATAAATTATCCTGTTGAGACAACATTACAACATGTTTTCGAATACAATTTGTAGGTGCCAGCTAATAATAAGAGTTTAACTCAGTTATAAACCTTTATTTTTCTTGTTTCTATTGTTCCGGCGAAAATACATCATGTACTGCCTTCGTCCCGGAAAGGGCGACTTTAAAACTACCAGAGTGGTCATCTTCGGCATCAAAGGCAGGCTCCAGGGACTCGAATAATCTCCATCTAGAGCCAATTGTTGGTGCCACGCCCTTAGGCACATCTCGGGGGAATTGTAAAAGCGGCGGAACGTTGCCATATGCTTACCGCTGTCTTCCCGGGGATCGCTCGATATGATCACGCAGATTCCCCAATAGGCATGCTCGCCACCCCCAAGGGCCCGACCACATAAATACGACAGGGGCGTAGGAGTGTTGGACACGGGCGCCGCACAGGTTATTACTCCGGCTCCGTGTCCTCCTTCTCTGAGCGGGATCGGCCCTCTCCTAATCCCGCTCTGTGACCTGCTTCTGGAGCAAAAGTTTAATAAGTAAAGTCTGCCTTTCAATACAAGTTTTTAAAGAACTTCCAATTCTTACATTAAACTAGCACAGAAAAGAAAGTAGCTCATTGAAAAGTTTTTCCTGTTATGTGGACTGAAACAGGGGAAAGCCCTGTCGTAGATACTGTGTATGTGTGTTTTATAAGAAACTAGCGATCCGCCCCGGTTTCGCACTAATACAGAGTGAGGAGTATGCTTAGCAAGTAAGTATTAAGTTTATAGGCCGTAGCGGCAACGGCACGGGTGGCGGCGCGACGTTCGGCCGCCTGTTTAGGAGCGATTTTTTGGTTGCACGTAATTCAAACGCAACGTACATATTCGTCTAAATAAGGATTAATAATGAATTGGAGAAAATAGCTTCGCAAATAAACCATCGTTTTTTACTAATCTGTAATAGATAAAAACATTTATTTTGAGTGTACCTTAGGAGATATCTTTTTTATAGGCCTTTTTAAGACCTACAATTTTCTAGGGCATTATTTTCATGTATATTTTAATATTTTGTCTGCGTTAGCCATGTAAGCGCACGGAAACAGTTTTATTTTTTGACATAACGACGTCATAGTTCTACCATTTTGTAAAAATTATATACACAAACCTTCATCGTTTATCGCGCTTTCAATAAGTGAAAACTGTATCAAAATCCGATGCGTGGCTTCAAAGAAGATTGCCACAACGACCGGTATGGGTTTGTGTTGTGTGCTCATTGGGGGGTATTGCCATAATCGCCACGCTTGGCAGGCGAGTTGGCGATCGCAGTTGAGCTATAAATATACGAAGGACGCTGCTGCCCACCCTCCGACTATTCCCATAGTCGCCTTTTACGACACCCAAAGGTTGAAATGGGGTGGTGGTATTCTTAGCCGGCACCACACGGCTGAATTTTAATTTAGATTGTCACTCAAAAAATATTGTGAAAACGTGTGGTAACATACAAACAGGTAGATACGGAAGATATTGGGACCAATCGTGGGCGATGGCAGTCGGAGAGTGAGAAAGAAGACTGAGACTTGAAGGAGCTCTTTACTGAGTCAAATAGTAAAGGTGAGGTTACAGCACACAGGCTTAGATGATGATAGAGTTGTGAAGCGAGCATAACTGGGACGACCAAGAGGCTTGGGCCTGGTTAGTCGTTATATGGCGGGGGTCTTGGGGCTCGCGAACCCGCCGATTGGGGATGCCGATCTGCGTGCTCATAACGAGTGACCCCCAGGAAGACAGCGTTCTGCACATGGTCACGTGTCGCCGGGTGCGCAGCACAATGCACATCGAGGCATCGGGGGAGGCCTTTACAAACCCCTCGCGATATGCCTGAGGGGTGGCCTGCTCACAGCCGCCTGCCTTCCGCTAGAGGGGGTGACCGCTCTACAGTCATCCCCTTCGAGATGTGCCTAAAGGTGTAGCGCCAACTGATGGCTCTAGGTGAAGATTATTCGAGGTCCTGGTGGACTGGTGGATTTAGCCGGTAGGAGCTCAGCATATCCCTCCGCCCCTTCCTCGGGGCGGAGGAAGTACATGATGTATTTCCACCGGATCAATAAAAAAGTGTGGTTGAACGCTTAAATACCACTACTCAAACGCAGTAGAGAAATATTTGCGCGAAGTACAGATAACTGACTGATAAGAACATGCGCAGTGCAATGGGCAATGGAAGCCAATACACATTTTGGGGTCAACCATAAATCAAGTCAAAACCATATAAAGAATTTAATTGTATAATAGTTTTATATTTCTGAATAAAATTTCGCAATAATAAAGCCCTATTTCTAAGTAAAGAATTCCAAAGATAGCGCTTATCACGGAAATAGTTGCGGCACAAAGAACAAAGAACTTTATCTTGGCCGAACAAACAGACACTTTCCAAGTTAAACGTGTAATCTTATCGAATCTTTCGCGAATTCCGAGAAAGTGTTACTGCCTTGCTCCGTTTCCAACAGTTTACTTAATAAATTCAAGTAAATATTAACTGATACAAATTACTAAAATTACTTCGAAGTGAGTAAGTGCAGGAAGGTCTGATTTTTATCCCGGTCTCTGACTTTTCGTATTCATGTGCGTTCATGCATCAATATGTGATTATCACATGCGTTAGGGAACCTGCACACCTTTTTTTTTATTGATCCGTTGGAAATACCTCATGTACTTCCTTCGCCCCGGGAAAGGGCGAAGGGGCATGCCGGACTCCTACCGGCTAAAACCACCGAAGTGATCATCGTCGGCACCGAAGGGAGGCTCCAGGAACTCGAAAGATCTCCATCTAGAGCCACCCATTGGTTTCACCCCACGCCTTTAGGCACATCTTGGAGGGGATGACTGTAAAGTGGTCATCCCCT
This sequence comes from Diloba caeruleocephala, assembly GCA_947459985.1. Classification (NCBI taxonomy): domain Eukaryota; kingdom Metazoa; phylum Arthropoda; class Insecta; order Lepidoptera; family Noctuidae; genus Diloba; species Diloba caeruleocephala. The sequence goes on along the minus strand of OX381621.1, from coordinate 3,369,501 downwards.
CTAGTGGAGGGAAGGCGACTGTAAAGAGGCCACCCCCCAAGGCATCTCTCGAGGGGATTGTAAAAGATTCCCCCGAGGCCTCACTCTGCGCTGTGCTGCGCACACAGCGGTACGTAACCACATGCGCACCGCTGTCTTCCCGGGGGTCGCTCGGTATGAGCACGCAGATTAGGGAAACCTGCACACCTGAGAGGGCACCAACAAAAAGAAAGTTCTTAGTGGTAAGTGTGTACTATCGCCAACACGCACTAGGCGCGTTTTGTTTGGTAGCTTTGAGTTTGAAAACATTTCAAAGCTCTACCACAGCACTACACTACATTGGAGTTAAAGGTGACCAAATCGGCACCCATTGTGAACGTTTTACAATTTATTCCTTTATTATTCTGACTTGCCGTGTGGTGCCGGCTCAGAATACCACCACCCCATCTCCTCCCGTGGGTGTCGTAAAAGTCGACTAAGGGATTAGCCGGAGGATGGGCTGCAGCGTCCTTCGAGTACATTAACAACTCAACTGCGATCGCCAACTCATCTGCCAAGCGTGGCGATTATAGCAAAACCCCCCAATGAGCACACAACACACCCATATCGGTCATTGTAGTGATCTTTAGGGGAGGCCCGTGTCCAGTAGTGGACTTCATTTGGCCGAAATGATGATGATGAATGATGAGCGACGCTGATGCGTGCGTCATGCTCGGAGTGCTGTCTGTTGAGATTGGTCAGCTTAGTGCTGCCATGACGATTTAATCATATTTTTTTCTAAATATCAGGCTTGTTTAGTGTGGACTTTTTAAGAAGTTTACTTTTTTCTGCTACATTGTCGTCGGCACGGTTGGTGCAGTGGCTGATACAGTCGACTGCTGCGCTCCGAGTCGTGGGTTCGATTCCCACACGGAACAAATATTTGTATGATCTGCAGATAGTTGTTCCGGGTCTGGGTGTATTGTATGTGGAATTCATGTCTGTAAACGCACCCACGACACAGGAGAAATCCTAGTGTGGGGCAACGTTTTTTAAATAAAATAAAAAAAATTACATTATTTATTTTGAGAACATTGTAGTCAAAAATACTGTAACAATTATTATGATTAAAAAGAGTAACCATGGAGTTTCTTGCTCGTTCTTCTCCATAGGAAATCAACATCTTGGAACGCGGCAACTAAAGTCTTGACTATTCATAAGTACATACACAAAGTTTTACATAAAAAGAAATATTTTTATCTTATGTAAAACTATTTAACATTTTATTATCTTTATGAGTTTGAAAACATTTCAAAGCTCTACCACGTTGGAGTTAAAGAGTTAGTGAAAAAAGTTGGTGACCAAATCGGCACCCATTGCGAACGCAGTTTTATAATTAATCCCTTTATTGTTCTGACCACAAAGCAATCATAAACGTTTTCTTTCGTGTCCTTTGTAAATTAATCACGAACTAGCTGCCCTCACGAGTGTTCTCAGGTATCACGAATAAGGACAAAATATGGCTGATCGGTGAAGGAGAACGTGAGTAAAGCCGCGGGGCGGAACGCTGCTGACAAACTCACTGCAATTGCAATGTGAAACTGGGCGATTGCATCATGTACACGTGGCTTATAAATACAGTGTAGGCATTCGTTAATCTTATAGTGACTAGTATGTTGAAAACAGAATTATTTTCCTTTATGCTGCAGTCGGTAGTTAGCGTTGACAGAAAAGCAAATATAGATAATGCTAAGGATCGTTATGCAATGCAACCGTGGTGTCAAGATAGAGAATATAGCACCACTCTATCTCCTCCCGTGGATGTCGCAAAAGGCGGGTAAGGGACTCGTAAACTAGAGGAATGGGCAGCAGTGTCCTTTTTGTGGAACATTAGCTATTCTAGTTTGACAAGTGTTGCGAGTACTGGCTAGTTCACCCTGGAAATCTATGGAGGCAGATTTTATTCAGTAGTGGACGTCCTTTGGCTGATAAACGAATGCAACTGTAGAATACTAAGAATCCCCTGGCTGTTAATTTGTTGTTTTATGGTTTTTTGTTTCTTTAAAAAAAATCCGTACATTAGGATCTCTCCTGTGTCACGGGTACGTTTACAGACATAATACACCCAGACCCGTAACAATTACCTGCAGATGAAAGATAGAGAAAGAAAGAAAGAAAACTCATTTATTTTGCTCTCACACTTTGGACATTAACTAATGCTTTCAGGGTGCTGATGGGGCTCCCGCGGTTCTGTAGCGCATCAAGCATGTTTGCTGAAGCGCATATAGATAGCTTTCAAGCAATCATTAGAAAGCGAATTGCATCCTTGATGCGTCGGTTACGGGGGAGCACCAACAGCATACTGAGAGTGATTGCAGATAGGCTTGACTGTCCGTTCCTGTGGCACTGGACCCGTATGTATATGTACGGATCTAGTGCACCAGGAAGTGCGCACAGGTTCATGAACTAGCCTATTTTAATTTTTGTTAGTTTTGTATGTGTTAATTAAGTTTCGTTTTAGTTTTCATTTTATTTGTACCACTAACATAGTCTATACGTCTTTGTATTACTAACTTATATGGACAAATGTCCGAAATAAACGTTTTATTTATTATTATTACTAGGCAAAAGAAGTAAACATGAAAAGTAAAAAAAAGAAATGAACTGTTTTATAAGATTAACGTGATGTTACCCGAGAGACAAAAATGGAACTTAGCTCAGCATTGTGCTACTTCATACAAATATTTGTTCCGCGAGGGAACCGAACGCCTCGACACGAAGCGCAACAGTCGACTGTATCAGTCACTGCACCAACCGTGCCGCCATCAACATCATCATATCAGCCAAAAGACATCCACTGCTGAACAAAGGCCTCCCCATAAACAAACGTCTGTCATATTAGATTTATTTATGCCAGTACAAAAAAGAACTGCGATCCAGGCGTAGGTATGGTACTATTTACTAAAGATCGAACATTTATTTACTTGTCAATTTATGCACACAGAATTAGTCACATAGATGAAAGGAAAGTTCATCGTCAGGAGGGATTCTTGCCTAGCTCGTCGTCAAGTGAATATACACGTAGACGATCTTTTATCATCATTTCGGCCGAATGAAGTCCACTGCCACCACCAGATATGGGTGTGTTGTGGGTACATTGGGGGGTTTTGCCATAATCGCCACGCTTCGCAGGCGGGTCAGCGATCGCAGTAGAGTTGTTAATGTAGTCGAAGGACACTGCTTCCCATCCTCCGACTAATCCCTTAGTCGATTTTTACGACACCCACGGGAGGAGATGTGGTATTCTGAGCCGGCACCATACGGCGATCTTTTATGAAATTAATTAAATGTGGACAAAACTGAAGGAGATCGAAGCGTCACTAGTTTAAGAAACGCATTTGTTTTACGCACACAGCCTGCACAACGTGCACTATCGGAAGATCCTTCAGCACCTTGCGCAGTGTTAAATATTGGTTACACATAAAAATAACCAGGAGTGGAATAAATCTTAGGCCCGCGAAGCCCGTACCCGGGGTGGCACAATTTGGGAGGCAAACAAAATCAGCGAAGATACGCCAGCGGCGTTGAAACAGGGGTCGCAAAAACCTGTTATTTCCAATTGCGATTGTATTTCACGAGTGGAGCGGCCCTTAACGATGGGTTGGAAACAAACCTTTCTCCCCTCCGACGAGACGGGGTGCGCATTAAGCGGACCAAAGGTGCAATTCCATCCATATATTCTTGAAATACGGGGGCAACCCAATTTGGTGTTCCCTAAGGCTCGCCCCCATGGCTCACCGTGTCTTTGAATAGCTTCAACCAAATTGGTTTTTCACCGTCATTTTAATTCTGTATTGAAGGATGTATGGATGTTTGACCTTAAGGAATTGCACCCCTGCACTGCCGGAGTCGCGGATAGCACGGAGGAACACCGTGGGTTCTTAGACGGTAAGTCTGTGCCTCTCTATTTTGCCAAAAGCGGAGAGAAAGACGTACAAAAAACAGTAATTAAACTACGAGTTACTACTTTTCTTAGCGTTACAATTTATAAATATAACTTGCATTACTAAGTACCTTTTTATTTATTTTTTTATTGGTGCCCAGTGGAAATTCTTCATGAACTTCCATCGCCCCGGGGAAGGGCGAAGGGGTATGCCGGACTCCTACCGGCTAAAACCACTGGGGCGGGCATCTTCGGCACCCAAGAGAGGCTCCAGGTCCTCGTATGATCACAATGGAGCGCATTACTAAGTACCTACTTTATATCGAATTTCCTTGCTTATTTTTTGCCCACCTGATTCTAGCCCTTGCTACTCCTGTGGCAAAGGTAGGTGCTGCTTATTTCTAAAAGATGTCTTCCATCAATGCTACATATAAGAGGAGAATTTGAAAAAGAATATAGACAGTGGCCCATTTCAATAGTGGAAAGATATGGACCGATATAATGAGAGTAGCTTATATGAACAACATAGTTGTGCTTGCGAAGTTGCGATGCAATAAGTACCTATTGAGCTACCATTCTGAGCGACAGTTCCACATAAGGAAACTCGCTCAGCTCCGGATGAATGAAATACGCAGGTGCCCAGTGTTAAAGTATACTATTATATTATGTACTACATGTCTATTGGCTATGGTATTATAAATGTCAATAATTACAACGATGTCCATAACAATCTGTGTGAGAAAAACAACGTCTTAGCTATATTTGATATTTAATTCATCATTGTTGGTTCGTTTGCAATAAAAATTAATACCAGCTAAAGTAAATCTTTGTGCGAACACGGGAGTATATATCATGTAAGCTATTTTTATACGTCCTCTGCTGAACGCCTCCCCCATAGATTTCTACAATTGTGTAATTATTTTGGAGGACATTTGCTAATACTCACCACGCTTGGCAGGCGGGCTGGTGAGCGCAGTATGGCTGCTGTTCTACGACAGCGACGCCGTGCTCCTTTATTTTTATTGGTGTCCAGTGGAAATTCTACATGGAACTTGCATGGCCCTTCCCCGGGGCGAAGGAGTATGTCGGACTCCTACCGGCTAGAACCACTGGAGGGGTCATCTTCGCCACCGAAGGGCGTTCCAGGTCCTCGTAAGATCACACTAGAGTCGCCCATTGGTGCCTTTAGACACATCTCGGAGGGGATGCCTGTAAAGCGGTCACCCCCTTTAGCGGAGGGCAGGCGGCTGTAAAAAGGCCGCCCCCAGGCACTTCTCGGGGAGGACTGTAAAGGATCCCCCCAAGTCTCGCTGTGCGTTGTGCTGCGCACACGGCACCGTCTTCCCTGGGGTTACTCGGTATGAGCACGCAGACTCCCCAATCTGCGCGCCCGTGACTCTCGAGGACGCTGCGCCCCTTAGTCGCCTTTTGCGACATCCACGGGAGGAGATGGAGTGGTGCTATATTCTTAATCCATTTATCCATTACGAGAGTCCATTACAATATAATGTAAAAGAAACGTTTATACCTTAGATTAAACATATATAATATAGTCAAAAGGTTTATACACACACATCAGTCCGAGAACGTATATTGCCATAATAACCGAGCTTGGTAGGCGGGAGAAGAAGCGTTTTGTTTGCATTATGGAGGTTTAGTGAATTCCAGTTAAGCTTTCGAACACCTACTGGTAAAATATGGATGTATAACTTCAATATTACGGCGTAATTTGTAATATTATAATGACGACATTGTTGGTGCAGTGGCTGATGCAGTCGGCTGCTGCGGGCGTCGAACCCACGACGGGTTCGACGCCCGCACGGAACAAATATTTGTATGATCTGCAGGTAATTGTTCCGGGTCTGGGTGTATTGTATGTGGAATTCATGTCTGTAACCGCACCCACGACACAGGAGAAATAACAGTTTTTAATAAATGCATATAAAAGTATATACGGTCCTACTACTACGGTCCGGTTCCGGACAAAATACCATTTTTTTTTGTCTCTCTGGCTGTTTTGACGGCTAATCTCCGAAAGCTTGACCGATTTTGACGGAACTTTCTTTCACTGGCAGAAAGCTAATATTATAAGGAGTAACTTCGGCTACTTTTATTGTACGAAAATAAATAGGGCACCGCGAAAAATATTCAAACCCATGATATCCAATACTTATATATGTTTATATACGATTACTTTCAAATTAAACGACGGGTGAAACTGCGGGGCACAGCTAGTTTTACAATAAAATTCACTAAAAGGCCTCGGCGTGTTGGATCTATGTCCCCGCGTAATCCTATCAAAAGACCGAGTTCCGTTTTACAGGGGATATAAACCCGTGACTAGAGTGACATAATATTTTTATATATTTGCTACCCACATTAAATAAAACACATATTATAGAAATTGTTGACACATTGAATATATTGCCATAAGGAATTTCAATTATTACACAGTGGATGGGTGGTACAGTGGGAGTACGATTTTCTTATTACGTATAACCCTGATGCCTAAACTAGGTGAAAACCTCCCAAATTGTTAAAATTCATATTATTAGGTCATTAAAACCAAAAGGAGTTTGGAAACAATCTATACAAATAAATAAAATTGAAGTGTCTGTTTGTAATGTCAAAATAACAGCTTTTTACTAAATGCATATGAAAGTATATACGACACCTACAACAGAAAAACAATTTTTAAATTTTTGTCTGTCTGTTTGTTCCGGGTAATCTCCGAAACGGCTGGACCGATTTTGACGGGACTTTCACTGGCAGATGGCTGATGTTACAAGGAATAACTTAGGCTACTTTCATTTTAGAAAAATAAATAAGGTACCGCGCAAAACAAGTAAAACCCTTGAAATCCAATATATATATTCTATGTCAAGTGTCTATGTCGAAGTTGGACTCTGAATTTCTTTTAAATTAAACGCGGGTGAAACCGCGGGTCCCAGCTAGTACAAAATAAGATAAAAAACATATCATATATCTATGAGGTAAGGTATTCACAAGTCACATCGCATCAAAACATGCTTGCTAGTGCATGAGGGTATGTGAACTGTGATAACATTGATTAAAGATAGACTTTATGATAGTACATAAAGTCAACAGATGGCGGTGCCTGTGAACGTATATTTATGAATATATACTACTATATCTACTACTAGTGGGAAAATTGCAATTTTATCTCCCTATCCAACACTGTTGCAAAAAGTAATTATTGATGATAATGATGATGTACACACCTAGGCCTTAACCAATATATGGTCTTACAAAAATAGTGAACTTCTCTTTAATGGAACAATGAGATCGCGTTTATTAAAAAACATGTAATTTATACATATACTGGGAGTAAAAAAGCCCATCACCAATCTACGCATTCTGTATATCTAATAAAGACATTGAGCAAAATTAATTGCTGCGAAACGACTTTTATTTTTACGTATTTAAAATGGTCGTTTTTTGTGGCGCTCAATGTAATGCACGCCTCCGACAGTGTTGTAGCGCGGGACGGGAGACGTGGAGTATCATTGTTTATGTGGAAGAAAGTTTGCAATCATATTGAGACATTGACTTTCAATAACTCCTTAACCAGTCAGTTTTAATAGAGGAATTTTAAAGATGAATATTTAAAAGATTAACATTATCCGTGTGGTGTTCGGATTAAGAATATAGCACCACTCCATCTCCTCCCGTGGAGGTCATTAAAGGCGACTATGGGACCCTAAACCAGAGGGATGGGCAGCAGCGTCCTTTCTGTGGAATAGTAGCCATTCTGCGCTCACCAACCCGCCTGCCAAGCGTGGTGAGTACTGGCAAATTTCCCCCAATCTGATGACACAGTTGTCGAAATCTATGGGGGAGGCCTTTGTTCAGTAGTGGACGTTGTAGGGCCGTTATGATGAAGTACAAGATAGTCGTAAATTTATAACATTTAATTTCTAGAGACTTCATGTTCTACTGCCTTTAAAGATCTATTCGCAAAAAAACAACTTTTACACTGTGTATCAATTTTACAATATTTAAGCCACTTTATATACAGTCAATTAAACATCAAAACATAAAAAGGTCAATTTGATACAAAATATAAACATTGAACAGTGTTTTCATAATGTCAGAAAATAGGTTAATGTCGAGTTCTAAAAATAGCATAATTAACACTTCATTATAATATTGAAATTTAATAACATCAACAGAGTAATAATAACATCCTTTTGACATATCATAGCAGTTCATCATATACTTATCAGTGAATTAAGATCATCATGATCTATGTAGCCATTTAAACTACGAAACATCTTCTTCCAACCCAATAAACTAGAAGAAAACAGTTGACATGATAATAAAATTACGTAAACTGTGGTCTGTCTGATATCTTGCCATTACAATAAATCGCAAAAAATCATACAATAGGATAGGATTTATTTCTGTGATATTCGTAATATCAACACCCAATCACAGAAATAAATCCTCTGGTATTTCGTACCTTTACCTTTCCAAGCGACCTTGTTTGATAACTTATAATCACAATTATCTAGCCTGCACACAATCTAAACTAAAATAGATAAAATGTAATCAATTGTATATCCTAAGTTTAAGGCAACGATTGTAAATTTTCCGTCATTTTCGGTCAGCAATCGAATTGTAATGTTTACTGCTTGACACTCCTTATAATATTAAAACGCACGTTCCATTGATAAAAACGAAAACAGTTTTATGGATTACAATCTTTATCGTTAGCTCAGCCGTACTTCGCTGTGATTATGTTCTGCAACACAAGTGATGATAAATTAAACTTTTGTGACGAATTAAATATTTATTTTATCAGGGTACGCTTCGGGCGAAATTAATAAGCAATCTAATCCAAAATCTTTTGATTCAAGATCTTGAACTTGATCTGTTTTTGTGTTAATACTAAAACAGACAAATCCAAAGATTTTGAGTTTTCATTTCCATTCTGCTTGGCTACGTCTTTGACATCATCAATTGACAGTCTAGTATTGTTTTGCTGGAACATGTTCGAAACATGATAAATTGAACATTTGTTACGGATTATTAAAATCTTTACTTTTATCAGGGTACGCTTCACAATTAAATCTTTTCTGCCTGGCCTCTTTTTTGACATCATCAATCCTACCATTAACTTGCAATTGACATGCTACGAAGTTTTGCATCAGGAATATCGAATTATAGCTAGTGCTCAAAGTCTACCGCTATGGCCGTGAAAAACAACAACAACAATCGACGAGTGTTAATTTCCCCATGGTCATTGGAAACTACTAGCTTAGTTTCTCACTCTCGAGTCAGGCAATTAAGGCAGAGCGGTGATACAGAATTGCTTAACACCATCACAATCGTAATTTGACATTTCAACAATGTTGCAATGAGAAGGCAGAATTTAGATTCTTACAACCATCCTTTAAAAAGATCAAAGTAGTATGATGGCGATGGTTTTGAAGGCGCATTCGATCCACGCACGGGAAAAATATTTGTATGACCTACAGATAGTTGTTCTGGGTCTGGGTGTTTGTGAAAGTGAGATTTATGTCTGTGAACTTTACTCACGACACCGTAGAAACCTTAACGTGGGGTAACATAAAAAAGAACCAATATTAAAAAAGAGAACAACCAAAACCACTTGCAACTTATATATACAGGTCATCATATTTTTCAATCAACCTGTTTTCTTCGAAGGCCATAATCTGAACAAACACGTGAGCGGATGTGGATCGAGAGTGAATTCTCGTCGAGTTAACAGTTCTAGGAACTTGGGTGATTCATCGAAGTAAGCAAGTGTAGCACCAACTTTAAAATACTGTGTGAACATAATAAATATGATTACAATGACAAAACACATGTTTTCGTTCTTACATCAGACACGCATTGCTAACAAACCTTTACTCGCAACTTCGTCTACGCAAACGACCACCATAGCATGATCCTTGCTTTGTATTGGACCACATTCGAGTTGTATTCAACTGATTGAGATGAAACTTGTCTTAAATTTTAAGTCGAAATATATATAATTAAGTCTATAGGCGAAACAGTGAAATCCAGCTAGCCGTTTTTCCATAACAAGTGAATAAATAACTAAAACATGCAAGAAGGCAAGATGCCCAAAAATCTAAACCTGTTGGTTTGGCATGTTTAAGATAAATATAGAATTTAAAAATACGTGACGATGACAGAATAGGTAATCGAATATATTATCGTATTTTGTTAGGAGAATAATAAGTTGAGAATGACGCTGTGATGTATCTAATTGCCTTCCGCATTAGAAAGATAAATCAACTAATGGACATTTCAAGTTTGATCATTATGTCGTCCAACATAGGCACTATCTTGGATGACACCACTTTTCGGCTCGCTGCATGCCTTCGTTTAGATGGTTCTTATGGTGCTCCTCATCTGTGTCACTGTTGTTAAGCTGTCGACCCTCTCGCACACTATGGCCTATCTTGCAATAGTAATGCAGGTCGTATAGCAAAGCATGACAATGTCCTACTCTTGGCACCAGTACCAGCTGTATTAGAATTTAGAACCCAACGGGTTGGCACGACATTATGACAAAAGACCGGATGGTATGTCGTTTCTGCCATAGTAAATGGGTAGGCCTCTTGTGTCGAACGCAACTTATGTCGACACCCTCGCTCCTTTCTATCTTCCAAGCACGGTTGGCAGCGCGGCGCTGACGCCTCTGCACCCCTCTGGTCTTAAGTCCCTTAGTTGCCTTTTACGATATCGACTGGATGGCGTGGTAATCATAATCTGGACATCACACCGAAAAGTAGGAAATGTATTCTTGTAATCTAAGCCAGGTGTCGTAATTGCCACCTCGCAGAGCGCAAACATGGTGATCAATTCTCATTCCTTCTCTGAATGAGACGAGGGATTTGTACTGCAATGGGCCAGTTAAAGGCTGATGTAATAACATTATAGAACTTGAGCCACGTATGTGGAATTCATGTCTGTAAACGCACTCACGACACAGGAGAAATATTAGTGGGGCTACGTTTAAAAAAAAATAAAGAATAAAAATAAAACTTGAACCACAGCTAGTATTCAAGTAGAATATCAATCGGTGTTTAAAACACATTTATTTTTGTATTTTTATTTAATTTTAACTGCTGTTTTACTTTTTGTATTTTATATACACTGTACACTATTATATTATTTCAACAAAATAAATATATTCATGTTATGAGCACGTCTTGTTTCATATTGGATTGACTGCATCGTCACGTCGAGTGGCGTCACTTTGTCGACGCAGGCTGTCGCAGAATATCAGCGCTGTGGGGAAGCTTGCCCACAGTAGTATGCTGAGCGTAACCATTTTACATGGATATGGCTCATATCTTCCCAACAGGACAAATATTTTATTTTTAAATTAAATTGTTTTTATTTTTGTCTTTGTTGTGGGTACATAGGCTGCACTAAAAGTATCGGGAATGGAATATTTCCACTGTTCCTGTCATATTAAAATCTTTTTAATTGAAAACTCCTTGGTTTTACAAATCGAATACCATTTATTTATTTAAAAAAAGATTCACGGTCTTGTCACAAGGTTTTGTCAAACTTGTTTAGTCGTTGAGAAAATGGAATTGACTCGAGAAAATTCAAGAGCGATGATTTATTATGACCTGCGAAGTGGTTTAACACAAAAACAGTGTGTTGACCGGATGATTTCTGCATTTGGTGATGAAGCCCCATCCAAAACCACAATTTATCGCTGGTTTGCTGAATTTCAACGTGGACGTGTCAAGCTCAGTGATGATCCTCGTCAAGGTCGTCCAAAAACTGCAGTCACCCAAGAAAACGTTGATGCTGTGCTTAAGCTGATTGAGGAAGATCGACATGTGACATACCGCGAAATTCAGGCAACTTGGCATGACTTTGGCATGAGTCAAATACAAATAATCTTGCATGAACAATTAGGTGTAAAAAGTTGTTTTCCCGATGGATACCGCATTTGCTATGTGAAGAGCAAAAAGCGGCTCGCGTTACTTGGTGCGTCAGAACTCTCGAAAGATTCCACGCAGGATCCTCAAATGCTGTATACAACATCGTATCAGGTGACGAATCCTGGATATATGCGTACGAACCCAAAACAAAAAACCAGTCACGAGTTTGGGTGTTCGAAAATGAGTTAAAGCCAACAAAAATTGTTCGTTCACGGAGTGTTGCAAAAAAAATGGTGGCCACGTTTGTCTTCAAAACCGGCCATGTTACGACTATTCCTCTTGAGGGACAAAGAACGGTTAATGCAGAATGGTATGCTAGCATTTGTTTGCCACAGGTCGTTTCTGAACTCCGTAGAGAGAACTGCAACCGCCGCATTATCCTCGATCACGACAATGCGAGTTCTCATACCGCGCACAGAACAAAAGAGTTTTTAGAGCAAGAAAACATAGAATTATTAGACCATCCGCCGTACAGCCCCGACCTAAGCCCTAATGATTTCTATACTTTCCCTAAAATAAAGAATAAATTGCGTGGACAGAGATTTTCATCACCTAAAGAAGCTGTGGACGCCTACAAAACGGCCATTTTGGAGACCCCAACTTCCGAATGGAATGGTTGCTTCAATGATTGGTTCCATCGTATGGAAAAATGTGTCAAATTTCGCGGAGAATACTTCGAAAAGCAATAAATACATTTTTAAATAGTAATGTTGTGTCACTTCCTTGATTCCCGAAATTTTCAGTGCCGCCCTCGTATGTGTATATGTGTCTATTTATTGCAAATAAAATATTTTTCGTTCTTTCTTTCTTACAATCTTATTTTTTTTTATTAATTATTGTTGTTTCACATGGGAGCTGGTTAAGGCAACCAGCTTCATCGGTATAGAACCTCTGTGTGTATAAACTCTACAGGACCACTATATCACGCACACTAGGAAAATTCTCATTAAGATCCCTCACTACCACGGTACATCATTCTGATCAACGATGAGGCTAAGAAGATCAGTACTTGACGATCTCGTCAATTATCACATCATTTATGCCAGGCTAAATATTATATTTGTCAGTATCATCGATGTGAAAGTACTGACTACGATTTCCTCTTCGGTTGCCCAGCTTGGCAACGGTAGACTAGTTAAGTATCGTTTACCATTTAAAACTTACAAACAAAACCTAAACATAAATATAATGTACAATGGGTCTTAGTGCAGATAGCGATCTTTTCTAGGCAAACTTAGGACGGACAATCAAGTCACGAACAATAAGAATGGGGTGGTCCGTGGTGTACGGATAGATAATAATAACTTTAATCTATACAATATACAGAGGTAGTTCTTAAAGCCCAGCCAAATTTAAAATTATCACTTAGCGATCAAAACCGAAAATAATTTCAAAACTGTCTTTTGATAATGTCCGAAAAAAATATCAACTTATGAACATGACTGCGCTCGCCGAAGATGACCACTGCGGTAGTTTTAGCCAATAGAAATCCGGCATGCCCCTTCGCCCTTCCCGGGGTCAGAGGAAGAACAAGATGTATTTCACCGGGATAAATTAAATTATCTTGTTTTATAAATATTTTGCTTTAGCGGCGAATGAAGACATCGTGAGAGTTCTCCATAGAGTTCTTGATAGTGTGTGTAGTCCGCCACCCCGCAGTAAGCCAGCGTAGTGGACTAAGGCCTGAATCCATTTCATTCAGAAAAGAAGCCCGTGCCCATCTGTAGCCGTGCCCATCTGTAACAGTAATGGGCTGGTTATGTCATGTATCGTCTGGTCTGGTCTTGTTTACATGTTTGCAGTTCTTTTTATTTTCTACATCATCTTGTTTCCATCTTTTATTTCAGTTTTTATGCAGTTGGGTTCTTAGATTTTTTTATTCACTTTTCATTATGGTTTGTTTCCATTCGTTGTTGTTTCTTGAATTAATTTGTCTTACTTCTAGACAAAAATATTCTTAATTACGCCGAACAATTAATTCCACAAATTCTAAAACCACAAAATATAACACCAGGCCATGAGATCCAATTTAGCCAGTTAATTAGCACATGCATGTTCTAAGTTTAAACACACACAGATGTTCAAGCTGTTTAATTCATTCTAATCAAGGCACTAAAGATGATAATTGCTTGCACGTTTTGTAGCTAGAATTCGGAGCATTCTTAGCAGTTTCTTGTTTGCACTGTCCATTGATAGTGATCATACATGGATAGTTAGTAAGCTGGAAGCGATAAATTTGCTAATTGCATTAATTCTTGTTTTCAATTAAATTTTTATCTCGCGATCGACATTTGCCCATTTTCAGTGCGTTATCAATATTTTTAGTTCATTCCTCCTGTTTACTCTTTTGATTAGTTTTGAGGGTTGTAAGTTCATTAATCGAGATCCTGGGATCAACGCATTTTTTTCGCTTTATCTTTCTGGCCATTTTAGATATTGAGAGTGGCAATCACGTGATGGGGTAACCCACTTCAGATTTTTCATTTAAAAGCACCGTGGTGAGGATGTGATGTGGCCTAATACTTGTTTGCATTAACTTTGACGCTACCTAAGTCATTCCTAAGTCCCTCTCTGGACATACAATTTTAAATCGCTCAGATTTTCCTAACTGGGCGTCAATTTTTTGGTTAGTACAAACGGGCGTAAGTTCTAATACAGACTGCTAACACAATAACATGATAACTTCTAATTCATGATATGTCTCATTTTAAAACAAACACCTTTTCATTCGGTTTTTAAAAGTCATAAAGACAATACAGGTCTTAATTAAGGCAAGTCTATTCAACCTTTAAAAATCTTATTTTATTTTTCGGAATATACGAGTATGATGCAAATTTGTAAGAATGATTCATCGCGCAAAGGAGGTTGTACCAAGAAGGTGGGTCTCATCTATATTCTAGACATCGTCTGTTTGCTAGTCTAGGCAGAACGGGGTTGAGCAAATTAGCGTGCTGTTTCGAAATTCGAATGCGCCCGCGCCGGTGATCGACAAGACGGCCAGTATGCAAAACAATATTAGAAATAACGTTAATGTTATAATTAATGTTTGCATTTGTGAAAACCGAAAGCACTCCCGATTATTACCAAATATTTTTGTCAAATAAATAACAAAGATTTAGATTTCCGAATCCAAAGACGTTCAAACAAGATAGATAGGTATTCATTAATTCCTCTTATCTGATGCGCTTAGCATATGCTTTACATACAACCGTACCTCTCCTCCGTACCGTACCTCTGGTTCCTTAGACGCTTTTTACGACTTCTACCGACGGAGATGGATCAGTGCTATATTCTTAATCCGGACACCATACACAATAACGAGTACCTACATCCTTGATATTTACCTAGCTAGATAAAAGCACGGTGCATACCTTTTTTTTATGTCCAGTGGAAATTCTACATGGAACTTCCTTCAGCCCGGGGAAGGGCGAAGGGGTATGCCGGACTCCTACCGGCTAAAACCACTGGAGCGGTCATCTTCGGCACCGGAGGGGGGCTCCAGGTCCTCGCAAGACCACACTAGAGCCGCCCATTCCTTATTTGCACGTGTACTACCCACGAGGCTGTAGAGTCTATGCGTTGCCGGACTGGACTGATTCTGCTTTGACTGCAGCCATAACAATGCTCCAGTCGCAACGCAGCGCCAAATGATCTGAATACAGTAGCGGGCATACTGGATGGTATGATTGGTTGAACAACGAGACTGGATTTACCTTTGGTTATTCTTCATGAACTTCTTCCAGGGAAGGTTTCCCCGGGAAAGGTCGAAGGGGCATGACGGACTCATACCGGCTAAAACCACTGGAGCGGTCATCTTCGGCACTGAAGGGAACACTCGTAAGATCACACTAGAGCATTAAGTGTAACCTAGTCACCCGCCCTGGCTTAGTCTGATAGTATATAAAGCTCATTTGTCACAATATTAAAGCACGATACGATATTAAAGTAAAATGTAGCGTAAAATGTTGATAAAGAACCATGCTATCCAAGAGTAAAAATCCCATCTGAATCCATTTTGTGGTTTGTCAGACGAAGAGTAGGTAATGACACTAAAACCGACTCTCGTGCTCGGCTGGAATAAAAATATTTTCATTTTGGGACACGATTATGTTCAACAAATAGCCTGCGCCGTAGAGTTCTGTCAGTGTACATCTAATGAGCCATTGAAGGCCATAGTGTCCATAACATACAACGAGTATATAGTAAAGCCGTTCTATCAATCCGGAAGTAAGCTACACATCGTAGCGAGGTTGTGCGCCTGTGAAAACAAGCGGTGATGCAACACAGCCTCCTCGCCTTGAATAGCAAACGTTTGTTTTACGAGTACTTGTCTATTTATATCCTTGCCACTGATTAATGAACGGCGATGCGCCGACTGAGCATTTTCATACAAAATATAATAAAATTGTTCATACAGTGTTAGGTACACCTCATCAAAATTTTGTGAAGTTATGTAAGGAGTCCCTCAAGGAAGTGAACTAGGTCCCTTATTATTTATCGTTTGTATTAATAACCTGTGAAATGTTGTCAAACAAAATGCACATGCCTTTGTCTGCATAAGAAATCACAATCATGCTCGTCAATAAATGTAAAAATAACTTAGAATTAAACAAAAACGACACATTTGACATTATAATTAAATGGCTAACGTACAATAATTATCAAATAAATTTAGTTTAATTTATTATCATGACATTCAGCTAGTTAAATTGGAAATGTTGGAAACCAATCTGTTGTTATCATATACCCGTTATATGGAGTCGTCACTTAATGACGACTCCATATAACGGGTATACGGGTATGGTGTCACCTTCTGGGATAAGGCTGTTGATAAAGAAATAATATATGACTAAGAATAGACGCATGAGGGCAATTTGTAAACATAATAACCTACAGGGGGTTGTTAGCCTTTTTCAATTAGTCTGAAATTATTGACCTTACCTATCTAAATCCTTCGGAATTATATTCCGTGTGTTGGCTGGATTATGAATATAGCACCACTTCATCTCTTTCCACGCATCTCGCTAAAGGCGACTGAGGGAATCTAAACCACAGGGGTTGGCAGCAGTGTTTCTTCCATGGAACATCAGCCATTCGGCGCTCACCAACCCGCCTGCCAAGCGTAGTAAGTACTGGTAAATGCCCCCCAAAATGACGACACACGGCAAGTAAACGGTCGTTGTGGAAATCTATGAGAGAGGCCTTTGTTCAGACGGAAACTTTGAAACTTTCCGAATTCGATGTAGCTATCTAAATCTACCTGGCAGGTTTTATTAAACAAGCTTTACTCATTCGTTTCTTTTACAGGTTCCAGCCGAACGTTATTGAGGACAGCCCTGTCTACTTTTATATTTATAGATTTTCCCCCAGCGTTGTTTTGAAAACAAAAGGCAATAAAAAAAAAAGATGATATCAAATTTCAAATTGCGGAAGTTAAGAAAAAATATCTGGTCGGTGACCACAGTAACATAGTCTAAGTAAATCAATAGGTACGTAGATCGTTTAGCTCAGTCTTTCCCAACGTGGGCGATAACGCCCCCTTGTGGGCGCTGCAGGCCTAAAGGGGGGCGGTAAGAGACCCAGAAAAAAAAGGGGGCATTGTGTAGGGCTTTGGGGTCGATTTATAATTTCATCTACCTAGCTAGGAAGACTCTTAGACACCGACTGAGCTCTCGACTCTCGACTACATCTTGTGAACATCAACTAATATTAATTAAGATATAGCTCAAACTCGGTTCGATATAAAAGACCGCGGGCAATCATGTTTAAACAAGTTTTTGTTAAATAATCCGAATTGTACATTCCTATACCAATCGGCTGGTTCTATAATACTTGTTCTTGCTTGTCGAGTACGATTGGGCGTCGAATGAGATAAACGAGTTTATGCACGTTTGTCTTATTCCTGTTGGTGCGTGCTGCTTATGCAATCCTATATAAACGACGTAAATTTATTTTATTTTCATTTGCGGTTTCGCGCATAATAGATAAGCAGTACTTGATTTCAACACTTACGTATTTCTTAAAACAAAACAATGTCGGAAGTAAAAAAGAAGAGACGGCAATACTCTGCGGAATATATTAAATTCGGATTTATTGAAAATCCCACAAACCCGTCGTCGCCTTTGTGTCTTCTATGTCTAAAAACATTTTCGAACGAAGCAATGAAGCCCCTTCAAGACTGCAAGATCATTTGAATAAAATGCATCCAGATAAGACAGAAAAGAATGTAGCATATTTTCAAGACCTAGAGAAGAAGCATAATACTCAGCCAAGTGTATCAAAACTATTTTCGGTGGCTGCTAAGCAAGATGACGACGGACTTCGAGCTTCGTACAATATCTCTTTGTTAATTGCTCAAAAAGGCAAACCACACAACATCGGAGAAGAGTTAATTTTGCCAGCAATAAAGGAAGTAATAACTACTGTGCTTCATAAACCGGCCGCAGATATTATCCGAAAAATTCTGTGCAAAGACGAATTGATGGAATGGCTGAAAACATTGAAGAATCATTGTGCAATCATCTGAGGACTAGTCAATTCTCAATTCAGCTCGATGAGTCCACTTTACCAACTAATGAAGCGTTGTTGCTGTCTTACGTGAGGTTTATTAAAGATGAGAAAATACGGGAAGAACTATTGTTTGCCAGAAATTTGGAGACAGATACAAAAGGCGAAACCATATTCAATACATTGGAAAAGTTTTGTGAAGAGAAAGTTGCTACGGATGGCGCTCCGGCTATGACAGGGCGCCATAAAGGCTTCATAGCATACTTAAAGAATAAAATTCCAGATGTCCTTGCTATACATTGCGTTATTCATAGACAACATTTGGTTGCTAGAAACTTAAGTGAACGACTATTTCAATCACTGCAATATGTCATCAAAGCAGTCAATAAAATCCGTAGCAGCTCTTTGAATGATAGATTATTTCATCAGCTTTGTGTTACTAATGACGAAGATTTCAACCGTTTGTTGCTTCATACTGAAGTTCGTTGGCTGTCAAGAGGCAATTGTCTGATTCGATTTTACAACCTGTTTGACTCTATGATAGAGTTCTTGGAAACTAAAGATACAGAACTGCGCAACAAGCTCATAACATCAAAGAATGATATAGCTTACATGACAGACCTGTATAAAATGTTCAACGACATGAACCTCCAACTGCAAGGCCATGAACTAAATTTAATTAAAACAAAAAATGTCGTTGCTGCTTTCGCAGCCAAACTGCTTCTGCACAAAAAGAATATGGGCAGACGTGAGTTTCACAATTTTCCGAATTTATCAGTATACTGCAGTAACGACGACTTGTTTGCCTACTGCCAACATTTGGAAAACCTCCACATTGACTTCACCGAACGATACCAGGACATTTTAAACTTGGAAATACCAGACTGGGTGTTGGATCCGTTTGTTGTTGGATTCAAATGTCAACACAGCAATGTCACCTCGGCTGGAAGAAGAACTTATAGAATTGACAACAAACGAAGAAATAAAAATCAAGTTCAAAAATGGATATCAAGAATTTTGGCTACAAAAACCGATCCCGCAATTGTACCCTGGATTGTGGTCAATTGTTCAACGATTTTTGATAGCATTCCCATCGTCATATTTGTGTGAACGTGGATTTAGTGCTGTGGCAACGCTGCTTACTAAAAAGAGAAATCGTTAGCGTGTTACCGAACGTGGCGACTTGCGGCTGTTTTTGAGTAAATTGGAACCTGATATCAACAAACTTATTGAACAGCATCAGATTCAACCTTCACATTAGTTTTTATATAAGAATTGATTATGTTTGTTTTATTTTAAATAAAAGATACTCTGTCAGAATACTATAAATTTGCGTTTCAATAATCAGTTATAAGTACTTAGCGGTTTTTAAGTATGTTTAAAAAGGGGGGCGTTAAAAAAGAATTTATTCTTAAAGTGGGCAGTAGACAAAAAAAGGTTGGGAACCCCTGGTTTAGCTCATTATATGTAGGTATCTATGATTATATTCATGTATAACATTTGTTACATTCTCCAGTATCTAAGTAAAATTTAAACACGATATGGGAGTAACAATACGACCATAATTGTTTCTAAAAACGTAGGTAGATAATTCTATAAAGATTTCGAATATTCTTTATTGTACACCATTAGAATATTTATTTATTTTATTTTATAATTTATGTGCATACAGAGTGAATTGGTTAGGTTACAACATGTAATGACACTTGAGTACAAAGGTACTGCTTATTTCAAAAAGAAATTTCTGCCAGCAGAATAATAACTTGTAGGAAAATAAATCATAATACAAGTAAGTTGACGGCACGGTTGGTGCAGTGGCTGATACAGTCGACTGTTGCGCTCCGGGTCGCGGGTTCGATTCCCGCACGGAACAAATATTTGTATGATCTGCGGGTAGTTGTTCCGGGTCTGGGTGTATTGTATGTGGAATTCATGTCTGTAAACGCACCCACGACACAGGAGAAATCCTAAAGTGGGGCAACGTTGAAAATAAAGCACAAATAAAAAAACAAAAAATTTGTACAATGGGTGGTCTTCTTACAGGCTTATTACTAACAGTATAAGTGTAACAGTAGGCCTATTTAGGTCATTTGTAATTACGTAGCTATGGCTATATGTTTATATAGCTTTCGTTGGATTCTCCAGTATAAATATTTTCAGTAGGTTGATTAGTTATTAAACTAAATGAAATTTCAGATTTGTATAGATAATTCGATTTCTTTTAAATTATACGGCGGAGCACAGCTAGTATTTGTATAAAATCGCAACAGATCGCGTGTATAATATAGGAAGCTATTTACGAAACGACCGACATGCATATGTATAATGCAATTAAAAAGATTTATAAAACTTCATTGTTAGATTAAATCTAGCTAATCGTAGCTAATCACGTTTCCTCGTGATCTTACGGTAACTTCACAGCTCAGATCTAAAAATGATTGTATTTATATTGTGTAAGAAGAATAAACTTAATTGCATAAGACAAGTTTATACAAGAGTATATGTATATAAGAGGGGCGATACAGTTCTTTACTATCAGCCATAACCATCCAATCCATAATCATTATAGAAGTACCCTCAACGAAACATCAGCACGTTAAAATTATAGTATGTTTATTGCATGTTTCTTTCTCTTCTGCGTGGCGATGCAGTTGGGCAGCATTTGTGGGTCAGGGGCTGCAAATATTATATAGGGTCCTACGAAAATACTTAGTGAACTTTATTTTAAGAGGTCAATTGTAGATTATAGGTTCACTACTTTGTAGGAACATATATATATATATCCAAGGTCATACTTTAAAATAGTCCACGATATTCTGCATGGCACCTTAGTTACAACTGAAATCCAGCGCTGTCGGTGTTGCCTTGTCGCAAAATCGCAGCTTCATGCTGAGCCACAAACCTTTTTTGCACAGACGTGACACACACACTCCCGTAAACGTAAACACCAGCGAATTTAATGGTTTTTATTTTTATAAATCATTGTTCTTATTATGTAATTTTTGTTTTTACGTTTGGGTATCACTAAAAAATAAATTTGAGATCTCAGTACCAATTTTTTTGTTAAACATTTTATTCCTTAATGGTTTTCTTAGCTGTTGTTGTTGTCCACTTTTAAACGGATTACATCGCGTATATTATTGATTTTAGTTTTTCCTGACGTTTCGAACACTGCAGGATGACTTAGGTGACAGGCGTTGTTACAGATTTAAAAAGTTATTTTATCTACCGCACAAAACTAATCAAAAATAGTTTCGATGCACGCAGTAATCACTCAGTGTCTTGATGTTTTTTAGTGTGGTGTGTTGTTTGGGACTTTATTAATTTAATAGCTGGATTTCAAAAAGCCACCGGCCAACCATCTTCTCTACTAAAATTAGAATGTTTTTTTTAAATCTCACGAAACATTCTCGTTTATCGTCATTCGATTTTGTATCGCGAGGATATGAGGATGATCAAATCAATCCGTTTAAAAGTGTTTTACTATAGTGTGTAATAATCGCGAACACCTAAGACATTATTATCCACATGTATCATACATAAACGGTGAACGCGGCCGGCTGACGGAGGCCCTTTTTTATCTTTTCTTTTTGTTAGTTCCCAGTGGAAATTCTTCATGAACTTCCGGGGAAGGGCGAAGGGGTATGCCGGACTCCTACCGGCTAAAACCACTGGAGCGGTCATCTTCGGCACCTACAGGAGGCTCCAGGTCCTCGTATGATCACACTAGAGCCACCCACTGGTGCCACGCCTATAGGCACATCTCGGAGCGGGGTGACTGCAAAGCGGTCACCCCCCCGGTCCCCTGAGAAATGGGGCTGGTTAACTGGTCATTTCTGGCGAAGCCGAAAGAGGCCTCCAGCCTTAAAATCAATATTACATACTAAGCGACTTCGATAAGGGCGCCCCCTGCGGTGCACGAACCTCAGCTTAGGGTGTTGCTGGGGATAACAAGCTATTGTTTTGGGGACAGCTGGATCGGTATTATTTAATATGTTTTAGTGGACAATTAATACTACTCGGCACGGGCCGGCCCGAGCAATAGACGCGGCGATAGGCCTCCGCGACGTCGGCGAAGCGGGCATCCTCGTCGACGAGGGCGGAAAAGCGGTCGGGTGTTAAGTGAATGAGACAGCGTGAGTTTCTTCATGTGATCTATCGTGACTTTGTCGTCCGAGTGAACCAGAGCGTGCCTCGGGCGGCGTACTCTGCTAATACGGGAAGGTTGGTAATCGGCAGCCGATACCGCAAGGGCATTTGAGTGGGACAGGGCAGAATCGAAGTAGCGTTTAGATGCTTGGTTCATGTATTGCCTGATGGTCGGCAAGTTTAAATCGAAATGAAGTTGGTCATTGCGCATCTACCAGGGCGCCCCGGTGGCCTTACGCATGAATAGATTTTAGAGGGTTTGGAATCTACGGGGTGGGGCGGATTCAGCGTGTGCGAAAGCTGCGCTGGCATGGGTCATGATTGGCCTGGTGCACGTGGTGTAAATTCTCACCTTATTTCTAAGGGATTATTTACAACGAGCTGGTAATGGAGGCAAGGGCAAAGGCGGCGCGGGAACGCACCGTCTTTGCGTGCTCTTGGAAAGACAGATTTTTGTCGAGAGTGACTCCCAAGATATTTGGCGTGCGGTTCCCAAGGAATCGACTAGCCTAACATCATGATCTATCTGAAGCGAGTATGGTTGTCTCCGTTTTTGCAATATAGCATGGCTTTGCTTTTGGTGGGGTTAACTTCGATCCGCCACTTTCTAAACAATTTGCCGTAGGCGTTGGCTGTGGATTGGAGGATCTTAGCTATATTATCGGGCCTAATGCCGCAGTAGAATATGGCCGTGTCATCGGCAAAGATTGCTAATTAGGACTATTTTACGGGTCGTTTCTCGGGTTGTATGTCACTGGTGTACAGTGAGAACAATAGTGGGGCTAGTACGGATCCTTGAGGGACTCCGGCTCTAATGGGGTGGGGGGACGAGAGAGCGCCCGTGATTGGATATTGAAAACTTGGCAAGTAGTCTCGTATGATGAGAACGGAGACGGTCGGGCACTCCGAGTTTGTACAACTTATATAATAAGCCGTTGTGCCAGACTTACGGCCGAATACTCAAACGCCAATTAACGTTAAGTCACCGCTTTAATATTCGAGAAACCGGTTTTTGGTACTAAACCGGGCGCCTCAAATTGTTTAAGCGGGGACTTAACGTTAAATGGCGTTTGAGTACTCGGCCGTTAGTGTGGTAAGTAATTTAGCTACACATGTTCTCACTAAATGCTTTTGGTACCATTTTCAGTACCTAGCTATTTATTTAGATTTCTGTGGATTAGAAAATAGAGTTTCTATTTAAATACTTAGATACAGTATTAGTCCGAAAACGTAGATAAAACAAAAGTGTTATGAATTAGCGAATGTTCCTACCGACGGATATTATAAATCAACTAAATACACGAGGGAGCCCCCACAATGAGGTCAAACGTTACAAATTTCAATTTACACGACACCTAATTAGCATTTATCATTCTGATATTACCATGCTATGCGAATTTGGACCTTATTTTAATAGTCATATTACAAAAAGAATACTAAAGTCAAGTTGTACAACCGTCTTATTAACATTGTCCAGGTATCGCGTGACTCATTGGTATTCGAGTTCACAACACTATCTGTTATTAAATTATCTATGTCTACATAATAATTATTAATATCTTTAAAGTACTGCCCAATTTTGTAATATCAATTTCGCCATCTAATGTTGTCAAATATAATAATATGTTAATCTGCTTTTGTTATTGCGGCGAAATAAAATTGTTACCAGGAACGCGCACGTTATCGAAATATAATTAAACAAAATTATTTCTACAGATAGAGATAAATACATTTTGGGAATTTTGAGACAGACTTATCTTGACGCGCCAATCACACGACAATGTAACCTATAAAAATCATAATATCCACTTTTGAAAAGAGTTTTCAGGGAGTTTATTGCCAGTTCGGAACCGTGTACTTAAATTCGTGCCAATTTAAGTGTTTGTATCATATTGGGGGGAATTTGCCAGTACTCGCCACGCTTGGCAGGCGGGTTGGTGAGCGCAGAATGGCTACTGTTCCACAGAAAGGACGCTGCTGGTTTTAGAGGTCTTAAAAGGCGACTAAGGGACTGTGGTGTCCGGATTAAGAATATCGCACCACTCCATCTCTTCCCGTAGAGGTCGTAAAAGGCGACAAAGGGACTCAAAATCACAGGGATGGGCAGCAGCATCCAACCCGCCTGCCAAGTGTGGTCATTACTGGCAAATTCCACCCAATATGATGACACAGTTGTGGAAATCTATGGCGGAGGCCTTTGTTCAGTAGTGGACGTTGTATGGCCGATATAATAATAACTACCTAATAAAAAATAACGATCTTCTTTTTAAAATAAGTAACTTTCTGTCAAATATGTTAACAATCATATCATAATAAAATATTTGTATCGTTTTATTTAAATACGTCCTCCTTTTTTTAATCATTCGACATTTTGCGAATTGTGTAATCTGCTTTTTTCATTTTTCCATCTGGCAACACGAACTCTAACTGACACAAGTTGTCATTTTGTATGGCACTAGCAAAGAGTTCATAAAGCCACAGTTTTACGATAATGATAATAATTATACCTAAAATAAATTGTAAGTAGTTGTTAACATTTCACGTGAATTTTTTTTTTCATGGAGTAGACATTCGCGTTGGTATTTTCCCAGTGGCTGATAATTTTGTAGGCTTGGCTTGACCGTGTTTTTAATACCGCCGCTGCGCCTTGACCCAGTATCAGACACAACAGTGTAACCGCACGTTTAATTTGTATGCCAAATTGATTGGATAGATGTTCAAATATACACTGTAAACGTTATCGTGAAAACTTTCTCTTCGTCGCCATCGTTCGTTGATTATTGAGTAATTATCAGCTTCTGTTCTGCTTAACTTGATACATAAAATATACTAGGGAAAGCATTTGGCAAACACAATGGTTGGTCAGAAGACCGTGGACCTTGTCCCTCCACAAGGACAATCCACCGTCTACATAGTCTAAAAAAACGAGTCGAATTAAGCGATTTTAAACAATGCATTAAACTGGAACATTAAAAAGTCATAAGTTATTCGCCTATTTTCCTATTAGGTATATTTTAGTTTAATGATCCTTATAGAGTCGCTGCAAAACGGGTTTCTCCTTACATTTGGAATTATCCGAAAGAGCCAAGTTTTCAATAAAAAAAAAATCAATGTCCCCTGGGTTTCCTAAGCTACCTCAAATCTAGTGACATGAACTATACAATTATAAGACTGACTGATTTTGTAACGCTGTAAAAAAAGTATATTTTAGTCACGCCTCTGTTCCCTGAATCGGACGGCAGAGGACTATGTTGTACCCTGGCCCCGGAAGACAGCGGCGTCAGGGATCAAAAACGTCCATGTATGTATGTACAAATTCAAATTCAAGACGGCACGGTTGGTGCAGTGGCTGATACAGTCGGCTGCTGCGCACCGGGTCGTGGGTTCGATTCCCGCACGGAACAAATATTTGTACGATCTGCAGGTAGTTGTTCCGGGTCTAGGTGTATTGTGTGTGAAATTTGTGTCTGTAAACGGACCCACGACACAGGAGAAATCCTAGTGTGGGGCTACGTTTTTAAAAATAAGCATAAACATATAAAACATATTCATATAAACCATTTACAGGCACTTATGAATAGTTAGAATCAAGAAGTTACCCTATGTAATGGAACCGACAAGAAACTCAAAAACTCAATTTTAAAAAAAACGGTTTGCACTCCGGGATTGCCGACAGAAGAGAAAAATGTTTATTTTTTATTTATCTAGTCGCGTTCGCGGTCTGCTATATATGTACATACATACACACTATAGCTGCGTCTCGGAACGGTGTCGCGAGTCCAGAGATTTTATCTCATGTAAAAATATGCGTACCGCGCAAAAAGAAATTATCTCTTAAAAAAAAATTACGTACATTGCTGATAATTACAATAGAATTAAGTTATGTGAGAATAATGTACAGCCATGTATGCCAGTGTGAAATAGATGAAGTAAAATAATACTGATATGCCATATATATTCTTATACATATATGATCGTGGCACCAGTTGAGAGCTGTCCGTTATTTCAGCTTGTATGATCCTCGCTACAAGGTTCATACATCAAACATAGTAACTACAGTTTTATGATCTTTTACATAATTATACATGATGGCGACGCTACATGAACCTATGTAGGTAGCCGGCAATGCGCTCTTTGACTGTTTACAACCAATAATAAACCCGAACTTTCGCATATACAATTCGTGCTGATAAACTGACGTGAAATTGTTCTACTTTATATGTTTTACGTGTGGAAATAAGGGTCACATTGTAACGCAGAGATTCCTACCATAACTTTTTTTTTTTTTTCATTGGTGTCCAGTGGAAATTCTACATGGAACTTCCTTCGCCCCGGGGAAGGGCGAAGGGGCATGCCGGACTCCTACCGGCTAAAACCATTGGAGCGGTCATCTTCGACACCGAAGGGGGGCTCCAGGTCCTCGTAAGATCACACTGGAGCGGGCGGCACTTGGTGCCACGCCTTTAGGCACATCTCGGAGGGGATGACTGTAAAGCGGTCACCCCCTCTAGCGGAGGACAGGCGGCTGTAAAAAGGCCGCCCCCCAGGCACCTCTCGGGGAGGACTGTAAAGGATCCCCCCAAGTCTCGCTGTACGCTGTGCTGCGCACACGGCGGCACGTAACCACGTGCGCGCCACCGTCTTCCCGGGGGTCACTCGGTATGAGCACGCAAACTCCCCAATCTGCGCGCCCGTGACCCCCGAGGCCCCCCACCATGAATTGACGTCCTACCATACCTATTTAAGTAGAGACCTTGAATCCTGAGAGTAAACTATTGAATAAATTTGGCAGTTTATGTTATAATCTAATAATGTACTGTCCAATACATGGGCTAATTTACTGTCGAAACGCTATCCACCACGACTCGCCACATTACACACTAATTAATTAATTATTTAAGTCAGCCGCGGCTATAGAATTATGTTTTACATGACAGGTGGCACTCCTCTCCTCACAGCAGTTCACATAGTTTCACACGCCCTAAGCTAATTATTTTAAAGCGCCTAATTAAATTATACATTACAAATAAATTAAAAGTCGTATAAATTACAATAATGTAATTTATTAATACATCAATCATTTTACTAATTAAATTATAAAACTTAGCGAAGAATCGATGAAATCATTTCGTTGATGTGAAAAATATAATAAAAATGTCATTATTCATTAATAATAATTTGGACGATTATAGAAGACGTTAATCAGTGCCATAAAGTTCCGTATGTAACTTGTCTCCGTGACCTATGACAGATGATATTCTTTGCAATTTCGTTTACTACTACATTCCAAACCATTTATCATTCATATACCAGATTCTGCGTAATTGAAGAGGTACAATCAATTAATTAAAACCATTTGACGTTTTTTTCCGCGTGGTGTGCGGATTTAGAATATATCACCACTCTATCTTCTTGCTTGGATGCCGTAAAAGAAGACTAAGAGACTCTTTACCAGAGGGATGGGCAGCAGCGTCCCTACTGTAGAACAGTAGCCATACTGCGGTCACCAACCTGCCAAGCTTGGTGAGTACCTATTGGCAAATTCCCCCAGTGACGTCACAAACAAACAACCGACCCCCAGTGCAACATGTTGTTGTGGAAATCTATGGGGGACGTCTTCGGCTGATAAGACTTAACTTACATATGCACCCGTTTCGTACAATGTTCGAGCGCAAGGCGGGCTCTGCAGCGTTGTTTGGTACCGGCACCCTGACTAGCTAAAAACAGCGACAGCAGACGCGACAGTAGCTTTCACGTAGCCAGGATCTAACGGTGGCAAATTGCCTGAAATTGAAAGGCAAGGGAAAGGAGAATGAAATGTTTAGTTCATAAATCGTTCTACAGAGTGTGCGTCAGTGATCTTCGCCTATTTAATCGCTATCGGTAAATCATCATCATCATCATTTCGGCCGAATAAAGTCCACTGCTGGACACAGGCCTCCCCCAAAGATCACTACAACGACCGATATGGGTGTGTTATGTGCTCTTTGGGGGGTTTTGCCATAATCGCCACGTCTGTTGGGACTGGTCAGCCGTTAACTGCCACGGCAAATAATTTATTATATTACTGTGGTATGTTCCATCTTTACACATTGTCCTACATTTTTCTCGGTAAATGTTTTGCAATAATTTGTATCAATCAACATTGTAATCTCAATTATTTTAAAAGAGTATCCATGGAGTTTCTTGCCGGCTCTTCTCCACGAGATCAATTATTTGGAACCGTGCAACTTAGATTCTGACGTTTCATAAGTGTCATTATTTGGTTTATTTGAAATAAAAAACTTTGACTTTGACTTTGCTTGGCAGGCGGGTTGGCGATCACAGTTTAAGATAAGATAAGATAAAAAATATTTTTATTCATGTAAACCATATACAGGCACTTATGAATCGTCGAGACTTTAATTGCCGCGTTCCAAGATGTAGATTTCCTATGGAGAAGAACGGGCAAGAAACTCCATGGTTACTCTTTTTAAATCATATTAAATGTTACAATATTTTATGAGCACATTGTTGTAAAAATCAAGGTTATGTGAAAACAATGTAGGAGAAACGAGTCTAAACTTCTTAAAAAGTCTACAAAACAAGCCTGAATGTATTTTTTTAAGGTTTTGATTCAGTTGTCATGGCTGCATTTGGCTGACCAGTCCCAACAGACGGCACCCGTTCACGAGCATGACGTATGCATCAGCGTCGCTTAGCTCAACCATATTGCAGGGAAACTTAGCGACCCAATACACGACGACACCATCAGCAGAACACTTGAGCGAGCATGACATACCTAAACTGCCAGACAACTATCACGTCAATAAAACAAAATACAAAACAACCCACATGGTTCTCGCACTGCCAGTACAAGTAACAAATCAAAATAAATTGAATATTTAAAAATAAACAAGTCATTAAAGTAATTTAAAAAATATAGAATAATCGAATGTCATTATATGAAGTAATACAATAGATTAATCAAATGTCATTATATGAATTAATATAATCCATTATAGGTAATATTGACATAATTTAAATTTCAACATAAAAAAATGGCAATTGTATTTGATAAATACATAAACCAAGAATGTCAGTATAAGCCTATGAAAATTAGATTAATTATAGAGAATTACTTGAAGGACGCTGCTGCCCATCCTCCGACTAATCCCATAATAGCCTTTTACGACACCCAAGGGATGTCATGAGTTGGTGCTATTCGTAGCCGGCACCACACAGGCATCGGTAAATACGTAATTCCAAAATGACATTTGACAGCGGCGTCTGTGCGCCCGATTTACGCCTGTCGCAAACCATCTGCGACATACGTAACCAGCCCGACGATCATATGGTAGGCATGAGGTTATTGACTGCCAGCTGTTTTGGATTAACTCTAAGATACTATTTTATTTACCGATTCGGATAGAGAACCGTGAACTGATTCAAATCCTCAAGGGTTACAAGGTGATCCAATCGACACCCAGTATGTATAGATTAAAAAGGTCTAGGCTGATTTTGGATAATAGGTGGTGTAAGAATTTATCCTTTACAAAACTCGTATGGATTTCTCGAAACTTTTTAATTTAACACGTTTTCTTGCAGGCTCATTGGTTTCCGCAAATTTCTATAAATTATCGAAATTTAACAACCGATGCTTCGAGTATAAGCGATAACTTCAAATTACATAACGCAAAGCTAGTTAGTTCTGACAGGAAGCAAAACGCCGCGCCGCCGCACTGTGGTTTAAAAACCAATCATCACGGGGTTTGCAATCGACTTTGTTCTTTTATTTTTGCATAAATGGGTTTAGTTAATATGTATTGATAAACTTAATGCCATTTAAGTACTTTGAGAACGTTTTTACTCACTTTATAGAATTTCGTCGAAAGAGTTGTATGGGGTAAATTTCGAATTCCTTTAGACTGCCCCTAATTTCCTTTGGCACGATTATACTCCTTATTTTTCTAAATTTTTAGACATATCACACATTGCGCGCTATAGTAAGATTTGGGGAGAAAAAAAATGTGTTTAATAAAAAGGTATTAAGCTGTTTTAGCATATATATTGATTACAATCATCATCATACGAGGGCGGCACTGAAAATTTCGGGAATCAAGGAAGTGACACAACATTACTATTTAAAAATGTATTTATTGCTTTTCGAAGTATTCTCCGCGAAATTTGACACATTTTTCCATACGATGGAACCAATCATTGAAGCAACCATTCCATTCGGATGTTGGGGTCTCCAAAATGGCCGTTTTGTAGGCGTCCACAGTTTCTTTAGGTGATGAAAATCTCTGTCCACGCAATTTATTCTTTATTTTAGGGAAAGTATAGAAATCATTAGGGCTTAGGTCGGGGCTGTACGGCGGATGGTCTAATAATTCTATGTTTTCTTGCTCTAAAAACTCTTTTGTTCTGTGCGCGGTGTGAGAACTCGCATTGTCGTGATGGAGGATGATGCGGCGGTTGCAGTTCTCTCTACGGAGTTCAGAAACGACCTGTGGCAAACAAATGCTAGCATACCATTCTGCATTAACCGTTCTTTGTCCCTCAAGAGGAATAGTCGTAACATGGCCGGTTTTGGAGACAAACGTGGCCACCATTTTTTTTGCAACTCTCCGTGAACGAACAATTTTTGTTGGCTTTAACTCATTTTCGAACACCCAAACTCGTGACTGGTTTTTTGTTTCGGGTTCGTACGCATATATCCAGGATTCGTCACCTGATACGATGTTGTATACAGCATTTGAGGATCCTGCATGGAATCTTTCGAGAGTTCTGACGCACCAAGTAACGCGAGCCGCTTTTTGCTCTTCACATAGCAAATGCGGTATCCATCGGGAAAACAACGTTTTTTACACCTAATTGTTCATGCAAGATTATTTGTATTTGACTCATGCCAATGTCTAAAGTTGCCTGAATTTCGCGGTATGTCACATGTCGATCTTCCTCAATCAGCTTACGCACAGCATCAACGTTTTCTTGGGTGACTGCAGTTTTTGGACGACCTTGACGAGGATCATCACTGAGGTTGACACGTCCACGTTGAAATTCAGCAAACCAGCGATAAATTGTGGTTTTGGATGAGGCTTCATCACCAAATGCAGAAATCATCCGGTCAACACACTGTTTTTGTGTTAAACCACTTCGAAAGTCATAATAAATCATCGCTCTTGAATTTTCTCGAGTCAATTCCATTTTCTCAACGACTAAACAAGTTTGACAAAACCTTGTGACAAGACCGTGAATCTTTTTTTAAATAAATAAATGGTATTCGATTTGTAAAACCAAGGAGTTTTCAATTAAAAAGATTTTAATATGACAGGAACAGTGGAAATATTCCATTCCCGATACTTTTAGTGCAGCCTATGTATCAGCCAAAGGACGTCCGCTGCTGAACAAAGGCCTCCCCATAGATTTCCACAGCGAGGGGTCACATGCCGCCCGCATCCAACGACTCCCAGCGACCTTCACCAGGTCGTCCGTCTACCTCGTTGGAGGTCGTTCCACGCTGCGTTTTCCGGTGCGTGGTCTCCACTCGAGAACCTTTTTACTCCAACGGCCATCAGGTCTACGAGCAATATAACCCACTCGTTGCTGCTTCAGTTAACTAATCCTTTCAGCTATGTCGGTAACTTTAATTATTCTACAAATCTCCTTATTTCTGATTTGATCTCGTAGAGAAATACCAAGCATAGCTCTCTCCATAGCTCACTGAGTGACCTTGAGATTTCTTGATTATAATAAAATTTACAATATCTATAAAGGAAAAAGTATATGATTCAATGTAAAAAGGATAATAATAACACATTATTGCATGAATGATACACCCAAAAAAACATGATATGACTATGACTTCAGCCAAACTTTCTTTGCCATCTTTTTTTAACTCGCTTACTGTATCGTAAGCTAGTTCGTAACTGTCTTGTTAGTCTTATTTATGATTCTTCGTTTCGTACTAAAATCTTCAAAGGGTTTACGTGCACTAAATCACGTAATCTTTATGGCTACATATGCAGATACTTGTTGAAGGTTCTGGATTGTCTTGACCCTCTTCCGTCGCTTGTTCCATAATAATACAAGATGGCTAATCCACTGTAAGTGCCAACCAGTTTTCATATTGTTTCTTGAACGTTTCAGAGTTTCCCTTGGCATGCGTTCATGTTTTTTGAACAGCAGCTTGAATAAGTTTTCGACAAAATTACCTCAAAGTATCCAGGTCTTCTTCCGCGATATTTAAATTCAGTTGGGACATAATTGTTTCTACACTACACAGTTACCCAGCTTGCCACACTGTTTTAAAACAATGTAGAAGTCAAGATTATGTACTAAATTCACTTGTACTATTTTAGAAAATTAGGATATCATTCTTTGAAGTAACAAAGTCGATCGACATTAGAAGTTAAATGCACTATTTAAACTTGTGGTTCAAAAACAAATATTCAATTATTATATATAAAGTAGTTTAATGAAGATATTTACATAATAAGATCATCAGTTAATTATCTCATTACCTATCTCTTATTAGTACGTTACAATAATCATTAGATAATTACTTACAATATACGCTCCTTATGTTTAATCGGTAGCAATTACATCAACGGTCTTTACACGCATTTTTAGGAAATCAAGAAACTTCCTTCCTTCTTCCTTAAAAAGAAAGAGAGGCCTTTGCCTGGCGGTGTGATAACTTGAGCTTAGATAATAATAAATAGTAGGTACTTAACAACCATTAGAAACCTTTAAAAACATTCTTTTTTCTAGACTCATTTTTATTTTTTTCGCTCAAAATCGAACTAGTGCGCGCACTTTATTATAATATGTCTAAAAATTTAGAAAATTAAGGAGTATAATTGTGCCAAAGGAAATTAAAAAGTGTAAAGGAATTCGAAATATATCAATTTTCATAAGTATTAACAAATTTTATTTAAAGTAACAAATTTATCCACAAAATTCTATAAAGTGAGCAAAATCGTTCTTGAAATACTAAAATGGTATTTAAGTTGATCTGTGCACGATAACTAAACCCATTTATGCAAAAATCATTTTCAAGGTTGATTCCTATGTCTATGAAGATCGATTGTCAGCCCATTGCGCCGTGCCGAGCCTATCGCCACGCGACGCGCCTTTTAATTAATTGGCATAGTATTCTTCTTTTAACAAATTAATTCGCAACTTACGAGCTAATTCATTTCGAACCTTATTTATTGGGTCATAAGAACCTTAAGATACGTGTATAATTTCTCTCAAATTAAGGCTGTCATACTCATAAGAACAAGAGATTGTGCAATGCGGACCGACTCCCGGAATGGGGTCATTTCCGAAGTCACTGAAAATTAGGAACTTTCGAACTTATTTTGTGCTACATAAGGTTGAATTTTGTTAGGCATAGTACAGGTCTCTATTTCAAATACTGGTTTGCAAAATTTTTACTAGGCAACACAGATTAATAGGATAAAAGCAGTTTGTTGGTTGCGTTTTCCTACTTACATACTAGTCAGTTTTGCATGCATACATCTGGTTTTCTAGTTCATGCTTTTCCATAACTATTATAAAATGCTCAACCCACAAAAAAGTAAGTACGTGTGGAGGCTCACACGCGTTTCTTGATACGTACCTACGTCAGATACCTAATGAATATTGCCTTATTTATTTTGTGTCTCTACAAAATGCGTGTCATAATTTTTACGCGTATTCAGATAAGTATAATTATGTTAGTATACTACAAACTTACTTAACAAGTTGTCTTTGCGATGCATGCATGATAGATAACCCAGTTTTGTCACGTTCACATTCACAACACAGACAAGTGCAAATCTTAGCATCATATTTATTTATTTATTCTTGATGTACAAAAGTGTACAAAGGCGGTCTTAATGCCATAGGCATTTTCTGCCAGACGACCTTTGGGTGATGCAGAGAAGAGACAAAAAGGTAGATGCACCAACAAAATAAAAGTGAGATTTATAGATGCGATGACATTAAGATACATAGAATACTAATATGTAAACTTACATAAACATTACATGTATATATTTACATATACTAAATAAACATATATACATATATAATAAATATGTGTAACTAGGACAAATAGAAACAAAATCAGAGCCGAGATGAATCTGCCAACGTCTTATCATATAGGTACTTTCGTACTTTAATTTTAAAGTAGTGCCTACTATTAGCCATTCTGATTTCAAGGGGGAGTGCATTCCACAGTAGAATAGATTGAACAAAGAAGGTAGAGTGAATAAAGTCGGAATGATGAGTGGGACATTGAAGGAGATATATATAACATAAGTAAACACTTCTCGGAATACGCGCAAAAAAAAAAACATTATTGGACTATGTTGTACTCCCGGGGAGACGAGAGCATGCACATAGCGCACAGCGAGTCTTCCGAGGGATCCTTTACAACTTAAAAATCCCCACGAGATGTGTCTGCCTAAAGAAGCTGACCTATTTACATTCACCCCCTTCATCCATGTGCCTGTAGGCGTGGCACCAATGGGCGGCTCCGGAACGTTCGTTTTGGATATCCCGGAGCCCCTCTTTGGTGCCGAAGATTTACCGCCCAAGTAGTTTCAGTCGGGGAGAGCCGGGGGTAACTCTATCTCCATGGGCGTTGGATGATGCATAAACATTTGCACCGCGATGAAAAAAATGTAGTAGGTACTGTTAGCACCCAGTTTGCCGATGAAGTTACGTGTCATAGTTATTGATAGAGGGCAAGTCCATTGCCATCACTGGTCTCCTTCTGTGAGAGCGTCATGCTCCAGAAGGAGACCGCAGAGCGGGATCGGGAGAGGGCCGATCCCGCTCGAAGAAGAAGGAGACGGCGCCGGGGTAACAACCGCCCTGGCGCCTAATTCCGATACGCCTGAAAACCCCTGCCGTTGCTATAAGGTGGGGGACCTCTGGGTTCGCGGGTGCGTAGATTGGGGAATCTGCGTGCCCACACCAAGCGACCCAAGAGAAGACGGTAGCACGCATGTGGTCACGCGCTGCCGTGGGACGCTTTGGGGGATCCTTTACAATCCCCCTGGGGGGGTGACCGCTTTACAGTCACCCTCTCCGAGATGTGCCAATAGGCGTGGCACCAGTGGGTGGCTCTAGTGTGATCATACGAGGACCTGGAGCCTCCCTTAGGTGCCGAAGATGACCGCTCCAGTGGTTTTAGCCGGTAGGAGTCCGGCATACCCCTTCGTCCTTCCCCGGGGCGAAGGAAGTTCATGATGAATTTCCACTGGGCACCAATAAAAAAATTAAAAAAAAAGTCCATTGCCATTTACCGGACGCAATTTCAAACACTGCTTACGAGAATTTCCTTAAACAAAACCCGACTATAACATGACACTGTTCTTTCCACTTCGTTTTGGCATTTTGTAGCAACCATTACATTTGCCTTTGAGTATAATCTGTTCGGTTAACTTATTATTATTGCCCTTAATGTTGGTTAGATCATCGATTTCGTCGGCAACCTAAGCCTTGATTAGAATGAGCTAAGACCTGAGTCACAGATTATAAATTTAAAGTAGCGTTAATGTCAAAATGTTTCTTGCAAGTGCACCCTTAGCACCTCGGATTTATAACTTTGCTCTAAGAATCGGTTGAAATATACATAGGTAGTCAATATGTGCTGTACCGTTACTGATGAACGATGTGACATCACGAATGTAAGTTAACTCCGAAGAGTTTGCAGAAGTGTAGAGGTTTTTTACTTTCACGAAATATCGGGATTGTCATTACTTACTGACATTATCAACCCATGTGTCATGTTATAAACACTTACTTTGTCCCTGTTAGAATCGAAATGATACAGCACTACTAAAATTCCGTGTGGTGTTTGTATTAAGAATATAGCACCACTTCATCTCCTCACGTGGATGTCGTAATAGGCGACTAAGGGAATCTAAACCAGAGGGATGGGCAGCAGCGTCCCTTCTGTGAAACGGTAGCCATATTGCGCTCGCCATCCCGCCTGCCAAGCGTAGTGAGTATTGGCAAATACCGCCCAAAATGATGATATGGTTGTGGAAATCTATGGGGGAGGCCTTTGTTCAGCAGTGGACATATAAATGGCTGATATGACTAAAATCCTAAGCTAAGAAGCTAAAAAGTCTAAGCTAGCAGCAATTTGGGTAAGAATTTCGTTTTAGAAATAATATCCTGTGGTGTTTGTATTAAGAATATAGCACCACTCCATCTCCTCCCGTGGATGTCGTTAAATGCGACTAAAGGAAAGTAAAACCAGAGGGCTGGGCAGCAGCGTCCCTTCTGTAGAACAACAGACATTCTGCGTTCACCAACCCGCATGCCAAGCGTGGTGAGTATTGGCAAATCCCTCCAAAATGACAACATACGGCATGTAACCGATCGGTGGGACATTCTTTAGCTCATATGATGAGAAAGAAAAGTATGTAACATAAAACTGCCTATTTCATTCTTTACAACTTCGCCGGTTACGAATAGCGCCGACCCATCTTATCCATCGTAAAAGGAGACCATGGGATTGGCCCGAGTATGAGCAGCAGCATCCTTCGCAGCATATTAAAAACTCAATTGCGATCGCCAATCCGCCTGCCAAGCGTGGCGATTATGGTAAAACCCCCCAATGAGCACACAACACACCAAGACCGGTCGTTGTGGTTTTTTATATGTAGTAATTAGCACGCCAATGGTTTTCCTATTGAATACGGGCCTTCCTACCTTCCAATAGCATCTTGACTGAATGGTATTTATTCGGTTTTACTGCAATATGTGTTCGTATTGCGTCCGGACATAGCACCACTTCGTCTCATCCCGTGGTTGTAGTAAAAGGCAATTAAGGGACTCTAGACCAGAGGCACGAGCAGTATCTTCACTTCTAAGAAACAGCAGCCATTCTGCACTAACCAGAAGTAAGAACGGTGACCCATCCAATGCCTGACCCTGGTAAGCATGTCTTAAACCTCGCAGAACAACCGATCTTCACGTAATGCGTGCTGAAGCAATTTCCTTTTTATAGGTCGCCCGGTGGAATACATCATGTCCTTCATCCGAGGGAATACCGGACTCCTACCGGCTAAAACACCGGAGCGGTGATCTTCGGCATAGAAAGGGGGCTCCAGAAACTCGCTAATAATCACACTGGAGCTCTGCACGAGCCTAAGCGAAGAACAATGTTACAAACATCCCTTCCCGCTGCGCGCCGTTAGAATTTCGAAATATTTATAAAATAAACTTTTTCTAAAGCATTAATAGGTATGAAATTACTAGTTTTCCTCAAGCGTTACTAAGAATAGTAACAAACTGGCCATAACATTTCACAATAGTATTTCTTATTAATCGTAAACTTCATATTTTATCTGTTAATAATCTACTTTCCAGTAGGTACTTATGAGTGCCGCGTGTGGTATCTTCAGGAAGTGTGCTTCGATTATAGTGACGCATTTGTTTTACTACATATGACGAGGCCTAGGCCGTTACAGGATTTTGTGCCTGTTCCAATTGTGGAGTAGTTCTCATACTTGTACTGTCCGACAGATTTCAAATCACAACCAGTAACCAGGAACTACAATCCGGGACAAATGAGCCATTTTTACACATAATCATCATCATCAATTTAGCCGAAAAACGTCCACTGCTGGATAGAAGCCTCTGTAGAACTCACTGCGACCGGTATCGGTTCGTGTTGTGTGCCCCTTGGGGGGTTTTGCCATAATCGCCACGCTTGGCAGACGGGTTGGCGATCGCAGTTGTGTTATAAATGTACTCGAAGGACGCTGCTGCTCATCCACTGGCTAACCCACTGCGCCAGCAGTGTCGTCTATAGATTTTTTTATGGGTGGTCTGTAAACTGTGCCCACAACACGATTGTCGATTATCCCCAAAACATTAAAAATAATGGTACATGCAGTATGCGAATACAACAACCATAAACCTAAATAAAAGGTGCAACACCTATCCTGCATATCGTGCACAGTGACAAAATTCTAGGGCCAACAGCTCAGCATATGGTACATGCAGTACCGTCGTTCACTTCCGTACTGTACGTTTACAAAATGGTGATTATGAATATGTTCGGACAACTTAATCATTGTGGACTACATAGAAGCCCATGCGCAGCAAACGAACTGATGAAGTCGTTACAAACGGTAGGATCTCTGCCGCGTATTAATGTGTAATATAAAAGTCCAAAGACCCAACAATAATCTCTGGGATACACAAGCACAGTCTGTTCTGCAGTAGAAATGACGCCTCTACTTAAGAAAGTTTATAAATAAAGAGGTATAATATATCTCACGCAGATTCGCCCACAACCCTTGTAAGGGCTCGTAGCTCTTCACATGGCGAGGTCGTGGGAAGAGAGATTTTAACATTTTAGGAGCCACAGCAACATAATAACATAATATATTGCGCAATTGGTGGAAATAATAAAAACATATCAATCAACTACAAGATATTACATTACAAAAAAAATGGAGACTATACCTTTACGTGCACACGGATTCGCCTGAGGGAAAGTAACGGCACAACTTATAAACAACATGCAAGTTTCCATACCGGTATCGCCCACGACGCCTGCAGTAGAACGACATTTTATTGTTTTGTTTGTCTGTGCGTTTTCCTTATATTATCTGCAGTCAGAAGCGCTTAACGTTGTTGTTTAAACAACTCTTAGAATAAAATATACAATTCAATTGAACAGTGTTTTCATTATTGTGCACGAGTTAAAATATTTTAGCAATTACTACGTCAAACTGTTAGGTTCATCGCATCAGTCTAGTCATAGAAGGAGGAAAAGGTTGTATCGTTATTCCTTCTCTTCATTAATAAAAATAAACAACACATATTCATTACATAGGCATTCAATCTAGCAATATAACTATCCTTGATTGGATCCTTTCTAAAAAAGGAATAATTACAAAACTAATCGACAATAATACTTTCGAAAGATGAATTCTCATTAATTTACAGTTTTTCCCTTACCGCTGAAAACGTGATACAAAACAGGTAAATTAGGAATTCAATGATATTCATTAGAACTCGTTAAAATGATTTGTACTCCGTGTGGTGTCCGGAGTGGTGCATTCTTAAATACAGCACCACGCCACCTCCTCCCGTGGATGTTGTAAAAAGAGACTAAGGGAGTCTAAACCAAAGGGATGGGTGCGTCCCATCCCTTTGGTTTAGACTCCCTTAGTCTCTTCGTCCGTTCATTCTATAATAATATAGCCTAGCCTTTCTGCCAACCCGCCTTCCAAGCGTGGTGAGTACTGGCAGAGAATAAAAAAAAAACTGGGGAAGCCTTTGTCCAGCAGTGGACGTCCATTGGCTGATATGATGATGAAAATAATTTGTTTTTTATATTCATTCTCTTCTACCATAATCAAATAGGTCTAGGTGCTTTGAAAGGACCTGTCGTATCAAGATTTTGTTCGGGTCCAAGCTAAATCCGTTGTTAATCTCGAGAGTTGTAGTTATCTTAATCCCAGCTTTGGTTATCATATGGCGACATGTTCACTGATAACAAGAGTTGTTGAGATAGCCTTAACTAAAAATTAATAAATTAAAATTACGTAAGAGGAAACAAAGAGATCTATATAGACTTCTAAGCGTAACGACAAATATGTTATGTATTCATTAATAGAAAAAAAAATCTGATATTTATATCATTTAGGTTTAACCTTTTCCGTATGGTGTCCGAGTTAAGAACATAGCACCACTCCACTGCCAAGCGAATACTGACGAATTCTCCCCAAAGTGACGACACAAATATATTAAACCCTAATTCTTGACTTTTTTATGGAACTAATGTCAAGACCGTACGTCCGTGCTGAGGCCCGTGTGGTGTACGGATTAAGAATATAGAACCACTCCATCTCCTCCCGTGGATGTCGTAAAAGGCGACTAAGGGACTCTAAACCAGAGGGAAGGGCAGCAGCATCCCTTTTGTGAACCGTTAGCCATACTGCGCTCACCAACCCGCCTGCCAAGCGTGATGAGTATTGGCAAATACCCCCCAAAATTAAGACATAGTCGTGGAATCTATGGGGGAGGCCTTTGTTCAGCAGTGGACGTATAAATGGCCGATATGATGAACGTCGAGACCATCAAGTCATTCACCCAGCCTATAACAACTGTAATACTACCCAGGTTACCATCTATGTAAGGGAGGATGCCTGTGTAGGATGTACAAAATCCCCCTGCCGTCACTACGTGGCGGGGGACCCCGGGGGTCGCGAGCGCGCAGATTGGGGAGTCTGCGTGCTCACACCGAGCGACCCCCGGGAAGACGGTGGTTCGCACGTGGTCACGTGCCACCGTGTGCGCAGCACAGCGCACGGCGAGGCTTGGGAGGATCCTTTACAATCCTCCCCGAGAAGTGCCTGGAGGGCGACCTTTTAACAATCGCTTTCCCTCCGCTAGAGGCGGTGACCGCTTTAGTCATCCCCTCTGTGATGTGCCTAAAGGCTCGGCACCTATGGGCGTCTCTAGTGTGATCTTACGAGGACCTGGAGCCCCCCTTCGGTGCCAAAGATGACCGCTCCAGTGGTATTAGCCGGTAGGAGTCTGGTCCCTTCGCCCTTCCCCGGAGCAAAGGAAGTTCATGTAGAATTTCCACTGGATACCATGCCTGCCTATAATAAATAATACGCAACAGATACTTTTAAAGACTGACATTTATTCGAAATTAAAATAATGAACACCCATTAATTCCCATGACACTACCCTGGGGCACTCCACAATTATTTATTTCATACGGTGTTTACCGGTACCTGCAATTTTTTTGAGTTGAATCTTTGTCACGCTGCATGATGGTATCCATTTGCCAAATATGATTCGAACAATGTTAGAGCAAGTCCTCTAATTCCATAAATCTCTACTATTTTCAGAAGTAGTTAGTTCGACACGAAGTCGGATGCTTTAGACATGTCAAAGAAAATTACCATTGTAGTTATATTTCTGTGTAAATAAGTCATAACACTATGGATAAAAGTTAATACAGTTAACGTTGTTGATTTTCCTTTTTGGAACCCATTTTGTTCCGGTTTAATTCTTTTAATTTGATTCAGAAATGATGTCATTCGGATGAGCATAGCTCTTTCAAAAACTTTCTATAAAATAGTAAGCGATCTTTAATTAGACATAGATTTTTCGGCTTTTATGATCCTACTTTCCTTAGTCTTATATCTGTAGAAATTATAACGCAGGATTATTTTTGAATTGCAGCTGAGCCGTAGTCCTTGATCAAGTCCTTGTCCTAGATAAACAGGTGTCGGCTTTAGGGAAGGAAGCATATCTCATAATTGATATGCCTATATATGCATATCTATGCTCGCAGGCGGGATACTATCTGCCTAAGCTATTATTATTTCCAATGTATGCGTTATATACAAGCAATTAGTATAGGGATAGGTATTTCCAGAACCACCAACTTTATTTTGTTACTAGTTGTATCCCGCGGTTTCACCCACCGTTTGATTTAAAAGAAATCGGATATATACTGGATTTCATGGGATTCTTTTTCGCGGTAGCCTATTTCTTTTTTCTAAAATAAAAGTAGCCTAAGTTACTCCTTATAACATCAGCTATCTGCCAGTGAAAGTCCTGTCAAAATCGACCAAATCGACAAACAGACAGACAGACAAAACAATCAAAAATTGTTATTTTATTATAAGTACCGTCATCATTTTGGCCGAATGAAGTCCACTGCTGGACACAGGCCTACCCCAAAGATCACCACAATGACCGATATGGGTATGTTGTGTCCTCATTGGGGGGTTTTGCCATAATCGCCACGCTTGGCAGGCGGGTTGGCGATAATAATAGCTTAATGTATTCAAAGGACGCTGCTGCCCATCCTCCGGTTAATCCAATAGTCGCCTTTTACGACACCCACGATGAGATGGGTTGGTGCTATTCGTAACCGGCACCACGCGGCCGTAGTATAAGTACCGTATATACTTATATATGTATTTGTAAAAAGCTGTTATTTTGACATTACAAACAGCCACTACAATTTTATTTATTTGTATAGATAATAAAATATTTAAGATTCTGCTAGCTCAAATTCATAAGGTATTATAAGGTATATAATTGGTGACTTAGTTAATAATAACATCAATTGAGATAAAATGAAATGATAAAATGATCTTTATCTTAACAAGTTTCAAAAAACACTGAAACCATTTTTTTTGGAGCCTGGTCAGCCGTCTTTAAGGTTTTCATTATTTCTAGTATTGACGCTATGTATACAGGTCACTTTTCTGGAACATAAATAAAAATTACAATTATTACCAGTAGACTAATATCTACTAAATGAAAGTGGCGAAGACAATACAAATACTAATATCAATAACTGATTTAACTCTATTTTATTACTGTAGCAGTAATTAAAGTATAACGTGTCTTTATGTATTATAATAATTTATCTATGTATTTGTATCTGTTTGGCATCCGTGCTTCATTGTACCTATATCGGTCCAGCTAAAAACCAGCGTCGGGCATTATTCGTCCGGCTTATGCTGAGCTGGTTACCCTTTTGGCGCAAACTCGAGACACAATGTGTAGCTCAGTGTATACCTATGTTAAAATTTTATTAGTTTTACACTTTTTTTATTTAATCTAAAGTTTTCAGTATTATTGTATGTGTCTCTGTTTGTGGCAAATAAATATATTTCTTTCTTCTTTCTTTCTTTCTTACTGGTAATAATTGTAATTTTAGTAGTAAGTAGTCGTAACAGATGGAGGAAACTAATAAATTTCATCAACGTAGGAAACCACAATTTGTTATCACCGTATTGCTGATATGATATAAGTGATATGGCGATAGCAATCTGCGTTCACCGACCCAGAGTCGTCACCTTGGTATACCTCGAAAAAAAAGTGGAGCTAGACTAAGATGTTAAAATATCATTGGAGCTATAAAATAATTTTTGATTACCAGACTACTGCGCGGACGTGCCATTAGGAAGGATAATGGTTTTAACAGTCTATATATGTGTGTGCGGACATTGAGTTATCTGTAGTTCCAAAATAGGTGTACCGAACTGATTTTAATAACAAGAATGAGAATGGGTTATAGCTGAAAACCAGCGTTAGATGGTCAGTGTCACTGCCTCCTAACATTATGCTGAGCTGTTGGCCCTATAATTATGTCACTGTGGACACGGACGGCACGGTTGGTGCAGTGGCTGATACAGTCGGCTGCTGCGCTCCGGGTCGTGGGTTCGATTCCCGCACGGAACAAATATTTGTATGATCTGCAGGTAGTTGTTCCGGGTCTGAGTGTATTGTGTGTGGAATATATGTCTGTAAACGCACCCACGACACAGGAGAAATCCTAGAGTGGGGCAACGTTTTTGTTAAAAAATAAAGAATACAAAAAAACTAGTAAATAAAAATACTATAGGTGTTGCACCTTTTATTTAGTTTTATGGTTGTTAAATGTTATTTTATATATATATATATATATATATATATTTATGTTGTTGTTGCTGTTGCATCGAGTGACTCGATCTTTTATTATTGTAATAAAACCTTATAAAATTATTAACATAATAGTTAGATGCACTGAATTTGTAAACATAATAGTACGTCGTTAGTTGTAGATCAATAAATGAGTTTCTTTCTTTCTTTCTTTCTTCTTTATATTTGTTTTTTTATTGTGTGTACTGTTTGTGCCAATAAAAGCAGTTTTCTTTCCTTCTTAATGATGCATCGGAGGTCGATTTGCCAGATAGACCGGATTCTTCCGTCATACTATGACTACCGATGTTCAGAGTACCGAAAACTACAAAACCACCCGACATACAAGCATATCATAATATTTTATGCACAATTTATCACTAGGCATCTAAAGTTCTTTAAAGTATCCAAATTTGTGGACTCAGTGAAATCAAAATGCAAAATTTTCAAAGTAAAATTAAGTAAACTGAGGGATTGAAGTACGACTTTGATTGGTCTTAATGTTATTACCTAATTTATTGAATAACTAGCTGGGAGCCGCGTTTAATTTAAATGACATTTAGAGTATTTCGACATAGACACTTGACATAGAATATATATATTGGATTTCAAGGATTTTATTTTTATTGTGCGGAATCCTAATTATTTTTCTTAAATAAAAGTAGGCAGCTATCTGCCAGTGAAAGTCCCGTCAAAATCGGTCCAGCCGTTTCGGAGATTAACAGACAGAAGAAACAGTCAGACAGACAAAAAAATATTTTTAGTTAGTAGTTTTATGTACCGTT
Organism: Diloba caeruleocephala; assembly: GCA_947459985.1. Lineage (NCBI taxonomy): Eukaryota > Metazoa > Arthropoda > Insecta > Lepidoptera > Noctuidae > Diloba > Diloba caeruleocephala. Next base: position 3,324,757 of record OX381621.1, on the reverse strand, counting down.
TAAACATTCATATGCATTTAGGAAAAAGCTGTTATTTTGACATTACAAACAGACACTTCAATTTTATTTATTTGTATAGGTGTTTATTATTTTAAAGTCCCTTATTATAAAGTAAGTACGACAAAATTAAAGTAACATTTTGGTTCATAACGACAACGGCAAAATCCGAACATTTTGAGCAGATATTTCGGTTTTCCGATCTGGCTGGATCATTTTGACTCATTCATAATTAATTTTATTTGTAACATCTATGGTCTCACTACGATTTTGAAGTAATTAATAGGTAAGGGTTTCTTATCTAAAAATATATATGGTTGTTCGGTCGGTCGTCGGTATTGGCTTGTAAAATTCTCGCAAAACATCATACATACTACATACACCTACTTAAACGGCAAAAAGGCGAGTATTCACTCAACGAGCTGTTTACCTGGCCATATCTTATCAGTTCAGCTAGTTAATGTCTCGACAAACATCGCGTCCATTTTGCTTTAACCCTTATCTTTGTTTTGAAAGCACGATTATAAAGCGCTCTTGAGCGATTAAAGGATATTGTGACGTCGTTTATCATGTTATTAAAGTATGCCATTTTAATGTAGAACAGAACTGAGCAATCTTTCGTATTGAGATAAAATGTAATATGTAGATTAATGTACTACTTTGTCGACGTAATATATGTAAGCGACATGTTTTACATTGTGTAACTCTGAGAACCAACACCCAAAGATATTTTATTTTATTGATTAGTCCATGGGGGCCTTGCAGAGTGACGAAGTTGTGACTAGGATCACCAGTACGCGCTAGCTCTAACAGAATGTTATTGCTTCCGACAGAGTAATACTACTCTGTCAAGAAAGTAACGGGAAAAGATCAATAATACACAAAATGTTTGTTATTCATCCAAATTTATTTTATCACCTTCAAGGTATGCTCCTTCAAAAACGATACACTTACGCCAACGAATAATCCAATCATCAAAACATTTTTTAAACGCTGTTTCCGGAATTGAGTTCAGTTCTCGCCGCGAATTCTCCTTTATGTCTTCTACCGATTGAAAACGGGTGCCACGAAGTGTTAATTTGAGTTTAGGAAAACGAAAGAAGTCGGCTGGAGCCATATCTGGTGAATATGGTGGTTGCTCGATGGTATTTGTTGAGTGTTTGGTCAAACATTCGTTCACAATGAAGGCCGTGTGTGAAGGCGCATTATGGTGGTGGAATTTTCTTTCCACAAATCTGGACTTTTTCTCCGAATTTGCTCTCTTAAATGCCGCATAACACTCAAATAATATTCTTTATTTACCGTTTGACCTTCCGGCAAGAATTCCGAGTGCACAACACCGCGACAATCAAAGAAAACAGTCAACATGACTTTGACTTTTGATCGACTTTGGCGTGGTTTTTTCGGTTTTGGTTCAATTGGAAGGCGCCACTCCGAAGATTGTTGACTAGTTTGCAGGTCAAACTCGTAAACCCACGTCTCGTCACCAGTAACAATGATTTTGATGAATGTTGGGTCGAAAGTAGTAGTAGAGTGAGAAGCGCTGCAAAAAGTCGCAGTTTGTAAACGCTCATAGGCATGGCACCAATGAGCGGCTCCTCTGCCAAGGTTGACCACCCAGGAAGTTTTAGCCGGTAAGACTCTCGACTTGAGCTTCCCTTGGCGCGATGGATGAAGCATGAGCATTTCGAATGGGGTGAAAAATAAATAAGGGGATACCCAATGGACAAAAAGCTTCTTACTGCTACAAAGATAAGACTGGATACACCAAAACAGCCTAAGGGGCTTTAGGTATGGGCTCCGGACTACCCATTAATAGGATGGTCTCTAAGGCACGAAGTCCCACTATAATGACCAACCACTATATTAAGAACGGTCGACCATAATAAAATTAACTGTGTATCATACGATACTCTCTAGTCTCTAGTACGATCTAGTCTCGTAGATTAACGCCGAGATAACACGTTCTCTTTGTATAAAATCGAAATTAGAGAATCCGTCTTTAAATCGACATAAATGTACCCAATATCCACTTAAATACATTACAAAGGGTCTCCACACGGCACACGGTACGGCTTCAATAAGCAGTTTATTGTCAAAATGAGGCGGTTATTAAGCTTCACATCAGTTTCGGCACATGCGGGTGGAATGAACGAGAGGTCGTCACACTCTATTGTCGCCGGTCACCACTCTATAGTTTATGGATTATACGATACTGTTACGTTAATAATCGTTTGTTATTTATATAATGATCAGTGGGCGGATTGGTTGATAAAAGTTTAATAAGGCCTTAATTCAAGTTTGTCATTGCGAATAGTCCTGTAGGTACTTATTATGGTAGATTGTATAAAACCAAATATGTAATAATCTTACCAAGTAATAAATTGCGATCATATTTATAAGTTTTTCAAATATGGACAGACTGTACGAACTCACTAACAAACTCACTTCTGAAACCGTAGTCAAATATCTAATTTCTTATTGTTTTACTATATTCACTGCGGATTCATAATTTTGCTAGTGAGTTCGTACAGAATGACAGTGCTGAAGCGTATCTTGACAAGCCTTTGTTTTCATAAGTTATCGCAGTTTCTCCACAATCTATTTATATCAGTCCTTTTTAATCGATGTTTCTACAGTATCATTTGCTGTACCATAACAAACAAAATGTCTCTCAAGAGCAATTTTTAAGTAGGTATGTCGAGAATGGAAATTCGTATCAAGTGCAAAAGAAAAAAAAAATCGCCAGATGGAGGATATGATTATTAAAAAAAACAACATCAATCGGCTCTTTCGGTACGCAACTTAATAACACGCCAGCAATTTCCTATACGACAATAGCAATTTCTGACAATTTATTTTTTATAAATTAAACTTGTAGTAATAGGGAGGTTTTTTAAGCACACACTAACATTGTTTTTAGATAGGTACTTACACGATATTAATTATTTTTCCTGGCAAAATTGTTCAGTTGTCGTTGTCTAACTGTATGTGCAAACTGAAATGTGACTTTTAAACGAATTATACTTTTGTTTCCAAGAATTAAATTGTTTATTATTTCCTACCATATAAGAGAAACGTACTTACTGTTCTCGGCCGCATTAGCAATCAATTATTAACGGCCTCGCTTAATTAAATAATAGAAAATAAATAATAGTTATCTACAAAAGCGTGTTCTTTTTAGTTTTTTTAAACTATTATTTATTTTCTATTTTTTAGTGCGGCTAACTACAAAAACGAGTTTTTTTTTGTTTTGTGTATGGCTGTGTGTCTATGTTGCCTGCCCATAGTCTCAATAACTCCGAGTGGTAATTATTTACCCAAGTATTTTGAAGTTTAAGTAAACAAATTCTCCCTCTATTATATATGGATAACATCATCTGAAGAATGAGACACTATTCGAGTCTCATTCTTCGTCGCACTCTTGTCGCGAAATATTGAATCGACATCTTATGGAGGTATTATTTTTTGTGCAAGTTTGTGATGTCGATGAATTTGTAATTTTTTCCGGGTATGAGAGATGAAAACATCGCTAATCCTGAGGATCCTGGCTAGGGTAATAACAAGGGGACAAACTATTTAAATTATTGCGTGGTCATCAGTCCTTAATAAGTGTGCGAAGTTTCAAATCAATCCGACGTTTTAAAAAATTGATGAAAATCAATTTAAAAAAATCCGTTACATCTAAGCTAATAAAAGGGTGTTAAATTAAAAGGACAGGGCTAGCGCCTTGTTTTCTTTAAATCACTTCACACGCACAATATGTATTACTCGGCCATTGGTGGCTAGCTTAATTCTAGACAGTAATGTACTATTGACGTTGCTAACACCTTTGTCTTATTAATTTAACAGTCACAAGTACAAACGCATAAATTTGATTAGCAAAGGTCAAATTAGCAATTATGTTAATTGTTATTACTGAGCTGTAATAAAATACGGCTCGTTTAAATGAAACAAGCAGGTAATGGAAATTTCTAGCAACTATATGGGATATAAAATTCTGTGACCTCTACAAGCGTGTAATCTGTTAATTTACTTAGATAAATTGCAATAGTCCAAGTCGTAATGATAGAGTGGACGCCTAATTCCAAGCAACGGTCGTATCAAATCTCATTTGAGTATTTTGACAAATAGTGAATCCAACTTTTTGAAATCCGTCGTCTATCCCTATCTACGCGTAATTAAAAAAAAACCTTTTTGCCGTGTAAAAGCGTAGGCTAGTTCAGCATGTTATGCCAAATTTGATGTTGGATTGGAGGTTAGATGGATCATCTACTAAAAAGACCAAATCCTTCTACATAACATTTTTCTTTTCACTACTTTTAGACATTTATTTCGGAATTTCTGGTATTTAACAATATTCTAATAAAAATGTTTACCTTCTAAACACTGCAACATAGATAGATACATTTTACAAGTAATGATAGTTTCAATCCAAAATAAATAAATTCATGGGTAGTCCGTATAAAATGAAATACGACACTGGGTGTTTGTAGATAACTTATAATTAGTCTTATGTCTGCAGTACATCTCATTCCCCCATCGGACTGACAAAGAGTGATGTGAACCATTCTTTTGACATTATATTTTTGGTCCGAAGTCATTGACTCGTGGCCATTTTTCCTTTGTCGGAACATGAAACAAATTGTGTGAAGCTGTTTTCCATGTTCTTAGTTAAAGTGCCGATTCTTGTTTTTTGTGTTTCCTTGCTGGTTAATTAGGGTATTCCGACTTCAGGAGTTCTATCTCAATGATGAAGTAATATATTGTATAAACAGATGAGATTACCTTATTATTGTTTTGAGAAATTTATTTAGTTCATTATATAGGGAGATTCTGTGGTGTCCGGATTAAGAATATAGCACCACTCCATCTCCTTCCGCGGATGTCGTAAAACGTGACTAAGGGAATCTACACCAGAGGGATGGTCAGCAGCATCCCTTCTGTGAAACGGTAGCCATACTGCGCTCACCAACCCGTCTGCCAAGCGTGGTGAGTATTGGAAATACCCCCCAAAATGATGACACAGTTGTGAAAATCTATGGGGGAGGCCTTTGTTCAGCAGTGGACGTATAAATGGCCGATATGATGATGATAGGGAGATTCTTAAACTATTACTTTAATTAGTTATGGTACATCATAACACAGAACCTATTGACACTAATATGACGCCTAAAAGTGTTTTGTAGGTTCTAATTACCAAATGAACGATGCTGTTCTATTCTACATGGGCCACCTAACAGAACCCTTCAAGGAAGCTATCCTAAATCGGGCCCCATCTTGGGAGAATAGTGTCACTGTCACAATGTCTTCCAAACGGAATTACGGTCATGAAAAGCATGGCAACAGTTATACAATCAATCTTTATGTTAATCCTTAGTTCGTTAATATGCGTTGGTGACGCTGTATCATGGTAAGTGCAAATGAAGTATCTGAGGCTCATTCTGAATAGTCAATCCCCGCTTCGAAGAGAACTCCGAGCGCCTTGTGCCCTGGATCGAGAGGGCAGTTGGTAACTTGCACCGGCTGCTGCCCAATCTTGGGGGGCAGAGAGAGTCGTGCGGTCCGTTGCCTTCTACGGGGCGCCTGTATCTCGACCGTTAGGTGTCCATCGCTGCAGAACTAAACTTCACGGGCTGAAGCACATAGTAGTTGTACGGATCGCACGAGGATATCGAACGGTATCCTACGAAGCAATAACTCTCTCTTTTCACCTTTTGACATACCTAACACGTGGAGTTATGGTCAGATTCAGAACCTCCAGCGGAGCAGCGAAAACTCGCCCACAGAGGCGTACACGCACACACAAGATATGGCGCGAGCGCCTACGGTTGCAGATTACGACCAAGCACGTCTTTGAGGCCGTCTTGCAGATCTTCGGAGTCCGGCTGAAAAGGAGCGTACACGGTTGTTTCAGTGTGTACCTGTACAGGATAGCACGCGAGGTCACCGCACCGTGTCACTACTGTGGAAGTGACCAGGATACCGCACATGGTCAGGGAGTGCCCTACGTGGGCTGTGGAGTGGTGAATTCTCGTCGATCGCGCCGACCAGAGAGAGATCCTCACTTTCTTCCGGCAGTAGTTTCGGCTCTGCTGGCAGAGCATGAACACTGGAGTACAGTGGGCTCTGAGCAGAGTGGGATTGGTAGAAGAGCCGATCCCGTGCGGAGAAAAAGGAGAAGGCACCGGGGTAACAATCGCCCCGATGCGGCGATATTGGCGCCACATGTTCACGTGTTGCCGTGTACGCAGTGACCTGAGCACACAGTGAAGTTTCAGGGGGATCCTTTCAATCTATTTCGAGATATGCTTCTCCCCTGCGTCTCCCCTCCGCTAAAGATGGTGCTCGCTTTACAATCACCCCAATCGAGATGTGCCTAAAGAAGTGGCACCAACGGACTGGACCGGTGCGATTGTTCTCAAGGTCCTGGAGTCCCCCTTCGTTGCCGAAGATGACCACTAAGGTGGTTTTGGCCGGTAATAGTAAATACAGGCATCCCCTCCGGTCATCCTCCTGGGCGGAGGATGACCATGATTGATATCCACAGGGCAAAAAAATTGTCGGCAGTCCATCTAGCTCAGGTTTTACCACGCGGCTAAGTTTACTATTCCGTAGTCTCCAGTCAAGGCCCATCATTCCATTGGTTGTTCAACAGACAGACATGCAAAATGTCTAACATATTTTTTTCTCCATAAACTTCCTCCGCCTCAGGTAAGGGCGAAAGGCATGCCGGACTAAGATCGGCTAAAACCACTGGAGCAGTCACGGCACCGAAGGGCGGCTCCAGGTCCTCGTAAGATCACACTAGAGCCGCCGATTGATGCCACACCTTTAGGTACAATTTGAAGGGGATGACTGTAAAGCGGTCAGAAGCGTCTAGCGGAGAGAAGGCGACTGTAAAAAGGTCGCCCCCAGGCACTCGGGGAGGATTGTAAAGGATCCCCCCAGCCTCGCTGTGCGCTGTGCTGCGCACATGGCGGCACGTGACCACGTGTCGTCTCGATAGTCGCTCGGTATGAGCACACAGACTCCTCAATCTGCGCGCCCGCGAACAACGTTTATTTTGTGATTTATATTCAAATACCGCTGATATTGAGAGATATGTAACTACTTCGATAACGAGTATAATTATGTGAATCTAATATTTAGTTTCCACATATAATATTTGCTTTGTGTAAGCTATTGATTTTATTCATAAATCATTAGTAGGCACATATACTCAAGTAGGTTATCAAGATGGTTGCTCTCTCAGCTGTTATTTTAGTTCAACTCCTATCAACTGCAAGAACTAAATTGTTTTTTTCTTGTTTTATAAACTTTAATTTGCTTTTATTTACACGTGTAACTGATTCAGTTTACCCAAACTAAGAATCTGAAGCATTTTCCTTTGATTTTATACTGACCCAAAATTCACGAGATAAGAAGTTAAGCCTTGCCAGGAAGTTACAACGACACCTAAATGAATAAACAAGACTATTCGACTCCTTCGAGCGACAACTACTGAACCGCCGAAAGTCACTATAAAGCAGGCAATTGATGCTACGCAATAGGAAAAACCGATTCGTTACTTCAGTCACGTATTCCATATATTTGTTGCAACTCTGCGTAGTAAGTAGGTTACCATATTCATTCACGCCTCTGTATTCCATTGCAGGAAATGTTAACGACTGACTTGAATATCTAGCTGAAATTAATGAACTAATGGAAATTCATACCATTATGTTAAAAAAACTATAATGTGATTCTCCGTGGTGATTCTCGAAAAAAATACCAGAGAAGTGCGAGATGAACTCGCGTGGAGAGGGTTCCGTACGATAAAAATGTTATCTACCATAGTTTTCTTTATCAACCCAAATTTGTTTTTGGTAACTAAAAATAGTATGCATGCTACCCGATTTTAGAGGTAAATTTCTGAACATATTGTCTATTGTTGAATTCTGTCTTATACCAATAATTCATCCCAAGAACAAACATTAACATAATAGTTGAAAAAATTGTTCTCACAGACAGTCCAACTGCAAATGTAAGTTTGTACGCACAATATTGAAAGATTTACCGTGTTCTTTTAAGACCATAGACTTTTCTTTTAATCTATAAGTAAATCAGTATTTACTGTAGGTATTTCTTCCAAAATTGGCTGTGACAGACAGTCACATGAGTGTCACATAAGGGCTCCGTCGTTTTTCGTTCGGATGTATGGAACCCTAAAAATAGAATCAGAAACGTTAGTTCCTTATTCATTTACTTTTGTAAAGTCAATGCCCAGAAGCATGTCTATAAAGTCTTAAATTATATGGATAGCTCATAATGCAAAGACATTAACGTTATTACGTCACAAAATAAACCGAATAATTAACCATATCAAACGAATCTGAATATATGATAGAGCTCACCTCACTAATGTCAATGTAAAATTTACTATTCCGACTTGACGAGCGACGGCATTGAAAACTATGCAAACATAAACATATACGACCGCATTGCAGTAACAGGACAGTGGGTTTAACTCTTTAGCTGATAGAACAGACTACACTAATTGTTCTTTTCTTGTAAATTACCCGTAATTTCTAACATTACACTGAGCTTTGTTTAGGTCGAGCCCCATAATATACACATATATAACAGCGATGACGTATGGCACAAAGACGTGGTCACTCACTATGGGCCTTTTAAGAAAGCTCAAGGTTACTCAGCGCGCTATGTAGAGAGCTATGCTTGGTATTTTTCTACGAGATCGAATCAGAAATGAGGAGATCCGTGGAAGAGCTAAAGTTGTCGACATAGCTAAAAGGATTCGTAAGCTGAAGTGGCAACGGGCGGGGCACATAGCTCGTAAAACTGATGGCCGTTGGGACAAACGGGTTCTCGAGTGGAAACGGTGCACCGGAAAACGCAGCGTGGGATGACCTCCAAATTGTGGAAATCTATGGAAGAGGCCTTCGTTCCGCAGTGGACGTCGTCTGGCTGACATGACAAATATGATGATGATGACAAAACTGGTCGCTCGGTAATTCGGTCACCTACATTGAGTGACGGAGATTCTTGTGGCGATGCTCCTCCACAAATACAAAGTTTCCGAAGGATTGGTAAAGACTAGTCATCCACTCGTAGAAGGTGAACCTAACCCTTTGTTTCTGCTGTTAATGAGCTTTCAAATGTACTAGTCCTACCTTACTATATACAAGTCCCTGATATACGGGAAGCCGAAACCACATACCTTGATAACAACACCATAGTATTAACATAAATTGTGGAAATTTATGGGGCCTCTGTTCAGCAGTGGACGTGCCTTGGCTGTTATGATCCTGAATATAAATCAGAGTCAAAAATTACGTAAGAAATTCTGTAACTAAATATAGTAAAAACTGCGAATTGTTAAAACTTACAATTGGTCTACGAATATTTACCTGTCTTTTGAACAAACTTATAATTAGACAGGTATCGCTGGTTTCAAATACGTTATGTTTACATTCACAAATAGAATATAATTAACAGCAGCTTGTTTGGGAATTCGTTGTTTAGTCTCAAAATAATAGGAAGCGATTATGAAGGACATTTGTTCTCACAATTGTAAACAGTTCGACTGTTGTAATGCCAGTTATAAAGCATCCGCAGATTGAGGTTATGAAGCAAAAACGGAGGGAAAACTATTCTTTAGTTATTGTTGGCGATGTTGGTATATTGTTTTGAAATAGTATTTCTTAGCCAACCTGATGCCTTGGTTATCATACGCATATTTTTAAGTGCACGAATGTTCTAACATCTGTTATGTAACAAGGTTCCGATTTTTCTAAGAAAAAGAAGAAAGAAATAACAAGTGCCGTTTAGAGTTCTCTCCCTCGCAGAGTGTTTTTACAGCATCTTGTTAGGTCCAAGCGCTTTCTGCTCTACTGTTCGCGGCTTCGGTCACCGCAAGTAATTTGTATGGCACATATAATAAAATAAAAAAACTGATTTACGTGATTCTTCTTCTTCTTTTAAATTATGGCTTCTGTAGAGTAATTTACGTGATTGTAATGTTGGTATTAGTAAATGAATAAATGTCAAATTAATTTCTGTTGCTGGCAATACAAAGTATATACCTATAATAATAAGTATCTTAAAATATATAATTTGTGCTCATAATTCGTTCCAAAGAGGTTATAACACTTCTAACACTGCATTTTTGTAGTCTGTTTTCTTACATAGAGAGAACTATGTATGAAATTTTTTTTTTTGATTTTTCTGCTATCATCGGAGTTTTCTTGACCAGCGACCAAGAACCTACCGATACACTTCACTAAGATTCCGACTATGTTTGTCAACTGTTCTCACGATACAAGAAATCTAAATATTAGGCAAAAAATGAACATTACAAATATGCCATGCCTACATATTGTGATAGTTACTACTCGATTAAATTCCAGAGTGGCTTCTTTACGAGTTCCGTATCAAGATTCGGGGCTTTAACATAGAAACGTAATACACAGGCTTGGTTTCAGACGTCTCGTGGTAACGAGTAGATGCTAGCTACCTTTTTCAGCCCAGTGCCATTTGTACTTCCGCTTCAAGTCCTTTGTAAAGGCTTCTCTTAACCGGAATGCGAGTTGAGCCACTGCCAGAGAATTAACATTGTCAATTATTAACATACATAAATGCTACGATGGTGCCAACATTCTGAGCTGCCTAGCTAGTAGATAGATACTTACACTTACCTACTGTATGGTAGGTGCCCAACTGCCCAGCATTATCAGGGGTGTGGTCCAACGCTTCAAAGGTGAACACCTCACCTCCAGCCAAAGGTAAGTGTTAGGATCATCGTGGAGTTTTAGCCGGTAAGAGTCCGCCCCGCCGCCCCTCCCGAGGCGAAGGAAGTGCATGAATATTTCCCGACAACAACAAAGAAAAATTACCCAGCATATAACAGTCCACAGATGGAAATACGACACTTAAGGTGACGTAATCGTAATGCACTTGTGAGTTATGACTATTTGAATGTTTTTTTTTTTTTTTTTTTTTTTTTTTTTTTGTTGGGCTTCTCGCATACATTTCTGGGAAATGTGGTTGCTTAACCGGTCATTTGCTGGCGAAGCCAAAAGAGGCCTCCAGCCAGGCTTAAATTAAATATTAAAAACTAAGCAACTTTCGCTAAGGGCGCCCCCTGCGGGACACGGACCTCGGCTTAGGGCGTTGCTGGGGATATCAAGCTATTGTTTTGGGGACAGCTGGATCGGTATTATTTAAATTGTATTAAGGGACATTTAAAGCTACAGGCTCGGCACGGGCCGGCGCGAGCAAGAGACGGGAGGGAGAAGTGCTAACTTGAACGAGAAGGTGACGCGGCGAAAGGCCTCCGCGACGTCGGTGAGGCGGGCATCCTCGGCGGCGAGGGCGGTACAACGGTCGGGTGTTCAGTGAACGAGACAACGCGAGTCTCTTCATGTGATCTAACGTGATTTTATCGTCTGGATCGACCAGAACGTGCCTCGGGCGGCGTACTCTACTGATACGGGAGGGTTCGTAGTCGGCGGCTGATACCACAAGGGGATTTGGGTGGGACAGGGCAGAATCGAGATAGCGTTTGGACGCTTGTTTCATAAATTGCCTGATGGTCGGCAAGTTAAGGTCGAAATGGAGTTGGTCGTTTCGCATGTACAGAGGCGCTCCGGTGGCCTTGCGCATGAAACGGGTTTGGAGGGTTTCTAATCTACGGAGTGGGTATGATTCGGCGTGTGCGAACACTGGGCTGGCATAGGTCATGATGGGTCGAATGCATGTGGTGTAAATTCTCACCTTATTTCTAAGGGATAATTTACTACGAGCGTTCAGAATATAGTGAAGGCGACCGAGCACAAAGGCAGCGCGGGCACGCACCATCTTTGTGTGGGGAATGAAGGTCAGTTTTTTGTCTAGGGTGACTCCAAGATACTTGGCGTGCGGTTCCCAAGGAACCGATTGGCCCAGCATCGAGATCTCCCTGAAGCGTGGGTGGTCGTCGCCTAATTTGCAAAATAGGACGGCTTTACTTTTGATAGGGTTAACTTCGATCCGCCATTTCCTAAACCATTTACCGTAGACGTTGGCTGTGGTTTGGAGGATCTTAGTTATACTATCGGGACTGCTACCAGAGTACAATATGGCCGTGTCATCTGCGAACAGTGCTAATTGGGTCGTATTAGCAGGTCTTTTGGGGAGGTCACTGGTGTACAGTGTGAACAATAATGGGGCTAGCACGGATCCTTGTGGGACTCCGGCTCTAATGGGGTGGGGGGAAGAGAGAGCGCCCGTGATTCGATATCGGAAACTGCGATTTGACAAGAAGTCTCGTATGATGAGAACGAGACGGTCAGGCACTCCGAGTTGGTACAACTTATATAATAAGCCATTGTGCCAGACTTTGTCAAATGCTTTCGCAGCATCGAAAAAGAGGACTCCCGTCATCAGGCCGCGTGAGAATCCGAACGTGATGTGTTCAACTAGTCGGTGGACTTGTTGTACACACGAGTGTTTGGTTCTAAAACCAAACTGTTCGTCGGGAATGAGTTTCTTGGAATCGGCATAATCCTTTAATCGGGAATAGATAATCCACTCATAAATCTTCGCAAGAGAATTGAGAAGGCTTATGGGGCGATAGCTGGAAGGCTCGCACTTGGGCTTACCGGGTTTGGGAATACCGATAACGGTGGCCTGTTTCCACGTATGCGGAAATAGGTTATTGTTTAATGCCGCATTGAAGATGACGGTCATTAAGGCGATAAGACGTTCGGGGAAGAGTTTAATCACCTTGTTGGTGATACCGTCAGAGCCGGGGGCTTTGCGAGGGTGAATCTTTTTCACGAGATTTCTGACCTCGTCTGCCGTGACCGGAGGGAGGGGGTCGTCAGGGTCCTCGGCAGGCGGAATAGCTGCTCTACGTTCGACTTCAGCGTCAACCTTTTTGAGGTGAGCTTGGTCTACAGGTAGAGTGCTTGGGGAACATTGCGCTTCTAGACTGTCAGCTAGGCATTCGGATTTTTCGTCGTCATCAAAGGCCGGCCTTTGGTTGGGACGGTTGAGGGGGGGGACAGCATTGGATGTTTCGGATTTGAGTTTCCGTTGCAGATGCCAGAACGCAAGGTGGGTTGGCTCTAAGTCGCCCAACATCTTATCCCAGTTAGCCTCTCGGCACTCCTTGATACGTTCCTTGACAGCACGCTGCAGGTGGCGCATAAAGAGGCGATTGGGTTCGCTGGGAAAAGATGAGTACGCTCTAAGGGCTGCGTTCTTCTCCGTCATCAGTGCACGTACATCGTCAGGGAGTTTCATGCGATGGTCTTCCATCGCAGGAACTCGCCGTGAACACTCGTCCACGACGGACTGTACATGCCCGGTGAGGGAGTCGATCGCGCCTAGCGTGTCTGCGACTGACGTTATGCATTCGGGAATTCTATCTAACTGAGCGGACGAGGGGTCGTTGAGGCGTTGCCTAACTTTCCTCCAGTCCGTCGTCACAATGGTCTGAGGGGGTAGCCCTGTGTCCGTGGGGCCAAAGCGGGAGGTGAGGTGAAGGATCACAGGACGGTGATCGGAGTCTAGCTCTTGTAGTACTTCAATGGAATGCAACTTGAGGTTGACATTCATTAGAAGTGCTATGTCGAGTATATCCGGGCGATGATTAACATTGCTGGGGTAGTGAGTGGGATACATCGGGGCGATGATGTCAAAATTGAGGAGGTTACTGAGGGAGTATAATTTACTTCCTCTGTGGTTGTGGGTGAGACAGTTCCAAGACTCATGTTTGGCATTGAGATCTCCCGCCACTATGACGGAGTCGCCTAGATCGAAGAGTGCTTCGAGATCCGATTGGATTGGATCGTCTTGGGCATTGGGGGATTGGTAAGCCGACACTATAGTGATCGGTTGATGACCTGTCATGCCTATTCTGCACACAGATGCCTCTAGATTGGAAAGGGACGGGGTATCTAGGGGCATGCAATAAAGGGATCTCTTATAGTAGATAAGAGTGCCTCCTCCACGGGAGTGGGTCCTATCGTTGCGCACTATATCATAGTTTGCAATTCTAGGGTTCCTGTGAGAGGGTTTCAAAAAGGACTCTTGTATCAACATAATGTCAATAAGGTGGTCGCGGAGGAATAAGGCGATTTCGTCTTTTTGGCCATTAATGCTGTTGGCATTGAAGATGCCTATTTTAAGGGATCGGGGTTTTATTCTGCACCTGCTTTGTGAATCCATTACGGATGAACGCGGTAGGAGAGGAGGGCGGATGAAACATCAGCGAAGTCGCTGAGAACTAGCATGAGGCCGTATTGGCCCTGGTTTGCCCTAATGGCTGCGGCCATTTGGGCGACTCTGTTCGGGTCGACAGAGTTGAGAAGACCGAGGCAAACTGAGAGGTCGTCAGTTTTGAGAAGGGGTGAGGGAGGGGCGGCCCTCTGAGAGTGCACTTGTGGTGCGGGTTGGTTGTACGGCACGGGAAGGTACGGTGCCGTATGGGGGGCGGTCATCAGCGAGGGAATCGCTGACGCTTGGGTCGCCTGTTGGGTCAGTAAACTAGGCCTCAGGGCGGGGAACGCTTGCTGGTGATTCAGCGCGTTCCACGGCGATGGCCTTTGAGGGCTGAGTCGTTGGGACGTGGGAGGGGCCTGAGAGGCGTAATGGGCGGCCGCGAAGGCTTGGGTAGCCGCTTTGCGCTTTGCTGCCTTGTTGTTAGCGCGCGGTGCTTTGGGGCATCCGCGATAATTCGCGGGATGACCCGACTCACCGCAAAGCACACAACTCGGAGGCTCTGTGCAAAGCGTGCGATCTTTGGGGCGATCGCAGTCGGAGGTGCTGTGGTCACCTAGGCACTTAACGCACCTAGGTTTGGCGTAGCAGTGTCGCTGCGCGTGACCATAGAGTTGGCAGCGGTGACACTGCCCGGGAGGACCATAACGATGAGGAGGTTCGATTTTGATGCCTGAGAGGTGGCATACAGTCTTGATATTAAAAATCTTCCGATCATTATCGGCGGTCTTTTCGCATATGGCGAGGACCATATCGTAAGCTTCACCGCTGCGACCAGCGTGCATGCGATGAACTTCGAGGACGGGGATACTTTGCGACAGAAGGTCGTCTTTGATGGAGTCGGTGTCGATCTCCTTGGGGATGCCTTTAAGGACTACCCGGAGTGGGCGTTCCTCAGCGAGAGAGTACGTGTGAAAGTACACGTTCCTGTCTTGGAGGGCACGGGTCAAAGACCTGAAGTCTTGGGCAGTGGGAACTGCCACTTTGACCCCGACGGCTGTGGTGCGGGCACTTAGGTAGTTAATACCTAGCTCTATACACATTTTGGACACGTCATTCCACTTGTCCTTGGCCTGAATGTATATAGCAGGCGGTTTTTTGTCCTTTTTAGGGACCTTGGCGGGCTGGGATTGGGAGTTAGCGGGGGTAGGGGTAGGGGGAAGACTGGCCTGAGAAGAGGCCGTTGTGGGGACAGGGGCAGAGGGCGGAGCGGAGGACGAAGCCTCGTCCGTTTTCGGGGCTTTAGCGGGCGCTGCTTGAGCAGAGGACTTGGCCTTGCGGGCCCGCTTTTTACGGCTACCGCTGACGAGTTGGAACTCGTCAGAGGCCGAATCGGAGGAGGGGATTTGGGGGGGAGGGGGAGAGTCCTCGGTCTCTGACATGTCCGACACGTCCGAGAGTATGGGCATGTCGGCTTCGGGGGACGTGGAGGCGTTCGTGCTGGCGGTGGGGAGGGGGGCTTTTGCCTGAGGGGCGGATGATATGCCGGCATCTAGTTCGGGGGTTGTGCCCCTTTTTTTGGGTTCGGGATAGGGGGGCTGCACTTTTGTGCCTGGCTCTAGTGGGGAGAGAAGGTTGCCATACTTGGCAACAAAGTAGGGGTCCTTTAGGAGGATCTCCCTAATATTTTTCCACAGCGTGGCGTTGTTTATAAAACAAAATGGCCGACGGGGGGACGAAAACAAAAATACGCTATAAGCGCGGAGGAACAAACGCGATTTACGCGGTCCCTAACCTCCCGGGTTGGATGGGCCCGGGGGTGTGTAACAAACCCTCCCTGCCGGGTATAGGCAGGGAGGTGTGAGTACCTGTGGTGAGCCCTAAGCTAGTACCATCCGTGGCCAGTGTTCGGAACATTCCCGAACGTCGGCGGTGGAGGCGGCAGCGCGGGACGCGGGGAACGACGAGTTCGCTCCGGCCGGCCACGCCGCCGCACGGCGCACACACAGCACCATCGACCACAGCGAGCGACACCCGCGACCGTAAACAATTATAATACGCGCGCCGCCAGTCATTCCTTATCTTTGTAAATTCATAATTATATTATTTTAACCAGCCTATTAGTTTTCATTAGTAAACAACATACAGTCCCCTACAAATTGGTCCTTCGCAAGAAAAATAATACCAAGAACAAGAACAAAGAAAATTGCAGACAACACGTGGCACATCGGTAATTCCGTGAAGAGGAGACTCATCCACGAAAACGGACAACGAGACTGCGATGCCTGCGGCGTCTACAGATCGGTAATTAGTGTGTCGTTCCAATTAAATATTCCCATCCGCCTAATATTTTTTTAAAAACTTAGCCTCGCTTTTCTCATTTGGTCATTAAATCTGTTCCATTATCCATTTAAATCATTATTGCCATAAATATGGCATGGTTGCTAAAAATATCATCATTACAAAAGTTATAACTTGATAACGTAGGTACATTTTTTTCTCAGAAACCTGTTCTAGTCACGCACGATCGCTAACGAGCCGAGATCACTAACGCTCGCTTACCTGCATTCTCGGTGCATTTATCACCGGTCTTAACAGTGATTTACTTTGCCTATTCAATTAGCGTGCTCAAGCTTATACGATTTTATTTGCAATGGAGGCCAAAATTAAAGAGTTGAGTAAGAAACGTGGCAGTTGCAAAGCCAAACTCACGCTTTTCAGCAATTATATAAATGTAGCTGTGTCTTGTGCCTCGCTTAGCGACCTACAGGTAGCTGAACTAGGAATTAGGCTTGAAAAAATTGATTTACTATATAATGACTATGATAAAATACAGGAAGGGATCGAGATGCTGGTGGAAGACCCCGACGAGGCAACCAAAGAGCGCGAGTCTTTTGAAACCCAGTACTTCACCTTGGTGTCTTCAGCACGTGATTTGTTGCGACGTCATAACGAGCGAAAAGCCAGCATTCCGGTGAGTTCCGTGCTAGCCACAGATGACATCACACATTCTAAACATAGTATTGTTAAATTACCGCAAATCAGTTTACCACATTTTGATGGTAGTTATCAGCATTGGCTTGAGTTTAGAGACACGTTTGATTCACTAATACATAAAAATAAGTTATTAGACGACATAAGTAAATTTCATTACCTTAGGGCCTCATTGAAAGGTGCTGCTGCATTAATTATTCGTAGTTTAGACTTTAATACAGACAACTATAGTACCGCGTGGGATTTATTATCAAAACGCTATAATAATAATCGTCTATTAGTGAACAACCATGTGCAAAATTTATTTAATATTGAACAGGTACAAAAGGAGTCCAGCAAAGCAGTGCGTTATTTAGTTGACGTAACCACAAAAAATCTTAGATCTTTAACAATTTTAGATCAACCTACACAACACTGGGACACCTTGATTATCTATATAATGGCACAAAAGTTAGATTCTAATACGTACTTCTACTGGGAAGAACATAGAACCACATTATCAGAGGCACCGACGCTATCACAATTTTTAATTTTTTTAAATAATAGAGCGGACTTGTTGGAGTCAGTTGAGGAATCGGATAAGAATAAAAATAAAAATTGTAATAATAAAACTAATAAACAAAAAAGTTTTGCCGTAACCTCAAATGATTCCAATTATTCAAATAAGTATTCATACTTGAATATTAGTTGTCCAATGTGTAAGCAAAATCATAGTTTACATAAGTGTGACAGCTTTCGAACACTGTCCACTGAAATTCGTAATCTAAAGGCAAAGGAGTTCAGTGTTTGTCTCAATTGTTTACGATCGGGACATGTTGAGCAAAGATGTAAACTACTAGCGCGTTGCAAGTACTGCAAGGCTAAGCATAATACGCTTCTACACATGGATAAAAATACAGAACCTGACTGTACTCCTATGGTAGATAGTATCGCTCTATCGACTGATGCTATACAGTCTCCTACTTCTTCCACCGTCTTGCTTTCCACAGCGCGGGTGAAGGTGCGAGACAGCAGGGGCGACTATCACACCGCACGGGTACTGCTGGACAACGGCAGTACCGCTAATTTCATCACAGAGAAGCTGTGTGGTAAGCTGGGTTCAATTAAACGTTACGTACATTCAACAATAACGGGTATTAACCAGCATACATCTAGAAGCACACAGTCTTGTTCCTTAACTTTGGAGTCTTTTTCCGGTAATTATAAGGTAAACATAGACTGTTTAATCTTGCCAGAAATTACCAAATCATTGCCTACAACATATATAGATATTAGTAATATTTCACTGCCATCGGGTATATGTCTAGCTGATCCTTCTTATTATCAGCCATCAACTGTGGACATATTACTTGGTGCTGAACAGTTTTGGAATATCTTAGGTACTAATTCTATCAACTTAGGCAAACACAAACCTCGATTATATGAATCCAAACTAGGTTGGCTTATTTCTGGGTACATTGTTCAACCTAGATCATCCTGCCAACCATTTTGTCATTTGGTTCAGGATATGCCAACTGAACTGACTCGTTTCTGGGAATTGGATTCGATCGAAAGTAAATTTTCCTTGTCAGCAGAGGAACAGGCATGCGAGGAACATTTTTTAAGTACAACAACTCGTGGTAAAGACGGTCACTTTATTGTAAAAATGCCTCTTAAACAATCACCTGAGACATTAGGCGATTCATTTACCATGGCAAAGATACGATTTCTTTCATTAGAACGTAGGTTCAAACGTGATCAATTATATAAACATAGGTATATGTGTTTCATGCGCGAGTACCTAGATCTAGGCCATATGTCTGAAGTCGTCAATTCAGAAAATGCAAATAATTATTTTTTACCCCATCATGGTGTCTTACGGGAGCAAAGCTCCACGACAAAATTGCGAGTTGTCTTCGACGCATCAGCCGTCACAACTTCGGGGATTTCTTTGAATAACTTGCAGATGATCGGTCCCACAGTTCAGGACGATCTTTATTCTATTTTATTACGCTTCAGACAGCATAGAATCGTAGTATCGGCTGACGTCGAAAAGATGTACCGCGCGGTAAAACTTGACAAATCTCAACGTTCCTTACAAAAAATCATATTTAGATTTGATGAATCTGAACCTCATAAGACGTACGTGCTAAATACAGTTACGTATGGCACCGCTTCAGCTCCATATTTAGCAACAAAGTCTCTTGTTAGTCTTGCGACCCAAGCCTCAGCCGACGATGTAAAGCGTGCCATTCAACATGATATGTATGTCGACGATTATTTGGGAGGTTCTGATTGCGAATCCAGCGCTATCCAGCTCTGTAAGGAAGTAAGTTCGATTCTCGCATCGGCACAATTTAAATTAAGAAAATGGCAATCTAATACTCCACAGGTTTTAAAAGAAATTGGCGGTCTAGAGATAAGCAACAATAACATAATAGATCTAAACCGCAGTCAGTCTATAAATACATCCCATAAAACATTAGGTATAAACTGGAGTTGCGACTCGGACGTATTAAAATTTTCAATAAATATATCTTTAAGTAACAAAATTACTAAACGGCATATTTTGTCAATTATCAGCCAAATTTTCGACCCTTTAGGCCTCGTTGGGCCATGCGTCGTGCAGGCAAAGGTAATTATGCAAAAATTATGGTTGGAAAAATGTTCATGGGATGACCCAGTCTCACGTGATATACAAGACCGTTGGTCATCTTTCGTTACAATGCTGCCGTGTCTTAATTATTTAAATATACCGCGGCATGCAATAAATCCTAACTATAAATTAATTGAAATGCATATTTTCACAGATGCGTCAGAATGCGCGTATGGAGCATGTGTCTATATACGTTGTTTAAACAATGATGGCACAACAACCGTTACTCTTTTAACCTCGAAAAATAAAATAGCTCCCATTAAAAGCACAACCATACCCCGACTCGAACTTTGTGGGGCTCTGTTGGGAGCAAGACTGTGTGCAAAGGTAGGAGCCTCACTAACGATTAAAATAAATACATTCCAATATTGGTGTGATTCTACCATAGTTCTGTGTTGGTTATGCACATCACCCAATAAATTAAAGCCTTTCGTTCGTAATCGTGTAAGTGAGATACAAGAGAGCACTGGCGAGAACTCTTGGAGGTACGTCACGTCGAAAGAGAACCCGGCAGACCTCGTTTCTCGTGGGCTCAGGGCCGATCAGATCGGCACTAATTCACTGTGGTGGTCGGGCCCAGAGTTTTTAAAACTAAGTGATGATTATTGGCCAAAAATGCCAAGTACAACCACAATTTCTAACATACCAGAGGTAAAAGTTCATTTAGTTAACAATAATCAACAAACTCAATCCATATTAAGCAAGTTAATATGTAGTACATCAGATATTATTGCATTAAAACGTCGCTTTGCATATATACTTCGATATATGCATAACTTGAAAAACCCTCATAATAAAGTAACAGGATATTTATCAGTTAAAGAGTTACAAAAGGCATTAATAGTTATTATACGCGTCTGTCAAATGGAAATGTTTGCACTTGAGTACACAATAATGGCTTTAAACCAGCACTTATCTAAAAAAAATAGATTAATTTCATTATCTCCATTTTTGGATGATCAAGGTGTCATCCGTGTGGGTGGTAGGTTGCAAAACTCCACTTACTATAGTTATGATGTCAAACATCCCATACTGTTAGACAGTAAACATCACATCACACAGATTATTTTCCGTTATGAACATATTCAGCTTATGCATGCTGGGCCACAACTTCTTTTGTCTCACATTCGGCAAACTTATTGGCCTTTAGGAGGCAGACCTTTGGCAAAACGCATATTTAGATCATGTGTTAAATGTTTCAGATTTAGGGCACAAACGGTGCAACCAATCATGGGTCAGTTACCATGTACGAGAACACAGCTTGACTTTCCTTTTTACAATTGTAGTGTGGACTATGCTGGGCCAATGCTGATAGCCGACCGTAAAGGTAGAGGTAGTAGATTAATAAAATCATATATATGTGTGTTTGTATGTCTAGCTGTAAAGGCTATTCATCTGGAGCTTGTAACGGACCTTACCAAGGATGCTTACCTGGCCTCTTTGAAGAGATTCGTTGCTCGGCGGGGTAAGCCACATAGCATCCACTCCGATAAGGGCACAGCGTTTGTGGGAACCTTTAATGAACTTGCTCGTTTCTTATCCAAGTCAAATTTGGAAGCCGACCTTGCTAAAGATGGTATAAGGTTTACTTTCACACCTCCTTATAGCCCCCATTTTAATGGTATAACAGAGGCCGCTGTCCGTTCAACAAAAAAACATTTGAAAACCATTACTTGTTCTCCTCATTTAACTTATGAAGAAATGGTTACATATTTAGTGCAAATAGAGGCAATTTTAAATTCGCGTCCTATTGTCCCCTTTTCTTCGTCACCTTCAGACTTGACCGCTCATACGCCATCCCATTTCTTAATTGGACGACCGCTAATATCGATTCCTCAGCCGCAGGTACACTCTATCAACATCAATCAACTGGATCGCTACAAGAGGATTGAGCATCTCCGACAACATTTTTGGAATCGATTCAGCTACGAATATGTCGTCATGTTGCAGCAGAGAAATCGATGGCAGGCATCTACTGGTGAACTAAAACTTGACCAATTAGTTCTGGTCAGAGAGAAGGCGCAACCACCACTGCTTTGGCTACTGGGCCGTATTGTCAAGGTGTTTCCTGGCCCAGATGGTGTCACGAGGGTGGCTCAAATCAAGACGAAGAGGGGCATGATTACGAGGGCCTTCAATAACATATGTCCTCTACCTATTGAAGACAACACTTCAACCCGGGCAGTCTGTTCGGAACATTCCCGAACGTCGGCGGTGGAGGCGGCAGCGCGGGACGCGGGGAACGACGAGTTCGCTCCGGCCGGCCACGCCGCCGCACGGCGCACACACAGCACCATCGACCACAGCGAGCGACACCCGCGACCGTAAACAATTATAATACGCGCGCCGCCAGTCATTCCTTATCTTTGTAAATTCATAATTATATTATTTTAACCAGCCTATTAGTTTTCATTAGTAAACAACATACAGTCCCCTACAGCCAGTCTTAATGGGCAAACGGGTCCCTGACAGCTCTTTTGCAAGGGGCGATAAGGTATCGCCCGCAAGAGACTGTATAATCTGAAAATGTAGACTCGAACTAGGGTCGACTAGGGTAGCCCCCAAGGCCGGTGGTCCTAGTCCGCTGCCGACTAACTGCTTTGCCCTGATGGGGCTAGGCGGGTGTGCCGGGTCAACACCCCACTCGGCTTCGTTGGCACCGTAAGGTATCCGCCGAGGACCACCAAACAGTGGTTTTTCCCTGAAGGGGCACAATAACTCGATGAATTTAATCGGTCAAAGAAACAAAAATCAGTAGTCGCCTTGAAAAAGGCAACGCGTGATTTAATTGAAGTGACTGCAATCCGACGGGACGGATTGCGAACAAACACTACACGGCACACTGATCGGGGAGCGCGAGCACTGCACGACCGTCTGCGGCGAGCGTCAGACACGGAATGATTTGAATGATTATTTCTAGAAGCTTCATAAGCAAGCGGCAGAGAAGCTCAAAAGAAACTCTTCTCAAACAAGAACTTCTAACTTCTTCTAGTCGTGCCATGTACACATTGCCCAAAATTGGTTACGTATATCTAAATAACAATTCTGAACTTTGAATACTGGGTTTTTTTGGGTTGCCTGGGTATGCCTGGGATGACTCGGTATTCAAAGTTCAGAATCGTTATTTTATTGCCAGTGTAAAACTAGAGGAGAAGAAGACGCGAGCATGTATCAGAATTGTTTTTATTTTTAGCTACAATATTGGAGCAGAAGTGAAAATGTCATTGACCTGCGAGTTAGGCATTACAAAGAGAAGTGCTGTAGCTGTAGCTGAGAAGTATGTAGGTATATTAGACATGGATTGGTATCAGTATTCATAATGATACTAATTACTTTGGATACAATATACTCTGTAAACAACTTTTCCCCTCGGACAACTATTAAAAAAGTATTAATTAAGTAGGTAAGCATAATATCCTCAACTCACGCATAAAAAAAACTTCCATGTAACAATTAATTTCTTCATGAGTACTACAATTTCATCATATTCCATTGGCGTTTAATTACGAGCGCGTGTGTGTGCACGTTAGATTAAACACGTGCACACATACGTGCGACTGCGCACGTTTGAAACGAACTCTTTGTCCGGTCGAACAAAGGGCTGCGATTGCGCTGAACGATTATTTTATTTAACTGTTAACTATTCGGTATTTGAAACAATTTCTGTTTCATTTCACTTTTTTATGGCTTTTTGTGTTTAGACCGTTCACAATGAACATCATTGTGGTACATTATAGGAAGAAGAACTGCTTCTATTCATAACTCTTGTATGTTAATGAAGCAATGGACGTTCAAACTATGGTTAATCATAAGCCAAGCCATTGTATAAACTGAGATTCTGAGAGCAAAGACTCCAAAAACAGAATTATGCAATATCGAACAAGTATCATACTGTACAGTTGTATTCCGCAATGTCTGAAAATGAAAGTTTTCAACCAGTGCGTCCTACCAATTCTGCCCTATGGAGCCGAAACGACGAACCGAAACACTAACAGCCGGACTAGTCCACAAGTTCAGTCACTCAGCGGGCTATGGAACGTGCTATGCTCCGAGTCTCTCTAATGGATAGAATCCGAAAAGAGGATATACGGAAGAGAACCAAAGTGATCAACATAGCACACCGAATCAGCAAACTGAAGTGGCAGTGGGCTGGTCACGTTTGTCGAAGGGCCGATGACTGATGGAGCAGACGAGTCCCAGAGTGGAGACCGCGTATGGGCAAAGTTAGTGTGGGACGCCCACCGGCCAGATGGCCGGACCACCTGAAAAACATTGCTGGGTCCGGCTGGATCTGGCTCGGAAAGCTGATGACCGGGTGTTGTGGCGCACGCTGGCCGAGGCATATGTCCAGCAGTGGACCGGTATAGGCTGATGATGATGATGATCATACTGTAAGTATTATGTATATCGCGTTCGATATTCCAAAATAATGCTTATTCCAATTAGTTTAGATTTCTTTATTTTGAAAGTATTCTAACAATGGTTTTCTGATAAACCTCTTTGTATAAATATCTTCATATGTTAGTAGGAAGTGGCTCTACCCTTTGTTTTGTTATCCTTTGTTCGTTTTTACTGGCTTTATGTATTGTCTGACCGTCGCGCGTCGGACTGGCTGGCTAATTTGTCGGTAACAAATGGTTGCAGATATCAGACGATAACTCTGTTAACGTTAAAAGTATAATAATTAGATAATGTAATGCGTATAAGGCTTGTAATATGAATGTAATGAGGAAGTAAAACAATAACAACATTAGCAATAATGCGTAACTAATTGGTATAGCATGTGGTTACAGGAAAATTGATTGTGCATACTTATTTCTTATCACTTACCGATTAAGGAAAACTGGCAGGTACCTACTTCATTGGAAATCCCCAATCTCAATTATATTGGTCGGTTAATTATTTTTCCGTAAAGTTTCCAGCAAAGAATTGACATCCCCTCTCCACCCATTGTTCTCGTAATAAGCGTCGAAGGGTTGATATTAAGAGGACGGGCAGTAGCATCATCTCGTATGATAAAAACAACATACTGTGGTCACTGGTCTGCTTGCCAAGCGTGGTGATTATAGCAATAGACAAATATTTGTATGATCTGCAGGCTGGTCTGGGTGTATTGTATGTGAAATTCGTGACTGTAAACGCACCCACAACACAGGAGAAATAGTATATTAATAATTTAAATGTTTAAATACCCTTGGCAATTCTTTTTTATCTATATAGGGTCTTACTTTCATAATAGAAAATATTTTAAGGCTAGGCTATATGAATGGTATAGAATTCATTTCAAGTGACAACACACACTGGTGGGCTACTAAACAACCACAATTTTGTTTGACCGGACCATTTAAAAACAAACTTAAGTGTTATTGTGTGTGCGTGTTCGGCGATAGCACCACAGTTTGTTTAGAAAGACATAATTGTGATAGTTACCTGCAGTTTTTACGTGGTGAATTGCGATTTTTATGCAAACGGAAACATGAATTATTCAATTGAATTTTTAATATGTACCAAGTATAGGTTGATGGTATGTTCTTTTTGCTAAAACGCATCATTGCAACCTATAGATTTACCTCCTAAAATATTTTCCATTAATAAAGAAGACCTTATATATATGCTACCCGCAATAAATTGTATTAATAAAATTGTCAAACGCAGCTTGGGGCGCCCCTAGCCAGATGGACTAACGACCTAACGATAAAGAAAGGGTAAACTGGACGAATCTCTTCCAAAATGGATCTCAACACTAATGACATTTCATAACAATAGTTAGCTCAGCTACGTTTTACAGGGTGGCAGAAGGTACATCTGGCTGAGGAGCATACCACGCGGCATTCGATTACGCTGAAATGTTCTGCAACAGCCATCGAGGCTTAGACGCGTAGCCAGCCAAGCACTTCATATTGCTGAATCTATAACCTCATTAAAACGACCTTTTGGCTATTTTGAAAAAGCGATATTTCTTTTATTCATTCATTCACTACCATTAGTCATCGCAGGTAAATTGATCTTTAACTGGTGTGTGTTACCAGCGATGGGCGGGAACATTGCTCGTAGAATGAACTGATGACTCCACTAGGTCACTGCCTAGCACAAGAAAACCCAGCGTGGGCCCTCCTGACTGGGGAATCGACCCTCTGAGAATGACCGATGCACAATAATAAATACTCGATGATCGGGATGACGCTCAGTATTTGGGCATCTCTCACGATAAATTCTAGCTGCAGCATTGGCGTTGCATAAGCATTCTCCATAAATGAAAATGATACAGTCGACTGCTGCGCTCCGGGTCGCGGGTTCGATTCCCGCAGGATACAATTATTTGTATGATCTGCAGGTAGTTGTTCCGGGTCTGGATGTATTGTTTGTGAAATGTGTCTGTAAACGCACCCACGACACAGGAGAATTCCAAGTGTGGGGACTTGTTTAAAAAAACAAAAAAAATGTAGGCGTATTGCTGTGCGGTGAAAATATTTTTTTTCACAATTAAGAAGTAACAATCAGTACAGTGTCATACCATTTTGGAATTCAGACTAAACGCGCCATCTTTTAAAGTTACTTGCCAAAATAGTGTAGTTTATTTTTTATCAGTACAGGCGGTAAAAGTTGGGTGATGTAATATTTTGAATTCAATGTTGGGCAAAATTCTAACATTTTATTTAAAACTGAGGCAGTTATGTTTTAACTTTTAACTGTAATTTAAGCAAAACTGACGAAAAGTTAACATTTGTAGTCACATAACTTGACAGATTATCAAAACTGACAAGTATTTAAGATTTATTTTAGAATCCTTATAATTTGAAAAGTACATGACCAAGATTTTTTTTCATATTTTTCTAATAACTGGCACGACGTCCTATTTAAAGTCAAAGTCAAATATTTTTATTTCAAATAAACCAAATATTGGCACTTATGAAACGTCAGAATCTAATTTGCACGGTTCCAAATAGTTGATCTATGGAGAAGAGCCGGCAAGAAACTCCATAGATACTCTTTTAAAATAATTGAGATTACAATGTTGATTAATACAAATTAAGGTAAACCATATAAAGAGCATTATGTAGGCCAATGTATAAAAAAAAGACATACTAATGTAATATAATCATTATTCGCCATGGCAGTTAATGGCTGACCAGTCCCAACAGACGGCACCCGTTCACGAGCATGACGCATGCATCAGCATCGCTTAGCTCAACCATATTTTAGGGAACCGAACGACCCGATACACAACGCCACCGCCAGCAAGACATTTTAGTGAGCATGACAGACCGACACTACCAGGCCAAAGGCAAAGGGTACTAAATAATATAACATTAACGGCTACATGATGCTCGCACATTTACAATTTTATGATTAATTAATAATGTCAAAATATTATTAGAATGTAAATTGCAGTCATTAAATTAAACATAGGCAAATAATTTATATCATAAATATACAATTCAATTTTAAATAAGTCAAATTAAATGTCAAGATGTCAATAAAAAGATAAAAAATAAGTCAAGTAAATGTCAGGATGTCAACAAAAAATTAACTACAATTTCTGTGTAAACGGTAAAGCATTGATTGGGAATAACAACACGTCAATCATGCGAAAACTATACAATATATTATAAAGCGCCAGAGGGTCGCAGTGTGCAGGAGGGAAACGTTTGCCAAGCATCGCTATCGTCGATGTAATGATTTATATTATAGTAGGCTTTCGAAATTAAAATGCGCTTAATCAATGATTTGAATCTTATTTCTGGTAAGTCGGTAATACTACAAGGAATTATATTATATATAATTATTATTGCCTGTTTCCGGCTTGACGTTGATTTCTGGGACCCCCTGTATAATCCTAAAAGCGTTCGTATTTGTTATATAGGTGGTCACAGTGTTTTTTATCTATGGTTGGCTAATGCCCATGTTCTTTAAAATATTTATGAGATAAGAAGGTAATACGAGTAGTTTCGGGAAATGTTTCAGCGCTAACTGAAGCCTTGAGTCAGCGATAATACCCGGGGTTTTAAACCTGCATGGGTTTACTGGTACGCTCCTTTATAAAATGGTGCAATAAGTAAGTATGGGTGAACAATGCGTTTCCTGAAGCGGTTCCCGCGGTCCATTTAGGTACATAAGCTATTACAATTGCGTCGCAGCCCACTCAGTCATACGCTAGTACTACAAACACCTGCGAACAGCATTGTGCAATAATTATGATAAAATTAATACATATATGTATGTCATATCGGCCATTCATACGTCCACTGCTGAACAAAGGCCTCCCCCATAGATTTTCACATCTGTGTCATCATTCTGGGGGGTATTTGCCAATACTCACCACGCTTGGCAGGCGGGTTGGTGAGCGCAGTATGGCTACCGTTTCACAGAAGGGACGCTGCTGCCCATCCCTCTGGTTTAGATTCCCTTAGTCGCCTTTTACGACCTCCACGGAAGGAGATGGAGCGGTGCTATATTCTTAATCGGACACCAAACGGAATATGTATGTACTTCGATCTAATATGGACTTAGGTACGAAGTCCGTTAAGAAATTATCTACGCTACTAAGTTATCTCATATGACCGTTGGTTCTAATTGTACCTAAACGGCAGTGCTGTTTGTTCGGATGTAAGCGGATCGTGTTATGCAGTTTAAAGTAGAACGTTATCAAATAGTTATTACTATTAATTATTAACCACAAGCAACTTGACTACTTACATAGACATGAATGAATAGATCAAACTATAAATTATATACATAACATATGTTTAAGGAATGTCTTAGGTTTTCGCGATTATTACTCATAATAAAACACTTTTAAACGACTGATGTCATCCTGCGACCACGAATGCTGCAAAGCATTCGAAACGACAGAAAAAACAAAAATCTATAATATATGTTTTTTTATATGTTTAAGGGTTCCGTACGTCCGAATGATAAGACGGCGGAACCCTTATAGGATCACTCGAGTGCCTGTCTGTCTGACAGGACAGAGGTTAACAATAGATAATATATTCAGCGAATTCCCTCTATAATCCGGTACCAAACATATATTAGTAGAATCTTTGGGTTCTGAGTATGCACATCATATCATCATGGGTGATTTCAATACCAACCTCCTTGCTCATAACTCTCACAGATCCCGTAAACTCCGCCATCTAATCGAGTCAGCTAGCCTACATGTTCTACCCCTTCAAGCTACTCACCATAACATTGTTGGTGATGATACTTGGCTCGATTTAATCCTTACCTCAAATCCTTCTAACGTTTCCTCTCATGGTCAATATATTGCCCCCGGCTTCTCTCACCACGACCTCATTTTCCTTTCCTATATTCTAAAACCTCCTAAACCCAACCCTAGAGTTCTGTACAGGCGTTGTTTTGCACGTATGGATGTGGAAGCACTATGTCAAGATGCCTCTGAACAAAATTGGGCCCCCTTGGTTGAGGCTACCACAGTCGATGATAAGGTTTGTATTTTCAATCACGCTGTGGTCAAAATTTATGATCTGCATGCCCCCGTGAAGAAAATTAAACTAAAGCGTGTACCTGCGCCATGGATGACCAGAGGCTATGAGGTGTAGGGACCGCGCGTTCCGCAAATTCAAAAGGGATCGTACCGAAGAACATTGGTCTATTTTCAAGTCTACTAGGAATCGGTGTAATCAGATGATACGCAACGCCAAGCGCCGCCACATTCTGGATAATATCTCTTCTTCTTCTTCTGCCGATATTTGGAAATACCTTGGTACTCTAGGTATTGGCAAACCCCGACAATTAGATCTGCCAAGCTCAATTGGGTTAAATGATCTCAACCGCCATTTCTCGACTGTACCTAGTATGGATCGTTTAACCCAAGATCAAACTCTCGTGCATATATCTGGTCTAACGCGTCCTGATATTGGCCCCTTTCGCTTTTTCCCAGTTGACCTCGGAGAGATCAAAAAGACCATCCTATCTATAAAATCGAATGCGGTGGGGTGTGACTGCATCACCCGCCGTATGATTGTAACAATCCTGAACCAGCTCCTCCCCGCTATCTCCCACATTATAAATTTCTCCCTTACCTCCGGAGTTTTCCCGTCCTTGTGGCGTAAAGCTTACGTCCGTGCCCTACCTAAAATTCCTAACCCCTCTCTTCCCAGCCATTTTCGCCCAATATCCATCCTTCCTTTCCTGTCGAAAGTGATTGAAGCTTGTGTTCACAAGCAATTGTCACACTTCATTCATTTCAACGCTCTTATCAGCCCACTCCAATCTGGATTTAGGCCAGGCCACAGTACTGTTTCCGCCCTCCTGAAAGTGACTGGCGACATTAGGGCAGGTATGGAAGACACCAAAGTCACTGCTCTAGTGCTGGTGGATTTCTTCAATGCCTTTAATACCGTCAGTCACGATATCCTTCTGTCCATTCTTTCTCATCTTATGGTCTCTCGCGAAGCACTGGATTGGTTTTCTTCTTATCTTCGGGAACGTCAGCAATCAGTTCAATCTGGGGAGTCCTTATCAAACTGGTGCGATCTGAAAACTGGCGTTCCACAAGGCGGTATTCTTTCTCCTCTTTTGTTTTCGATTTTTATCAACTTCATAACCCCGGAACTTCAGTGTGCGTATCATCTGTACGCCGATGACTTGCAACTATATTGCCAAGCGAGGCTCGAAGATATGCCCGAAGCAATTGAAAAATTGAACCAAGACTTGGCAGCTGTTAAGGATTGGTCTAATAGATTTGGAGTAGCCGTAAACCCTGTAAAGTGCCAAGCAATAATTATAGGAAGCCATCGTACTATTAGCAAAATGGAAAGTACATCTCTGCCACTTATTAAGTTTAACGACATGATTATTCCTTTCAGTTCTTATGTTCAAAACTTAGGCTTGTACATTGATACCACTCTAAGCTGGAGAACACAGGTCACCAAAGTTAGCCAAAAAGTAACCGGAACGTTGCGGACTCTCTATCGGTTGAAAAATTTACTCCCATCCAACGTGAGAGCAATGCTTGTGCAGGTTCTAATTTTTCCCTTAATTGACTATGGTGATATGTGTTACTATGACCTGAATGCAGATCTGCTCAACAAACTTGACCGCCTTCTGAATAACTGCGTTCGATTCGTTTTCAATCTACGGAAGTATGATCATGTGTCGACTTAGAGAACGCTTCTGAAATGGTTGCCTATCAGGCAGCGTAGAGCACAAAGGGCACTGACCACCTTGTTCTCATTTCTTGATTCTCCTTCTTCTCCTACATACCTTGCTTCTCAATTTCAATACGTATGCTCCAATCACGACAGAAATCTTCGTTCCTCATACAATCGTCTCCTGCAATGTCCCTCCCACCGTTCTGACTTTATGCACTCCTCTTTCTTTGTCCAGTCTATTCTTCTGTGGAATGCGCTACCACTTGAAATCAGTATGGCCACAAGTCGGTACTCTTTTAAAGTTAAACTACGGAAACACCTCCACAACCCTTTGGCAGAATCATCTCAGCGTTGATCTTTCTTATTATATAATATATAATATATATTTGCCGTGTGGTGCCGGCTCAGAATGCCACCACCCCATCTCCTCCCACGGGTGTCGTAAAAGTCGACTAAGGGATTAGCCGGAGGATGGGCAGCAGCGTCCTTCGAGTACATTAACAACTCAACTGCGATCGCCAACCCGCCTGCCAAGCGTGGCGATTATGGCAAAACCCCCCAATGAGCCCACAACACATCCATATCGGTGGTTGTGGTGATCTTTGGGGGAGGCCTGTGTCCAGCAGTGGACTTCGTTCGGCCGAAATGATGATTATATAATTAATATATATATATATATATATATATATATATATATAATTGTGTTGTATTTGATATTATTATTATATATGGATGTATATTTATGTGTATATACATATTTGTAATGTATTACCGCTTTAATAACGTTCTCCTAATTCTCATATATTACCTTTTTCTTTGTTAACTGCTCACAGTTATAATTTTAGTGCACCTGCCATGTTTTGTCTGCACCATCCTAAGGTCGACTGGTAGAAAATGCCTAATGGCATTAAGTCCGCCTCTGTACAAATTGTGCGTAAAGTATTAAATAAATAAATAAATAAATATTT
This sequence comes from Diloba caeruleocephala, assembly GCA_947459985.1. Classification (NCBI taxonomy): domain Eukaryota; kingdom Metazoa; phylum Arthropoda; class Insecta; order Lepidoptera; family Noctuidae; genus Diloba; species Diloba caeruleocephala. Next base: position 3,292,841 of record OX381621.1, on the reverse strand, counting down.
TTTTAGTTCGTCGTTTCAGTCAAATAAAGTCCACTGCTGGACACAAGCCTCCCCCAAAGATCGCCACAACGACTATTCTGGGTGAGATGTGTGCTCTTTGGGGGGTTTGCTATAATCGCCACGCTTAGGCGGGTTGGCTAACGCAGTTGTATTGTTAGTATACTCGAAGGACGCTGCTGCCCATTCTCCGGTTAATCCCACAGTCGAATTTTACAACACCCACGGGATGAGATGGGTTGGTGCTAACAGCCGGCACCACACAGCATTTTAGATTTAGTTACCACAAAAAAATTTGAGTCAGGTTAAAAACAACCAGTAGATAACATATTCATCGTAGGAAACCCTCTCCACGTGAGTTCAACTCGCACTTGTCCGGTTTTTTATATTATGTTATTGTGATTGATCTTTTATTTCATGTAGTGTACAAACCTACACAACATAGCGTAGAGATATGAGTCGAGCCTATATTCCCTAAAAGAATAAGTAGGTATATACTAACCGACACCTATTGTTCAAAGCATGCACGTCGCATATCCACAGTTCGCGGCTGAAGTATCCCATGTAGATATAAAACTCTGAGCTGAACTAAAGATTAAATTTATATTGCAATAGGCAGTTTAGGTTTCATCCAAAGATAACATCTTACAAACATCATAGTTAAATCCGAGAGTTATACCGCCAAGATCAGAAAGAACATTTAGAACTTTCCGCTTCTAAAAATCTAACCATATTACATGATAAAGGTTTAAATTTCATGCCACTGATTATCTCTCCGGACCTAACGAAACAGCTGGAACAGTTAAGTGCAGCTTTCATTGAGATACCCTTTAAAGTAGCCTTTTTAAAGGAAACTAAGCTTAGTATAATGATCATACAATGAAACAGCAGGCTGTGGGTGTCGGTACAGTTGTAAACAACGGTGGAAAGTGTGCCAGGACTATAATGGGCGGCGGCTGGCGAGCTTCCGCGCTCACTTACACAACTTGCGAAATCCATAGAAAGTGCCGCCGCCGCGATTGTACCAATTCGATTAAATAGCCAACTCCTTTGTTTTATCCTTTTGGAGTTCTACTCCTTAAGAATCGACTTATATATAAGAGTATGAAATTTTTTCGAGTGAAATTTTGTCAAGCGTTAACCAAAATGCGTTACGTTTTTCTGCGCTTGCGCTGCAAATGTCACTTGATGACAAAGTTTTTTTTTTTTTTTAATAAATCGCCTACTACACAGGAGAAATGAAATCCTATCGTGGGGCAACGTTTTTATATTAAAAAAAGTGATTTTCGACCATAGGCGATACTAGTAGTCGGTCATATATATGTGAACTCATATTTTTCACGGGTATGTATATGTATCAGTTATACCTTCATAAAAAAGAAGCTACATATCTCATGAAAAATTATAGAACAATAGCCCTAAGCCCCAGATTAAAACAAATACTCAAGTGTTCTTGTAGTAAGTATATCTATATATGTATACAAATTAAAAGCATACTTCCTATCCGAATTATAATTCATGCAGATATCATCATAACGCTGTCTAAACTTCATTTATATTGTTGTTATTAATATAAGTAACAAGCGACATGTTCTTATATATGCTGATACGATATTAAATTATAAGTGCCGCACACAAACCCAAGAGGTTTAAGTGGTGCTTTTTTGTATTTGGCAAACTTGAATTGTATTTTTTATTGATAATGTAATAAATATACGAATACTTTGAAAAACGACAATATCTTTGCCAATAAAAACAAAGGGATTCCGAAAAAATATGTCTATCAACGTTTTTTTTATTGATCCGGTGGAAATACCTCATGTACTTCCTTCACCCCGGGAAAGGGCGAAGGGACATGCCGGACTCCTACCGGCTAAAACCACCGGAGTGATCATCGTCGGCACCGAAAGGAGGCTCCAGGAACTCGAAAGATCTCCATCTAGAGCCACCCATTGGTGCCACGCCTTTAGGCACATCTCGGAGGGAATGACTGTAAAGTGGTCATCCCCTCTAGTGGAGGGAAGGCGACTGTAAAGAGGCCACCCCCCAGGCATCTCTCGAGGGGATTGTAAAAGATTCCCCCGAGGCCTCACTATGCGCTGTGCTGCGCACACAGCGGTACGTGACCACATGCGCACCGCTGTCTTCCCGGGGGTCGCTCGGTATGAGCACGCAGATTTCCCAATAAGCGCGCTCGCGACCCCCAAGGCACGGACACGTGACACACGGACAGGTGTTGGACACGGGATGTCTATAAACCTAGACATCTTTGACATTTTAAGTATGACATGTTTCCTACAGTGGGTTGGTGGATCATACACTATTAAAGAAACATGAAATATATGGTATTAGGAGCAATACTCTAGAATTATTGAACTCGTACCTAAGTATTATAACTCAGATCACTAGCATAAGTTAAGTTAGGCCTAATAAAAAAAAAATACAAATACAGCCTTAGAACAGTTTGTGGACTTCCACAAGGAAGTATTTTAGGGCCACTCCTCTTTATTAACTTTATCAATTGCCTACCATTGTCTACAAATAACCGAATATTGGAAGACTGCACATTGTCTAATAATAAAAAGAATAAAAATATAATTAATAATGGCTTATATTCAATCATTGAATGGATACAAAATAATCAAATGTTAACAACAATATTTTAAACTAAAATGATGCAATTTAAACGGAAAACGAATCATAAATTAAATACCCTAATACAATATAACGGGAAGGAAGTAGGACTAAAAACAGCGATTAAATCTCTTACCTGTAATGGCAACGCCACATCGAATTCGTATGAAATAAAGTATCACAATACTTATATATATAACCTATAGGTGCATCCGTGGCGTATGGTCTAAAAAGAACTGATAGATGTAAAGATTTCTTCGTAAACATAAAACTACTTACCGGACCATCACTATACACCTATGTATACATATATGAAGTAGCTCTTTTTATCAGACTTCTTTTATTTTATTTTGTTGGGTTTCTCGCAGACATTTCAGAGAAATTGGGCTGCTTAGCCGGTCGTTTGCCGTGTGGTGCCGGCTCAAATGCCACCACCCCATTTCATCCTGTGGGTGTCGAAAAAGTCGACTAAGGGATTAAGCGGAGGATGGGCAGCAGAGTCCTTCGAGCACACAACAACTTGACTGCGATCGCCAACCCGTCTGCCAAGCGTGGCGATTATGGCAAGACCCCCCACTGAGCACACTACACACCCATATCGGTTGTTGTGGTGACCTTTGGGAGAGGCCTGTCCAGCAGTGGACTTTATTCGGCCGAAATGATGAACCGGTCGTTTCTGGCGAAGCAAAATGAGGCTCCCAGCCAGGTTTAAAATTTATGTTTAAAATCTAACCAAGGGACGCCACCTGCGGGACACTAACCTCGGGTTAGGGCGTTGCTGGGGATAACAAGCTATTGTTTTGAGGACAGCTGGATCGGTATTATTAAATATGTTTTAGGGGACATTTAATACTACAGGCTCAGCACGGGCAGGCGCGAACAAGAGACGGGAGGGAGAAGTACCTTCAACGGGATGGTGTCGCGGCCATAGGCCTCCGCGACATCGGTGAGGCGGGCATCCTCGTCGGCGAGGGCGGAAAAGCGGTCGGGTGTTGAGTGAATGAGACAGAATTTTTGTCGAGAGTGACTCCAAGATATTTGGCATGCGGTTCCCAAGGAATTGATTGGCCTAATATCGCGATGTGTCTGGAGTAAGCATGCTCGTCTCCACTTTGCCAATATAGGACGGTTTTGCTTTTGGTGGGGTTAACTTCGATCCGCCATTTCCTAAACCGTTTGCCGTAGGTGTTGGCTGTGGATTAGAGGATCCTAGCTAAATTATCGGGGCTGAGGCCGGAGTAAAATACGGCCGTGTCATCGGCAAAAATTGCTAATTGGGACCATCCATCTTTATTTATATTAGAGCATAGGTCTTGCAACAGAAGTATCTTATGTATTATCTTAGTGGGCTATATAAAAACTAATATTACTAGATCTAGCCTTTAAAAATAAACAATTTCGATTTCTTATTGAACACATTCTATTCTGTGGACGAATTCTTAAACAATAAACCTTAACATCTGATTGCCGAATCAATTTAATGTCAGTGTTGATGACTGGTTGACTGTAATTATTACCACTGGGTATTCTAAACTAATGTATTCGTAATCTATGATGTTTTATCGTATTAATTTTTTATGCAATTAATTTTGTATTTATTTTTAAATTAGGCAGAATGAACTCCATTTGTACTTAATTAAGACCTATTTGTTGCCGTCGTTCGTCATCGTTGTTTCAGCCGAACAAAGTCCACTGCTGGACAGAAGCCTCCCCCAATGATCGCCACAATAACCGGTCTGGGTGTGTTGTGTGCTCATTGGGAGGTGAGGTTCACCCACAAATAAATTATTTCGATTTAGAATTTGACTTCTTTTCTCAAATAATTTTATTAATTGTATCTTCGAACACACCACACACACTTTGCATTTTAATTAGTCATTTACACGCTAGTATTTGAATCAAATTGACTCGAAACCTATTTTATCACATATGTTTTATACTTCCTTGTTACGACACGGTAAGTCATTCGCGATGGAAAGTGTCACGCCTAAGTAATTGTAATGCCAACCAGGACTAGTCCAGCGTGGCACCAAACTGCCTCGCTCACCTCGAATCTCGTATGCCCAATAATTTCACTAGCTACAAGCCCTTCACTACTACTTGGCGGTAGAATATCTGGCACTACAATGATACCTTTTTTTTTATTGGTTTTTTAGTGGAAATTCTTTATGAGCTTCCTTCGCCCCGGGAAAGGGCGAAGGGGTATGCCGGACTCCTACCGGCTAAAACCACTGGAGCGGTCATCTTCGGCACCTAAGGGAGGCTACAGGTCCTCGTATGGTCACACTAGAGCCGCCCACTGGTGCCACGCCTATAGGCACATCTCGGAGAGGGTGACTGTAAGGCGGTCACCCCCCCGTGGTAATTGTAAGGGATCCACCAAAGCGTCCCACGGCAGCGCGTGACCACATGCGTGCTACCGTCTTCTCTTGGGTCGCTTGGTGTGGGAACGCAGATTCCCCAATCTACGCACCCGCGAACCCAGAGGTCCCGCGCCTTATAGCAACAGCAGGGGGTTTCAGGCGTATGGGAATCAGGCGTCAGGGCGGTTGTTACCCCGGCGCCGTCTCCTCCTTCTTCGAGCGGGATCGGCCCTCTCCCGATCCCGCACTGCGGTCTCCTTCTGGAGCATGACGCTCTCACAGAAGGAGACCACTGCATTCCAGTTTTCGTGCTCTGCCAACATAGCCGACACTACTGCTGGCAGAGAGAGATCTTGCCCGATACGATCGACCAGGATCCGCCGCTTAGCCCACGCAGGGGACGCCTCGAGCGTGTGCTGTGCGGTGTCCTGGTCGCTATCACAATGGTGGCATTGTGCCGTGGCCTCGCGTCCTATCCTGTGCAGGTACTACGATGATACCTACCTAGCCGGACTCACACCGTATGAGCCTACCACCACTATTAGCGGTTAATAAATACTTATTAACCACTATCCTACTATCTACTACTATTCCGTGCGGTGTCCGGATTAAGGATATAGCACCATACCATTTCTTCCCGTGGATGTCGCAAAAGACGTCTAAGGGAATCTAAACCAGAGGGATGGGCAGCAGCGTCTCTTGTGTAGATCAGTAGCTACCGGCTATACTACGCTCACTAACCCTGCCAAGCGTGGTGAGTATTGGCAAATTCCGCCCAAAATTACGACAATTGTGTAAATCTCTGGGGCCTCCCAGAAGTACGTAAAAGACGACTATGGTATTAGCCGAAGGCACCAACATCCTTCGAGTACATTTACAACTCAACTGCGATCGCCAAGTCGCCTGCCAAGAGTGGCGATTATGGCAAAATCCCCAATAAGCGCACATCAAAATCCCAGACCGGTCGTTCTGGTGATCTTTGGGGGAGGCCTTTATTCAGCAGTGGACGTTCTTTGGCAGATATAATGATGATGATGATCCTATTTGTGCCATAGTTTGATTTAATTGGTACTTTGGTATTCTAGTTAACAGTACTAACAGTATGGACCTCTTAATTGTGTTGTAAGTATTACCTGCCAGAAACAAAGACTTATAAGCAAACTGTGAACAGCCATATGACCAAGACGTGCTGTATTTTTTCTACACAATGCCTTATTACATGTAACAAATTAGTCCTAAGGAATTACATAATTGCGCTAAACTGTTGAATGGACGCCAATTAAATAACATTACCCGTGCAGCAGTTGCTTCGAATTAATTAATGAGGTGCGGTCAGACAACCGCCTCAGTTAGCGTTACAATAGCTTCGGGTTACTTTAGTCAAATAAAGCCACAAGTACTTAACAAGTTAATTGATTTATAAGCTACTTAAAACTATTTGTTGGCAACGAAACAGGTTTTGTTCATTTGGTGATACAGGTGTTTATCTGCCCATCTCATGGGCTATGTATATATAGCATGAAGTTAATATATACAAGCGATGTGATATCTAAACTTTTCTGTCTACAAAAAAGGATATAATATGGTTTAAACCTATTTTAGTTAAAACATGTTTTGTAATTACCCTACATTGCGAGTTTGGTTTAAAAAAATGAGGACAACATACTTTTTGTAATAAAACGGTTATTGTCGACGAGTGAATCGCCCCTCGCCATTTGTTACAGTGCCTAAGTTACCTAACGTGGAAGATATACAATCTATATTACATCATCATCATTTCGGCCGAATGAAGTCCACTGCTGGACACAGGCCTCCCCCTAAGATCACTACAACCACCGATATGGATGTGTTGTGGGCTCATTGGGGGGTATTGCCATAATCGCCACGCTTGGCAGGCGGGTTGGCGATCGCAGTTGAGTTGTTAATGTACTCGATATTAATCTATATTAATTATCAGCAAATTAAAAAAGGGTATTAACTGTTTTTCAAAGAAACGTTAACAAAAAATGTGTTTATTTCATGCAACAGTAACAGAATTGATGATAGAAAAAATTGTTTCGCTTAGTTAATAAAATGTGAATGGTGTTAATTGCTGATCAAATAAAACGGCTATTTTAACCGGAGATGTTTTTAGATTGATTTTAACTGATCAGAATTATCTTTAATTTTTTCCTATTATTAGTTCTCCCTCATAAATAAATGTACATCGAAGTTTTCAGCCCAATTCATTTTCTATTACATTAGTAAAAAAAGGGCGTAGAAAACAGCAAATAAAAACGTTTTCCTACGACATTTTGCACTTTTTTAAATCGCAGACGTCGCCTATGTGCCTTTGTTTCTGTAACTAAAATAAAACGTGTTGGTAGTAAATCTATTAAATTGCATAATCTATTTATTATTAGACAGTTTGGAGACGCTACACAATGGTGCAATGAATCTCCCTGATTTATAGTCCGTGCGAGCCGATGATAGTGTCACCATCATTTGTGATATTGCAGGGCTTTTTTGTTTCATCCCAATCATACAGATTGACCAATGTTAAAAATATTCATCATCATATTAGCCACAGGACGTCCACTGCTGAACAAAGGCCTCCCCCTTAGATTTCCACAACATGCTGCTCTCATCCAATGACTCCCAGCGACCTTTACCAGGTCGTTTGTCCACCTCGTTGGAGGTCGTCCCACGCTGCGTTTTCCGGTGCGCGGTCTCCATTCGAGAACCTTTGTGGCTCAACGGCCATCAGTTCTACGACCAATGTTGCCTATTGCCACTTCAGCTTACTTATCCTTTCAGCTATGTCGACAACTTTAGTTCTTCTACGGATCTCCTCATTTCTGATTGGCGTGTTGCAATTGAGCACTCATGACTTGTATGAAGCAACGGATAGAAGTACACTAATTATTAAATACTATACAATATTCTCTATTGTACACCAGAAAAAACACAAAGATATAGCACAGAAAATGCCAAGTACAAAAGGCGGTCGATAAACACTCTTCTCTCTTCTGCTAGACTACTTTAACAATACACTACAATAGTACAACAAAACATTATATGCAGACCAATGATATTATATATTAAAATAAAAACAAATATAAGCGCGTTACATAAAAATTATTTTCGTGAAAGCAATGTAACGTTATTTGTAGGGTATATTGTGGTATCGTATACAGGTCGACTGGAAATTCGACCTCTTTCTTGAAAAGGATTATACTAAAGGCTATTGACAACATTAACCTCAGCCAGTCAGGGGTCAACTTGTTTTTTAATAAACGTGATCCATGTAACCTACTGAATATCCTCTTGCACTATTATTGTTGGATGTTCATCATTCCAGCCGAATAAAGTCCACTGCTGGACACATGCCTCCCTCAAAGACCACCACAACGAACGATATCAGTTGTTGTGTGCTCATTGGGGGGTATTGCCACAATCGCCACGCTTGGCAGGCGGGTTGGCGATCGCAGTTGAGTTGTTAATGTATTCGAAGGACGCTGCTGCCTATCCTCCGTCTAATCCCTTAGTCGCCTTTTACGACACCCACGGGATGAGATGGGTTGGATGTTATGTAATTATAATTAAGTATAGAAGCTTGAAGTTATTTTGTTATCTGCTTGTTGTAGGACGTCGGTAAGCCAAGGTCAGATAATTCACAACATCTGGCTAAACCCTTCCTGGCTAACCCCGGAAGGATTTTATCAGAGACATTCTATTATACATCCGGTTGAGCTGATAACTGTTATAGATTGTTTTGCTATGAAAACAGATTAGGTGATGTTGCATTGCTCCCTGCCGTCAGTTCATGGTGGGGGGCCTCGGGGGCCACGGGCACGCAGATTGGGAAGTTTGCGTGCTCATACCGAGTGACCCCCGGGAAGATGGTGGCGCGCACCTGGTCACGTGCCGCCGTGTGCGCAGCACAGCGCACTGCGAGACTTGGGGGGATCCTTTACAATCCTCCCCGAGAAGTGCCAGGGGGGGCGGCCTTTTTACAGCCGCCTGCCCTCCGCTAGAGGGGGTGACCGCTTTACAGTCATCCCCTCCGATATGTGCCTAAAGGCGTGGCACCAACGGGCGGCTCTAGTGTGCTCTTACGAGGACCTGGAGCGCACCTTCGGTGCCGAAGATGACTGCTCCAGTGGTTTTAGCCGGTAGGAGACCGGCATACCCCTTCGCCCTTCCCGGGGCGAAGGAAGTTCCATGTAGAATTTCTACTGGACACCAATAAAAAAAAGTTATATTGCATTATTCCAAATCCAAATTTGCCGTGTGGTGCCGGCTACGAATAGCACCAACCCATCTCCTTCCGTGGGTGTCGTAAAAGTCAAAAGATTATCCGGAGGATGGGCAGCAGCGTCCTTTTGAGTACATTAACAACTCAACTGCGATCGCCAATCCGTCTTCCAAGCGTGGCGATTATGAGCCCCCAATGAGCCCACAACACACCCGTATCGGTCATTGTGGTGATCTTTGAGGAAGGCCTGTGTCCAGCAGTGGACTTCATTTGGCCGAAGTGATACCAAATCTGGATTATAACTTATCCATGTGATATTTGTTATAACTATCTCCAATGAACAACAGGATTGGCCCACGAAATAATCCCTCGTGGTATCAGCACGCATCGCAGCACGTGCGGTGGTTGGAGGGACGCCAACCGATTTCCGAACTGTATCGAATATTAGCCCAGCAGAGGGCGCACCTGCGCGAATAACATGTCGCCGAGTTGAAGGTGACCCGCGGGTTAAAATTAAAAGCCAACGGGGTCTTTCTCAGAAATTGCCTTTGCCGCCAGCCAAATGCCGCATTTTCTTTAAATGTCACTAGAAATACGATCGGCGTCTTGATTCTTAAAAGGTCGCACGAATTGGCAATAATTTAGCCCTCAGTTGTCACATAAAATCCAATACATCACTTCCAAGAAACACAGTAGCTGTAGTACCGATAAATTACTTCAGAACATTCACGGCTCGTTTAGCTATTTTGGCTAATAGTTTTCGTGAACCGCACAATAGCATAACGTACCACTTAAGAGCATTTAACAAAACATTTCTTGGAACAAAACAAACAGCATTTCCAAGTTGACATTGTCCCCGTTGTAACATTAATATCCTTGTAACGAACTTACTTACAATAGTATTTGACTATTTTTCTTTTCTTTTACGTGAGTCAGTAGCGTCGCCGAGGGCAAACGACCGCACACGGTGTTTTCTTTGGAACTTTTCCAATACAAAAGCTTTGCAACGAATATCGACATTGATTTAGTTCATAGACATGAAACAGATTTTTCGAACATGCAAAACTGTCTGAAAATAAATACGTGCACATAAAATCATAATACATACATTATATTATTGTGAGTATTGTGTCATTTGATTATATAAATTACGTCCAGTGTAATAATAAGGTGTCCTGGTTGCGACTATCTGTAATCCTGCGATAGGATCTATTGGTTATGTGAATTAATTTGATGATCGCATATTATCCATTGGAAAATATCAGAGTCTGAAACAAAGTCAGTCAGTTCTTTCCTGGGTTCTTAAACTCTTATTATATACGGTACTGTGAAAGGGTATATTATCCAAATACCTGGTACCAGTAATTTGAGTTATCACTAGAACATAAGCAACAACGTACGGTCAGCGACATACATCGCTGATTTTTTTTTTTTTTCAAGTTGCTTGTTCCCTCTCGTTTTGCATCATATCCATATTTTTCTTAATCAAGTCATTATTTAAATATGTTGCTATTATCTGCTTACGAGAATGTTCACCAACTAAAATAAAGAGAATTAACGACCTGAATTTTTTTAATTGTTCAGTGGCTTATGTCTCTGGCTGTACAACGTATTTAACGTTTGCGATATGCGCATTTTTGTTGATATTAACACAACATAAAATATTGATGTTTCAACACGCTCGCGTTATTTTGGGCGAACAAAATGAATAGGCTAACGCAACGCAATCAGTCAACATGCTCGTCGTATGAAAAACATCGAATCATAAATATATAAGTGTTTTAACAACAGCCAGTATAAACACGGCGCTGTTAGTAAATAATGCGATGTTTTAAAGAGAACAATGCGTAGGCTTCGGTGGCTAATGTTCGTGTTCACAGCATACTGACCCACATAATAAATGACCGTGATTTGCCCCCGCCTTTTCATGAAATCAGTAAAATTCTGCACCTATTACACATTCGAACGATTTGTCCTAGCGCTTATGATATGAAAGTAATAGATTAAATTTGAATGGTTTAATTTCCATAGGTATAAATAATCAGTCAGCCCCTTTTTAATCTGCCTAGCACACATGGTAAAACCATTGATTAGGCTTTAGTGCCGCCCACTATGACGAGTGCACTGGGATGACGAAGCAGCGTGTTTTATTTGTTTACTTTTTTGCTTTGTAGGTGTATTACTTGTAATATATTTTTTACGTATTTTTCTCAAGTCATCTGGTGTTTTTGCCAAAAAACGGACATCCGGCCGTCGAGTTACCGCTGTCATCGATTTGTTTGACCTTCGTTCGTTTCATAACATAAATATCGAAGCCAGTAACCAATAAATAAAGTCTTTATTTGTTCATTCACCACTGTTGGGTTGGTAACAATTATAATTATACAGTTATCATAATGCATATGTTTTGACAAAAACTGCATTTCCATCAGCTTTATCGCCTGTTTATGTTTATGAAAATTACTGTTCATCTCCACGAAATGTATTTTGGTGACTAAATGTTTAGACAAAGTTATTTATTAATGATAACATACTTGTTTTGTACTATAAATTTGAATATTATGGGACTTAGTATTTTGTTTTTCACTTCTTTGAAAACAAATTATTTTAAGCATTGTTTCATGTGGAAATTGCTTTTCAGCATTGGCTACAGAAGAAGACACTTACATTATTTAAAAGCTGTGGTAAATTGACGGGGCAATGGCAAAGAATTTCAAGATTTGGTCGCTTTACAACCTTGAGTCCTTAAAATACATACACATATAGCCTCTTGAGCGAGGAATGCACGATTCACACGATAAACAGATAGCAATTTATCTGACAGTTGATTGGTGATGTAATAACAAAATCAATTTGATTATATAACAGCTGTTATTCTTATTTATCAATAACAAAATGTATACGATTCACTTGCAATGATAAGGAGCTTTCCTCTTTCGTCCATTCAGTAGATACATTATGTTGTTTTCTTAACAACAATTGTACATTATCATTTCAACAATTGTTATTTATTCACTGTTTTTGTTTTCATACTATCGTCTCGCTAATATTTTGCTGCAGCCAATTGTATAAGTCTTTGCCGTTTTGAAGTTTGCCCGTTTTAAACTAGACCAAAATAATTTTCATCAAATACTGGGAATATAACTTGGGTGTTAAGATTTCACATCGATTAATTTGGTATGCACAAGCAGTTTAAAATAGTTTTATCGGGGAATAGAAATGAAATAAAGTAATAAATGGTATAATAATCTTCATAATTTATTTTCTCTTTTAATTGTATCATACAATATGATATTCAGTATAAAACAATATTCTTTGTTAAATTCATAGAAATATATTATTTTAGTATAACTGTTTCCATATCTTTTATAAACTTACTAATTACTGTTAACATTCTGACGAATTCTTTTGTATAAAAATAATACAAATAGGCGTCGGGCGCGATCCTTTTAAGAAACAACTTTCTTTGTGTGCTCATTACCACACCACCCGCTCGCCTTTTATAGTCTATAACAATTCAACTTGTTAATTGGTATTATAATAACTTACAATAACCTATAGAAGACAATGGTACAGAACAATTTACTGTAGCACATTAATGGTAACAAAAACAATTAAAAACATAGGTATAGGCTTTAGTTTACAAAGCGTAGGCACTCGAGATTGCTACTTCATCCTATAATATAAACATTCTCACTAATAAATACTTACATCACACATTCACTCGCATCGTTCACATGTCAAACTGTCGCTCATTACGAAACACCCCCAATCGTCCACAACTATTATTTTAAATCGGACGGCTTCACATTACAAGTCACGTCCTCTAAAGAGCACCGGGTCAGTTCCGAGAATCATCTTTCAAAAACGGAGATAATAATTTGCGCGTTCGACGCTCTCGCTCATACATACAAGGCACTGCATACTCGCATACGATCAGTCTCCCACACAAGCACTTAATTTGTCCCAAAACAATCAAGCAAAGCGAACAAAGACGTTCCAGCTCACGGCGGCGTCTAAACGCTATTGTAGAGTTGAAAAAGTTAACCTTGTGCAACAAAACGTGATTCGGAACGTCCGAGTGTTGAACACATGGCCGCCATTCCGCGAGGGCGGCGCAGGCGGAATTTTAATTAGCAGAACATCCGCTCGTGACTCGGGCCGATGCGCCGTTGCCACTCTAGGCCACACTATCTCTTTCACACAGACTGCGTTTCGTACCTGTCACAACACATCGGCGACTTGAGTCTCCGTCTAAATCGCAATAAATAACGTCCAAAATGTAAACTAATTATTATAATAAGATTCTACTGGACAGAAAAAATACACACAATAGCCGGGACACAATGAACAATGGAAATCCCCGATTCAGCGAGGCAAGTACGGCAACATCGCTGAAACGGGAAATTCGCCGTAAAACTGGCAACGCTGCCTCAACCTCGTTCAGTCAGTCTGCAAACGAATGACGTCGCACGATTATCCTTTCTAGTTTCTACACTATACTAAATGAGACAACGCAATACTGATTTAAGGAAAACATTAGTTCTGCAACTTACAATGGAAGCTAATGCTTTCGCAGTTGTGACTCGCTCTAAGTACATCCCTCGCCAAGTGGACCATAATATAAACATTTCACAAACAATAACCGTCCTGGAATCGGCTCACCCGAGCGGAGGTTCTGCCTACACACATCACTGGCAACCTAATCTCTCAAACTTAACGATACATCCACAGCATCCTTAACATAGCGTCAACACCTTACACACTAGTGTTCATTAACTATATATTACACAGTAAAATTAAGATCACAAATCGCTTTGTATGCTGCGTCCTACCGGGCGCGACTAGCATGGAATGTGGTGGAGCGGCGGTGGCGACGGCACGATCAGAAGTGCGAATCGATGTGGCAGCCACCGTTTGCGTGCTCCAACACCTGCTCCTTTAGCCGGTGCACGTGGTCCTTTAGCTTGACCACCATCTGCGCCAGCTCAGCGTTTTCACCCTTTAGGATCTTAACTTTATCTTCCAGTTTGGAGATACGCTCCAGCTTACGCCGTCTGCACTTGGACGCCGCCACTCGATTCCTTTGCCTTTTGCGTTCCAATTTGATTCTCTCTTGCGTATCCATGTCTATGGGGGACAATGGTGGTGAACTTGCGGCACTGGGGACAGTCTGTGGCTCGTCCTTGACCACAGGAGTAGGATAGCGGTCTAGTGGCCTGTCCAGGTCGGCATACACTCGCCTGTCAATGCGTCCGATCTGCGGCGTTGGGTCAGAGTGGTGTAACTTGTCCAGTGCCTCAACAAAAGGCCGCGCGTACATCTCCTGTTCCTCCGTCGGCGCAAGGCTGGCCGGGAATAGCACGGGCGCCCCCGGTGTAGGAGTCGCCGTCGTGATCATACCGTTCTGGATTATTAGCTTCTCGAGTTCCGGAGAGCCGAGTTTCAGCATCTGAAGGTCTGGTGAGGAGAGGACCGGCGCGCCGCCGATCCGCGCCCGCTTTCCGCCCCGCCCCACGTCCAAGGTGAGTGGACGCTTGAGGTTCTCCAGTGGTCCGCTGAGGGGATACTGTTCGTCGTAGAAAGTGGTCTCCATACCGTGTTGGAAGCGTCGAACCATGTGTTTGCACCGAACGCCTCGGTATCACTGAACTCACTGCGCGAATATCAAAACTTTTTCATGCGGCAACGCACGTCCGACACTCTTGACGTTCCACTTGTTTCTAAACATTGTTAAGAAACAACCACCGCTTTTATTGAGTGACTCAGATAAGCTATTTTTAGAAATGGCGTGATAAAGTCGAACCCTCATTGGAGAGATATCGCGCGACACGAAGTAACGCTTGCGTGTGATTGGTGATTGGCATCGTAGCGTAGCGCGAGGCCGCTGCGGGCTGTTTACGACTTCGTACGATTACCGAGAATCGACGGTAGCATGTCCATTATAACAATTATATCGTACCATTATACGTGAATCTAAATCAACGTTTGTTTACAAAAATAATGCTTTAACTTTATTTCATGAAAACTTTGCTTACACGTTTTTCCAACACGATATATTTTAGTTGTATTGTATTTATAATAAATCTTATTCTTTTTTTTAAAACTATTATCATCATATCTATTTTACCTGTAATGTTAACCCTTATCACTACAGTATTATTCTAAATTGCTTATTAAGAACTCTATTTTATTGGTTGCTCTTATATTCCTTTATGAGATGCTTCTCTTACAAAAATACCTACGGAGTCAATTCAAATTGTAATAAGGCAAATCAATACCGGTCAATAAACAAAATGTAAAAATTTGAGTCCCGCTTGCAAAAATACCAAGGTCATCTTTTTGTTAATAATAAGAAAATCATGATAATTGGCCGTTTTTGCGGAAAATATTGCTATTAATAATATTAGTAAAGAGCCTCGACTAACAGCTTAAGAGGCTTTCGTTAGGCGGCCGGGTGCTTGATACCAGAAAGCATTCCTACTGAACGGTGAACGCAGCTCGTATTACGAGGAGGAATTAGGAGGATTCTCTGTGGAACCCTGTCCACCGGTACTTTGGACCTTGTTCCTGATTAAAGCCGGGGAGCTTACTTTTTTTTAAAATGTGTGTTGGGATTTTGCGTATTTAAAAATGTATATTGTATCTACGTATTTATTTGTAATAAGGGACTATTTTTTTAATATTTGGATTGGATGGGAATTAATAGTTTATTTTAAGATTTAAAAACGTAGTTTCTTACTGAAAAGGTACCTAACATTAAAGAGGGGAATACTGCAAGTATCTAAGTTTACATGTAACAACTACAAAGAAAATATCGCTTGTCGATTCAAAGTGTGACAATGGATACGAACGAATTTGGGTGAGGCACGGAGGCGGGGTAGCCGCGCCGCGCGCCATGCAAGAAAATATTGTGCGGGCGACGCGGGAGGGGGGAGCGCAATAGTTGTACGAGAAGGAACGAGACAACATACCTCTATACCATTCGCTCAAAAGATAAGTCCAACAATTAAGCAGAAGGAAAATAAAATGCATCTAAAATTCCTTTAAATATACTGGAGTAGCACTTAGTATTATTTTAAAGTCGACCTTCATTTTAATGTCCATAATCAACACTGGCCTGTTGAATCCTCTAGATGTAGTTTTATGTAGGCAGTCAACGGGTGTTAGAAATCTTTATGGTTATGAATATTAAGCATCATTATACTAATAACAATGTTTTTATGACCACATAAAATGTAATTATGTGTAGTTGAAGTTATTGACTACACATTTTTCTCATCATGTAAGTAGGTAGAGGTACCTATGTGTTATTGTTAGGTAGTGCTACGTAGATTACGTATTTAAGATGGATTACGTATCCAAATTAAGTAATATGATATGAATCCTCATCATCTAATCAGTTGCGACTGAATTACCATTAGATACCTACACGGGGCCATTGAACCTCCACAACCAATTACTGGGGGATACCAAATCCTGCCCCCCATAGTGACTATCTTATGGCAACCGGGAGAGATGGCATAACTTCCGGGGCACGGATGGCTCTCGATATGTGAATCCTCATTTCTGCCGACTTAAGTCCACAGATGGACACAGGCCCCTCCAAAGATCACCACAACGACCAGTCTGGGTGTGTTGTGTGCTTATTGGGTTTGCCATAATCGCCACACATGGTAAGCGGGTTGGCGATTGCAGTTGATTTTGACTCCAAGGACGCTTCTGCCCATCCTCCAGCTAATCCCATAGTTGCTTTTTACGACTCCCACGGGATAGTATGGGTTTGTGCTATTCCTTAGCGGCACCACACGGCCTTATTACCTATATGAGTAACATTTTATGGCTCTAATTAATATTGAAGATGTTTACACCCGATTATAGTAGCACTTATTTTTCCGTTTTTGTTTAGTCCGTCGAACGGGAAGAGAGATACAGGCGTTATCGCGAATGTGAATTTGTGTATGGTTGTCGCACCTAGTTGCGAAGTTAAACATGTTTACGCGCAAGTAAATTATCTTAACAAAAACAACTTATTTAAGACTATAAAATAATGAAAGCTAACTTTTACAGCTAAATTCTTTACTACGTATATATGTATATTATTTACCATATATTTTATAAAATCGTATAAATAAATGAACAAATTATTCTACTGAAGGCGTAGACTGAAAGTAACAATGTTTGCTTAAAAAAGGGCAGTGGTGCCATCTGTTCTACACAATATGCAACTGAATTTAGTAAATTCTACTTAACACTAGGTGGCGTACTACACTGCAGTTGTTCATTTTGCATATACGCGACAATAGATGGCGTAAAAATTATTTATGCCCTTAGGAATTTCTAAAAGCGGTTTAATAAACATTTTAAAACAAAACGTCAGAGCTGCCGTGTTAGGCGAAACTCAATCATCCCGAGATTCATTAGTTACGATTAACAGTTTTTTTTTTAATACAACATAGTGATGTGAATTCATTCGCCTGGTGGTAAACGCCAGGTCAGCCTATAAAACCCGTAATACTACCCAGAACTAGTCCTACGTGGCACCACACTGCACTCGCGTCTTAGACTTAGTTTCTTATTTCCAATAATTTCACTTCATTATTGCAGTGCCCTTCTAACCGGAACACCGTAATGTCTAAGTTTAAACACTACTGCTTAGCGGCGAATATCTGGCACTGGGGCGGTACCTACCTAGCCGGCTTCTGGCAATAAGAGATCTGCCACCAGGTTATGTCTTCTCAATTAACATTTTTTATGGGTGTTTTATTTTATTCATGTAGACTTCTTCGAAATTTGATTTGTCATACTCATGTAACTTGATTTTTTGAGTGCGTCATCAATTCATCAGGCGACCCTGTTGCATTTCCCTTACTATAAATAAGTGCCTTACTTTTTATTGGTACCCAGTGGAAATTCTTCATGAACTTCCTTCGCCCCGGGGAAGTGCGAAGGGGTATGCCGGACTCCTACCGGCTAAAACCACTGCGGGCATCTTCGGCACCTATGAGAGGCTCCAGGTCCTCGTATGATCACACTAGAGTGTAAATAGGTACCTTTTTTTTTATTGGTGCCCAGTGGTAATTCTTCATGAACTTCCTTCGCCCCGGGGAAGGAGTAAATAGGTACCTACAATAGACGGGGGCGGATAGTCTAGTGGTTGTACGCTTGCCTTCCGTACATGAGGGTCTGTGTTCGATCCCGGCCCAAACCTCTGACTTTTCGAAATCATGTGCGGATCAGAGTTTGATTATCACTTGCGTTAGCGGTGAAGGAAAACATCGTAAGGAAACCTGCACACCTGAGAGCTCCAAAATGTTCTCAATGGTGTGTAGTCAGCCAACCTGCGCTAGGCCAGCGTGGTGGACTACGGCCTAAGCTTTCTCATGGTGAGAAAAGGCCCGTGCCCAGCAGTGGGCTGATTATGGTATATGATTATGGACATGTCGTGACTCTGACTGATCTCGGGTAACTATACGATATTTGATATAGGCGTGACAAGCAAACGCGTACGTCGCGACTTAGGGCCGGCTGGCGTAATATCTCAGATTTGTTTTGCCGCATGCTGTGCGCACCCTGTCGTTCGTCGCAGCTGGTCTCAGGGGAGCCATTTTCCCCGATACAGACACTGAACACCTTGTGGCCTTCACGGTAGCAAGGGACCAAGTGCTACTGTCGTCTCCGAGGTTACCCCATGGACGTCCAGAATCCCCGCTCTGAGCACCCGCCAATCCCAAACTCTCCCCGCCAGCAATGCAGTTGTAGTTTATAGTCCGACTAAACGCCTGGTGTTTGCCTCCTCAGCGTCATCATCTTCGAGCAAGATCAGCCTCCTCTCAATCCACTTCCTTCCAGTTTGACTGCTCTGCCAGCATAGCCTACTAACACCGAATTCTGCCCTTCTTTAGTTTTATTGGCAAATCTTCGAATGGAAACATCCATTGGGCAGATTGTCTTTTGGTTTCGGGCTCGTAACAATATATATCCAGCTTTCATCACCTGTGGCGATGTCAAACACAGAATTCAAGTCACCTCCGTTATACTTTTCAAGCATTTCGCGGCACCAATCCAAACAACGGCGTTTTTGATCTTCCGTCAAATTACGAGGTATGTTAGTGCAAAGCTTTCTTATGCCAAAATTTTCGTGTAAGACTTTTTGCACTTGACTCATGCCAATGCCTAAGCTTGCACGGATCTGTTGATATGTCACTATTTTATCAGCTTCTATCATTAGCCGCACAGCACTGGTACTCACATTATGTTTAGTGTTCGCCGGAGAAGGACGTTTTTCGCGCATATCATTAGTGAGATTGCTTCGACCGCGTTAAAACTCATAAACCAGTTATAAACAGTAGCACGAGATTCATCGTGAAATGACAATCGAAGTCTATCTAAACAATAGTTGTTGATTAGCGGGCGAAATAAATAATCAATCTACTAGACTAGATCTATTCTTAATCTCGGCCGTAACATTCTGAGCTTAGCTTGGGCTCATGGGCCATGACCCCGAACTGTTGGATGCAGTTGGTAGCAACAATGATTTCTGAATATCTATACATGATACCCTGAGCCAAAGTTTAAAATCAAGCCAAAGATTACAATCTGGGGGGCCTCGGTGTCTCGTGTCAAGAATTCGGATCCAGGAATTTAACCTTGGTGTACCATGTCAAGAATTTCAGAGATCATTGTTGATATTAGGTCTAGGGTCAGCTATATCCAACAGTACGTGGGGGGGGCATGGCCAGGGGAGGGCAGGGGCCCCACGGATCCGCCCTTGTCTGGACTTGTGTTGTTTGCTCGTTAGGGGGTTTTGCCATAATCGCCACGCTTGACAGGCGGGATGGCGATCGTGGTTGAGATGTAAATTCACTCGAAGAATACTGGTGCCCATCCTTCGGTTAATCCCCAAGTTGCCTTTTACGATACCCGCGGGATGAGATGGGTTGGTGCTATTCTAAGCCGGCACCACACACCACATGTGACAATGCAATGAAACCACATATTTTTTTGCGTAGATTAACAACACACATTAAGTTTTTAAATTGACATGGTCACTGACACTATTATTGGAACTAAAAACGGGATATTTACCATGTTTTTTATTACTTTTGAGTTCCCGATATTTCGGCGCTGTTGCGAGCGCCATGTTCACGGATAAAAATAAAAGTTTATCCATGGTAAATATTCCGTTTCTAGTTCCAATAATAACACATACATTGTAGTATAATTAGTTAATTACCAAGAAATCGAATTACATTTTTTTTATTCGTTCATACAAATATATATATGTAGTTATAACCGGTGTGGGTCAGGTAAATGAGAGTTTCACAGTATAAATATTTAATATTTCACCAAAGAACAGAATCAAATCAAGCCATCCGCCATTGTCCTTTGTAATATCTGTATTTACCAGTGACGCGCCGGATCTCTCTCTCATTGGTCGGCGCAGAGCGCAGGCGCGCAAGCACGTTCGGGTACACGCTAGGGTGTAGGAGAGTATCGTGCGGGCGCTTTACCACAGAGTACCTTTGCGCTTTACCGCGACATATGTGTCCAGGGAGTTGTCGGCGATCGGATACATCAGCCGTCCGTGTGGTGTCCGGATTAAGAATATAGCACCACTCCATCTCCTCCCGTGGATGTCGTAAAAGGCGACTAAGGGATTCTAAACCAGAGGGATGGGCAGCAGCGTCCCTTCTGTGAAACGGTAGCCATACTGCGCTCACCAACCCGCCTGCCAAGCGTGGTGAGTATGCAAATACCCCCCAAAATGATGACACAGTTGTAAAAATCAATGGGGGAGGCCTTTGTTCGGCAGTGACGTATAAATGGCCGATATGATGGATACATCAGCTACATAGTATTTTTTCTTTCCTTCATTCATTCATTCGTTAGTGGCCACCCTTGTATCACAGTAATTCAAGCCGCCCAAAGGCCTCCGACTTGGTTAAATGACTGCCGTCTAATGACAACAACTGGGACCAACGATTGTACGTACCCTCCGAAGCACGGAGACGCTCCAAACCCTTCAAACTATCGGAGAGCCGAACGCAGTAAACGTGTAGTTTACTATAAAGTTTCGATTGTGAAAAGAAACTCGTACTAGGGGTACAGTACTCACCACGCTACACGTTTGGCAGACGGGTTGATAGCGCAGCAGTGAGCAGTCTGGTTTAGAGTCCCTTACGTTCGAAATTAATGATTGGTCAAATCCAAAACATTTGGATTTCGGGTTACGGATATGTTTGTTTTTGTTTTTAAATGTGATCGTAACACAACAACGCATAAATTTCAACATTTTGAATCTAAAGATATCGGCTTAAATCGATTAGTAATTTCGGCCCTTAGTCGCCTTTAACATACACGGGAGATGGAGTAGTACTATAATTTTAATCCTAACAGCACACGGGACACACATTAATATGCATCATTTTAAGTCGTTTGGAATTTAATTTTGTTTATTGAAAATGTATCACATATGTACCTATTTTACAAATTCTATTAGGTACTATACCCCTTCGCCCTTCCCCGGGGTGAAGGAAGTTCCATGTAGAATTTCCACTGGAGATCAATAAAAAAAAAAAAGTTTCTCATATTCACCGTCTGATGAGTGAGTTAACTTAATGAGTGATCGTTGATCGAGGTGGTATTTATTAGGCATCAGGACTGAGATAATAAACATACTGGTCATACAAGATTAAACACGATAAAACGAGGCTAATAACAAGAGGTGAGGTGAGAAATAAAAAGAGATAATTATAGGTATATTAAGAATTTATTTTACGTGCAAAAATAAAAATTATGCGCACTTTGTTTACAATGTAGACGATTGCGCCGCTCTGCGGGTCTGTAATAACTAGGGATATAACGATACTGATTTCGATGTATCGGAATGCATTGGCCGATTTTTTAAAACGGCGGGATTTCGATTTTTCGAGCTGTCACGCGTTGCCACGCTTTTATTCTTTTATTCATACTACCCGCGGGGGCTGCACCGCTGCCCGTGGATTCTGCATCTCATTGTGTGAGAGACAGCCATGGTAACAAGTTAGATAGATTACTATTGTATAGTTGGAAATTCGCTATTTTGTTTCGTATTGTTCAATTGTGTAATTGTATTTTGTTTTTATTAATTATAGTAGTGAAAAATGGCTTCGCCTTTAAAACGGTATCGGTATCGCCGATACTTACTATGAGAATCGGTGTCGTATCGGCAAAAACAAGTATCGTACATCCCTAGTAATAACAACACCATCTTTAGAAAAACAAACTTTCGGAAGGGGTTGACGCAGCGGGAATACAAAATTGTCTCTACTCGCCCGCAACAGCCGCGCTCAACATAGACATTATTACAGTTCTTCTTTCTCCCCCACCCAGGACGCAGCAACGTGCCGTCAGTTGCGCAATCCTTCGCACTTTAAAGGGGCCTACTCAATGCCCTGCCTGCAGGGCCCTACATGCAGTAGCTTTGCCGGATTGTGTAGTGTGAATGTTTGCAAATGTGATAAATATTGGCTCTGCAAACATTCACACTATACATGGCTTTGAGTAGGCCGCTTTACTCATCGTATAGGTCACGTCTCCCACACCTCACATGAAGTCTCGTGGGGACCTCACGAAGTTAAACAAGTTCCTCTCCCACACTCGTCCAAAACAGACGAGTTTCCCATTACTAGTTTCGTGCGTATGACACTCGTAGGTAGCAGCTGAAATCTAGCGTAATATGACCAGTGTTAGCGACTAATGGCCGCCCCTTGTGAAGCCATCACAACATGCGTCACATGCCCATATTTATTTATATTTAGACTACGGATAATAATTATTTGGGACCTGTAATATTTCATTATTTGTGTTCTAAATCAGTATCTCCTGTTTATTATATATTATTATCATTTACTTTCATTGTCCATCTACTTAAGTTTACCAGTAGTGACGTCATATGAGATTGTCGGATATTAAATAACTTTTGTATAAAATAATCACTAATCAAAATAATTTATTTGATCCATTATTATTCATATTTGAATATTTAATGCTTTTACAAATAGTTTGTTTATATTTAGTTTTTCAAATAACACTGGTTGCATTTAAAAATATAACCTACTTTAAGTTTTATGTTCGAATTGTATTGTAACGGCTTCTGAACCGTATAAAAGTAGAAGCATTGCATTATGAAGGATCATTCTGTAAACGAGTAGTGCAAGGTAGAAACTCTGCCCTGAAATATACCTGTAATATAATTGTGAACCCGAGTTTAATTTACCCCACGGTCTGTTACACCAGTTTGTCAATTACAGTATGCTGAGCTGTGACCCCACTGCCCCAGTGGCAAAAACACTGCAATGTTGTTATTATTTTAAAGTCTTTCTGTGACATATATTTAAAACTTTTATTATGCTAATTGTTCTTTTTTGTGTTTTCTTCTTGTGCTAATAAGCACATTCTCTATCTTTCTTTATTTATTTAATTGTCTTCTACAACTCTAAATTCTACAACAAGCAACCGATGAACTGCATTTATTACTTTAAAATCCAACATAAATACTATACAATACCGATCTCATTTTATTGTAGCATAAAATTTGTACAGTGTATCATTTTATATCCATTCCTCTTAACATAATAAATTTACACAATACATTATTTATTTGACTGTTACTGATATAATTCGCACGTCTTCGTATGGCTTGTCCGTCTTAGGGTTGGTCTTGACGCTGCCTATGTTTTGCACAACCTCCATGCCGCGCACCACTCGGCCGAAAACTGTGTGCTTATTGTCCAACCATGGCTGTGGAAAAAAGGCATTTTAATTACACAACTAAATGATGAAAACTACATTCTGATATTTAAAAAGTACAGTGACTGAAATGATGATGATGCTGATGAAACACAGAAGAATTTTTCTAGTGTGTGTTTATCACGAGGCGTGTTTTGCATCAGTGTGAACACCGAGATGTATAAAGGTCATCACTTGTTATAATGGAAACGCTCCGGCACTGTCATGCCACGGCACCGCCGAAGACTAGACACTTCGTGGACGTGACAGCGAGTTGTCCGCGCGCCAACGCTTCATGTATTATCAGTAGCACAAGGGACACAAATTGTGAACCCGCAACTGCATCTAGGACTCTTGGTATAAGCAAGCGTGATGTCCACGCGCCCACATCGAGGTGTTAGCGAGCTGTCCACACGCCGATGTTGCGGTGTAAGCGGGCTGTCCACCTGTCGACGCCGAAGTGTAAGCGAGCTGTCCACGCAGCGACGCCGAGGTGTAAGCGAGCTGTCCACGCAGCGACGCCGAGGTGTAAGCGAGCTGTCCACGCAGCGACGCCGAGGTGTAAGCGAGCTGTCCACGCAGCGACGCCGAGGTGTGAGCGAGCTGTCCACGCAGCGACGCCGAGGTGTAAGCGAGCTGTCCACGCAGCGACGCCGAGGTGTAAGCGAGCTGTCCACGCAGCGACGCCGAGGTGTAAGCGAGCTGTCCACGCAGCGACGCCGTGGTGTAAGCGAGCTGTCCATGCAGCGACGCCGAGGTGTAAGCGAGCTGTCCACGCAGCGACGCCGAGGTGTAAGCGAGCTGTCCACGCAGCGACGCCGAGGTGTAAGCGAGCTGTCCACGCAGCGACGTCAGGGTGTAAGCGAGCTGTCCACGCAGCGACGCCGAGGTGTAAGCGAGCTGTCCACGCAACGACGCCGAGGTGTAAGCGAGCTGTCCACGCAGCGACGCCGCGGTGTAAGACGCTCCCACAGAAGAAGACCACTGCATTCCACAGTACCTGCTGCACAGTACCTACATAACATTTCTTTTACATACCCTTTGGATGTGTGTTTGTTACTAAATCACATCGTAGCTTCTTAACCGGGTGAAGATAGGTGCAAACATAAAACTTAACGGTCGAGAGCTTTTTTGTAATACTCGCCCATAAATTATATGAAACCTTTTAAAATGTTTATAAAAATGAAAACTTCAATGAAACATTTAAACTTAATTAAAGATAGCAGGGCCTTTCGACTTTTGTTAACGGTTATATAATACATAGAAATATATAGAATAGTATAATTAACACAGTGAATTACTGCGTGCATCGAAATATTACATACAAGACATAATTATTAACATAGTATGTTACGCGAAAGCAAACCTGATATACTATAGCACCAGTATTTAGGTAATAAAAAAACACCCAAACAAATTAATTTTCATTTATATAACAGCAAATTAAATTAGAACACCGATGGAAAAAAATATTTATTTGCTTGTGAACTTCAACTGATCACAGGCCACGGTTTTGACTTTTTTTATATTATAGTAGGACAAACGAGTATGCGGAATGCCGAAGCGACCAGCGCCGTCCATAAACATCCGCAACACCAGAGGAATTGCTGATGTGTCACCGATCTTTAAAGGATGACATAAATTTTTCCTTGAAGGCCCCCGTGTCGTATGTCAGCCATATTTCTGGGGATAGGGCTCCGGTATTCGCCAATCACCGTACGAAACGCATCAACGGTATTCTGTGACGGCGTGGTAATTCCCCGGTCGAGCCAGCCCATTTACGAGAGCTCTAGTGAACTAATGAATTTAATTAGTGAACAGGAATGTATTACGTTAGTTATCATTTCGGCCGAATGAAGTCCACTGCTGGACACAGGCCTCCCCCGTAGATCACCACAACGACCGATGTTAGTGTGTTGTGGACTCATTAGGGGGTTTTGCCATAATCGCCACGCTTGGCAGACGGGTTCGCGATCGCAGTTGAGCTGTTAATGTACTCGAAGGACGCTGCTGCCCATCCTCCGTATAATCCCTTAGTCGACTTTTACGACACCCACGGGAGGAGATGGGGTGGTGGTATTCTGAGCCGGCACCACACGGCTACGTTAGTTACCATACTACATACCAACTTAAAATACTAAAACAAATATTTGGCACTAGAGTGTAGGACATCCCTTGGTGTGGGGCACAGCGTTGGTCATATCCAGTGTGTATGGCTGGCCGTGCTTCAGCTGCTAGTAGTATATAAAATAACTAGCTGTGCCCCGCGGTTTCACCCGCTGTTTAATTTAAAAGAAATCGGATATTTAGTTATTTAAGTATATAGGTAGGTATAATATATTTCATTATTTTTATTTTTCAAATATAAAAGTAGCCTAAGTTATTCCTTATAACATCAGCGATCTGCTAGTGAAAGTCTCGTCAAAATCGGTCCAGCCGTTTCTGAGATTACCCGGTACAAACAGACAGACAGACAAAAATTTTAAATTTATTTTTTTGTTATGTGTACCGTATATACTTTCATATGCATTTAGTAAAAAGCTGTTATATTGACATTACTAACAGACACTTCAATTTTATTTATTTGTTTAGATGTCTCACGATCAACACGTTCAACTAGCAAATCGTCTAACTCTAACATTTTTTGAGTACAGTCGTAATTGTAAACAATATTTATTACCTAAGTATCTAATACAAAATAAAATTCATTGTTTGATAGATGACTATCAAATGATATGATGGTAATGATAGTAAATGATTACAATACTATAATAATGTTAATCAGAATCCTCATGATATGTCCAATTTTTTTTAGAAATTTAGAAATCCTATTGCACTGTCCGAACCGAGAGGAGCACAGTATAGAGATGCAATAGTTGAGCGGGGATAGATGCTGGATACTCGTTCTTTTACTCTTTTTTTTAGAAAGTGTAGTCGGTAACTAATAATACTTGTCACCTACCGTTGGCGCTAGTGTGATGAAGAACTGGCTGCCGTTTGTGTTAGGGCCAGCGTTAGCCATGCTCACTGTGTACGGCCGGTCATGCTTCAGCTGCGGTTTGAACTCATCCGCGAACTCGCCGCCCCATATACTCTCACCACCAGTACCCGTCCCTGTAAAATGACGGAGTTAAAGAGCCGACTCGAGTTCAGTCCCCATCTACGAGGGTAACACTGGATGTTTTTAGAATTGGCCAATAAGTAAAGTTGCCCATGAAAAATGTATTAAAATTTCGAATAAAGAACTCTGAGAAGCTGTAGATGTGCATATATTGAATTTATATTATAGTCATTTGTTTTTACAAATTGGCGGCAATATAAAAGTGCGTGATGTACGTTCAAATGAATTTGACTGGAGAAAAATTTCACTCCATCATTTATTACGACTAGTGGTGTTCAAAAACGCTATATAGCAATAGCGCGCTACAGACTATTTGCTATAATAAAATAGCGCGCTAATTTACATGCTATAGTTATAACGAACTGGGCGTACGCGAATGACGTGTAATAAAAATGCAGTGAATATACTCGAATCACGCTAAATGTCGTTGGACAGATAGCGCGCTGTGTTAAGACAGCGCGCTTTATATGTACAGCGCGTTGTTTTATATTCTTGATCTTGAATACGTTATAGTATATTCGATACGTAAAATAATATATATCAAAATAAAATTGAGACGTGAAGAAAAGTTAATAAACTTTTCCTCATACTTTCCAGGCTTAAGATAATAGATGTTTGTGTACTAATAAATATAGGATAGGGTTATATTTATTTTATATTTAATTTCGTACAGCAGTTTTCATGGAACGGACTCGATGTTGTGTATGCCTATTATTGACGTCATCAAATGTATGTTTATATTTTTGTTTTCCGAAATTTTAATGTACGTACATTGTTAGCGTATCTAAAACAAACAAATATTATAATCATCGCGTTAGGTAACGACCGATAGCGCGCGAATTAACGCGATGACTGCCGCGCGGCTCACCACGCCCGCGCCATGCCATTGCTCGCGCGATTATCCTCGCTGTCGCTACTCGTTGTTTTTTAATGGCGCGATTTTTATAGCTTCAAGTTGAAGCCGGCATAGGGCGCGCTATACGTTGCGTGCATATAGCGCGCTATTTAATCGCGCTAGACGCTATATTAACCGCCACTAATTACGACTTTCTTTGCGGTCTAAATCAACAATTATGTTTCGGAGACCATCGTCGGTGAGAATCGACGAATACACCACGAAGTAAGTAAAAATTAAAATGTTCTCACCTGTAGGGTCACCTGTCTGTATCATGAAGCCCTTGATGACCCGATGGAATACGTGTCCGTTGTAGTATCCGTTCCGCGAGTGGACGCAGAAGTTCTCCGCCGACCGCGGCACGTCCTTGCCGAATATGCGTATGTGGATGTCTCCGAGTGACGTGTGTAAGATGGCTTGCTCGTACAGACGCTGGACACCTGAGGCGAGATTTTATTTTCTTATTAAATGAGAAGACTATTTAATAAAATTTTATTATTAGATTTTTTAAGATTACTGGCAATGTGGATTTTAAATGAATAGTAATCTTGTGTTAGCCTTCGAAATATGTTTGTACTAACTATAGCCTTGCCGAGTGGTGCCGGCTCAGAATACCACCACCCCATTTCCTCCCGTGGGTGTCGTAAAAGAACGACGAATCGACTAAGGGATTAGCCGGAGGATGGGCAGCAGTGTCCTTCTAGTACATTAGCAACTCAACTGCGATCGCCAACCCGTCTGGCAATTATGGCAAAACCCCCCAATGAGCCCCCAACACACCCATATTGATCGTTGTGGTGATCTTTGGGGGAGGCCTGTGTCCAGCAGTGGACTTCATTCGGCCGAAATGAGATGAACTATAGCCGGACAAATACCGCTGTACCGCGCCTTAGTATGCGAGCAGCGAAGCGGGGGGGAGCAGCCGCTCCGTTTTGTCATTTGTCTCTTCCATTCCCACTACCCTCCTCGCGCATACCTAAGGCGCGGTACAGCGGTATTGGTCAGGCTATAGTACTGTAGTAGGATCGCGTCCGGGGTGTGATAAATTCGCGAGTGTATCCAGCACACTCCTGCGCCTTGCCTAGGATAAGGCTATAACCCACTAGGGTATTCAACGATAAAAAAAAGGAATAGAATTTACGTCAATAACGCAATGAGCACGGTTCGAACTTACAACAGTCACCTGCTGCGCTCCGGGTCGTGGGTTCGATTCCCGCACGGCACAAATCTTTGTATGATCTGTAGGTACCTGTTCCGGGTCTGTGTAGTATTGTATGTGAAATTCATGTCTGTAAACGCACCCACGACACAAGAGAAATCCTAGAGTGGGGCAAAGTTTAAAAAAAAACAAAAAACACGGTCCGAAAATACGGTCCGCAGTACGCTATCCAAGGACGCCAGTCACGGAACGGACTGCAACAACATCCCACACACAACGAATTTACGCGTTCCAAGCACCAAAGCCATCTCCTATATTTATATATGCCAGGCATTTGCTTGGTCTGTGGTCTCGACAGTTCAACGAGTCAAGGGAAAAAAGTTTAAGAACATACGGCGAAATGAATACTGTTATCAAATTGCAACAATTACAGGTGCGATTGTGTTATGCAATCAGGCAAGGTTATACTATAAACTCTTGGACTAATTAGTCGTTACCCATCCGTGGAATATTTGTAGGCGGCACCCTACTAATTTGGACTTACTGTTTCAGTAAACCTAACTTGATGGCATAATCAGCACTTAAAATATTAAATAAAATCAAAAATACCTTGTCCCTCAGTAGCCGATATAATATCCTCTTTTGATGGTTTCTCATTGAATATATCTCTGTCAGCATCAGGACTCTTGATGTCATCGGGGCTTCGCCTGGAGAACATGTAGAACCGGTTCTTCTTGTATGCGGTGCAGAAAAGTGTGGGGTCGGTCTTCACGTTCAAAAGAGTGGGGTTCTCTGAACCTTCCATCTCTAGAGTCGTCGCCACTTTTGACTGATTTGTTCGGCCCTGCAGAGTTTAAAATTTGGTCTAAAAGATCTAGTTCGTAAGATGGACTTAATGCATTTTTGTATATATTTGTATTGTGAAGTTACCACATTTGTGTGTAAAAAGCTCTTGAAGTACCGATCGATGATGTCAAATTAAAGATTTATTTTGCAAGACAAAACTGACATGATTTGAAAGAATAGACCATTTGAAGTATTCTATTGAGGTGTTGCCATCTACACAAAATACAAAAGACCAAGCCAGACATGCCTATGTCTGGCTAGTTAGTCTGGTGCAACGACGTTCTAAAGTGTTGCCACGAATTGACAGCGCGAGTTAAACACACATCCGTAACCGAAAAGCTGTTAGAAGTACCGCTGGATCAATTAATCCACCTAATAACCCAGCGTAGCCTGTCGCAAACACTGGTGGCCTTTGGTCTCTCCCATATTGCGCTGCAGCACTCGGTCCTCTACCGTCTGCATGCAATTTACTGACTGACGACGACCTTGACTTTTATTAGTCACCAAACTACTCCAACAATTACCGAAAAAGTTATTGAATAAATCGACAATTGTGCAATTCGATTAACAATCAAGAAATTAACAGTCGAATATAATTGTCTTCCACACGACATCAAACATTTAGGTCTAAAATAAGGTCGTCACAGTGATGAATAACAATTGACCAATGATCGAATAACGTCGATAATAATCGAATGATTCGATTAATTTTAGTAACAATCGTCTATCGCTGCATCTGACTGCCCATAACAAATGCCATAGGTATTCGTTTGATAATTAAACTCCCAGACCGATGGTTCTGCTCCACAATACAAGACTCTCAATAGCAGAATGAATGTTACCTGGAACAGCGCAAGATGCAGAGGTCTTAAATTTTCCGGCTTGCCCAGCATTACGATGCAGCGGTTGGTGACCAAGTTGACCACCTTGACTCCTAACATAGTCGAGTATATCACAAAATGGCCGCTCGCGTCAAACAACACGTTAGCTAGGTGCACGGCGTCCGACTTCTCCAGATCGCGTTCAGCTGCCATTCTGTGAAGAAAAAGGTATGACCTAATGCGGAGGGGGAAGCGATTTTAATCGTTCGTCTACGTCCTAACTTCAACCTTTTTCTCTACAAAGGCAAGTAAGTCTTCTGGTCGAACCAGTTGAGGCTTGACATCTGTATATTGCAAAGCGACTATTGTCTGATACATAACAATACAGAACTGGTGCTGCCATTGTGGTTAAAACAGGTTTTAGACTTGATCTACCTAGTACAGCCCATGCCTGCGGCTGCTGCTGCCAAAGATATGATTGCAGAGGCACAAGAAAGTATTTTTGTATGGCTTCTCGCATGCATCTCGCAGATGTAGCTGTTTAAGCGGGGAATATGGTAAAGCCAAAGCTATAAAACTTAAAAACTGAGCAACCGTAGTTACGAGCGCAACCTACGGGACTTACGGGGTTAGTGTTGCCAGCCAGGGGACCAAATTGAGGCACAGATGGATCTGTACACCACTAGAAAGTCCCGATGTGTTTATTTTTAAAATTAACACCTATATGAGTTACACATCTATTGAAACGTGGTAAGGCTCAAGCTATCAATAGTTTAATGACTGGGGCTCGAAGTTCAAATTCACAATCTCTTTATCGGCAGTCCGAAGCCTAAGACATTGGGCAGTTTTTTTTTTTATATGCTTGCTTTGATTTTTCTATTTGACCGATTAATCTGCGAGGTAACAGTTTAAGTCACATAAGCCATAACGCCCACTGCTGAACTTGGCCTCCTGAACATGATGCACAATGAGCAGTCATAGATGTTGCCATAATCACCACGTTTGGCGGGCGGATTAGTGATTACAGTAATCTGTTATTAGTACTCCGGAGAATGCTGCTTTATCCTTTTGATATCAACCCTGAGTCGCCTTTTACGACACTCTTGAGTGAAGGGTGGTCTATTCTTAGCTGGGAATACATGGACTAGGCTTTCATTACCAGATTATTAAAGTAGCTTAACGATATCATGTGGCTGCCTAATTAATCTAGTGGTAGTATCGGATCGGTGCGCCTCGTTTTCTAAAGTCCTAATCAAGATGCGTCTTATACTGCTCAAATCATCTACGCACACTAAGATTTTCTTTGACCTCGCAAACATTGTGCATGCACCTCTGACCAGCGAGGATCTGGCGACAGATGACAGAACCATTCAACTTGCCAGCAAAAATGCCGCAGGTCGGAGACGAACATTAACGTCACCACTGCGAGAACACACTGCGGGCTGAACTTGAGAGTCTACTCCCTAATCGAGAGGCCTACATCCAGCACTGACTGGAGCAGGCGTAGCAGAGGTCAAAGTTCATATCAGCCTGAAAACTCTTAACATTGGCCTCTGTATACAACTTCAATTAACAGCATTCAGGGCTATTTATTTATTCATCTTGATCAGGAAACGGTTAGAGGATTACAATATGTTATTCTTAATTGAAAGCAGGATTCTGCCTTCTATTCTCTTGATATCTGAGTTAATGTTTAGTCACCTTTTTCGGACCTACAGGATGGAAACACACGGATAAATTAATGCAACGTTACCTCCTGCCAAACTCCATGTTAGGCAGTTGCTGTGTCTGATGCTGGAGTTCCTGGAAACGCTGCAGACTCTCGTCGAGCACCTTGTGCAGCTTTCCTGACAGGAAATTGAACACACGGACCTATTACATCAACAAACAAACATCGGCCAATTACATATAACGGCTAAGCGACACACATTCTCCCAAACATGCAAGTTGTCGTGAGAACTTTGCATACACAGGTAACATACATACAATTTCACCACAAATTTTAGCAAGCCTTATAAATAACATCGGGGAGGAGGGAATTTAACCGGCGACCCTAAAAATTATTCTATTCTATTGTCAAGGTCACTCAGCGAGCTGTAGAGAGAGCTATGCCTGGTATTTCTCTACGAAATCGAATCAGAAATGAGGAGATCCGTAGAAGAACTTAAGTTGCCGACATAGCTGAAAAGATTAGTAAACTGAAGTAGCTTTAAGAGGGGCACATAGCTCGTAGGACTGATGGCCGTTGGGGCAAAAAGGTTCTCGAGTGGAGACCGCGTACTGGAAAATGCAGCGTGGGACGACCTCCAATGAGGTGGACAGACGACCTGGTGAAGGTCGCTGGGAGTCACTGGATGAGGGCGGCATGTAACTGCTTGTTGTAGAAATCTAAGAAAAAAAAAGGGCCTTTGTTCAGCATATGATGATAACGATGATTGTCATTCATAAGAACCGTATCAGCCCACCGCTCAACATAGACTTCATCATCATCATTTCGGCCGAATAAAGTCCACTGCTGGACACAGGCCTCCCCCAAAGATCACCACAACCATCGATATGGATGTCTTGTGGGCTCATTGGGGGGTTTTGCCATAATCGCCACGCTTGGCAGGCGGGTTGGCGATCGCAGTTGAGTTGTTAATGAACTCGAAGGACGCTGCTGCCCATCCTCCGGCTAATCCCTTAGTCGACTTTTACGACACCCATGGGAGGATATGGGGTGGTGGCATTCTGAGCCGGCACCACACGGCAACATAGACTTACGTAGTAAGTACCTAGTTACAATGGAGGCACGGCATACACAGACATTTGGTGGCCGGCAGACGTAATCATATCGTCCAAAGGACGTCCACAGCTGAACGAAGGCCTTCACATAGATTTCTACTTTGGCTGATATGACAACACTGCTTGTGACCAAGATCAATGCAACCTGGTTGAAACGTCATGTGGTTCTAAGGTAATTTAGCGTTAATTTTCGTTTCGTATTTATTATAATGCACACTCATTGGTGGTAGAGGCTCTTATTGCAAGAGTCCGGGTTAGTAGGTACCACCACTGTGCCAGATATTCTTCTGCCTAGCAGTACTGTTTATACCTTAAACATTACTGTGTTACGATTTGCAGGGCTCTGTAGCAAGTGAAATATCCGGGGTAAGAGACTACATAACTAATGCCTCGAGATGACAAGTGTAGTGTCAAGCTGGACTAATCCTGGATGGACACCGCACAGCACACGCTCGAAGCGTGCCCTGTGTGGGCCGCCGAGCAGCGGATCCTGGTCGATCGGATCGGGCAAGATCTCTCTCTGCCAGCAGTAGTGTTGGCTATGTTGGCAGAGCACGAAAACTAGAATGCAGTGGTCTCCTTCTGTGAGAGCGTCGTGCTCCAGAAGGAGACCGTAGAGCGGGATCGGGAGAGGGCCGATCCCGCTCGAAAAAGGAGGAGACGGCGCCGGGGTATCAACCGCCCTGGCGCCTAATTCCCATACGCCTAAACCTCCTGCCGTTGCTATAAGGTGGGGGACCTCTGGATTCGCGGGTGCGTAGATTGGGGAATCGTGCCCACACCGAGCGACCCAAGCAAGGACGGTAGCACGCATGTGGTTACGCGCTACCGTCGGACGCTTTGGAAGATCCTTTACAATCACCCGGGAGGGTGACCGCTTTACAGTCACCCTCTCCGAGATGTGCCTATAGGCGTGGCACTAGTGGGCGGTTCTACTGTGATCATAGGAGGACCTGGAGACTCCCTCAGGTGCCGAAGATGACCGCTGCAGTGGTTTCAGCCGGTAGGAGTCCGGCATACCCCTTCCCCGGGGCGAAGGAAGTTCATGAAGAATTTCCACTGGACACCAATAAAAAAAGGACTAATCCTGGGTAGCATTACTGGGCACAATGGCGAAACGGGCAATGGGCAAACGAGTGCAAATACGCACTTTTGTTGGAAAAGGTGCAAAAAGCCTTTTTGAGATTTCTCTACAAGCGCCTTTATAGATATTATCCATTCTTATACCTTTTTTTTTTATTGATGTCCAGTGGAAATTCTACATGGAACTTCCTTCACCCCGGGGAAGGGTGAAGGGGTATGCCGGACTCCTACCGGCTAAAATCACTGGAGCGGTCATCTTCGGCACCGAAGTGGGGCTCCAGGTCCTCGTAAGATCACACTAGAGCCGCCCATTGGTGCCACGCCTTTAGGCACATCTCAGAAGGGATGACTGTAAAGCGGTCACCCCCTCTAGGTCCATTCTTATACCCTACCAGGTTTCTTCTCGGTTCTTTGGGATACAACTCATTGGAAGCTCGGCGAGCCTATGACCAAATTACGACGGCATGTAAAATTATTCGCGGGAAAGTAGATGCTCCAGGGCTTAGTGATGGGTTGTGTCGATTCTTTGTACCAAACAACTTCCTTCGGAATCGTAAACATAAGCTCTTCGCAGTGCCGCTGACCCGCACCGTGGCGCGTGCTAACACGCCTGTACCCCGTGTTCTCGCTTCTCTCCTGGACGCTTATCCTGCATGCGATTTGTTTGCTAATACATGTACTGATTTTTTTTCAATATGCTTGCAGTACTGTGAGCGAAACGCATGATTATATACTTTTTATTTGCCTATTTACTGTGGTTATTGTTTAATTAATGTAATTAGTGTAGCCGTGTTAATTAATTTAAATAAATAAACAAATCAACAATGATCTCTGAAATTCTTGACACGAGACAGAGATTTAAATCCTGGATCCGCCCTTAACTGGGCAGGTGTGACGTTTACAACTAAGTGAAAGACTAGCTCGTCTCGTTGTATAAATAACCGACGCCAAAGTTTAAAAGATAGTGCAGATAGCATAACATAACGAGTGTAAGCGACATCGTAACGAAAACTGATACTATGGATCTTATACTAAAATAATAAATCTAAACATTTTGCTCTATTCTTGTTTGAACGCGGTATTCGCTGGAAGTAACAGTCCGATTACAAAAAAAAATTTGCATTTGATAGCCCAATTATTAAGGATGGTTATAGACTATGTAACATCACGGTATGAAACTTAAGAGACGAGCAAAAAGAAAAAAAGTTCAAATAACGCTAAGTGAAAACGAAGTAACAGCGCGGCCGGCGATGCGACGCGGTGGGTCGGGGGCAGAGTGCTGCAGCCCGATGAGAACCGAGCATTGCCGAGAAGAGCCGAACTGTCAAGAAAACCAGTATATACCGACTAATACCACATGAAAATATGGATTTGCCCGGTTAAGCAGATATATCCCCCTTGGGATTACTGCGAGAAGCCCTACATAAAAAATAAAAAAAAAATGAAAATATGACAGATGTGTGTCAGATTTCAACTAAATGAAACGGCGGGTGAAACCGCGGGACATAGCTAGTTTTGAATAAAAACACAATCAATTATTTATTTTCACATAAAACTGCAATGTAAATAAAAAGTAAACGGCAGTTGTTTCGCTATAGTCCACCGCTCGCAGTAATATAATAATAGCATAATACATAATCAGTTTGCCGTGTGGTGCCGGCTCAGAATACCACCACCCTATTTCCTCCCGTGGGTGTCGTAAAAGTTGACTAAGGGATTAGCCGGAGGATGGGCAGCAGCGTCCTTCGAGTACATCAACAACTCAACTGCGATCGCCAACCCGTCTGCCAAGCGTGGCGATTATAACAAAACCTCCCAATGAGCCCACAGCACACCCATATCTGTCGTTGTGGTGATCTTTGGGGGAGGCCTGTGCCCAGCAGTGGACTTCATTCGGCCGAAATGATGATGACATAATCAGTAGCGTTTTGATCGACTTGTTTTCTATACATTGCGTGCTCGAAAATGTCAAAACCGTAACCCATTATTTCCGAGATAAAGGATTCCCTCTTCCCAAAGTTATCTGTACGTAGTCACTTACACCCAGTATATAAAGATAATTAAGCTAGTGAACATGTACCTTTCTATCCAAGCTAATAGACGCCATTTTCTTTCCGTCGGGCGAGAACGCAAGTGCAGTGGGATAAGTCTTATTCTTCACAAAATCGTACAAATCTGTATCTAATTTCGATCCAAAATTCACAGTTTTCGGGAACATGTACTCGTGCTTGGGTCCTGTCCAGTATTCAATAATCCCTGCTTTGTCCACGGAGACTGCTGTTTCATAAACCGGATTATATTTGATTGTGGTGACTGTGGCCTGATGAAGGGTTTCGAAAGTATGAAGTGGAGTACTTGCTGTCTGTGTGCCGTCGAATATGTGAATTTTGTTGCTGGCTTTCTCTGAGCTGGTGGTTAGAAATAAGGCAAATAAAGAGCTTGTTCAAAAGTAACAATTTCGAACAGTAAAACCACTGAATAATGCGCGGGTACGAACTGGTATGACAATGCATGGTTGAATTCACATAGACCACATCTTGTAGTCCATTCGATATTCGACCACATAGGAATTCGCAACCAGACGGGGTGACAATGACGTCACCATTCGAGAAATTATCCTCACGCCCGTTGTCTTCGAGCTTATATGGTGAATACATCGCAAGCACAAGCTCCTGCAATGATACCTTTAGATTACACGTACCACTGTTTGGAGGTTGTGGTGATGTTCGAAAGTGATACGTTTTAAAACGTTCTAAATGTCAGAATGTGGCTACGAATAGCACAAATCCATCTCAGCCCGTAGGTATCGTAAAAGGCGACTATGGGATGGTTGGGCAGCAGCGTTCTTCGAGTACAACTCACCCGCGATCGCCAAACCCGCCTGCCAAGCATGGCGATTATGTCAAAACCCCCATAAAACCCACACACACACCCAGACCGGTTGTGTGGCGATCTTTGGGGGAGGCCTGTGTCCAACAGTGGAATTTATTCGGCTGAAATGATGAAATGTAAGAACGACAAGGTCGGGGCGACTGTTTTGTATTGTGTCTCACGGACTTGTTCAAGCTAGATGGAACAAAGCGGTTCGTTTCCAATACCAGTTAAACTACAGATGCACATTTATCGCGAGACCACAAACTACCTACAAAACAATCATTTTCCGCGTGAGATGTGTTCCATCCATTAGCTAACGAATATTACTCATAGTGCCGCATCTGGCCTAAAAACATGCAATGCGAGGTTTAAGATTTTTTGGTTAAGTGGCCGTTTCAATTTTTTTGGACAGAAACGCCACCTTTATTATGGGGCTATCATAAGGGCGAGTAAGAGATAAGGCTAATAGGACATTCTTCATTATCTAGACAACACACTGCAACCACCCATCTGTTAATTATCTAGATGCTGATTTTCAGCAGTGGCTGGAAAGAGGCTTATTACGTATGCAAGTTATCATCATCATCGGCCAAAGGACGTCCACTGCTGAACAAAGGCCTTCCCATCATTTTATGGGGAATTTGCCAGTACTCACCACGCTTGGCAGGCGGGTTGTAGGGCGCAGTATGGCTACCCACTACAGTATTTACGACATCCACGGGAGTTGGGTAAGGAGATAGAGTGGTACTACATATTGGTAGCATAAGAGGTGGTCTGTACTACTACAGTAAAATTATTAATTGCTATCGGTGTGGTGTCCGGATTAAGAATATAGCACCAGTCCATCTCCGCACGTGTATATCGTAAAAGACGACTCAGGGACTCTAGACCAGAGTGATGAGCAGCAACGTCCCTTCTGTGAAACTAGGCATCCGGCAGCCACCAACCCGCCTTCCAAGTACAGACAAATTTCACTCAAATGAAGATCACATGGCATATAACCGGTCAATAGGTTAAGCCTTTATTCAGCAGTGGAATTTTCTTCTGATATGATGATAAACCGGCGGGCTTATTTCATATGTCGCCGACGGTTGCGACAGGCGTAAATCGCGTGCTTGTTTGGTATAATATATGTGCCGATAGCGATATATCACCATCATCATATCAGCCACAGGACGTTTACCGCTGAACAAAGGCCTCCCCGTAGATTTCCAGTAGAGTGGTTACATCATCCCTCATCCAACGACTCCCAGCGACCTTCACCAGGTCGTCTTTCCACCTCGGTGGAGGTCGTCCCACGCTGCGCTTTCCGGTGCGCGGTCTCCACTCGAGAACCTTTTTGCCCCAACTGCCATCAGTTCTACGAGCTATGAGCTCTGCGCAATGCCACTTCGTTCCAAGTTATTTTCAGAGTTTTTCATCTGTTTAAAACACTCTGACGCACACGTCGGACTATCAATGAACTAAAAACTGCATCCTCGCATTTCAATTTCAGGCGGTTTGCCACCGGTGGATCGTTGGCTGCGCGATAGCTGCTGTCGCTGTTTTAGCTAATCAGGGTGCGGTTCATCAATATAAAAAGTAGTATAAAATATATTATCAGCTAATTCATAATCCAATTATCCGGTAATACTCTGGTCCCGAGCTCCCAGGTTAATCGGGCTTTACTGTAATGCGATTTCGGTTCGGCGAGGTTCGCAACTCTTCCCTGCTATCGCCATTTCAAAGCTAAAGGGCGGGTAGTCAATGGTAAGAAGCTTAGGCAAGGAATATAATTAAAAAAATACGCACATAGCAAGTGCAGATATCGGATCCCCTGCAGAGTGCACCCATTCAGCAACATAGGGTTCAAAGTCTATAGATATCATGTTGATCATATCTGGAAAATAAAATAACAATAAAACATAATATATACAAAACAATACAGAATGTCTCATACACGACTTGCAGTTACAACTGTTCATCACTATAAAAGCCAAACGACCCTGACTGCTGATCAAAGACCTTCTCCATAAATGAAACGAAATGATCATCATCATCATTTCGGCCGAATAAAATCCACTGCTGGACACAGGCCTCCCTCAAAGATCACCACAACGACCGACATCGGTGTGTTGTGTGCTCATTGGGGGTTGGCGATCGCAGTTGAGTTGTTAATGTATTCGAAGGACGCTGCTGCCCATCCTCCGGCTAATCCCTTAGTCGCCTTTTACGACACACACGGGATGAGATGGGTTGGTGCTATTCGTAGCCGGTACCACACGGCACGAAATGATCATTTATTCAAAATAGATTAAAATGTTTTAAACATCTACATTATGGGTGACAGCATGGGTGCTGTCTAATGTTGACTTTGTTGAGTTTACTTTTTTGTTCCTACATTGTCCTTTCATAACCTTCATTTTCACATTCTGATTTAAAAAGAGTAACCATGGAGTTTATTGCCATTCTCGTCAATGTGTAATCAACATTTTGGAATGAGGTACCATACCGTAAGGTTGACAATTCATTAGTGAGTATAAATGGTTTTATCATCATTATCTAACCAGCTAAAGGCCATCCATCACTGACCGAAGTCCTACCCTATAGATTTTCAGAAAAACAGATCATGTGCCGCCCACATCCAATGACTCCCAGCTACTTGCATAGCTATAAATGGTATAAACGGATAAAAATGGTATATCATAATTTATATAGTGACAATATTTCCTAATAAGAACTTAACTTTTATCTGTGACTTAAACGGTTGGAAATGACCAAACCTATAAAAAATAAAACAGTTTAAATTACAAGTCTGCAAGGTGCCCACCACAGACCGCACAAGCTTTGTTGCAATGATTTTCGGTTCTGCATTGCTAGTGTGGATGGATCTATTTATATGACTCAACAATTATAACCTTTTAAGTAGTTGGAATTATTAAAGAAAATTTATGGAGATACTGATATTTATCATATTTTAATTTCACTTTTTACCCTAGCTATGAACAGCACTCAGAAAGGCGTCAAAAGACGCAAAAATCTGCTGCTAAAAACAGATGTAAGTCTAAAAAGTAGTTCTAATTTATCCCTTAAATGCAACATAAATGTCTAAGTTGCTAAATTGGCAACACTGCTTTCAACTTGATCAATCGAAATTCCAGTAAATTTGTCCAAACGCCAATCGCACAAGCAGAAGAACACAACGATTTTTCAGATTTGTACAAGCCTAGAAACATTCACAAACTTTTCCCACATGCATAACTGCAGATTGTAGAAACCTAGATACGCGGACAAGTTGTTACGTTTGTGGCACCAATTAATAAATACTAGCTTGCATACTAGAGATAAAACTATATCAAACATTCTATTCAAATGATTGAGATGAAACAGGCCTTAGATTTATATGTATACCACAGTGCGGCCACCGAGAGGATGCATTCCTAACACCTGTAAATTGGTGTAGTTTCTGTTATATTAGCTTTAATTTAGTGCTACACTATAAAAAATTATTGTGTGTTAACGTTACTACATTAAAATCATATTATAATATGGAATTAAATCTTTATCTTTAATAGAAAATAATCTAGACCAATTAACTGTTGTCAGGAATGCATTCTCTCGGTGGCTGCACTTTAAGTAGACATCATTCAAATTGTTGTGGAAATCTAAGGGGGAGGCCTTTGTTCAGCAGTGGACGTCCTGTGGCTGATATGATGATGATGATTCAAATTGTTAAGGTTTATGTATTAACCCTACATACAGGGTAGGACTACCAGATATTTTGTGTATGTATAAATGATACATAAAATATTATGCAATGTATTTTAAAACCCAATAATACTGTGATGGTTCTTTTTTTATGTAACAATATTTTGGTCTTTCACAATAATAATGTTTGGCCTACAAAATGCAAAAACTCCACAAAAATTAGCTTACCAAAATTCACAACATCAAAGACCTTGATGGTCTTCTCCTGTGAAGCAGTGCAAAGCAGTGAGCCTGTGGTGTTGGTAGCGACATGGCTTATTGGTGCAAGATGACAACGAAAATGCTTCACAAACTCTATGCCCTCCTCCTAGAAAAGAATTGTTTGGTTTATTAACTACTGCTAGCTGGTGTACATGAAGTATTTCATAGAAACAATATAGGTGTTGTAAAAAAATTGTTTGATTTAGTTATAAATGTATCATAGTACATTTTCAAGAATCTATCAAAGTTTTATTTACCTTTAGATTTAATTGCCAGATAATTATTCATCATACTAAATTTATTCCTGGTAAAGGGTTGCATGCGCCACCGCATGCATCTAACCAGTTGTTGGGGAAATCAATATGGGGGCTTTTGTTCAGCAGTAAATGCCCTTTAGCTGATATGGTGATTCAAATTTCCTGGAAAGATCTATTTCTTTTCTAATTCCACACACTTTACAACCAGACCTGGAACAACTACCTGCAGATCATACACATAGTTGTTCAGTACGGGAATCAAAACTGCGACCCGGAGTGTATCAGCCACTGCACCAACCAAATTATAATGTAGTGAATCTTATGTACCTACCTGCTTTTTCCAAAATTTTAAGTGACCATCTTGGCTAGCAGTTATCACAAAGTCAGTCTTTGTAACTACTACATGTGTAACCACATCACGGTGCATGTAGCTAAACTCGTATGTCTCTGAAGTAGGCAGATTCTCTATGTACAATGATTCAAACTCCAAGACTGGAAAATAGAAGATAACATATTTTAGTACCTCAAACAACTGCCTAGGCTAGTTGTAGTAGTAGTACATGTGGCTGGTGAGCTCTACGTTCAAGATTCGATTTACAAATCAGGAAATCTGGTAGATGTTTTCTTTTAGATATTCTCATTTGCGGCCCTGATATTGGATTTGGCTGACCAAGTAATTTGCTGTGAGGCTGTACCACACAATAGTACACCTCGACATTAACATAGGAGAAATACAGGCGGGAAGATACAAACAATGCCTATAATCTATGTTAAACCTAGTGGTTATAATATTATCTGTGAAAAACTAAAACCTACCTTTACGCTTCTTAGATTTGGATGCCTCCGACGGCATAGGCCCTATCCAGCCGTCATTTTCTTCTGCTTCATCAATATTATCAACACTGCTATGCCTCTTCTCCGTGGACATTGTACCAGCTCAATTAAAACAGGATTGGATATCCTTTTATTTCAAAATATACGATTTTTTATTTGGTAAACACCGTGCGGCTTGGCTTAAAACTAGAAATTGAAATAATCCTATAAATTGCAAACTTCCTAATTTGATATAAATTTCATAGCTTTACAAGACTTCTGAAATTGCTAACTCTATGCGGATACTAACGCCTTGATCATGTCACATAAACAAAATCAAACGATTTTATTGGCAGTATCATAGATGCCGCGCTGTTCATCTACGGTATGATTGGTTGCTTAACTCAAATACGATTGGTTCACATTTGACAAGTTTATCATCATAGACACTCTTGATACGTTTTCATTGCACTCTTTTTTTAAATGTTTTAAATCATTTTAAGATAATCTTATTTTACTCGTATTTTCTGTAAAAACCAACATAATTTTTTTTTCATTTCCCGCTATACATTTATTAATTTTATTTTTAAATATTTTCATTGTCTAGTCACGTTGGAGCGTTGAAAACTTTTTAGCTACATTGTCTATGTTCAAAATGTCTTTTACGAATTCGTAGTGATGGTGGCTGGCTTCCTTGCAAACTAAGCGTCGTAAATTGCAGCATAATTGTAAATCTTATCAAAAATTTGGTCGTGAAACGATCGAATCAATAGTGATTTAAGTGCTCAAGAAGTTTCACATCTAATCGGTAAGTGTAAAGTGCAACATTGATTGTGAAACCGCGCGCTACCGGTACCTCTACACGTGGTTAGGCTGCTATACGGCGTACGTACATTAATTGAGTGTTTTCTTTTAATTAT
This sequence comes from Diloba caeruleocephala, assembly GCA_947459985.1. Lineage (NCBI taxonomy): Eukaryota > Metazoa > Arthropoda > Insecta > Lepidoptera > Noctuidae > Diloba > Diloba caeruleocephala. Next base: position 3,249,317 of record OX381621.1, on the reverse strand, counting down.
CATCGAATATAGCAACGACGTAGATTCACTAAGTGCTTCCAAGTGAATTTCTGTTAATTTTATGTCAACGCATCATAGTTAGGTTGTTTATTGAACGTGGTTCTGGTTAGTTTGACAAACGGTGACTCGTTGCTGACACATATAGCTGCTGCTGAGGTAATTTTTATAATCGAATATGTTAACGGGGTTAATTTGTATCGAAAAATATAGTACTCTAACGATTCCTGAAACTGCTTCGTCATCACTCTGTCTCAATCATCTCAAAATATTTATAATGCCTTCTCTAGTAGCTTTCTTTTTTTTCTGTTAGTATAAGACAATGACGCATCGCTGCACTATGATCAGCATGTGGGAAACTACTTATACGTTTATGAAGTCTATAGAAACCCTACTGGTCTAGTTTTAAGCATGTGTTATGCTATCTACCTGTTACATGCTCACACAAAGGTCTCATTAATGTACATTGAAATTGATATTTGTATTATCTACTATTGTACTAATGAATTCATTGACATCATTTTAATAGAGACAATATATCTTTATACAATGATGATAATGTATTGTTCCAATGTAGTACAATAGCAAATTCACTCTTGTTCTAACAATATTCAAGGGCAAAATGTATTCTACCAAGATTTTCTTGATCAAATTATATTGGTTTTTTAAGCTACTAAATATTTGATCATTAAATTCTGGTTAGCAGAGTTTTTCAACATGAAACTTTATGGAGATGAATGATTTGAATTTTGAATGAACTTTCTAAGAATTATAATTACAATATTAATTTCACATCTCATTCATTGCTACTGATAAGTCTTTGTGTAAGCTATTTTTCATCGTAATAAAATCATCAATAAACACATTTTATAATGGTAGTTGGTGATTTTAGTTAACTATCTACATTGGAACTATACTGGTATGTTTGCAGCTCTGGTTTATAAATTGTCACTATTTTACCAAATTTACATAAGGAAAACCAGCAACATAATAAATTATTACTATACATAAAAATTCTAATTGTAATTTTGTTCTCTGGCTATTGTTATAAGTAATTAATATTTCTAGTTCCATGTTCCATCTGTTGAAATTATAATGGAAAATTTTGCCTTTCTGTTTCTCAGTTAACTAAATGGATTCAACATTATTAATTGTTAATCAAGCTAAATAAATGTTATAAATGAAAATTTTATTTATACATAAATTCTTCAACATAATTAGCCTCAAATTAACCTTAATATATCTAAAGCAAAGTAAAAAATAAATCCTCTACTTTATTGGTCTGTTACACTTTTAACAAGAGTACAGTTAGAACTTTCAAGTTATTGCTCCATTGACCCTTTAACAGTTGCATTTAGAAAGTAATTCATTCCATGTTATTGCATCATGACCAACTAGATTTACTACTAAAATTCATGTAGGACTTAGTATTTATGTATGCTTGTTCCAAAATAATTATTTATTTATGTTGTCTTGTATTTAGTTTTCGATAACTTTTGAAAATCTTTATTGGGTTGTCCAGGTAATATTTTAAACATTGTGTAGTATAGGTTTATTTCATTTTATCACATAGTATTAAAATTGCCATATTATTAAATTATATAGTTACACAATCTAAAGTAGCTATTTTTTGTAGTTTGATAGACATACAGTTAGGAATATGCCAATAAAAAATTGTTAATTTACTTAATGAACATTTAAGTGTGCAGCCCTGATTCTCCTGATAGCTGCCATCACATTTTATTTGTATGATACAGTGTAGAACCACTATTTATTGTGTGACTGTATGTACACTAGATACCATAATTGCTCCAAGTTAATGACTTTTCACTTGCAGCTTTCACTTTATCCCCACTTTAGTCACTGATCATATTTTAATGCCACTGTGCAATGTGGTTGATCTAAAAGTTTTGTTTTGTTAGTTTAAAAACATTTCAATAACTGAGTTCTGGACAAAACTTGTGAAACAACTTCTTTGAACACCGCTCACATGTATACATGATACGCATCATACAGAACAGAGCACCTTTATATAAGCAATTTTCATCTTTTGGATTAAAAATCGTTATCCATGTGGTGTTCATCATCATCATCATATCAGCCACAGGACGTCCACTGCTGAACAAAGGCCTCCCCCTTAGATTTCCACAACGAGCGGTCACATGCCGCTCTCTGTGGTGTCCAGATCAAGAATATAACACCACTCCATCTCCTCCCATGGAGGTCGTAAAAGACGACTAAGGGCCTCTAAGCCCGAGGGATGAGCAGCAAAATCCTTTCTGTAGAACAGTAGCCATTCTGCGCTTGCCACCATGCCTGCCAAGTGTGGTGAGTACTGGCAAATTCCCCCCAAAATGATGACACAGTTGTGTATATCTGTAGGGGAAGCCTTTGTTCAGTAGTGGCCATTGTATGACCGATATCTTTTTTTTTTTTTTTCTTTTTTTTTAAAACGTTGCCGCACACTAGGTTTTCTCCTGTGTCGTGGGTGCGTTTACAGACATGAATTCCACATACAATACACCCAGACCTGGAACAAATACATGCAGATCATACAAATATTATGTTCCGTGCGGGAATCGAACTCACGACCCGGAGCGCAGCAACCGACTGTATCAGCCACTGCACCAACTGTGCCGTCAAGATATGATAGATTAAAAACTGAAAACATTGAAACATTGTGTTATGTAATTAAAGCTGGGTAATCATTTACATCTTAATCAATAATTTAGAGGCCAAAGAAAGGTGTCGCTATGCTGAGGTTGACCATTAGCTTGTGCTTTTAAATACCTTACATGGTTTCTTTGAATTAATGTTTTGACTAGTGTTTTTGTTTGTTTAACTCAACAGATTTTCTTGGCTAATATATGCTAAAAGGTATTGATTTAAAAACCCCTGGCCTTCTGAAGAGTATTACTAAGCACTAACCTGCAGACATGGTAAAAACAGATTGTTCTCATTGGCTCATATGTACATGAATAACTGATATCATATTATATGCCCACTAAAACAGGTATGTTTAGAAACAAATTGAGATAGATCTGTTAAAGATCATCCAAAGAAAAGGATCTTCAGATTGATAAAGTCAATACTGGCCCAACATTTTTATTTTGTTGGGATTTTCCTCATTGCATGTTCTCAGTTCAATATGCTTAATCACAGAAAATTTTCAAGTCAATAGACCTTATGTAATGTGCGCCGTTCACGTTTTCAATTGTTTTGCATCGTATCACGCCCCCTTTAACGTCTCGACGAAAGTGTATGGCGCGAGTCAATTGGTGACAATCATACATACAATACAATTTGCCGTGATCTTAGCACACGAGGCGCGTTATCAACCTCACCCTGAGGTTATATACACCCATAGGAACTTCTTTGAAATATATATAATATATCCTTGTCCCGAGGACTTGATATCTCTGTTCCACTTAAGTATCAATGAAAATAGGAGTAAGATAGAGATCGCCGAGGCGAATGACCGTATTTCATAAAGGTCATTATAATCAAGGTCAATAATTATGTAGGTACACTAAATAATTATTTCTCTCCAAAGCGTGTTTTCTCGTCACATCTTATACCTACTTAGTTAACATCATTGTTGAAGTAACTCTAAATTATTAAAACTTACTTCAAACTTCAGTCCATTGTGTGATTTCTCGGTAAAAAATGTTTTTCTTTGTAACTAAGGCCGAATACTGAAACGCAAGTTAACATTAAGTCACGCTTTAAATATTTGAGAAACCTGTTTTTGGTAGGAACCGGGCAGCTCAAATGGTTGAAGCAGGGACTTAATATTAACTGGCGTTTCAGTATTCGGCCGTAAGTGTGGTTGTAGAGGTACCGTTACAAAATAGATGATAAGAGTGTAATCAACTATGTCAATCTCACTTTGTTCCAGACTATGAGTTCGAGCGTTTGCTACAAGTGTAACCGGACGGGGCATTTCGCCCGGGAATGCACCCAGGGTGGCGGCGTTGCCACTCGCGATTCGGGCTTCAATCGCCAACGCGAGAAGTGCTTCAAGTGCAACCGCGCCGGACACTTCGCGCGGGACTGCAAGGAAGAGGCTGACCGTTGCTACAGGTTGATATCATAATTCCATAGTCTCAGTCCATTTAGATGCCGCTGAATATCAGTATTCAGTTCGACTGCCATCTGAACTCCGCATCCCGATTATTGTGCGATGCTGACTTCCTGTTGCTTCAGTCGCTAAACTATCGGGTTTCTGTGTATGACGATTTTCCTAACAATATGGCAACGGCGACCTCCAGCTAAGTCCAGGACTACATGACACCAGCTCGAGCATAATGGAACGAAGCTGACCTGGTCGTCGCATAGTCCCTTTGATGTACTCTAGGAAGGATCGGACCGCCCTCCGTCGACCGTCGTCTATTGGGCTCAGATTGGTCGTCTGCGCGATAGCCTTTGTCATGATACCCTCTAACGTGCCATAGGTTAACAACAACTTACAACTTTACGGATTATGTGTAGATATCAATAATGTCTATCGATTCGATACCCTTGACTGGACGCGTTTAAGCGGCTCAACTCACACACGTCGTATCACAGGAAACAAGTGCCACGCCGGTTCCGTATCCGGGTGGAGAAAATGTATGGAAAGTTATATACTGATGAAATGTAGTAATACAAACAATTAATTTCGATTGATTACTCTTTCTCTTTCCACTTTTATGTCTAGAAATATGTTGTTATTTTACTACATTTATGTTGTTAGATGCATGTTACCCGAGAGCATTTGTTATCGGACTTTAGTTTATCATTGCATCATAATTATCTCAAAAACCTGTTTTATTAACGAGATGTTTCTTGGTTAATATTAAAATACAACTCTGACGAATGTAGACCGATCAAAAGGTTGGTCAGATGCAAAATAAGTATTGACTGTGTCACGTATAACCAACAACTTATCGATTTTATGTATGTTTACTCGGGAAACGAGGTTGTAGTATTGAAAGTGGGTGTAATTTTCTAATGTCAGGTTAAATTTGACCTTGTCTACATACGTGTCCCATAAGCATGTCATTGAACTTTTTTTCTTATTAGGATATACTATTACATTACTATGATATCGTTATAATGTCCTTTTTGTTATTTTATTGCAGTCTTTTTCATTCTGCAGTGTAACTAACGCTTTAATTATACTGTCTCGTGCAGATGTAACGGCACGGGACACATAGCGCGCGAGTGCGCGCAGAGTCCGGATGAGCCGTCCTGTTACAACTGCAACAAGACCGGGCACATCGCACGGAACTGCCCAGAGGGCGGGCGCGACAGCTCCAACCAGACCTGCTACAACTGCAACAAGTCCGGCCACATCTCACGCAACTGCCCCGACGGCACCAAGACTTGCTACGTGTGCGGAAAGCCCGGACACATCTCCCGCGATTGCGATGAGGAGCGGAACTAACACACGCCTCGTCGCGACTGCCTATATATAAAAAATAAACTATGTATATTATGATGCCACGCACGGACGATAAGCAAAGGACGCGATACGCGACACTAGATCGTAAGACCACACGACTGTATGAAATTAATGCAACGGAATTATAAATCAGATGCAGCAGCGGTATTCACGTGACAGACTGAGGTGTATGATTTTTAAAATGTTGACTTGTATATAGGTCTCCCCGCCGCGCGAGCGCCGGCGGCGCTCGTTGATAGGTTAATGTTTGTTCTTGCACGACGTGAACGAGTTATTGTGTTTTAAATCATTTAATAATCGTGATTGAACTATTAAGGAGGTAGCGTTACAGTTTTTAGCATTACAGAGTATATATTTAATATATTTTGTACAGATTTTTTTGACAAAAGATAAATTGGATGCTGGCGTATAATGAGTTTTCAATGTGAAGAGTGGAGGCCCCGGAACGACCCGACCCCCTACTGGACTCTCTTGTTCGTCTTGTTATACAGTAAACGTTGTTCTTACGCGATCCTACAGTGATCAGACGAGTCTCTATTTTACATCCTATCACTCCGCGTGATTTATTTTTATTGATCAATTCCTTTGTTTATGAGATCCTGCTAACTTGTGGAGAATTCAGTGGTTAATTAGAATTTCATCAATCAAAACATTTTTTATTTTGTTATCCCTTTCAATGTGCCTCTCTGTAATACACTGAAATGTATAATGATTACTTAAATAACAGTGGGAGATGATTAATTAATAAAAATCTTGCCTTATTATTTTACAAGTTTTCATGTTGACCTATATTTTTTTAATGTTTACATGTGCTCACAACAAACTTTTAAATCTCCCAAGTATCATTTAATTCAGATCACAAAATCACTGAGCTTATATCAATCGACAGAACAAGAGGGCAAAACCTATCCTACAACCATTTTTTCCAGTAACTTGCACATGTAACATAAAATTATACATATCTGGTTAATTTATAGACAGACAATTTGGCTAATTATATATTTTTGTTTTATGGTTACGCAACTGTTGTCCGTGTGGTTGCTGGATTAAGAATAAAGCACCACTCATCGTCGCGTGGATGTCGTAAGCTACTTAACTTACTTAGCCGAACACCGAAATAACAAAAATTGTGAAAGGTTAAAATAGGATCAATATTTTATACATTTAAATATTCAACAGCACTTAATAATTAAGTCCCGCTTTAACTATACAGGTTTGGGTAGGAAACCAGGCGGTTCATATAGATAAAGAACTTAATATTAAGTGGTGTTTCAGTATTCGGCCGTAAGGGACTCTAAACCAGGGGTATGGGCAGCAGTGTCCCTTCCGTGGAACAGCAGCCATTCTTCGTACCCCAACCCACCTGCCTAGTGTGGTAACTACATGCAAACTACCCTTAAAATGACGTCACATGGCACAGACGATGTCCTCTAACTGCTGTACGTGATCGACAGACTTACCATCTTTCGTTGAAATATAATAAAGAATTGGTAATTCGTACCTAGTATATATGTGGTTCATCAAAATGGATACCAGTATATTCTGCTTATATGCTAACAGCCAAATACTGAAATACCAGATAAATTAAATCCCACCTTAACTATTCGAAAAACCTGTTTACGGTACGAAACCGGGCGGCTCAAATAGTTGAAGCGGGACTTTTAACTGGCGTTTCAGTATTCGACTGTCAGTCCCATATTCGTCGCCCCCTTAGGGCGGGCATCCACTAAAGTGATGGAAATCAAGTGTTCTGTGGATGGAGTTGAGGGTGGCAACCATAGGCACATTAGGCTGGAAGGTGAGCCGTATACTAGTTTGCGTTGCAGGTAATCTAAAACTGAAGATAAGCAAACCTTCTGGTGCTGGTCAAAGAATTGGATTGTAAACGAGTAGCAAGGTACTTAATGCACCAATCTAGCATATAAACAAAACCCCATTGTGGCCTTCCACTTACCTCTCGCTGGGGGTGTTTTCGCTTTGTCAGCATTAGAGCGCACCCCCAACAGGTATCCACCCCGTCCTGTTTGTCGGGCCGTCTCCGTGCGAACTGGCCAGCCGCACTATCACTAGGGAGGCGCGCGCATAACACGCCGCCGTCTGGATTCGGATTGCAAATCCGCCTGCCAATCATGTTACTTATAGCAATATCCCCTGCGACCACTCATTGTAGTGATCATTAGGAAGCCAAGTTCAGCAGTGGAAGCTTACGGGCCGATATATATGTGTGTATGTACTGTACGACATAAGTACACGACAAACAGCTTGTGTCCTGCGCTGATAATAGTTGCACACAAATAGGCTGGTAAAACTGGAGCATCGATTAAACCGTGAAAATGCGAACACATGGTTCTCATCTGATGGCGTTCTGACCTCTAATGACACCCTAAGCAGCCCAAGGATGTGTATGGTTCCGAATAAATTCCAGACCCACGAACTCGCGAATTACATAGGTATATACTCAAGTAGTTTAATCATAGTGGAAATCCTTCGATCCTGCGTTCCTATTTCGACTAGATACAATTTAAATGGTAACATCAGTGGAGGCCATGGATAATTTTCTAGGTGGTCTTTCTACGGAGATATTTAAGTAACAGATCAAATACATTTGTTTGATAAGGTTTATTTAGAATATCGGCGACGCCAGCTTCGAGATTTGCGGACGATCGAATATTTGCTCCGTTTTATTTTCGTCCTCCTGATGGCAGCGCCCGGTGACGTCGCAGCGCCATCATCGCGGAAACCACAAGCATTTTGAGTGTCTCATTATTTGACCTGGGGCTGATGATTGGCAGTCGCAGAGGGCTCCTATATCAAACTATGTTTTATACACAGTATTTTGGTTTTATTTGCTCCTCTATTGAAGTCTTAACTAAAGTTCTGTGCATTATATGAACTAAACAAAAATACCTGCGTAAAAGTAATAGGGATCCATAAGAAAATGAAACTACTGCGTCGGGTTGACTCTAACACCCTGGCGTTTTTAATTAAATAGGTATTCAAATTCTCAAATCTATGTAGTGTTCATTTTCTATAGATCGCTTTTATAAAGAAATTTGAAACATTTATTGGGGTACCTTCCATACCACGTCAACCACAAAAGTAATGTAGGTACTCTGTAAAATACGCATACGCCTACCGTTTATTTTAAAACTAAAACTCAATTTGTTCGGAGATATTCTAGTGAATTGGTGGCCGGGCTGCAATGATTTCGACAGCTCTTACAGGAAAACCAATAAACCTATTACAGTTCTTGTCAGTGTCGGTTTTGGCACTACCAGAGTACCAGCGGCCTGGGTCTGCAGTCTCAACATAGCAACACGAAGCCAGCATAGCTTACGATAATGATATTATACCATAGATATGTTACGATCATATTAAACCGCGTGCAAAATTCAGTCTCGCTGTATGTATAAACCTATAAAACTGCACACCTACCTATGCTGTAAGAAAGAAGATACAAAAACTACGAGAGTAAAAGAGATAGCTATCTAAAATGACAACACGTGTACTCGATGTCTGTCGCATCTGTGGTGTCTTTTCTTTGCATGGCCTGTGTTTTCTTCATCATATCAGCCACAGGACGTCCACTGCTGAACAAAGGCCTCCCCCTTAGATTTCCACAACGAGCGGTTACATGCCGCCCTCATCCAACGACTCCCAGCGACCTTCACCAGGTTGTCTGTCCACCTCGTTGGAGGTCGTCCCACGATGCGTTTTACGGTGCGCGGTCTGCATTCTAGAACCTTTGTGCCCCAGCGGCCATCAGTTCTACGAGCAATGTGCCCTGACCATTGCCACTTCAGTTTACTAATCCTTTCAGCTATGTCGACAACTTTAGTTCTTCTACGGATCTCCTCATTTCTGATTCGATCTCGTAGAGAAATACCAAGCATAGCTCGCTGAGTGACCCTGAGCTTTGTTATGAGGCCCATTGTGAGTGACCACGTCTCTGTTCCATATGTCATCACTGGTAACACACACTGGTTAAAGACTTGCGTCTTGAGGCATTGCGGTATTGTTGACGTAAAGATGTTGCGAAGTTTCCCAAACGCTGCCCAGCCGAGACGGATTCGACGATTGATCTCTTTCTCGAAGTTGGACCTACCTAACTGGACAGTTTGTCCCAGGTAGACATACTCGTCAACAGAGCTCCCAACTGATATTGGGATGGGCACGACATGGGCATTTGACATGACTTTTGTCTTGCCCATGTTCATTTTAAGGCCCACCTGTTGGGAAACTCTGTTGAAATCATCGAGCATTGTGCTGAGCTCTTGCAGCGATCCTGCCATGACTACGGTGTCATCGGCATATCGAAGGTGAGTGATATACTTGTCATTGATGTTAATGCCGAATCCTTTCCACTCCAGTAGCTTGAAGGCATCCTCCACTGCAGCTGTGAAGAGTTTCGGGGAAATGACGTCCCCCTGTCTCACACCTCTGCAATGGAATTGCCCCCGTGCTCTGTTCATGTACTCGGACCGACATGGTGGCGTTTCTGTATAAGCACTTCAATGTACCGATAGTCAATCTGGCACCGCTGCAGAGATTGCAGCACTGCCCAGGTTTCGATCGAATCGAAGGCTTTCTCATAGTCCACAAACGCCAAGCATAGTGGCAGATTATACTCCTCGGTCTTCTGTATAACCTGCCGCAGCGTATGGATGTGGTCTATGGTACAGAAACCTTTTCGGAAACCGGCTTGTTCGGGAGGCTGGAAGTCATCAAACCTGCGCTCGAGACGATTCGTGATGACCCTTGAAAACAGCTTATAAACATGGCTCAGAAGCGAGATGGGTCTATAATTCTTCAATAGGGTGTTATCACCCTTTTTGAAGAAGAGCACCACCTCACCTCTGTTCTACGCTTCCGGCGTTGTGCCCTCGAGTAAGACGGAATTGAATAGCTTCTGAAGGACTTTAAGTACCGGTGTGCCACCCGCTTTCAGAAGCTCTGTCGTAATTTCGTCCCCACCCGGCGCCTTATTATTTTTAAGCTGTTTCAAGGCCATCCTAATCTCGTACAGGTTGATGTACGGTATATCCTCGGTATAGTGTCGGGTTAGTTTGGCTCGCGGGTCTTTGTCAGAGCCAATGGTAGGTATAGTAACCGAGGTGTATAACTGCCGGTAGAAGTTCTCAATCTCTCTCAAAACCTCTGGCTTAGTCGACGCTACACTGCCGTCTTCGGTCTTCAGCTTCATAATACGACGTTGCCCAATAGACTTGTCTATTGCGAACACTTTGGAGCCTTGATTCCGGTCATTCGCCTCTTTAACACCGTTAGTGTTAAAGGTGCGGATATCGTGACGCAAGAATTTCCACATTGAGCAGTCGGTATGCTTCAGCATCACCGGAGGACTGCAGCGTCATGGCGCGTCTTTCTGCCATGAGGTCGAGAGTGTGATCGGACAACTTCTTTGGTCTACCGTTACGGTGGGTTTTAAAGAACTTAGACCCAACCGTTTGGACAGTTTCTACAAACCTACCATTTAAATCGTCCATAGATACGCACTGTTCTAGGCACTCGAAGCGGTTTTGGAGTTCGAGTTGAAAGGTCTCGGGGTTTTGGATATGAGCACTAGAGGGCCGGAGCGTAGACCTTATCAGACGAGACCTCTCAACTTTGAGATTAATATTCAATGTGCCTCTTACCATTCGGTGATCACTACCGGTTTTCACCCTGTGGATCACAGAGATATAATTTTATATTTGTCTTTTATTGGTCATGATGAAGTCAATCTCATTCCTCGTGGAACCATCGGGACTCATCCTGTCCATTTCCTGTGAGGCGGCTTACTGTCCTCGGCTCTAGTGTGATCATACGAGGACCTGGAGCCTCCTTAGATGCCGAAGATGACCGCTCCAGTGGTTCTAGCCGGTAGGAGGCATACCCCTTCTCCCTTCCCCGGGGTGAAGGAAGTTCATGAAGAATTTCCACTGGAAAACAATAAAAAAAGCTTTTGTAATAAAAATAATATCAATAATTATTATAAAATATGTTAGATTGTCTCGTCCTGAAAATCCTCGTAAAGATAAAGATAAGATAAAAATATTTTGATTCATGTAAAACCATATGCAGGCACTTATGAATAGTCAAGACTTTAGTTGCCGCGTTCCAAGATGTTGATTTACTATGGAGAAGAACGGGCAAGAAACTCCATGGTTACTCTTTTTAAATCATAATAATTGTTACAGTCTTTTTAATTACATTGTTCTCAAAATATATAATGTGAGGACAATGTAGCAGAAAAAAGTAAACTTCTTAAAAAGTCCACACTAAACAAGCTTGATATTTAGACAAAACGTTTCGCCCGACCTACAGTCGATCTCGTTGAATGCCGTCCCCCACTGCGTTATCCAGTGCGCGGTCTCCCCTCGAGAGCCTTTCTGCCACAACGGCTATCAGTGCTACGAGCTATGTTCCCCAACTATTGCTACTACAGCTTACTCATCCTTTCAGCCATGTCGGCAAATTTAGTTCTACATATTTATTTCTGATGTGTTAGGTTTGAAAAATCATAAAATTTAATATTATTTGGACACCCTAGTACTAAACTCCTAGTAGTAAACTCCTTTTCGACATCTCTCGCTCGTCTTCATTTTAGTAGAATATACTGTACACGATCCTGTTTAGATAATACATCCATGCCAATGATATTATTTTTAAAAGAAGTAGGTATGTTACATGCGTGCCAAAAGGGAGAACCAAAACTCTCCCCTCGCAATCGGTTCGGCTAGATAGCTATCTCTTTTACTCTTGTTGTTTTTATCTTCTTTCTCACGATGTGGTTGTGCAAGCGAGACTGCATTTTGCGCGCCATTTAATATGGACGTAGCATATCTGTGGTATGATCCATGGGGTCACAGTGGTCAGTACTCCACTTTTTCAAAAAGTAAAATACATTTAATCTATATATTACACATTATAATAAAACACTTTTAAACGGATTCTATCGCGTATATTTTAGTCAAAGTCAAAGTTAAATTGTTTTTATTCATGTAAACCATTTGCTGGCACTTACGAATAGTCAGAATTTAAATAGTTGCACGGTTCCAAGTCGTTGATCCTATGGAGAAGAACCGGCAAGAAACTCCATGGACATACTCTTTTGAAATAATATTTAGATTTTTGAACCCTGCAAAGTGTTCGAAACGTCAGGAAAAACAATAATCTAAAATATACGCGATAGAATCCGTTTAAAAGTGTTTTATTATAATGTGTAATACTCGCGAAAACCTAAGACATTACTATATACTACATTTATTTAAAAATGACTGCGTATTTTAAAAGTATATTTATTCCTATCTTCACATCAAATTTCAATATTCTTATGTAAATAGATATTGAAAAATACGCTTAGGAAAAAAAGTGACCCACTATAGAGCAAAATGTCGGCAACGTCATTCGGTTTTCAATTGTTGTACATTTCATTTAACTATCTCTCAAGAAGATTACACTACAGTGTCACAAATATGACTAGCATATTGTCAGAAAGCGTCTGTTCGAAAAATTCTATCGCTCGCCGGTGGGCACTCTGCGCATACATTTTGTACTAAACCCCGCACGCTGTCAGAAATTTGCTGGACCGAACGTCCGCTTGCCGGATGTTGGAATGCATGCCAGACGTCAGAAATTTTACAACTCCTACGTCCGCAGTTTAATAGAAACCAATAGCCAATCTGGAACCCTTAAGACCGTAGCCCTTAAGACTATTCCATTGTATCTTGCCCTTACGCACATTAATAACATATTTTTCGTCTTTACAAGCACGGAACTGTGATTCCTGAGTACTGCTACTCGATACCAGCAGTGCTATTCTGTAAGAACTCACTAGTAAACTCACTTCTGAATCCGCAATGAAAAATATTTAAAAAAATATGAAACTTACTGTGGATTCAGAAGTGAGCTTGATAGTGAAGCAAACTCACATAACTTTACGATTCACGATATTACGCTAGAAGTTCTTTCCAGACTTGTAAAAAACTGTAGATCTATGGTTAAAACTGTAGAGTTGGCAACACTGACTGGGTGTAAGACTGTAAGAGTGAGATCATTAATGTTTATATGTTACTATGGTGAGATTCAGAAATTAGTTGGGTTTGCTGATACTTAGTATTTTCTCTGCTTGGATAATCTAAAAAAAAAATGTTGGCCAGCGATATTGAAAAAACTTCTGCATTTGATACTCTGTGAAAATAGGTACACAAGGTACATATTTGGCAAACATTGTTGTGGTTCTCCTTGTGTCATAAATTAAGTTTTGAATAAGTTGAACACCGAACAACGTTGATAACACAGAATTGATTAACATGAACATCGTCCATCGTTGCCTTATTACATGACATTGGCGAAATTGTGGAAGATAATCTACATAAGCCATAATTTAAGAGAAGAAGAAGAGAGATTCAGAAACGAGTCTAAGCGTGAACTAACGCTTCCATCTGTCAAAATGCACTACTTACGCACCTTATTTTGATAGATGGAAGCGTAAGTTCACGCTTTGGGTGAGATTCAGAAACGAGTCTAAGCTAAGTTCACGATTCAGAAACGAGTCAGTGCACTACTTACGCCCCTAATTTTAACAGATGGAAGCGTGAACTTAGCTTAGACTCGTTTCTGAATCTCACCCTAAGATCGCCGGAACGGAATTTCTAATAGTTTTCGTAAGGACCACCCGGCGAGCGTTGGAATTTTTCGAACAGACGTATTCTGACAATATGCGACCGCGCTAAGTGTAAGTGATACTGATAGTGATAGTCAGATTTATAAAAGGTACTCTGTGCTGATAGGTCAGATTTGACAGTTGTTGAAATACTTGTAGAGATGGGAACCAAAAACCGGTTGCCATGAAAACCGATACTCAGATGTCATATCAATTTATTCTATACTTAGTTTGTAATAAATTTTATTTCGGATCAAAGAATCCATGTAGTGTTCAGAATATAAAATGGCTTATTATCTAATGTTAGTGCCGATCACCCTTCGCACAAACTGCTTTACAATCGGGGAACTCAAGCTCTCAGCTACAATTTTCAGGATGCTGTTTTGACTGTCTCTCACTATCAGTAGCGAAGCTGTTTTTTGCGCATAATCACGTAAAAACTTGCTTGTTGGCTTGAGCAAACATCTACTATGCACTGCTGTAACGAGGCAGTCTCAACAATATCCTGAAAGTATTGTTATACTGGACACGCAGGATATCCAGTGATCTTTTGGTGTAACTGACTTGCTTGTGTACATACAGTAAGCCTTGACAAATGTTTTAAAGTGAAACTTCTTTTAGGACGGTGTGAATTCGATTTTATGAAACGAAAATGTGTAACCCAAGAGAGACAACTATAAATGTATTTAAGGGGTTTAGGCTGTGAGAGAATAAGATAAAACACGTTTCTATATAGTTTCCTTATTCCCTATTGTCGATAAATCTGCTTCTTTCTCTCTCTCTCTGTGTGCGTTTACCACCTCCATAGTGTATTCATCTCATTCGCTTTCAAATTAACCAAAATACAAGGTTTTACTTCTACTGCGTGTGATCAGTACACCGTGGATTTCTATCGGCCATCATATTGCTCCGTACCGCTAGAGCCCTACGCTCAATGCCTAAATCGTCTATAAGGTCATCGACAAGAAAATGCTCTAAAAGTGGACACCCTAATTGCTGATCCATTCATTAACAACTCGGATCCGTCTCCATGGCATATGCCACTGACCTCAAAGACCATGTATTCATTAATTACATGATATATTAATCCGTGTGTGGCAGCGTAGGCTTCACAAGTTTGAAATAGTTCTCTGATTGCTCCCGCTGACGGACCTTAAGCACCATGTTATCTGCATAGCAGATATTTTTAATGCTAACCCCATTAACGCTGCATTCAATACGCATGCTGCGCATATGCCGAGAGATATAGATAATTTTGAGAGAGGGTTGAAGAGCCTAGGAGACGTCAGACCTCCGTGCCTCACTCCGCACTCTGACCTAGATGGCATATGGCTCAGAGCAGAGATTGTACTGTCTCATGAGTTGTTTGGTTACCATACCAATACAGAAACTGTCCACATATTTCCGCGAGTTTCCCCTTTTTCCCATCTTTCTCCAGCGCACATCATACGAAACAAGATCGAATGCCTTGGAGAGATCAAGTAAGCAGACATACACAGATGTCCTGGGATCTATGTAGTCACTTTTACTTTACTTTTTCTTCTTGTTACTCTTATCTTTACTATTACTATCGGGACGAAACCCAAACTATGCGTCATGAATATGTATATGGTTATTTAAGCAATAATCAAGCATACCGTCCCACACATTTACTATTATCGTTGTAAGATAAATGGGACGATAGTTGGCTTTATCTGAGATGTCGCCTATTTAGGTTAATTTAGTTTTCTTAGGGTTAGTTTTAATAAACTCTTAATTGTGTGTTTCTTTATTTCTTAAGTTATGGTGATTAAATTTACTGTATCTTATGATATGAATTGACACGTACATGATTTCCATAGGCGATGACGATAAGTGATAGATTTAATTATACTTATATTGTTGTATATACTGTAATTCATAGTTTATTACCAATTTATTTAATTTCGATACAATGTACTTACGATTTATATATGATTCTGCATTCTAAGGAATCAGCTAAACATTTGAGAGCTATAAGTACCTAATAACGTTGAATCTTGCTGGTATCTACTAGGAAGCAAAGTACCTATATAGTAGCTTTACTAAAACGTTTGAAGCCATAAATGATTTATTTATTTACATGATAAGAAGCACAGGCAAGGTAGATCTCTAATACGTTAATGACATATTTATCAAGAACACATTTAAACTAGGCATAGGAATTTTACGGATGCAACGCAACTTAAAAAATGCACCTCATTATAAATTCTCTTTGGGTAATGGGTACATATGAAACATAAAAATAAATTAACGATAATGCTGAAATGTTAACGGAATCTACCGGTTTCTTACTAGCCGGGCGGGCGTGGTGTTGTACGGCTGCGCGACAATCTCGTTTTCTGAATGAAGTGAGTAATGGGACGGTTTTAACGAACTTGTTTATTTATTTGAAATAAACTTATTTTAAATGAACTGCTTACAAATAACGTGATTTTTTATGTTTATTGGTAGTAAAGTGAAGTTTTAGTGCAAATGTGGGTGTGTTCTATGCTAAAAAAATAGTAGTATCCATGGGCGTTAACTTCAGGTTAAGACAATTGTTACTTTTATTATTAAATTAATATTAAGGTTAATCGAGCATTATACTCATTCTTTCTTTACTTATCGGGCTATAATCTGTTTCATCTGTCCGGTGTTATATAATTACCTGAACTTTAAACAGTCTGACGATAGTCGGTGTTTATGTTAGCTAACGAATGTTGCTAATTTAAATTTCTGCTAAATCTTTGCATGATATTTTATTATGTGTATGTATAAGATTACATTTTCACTCATAATTGTTTTGTCATCATTTGTTTACTTCGTTGCTTTACATAAAATAATATTTATTTGTAATATAAAAATAAAAGCTGTAACTACTTTAATTACAGGTTAATTTAAAACTAAACACACCTCATTTCGTCTTGTGATTTAGTGTGTATGTTATGCATTTAATTGAAGTATGTGTAACCCCGAAAAGAAAAATGGGAAATGAAATAATCATTTATTCAAAATAGACTAAATTAATACTTATTTTTGAACATCAACATTAGGAAGCACTCATTAGGCCCACCCTTCACCGCTTCCTAGTGTTTAAGCTGGGGAGAAGAAACACCGCAACAAAGTCCCCAGCAACACGTTTGTCTTTCAAATCATTATGTATACAATATATGTGTACAGGTAGCAAAACTCAATAGGTTATATTTTAATGTATAGTGTGCTTATTATATTACTGTATTTTAAGTAATAATACATTTATAATATATTTTTATGAATCAATTATTTATATTTCTCAGCCATTCCATAAATATATTCATTGTTTCAGCATTTCAATGACTGCTGTTTCTAAAATTCTATTTTTTATATTTCTACGTGTGTATAAATATTCTATGCACATGACTACATCTTGAAAAAAACTGATTCTAAGGTGGCAATTACTAATCCTTAATACTATAGCTGTTTTTTTAAGCTTTATTACTAGGACTTACCGGATTATATGCAACTCGAAATAGTACAATATGCATCATAATTCATAATGCACAAAACTTGCATCAAACTCAACTATACAACAAATCAACATTAAATTCAAATAAACGCTACAAAACAACGTATATCTTTATTTTTGTATGATGCATACTTTAAATGAATACAAATTATTTTATTCTGTGTGGTGTCTGGTGTAGGGTATTTGATAATAACTTTGTTTATGTTTTTGTGGGTATGCATTTTGTCAATAAACCAGTCAGCCATCCGTCTCGTAGTTTGATTGTCATTCCATTTGGCGACGAGGTTTCTTTTTATCGATTTAGTATCCAATTAGCGTGCAAATCTTGATTAATGATGCCGATCGGCAGGCTAGAACCGTTTGACATTAATTCTAAACAGTGGCCGTCGTATATTCGTCGCGTCAAACAGTATATTTTACTCAATGAGATAAAAACTGAGCTGTGTGTGCCGCTATTAATTACGGTAGTAGGTGAAACTACATATTCGTTAATGTGCGATCTTTGTGCCCCCGCGGATCCGGAAACCAAGACTTTAGAAGAATTGGTCCGTTTAGTGTCGGACCATTTAGAACCACAGAGGTCAGAAATAGCCGAGCGTCACATGTTTCGCTTACGTAGACAGCATGTCGGTGAATCCATGACGGATTATCTTCAGGATCTTAAACATCTCGCGACCACTTGTAATTTTGGTAGTATGCTGGAGGAGAATCTTCGTGATCAGTTCGTGTCGGGACTCGCAAACAGCGCGATGCGATCGCGAATTTTCGCCGAGAAAAATATCAAATACAAGGAGGCGGTGGAGCTGGCTCTGGCGCTAGAAGCCGCAGAGAGGCATGCGGAGGTGAGCGCGGTTACGGCCGCAGCCAAGACCTCGGGTGTATGCGGCGATGCGAGTGAAGGCCTGCACAAAAGCAACGCGGGCCGGGGGCCCGGGAGCGGCCGCGGGCAATGGGCTGCACGCAACCCCAACTTTGGGGCAGACGGTGCGGCGCATAAAGGATCCAACTCAGTTGGGTCACCTCAACAGTGCTGGCGGTGTGGTAAGGCACACCGGCCGGACAAGTGTCGTTATGTCAATTATAATTGTGATGAGTGTAACCAACGCGGTCATTTGAAAGTGATGTGCAAAGAAGTGCGCCGTAATGTTCGATCCGGCAGGCAACATTATGTAAGTGAGGATTATGCGGAGGACGAGGATTTTTTTAGCATTGAACTGGCGTCTAAAGGTAATAAACCTTTCTTTATTAATATAAACATTGACAGTTATGTAATCAAGTGTGAAGTGGATACAGGAAGTCGCATTTCAGCGATTAGTGAAGATTTTTATAGAAAAATGTTTTCTCATAAAACGATTGACTTCGATAATTTGATGTTACGTTGTTATTCGGGTACACAGATTGAATCATTAGGATATATAGTTGTTAATGTCAGACTTGGTAATGTTACTGCGAACAATTTAACATTGTATATAATTAAAAATGGTGGGCAGCCTCTCATGGGTAGGGATTGGTTAAGAGCTCTTAATATTAAACAAATAAATTTAAACGATATAGTTGCCGATCCAATCATTTGTCGCCTAAGTACTGAGTTTCCGGAAGTCTTTACCGATAAATTAGGTAAATGTAAAAAGTTGCTCCAATTGCAACTGACTGATGATGAGCCAGTGTACATACGGGCGCGCCCCGTGCCGCTGGCGCTCCGCGAGCGTGTCGAGCGCGAACTTCAACGGCTTGAGAACGAAGGGACTATATACCGCGTCGAGCATTCTGAGTACGGGACGCCAATCGTACCTGTAATCAAGATGAATGGCGATATACGCATTTGTGGCGATTATAAAGTTACTATCAATCGTAAGCTTAAGCGGGAGTTTTACCCACTCCCTCGCATTGAAGAGTTGTTTGCCACCTTAAGTGGGGGGGAAGAGTTTACTAAAATTGATTTAACTCATGCATATCAACAGATAATTTTAACGGATGACTCACAATTGTGTACAGCGATAACTACACATATCGGTACCTTTGTTTATCGCCGTACGCCTTTTGGTTTATCTTGCGTCCCGGAAAAATTTCAAAAGCTGATGGAGGAGACGTTGCGAGGAGTGCCAGGCACGGTGGTATTTCTAGATGATATTTGTGTAACTGGTGCATCAAGATCTGAACATTTAAGTAATTTAAGACACGTTCTTATTAGATTAAAAGACATGGGATTGACTGTAAAACTTAGTAAATGTTGTTTTCTACAGGCAAGCGTTAAATATCTTGGGTTTATTATTGATCGAAATGGTTTGCACCCTGATCAACAGAAGGTGGAGGCTATTGTGGATGCAACAACACCTGCCGATGTAACTCAATTGAGAAGCTTCCTAGGCTTATTAAACTACTATGGCAAATTTATTCCCAATTTAAGTTTATTGTTGCATCCGTTACACAATCTTTTAAAAAAGGGTGTCTGTTGGAATTGGAGTAATGAATGCAATATGGCTTTTAATGAAGCAAAACGAACTCTATTGGGTGATAAGGTTTTGGCGCATTATGAGGAAGGGCGACCGTTAGTGCTATCGGTGGATAGCAGCGCGTACGGGCTGGGCGCAGTACTTGCACACCGTTTTCCTGACGGCAGTGAGCGGCCGGTCAGCTGTGTGTCACGCACACTTAATGACACGGAGCGAAATTATAGTCAAATTGATAAGGAAGCTTTGGCTATATTTTATGGCGTCATTCGACACCATCAATACCTTTACGGCAGACAATTTGAATTGCGTACCGATCATCAGCCTTTAAGCTACATTTTTGGGCCTAAGGTGGGCATTCCACAAACCGCTGCCAGTCGGTTACAGCGCTGGGCTGCACGATTGGCCGCTTATGATTTTAAGATTAAATATATTAGTTCAAAACAAAACGGGCCAGCAGACGCGCTGTCACGTTTACCGTTGGCACAAGAGCGCTGTCCCACCGAATCCATAAGTTATATTAATTTAGTTCAAGAATGCATGCCTGTTAATTTTCTTGACGTAGGTAAGGAAACCAATAAAGACGTTGTGTTATCTCGAATATTAGGATATGTAAAATTTGGATGGCCATCCGTACCAAACTGCGAAGACGAAAAACCATATTTTTCAAGGAAGAATGATTTAACTGTAGATTTTGGTTGTTTGATTTACAAATATCGCATTGTTATACCTCAAATATTACAAAATAAAATTTTACAGGAAATTCATCAAGGTCATTTAGGTATAAAAAAAATGAAGAATTTATCCCGTAATTATGTTTATTGGCCAAATTTGGATATTGACCTAGAAAATTTGTGTCGTTTATGTGAGCCATGCCGCGTGGTGCGCGACGCGCCGCCACACGCGGTGCTGCATCCGTGGGAATTTCCTTTGTTTCCTTGGCAACGTTTGCACGCAGACTTTGCGGAGTATTTAGGTAAAAGATATCTTATATTGGTGGACGCTCATTCAAAGTGGATTGAGGTATTGCCTATGGCTCACACGGATGCACAGTCAACTATTACGGCCTTAATGTCGGTTTTTAGTAGGTTCGGATTACCTTCGCAACTGGTTACGGATAACGGGCCACCATTTCTATCTTACGATTTTAAGAATTATTGTATCAATCATTGTATTAAACATGTAACGAGTGCACCTTATAGACCACAAGCGAATGGGGCCGCTGAAAATGCTGTAAAGACAGTTAAAAAGGCAATTAAAAGAGCAGTCCATTCGGGCGAAAACGTGTTACAGGCTATAAATACTTTCTTATTCTATTATCGTAATTGTGAACATGCTACAACGGGTGTGCCTCCGGCAATACTGCTAACTGGACGTCGGATGCGAATGCGCCTTGATGCATTACGGCCGGACGTAGCGCAAGTAGCCCGAGCAGCGCAGCAGCGCCAGGTAGCTGATGCGGGAGGCACATCCCAAACCTTGATACGCGTAGGGGAGCCGATACTCGCACGTGACTACTCCTTGCATTCGGATAAGTGGTCCACGGGAACGGTTACTAAAAGAACCGGCCCGGTCTCTTACCGTATTAATATGGGAAACGGTGTCGAGTGGCGCAGACACCGGGATCAAATGTTACCTTTAGGGAACAAGTCGCGGTTTTCTTTATCACGAACGAGCATCGGTGCGCATAAGAGGGAAAAAGGTAAAAGTGATATGGATGAGGCGTTTGAGGATGCGTGTGATACATCTGGTGAGCTGGATGCGGAGGCGGAGGCCGCAGTCCAAGCGAGTGTGCCGGCGCCGGGCCCGCTCGCGCTGTCGCCGCCCCCGGTGGCGGGCGCATCTGCCCGCGCAATACGTGCGCATGTACGGGCACAGAATAAGGATAGATTTTAAATCTAGCTTTATTTTATATGATTCTTATTGTATGTTGATATTTTTATATTTTTGTATTTTTGTATTACTTTGTTATTCTTTATTTTAAAAGGGGGTTAATGTAGGGTATTTGATAATAACTTTGTTTATGTTTTTGTGGGTATGCATTTTGTCAATAAACCAGTCAGCCATCCGTCTCGTAGTTTGATTGTCATTCCATCTGGATTAAGATTATAGTACTACTCGCATCTACTCCTATGGAGGTCGTAAAGGCGACTAAGGAACTCTAAGCCAAAGGGATGGCCTACAACATGGGATGGGATGGCAACCCTTCTGTAGCTATACTACACTCACCAACTGCCAATTGTGTTGAGTACTGGCTACTGGCCAAGTCCCCCCAATATGTTGTCACAATTGTAGAAATCTATGGGGGTGGACATTGTTCAGCAGTGGACATGTTTTGGCTGATATGATGACGTCATTTACTAAGTTTCCAACTATATATTAAAGTAAAATTCTTGAAAATGTCATCACAATCATGTACTATTCCACATATTCAGTAGTAAGGAGTTATAAACCTATTAACATCATATCAGTCAAATGACATCCACTGTTAAACAATGGCCTTCCCATAGATTTCCAAATTTTCAGTTACATGCCATCCATATCCCAGAGTCCATATCTATCATAATACTACAAATTTAAGTGTACCTGTTATATATATATTTGTCAATATTATAGAAAATAGTATGATCAGTAGATTTAGGTAAAATATGCAAGTGCATGCACATAATATATGCAAATGCAAAATAATCCAGTCTTTAGTTACACATTTAAGAATAAACTTATTAACAACTTCTTAAAACACAAACAACTTTAGTAAGTTATTCCATTTCTTTTACAGGCAGACAAAATCAAAGACTGAATTATGAATCTCTTAATATTAACATACATATTATCTACAACAGTATTACAATTATGCACATCACAAGACTATGTGCCACCAACATACAATCCTGACACAAGCTCTCCAAACCCCACAAACGATAACCCCAACCCTGACCCTAAATATGATAACCCATATGATCCAAACAAGAGGTATCAAAATCGTAACCAAAATAACCAGTATGATCCCAACCGGAGTACTTATGATCCAAACCGGAGCCAATATGATCCAAACCGAAACCAGTATGATCCAAATCGTAATCAGTATGAGCCAGAACAGAGATATAATCAGTATGAGAACCGCAATCAAGATGTGAACTATAACCAAAACCAGTACACTCCTGACGTTACTCAAAGACCAACATGGGACAGCAGCAGAACTTACAGCACTGCATATAAAGGAGCTGCTTTGGAGCATGAAAGTGTCATTATTAACGAAGCGTAAGTTTATTTACCATTAAAAATCCTGAATAAAGATACTATATTCTTGACTATCCTATATCTTTTTGATGTTTCTCTATTTCTCTTTAAAAAAAATGTTGCCCCACACTAGGATTTCTCCTGTGTTGTGGGTGCATTTACAGACATGAATTCCACATACAATACACCCAGACCTGAAACAAGTACCTGCAGATCATACAAATATTTGTTCCGTGCGGGAATCGAACCCACGACCCGGAGCGCAGCAGCCGACTGTATCAGCCACTGCACCAACCGTGCCGTTGATGCCTTAAAATTCTGATTATCATCATTGTTAGCCATTTATAAGTAAATGTGTCTTAAGTACAGGTGCCTTTTATACATATCATAAATAAAAATTATATTAAAATATAATGCACGCTGGGCAACCTTATTGCAAACAAAAGATTCTTCTTTACAAGCATACTGTATGCTTGTAAAGAATCTTTATTGTAAAGAAGCTGTACTAAAATTAAAACGTATTGCAAACAAAAGATTCTTCTTTACAAGCATACTGTATGCTTGTAAAGAATCTTTATTGTAAAGAAGCTGTACTAAAATTAAAACGTATTTATTTTGTATTAACGTATTATTTATAATGTATAACATTAACCTTTTCTTTTTCATAGTACCTATTTTGATATTGTTGCCTGGAAGAGATGTTTGTTTGTAATAAGTTTGCCCTTTTGCATCATCTTTTTATAATACATATAATTTTATATTAATATCATTTTTATTTCTGATATAGATACTTGTTCTACACAAATATTAAGTAAAATATGATTTATACAAATATATCTATTATAGGTTTTTTTTTATAGTCTTCATATATATTACGGCACGGTTGGTGCAGTGGCTGATACAGTCGGCTGCTGCGCTTCGGGTCGTGGGTTCGATTCCCGCACGGAACAAATATTTTTATGATCTGCAGGTAGTTGTTCCGGGTCTGGGTGAAATTCATGTCTGTAAACGTACCCACGACACAGGAGAAATCCTAGTGTAGGGCAACATTTTTATAGAAATAGAATAGATTATAACAAAGCTTTATTTTTTACAGCACATATTTCATAGTCGCATCTAGAATGGTGAGGCCAGGCCTGATATACAAGCTATCTGCTAATATCCTACAAGCTCGCATGCAGATGACCATCAGGGCATCCATCTCTTGCAATGGAGTGGAAATTGCTGACGTCAACCAGAGGGTGAAAGAGGGAGTGCCAGAAATATTGAACATGAGAGTAAGTTTTCTCATAGCCTTTTAGTAACATTTTAACCTAATTTGACTTGCTTTAACTATTTGAATCGGTAACTGACTTCAATCTGTATAATAAGTGAATAAATGTAAAATAATCAGACAGAAGATGCACTTTGAGAAGGCAATCGCAATTATCAGTATATATAATGTACTCTGTGGACTCTGCCGCTATCGCGTGTAAAGAATAAACAGTGACTTTTTGTGAATGCATACTTTGAGATTATAATGGCCACCTAATAATCTAGGAGCATTGCAAAGACGTCAAATATGAACAAATCGTCCTAAAATTGAGCAAATTGTGGGGATGCCGAATTGGAATTTGTTCATCGTTTTAGGCTAAATACAAACTTATTGCGGCAGAGTGTCGTCTGACTGCCTGAGGAGACTACGATCGCCAACCCACTTGCCAAGCGTGGCGATTACGGCAAAAACCGCCTATGAACATACCCCAATCGTGGGGGCGATCTTTGTGTCCAACAGTGGACTTTATTCGGCTGAAATGACGATGATGATAGGGTCCGAGTTTAGCGTCATTGTGATGATCTTCGGCGTTTAACCTCATTAAAAGGCACCCGTAAATTAGTTTACAAATCAAGGTAAGTTTTGTACTTCTGACTGATATTAAGTACATGAGTAGTAGGTGTATACGTCAAGTTGTTGAGGCATTGAACCATCCAGCTATTATAAATAAATGGATTGTGTTTCCGAGGTCGCAATAACAAGGAACCCAAATACGACTTGAGTAAGTTATGTTTTATGAAAATTATATAAATACTTTTTATTAGTAGCATATTCCTGATGTACATCACAGTAAACAATATACTTAATGGCCAAGAGGTACTTCGAAAATAATGCCTCATGCTATACACGGAACAAATATTTGTATGATCTGCAGGTAGTTGTTCCGGGTCTGGGTGTATTGTGTGTGGAATTTATGTCTGTAAACGCACCCACGACACAGGAGAAATCCTAGTGTGGGGCAATGTTTAAAAAAATAATAAAAAATAATAAGTAATGAATAACACTATAACTTAGTATGAACAGTTAAAAAGTTTCTTGGAGTAGGGTTTACATTAAAATCTCATTGACTTGACTGACTTGACCAGAATTCAAATAATTAAAAACATCTAGAGTAGGTAGGTACTTTAGATAACTATCTACATAGCTAGGCAGGGCCTATACCCCTATAAACAGGATAAAAAAGAAGCCAATTTAACTTTCATAAGATTTTATTTTAGAATTTTATTCATAAGCACAGTGAGAACAGGGACAAGTAAACATAAATTTTGGTACTGGCATTCTAATACGTTATCAATGAAACAAATATTAGGAACGAATTCGAGCTTATATCTGTGGAGGAATAACAAATTTAAGAACCACAATCACATAAGCACACCATTGTGTGGTCGTTGTTTAAATTATGCATTCTTTAAGCTCAAGTAGAGTAGGTAAAATCTTATCTTATCTCTTTATTTCTATATTCTTGTAATTAGAATCTCGGAATCGGCTCCAACGATTTTCATAAAATTTAGTATATAGGGGGTTTCGGGGACGATAAATCGATCTAGCTAGGAATCATTTTTAGAAAATGTCATTTTATAGGCGTTTGAGTAGTCTCAACTGAAAAATATGACTCTTCCTGACATCTATTGGCGAATAATAATACTATTTTTTGTGAGCAACTAATTGCTTTAACGACACAACAGCAGATGGCGTTGTTAAGTAACACGAAAATACCGAGCGAAGCTCGGTCATCCTGGTATATTAATAATCGAGCATAACACCATGTTCATTTTATACTATAATGTCAAGTATTATTTCACATTATAGTATAAAAGTTAATTATAATGGAAGTATTATAATTTTGTTTAGGTACCACTGACATTCAATATTAAATACATTGTCCAAAAAATTAATTTGGAGAAGTAGCATCTGTTACATACTCTAAGAACTATTTTATGAGGTTAGCTATGTTGTCTAATTTTGAGACAATGGAGTGCTTAGTGGTACCACTACTGCCGCATAGATGGCGCTAAACTCAAAATATTGAAGTTCAAGTTTTCTTAATCTTATATCTTTAAATTTGAGTAGTCTCAACTGAAAAATATGACTCTTCCAGACATCTATTGGCGAATAATAATACTATATATATATACTTACGTAATTGATTGATAAACTGTAAAAAATTAAGTATTTGTTTCTAATATAAGATTAAAGTAATTGCACTCATGATTTTTTTCTTTAAATAACCAGTTCATATTTTTTATTATTCTATCGGTAAGATCGAAAAATATTATTCATATTTCATTATTTTATTAGTAATTCGTACTTAAATATAATTTCCAGAAAACACAATTTAAAAATAAAAAAGTACCGAGCAAAGCTCGGTCAAACATCTAGTACTAGTTTAAAATGTCAACACACACGCAACACTTTTAAAACTTTTGGCGCGCAATTGCGTTTGACACTTGCTACACATTATTCCATAGACTAAATATAGACTGTTTTGGGTGACGCTGCGGAATAGGTGTTTCGCGTTCCATGTGTAAATTGTCTACCATGTCAGTCACGCTACTGTCAAGTCCTTAGCGTGAAAGGAAAACACCTGAACGGGAAACGATGGATTTTGTCTAGGCCCCCAGATTAGGTAGAATATAGCACCACTCCATCTCCTCCCGTGGAGGTCGTAAAAGGCGACTAAGGGACTCTAAACTAAGGGATGGGTAGCAACGTCCTTTCTGTGGAACAGTAGCCATTCTGCGCTCATCAACCCGCCTGCCAAGCACGGGAGTACAAAAAAATGTCTCTCAAAATGACGACGCATGGCATGTAACCGGTCGTCTATGGGGAGGCCCTTGTTCCGCAGTGGATATCGTTTGGCTGATGATGATGATGAAATAAAGATGTGGGCGTGACCCGTAATTGTGGAAATCGATGGGGAAGCCTTTGTTTAGCAGTAGACACCCTTCGGCTGATCCTGTGTCGTGGGTGCGTTTATAGACACTACATACAGGCCCGGAACAACTACATGCAAATGTATGTTCCGTGCGGGGATCGCACCCGCGTTCCGGAGCGCAGCAGCCGACTGTATCAGCCACTGAACCAACAGTACTGTATTAACTTGTTGTTACAGGCTGATTTACGCAAGACTCGATAGCTAAAATCATGGAAAATAGCTTGTGCCTAGCCAAAGATTACATTTATATAGCAGAAATGTCTATTGTATGGCAAATAAAATTTATAATAAATTACCTCCTGACCTGAGAATGTTACCAATTAATAAATTCAAATGTAAAATGTTTTCATGGCTTTTAGACACGACGATTTTTTTAATTATAAGTTCTGACAACATACATTGTATGTTTTTAATATATTGAAATAACATTGTATTGTATTTGAGAAGTATTGATTTTGCTATATAATATTATCATGATACATTATATGTAATCAACAAGAACCAAGAGCTATATTTAATTACAAAGCTAGGTATCATTTGAAGATTCTTTTGATGTATAAAATAACTTGCATGTATACTAATTCATTTGATATTTCTATACCAGAAATAGAGAAATCAGTATGTATAAAATTTAAGATCCCAGTGTGCCATATATTGAGAATTAAATAAATATTATTATTATTGCATTGCAGAGCATGTTGTGAGCTGATAATATAATATAACCACTTGCTACAGGTACCTCCAACTACAGTACCCGGTGATTACAAGCTCCGCGTCGAAGGCTTGTACTTAGACACGCCGTTCGGAGGCCGCGCTTTCGTCAACGAATCGCAGCTGACGTTCTCCAGGCGGTTCATGACAATTTTCATACAGATGGACAAACCTGTGTACATGCAGGGACAAACTGGTAAGAATTTACTTATAGTTATCAGGTACAGTAGTTTTTTTTTTAGCAAATAACTCCAATAACATGCCCGACCTAACAATTGAAATTTGTAGCTCAGACATCGCAGCCACGCTTGAGATCTGCGTGTGTTGGCTTAAATAACTATTATATTTCTTTGCATAATCGAGAAATAATCAAAACAAGAATCATATACTCGTAATGATGCGCCCTTCCATTGCATTTATTAAATTACGTTTCTTTGTGTTTTTTCTACGAGGGATCAGATTAAACCTAATGCTGCTCACCGTCAATAGGAATAATTATATATTAGAAAAAAACGGACATTCTATCTTAAATAAATAAATAAATCTTGTTTTTTATAACTTTAATATTACTCTGGGGAGGCCAGAAGGATTCGGGGCAGGGTCGGGCCCACTTGTCGTCCTCTGGCCCTCGGCTACCCATATCATCACACATGCATGTCTGGGGATATGTATACACATCTAAACCTTGGCTAGCAACTTTAAAACTATTGGTGACTTATTAAAGTGATTATAATAAAACACTTTTAAACGGATTCTATCGCGTATATTTTGATTTTTGATTTTGCAGCATTCGTGGTGCCACGAAATGCTGCAAAGTATTCGAAACGTCAGGAAAATCAAAAATCAAAATATACGCGATAGAATCCGTTTAAAAGTGTTTTATTATAATGTGTAATAATCGCGAAAATCTAAGACATTATTATTAAAGTGAGTTAATACTTAAACTGAGCGAGAGACTGTAAAAACCTTTTTTGTTGATACTCTACAGAAGCTATAATCTAAGAGAAGAAGACTCTTTTTGTAGTAATACAGCAATTAGATATCTCTTCTATAGTAGGTTTGGGTAACAGACATATTTCTGACATGCCCATACACTGAGACTTCAATTACTAAGGCCAGAAATAATATTTGTTCCCTTTATTGAACCCGCGATCCATAGTGCAGAAAGCCAATCGCAATTGGCCATTCGCGATCTCGTCCGACAATCTGGGGTGCAATTCTTAATCTCAAACATCCATACATCCTTGAATACAGGGGTACAATTCCTTAAGCTCAAACATCCATACATCTTTAAATATAGAATCGAAATAACGGTATAATACCAATTTGGTATTTGCTAAGATATGATTGAAGCTATTCAAGGACACGTTGCAGAAGGACAGCCATGAGGATCAGACTTAGCGATTATCAAATTGGGTTATCACTGTTATTTCAATTTTGTATTCAAGGATGTATGGATGTTCGAGCTTCGAGAATTGCACCCCTGAATTGAAATATTGTTGTTATATTTTGTAAATATAACAATATCATTAGCTATCTAAAAAAGTGAATCTTGAAACAAAAAATCAAAGTTAATAATCAACCCATTGCTGTCCCACTGCTAGGTACGGGCCTTTTCTCACGATGAGAAATGTTAGGCCTTAGTCCACCACCTTGGCCTAGCGGGTTGGCGGACTACAACATACCATTGAGAACATTTTGGATTGCGCCTGAGTGTGCAGGTTTCCTCACGATGTTTTCCTTCACCGATAACGCAAGTGATAATCAAATTCTGACCCGTACATAATCCCAAAATATTTGCCAAATAAACATTAAAACTGCTTTTACAAGATAACTCTTAATTGCAGTACGTTTCCGCGTGATACCGATCAACACTGAGCTGAAAGCTTTCGGCCGCGCCATCGACGTGTTCATCCTGGACCCCAACCGACGCATCATGAAGAGGTGGCTCTCCAGACAGGTAAAGAATCCATAGAGAGTTTAGTACAAATTATCGATGCTGCAGAAAAAAATAAAAACCTCAATCGGCTTCCTTTTTCTAGCTAATACATTCAATAATGTTAATATTATTATTAGAACTGGAAACGGGATATTTACCATGTTTTTTATTTCTTTTGAGTTCCCGATATATCGGCGCTGTTGCAAGTGCATGTTCACGGATAAACTAAAGTTTTTGCGGGTGGATGTTTAAGAGCAGACAAAACGATCTATCCTCTTCCTTAAACGTTTTGTGCGCTGGGTGCCGCTACCACTATCACTTAAGTCACACAACTCGACTTTGTTCCCGACACACGAAACTCACTGTGTCCGCTCGCGAACTTTTTACGGCACTTTTTCGGTCTTAACACATTGGAATCACTGGATTCCAGGCCTTCGACAGTTGAAACCCGTCCTCCCGGTTAAAGTAAATATTCCGTTTCCAGTTCTAACAATAGTGTACATTTTTTAAACTGACATGGTCACTCCATGTCAGTTTAAAAAATGTTAATATTAATAATTATTAGTGATTGGAATTTCTTGTTTTTTAATCGATAATAAAAATAATCTTCTCTCAAGATTCAAGAGGGCATGTCAATATTATGCTAGCCCCAGTAAATGTAGGCACAATTGCACCTGAATATCTGATCACTAATAATTATTAATATTAACATTATAGAATTTATTAGATAGAAAAATAGGATGCCGATTGAGGTTTTTCCTTTTTTTCTGCAGCAATGATATTTTGTGATCGTCACAGTAGAATATAAAATATTAAGTTCACAGTACCCGCTGAAATGAGCGGTAAATTTATATTTTTGCAATAACTGTTCATACTCAAGGTGGAGGGATGCGTAAGGCGATTGAACCGGTTGTGACGGCGCACGCATATGATTTCGATATATAGATTCGGCTGTATAGATATTGATTAATACCGAGTAATATTACAAGCAAACAATTTATGACATTGACAATATTGTTAAGGAAGCATATTTTATTTATTGATTCACGTTAGGTGATGAAGACTCCTACATATAGCTTTAATACACAATGCATACATAAAAACCTCCAAAATCTTCTTCTATCTTGACGGCATGAGCTATCACATGGCAATTGCTCATGCCGTAGAGGAAAGATTAGCCGGTCAGCGGTGGTGGTATCGAGGCTGACTGCCCAGGATGGGAGACTCTTTCCTTGCACCCCTAAATAATAAAACGAAACAAAGGCATTCATCATTTCGTCGAATAAAGTCCACTGCTGGACACAGGCCTCCCTCAAAGATCACCACAACGACCGATATCGATGTGTTGTGTGCTCATTGGGGGGTTCTGCCATAATCGCCACGCTTGGCAGGCGGGTTGGCGATCGCAGATGAGTTGTTAATGTATGCGAAGGACGCTGCTGCCCATCCTCCGGCTAATCCCTTAGTCGCCTTTTACGACACCCACGAGATGACATGGGATGGTTCTATTCGTAGCTGGCACCACACGGCATCGCCGGCACCACACATTATATTCTTTTATTTAATAACAAAAGCAATTGTATTGGTCGTGCTTCCCTTTATTATCGGCACACTGCTGTCCGGTAAAATCCTGCGCTAAGGAAGACTGACTTTTGCGTCGCGGAAGTCTGGAGGATGTGGGAGAGCTTCAATATCGCTCTATAAAGTGAAATGATATTCGCTCATTCGAACTCTTCTATAACAAAGTTCGATATGATCACAATACCACGGCTAATGTCCTATTGTGCGACAGGATCCAACATTGCTCGTGAGTATCGCGTTGGGACAGCATTATTAACTATTGGTAAATGAAACAAGATATTTACGACTTACGCCCAGTAGCATAGTTGTAGCAAACTTGATTTCATATGGTTGTGTTGTTGACATAATGGCAACACTTTCATCGATTAATTACATCATCAGCCTAAGGACATTCTTCATCATCATCAGCCAAAGGATGTTCACTGCTGAACAAAGGCCTCCCCCATATATTTCCACGATGGCGTCGTCATTTTCGGGCGAGTTTGCCAGTTCTCACCACACTTGACAAGCGTGTTGGTGAGCGTAGTATGGCTACTGTTCCACCGATGTGACGCTGCTGCCCATCCCTCTGGTTTATCGTCCTTTAGTCGCCTTTTACATCATCTGCGGGAGGAGATTGAGTAGTGCTATATTCTTAATCTGGACACCACACTGTAGAACGTCCACTGCTGAACAAAGACCTTCCCCCTAGATTTCCACGATAGTGTCGTCATTCTGCAGGGTTTTTTTTAAATTAAGTTTATGACATAAAATGTACTTGTTACTTGTATTATTATTTATGACTGTATATTGTGATTGATATTGATATATTTTCGGAATAATTGACTTTATTGACATGAATGTATTAAGTCACAAGTCATTTATTTCATAAGAAACATACATTTGTGTTGAAAATCATCATTTCGGCCATTTATACGTCCACTACTGAACAAGGCCTTCCCCATAGATTTCCACAACTGTGTCATCATTTTGGGTATTTGCCAATACTTACTACGCTTGGCAGGCGGGTTGGTGGGCGCAATAGGTGACTGTTCCACAGAAGGGACGCTGCTGCCCATCCCTCTGGTTATATTCTATTAGTCGCCTTTTACGACATCCACGGGTGGAGATGGAGTGTTGCTATATTCTTAATTCGGACATATGCTATTATTATTTATCATAATTGATTATGTATTGTGATTGACATGTTGGCGTTACGAAATAAATGGATGTAAACATGATGGGGCTGACGTATCCGTGTGGATAAAAACCTCGAAATAAATAAAGAAAAAAAAACATGATGTTGCGAAATCACATTAAACTGTTGTTAAAAAATATTTACACAATCACCACACGAGGAATACAGATTCCTGATCATAGCATGTTGTTATTAACTTACAGGACGCCAGTTCTCTTATTGCAAGAGGCCGGCTAAGTAGGTGCCACTGCAGTGCCAGATATTCAGTCACCGAGCAGTAGTGTCTACGCATTAAACATTACTGTACTAAATATTCCGAGACATTACTGTGCTCCAGTTTGAAGGGCACTGTTGCTAGTGAAATTACTGGGCATAACAGACTAAATAATGTCTCGAGGTGATCAGCGCAGTTTGCTGCCACGCTGGATTAGTCCTGGGTGGCATTACAATTTTTGTAGCTGGTTATAAGCGCATCAATTTTGGTGATTCTACTATCAAATCGGTGGAAATAGACTCCATACCAACTGACTCGTACATTTTGTGATTTCGATATGGGCCCCATAGAAAAATTTGTTATATTTGACCAGCAATCTGACATGCCAATTAAGAAGATCAGGATTCGCAAAATTACAAGTATTAGTTATATAGTAGTTCATTCATTACAACTCAACTGCGATCGCCAGCTGGCGTGCTAAATGTGGCGATTATGGTACAATCACCTCTCCCCCTCTCCCCCAATGAACACACAACACAAACCCAGACCGGTCATTGTGGCATTCTTGAGGGGACGCTGTGTTCAGCCATGGATTTATTTGGCTGAAATGATGAACCAAACGGCTCTTCTTGCCTAACCTACTATCCATCCGTCTAAGATTTTTTTAATACCTTATTTGTCTCAACAGAGTAACTTCGGCACAGTAAGTCTGCAGTACCAGATGTCGGATCAACCGTTGTTCGGCGAGTGGTACATCCGGGTCGAGGCTCTCGGACAGGCCGAAGAGTCGCAGTTCCTAGTGGAAGAGTACTACCAGACCAGATACGAGGTTCGTT
The DNA here is from genome assembly GCA_947459985.1 of Diloba caeruleocephala. Lineage (NCBI taxonomy): Eukaryota > Metazoa > Arthropoda > Insecta > Lepidoptera > Noctuidae > Diloba > Diloba caeruleocephala. The sequence goes on along the minus strand of OX381621.1, from coordinate 3,215,306 downwards.
CAGTACACGAGTACATATTATTCTATACATATATAATCCCCCCATTCATATTCCTAAAGCATCAACCAACTATCGCCAAAACTCCTTTTTAGTGCGAGCGAGTAAAAATTTCAATAAAATATGCAAAAATTATCCGTTTACAACCAGTATAACATCAGCAAAACGGTGCTTGACCCTTGATTTTTTCTCGTGTAAACGGTAATATAAATTTACAAACTCTCGTTCTCATTAATGTCTAATAAATAATTATTAAATATGTTTATTAAATATAGTGAATATTAATTATTACTTATATGTATAGATCATAACCATGAAACTTATCATATAAATGTTTATATTTTTATTTTTATATATTCAATTTGTTGTAACCTGTGTAAACACTAACAGTTATCTATGCAACTGCTATATGTGGAAATCTGTAATTGGCTTTCTGTTTCCTTACTATTATTGTTACACCTGTATTTTTAGCTGTAGGTTTTCCAGTAATAAATAAATAAATAAATAATTACTTGTCCTGACTGACTGATTCATCAACACCGAGCCGTTAAGGCTGGGGTTAGAACGTATAATTCTAAACTCTATATTTTATTTTTACATTCATGCCTTGTAATATAAAGGCATTGGTTGCTTTGACACTAATTAAATACTGCCTATCCGTCAGAGAAAATCCCTCTGATCTCTTTGTCTCCTTTTCTCCATTATTAATGACACTTGAGCTCCTGAGAATTTGGTAGTTCTCATAGCCGTAACTTGCGGGCTGCTGATAATTTGATTCTTTAGATTCCTTCTCACCGTACAGGTTATATATACGATTCCTTCTCGGTCTCAGCAATCAAACTATGGATGCAATCTAATTTTGGAATGTGGTTCCCCTTGACTTAAAAAAGCTTCCAGCAAATTTACGTTCAAACGAAAAGTTCAGAAGGCTTACCATGAGCTCTTAATACGAGTCAATTAAAGACCTCAACTGATTTGTCTTGATTATATGTACACACGGCTACATGTCAAGCTATAAATTTCCAATATAAGCTGACCTCGCATTGTATACGTTTTCTTTACATCTGAGAGGTATCGAAACTATTAAGACATCATCTAGATAAATGCAGTCAATTAACCTGTTTATTGAAGCTGGTTAAAAAGCCACTTCATAAAATTTAATGAAATTTGTATGGGACCAACTGTCCAACGGACGTAAGCATTCTGCACATGTAAAAACAAATTGCTCAAATCGGTCTACAAATCTCGAAGTAATCGATGTACATACATTAAAAAATATATACGCATCGAATTCAGAATCTCAACCTTTTTGAAGTCTGTAAAAAGGAAATAGTGGCAGGTGGAACATGGTTTAAAAATTCGCCGCCTTAGCCCATACGCTATTGCCCCTTAAGTAAGTACCTAAATCTTACCTAAACTCAAAAACAGTGATTGCCACACTAACTTCACCATCCAGGTCAACGTAACAATGCCGGCATTCTTCTTCAACACGGAGCCGTTCATCCATGGGCGCATTATGGCGAACTACACATCAGGCGCGCCCGTCCGCGGTAACCTCACGCTCAAGGCGACGGTGCGGCCTATTCCGCAGTACCGGCCGAGGTACTACACGCAGGGGCAGTTCAATAATAGAGGACAGTATGGAGTACCCACTGGCTATGGAGGCACTAATCAGTATACAAGAGGTAAGTTTGGTAATTTAAAATATCTAACCCCCCCCCCCCCCCCGGCCCCGTCCCTTACTCGCGTCGGCCCATCGTTTCGGCCGAATGAAGTCCACTGCTGGACACAGGCCTCCCCCAAAGATCACCACAACGATCGATTTGGGTGTGTTGTAGGCTCATTGGGGGGTTTTGCCATAATCGCCACTCGGGGCTCCAGGTCCTGGTATGATCACACTAGAGCCGCCCACTGGCGCCACGCCCATAGGCACATCTAGAAGAGAGTGACTGTAAAGCGGTCACCCCTCCAGGGCGATTGTAAAGGATCCACCTGCGCGCCACCGTCTTCTCGTGGGTTGCTTGGTGGGGACACGCAGATTCCCCAATCTACCCACCCGCGAACCCAGTCCCCCCGCCTTATAGCAACGGCAGGGGGTTTCAGGCGTATAGGAATTAGGCGCCAGGGCGGTTGTTACCCCGGCGCCGTCTCCTCCTTCGAGCAGGATTAGCTACAGTATCCTAATCGAAATACAGTAATGTTTAAAGTTTAAACGTTATTGCTTCATCATTTCGGCCGAATAAAGTCCACAAATGCTGGACACAGGCCTCCCTCAAAGATCACCACAACGACCGACATCGGTGTGTTGTGTGCTCATTGGGGGGTTTTGCCATAATCGCCACGCTTGGCAGGCGGGTTGGCGATCGCAGTTGAGTTGTTAATGTATTTGAAGGACGCTGCTGCCCATCCTCCAGCTAATCCCATAGTCGCCTTTTACGACACCCACGGGATGAGATGGGTTGGTGCTATTCGTAACCGGCACCACACGGCACAACGTTATTGCTTAGCGGTGAATATCTGGCACTGGGGTGGTAAGTAGCTAGCTGTATTTAGCCATACAGTTTATTGTGCCGTGTGGGAACTCACTCCGTGTGTTTGGAACTTAAAGCCAAACTGATTTTCTCTCCAACAGTCCGCCAAAACTACCCATACAGTAATGGTTATAACAACGGTTACAACAATGGTTACAACAACGACAGCAACTATCAGCAACAATACGAGTACGGCCAGACCACGGTGGACGAGTATGGTCGCCAGGTACACAAGGAGACACGCTATATCCCCGGCCAGCCCAACCAACTGGACCAGCCCGACTGGTGGTACGATCCACAGAAGGTGGTCACCAGGATGTTCAACTTTGTAAGTATTTAGTACAAGTTGAAGTTATTTGTAGACTCGGTATCTTATTTGATGATTTTGAACTGTTCAACTTTTTGCAACATTGTCCTTTAAATAATACTAGAGGTTGGCCAGAAGTTGAAACTCGACCGTAATTTATTGAAACTTTTTATTTTTATTTATTTGTAATAAATATTATTACATTAATTTTATCTTTCTGCACTTATCCCCAATATGAAGTTTAACTATGCCAAATCTCACACTCCTCCGTGTACGCAATGTGCTTAAAAGGCGTTTTTTCTTCACGTATCATTAGATAGATTCATCATTTCGGCCGAGAAACGTCCACTGTTGGACAGAAGCCTGCCCCAAAGACCGCCACAACGACCGGTCTGGGCGTGTTGTGTGCGCATTGGGGGGTTTTGCCATAATCTCCACACTTGGCAGACGGGTTGGCGATCGCAGTTAAGTTATAAATGTACTCGAAGGATGTTGCTGCCCATCCTCCGGCTAATCCCATAGCCGCTTTTTACGACACCCACAGGATAACATGGGGTGGTGGTATTCTTAATCGGCACCACACGGTAAATAGATAGACTAATATAAGAATAATGTGAGACTAAAGATCAGTCATTGGAAATCATACTAATATTATAAATGTGGAAGTTTGTATGTTTTTGAGGCTCCACCACGCATAAACGGCTGAATGGATTCTAATACAATTTGGCACAGAAATAGATTATGTTGTGGAACAAGATATAGTTTCTTTTACTTCTATTTAAATGGTCCTCCCGTGGATGTCGTATAAGGCAACTAAGGGATTCTAAATCATAGGGATGGGCAGCAGTGTCTTGTCTGTGGAACAGTCATCCGTACTGCGCTCACCAACTCGCCTGCCAAGCGTGGTGAGTACTGGCAAATTTCCTCCAAAATGAGAGTAACGAAAAGGCTCGACAGTTCATTGAAGCCAAACAGTATTCTACTATGTAAAATACTTCTACTATGTAAAATACTTCTACTATGTAATTATGAACTGACACAGGTAATAAAATTGTCCTAAAGTAAACTTCATAATTGAGACTCAAATGAGAATTGACTGAAATATACTGAAACCGGACTCAACTTTAAGAGGAGCAGAATAATTTTATCTTGGTCAACTTTCAGTCTACTGTGATTGGTCAGCTTAACATTCATAGACAGCCAGCCGACATTTCGGCCGAATGAACTCCACTGCTGGACACAGGCCTCGCCCAAAGACCATCACAACGACCGATATGGGTATGCTGTGTGCTCATTGGGGGGGTCTTGCCATAATCGCCACGCTTGGCAGACGGGTTGGCGATCGCAGTTGAGTTGTTAATGTACTCGAAGGATGCTGCTGCCCATCCTCCAGTTAATCCCTTGGTCGACTTTTACGACACCTACGGGACGGAATGGGGTTGTGGCATTCTGAGCCGGCACCACACGGCAATGAGCCGGCACCACACCGCTTAACATTGCCGTGACAAATTAATCAAAAATGTTAATAAATATTGAAATCAGGCCTATTTAGTGTTTAATAAGTTACTCTTTATTACATTGGCCTCACATAAACTTTATTTCGAGAACAATGTTCTAATGATTAATATTGTTACATAATTATAATTTAAAAAGAGTAAACCTAGGACTTTCTCACCCGTTTTTCTCCATAGGAAATTTACATGGCAACGTGGATGCATGCATGGCTACCTGGCAACTTAAGTGCGACTATTCATAAGTGCCTGGATATGGTTTACATGAATACAAATCTATTTTATATTTATCTTATCTCATGTAAGTTCGATCATCACTGGAATACCTGTTTTTGACTTTGCCAAATATTTCCTCCAACAGGACGAAAAGTACCCCTTCTGGATGTCGAAACCGGACCCGACTCAATACGCAATCGACCACAACAATATCAACAACAACATCAATAACAACAACAACCCGAACTACAACACGTATACAACCACGTCTACCTACAGCAATTACTACAACAATCCGTATTACGACCAACTGCCGTACTTAAGATACGTGAGTATAGCTTTGTGATTATATACATCTATACAAATAAATAAAATTGAAGTGTCTGTTTGTAATGTCAAAATAACAGCTTTTTACTAAATGCATATGAAAGTTGGTACCAGGTTTTTTTAAATGTTTTGTCTGTCTGTTTGTTCCGGGTAATCTCCGAAACGGCTGGACCGATTTTGACGGGACTTTTACTGACAGATAGCTGATGTTATAAGGAATAACTTAGACTACTTTTATTTTAGAAAAATAATTAGGTTTCCGCGTAAAAAAATAAATCTTGAAATCCACTACATATAGAAAGAAAGAAAGAAAAATAAGTTTATTAAACAACACATACCACAAAGAAGTTAGAACACAAGAGAAAATACATTAAATAAACACTGAATAGTTATAACATAACATTGTGGTCGTGTACGCAGAGTACGCAGAGATGACACAAACAACAGTCCGTCGCTCCCCGGACTCGATTTTCGCACAGGTAGCAATGCTGACGACAACTATAAACATATATATATATTCTATGTCAAGTGTAAAGTACTGTAAATTTCTTGTAAATTAAACGCGGGTGAAACCGCGGGACCCAGCTAGTTTATATTATAAATGGTAATAACGAGGTTATCCGGCAGTCACCGACATAGCTCATCGGATTAGCAAGGTGTAGTGGCAATGGGCTGGCCATATAAGCCGGAGAACCGATGGCCGTTGGGGCAAACGTGTTCTTGAGTGGAGACCGCGGCTCGGTAAACGTAGTGTGGGATGCCCTCAGGCTCGGTGGAGTGACGATCTTCGCAAGGTGGCTGGCATGAACTGGATGAGCCGAGGATCGTGCTCAGTGGCGTGACTTTGGAGAGGGCTACGTCCGGCAGTGGACTGCTGTGGGCTGTTGATGATGATGATAAAATTAAGAAACAATGTGCCAGCGACGTGTTGAGGGTAGTAAATTCAATCCGATTGCCTTCTCAAAGTGCATCCCCTCCCTGTCCTGATAAAATAAATGTGACTTTTGTCGTTTAGATTTTGAATTTTGCCTATTTAACATTCCGATAAGCTCATTTTATCAGTCAATTAGTCTACAAAGCCTATTGTAACTGCTGTACATAGGCCTCTCCTAAGAGCGGCATCGGCTCCCTCCCGTTCACGCTCTTACATAACCTAGATACAGGGAAAGTTTTGTTATGTTTTATAAAATAAAAGCTATAACTGAAGGCGTGACCGGCTCATAATAAACTGCTGCATGTAAAACTGTCTGTACAAATACAAACAATAATAATTATTGAAATTGTTCAAATGTCTGTGACGACACCTACATCGCCAGCAATACTACAACTTACAACGACATCTACTTGACTATTAAATGCAACTCTCCGATGACGTCAAAGAATCCTGAATCACGCTATTAAGGTATTCGCCCAACGCAGCATATATACAGTCGCCCAACATCAATCGTCGGGCTTCGGCCCGCCAGGCATACCATGGCTGGAGGATCCTCGCTTTTCTATGGTGGAACACCACACCTTGTTCCCCATATGTCTAGTAAAATAATGTCTTGATGGAAAAGTAATTCTTGTTTTTGTAAATATGCTACAATGTTTTTGAATGTATCTAAGAGTGCAGTAGTGCAGTGCAGTCTTCATAGAACCCATGGTTTTGAAGTTGTATTATATTAACATTTATTACAATAATCCGTCCAAAACCATAAAATCTAACTTTGTGTAGGGTATGGGGATTTTTCTGTTTTGGATTTGGTTTTTTCTGCATGGCAATAATAATTAAATATTAATTTAATATATAGTTCATTATTAATAGAAATTAATTCAGGAATAAAAACGTGGACTCTTGTTATCCATTTTCTATGTTTACAGTTCAACGGCACTTACGACTTCAAGTACCCACTATCGGAACTAGCCCAGCTGGTACCCACCCTAGACGGCGTGGAAGTCATCATTACCGCCTCAGTCGGTGACCCGTTCCTCGACGAAGTGATCGAGGGATACAGTATAGCCAGGATCTTCAACTCCTCATTAACTGTCACTTTCTTGGGAGGAACGCCGCAAGTCTTCAAGCCTGCTATGCCGTTTGATGTTTATGTATGTTACGTATTTTATTATGATGGAAATAGGATTTTACAGCAAGGAGTTTCTATTCTAGTCTTCAAAATTGCTGTGTATATTTTGAAGTCAACATTTGGTCATGATTTAGCCCAAACGGCATCGAAATTGGGAACTTATTACAGCCCTAGAATTAAAATACTTCGAATTAATGCTCAGTGATTGAAGGAGCTTGCGAATAGAATCAAGATCGTAGTTATTTTACCTTCTTGACCCTTGAAGGATACTCGTTATGTATCGGCCATATCCCATATCCATATCGTCCTTTAATTAGAGAGCCGCTAAGCCCAAAAAGTAGTTTTCAAGAAACAGCCAAAACACGGTGGGACGTCTTTATATCTAAAAACACTATAATACTTAGATTAATGACTGTTAGACACATTATTTACATTGTGTGCGTCCATAATTGGTCTCATTTGTTCAGAAAACTATTTTCAATCATTATTAAGCCTTTTATTTATTTATTACTTATTTAGCTAATGATTTTAGCTTGTTTTTGCCTCTAATTACTAAACTAAAAGGTCGCTAACCTTACCTTAACGGCTTTTATAGTGTTTGTAACTCTGGAACTATCCCTAATATAATTATGGTTCTTAGATAGAAAGACATAGAATTTAAAACTATATCACTTTGCATTAAAAAGTCTAAATCGACCTTCTGAGGGTTAACGGCTTTCTAGCTAAAGGACCGTAGTACGTATGTCATGTGTCGGGACGAGTTCTGGTAACCAAAACTTACGACGGATACCATAACCGATTCAAACATTCTTCCAGATGGTGGTATCCTACCACGATGGATCTCCTCTACCAAGCTGGCAAGCGCGCGGCGTGTCGCTACAAGTACACGTTCAGGTGGAGGGCCGGGGGGGTGCCGTGGAGCCGCAACACCCTGTACTGGTACCGGGAAACGACGCCGTGTGGCATCTCAAGCTCGACCTGTATAAACTGTTACGTGAGTATTATTATGAAGTCTCAAAAGTAACGGGACGGGCCGAAATGATCTCGACTGGCGACCGCAGAGCGAGGGCAGATTGACTACCTGGTGAAGGTTGCGGGAATGTGCTGGATGCGAGTAACGCCGGACCGGTCGTTGTGGTGATCTTTGGGAGAGTCCTATGTGAGCAGTGGACGCCTCTGCTGAAATTATGATGATGATGAAGGGACGTGACGGCAAAGTATTTTCCACATTGTAACAGTGTAAGCCTTGTGTGTTTCCGTGTGGTGTCCGGATTAAGAATATAGCATCACTCCATCTCCTCCCGTGGATGTCGTAAAAGGCGACTAAGGGAATCTACCAGAGGGATGGGCAGCAGCGTCCCTTCTGTGAAACGATAGCCATACTGCGCTCACCAACCCGCCTGCCAAGCGTGGTGAGTATTGGCAAATACCCCCCAAAATGATGACACAGTTGTGAAAATCTATGGAGGAGGCCTTTGTTCAGCAGTGGACGTATGAATGGCCGATATGATGCCTTGTGCAGTCAAGTTGGTGGTCACAGATCCTGCGTCCTGCTTTGCAATATCAAATCATCATCATTTGGGCCGAATGAAGTCAACTGCTGGACACAAAGCCTCCCCAAAGATCACCACAACGACCGATATGCGTGTGTTGTGTGCTCATTGGGGGGTTTTGCCATAATCGCCACGCTTGGCAGGCGGGTTGGCGATCGCAGTTGAGTTGTTAAAGTACTCGAAGGACGCTGCTGCCCATCCTCCGGCTAATCCCTTAGTCGACTTTTACGGCACCCACGGGAGGAGATGGGGTGGCGGTATTCTGAGCCGGCACCACACGGCAGTATCAAAACACGTGCGCAAAACGAATTTTAATGGCACGCAACACCGTTACACGTTAATCGGTCGTAACATGATATACCACATGATTTTCCCAGGGCTGCAAAACGACCCAAACTACCGCGAAGTGCTCAACAGCATCACCGGCGTGCGTCTGAGCGCGCAGCTCGTGGACGCGGTGGGCTCGCACGCCACCGCCGACGTGCACTTCATCGCGCACTACAGCGCCAACAACCAACACATACGCATCGCCACCAGTACCACTGATGCTAGGGTACGTATCGCAGTAGTCCTCAACAGCATCACTGCACTGAGGCTTAGCTCGTGAGCGCGCCGGCCATTTCAGAAACTCGCATCACGTAACTAGGTATATAAGGTTGACCTCTTGGTTCGCGGGTGTGTAGATTGGGGAATCTGCGTGCCTACACCGAGCGACCCAAGAGAAGACGGTAGCACGCATGTGGTCACGCGCTGCCGTGGGACGCTTTGGGTGACCGCTTTACAGTACAGTGGTTTTAGCCGGTAGGAGTCCAAAATAAATCGCCCTTCTCCGGGGAGAAGGAAGTTCATGAAAAATGTGCACTGGACACCAATAAAGTTGTAAGAGGGTATTATGAAATTCGTCCACGGAAAATATAAAATAAAAAAGCTGAACATTTACCCTATTTTAACATTTGCATGGAGAGAAAATATGGCGTCCCCAATCCCTCAACAGTCACCTCGTGGGCCTCGAAAAAGGTGACAGAAATAACAGCACAACAATGGATAGTAGTATCCTTTTATGCGCTACTGACAGTGTGTGCTTTGAACTTGAGAATATGGCCGAAATCACTAGTGGAATGTTCTAACATTCGTGAGGAATTCCCTATGTTCATTGGTTTGTCTATGATCTGGTATGATAATATCAGGTAATACAGTAATATTATCTTCATCCATTGAATTGAAATAGCTTACGGAAATATATCACGTTTAATGTTTGCACGGTTGGTGCAGTGGCTGATACAATCGGCTGCTGCGATCCGGGTCGTGGGTTCGATTCCCACACGGAACAAATATTTGTATGATCTGCAGGTAGTTGTTCCGGGTCTGGGTGTATTGTATGTGGAATTCATGTCTGTAAACGCACCCACGACACATGAGCAATCCTAGTGTGGGGCAACGTTCTTTCTAAACAAAACGAAAAACAACAAAATAATTTTTTTTATTATACGTTTAGTTTATGTATATATAATGAATTTCAATTCAAGGTAATACAGTATTAATCTTTTAGAATTTTATCAATATTTTGCAAGAATATTTTCACGTACAGCAAAAAATGTTGATGATAATCTAAATAAATAAAATCTAAATAAAAATTATATTATATTGTCCTGCAGGTGGGCGAGTATATAATCTTCCACGTACAGACCAACTTCTTCATGGAATTGTTTAATTACGTCGTCATGTCCAAAGGCATCATACTTACCAGTGGACAGGAGATCATGCAGGTAAGCTAATATTTTTTTGGGTTTTGCTTAAAATATAATTTATATCGAAACATTATGGGCTTCACTGTGGAAAGTAGTTTTTTACATTTATGAGTAGTATTATTTCATATAATGACATTTATTAATAGGGATTTGTTTTAATAGTCACATTTTCTGTTTTTACATTTTATGTATATGGTGTTATATGCATTCTTATTCTGAATATGTTGTATTAGACTTTCGTGATCGTTTCACTGTGAATTAATCACGTGATACATTTGTTTTTAATTATTGTAGAAAATTTTAATTCTAAAATCAGTTCCGGGAAACGCCCCCCTAAAAGTCCTATTTTGTTTGTTTTATATCAATCAATAACTTATTTCTCGGTTCCAAAAGGTTAAATTTTGAGACTTAGTAGTAGTAGGGTTATATTGTAACCGATTCGTCGTGGGCCGCAGGAGGGCGTGCGCACGTTCGCGGTGACGGTGTCGGCGGAGATGGCGCCCGTGGCCACCGTGCTGGTGTGGAGTGCGCAGCGCCGCGGCCACGTGCTGGCTGACTCGCTCACCTTCCCCGTCAACGGTATCTCCAGGAACAACGTGAGTGCTGCCTTCCTTCGGTATTAAGGATTCACGTCTCGTCAGCTCTAACCCGAACGAGCTAATAATATATATTATTTATTTATTTACGAGCCGTGTGGTGAACAGAATGCCACCACCCTATCTCCTCCCGTGGGTGTCGTAAAAGTCGACTGAGGGATTGGTCGGAGGATGGGCAGCAGCGTCCTTCGAGTACATTAACAACTCAACTGCGATCGCCAACCCGTCTGCCAAGCGTGGCGATTATGGCAGAACCCCCCAATGAGCCCACAACGCACTCATATCGGTCGTTGTGGTGATGTTTGGGGTAGGCCTGTGTCCAGCAGTGGACTTCATTGGGCCGACATGATGATGATGATGATTTATTCACGGCCGGAAATTTATAATCGATCTAATCCAAGATCTTTGGATTTCAAATTACGGATATGTCTCTTTTTTGTGTTAAACGTGATCCGACACAACAACGAATTAATTTCAATCAAAATCTTAAATCTGAAGATTACGGATTAGATTAATTATTAATTTCGGCCATTAATCAGATACTTGTAGTCCACAGTTTTTATTTACAGAGTATTAGTAATCCTTATAATTATGTTAGTAAAATTCTCAATTCATATTATATTTTTATATCACATTTACATTTAAATAAAACATAAATTCATCAAATTCAATCCAGAATAATAATAACACGGATATTTAATAAACATAACTTCTAATACTAACTAAGGAAGATGTCCAATGTTTGATGAAAGGGCTGTCATGTTTTTCCGCTAGTACACTCAGAATCGGCTCTAGTGTGATCATAGTAGGAACTGGAGCCTCCCTTAGGTGCCATAGATGACCGCTCCAGTGGTTTTAGCCGGTAGGAGTCCGGCATACGCCTTCGCCCTTCCCCGGGGCGAAGGAAGTTCAAGAAGAATTTCCACTGGGCACAAATAAAAAAATTAGAAAAAGTACACTCAGAATGATGTTGGAACTACCCTGTACTATTGTGCCGCACGATGGCGTGAAATCCGTCAACATGAGTATTAGCGAACATGCCAGACGGACTATAAAATCTAGGTAGTCCCACCAGCATCCTGAATGTATTATTATATTGAACGCCGAGGGTATTAAAATTCTTCTTGGCGTAGTCTTCAAAACTTCAAAGAACGTGCGATAGACCTTCCAACAAATATTCAGTAGTAGTCATAAAGAATGGCCCTAAAACCGCCCCCCAATGAGCGAGAACACATCCATATCGGTGGTTGTGGTGATCTTTGGGGGAGGCCTGTGTCCAGCAGTGGACTTCACTCGGCCGAAATGATGAAATAAATATTCAAATCATTCATTTTACAAGACTAAAGGCTATGGTGATGTTTATGCATTGTCACACATTTCCAAATACATCAATATTTTATTTTATACTAGCCTTTACCCGCGGCTACGCTAGCATTGTTTTTATCTTTCGTTTTTTTTTTTCATTAAAAGTATCCTATGTTATTTCTAATACCTCCACGAATATGTGTAAAAAGTTTCACGATCCGATCATCATGAAACTTTTTAAGTAGTTTTCGCGTGAACGCGTAACAAACAAACTTACATTCACATTTATAATATTAGTAGGGATGTTACAGACCGTTATTTACCATGTCCAAAACATATTTAACCCCAAATGTGCCTGCAACAGTTCACGGTGTACATAAACAACCGGAAGCACCGCACGGGCGAGCGCGTGGAGGTTGCCATCTACGGCGAGCCCGGCGCCTACGTGGGGCTGTCCGCCATCGACAACACGTTCTACACCATGCAGGCCGGCAACGAGCTCACATACGCCAAGGTACGCCAACCTTGTCACTACACCTTCTGCTGGACCTCCCAACGGTAGAATGTTACAACTTCCGAAATAATTGCATAAATCTGGTCTCCAACTTCGATACCATTATAACAACATCTGTATTATGCCTGGTAGAGAGGAATGCAGGAAAAAAGCCAAATCTATTCTAGCACTTCTAATCTTAGTTTCATGTAAGTATAGAGACAAACTATCTATAAAATCTGTAGGCTTCGTTTTTTTTTGTCCGTGTGGTGTCCGGATTAAGAATATAGAACCACTCCATCTCATCCCGTGGATACCGTAAAAGGCGACTACGGGAATCTAAAACCGAGGGATGGGCAGCAGCGTCCCTTCTGTGAAACGGTAGCCATACTGCGCTCACCAACCCGCCTGCCAAGCGTGGTGAGTATTGGCAAATTCCCCCCACAATGATGATACAGTTGTGGAAATATATGGGGGAGGCCTTTGTTCCATTTGTGCCATAAAGCGTGGCGATTATGGCAAAACCGCCCAACTCACCCATATCGGTCATTGTGGTGACTTCAGGGGAGGTCTTTGTCCAGCAGTGGACTTCATTCGGCCGAAATGATGAGGCCTTTGTTCAGCAGTGGACATATAAATGGCCGATGATAGTATTTTTATTTCAAATAACAAATAACTGCAATTGCAGTACAAGTAATTGCACTTATGAAACATCAGAATTTAAATTGCACCATTCCAATGATGACATACCCGAGGAAGGTTGGTGTATACCACGGAGGAAAGAATAAAGCGGAGGTGTTGCAAGGCAATTAGGTCATGCGCCTTCAATTAGGTCCTGACGTCACAGTGGGCGGGGCCGCAAACCTTAGCTTCGAGTGAATCGTCGCCGCGTTCGGTTCTAGTTGGTTTGAACGGATTTAGAATATTTTAATTGTTTTAACAATGAAGCGCGCCGTTGTTGGATGTAAAAATTGTTCAGGATCGAAACTAAAACGTACTGATGGTATAACATTTATGTGTAATGCCTCAAACATATTTTCTCGATTAATTGCTATATTGTAGTTAGAGACATCTGTCGTCGAAAAGATGCATTCTGTTCACTTCTCACCGATATCGTGTTTTAGCATTATTAGTGCATATTTAAGAAAATAATTCGGCACAAATAAGTTTTTTTAGTCCATTTTTCTACCTAAAATGTTAGTAATTTCATAGATCAATTACATATTTACATGAATAATAGGAATTTAAAATAGGAAAAATGTGCCATCTGTCGGTAAGTAGTCGGTAATACCAATTAGTAATAATTTTCACCGCTAGATGGATTTATTAATAAAGGGCGTGTTTTCCATAGTGTGCTGATCATAGCCGTCCCCCGGGCTGTTACCCGCACTCAGGCGACTCTTATTTCTAAAGAGATTTTGCCTTGCGACGCCTCCGGTTCTTTCTCTCCACCGTGGTGTATACCTACCATAGGTACCTTTGCAATATGACTAACATATTTTCCGTGTGGTGTCCGGATTAAGAATATAGCACCACTCCATCTCCAGCCGTGGATGTCGTAAAACGCGACTAAGGGATTCTAAACCAGAGGGATGGGCAGCAGCCCCTCCTTGGAACAGCATCCACACTGCGCCCAACCCGCCTGCCAAGCGTGGTGAGTACTGGCAAATTCCCCCCAAAATGACGACATATTGCATGTAGCCGGTCGTTCACGGGGGACGCCTTTGTTCAGCAGTGGACGTCTTGTGGCTAATGTGATGATGATTGCGCTGGCTCCAAGGGTAGGAAGAAGAACAGATAGATTTTATAGATGCACTTGTATTAAATGATCTATGGTGTCGTCCAACAGGTGATATCAAAGATGTCGCACTTCGACGAGTCCACAAACGGCACATTCGCGTACACGTGGCGCTCTCACTTCGGAGACGCTGATGATCTCGTGTACTTCCCTTCGTCTACCTTCGGCATCGACGCTAATAGGACCTTTGAGTAAGTATATTTTTTGTTGTATACTTCTTTCTTAAACATAACTATAGTAACTGTAAGTAACCAAAATTAGGAAAATGACGATATGGCCAGTGTGATCCAATAAACGGATTATGGTAATTGATCAATAGTCAATGTTGGTCTATTTTCTTAAATAACTTTAAAACTATATATTTTAAAATTATATAATAAATACATTTCAAATCCTCACAACAAGCCCGTCCATTTCATATGTTACACGGTACAGTTTCCAAAACTTTATTCTTTAATTTTCTATGTTATGCATATTCAAAATTCATTTATTTACGTACGTAACGTACGTACGTACGCACGTATTTGGGTCGCAGAAATCCACATGTATACCCAGTTTCAACTTAATCGGTCCAGTAGATTCGGAGCAAATTGGCTGTGACAGACGGACAGACAGACAGACACGCGAGTGATCCTATAAGGGCACCGGGCGTTTTTTCCTTCGGACGTTCGGAACCCTAATGATGTAAAGATTGATTAATCTGAATATCGTACAACGTGGCCTTATACATGACATTGGCGAAATTGTGGAATATACTCTACAGAAGCCATAATCTGTGAGAAGAAAAAAAGAAGGCTTTTAGTGCTAGATAAACGGACCAGGTTTAAAAAAGTCTGTTGTCCTCGTAAGTTTAAGTTATGATGGTCTGCAATTCCACAAATTTAACGGTGTTTCAAATCTCTTTTTATTTTACTGTTTATACCAAATTTTTACGCTGCAGTTGGCGCAGTGGTTAAGCGATTGGCTTACTGCGCTACGTGTCGCAGGTTCGATCCCCGCACGGAACATTTTGTACGATCTGCAGACAGTTGTTTCGGGTCTGGGTGTGTCTGTAAACTGTACCCACGATACAGGAGACATCCTAGTGTGGGGCAATGTTATAAAAAACAAAAAAACTATAAATTGTATTATTTTATGCTCAATTAACTGTGGACTGCGATTTTTTTCGCGGGGTAACTATTTTATACACTTAAGGGAATCTGATAAAACCTATTTATTCCATGGCAAAATCTACCTCATTGCCAAATTTCACTTAAATTCTTTCAACTATTTGAGCATGACGTAGCCTCAAACATTTAAACATACAAATGTTCTTTAATAGTAGTAGTAAGCTAAGGGTTTCGTTTCAGCCGCATAAAGTCCACTGCTGGTATTGCCATAATCTACACGCTCGGTAGGCGAGTTGGCGATCGCGGTTGAGTTAATGTACTCGAAGGACGCTGCTGCCCATCCTCCGGTTAATCCCACAATAGCCTTTTACGACACCCACGGGATGAGATGGGTTGGTGCTATTCATAACCACGCAGCTACGGGTTCAAATAAATATAATTCCCCAGATACGCGGGCCTGATAGTGTTCAGCGATGTGCCAGTAACTCGTCGCTACACCACATGCAACGTGTCGCAAGGGTTCGGCGAGTGTTTGGAAGGCGGCTGCTTCCCTCTGTCAAAGCAATGCGACGGCTCCTATGACTGCCCCGACCACACTGATGAGTCTAACTGTGAGTATACTACAGTATTTTTGTTTCAAGCTATTCGAGCAAATAATCGTTTATCCTAATTGGACTATTGAATAGTGATATTGAATGTCAGCAGATTCAAAAAAGTTACGGTAGATTAAATAAAATACTAGAGGGGTGACCGCTCTACAGTCATCCCCTTCTGTTGGCACTCCTGGAGTGCAACCCGTATTTTTTTTAAAGACAAATGACCAAAATAAACTTCTGCAACATTATGTTTAGAGACTTCAGAAGGAACTTTGACTTACCCACTCTATAGAGGAATATAGCGTTGTAATTGTTGCACAGGTGAGACGGATATAAACAAATCGTTTGAGCTGAGCCACTTCCGCAAATTCCGCTTCAACCGGGTGCAGCGGCAGTACGACAACGTGTGGCTGTGGCGCGACGTGAACATCGGGCCGCACGGCCGCTACGTGTTCACCGTGGATGTACCGCAGGTAGGCCACATCCTGTCTCGGGCACACAAACCCAGGAGCCCAGCGGGCACTACCCGAGTGAAGCTTTAATTTTCTCCATACTCGTGTAAAAAAATTACGGTAAAAAGCTACATTTATGCCAGGATCTGAATCCGCATGTGGCATAATGAGGGTGGTGAGCACCGGAAGCCCTAAGTTGTCACAAAACGACACGTTAGGCGGAGTGCTTGATGTCGGACTCGGCCTCAAGTGATGAGGGGGTACGGACGAAGATGGCATCTATCAGGCGAGGCAAACCAACCTCGAACAAAGCCAAAGTGGAGATCAGCCTCGTTGAACTCGGCATCGAAGTCCTATGTTGCATAGCCATGACAGCTGGTGCCTGCCGCCCGAAGGCGTCTGCGTCAGGGCGTATTTCGAGGGCCAGGAATCTGGTATGTCCAGCCCTACGAAGTGCGCAGACTTGCGCATCTCATATCTGGATGAATCCGTCGCGACCCAAGAGCTGGTGGCCGTTATCGCGACTATATTATTAGTACCTGTGTGATTTGTTTATGGTTATTGCAACAATTTCGTATGTTACAGATACCTGCCCACTGGATAGTGTCAGCTTTCAGCATGTCCGCCAGTCTCGGACTGGGAATGTTAACGGAGCCGAAACGAGTAAGTAATTAAGTCAATTGTTCACAATAACGTGTGCATGATTATATACTTTATTTTTGAAGATATATCTTTAGTGTAACAGTGGTTGTACACTATAATTGACTTCAATGATTCGATGAGTGGTAATAAGTAAATAAAACTAGTTCTTCAAGTACTTACGGTTGTAATATTCGTTCACCGAATTCTCATTTACATCAAGATCAGAAGGTATCAAAATACAGAAAGAATTTATATTAAGCACATCACTACAGAGTCAGTTTATAAACGAAATACTAGCACAGATAGTGTTTTTATAATTAACAGAGTAATTACATTTAGTAACAAGGGTTTATCTTTGTTTTCTCATGAAAATTCTTTATGTCAGAAAAGAATTTCGAAAATTAATTTTTCCTTTTAATGGCTAGGAACCAAAAAGTATAAATACCTAAAAATTTGTATAATGTGTAAAGTGTTAGCAAAAGAGGTTGGTGGTAAAGATTTAAGGATTGCCACAAGACTCTGCAGTGATGTGCTTAATATAAATTCTTTCTGTATTTTGATACCTTCTGATCTTGATGTAAATGAGAATTCGGTGAACGAATATTACAACCGTAAGTACTTGAAGAACTAGTTTTATTTACTTATTACCACTCATCGAATCATTGAAGTCAATTATAGTGTACAACCACTGTTACACTAAATATCTTAATAGGTTCAATAAAATAAGTAAAACGACATTTATTTTTACGTGTTTTTTAACTTATTTATTACACAACACACACACAGCTGTTTTAAATCATATGTAAAACAAAAAAGCAAAAATCAAAAAAGACCTAGCCCTGAGTTTCTTTTGGCATTTCTTCTCAGAGGTTGTAATGTAGCGAAATGGCCCTCCGTTGTTTCAATATGACGTAGTAAAACTGTCTGTTAGGACCTAATTACTGAATAAATGATTGAATTGAACTGACACACAACACACGAGGTGGACAGTCGACCTGGTGAAGGTCGCTGGGATTCGTTGGATGAGAGTGGCATGTGACCGCTCGTTGTGGAAGTCTATGGGGGATCTTCTCTATCTATCCTTTGTTCAGCAGTGGACGTCCTCTGGCTGCTATGATGATGATGATGAATAATACACAAAACATAAAAACAATGGTTCTTTTATTTTCTTTTAATTATTGATATATATTAATTTCAATATTTCTGTGTACAGTACATAGGCGTGCTGCCATTCTTCATCAAGGTGGAAGGCCCCGAGCAGTGTCGTCAAGGCGAGCAGGTTGGGCTGCGAGTGATCGTGTTTAACTACCAGCCGCAGGACATTGAAGCAGTCGTTGTACTGTCAGCTTCGCCTGACTATAAGTTTGTGCACGTTGAAGAGAATGGCATTGTGAGTAACAGAATTTGTTTGTAATGATTCCTGTAAAGTCTAAAAACAGAATATATATCAATGAAGAATAGATATACCATTACAAGTTATAATTTTTAGTAAACATTGTAAGTTCTTTTAGGCAATAATGAAACAGATTAAAGGTGAAGTACTTCAGCAGCTAATGCAATGCGCGTCCTCCTTATCTTGTGTCTTATTTGTCACCTCCAAGTATACCCATTTGAAGAGATGAGTAATACAGTCTTAGCCTGGATCACACTTTGACTTATCAGTATCCACCATCATTCAAACTTCCCCAAGCCTGAGGCTTGATTAGCAAATCGCAAATCAGTCTGTAATTTACGTTCGACTGAAATTGCGGTGGCTCACTATACGGACGAATTTACTCAGTGTTTTGTGTACTCAAAAATATTACCACCGTGTGGAATATTTTCCACTATCAGGACAGAATAGAACGACACATATTTCGGTGGTTAAATTAATCATCTAAAAATGTCTAACGTGCCAAAATAAGTTTTCACTTCTGTCGGTACTCCCGGAGTGCAATTTTTTTTAACGTCGAGCCACACTGGGATTTCTCCTGTATTGGGGGTGCGTTTACAGACATGAATTCCACATACAATACACCCAGACCCGGAACAACTACCTGCAGATCATACAAATATTTGTTCCGTGCGGGAATCGAACCCACGACCCGGAGCGCAGCAGCCGACTGTATCAGCCACTGCACGAACCGTGCCGACAAATGGATGTAACGTGTAATTTTCGTTGGCTATTGTTCAGGTGCGCTCGTACAACCCGCGCACATCGTTCGGCGAGCACCAGTTCTTCGTGTACATCCGCTCGGGGGACGCGGCCACGGTGTACGTGCCCGTGGTGCCCACGCGCCTCGGCGACATCCACGTGCGCCTGCACGCCTCCACGCTCATGGGGCAGCACCACTACGTCAAGAAGATCACCGTCGAGGTAACCCATCATCATATCGGCCATTTATACGTCCACTGCTGAAAGGCCTCCCCCATAGATTTTCACAACTGTGTCATCATTTTGGGGGGTATTTGCCAATACCCACCACGCTTGGCAGGCGGGTTGGTGAGCGCAGTATGGCTACCGTTTCTCAGAAGGGACGCTGCTGTCCATCCCTCTGGTTTAGATTCCCTTAGTCGCCTTTTGCGACATCCACGGGAGGAGATGGAGTGGTGCTATATTCTTAATACAAACACCACGATATTATTTCTAAAACGAAATTCTTACCCCAATTGCTGTAGTGAGTAAATGTGAATTGGCATTTTGCGATTGCGATGCATAATATATTTTTCTCATTATTGTAGAGCTATAACCTAAAAAAACATTGATATTCGCGAAAATGTGTATACAAATACAACGTGTACCTGTACGTGTCCAAATGTTTTCTCATCGAAACCTAGAGTGAATGCCCTTAGTTTTATGTTTACTTGAGTTATTAGAGAGATCATCATCCTTGGGTTCATCTCCATATTTTTGGGCAGATCCCACATAATAACACAATGTATCCCACAGCCCGACGGCCTGCCTCAATACCGGCACCAGTCCGTGCTCCTCGACCTGTCCAACCGCGCCTACGTGTTCCAATACATGCACGTGAACGTGACCGAGACGCCCATCATCCCGTACGAGGTGGATCGCTACTACGTGTTCGGCTCCAACAGGGCGAGGATATCCGTGGTCGGAGACGTCGTCGGACCGCTGTTCCCTACGATGCCGGTTAACGCCACAAGTTTGCTGCATTTGCCTATGGTGAGAACGCGATGTATTTTGTACACGCCAATATTATTGTTACACTCATAAAGTTCTTTTGGTGAAATTGTTGGTCTAAAATATTAACATTGTCAATCTTTTTAAAGATTTGTAAGTTTTATTTGATCTTCTTCCACTATTTATAAAGTATTAAAGAAATATAGACAATGTTACTCATATCGACACTAACTTGTTACCCGAGACTTCAGCCGCGAGGGAATTAATTTAAACCTTAAAGCGAACTTGATAAACAATAAAACATATCCTATACATGTAATTGCATTTGGATCTGTTAAGTCGTTTTAGCGTGACGGAGAGACAAACATTAACTTCCACATTTACAATTTTAGTAAGATTATTTCCTGACTTCGTTTTAATTCTCAATATTTTCTTCAATCTATAATATTACTAATATTCAAAACTTTGTCTCCAGGACTCAGCAGAACAAAACATGTTCAGTTTCGCTGCGAACATGTACCTAACCTTCTACATGCGACTGATCAACCAACGAAATAGAACCATAGAGCGGGACGCATTCTACCACATGAATACACTGTACCAACGGCAGATGTCCTTCATGAAGCCAGACGGATCCTTCAGTTTGTTCAGAAGCGACTGGTGAGTTTGTACAATCTATAACAATATAATTACTTGTCCTGACTTACTGACTGGTCCATCAACGCAGAACCAAAACCGCTGGGGCTACAAACTTTAAGTTAAATTTTCATCAACTTTGAAAATTTTATAACGTTAGCATCCACTAAGAAAGGAATTTTAGAAATTTCACCCATAAGGTGGTAAAATAGGTTGAATGTTGTATGAAAGGCCGTCATTTTATAAGTTAGATCCATGAAAATTATGAAAAATGCCAGACTCCTACCTAAAACCACTGGGGCGGTCATCTTCGGTACCTAAGGGGGGCTCCAGGTCCCTCGTATGATCACACTAGAGCCGTCCAGATGCCGCGCCTGTAGGCACATCTCTAAGAGGGTGACTGTATAGCGGTCACCTCCTTCCCCCCCCCCCCACCTGTGTTTTGGTTGTCATTGTGAGTAAAACGTATTTGACCAGATTTCTTATGATCAAATCAGGAACCAGTCGGCATCAAGCGTGTGGCTGACCTCTTTCTGCGCTAAGATATTCCAAGACGCGTCGTTTAACGAGTGGGAAAACTTCATATACATCGATCCTGAGGTTAGTATACCTTCATTTAAGGGTGTATCAATATTAATGGTATACTATAGCAACCCCAGCCGCCTTGAAACTGTTGCCTACTATCCAGATACATACAAGCCGCGGCTTACAGACGCGTCTAATAATGGTTCCAGATTTAGCGACAGGCATTTAACACGCGTTCTTGAGTGACGGAGCCCTGGTTGTAGCCAAAAATAGTAATTTTTTTGTGGTAACTTATGGACGCCTTTGTTCAGCAGTTGTCAAATTGTCATCCTTCGGCTGATATCATGATGATGAAGAATTGTATTCCATCTGTTATGTGATGTTCTGTTGTTTTTATCAACCCTGATGGATCGATTTAAGAGACTTAAATAAATTTACGTCTCGAGGTGACGAGCGCAGTGTGATGTCTCACAAGTCTAGTCCTGGGTAGAATTCTAATAGTTATGGGCAATCATGTCGCCTACCACCAGGCGAATGACTTGCAAGTCTCGTCACGAAGTAGTATAAAAAATAAAATGATCCATGTCGTGTACGGATTCAAAGTAGATTATCGCTGTATCTCATCCCGTGGATGTCAGAGGGATAGACAGCAGCATCCCGTCTGTGAAACAGCAACCATACTGCACTCACCACCCCACTTGCCGAACGTGGATAGTACTGGCACATTCTCTCAAAATTACGACATACTGCATGTAACTGCTCATCCACGAGGGAGGCCTTTGTTCAGTGGTGGACGTCTTTTGGCTGATGAATTATTATAGAACATTTCTGCACGGTTGGTGCAGTGGCTGATACAGTCGGCTGCTGCGCTCCGGGTCGTGCGTTCGATTCCCACACGGAACAAATATTTGTATGATCTGCAGGTAGTTGTTCCGGGCCTGGGTGTATTGTGTGTGGAATGTATGTCTATAAACGCACCCACGACATAGGAGAAATCCTAGTGTGGGGCAATGTTTTAATAAAAAATGAAAACTAGATAGAACTTTCCACCCGAAAGGCTTCGGATTATAAAACTTTCCTAGATATTTCCTGTATATTGCTGAATGTCAGGACTAATAACGCAATACATGAGACATTTATACAAATCATTTTATCTTCCCCTTTCCAGGTGATATCCATGGCGGTGTCATGGGTGCTGGACCACCAGACGCCTGACGGAGCCTTCTACGAAGTGACGTGGTTGCCCAACAGGAACGACAACTCTACTATAGTGGTGCCCAAGAACAGCAGCACTTATAGAGAGGCTTACGGACATACAGGGTGGCACGACCCTAGTGCTGTCGAAGTAAGCAGACAATCTACTTATATAAATGTTATATCTTTACTCGCATAAACATGCTGAATCTTGTAACGTCTGTGTTGGAAACCTTAAAACAAGCACCAGTAAACATTCCATTTGTGTCTAGCACATATTGTACCAACTTCAAAATAGAGGAGGTTCTCAATTCTATGCATATTTTTTTACATATGTACTCCGATTACACCGATATTTGTACTGATTTAAGAAATTCTTTTTATTAGGCTCAGAATGTTTTTGAATTGGTCCCATATACATTTCATTACATTTGATTAACTTTGACCAGCTTCAATAATCAGGTTTAATTTTACTGCGCTTATCTAGATGATGTGTAGTTCACCAATTCCTATTTCACCATTCTTACTTAATGTAGCTAGTGTTAAATACTCTCGAATTGGTTTCATATAAATATTTGGTTAAGTGTTTCATATGATATCAGCTCTGTTATTCGTGAATTATGTATCTCGGGTTGGTTACGAATTAAACTGACACCTAACATGGATAAACTTGTTACAATTATTTACACTTAAAAGAAACAAAACTTTTAAACAAGAAAAGAAACCAACTTCGAAAAAAAATATGATACCACTAAACATATAAATCAACTTTATTTATGAAGTCTGTCGGGGCCAGGTATTATAACACGCAGACAAACGAGAAATTATATTTTATACCAGGCCCGACTTAATTAATAAAGTTTTCTTTTTAGTGGTATTAAAGGTTCTCGAATGGAGACCGCGCACCGGAAAACGCAGCGTGGGACGACCTCCAATGAGGTGGACAGACGACCTGGTGAAGGTCGCTGGGAGTCGTTGGATGAGAGCGGCATGTGACCGCTCGTTGTGGAGATCTAAGGGGGAGGCCTTTGTTCAGCTGTGGACGACCTGTGGCTGATATGATGATGATGATGAATGTTTTTATATTATGTAGGTTTATTGAAGTCGGTATTGTTTTTATTTTAATATTTTTAAACATTCTTGTCTGAGGGCTATACAGCTTTTAATTTCTCTTATTTATGTAAATACCTGACAAAAACGTTTCAAATAAATAAAGTGAGATGATTATGATAAATTTAGTTACGTCATTGGTAGTACTAACCTTGATGTGTTGTCAACAGGTAAACAACACAATAATAATGCAACGCAACATTACACTGACTGCTCAAGTTGTCATCACACTGGAAACTGTCAAGAACCTCAAAGATATTGGAGTGAGAGAGGTAAGGGGTCAATCATATTATACCATAGATATGTTACGTCCATATTAACTGGCGCGCAAAATACAATCTCGCTTGCACTACAATGTCGTGAGAAAGAAGATACAAAAACATCAAGAGTAAAAGAGATAGCTATCTAGGCGAACCGATTGCGAGGTGCTACAATTGGGGGAGTGTTGGTTCTTACTTTTGGCGCGCATGTAACATATCTACTTCTTTTTAATATATAATATCGTTGTAAGGGGTCATAAACATCTGTCTTGTATGTAGTTTTTCACTGCTGTGTACAAAGCCTCATATTGTCGTAACAGCCTCACCCAAACACAACGACCGGTCGGGGTATGTTGTGTGCCCATTGGGGGGTTTTGCTTTAATCGCCACGCTTGGCAGGCGGGTTGGCGATCGCAGTTGAGTTGTTAATGTACTTGAAGTTAATGTATCCCGGTTAATCCCACAGTCCACTTTTACGACACCCACGAGATGAGATCGGTTGGTGGTGCTATTCGTAGCCGGCACCACACGGCCCTTCTGTGCAACGGTAGCCATACTGCGCTCACCAACTCGCCTGCCAAGCGTGGTGAGTATTGGCAAATACCCCCCAAAATGATGACACAGTTGTGGAAATCTATGGGGGAGGCCTTTGTTCAGCAGTGGACGTATAAATGGCCGATATGATGATGATGACAACACGGCCAGCCTCATATTATCGAACGAAAAATATTCAGAAAGTTTTATTTTATGTTAGTTTTATAGGCTCTATCTCGCTAAATCTCGTGGCAGCTCGCTCGTCCTGTTCACTGTATGGCCATATTGAAAATATGTGTAACAGTGATTCGACTCCTTTGATGTTGGGCGAGACGCCGATATCGTCGGAATGGAAAAATTTACCGAAGGGTTGCTACTTGCACAAAATAATTAAAAAATATTGTGTTGAATAGAAAATTGAAAGAACTCAAATATTCTTTTAAATCACCTTCTAATTTCTTGCAATAATTAATGAAATCTGGAGGTAAAAGCCATTTTTCAAGTCTCACGTGAAATTACGATTATTGAGCGAAACATCAGAGCGATACTCCTGATTACTATTACCGAACCGGGCTATGGTCGTTCGGTAAGTGACTGCGGCGCGTCCCATCCCGCATCCCATCGCTAGGGTTGCAAAATTACGTAACATTACTGAGAAGGTGCGTGAAACACGGGTAATTTATATAGATCACGGTACAATTACCGGTGGGCGGTGCGGTATTTCTTTCTACTAGAAAACTAATAAATTACAAGTTTTTCCAAATTGTCATATAGTTTTTACTGCCCTGTAAAGTTAAATACACAAATACTTAACTACCTATCATCTTACATATTGGAAGTCGGGGCGTTTTAATATGACATTAATTAACTATGCTTTGGTATGGCCACTGACGCTGAACTGGCTGTTATGTGTGCGTGTGTTATATAATTTGTTGGGGAATATATCAATGTTCACAGCCCAAAATATACTAAAAACAAAATGAATTAATAATTTGCTACAATACTTAGACGTTAAATTGTTGTGATATCAAAACGGAAGAATGTTCTTTCTAATTGCACTTTAAGTCGTCAAACTCGCAGAGGAGATACAAACAATTTTTTAGGTATGCGTTTCGAGTTAAATCTTCTGTTTGGTACTAGAGTACCGTGCTCGCACCGCCCGCACCCCGCACTTCGACCGAGCCACTGAGCTGAGTTCGAACTAAAAACGTATTTTGCCGGGGTAATTTTCGTGGTTTGCATCCGTACCCACTGCACTAGTGTTGCTTAAAAATCGATAGGCTATCAATAGTCAATCGATAGTGTCATATAACCCCAAATCACTCATACTATCGATTGCCCTATCGCTAGTATCGATATTATCAATAGTATCGATAGTATTGATTCGGAGCTTTGCAAAAATACTATCAATAGTGATATAAAATCGATAGTGCCGATACTATCGAACTGGGTCGTAAATACTATCGACAGTATCGATAGTCAAAAATCATGTAATACTATCGATTGTATCGATACTATTGCATAAGTTCAACTATCGATACTGTCGATAGTATTGTTCGATATGTAAAATAAAATCGATACTATCGATAGGCCGATCGATAGTATGAATGTTTTAGGGGTAGTGCTATCGATAGATCGAAAGTCGATTTGTAAGCAACACTACACTGCACCGCTACGTATACCGTGCGCAGGGGCTGAGCGCGCGCGTGTCGTCGGCGCAGCAGCGCGGCGTGCGCTGGCTGGAGCGCCACCTGCGCCTGCTGGACGAGCGCGGCGAGCCCTACGCGCTGGCGCTGGTGGCGCACGCGCTCACGCACGCCAAGGCGCCCAGCGCCGAGCACGCGCAGCGCCTGCTCAAGCGGCGCCAGCGCTACGAAGGTAATGTGCATCTTATTACATTATTCAACTATAGCGCTATTTTAAACGACATTGATAAAATAAGGCCTGTGGATCAACATGTCCGTGTGGTGTCCGGATTAAGAATGTAGGACCACTCCATCTCCTCCCGTGGATGTCGTAAAAGGCGACTAAGGGAATCTAAACCAGAGGGATGGGCAGCAGCGTCCCTTCTGTGAAACGGTAGCCATACTGCGCTCACCAACCCGCCTGCCAAGCGTGGTGAGTATTGGCAAATACCCCCCAAAATGATGACACAGTTGTGTAAATCTATGGGGGAGGCCTTTGTTCAGCAGTGGACGTATAAATGGCCGATATGATGGATCAACACGCAGGCGACCTGTACTATAAATTCTAGATTTTTTTATACTTTAATATCAGGTATTGCAATCCAACGGACACTTCATAATCCCATAAACATTTTTAAAAGTGGTTTCACGACTTCATTTTCGGTTTTATTCCCGCCGCCATATTTGGACGCATACAATATTTAGCGCTTTCAGCGCTCGATTTACAGAGAATATTTGTTGGTATAAACAGATGAATATTTCGCCAAAGCGATAAAAAGCTCAGATTCGCTGAACAGACGTTGTGACAATAAATTGACATTGCTATTACCTAACCAAAAGGCTTATATTTTATTCAAGTATTTAGATTTCCACAACTAATAATTATTTTCAATAATATTAGAATTGCATAGAAAACAAGTTATCTACTATTGTAATTATTATTTCGGAAGTTTTCCTTTACATCTACAGAGCCTTACCAATTTCGCCTCGAATTCTAGAACTTTCGTGGCTCCATCTTCTGATTAAGCAGGCAGATTAAAGTATTGCCCGACAGTCGTAGGTATAGGCAATATAGTAGAATACACTGTAATCGACCACACTAGCCAGTAGTCAGGCCAATAATTTTAATTTGTGTAATGCTTTTGGATTTTTTAGACTACATCTGCCCAATGTAATGAAATGAAGTGCTTAAAGCTAAAACCTAGGTAATCCTAATCTATTTTGCGTTTTAGCGTTTGTTACATATTATTTTCTAATGCGAAGTATGTGTGATAAATCGTGTTGAGATGTCCGATGCATTATAACCGCAAAATCCGAAAATTATGTGACAAACAATTCTTAGGAGTGTCCGTTACTTTAATTTAATTTCAGTAGACTGTAGTCATTATTTAGAACACAGACGATAATTCTACGTGCCTGTCGGCTCTTAGGCTAACAATGTATGGCCGCAGAACAATGTCATTTAGCATTGGCAACCAGACAATGTGGTTATCTATATTGTTTCAGTACTTATGATGTTTAGATAAGAACTCTTTGCATTTTATACAGCTGTATATTTGGATTGTTTCAAAGAAAACAATTATCGTCATCATCGTGTCAGCCAAAATAGTCTACTGCTAGTGAGCGCAGTACGGCTGCGGTATTACAAAAGGGATGCTGCTGCCCATCCTCTGGTTTAAAATCCCCTTAACGCCTTTTACGACATCCATGGGAGGAGATGGAGTGGTGCTATATTCTTAATCCGGACACTACACGACCTTTGTTCGGTAGTAGACATCTTTTTTACAATTTCAAACCTAAGAATTATTTTACTTGTGGTATCAATAGCTATTATCATGGTCTGTGGTTTCCAATTTAAATTTGACGCCTTAGAGAACATACATCACGAATTCATGTACACTTATTTTTAACTTTGCCCCACATTAGGATTTCTATTGTGTCGTGGGTGCGTTTACAGACATACATTTCACACACAATGAAAGTGGATAGACGTGGCAACATCTAAAAGTACTACATAACGTGGCATAAGTTATATGCATTAGAGCGACAATACGATAAAAATATACTATGAATTTGCTTGTCCTTACCGTGGCCACTATTTTTTTTATCTACAGGTGGTCTAAGCTACTGGGGCAAGGAGTCAGTTCCCCAACCGCCTTACAAAATGGAAAATCAAAAACCTTTCCTCCTACCTCGGCTGCCTTACAAGTACGACTCGAACAACATCGCGGCGACCGCGTATGCTTTGTTGGCGTGCATGGACCATCAGGACAACAATGAGCCGATAGTCATGTGGCTGAACTCGCAGAGGCTGCAGGACGGAGGCTGGGCTTCGACGCAGGTTTGTGTCTTGTTTGGACAGAAGAGAATTTCTCCGGTGTTTATTTATTAGAAAGCAACATACATACATACATATAATCACGCCTCTCTCCCGTAGGAGACCACTTCTTTCCACTTGCTACGATCCTTACATACTTGTTTCGCTTCGTCCACTTTCATTATTCCCTTCATACATGCTCTTCGGTTTAGGGTACTCTTGACCTGGCCTTTTTCCAAGACGTCCCTGAATTGGTCTTGAAACGTCCGCCTAGGTCTACCCCTTCCAGCACTTTCATTCACACTCGCCTTATACACTTTTTTCGTCAATCGTTCTTTATTAATTCTCTCAACATGGCCAAACCATCTCAGCATACCTTTCTCAATTTTTGTCACTACATCTTCTTTCAGCTTCAATTAGAAAGCAAAATTCGCAATAATTAGTATGCTTTATAATAAAACACTTTTAAACGGATTCTATCACGTATATTTTAGATTTTTGCTTTTCCTGACGTTTCGAATACTTTGCAGCATTCGTAGTCGCAGGCTGACTAAGGTGACAGGCGACGTCGTTACAGATTTTAAAAAGTTATTTTATTTTATCTACCGTACAATTTTAATCAGAAATTAGTTTCGATGCACGCAGTAATCACTCGCAGTGTCTTGGTCTTTGATGTGATAAAATTGTTTTATTATAATGTGTTATAATCGCGGAAACCATCATTACTATGCTTTAGTCATTGTTTTCGTAAAAATTATAAATTTATATTATAAAAAGTTATTTTATATTGCTTGTAAGATAGTGAACGCACTATTGGTACACGTCATCACAACACTCTTTCTATTTATAAAACATACATTAAAGGATGTAATGCGTTTATGTCTGACCTGTCACTTTTTAAATGTGACTTAATGCGCGTAATACCAACGAGAAGCGATACTTTTTTTTTTAAACATTGCCTCACACTAGGGGTTCTCCTGTGTCGTGGGTGCGTTTACAGACACGAATTCCACACCCAGACCTAAATTACTAAAATTCAGTCACCTTAAACACGAATATGGAACAGACCATCTATTATCTATCTCTTTCGATCTCGTGTATTTGTCATAATGCCGCGTGCTCACGGTGATAATGTTCGAAGGTCAGAGGGCCAATTCTCGTTATTAATTTACACTATGATTTAAACTCGACCGAACTGAGATTAAATTATGAATTTCAGTCCGATTTCAGTATAATCTCCATCTAGTCTCATTTCAATCTCAATTTTGGCTTTTATTTAATGACAATTTAGTGCATGTGACAATTCGAAATGTTAGCAGAATACCGTTTTGACTTCGATCAACTTTCGATCCATTTTCGATCTCATCACAGTGTAAGTTCACGTTTGAAGTTGTTTGTCAGTTTAGGAGAATACCATTTGTGACATTTCATCATCATTTCGGCCGAATAAAGTCCACTGCTGGACAGGCCTCCCCCAAAGATCACCACAACAACCGATATGAGTGTGTAGTGTGCTCAGTAGGGGGTCTTGCCATAATCGTCACGCTTGGCAGACGGGTTGGCGATCGTAGTTGAGTTGTTGTGTGCTCGAAGGACGCTGCTGCCCATCCTCCGGTTAATCCCTTTGTCGACTTGTACGACACCCACGGGATGAAATGGGGTGGTGGCATTCTGAGCCGGCACCACACGGTGACATTTACGACACTGAGATTAGATCAGAACTATATTTCAACATTTTTAAATTACGAGAATTGGCGCTCTGGTTAGTCGCCCGCTCCCCATCTTTCGGGCGGCCGAATTATAAATTAATGGTTCATTCCGTGTCGGAAAGCGTTCCTGGTAATACTTACTGTTTTTATGCTGTGTTTGCTTTGAGTTATTTACTGTTCTGATTTGTTGAAGTATGTACTTTTATTTAATTATTATTTTCAATAGTCTATATTCTTCTCAAATTTTTGTGTAGGGGCCTACACAAAAATTTTACACTAGTCAGCTTTTTAAAATAATAATATTAATGAAACTTTATTAGCCAGATATTTTAAAATACGTACCTACAAAAAAAAAAGATTTAATTTATACAATTGGCACACAAATACACAATAATAAGGCAATACACAAAGGCCGTGTGGTGCCGGCTAAGAATACCACCACTCCATATCATCCCGTGGGTGTCGTAAAAGGCGACTATGAGATTAGCCGGAGTATGGGCAGCAGCGTCCTTCAAGTACATTTATAACTCAACTGCGATCGCCAACCCGTTTGCCAAGCGTGGCGATTATGGCTAAACCCCGCAATAGGCAAACCGGTCGTTGTGGCTACCTTTGGGGGAGGCTTCTGTCCAGCAGTGGACGTTTTTTGGCTGAAATGATGGTGATGAATTTACACAAATATAATTTTCAAAAAAGTTATGAAACCTTGCATTACAGAACTTGCAGTGGCTTTTGGTATTGCTTCTCGTTGGCCTTCCTTTATGTAAAATGAATTAGACAATAATTAATTAAGTCAATTCCGATAAAATATTCAATTTTTATAATAGGAGAGGATGTCTCGAATATTTGCATTTACATTACTTACGAACAGACAGAAGGTTTACTCGTGGTATGCAAATTAATAGCTGACTGATTGTAGTGTTGAGCCATAATTACTACATAATATGCTACTTCATTCTAATTTGTGTTTATTGTATTGTTAATTTATAAAATCGCAATCATGCACTTCATAGCCTGAAGCGCAGGTTCAACCTAGTTCAGGTAAATATATAACTGTACTTTATTTTAATTGTAAGATACTTATTGTAAATGTATAGAACTTTTTTTTCTGAATAAACAATTTTATTTATTTATTTTATTCATCAAAATGGAATCCTATACTTTTCTACCTCCAAAGGATTTTCCTTTTTCAACGACTACCACTTTGGAACCCATTCAATCGATTGAATATATCTGTAATCTTTATCCAGGACACATACATAGCTCTGCGCGCTCTCATCGAGTACACGAACCGCAAGCGCCTGCGTGACGTGTCGTCGCTGACGGTGAGCGTGGACGCGGTGGCGCTGGCCGGCGAAACCCGCAATCTGCACGTGCGCAACGACAACATCGCCGTCATGCAATACATCGACGTGAGTATACCGCGACCTCGACAACGAATATACGGCAGTGTGGTGACACTCATGTATTGGGACAGGTCCGTATTACAGATCGAGAATCAAAACTCAAGTAGAATTTTAGTCTAGATTGCGTTAATCAAATATGAACCCTACGATGATGACCTGTAAGGTCCAGCATTTATATTCAATTGATGCAATCTCGAGTCAGGTTCTATGAGTTTTGATTCTCGATCTGGGTTCTCGATACGGGTCTAATATTTAGTGAAGGGACTTTATCGGTCACATTAATTTGCTATTCCTTACTCATATCTCTTCAATGTTCTTGTGTTCGTTTTTATATACACATACAGTATTTATTAGTATATCATCATGATAGGCCTTTATCGGTCCACTGTTGGACATAGGCCTCTCCTAGCGTGCGCCACAACCGGTCATCTCCATCTGCTCCATCGACCATCGGTCCGTCGACAGACGTGACCAGCCCACTGCCACTTCAGCTTGCTAATTGGGTGTGGTATGGACGATAATTTTGGCTCTCTTCCGGATATCCTCGTTTCACATTCTATCCTTTAGAGAGACTCCACAGCACGTTCCATAGCTCATTGAATAGCGACTTTAAACTTGTGGACCAGTGCGGCTGTTAGAGTCCACGTTTCGGCACCGAATATATATTTATTAATTTTATTATACTAATAAGTATTGTAATTATTATGTTTGTGCAATGTTATACATGTACAACATTGTACATGTACACTTAGACTGCCCGTTATCTTGCCATCTGGCATATATCCATCTAAAGGTTGTTTGGACGATATATGGCTCCCTGAGCCAGGGTCCGCCCTTGCCTGTTGCGCTATACAAGGTCTTACTTTAATAGTCCACGATATTTTGCATGCAGCCTATGTAAATGCTGACGATAATGTAGGTATCACTAACAAATAAATCAGTTGTATTTTTGTCAACATTTCTTATAAATCACTCATTTCATTACTTACTGGTTCTTCTAGTAAGTTAAAATAATATCCACTTGCATCTAGTAAGAAAATGGTGGTCGCAGCCTGCCGACCTATTTAGGTAGCCGGCAACGTCAAACGAAACAGGCGAAAGTAGGCGCGCGTCGACGTCGCACAAAAGAAATAAACAAATTTTTCACAGTCAAATTAATTTTGTGTGGTAGGTACATCATCTACAGCATTTACTACGGTGCCATGCAAAATATCGTGGATTATTAAAATAAGACGTTATATACGTGAAAGCTTTCCTAATATCAGTATACTTAGCTTGATTGATTTTAGAGAGATTTAACTGAGCTACATTAACTCTCGTAGATCCCGTCGGCTTGGGGCACCGTGAAGGTGACCGCTAAAGGAGCAGGGTACGCCATCCTGCAGCTGTCGGTGCAGTACAACGTGGACATCGCGCGCTTCCAGACGCCGCCGCCGCTCCGCTGCTTCTCTCTGCTGTCCACGCACCACTTCCACGGCAGGAATCAGTCGCACATCGAGTTCCAGGGATGCGCCAGGTAACCCAAAACCTTTAAGGAGTATAGACACAGGTTACAGAACTTGGTGGAAGCCAGATGCTTATTGGAAAAATAGGATAATTAAAGGTTTACTTTTTATCTCCCTCCCTATATCCTATCCCTTCTATATCATCATGTCAGCCATAAAATGTCTACAACTTGCAAAGACAATTTTTGGAGGGACGTTGCCAGTACTCACTATAAGGAAGGTTGGAAGGGATGCTGATGCATTGCCCATGGGTTTAGAGTCCCTTAGTCGCGTTTTACGATATCCACGGGAAGAGATGGAATGGTGCTATATTCTTAATCAGTTTAAAAAGTCGTCTATTTAAAATTGATGACGACATTTAATTACCGAATTATTCCTTCATTACTCAAAAGTATAACTGACTGCTAGATATACATATATCAGCTCGTTAACCTCCACTGCTGAACATGGGCCTCCCAATTATCACTACAAAGAGTCGTCATAGGGGATATTGCCATAATCACCATGCTTGGCAAGCGGATTAGTAATCGCAGTATGTTGTTATAAGCACACGGAGGACGCTGCTGCCCATCCTCTTGATATCAACCCTTAGTCGCCTTTTATGACACCCCTGGGTGGAGATAGGTGGTCTCTTCTTCGCCAGAAACCACACGGAATGGCTACTATTATTATTAAAAGCCTGAGGTGTCGCACTACAGGGCAAAGGCCTCCCTACCCTCATTGCACTTCTCCCTGTCTATTGCTACGAAGGACCAGTCTCTTTGAAAGGAGTCCAGCTCATCCCACCATCTCCGCCTAAGTCTGCCGCGTTAGCGTTTGCCATTTAGTGGGACCCACTGGGTCGTAAGTTTGGAACGACTATGCTTTGAGGTTATTGTTTCTAATAATAATTTACACTTCAGCTGGACACTCTTGGAGGAGTCTCCCCGCTCCGGCATGGCCGTGCTGGAGGTAGGCGTCCCGACTGGCTACATGATACAGCAGCAGAAGCTCGATGCCTACGTGCTGTCACGTCGAGTGCCCACGCTGCAGAGGGCAAAATACCTACCCACCAAGATTATCTTCTATTTTGATTATGTAAGTACTTTACAGAGGCCTTTTAGAGAATTTTAATCTAAAATGTAATGGGACACTAACAGGGGACTCTACGGCTGCACTATAAAATGCAGTCTCGGATTGTCCCCGGAGGTATAAAACTGTTGTATGAAATGGAAACTACAAGTATAAGGTCTATTGCAATGGGTGCCAAATGGATTTAATACTAAGAAAAACGGATAAACGGCGTCTGCCATTCAACTTTAAATGTGAAACTCTGTGGCAGACGGTGACTTGCCACTCTATAATTATTATTATTTTTATATTATTATCAGGCAGGCAGTTGAAACAACTGATAGGTGCCTGTATTCTGCTAATAGAAAAATATACAGAACTAGATTTAGCCTGCCACGAGTTGCTGTGGCTAAATGCACGTAATTACAACACGATTTTGATTCTGAAATCTGATTTCTGGTTTAATAAAAACATGCGCGTGTAATATTAACAAAACGATCCGTAAAGAAATTTAGGAGCTTTGTGATTTTGAATAAACGAACATAAAATTTATAAATATATACCTACATGATAAGACGTTGCCAGATTCATCTCGGCTCTGATTTTGTTTCTACGATAAATTCCCAAAAATAAGTAGTTTTTGAAACTACTTTCATATGTACACATTTCTAATTGGATTGATGATTATGTGTAAAAAGCCTGTGATTGTTTACTTTATAAGACAGCTACAAAAATAGTATACATTAATAATTTTTCGTTCAGCTTTCCGAGGAGCCGACGTGTGTGAACTTCACGATCGAGCGCTGGTTCCCGGTGGCCAACATGTCCAGATACCTTCCGATGCGTGTCTACGACTACTACGCACCCGGTAAGTATAGCACGCCTTTCTTTTTATTGGGCCCATTGGAAATTCTTCATGAACTTCCTCTGCCCCGGGGACGAAGGGACATGCCGGACTCCTACCGGTTAAAACCACTGAGGCGGTCATCTTCGGCACCTAAGGGGGGCTGCCACAAGTATACAATACTCTTTATTGTACACCATACATAACAAAAAAAGAAGATCCAATACATAAAATGACATGTACAAAGGGCGTCCTTATCGCACTCGGCGATTTCTGCCAGACAACCTTGGGATGGACAGATTTGCTAATAAAAAGAAAGGGGTAGTTCGCGGTGTGACAATCATTATAACTTAAGTAATACATACTTAATTATGAGATACACGAAAAACAATATATATATATATATATATATGATGCCTAGTGGTGCCGGCTCAGTGCCGTGTGATGCCGGCTCAGAATACCACCACCCCATCTCCTCCCGTTGGTGTCGTAAAAGTCGACTAAGGGATTAGCCGCAGGATGGGCAGCAGCGTCCTTCGAGTACATTAACAACTCAACTGCGATCGCCAACCCGTCCGCCAAGCGTGGCGATTATGGCAAATCCCCAATGTGCCCACAACACACCCATAGCGGTCGTCGTGGTGATCTTTGGGGGAGGCCTGTGTCCAGCAGTGGACTTCATTCGGCCGAGTGATGATGCACATACAGTTCCCTAAAACGTGCCATACCGGTACCTACAAGGGTGTTGGCAACAGAAAGCTAAAGCATATTTTAACCCGTCCTAAACTGTTGGCGTGTCCTGATCATTCCGTGTGGTGTTCTGATTAAGAATTAGCACCACCCTTCTTACGAGATCGAATCGATATCGACAACGATCGATATGAGTGTGTTGTGGGCTCATTGGGGGGTTTAGCCATAATCGCCACGCTTGGCAGACGGGTTGGCGATCGCAGTTGAGTTGTTAATGTATTCGAAGGATGGTGCTGCCCATCCGCCAGCTAATCCCTTAGTCGATAGCAATGACAGGACACTTAGGCACCAAGGAGCACCTCCATAGTATGAAGCTTAGCACAACGGATACATGCAGATTCTGTATGGACAATCAAGAGTCAATGCAGCGTATTTTGTGCAGCTGTGACGCTCTGGGAAGACGTAGGGCAAAACATCTAGGAATAGCTTATCCTTTGCCTGATGATTTTGCACGGCTCCAGGCAGGTATTACGAAGTACCTACAGGGACTTCTTGATTTGCCAGCTGAGGAGTAGTGCAGGGCTTTGGGCAGCACAATGGATCCAATAGGGTCGAAGTGCGTTCGGCTGATGCTGAACCCGTGAGAGCCACAATAGAATAGAATAGAATCCCTTAGTCGACTTTTACGACACCCACGAGAGGAAATGGTGGTGGTGGTATTCTGAGCCGGCACCACACGGCATTATGTATGTGCATGGTATAGAATGATTCAGGTTCTACGTAATTCGCCTTTCACTCGTAGAGTATGTGTACGAGCGAGAGGAAATATTTACGTTCAAATGCTTCCTACGTGAATGTTGAACACAGCTGTACGTGTAAAACTAAACTTATTCACTTTTAACAGAACGATTCAACGAGAGCATATTCGACGCGCTGCCAACATATCTCCTCAACATCTGCGAGGTGTGCGGCTCTTCCCAGTGTCCGTACTGCGCGATATACAACAACGCTTTACGTTCCACGCTCGCTGCACCACTGCTGTTCGTAGCCATCGTTGTAACGATCACACGGTATCTGCGACCGCTAGCTTCTCTGTACGGCATCTCATAGAGCTGGACGTATTTCATAAGCAATCGATATGAATTAAAAATGTAATGCCAAAACTTTATGGCTTGTGTACACAGTGGCTCATGTTGGCCACTTTAATGTCCAGTTATGTTTTACAATATTAACAAATAGGCTAGGGGCAATGAATTGCAGCGTATATTGCCGAGGAAGTGGCTAGATGAGATGCATAAGTTGCTTGCCATCGTCCAATACAACCTTGTCATTCCTGCTACGAAGTCCCAAATTACGTTAGTTGAATCAAAGTCAAATATTTTTATTTCAAATAAACCAAATATTGGCACTTATGAAACGTCAGAATGTAGGTTGCACGGTTCCAACTAGTTAAATAATAAAAAAAAAGTTGATTAATACAAATTATGGTAAAACATATAACGAGCATTATGTAGGCCAATGTACAAAAAAAACATACTAATGTAATATAATTAAACATTCACACACAAGAATTCCAAGAAAAGCATTGGTATTCCATGAGACGTATAAGTTGCATAACGCCGTATGAGGCGCTTGCCATCAACCAACAAGCGATTGTAGGAACAGCAAGTTGCGAATCACCAAATTCCGCAAGTTGTATTTTGTACTAATGGTTTTCTTAGGAAATTCGACATCCAACGTAAGACATTGTGTAAACAAGCCATTTCACGATTTTAATAAGCAAGTATGCTTAGTTATGTAGATAGTATTAATACAATTGCTGAATATCCAATTACCACGAGCGGCTAATATCACAGTCATTTTATTTTATATAAAAATTTATCATTTTTGTAATCAATAATTGACTTAAGAGTAAAACTACGGCCGTTGTCAACGAACTCACACCCAATATCAGTATTCACAGGCTTTATTCAAATGCACCTAACAATAAAATATAATACTAAAATATAATACAAAATTATATTGGAAATCATAATGCCATACCTATTTAAGTAATATTGTCATAAAATCTATGTATTCTGAAGCTTTAATCTATACAATTGTAAACGTATATAAATCATTTTCTTTTGATAAATCAATGTTAGTAAGATGTCACACTTGAAAATGTTATTTTGGCCATTGAAATTGGCATCTATTGCAACAGTCATTGTGTCCACAACAATGCACAAAGTGGAGATGATCCAAGGTTATACCGTCTTTAAGGACTGCATATTTAAAGTTATTATTAATGGCTTTTTATTTAAACAACCGTTTTAAAATTTGTTGTATTATGACGAAAAGCCTAATAGCATGCTAATGTGCAAGCAAACTTGTTCTTCTTCTTCTCTTAGATTATGGCTTCTGTAGATTATCTTCCACAATTTCGCCAATGTCAAGTATAAGGCAACGTTGTACGGTGTTTAGATTAATTAATCTTTACATATTCAATAAAATATTTCTCAAAAATGAAAAAATCTATAAAATATGTCGGCAACGTCGTACGGTTCAATTGTTTTTTCGGTCAAAACATGTGGAATCCAAGCAAACTTCTAAACACTGCATAGTTGAATTCATAGAATAGTTTAATCTGTAATTGAGTCATATCCGACAGTTGTCATATTAAAATGACGGCGATGAAAGAATTTATGACGTAAACACCTGCATTTGATTGTCTATGAAACTACATGTCAGTGCCAAAACTGTGGTGGCTACTCCAAAAGAGCCATAAACTAAGAGTCTATATTGACTTATAGGGAAGTCTTACCAATTGACGTCATCGTCCAGTGAAAGTTGCTTCGCCTCTGGCATGAGTCTCACACTCACTAACAAGTGGGAAATCTCTATTAAAGGCTAAGGCCGGCGAGGCCTAGGCTGGAACATTTGGGAGGAAAACAAGATCAGTAACGTTATAAGGGGCCGATCGATGATCTTACACTAGCTACGGTACAAATTTGTTTATTTCTCACCCCAACAAAAGTTACAGTATTATTCAAATTTACTGTGAGAGACTGGTGCCTAAACTAGGTTGAAGCCTGTATCTCAGGTCACCAGGCCTTCCACCCCAGAAGTGCAATTTTGCTCTTTCATGAACTGTACCAAACTTTTTTCATTTGCTTGTACTTCGTGTATCTGATTCCATCAAGTTGTTTTCTCTTGTTAAAGTACTGTTGAATACTAATCAATAGGTTGATATAACTTTATCCGGCCCTGATACTGTTGATTTTGTCCTTTATAATCCAGTTATCATCTTGCATCCAAAGATTTAAATCTCTTTAGATTTAAATGTCGTCTTTTTGAAGTTGACAACGTTAAAATGGTCGTCAGCGTTTGCCGTCTATTTTACTACCCTTATTATTAATAAAGCCTGTAAGGAAAGGCATATCAGACCGAGCCCAGGGCGCCGTTGACATTAAATCCCTCTCTTCAAGCCCGTTCGTATAGTAGTAGTACGTTTCGTTTAGCTAGAACAGTATCCTAGCTAAACGAAACGTATTTATGTAAATAATAACCTCTAGATATACAATTAATCAACTCAGCCTAATGCAGCCCACTGCTGGACAGATCCTCTGTATCCAGGCCAGTTGGGTCTAAATAAAAATTGATTTCAAGAATAACTGATTTATTGTTAAGGATAATGCTGTCTATACCTTTGCCGCTGCCTTTACGAGTATTTAATTAAGGAAATCCCATGCTATAAATCCATATCACCTACATTATAAATTGCCTTGATCCCTTAACCGACTTGATCTGTAGGTATCATAAAATATTATAATTTGCATGTTACCAGTAGAGACATTCCTATTTCTTATAGAAATCTCTTAGGAAAATGATGTAGTTAGGTAGTCAGGCTGCATGGTCCGCTATTTGACCAATCAGCGGCGACAATAATTAAAACTATGCTATAGTGCCATCAACTTATCTGTGAAGTGGCAAAATAGGAACTACGACCGTATATCGCGCTTTGCCTTATATATTATCATTTAATTGCATTCCACAATGTAGACTTAGGTGGTGTTACATTGTTGTAAAACTTTAATAATTCTAAACTATTCTAGCCCATTTTAATACTTACTGTCTAGGGATAAATAAATACATAATAATAAAATCTAAACTTAAAGCTAATAACCTATTCTTAAAAAGTTGAACTTATTCAACAATATATTTCAAGTAACAAACCACACTTCACATTCAGTTTTTAATATAAATTAGTCTCGAACGTCACAGCCACGGTGGCCGCAGCGGCTTAGGAGGGGCACTCGGCGACAAGTCCTCTCACTTCACACTGAGACTGGTGTTCAACTTATAACTATGATCATTATGGACCCTGTTAGGCACAGCAAGTACGTATTAACTATAGGGTT
Organism: Diloba caeruleocephala; assembly: GCA_947459985.1. Classification (NCBI taxonomy): domain Eukaryota; kingdom Metazoa; phylum Arthropoda; class Insecta; order Lepidoptera; family Noctuidae; genus Diloba; species Diloba caeruleocephala. The sequence goes on along the minus strand of OX381621.1, from coordinate 3,175,070 downwards.
AATATATACGCCACATTGCCTGTAGCGCCGCCCTTCAATTCAGAGATAAGTTGGTGGAACTATACAATCCGTCTTATGGCAAGACAACCTGTCACCTTTCCACGACGAAATATATTTCGGGGATGCTTTCTGGTCTGAACATAATTCCTTTCTCCATTCCAAGACTTAGCGTTAGTAAGAAGTGTTCATCGTAGTTTAAGAGTCAAACTAGGCGTGGATTGCGGTGGTTTCATTATAGCTTTTGTATTATTTTTCTTCTCAGTAGTGTAAGTTGAATTCTAACTTTGTATTACTATTCTATCTTTTCTTGTAGTTAGTGGCTAACGTTCTGTCAAGAGTTGCTCACAACGGCCAAAGGTCCTCCAACTTGGCTTAACGACCACTGTCTAATGACAACAACCGGGACGGACGATTTTACGTGCCCTCCAAAGCACGGAGACGCTCAGTTCAAATAATATTATGCTGCCACCCATCCATAGACTGACCGCGCGATGTGTTGCTTAACCTCGCCGGTCGCTTACCTATCAGTGAGTGCAACTGACTATGAGTGTCTCTTTAAGTAAGTGTATGTATTACTCGGAGCATACAACTCTGATATTCATTGTATTTGTCTGAGTGTCATTATCAGTAACTTTGGGATGTAGTCTTTAAAATATCTCAGCAACACAATTATTCTGAATGCTCTGAAAACTACCGCAATGCACGCCAGTTGTCAAATCATTTTTTTATACCTTTTATACTAAAAGACAACATTATTTCATATTGTATGGTTAATTTTAATCATGTTATATTTTGTTTATATAATCGTCCAAGAACAATTCATTATGAATGTAGAATTTACAAATAAATGTATAATTTCTTGAATTTATTATAAGTTCTTATTAACAGTAACAGGCAATTTAAGCAGCTATTGAATCTCGATAATTATGTCCTATTTATTTTCTCCTTGGTGCTGTCGGCATTTTATTTTACCTTTATTTATCTCTCATATTGTTTACCTGAATTTAGATCTATACTTTGTACAAACGAATCCACTAATCAAATATATCAAACATATCGACACAACAGCTTATTTGGATCAATTGGAAAGAGAAAATTTTGTGATTATATGATAGCATAAAATGCGTCCTTGCCTTGATTCGAGTATTTTTACAAGAAGGCGATATTAAGCAATTCTCTGTAAATATTATATTATAGTGTAAGGCAAAGCTCTCACGGAGCGATTTTGAACCGAGCCCACCGCGGTAGCGGGACAGCTCATTTAGTTCAAGACCGCAGTTTAAAGCAGTTATGTAGCCGCAGCGGTTGCGGCATAGCTCTCAAACTCGAGACATCTATGCTCGAGACTGTTATTTACGATCGATATATTGTCAGTTATGCACCGCGCGCCCGACCGCAGAGCGCATAGCGATCGCTTCCAAGCGCGTCGGTGACCGTAGCCTGCGTGGTTCTAGGATTTGCCCGCTGCTGCAGCGGGTACCGCAAACAACTGCGTACGCTGCGAGCATAAATCGTGTCGTTTCCACATTCTACGCGTGTCGCGGTCCCACAGCCGCGGCGGGCGCGGTTGAGAAGCGCTCCGTGTGTTCCTAGCCTAACCCTCTTATTCATAAAAACAAATATGTTATATCCTTCAAAGCCAAACGTCGCAATGAAAGGCGAGGACAAAATATGTATAACCTGATCAATACCGCTGTATGGGAGCAGCGAGGCGGGAGGCCGAGCAGCTGCTCCGTTTTGTCATTTTGTCTCTTTCTTCTTCTTCCCACTCCCTCGCGTATACTTAAGGCGCGGTACTGCGGTATCGGTCAGGCTATAACTAACAATGTTTTATCTTTTTATGAATAAGACGCTTAAGTCTTCTATTTAGTACTTTAAAAGGGGGATACTCTGAAGTGGTAACAAAAGAAGAAAAATATATCATCTGACAAATACCCATAATGAAATTTTCAACTTATAAAGTAACAAACTCAAACCATAGGTTATGTTTGTTAAAAATGTTGAAGCATTTATAAGGATCTGATTAATTATATAACTAACAGATGGTATAAAATAATGATTTTAACTATACACTAGAATAAAAAATCGAGTAATAAATTAATATCAAAAATGTCAATCTGCATGCCTTATTAGCAAAAGACAATACATGGAATTAAAATATATTAGAAATAATGAAAACAATTCATTAATTTGTAATTATATAATTAGTAGTAAGTATAAAATTTAATATTCTTATCATGGTAGCTAAGAGTACCGATTTATTTCTAGTTTTATTACGTATTGCAGTGCACCTTACATCAAATAATGTTTAGATTTGTTATGACATCGTGTACAAAATGTCCCGTCCAAAATTGCCAACTGAGAAACAAATAAAATATATCAAAAATAAATATCATGTATGTAATGCAATGTGAGCATGTTACTTAAATAGTTTCCGTCCAAATTACCAACTGACTGATTTTTACTTTATGTATATGTGTGTAATATCGTCCTAAGTTGTTACAAAGCATCTCTGTAGAATAGGAGAGTGGTTTATCATTATAGTTTTATTTCCCAATAAAACCTTTAAGAATATCACAAATGTTTTGTTTAATTTATGCCGTTGCTTCTGTTCTGTAGTTTACTCCTTCGTCATTTCAGCCGAAAAAAGTCCTCCACTGGACATAGGCCTCTCCCAAAGATCACCACAACCACCGGTTTGGGTTTGTGTTGTGTTGTGTGCTCATTAGGCTGTTTTACCATAATCGCTACGCTTGGCAGGCGGGTTGGCGATCGCAGTTGTAAATGTACTGGAAGGACGCTACTGCTCATCTTCCGACTAGGACTAATCCCTTAGTCGTCTTGTACCATACCCACAGGATGAGATGAGTAGGTGCTATTCTTAGCCGGCACCACACAGGCTCGTTCATGTTAGGAATATAATAAACAACTACAGTTATGGCAAAAGTACTTTAATGCAATATGCACAGGGTACGGCTGCCAAGAGAGGCGAAGAAACATACACTGTTCGATCCTGCTCACCTAGTCGTCGGGCAACACAGGCATGATGAACCATAAACGTTGCGTCAATCATACTCACTACCTTAAAAGAGTGTAACATTATAGTCTGACGAACCTGTCACTACAGGCCCATCTCAGTAACGTCCATAATCTGCTTGACTACGGTATGTGTGCTGAATTGATTTTAGATAGATCTCTCTAGCTCTAGATGTTATTTCCAGAAATTCTTCCGTTTTGTTCTAATCCTATCTAGGGAATGCAATTTCGATCTCTAAACGCGAGATCTGTCATTTTTCGAGATTCAAGACATGAAAGACAAAGGGCATGAAATTTTATGTTTATACTTTGCCCCAATCTAGGATTTCTCCTCTGATGTGAGTGCGTTTACAGACATATATTAAATTCCACACACAATATACCCAGACCCGGAACAACACCTGCAGCTTATACAAGTATTTGTTCCGTACGGTAATGAAACCCAGGACCCGGAGGGCAGCAGCCGACTGTATCAGCCACTACACCAACCATGCCGTCAAAACACTACACACTAAGACATACTTGCCGCACTCTCCCAACTAGCGTGGAGGCCGAGTTTTCAGCTGCAGGACATTCATCAGTGGATATTAGGTGCCGCTTGGCCGCGGATACCCTAACAAGTTATACTAAAATAATGAATAGATATTTAGTGAGTGTGCCGATGGTTATTAATTTCTTCAGAATTTGATTACCACTTGCGATAACGGTGAAGGAAAACATCATGTGGAAATCTGCACACCTGAGAGGGCTCTAAAATGTTCTCGATGGTGTGTGTAGTCCGCGAACCCGCCCTAGGCTAAAGTAGTGGACTAAGGCCTAACCTTTCTCATCGTGAGAAAAGGCCTGTACCCAGCAGTGGGACAATAATGGGCTGATAATGTATGTACCCATGTTAACATTGATTTTTGTTTCAGAATTCAATAGTTACGATACCTAATGATATGGTTTTATTTACAAAATATAACAGCAACACCCTCAGAAGATTGTTTACATTTTCACTGAATTAAAGCAGTTTCATAAAAAAAAAAAAAATTAAATGGCGAATTATTGACATTGATGAGATTAATCAAGATCTCGCGAGATTGTCGGGTCGGTTGATCAGACTTATCGAGATCTCGAATTGCCAATCTTGACTCGAAATTGCATTCCCTTATATTCCAAACAAATAGCCAGTACCAAATAGATTTACAGTTTTTTTTGTTCTCGATAAAAGTATGTTCTGTAATGTTGTCTTTCATATATGTAGCGAACTATAAAACTAAATCTGAAGGTTACTTTGTGTTCGGCATTGGCTTTTGACTGAACTATCACAGGCTTCCGTCATGTCTCGAGGTCACTTGATGTCCAGAGTCCGCTCTGAGCGCCAAGCGGGCCTTTGGGGTCAAGGCGGGGGTTGCAATAGGACTATTATTGCTTTAAAATAAGCCAGAGACACTGAGAAGATGGTAGTCTTACAATTATAGCAGCACTGCATTTGGTTATAGGGATTGGAAAAACTTTATCATGTCTTATTAATGTTGCATAGATTGCTTGGGCTGTTAGATGACATTAATTTGTGCACATGTGACTCTGAAATCTTTTTGGCGCAGATGTGAGACACACATAGGGTGGTTTTCTTTTGTTATAATAATTATTGTTATATATTTTTTAATTGTGTTTTCTCATTTTTGTTGCCAAATAAATGTTTTTTCTTTCTTTTCTTTTTCTTTTTTCTGAAAAGAATAACTTTGTTTATCCGCTCCCCTTTAAATGATCTGTTCTTTGCAGCTATTATTTAGTATATTGTTATCAGTAAACCAAAGATGGACCACTAAGCTGGTTTGTTATAGTTATAGTAACTAATATTAATATTATTTTGATGAAGAGACAATGCAAAGAGAGATAGGCATCAATTCCATAAAGTCAGCTTCTGACAGGAAACAACAATAATGGGTTTATTGATTCAATTCCAACGTAATGCCACATGATTAGCAACATCACCATTCATACTTGCTAATGGAACAATAAGGAAATATTTACAAACACAGTTAATTTTAGTAGTTGTTTTAATTTTTACATCACTATACATATCAATAAACATATTGATCATAAATACTTATTCATTAATAATTGAACTAGAACTTTGCTACTGCCTTTTTTTTACTTGTTTAGCCTTTGAAGTGGAGGCTTTAGAAGCAGCACCACCACTAAACAATGAAGTAAACATTTCAGACATTTCAGGCATGTCTGACATTTTCGCCAAGTTGCTGATTTGTTTCAGGTCCTCCTTAGTCTCAGGATCATTCATCATTTTAGGTAAAATCATGATAAACAGGAGCGGCAGCACCATCATGATCACCATTGGGTTGAACAGGAAGTCCGTCAACCTCCATTGCTCTCTAACTTGGAAATATCTGTATTTTGATATAGCCTTCAGTCTCAAAGGGTAAGGCACCTGGATAACTTGTGATGTCTGTATGTAGTTCACTTTCCTGGCTCTGTATTTGCCCTTCGAATTGATCTCCACTCTGACTGGCTCGTACATGTAGTCAGGGTGTAAGATTTCAACGACGAATGACCCTGAAGGAACATTATGTATGACAAAAGTCCCATCTTCTCTGATGAAGCCTATGTACTCACCACCATTTACATGGACACGTGTCTCAACTTGCCATGGCCCTAAGTCTTGTTCTTCAGGCGGAAAAACTCTACCTTCGATTACATATCTGCCGTTTCCTAGTTCCTCTTCAGAAGTATTGACTGCAGATAGCGCGTTAGAAAATACACTTAAAGTGAAGACGATCGAAAGGACTTGCTTCATTTTAATATTATGGAATATTTCTATAAAAACTGTCTCAGGTTTGAGATTTTTAATTTATATCCACATAAATTAAATAGTCACGATTCACGATTGATTTTATTTCACAAATTTTATTCTGTCAGATAACGAAAGAACTAGTTTGCATGACATTTAACAATTAACATTTAGTGATGGACTCGAGTCAACTTTTACTCGAGTGACAAGCGAAATGGAAAATAACGTTTACCAGTGATTACAATATCGACTTGAGTTCACTCTGACTTGAGTCACTCGCCCATCAATAATTAAAACAAACAGGTGGACGGTGTACTTTAACTTACACGCGTAATGACTGAAGAGTAAGCTGAAATTTAGATCATATATTTCAATTACAACCCTGCAACATTACTGGAAGCGGGCGGCATGTGACCGTTCTCTGCGGAAATATATGGGGTTGGCCTTTGTTCAGCAGTGGACGTTCTTTGGCTGGTATGATGATGATGAACATTAATGAGTTAGCCGTGTTGAGAGTCCTCAATCTATCGAAGAATTAAATAAAATGTAAATGTAGAAAGAAAAGACATATATGTTACAAGACATTAGACAGAGTGACAATTAAATATTTCTTAAATATAGATAGTCAATACAGTAAAGTTGTACTAAAAACCTCTTTCAACAAGCCGTCCATTAATGGTTATTTATTGTGGGCTGATGTGATGATAGACAAAACAATCGAATCAAGAAACAAGTCCAGTTTTTTTTTTACAACCAATGACATTACATATTAAAAGAAGTAGATATGTTACATGCGCGCCAAAAGCAAGAACCAGAACTTCCCCAATTGTAGCACCTCGCAATCAGTTCACCCAAAACAGAACAACGAGCACACTCTGTTACAATCTGTATTGTTTTATTAATAAAGTAATAACAATGCCGTCGTGCGTATATAGAAAATGCACAAACTATCAAGGAAAAATAAATAAAGAACAAAGGATCTCGTACCACACGTGAGTAACAAACTATATAAAATATTTTTATAAAAATATAGTATTTTTATAAAAATATAGTATTTTTATAAAAATGTAGTATTTTTATAAAAATATTTTATATTATTTATAGAATAATATTCTGCAAGAAAACACAGCCAAGCTTAGAAAAGAGACAACACGTATATTGCTATCTCTCGTGTTGTCATTTTAGATTGCTATCTCTTGTAATTTTCTTTCTTACAGCATAGGTAAGTGTGCAGTTTTATAGGTTTATACATACAGCGAGCCTGAATTTTATTTATTAAGGACGTAACATACCTATGGTATAATGTCATTGTGTATAACTGTAAACTCCACGAACGAACTTCAGCGAACACGTTACGACTTGAATGCCAGCATTAAAAATCAGCATCGATTGTTGCTGATGCTGATATTAAAAACAATGCTGATTATCCGCGGATGCTGGTGCTAATGCTGATATTCGCAAAACCCTGAATTAAACTTGCCGTTTTATTAAGCCCAAATTAAAGACAAAAAAAATATGAAAATCAACGATTATGACTCGAATGAAGAGAATGTTTGTAGTCTCTGCGTTTTATTCCGAAACGCATTAGTAAAACAGTTTTTTGGCGAAAAGCGAATGGATGGTTTCTCAGCTAACTGACATTAGGTTTCAAAACGAACGAGATTACTGACCTGATACTCATATGACATATTTCATTTCATTTCATTGCGGGAGCGGGACCTATGAAAACTTTTAGTTGTAGTGATCCCATTTTTTTTCTTTACCTGGATCACGGTCTATTGGCTCAATTTTAAATGAATTTAGTTTCTCACGTTTATATATATAGTGTCTTAAGAATCTACTGATAAATTATTCTTAAGCTATTATCGAAACTTTTATAAATATATTTTCATATTTAATGTTTTTCTATGGAGAACACAGACAAATAAGCCTCCATCGGGTAAAACCGGTTTTAAGTTATCGATTTTAAATAAACGACCAATCACTATTTTTGTTGATTGTCTATGATTTTTTTGTGTAAACAATATTGTTTGACTGAGCATGTGCATCTTGTGTTTATTAATTAGATTTATCTTATTAGAGATGTATTTGATATTGTGAAAAGTAAAAAAAATATAATGTCCGGATACTTAGAGATTAAGTATCCGTTCAAATCTAATTTGGGCTTAAATCCTTTCAAGGTAAGTTTTGTACCAATTTATTTATTGGCGTGTATCACAACATTGTGCTATTGATTATTTTTGTAATTGGCAGTCGTGGAAAAGACAATGGTGTATTTTACGACCAAGTCCGACGTGTTCGGGGGCTTCACTGGCGGTCTACTGTAGCGAGGCAGGTGCTTCGGCGGGATCAGTGGAGTTGCCGTTGGGTTGCGTGGTGAAGAGGGCCAAGTCTCGCTCGCGACCACATGCCTTCGCCGTGTTTTCTGTGGACGACCCACGAAAACCCCGTGTGTTACTCGCGGCACAGTCTCTGCATGACACACAAGTTTGGATGGAAAAAATCCGGACTATATTATATGGGAGCAAAATATTAGGTGAGTGACTACCTTCATTATTGCTCACATTTTCTGTGGTCAAACTAGTTCTAACTAGTGTTCTATTATTTTCTATGTATTTTTAAATAATTTTGCTGGGTCAATATTGTTTACAAATATGGATGATTAGAAAAAAGAAAAAATCCTAATATTATTTATCTATAGAAGACTAGATTCGTATTAAATTAGTACAGGAATAAATGATCAAATACTATAATTAAAATTTTAGTTTTTATCTCTTTTGCAATTCTTACAAATTGACTACTGAATTAATCCCATGACTCATTGTAGATTTTGCATGTGGTGTAGTAGTGAGGCTATTCACAATACATAAAAACTACTGTCCATCCATGGTTTATAACCTTATATAAATCTAGTTGCATAGACATAATACATTTATAATTCTTTACATAGGAAGGATTCTTTACTTTACATACACAAGGAAGTGTCCTGGGCCCAATATTGTTCCTAGTCTATATAAATTCAATTACAGATATAACAAATCATAAATGCATACTATTCGCCGATGATATTTCCATTATAGTGACATCGGATAGAAAGAATAATACAATTTATAACCATGAAACAGACATTAATAATACGATTGACAAATTAATTGAATGGCTTGACATTAATAACTTAAAAATAAATTTAAATAAGTCGGTATACATACAATTCAATAAATCGAATAATAGTAAATACAATTTGAAACTTGACATACCAAAACTTAATGAAGTAACACAAATAAAATTTCTTGGAGTTATAATAGATCAGGACATAAACTGGAAAGCACAAGCAGATGATGTATCTAAGAGAATTAATAAATTTGTATATGCACTTAAAAAAGTTAAAAATGTAACTAACATCAAGACTGCTATCACTACCTATCATGCTTATGTAGAATCACTAATACGGTATGGATTCATAATATGGGGCAATAGTACCGACCAAAATAGAGTATTTGTTGCTCAAAAAAAGTGCATTCGAGCAATATACGGGCTACAACCGGATGATTCATGCCGGCCAATATTTAAAGAACTTGGTTTGTTACCGCTACCCTCGCTTTATATTTATGAAATATGCATGTTTGTTAAGAAGCATAAACATTTATTTAAAAAAGCAGATGACATAAATCCTAGGACCCGACGTGATCCCCACAGACTTGTATTAAATGACTTTCCAAGACTGACAAAATATAATAAAAGCTGTCTAGCCATGTGTGTTCGGATATATAATAAGATTCCAACCGAGTTAAAAACTTTAGATTTTAGACGGTTTAAAAACAAACTACACAAATGGTTAAACAACAATAATTTTTACAGTCTAAAAGAATTCCTGACGGGCAATATTTAGTAATGAAACCTACATATTTGCATGCTATGATATTAGCAAAACATGTGCGCTCTTTATTGTGTTAAACAACTTTATATACCATGTTTTGTGCAAATAAATTTATTATTTATTTATTTATAAGATGTTTAGTTTATTCATTGAACTGTCTCTTATCTACAGGACCAAAAATTTGGAACAGTGCATCAAAATTATTTCATGTAAGACAAAACGAGTAAATTCAAAATTGTTGAACAAACATAATTTTTTAACAACAATGAAGGTGAGATTCAGAAATGAGTCTAAGCATGAACTTATGCTTCCATATGTCAAAATGCACAACTTATGCCCCTAATGTTGACAGATGGAAGCGTGAACTAAGCTTAGACTCGTTTCTGAATCTCACCCTAAGAAACATAAAACTTTAAGTCTTCATTTACATGTTTATGTTCTTATAATATCCAGAATTACCTAAGTAAAAGCTGAACAAGCAGCTTGAAATGCATGTGCCTAAAGAACATGAGAGTGATTAATATGCAATTAGGGAAACATTAACAAATTTGAAGGCTATGTTAATTCTACAACTAGCATAACAATTTACATTACGATAATATTGAGTTGTTCTATGGACAATGTAAACTTTCCCACACTTGTTTAATATTATTATATTCATAGATTATAATTTTATAACTAGATTCTTATATGATAAGGGGGTGGGGGTTGTGTACAGTGTTTTTGTGCAGTTATGTTAATAAATCCAAAATATATATCTTCTTAATTATAGCATTATTAAATAGCTAAATAATATGACATTGAAAACATCGCTCTTTTATGTGATACACTATTTAACCTCCCAGTAACCTCACATTTGAATATCAGATCTTCAAGAAACATTCTAAATTCCTTTTAGCAGAAACAGATGCAGAAAATCAACTGAGAGAGAAACATTATTTCTACTATGTTTATTTATTAATTACACACATATTATTGCTTACAGCTAGATCATGCGCAATAAGTACAAAATCAGTATCATCATATCAGACAAAAATGTCCACTACTAAACATAACTCTCCCCATAAGACAACCGGTTACATGCCATGTGTAGTACATTTTTGGGGAAGATGCCAATACTCTCTACACTTGGCGCCAATACTCTCCACATTTGGCGCCAGTACTCCCTACACTTGGCAGGCGGTACTGTCGCAGTACTGTTCCACAGAAGGAACGCTGCCGCCCATTCCTCTAGCTTGAGTCACAGATGGCCAAATACTGAAATTAAGTATAGGCCATTAGTCGATATTTACGATATCCATGAGAGGACATGGAGTGTTGCTATATTCTTAATCCATCACCACATGGATAGAAAATAAGATTGAATATGGTTTAAAAATATAAAATTCATTCATCAATATAAAATGAATTACTACAATTTATAAAATTAGTTTAAATTTATTCAATTTATTTTCCATGTGGTGTCTGGATAAAGAATATAGCACCACTCCATCTCCTCCCATGGAAGTCGTAAAAGCCGACTAAGGGATGGGCAGCATGAGCGCAGAATGGCTACTGTTCAACAGAGGGGTTGAACAGTAGCCATTCTGCGCTCACTAACCCGCCTGCCAAGCGTTGTGAGTACTGACAATCCCCCCAAAAATGATAACACAAACAAATAACTGGCCCCCCCAGTTGTGGTAGCGGCCATGGTAACGGCGGGGCAGGGGGTGCTAAGATTCTTCGGACGAGAGCCAGCTACAACCCCAAACGACGACTGGCTCTGGTAAATTACAATGCACGCACACTGAGGGCAGATGAAAAGATCGTTGAGCTGGAAGAAGAAATAGATAGGTTGCACTGGGATATCATGGCATTATCAGAAGTCCGAAGACAGGGCTAGGACACGATAACCCTGAAATCCTGCAACTTATTTTATCACCGAGAAGGCGACCATCTGTCCCAAGTTGTTGGGTTCCTAGTCCGCAGGTCCCCAAAGGTTTTGAGAGAGATCGATAAGTTCTACCGCTATACACCTCGGTACCTTTACCTACCCTTGGCTCTAACAAAACCGATGATATCCTGGTCATCAGCCTATACGAGATTAGGATGGCCGAAGGCCAGATGAAGCTGTTTGGGTGACGACGGAATTACGACAGAGCTTCTGAAAGCGGGTGGAACACCGGTAGGTACTTAAAGTCCTTCAGAAGCTATTCAATTCCGTCTTACTCAAGGGCACAATGCCGGAAGCATGGGAGCCGTTGGATGCATGTGGCATGTAACCAGACTTTGTGGAAATCTGTGAGGGAGGCCTTTGTTCAGCAGTGGACGTCCTTTGGCTGATATGATAATGATGAGCAAATTATAATAAAATTTATGTCGGATATAAAAAATTATAGTGTTCTTTCCTATCCATTCAGTATGGCACCCTAATAAACTTTGAATGTTATAAGAACAAAATTGGTTGTCATTGGTATAACTGCATAAACAAAAATGGAAGCTTATGAATCTTTATGGCATAAATGATTATTTTTCTTCAGCAGTGATACCACCCACCCACATTTTAAATTGATTTTTCACTTCATATTTTTGATGTTTGCTTAACATTATTTATAACAAGTCCACTAACCCTTCACCATTTGAATTACAATGAAACTTTATTTTATTATGAGATATCTGTATAGTGGGTATTGTATGCAGATGAACACAAAGTCAAACACCTCAGTGGAGTTAATTTAATTTATATGTTTTAATTTCATCTGCTGTGGTTATAATTAACATTTTCACTTGAAAGAAGGTATTTAAAAACTGCTGGGAATATGCCTCCTTTCTTCTTTGCCAACATCTCATTCTAAGACTAATTCAGTTCCCTTTGGCAATTTTCTTGTTAAGACATGCTAAGAAAAGTACATAAAACAAGGGAACGATATGATCTCCAATATCAATCAGATTATACATTTATATTTTTTTATATCATCAATCATTTCGGCCGAATGGAGTCCACTGCTGAACACAGGCCTCCCCCAAACCCTCCACCACAATGACCGATATGGGTGTGTTGTGGGCTCTTTGGGGGGTTTTGCCATAATCACCACGCTTGGCAGGCGGGTTGGCGATCGCAGTTGAGTTGTTAATGTATTCGAAGGACGCTGCTGCCCATCCTCCGGCTAATCCCTTAGTCGACTTTTACGACACCCACGGAAGGAGATTTGGGGTGGTGGTATTCTGAGCCGGCACCACACGGCTAATTTTTTTTTTTTTTAGTTATATACTACATATAATTTATAAATAAATATGAAATAAATGAAGCTAATGACACATGCATGGTGCAAATTCATATCACATGCGCGTACTGCCCATGGTCTGAAATCCTACGCCTTTGACGTCATCACATTGAATGCAAATACGCACAAAACCCATTTAAAATCATAATAGCTACACAACAATGCTCTCTTAACTTGGCCTCTATTGTATACAAAATTATCAAACCCTCCTATTCCAAATAGACAGAACTTGTAACCTTTCAGTCAGGAGTAAGGACTGTGTATATGGTCAAAGCATACCCTACCCATAGTAGCTCTTAGATATCCATTGCTGAAAATAGGCTTCACATCATCTGCTAAGCTAATCCCAGCATTGTTAAGGTCAGCTTTAAGTCTCAGCAGATGCAGCTCATTATTTTTACACTGTTTAACCATCTTATGGGGGCTGGTAGTGTCAATATAGACAAGTTGAATCAAAACCCACTACTGACAGACTATACAGGTGGAAACGAAATAAATAAATTGATTTGACGGCACGGTTGGTGCAGTGGCTGATACAGTCGGCTGCTTGCGCCCCAGGTCGTGGGTTCGATTCCCGCACGGAACAAATATTTGTATGATCTGCAGGTAGTTGGTCCAGGTCTGGGTGTATTGTGTGGAATTCATGTCTGTAAACGCACCCACGACACAAGATATCTTTTTTTTTTTTATTGGTGGCCAGTGGGACTTCTTCATGAACTGCCTTCGCCCCGGGGAAGGGTGAAGGAGTATGCCGGACTCCTACAGGCTAAAACCACTGGAGCGGTCATCTTTGGCACCTAAGGGAGAGTCCAGGTCCTCGTATGATCACACTAGAGCCGCCCACTGGTGCCACGCCTATAGGCACATCTCGGAGAGAGTGACTGTAAAGTGGTCGCCCCCCCGAGGGGATTGTATAGGATCCCCCAAAGCGTCCCACGGCAGCGCGTGACCACATGCGCGCTACCGTCTTCTCTTGGGTCGCTCGGTGTGGGCACGCAGATTCCCCAATCTACGCACCCGCGAGCCCAGAGGTCTCCGCCGTATAGTAACGGCAAGGGGTTTCAGGCGTATGGGAATTAGGCGCCAGGGCGGTTGTTACCCCGGCGCCGTCTCCTCCTTCTTCGAGCGGGATCGGCCCTCTCCCGATCCCGCTCTGCGGCCTCCTTCTGGAGCATGACGCTCTCACAGAAGGAGACCACTGCATTCCAGTTTTCGTGCTCTGCCAACATAGCCGACACTACTGCTGGCAGAGAGAGATCTTGCCCGATACGATCGACCAGGATCCGCCGCTTAGCCCACGCAGGGCACGCCTCGAGCGTGTGCTGTGCGGTGTCCTGGTCGCTATCACAATGGTGGCATTGTGCCGTGGCCTCGCCTCCTATCCTGTGCAGGTACGCACCGAAACAACAGTGCCCGGTGAGCACCTGCGTCAGGCGATAGGTGACGCGCTCGCTCCTTCTGAGCTAGGCTCCAAAGAGCGGCAGGACGGCCTCCACGACGCGCTTGGTCGCGAACTGCATCCGCAGGCGGTGACGCCACTTTCCAAGTGCGCACCGCCGAGCTAGCCGCCTCAGCCTGTCCAACGCCCCTGGAGGCACGCCTTCGCCGCTGTCGCGGAGGGAACGTGTCTGATCATAGACCCACGCATCCATCTCCGCCAGGATATCGAAAGGCGGAAAACGCGCCAGGAGAGTTGCCGCGTCGTAGGATACTGTACGGTATCTCGTGCGATCCGGATAGCCACTCTGCGCTGCAGACCATGAATTTTGGTTCTGCAGCGCTGGACACCTGACAGTCGAGCTGACCATACAGGCGCCCCGTAGAGGGCCACGGATCGCACGACCCCCCCGTAGAGACGGCGAACTTCCTCACATGGTCCCCCGAGATTGGGCAGCAGCCAGTGTAATGCACCCACTACCTTCTCGACTCGGGGACGAGGCGCTGGAAGTGCTCTTCGAAACCCCAACGAACAGGAGAAATCCTAGTGTGGCTACGTGTTAAAGTATATGAAATGTTATCACATCTATTAATACCTCTTATTTTGATGGTGCATCTACCTTGTTGTCTCTGCATCCCCCAAAGGTCGTCTTATCGCCTTTGTACACTTGTATATTAAGCATGAATCAATAAATAAACGATAAGTCTACCACTAATAAGTACTATAGTAGCTGTATGGGAGCCTATACAAATTTCTAATGCGTTTTAGTTTGTAAGATTTTTACGCCATTTCATGCTTTAAACACTGTTTCCATATATTCATTTACTAGTTAAACGTTTTGTTATATTTTTTCATCACCATCAGCCTACTTGGCTTATGGTGATCCGCTGCTGAACAAAAACTTCCCCCATAGATTTTACCGGTTAGGTCATCATTTTAGGAGGAACTCATCCTGTATACTAACTTTACTTTAGGGACTGTGGCTTAATGTGTTCTCTGAAGCACGCAAGAGTCTCAATGAGACTACTAAAAAGAAATTTTCAGGAGTTACAGCCAAAATTATCGCATGGGACTTTAGTGCACTAATGCAGTTAATTTATTCCTGATCGAATGCAAGAACAGTTCTAGATTTTAGCTTGAGATAAATAATAGGTAAATTACATGTTCAACATTGTAATTAAATAACTTGTATTTAGAAAGATATTTTCGTCCGTGTGGTGTACAAATTAAGAATAAAGCACCACTTTATCACGTGGATGTGGTAAAAGGCGATGAAGGGACTCTAAGCCAGATGCACCAGTGTCCATTAGCCATACTGCACTGACCAACCTGGCTGCTTGCCAAGCATTGTGAGTACTGGCAAATTTCTCCCAAAATTTCGATACAATTGTGGAAATCTATGGGGGACGGCCTTTGTTCAGCAGTGGACCTCCTTTCGCTGGTAAGATAACCAAACATTACTGACACTGGAAATGCCTGGGTAATGTCTTGCATAGTGTGTTAATACAGTTGTGCTACTTAATTTGGGTTTATAATGTGTTAATTTTCATTTATACTTAACAATTCTACATGTCCATACTAATAGCATTTCATTTGGCTGTTTGTTTAATGTTTCTGAGGGTACTTTTGCATTTTAATGTTGCTTTATATCAAAATAAAAGAAAACGAATTTCTGTACTGATGTATTTGCAAGCCTCCATAGTATTTTATCGAGAGGTTGAATGGGAGTATCCATAAATACTAAGACAGTTGCTACTTACTACAGCTTCAAACATTTACTCATCTCGGAAGACGTTTCTTATTTTCTTTTTACACTTTATGGATATATATACATATGTATACTACCTACAATACTTATTAACAATAAGTTACATCAGTACACATGAACCAATTATAACACGCTACAAGCAATTTAAGACTTCAGCAATTTCTTAGAATCGAATAATGCAAAACGACCCTTACAATCATGCTTACTCATTCATTTCAGACACAGAGCCATTGCTCAAAGATTCGTACTCGGTGAGTGTGATCGCGACGGAGTTGTCCCGCAAGTGTGGGCTGAACTCCGACACCGTGGTGACGTTGTCATCGGGCGGCGTCATAGTGGCGCGTGCGCAGCTCGCTACCTTCATAGAGTGGAAACATATCAGGGATGTGAGCCTCGCTGACGCTGATAAGAACAGAACGTGTGTTCTTAATATTGATAGGTTGGTGATTTATTAGTTCTTATTTATATACAAGGCGCACCTTACTTACTAAAGCTTTACCTAGGTCCTCCACATAGAATCATCTTAAAGTGTTTGTTTGTTAGTGATTTTATATGTTTGTAATAGCGGACCGCCCGGCTTCACACGAGTGGATTTTTTTTTT
This sequence comes from Diloba caeruleocephala, assembly GCA_947459985.1. NCBI lineage: Eukaryota > Metazoa > Arthropoda > Insecta > Lepidoptera > Noctuidae > Diloba > Diloba caeruleocephala. The sequence continues at coordinate 3,158,292 of OX381621.1, read as the reverse complement.
TGGGATAAACGTGGAGTAAATATGGTATCGCGATTTTTTTTGTAGATATTGATATGTTCTTAATATTGTAGAACATTTTTTGTTCTATCATCAATAGTTTCCGCAGCGCATGTGATGAAAGACATTTTATGGCATTTTTTTTACACATTGGGTTACATTATTAAAGCATTAGTGGGGATCCCTAATTTTTTCTAGTCATAAATATTTTTGAAATCAGATCGGATTTTTGAGTTTATTTGTTACGAACATACAAAAATACACACAAAATACATTTATAATATTAGTGTAGATAAATAAATATAAAAAAGTAAACTTAATATTCAGTACATGTATAAAGAAAAATCCCTCGAGGATGTCCGTGTGTGTTTTTGTCTGTAGGATACGCAAAACAGAAAGTTTACTGACCACTAGAGCTATTCTCAACGCGTGTAAACTTTCCGTGTCGAGAACGTATCTAAAGAACGTATTAAAATCTACCAATAATAAAAAGTAAAAACATCTTGAACGGAAATATCAATCCTTTTGCATGTTCGTTATTAAAATAATGTTTTCGTAAGCCTCAATCACAATTGGTATATTTTTATTACCGATCGTAATTTTCACGTTTTCGACACGGAAAGTTTTCACGCGTCTAGAATAGCTACACTGATTTGGTAAAATTATCAACAGTATTATACAATGTGCTACAAAAATAGGTTAATTTATTTCAAGGGGACAATCAGCTCGTTATTGGTGTCGCATTTATTTTAAAAAAACAAGGTTCGATTTCCATTTTTTTTTTCTCTCTTAGAAAAATGGGCAACACTAGGATTTCTCCTGTGTCGTGGCTGCGTTTACAGACTTACATTTCACACACTTTATTTTAGATAAAAACAAGGCATTCCACGCGTTTGCCTCTGACATCACGTAACTAACTAAGCAGCTGTGTTTAGCGTGCACGTGGACCGCTATGTGTTGATATGTATTGCAGCTGATATTGAACAAAGCTAAAGACACGTGTGAAACTTAGCCGTGCGCTGCAACCTATGGCCAGGGGTGCAATTCCTTAATCTCAAACATCTATACATCCTTGAATACAGAATTTAAATAACGGTGTAAAACAAATTAAGTAATCGCTAAGTTTGGTCATCAAGGCTTTTGTTTTTTTAAACGTTGCCCCACACTAGTATTTCTCCTCCTCCTCTGTGAAACATCCATACATCCTTCAATACAGAATTAAAATGATGGTGAAAATCCAATTTGGTATACGCTAAGACATGATTGAAGGTATTCAAGGACACGTTGCAGACAGAGAGCCATGGGGCCGAGTCTTAGGAAATACCAAATTGGATTATCACCGTTATTTCAATTCTGTATTCAAGGATGTACGGATGTTTGAGATTAAGGAATTACACCCCTGTATTCAAGGATGTATGGATGTTTGAGCTTAAGGAATTGCACCCTAGCTTAACAACTACAAACGACAAAGTATTCAACAGCAGCAAATAACGTAATTTTTTATCACTGTTTGTTTGACTTAAACCGCCATATCGCACAGATACAGGGCTGATAAAATTAAAACGTGTCATACCAGACTTAATCGAAGACATTGGTTGAAATCGTATTTAATTTATTAGATAAAGGGTTACGTAAAAACATGTCACCATTATATTTTAATGTTAAAATGTCCCTGCCGTAAATACTAAATTGATAAGCCAATATGTGTTCATTATAAGTTCTATTGAAAAGCACAAACATGCTATGTTCATTTTATTATCTCAGAATAGTTCGTTGTAATATAATGCCGCTATCCCATTTCTTTTTGTCGTGCGGATATCCTCTTGCAACTTCTTCCGCCCTGGGAGACGGAGCATGGAGCTAAGCTATGGCTGGGGGTGTGGTGTCTGTACGCTAGGCATTGGGCCGCGATCCATTTTTATTGACTCGTCGGAAATACATCAAGTACTTCCTCCGCCCCGGGAAAGGGCGGAGGGGTATGCCGGACTCTTACCGGCTAGAACCACCTGAGACCCACCAAGAACTCGAAAAATCGTGACCACATGCTCACCGCCGTCATCCCCGGGGGTTGCTCGGTATGACAGGTTTCCCAAAAGGCGCATTCGCGACCCCGAAGGCCCCCCACCATATAAAGACCCCTAAATGTCTTCATCCCCTGATATCTTCAATTCAGTTCCGTTCCCCATGGGTGAATGTGGACAGGTCGACGTCCAGTAAATTTGATATTCTATCAATATAGGCATCTAGATTGCCTAATCTATGGGGTGAATAAAGACTATCTAGATAATATAGTGCAGTATAGCATAATAAGTAAACATATCGAGTTCGTCCTTTGTTCACCTGATAAATTAGGCAACCTGAATGCTTTTTTCCTGTACTTAGGTATGCCTATTTAGAGTTCTATAGAACCCTAAATAGACATACAGGAAAAAATTGAAAATCTTGTTAAAAAAATGCGATCCTTATAACCTATTGATTGATCATCATCATTTGAGCCGGAAAACGACCACTGAGGCCGCCTCCAAAGGTCGTGTGCTGTGTTCCCGTGTTGTGTGCTCTTTAAAATTGGATTTGAATTGGACGCCCACCGGCCAGATGGACGGACGACCTGAAGAAGGTTGCTGGGTCCGGCTGGATGCGGAATGCTGATGACTGGGTGTTGTGGCGCACGCTGGGAGAGGTCTATGTCCAGCCGTGGACTGATATAGGCTGAAGATTTATATTGAAAATAATAAATTTTACACTACGGCTTTGCTCTAAAGAGGTATATAAAAATAGAATCTAACCGGGAACAGGTTAGATTCTATTTTACTATGAGTTTCTTTTTGCAATCGAAAGGTAATAGTAAACTACACGTTTACCGCGTTCGGCGCTGCGATTGGTTGAAGAGTTGGGTATGTTTCGATCGTAAAAATAAACTCTTACTAGGGGTACTGAACCAGGGTAAATCTGTATCTCAGGTATGGCAAGTGCGTCATAATTAAAATAAAATCAATATTTTCTAAGATTCGTCCTCATATACTAAGTGAATAAAATAACAGGCTTAAACACATACATATATCAACATTTTACTTTAATACAAAATTTGCTTAACACAATTAAAGATAAAGATAAATTTATTACCAAACTACACACATCATTTGTTTAATACAAAACAATACAGATAGGTTTTAATTTTTTAGTGTAGTATGGTAAAAGTAACGGACTCAGCTATGTTGGCAGTGCGCAGTGATTAAACCACGCACGGATCAACGCTGGTTTTCAGTCCGTCCCCTTTATTACGAATAATATGTTCTAATAACATTTATCTACTCTCGTATCGTAAAATTCTAATTATAAACTTCAAAACGAGTTTATATTGACATACTTTACAAACACAATACCGAAATTTAAAAGAGAGAATCAAATTATAACACTCTTCCTTTTTTTTTTTTTTTTTATTGATGTCCAGTGGGAATTCTACATGGAACTTCCTTCACCCCGGGGAAGGGCGAAGGGGTATGCCGGACTCCTACCGGCTAAAACCACTGGAGCGGTCATCTTCGGCACCGAAGGGGGGGCTCCAGGTCCTCGTAAGATCACACTAGAGCCGCCCATTGGTGCCACGCCTTTAGGCACATCTCGGAAGGGATGACTGTAAAGCGGTCACCCCCTCTAGCGGAGGGAAGGCGACTGTAAAAAGGTCGCCCCGCCAGGCACTTTTCGGGGAGGATTGTAAAGGATCCCCCCAAGCCTCGCATTGCGCTGTGCTGCGCACACGGCGGCACGTGACCACGTGCGCGCCACCGTCTTCCCGGGGGTCGCTCGGTGTGGGCACGCAGATTCCCCAATCTACGCACCCGCGACCCCCGAGGCTATAACACTCTTCCTAACAAAATAATGTTATAATCCATTTTTATACCATTACGATACAGGACAAATCACACAATCAAATAAATGATAAAAAAAAAAGAAAACGAGCCATGAGTGTAATTCTACATTATGCAACAGTTTCATAAACTACTATTTTGCAACGTAAAGTTTTTAAGTTATTATTTTTCTTAGTTTGATGTGCGAAGTATTATTTACAATTGCATTTTGCATTCTTAATAAAGTAGGGCATAGAAATGTTCACGTCGTCAGTTTAGTAAACTGGGCTAAAATCAATATGATGTAATGCGTGTTCAAGGTTTTGCATGTTTATTTTAGAAACTGTATTTCTCGCATATTTTTGCCACTGATCAAGGGAGCACATCTATATCATTAAGTAACTTATTAATCATTATACTTAAACAACTAGTATTTAAATAGCCGTATGGTGCCGGTTACGAATAGCACTAACTCATCTCATCCCGTGGGTATCGTAAAAGTCGACTAAGGAATTAGCCGGAGGATGGGCAGCAGCGTTCTTCGAGTACATTAACAACTCAATTGCGACTGTCAACTCGTTTGCCAAACGTGACGATTAGGGCAAACCCCATTGAAACCACAACACACCCATATCGGTTGATGAGGTAATCATTGGGGACTTTATTCGGCCGAAATGAACAAGTAAGTTAGAAGAAAATATAATTTATTGGCCCAGTATAAAAAATTACTTCTCGTTGGTCTGCCTGAACCATGGTAGTGGCTTACCTGGCCCCGCCTGACTTCACAAATAAAGTTATTTTTTTCCTTTTCAGTGGTTTTAATATTTTTATATCGTGTAGGGTTTTTAAGTCAGTATTTTTTTGTTAAGAAGTTTTATTTGTTTCTTTTTAGTGTAAATAAATTTAAGAACTTTAAAATAAGAATGACTAAAATCGGCTCTGATTTAAGATGAATCGAAACTGATAAGACATCATCTAGATAAGCGCAGACAAATTAACCTGTTTATTGAAGCTGGTTATAAAACTACTCAATCAAATGTAATTAAATTTAAATGGGACCAACTCGAAATCATTAACGGCGGCGCTCTGACGCGCCCTCATTACAATCTATAGAGGTAACGTACCTGGTTTCAGCTATTTTCTTTGTAGGGCATTCCTGGACACCTGTTTAGTGGTGGCTAAGTTATACAAAACGCAAGCATGTTACACACTGTAATGGCTCAGCATTCTTAGTGCACTCATTTGACTGGTTCTCCACAAAGTCTACACGTAAAGGTAGCTTCCCGACAAGATCCTGCAGCATGCCCGTACTGTTAGCATTTGAAGCACCTGGTCACGAGTGTGAAGTCCCTGACTGAGCAACATGTCCAATTTACAAATATACGCTTCTGATTTATAGGCGCCTTTATTATACTGGCAGGTCCCTCTTCTTTTTAACCCCCTGCCATCGCTGTAAGGCTGGGGGCCTCTGGGTTCGCGGGTGCCTAGATTGGGGAATCTGCGTGCCCACACCTAGCAACCTACGAGAACACGGTGGCGCGCATGTGGTCACACGCTGCCGTGTGCCCATAGCATAGCGCACAAGGATGCTTTGGGGGATCCTTTACAATCCCCCCGGGGTGACCGCTTAATAGTCACACTCTCAGAGATGTGCCTATAGGCGTGGCACCAGTGGGCGGCTCTAGTGTATCGTGTACGAGGACCTGGAGCCCCCCAGGTGCTCAAGATGGCCGCCCCAGTGGTTTTAGACGGTAGGTGTCCGGCGCTAAAGAACTGATCTTCAGCTTTTATTCGGAGTTTAGTTTGCCTTCCTGAGTAATGGTACAAACTTTATTTAATCCTTTTTCAATTGAGGTCAACCAGTAGCTAATTTCACCAGTATCCGAGGGCTCAACTTTCTCTTCAACCACATGGTATGTTTTATTGAGGTTTGCAGGAAGGGCTGCTAGGCGGTGGGGTGCCTGTGAAAGTCCCGTTATAATCGGTGTAGCCGTTTCGGAAATTAGCTGGAACAAACAGACTTACAAAAAAGAAAAAAAATAAAAAGCTGTTATTTTGACATTACAAATAGAATTTTTTATTTATTTGTATAGATAACACAGAAGTTAAAACTTAACAAGGAAAGTTACAAGTTACAAAACAGTTCAAAGTTCAATTTAATCCTTTGTCGAGACATAATTGTGTTTAAACAGATTCTCTCACGTCAATATTACATAATTTACACGAACCGTTATATTTTGGAATAAAAAAATAACTCCATGACGCATGTCTACTATGTGTACTGTTGAACATGGTACTCATATAAACGGTCATGGGGCACAAGGCTATAACCACCAAGCTTGGGAGATAGCGGTGTAGATGCGCACTGCCGAACACAATACTCCAACGACAACTGGCACCAATCTCATCTCCTGCCGTGGATTTCTTAAAACGGGTCTCTATTGAGCAGCAGCGTCCCTTCTGTGGAACAACAATCATACTGCGCTCACCAACCCGCTTGCCAAGCATGTCAAGCACTGGCAAATTCCCCCCATAATGACGACACAATTGTGGAAAGCTAAGGGGGAGGCTTTTGTTCAGCTGTTTACCTTTGGCTACTATCATTTCGGCCGAATGAAGTCCACTGCTGGACATGGGCCTCCCGCAAAGATCACCACAACGACCGATATGGGTGTGTTGTGGGCTCATTGGGGGGTTTTGCCATAATCACCACGCTTGGCAGACGGGGTGGCGATCGCAGTTGAGTTGATAATGTGCTCGAAGGACGCTGCTGCCCATCCTCCGGCTAATCCCTTAGTCGACCTTTACGACACCCACGGGAGGATATGGAGTGGTGGTATTCTGAGCCGGCACCACACGGCTAATATGATGGTCATGAATTGTAACTGTGCTCTCGTTACCGCGCGACGGCCACGCTACTACTGCTATCCCGGGTATATAATACCTTAGTCGCCCTTTACGTCATCCGTGGGTTCTTAGTTGATCGTGAGGTTTCCGGCAAAGAATAGACCACCACTTTCTACCCAATGGGTGTCGTAAAAGGTGACTAACGAGTTGATATTAAGAGGATGAGCAGCAGCATCTTCCCGTGTCATCATCATCGTTATATCAAAGTCAAACGTCCACTGCTGAACAAAAGCAGCCTCCCCCATGGAATTCCACAACGGTGTCATTTTGAGGGGAGTTTACGACATCCACGGGAGGACATGGAGTAGTGCTATATTCGTTATCCGGACACCACACGGACCTCACCCGTGTGCTGATAACAAAATACTGTGATCACCAGTCCGCCTGCCAAGCGTGGATATTATTGCATATCCCCCATAACCGCTCATTGTAGAGATTTTTGGGAGACCCATGTCCAGTAGTGAACGTTGACAGGCTGATGTTTATGTTGGTGCAAACTCCTTAAACTTTCTTCGACCAATACGTTGCGAACTTGACGGCCCTGTAGGGTGACTCATTTTATTATTCTTGGGGCAAGGTCGTGCGTGACAGTGAAGTAATGAGTCATATCCTCTGCACTCATATTGTACTTGGTATGAGACAATTTAACCGCATTTGGCCAGTTGCTTTTGCATCATATCGGCCATTTATACGTCCACTGCTGAACAAAGGCCTCCCCTATAGATTTTCACAACTGTGCCAGACGTCCCGTTTTTGCCAGGACGTCTCATTTTCAGCTCTATCAAGATGCGTCCCGCCAGCATACGGAACGCCGAAAAATCGTGCTGTTTCATCAAGTCAATAATATAGGTTAAAGCTTATGCTAAGTAGATGATGACGCATACTTAGGGCCAGCTACTTTCAAGTCAGTAAAAAAATAGCAACTGAGTATAAAGGAGTACTCTATCTAACATTGCCCGTTGTTTTATTTACTTAGCGTTTGGAAGAAATAAGGTAGGCACTGATTTCACCGGTGAAGCATCATGCCACAAATGACAGCCTATTTTGCAAGAAAACACGACATATCAATTTGCTTAACATGTTGTCATTTGTAAATTTCCTACTTCATATCGGCCATTTATACGTCCACTGCTGAACAAAGGCCTCCCCTATAGATTTTCACTAACTAACAAAGGGGGAGGCCCTTAGATTACACAACTGTGTCATCATTTGGGGGGTATTTGCCAATACTCACCACGCTTGGCAGGCGGGTTGGTGAGCGCAGTATGGCTACCGTTTCACAGAAGGGACGCTGCTGCCCATCCCTCTGGTTTAGATTCCCTTAGTCGCCTTTTGCGACATCCACGGGAGGAGATGGAGTGGTGGTATATTCTTAATCCGGACACCACACGGAATGCTTTTGCATCAGCCAACCTTAATCCGGAGGTGGTTGAGGGACTTCCATCTCGGCCAAGGCAGTGACCAGGACGCAAGTGCTCTGCCGGGCCGGCCGTAGGTTGAGAAGAGATTTGTAAGAGTTTCCTGTTATGGATGTATTTATGAGATAAAATTACGTTTACATATTATCTAAGGAACAATACACCATTAAAGCTGTACAATGCACAATGAACTGGTTTCCCAGGCAAGCTGTTGAAATTTTGAAAGGCGTTTATCAAATAATGGCTGTGGCAAGTTTTTATTAACTTTACGTGATTTGACTTCTGAAAATATTATTTTATATTAAACTAGCTGTGCCCCGCGGTTTCATCCGCCGTTTCAATCAATCATTTCGGCCGAATGAAGTCCACTGCTGGACACAGGCCTCCCCCAAAGATTACCACAATGACCGATATCGGTGTGTTGTGGGCTCATTGGGGGATTTTGCCATAATCGCCACGCTTGCCAGACGGGTTGGCGATCGCAGTTAAGTTGTTAATGTACTCGAAGGACGCTGCTGCCTATCCTCCGGCTAATCCCTTAGTTGACTTTTACGACACCCACGGGAGGAGATGGGGTGGTGGTATTCTGAGCCGGCACCACACGGCAACCCGCCGTTCAATTTAAAGGAAATCTGATTATTTATAAACAATACAATATAGAGTACTCGGTATAAACAGTTTTTTTTAAACGTTGCCTCACACAAGTATTTCTCCTGTGTCGTAGGTGCGTTAACAGACATCCACATAGAATACACCCAGACCCGGAACAACTACCTGCAGATCATACAAATATTTGTTCCGTGCGGGAATCGGACCCGTGACCCAGTATGCAGTAGCCGACTGTATCAGCCACTGCACCAACCGTGCCGTCAGAATATGCATAGGCATGCACAGTTCAGCACTTCTCGGTAATGCTCGGATCTCGTCGGGCGGCCATCAGCTCCCGACCCACCGCGTCGTATCGCCCGCCCTCCCTATTACTTCGTTTTCAATTAGCGTTATTTGTGACTATTTTCCTTTTGCTCAGCTCCTAAGGGTCGTATTGAAAGCCTGGTGCTAAGTAGCCTATACCCTTGGTCAAGAATTGTGCTATCAAATACAAAAAGATTTTTTCAAATCCGACTAAGTTTCAGAGATTAGAGCGTTCAAACCATCTCTTCAGCTTTATTACCTATATTATAGCTTGATATTGTAACGACTAATTGGGTAAGCGTGCTGGTAAACGGAAAGGAACATACTTATGACTTTGAAATTATAATTATAAAACTCTAGTTACTTCTAGATAAATATATTTCTCAGAAGGTAATACAAATTGCTTTTTCCACACCGACAACCTCGCTGACGATAGCCCGAATTCTCTTTCTTCTTTTATTTTCTCCGTCAAAATATTATCTTCTATATAGTCGTAGTATAGTACTTGTTTCAAATAATGTTATTTTAATCTATGTGGCTAGGATTATTCTCCCAAAGAGTTTGAACTAGTGTTGAGTAGGACACGATTTAAAAATGAGTTTGTAAGAGTAGCCTCTTTTTTGTACTGCGCCAGTACAATGTCCCACTTCAAATGAGGCGAGGCGTCATGACGTGATGACGCCTCGCCTCATTTGCAGCTTCATGAAGCTTGGCGGTACATTTGAAAGAACGAGTATTTCATGTACTGTTGCTGTATTTGTACTGCCCTGTCTTACAAAGTGTGATTGAGGTAATACTTCAAGCAAAGTAATAAAAAGCGATTGATTTTAGACGAATGACGATTGTATCGACGTTTCTACTTATTGGCCACTGTAGCATTATTGTGCAAGCAACTTATTTGTAAAACATGATTTTGATTTAAAATATACCTAATACACAGACATAAACAAGCAAAACAAATAGGTATTTAACAGACATTCATGAAATCATATTTTTCTAAAACTGTCGCGTCTCGTACTTTGTACTAGTACATTTGTAATAGAGTGAATAAAATCATCATGTTGTCTCTTGCAGTCACGATAATGTCCGTTGAATAAAAAGACGTGCTTTTGAAGCATGTGCCTCATTCTCTCTCTCTCTCACCCTACAGTTCACATGCGAAGAGTAAAGTAACGCGACATAAAATTTGAAGTGGTACATGTTATAATGTTGAGCCGCTCTTACAATATTGTGTCATGTACGGGACAAATGTACCGCCTCTTGTATGTCCTACTCAACACTAGTTTGAACCCTATTATATCAGCTACGCCTCCAAATGTGTATGCATTAGATTAAGGATATAATTCATACACAAGAATTGAGAACGTTTTGACTCAATCTGCCTATCCATTTTCAAATAATGTTTTATTTTATTTTATGTGGCTAGGATTTTGCTTCCAAAGAGTTTGAACCCTATTATAATATACAGCCGTGTGTATACATTTATAAACTTTATATGAGTTAATTTGTATGAAGTTAAAATTAAAAAAAGAATCAATCGTTCTGGTGTATAAGTATTGTTTATACTGGACTAGTGTTTGCTAAGAATTTGTGTGCATATTTATTGTTTTTGAAAACTATGCCCCACACAAGGGTTTCTTCTGTGTCGCGGGTCATAAATCTCACACGTACAAACACCCAGATCCGAAACAACTATCTACAGATAATACAATTCGCTACGTGCGGGATCGAACCCGCTATACGTAGCGCAAAAGCGTGAAAAGCCAATCGCTTGGCTTCTGCGCCAATCGTGCCGTCTTTGTGATTATATCGTTTTAGATCCTCGCTTGCCAAGCATGGCGATTATGGTAAATCCCCCAGTGAGCCCACAAGACACCCATAACGGTCGTTGTGGTGATCTTTGGGGGAAGCCTGTGTCCAGCAGTGGACTTCGTTCGGTCGAAATTATGAGATCCCCGCACGGTACAAATATTTATATGATCTACAGAAAGTTGTTTCGGATCTGGGTGTGTGTACGTGTGAGATTTGTTTGTAAACTTTACCTATAGTTTCGGATCTGGGAGTTTGTGCATGTGAGATTTGTCTGTAAACTGTACCTGTATCTTTGTAATTAAGAACGTTGTTTATTACATAAGTCAAAAGTGACGCTTTGACACATTTATATGTGTCGAACAAAATTGTACAAAGAAGTTTCTTGTTGTGCATTTTCTTACAATACAGACCTATCTACCAACATGTGCATCGTGAGACATAAGGACAAACTTATATGATTAATATAGGCAGGACATAAGCGTCAACAAGGAAGGCTTATTAAAAACATGTTTACAATATAGAAGGGAACGCATTGTTTTATCATTACAACGTAATAACGTCTGTTATGTACCTAATTGTTTGTTGTGTTATTAGTAAGTTAGCTTAAAGACGTGTTTATTGTCTAAAGACTGCGAAATAATCTGTGTGACAAAACCTTTATTTTAATTTTAACTATAGTGAGTACTACTACCTTATTAAAGTGTGAACTGAAGCTAAATCGAAACTACGAACATAAATTTAATTTCGGTGCTTGGATACATGTTTCTGCTTACGACAGTACATGCCCCTTCTGATAATAAAGAGTGATAATAATCTTAAATTGTAAAGTTAATCATATACAGGTTAAAAAAAAAACGGGTTGCACTCCGGGAGTGCGGACAGAAGTGAAAGCTTTTTTATTTTATTTATTTAGACGCGTTCTCGGTCTGCTATATGTACATGCACATATGCACACACTATAGCTGCGTCTCGTAACGGTGTCGCGAGTCCAGAGATTGTATCTCATCTAAAAATATGCGTACCGCGCTGAAAGTAGTTTTCACTTCAACAATACACGGTATTATTTTTCGCGTCATATCAGTCAAAGGACGTCCACTACTGGACAAAGGCCTCCCGTATAGATTTCCACAACTATTTGTTTTGAGGGATTTTCCAGTACTCACCACGTTTGGCAGGCGGGTTGGTGAGCGCAGAAAGCTGCAGTTACATAGGTTTCTTTTTTTAGTTTCCATATGGTTTAAAATCCCTCAGTCGCCTTTTACGACGTCCACGGGAGGAGATGGTGTGGTGCTATATTCTTAATCCGAACACCACACTGAAATTCTTCGGTAGTTTTCGGGTAGTAAGTCTAACTTCCGTGTAGTGTCCGGATTAAAAATAAAGCACCATTTCATATCTAGTGAATGTCGTGAAAGGCGACTAAGAAAATCTTAGTCGGAGGGATGGCAGCAGCGTCCCTTCTGTGGAACAGCAGCCATTCTGCGCTCACCAACTCGCCTGCCAAGTTTTCACAACGGACTGACAAATTTCCCCAATAGGACGATATATACAGCATGTTCATTCATTTCGGCCGAATCATGTCCACTGCTGGACACAGGCCTCAACAAGGTAAAATAATCTCTAATTCTAATAATCTTTTCCAGTGAGTTTAGTAACGGCGGCGGTGAGCTGAAGTTCTCCTCACCCCTGGTGGACGAGCTGGCGCGTGCGTTACGAGCAGCGCTGAGCGGCGGCGGGGTGCGAGCGGGACAGAAACTCAGCAAGAGCGACGGCGACCTGCGGGCTCCCAAGTGTAGCGACACCGACATGGGTGCGTAGTGGATTTTGGCACCTTTGGCATTCGGTTGTATATCGTCGGTGGAAAAATATCGTCTACTTCAGCCACCCGAGGAAAGGAGGGGCATGCCACTACTACCGGCTAAACCAACGGAGCGTTCGTCTTCGTCATCAGCTCTGCTCCAGGAACTCGAGAAAAATCACACAGCAGTCGCCGTTTGGTGCCACGCCTTTAGACACATCCCGAGCGGATGACTGAAAACGGTCATCCCCTCTAGCGGAGGGGAGGCGACTGTAAAGATGCCGCGCCCCAGGCACATCTCGGGGGCATTGTAAAGGATCCCTCGCCTCGCCTTGCAGAGCTTGTGCTGCCCACGTGCGCGTTATATCTGTCTAAATTTTTATGATAAATATATAGGGTCTTACATTAATAATGGAAAATATTTAAGGCTAGGCTCTATAAATGGTATAGAATTCATTTCAAAAATCAAGTATCGGTTTTACTGATAATAAATAAATCAATATCCAAACACTTCCACTAGCGAAAGATTTACTTACTACTTGATGAAATAAAGGTTGTTAAGGTGTTACGTTTATTTATTTTGCTAAAACGCATCATTGCTACCTTTAGACTTACCTCCTAAAATATTTTCCGTTATTAAAGTAAGACCCTATATAGGTATAATAGCTCGTAATGTTAAGTTTGTTCTTGAGATAAGTTATTGGTACAAAACCGAATCCAACAATAGACAATGTATTCAGCAATTTCGGAACCCTCTTCACGCGAGTTCAACTCTCACTTGACTGGTTTTTATTATTTTTATAGGTTGTAATGTTACGAAAGGATATCAGAATGACTGAGGATTATGAATGGTCGCGCGGGGACGGTGGAGCACCATCACTTCACTTGATACATCAGGGGTCGCATGTTTTTGCAATAATAATAATTAATATTATTGATTATTTAAAAATAAAAAAAGTTGCCCCACTAGGATTTCTCCTGTGTCCTGGGTGCGTTTACAGACATGAATTCGACACACAATACACCCAGACCCGGAACAACTTCCTGCAGATCATACAAATTTTCGTTCGAACATTCGTATCAATCACTAACAAAATGCAATCTATTATTTTAAAATGGCGTGTCTGTTAGGACCTTACTATTGAATAAATGGTTGAATGAACATTGTAACTAACTGTATTTGTTGCAGGTGACGTGCGACGTAGCAGTTGGTACAGCGGTCCATCTGAAGTTTCCTTAGATGATATAGACCTCGTTATGTCCAAGGTAATTTACTTTTGTCTTTGACACGAACTTATTCTACATTCTAGTCCTATTAATACGTGATATTTTGATCCAAATATGTGAAAATAAATAAAAAATGGTATTATTTTTGTGTGCATTAGGAATGGATTCATCCCAAAAGTTTCAAAGTGCAGGCTTTGCCTTGGACACAGTCACCGTACAACGTGAGTCGTTGAGACATCAATACTTTCAATGGCATAATATTTTTTTTTTTTTTTCATTTTTTTTTTTTTTTTTGGCATAATATACATAACTAATATGTTAATTGTTCTTAGGAATCTAAGCACATCCCAGGAGGCCAGCTGTCTCGCTACAGCGGCGTGGGCCAGCTCGCGTCCACAGTTGCGCTTGCGCAGCCGTTCAACGTGCATTCTGACGCCTCCTTAGATGACAGGTAAATGATAAGACTTTGAAGCAAGCTGAAGTTATTTTTAATATAACAACTTCCTTTACTACAACTTCCTAACAACTTTTAATACCTGAAATAATCACACGTGCAATACACACTTTGCGGCGTCCGTGACCATGGACGCTGCAAAGTGTTGGAAACGTCGAGCATATCAATATTAGTATTTTATTTTATATATTTATGGTGCATGCATTTATGTTCCACTATACAAAGGTGTTGCTTAATTGTGTATTGCACGTATGATTATTTCAGGTATTATTATGAGCAAGTGGCTGCATGTTGCACGTATAGATTCTGTACGTAAGTATATAGAATGAATTAATTAAACGCGACATATTTCCGTAAACTATTTTCAATTCGATATCGCGTTATGTATGTATGCCGTGTGGTGCCGGCTTAGAATACCACCACCCCATCTCTTCCCGTGGGTGTCGTAAAAGTCGACTAAGGGATTAGCCGGAGGATGGGCAGCAGCGTCCTTCGAGTACATTAAGAACTCAACTGCGATCGCCAACCCGTCTGCCAAGCGTGGTGATTATGGCAAAACTCCCCAATGACCCCACAACACATCCATACCGGTCGTTGTGGCGATCTTTGGGGGAGGCCTGTGTCCAGCAGTGGACTTCATTCGGCCCAAATGATGATGATGATCGCGTTTATTTCATTCATTCTATATACTCACGTACAGCATATATGCATGCAACGTGCAGCCCTAGCACATATAATGATGATATTATTAATACACAAATATATGAATTACAAAATAAAATAAAACAATATTTAATGTTCTACACTATATATTCCCACTTGTTCATAATAATACATGAAAAATCATATGTGTAATACACAATTAAGCAACACACCCTTGTATAGTGGAACATAAATGCATGCACGATAAATGTATAAAATACTACTCTCAATTCGATCAACATTTCGAACACTTCGCAGCGTCCGTGGTCAGGAGCAGATATAATTCTAAAACGTTTGGACTATTTTCCTTACGTATTTGTGTTGTATGCAGCGTGTCGGATCGCCGTTCGCTGCTGTCAGTCGCGTCGGGCATCTATGAGGAGATCCCCGACCTGCCCGAGGGAACCAACACCAACACGCTATGCAGCATCGGCTGTGATGTTCCCGACGGTGTGCTGAAGGTAATTTATCTAATTTGTTAATAAAAATGGCGGACACATTCGTGGCATACCCAATCTATCTGAAGCGTATACTGGTCCTCCGATCCGACGATCAAGTAAAAAAAAATAGGAATAAGGACCAGCCGCCTAATATGTCAATCAATGAAAATGTTTATTTCTGAAACAGGTACATTGTAAGAAGTTGGGTGAATGTGCAGTTTACTATATTTCACTTCAGGATTGCGAAGTATTTATGCGATCATCATCATCATCATATCAGCTACAGGACGTCCACTGCTGAACAAAGGTCTCCCCCATAAATTTCCACAACATTGTCAACATTTGGGGGTGTTGCTAATCCACCACCAGATCCAGACGGGTTGATGAACACAGCATGGCTGGTCCACTGAAGGAACGCTGCTGCCCGTCCATCTGGTTTAGAGTTCCTTAGTCACCTTGTACGAAATCCACGGGAGGAGATGGAGTGGTACTATATTATAAACCGGCACCACATGGAATGGGATACAAGTTTAAATTACATAATTACTATCAAATGTAAGGAATAATATAAAACGTTAAATTTATGTACATTTTATAATAAATTGAACCCAGACAGCATGTGGCAAAATAAGAAAAATGACAAAAAAATTATATCTGAGATAGATAGATAATCTGAGAAGTATACTTCCATTGGATAGTATGTCTTATTAAACAATAGATCTATTACCTGTTTTATATACAGACATTTGTTTTCTTGTCGTGTCTGGTATAATATTTAACAATATTGCACCACTCCATATGTTCTCGTGGATGTCGTAAAAAGTGACTAAGGAACGTTTCACAAGTGGGCAACTGCGACCCTTTGGAACAGCGGCCATATTGCGTTCACTAACCTAACAAATATGGTGAGTATTGGCAAATTCCCTCCAAAAAATGACACAGCTGTGAAAATCTATGGGGGAGGCCTTCGTTCCGCAATCGACTTCCTTTGGTGGATATGATGATGATACATGTGTTGATGTGTCAGGCTTTCGGAGCGTCGTTGCTGTGCGAGGAGCCGACGTACGAGTGCGTGGGGGAGTGCGTGTACGCCACCATGCGGAGACGGCGGCCGCCCCCACTGCCGCCCCGCCACCCCTCCGGGTATGTGTGTAGCTACGGGCTCGACAACACTGGGCGAGGCAACACTAGCGCCACGAACACAGATGCTGAGTTGCAAGCAGGGGTGGATTGAATTGTGATGGCGCCCTAGGCCTGGTTTGACAGTTGTTGATGGACGTTTTTTAGTTTTTTTCGTTAATTTTAAATCGACGATATCTGATCACTGATTTTGGTTTGCCTCTCTAGACCCCGGCCTCACGGGCCTCCATCCAGGGTTGTAATCCTATCGATTTACTTACTTAAGTTTCGGCAAGTTGTACAATTCAATTCCAAGCTCCATCTCCGAATAACCAGACCAAAGGCATTGTGCAACTGTTATATGGTGGATGTTTCACCTACACGCACGAACTTACACGCACTTACATTTTGAAGATGTGTGAACTTCGTCATTGCAGCACATTGAAAGCAGGTGACACGTGGGCCCGTGAGAGCAACGTGACACGCCACTCGTCGCTGGGCTCGCTGCCGTGCTGCGCCAGCTCGCTGCCCCACGCTCACACACTCGCACACACGCACACCAACACGCTGCCCAAGAGACAACCCTTCAGCGTGTTCAGGTAACTATAGTCATTGTGTAGTAATGTCGTTGGAGATGGATCACTAACTTGATCATTTCTATTTATTTATTTAAAACAACTATTGCTGACTAGTGGTGGTTAATATAGCGTCTAGCGCGATTAAATAGCGCGCTATCTGCACGCAACGTATAGCGCGCGCTATGCCGGCTCTAACTTGACGCTATAAAAATCGCGCCATTAAAAATAATGAGTAGCGAGGATAATCGCGCGAGCAATGGCATAGCGCGGGCGTGGCGGGCCGGGCGGAAATCATCGCGTGAATTCGCGCGCTATCAATCGTTATCTAATGCTTTGATTTTAATATTTATTTATTTCGTAAAATTAAAATATTAACATACATGACATTTGATGACGTCAATAATAGGCATACACAACATTAACAATTCCGTTCCATGAAAACAGCTGTAAGAAATTAATAATAAAAGAAATATAACCCTATCCTATATTAATTAGTACACAAAAATCTATTATCCAAAGCCTGGAAAGTATGAGGAAAAGTTCATTAACTTTTCTTTACTTCTCTATTTTATTTTGATATATATTATTTTACGTGTCGAATATACTATAACGTATTCAAGATCAAGAATATAAAACAACGCGCTGTACATACAAAGCGCGCTGTTTTAACACAGCGCGCTATCTGTCCAACGACATTTAGCGTGAATCAAGAATATTCACCGCGTTTTTATCGCGTCAGTCGCGTACGCCCAGTTCGTTATAACTATAGCGTGTAAAATAGCGCGCTATTTTATTATAGCAAATAGTCTGTAGCGCGCTATTGCCAGATAGCGTTTTTGAACACCACTATTGCTGACTACACTCACAGAGACCCTGTGACCAAAGCGTTCAGTGCTCCAGTTAACTATATCGATCTGAGTACTAAAGAAAATACACGTAATAAAACATAAAACCTATAACGATAGTGGTTCACTACTTTATGAACACTTAAATTTTAGTACCCTCACATTCTATTGATCCTATCGAAAACTTAATAAAAATTTACAGCTTCAGGAAAACAAAATATTTTGAATAACAAACACAGCGACTCATAACTATAATTAACTGTTTCGCACAGAAAACGACTCAAAAGCGACTCCCGCATCGCAGGCTCCCAGAAATCAGAAACTTCAAAAGAAAACAAAGATGTCGAAACTAAAAAGAAAAAGTTCGACTTCACCCCGACACGGGACATATTCAAGAGCTTCAAGGTTAGTCGCAAGATGAAAAACTTAAAAATCGCCACTGGGAACCTCACTAAAGCCGAAACGAAAAGCTGCGAGTTCCTCGACGAGACAGAGCAAGTCCAGACCAACCGTTGTTCTAAATCCGTGGAGTGTCTTGAGAACGACTTTGATTTTGAAGCAGATCTTTCCATAGAATTTAACGAAGACAGTGTGACCGCTCTATCGCTGCCACAGCAGATCGTCGAATTGCTTCTTGGTCATGAGCAGTTGAGCAAGGTTCGTCTAAAAGATGAAGTGGAAAGTGACTACATGCCGATGTCGCCGATTATACCGCCTGCGCCCATAGAACATCACTATATCGTTATGTCGCCAAGGACCAATATCGCCTGATCTAGTCGCTTTAAAAGCTATAAGTTACTTATAAGCAGTAAGTATTGACAAGTTGACGATTTTGATATGTATGTTTAATAATATTGGTTCGACCAAATACCAATTTCAAAGAGATGTTATGGTTCTGGTCTACTTTAACGTTTGTTGGATATTGCAGACAGTTCGACTACAATGACACTGCCTTTATACAGTAATATTTATAATTTAAGCTTTGTCACACGTAACGTGTAGTTTGAATATCGACATCGCCCGAGGATACCCGATAATGCCTACTTCACTATATTTATTGACCAGGTTAAAAATAACTTATCGATATTGTTCAGGCGGTGTCAAAGTTCATAAAGTTACATCACGGTGTTGATATAATACCTCGGTTAAAGCTCAAATTGCTTGCATATCAACTTTGCCCTCAACAGGCATGTGAGTAAGTGATTGTCGAATGGTGTAGTGATTGTCGATAGAGTAGTGTATGTCGATAGAGTAGTGAATGTCGATAGAGTAGTGCTTATCGATTGAGTAGTCATTGTCGATAGATTTATCGATCACTTATTTGAATTTTATCAAATCGAATCACTAAGAAGACTAATTTCGTGGCTTGTTTTACAAAAGCTAAGACAACTATTATTGCATAGACTTTTCATTGATCTGAATTATGATGGGCTACAGGGAATACCTTCATGTTATATAAATATACGTAAATCGATAAATAGATGAAGCTTATCATAAAAATATCGTTTTTATTACATTATTAAAATGTAGAACTGTAATGAAAACATGAGATTCGAAAATAGCTAAAACAATGAAAAATCAAGGACGTCGAATATTTTTTTACATATTTTGAGAATATATTAATTCAAATTTTATTTTGATATAATGTTTTACCAGCCCAAGCACATAGCTGTGCATGATATGCATGATCTCTATCAGTCCATGATTTTCCGTGGCTGGCTATGTGTAAGGTAGTTTATAGTGAACAAAGTAAAGACACGTGCGTCATATAGACGTGCGCGGCTATATGCCACAGACCTTACTGTTAATGAGACATGATAATAGCCTAAAATTAAAATAAACCAGGCTTATACAGGGAAACGTTCTATCTTTGGGTTTTTTACTAAATGTAAACAAACTGGTTTATAAATGATCTCCTCGTCTCCTGTGCAGGGGCGTGGAATCTGTCTTGAACAAATTATAAACAGTCTTTAAGAAAATCATAATGGTAGCATAGGTAACAATTGTGAAATTATCAATTGCCAAATGGCATTATAAGGCAGGTTTTGGTTGAAGTAAGAATCATAAAAATTTCTTACTTAATGTGAATTTCCCTATTTTCATTACTTGCGTATTTTCACAAAAAATACGAATGGAAACCTTTTACTTTAAATTGAACCCATTTGAGCAGATAGAAAAAACTTATAGATGGCGTTGTAAAATTACACTATTCGTGATTAGGCTATCCGTGAGTCGCTAATGCTACCATTTGTTAAAAAAAAAAGAGTGAAACAATAGCCAGATTTAGGGAGGTGCCTTTTCTTTACGAGATGAGCGCTCAAGATCTGTGCCCGGCACCATACCAAGTTTTTAACTAACATTGTCGTATTGTGTAAATTACAGCCCGTAACAAACAAACGAGTTATTTATTAAGAGAGAATTTGTTTACATTAATTGAAGAACCTATTATAATGAACCTAATCTAAATGGACTATAGGTATGGTAGATATGTTATTTTTAACACAGACTCCATTCTGACGTATTTCATTGAAATATATAGCAAAAACACTCCATGACTACCGCGTCGTGTCGCCTACTTCGGGACGGTCGCTTATACAAGGTGTCCAGTAATCTTATATATATATAATTCTTCTGTACGTGTGTATGTCACTCAACTCCTCCTAAACGGACGCATCGATTTTGATGTTTTTTTTGTGTATGATTGGGTGTATCCGTGGATGGTTTAGATTCACAATTGGAACCGGTAGGTGGCGCTGCAGTCGGGTGTGCGTGTGCGAAGCTGGGACGGGCAGCTATGACAGTATAAAATCATACATCAAAGATCTCTTATTTCTTTAGTTTTAATAATGTCTTAGGTTTTCGCGAGTATTACACATTATAATAAAACACTTTTAAACGGATTCTATCGCGTATATTTTAGATTTTTGTTTTTCCTGACGTTTCGAATGCTTTGCAGCATTCGTGGTCGGAGGATCATCCTGCATCCAAAATATACGCGATAGAATCCGTTCCTGCGACCACTCCAAACGTCATGAAAAACAAAAATCTATAATATACGCGATAGAATCCGTTTAAAAGTGTTCTTTAGTTTTCTTACTTTTCCTTTGTAATGGCTTTATACATGATCAACAAACTATAAATATCCTTCGGCTTGATTCACTATTTTTGGGACACCTTGTGCATAAATAATATAATTGCGTTTTACAGTTTAAGATGTAAGTTTTTTTTAAACTTTAGATAGGGATATTGGATAGGTAATCTTTAGCGAGTAGACTATACTTAATTAATTTGCTCTCGACGACTCGAATTTTTTTTCGAACATTTATGATAATGGGTTTTGTGTGGTTTTCCTAGCAACTAATAACCTTGACTACAATCATTTCAATGATTCATAAACTAACCAATGAATGATATTTACACGTTTGTTATGATATTTTTTTAACCGCAGAGAAATCTTCCATAAACTTGTGGCCTCATTAATTGACCCGCCTAATTTATAGAAAATATGTATAATCTAATCACATTTTGACACTGTAGTAGAACTTATAACACGCAACAAACTTATATATTTATTACTTAGCAAATATTTTGCACAAGTGTCTTTGTATAAAATATCCATTGAGACTTTTTATTTTAATAATAAAATCTTGTTATTTGAAATTTAACAAAAACAACGCCGATCTCGATTTTTACGAAATAAAAAATGCAACATGGACTCGGACTGCCCATACTGGCAGACGGCACAACAGAGGATTTTATTAAATTTAGAAATACATTTTAAGGTGCGGTGCATACCAAACGTAACGCTCATTCACATTCCGCTGCCGGATGTGAGCTAGCGTATCGCGGTTTGCTGACTTTTCATACATTTAAAACACAAAACGCCATTACGGCGTAGCGTCGGAAAATGTAGCCCGACTTCACGTTCACACTGCGATGCTCACAGTCGTTGACTGGCTATGTGTTTGGTGTAAACTTTCCCTTAACTTAATTGCTTTGAGATTTCGCTCATCACGCGGCGTCTCTGGACCAAATATTCCTCATTAGACGCTGGTCTGGTGACCAGAAGATGCTCTGCATGTGTCCACCTGTATGTACCTTGCGGGATAAAACGAAGGCTTGGTTGTCCGTGGCCGTTTCAAATATAGAGTGGTCATGCAAGCGAGAAACGGCCTGGGCGAGAAAATCATCTACGCGAACACTTGCTTATAGTCACCGCGATAGTCGTAATCAAAAAGGTGACATATAACGCGTTGCCATCGAGTAATGATAGACGGTGCTACCGCTATGTGGGTAGCTCACAATTTTGGTGAGTTGGAACTTGAAACAAAAATATGTGTCTGACATTCACTTTCTAACTACTCCTCGGATTTAAACAAGGACACAACCTAGTTAGGTTAGACAATGTATTATATACAGATTGTTATTACGAAGGTAATATTAGCATAAACAGGCGTTAGGAATGTTTGTATATATTGGTTCGTCGAACACTGCCAAAAATGTAGGTTAAGGTACTTAGCGGCTTGAGGCATGCGTTCCGGAAATGACTGTAATTAAAGATTTAAATCGTTAGATAGGCCCTTATTATACATTGCAACGCTCCAAATAGGTTATCACCCAAATGAGTGAACGAGTGAATTTGACTTCAGGCGCGAAGTACCCGCCTGAGAACGTTATCTTACATAAGAAAATAATATAAAGTATGACGTCATGCGCGTTTCAGAAATGAAAAAGATATCATTAGAAATACTTGCAAGGATGAGGGAATTGGATTTCACTTTTAATTTAGTTAAATACAAATAATGTTTTCAATATTTAGATAATGCAAAAATAACAAAGAACCCTAAGGCTTTATTCTTGAAACAAAGGACACATTTCACTGTTTGAGGGGTAATAGTTTAAACAGTTAAATAATTGATTTCTCAAGTGAGTTTCCGACTTTAAGATACGTATTTGTACAAGTCACTGGCATAAATAAAACTTATGAAATCAAAGTTGACAACACTAGTAAATAAACTGTGGTTGCTGATGGCAAAACCTTTAGAGGCGGATTTTCTTGACGTTTTACTATCTTTCAATATACATGTCTGAGTGTGTGAATGCAAAATAAAAACAGGTTTTGAATAGCTGGAATCTTTTGGATTTATCTCTACATAAAACCAATTCTAAATAAAACTTTACATAGAGAGCGCCACTACTATTTCAACCATAAACTTCAATGGCTGACCAATCTCATGACGTCTTATACAATCTTTATCTTTTCACACCTTTTTCTTCATCAAGCCGCAGGTACAAAAGTTAAGTAGATAATATCGTTGGGTCCTCTAAATGAAAGACTGAGGGACAAGACTAGTGTATTTTGAAGATATTTTACTAGATAGGGTCAGTATTATCAGACTAAGTAGCGCTGATGTCGGCAAAGCGAGCTTGTATGCTAAGAATTTAGTCATACTAATATTAGGGCAATGTTCTACGACACAGTGATCAAGTTCTGCAGGCTTAGCACGACGAAACTAGACAAAATGTTCACAGGACTCTACCTAACGACGGCTGCATTTTGCCTGCTTGATGGTTGACGTTTAGCGTTGTTTATAGTTCACGAATTCTAAGCCTGTTTAAAAAAAAAAAGTGGAGCGGATTGTAGAGGGGGGGGGGGTCCTGCCCAGCCCTGAGAAGTGACTAATGTCAGCTACGGAACTGGTTTGAATCCGTCCCACATAGAAAAATAAACAAAAATATGGGTAAAAATAATATTTCCTGAACTTGAATGCTGCCAACCTGAACATAGTCCACATTCTACTTCCATCACGAAATGTTGTCACATTTATATTGTGACATGCCTTGTTAGTTAGTAGTGCCAGGTCTGCTGTACTATTTTCAAGACTTTTATCTTTTAGGGACTTTATTAAACACTATATAAGTTAGTTGCTACTGCTAAACATGAGCCATCGTAGACCGCAAGACCGAGCTATCCGGGGGATGGTATATAGGGGGGGGGGGGGTAAGCAGGCAGATGCTGCTCCCCCTCCCTTTATATTATTGTATTACCGCGCACCGGAAAACGCAGCGTGGGACGACCTCCAACGAGGTGGACAGACGACCTGTTGAAGGTCGCTGGGAGTCGTTGGGTGCGGGCGGCATGTGACCGCTCGTTGTGGAAATCTAAGAGGAGGCCTTTATTCAGCAGTGGATGTCCTCTGGCCGCTATGATGATGATGATAATGATTACTCGTTGCCGGTAAACTTCTGTATTAATTGGTCGCTACAGCAGATATAATTTAAACAAAAGAGTTTTCTCAATGACACTATGCAGTCGTTCGATGTATGCGCTTATTTTTGTGCTTATCTGTCATATAGCGCTATCTCACTCTGACATCCTGAACACACATTGCTAGTGCTATTGCTAAAAGAAACATACACGAATGTCATCTACTCTAATCTTAAACTTTGAATCTCTTTACATATTAATTCTAGATTTTAGCAATGAGATTTATATGACTGAATTATTTAATCGAATCACAAAATTAAATGACTGTCGAATTCCGTCCAGAGAGGTGGGAAAAATATACTCTAATATCTTGGTTTTGTTTGTGTGATTTATAATTAATATTTACAATTTCTTTTGATAATCAATGTATAACTAATTTGTAAGATTGTATAACGAATTTGAAACTTATAACTATAAGCTTGGTCACCAAGGTGTCGTGGAACAATTCTCGCTTTTATGTGTATACGGCTTAATTTGCTATGTGTTGTGATATTTAATACTAAATAAATTGTTAAAACGTTTCTATAAGCTTGAAGGCTTCTGTTGGTTAACTATTTCTGTGAAGCGTTGCGACCAAATGTTTGGTGCGCAGCGCCAATGTTTCGTCAAATGTTTTTGTGTGTTTAGTCAAAAAGCAGTATTCAGCTGATCTTATAAATGTTTAGCTTAAAAAATTGTATAGCTTATTTCGTTGGCGTCATCCACAGTTTAATAGGATTTGGAATGTATAAAGGTTATTAAGTATAAGGGGTTTTAATTGAGCTGTAGGTTGCAGCGAGGCTGTCGATCGCCGCAGTATATGTCCATTCCATAACAATTTTGCGGCGTGACAGCGCTGTAATATCGCACAATTTATGAAGATGCAATTGTGTACACGTTTTTATTTATAGAAACAGCATAAGTTAAATGATTGAAAAAATACCGACGTCATGGTAAAACCGCGCCAAAACTCCAACACACGTAACACACGCTCTGATCTCTTATAGAATCGAATGTCGAAACGAGGAAGCGACATTTAAAAAATCTATACGTACTTGTACTAGTTTTGGGTCCACAACTCCAACAGTAGCTTTGGTATATAAACAGTTGATGTTTGCTGTCATCATTTGAATCCAACTCTATTGAATTGAATTCATTTTTCAGTGTACGTTTTTAATTAACAGTACTTATTACATCTGTGTTCTGTGTGGTATTCGGCTTAAGATATAGCACCACACCGTTTTCCTTGTATCTCGTAAAAGGCGACTAAGGGACTCCAAACCAGAGGACAGCAGCGTTTTTTCTGTGGAACTGCGGCCACCGACCCACTTTGCAAGTGTGGTGAGTACTGGTAAATTCCTCCCAAAATGAAAACACCATTGTGAAAATCTACGGAGGAGGCCTTTGTTTAGCAGTGGACGCCCTTTGGCTGATATAGAAAGAAAGAATAAGAAAGAAAGAAAAACGTTGTTACGATATGATGATGGTCTGATCTCATCAGCCCGTAAACGTCCACTGCTGAACATCCACAATGATCACTACAATGAGCGGTCATAGGGATATCGCTGTAATCGCCACGGTTGGCGATTAGTGATCGCAGTAGGTTGTTATTAGCACACAAGTGGATACTGCCGCCCATCCTCTTGATATCCCTTAGTCTCCGCCCTAGGGTGGAGACACAGTGCACCAGCATAATAAAAAAAAATACGGGTTGCACTCCGGGAGTGCCGACAGAAGTAAAAATTTTATAGCAATAATTTATTTTATTTATCTAGACGCGTTCGCGGTCTGCTATATGTACATGCATATATGCACACACTATAGCTGCGTCTCGTAACGGTGTCGCGAGTCCAGAGATTTTATCTCATCTAAAAATATGCGTACCGCGCTAAAAGAAGTTTTCACTTCAAAATGATCAATGTGACATCATCATATCAGCCATAGAAAGGCCACTGCTGAACAAAGGCCTCCCCTATAGATTCCCACTGAGTTGGCATTTTAGGGGGAACTTACACGTACTCACCACGCTTGGTAGGTGGATTGGTGAGCGCAGTAGGGATACTGTTTCACAGGAGGGACGCTGCTGCCCATCCTTCCGGTTTAGTCCCTTAGTCACCTTTTACAACATTCACGAGAGGGGATGGAGCGGCGCTATATACTTAACCCGGACACCACATGGAATAATGTGACATGAATGGGTTAAATCCTAGTTGTGAAGATGTTCAGGCCCAATATAACTAGACAGTTCTAGAAAGTAGACTTACAGGAGAAGGTTGTAGACACCTGATAAGGTACGAATTGTGGATGATCAGCCATAGTCTAATTTAGATTAGTAGGTCGCGTTCGTAGCAGCACACGCACTGACCAATTTTGTACGTAGCTGTAGTACTTAAACTTATCTCATTTTCTAATAAAAATGAATGAACACTTCACAACATCTTCACACGCATCACTAAGAAGGCATTTTTCAGAAAGTTATAAAGCATGTGAAGAAACTTACTACGTGAGTATATTGACGCACTGTTCTGAACAAAAATTATGTCCTAGATTCCTATAGACAAGGCAACACAAATAAATAAAAAGTATTAATTAGCGTGTAACTGTCCGACTGGACCACTCAGCAAAGGCTTCTCTGATTTCAGACCATTATATCTGGATTTCCTCACGGTATTTTCCTTTACCGTTAATCAGTACCTCCTAGTGCGAGTTTCTTTTCACAATCGAAACTTAATAGTAAACTATACATTTACCGCGTTCGGTGCTACGATTGGTCAAAGAGTTTGCAACGGGCCAATCGCAGCGCCGAACGCAGTAAACGTGTAGTTTACTATTACGTTTCGATTGTGAAAAGAAACTCGTACTAGGGGTACAGTGGGGTATTAGATTGACTTAGAACGGCACGGTTGGTGCAGTGGCTGATACAGTTGGTTGCTGCACTCCGTACTCCCGCACGGAACAAATATTTGTATGATCTGCAGGTAATTGTTCCGAGTATTAGTGTATTGTGTCTTAAACGCATCCACGATACAGGAGAAATTCTAGTGGGGGGCAACGTTTTTCTAAAAGATAAATAAGTTAAATCTCTCGTCTAGTCTGAACCCGTAACCCATTGTGAAAAAGCGAGTGCGTTAAACACCAGACAACTATGACTCGGCATCACAACTGCGTAAATAATTTATTGCCTATTTTATTTCGTTTTCCTACTCCATCTTTTTATCTACGAGATCGAATCAGAAATAAGGAGATCCGTAGAACTAGAGTTGTCGACATAGCTGAAAGGATTAGTAAACTGATGTAGCAATGGGCAGGGCACATTGCTCGTAGAACTGATGGCCGTTGGGGCACAAAGGTTCTCTAACGGAGACCGCGCACCGGAAAACGCAGCCTGGGACGACCTCCAACGAGGTGGACACACGACCGAAAGTCGCTGGGAGTCGTTGGATAAGAGCGGCATGTGACCGCTCGTTGTGGAAATCTGAGAGGAAGCCTTTGTTCAGCAGTGGACGTCCTGTGGCTGATATGATGATGATGATAATTATCTTTTTATCGGTGATTCGGCCAATGAGAAGATCGGTTTAAACAAAAACGTATTTGAGCTTGACCGAAAACTTTAAACATATGTATAGCAAACGTTTTCTGACCAGCATAATCGTTACAACTGGAGAAGGGGGCGCTCGGCTCAGTGGAGAATGATATTGAATCGATTATTTAAAACAATCAATGTTGGTCTGCAGTATATCCCAAAAATCCTGAATTGCCCTTCTTTGCTGACTAGTCTATTGTTATACATTGTTTGTTCTGAACAGCGCGTCAAGTACATAGATCTTGCTGAATTCACAAAACTACCCTTTTAATTAAATTCAAGCGTAAAAAGTCGTTCGCCAATATAAAACGTAGTTATATCAGAATAATAAATAAATTGAACCATTCGGTCTAGTACCAATGATAGATGTTTGATTTTAGTCAAAGTTTTTGGACTATCCATATAGTTTTGGACTGGATTGGAAGACTTTCTATGATTGAATGATGGATAAAAAAATAACAATGACCTTTGAGATCGATTGTTGTCCAGTGGACGAATATGATTGTAATTACAAGTATTTGATTTGAATAAACTAGTCTTCAATAAGCCTATAAGCGTTTGTTTATTTTTATAAGTAAAAAATATAAGTATTATTATTTAGTTGTTCTGTTTCGGTGATTACGACATTATCATGATAGAGTATTTAATTCCTTCGGCTTTGCTTTTTTGATCACAATTTGTTACCATTTTCACACATTTTTTAGAAGTTTTATTTTCGGTTGATTGATAGGGCTCTTGTTGAGTAAGGGAAATAGTACTTTTCAGTGGTATTTTATGTTATGGTTTCAGTTAATAATTATAATAAAATTTTAGGATAAGAAATTTAATTCGCAAAATTATACCCAATGTTTCAACTAGACAACGAAGGTACCGGATAGCAATATGATTCAAAATGAATATTTTTTAGATCTACTCGATTAGTACCCGCCAAATTGCTATTATGAATCATTTAATTTACATATAATGGTACAATTACTATACAACTGTATTATTAAAAACGATGGTTAAATTATTGTAGCTATAAAATATATTCATTTTTAATGCAATTGGTTATCTTACACAAGGCGTTCCTGTTAACCTGTTTCGATAAAACCAAATCATAAAGAGATTGAGATAGAAACATTAAAATGATACAATAAACATTTTTCAACTAAATATACAATTTCTGAAAAGGTGCAGGTGAGAACTGTATTTCTGTCTATAACATGTTCTTCATTTCTTTCCGTTTTATAAATTGAAGAGAAAATTTGGTTCCGGAGTCTATTGACGTGAAACGTCTAATGGCACGGCTATACAGGCGTAAGACTGGCTCATATAAAACGTTGTGACGTGCCATTCGGCCTACTTCGTAGCTCGTCGGCTTTCTCCGCCTGGCCGTCTAGACTCGGCGCCCCGCTCACTACTTTGCTTCTCTGTATCGGCGTCAACTTAGCAGAAAAGTTAATTAATAGATCTGTAATAATATTTCTTTTGTGTACGTATCTTTGTAGAAATAACATAATTATTTTAATAATAAATTTCCATATTTCACATCGGCCAGGTGTCGCGCAACGGCTCACTTTATTTTTGTAATACCGGTTTTTTTCTTCATTTTATTACGGGTTAGCAGAAACGCCTCATTAATAAATTCTGACAGTGTGCTGTTTTTTTGCCAAACAAGTTTTGGATTTATATTCCCTATTCTTACAGCGATAAGAACGCGAGAGCTCTCTACTTAAATGTATCCTGAAGATTGTATTTTTTTAAATGTATGTAATAGACAGCTAGTTCGGTATTCGGTAATGGACCAAATTGTTTTTTTTCGCGTTTATTTATTATACTGCGACGTGATGATAAGTAACATTGCATCGTGTTAAGCAAATAAAGTTTTTTGTATGTGCAACATTGACTTTTATTTTTTATTCCAATAGGAAATGCTGTGTGAATGACAGTTACTAGTTATTTATTCTATTCCTGCATATTTACAATGATGATCGATTACCATAAAACCTACCAATATACATTATATTTGATCGATGTGCGCATTGGAAAGCACAAAGTTCTCGAGTGGACACCGCGCACCGGAAAACGCACCGTGGGACAGCTTCCAAAGAATTGATATATGACCTGGTTCTGTCTGGTCTGCCTGGGAGTCGTTGGATGCGGGCGGCATGTAATCGCTCGCTGTGGAAATCTATGGTATTATAACGTCACGTTTGAGAGGCGTATATCCAGCTGTGGACTGCAAATGTCGCGAGTTGATGATAGTGGATCATCATAGGCTACGTTAATACCCCCGAGGTGAGTGATTATGTTCCTCCCGCGCTACTCAAACATGCGGTGTTCTTTCGATCTGAAAGAACACCGTTCCCCCCTCCGACTAGCACTGCTGGAGTCATGGTCGAATACGAGAGCGCCCCTAACCCTTGCGCAGTGTGCACGGAGACATCGTGGACTTTTTGCGGCAAGAATTAAGATTTCACCACTTACAACAAGAATGGTCATTGTAAGAATAAAATCATCATCATCATCGTATCAGCCAAAGGACGACCACTGCTGAACAAAGTCTTCCCTCATAGATTTCTACAATTGTGTCGTCATTTTGGGGAGAACTGCCAGTACTCTTCATACTTGGCATTCGGGTTACTGAGCGCAGTATGGCTATTGATCAATAGAAGAGAGGTTGAAAGTCGAATAGTTGCCTTTTACGACATCCGCAGGAGGAGATGAAGTATTGCTATAATCTTAATCCGCATGTGTTCTGTTAACTGGCATCAGGGTCGTGAATCTGTTTCTCAACACGAAAAGCTGTATGTTGAAACATCAAAGAAATTGTCAATCTTTCTTTACTTACATGGAGAAGAAGCATATTTATTTTAAAAAAAAAGCTAATTATCTTAGAAGTAAATGAAAGCAAAAATAATTTATCAAATACTTTTATTTATCAGCCAAAAAGAAAATACATAATATCACATGTACATACATTCCTAACCTATGTGATGTTGTATAATTATATATATATATATATATATATATATTGTATAATTTTTACTATAATATTAATTGTTGACTATAGAATCTTATCTTATAATTATGAAATATAAATAAAACTGAATCCAAAAAAGTGAGACAAAGTAAATAAATTGAATTCAAATAGTTTTTATTATGATTTGATTATAAACAATAAAAAAATAAGTACATAACTTAACGATCTATTAGCTGCGCTGATTAGCAGTACTTGCATGTAAGTGCATATTATTATGGCGCATGGCAACACCTTTCGTTAGTGATTATATAATGCATTTATGAAAAAACACATCGGTGATAAAGCTATTATGCAGTGTGTAAATTTAAAGCTATACCTAGTGATATTTATATAATACAGAGCAATCGTGTTGGGATGCAAGGAACATTATGCATTATACTTATAAATTCTAGTGTGATACAATAATTTGCTATGGGGTCTGCATCCAGAACATGGCGGGATTTAGCACCTAGCTGGAGATTGTTTACAGAGTGTCAGACACGAGCAGTGTTGCCAGACGTCCCGTTTTTGCCAGGACGTCTCATTTTCAGCTCTATCAAGATGCGTCCCGCCAGCATACGGAACGCCGAAAAATCGTGCTGTTTCATCAAGTCAATAATATAGATTATAGGTTAAAGCTTATGCTAAGTAGATGATGACACATACTTAGGGGCAGCTATTTTCAAGTCAGTAAAAAAATAGCAACTGAGTATAAAGGAGTACTCTATCTAACATTGCCCGTTGTTTTATTTACTTAGCGTTTGGAAGAAAAAAAAGTAGGCTCTGATTTCACCGGTGAAGCATCATGCCACAAATGACAGCCTATTTTGCAAGAAAAAACGACATCAATATATCAATTTGCTTAACGTATTGTCATTTGTAAATTTCCTACTTCATATCGGCTATTTATACGTCCACTGCTGAACAAAGGCCTCCCCCTTAGATTCCACAACTGTGTCATCGTTTTGGAGGGTATTTGCCAATACTCACCACGCTTGGCAGGCGGGTTGGTGAGCGCAGTATGGCTACCGCCTCACAGAAGGGATGCTGCTACCCATCCCTCTGGTTTAGGTTCCCTTAGTCGCCTTTTACGACATCCACGGGAGGAGATGAAGTGGTGCTATATTCTTAATCCAAACATGTCTAAGACAAGAACTTTTAAAATTGCGACGAACCTAATATTAAAACCTCCCATTTTCGGCGAATCCGGCCAAATAGTTTGGCAGAATACTCCGTATTCAGCCGAGGCCAAATACAATATTATGTCTAATTTTAACCATTGGCTTATTCTACGTCCCGATTATTCTTGATAGCTCCGCTTTTTTCATTTAGTTCATAGTAAATGGAGTTCGTACTCGCATACTTTTCAAACGAATCCTAAACAACGCATGCATGTGCGCGAAGGAGCAGTCATTGAACGATTGACAACTGTCGCGGCAACATGCTGTGTTTCTTTGGATGGCTTTCGCGCACGCTACCCGATCTAGCAATCCATTTGCTTACTAATCTATGGTTTGACTCCGGCCTTGTAAGAACCATCCCATCCTGGATCAAAAAACCATGAATTTATCATCAGGCTGGCCGAGTTGTGATCAGGACCCCATTACACTGAAAATTAACTCTTAAATTTGTGTATGGACTATAAAAAAAATACATAATAAAACTTAATTACGTCAAGACAGAAAGCCATAAAAAACATTTAATTTAATATAAATAAATAAAGATGGATACATTTTATCACAATTAATACAATTTGCTACATTCAACAATTCCCAGCTTTTTCACACAGTCTCCTATTTTATACAAAAAAGAAAAATAATATTCGATACTCGATAGTTGATATTTCGCATACTAATATTATATGACAGACAAAATTTGCATTGTAATACAAATTATGGCTTATCAACTACTTACAGTGCTTACTACACTTTGTAGTATTGCCATCTTCAAACCCTATCCTATATATAACACAAATAATGTGCGTAGAGATCTAAGTACGTACATATTTATAGCGACTTCGTGCGAGTAGCTATTTAGTGCTTAAAATTATAATCAAATTCTAAGAAAAGAAAATACAAACAAGAATAGTAATACTTCTTCCAAAATCTTTTTATTTAATTTTGCCGTCTGTGAACGTACTTTATACAAAAAATCTCATATGTTTGTTGGGGTTATATATCAATATATTTAAACATAGTATATATTGAAGCTTATCCTCATATTCATAAAAAGATAAGATGTTATTTCATATTTTAACTAAAATATGTTTACAGTAAGAACATTTGTTCTTGTCTCTATCTTTCAAAACCATGAAAGAAAAGGACAAAACATATTTTAGGTGAAATGGGTTTTAACCACGTTTTATTTTTATATGAAAATGGGGATTGTTTCATATTTTTGGTATTGAATAAAGATGTAGATTTAAAATATTCACATATTGTATTTATTTTACCCCCTGTTTTTCCCCACCAATATTATATCTACCTTTCACCCTTTTACTTTTTCTTTCATTCCCAGATCAGCATGAAAAATAGAAAATACAAAATTTACGTTTTGTATATAAATAATTAAATAAACTTTTCTTAAACACTTCTTAAATCTTAAAAGATATCACAAACATATTAGTAACTTATAATAATCTAGACAGCAATTCAAACCTACATATATAAGCAAACAGAAATCCTTTTGGAGCGGGCAGAACAATTATAGATCAATTTCTTTCAATAAGGGCGTCATATAGGCGCAATGAGTTCAACTAAAGGGTGACAACAGAACGCTGAAACAATTATTTTAAACTGTCACAACACCACACATAAAACGTTATTACCTACTTTAAATTTGATAGCTAAAGAAATATCGAACAAAATACATGTCGGAACGGATTATTCCTAGTTGAGTTGTGAGCTATGAGCTTGTCTCCCCAGGGACAACTGGGATTTTTCCACCAAGGTGACAAATGTGCAATATTACTCCCATATTCAAAGGTTGGCTATTATGAATATAAAATTAATGTTTCTTTGTTATCTTTGCTCCTATACCATTCGTTCGATTGAGTTGAAATTTTGTGTAGTTGTAGGCACATGGGTGAAGGTATCTATGAGAAAAAACCCGACCAGTGCGAGTTTAACTCGCGTGGAGAGGGTTCCGAAATTGCTAAATATATTATCTATAGTTGAATTCTGTCTTGTACCAATAATTATCCCAAGAACAAACTTAACATTGTTGAATTACATGTTCTCCCATACATTCTAACCGCAAATGTAAGTTTGTATGCACAATATTGAAGGATTTACCATGTTAATTTAAGACCATAGCTTCTTTTCTGTAATCTATAAGTGAAGATCTAGTATATATACTTTTTTATCAAAATTATAGGCTTAGTAGTTTCGGAGATAGGGGGGAGGGTGGTCAATGTTCATCTATTTTCTTAAATAACTCTAAAATAAATATACAAAAATTATAAATATAATATATTTGAACCCCCTGCAATAAGTCCTTCCATTTGATATTTAACTCGGTACAATTTGCAAATTTTTTATTTAATTTTATAATTTGCACCCCAAAAGTGACCCCTACATTAAAAATTCATTTATTAACGTTACACGTTCGTATTTGGGTCGTAGAGATTCATATGTGTACCAAATTTCAACTTAATCAGTCCAGTAGATTCGGAGCAAATTGGCTGTGACAGACGGGCAGACAGACACACGACTGATCAATAAGGGTTCCACCGTTTTTTCTTTTGGACGTTCAGAACCCTAAAAAGAGGCATTGCAACGGATTACTCAACGGCATTAGCTGGATAAAATAATTTCATTTTCTTTCAGCAATGTTTTTTCATTATTTGTTATTATGTTAGGCCTAAAATCCGTCCCGTAATAATTTGAGATCTAAGGGCTACGCTCCACTAGCGACATCTATTGTCAACTGTCAAAATCTTATATATCAAATTAAATGCGATATTAGGACACACTATAATCGATATAAAACAAGCACCGGTCTTGTATTGAAATTATGCATTTTTATATTTACAATTCCTATGCTATACAAAACATTACCTGCTACCTAGCTTGTGATAATCTGTACTAAATTCTGCCTGTATATTGGACATTTATAAGCGCATTGGCTAAACTTTTGATCTGAAAATTACGTACAAATATTACATTAAAACATCTAGCCTTACTTAACTAAACGCAACGTGCTTAAACGCATGCAAACGAATACTATTTGTTCTTGTCAATTATAAAACTATTGTGTTACCATAACAATATCGAAACACTACCTACGTAAATCAGATTTCGCAACAAGGTTTGTAAAAGCAGATAGGGCTCAATTTGTTTTATTCAAGCTCTAATAGTGATGAGATAGTGATGTGGTAGTGTCGATAGTAGGGATGCTTTCTTTGTTTTACTAGGGGATGACTCTAATTAAGCCTCAGTCAAATGTATGTTAGTTGATCTCTCTATACTGTCAAGTGCTTAACATACTTTTAACATTTTGAATTGTGTCACCTATTCATGACATTTATACAACTGTGATGTCATTTTCTCATACATATAAAAATCTTTGTAGATTTCAATTCTTATTACTTACAAAAAATCACTAAAGCTTCATAATGCCAATATACAAGGTCTTAATTTAATAGTCCACGATATTTTACATGGCGCTATAGTGAACGATGAAGATAATGTAGGTATAAAAAAAACTTGTAAATTTGCTGTTTACATTTTTTTTTTATTAAATCTCTTATTTCATTACATCCTAGTTCTCTTAGTTGTGATAATATTCACATGCATCTAGTAAGACAGTGGCGGACGGGGCTGGTTGACTGCTATAGATAGTCTGTAACGTTAAACAAAACAGACGGCGCACGGTAGCGACATCACACAAAGGAAAGAAATAGATTTTCACCGTGAGATTTTTTTGTGTTCGGTACATCATCTTAAGCATTTACTGAGGCACCATGCAAAATATCGTGGATTATTAAAATAAGACCTTATATAGTAGTGTCAAAAATGCGGGTACATAGTAACATTGCTTACATATTTTTAACTATTCATAAGCCCTCAAAGTTAAAGTTGTATTATCCATGCCAGATCAGAGCCATATTCACGTATAAATTAAATTCAGCCTAACCAAATATACCTACCTAACCTAGTCAATTGATCGAAAATGCTAGAACAAAACAAGTTGTTCCATATCACTATTGATTGCCTATGGCTCCTCTGAAAACATGGTTGTTCACTAAATAGGGCTTTTGGCATGAATTATACAACCAAAACCTGATTTCAATTTTGTAATGTATAAAATAAACCAGATTGAGCCATTCTTTTGTATCAGATTATTTCCCATTCGCTATCTAAATGGTCGTCAGGCGAGATTAGGGACCGATCCTTAAACCCATTGTGTTTTGCAGTGTCCAATTTCAGTTCTATATTCTCTAAGTTCCAGTTATTGGGAAGCTGGACAACTTTGGGAACCAAATCTATGGGATGGGGGTCTTTTATAAGTGGTTTTGTAACTTTGTGTACAGGTTTTGGTGTTACCTCTATTTGTGGTTTTATGTCGACCTGTCTGAATGTGGGAGTGGGGTCTGGTGGAGTCTGGACCTCGGGCTTTCGACTTTCTATACTGAGAGTCTCCAAGTTTAACATCTTGGCTAATTTCTTCTCCTTTTCTTCTATCTGCTTCTCGAGGAGTTCATCGGTTTGTTGTGGTATGGTACTGAAATTAAAATTTAATTAAATTTATAGACCCCGAGCCGAATGTTGTGAGTGGTAGAATTTGACTAGACAATAATATATGCTATGTTAGAGGTATGCCGTGTGGTGCCGGCTCAGAATACCACCACCCCATCTCCTCCCGTGGGTGTCGTAAAAGTCGACCAAGGCATTAGCCAGAGGATGGGCAGCAGCGTCCTTCGATTACATTAACAACTTAACTGCGATCGCCAACCCGTCTGCCAAGCGTGGCGATTATGGCAAAACCCCCCAATGAGCCCACACAACACACCGATATCGGTCATTGTGGTGATCTTTGGGGGAGGCCTGTGTCCAGCAGTGGACTTCATTCGGCCGAAATGATTGATAGGGGTACAAGATATAATTAGCTAGGGATACAAATG
This sequence comes from Diloba caeruleocephala, assembly GCA_947459985.1. Taxonomy (NCBI): domain Eukaryota; kingdom Metazoa; phylum Arthropoda; class Insecta; order Lepidoptera; family Noctuidae; genus Diloba; species Diloba caeruleocephala. Next base: position 3,121,277 of record OX381621.1, on the reverse strand, counting down.
AAAAATTTGCCAGCTTCGGTTACTCAGATTTTACTTTCTTTTTACACACCCACATTAAAAATATCGAATCATACTCACTCATAGACGCTTATTTTCATAACACAAGGGCTGGTATAACTGACATTGTCAGCGAGTTTCCTCACCGGCGTCAACATCCTTGGAGTGCTGCCTCCCGATCCTCCATCTCTCCTTCTACTCCGTCTACTACTATGAATCAACTCGTCATCGTACTTCTTCTCCATTATGCTATTATACAACTTCAACTTCCTCTGCAGTTCCTCTGTTTTCACCCGCCTAATCTCCTCTGCGTCACTCGATACGTCTCTGAACTCGTTGACAATCGATTCTAAAACGTTGTCGGACAGATCGAGCGGGAGGTGCTTGATGGGGGGCAGTTCGAAGCATTCCTCGGCGCTGGCGACGGTGCCTGTCTCTATAAGTTCATTTTTCGTGAACATCGACATCGGCTGTTCGAGTACGCTGCTGATGTACGGCACGGTCTGGTCGATGTGCGTGAAGTCTCGAACAGTGTTCACTGCTTGCTGGATTGACGTCGTTAGGGACTTTGTCATCAGGTTCGTCGGTTCCTCTGTTGAAAATGGTAGTTTTGGTATTTTGTACTTCACAGTCTAAGTTGGCCACGCTTTTATACCCAAAGGTCTATGTGTATACCAAAGATAGACGATAATGGACGTAAAAGTGTACACTGAAAGTTGTAAAAAGTTTGATACCTGCATACTCTTTATTACCATAACCCTCATAACCCCCAGGCCGCCTATGGTATGTCTATGGGATTTGTGTTCACAGGTTCACAGGGTTCAATCTGGGACTTCCAGAAAAAACACACTGCTACTCCCTTGATTGTGGCCACATTTCCTCAAGATTCCTTACTGTTGACGGCATGGTTGGCTTTGTGCGTTACGTGTCGTGGGTTCGATCCTAGCGCGGAACAAATATTTGTTGATACAGATAGTTGTTCCGGGCCTGGGCGTTTGTCCATGTGAGAATTATATTCTGTAAACTGTGCCCACAATACAAGAGAAAACCAGAAGCGGTATATGTTTATTAAATAAATAAATAAAAATTGTAGCGATCTACCGGGGGTATGTTTCGCGGACATTTATCGCCCCAATTGTGAAGTTGAAAAGAAATTAATACTTTTGGCTTGCACATCATTGTACGATTTGAGCATAAGCGATGAGCGGCGGGCTGATTACCTAAGTCGCAGACGCTTTGCTCCAACGCCGCTGTCAAACGTCAATTTGGTATAACCTATTTGCCGATAGCGACTAAACAGGCGAAGATCTCTGACGCACCTCTGTCGGACTATCAATGAATTAAAAACGTTCATTCTTTTTAGTTCGACTGGTGGCTACTGGCGCTAGTAACTATGCATCTTCCACAATAGCGACAGGCGGGCGATGCCTTACGTAATACCAATTATTTTGATGCTTTGCCATCGGTGGGTCCTTGGCTGCGCGATAGCTGCTATCGCGTCTGCTGTTGCTGTTTTTAGCTAATCAGCCCGCGGGTTAATCTAAAGATGAAATGTCGTGTAGATGTCGTAAGATAATCGGTTTACTTAATTACATTTATTTAACAATTACACTGATATTTAAATCTGATATTGTGTTGTGTATATTATAATAGTTTTGTAGTTTTTGATGATGTCAAAAAAACATTTTTTGCTCACTAAAAAGTAGACAGACAAAGTATCGGCTCTAAATTATAATGAACAAGCTGAGCACGTTAAAGACCTGAGATGCTGAGCACTTTATTTTTCGAATAGGTTTGCGTTCGACCACTATCTCACCTGATATTAAGCAACGATGCGGTCGAAGATGGACGACGCTTGCTTAGAAGTAACCTATCCACTAGCCTTGAAGACTCCTAAATTGTAACTATCCGGAAACACAGACTCCGGTAAGAAGGTCCACTCTTTAGCGGTACGCATAATGAACGTGTCAGCAAAAGGCTTCGTGCGTATGGCTGGCATATCATATATTTATTTATTTATTTATTCATTCAAGTACAGCCACATCCGTTACATTACAGTTATCGCTACTGAATTTAAAACAGTATTTTGACTGATGTAAATGACAATAACGGCGTACATAACACTTAACAATTTCTTGGCTATGTTAGTCAACAAAACAAAAAACAATGAGAATGCAAAAATAACAAAATAATAATAATGAAAATTTGGATTGTTGTCAGTTGAAATAGATCCCAACTCAGACCAAACTAAGACAAAATAATGAATTAATAAAGAAAAAAAAAATCAAGACGAGCCTTCGAGCTGCAAATATTTGATCTTTTTATTGAAACTATAGAATTTGTCATGGAATACGTCCAAATCTTGATCCGTACTTGAAAGTAAATGCCCGAGGGCCAATTCTCGTAATTTAAAAACGTTCAAAATATAATTCCGATCTAGTCTCAGTGTCGTAAATGGCACAAACAGAGATGACAATAACGGCTACATTTCAATAATGAATTACACTGCTGTGTTATTTTACAACAACTGTTATTGTAAACTGCTGTCAGTTATCCTGTTATCCTGCTGTTGAGTCGTTTTGCGGTATTGCAACATTATAATGAACTATGGATTATGAGTAGCTTGTCATATCGTAAAGTTTATATACGGTACATGACTTAGTAATTACTTACAATAATCTTAAACACTTACTATATACTAAAATGATTTAGTAATTACAATAATCTAAAACACCAAACTAAACTTTTCAACTATCACCGGACAGCGACAGCGGATAATGACAATCGTGTTCGTGATCGCAATGACAACAATAACAATAACATTAGTCGCAACTCGCATTACATTATTGTCATACTGTTATCAAATTTTCGTTATCCGTTGTTTAGTTATTGCCTCAGTTAAATACTAAAATCGACATTATGCCAATTTAGTAAAGCATAAAATCGTAAAATAAAACGTGTGACTCACGACATTAAGATAACAGCCAACGATAAGAATAAGTGATCTTTATAACGTGCACTTAAGGACTATTAATCGTATGATTTGTAATTCTTTAGCGATGTGAAGTAAGTCGTATTTGAATAGCACCATATCTCTCACACCTATTGGTTGCGCATAATGCTTTCTTATTCGCCACGTAGCCGTGCGACGTTAGCTGCGAGTGTGCGCGCACTGCCGCGCTGTTGTCAATAACAAAAACGACAACAGGATAATTCGTTGTTCAATAATGTGTTATACATTGCGTAAGAATAATGCATTACATTTTCCGTTATTGAAATAATAACAACCTTTAGTCGCAAATGGTATTCTTCTAAACTAACAAACGACGTCGTCAAACGTGAACTTACACTGTGATGAGATCGAAAATGGATCGAAAGTTGATCGAAGTCAAAACGGTATTCTGCTAACATTTCAAACTGTCACATGTGCTAAATTGTCATCAAATAAACGATCGAGACTATACTAAACTTTAAGAGTAGCAGAATACTATAACTTCGATCAATTCATCATCTCAGTTCGGTCAAGTTTCAGTCATAGTGTAAATTATGTACTATATATATATATATATATAGGTATATATATATATATATATATAGGTATATGTATATATATATATATAGGTATATGTATATATATATATATATATATGTAAAATAATGTACCTCCGGTATAAAGACAGAAATAATATCATTTCTATCCAGCGGGGCCCTGATAATCTATTCCGAAGAGAAGTAAAAAAGATATATTACTTCCAATGTACCTTAGAAATTAAGCATTATCTCAAGAATCTTGAATAGTAAAAAATTAAATTCTAAATATTTGTCTATACTTTTCTATCCTTACTGACTTCATTTTCATCTCAATAGAATAACTGAGGTCTCCGCTGGGTGTAAAATGAAATTCGATGGCATTTCTGTTCCGATGGTACATTGAATCTTCTCGTTAAATTAGAGAGGTGAATTCAACAAGCCAACACTTTACACTGGGTTGTCGCTCTGGCGCAAGGGGCCCGTTCGATTGAAGGAAGTCTGATCATAATTTTTTCATCATTTCAGCTGAATAAAGTCCATTGCTGGACACAGGCCTCCCTCAAAGATCACCACAACGACCGATATCCGTGTGTTGTGTGCTCATTGGGGAGTTCTGCCATAATCGCCAAGCTTGGCAGGCGGGTTGGCGATCGCAGTTGAGTTGTTAATGTATTCGAAGGACGCTGCTGCCCATCCTCCAGCTAAACCCTTAGCCACCTTTTACGACACCTATGGGATGAAATAGGTTGGTGATATTCGTAGCCGGCACTACACGGCAAGTCTAGTCAAGTGATATTATTATTTAGTTCTAGCTTTTGCCCGCGGCTTCGGCTTCGCACATCATGGATATTGTTCATACAAAAATAATAAAATTGCGCAAAACTACTAAAATCGCGATAAAAAATAGGGGGTGGGGGGAAGGAGGATGAAAAATACTTTACGACCTATTCTCATACGTACCAAATATACAAAAGAAAAACATTAAAGTCGGTCGAGCCGTTTCGGAGGAGTGTGACCACAAACAGCGTGACACGAGATATTTATATATTAGATAATATAATTTCATTTCACTTTGTGTTATACCGGCAATGCGAGGATTCCTCAAAACAAAACCCTTAATCTCAATAAGCGTCATAACTATACATAGCTATAGTCACCTGAACCTATATATACCTGAAGTTCGTACGGATTTTTGTGCGAAGGGAGTCGAACCCACCGCCATTAGCATAGAAAACAGCCACTTGGTAATATGTACCTTTCAATATCGTTTTTAAGATGTTCCATCCAAACTAATACTTATGTAGTTAAAAAAGCTAGTTAAGTAGCTAAATGTGTGTTAGTAGCAAATATTTTAAACGGAATTAGCAATACAAGCGACAGACAGCACCATTGCTCGTATACATAAATATACAAATACAAAAGCGAGAGGTCCGGATATAAAATAAAAATGCGTATATAGATGTGCATATGTATATTTATATATAAGTCCAATGGCCATGCTGACATCAAGACACAGGTACAAGTGCTAGCAAAAGTACTAAAGAGACTTATATTAATTATAACTAAATAATTGACGCATGCGTGTTGCTTTTGATTATTTTTTACCTTTTGGTAAATAATATGCTAAAGTTGATATTAATTGTCTTGAATAACATCTTGTTATGCTAGGGCTACGCTTCATTGGTTTTAGCGATGACACAAATATCATCCAAAGTCCTCTAAAGCGGAACCTATAGCGTAACAATTTAAATTTTGTATATACAAGGTCTTAATTTAATAGTCCACGATATTTTGCATGGCGCTATAGTGAACGATGCAGATAATGTAGGTATAAAAAAAACTTGTAAATTTGCTGTTTAAAAATTTATTTTATTAAATCATTTATTTCATTACATCCTAGTTCTCTTAGTTGTGATAATATTCACATGCATCTAGTAAGATAATGGCGGGCGGGGCTGGTTGACTGATATAGGTAGTCTATAACGTTAAACAAAACAGACGGCGCACGGTAGCGACATCACACAAAAGAAAGAAATGGATTTTTACCGTGAGATATTTTTGTGTTCGGTACATCATCTTAAGCATTTACTGAGGCACCATGCAAAATATCGTGGATTATTAAAATAAGACCTTATATATAATGTGCAAAAATTACATCAATGAGTTATTACGTGTTACAAGAAAAAAATGCATCAAGATACAGAGATTTTTTGCAAGCATTGTTTCAGAACATAAATAAACAAAAACGCGTTAAATATCTCACTAAAATGGGTAACTAACTAAGTACAATGTAAATAAATCTAATTATATTTTCCACCCTGTAAATGTATACAATTTTAATAAGCAAAAACATCACAACCTGTATACGAAGCTTTAAATAGGCGACTAATCTACAATAATAACTATAGCAGTATATACTTAAAAGACAGAAGCACAAATAAATATTTTTATAATCGCATCCAATCAATTTAAAAATAGCCGCACAGAAGACAATCTTTCGATAGACTGGTTCACTATACTCTTATGTAACGCGAGTACTACAGTAGTACGAGTATATGTCTTTTTTATTTTATTTCTGCATCTATCTAAAGTCTAGTTAAAATACTGGAATAATAGATAGCATAAATAATATTTTATGACGTCATTTTAGTCACGTCATGCCAGATTAAGTGGAATGTAAAAGTACTGACAATATTGTCAGTTTAAGAATGATGTCATAATTTAACATAAGTACGATTGTAATTTGCACTAGAATAAATACTCCTTAGTTTTCTTCTACAAGACTGAGACAATACGACTCCGGCGGGCTGATTAGCTAGCAACAGCAGACGCGATATCAGCTATCGTGCAGCCAAGGACCCACCGATGGCAAAGCGTCAAAATAATTGGTATTACGTAAGGCATCGCCCGCCTGTCGCTATTGTGGAAGATGCATAGTTACTAGCGCCAGTAGCCACCAGTGGAACTAAAAAGAATAAACGTTTTAGTTCATTGATTGTCTGAAAGAGGCGCGTCAGAGATATTCGCCTGTTTAGTCGCTATCGGCAAATAGGTAATACCAAATTGACGTTTGACAGCGGCGTTGGAGCAATTTACGCCTGTTGCAAAGCGTCTGCGACTAAGGTAATCAGCCCGCGGGTTTCCTTATATTTCTATATAAATTTATTTATTAAGGAAAATAAACAGCAGTGTAGTACTTAACAATAATTGATTTGAACAAATACACTATAACAAGTTTATCCACAGATTACTATTAGTATACTAGATACTAATAATAACGTAACTAAGTACAAAATTGAATGGCAGCACCACCAGTATCGTATAGTCCAGGACTGATGTTAAACCTAAAGTAATTATTTTAGATAATTTTTAGATGAAAGCTCCTAGTGTACGTATCCTAAGTAGAGATTATACAAATGTATGGATTAACTAATTATATACATTGAAATTAATAAATTAAATTTGAAATAAAAACAAGTGATCAGCCAACCGCTTGGTAATATTTCGAACATATCACACAGAACATAATTAAACATGTCAAATGCAACCGGGGTAAACCCCGAGGTATGGTTGCCGTTGCAAAAAATGAAGTCCAATGAAATAAATAGTAAGTAATTCTTGCACTATGTAGAAAAATATAAATTAAATATAAAAGATAAAATTAACACTTACATTAGCTATACAAAAACAAATTAAACAGAGTAAATTAAATAATAATAGTTTAAAAAAACTAAAAAAACAACTGAGTGCCCGAAAGAGCAAGTCTGGAACTGCACGCATGCGTAGTTCGCGCACTAGCTCTGTCTCTCTTACTCGCATGCAAAGGATGCGGAAAGAAATTAATTAATCCTGGCGAATCTAATTAGGATAATCGGATATTTTGATCGGATTATTGCATTGTCATCGACCTTTGACAGGTGTGCAAAGTTTGAATCAAATCTGATCGTTCAAAGTAGGGCAAAATCGAGCTCAAAGGAGTCGGTTACAAACAAACATACATACATACATACAGGTGAAGCTAGTAAAAGCGTGTTAAAAACAACCTAAACACTCTCCAGTCCCACCTAAATTGACCGACAAGATCATCATGACGTTAATGGTGTCATGCTTTGTCATGCCAGGGATGTCAAAGGGAGAAGCAACATAACAAACTCGTACATAGTCTCCGCCCAAAACAGTTAAGAAGCGAGTCTTCGAGGACTGTCTACTTTCGCTTTTTCAGTAGTACATTTAATTGGTCGGCTTAGTCTTTACAGATGCATCTAAACCACATCACTTGCTTACTCTACTTACCCAATACTATAAGAACTTGGATAGTTAAAGTACAAGTCAAATATTATTGTCTATTATACTAATTTAAAGATGAATGAATTACATTGGTCGTGTTTTGGTATGATTAAGGCACTAATAACTATTCTAACTTATATAGGATGCCGATGTAATCACCTGCGAACTTTTCGGACGTGTTTCAGTCTCCGATACACTACCCAAATCAGTAAAAAAATTGTCCCTTAATTTTTCACTAATACACCCATTTATTTTCTAACACAGAGTCAATGCTATGGCTATAGCGTATCAATGGCCATCAAGAAAAGAAATAATTATGATTTGTATTTGAAAATCGATTGAACTGTGTCGTTGTATGTCAGTTTATGTACTATAAAATAATAAACGGGTATAAAACATTACTATGATTTTAAAACGATACGCCAGTCTGGTACCTATTCTTCAGCTGTCACTGTACCAAATATCTCCGCAGTGCCCCCCTTTGCGCTCGTTGTTATGTATAGATACTAATAACATCCACGCCTGACTTATATTGGTATGAGTTTAAAACTATTTTGCAGAGCACGAACGCAAAGCGAAGACATAATGCTCTATTATCGCTAGAAAGACTTCAGTTGGTCTACATGTACACGATATCTCTCGAAGATCCCAATGCATCACTTTGATTTCAATTCTGTAACTGTAACCCGTCATTGATTAATAATGAAATAAAACTCTAAACTGATAGTATACATTAATAACAAATTAGGCTTTTTTAATAATAAAAAATATTTTTAATGCTTTTTCATTTAGTTACAAAGGAGCGTTTGAGGTGTGCACTTTTGGATGTTCCATTTTTTATTACTATTAATGGGACAGAACGCTATTAACGGATTGTATACTTGCAAGTGATTAAATCGGCTTCCTGTATAACTTATAAGCTACATTTTTTACTAACAAATACTTTGTTAAGTATTTTAATCGACTGATTAATGACTGTCACTCACACAATATTATGTAATCATATATAATATTATGCACTCCGAATATGCGTAAAACTCATGACGTGGTAAATCTTAATTTTTTATGTTTTCTTTAACTCATTTGTAAAGAACTTTTCAAAATGTATATTATGTATAAAATACAACGCATGCAGCATGAGTGAGACTAACAACTTCAAATTTAATTAAAATTAACTATATCTCCATTTACATAAGGTACAAACGCGAACTAAATGTAAATATTACAAAAAATGTAACATTTTTACCCTAACAGCTGTGTAGATGTGAATATACTCACATTAGAAACCATCTATGTCAACGAAACAAACTTCGCATGTTTCTGAATAACAATGCTTCGAGTAAATTGCGAAATCTCCTTGAATAAATACAAGACGAATGACCGTAGCATTACATACTATTATTTAAATAATTTTATGACTAACCTTCGTAAATACTTTATAAATTACCTGGAATTCGTTAATTGTAAATATATCTATACATATTACAATTCTCATTTGATCTTCTGATCCTGTAGATACCCCAGATATCGGGACCCTTGTGGTCACTAGAGACGATGACTCCATGTGTGGCGTGTCCTGGATATCCTTACTATTGATATGGACTTAACATCTAATAAATCTATTAAACACTATAGAAATAAGCACACCATTTCGGCCGAATGAAGTCCACTGATAGACACAGGCCTCAAAGATCACCACAACGACCGATATGGGTGCGCTATGGGCTCATTGGGGGGTCTTGCCATAATCGCCACGCTTGGCAGACGGGTTGGCGATCGCAGTTGCGTTGTTAATGTACTCGAAGGAAGCTGCTGCCCATCCTTCGGCTAATCCCTTAGTAGACTATTACGACACCCACGGGAGGAGATGGGGTGGTGGTATTCTGAGCCGGCACCACACGGCATGAAATAAGCACACAACACTAGAATTAGCATTTTTCTAGGAATTTGTTACATATTATGTACCACCCCTAGTAGGTTAGTCATGAAAACTTAATTGAATTACTTAAAATATTCTCAATATAATTATAGGGAATGTAATTTTTTTTATACTACGACAATCAATGTTACTCTCATTTTTCATGGCACTATCTACTTATGGCGTTCTATTTGATATCTACAAGGATTACCTAAACGATATATTGAAGATCTTAGGCCTTGATAATTGACAGGATACGATAAAGAATGATAGTACAAAATGTCCATTCAGTATAAAGGATTGTACATAACGTACTTTTTGACCAGAAATGTTGGTCTAATATCAGCAATATATCAACATTTTCTTCGTTTAATGGTCCACAAAAATATCAGCCAGTCCCACTGCTGGGCAAATGCCTCTTCTCATACAGAAAAATAACGAGCATCGATAACCACGCTGGCTCGCTGCGTGTGGGCGATTTCAGACTATTTTTTATAGATCTTATAGATCCAATTTTCTTCATGATGATTTTCTTCACCGTTAAAGACCGTGGTAACTAAGAAAGTACATACTTATGACATTAAAAAGTCCCACTGGTACATGTTAGGGTTTGAACCTGCAACCTAGCTTCGTAAAACTCCGGTCCACCAAGACTACCTAAGACCATCCTTGATGATCCATACCTTCGCCGATAAATCGAATAAGAATTCAGCACAGAATTTAATATACTAGTTTATTTTGGCCGACAATAATCGATATCCTGTTTTCCTTAAATAAAAATGAAATATTTAAATAATCCTTGTGTGTAAACATTAAGTACATTACTATGATACAGATGTATGCTTTGTAAAGGACGGATATATGTTCATAATACTTGAAGAAGTACCACATTATTCAACATGTAATATATTATAATTTATAACAACCTCTTCAATACTATCTCAAATAGAACTCTTGACCAATATTTCCATCTACATTGAAAAAAAAAACAATATAATGAATTAGAAAACAAATCACTTACAAATTAACATTCAAACATAGAAATCATTCATCGCTACATTTGTTTTCCCTAATTGACATAATATCGAATAATCATCAGGTACATATAAATTATGTGTTTTACGAAAATGTAACATAATAATACAGTGCAAATTAAGAACCTGCAGCTTTTTTTAAATAGTTTTATGCATAATTTTGTGCGTAAGGAGTTTAAGGAACCGAAGTAAGCTTGAAAGATTTTTACGGCACTTTTTTGACGGTAGCCTTGGCGTGGCTTGTCGCTTGGATTTCTGCGGTACGTATTGCGAGTTCCGTTCCCACACGGAGCAAATATTTGTTCGGTTACAGTTAGTTGTTCTGGTAACACTCGGTGTTTGTGCATGTGACATTTATGCTTGTGAACTTAACGCACAATACACGAGAAATACCTAGTAGGAAAGCAAAATTAAAAAAAACACCGGACAAGTGCGATTTGAACTCGCGTGGAGGGTTCCGAAATTTCTGAATATATTGTCTGTTGTTGAATTCGGTTTTGTACCAATAACTTATCCAAAGAACGCATGGCCAATGTGTATGTTTCTTTTTAAAATTCCCAGATTAAGGTGCGACGTATGCGAGAGCGAATCCCGCAACTCCAGTGATAGGCAGATGGACGGAACACCGTGGGGTTTTAGCCGATAAGAGTCCGGCACGACCCTCCGGCTTTCCCAGGGCGAAGGAAGTCCGGGGGTCGCGGGTGCGCAGATTGGGGAGTCTGCGTGCTCACACCGAGTGACCCCCGGGAAGACGGTGGCGCGCACGTGGTCACGTGCCGCCGTGTGCGCAGCACAGCGCACAGCGAGGCTTGGGGGGATCCTTTATAATCCTCCCCGAGGAGTGCCTGGGGGGGCGACCTTTTTACAGTCGCCTTCCCTACGCCAGAGGGGGTGACCGCTTTACAGTCATCCCCTCCGAGATGTGCCTAAAGGCGTGGCACCAATGGGCGGCTCTAGTGTGATCTTACGAGGACCTGGAGCCCCCCTTAGGTGCCGAAGGTGACCGCCCCAGTGGTTTTAGCCTGTAGGAGTCCGGCATACTCCTTCGTCCTTTCCCGGGGTGAAGGAAGTTCATATAGAATTTCCACTGGACATGAATAAAAAATTAATAAAAAAGGGCGAAGGAAGTCCAAGGCGCTAAGTACAAAAAAGCATAAGGTAATAAAATTGTAAAATTGTAAAGGTATTAAATTGTCACAATATGACATTGTTTACAGCTTGATGGCCATATTGCCCTTTATTTTAATATAATTTAGCATCTTCTACATTTTGTAAATGTGATAACTTCGTTGACTCGTACCTGTGCGTTAATAATTATCAATTTCTGATTGTGTACTACAGAAGCAATAGTGTGTTTATTATCGTGCATATGTAGTCCACTTTGTTTCCACATAGCGAGCAATGTGTTAAATTGTAATATCACTTTTTTTAAAAGAGTGTCTATGGAGTTTCTTGCCGGCTTCTTCTCAATAAGATCAACTTTTCCGAACCGTGCACGTTAACTTTCGACTTTTCTTAAGTGCCTATTAGGGCCTATATGAAATAAAAACTTTGACTTTGACTTTGAAAAGTTCAAGCTTACTCGTTTCCAAACACGATATGTATACGTCAATTTCTCTATATCTACTGTGATTAAACAATAACTAGTAAATTAAAACAGTCCATATTTCGACTGCCCCTAAGTAAAGTATCGAACTTGCACATCTGTTTTTTTTTATGGCAGCATCTACGACGCATTTCCTTACAAGTAGAATACAATGTTACAGATTCGATACTTTATGTAAGTCCAGTCTATATATTACTACTAACAATTTGCCTGCATTCATAGTGACCAAAACATTCAATATGGCGGAATGGTGTTAACATAAGTACATAAATGCTTGTCATATTCACGGAAAAGCTTTTCAGATGGGGACGACAAGCGTGTCATATCTGCTGAACTGAATGACCAAACAAATTAATTTAATTTTCTGATAGTCAAATGGCAGTCGCTTTACCAAATAATACAAGGACAATATGAAGATATTGGGAAATTGGTAAGGCGTCGGCAGTGGATGAATGCTAACGGGACCATGGTCGTGCGTCATCAGCCTTAATTCATTTTTTTTTAAACATTGTCCCGCACTAGCATTTCTCCTGTGTCGTGGGTGCGTTTACAGACATAAATTCCATATACAATACACCCATACCCGGAACAACTACCTGCAGATCAAACAAATATTTGTTCCGTGCGGGAATCGAACCCACGACCCGGAGCGCAGCAGCCGACTGTATCAGCCACTGCACCAACCGCGCCGTCAACCGTTCCACCCCCATGTCTACTTTCAAACGAACGGCAGGCAAGTCGTCCCCAGCCCGTATGCTGTAACTAGTTAGTTTTGCTGAACAGACCTGTCGCGAGGGCGGCGGGCTCGGGCGCATGCGCGAGCCGCACCAGCGTCCGCGGACCCTCCAGGATGAAGATCTCGTCCTTGTTCACGGATACCGACAGGATCCTGGGTTGAACGACTTGTTAAAATGGTCATGTAACATGCTACCAGACAACCAGGTGTCCCAAACATAACCGCAACTGCACTGTGCATCGTGCACTGGTGTGGATTAGTGTTGCTTAAAAATCGATAGGCTATCGATAGTCAATCGATAGTGTCATATAACCCCAAATCATTCATACTATCGATTGCCCAATCGATAGTATCAATATTATCAATAGTATCGATAGTATTGATTGGGAGCTTTGCAACAATACTATCGATAGTATCGATAGCGTCGATACTATCAAACTGGGTCGTAAATACTATCGATACTATAGATAGTATCGATAGTCAAAAATCATGTAATACTATCGATAGTATCGATACCAATGTATAATTTCAACTATCGATACTATCGATAGTATTGTTCAATATGTAAAAAAATATCGATTGTATCGATACTATTGATAATATCGATAGGCCAATCGATAGTATGAATGTTTTAGGGGTAGCCCTATCGATCGATCGATAGTTGATTTTTAAGCAACACTAGTGTGGATCGTGCACTGATACCAATTACAAGGTTCAGAATACATTCAGTCAAAAAGTATCGGGAATGGATGATTTGTTTATGGTTCCAAATTCAAATTTTTAAATCTAAGTTCCAAATTCCAATTTCAAATACCATCGAGCAACCACCATATTCACCAGATATGGCTCCAGCCGACTTCTCTCTTTTTCCTAAACTCAAATTACTTCGTGGCACCCGTTTTCAATCGGTAGAAGACATAAAGGAGAATTCGCGGCGAGAACTGAACTCAATTCCGCAAACAGCGATTAAAAAATGTTTTGATGATTGGATTATTCATTGGCGTAAGTGTATCGTTTCTGAAGGAGCACACTTTGAAGGTGATAAAATAAATTTGGATGAATAACAAACATTTTGTGTATTATTGATCGTTTCCCGTTACTTTCTTGACAGAGTAGTATCGATAGTTATATTAGATCAGGGGTCATCATTTCAACCGAATGAAGTCCATTACTGGATACAGGCCTCCCCAAAGATCACCACAACGATCGATATGGGTGTGTTGTGGGCTCATTGGGGGGTTTTACCATAATCGCTACGCTTGGCAGACGGGTTGGCGATCGCAGTTGAGTTGTTAATGTACTCGAAGGACGCTGCTGCCCATCCTCCGGATAATCCCTTAGTCGACTTTTACGACACCCATAGGATGAGATGGGGTGGTAGTATTCTGAGCCGGCATAAAAACACAGATCAAGGGTCAGACAAAGGTAATTCACCGACCTGGGAATCGAACCCTCAGTCTCGGTAACCGACCACTAGAGCAATAAAAACAACGGGCCAATGTTTGCAGTGCCCTAGCAGGGATCATGTACTCCAATTTAATATTGTTTAATCTAAATGATCATGATTATATTTAATTGTTGATGTGCATGTTGGCAAATAAATAAATAAATAAAAAAACCCGCGCAGCGACGATCAACGGGTGGCTGAATCACTGCCAAAGTGAATACTCCAGTTGAGAATCAGCACCAGCGCAGCTGACTGCGAAGACCAACCCGCTTGCCCCCGACTATGGCTATTAGTCATTTTTGGAGGCACCTGGGTCCAGCAAATGCGGCCGTCGATCACGTTGTAAAACTGCATCTCTAACCCTTTTTTTATTGGTGTCCAGTGGAAATTCTACATGAACTTCCTTCGCTCCGGGACTCCTTTTTTATTTTTTTTTATTTTTTTTATTGATGCCCAGTGGAAATTCTACATGGAACTTCCTTCACCCCGGGGAAGGGCGAAGGGGTATGCCGGACTCCTACCGGCTAAAACCACTGGAGCGGTCATCTTCGGCACCGAAGGGGGGCTCCAGGTCCTCGTAAGATCACACTAGAGCCGCCCATTGGTGCCACGCCTTTAGGCACATCTCGGAAGGGATGACTGTAAAGCGGTCACCCCCTCTAGCGGAGGGAAGGCGACTGTAAAAAGGTCGCCCCCCCAGGCACTTCTCGGGGAGGATTGTAAAGGATCCCCCCAAGCCTCGCTTTGCGCTGTGCTGCGCACACGGCGGCACGTGACCACGTGCGCGCCACCGTCTTCCCGGGGGTCACTCGGTGTGAGCACGTAGATTCCCCAATCTGCGCGCCCGCGACCCCCGAGGCCCCCCACCATGAAGTGACGGCAGGGGGCTCAGGCGTGTTGGACTTGGGAGCCGGGACGGTTGTTGCCCCGGCGCCGTCTAGTCCTTCTCCGTGCGGGATCAGCCCTCTCCCGATCCCGCTCTGCAGTCTCCTTCTGGAGCATGACGCTCTCGCAGAAGGAGACCACTGCACTCCAATTTTCATGCTCTGCCAACATAGCCGACACTACTGCCGGCAGAGAGAGATCTTGCCCGATCCGATCGACCAGGATCCGCCGCTCGGCCGCAAACGCAGGGCACTCCTCGAGCGTGTGCTGTGCGGTATCCTGGTCGCTTCCACTCGCTCCGGGACTCCTACCGGCTAAAACCACTGGAACGTGGACATCTTTGGCACCAAAGAGGGGCTCCAGGTCCTCGTAAGATCATACTAGAGCCGCCCATTGGTGCCACGCCTTTAAGCACATCACGGAGGGGATGACTGTAAAGCGGTCACCCCCTCTAGCGGAGGGAAGGCGACTGTAAAAAGGTCGCCCCCCAGGCACTTCTCGGGGAGGATTCTTACTGCGCACCCGGCGGCACGTGTCCACGTGTACGCCACCGCCGTCTCGGGGGTCGCTCGGTGAGAGCACGCAGACTCCCCAATCTGCGCGCCCGTGACCCCCGAATGCATCTCTAACCCTAATGTCATAGAAGACGACTGGAATTACACATAGGAATGGGCAGTATACCTGAACAGTTCCTTCAAGACATGCAAACCTTCAACACTAGATACTATCAGGATCTAATTTTCCTTGAGTAAAAGCTTTTGGTATTTTTTTTAAACATTGCCCCACACTAGCATTGCTCCTGTGTTGTGGGTGCGTTTACAGACATGAATTCCACATATAATACAACCAGACCCGGAACACCTACTTGCAGATCATACAAATATTTGTTCCGTGCGGGAATCGAACCCGCGACCCGGGGCGCAGTAGTCGACTGTATCAGCCACTGCACCAACCGTGCTCGTCTCTAATCTCTCCATCACTCGACTTATTAGTTACCTTCTGAGATCGTCCACGACCGCCACAGCAGTAAGAGAACGAGGATCCAGAATGTACAGCATATGCTCGTTATGTGACACTAGGAAATGTTCCCGGAACACATGCAAAGGTCCGAGGTTGTATTCCCGCTGGGCGTGAGAGTGTTTCTGCTGGCTCGGATTTAGGAGTTCCGCTATTGTCAGCGGGTTCGATATCGCCTCCTAAAAGAACAACAAAGTTTTGTTTTAGACATTGTTGTCGATTTCAGAAAACTCACAATTACTTGGAAACATAGAACTTGGTGTCAACGATAATGATACATACTAGCAAGTAGCAATGATATTATATATTAAAAGAAGTAGATATGTTACATGCGCGCCAAATATAAGAACCAAATCTCCCCCAATTGTAGCACCTCGCAATCAGTTCGCCCAAGACAAGACATCGAGCGAACACTGTCATAATCTGTATTGTTTTATTAATTAAGTAATAACAATGCTGTCGTGCTTATAGAGAATGCACAAACCATCAAGCAAAAATCAATAAAGAACAAGGGATCGCATACCACACGTGAATAACAAACTATATAAAATATTTTTATTTATATGGTATAATATCATTGGCAAGTAGGTTATTTTTTCCAAACCATTTTAAATCGCCAATCTACATGGAGTTGCATTTTCCTTCTGAGATGAAATGTTGAAACACTCGAAGGTTTCTGCATTAAAGCCCAGACATATTCAATCCGACAATTAGTAGTGTTACGATCCAATTTTGAATAGCGGAACGTGGAAAGTCTCGAAGCTTCTAGACTGTACTGGATAGTTTTGAACTAGGTCATGCGGTGCCATCTGGTGTCTAGTAGCGCTACTAAGGTGTGTAAAAGCTTCTATAATGTTCGGTATTGTTGGGTTACATAGTAGAACTACAGCAAGTGGCGTCATCTAGTGTTTAGTAGCGGCACTAAATAACATAGAAAGTTCTAGAAAGTGAATATTTTGGAAGGTTCTAGCAAATGCCGCGAATGAAGGACGGAGTTTTACTCTGCAATACAGGACAGTGAATAAGCAACGGGCGATTATTGTGCAGTATACTGTATATGGATAATCAATGATCTTTATTGTTACAGAGAACAAATTGTGTGTAACGATTTTTTATTAATTCCGAACCCCAGCTTGGATTAGTACTTCAGTGCTAACCGTAATCACTTCTCAGCTTACCACACAAGCAAGTCATCTATCTAACCCTTCTCTGAAAAGAGGGTTGTTGTAGATAGCCGATTCGTATTGATGACAATTTCTGACATATATTTGGACAGACAAGATCATTTCACCGTGTATGTCGTTGAAGCCTTCCTAGCCTGCCTTCCCAGGACTACACCCTGGGAGTCATGTGGTGGTGTACCTTGAACAGCAGGGTCTGCAGCACGTTTCCGGCTGCGTCGGCACGCCACAGGCGCAGGCCCGGCCGCGAGCAGTACGCGGCAGCAGGCCCTCCGCGAGCATACGAGTGCTGGAACACTGCGCCCAGCGCGCATAGGCTGCAAGTGGTACACCATACTTGCAGAATTTAATCAAAACAAACCAATTGAGTTCTTCAATTGACTCGTAGTAAGAGCTCATGGTAAGCCTCCAGAGGGCCAATTCTCGTAATTAATTTACACGGTGACTGAAACTTGACCGAACTGAGATTAAATTATGAATTGACCGAAAAAATGGTATTCTGCTACTCTTAAAAGTTCAGTCGAGTTTCAGTATAATCTCGATCTAGTCTCATTTCAATCTCAGTTTTGACGTTTATTCAATGGCAATTTAGTACACGTGACAGTTCAAAATGTTAACAGAATACCGTTTTGACTTCGAACAACTTTCGACCCATTTTCGATCTCATCACAGTGTAAGTTAACGTTTGACGTTGTTTGTTAGTTTAGGAGAATACCATTTGAGACATTTATGACACTGAGACTAGATCGGAACTATATTTTGAACATTTTTAAATTACGAGAATTGGCCCTCTGATCTTCTCGAAAAAACAGTAGTTTACAATTATGTGAACAAATATATATATATATATATATATATATTTCATAGGGTTAGTGGCCACCCTTGTGTCAGGGTTGTTCGAGCCGCCCAAAGGCCTCCGACTTGGCTTAACGACTGCTGTCTAATGACAACAACCGGGACCGACGATTTAACGTGCCCTCCGAAGCACGGAGACGCTCAGTTGAAATACCACTATGCGGTCACCCATCCAGAGACAGACCGCGCCAAGCGTTTACCGATCAGTGGCTATAATAATCAAATAAAAACATAAATCAAACAAAAATATAATGCTGCACCACAACTAGGATGATATTCAGAAACGAGTCTAAGCGTGAACTTACGCTTCTATCTGTCGAAATTAGGGCCGTAAGTAGTGCAATTTGACAGATGGAAGCGTAAGTTCACGCTTAGATTCGTTTCTGAATCTCACCCCTAGTGTTTAGAGAAACAGTCTTGACTAAGCGCATCTTATCGGTTCCAGCTTAGTGTCACGTACACCTTGTTTAAGTATGGCGTGCCTTAATGTCCTCAGTCTCACCTCTTCCGCTCCTTCTTGCCCAGCTGGTTGACGTGCCAGCGCGCGTCTCGTCGCTCGCAGACGATACTCCTGTACAGGCTCGACACGAGCAGGGTGTTCTGGTAGTAACTCATTTGTACGATCTCATGCTCTTCGTTGACTATCTCCATAGATTTACATAGATGCTGCAACAGAACACATCAAAAACTATAGAACACTGCAGATGCGTGGTTCGCCACGCAATTGGCAGGTTATTAATTGATACAGATGCAACTTTATAGCAATAAGAGCTATATGAGAATTAGATAGAACACTTTATAAAGTTACGGATGAAAATCCAACAAGAACCTCCTTTCTGTTCATCTGTTGGTTTTTTTTTTAATACAATTTTGAACTTGTTAAAATATGGTTAAAAACAATAACAATGCATTTGACGCCTACAGCTCTGGCCAGTAAACATTCCATAACCTAATAAAACACACAGTCCAACGGTTGCAAACAGACTAAATTTTATTTCTAATAAAGATGTACAGATAATACAGTACTTGAATAGTACACCTTTTTATCACTAGGTGGACGTGAATAGTATTTATTCTAATTATTTTGATATACATATTTTAACAGAACTAAACACAGGCTATGTTTATTTCTCAAATATGCTACATTACTCCAGAATATGCCTATTATTCAATCAAAATAGCTTACGGCAATATATCGCGTTTATCTCATTCATTCTATATACCCAGGTGCTGCATTCTTACGTGTGCGTACATATATAATTATATTATTAATGCATAAATGTATGAAATACAAAATAAAACAATATTTTATGTTGTACCCTGTCTAAGAAAGAAAGAAAGAAAGAAATACATTTATTCGGTACGGCACATAATGACAGCATTAATCAAATTATAAAAGAATAAAAATTATATAAAATAAAATAAAGATTACCCTTAACCAACTAATTGACAGTATTTATTGCTGTCGAGCATGCCCGTGCCGAAAAGGTCACCAACTCAGCATTTGCTGGGCGCGAGGCACCCAGCGCTGGTTTTCAGTCTACATTAACTGTAACATTCATCATATCATCATATCGGCCATTTATAGTCCACTGCTGAACAAAGGCCTCCCCCATAGATTTCCACAACTGTGTCATAATTTTGGGAGGTATTTGCCAATACTCACCACGCTTGGCAGGCGGGTTGGCGAGCGCAGTATGGCTACCATTTCACAGAAGGGACGCTGCTGCCCATCCCTCTGGTTTAGATTCCCTTAGTCGCCTTTTACGACATCCACGGGAGGAGATGGAGTGGTGCTATATTCTTAATCCGGACACCACACGGAATTCGTTTCGTTCATAATAAATAAATACCTCAAATATCATACGTACAATATGCAATCAAGCATACATATGTATGGTGGAATATTTAAAATAAAATACTACTCTTAATTCGCTCGTCGTTTCGAACACTTAACAGCGTCCGTGGTTACGAGCAGACTGATTTGTTACATATTATTTGATTCGGCTTCTCGTAGACATTTTATAGAAATGTGGCTGCTTAACCGGGCGAATCGGGCGAATCTGTCGAAGCCAAAAGATGCTTCAACCCAAGCCTAAAATATTTTATTTACAAACTAAGCAATTGCGGGTCAGTTCGCCCCCTGCGGGACTCAAACCTTGGCTTAGGGCGTTGCTGGAGGGTACAACTATAGGGACGGTTGGATCAATATTATTTAAACATTTCAGGGAATATTTAAAACTACAGGTTCGGAAAATGGGAAATGTGTTAAT
Organism: Diloba caeruleocephala; assembly: GCA_947459985.1. Classification (NCBI taxonomy): domain Eukaryota; kingdom Metazoa; phylum Arthropoda; class Insecta; order Lepidoptera; family Noctuidae; genus Diloba; species Diloba caeruleocephala. Next base: position 3,100,510 of record OX381621.1, on the reverse strand, counting down.
CTGTCAATCTATCAATCACGATCAAACGGTGCAACAGATTCAAGATTCACTTTCGCTGACGCGGATTATGTCATGAACGATGTTAAACTTATTATTACGTTATCAACTTCCCTAAAGGGTATTAATGTTGCTAGTAAAAAATATTATGTTGTATAAAATGGTAACGGCTAGTATAAAACGGTGGCCACAATGTCGCATCATTTAAAAAATATTTGTATTAAACATAATTACCGCAAACGATATAGATATTATAATGATCGTATTATGCAGAATATTTCCTTTCGAGTATTAAAGGAAAGTTTGGATCGAAAACCAATTATCATTATCCGTTTGCATTTCATTTTTTATTAATACGATGCCCCACACTAGTATTTCTCCTGTGTCGTGGGTGCGTTTACAGACACAGATTCCACACACAATAACACCCAGACCCGGAACAATTACCTGCAGATCATGCAAATATTTGTTCCGTGCGGGAATCGAACCCACGACCCAGAGCGCAGCAGCCGACTATATCAGCCACTGCACCAACCGTGCCGTCAAAATTATATTTATAGAAGTGAGATAACAGACTAACGACACTGAAAATAAATGGGTACTCCCTTCCAATGAAAGGATTGTTTTTAGAATTTGACCCAATAGTCCACATTGAAACTTACCATATAAAAGTCGATCTCAGTCATAATGATCACGCCGTTCTTGTCGCCGGAGAACAGTCTCATCCCGTTTTTAGACCATTCTATAGCTGTTATTTTGCTCTTGTGTAACTCACCTATTGTATATCTGAAAACATAGTGATCGTATCAAACTTTCAAAAGTACGAAGGCTCCTTAATTGGAAAGTGCAAACACAGTCGATTCGCGATTACGCAAGAGGTGTACTTATGGAAACTCACGCCCCGGCGACTTTTTTTTTTTTTGTTGGGCTTCTCGCATACATTTCAGGGAAATGTGGTTGCTTAACCGGTCATTAACCCCGGCGACTTCCGACTTATGGAGACTACATACTGGCCTCGGCCGCGCCGGGAGTGTTTTTTTTTTTTCAAATTAATGTTTCTGTGCTCCACTGGTATGAAAGACGTCTCCAACAGTGGACTAAGATAAGAAGACACTAACCAAATTTTTTTGGAGCTACAATCCTACCACAGCCAAGCCAATAAAGCATCTAATGAAATTCATACCATTTTCTATTATCTCACACAAAGTTTCAACGGCTGCATGAGTTTTGCCGTCTTTTCGGGCCTATTGTTATTTCAGTGTCAGTCCAAAAAATAGACTAAATTATACGTCACACAAGATCGTCAAAATCCCTGAAGTTTTTGTGTCTCGTCCGTGTCTTCTTGACACTTTTAACTAGTGTGATAATACTTAATTATGTAGCCATCAAACTAGGTACTGTTATGATAAATATTATTGTTGTTTGACAAAGGTCATGAGCACGACTATAATATCAACAAGCCTATCCTTGAGTTCTTTACAATACATTGTAATCTCTATCAAATTTATTATAACTAGCTGGGACCCGCGGTTTCACCCGCGTTTAATTTAAAAGAAATTTAGAGTACTTCGACATAGACACTTGACATAGAATATATGTATTGGATTTCAAGGGTTTTTTTTACGCGGAACCCTAATTATTATTAGCCTAAGTTATTCCTTATAACACCAGCTATCTGCCAGTGAAGGTCCCGTCAAAATCGATCCAGCCGTTTCGGAGATTACCCGGAACAAACAGACAGACAGACAGACAAATTTTTTTAAAACAGTGTTTTTGTTATATGTAACGTACATACTTACATATGCATTTAGTAAAAAGCTGTTATTTTGACATTACAAACAGACACTTCAATTTTATTTATTTGTTTAGATAAACTGGGTCACATTGGCCCATAGAGATCCACAGCTGAATATCGGCTAAATAAGCTGTCTTGAGTGAAAGTGACACAGTTTTTTCTTCTTCATGATTTTCCTCCGCCCTGGGGAACGGCGATGGGGCATGCCAGACTCCTACCGGCTAAAACTACTAGGGCGGTCATCTTCGGCACCTAAGGGGGGCTCAAGGACCTCGTATTATTACACTAGAGCCGCCCACTGGTGCCAAGCCTGTAGGCACATCTCGGAGAGGGTGACCGTAAGGCGGTCACCCCCCCGGGGAGATTGTAAAGGATCCCCCGAAGCCCCACTGTACGCTGTGCTATGCTGCGCACACGGCAGCGAGTGACCACATGCGCGCCACCCCGACGGTACCCCGAAATTGGGTAGCAGCCGGTGTAATGCACCCGAGCATTACACCAGCTCACTTGGGCAAGATCTTTCTCTGCCAGCATAGCCGGCGCTACTGCTGGCAGAGAAAAATCTTGCCCGATCCGATCTACCAGGATCTGCCGCTCGGCAGCCCACGCAGGGCACCCTCCAAGCGTGTGCTGTGCGGTATCCTGATCGTCTCCATAGTGGCACTGTGCTGAGACCTCGCGTCCTATCCTGTGCAAGTACACTCCGAAGAGCGGCAAGACGGCCTCAACGACTCGCTTTTGCGCCTACTGCGGAGTATGAGCCGCTTACGCCACAGCTCAAGTGTACGCCATCGAGCCTGCCATCTCTAACTTCCGAGCGACCATGAAGGCACGCCTTCATCGGCCTGCCTTAGGAGGTACCGTGCTTGGTGATAGATCCACACATCCATCTCGGCCAGAGTGACATACGCCTAGTAGACATAAGACATTTTATGCTCGAAAAATGTTAGTAAAGTTCCTGTGGGAGAGCGGCTGAAACCCGTAAATATAGTCAGCCAATATAGGTATATAGTCAAAACTAGCATGCTCGCATTTTCGTCGAGAAAATTATCCGAAAAGCAACGAATATTACTTACAATTTTTTATTACGGATTTTTTAAAAGTTATCACTTTTGGCACGGGCTAGTGCCAACCCACATAAACAAACAAAAAAAAAAACTCCGCAAAATATAGTCAATAACATTAATCACTGCCCTCATAACGCGTTTAAGCTAGCTAAACGTCGAAAATCGGGCATTCAGATGTTAAACTAAGTTCAGCTTTATCTGCGTTCAGTTCATCATATCAGCCACAGGGTATCCACTGCTGAACAAAGGCCTCCCCTTTAGATTCCCACAACGAGCGGCCACATGCCACTCTCATCCAACGACTCCCAGCAACCTTCACCAAGTCGTCTGTCCACCTCGTTGGAGGTCGTCCCACGCTGCGTTTTCCGGTGCGGGGTGCGTTCAGTTGATGTAAGTGAAATGCAAATTGGAGCTCTGCGCTGTTTAGCGCATAAGCAAATCAGTAATTTAGCACATAAATTAATGTATGAAATTTTCCATTTTCGCCACATCGTCTTCACACCCATGACACGTTCGAAAAACGCGCACGCATGGAGATGACAAAACCAAGATTGTCATCTCAATCAGGCAATTTAGATTATAAAATGTATGTATTTTACTTAGATTTTATCGGAGATATGGATTATCACTTTACTGGCTTTGGTAAGTCAGATAGAAGAAATCAATATGATTAAATAGTTAATTGTGAAATGATTCAAAAAGCTACAACTCGATAAAGACCAAATAAACAATTATTGTTACCTTGTCTTGATTTAGATTTATATCATTGTAAAATAATTAAAACTAGCTGGGACCCGCGGTTTCACCCGTCGTTTAATTCGGAAGAAATTGGATTATTTATAAATAGTTTCGGCATAGACACTTGACATAGAGTATATATATTGGATTACATGGGTTTAATTTTTTTTGCTAATTATTTTTCTTAAGTATCCTTAGTTATTCCTTATAACATCAGCTATCTGCCAGTGAAAGTCCTGTGGAAATTGGTCCAGCCGTTTCAGATATTAGTGGGAACAAACACACAGGCAGACCAACAGACAGACAAAACAATTTTAAATTGTTTTTTTTGTTGTGGGTACTGTATATACTAAATCTTCTACACTAAATTATCTTTCTAATCTTTCTCTGCCAGTATGTACTTCTTTCTCTTTTCAACCAATTTCAGAACGAGATATAAAACAATACATCCTTTCCATTTCCACGAAAGCAGTAGGTGATGATGGCATTCAGCTGCAAATGCTTCTCCCCGTCCTAAATGAACTCGTACCCGTCATTGCCCATATTATTAACTACTCTCTCGAGACAAGCTCCTTTCCCATAGCATGGAAAAGGGCTCACGTCCTGTCAATTCCCAAAGTTCCTAATCCCTCTTCGGTATCCCAGCTCCGACCCATATCCATTCTTCCTATCCTGTCTAAGGTCCTTGAGAGCGTTGTTCAAAATCAACTGTCATCTTATCTCTCTTCTAATAGCCTGTTAAGTCCTTATCAATCTGGATTTCGACCTGGCCACAGTACTGCAACGGCACTAGTTAAAATAACTGACGACATCCGACTGGCCATGGAAAACAAAATGCTAACGGTACTAGTCCTGTTGGACTTTAGCAGTGCTTTTAATTCAGTTGATTTTGACATCCTCTTAGGTATTCTATCCTCTCTTAATATCTCGTCTTCTGCAATTGCATGGTTTAACTCTTATCTTCGGGGTCGCTCGCAGTCGGTTCGCTCTCATGAGGCCTCCTCTGAGTGGTATGATTTGGCTGTGGGTGTTCCACAAGGTGGCGTCCTCTCACCTCTTCTCTTCTCTGTTTTTATAAATGCTATCACAAAGGTCCTAACTTCTCATTATCATCTCTATGCAGACGATTTGCAGTTATACCGACATTTTAAAGTTGAGGAGTACGCTACAGCTATTAATGCCATCAATAATGACCTTGAGAATATTAACAAGTGGGCTAAATCTTTTGGCCTTTTAGTCAATCCCACAAAATCGCAAGCTCTCATTATTGGTGGTAGATACATGTCTAACCTCTTGAATTCTCAGTGTCTCCCGCCTATCGTGTATGATAGCGTTTCTATAGCCAGTTCGATAAGCGCAAAAAACTTGGGTGTCCTCTTTGATTCCAACCTCTCCTGGAATGTTCACGTTGCAGAAGTTAGTAGGAGGGTTTTCTGCTCATTTCAGTCCCTCAAACGTCTTCAGAAGTTCCTCCCATTTCAAACTAAAGTAATTCTTGCACAATCTCTTCTTCTGCCTCACTTAGACTACGCTGATGTATGTTTTTTGGACGCGTCGGAGGAACTCCTAAACAAACTAGAACGTCTCCAGAATTTGTGTATTCGCTTCATTTTCGGTCTCCGTAAATATGACCATGTGTCAGAATTTCGAACCAGATTGAAGTGGCTACCTATTCGGAGGCGCCGTGATTGTCATATATTTTCTCTTCTCTACTCTATTCTCCATAATCCGAATTCTCCTGTCTATCTTCGTGAGCGCTTTGAGTATCTTGTGCCTAGAGGCAAACCCTGTCGCTCAGCTTCTTCTCTACTCCTTAGAACTCCTCGCCACACTTCCAGTCGTTATGACAATTCTTTCACCATACGTGCAGTACGTCTATGGAATTCGCTACCTCATTCTTTGCGTGACACCCGTACTCTGAACACCTTTAAGACAAAAGTTAAGAAGCATTTCCTTTCTATATGACTTTTAAGTATATTATGTATGTATTTCAGTCTATATATACATATATATATATGTATATTTATATATCATAGTTGGACATATTTATAATATATTTATATATCATATTTATAAATTTGAATTTATTTATGTACTTATAAGCATATGATATGGTATCATATTTGTATGATATAAGGCTTTTTTTTTTATTTGGTTTTTGTATAACTGTAACTTTGATTTCTTACTACGTACACGTGTCTTGGCCCTCATAAACGACACAATCTCTCTAAAAATCAAAGGGTTTGCTGGTAGAAAACTCAATTCTGAGTTAAGCTCGCCTTTGTACATAAAAGTTTGTATTTATTGTTTAAATTAAAATACTTGTGTACAATAAAGAATAAATTAAATTAAATTAATTACTTTCATATGCATTTAGTAAAAAGCTGTTATTTTGACAGACAGACAAACAGACAATTCAATTTTATTTATTTGTATAGACAGCTGATCCTGCTATCAGTTGCTTTTACAATATTGAGAGAAAGATGAGAATTTTCGATGACTATAGCAGTTTTCCCTTACAATAATTGTTCATTGTAGAAATGTTGTCTGAAACATTGTCAAGTAGTTATGGGGATGTTTATTCGTAGCCTTTACATTCAAATAAACAAAATATGAATAGGATATTTTTTCACCTTTCAACTTTGGGCTCAACCTTTGGTTTGAAGGTGTCTGGCACATTTTCTGGGTGCTCCTTAGGTATTTGGAACACTGTGACCTGACCAGCTGCATTTCCAGCACCAACCATGTAGTCCACAGTACTCACTATCTTCACATATGTTATGGGCGATGTTGATGCCTACAATCAAATCGAAAATATAAAACCTGTATTGTGGACAGTAGAAAAATTACTACAGATTTCAAACATATATGGTTACCCAAATATTTTTTAGAGTGAATACAATAAGACCTTCACACAGCTAGGCCTGACTTGAGAATAAAAACTCAGTACCCTGTGTTTGCTGTCTAAGCCAAAACTGTTACATAAGTACTGTCCTGTACTAAACTGAGGATTTCCTAACAGAAAATCTGAACTTTTTTTAAAAATATAAGCTGTAATGGATGCGGGTCGCTGGTGGAATAATACTCGTAGAAGCTGATGATAGGCGTATATTAGTAATACTTAACTTAACAAAAATACAGAGAGAAAGGGTAGCGTGTGTTTGCTGTGAGAGGCATCCGCAGACTCGCGTAGAACAAATAGAACAAATATAACGCGGCCAACTTTATAACTAATGAGCAGATACCTCCGTATTTTTACATTAATCTATCTACTAATAAACTTGATAGGTTTGTCCGCAGGACTAATATATTCTAGTATTAAACAATAATTATAAACAAAATGTAATTCCTATGAGTATTGTAATGCGTCGCTAACATAAGCCATGCTAAGATTTCTCTTGTATTGTGGATACAGTTATAGACATAAATCTCATGTACACAAACACCCAGATCCAGAACAACTATCTTATACATATATTTGTTCCATGAGGGTACTGAACCCACAACACTGCGCCAACCATACCATTGACTATCCTTGACCTGGATATTGACCCTAAGTTGTAACAGTTACAAACAAAGAAATCAATGTTATCTTATCTGGTTGTTGATTTTAACTATATATTTTTTAAATACCCTTGACAGTATTATAATCCACTAATTGTAGATATTCTATATCCATATTTGCAAAGTCAATAGTTAATTATATTAAATGTGCAAGTATCCATATGGAAAGATGCAGATTAAAATAAATATTTCAAAATGAATCAGTCCTTGAACCAAAATTTTAATTTAAAAATCTGACCGAATCTAGGTGTTTGGTGATGAAAGTAAAAATAACATTATGTTTAAGAACACATCCTATGTTTAGGAACATATAATATAATGTGTACTATCACTATTAACATGATCTTTAGAATAACATTAAATGTATTCATCTTTTAACTACCTGCAAAAATAATAATTAATTAGTTATGAGTATCCTCTAGTACGTACGTTTGTACTAGACGAGCTTATGGGGGCAATCGATGAAACGTGTGGGGAGAACCTGTCCCTAATATGCTGAGCTCTCTTACCTCGCATCTGAGCCTCTGAATGTTCCCTTTTTTTCGATCGTACCAGTACACCAACCCGACGTTTGTGCCCAAAGCTATGTACTCGTTCACCACGTCCACACATGTTAGGCACAACTCGTTAGAAAATATACCAGTCTGTATCCTAGGCGGAATTAAATTCAAAATATGTGAACACGGGGCCCATTCTCTAACGAAACCTTCTTCGGCACCACCCGACACTTCCATTTCAAGTAGTAAAATATCCGTTTTTATGAAACGCGTCGATAATTTTAACTATTGCATGACTTTTTGAAATATAAATATTAAATTGGGAAAAACTAAATAAAATACGAAAGTGTCCTAGTTTTAGTTATTTTGACTTTGACATTAGAAGTAGTGGTGTGCCAAGTCAGGTCGACTCGAGAGGTATATTCATCTATGGACTCGAGTACTGATTCGTGTAGTGATGTTCCAAGTCAGGTAGACATACGGCCGAATACTCAAACGGCATTCAACGTTAAGTCCCCGCTTATACTATTCGAGAAACCTGTTTTTGGTACAAAACCGGGCAACTCAAATTGTTTAAGCGGGGACAAAATGATGACACAATTGGGGAAATATATGGGGCAAGCCTTGTTCGGCATTTGATGTCCTTCGGCTGATAATCATATTGTATATACTAAGAAACCTCAATAAATAAACAAAGTCTATGTCCCAAATGTTGTTTGAATTTAGTGTTTAACTCGAATATCTGGCTAAATCCAAATTGATCCAATGAGTTTAGGAACAATAGTCAATAAGAATATCCAACCATTCAAACGTGTAGATGCCCCTTTATAAACAGATTTTAGTGCTAACGAATGAATAATACAACATACGGTATAGTGGTTGCATCTCTAAATACCGGTTGGCCAACTTTATAAACCGAACTGTACACTTGTCATTTTCTTGTCAAACTTGGTCTGTAGTGAGAAAGCCATCTCGCCACGCATTTTGGCAAATATTTTAGTCGAAATGGCAGAATCAGTAACTGAGATCCCTATAAACATTGAAGAAGCTGTTAGGGAAACTGTAAAAAATGTTACAGATAAGCCGCCGACGAGTATTGAAGGCGTCGCGATTGCCTACATGAGTTTAGTTATTATGGCAATATTACCGATATTTTTCGGGGCTTTCAGGTCAGTGAAATACCTGAAGGAGCAAAAGGTAAGTCCGAAGACAATTTTAAAGTACTTGCATGTAATTTTATCACATGTTTATTACATTCTGTCAGACCCAATGAGAAAGATACACGTTTTAACATCGTGGCATATTGTTGCCTGTCAAATGTTATAGGACCTTGCTAAAAAAACTTCTAAACCTACATATTTGACATTCTAACAAATACACCCATCAGTGGTGCATATAAAGTCTTAAATAACTTTATACTCCTTTTAAGATTATGTTACAATTATTTTAAAATATGTTGCTCAGGTGCATCAACAGTTTAGTCATAAAGATTTTATTAATTGATTACAATATTTTTGCTGTCATCATTGGTCTTATATTATTACCAGCCTAAATTTTATTTTAACATTTCAATATTTGTTTTTTTTTTTTGCTAACAAAACACAACAGAATTTGTGCTTTTGAAGTTTGATGCACTTATCAACATTAAAAGGAGGTGTAGATTAGATGCATATTTGGTTTAACTTAAAGTTACTCAGACAGTAAAGCCAGAGACTATGAGTGTAATAAAATTAAATGGTTACTGTAAGCTGGCTGCTTTCTACTGCTAGGCAAACACCCCACTGCATTGATTTCCAAACTTAAACTTTATTTCTTTTTTTTTTACTTATTTATTCTATATTAAGCAGCTTTGTAAATTCATTCAATTGTTAATATGTGAATTGGTATTACTCTTAACCCGTGGAGCTCTGGCCCTGCCTGCCCTACAAAATGCACAATGTCTAGGTTCTTGGTTTATGGTTTTAGGCACTGGTATGTATAAATTAAAATTCGGTTGTTGTATAATAATTATATCATACAAATGATACTGAAAACCTAATCTTTACATATACTGATAAAAAGATGGGCTTTTTTTATGTGCACCGGAATTAACAAGGTTCGGGCTACGGGTTAAATATATAAACAGGAACCAGCACAGGTTTCACCAGACAGGATATAAAACCACACTACACTATTGATGAATATTACAAATTAGAATATTGGTAATATTGGCTTGTTTACGTAAATAATGCAATGTAAACTATGGTATGTCACACCATGTCTCGTTGTGTGCGTCAAGATGGAAACCGGGAGGCACCACTGTGACTATGGGTCATCTCACTCTCACTCTCACTCATTCAGACAATTCTATTGCAAAAGAGCTTATTTTTAGCATGCTCTAAAATAGGCTTATACTTAAAACTATTTATCTCTCTATTACGCGGGTTTATATCCCCTGTAAGGGGGAACCCGGTCTTTTGATAGGCTTACGCGGGGACATGGGTCCAACACGCAGAGGCCCTTTAGAGAATTTTAATCTAAAATGTAATGGGACACCAACCGGGGACTCTCCATAGCTGCACTATAAAATGAAGTCATCGATTGTCCCCGGTGGTGTAAGGCTATTGTATGAGATGGAAACTATAACGATAAGGTCTATTGCAATGGGTGTTACATGGAATAAAAAAAAACTTGTAAATACGGGAACTACGGCGTCTACCTTTCAACTTTGATCGTGAAATTCTGTGGCAGACGGTGACTCGCCACTCACAAGATGGGCCCCCTAAATGGCCACCACTACAGGCGACAAGGAGCAACACCGGTGTGAGCGGCTAGGGGTGTAGAGAGGTGCGGCACCGGTTTCACCATCGCGCGTCTCGAAGACTCGGAGCGGGTTTCCCCGTTATTACGCCATTAGACACTTCCACCCCCGAGCATATAGCTCTGGCGGCCCCCCTCTGATCGGCCAACTAAGGCAAGTCAGAGTTGAAAATCCTGCGGGCACTCATGGGGTTCCACTCCAACCAACCAATAAAGGCAAGCGGAGACGAGGCCCTGACCGACTCTCTGGAGCATTCGGGTACGCAGTGTCGCCACTCACATTCAGCTCGCCACAAACTGCCCTGCGTTCTGTAAGCTACTTAATATACTTTTTTTTTTTTATGAGATACTTTTTTTTTATCATAAGGTATGAAGAAATCAAGCAGCTACTTTAATCTGCCCTCCAGGATTACCTTATCCCATGGTGAGATAACGTTACGCCCAGAGGGGTAAAAAAAAAAACTATTTATTATTATTAAGAATCGTCTAATAATTGGATAAGTGTAAGGAGACGACACTATGAAAAAAAGCATGCAGTGTTGTGTTACTAGTTTAAATAAATACAATTAAAATACCTGTTACCAGCTTAAATAAATACAAATACAATACTTATCTACAATTTATCAATCAATGAAGTTCCCTTCCTACTAGACAGACATAAGACTTCATTTGTTTATTTAATAGCGACATATTTATATTTTTTCATCAATTAATCATGCTTCATGCCAGGCTTACGTATATTAATTATCTCATGAAGAATCATCGTACTTAAAATAACAGGCAGTTTCAAAAACAAAATTGCTCTTATTATTGTTTTTGAATCTGCTAACAAAAAATAAATAAAATGTAACTCTACTGTTAACATTTATCATCATCATTGTCATATCAGCCAGAGGATGTCCACTGCTAAACATAGGCCTCCCTATATTTCCACAGTGACCAGTTACATGCCACCCACATCCTACGAGTCCCACTGACCTTCACCAGGTCATCCATCCATCATGTCTGAGACCTTCCCATGCTGCGTTTTCCGATGCATGGTCTCCACTCATGAACCTTTTTGCCTTAATGACTATCAGCTCTATGAGCAAAGTGCCCCATTTGCCACAGGTTACTAATCCTTACGGCTGCTTTATATTTTGTTTCTGCCTTGGATTTCTAGCACTCAGCTTCAATAAAATTCGGTTCCTCGAAAAATACGTTTTAAAAAACCTTAACGTAACCTACAACACCGCCAGCGCACAGGCCATGGGAGGATGTAGTCTAGACTTAGTTGGTGTTTACTACACCCATGGGTAGACAGGGGTAATCTATTCTTTGCCGGGAACTACTCCAGTAACAACCACGCGAAATAATTATAGCGGTTACTTCTTACTGAACAAAAGCAGGCTGCTCATCCTTCTCTAGGTATACTCTTTTGTCGCTTACGGCACCCATGAGTACACACAGCTACACATCAAGCTATACATATCCAGTTTAAGCTGATCTCTGATCGTAAGGAAAGCCTATACAATGCGAGATCAGCTGTTACTAGAGTGAATGGCTTGATATATAGCCGTGCGTACACTCTGATCTATTATTTAATTTACTCGAATGATTGTAAAATAATGTTTGTTGGCAGGAATCAGGCGAGCGTCACGAGACAATGTCGAACAAGGACGCGCTGATGTTTCCCCTGATTGCGTCCGCTGCGCTCTTCGGTCTCTACATATTCTTCCAGTTCTTCTCAAAGGAGTACATCAATCTATTGCTCACTGGCTACTTCTTCTTCCTAGGAGTGCTCGCTTTAAGTCACCTTCTCAGGTTAGAGATTTTCAATTATTTTATGTATGCTAAATAGCCACTGCTGAAGAGTGAATACTCGCGAGCTTGCTTGAATGAGAATGGATTTCACGTATGTTAGGGACTTTTTTTTTCTTCGCGATAAGTTTACGGCGTTTTACCAGGGGATTGAATCTCAATGGTACCCTAGGCTCTCTATTCGATTGAAATTTTTATTACTTTTTGCACTTACTAATTATAACGGATGGCGCAGTGCCTAAGAAATTTCTTTCTACGCAACATGGCGTCAATTTAGTCCCCGCACGGAACTAGTTTGTATGATCGACAGACAGATTAGATAGTTATCTAAAGTACCTACCTACTCTAGATGATTTAATTATTTGAATTCTGGTTGAGTCAGTCAAGTCAATGAGATTTTAATGTAAACCCTACTCCAAGAAACTTTTTAATTGTTCATACCAAGTTATAGTGTTATTACTTATTATTTTATTTTTTTCTTTTTTTTACAAAAACATTGCCCCACACTAGGATTTCTCCTGTGTCGTGGGTGCAGATACCTGCAGATCATACAAGTATTTGTTCCGTGCGGGAATCGAACCCACGACCCGGAACGCAGCAGCCGACTGTATCAGCCACTGCACCAACCGTGCAACAGTTGTTTCGGGTCTGGTTGTTTGTGCATGTGAGATTGTCTGTAAACTGTACTGTGATTGTCGGTACCAGTGAACCCACAACACTTGTGACCGGATAAGTCCTAGTGTGGGACATCGTTAAATCGATAACCATATGAACGATGTAGCTTGCAGGCTTTATAATTAATAAGGGTAGTAAAGAAGACGGCAACCGTGTTGACGAACTTTTTTTCGTCGTCAAATAGTTCCGTCGACATGCCACATAAAATTTACGTAGCATAGACCAGTGTTTATTTTAATTAATACCTACTGGCGCATAATTAAAAACACTACAAAAATTCGAAATTATAAAATAACACTATCAATTCACCTGGCTGGCAACCCTCACTTGAAGTTTCTATAAACCAAAAGCAGATTAGGTACCAGCTTGACAAATATTACGGCAAAATTAGAAAAAAAAGTACTAATAATCGAAATAAATATGAAATGTAAAATTATCTAATAAAGCTGGCAGCACTCATTGGACAATTGCATTTGCAGCTGCTTTACAGTCATCCCCTCCGAGATATGCTTAAAGGTGTGGAAGTAGTGGGTGGTTCTAGAGGTAGACTAGAGGCTAGTTCCTGGAGCCCTCTTTCAGGTACATGATGTTTTTCCACGAGGTGAACAAAAAAACGTCGGCCATCACGGGGCCTGTGCCTAAATCCCCTCTAATCAACTTAGCTACCACTTTCGTGGTAGGTCGAAGTCTCTGACGCGCAAATTGGGGTGGGCCGGTACATGAAATACCTGGGACTCACCCTGGATAGTCGTTGGGGCTTCGAAGAGCACCTACAGCGCCTCGTCCCCCGAGTCGAGAGGGTAGTGGGTGCTCTACACCGGCTGCTGCCCAATCTCGGGGGACCATGTGACGAAGTTCGCCGTCTCTACGGAGGAGTCGTGCGGTCCGTGATCCTATACGGGGCGCCTGTATGGTCAGCTCGACTATCAGGCGCCCAGCGCTGCAGAACCAAAATTCACGGTCTGCAGCGCAGAGTGGCTATTCGGATCGCACGAGGTTACCGAACAGTCTCCTACGAGGCGGCAACCCTCCTGGCGCGTTTTCCGCCTTTTGACATCCTGGCGGAGATGGATGCGTGGGTCTACGATCAGACACGCTCCCTCCGCCAGAGCGGCGAAAACGCGCCTCCAGGGGCGTTGGACAGGCTGAAGCGGCTGGCTCGGCGACGCGCACTTGTAAAGTGGCGTCACCGCCTGCAGATGCAATTTGCGACCAAGCGCGTCGTCGAGGCCATCCTGCCGCTCTTTGGAGCCTGGCTCAAAAGGAGCGAGCGCGTCACCTACCACCTGACGCAGGTGCTCACCGGGCACGGTTGTTTCGGTGCGTACCTGCACAGGATAGGACGTGAGGCTACGGCACAATGCCACCATTGTGATAGCGACCAGGATACCGCACAGCACACGCTCGAGGCGTGCCCTGCGTGGGCCGCCGAGCGGTGGATCCTGGTCGATCGGATCGGGCAAGATCTCTCTCTGCGAGCAGTAGTGTCGGCTATGTTGGCAGAGCACGAAAACTGGAATGCAGTGGTCTCCTTCTGTGAGAGCGTCATGCTCCAGAAGGAGACCGCAGAGCGGGATCGGGAGAGGGCCGATCCCGCTCGAAGAAGAAGGAGACACCGCCGGGGTAACAACCGCCCTGGCGCCTAATTCCGATACGCTTGAAAACCCCTGCCGTTCCATCTGCGTGCCCACACCAAGCGACCCAAGAGAAGACGGTAGCACGCATGTGGTCACGCGCTGCCGTGGGACGCTTTGGGGGATCCTTTACAATCCCCCTGGGGGGGTGACCGCTTTATAGTCACCCTCTCCGAGATGTGCCAATAGGCGTGGCACCAGTAGGCGGCTCTAGTGTGATCATACGAGGACCTGGAGCCTCCCTTAGGTGCCGAAGATGACCGCTCCAGTGGTTTTAGCCGATAGGAGTCCGGCATACCCCTTCGTCCTTCCCCGGGGCGAAGGAAGTTCATGAAGAATTTCCACTGGGCACCAATAAAACAGGTCGAAGTCTCACGATCCAGTGTTGATGTACCTACTTCATTCATAATGAGCTCTGTCCCACTGTATTGCGAGCTGCGATGTGTCCAACGTTCATATTACTGTATGTCCGGACTCAGGACATGACACGCCACGTGATGTAAATTACTATAAGTCCAGAAAATTGCTACACATCCAGCAAATTCACAGTGAACGTTGACACTAGTTCATCATGTATTTATTTATTACTTCCTTAAAACTACCATTACAGGTTAAGACCCAATGCGACAGTGCGGTCATCTATACAAATAAATAAAATTGAAGTGTCTATTTGTAATGTTAAAATAAGAGCTTTTTACCCAATGCATATGAAAGTATAGACGGTACATATAACAAAAAAACTTTTTTTTTTTGTCTGTCTGTTTGTTCCGGGTAATCTCCGAAACGGCTGGACCGATTTAATTTTAGAAAAATAATTGAGGTTCTGCGCAAAAAATAAAACCCTTGAAATCCAATCTATACATTTTATGTCAAGTATCTGTGTCGAACTACGCTAAATTTCTTTTAAATTAAACGCGAGTGAAACCGCGAGTCCCAGCTAGTATATAATATTATTTCTACATCTAAATGTAAACGGTAACTTTTTAACCTGTTGGTATCATAACACACTAGTTTAGCACCATATTAACATTCAACAGTAGATACAACACTATTCTACATTATAACACAAGACAAATAAAAGTACCATAGCCATAAGACGTCCACTGCTGAACAAAGGCCTCCCCTATAGATTTCCATTATTGTGTCGTCATTTTGGGGGTAATTTGCCAGTGCTCACCACGCTCGGCAGGCAGGTTGGTGAGTGCAGTATGGCTGTTGTTCCAAAGAAGGGACACTGCTGCAAATCTCTCTGGTTTAGAAACCCTTTGTCTCCTTTTATGACATCCACGGGGTGACATAGAGTGGTGCTATATCCTTAATTCGACACCAAAGCACAGATACTAGTTGCTAGATAGCAATTTGATAACGCAATAAGATAAGAAGGGATCTGGAGGTAACGTGCGTCACGCCAGATCCCGTATCATTGGGTGGACTTTCGCTATCGAGCTGCAAACTCTGGTTTTAAACTGTGTTTGTAAGTTTATTTTCCTCGTTGTGTTAGAACGGTGTTTCCTCGTTAAGTAGTGACGCAAGTGCCATAGGGTATTTTCAGATTTATATTAATATCGATAAACGCGAAACCCCCCAATGAGCCCACAGCACACCCATATCGGTAGCTGTGGTGATCTTTGGGGGAGGCCTGTGTCCAGTAGTGGCTTTCATTTGGCCGAAATGATGATGGTGATGACGATAAACGCGAGTGCCTGTACGAATTCGCGAGTCGCGGGCGCCTCAATCCCTAAATCAATCTATACAAATAAATAAAATTGAAGTGTCTGTTTGTAATGTCAAAATAACAGCTTTTTACTAAATGCATATGAAAGTATGTACGTTACATATAATAAAAAATCTATTTTAATTTCTTTTGTCTGTCTGTCTGTTCCGGGTAATCTCCTAAACGGCTGAACCGATTTTGACGGGACCTTCACTGGCAGATAGCTGATGTTATAAGGAATAACTTGCCTACTTTTATTTTAGAAAAATAATTAGGGCTCCACGTAAAAAAAAAGCCCTTGAAATCCAATATATTTATTCTATGTCAAGTGTCTATGTCGAAGTACTCTAATTTTCCCAGCTAGTTTACATATAAATTATTAAAATTCAAATATGGATTCGTTGGCTTTGAATTAATAAATACTTTATAAATTACCATTTTGCCGTCGTCAATCACAACATAAGCGTTCGAGATGTGCACTTTTGGATTTTCCAATTAGTACACGTCAATAACCAGGTAAACAGTAACCGAGCGAGCGAGAGAACAGAGTAACATGGCAATCAAAAATGTAGTCATCGTTCCAATTCAATTTACAATTTGATTGTGAAAATATTTGCATGCGTAAAAAATCTGCAATCGGATCAGCACGTTCGCATCATTTTTTAACGCGTTATTAGCTCTACATGGACTCTGTATCGTGGTGTTGGAGGAGTAGCCGGCCAGCAGGGCTTTTTTATTTTTTTCTCGGGGAATTCCTCATGGGCTTCCTTCGTCTTGGGAAGGGCGGAAGGGCAGGCCGGAATCTTACCGGCTAAAACACCACGGTGTCCTTCCACCTACTTCTTGCTGGGGGTGAGGTGTCCACTTTGTCAGCATTGGCCTAAGCGGGCATTTATGCCCTCATGTGTGAAGATTAAAATAAATAAATACTTGAAGCTAGTATCCACATAAATGTAATGTATGCTTCACAACAAATATCTCTAATCGAGAATCGATTAAATAAAATTATCATAGTAATAAACTATAATCAGATAGCTTTTATCATTATCAGCCGCAGAACGTCCTTCGC
The DNA here is from genome assembly GCA_947459985.1 of Diloba caeruleocephala. Lineage (NCBI taxonomy): Eukaryota > Metazoa > Arthropoda > Insecta > Lepidoptera > Noctuidae > Diloba > Diloba caeruleocephala. The sequence continues at coordinate 3,083,161 of OX381621.1, read as the reverse complement.
TGAACAAAGGCCTCCCCCATAGACTTCCACACCGACCGGTTACACTGGGGACTGGTTGTTCTTCTTCTTCTTCTCTTAGATTATGGCTTCTGTAGAGTATCTTCCACAATTTCGCCAATGTCAAGTATAAGGCAACGTCGTGCGGTGTTTAGATTAATAAATCGTTACATATTTATAAAATATTTATCAAAAATGACTGGTTGTTTATTTGTGTCGTCATTGGGGGGAATTTGCAAGTACTGGCCATGCTTAACATGCAGGTTAGTGAGCGCAGTATGGCCACTGTACCGCCGAAGCCACGCTGCTGCCCTTCCCTCTGGTTAAAACTCCATTACTCATCTTTTACAACAGTGTCGGGTGGAGATTGAGTGGTGATATATATTACATTTTCATTCTAACAGAAAGTTCGGGAATACTATTTGAAATTCTTAGCATTCCTAATCGACAATTACGGGCATCGTTATACAATACAATATATGATTGATCATTAAGATATAATTACGTATTGTATAATTTAATTGATGTAAAATGTATTTTGTATTTTACCGTACTTTTAGTATCTGTATTTGTATGTATATGTTTTTTGTATCTCTTTCAATGCTTTTCTGTTTTAACCCAAATGTTGCCTGGTAGAGAATGCCATATGGCATTAAGTTTGCCTTGTGTACCACCATTGTATATGAAAGTATAAATAAATATATCTGGACACCACATGGAATAGCTTTATTGTACCTTTATTTTTGTTCGGCGGACAGTCATACCAGACTTGTATCAGCTTAAACTCCTCGGTGTTCCTTTGCCCTGTCATTGAGGGTGTGAGATTCGCTTGCACATTTGCGGCATTCTCGGCACGAGCTTTATTATAAACCTGTTCCAAATCTGAAAGGTCACTAGCAACGCTTGAATTGCCTTGTGCAAACCACGGGTAGATAGATATTGAAGTGAAAACTTCTTTTAGCGCGGTACGCATATTTTTAGATGAGATAAAGTCTGGACTCGCGACACCGTTACGAGACGCTAGACGTTTAGTTTGGCGTTTCGCCGTCGGGATCGCATTAACCCTAGTACCCATCTAAAAATGTCTGACCCGCCAAAATAAGTTTTCACTTCTGCCGGCACTCCCGGAGTGCAATTTTATTATTTATTTTAATTAATTATATTATTACTGTCATCAGCCCCGTCATCTCGTTCATGGTGCCGGCGTCGATCCCGAACGTGTCGTATCACATCCACTTCACTCGCGGGGAGCGTGACACTCGCTCAGACATCGTCAACTACAAGTTTACGTCGTATGACATCATTTGTCTGTTCATCTCGCTCTGCATGGGTGGCTGGTACCTGCTTAAGAAGGTAAGATCGTATTTGTGTTTTTGCAGTTATAACAAAATATGTTATTTATTTTGATAAATATAAATGAGTCCAGTTGATGTTACTAGTCAATTTTTTATTTCATATGAATTACTGGCATGTATGAAACGTCAGAACTTAAATTACAAAGTTCCGTTTGGTACGGTTGGTATGCGGATTAAAAATATGTCACCACTCTCCCTCTCTCTCTCTCTCTATTTCCTCCCGTGGAATCGTAAAAGGCCACTAAAGCTACACCATAGAGATGAACAGCAGCATGTGGTGAGCAGTTACTGCCAAACTCCCTCCAAAATGACATGTAACCGGTCGTTTATGGGGGAGGCCTTTGTTCAGCAGTGGACGTCTTTTGTTATATCCGTGTGGTGTCCGGATTATCCGTGTGGTGTCCGGATTATCCGTGTGGTGTCCGGATTATCCGTGTGGTGTCCGGATTAAGAATATAGCACCACTCCTGCATCTCCTCCCGTGGAGGTCGTAAAAGACGCCCAAGGGTCTCTAAACCAGAGGGATGGGTAGCAGCGTCCTTTCTGTGGAACAGTAGCCATTTGCGCTCACCAAACCGCCTGCCAAGCGTGGTGAGTACTGGCAAATTCCCCCCAATATGATGTCACAGTTGTGGAAATCTATGGGGGAGGCCTTTGTTCAGTAGTGGACGTTGTATGGCCGATATGACGAACGTCTTTTGGTTGATATGGTGGTATGTCACTCGTCCAGTATCTTTGTCCAACATTTGATCAAATTTATTTGACGTCTGCATCATACAGAACTGAACTCATCCAATATTTGAGATGTGGCATACCACCCTTAGCGCTGTGGAGAACAGCCGTGAAGAAACTTAAAATAGACGGTAAAGTTCTGTAGTCGTTTGAGGTTTTCATCGCTAATTTCACAGAAATTTCAAACAGGTGTACCGTCGTTTGCCAAACGCCGTATTTGCAAAGGCGTAAGCAGTGCAATCATTGCGTTTTGTTATGCGACAAACGCTGTAATCGTTATGCTTATACCATTGCAATTGCTGCGTTTTGCCATCCGAAGGCAGAGGTTATATGTATTTGCAGTTTTTGACCTGATTTGTCCGAATAAAAAAAACTAAGCTGCACGTGTTTTCATTTCCTTTTTTTACTATTGACTATTGGGTCGCTCAGCTAAAGAGGTGAAGTATCATAAATCACAAACACCTAAGCGATTTTATCAAACTCGTAATCTGAAAACATACTAAGCGTCCAACTTCATTACAACAATTTTCCATCAGCACTGGATCGCCAACAACCTATTCGGGATCGCGTTCGCCGTCAACGGCGTGGAACTGTTGCACCTGAACAACGTGGTGACCGGGTGCATCCTGCTCTGCGGCCTGTTCATCTACGACATCTTCTGGGTCTTCGGCACCAACGTCATGGTCACTGTCGCTAAGTCTTTCGAAGCGCCTATCAAACGTGAGTGTCTGTAAACTGTTGCACCTCAAGAATATGGTGATCGGGTGCATCCTGCTGTGAGGCCTGTTCATCTATATCTTCTGGGTCTTCGACGCCAACGTCACGGTCATGTCGCTAAGTCTTTCGAAATGCGCTCATCAAATGAACTTTAAATGAACTTAGAACTGTTATACGTCAAGAACTTGGTGACTTGGAGGAGAATCTGTGGGGGGCTGTACATCTATGATGTGTTTTGGTTGTTCGGTGTCTGCGACATAGCTATTGTAGCTAATTCTTGCAAAGTATTCATACATAACTTTTATTTATAACGCATAAACAAGGCGCATTTGCGAAGTCGAAAACCAGTTTTGCAGTTTTCTGCAACATATTGCTAATTGCAAGTTAAGACTATCTACGTTCTCTCTTATTATGAAACGACTTGTTTTCTAAAGCAGGTCATTCAGAAAGTGACGTTGTTCTTACCAGATATCGTATTATTTAACCCATTAACATCGAAGCGGACATTTCCGGACTATCATTTAAATAATTATTTTAAGACAATATTCGTGCACAGATATTAATAAAGATAATATTTTGACTCAATCTTCTCGTGACGTGACCACGATCAATGCAGCTTAATCAAAACGTTGAGGTTTGTCAAAATGTTATTTTGATATTGATCTGAGCACGAATAAACCGCCCGATATTGTCTTAATGTATTCAATTCGCGAAAGTATAAGATTTGACTAAATGCCGTTAAGGCAGGTATAAAGTTAACATACAAACACGATTTTTACATACAAATTGCTTTAACCAATCAAATGTAAAAATTCTGTTTGCGTTCATGGCGGAATGAGCCAACCGCCAAAAGGGACTGCTGCCCATCCCTCTGCTTGAGAGTCTTTTAGTTGCCTTTTACGACATCCACGGGAAAAGACCGCGTGGTGTTATACTCTTAATAAAAATAGCTGTGTGGTGCCGGCTCAGAATACCACCACCCCATCTCATCCTGTGGGTGTTGTAAAAGTCGACTAAGGGATTAGCCGGAAGATGGGCAGCAGCGTCCTTCGAGTACATTAACAATTCAACTGCGATCGCCAACCCGTCTCCCAAGCGTGGCGATTATGGTAACACCCGTCAATGAGAACACAACACACCCATATCGGTCATTGTGGTGATCCAAAGGCCTGTGTCCAGCAGTGGACTTCATTCGGCCGAAATGATGAAAGGACTGGTAAACCAATGAGATGGATAGAGTGAATGAGTGTCCCTTCTGTGGAGCAGCAGCCATTCTGCGCTCAACAAGGTACCTGCCAAAATACCAACTTTGGTTGCAACAAATGCCAACAAATACAATTGGTTTATAACAATCAATTTGAATTTCGTTACTTTACGAACACAATTGGGTTCACAGGCGATACTAGTTATTGTAATTATTCGACAATTTGTGTGGTATTCAATTATTACTCATTATTAACGCTCGCCTTGCATACAGGTAACAGGAGGGTTTGAGTTCGATCCCGGCCCGCACCTTTGACTTTCGGATCATAATTTGAATCACTTGCGTTAATTATGAAGGAAAACATCGTGAGGAAACCTGGCTCACCTGAGAAGGCTCCAATTTTTTTTTCAGTGGTGTTGTAGTCCACCAAACCGTCATGCCAGCGTAAGCGTAAGAGAAAAGGCCCTTGCTCAGCAGTGTGACAGTAATGTGCTGATTATGTATGTATATGTTTAAAAAAAATGGATGAAAACAACTTGTTTTAGTGGTAAAAATACTAAAAAAACTCCAATTTAATTATGTTATACCACATCCTTTTTATAGTTATTATCAAATTATACATAGAATATTTCTATCAAAATTTATGTTTTGAAGAAAACGGAAGTTCGTTTATTTGGAATAGAGGGGGTGTCATCATTTCGGCCGAATGAAGTCCACTGCTGAACACAGGCCTACCCCAAAAATCACCACAACGACCGATATGAGTGTGTTGTACAGGGGGTGTATGGGGGGCTTTTAACTTAGGTGTACAATATGGACATCACATAAGGGTACTAAACATTACGGTTTCAACAGTGGTATTCCCTCAAGACCTGCTGGTGAACGGTTTGGACGCGAGCAACTTCGCCATGCTGGGTCTGGGTGACATCGTGGTGCCTGGCATCTTCATCGCGCTGTTGCTGCGCTTCGATAAGAGCCTCAAGCGCAACAGCGAGTTCTACTTCAGGTACTGACTATATGTTTAGTATAGAGTATTTATTCTGTAAATAGATTGTTAACAAAGGTTATTCAAGTCACCATGATAGCGAGTGAGACTGTTAGAGAGCTGGCGAGCATTTCGGCATATGATTTGCTCAAGTTTCATATTGATAGGGATTAAAGTTGCGATTAATAGGTCTGTATTTGGCCCCGTCAATTAACGTCGTACATCGCTGCGTTCTTGCGTTACAGCGCTTCAAATTTGTAAGAAAAAGGGTGTGCTAACATTTTTAAAGCGCTGTCAACGCAGACAACGCAACAACAACGCAGAGACAAATGCTGGTAGCCCATTTTTCTGTTACTTCACATTGTCCCTAATCGCACGATTTAGGTATGCCAAGTGTGCAGTTCATAACACATTAAAATGTCATCACAAAAATTAAATAACCGATTACTACAAACTCAGAACCCTGGATGTCTGCCTCTTTAATTTTCGTAATTTTCAGAAGGATTTTGAACATCAGCCTCAGAGGCAAACATGAGAAAATCATATAGTACCCCTATTTTTACTAATTCGAAACGCTGTCAATTGACATAGCATAAGGTTCATGTCTGTAAACGCACCCACGACATAGTAGAAATAATGTGGGGCAGCGTTTAAAAAAAAATAAAAAAATTGTTAATTCTTATCATGATCAACTTTTTATTATTTATAATACTATGAATTATTGGTCCAGCCTATGTTAGCTGGACCAATTTGTTTAGAACCCCTTCTTCATAATCTGTATCCGTACGTCCCCAGGGCGACGTTCTCCGCCTACATCCTGGGCCTGCTGGCCACGATCCTGGTGATGCACGTGTTCAAGCACGCGCAGCCCGCACTGCTGTACCTGGTCCCGGCCTGCCTCGGCACGCCGCTAGCGCTCGCGCTGCTGCGGGGCGACATTAACGCGCTGTTCAAGTCAGTACCGACCATTGTTTTATTTATTTCAGTGTTAGTTTTTTAAGTGAAACTTCCTTATGCGTGTAGATTTCAAGGTCAAATCTGAGTGCAACGTTTTATGTGTAACGTTGTGTGCGCATGCGCCGGCGAGTTGAACTTCCGTCACATATACGCAGTCGCACCCGCTCTAATTTTTATTTATTTAGAAGATTAACATTTTATAATTTATTTGGAAGATTGACAAACGTTCCGTTACACTAACTAGACATATAATACTACTAAACCGCTATGTTTTGTCTTAACATACCATTCGCTCATATGGAAACAGTGAACCGCGCGTATATTAAATAATTTATAAATTACCTATTTTTGTGTGTTATGTATATATCTTATTGAAAGCAGAAGAAAGAAAAAAGTTTTATTAAGGTCTCGCACAGGAAGTTACAAATAAAGTAAAGTAAAAAAAAAATTATAATAAAATTGAGGCAACCTGGACGAGCCCAAAAAAGGGGCCCCTATCTCAGCATAATGCTGTGACATTTAAATAAATAAATTAAAAAAATGCCACAGCGCTGGTTTTCAGATAGGACCGAGACAGTTGTGACACCACGGCGGTTACGAAATAAGCCAATAAATAAGTTAATAAAAAGACATACCGAGTAATTAGTCAAATATAATAATCAAATATGTAATATTTATAAAATATCCTATATGTGTATATACTACTGAATAAACCAATAATTAAATATACAAGTGTTACTTACGTGCATGTACCAAATATGATCAATATTTATTAAATATGCTATGGATGTTATGATGTTTATACTCTGTCCACGGGAGAAAGTCAGACCAGGCTGTATGGCTCGGACCTTTGCCTACCTGTTAACGAAACAAACAACAATAATATTGAGAATGTCAAGTTGTTTACTGGCGACGTTAATGAAAATAAAACAAACTCAAACACTGAATTACTTACTGTCTGGATATGTTTATTTTTTTGCGTGTATAATATAGTGTTTTTGTACATTATAGCGTTTAAATAGCTCTGTTGCCCGTACTTGTCTCAGTGTGATGCATAATAGTTTTACTTCTACCTAAATCCAACTTATCTCATTGCGTGTCGTAAAACGAGGCACAATAAAAAATCTATTGTGTCTACACGGCCACCGGCAATAGACACGGGAAGGTTAAAAAAAAATTTTTTTTTACATTGGCGTGTCAATTGCCGGTTATTGACGTCATTTGAAGTTATTACAGCTCATATTTCAGTGATCTAGCTGTTATGGCGGTGGTAGTAACTCTCATAGTTTTTGATACTACAGGCGTGTTATTAGATCTGAGTGATCTCTTAATTTACTAATAATAAATATATCTTGCATTTACAGTTACGAAGATCAGCCAGCGATAGTGGAACCCACAGTGGACACAAGCAAGTCAAAAAAGACTGAATAGACACACAATTTGTCACGTCCAGAGCACAAAACTTCAGCACACCGGTACCGTTTAAGTACATTAATGTTTTAATCGCGCGACAGTGGCGGGGACATGGCTTATGACGTCACTATTGACCATTTATGACGAGAAGATAGGTTTGACTGTTAGGGATCGTCTATAAATCGTGCGGTGTTTGAAAATTCGGCTCATGCACTGACCGCGTTGCTCTTTATCTTTTTCCTTGTTTCAGTTCATTTGGACTGGTTCTATATGTTTTGTTTCTAATTTCGTATGTATGGCCGAGACGTTGATAGTGACAAGAATGTAGTTTTTCTTGGTAGGTATTTTTATATATTGTAAGAACATCTGATTGACTTAGTTAAAAACATTTACATATTGCATTGTTCATTAAAAATATAATTATACATTTCCATTCCAACTCTATACATTTAATCTCACTTGGTTTAAGAATCGTTACTTTGTATTCTTAATTCAATTTTCTATACATTCATTCCTCTGTTCGTTACCTCACGATTTTCTAAAGACACGGCACGGTTTATAAACAGTCCCGCGTGTATAAATGTACGTAAATGTTGCTATTGTAAAAAAGGGTATTTTTGACTTCCGTTAAATCTTCCATTGGTGTTCATCGTAATTAAAACCCTATTGTATAAATGTCTAAAGTGTGGAAACGATGCCGTCAGAAGTGGCCTAACACCAGATATACACCACAATATTTAAGCTCAAAGCGTATTACTCTCGCCGCGAATTGATATTTTTAAAACATCTTGATTACATTCGTTTTGGATTGAAATAAAAGGGATAACACTTCCATGGAAGTGAAGTAACGTCTGAAATCAAATGAAGCGCAAACGCTAATCATATCTTACATACTGAAATAAATTGGTGGGTGATAAGCTCTCAGGCCCTAGTTTAGTTAATTTATTGTTGGTAATGAACACGAATATTCCAGCGGCCGCCTGACCACATTGTCCCATTGTATTAAAAAATCTTTAGGTATCATCAAATGGTTGTATGTATAATATTAAAATAAACTATTTAAATTATAGCAACACTGCAACTAAATTAATTTGTATATTTTTATGTTGAATAAAATAATTTTTATACTATATTTCGTTAAGGTATTTTTTTTTATCAAAAAATCATTTTATATGATTTTGTTTTCTGTCAAACTTAATAGTAAGTTTATATTTTGTTAACCTGTACCATGTCAAGCTGTTTCAAAAGTTACCGAAGCGAAGTATTCGCTGATGAATTTTTAATTTTCTAAACACAATTATGTTAAGTACAATTAATATACAATTTAAATGTGGTATATTGCTAGTTTCTTTACGCCTTTAGGTTAATCCCTTTGACAAAATTAAAATGTTTAATAATAAAATGTAAATGTATATATTTCCTTCCTAGTCTGAATGATTCTCAAATATTTAAGTATCTACGTAATTAAACTTGATATGTACTTTATATTTAGAATTTTACTGGATTCTAACACTCGCAAGTTCGACTCTGAAATGTGAAAGACTTTTTAAATAGTTAGAGAGGATAAGAATCCGTATTATATTTCCTTTTTATTTTACATTGCTCCACGCTAGGGTTCTTCCTGTGTCGTGGGTGCGTTTACAGACACAAATTCCACACACAGTACACCCAGACCCAGAACAACTACCTGCAGATCGTACAAATATTTGTTCCGTGCGGGAACCCGCGACCCCAAGCGCAGCAGCCGACTGTATCAGCCACTGCACCAACCGTGCCGTCAGTGTCCGTGACTTTGTAGTTATTAAACTTTTATAAACAAATTGCTATCCTTACCTACGATATTTTATTTATATCTGAATTATTTGAACAATTACCGATTCTTACGGACCGTGGCGAGCGGGGTAGCAGACTGGCAGTCATCGCGAGAATTCGCGCGCTATCGGTCGTTACCATTAGCGTTTATTAAAATATTAATTTATTTTAGATACGCTAACAATGTACATAAAGGAAAATTTCGTAAAATTAATATATATAACATACATGACATTTGATGACGTCAATAATAGGCATACACAACATCAAACAACTCAGTTCAATGAAAACTACTATAAGAAATTCTTAATAAAAGAAATATAACCCTATCCTATGTTAATTGAATTCCTACAAATCTATTATCCCCCAAGTATGGAAAGTATGAGGAAAACTTTATTAACTATTCTTTAGTGCTCCATTTCATTTTGATAGATATTATTTTACGTATCGAATATACTACTCGTATAAAGTACTCAATATTAAGAATATAACCGAAACAGCGCGCTATCTGTCCAACGACATTTAGCGTGATTCGAGAATATTCACCGCGCTTTTATCACGTCATTCGCGTACGTCCAGTTAATAGCGCGCTATTTTACTAAAGCAAATAGTCTGCAGCGCGCTATTGCCATATAGCGTTTTTGAACACCACTAATGTGGACGTCCATTTAGAGAATGGCTAGCGAATTTATTTCTATTCTGAAAATGTCATAGAGCGCTTGGAAAATCCGCGTCATACTACGCTTTTGGTATTTTTTATGAATTGAGTTGAATGTCAGTTCATTGAAAAGTCAGTGGAAAGCCACTGGTCTTATCTAGCAGAACACCAAATGTGTAAAACCATTCCACCGACATGATATCGACACGCCATTGAAGCGTTTGGTAATTAGCAGACTTGGGGCCCAGGTATAAGACGAGGTCGAGTGTGTGATCCGAGAACTTTTTTGGTCTATCTTTACGGTGGGTTTTATAGAACTTAGACCTAACCGTTTGGACAGTTTCTACAAACCTACCATTGGCTCTTTACTCATGACGTGACGCGATTCAGAGTCGCATCGATTGCTGATATCGGTCAGATACCGCATAAACGTGTGGCCAAAGAAAATGTATAGACAATTTATTTATTTATACTTTTATGCACAATGATGGTACACAAGGCCGACTTAATGCCATGTGGCATTCTCTACCAGTCAACCTTTGGATTAAAAAGAAAAGCATTGAAGAATGGCACAAAAAAAGATAATTCAAAAATTTAATAATAAGGTGTTCATACATAAAGATCTACATACTATAGATATGGTTAAATATATAGGTTTAAATATACTACATACAATATGTACTATTTATCAATTTAACCATGTCCATAATTGTTAATTAGGATTCCAGCAAATTCAAATAGTATTCCCGAACTTTGCGTTTGAAAGAAAATTTACTTGATGCTTTCTTTATATCAAGGGGAAGCACGTTCCATATTTTAATTGTTTTGATGGCATAGGATTGAGAAGTAACACTAGTACGGTGAGAAGGAAACTGGAGAATCAAATTCTCGGCAGCACGCAGATTACGGCTATGAGATACCCAACATTGGAAAAAAGCTTTTGAGATAATCACGAGCACAAGGATCGTTAATAATGGAAAAGAGGCGACAGAGAGATCTCAATGATCTTCTCTGACGGATGGGTAGCCATTTAAGCTGGGAACGGTATAAAAAGATGTGGTCATTTTTAACTCAGCATCCAAGTGGCATGACTTGACGTAGTCCAACGTAATATTAGCTTGATACCCTGTAGTCGTTTCAATTGCAGTGAAATAATTTTCAAATTTTCCATGTATCGTAAGTAATAGGTGACATATTTTATCACTTTCATCCAATTGCCTGCTGCTTCAATGCTGTTAACACGTGAGTCAAACTTCAGAAAATGATCCTGGAATTTTGTGTTACACTTCAATTGTAGTAACTGCCTTTTAAAGATGAAGTTTGCTAAGGACGGTTTTACGTTCTAGGACGGCCACTAGGCTCTAGTGTGATCTTACGAGGGCCTGGACCCCCCCTTCGATGCCGATAGCCTGCATGGGCATCACTGGAGCCTTTAAAACCACGCCTACTATGACACTTAAGTGGATGTTGAACATTAAACCACTTCATATTCACATACAAACAGAGGCAAGAAAATCTCACTACAGACTTGCAAAGGCAGGTGCATGGAATCGATACAAGCCCTGCACAAAACACACATCAATGGATCCTGTGAAAGAACTGGATGACTTAATGGACATGAATATGCGATGCTGACAATCCGATCTATATGTTCAATAGGAGATACAGTGTACATATACCCACAAGGGAAGAGTGGCAGAGAGGACTCAAGCCCATAAATGACACGGCTCATCGCATTTGGTATACTGATGGGTCTAAAATGAAATCAGGTACGGGAGCAGGAATTTGGTCCAATGACTGCAATATCAGTCAATCCATGGGGCAATATACATCGGTTTTCCAGTCGGAGTCCTATGCCATAATTGCCAGCATTAGAGAAATGCTAACGAGGAATGTGAAGGATAAAACCGTATACATACTCAGTGACAGTCAAGCAGCTCTAAAGGCATTAATCTCCTTTAAAGTAAATTCGAAACTAGTCAAGGAAGGTGTTATCCTACTAAACAAACTAGGAAAACACAATAACGTGAAGCTTATCTGGGTACCTGGACACGAAGGTGTTGAAGGTAACGAGAAGGCAGATCAACTAGCAAGGGCTGGCTCAAATAAGCAGCTCATCGGCCCTGAGCCATTCGTAGGAATACCTCATGGTACCTACCAACAGGCAATACATGCATTTGCTGACAAAGAACATGTCAGAGAATGGAGGCAATCGAGAAGCCTAAACCATTCCAAGACTTTCTGCAGCACAAGACTAGACGGGTTTAAGAGACTAATAAATCTTACCAAAACCCAATTAAGGCACTACATAGGTGCAATGACAGGCCACTTCGGCACCAAGGAGCACCTACATAGGATGAAGCTTAGCACAACGGATACATGCAGATTCTGTATGGATTATCAAGAGTCAATGCAGCACATTTTGTGCAGCTGTGACGCTCTGGGAAGACGTAGGGCAAAACATCTAGGAATAGCTTATCCATTGCCTGATGATTTTGCACGGCTCCAGGCAGGTATGATTGCGAAGTACCTACAGGGACTTCTTGATTTGCCAGCGGAGGAGTAGTGCAGGGCTTTGGGCAGCACAATGGACCCAATAGGGTCGAAGTGCGTTCAGCTGATGCTGAGCCCGTTGTAGCCACAATAGAATAGAATAGAATTATGATTGTAAATAGATCGAAATTTTGTAATCGTTACAGTTTATTTTACAGTAATGTATATACATACTTAATATTAAGATTTTAAATCAATACTAAACAAAAACAAATTATATCTTTATTTTATTTGAAATAATAAATAGAGATAAACATTTATATATTAAAAGATTGTTACTTAATAATAATATTTGTACAGAAGTGGGAAGAGAAATATGAAGAGAAACTAGACTATTGAAAAGTAATGAATGGTCATATCGTGGATGAGCCAAAAAATATATGATTCAGATCTCCAGCCTCGGCTCCACACTCACAAGCAGCATTGTCAATAATACCAAGTTTAGCCAGGTGAGCAGGATTACAACTATGCCCAATTCTCATGCGGATTAAAATACTCGTTACTAACTTGTTAAAATTAGCTTTATAAACCCATGGTTAACAAGGTATAGAAGGTTGTACTTGGTAGTAGTTTCTACCTTTGACTCGAGCACTGGCTGTCCAAGCATCATCCCAGGATTCCTTAAGATAAATGTGTGGCAGAGCGGCCAAGTCATGGCAGTAGTTTTTATATGGAAACAGATCACCACACTCAATCGCTTCCTTCGCAAGACGATCAGCTCTTTCGTTTCCCCTGATACCTGCATGGCCCGGAATCCATGCGAAAGATACACTATATCCTTTTAAACTACACTCATATAATTTTTCCCTAGTGACTATAATTAATGGGGAATGCGACTGACTTTTAAAAGGAAATTTGGCCATAGTTTGTAAAACACTCAAAAAAATGCATCTGAAAAAAATATGGTTCTCTTAAACTTCATTACAATAATTTACTCTATAGCCTTTAAAATTCCATAACATTCTCCAGTAAAGACTGATGTCTCCACTGGAAACTTAATCTTTTGGACAACGTTATATTGGTGATGAAATACTCCCAACTCCCACACAACAAACCGATGTAATTTTAGATGCATCAGTATAAATATGATGACGGCACGGTTGGTGCAGTGGCTGATACAGTCGGCTGCTGCGCTCCGGGTCGTGGGTTCGATTCCCACACGGAACAAATATTTGTATGATCTGCAGGTAGTTGTTCCGGGTCTGGGTGTATTGTATGTGGAATTCATGTCTGTAAACACACCCACGACTGAGGAGAAATCCTAGAGTGGGGCATCGTTTTTACAAAAAAAAAAAAAACCCGCCAGTTTTGTTCGATGATAAAATTAAAATGTACATGAGTGTTATTATCAGCCTTTTTAATATTTAAGTTTAAAATTATATTTGGCGTTATTAGCAATGATTCATAGCTTGAAGTAAATAAGGGGTGAACTATAGAACGGTGAGTGGGCGCTTGAAGAGACAGAAATTTACGGTAACTTATCACTAAACAGGGAGGATTTTTATAGGCCCAATAACTAGAACTATCAACAAGATCTGAGAGAGACTGAAGAGATGGAAATAAAGGGTGGTTTAAAAATGTAAATATCAAATGAAGGGTGAGGAATATATACAGAAACATAACAAATATTATTTACACAGGCAGCAATAATTGATAGATTACTGCTGTGAGAAGGAAAAAGATTTTTTGATGAGTATAGCTACTCCACCATACCCATCGGATCTATCCTCTCGTAGGCAGGCATAACCAGAAATCTTAAACAAAGATTCTGGCTTAAGCCAAGTATCCGAAAGAGTTATAACGAATGGATCATGGGTATGTCACACATTCGAGAGCCGAGCGCGCGTCTATTTTCGAATCGCAGCGCCGAGCGCGGTAAACGCGTCGCGCACGTTTAGGTTTCAAAAGTGAAAATAAACTCACACTAGGCCCTCTGGTGCGAGGCCATCGAGATACACGGGGAAGCACTTGCTTTTTCCTTGACCGCTCGTAGGCTTTTGACAGAGTTTAGCAGGATAGCTTTATTAGCAAGCTTCGTTCATACGGCCAACCTGTCCTGTAACCTTTTTTTTAATGTCAAGTGGAAATTCTACATGGAACTTCCTTCACCCCGGGGAAGGGCGAAGGGGCATGCCGGACTCCTACCGGCTAAAACAACTGGAGCAGTCATCTTCGGCACCGAAGGAGGGAACCTGTCCTGTACCTACCGGTCTACCTGAAGGAGCGGTCGATATGTGTGGTTGATGGCAGCTCGCTCGACCAATTAGCTATTCATTCCAGAGTCCCCACAAGAATCTGTTCTTTCTGCAACGCGGTTTTTGCTGCATATAAACGATCTGCCAAGGCCTAAGGCCGGGTATAGCGGCTCCCTATCGCTGTTCTCCTAAGAGGCTACAGCACGAGGTTCTTCATAAAGGGCGTGAAAAGGTTTTACAGGGTTGGCAATGAGCGTGTTACCATTAATGTTGCCAGGATTTATAGGTTAATACTTACCATTAGGAGGGTATATCACTTACATATATACATTATTAGTATAAAATAAATATTCATTGACAAATGTTATTTGATTGATTGACAGGATTGCATTGAATAATGAAACAATATGTAAACGTTTTATAAACATTTATTGATATTTTATTAATATCTATAATGTTGAAATTTGTTATAATAACTTAACTATAATTATTGAGGTTTCTGCTAATGTTTGCAAGATATTACTAATTGAGTACTTTTATTACTTTGGAGGTAACAATATCGGGCGACTTAATAGCGAATTTAATTAAATTTTCGTCTACGGCAACGACATGGGCCTTGCTATCGTCAATATGAAGATTTGTGTTTTAACAAAGCAAAATTATAAAATTGTCCAATTCGTTCACAATGTTAAATTGACATTTTAATATACTAATTATTAAATTGTTATCACGTAATACACAATATAGCTTACACGAGTCAAACACGTACACTCAGACGATTATTTATAAACCTTGAAAAGGAAAATCTTACTGGCAAGACAACAGGGCCTGCAGTCTCGACATAGATAGCTTCCCTTTACGAGGAAAATCGGTCGCTAAGTCCTAACGATCCTGTTATAACAATAATTGGTAGTCTCTACGGTCGAAGCTATCGATTGTTATCGGTAACTTAATTAAAGAACTTTATCGCTAACCTTTATTTATTTACCATCAATTGCGGTCTCGTTAGCTTGCCGAGCCCAACGTCGGGAGCCGATTGCTTTCGGAGAAGGGGAGGGCGCATCGGAATGTCAAGATAATTAACGACTGCTCGGTAGAGACTTGCATTCTACGTAAACACGTAACTGCAACCAAATTTATTAGTTAATATTTAGCGATCGGTAAGTTTGCGATGTCCGTATGGTGTCCGGACTAAGAATATAGCACCATTCCATCTCCTCCCGTGGTAGTTGTAAAAGGCGACTAAGGGAATCTAAACTAGGGGGATGGGCAGCAGCGTCCCTTCTGTGAAACGGCAGCCATACTGCGCTCACCAACCCGCCTGCCAAGCGTGGTGAGTATTGGCAAATACCCCCCAGAATGATGACACAGTTGTGAAAATCTATGGGGGAGACCTTTGTTCAGCAGTGGACGTATAAATGGCCGATATGATATGATGAAGTTTGCGATGGTATCGTTATCTATGTCGAGCATGTATGAAAGTCGTCAAAACTGTTAATGATTTTAATATATTCATTAGTCTGTAGTAAAGATGTATTCGAGGTGCCCATATAGTCACCTGCAACCTTTTCGGCGGTGAATCAGTCCAAGATTCTCTACCCAAATCCGTAAATAAAATTGTACCTTAATTTTTCACCAAACTATCTGCGACATCTACATCCCCACCATATAACTACAACTTACAGAGACATCTACTTGAACATTGAGTGCAGCTCCGATGACGTCAAAGAATCCTGAATCGCGCATGTAAAGAGTTCGCACAACGCTGTACATATACAGATGCCAAACATCATCCGTTGGGCTTCGGCCCGCCAGGCATAACAGCCGCCTGGTTGGAGCATCCTCCCTTTTCTATGGGGGAACACCACACCTTACTGGTGACCCCGATAACTGTTCCATCAGAGCGTAATCGATATTCAATAACTCATTAGTTTATATTCATAAATGGTTCACAGCAATGTAAATCGGTAGGGCATCCTTTCAAAGAAAGTCGATATCATAGCAAATTGCCCAAAACGTAAGTCCCGCCCTTGGTTTGAGATCAGTTTCGGACCTGAAAACTTTGCTCCTTATATGGATATAAATGTTAATTATTTCAAACATTGGGCATATATCTACAATCCATTTTTTATTTTAGTACAGATCTCCGTTCTCAAGTTGCTTCGTCTTTCATGTCGTCCAGACTACATATGTTAACCGGTATGATTTCAATCATTAAGTTTCGGCAGATCTTGAGCCCGAAAAGTCTTGAAGGACGAAATCAGGTTTATGTCATAGACAACAGAATGAAGTATAACCTCGTCGGAATATACCATATTGGTAGGATTCATTATTTCATGTTTAATTCAGTATTATTAATTAGAAAACTGGCTTGGGTAAAACCTATTGATGACTCTTAATCCGGTACATTGGATGATATTTTGTCCCCCATCTTCTTGTATGTCGAATGTTGTCTTAAATCAAAAGAAAATTCTTGATTAGCACTTTTATGTTAACTTTCGATGTCTTATTGTGTGTGTTGTGATTTACTTACTAATGCATTCAATGTTTTATTCTAATTCAAATTGTATTTTAAAGGCACAAGGTCTAAAAAGGCAAGAATTCTGGTTAAGATTAGTAGGCCTTATAAAGAAGAGCCAGCAACAAATATACACAGCATAAACGAGACATAAGAGCATTTAAAAATAGTTGGAAAATCCACAAGTGCACGCCTCATAATCTTTAATTTATTAAATAATAATTAAACTACATCGAATTATACCGTGAAAAGTAATAGGCTTCTATTCCTCAAAATACTGAACCCTATAAAAAAAAACCAACTCGATAAGTGAAGTATTTCGCTCGTTATCGTGACCACAAGATACGGGATCCGCACGTCCGTGTGTCTACACGGACGTCCAAGACAGAACTTTTTTAAACAATTTTTTTATTAGTTTAAATAATAAAAAGAGATAAAAATATCATGAGTGTTAAAAATTGTGTTTTTTCTCAACATTTGTCTATTTATATTCACTTATAAAAGCAAAAGCAAGCAAGCAAGTAAAGAATAAAAAAGTGACATTTTAAGTTGGAGAATCACTCGGTGTGCGTAAACTGACAGTAATACCCACCTCAACGTTTCGCTTATGAGGCGTGCAAAATAGGATTAGTAATATCTTCTGTTTAAACGTATCTCAAGTACCTTAGCGATTGTTTCAGCGATATAAATTGCAGTTTTCGTGTGCAAAGTAATTTCCCCCACTCGCACAGCCGACTTGCCCTCCGCCAGCGTCATGTATAATATAACTTGATCCTATAACAATCACGTAAAAATGGTGAAACCAGGGTGATATGTCTGGCATCAGAAAAACTGAAGTGCACAGGCAAAAGACGACGATGCCGGTTACGAATAGCACCAACCCATCCCGTTCCGTGGGTGTTGCAAAAGGCAACTATTGGATTAGCCGGAGGATGTGCAGCAGCGTCCTTCGAGTACATTACCGCTTGCCAAGCGTGGCGATTATGGGAAAACCCTCAATGAGCACACAACATGCCCATATCAATGGTTTAGGTGATCTATGGTTATTCGGCTGAAATGATGAATGCTGATGATGATTATACAGTTCAGACAGACAGCGCCCGCTCACGAGCATGACGCATGAAGACGCTTACCTGTAGATGCGAGTCGAGGCAGGCCCCGCTCCGCAGGCCGGCCCGCAGCGCCTCCCCGGCCGAGCGGCCCACGCTCGCGGCCGGGCCGTCCCGCCGGCCCAGAGCGTCGCCGCACAGCCGGCAGCCCGACGACGTCTCGCACACGGCACTGGGACACATTGGGGCTTATTGGCTTAAAACGAAGCATCATTGGCGGTTAAGCAGACATATCCCCCTCGGGATTACTGCGAGAAGCCCTACATAAAAAAAAAAAAAAGCATAGCGACAAAAAGTAAAGAACCAGCACTCTCCACCCGTGGTGTCGTAAAGGTACATTACGACAGATTGCCACCTGTGCCCTGAGGCTTCAGCTGAAAATCAGCGCTACAATTACTTGTAGCATTAGCTGAGCTTGTTTTTGAAGTGAAAACTTATTTTAGCGCGGTACGCATATTTTTAGATGAGATAAAATCTCTGGACTCGCGACACCGTTACGAGAGGCTTGAAGTGAAAACTTCCTTTAGCGCAGTACGCATATTTTAAGACGAGATAAAATCTCCTAACGCGCCAAAATAAGTTTTCACTTCTGTCGGCACTCCATGACTGCATTATTTTTTGTTTTTTATTGTTCCGGTGGAAATACCTCGTGTACTTCCTCTCGCTCGCGCCATAAGCTCGAGTGCACGCAGCTGAGCCTGCTCAAACTTTCGAGCGCACATGAAGGCACGCCTTCCCCGCTCTGGCGAAGGGAGCGTGTTGTGTTACACCCACGCGTCCATCTCTTGCCAGGATATCAAAAAGCGAAGGGCGCCAACAGAGTTGCCGCCTCAAAGCACACCGTTCGGTATCCTCTTGCGACTCGTATAGCCCGCTCTACGCTGCAGGCCGTGAATCTTGATTCTGCAGCGTTCCCTCGAAGGGTCTCCCCGTTCACCAACATAAGAGTGTCGTCAGCGTAACAGACTAAACGGACGCCTGCAGGGAGAACGACACGTAGGACGTCGTAGGCAAGGTTCCACAAGAGAGGGCCGAGAACCGACCCCTGTGGAACCCCGCACGTGATCTCCCTCCGGTTTACGCTACCATCCCTGCCCACGTATCAAATATGCCTGTCGCGATGATATGCCCCGATGATACCCTGCAGATAGGGGGCCACTAATGGTGGGCTAGCGTCCCCCTAATCACGCCCCACGAGAAAGAGTTAAAGGCGTTGACTATGTCAAATCTGACAGCCAACGCTACCACACCCCGCCGGGTCACTGCCTGTTCCGACAGCGAGCGGCCGCGAAAAATCGCGTCGATAGTGGACCGCCGCTGCCGGAAGCCATACTGGCTGTCGGCCAGGTCGGGGCCAACTCGCGACAAGTGCTCAACGAGTCTTCGGGCAATTATTCTCTCGAATAGCTTCGAAGCCTCGTCGAGCAGGCAAGTTGGATGGTACGGAGAGAGAGGCGGCGGCCCTTTCTTACTTCTTCAAGAGAACCAATCCAGCTTCCTTTCAGCCGGACGGGAACACGCTGCAACGGAGGCAGCTGGTGAACAGCGGCCCCCTAAAGACTGCAGTGCATACAACCACGCACGACCCGGAATGCCATCCGGGCCGGGTGCGGTGTTGCGAGCCTTCAGGCGGCCATCAGTTCGGTCAAACTATCCTTCCGAAACCGCCAATTCCTCAGACCATTCCAAGGCAATCGGCAGTGAGCACTCCGTCCAGCAAATCTGGGGCCACGGTTTCGGTCACCGCGGGAACACACGGGCGCAACTTGCCCACTACCATACGGTGGGGTCTCACCCCACGGATCATTCCAGTCCCTCCAGGAGCTCTCCAGCATTCACTGAGCTGTTTGTGCTACTAAACACATAACTCACAACACTTAGCCAGTGAAGCAATATTATATTTATGTGTACCTACAGTGTGTCGGTTTTTGTGTTGTTTAATAAATGTATTTCTTTCTTTAAAAGGCAACTAATGGTTAATAATTAAGAGAATAGGCAGCAGCATCCTCCCGTATGCTAATAACAACATACTGCGATCACAATCCATCTACTAAGCGTGGCGATTATATCGATCAAGAGTCATGACCACCACCACCATCGTTAGTGATCATTGGGAGGCCCATGTTCAGCAGTGGACGTTTACGGCCTAATATTAGTGTGTGTGTGTATATGTAAAACACCAGCATGATATGTTTTATGTATGATTATAGTCACAATTATTTGAAATAGACAGTTTTATATAGGCAATATTCGAATCTTTATGTTCCAAGATTGTCATACTTGACAAGAACATCTTTGTAAACTTTTTGAAAATCAGTGTTACTACACATCATATCAGCCAAAGGACGTCCACTGCTGAACAAAAGCCTGCCCCAAAAATTTCCACAACGACCAGTCACATGCCACCACATCCGACGACTCCCAGCTACCTCGGCCATAAAATAATAAAAATTTAGTTTATAAACATGTTCTCCCGTACATTCCAACTTGACGGCATGGTTGGTGCTGTGGCTGATACAGTCGACTGCTGCGCTCCGGGTCGTGGGTTCGATTCCCGCACGGAACAAATATTTGTATGATCTGCAGGTAGTTGTTCCGGGTCTGGGTGTATTGTGTGTGCAATTCATGTCTGTAAACGCACCTGTGTCGTACAGGAGAAATCCTAGTGAGGGCAACGTTTTAATTTAAAAAAAAAAAATTTGTATTGACTCACATGATGCCGCTGCAGTTGTTGGGTGCAAGCTGTCTGTCCTCCTTGTACACCTCGATCTCCAAAGGCTGATGCAGGTCATCTACCATCGATTTGAATCCCTCATACATCTGGTGCGCGAGCTGCAGATACGATATGCGACACGTTTTTGAGTCAAAATAAAACAATGCTAACATAATTATAATTACAACTGAAAAAATATAAGTGTAATGTTACTTTGACAGCTAGAATTATAACACAAACTGCACACTAACGGAAAGAGAATAAAAACTCAAGTAGAACTTGAGTCTAGATTGCATCAAATGAATATAAACGCTGGACTTATTACGTAGGGTTCGTATTTGATTAACGCGATCTATACTTGAGTTTAACATATGTTTTGATTCTCGTTCTGCAATACGGGCCTTAATGTCTTTTTTAAGGCTCATTCCAGATCAATTAAACGAAGTGCAAGTTAGGTGCGTCTGCCACCGTCGTAACTCATGATAATAATAACCGGTGTTGCTCCCTGTCGCCTGTAGTGGTGGCCATTTAGGGGGCCCAACTTGTGAGTGGCGAGTCACCGTCTGCCACCGAATGTACTGTAAATGTTGAAAGGCAGACGCTTTTTTCAGTTTTTAGAAATATTTTATCCATTTAGCACCCATTATAATAGACCTTATAACTAGGAGTTTCCTTGTCATACAATAGTTTTACATCTCTGGGGACAATTTAAAACTGCATTTTTACAGTGCAGCCAGCGAGAGTCCCCGGTTAGTGTCCCATTACATTTTAGACTAGCTGGGACCCGCGGTTTCACCCGCGTTTTTTTTTTTTTTTCTCTTTATTTTGTAAGGGACTTTTATCCTATAAGGATATGTCAGACCCATAAGACCTTAACATAAATACAACCAACTTACTTATCTAAAACTTTAACAATTATTATTAAGATATGCTAAATCAAAAGATATTTAGAGTACTTCGACATAGACACTTGACATAGAATATATATATTGGATTTCAAGGGCTTAATTTTTTTACGCGGAACCCTAATTATTTTTCTAAAATAAAAGTAGCCTAAATTATTCCTTATGACATCAGCTATCTGCCAGTGAAGGTCCCGTTAAAATCGGTCCAGCCGTTTCGGAGATTACCCGGAACAAACAGACAGACAGACGGACAGACAAAAAATTTAAAAATAGTGTTTTTGTTATATGTAACGTACATACTTTGATATGCATTTAGTAAAAACCTTTTGACATTACAAACAGACACTTCAATTTTATTTATTGTATAGAGTATAGATTAAAATTATCTGAAGGGCCTCTGCATGTTGGACCTATGTCCCCGCGTAAGCGTATCAAAAGACCGTGTTCCCCTTCACAGGGGATATAAACCCGTGAAGAGAGAGACATAATAATAATAATTTATAAGTTTATAAAAAATAAAATATTTTTATAATATTGTGAAGCCCTGACTTCCAGAGCTAGGTATAAAGTACCTCGGATTGCACGGGGATACAGGACAGTGTCCTACGAGGCGGCAACTCTCCTGGCACGCTTTCCGCCTTTCGACATCCAGGCGGAGATGGATGCGTGGGTCTACGACCAGACACGCTCTCTCCGCCAAAGTGGGGAAGGCGTGCCTTCAGGGGCGTTCGACAGACTGAGGCGGCTGGCTCGACGGCGCGCACTCGAGATGTGGCGTCATCGCCTACGGTTGCAGTTCGCGACCAAGCGCGTCGTTGAGGCCATCCTGCCGCTCTTCGGAGCCTGGCTCCAAAGGAGCGAGCGCGTCACCTACCGTCTGACGCAGGTGTTCACCGGTCACGGTTGTTTCGGTGCATACCTGCACAGAATAGGACGCGAGGTTACGGCACAGTGCCACCATTGTGGAAGCGACCAGGACACCGCACAGCACACGCTCGAGGAGTGCCCTGCGTGGGTGGCCGAGCGGCGGATCCTGGTCGACCGGATCGGGCAAGATCTCTCTCTGCCGGCAGTAGTGTCGGCTATGTTGGCAGAGCATGAAAATTGGAGTGCAGTGGTCTCCTTCTGCGAGAGCGTCATGTTGCAGAAGGAGACTGCAGAGCGGGATCGGGAGAGGGCCGATCCCGCACGGAGAAGGACGAGACGGCGCCGGGGCAACAACCGTCCCGGCTCCCAAGTCCAACACGCCTGAGCCCCCTGCCGTCAATTCATGGTGGGGGGCCACGGGGGTCGCGGGTGCGCAGATTGGGGAGTCTGCGTGCTCACACCGAGCGACCCCCGGGAAGACGGTGGTGCGCACGTGGTCACGTGCCGCCGTGTGCGCTGCACAGCGCAAAGCGAGGCTTGGGGGGATCCTTTACAATCCTCCCCGAGAAGTGCCTGAGGGGGCGACCTTTTTACAGTCGCCTTCCCTCCGCTAGAGGGGGTGACCGCTTTACAGTCATCCCTTCCGTGATGTGCCTAAAGGCGTGGCACCAATGGGCGGCTCTAGTGTGATCTTACGAGGACCTGGAGCCTCCCTTCGGTGCCGAAGATGACCGCTCCAGTGGTTTTAGCCGGTAGGAGTCCGGCATACCCCTTCGCCCTTCCCCGGGGTGAAGGAAGTTCCATGTAGAATTTCCACTGGACATCAATAAAAAAAAAAAAAAAGTTATAAAGTACCTGTGTTTCAGGAGTATAACAAGTATATGTCGTCTCAACCAACGGCTGTTTGTCATGCCTTCTATCGGATCCACGCCGTATGTACAGCCGGACTTTTTATCCGTGTGGTGTCCGGATTAAGAATATAGCATCATTCCATATCCTACTGACCGAAACCAGAGGGAAAGATCAAAAAGAAAAAAAACGGTTCAGTAGTTTAGGAGTCCATAGCGGACAAACAACGTGACACGTAATTTACATATATTATAAGAAGATTATTTAACGACTTCTTAATTTTTTTTTTTTTTTTTTAAACGTTGCCCCACACTAGGATTTCTCCTGTGTAGTGGGTGCGTTTACAGACATGAATTCCACATACAATACACCCAGACCCGGAACAACTATCTGCAGATCATACAAATATTTGTTCCGTGTGGGAATCGAACCCACGACCCGGAGCGCAGCAGCCGACTGTATCAGCCACTGCACCAACCGAACTTGAATCGTGCAACATTTAAAAACAACAGTAAATAATTTTTTTTATTAAATTTATTAAATTTTACTTTAAACGGTACACATATATAGTGTTGTTTCAATTTTCTTTATGTATCTTCCTTTTTTCTTTATGCCACTGACAACTGTTCAATATCATAGATACCTTGATTGGCAATGTCCCAGATACGAAGCTCCATCCATAGATCTTGTTAATAGATCCCCTCTCCATTATTCTAGCGGCAACAAACTTCTGAACGGGCATCACTTCCACTGTCACAAAGCCGCCGCCTTTAGGAAAATATCTGGAACGAGGTTATTGAGTAAATATACGCTCCCAAGTGCCCGGTGTCGTGTGGTGCCGGCTCAGAATACCACCACCCCATTTCCTCCCGTGGGTGTCGTAAAAGTCGACTAAGGGATTAGCTGGAGGATGGGCAGCAGCGTCCTTCGAGTACATTAACAACTCAACTGCGATCGCCAACCCGTCTGCCAAGCGTGGCGATTATGGCAAAACCCCCAATGAGCCCACAACACACCCATATCGATCGTTGTGGAGATCTTTGGGGGGAGGCCTGTGTCCAGCAGTGGATTTCATTCGGCCGAAATGATACGCTCCCAAGTTGTGTAATCAATTGCAAATCAATTATTGACATACAAAGCATCCCTTTTTTTCAAACGTAAAGTAAATCGTAAGGTAGTAATAATATCTAGAAGAGAGAATTTACTGTATGACAAATTAATTATTTAATATGTCACGTGTATTACGCACACATCGTTCCCAATCTCGCGAACGGTAAGGGTGCATAGTCTAAAGGCCGAAATTAAAAATCGATCTAATCCAAAATCTTTAGATTTCAGACTAAGGATTTGTCGGTTTTTTGTGTTAAAAGTAATCGTAACACAACGGATAAATTTCAAGACGGTACTCGTTCACGAGCATGACGAACGCATCAGCGATGATATTAAAACAAATATAAAATTACGAAAAAAATGAAGTATCCCAATTTATTTAGTTAGTTAAATTTTTTACAGTAGTTTTACATTTAATCTGTTCCTTTGTTGGTATAAATAAAATGAAATCTGCTTTTGTGAAGTCTTTCTGAAAATATTGTTGCTGTGCAACTGAGGTGTTTCATTGCAATTTGCTGCTTTGCATAAGTGGTACCAATGAGGTTTTCCCACAAATCTAACATAGTTTATAAAACAAAACAAACACAAACGAATGTGGAAACATCAAATTTCGACGTTTTTGTTCACATCATGAACAATGTTTTAGCGGACCTAATATCGATGTAAGAAATACGCTCTCACCATCGATGGCGGCGGTTGTCCAGGGGAGCTTGGCGCGTTGGTAATGTGTTGCTCGGAGCACTTTGCTCATTATTTGTTATTGCAGCTACATGTCTTAAAACTACATACTGCAATCACCAATTCATTTATCAGCATGGTGAATATGCCCATGGTTCCCTGAAACTATAAATTGTAGTGATTTAAGTAGCCCATGTTGATCAGTCGGATTTTAAAGGCTGATAATTATTATGATGTTCGCATTGCTATTACTCGTATATATGTATATATTTACCCTCGTCTATGTATCGTCAAGTCGAATGTGGCTCCAAATTGAGTCAGAGCGTTCTTAAAAACTTCCGTCATGTAGTCGATCTGCGGTGCCATGTCAGCATTGGTGCCTCCCTTCAGGTCCAGTGTGACAGGTCCATCGGCCAATAAGGCGCAAGGCAATGCCACTTGCAGTAGCAGGCTGATTGAACTGCCAAATATAATTAATTTATACATTAGATTTGAAAATGCCAGTTATAAATTATATGACTAAGTAGGTAAATTATTCAAACTGTTTCGGGAAGTATCTGTGTCATACAGGTTAACAGTAGACGCCTGGTTGTCACCATTGCGCAGACGGTCCGGAGAACATGGCGCAGCACACGGAGGAGTGCTCAGCGTGGGCGCCGTGACTTCGTGGCGGCGGCCGAAATCAGTGCCTCCTCGCTAGGTCGAGGGTGAGAATACGTTCGATGCCTTGGCGTCGTTTTGTGAGAACCAAATGTCGCAAAGGAGGTGGCAAAGAGGGAAGCAACTGACATTCTCCCCTTCTGCAAGGCAGAAAGTTCACCCAGGGCCAAGTCGATCTTTGGCCGCCATGAGTTGTCGCCTGTGCGCGGCGGACTTGGAGCAGTCCGGCACTCGCCCGAGATGGTGGCGCGTCGTGTTTCGCGCATACCTCATATAGGATTGTGCGGATGGCCAGGCCGCACAGGGGAACAGTCTGATCCAATCCGTCAAAATAAGCGGCGGGCCAAGACCGTGGAAGGTGGGGTTATATGGGTGCTATTTTATGTAGATGCTCAAAAACATTTTGTGTTGTCTATGTTGAATAAAAGATACTGAATTATGAATTTTTTGACTTATTGGGGGTGCGGTGAATGCGCCAGAGAACCCCGTGCCCCCAGTGCTTGTAAACACAAGAAATACTGAAACCCAGGTTCATCCCCGAAATGCGCCTGGGTCGGATTCCACTTTACAGTCATCCCCTCACAAAGCCTAAAGGTGTGGTTCCAGTTCCATTACAATGGTTACATTGTAGAGCTTCTGGAGCCAATATCGGTGCCAAGGATGACCACTCCGGTGGCTTTAGCATGTAGACATGCCACTCGACCCTTTACCAAGGCATGATGTACCACTGGGTGAACAGGAAAAAGGTCTATTGTATGGGATGGAAGCTATGACGCAGGTTCATTTCAGTGGGTGTTATATAGATTAAAAACTAGAAAAACAGAAACTGCTTTTTGTTATGATGAACTACTATGTATGGATTAAGTAGTTTACTATCTTTAAGTCTAAAAAACAAATTTGTGTCAAGCTTTAATATCTAAACAAACTATTCAATACAAATAACCCATAAAATAATTCTCACCCAGCAGTGCGCGTGTCAGCCACATAGTGTCCTCCCTTGATCCTCTTGCCTGGAGTGAACTCAATCTCAGTGGAACCAATACTGTCTCCCCTTAGCTTTCCTCCACACATATCAGCCACTAGCTTTATTCCTGAATAATAATAGTAACAAATGACTTGGGAGGCCAGTTAGCAGTGACCCAGCATAAAATATTGATTTTCCGACACATCTTTTTATACTTTAAGGCAACTTAATACATAGGAAATAGCTG
Source organism: Diloba caeruleocephala (assembly GCA_947459985.1). Classification (NCBI taxonomy): domain Eukaryota; kingdom Metazoa; phylum Arthropoda; class Insecta; order Lepidoptera; family Noctuidae; genus Diloba; species Diloba caeruleocephala. The sequence goes on along the minus strand of OX381621.1, from coordinate 3,055,963 downwards.
TGCTGATGATATTGAACAGAACACCAAGATAAAAATGGATGCTAGGCAGATTATCATCATATCAGCCAAAGGATGTCCACTGCAGAAAAAAGACCTCCCCCATACTTAGATTTCCACTACTGTGTCATCATTTTGGTGGGAATTTATGTGTGCGTGTGTGTACTGACACCACACTTGGCAGGCAGGTTGGTTAGTGCCCAATAGCAACTGTTCTATGAAAGGCCCTGATTTTACACCTTAAGTATATGTCATATTATGGCATATATTCAATCAAAATCTGTTGTTTTATTTCATGTTATATGGTTTGAATCATGTAAGAATTAAATATTATGTTGGTATGTTTTATTATTTAATTTTAGTTTCTAAACCAGAGTGATGAGCAGCAGCGTCCTTTCTGTGGAACAGTAGCCATTCTGTGCTCACAAACCCACCAGCCAAGCATGGGGAGTATGGGAATTCGCTATCCCACCAAAATGAAACCACCCAATTGTGGAAATTCATGGGGGAGGCTTTTGTTCCACAGTGGACAACCTTTGGCTGATATGATGATGACTTTGTAATACTACTAAGTCGGCAAACGAGCATGTAGCCTGCCTGATGGTAAGTAGTCACTGTAAGATATGACCGCTTGTAAGGCCAGCAACCAGCAACAAGAACATTTTGTTTCCATGGTATGTGGATGAATTCCCCGCCAATGGTGACAGACGCGATAGTAGAAAGTAGCTATTAGCATAATTACTCTATAATCTTGGTGAAAGTAATTCGTCTGGTAGTAAACATAAGAATCCCATAAGAATTGAAATTCTAATGCGCTCGTCAGCTCGAGGAGGAGGAGGAGTTATTAGTCTCTTATGCCCAGTAATTTCATTAGCTACTTAAAATATAATGACGGTTTTTACCTATAAGGTGCTGCGCTGCTAAGCCCGGTTTGCTACGTTTAGCTCTTATATTTGACACCCTCACGGGTATACCCAATATAGCGCTCAATGAAATGGTTGACCGAAGTATTTGACCACCCTGCAAATATTTATAATCACCTAATAGTTAAAAATTATAGTCTACCAAATAGAGATATCTATCCTATAAAAATCAGACGTTTACCCCTTCTAACACACTTCCGTCGATATCTAAGAATTCAGACATTTTGTTATTCACTTCTTTAGTGATAATTTTATTTATTAAATTTATGCTAAGGAAGAAAAGAAAATCCTATAGGTAATTTAAGAACATGGGAGAAATCCCGAAATCAAAATAAGTTTACCCTGCTACGTTAACGTCAAACCCGATCCAGTCAAAAGGTACTCTGCTGTGTAGTGGTGTTCAAAAACGCTATATGGCAATAGCGCGCTACAGACTATTTGCTATAATAAAATAGCGCGCTATTTTACACGCTATATAAACGTGGTAAATATTCTTGAATCACGCTAATTGTTGTTGGACAGATAGCGCGCTATGTTAAGACAGCGCGCTTTATATGTACATCGCGTTGTTTTATATTCTTGATCTTGAATACATTATAGTATATTCGATACGTAAAATAATATATATCAAAATAAGATGGGAAGTAAAGAAAAGTTAGTAAACTTTTCCTCATACTTTCCAGACTTAGGATAATAGATTTTTGTGTACTAATTAATATAAGATAGGGTTATATTTCTTATATTATTAATTTCTTACAGCAGTTTTCATGGAACGGAATTGTTCATGTTGTGTATGCCTATTATTGACGTTATCAAATTTCATGTATGTTAATATTTTAATTTTACGAACTTTTAATGTACGTACATTGTTAGTGAATCTTAGACAAATAAATATTATAATCAACGCGTTAGATAACGATCGATAGCACGCGATTTCACACGATGATTGCCGCTCAGCTCGCCACGCCCGTGCTATGCCATTGCTCGTGCGATTATCCTCGCTACTTGTTATTTTTTAATGGCGCAATTTTTATAACGTCAAGTTGGAGCCGGCATAGCGTGCGCTATACGTTGCGTGCATATAGCGCGCTATTTAATTGCGCTAGACGCTATATTAACCACCACTAGCTCTGTGAACCCAATGTTGTACTCTGTGCCCGACCCACCAACAGAGTACGTTCGTGCCTTTGTGGACCCGCCACTCGCCAGTAGTCCTGTTCTTATCGGCTATATATTGATAACGCGATATAACGATGCGTGATTTAAAAATCACCTATTACTTTTTACGTTATAATATATTAGTATGCTATTTATTACTTTGTCGAGCGCCACGGATTTGTTACCGTCGCGGTCTACAGCAGAGAAATAGTTCCACATTTGTCCATTATGAGACGTTTTGATTTAATCTGACTCCTATATACGTAATTAACTACCTAATTATATTAAATATACTAATAATCAACTAAAATACTTTCTTCTTAGTATTAAATCCATTTAACACCCATTGCAATAGACCTCATACTTGTAGTTTCCATTTCATACAATAGTTTTATACCTCCGGGGACAATCCGAGATTGCATTTTATTTTATAGGGCAGCCATGGAGAGTTCCCGGTTAGTGTCCCATTACATTTTAGATTTAAATTCTCTAAAGGGCCTCTGCGTGTTGGACCCATGTCCCCGCGTATGTTCCCCCTTACATGGGATATGAACCCGTGTAATAGAGAAACATGTAACTAAAATACTTATATTTAAAGTTTCACAATACAAACTTAATAACCTCAAAGTTCATAACGGGATTGGTATTCTCGTTCACATATAATGTTTAAATGAAATACAAAACATTATAACATGAATAGAAATTTATACAAGACAATTAGGAAGTCCCATAACAACAATATGTGATTATTAAAACCTCTTTGCTTTAATAATAACAAAATAGTATCAAATTTTGAAAACTAAACCTCTTTGCTTTAATAATAACAAAATAATATCAAATTTTCAAAACTATCACGCAATCTCCCGTAAAATACAACGTAAGAAGTCAAGCAAGACTTTTTTTATCTTTGACGTTTGTTGATACCGTGCTAAGCGAACGCCAAAATGGTGAACGTACCCAAACAGCGCAGGACATACTGCAGTCCAAAGAAAGGCATGCTGCGCAGGGCAGAAGGCGTTACGACCGTAAACAGCAAGGTTACGGTGGTCAGTCCAAGCCTACCTTCAAAAAGAAGGCCAAATCCACAAAGAAAATAGTCCTCCATCCTGAGTGTGCCGACTGCAAGGTGAGGTCACAGCCGCACAGGTAGCGCTGAAGCGCTGCAAGCACTTCGAGCTTGGCGGAGACAAGAAGAGGAAGGAACAGATGATTCAGTTGTAGACTGTGTAATAAATAAGTCGTCTGCACTGATACGAAAAAACGACTGTCGAATAATAATTATATTAGGTCCCTCTATTTTTTATAAGTTTCGACCATAGACTATACACTTAATACTGACAGTTTCGACCAAAAATTGATAACAATCTAGCGCTTATAACGGTGCTGTGAAAGCATAATTCTGCATGCGGTATAAAATAACGACTAATATATTAGTTTAGTTCTTAGTTGCGACTAAATATTTATTGGAATCTAGCTCTCATAACTATGTGATGAAAGCTAAATTTTGCATATGGAAACCTTATGAATCATGTGACGTCGGGGAAGCTCGTTTAATAATAACGTTTAATCTCTGACATCAGAGCAGCTCAATCCCAAGCATTATATAGAAAGCTTTTCTACTCAGCTTCTGTTTTATAGTGGACTTGAATTTATTAACGCTTAGTTTTTGAATGTGGCTTGGGATTTTATTATAAAGACGTACACATTGACATTTAAATGATTTGCATATTAATTATTTGCTTATCTTAACTTACAGCATTGGTACGAGTGATACTGATATGGATAATGTCACGAGCCGAGTGATATTGTCCGACCGATACAGTCAATATAATATAATTAAATACATATTCATAAAATATTTCTTAAAACTGAAAATTTCTAAAAAATATGTCGGCGTCGTCGTACGGCTCAATTCCACTACTACATTGTGGTCTGTCTGTAGCGTTGTGTAGTAGTCTTGAAATGTCACTGTCATAGAGTAAGTTTATAGATATCACTGGCGAAATGGAATACAATTGCCATGAAAAAAAAAAGTTTTGATATGTAATTGTCAATTTGTTTGTCACAGTGACATATTTTTGTCTACTAGAATTATTGGGATTAATTTGTTATTTAAATATGAATAACTCTCACCTAACATTCTAGTTAAATATATTAACAGAAGTTGCACTTATTTAACTACATGGCATCTTAATAAGTCTACGCAGCAGCCGATTCTACGCTAGTAAGGATGCAACGGAAACCTGGATTCCCTGCAGCTAACTGCAACATTAAAATGGTAATTGACTCGCTCAACAAATTCATCATGGAATATAGCAAATTTTTATGTCTCAACTAAATATCTAAGGTCCGTATTACAGAACGAAACTCGTGCTTTGATCTCAGTTTAAAACTAGTTTTGAGTTGAGCATTCATTTTAAAACATTCCTCAATTCATAGATTTATTGAACATAGTTCAACTGAGTCCTGGCTTTACTCTAGATCGTCACTCAGTTATAGGTCTGTACTTGAGCAGAGATTTGAACTGTGATCACATGTGTGTGGTCCGGATAGTGCTTCAGCACAGTTTTTGATGTATGTTATTTTTTACGCATTGATTTTTGGTTATATTGTTGTTGAATAGAAGCTAAGATGTTTTTATAAGTGTCTTTGCAATGATGTTATATATTAATGTATCTGTAAAATGTCATTGAATGGAAGTATATATTTGTTATGTAAAAAAGCGTTGATGTTAATTGTTGTAAGTAGCAAGTAGCGCCATTATAAAAATATCTGATAAAACATAACACTCTTTTTTACAACAAACATTTTTTTTTTTGTTAATCTCTCTATTCATATTTTAAACTTATTGAAAATTATTTTCTACTTTTAAATTTGGTTATCTACAAACATGTGTTTTTTATAATTATTACTATGTAACAAAAAAGCGATATGCTGCAGTAGAATAGAATATTCTTTATTGTACACCATTTTAAAAACAACTACTAGGAATAATTTAATGAATAGTAATTGTACAATGGGCGGTCTTATCGCTATTAGCGATTTCTTACAGACAACCTTTGGATGGATAAGAAAAAGATGGCCAAAGACAAAGGGGTATTCCGAGGTGTATTTATTATATTAATATAGTCAAATAGTGAATCTATTAAATATATCATTAGGCCCCTGTAAACGACTTTCCTCTCTTTCTCTTTCTTACTGTCTCTTTCTATTTTATATAGTTGTATGTGTGTTACATAGATACATACCAAGCTAATAAAAGCTTGTTATAAATCACTAATCCTGAGGATCCTGGCAAGGATAATGGGACAAACTATTTAAATGATTGCATTGTCATCGGTCCTTGATAATTGTGCAAAGTTTCAAATCAATTTGACGAAGGCCAATCCACTATAGCTATTATTAGGTACTGTACAGTACAGAATATGTATAGCCTGTTGACCAGCCTGAATTGCAGCTAGTGAGTAACACAAGTTCATCCACCTTAATATCTTTGTTCTTAGGATTCCATGCCCTAATGACTGAGCCTACATCGCCAGTCTATCTGTCATAGGGCTAATTATGTTTTTAACAGTAATAGGTAGCCAGACTACTCTTTCACAGAATATTTTAACAATTTCTTTTTGTCATCAAGTAACAAATAATAAGTGGCCATTAAATATGTTTTTGTTATTCACCATGTTTTTTATTATAGTTTCTTAAAGCTAAAAGGAAATGTCCGGTGCATGCATTTCTTTTGAAGTTTTTTTTGGATTTTACCTAAGATAACATGAGTTCAGAGACAACTTTAGTGTAAGCATTTCATTGTTTTGTTTTTAATAAAAGTTTAAACATAATAACCACACAAAATATTATAACGCCTAAATTACTACCGTAAACATCCAAATTATTAATTTAAAATTGCTGTTGCATATGAAAAATAGCAAAAATAAATCATAAGTTTCCGCTACAAGCTTTATAGCCAGGGTACCCGGGTAATAGCGGGAAATAGAATAAATACATTTTGTGCCGTAGCGAGAAATTGTAATGAAACAAGATTTCGTAATTTGAACTAATAAATTTGTTTTTAAATGTAGAGCATGTCTCTCCGGTCACGAATATATATCATCCCGTGGGTGTCGTAGAAAACGACTAAGGGAATTCGGAATCCGAAGCGTACCATTAAGTACTGTGGGTTGCCCGCAAGTGGCGGGTTACCCACCAGCACTAGCTTGCCCAAGGAGGGTTGGTGGCAGGCAGGCGGCTGACTGTAAAACCCTTTTGACAAAACATTTGCAATATCAATATTTGCCGACTCAAGTAACTTGGGAGCAAGGATATTTTTTCTTAATATTCATGGGTTTGGCTGAATGTGTTTGTTTGAATGTTTGTTTTAAGTATAATTTCATTAATGTTTCTACTATCTATAAAATCAGCTTCAATTGATGCCTTTCTTTAAATATCGCATCATTATCCACTCATGTCACACAAACCCTCATGACTATTACCAGTAACAAAGTTTTATAGAAGTAATTGTGAATCCTTGTTAAATTTTTCCCAAATAAACATCTTAATTTGTCCAAAACAACAATTGTTGAAGTGTATGGACCTTGTGTCACCAAGATCTAGATCTTGGGTACAAGCAGTAATAATTCATTTAAGTAGAATGCAAATTAATACTAAGCCGGTTTTATAGTTTTAACTAAACCTGCGTTAACCGCGAAGGAAAACATCGTGAGTAAACCTGTATACCTAAAAGGGCTTCAAAATGTTCTCAATGGTGTGTGTAATCCGCCAACCCGCACTAGGCCAGCGTAGATTTAAAGCCTAAAGTTTCTCATCGTGAGAAAAACCCGTGCCCAGCAGTGGGACAGTAATGGCTCGATTATTGCAAACAAAGATAGCAGCTCATGTTTTTCAACATATTAAGAGCCCTAATTACACAGACCCATAGTGTGCTTATGACACGTCACTGGTTAGCTATACGAAAACTAAATCAGCTGAATATGAATAACTATCACTGTCACTATTGTGGCCGTGGCCAATGTAATGAATAATGGTTGATACTGTAATTGTTTATGAATTAAAAAGATTTAACTTATGTGGCTCCTTCTACGGCTTCTATTTTTGACTCCAGAAGGCACCCTGTCTATTAGTTTGACTCTGGCATTTTCCTTAGCCTGACTGCACTGATCCAGTTCTCTATGAGGATGACAATGAACAGCAGCAGCGTCGGCAGCAGCTCATCAACTTTGGCCATACGCAGTGGGGCTTCAACAACTGGAGCTGGTCTGTCAGCAAACAGGAGCTAGGTCAGTTTGTGCTTTCTTATTCGGATAGTTAGGCCATGGATATGATATGGAAGCTTCTATTTTCTTCATGGGAAAATATTGACTTCTGACAAATGTAGGATTTCCGCAGTAAAATGTTTTTATAAGTGTAAGCAGTGACCTGCTTGTGACAACCTTTGTATTAGTTACCACTAGAAAGCATATATAATTAGAAAATTGTGATGCATTTCAGCCTGTCGGGTTTGTTAAAATTTACCTTCATATACTCAGAAAGGATAGTTCTCAATGTCCAGTGTAAAAAAGACGTTTATAAGGATTGAAACGCTCATAATACTTGGCGCTTTGGTAGCCCTATATGCCTTGAAGTAATGTTCGCCAGTCAAAAAAAATATTGTTTCAGATTTCGTGGACTTCACGAACGGCAGATACTGCGCAGGTGTGGTAGCGTTCGTCTCGATAACAGTGAAGAGTTTCGATATACATCGGGAGAACATTGGCTATGCCACTACCGTTGCCAACAACAAGGGTTTCGCTATTTACAAGTCCAGAAAGGTACATTAGATTGTGTTATTGATGCAAACTTTTGTCTTTGTATTTTATTATTGTCTTTTATTCAGAGTGATATCAGCCAAAGGACGTCCACTGCTGAACAAAGGTCCTTAGATTTCCACAACGAGCGGCTACATGCCGCTCTCATCCAATGACTTCCAGCGACCTTCACCAGGTGGTCTGTCCACCTTCATGAAGATCGTCTCACGCTGCGCATTCCGGTGCACGGTCTCCATGCGAGAACCATTTTGCTCCAACGGCCGTCAGTTCTACGAGCAATGTGTACTGCCCATTGCCACTTCAGTTTATTAATCCGTTCAGCTATGTCGGCAACTTTAGTTCTTCTATGGATCTCCTCATTTCTGTTACGATCTCCTAAAGATTGGTAAAGCATAGCTCTCTTATGTCCTTGAGCTTTCTCATGAGGCCCATTGTGAGTGACCACGTCTCTGTGCCATATGTCATCACTGGCAACACACGGGTTAAAGACTTTCGTCTTGAGACGTTGCGGTATTGTTGACGAAAAGACGTTGCGAAACTTCCAAAACGCTGCCCAGCCGAGTCGGATTCGACGATTGACCTCTTTCTCGAAGTTGGATCTACCTAACTGGACAGTTTGTCCCAGGTAGACATACTCGTTAATAACTTCGAGAACAGTGCTCCCAACGGATATTAGGATGGGCACGACATGGGCATTTGACATAGACAGTGGGGGTAGTAGAGTTAAATTATATATTTACGCTCATCGCTGACTCATTAATGGACCAACTGACTGACTCACTTACTGACAGTAGACAGCTGTTAGATTATTAATTCTTTTACTTTTTCAACGGGTGTCGTACAACTCCCTAGTTAGGGATATTTATCTTATGGGTGTGTTGCCGGCTACGAATAGCACCAACCCATCTCATCCCTTGGGTGTCGTAAAAGGCGACTATGGGATTAGCCGGAGGATGGGCAGCAGCTTCCTTCGAGTACATTAACAACTCAACTGCGATCGCCAACCCGACTGCCAAACGTGGCGATTATGGTAAATCCTCCAATGAGCACACAACACACCCATATCGGTCCATGTAGTGATCTTTGGGGGAGGCCTGTGTCCAGCAGTGGACTTTTTTTTGGCCGAAATGATTATGATGATCTTATGGGTATACTGATGAAAACATTTTGATGTACATAGTATCATAAAATCTACACGTTACGTAATATCCAGAGATAGCAGCATCCTTCTGTATGCTGCAAGATACATCTGGGATCCACAATGTCTCTTCTATGACATTAACTGTAGTGGTTAATGAGAGGCCCATGTTCTCAGCAGTGGACATTTAAGGGCTTCTATATTACCTAAATAAAGACTACTCTATACATACAAATAAATAAAATTGAAGTGTCTGTTTGTAATGTCAAAATAACAGCTTTTTACTGAATGCATATGAAATTATATACGGTACATATAACAAAAAAACAATTTTTAATTTTTTTGTCTGTCTGTTTGTTCCGGCTAATCTCCGAAACAGATAGCTATTGTTATAGGGAATAACTTAGGCTACTTTTATTTTAGAAAAATAATTAGGGTTCCGCGCAAAAAAAATAAAACCTTTGAAATCCAATATATATATATTCTATGTCGAAGTACTCAATTTTTTTTTAAAATTAAACGCGGGTGAAACTGCGGTTCCCAGCTAGTCATAAATATATCTTTTTACGTTTCATGTACTATATACGCATATTTTGTGTGATCCTAGTGTGCAGTGACGAACGCGCTACGCGAAACGCTGCTAAGCTTCGGTGGCAGCGTGGCCACCGAGCTCACCGAGTTGCTGGAGGCCAGCCGCGCGGAGGCCCCCGTCGCCGCGCCCGAGCCGCCCTGTGAGAACAACCAGAACGTCGCCAACAAGCCTTCCGAGCCCAAGAACGTGACGCTCGAGCGCATGGCGCGCAAGGAGTCCGCTGACAGCGGCGCCTCGCTCCCCGCGCTGCGCTCGCCGGTCGCGTCGGTCGCACCGGTCGCGTCGGTCGCGCCGGTCGCACCGGTCGCGTCGGTCGCACCGGCCGTGCCGCCGCCAGTTCAGAACGCCCCTCCTCCTGCCGTCAAGAACGCCGCTGCTGCAGTTCGGGCGCATGCCGCCACGCTGCCGCCAGCCAATCGGGCGCCGGCGCCGCTGCGGGCCGGGCCCGGGCCGGCCGCCCCGGCCGCTGCCGCCCCGCCCCTGGCCCGGCCCGCGCCAGCCGCGCCGGCCCCGCCCCTGGCCCGGCCCAGCTCCAACGTAAGTTTCGTGCTGCAGCCGGTGGTGGGCGGCGCGTGCGGCCTGGTGCCGCCGCTGGGCCGGCTGGGCGCGCCGCCCCCCCCGCCCCCTCCGCCCGCGTTCCCCGGCGCCTACTACGAGTACCCGGCGGCCGGCTGGCACTTCGCCTACGAGAGCTACGACCGGCCGCCCGGCAACGTTAACCTCAACTTCAACATGCCGCCCAAGAACTTGATGATGAACGGTCGCGGTGTGTGCCGGCCGCCGGAAGACGTCACGTTCGCGCCGCCGCCGGCGCAGGGCTGCTGGATCAAGCCCACCATCTTTTACGATGGGTTCTGGACGGAGCAAAAAGTCAAGAAGTGGGTAGCGGAACAGGTGGAGAAGCAGTTTCCGGAGGAAGCCAGTGCGGCGTCGGTGTCACCGGCGGCTGACAAAGCCTAGCCGCCTAGCACCCAGGAAACCTAGCCACCCAGCTAGCTAGCCAAGTAGCCATTAGTATTTTATTCTTATACACTTGTGGAAGTTTTTTGCCACGCGCCGCTCATGTAAGAGTATAGCAGTAGTTTATAGGAGTGTATTAGTAAGCCATATATTGGTAAGTGTGAAATTGAAATCGAAATTGGTATACTATTTTTTAACGAATTTTTCCTTGTTGTATTTATTTTTAAGTGTTGTCACTCGGTAACACCCACTTCGTTCTCTGAAGTTGGTATCCTACTGTTTTTTTTATTATCTGCTTTTATCTGAATCTAGTGTGTTACGAAGGAGTAGTATTGTACACTTTTACCGTGATCTGCATTCGTGTTATTATTTATTATTTGAAATAGATATACAAGTTCTTTCAAGATGTCCATACCTTTGGCCTCGCGTTGGAGATACTCGTTTGTATGTTTCAATTTAAAAGAGCACCATATCTATAATTTCGCGTATCATTGTGCCATGTTAGGCGAAATTGTACGGAACTTGTTCTATTTAGTACCTTAATATGAAAAATTATACTTCTATATAATAAAACACTTTTATACGGATTCTATCGCGTATATTTTAGGTTTTTGTTTTTCCTGACGTTTCGAACACTTTGCAGGGTTCGTGGTCGCAGGATGACTAAGTTGACAAGCGTCGTTACAGATTTAAAAAGTTATTTTATCTATCGTACAAACTAATCAAAAATTGTTTCCATGCACGCAGTAATCACTCACAGTGTCTTGATGTTTTTTAGTGTGGTGTGTTGTTTGGGATTTTATTAATTTAATAACCGGATTCCAAATAGATGGTACCTGCCAACCATCTTCTCTGTTAAAATTAGGATGTTTTTTAATTTCAATAGCCTCACGAAACATTCTTGGTACATAACGGTTCTCTTTCGCGAGGACTTAAGATGATCAAATCGAAGAAAATGGTTGAGTTTGCCTAAGGCATGTTCACACACTGCAAACTTTGTGGAGCGTCTATGCTTGACGTCAGCTATGTGTTCTTTAATTCTGATAGCTATACTACGCTTTGCTTGCCCTATGTATGACAACCCACAATCACAGTCATTCTTGTACACCCCTGCATCTTGTAGATGATGATGACAGGCAAAACAAAAATCTAAAATATACGCGATAGAGCACTTTAAAAGTGTTTTTATTATAATGTGTATTAATCGCGAAAACCTAAGACATTACTATACTTCTATACTTTCGTAGTAACCATTGATTCAAAGTGGTCCTGCCAGAGAGTATACTCTCCAGCAGAACCCTTACGAAAACACGATTTACATAGATAGTTTAACACACAAATATGGTCAATCAATTCTTTTTTCGATAAAAAGAATTGCACTCTAATCTCACGTCATTAATTCTACAAACAATTTCAATATTTTCGATGTAATAGTGATAAATAATTAAATATGCGGGTAGTTCATTCTTTTACTACCCACTTAAGAAATAAACATTTCGTTCCAAAACTAATGAGATGCTCAATAATTTTATATTTTGTAAATATTTATTTAATATAATATAATCACCTCTTAACTTTATTGCACTAATCGCTGGTCAGTAATAATGATCAAACTTCTTGAATATCTGTCAATGAACTCGAAAAATTTATTTTATTGAGGGATACAAGAATAGTGAGCTGTCGCGGTACATGTGGCAGATGTGAAACATTGTTTTTTATATTATTGAAGTACTTGTGCCGTGTGGTGCTGGTTCAGAATACCACCACCCCATCTCCTCCCGTGGGCGTAAAAGGCGACAAGGGATTAGCCGGAGGATGGGCAGCAGCGTCCTTCGAGTACATTAACAACTCAACTGCGATCGCCAACCCGTCTGCCAAGTGGTGCGATTATGGCAAAACCCCCCAATGAGCCCACAACACACCTATATCGGTCATTGTGGTGATCTTTGGGGGAGGCCTGTGTCCAGCAGTGGACTTCTTTAGGCCGAAATGATGACTTGTGTGTACTTGAAACGACACCGATACAGAGGTAAAATGGCGAGTGTGGACCGCCGAATACAGCCGGCCAGGCGGAGATATCCGATCTGTCACGAGGCTGGCCGAATGTCACGTGTTCCGACGTGCCATAGGAGCAGTCCTTATTCCCGTATAGGCGCGCCATTAGACGATGCGATGATGCACAATTAATGATACATGTAAAAAAAACTATTACAACTACTTACCCAGTTGGCGTTAGGTTTTTCAGTGACAGATTTTCATGAGACAGAAAGCGCTCTACAACAAAAAACTAGTTGGTAAACTCTCTGCCTCTGTCATTTAGCCGAAGTTGCGGACAGCTTATTGAACTACTGTAAACGCGAAGTATAAGTTACTGTTACCACAGCATTTTTAGATTAGGGTATTTAAATATTTCCCTCTTATGATTACAATAAGAATTGGTTTCTGAACGTGTTACATAGTAGGTTAGTAAATAAATGGAATTGCGAATGTACATAGATATATGTGTGTAGTTTTACTCTACAAGTTCAACGTGTGATTTGTGAACATGATAACTATTTGTTTTTATTGAAATAAATTTGTTTGAAATCGTATCATCTTTGATTCATAATTTCGTTTGTGTTAGTTAACCTATTTTTTTTTCGTTTCGTTTATAAAACTCGGTTTGGTAAGGTGAAAAGTATTTTACCTTGCCTGCAGGATGACAACTAGTAATAAATTTAAAAGATACGTTAAAAGTGTTTTTATTTACTACTTCTATCAGTAAAGAAATATATAACACCGCAAAATATTTGCACTGCAATATGTGGACAGAATCAAGTAAACTATCCATCCTACCAAATGACCCACGGTTGTTTGTAGCCGCTAACCGACGGGTCGCCGGCTCGATCCCCGCACGGAACACACATTTAACAGATAGTTGTTCTGAGGCTCGGTGTTAGTGCATGTGAGATTGTAAACTGTAACCAAAATAGAAGAAAAAAAAATGTGTTACCTACTTTCATTTTTTTTCTTTTATACTTTTTACTTCGAAATAAATGCAGTCTCACGAAGAATGAACAAATAATTGTTAAACAGGAGCTACCAAAGAACGCACTCGACGGGCTAAACGAGGAAGAGGCGAGAGCGGAGCGCAAGCGGCGACAGAGACTTGCCCAAGAGGAGTTCAGACAGAAACAACTCACTAAGCACCAAGGACTCGGTTAGCATCATATTATTGTTACTACAACCGTTACCAGACATAAATTTTTACTCGCTAATATCGATATTAGTATTTGCTGCGTATCGCTTCGAGTCGGGTCAAATAATAATATGTAGGCAAAAGGTTAGCGACATTCCAATCTAATATTTGATATCTTATAATCAGAGATCGGATAATCTGATTCATGTTTACCTAAAGTAATTTTTGCTGCGAAAGTGTGGAAGTGGCTTCTAAAAGCAAATTATTAAAAGAAACCGTGCTTACATAAAGGAAATTATTTACTATTTAGGACTTTAGACTAGTTCTAAATAGAATAAAAAATGTAAATGGTAACTCAGTCTCATCAGTCATTCTGACACCGTGTCAAGGTCAGCTTTCTAAATACAAAATGTTTTTTTAATCTTCTTTCATACAAACGTCTGGTGACTTATTTTTGTATGAGAAATAAAAAACTTTTTGTCCTGCTCTACATAAAGGAATATAATTAAATAAATATGCATCCAATTCTAGGTAAATATGATTCTATTAGCTGAAAGGATTAGTAAACTGAAGTGGCAATGGGCAGGGCTCGTAGAACTGATGGCCGTTGAGGCACAAAGGTTCTCGAATGGTGACCGCGCACCGGAAAACGCAGCGTGGGACGACCTCCAACGAGGTGGACTGACGACCTGGTGAGGGTCGCTGGAAGTCGTTGGATGAGGGCGGCATGTGACCGCTCGTTGCGTAAATCTAAGGGAGAGGCCTTTGTTCAACAGTGGACATCCTCTGGCTGATATGATGATGATGATTCTATTCTACAGAACAATATCTCGGAATCGCGGGATGTTTTCGATACAAAAGTGTATTCCATATTAGGCAACACGTTTAGGTAAATATGCATCTGATTATGCGACCTCTGCTTATAATAGACAGAATATGATCATTCAAATACTAATTCTGTTTATATTTTCTCAAGAAAATTTGATTGTGTTATTAAACGTTGTTTTTTTCTTTTCGTGCAATCGCGTCCAATTGAGTAGAGAAATAGAAAATGCCTTTAAAAGACAGAAGGTGACTTAAACTAGTACTTTATTAAAAAATAAATAATTCTTCAGTGTCAAATTAAATTATAAGAATTTGTTATCGACAAATAGCATTTATATGGTAATTTCATAGTCATACAATAATATTAGACAGTGACAGTGTCAAACGTGAGTTATATTAACTCTAGTACTAGTATTTTGGTTACACAGGATTTAGGAACAATTCTCTAAAATAATGTTGACAGTAATTAGTGATAGTTGTTCCATTTAGCGTGATTGATTGATAGCGATGATGGCAGCATTATCTTATATTCTTTGGAAGGTTATGTTTTATATTTATTTATTTTATCATTTAATTTAGTTTTCATTTAATCCTCATATTCGATTATAAGCAGGTAGTTTGTTTTGCTATAAGTTTTATATTTTGGTTTATTAAATAATATTTTTAAACATTTTTCATGTTATTTACTTCTACTCTTACCCTACATTGAATAATAACTAACAGGGATATATTTAAAAGCACTTTGACATAGTTGAAACTAATAAAAAGGCAAACCTTACATAAATACTATGAATGCATTCCTTATAGAGGTAGTTTGCATTTTAAAATGAATAACATGCATTTAATTATAACTTGTGTTACAATAAACAAATCTTTGACGAACGTTATGAAACTCAGATATTTTTTTACCATAGAGCGTATTATATTTATACATATATTTCGCCTGAGAGCGATGCCGTGACAAAAAAGGTGAACTTACGATTTTTATAACTTTTTTGAACTCGCGTAGAGAGGGTTCCGTACGATGAATATGTTATCTTTAGGTACGAAGAACTGACGGATGCCTGGCCTGGTTAAAGCGAACGAGTAGTACCAATAGTATCCCAAAAAACAAACCTAATTTGTTAAATAACTAAAAACGATACATTTTGAAATGATAAAATAAATATATTTGAGACCCTGACAGCAAGCCCCTTCCATTTTATATGTTATACGTTACAGTTTGCAAAACTTTATTCTTTAATTTTATATATTGGCCACCAAAAGTGATATATTCAGTATTAATTTATTTACGTTACACGTCCGTGTTTGGATCGCAGAAATCCATATGTGTATCAAACAATCGATCCAGTAGATTCGGAGAAAATTGGCTGTGACAAACGGATATACAGACACACGAGTGATCCTATAAGGGTTCCGCCGTTTTTTCCTTCGAACGTCCGGAACCGGAAATAAAGAGTTTTGGGGGAATTTGCCAGTACTCACCACGCTTGGCAGGCGGGTTGGTGGACGCAGTATGGCCGCTGTTCCACAGACGTAACGCACTGCCCATCCCTCAGCTTCAGGATTTTTAAACTCATAAATAAATGTACGTAAGGACTAATTCTTTATTTATTTCTTTCTTGTCTGACCTAAACACGTTTTTACTTGATAAGCAACGAGTCTTCGTGCAGAAAATCTCAATTAGCTTGATCTTAAACTCACTTCAACCAGGAAATCGAACCAAAAAATTCATGCCCGAAAACCGCGTTTGCGATTTGGATTAATGCAGTAGATTTGAGGTGCCATACGTATTTTCACCATTCAGTTATTTATTTTGACGAATTATCTGATAGCTCCCAAGTGGTGTCTCAATACAACAAATACTTATTTAAGCACAAAGTCAACATCAGTCCATAAGTGCTCCTATTGTCTGCAGATGACAAACCAGAGCTGAGTAGGAACAGTAGCGGTTTCGACAAGCTGCTGATGGACATTCCGACGCAGGACATAATGGTCGAAGCCACCGGCGAGGTGCCCGTCAAGAGAAAGTCACCGGGGCCCGAGAATGGCGCAGGCGCCGCTAAACGACGAAACAGCTGCAAGACCAAGCTGAACATAGTTCAGGCTGAGTGACAATGTCTGCGTACATACATAGTCACATTAGTGAGATTGTGTTGAGGCTGGCAGACCCGTTACTTTAGTTTCCGTAGAATAAAGACGTATAAAACATACCAAACTACGCGCAGTTAGAACATAGTTACGAGTGATATCTGAGATCTGACTATCGGTTAAGTAAAGTGTGGATGGATGCGGGTGTAAACGGTCCTTGTGGAACATATTGGGTAGGCGTTTGTTTACCATTGGACGTACTTAAGCTTATATGATGATGATGATGATCCGCGGTACGTGTCATTTGTCAATATATGAATCTGAAAAGCCTGAAGTTATGAGCATAAATATATGGATAGCTTGAAATTCAACTGATCCAAGTTACAGGTTTAGTTGGAGACGTATTTGAGCTTATGATTATAGCTAAATTGGTGATAATGTCTGTGAGGGCCTATTTACAGTCACCTTCCCCCGGTAAAGGGAGTGACCGCTTTGCAGCCAGGCGTTGCTAAGAATCCGGTACACCCTTCGACCCATCCCCAGTGCGGATGAAGTCCATGAGGATTTCCACTGCAGTGACAAAAACGGATACGGAACGAAGGTGATCTTCATTCTCTACTCCAAGAACCGGGAAAACCGACACTGCAGCAAAAGGCCAACGAGAAGCGATACAAAAGGTCATTCCCCTTAAACACATCTATGAAACAGACAATCTATTATCTATCTCTTTCGATCTCGTGTATTTGACATAATGCCGCGTGCTCACGGTAATAATGTTTGAAGGCTTCGGTCACCAACATTACGGCGGCCGTTTTACAAATTCGTGGTTCATTGCGTTCGCAATGCGCTGATACTGTTTTTGTATTCTGTTTGCTTTGCGTTATTTGTTGATGTTATTTAATTATTGCAGTGAAACTTCTTTTGGGACGGTGTGAATTGGATTTTATGAAACGAAAATGTGTAACGAAAGAGAGACAACTATAAATGTATTGCTTGGGTTTAGGCTGTGAGAGAATGAGATAAAACACGTTTCTATATAGTTTCCCTATTCCATATTGTCGACCAATCGCTCTCTCTCTCTCTCTGTTTACCACCTCCATAGTGTATTCATCTCATTCTCTTACAAATTAACCAAAATACAAAGTTTTACATCTACCGCGTGTGAACTCATACTAGTTTTTTTTTCAACAGTCTATACGTCCTTCCGTATACCTACAAACATTTTAATAATTAACACTAATAGTTAGAATTTTTATACCAGTCAAGAGAGACAAAATAATGAAACTATTAGCCGGATGTTTTAAAATAGGTAGTACCTACAAAAATAAATAATGTAATTTTCATAAATACATTTTCAAAAAAGGTTACGACATGGTATCGCTTCTTGTTTAATATCTCGAAAGATGCAAAATTCACTTGGATCAGGCTTCTCAGGTATCCTTAAGTACTAACCCTTTCATAGCAAAGGCCGCGGCCGGCGTTGTATTTTAACTAAAATGTGTTTGAACAAAGTGTTTTTATGGTTATGAGGGTGTTTTAACCCTTTCAGTGCGCATGATGCAAGGTATGCATCATTTAAAAATGGACCTCCTGTAATAGGTAATTGTATGCGCTGCTTAGCTGCACATAGTATTGCCAGGTGGTATCCAAATGGAGGACAAATCCGGCCGCCCTCATCAAATGTTCTCGTTTTTCTAAGTGTCAACGTGTAGTCGACTTGGACCTAACAATAGCAACGATTCTTTACGAGCTTTTATACTATAACTATTTGATAAAAAATTGCGATCTATTTTAAATAAGTAATTCTGACAAATAAGTTAACAAAACAATATTTTAATAAAATTGTATCGTTTTGTTTAAGTATATCCTCCTTTTTTCTGAAATCCTCTCTTTATTGCTAAGTAGCACTAATCTGCTCTCCTTTTTCCACCTGGCAACACTAGTCGCACACAACTTTGATGAACTTTAAAATGGCAAGTCACTGATAGCCAAAGATCCGATTTATTGAACATTTAATTTAACTACCACACAACTTACGCTAAAATGACTGATCGCTAATGAGTAGAACCGATATGAATGCTGATCGGATACTGTCGCTTTACAATATAATTTGTTCACATCTACGGAATGTGCAGTAGTACAATTCTCTAAGCTCAAACATCCATACATCCTCGAATACAGAATTGAAATAACGATGAAACACCAATTTGGTATTCGCTAAGACATGATTGAAAATATTACCAAACTGAATTTTCACCTTATTTATTTCATTTCTGTATTCAAGGATGTTTGAGCTTAAGGAATTTAGCGTGTAATGTGTAGCGACCATACATGACTCGTACAGTAATATTAAACGGCAATATATGGTCATGTGTGATTTCTGAGGGCCAAGTCAGTTCCTTTTCACAATCTAAATATAAAACTTGATCGGTGCGTTCATAATCATTCAAAGCTGTTCAAGTTTGGATTTATTTTGTAAAAAATAACGCACGTACAGTACAGTCCACCAGCCATATGTCGTCAAGACACTGACGTAATTGCGTTCCGAGCATGCGCCACAGGCGTTGCTTGTGACATTTCAGGATATTCTTTATTATTCGATAAATATTAAAATAAATGAGAAAAAAGAGAATACGAATTGTTACAGACGTAATTCCGCTTTTTTAGTGTAAAATTCATGCCTAACTATTGAGCCGTTATATAGAGAAAATTCAATTTACGTTAAAAACTGCCTATTTACTTTTTTTTCAACACTTGGGCTAATTTATTAATAATTTTAAAGAATACAAATTTTCTGTGATGACCTTAAGTATAACGTATATTTTTTTCGTAGTTAATGCACAAAAGTATTAGTCAACAAAATCCTTTAAAACTTACGCAATTATTGAGATTTGAGCGATGTAATCGCCTTAATGTGGATTTCGCAAAATTGTTTAATTTTCGTAACTCTGCTGTGTTATATAAAGCCAATTCAGCGTTATAATGCTGATGTATTCAACATGCGAGCGTAAATACTGCAAAGTAAAATAATTATACATTTAAACAAAATATCTAAAAGAAGGAATGATGAAAACGCGTTGTCTAGTTACAGCCGTAAATTGTAGTTTTAACGAAGGTTTCAGCAGTTCTAACTAGAGAAGAAGCAGTGTAACAATAAAATAACTGTACGGTGTTCGGCTTAAGGATATTGCACCACCCCATCCTGCTCTCGTGGATGTCATAAATGGGGACGGACTAAATCAGAGGGATGGGCAGCAGCGTCGTTTCTGTGAAACAGCAGCCATTCTGCGATCACCAACCCGCCAAACCTGGTAAGTACTGGCAAATTCCCCCAAAATGAGGACACACGGGAGCGGTCTTATGGGGGAGGCTATTTTTCTGCAGTGGACGTCTTTTGGCTGTTATGATGATGATGAACTAAAAACGGGTTTTATTTCATATGATTTATACGTTTTTAACCATTTAATTTCGGCTAATCTTAAGTTTATCCGTTAAAGATAAAATTATTTATCGCAAAAGAACATTGTATAGAACTTTAGCCAACGATCAAATCTAAACTTTTTACTCTCTTTTTTTTTTACTTCTAAACTCTAAGTTTTTATTTACATCTATCTTTAACCGTAACATAAGACAACATATGTAACACTTACAATTAAACTTTGTCTCATTGATCAACTAAGTACGTAAGTGTATAAATAAAACACAATTGTTTGCAATCATTTTACTTTATTCACTAACAGATTACGCATCTTACACAGGAGTATTTACATGAACGAAAAAATACTAAATTCTAAGTTATTGTACTCAGGTAAATTAAGAAACGAAAATGACACCCTCCTTATATTTAAGAGTTAAACGAAAAGTCATCTTAAAACAAACGACTTAAAAGCTAATTAACATTGACTGCTTACTTTAAGTGCATCAGGGGCTGAGCGACGACGGACAACGTAACTTGATTACAAGGGCGGATCCAGGGTTTTATACTGGGGGGCCCTCGGGGTCTCATGTCAAGATTTTCAGAGATCATTTTTGCTATTAGGTCTAAGATCAGGCCACAGTTTTGAGAGGGAGGGGGGCATGGTCCCCTCGAGCGTCCTGGATCCGCCCTTGCTTGATGAAGTTAGGTCATAGTACTAATGATTGCTGAACGAAATCTGCATCATATTCCTCATAACGTTTTGAGAATTATTTGTGCGCGTTGGTCTCGATACTAATAAATATAATTCACTCACATTTTCAGCGTCACAAAATCAGTGTGACGAGGGTAGGATGGACGTGCATCTATACAAATAAATAAAATTGAAGTGGCTGTGTGTAATGTCAAAATAACAGCTTTTTACTAAATGCATAATGAAAGTGTATACGGTACATACAACAAAAAAACAATTTTTACATTTTTTGTCTGTCTGTCTGTTTGTTCCGGGTAATCTCCGAAACGGCTGGACCGATTTTGACGGGACTTTCACTATCAGATAGCTGATGTTGTAAGGAATAATTTAGGCTACTTTTATTTTAGAAATATAATTAGGGTTCCGCGCAAAAAATATAAAACCCTTGAAATCCAATATATATATTCTATGTCAAGTGTCTATGTAGAAGTACTCTAAATTTCTTTTAAATTAAACGCGGGTGAAATCGCGGGTCCCAGCTAGTCTAAACATAAATGCGACAGTAATTCTATTATTGTTCAGCCGCACCTGGTTACTCTTAAAGCCTCCACCAACATAGTTGGGGCAACGATACGCTGACGTTAACTAAATCTATAATAAACTAACTTAACCTAACATGTTTGGACTTTTGTAATCATTTTCTTTAGCATTTTCTCCCTCTAGGGATATCGTTTCGTCGCCAGCCATCTTGAAACCTTAAGTTTAAAGTCAAAAGTTTAATAGACATATTGAAGTCATTTGATTGCTTATCTGGTTTAAAATAAGTTCTTGCAAAAAGTAAATGTTTAGAGCATATTTCTATAGTTTTAGGAACTTGCGTGTATACTTTTTTTATATAATAAATATAATCTTGAATTCGCTCAATATTTGGTTCAATAGGTCTACTAAACAAAATTATAAATGGCCTTAAAAATAGAATATCTGTTCACATAAAGAAATCCCGA
Organism: Diloba caeruleocephala; assembly: GCA_947459985.1. Classification (NCBI taxonomy): domain Eukaryota; kingdom Metazoa; phylum Arthropoda; class Insecta; order Lepidoptera; family Noctuidae; genus Diloba; species Diloba caeruleocephala. The sequence goes on along the minus strand of OX381621.1, from coordinate 3,034,169 downwards.
ACTCACAACCAATAAATAAAGATACATGATTATACATAGAACTCCAGTATGCTTGTCAAAATACAAAATACTTTTACACCAAAATAGTAAGCTTGAAAAAGGTTCATTATTTTTCTGGTAAATTTCTAATACTGCATATAGAAACTAAGCAGAAAAAGAATAAACAAAAAAAAATTGATATGTATACGAGTACAAGAATGTGATGGCACAGTTTGTGCAGTGCTCCGGGTCGCGGGTTCGATTCCCGCACGAAACAAATACTTGTTTGACCTGCATGTAGTTGTTCCAGGTCTGGGTGTATTGTGTGTGGAATTTGTGTCTGTAAACGCACCCACGACAAATGAGAAATCCTAGTGTGGGGCGTTAAAAAGGAAAAAAGTTATGAATTCACCAATGTAGCCCTTGAAGTTACTAGGCATAAGATACTAATAACGAATGTCTGATGTCTGTGTGGTGTCCGGATTAAGAATATAGCACCACTCCATCTCCTCCCGTGGACGTCGTAAAAGGCGACTAAGGGACTAACCCAGAGGGATGGGCAGCAGCGTCCTTTCGGTGGAACAGTAGCCATTCTGCGCTCACCAACCCACCTGCCAAGCGTGGTGAGTACTGGCAATTTCCCCCCAATATGATGACACAGTTGTGGAAGTCTATACGGGAAGGCCTTTGTTAAGTAGTGGACGTTGTATGGCCGATATGATGATGTCTCGAGGAGACGAGCGCAGTGTGGTGCCATGCAGGACTAACCCTAGCATTACAATTATTATGGGCAGGCGAAAGACTGGTCTCGCCGATAAGTTGTCTAAAGAACATAACATACAGAACATTCTTATTTCACAAACGAATAGTCGCATTTACCGGCCGGTAAACGATCAGTGAGGTTAAGCAACGCTCGGCGGAGGATTAGTAATCGCATAGTGGTATTATTATATGAGCAACTTCGTGCTTCGTTCGGTCCCGGTTATTGTCATTAGGCGGCAGTGGCTTAGCCAAGTCTGTTATAAAAAAAAATATTCTGACGTTTACTGGAGTTCTGGGGATTTTACTCATACATACACGTCGATTTGTGGTAAGTTTTAATAATATTGTTACAATCATAATAACGTTCTGCATTATTTGAATTACTGAGACACAACACACTAGATGACGTCTGTGAACCAACAGCCAACCGAGTATACTACACCTATTGGGACGTTGAATGAACGCAGTTTTTGGGTGAAAAGATAGTTTATGGTTCAAGTGGGGTACACACCCGCGCAAGGGTGACCACGTTTTCGGAATCTGTTTCCTATATTTTCATAAACACACAATTTCGTAGTGTGGATGAAAATACAATATTTGAAATTTTCGACTAACGGCTGAATACTGAAAGGCCAGTTAAGTCAAGACCAAGAAGTCACTCCGTTTTGTAATTTTGTTCCTTTCCTTCCCACTCCCCCGCGCATACCTGAGGCGCGGTACAGCTGTATTGGTCAGGCTATATGAGTTGATAGAAAAATTACATAAAAATTGTGATAATGAACCTGATAATTGAAATGAATATTAGAACGATACGACGACGGTGCAGTGCCGATACTCTAGAAGATGCTAAAGGCTAATTTTATATTTGCTCATCAAAAAAATTGCAGAACCGCACTTAAATTTAATTACCATGGGTATATAACGCTAGTGATATAAGTTGCCTCATTGGTACTATTTTATAACTATAAGCTACAAAACTTTATATCTAACGTACACTATGTAGTATGTATGAATATCAACTATATACAAGGACACGAGTTTATATTACTGTGCTATATGCAGGTTGTCCAGTAAATAGCACGACATACTGCAGGGGGTGAGAGCTTGGGTCAATACCTACCAAAAAAACACAACATATGTTCAGCAAAATCTTACGGTTTTACAGTAGTACAAAATTTTGCGATATGAAGCGATAAGAAAATTGTACTGTGAAAATTTAAATAAAAATTGTATTTCTTGAAAACATTTTAGTTTTTAATAGAATAAGGACTTATCAATGAGTAAAGTAACAATTCACAAATAATTTGATGTAAAAAAAAACTAGAAAAGGAATTTTTCATTACGAGATGCTTAAAAATCTGTGTCAAGGTAGAGATTTTTCAATATTTCGGAAAATGTTGTACTACTGTAAATCCGTAAGATTTCACTGAACATATATTGTGTTTTTTGGTAGGTATTGACCCAAGCTCTCACCCCCTGCAGTATGTCGTGCTATTTATTGGACACCCTGTATAATAGCAGTTTAAACTCCATACAGCCTTTCATCACCAGTTTTCTTAGGCCCGTATTACGGATTGAGAATCAAAACTCGAGCCGAGCTGCGTTAAACAAATATGGACCCTACGTAATAGGTCTAGCAATTGTATTCATTCAATTGATGCAATCGATTCGATTGAAGTTCTATTTGAGTTTTGATCGTCGATCTATAATACGGGCCTTAGAGCAATGATCCGGGGGGTTCGGGACGAAATGGGCGGGCAAGCTGCCTTGATGCGGCTTGGGACATGACATTCAATATGAATGAATATATCAAAAATTATGACCATTCTAAAGACCTGTCAAAATCGAAGGCGATGAACCGCTTTATGGAGTAGGTTGCACCTCATAATAGTGCCAATAAAGTAATATTAATCATGAGATGTGTTACATTTTACTTCATTTATTCTAAAATAGATACTTCCGATTAGCATAGGTGTCAAGTTACCTAATATACATATGTACCGTTTGAAATCACGGAATAATTACCGAGTTCAGTTTGCAATAAAAAAATATTAAATATAAAGGCCTGTATTGAATATTCAATCAATTTACTTGTCCGACACGATACACCTTTTATCAATCGTTGGTATAGTATAGCGTCTCTAATGATTCGAGAACTTTCGAAATCAACATTCTAATGTTACTTTTAAGGTGAAGACATTGGCGCTTGTAATAGTCATTCTCTAGCGCAGGGGGGTCAGGGAACGAACATTTATTGTTCTAAAATATAGTTTTCAGTTATACTCCGTGCTATTTTTATCGTCTTAAAACGGCGACATATTTGCTATATCCAACTAGTAGTTGGAAGGTGCCTGAAGCGTCCGTTGCAATTATAACAAACACTTTAATTTAATATACATATATTTTGTCCTAGTGTTATATATACAAAGTCAGTGAGTGAATCAGTGACGAACGTAATTATGTTTTATTTATTCATTCGTAAAAAAGAACTTGTAAATAATTAACATTTCAATAACTGAAAGTAAAATAATATTAATTTCGTTCACCACCAACATTAAACCGGGCGTTACCTTACCGATGTCGGGTACGTCAAATGCCGCCCTTGTGAGACCAAAATGACACGGAGTATGAAGTTTCAGGGGTTAAGCAAGTAGTATATAAGATGGGAGTGAGTTTTCTACGCGAATTTACCGATACGGCTGTTCTCAAAAACAATAGCTTGCTACCCCAGCAACGCTCCAAGCCGAGGTCCGTGTTCCTTAAGTTGCTTAGTATGTAATATTAATTTTAAGCCTGGCTGGAGGTCTATTTTGGCTTCGCCAGAAATGTCTGGTTGAGGAGCTACATTTCCAGGAAACGTTTGCAAGAAGCCCAACAAAAAAGAAACTACGCGACTGTTCTTTGCGGTGTGTGATCGACGACCAATTTGACCAATATACATCTACGGGCAGCCATAGCTGCGTCCATCCTGGTATATCATACACCTGGTCGAAGGATCCTCTTTTCTCAATGGAGAAACACTACATCTCGTTTCACCAAATCTCCACTGACTTATGGTGAATGAAAACATCGCGAGGAAACTTGGATCTTAATTACTACCCAAAATTAAACAGCCATCTGGGTAAAAAATACCTATTTGTATTATTATAACTGGTGTATTTTTTGTTTACATGGTCTGAAATCGCCAACACGCCGCAGTGAGCAAGTATTGTGATAAACGCTTGTTCCTTCTCTGTATGAGGTGGGCTTTGCCCAGCAGTGGGATAGTTACAGGCTGATATCATACTAATACACTGTGCCTGTGAGCTACGAATAGCACCACCCCATCTCAACCCATGGGTGCCGTATGAGGCGATTAGGATTGGCCGGAGGATGGACAGCAGCGTACTTCAAGCACATCGATCGCCAACCGATACGGGTGCGCTAATCGTCACGATAATGACAAAAGCTCCCTAATGCTAGCACACAACACACGTCTTTGGGAGAGGTTAATGTCCGGCAATTCATAAGTATATAATAATAATAATAATTTCGGCCCAATGAAGTCCACTGCTGGACACAGGCCTCCCGCAATGATCACCACAACGACCGATATGGGTGTGTTGTGGGCTCATTGGGGGTTTTGCCATAATCGCCACGCTTGGCAGACGGGTTGGCGATCGCAGTTGAGTTGTTAATGGAATGTCTCGAAGGACGCTGCTGCCCATCCTCCGGCCTCCCTTAGTCGACTTTTACGACACCCACGGGAGGAGATGGAGTGGTGGTATTCTGAGCCGGCACCACACGGCAAAGTATGTAGGAAACGAATGCCATCTGGAGCGTTTTGATGTGAAACATCAAGAATGCGGGTTAGACCGACTGTTGGTGTGGTGACGCGTCGCCATGCGCAAGTGACAGTGTGACTCCCTCCCCACTCGCCTCGAACTTTTAGAATTTATATTTTTGTATTAAAAAATCTGAAAATTTTATTTTTGATTATATACATGTATGAATATCCTTTTATGCATATTATCTGTATAAATTAATGTCGATGTTTCACATCTGCCAGGCGCCCCATGACGTCATAATTTTATCCTTTTTTTGCGTGTGCTAAGAGCAGTGTTCGTCATCGTTCGTATGAGTGTATCTTGAGCACAAAAAATATTACACACACCATGATAATTTTTTTTATTTCGGCTGAATGAAGTCCACTGCTGGACACAGGCCTCCCCCAAAGATTACCAACACCACCGATATGGATGTGTTGTGGGTTCATTGGGGGGTCTTGCCATAATCGCCACGCTTGGCAGGCGGGTTGGCGATCGCAGTTGAGTTGTTAATGTACTCGAAGGACGCTGCTGCCCATCCTCCGGCTAATCCCTTAGTCGACTTTTACGACACCCATGAGAGGAGATGGGGTGGTGGCATTCTGAGCCGGCACCACACGGCGACCACATGATAATTACAGTGGCCTTAATACACAGAAGTGCGTTTGGTAACCTGGCTACCAAACACTCTCCGTTTCTGCGTAAGCGAAGATGCGTTAAGATGGGAGAAAGCTGGGAGTCGTTGGATATGAGCGACATGTATCCGGTTTTTGTTCAACAGTGGACTTCCTTCGGCTGATATGATGATGATGATGCAGATGCGTTGGCCGCCCAGCGAGAAATGGAGCGCTGATATGACCAGATATAATATGTTACAAGCCCGTGACTTCGTTATCGTGGTCTTTATTTGAAAAGCCCTATGTGCTGTTAATTTACCATTAAATTCTACTTCTTAAAATACTTACAACCGTTACGGCAGAAACGAACATGCATTAACATACAGGTTTTCGAATTTATAACGATATGATATATTATACTACCCGCGTATTCATATATATTTTAATATGATAGGAACGACACAAACAGTAAAATACTTACGATATATAAGGGCTAACCAGTCTGTCATTCTAATTATATAATATAGGAAAGCTACTGATATATGTGTAATATGTGTCCTACATAACTTTTAATTACGAGTAGAATATAGAGTATATAAATCTTCTTTAATAGTGCACAGTTTTATAAATACACTGGTTTACGAATATTGTTCAACCGATGACTTTTTGATCGACTAATTAGTAGAATGAAGAATACCTTATAAATTATTATGTGCCAGACAAAGACATGTACTGAGGAGCTTGTTATGCCACTACTGCTTCCCAGAAAAGTAAACATTTTGATAAAGTCCTTTTTTAACTGATGATATATATATATAGTTGTATTATTTTTACATATAATGCATTTGTCCATTAAGTGTTTACTAAGACTCGGTCATATATAAAAAGATAGTTTATTTGCAATTTAAAATACTAAATGCGGTTACACACGGCGAATTTTTGCAGCGATACAAACAAGCGACTGTATTGCGACACTAGCCCAGGTATATAGACGATTAGCGAGTGTATCGCTACTGCATCGTAACTGAATCGCTACTCCATGGTAACTGAATTGCTACTGCATCGTAACTGAATCGCTACAGAAGCGAAAAGGCACAGTGCGCTCTAACAGTTGGCTTGGCTTGCGATGTCGCTGCGTGATTTAGGACTTCGGTAGAGTCCGAAACTATTTGGATAACTCCGAAATGCTTTTCCCTTCTCGTGAGTATAACTGTACCTAGAATAGTCTAACTAAAATCTATAAACAAATATGTACAGCATCTCGTTTGCCTCTTTTACCGACTTTGTTTTACAAAACATTGTGCACTGTCAAAGTTTAATATATAAATATATTTGCAAACCACTACAGTTATAACACGCTATTATTCCGGCAAAGGGCTTACTGCAGTTGTGCATGTCTATCCATCATGCTATCAGTGTGCGCATGTACAGACATATGACCTCAGTGTGCGCGACTATACACCTTGCAGACAGTTATCACGCACACGTGGCAAGTACATACGTACACTGCGGAAAGCACAGATTACATACTAAACAGATACATAATACAGTAGACGTCGCATATGCGAGCCCTTTCTCCCCTGATGAATGCCGTGTCAACAAGCGAGGGTAGTCTGTAATAGAGTATTTGTAAAGTATTTAATCTGTGATAAACCTCTATGTGCGTTCGGGCTAAATCCTTCCAACTATACTTAATACTCATAAGATACATCCAAATTTACAATGCTATTTAAATGGACGTCAAAACTACATGGTACTTACATATTATGTAACGTCATTATGGACGTCCAATTATGAGAAACTTATCTACAAACTTTTATCTTCATACAAAATTATATATATGAATGAATTAAACACACAAGTAAACATGAATTTCCATACTTGACAGATATTCGTAAAGATTGCATATCGAGTCCTAACCGCCGACTTATCGTAAGCTCCCATAGCTTACGATACAAATTTCAAGTTCAAGAAATATTCGCTTACGATAAGTCGGCGGTTAGGATTCGATATCATAAGGACAACGTGATTAGTTAGGACCTTATTTAGCAGTCCGGCATTATGACAAATCGAATCTGGCAATATAAATAATAGGTATTTTAGGTCAGACCAATATCGACGACCAAGAAATTTGTGTCTAGACAGGGCCACCCAGCCGCACCTTAACCTAATGTGGCATTCCTCGGGATAATAAAAGATATTATTTATACTGCCCAAGTGGATTTTTCATTATTCATAGCGCACGGGCATTATTAATCACTTGGTCCGTGACAATACATACAATATATAATACAATATACTGAATAGCCCTTGGATTTGCGTAGATATAAAATAACGAAGGTACTGAAGGCGACATGATTCGGTCGGGTCCATTCGTCACATAGCTTGTTAACTTAGTAATGGTGAAGGAGTTTCTATTTAGCGCTCCTATTTTGAGATTATATCTAACAAGCGGAAACTATAAAGATCCTTCTTTATAAGTGTAAAATCATGAGATAATATTTATCAACGGTTGGGCCAAATCTTTTTGACAAGCCGATTTGGTCCGACATTCGGACCCTTGACTGTTGGGCCAGCCAATATCGTGCATATAGGCCCTCTATCCATAAACTGAAGGAGTCAAAACTTTCAATACACACAGTATTGTTTTTCACTTTATACTTGAAAGTAAAATGTTAAGAGACACAATCTCATCAATGGCCATAGTCAAAAATTTACTGAACACCATTATGAAGAGACAAGATTAGTGACACACATGTTCGATATTAATCCTAAATTAGTGGAAGTTTGTAAACGTTAAATACCGCGTGTTGAACGTACAATTTGGCGGCGCTGCCGAGTCCACTCCATACTGCATATCTGTAAAGTATAATGATGAGTACTTAAAGTGATGTGGTGTCCAGATTAGTGTAATGGGAACCTGCGAGCAGTAGAATAATGTAATAACAACAAATAAAATATAAAACTAAGGTAAATAAGCAGCTCTTCCTCTCTCCTACTAAACTATGCTGTGCCCAAGAGTGTACATAATTGATCCATAGATTTAAACCTACCTTTTATTACTTATGGAATGCAATAAAAGAAATGAACTCAATTAAGAATCTGATTCCGTGGATGTCATAAAAGGAGAAAAACAGACTAAGCCGGAAGGATGGGCAGAAAAGTCCCTTCCATGGAACAGCAGCCATTCTGTATCACTAACCCCTGCCAAGCGTGGTGAGTACTGGTAAATCCCCCAAAATGACGACACATGGCATGTAAACGGTTGTCTTTGACTAACTTTTTTGGCTGATATCAAAAAGAAGAACCTGTCTTGTTGCGATACGCACAAGAATGAACTATCTTTTAACATGATGATCACCACATATGAACATTACTGGTGCTTAGCTTTACTGCACCTTCAACAACGCCAGGCTGCCACATTAAGAATAAGAATAATTTATTCCCAAGAAACTGTACAATAACCACATAAAAATGACTGCATAAATATATTAAATATGTATACAACATGACGTATGTAAGTAGTATAGGTTGAACTCCGGTACCCAAGGTAAGATTCAACTTGTGTTAGGAGTACCAGCGCTCTCACGTATAAAGAGCAGAGAGTTACATTGCATCTGGATGGAACGTGGTTTCAGGTTAATTTAATTTTATGTGTATGAGAGTGTATGTATAAAAGTGTAAAACACTTTGTCGTGTCTGTGTTAGTTATGTTATAGAATAGACAATTTAATTTAATTTTCTGTCTCGTCATAGCTTAGTGTCGGTAGCCAGTTATGAATTTTTGTTTTACATAAACGTCTAGTGAGAGGGAATATATTAGAGTTTATTAATTTTATTGTATTGGTAATTTCCAAGAATATGAAATTGTCGCTGAGCTATTATGAGCATTTGGTAAGCGGTTGGCTTTCTGCGGATTTCACCACCATGTTGCTATTGACACGTGCATTCGGTAACGTCGCAAGTAAATTTTCGTTCGGATAATCCGTGTGGTGTCCGGATAATTCGTGTGGGGTCCTGATACTCCGTGTAGTGTCCAGATTAAGAATATAGCACCACTCCTGCATCTACTCCCGTGGATGTCGACGGCACGGTTGGTGCAGTGGTTGATACAGTCGACTGCTGCGCTCCGGGTCGTGGGTTCGATTCCCGCACGGAACAAATATTTGTACGATCTGCAGGTAGTTGTTCCGGGTCTGGGTGTATTGTGTGTGGAATTAATGTCTGTAAACGCACCCACGACACAGGAGAAATCCTAGTGTGGGGCAACGTTTTAAAAAAAATTAAAAATAAAGAGAAATCAAAATCAAGAGAAAAGGCGACTAAGGGACTATAAAGCAGAAGGATGGGCAGCAGCGTTCTGTGGAACAGCAGCCATTCGGCGCTCACCAACCTGCCTGTCGAGCATGGTAGGTACTGGCAAATCCCCTTCAAAATGACGACACAGGACATGTAACCGGTCGTCCTATGGAGGAGCCTTTTGTTCAGCAGTGGACTGTTTTTGGATGACATGATGATGATCTGGTAGTATTGTTATATTGTCGTTAGTCGTACCTGTCGGTCACTAGACAGGCACCTCCTCCGCTTCCTTCTCCCGCTGACGCACTGCGACAGCCGTCTCCACCAGTAGGTAGAGGCACTTGAACTTGTCACGTTCGCCTTCACTGTTGGCGTTACTTGGCACCACCTGACAAAAGTTATTTATTACAATCATAGGGTAAACTACAAAGAAATGCATTATAACTTAAAAAGGGGGTGCTTCTCTAGGTTTAGTAATATGTGGATTGTCTCCGGCGATGGTGACACTGCTGCGTAACAGTGGCTTCCTATGCGGCGCGATTTCGCTGGTGGCGCTAGGGTAGCTCGCGTCAACGTGCTGTGAAAACACGCAGCTACAGGTACGAAGTGAAGTGCGCAGAGTACAATATTATGATGCCAAATCGATACCGAGTTACAGAGCACTTGTAATCACGCAATTAGGCTATTGATGTAGAAATTCACCGGCACGATACACACTGTCCATATGTGGATGGAGATGAGTAATTGTTCGGAACATTCTCCACCGTCAGCGGTGGAGGGGGCAGCACGGGAGGCGGGGAACGATGGATTCGCGCCGGCCGGCCACGCCACCGCACGGACACAGCACCATCGACCACAGCGAGCGACACCCGCGACCGATAAAGAATTATAATACCCGCGCCGCCGCCATTCCTTGTTCTTTGTAATTCTACTAGTTTGATTAGAAGAAAACATACAGTCCCCTACAGTAATCTTCCCTTTACCCACGCCGGACAAGCAGTAGTGTGGGCGCCAGTGTAGTGGCTATGGACAGCATTCTGCATCTTCTGTTTCAGCGACAATGTGAGCAGTGAGTACCTGCAGGCGGCGGCGCAGCGGGTGCGGCAGCTGCGGCAGGTGCGCCAGCTGCGGGTGCCAGCCTCCCGCGGGCGCGTCACCGCTCCCGCCCGCACCCTCCGAGCCCTCCTCCGACTCCGAGGTGCGCACCGTCACCGCGCCCGCGGTCCTTCTACACACAGAAACACAGATGTTAGGCACTAGACTGAAGATGGCTTCCCACGACCCACGATAGAGCGCGAAATACGATTCGTGGGAAGCCACCTTACGTAGATTGGGACAGTGGGCCTGAGACCTCAGTCCTTGTCACTGTTGTTTAGATCTACGTCACACGGATACAGCGTCTCCTAGACGCGCTTGCCTTGCACGAGCTCAAGACATATGCACGATCAAACACCACAACATAGTCCAGTCAGAGTGTAAGCTTAATCTATACAAATAAATAAAATTGAAGTGTCTGTTTGTAATGTCAAAATAACAGCTTTTTACTAAATACTATAACAAAAAAACAATTTTTGTTTTGTTTATCTGTCTGTCTGTTTGTTCCGGGTAATCTCCGAAACGGCTGGACCAATTTTGACGGGACTTTCACTGGCAGATAGCTGATGTTATAAGGAATAACTTAGGCTACTTTTAGAAAAATAACCCTTGAAATCCAACATATATATTCTATGTCAAGTGTCTATGTCGAAGTACTCTAAATTTCTTTGAAATTAAACGCGGGTGAAATCCCGGATCCCAGCTAGTACAAAATAAAACGAGGCTTCCGCCATGACTGCACTATAGTTATCAGGAAATAAGCCCGGCAATGGTCTATGCCAGAACAACAATACTAAAAACTGACACCCTATCCAAGACCCTAACATGAGTTCCCAGTGTTAGCCAAGTAGAGTCAGTAAGCCATAATTCTATATGAAAAATAATAGCTTACGACTGGCAACAACTCATACTGACGCTCCAGACCATGTAACAAAAGACCCAATCATCAGTAACCAACCCTCTGGCCGCGGGATGTAGTTCCCGGTCCTCCGGTCCGTACCGTATGACGGACTGCCACACGGAGGGGTCATACTTGACCTCCTCCTCCGACACGGCGCTGGACGAGTAGCCCTCCTCGCCGTCAGCTATTTCATCGCCGTCACTACGGTACACGAGAAGGCCGTCACTGTAGTCCTGTTCTGCACCGCGGTCGGCATCGTTCTGTAAGAAAATAATACGATATAAAAATTGATTTGAACTATCACATACATTGAAGGTCGTAGACTTAAACAAGGACCCCGGGAAGACGGTGGGGCGCACGTGGTCACGTGCCGCCGTGTGCGCAGCACAGCGCACAGCGAGGCTTGGGGGGATCCTTTACAATCCTCCCCGAGAAGTGCCTGGGGGGGCGACCTTTTTACAGTTGCCTTCCCTTTGCTAGAGGGGGTGACCGCTTTACAGTTATCCCCTCCTTGATGTGCCTAAAGGCGTGGCACCAATGGGCGGCTCTACTGTGATCTTACGAGGACCTGGAGCCCCCCTTCGGTGTCGAAGATGACCGCTCCAGTTGTTTTAGCCGGTAGGAGTCCGGCATACCCCTTCGCCCTCCTCAGGGTGAAGGAAGTTCGATGTAGAATTTCTACTGGACATCAATAAAAAAAAAAGGTTAAAACGAGGAGCCCATATCGAGCAGTAGACATTAACTGACTGTTAGGATAAGGACTACCATTTTACCTCCTTTGTGTAACGGGCTTTAGTCTAGTGGTCAACTATGGACACTTGATGAGGATTGGAGCATAGGTTTGAATGCAAAAATATATTTTATAATTATTTAGGTAATCGCTGGTACGAGCTCCGGGGCTTTTTGGTGGTGACTATACGTCGCCAGTTCAGATTGGGTCCCGGCTATTGTGTGTTAAGCCCGGGTATAGAAAGTATACCCAGTTGGCTCCGAGCTACATTGACTAGAGCGTCATACCGGCCTCTATACCATACAGACCAGCTTCCCAAAATAATACAAATCTGCCACTACGTGCTTTGTGGGAGTTGTACAATGTGATACTCGTCATTTTAGGAAGATAGACATCCCGAGACTAGACGATTTGGGAAACCGGTCCAATTGGTACAGCAGACAATTTGACTAGTCAATGTAGCCCGGCGTCACCAAATTCGCCCTCTATTCCATGAGAATTAAATACCATCATCAGCGAAATGTGGGTGTACTGAGTGTACCCGCATGTTATCCTACCTAAAAACACAGGCGTGTTTGTAATGTCAAAATAACAGCTTTTTACTAAATGCATATGAAAGTATATACGGTACATATAACAAAAAACCGTTATAATTTTTTTGTCTGTCTGTCTGTCTGTCTGTTTGTTCCAGGTAATCTCCGAAACGGCTGGACCGATTTTGACGGGACTTTTACTGGCAGATAGCTGATGTTATGAGGAATAACATAGGCTACTTTTATTTTAGAAAAATAACTAGGGTCCGCGCAAAAAAATAAAACTCTTGAAATCCTATATATATATATTCTATGTCAAGTGTATATCCCGAAGTACTCTAAATTTCTTTTAAATTAAACGCGAGTGAAACCGCGCGTCCCAACGAGTATTTTATATAATAAAAATAGGGTTCATTGACAGTAAAGCTTTAGTACGGTAGGTACAGATAAAACGTCTGTTATCTTTCTAATCATAACAAATGTTTGTTTGAACGGAAGTGCTCCATTGAAGGTGCCTACAAACTGTACGGTAGTTTCAATATTGTATGCATCATTATTTTCAATTTTAGTATGACGAAATCTTGAACAATCTTTAGCCGTATTGGTGAATCGATGTCACCTTAACGCAACTATTTGATGATGTCCGAGTGAAATATCGCTAACAAATACTTATTCCCTGAATACTGTTGTTATATGTAGCAACAGATAGCTAAAACATTTGGATATCATAAACTATTACTATGCAACTATTACAACTATTTACAAATGATCTTCAAAGCTTGTGTACTAGGGTCTAAATATTGGTTACCTCAACCTCCACACCGTCCCAGGAGGCGACGACGACGCCGGCAGTGTTTGCGTTGGAACTGGAGGAGCCGGGCTGCTTGCGGCCGCGCCGCGAGATCGTGTAGTGCAGCGGATCGTGGCCTTCGCGACGGATCATCTCCGGCAGGATGCGCCGACGAGCGTTTATGAACCAATTGCATACCTATGAACAGAGAATATGTTAATTGCATTATGATTCGTAGAGAGGCACTTAACGGCACAGTTGATACAGTTGGCTGCTGCGCTCCGAGTTGCGGCTTCGATTCCCGCACGGAACAAATATTTGTATGATCTGCAGATAGTTGTTCCGGGTCTGGGTGTAGCGTGTGGAATTCGTGTCTGTAAACGCACCCACGACACGGCAGGAGAAAACCTAGCCATTCCTCATCTTATAAAAAGTTTTTTTTTTTATTTCAATTCCATCATATTGTAGTCAAAGATTGATTTATTATTCTCATTCCGAAATAATCCTTTGTCGGCAAGTACCAGGTCTGTGAACCAAATTATGACGTTGAATGTAAGACACAGCTAATGATAGGGTGTGTCAGCATATTTGTCATGAAAAGTTTATACAGCTACAATTCTGTAACTGTTGACCTATTGGGGAAATTCGTAAATCAAAAGTTCCCCATTACCACCCATAGTAGGATAGCTGATTATCTAAAATCCTCCGGGACCGGGACCGGACTGAGGCACGCAACAGGTGCAGCCGTGTGCGTGGCACAGCGCACAGCGAAGCTTCCGAGGCGATCCTTTGCAATCCCTCGAGGCCTGGGGACCGGCCTATTTACAGTCGCCTCCCCTCAGCCAGAGGGGGTGTCTATGTCAGCGTAACCGAGGCCACGTACCAGCCTATTCCTCTCACTGTTACCTGGATAGAAGTAACTTTAAAGTGTAAAATTCAAATTTCAACAAGAAGTAATTACGAACCTGCAAAACGGTTAAATTAGCTTCCTGACTCAACGCAATCTTCTCCGCATCGTTAGGGTATGCGTTGTATCTGTGGTCGTAGAGCCACTTCTTGAGTATCTTCACCGAGTGTTTGGCCAGGTTCCCGCGTCGTTTGCGGATGGAGATCATGCCGGGCGGTGGCGTCGGTTGGCCATGCACCAGGCTGATACGACGGGACCTGTCAGCCTCGCCATCTGTGCCGCTCTCGTTGTCGTCTGTGGAGGATGTCGACGGGAACCGGTCGCGAACTGGAACAAAATATCTAATTCTATTTAAAAATTTGTTAGTGTCAGGTCTATAGGGTAAGTACTTATTGCATAGATTAACATTTGAAGGAAATCAGTAAAATTATATCCATTTCATTATTCAATCAAATTTCATTCATTCAATATTGAAGTAGGTAGGTACTTGGTTAAAGACTTCTCTGTGTTACCTGCATATAATAGACCACCAATATTAAAAATTATGTTATGTATGTTATGTTAATTATTATTATTATATATTGTTCAGCAGTGGACCTTCACGTACTAGTGTGTGATGATTGTGATGAAGAATAAAAGTAACAAGAAATTCGTGTAACAATCTACCAATTAAGGTAAAATATAAAATGATCATAAACATCTTTACGAGATATTAATTTGTGATACTGTAGCCGTCAAGAGCTGTATGAACCGTGAAAGATTTATGTATGTAAATATTTTAATACTCGCGCCTTACGCTACGTAGCGTGTCTCCAGACTACGATGGTATAAGATGGTACATACACGGGTGGATCCAGCCTTCCAGTCACATATTCAAGGTCCAGCCAGGACAGCCTTTAAAACTTAGGTACTGAGAAATATTATCAGCGGCTGACTAGGCCCAGAGTTGGTCATGACCCCTATGACCCACCCCCCCTGGATCCACCCTTGCCCGTTTTGTAAGGGCAAGATGTCTTCCGCATCTATCATAACTTTGCCGAAAATAAGATATCTAGACATATCTTTATGTAAATTTTATTTTATTTTATGTAAATCTGTTCCTGAAAAATGCATTTCTTATGTTCAGGTAAAAATTCATACGATAAATTAGTTAATTCGCTTCGCATGCCTGCATTGTTTGTATTGTATAGCTGCAAAATGTTTTTCAATGTAAAGAGCTGTTTAAATAATTCGTTAAACAACGTAGGTATAAAAAAGAGAAAACAACGTATAAAAAAGGGAAAGATATAATAGACCGCGGACTCGAGACCAAAAGGTCAATGCAACTTGATCGAAACGTCGAGTTTACGTTGAGATTAGTCAAAATATTATTTTGATATTAATCTGTGCGCGAATAGACTCAATATTGTCTGAAAATAATGAATTCAATTGTTGTTGTAAGAATAACAAACGAAAATAAGCTCCTCTAAACACATTGTGACCTATTTCTTTCAAGTTTCTAGGCGTATATAGTTATGTATCAATGTTCGTGATCGTATAATATTGTACTTGTAAGTAAAACTGGTGAAACCACGTCGATGGCGTTTTCAAAACACGCGTGACCCGATTCTGTTGTCAACTCATGACTTTGGTAAACTATTTACGTGTATAGCTTAACTAGGGTTGTCGATTTCGTCTTTTGTGTTTCTTGTTCTGACATGCGAATCGTTTTTTTTGTCCTTATCGACTAAAGAACTATGAAGCTGGGTCGCAGCGTCAGCTTGTGTTCTAAAAAGGACAGCCTGCGATCACCGATCCGCATGCAAAGTGTACAAATTATGGCAATGACCCCATGACTGATCATTGTCGTAGTCGTGAGGAGTCGTGTTCAGTGGTGGATACTTAAGGTCTTTTACTTCATCTATTTTATTATTGTTTTACTTCATCTATTTCACACTGGTAGTACATTATTCTCACATAACTTTATGCTACTATATTGCAATGTATGTAACATTTTAAAATTGTTTTAAAAGAGTGACTATGGAGTTTCTTGCCGGTTCTTCTCCATAGGACCAACTTCTTGGAACCGCGCAACTACACACTGACTATTCATAAGCGCCCGTAAATGGTTTATATGAATAAAAATCTTTTGAATTTGAATTTAAAGGCCGTGCGGACCCAGATAACTCCATGTACAAAAGGGTGTTTTTAAACTATGCCATTTTTATTTTGTTGTTCGTCTGGTGGTAAGCGACATGCTTGCCCATAATAATTATAATGCTACCCAGATCTAGTCCTGCGTTGCAATACTGCGCTCGTAACCTCGAGACATTCAGATATTTAATCCTTCATACACATTCATTTTATTAGTAACGATTTCTAACCTGAACACAGTAATTTCGAAACTTCATCATTCATCATTTCAGCCAAAAAACGTCCAGTGCTGGACAGAAGCCTCCCAAAGATTGCAACAACGACCGGTATGGGTGTGTTGTGTGCTCATTCTTGGCAGACGGGTTGGCGATCGCAGTTGAGTTATAAATGTTCTCGAAGGATACTGCTGCCCATCCTCCGGATAATCCCATAGTCACCTTTTACGACACCCACGGGATGAGATGGGGTGGTGGTATTCTTAGCCGGCACCAAACTTGCTTAGCGGAAAATATCTAAATATTTTCGCTGTTTACAGAATACGAACTTTATTGTTGACAGATCAGTTATAAGGTAAAAACGAATTTTTATTTTCGTAATATATAAAGAACATTTTGCTATGGCAGCCCTGATCATAACCTATAGCCAACATTTGTTTAATGAATACGTGTGTCGCATACGTATTTGTTTACTCGGCAATTCTAATAACGTGATCATGCACATAATTCTGTCTTTAGTGTTACTACGCTGATATTGTTCAATGAGAAATGCTGACATACGGGAGTATTTTTTTCTTTTTTCTTTATTGGGCTTCTCGTATACATTTCTGGGAAATGTGGTTGCTTAACCGGTCATTTTCTGGCGAAACCAAAAGAGGCCTCCAGCCAGGCTTAAATTTAATATTAAAAGCTAAGCAACTTTCGCTAAGGGCGCCCCCTGCGGGACACGGACCTCGGCTTAGGGCGTTGCTGGGGATAACAAGCTATTGTTTTGGGGACAGCTGGATCGGTATTATTTAAATTGTATTATGGGACATTTAAAGCTACAGGCTCGGCACGGGCCGGCGTGAGCATGAGACGGGAGGGAGAAGTGCTAACTTGAACGGGAAGGTAACGCGGCGATAGGCCTCCGCGACGTCGGTGGATAGGCCTCCGCGCCGTCGGTGAGCATACGGGAGTAAATAAACAGAGGTATTAGAATATACTGCCGTGTGGCTACGAATAGCACCAACCCATGTCATCCCGTGGTGTCGTAAAAGGCGACTAAGGGATTAGCCGGAGAATGGGCAGCAGCGTCCTTCGAATACATTAACAACTCAACTGCGATCGCCAACCCGCCTGCCAAGCGTGGCAATTATGGCAAAACCCCCCAATGAGCACACAACACACCGATATCAGTGGTTGTGGTGATCTTTGAGGGAGGCCTGTGTCCAGTAGTGGACTTTATTCGGCCGAAATGATGATTAGAATAGAATAATTAATTATTTTTCAGCTATTATCAGAAGGAGACTGGATTCTCGCAGAACTGTGTTATCATAAGAACATCATGAAAAACAAATAAATCTGAAATTAAACCCTAAATCGTACAAAACTAGCGATTTGTCACCCACTTTATTATAAAGCTACCTTTACAAACAACTCATAGTTCCATGAAGCATCATCAAACCTATTCCACTGGGATCTCATCCGAAACAAGTATATTGCGTTAGTATGCGAAGCGAGACGGAAGTGCTCGGGGTGCGATCGATGCGGGTCAACGGCCGCGGGGGATGCCGCGACTTGCCCAAGGGCATCTGCATTTACCGACAAAACTGGACCTGTTATTAACTTGTTTAGTGTGGACAGGGATAAAACTACAACTAACTGGGTAACTGATCATATTTATGATACTAGCTGGGACCCGCGGTTTCACCCGCGTTTAATTTAAAAGAAATTTAGAGTACTTCGACATACTACACTTGACATAGAATATATATGTTGGATTTCAAGGGTTTTATTGTTTTTGCGCGGAACCCTAATTATTTTTCTAAAATAAAAGTAGCCTAAGTTATTCCTTATAACATCAGCTATCTGCCAGTGAAGGTCCCGTCAAAATCAGTCCAGCCGTTTCGGAGATTACCCGGAACAAACAGACAGACAGACGGACAGACAGACAGATTTTTAAAATAGTGTTTTTGTTATATGTAACGTGCATACTTTCATATTCATTTAATAAAACAGATATTATCTATACAAATAAATAAAATTGAAGTGTCTGTTTGTAATGCCAAATAACAGCTTTTCACTAAATTCATATGAAAGTATCGGTACCTACACCCAAAAAAACATATTTTTTTTGTCTGTCTGTCCGTTTGTTCTCGCTAATCTCCGAAATGGCTGGACCGATTTCTACGGGACTTTTACTGACAGGTAGATGATGTTATAAGGCTATATACAGCTTAGGCTATTTTTATTTTAGAAGAATAACTGGGGTTCCGTGCAAAAAAAGAGCCATGAAATCCAATATACATATACAAGGTCTTAATTTAATAGTCCACGATATTTTGCATGGCGTTTTTGTGAACGATGAAGATAATGTAGGTATAAATTTTTTTTGTAAATTTGCTGTTTAAAAAATTATTTTATAAATTATTTATATCTTTCCTCCCTGTTTCTCTTAGTTGTGATAATATTCACATGCATCTAGTAAGACAATGGCGGACAGGGCTGGTTGACTGATTTAGATAGTCTGTAACGTTAAACAAAACAGACGGCGCACGGTAGCGACATCACACAAAAGAAAGAAATGGATTTTTACCATGAGTTTTTTTTGTGTTCGGTACATCATCTTAAGCATTCACTGAGGCACCATGCAAAATATCGTGGATTATTAAAATAAGACCTAATATATATATATACACATACTCTATGTCAAGTGTCTATGCCGAAGTACTCTAAATTATATATAAATAATCCATTAAATTAAACGGCGGGTGGAACCGCGGGTCCCAGCTAGTACTTTAATAATATTTACATTATATTGGTAACTGTCCATGATTTCACTTTTTTATCTGAAGTCCTGTCAGAGACCAGCACAATTCTGTTTTAGGGGCCCTATTCTCTCTATTCTCTCGTCTTTTAAAAGGCCTGGCCCTTTCTGATGTCGCACACAAAAGATCCATTTGTTTACAAGTTTTCTTTTCGCGTTGTTTTCAGTATTTCTTTTATTGGTTGTGTGCGATCAAAATAAAATTCTTTATTTATTTATCTTTCTTTCTATGCAAAAGTAATTTATTATAGCTTATTGTCTGTCAGTCTATATGGAAGATCTTTATGCAGCTTAACGGCGAACGTTCCGGTGAAATGGCCCAGTGTTATAAATTAGCACAGCACAGACAGAGCAACGTTCTCGTGAGCCCGTCATTGTACGACCCGTATCGTTTTACAAGACGTGGAGATGTGGTACGTTTTGTCGTACAACTTAGCTTTAGTGTTGCTTTGCTCACCGACTTCGGTAATTTGAGTGTAGGGAGTTGAGCCTTTTTTTTTATTGGTGCCCAGTGGAAATTCTTCATGAACTTCCTTCGCCCCGGGGAAGGGCGAAGGGGTATGCTGGACTCCTACCGGCTAAAACCACTGGGGCGGTCATCTTCGGCACCTAAGGGAGGCTCCAGGTCCTCGTATGATCACACTAGAGCCGTCCACTGGTGCCACGCCCATAGGCACATCTCGGAGAGGGTGACTGTAAAGTGGTCACCCCCCCGGGGGATTGTAAAGGATCCCCCAAAGCGTCCCGCGGCAGCGCGTGACTACATGCGTGCTACCGTCTTCTCTTGGGTCGCTTGGTGAGCACGCAGATTCCCCAATCTACGCACCCGCGAACCCAGAGGTCCCCCGCCTAGGGAGTTGAGCCTAGGTTACATTAGGTGTCACGGTTGTTTCGGTGCGTACCTGCACAGAATAGGACGCGAGGTTACGGCACAGTGCCACCATTGTGGATACGACCAAGATACCGCACAGCACACGCTCGAGGAGTGCCCTGCGTGGGCGGTCGAGCGGCGGATCCTGGTCGATCGGATCGGGCAAGATCTCACTCTGCCGGCAGTAGTGTCGGCTATGTTGGCAGAGCATGAAAATTGGAGTGCAGTGGTCTCCTTCTGCGAGAGCGTCATGCTCCAGAAGGAGGTGAAAGTGCAAAGAGTTCAATTTAGTAGTAACACGCTAGTTTCACAAATGCTCCATTGAAAATAAGCGCTGCAGCGCAGTCACATATGCTGGGGTGCAATTCCTTATCTCAAACATCCATACATCCTTGAATACAGGGGTGCAATTCCTTAAGCTCAAACATCCATACATCCTTAAATAACGAATTGAAAAAATGGTGTAAAACCAACTCGGTATTCGCTAAGACATGATTGAAGCTATTCAAGGACACGTGGCAGAAGGTAAGCCATGAGGGGCAGTCTTGGCGAATGACCTTAAGGAATTGAACTATGTCTTTCTTTTTCAAGTTATTCGCCTGATATAAGCGTCATGCCCGCCCTTAACAATATTGTAATTATTTATATATTTTTTTTTCTTTCAGTATAGTCGTTCTTGTCGTCTTTTCATCCGTCAGTTGGTGGGAAGATCATATACCTAGCTTGCCTGTATTCGTCGAGCAGCGGTCATTCCGTAGTTGCAGTAAAAGAAGATAAAAGCATAAACATTACTTGCCGTTACCCGCCCGTTTCGATGGGCGTAAATTTAGTGATAACTGTTTTTTGATAATACAGATATAAATATCCTATTTCACAATATCATTTCGGCCGAATGAAGTCCAATGCTGGACACAGGCCTCCCCCAAAAAATCACGACAACGACCGATATGGGTGTATTGTGGGCTCATTGGGAGGTTTTGCCATAATCGCCACGCTTGGCAGACGGGTTGGCGACCGCAGTAGATTTGTTAATATACTCGAAGGACGCTGCTGCCCATCCTCCGGCTAATCCCTTAGTCGACTTTTACGACACCCACGGGAGGAGATGGGATGGTGATATTCTGGGCCGGCACCACACAATATAATTTTACTCTATTCCAAATGTTCAGCCATTTTACAAACTGCCACTGAGCCTCAAACAAACAATCTTTTTACAATTTATTTATAACTAACTGGGACCCGCGGTTTCACCCGCATTTAATTTAAAAGAAATTTAGAGTACTTCGACATAGACACTTGACATAGACTATATATATTGGATTTCAAGAGTTCTATTTTTTTACGCGGAACTCTAATTATTTTTCTAAAATAAAAGTCACCTAAGTTCTTCCTTATAACATCAGCTATCTGCCAGTGAAGGTCCCGTCAAAATCGGTCCAGCCGTTTCGGAGATTACCCGGAACAACCAGACAGACAGACAAAAAATTTAAAAATAGTGTTTTTGTTATATGTAACGTACATACTTTCATATGCCTCTAGTAAAAAGCTGTTATTTTGACATTACAAACAGACACTTCAATTTTATTTATTTGTATAGATAAACAAACTTATATTATAAAAGTACTGAATTTGTAGAACGTGATCACTGGGTCTATATTAGCTTGATTTTAGTTATTTTATGTTTTTGCGAATTTTGCGTTTACTAAGTGGTAATATAATAATATATAATGGCTTTTTTTATTGGTTCCCAGTGGGAATTCATCATGAACTTCCTCCGCCCCGGGGAAGGGCGAAGGGGCATGACAGACCATCGGCTAAAACCACTGGAGCGGTCATCTTTGGCACCGAAGGGAAGCTGGCTCCGGGTCCTCGTAAGATAACACTAGAGAGATTGGTGCCACGCCTTTAGGCACATCACGGAGGGGTGTACTGTAAAGCGGTCACCCCCTCTAACGGAGGGAAGGCGACTTTAAAAAGGTCGTCCCCCAGGCTCTTCTCGGGGATGTAAATTTCTACTTATGTACATTTGGGCAAATGAATGAAGGAAAGACGCGACATGTCCACCTAAGCTAGCTAGGAGTAGTTGGATTCAGGCGTGTAACAGGACGTTGCAGAATTCTATGGTAGAGACCTTTGGCGGATATGAGGTTGATCAACCTGAAATTAAATAATCATTATCATAACAGCCAAAGAGCGTCCACTGCTGAACAAAGGCCTCCGCCATAGATTTCCTCAATTCTGTCGACATTTTGGGGGTCAGTAGTCACCACGCTTGGCAAGCGGGTTGGTGAGCGCAGTATGGCTACTGTTCAACAGAATCTGTTGCCCATCGCTCTGGTTGAAAGTTTTTATACTGAAACGTCACTTTATATTAAATCCCGCTTTAACCATTCGAGAAACCCGTTGTCGGTACAAAACCAGGCGGCTCAAATAATTAAAGTGGGACTTAATATTTAACTGGCGTTTTAGTATTCGGCCGTTAGCCTTTTACGACATCCATCCATCCAATTAAATAAACCCGCGAAAAGTCGACTCAGGAAATAGCAGCCCAATGTTGGGATATTTCGGATAGCAAATTGGACAATGTCCAATCAAGTTATTGGACTCTATTGGACATTACACCCTGATTTCTCGGTCGTTAGAGCCTGGGGTGCTATTCCCTGAACTCAAACATTCATACATCCTTGAATACAGAATCGAAATATCGGTGTAAAATCAATTTGGTATTCGCTAAGACATGATTGAAGCTATTCAAAGATACGTTGCAGTCGGTGAGCCATGAGGACCAGTCTAAACGAATACCAAATTATGTTATCACCGTTATTTCAATTCTGTATTTAAGGATGTATAGATGTTTGAGCTTAGAGAATTGCACCTCTGTTCGGACAGCGTCGGAAACTATGATTCTCTTAAAAAAAGATTCGGAGTTTACGCGCCAAACTTATGTTGAGCCGCGAGGGAAGTCCTTGACAAAACAATATGTATTCGGGTCAAGATGACCGTATCCATCCGTAAATAAAATTCCGTAGGTGCCGCGATTAGAGTTCGACGAACGATACGAAGTATAGGTGTTGTGTTCGATTAAAAGGCACATCCGAGGTAGCGAGGCTACGATGACGGGTAACAAACGTTTTGAAATTCTGATTTCTCTGATTCTCAAAGCAAGTAGTCTTTGTGGATAGGCTAGGGGATACAATTTTTGTTATACATCCACTGCTGCATATCGAACCATCGCTACAACAACGGTTCAAGGCGATATTGCCATAATCACAATGCTTGACAGGCGGATAGGTGATATACTCGCAACATATAGCTCTATGTTTCTTGTTTAAATAAATGGTTGTACCGAAACTAGAGGCAAGCCACAATGTATTGATAAAAAACAAACATTTTATCACAATATAATGTAGATGAAACGTTTCATTTAACAATAGCTATAGAAATGTCTGAAAGAAAAGGCCAGGGGTTAACATTAAAACCGGAACACAATCTAAATAAACATCTGCGCGGGACGCCCGGACGGCGGCTTACGGCATGCAGCCAAGATAAGAGATGGTGACATTAGAGAGGCGCCCTACAGGCCGTACAGTTGCGTAAACTGCAGCGTGGTAATGCAATATCTTGTTTTGTGTTGTGCAATGATTGTTTAAATTATGGGTGTATACCGGTTAAACACGTGGTACACGTAAAAAGGTGTTAGTTTTTCGGAATAAACAATACAATAGGACGAATAATCTACGAATCAAATTATGCATCCGCATACGTTCATTCGTTAAATATAATACTGTTTACTGTACTCCATTTGAATAACAGATATATTAGAGGGAGTCATAATTGCCCATCGGG
Organism: Diloba caeruleocephala; assembly: GCA_947459985.1. Classification (NCBI taxonomy): domain Eukaryota; kingdom Metazoa; phylum Arthropoda; class Insecta; order Lepidoptera; family Noctuidae; genus Diloba; species Diloba caeruleocephala. The sequence continues at coordinate 3,009,876 of OX381621.1, read as the reverse complement.
GAGGGCGCGTGGCGCGTCTGCATAGGGCTGACGATTCAGAGGGTGCTAGTTAGAACCCCAGTCGATGGGAAGTAAACGTAAACACACAGTTGGCGGGGTTAGCTGGTATAAATCAGAAAGAAGGAAAATAAATTTATTCGATGCACCTTAACGACACAACAATAGTGGTTATAAAATACATACAAGGGATAACAAAAGAATATAATAAAATTAAACGAACTAAGAACAACATTTTCCCAATTGGCAACCAGAAATGTCTTTAAAAACAGTTCCAGTTTTTTTTGAACTTTAAATCAGTGCTTCTATGTTGCAAGCAATTTTTAACATAGTGTAACGCTAAGCACCATTTCTTTTTTTTCCGGATATGAGACTCACCTTTTATTTTTTGCCATTCTTTTCAAATATGTATTGCGCGTCTTAACTTTGGAAAATAATAAATAGTTTTGCTTTCTTTCTTATACTAATAAAGTGCAATGCACATTGCGTGTTGTGCTCATTGGCGGGTTTTGCCACAATCGCCACGCTTGGCAGGCGGGTTAGGCGATTGCAGTTTGCGCTGCTGTCTATGACACGCAATGAGTTAAATAAACGTAATTAGATGTAAACGTTTAGTTCATAGTTATAGTGTGTAGATTTTAAGTATCTAGTAAAACATGCCTTATGTTTTTTTTTGCTTGTGCTTTGATTTGACGGGATAATAAATTATTTTTCTTTCTTTCTATGTGTAAAGAATGCAGGTTACCCACCAATCCACGGTAAAAGGTAATCCACGGCCTAACTTCGCAAACTAAATCTTCGGAGAATAGCCAATCAGGCTACGAGCAGTGCTTGTGATTTTACTGAAGTATAAATAGCTGAGCTACCGGCCTCAATGGTACCGAGTTATAATCTGATTCTATTGTGATTTCGCAAGCCTACGCCGTCATAATGATTGATTGTAGGAATAAAATGTGCTTACAGGGTTTCTAAGGCGATCCATATTACGACGTTGGTAAAAAAGATACTCAATTTAAATAAAAATGGAACTAACAACATACTGCGCCAACAGAAATTATCAATTACTTTTTGATGTTCGTTTCATAATTTGACGGTACGGTTGGTGCAGTGGTTGATACAGTCAGCTGCTGCGCTCCGAGTCGCAGGTTCTATTCCCGCACAGGGCACGCCGCGATAGCGGCGGTAAGACCGGTAATGGAGGAATGGCTGGAGAGGCGGCATGGCGCCCTCACCTACCGGATGACGCAGGTGCTCTCGAACCATGGGTGTTTCGGGAAGCACCTGTGTCGAATAGGCCGAGAAGAGACGCCCAGTTGTCATCACTGCGGAGATTACCCGGAGGACACGGCGTAGCACACGTTGGAGGAGTGCCCAGCTTGGGCAGCGCAACGTCGTGACCTCGTCGTGACGGTCGGAGGGGGTGACCTCTCGCTTCCGGCCGTGGTTCAGTCCATCGTCCGGAGCGAGAGCGCGTGGGATGCCATTGCCTTCTTTTGCGAGGAAGTGATGCAAGCAAAGGAGGCGGCAGAGCGGGTACGGAGGGAGATCTCCGATCCCCTCCGCAGAAGACACACCGGGCGTGGGCGCCGGGGTAGGGCGCTGGACGATCTCCGGCCACCATGAGGAGCGGCCTGCGGGCCAAAGTCCAAGAGGATATCCCCACGTTAAAAAAATAAAATAAAAAAAGGTTCTAGGTTCCCGCACGGAACAAATATTTGTATGATCTGCAGGTAGTTGTTCCGGGTCTGGGTGTATAGTGTGTGGAATTTGTGTCCGTAAACGCACGAAACGAAGTTGAACACGCTTGCTTGCCCGCACTGCCGCGCTTGCCGTCCGCAATATGTACTACTCGGCTACTAACAGTTTAGAAGATAACGCGCAAACTTTGTTAGTACTATATTGTGCAGTTTTTAATCGGGACAAACATAGTTTGTCGGGAAACAGGGTTCGATAACGGTGACAGTCCAGATATATCGGGAAGAACGGCAACCCTATGTATGTAATATATCATATATAGTACATATTGTAGAAATTGGACCTGACCTGGATGTTTGAAAACCAGGTCAGGGCTCTATACCAAGCGACCCAAGAGAAGACGGTAGCACGCATGTGGTCACGCGCTGCCGTGGGACGCTTTGGGGGATCCTTTACAATCCCCCTGGGGGGGTGACCGCTTTACAGTCACCCTCTCCGAGATGTGCCAATAGGCGTGGCACCAGTGGGCGGCTCTAGTGTGATCATACGAGGACCTGGAGCCTCCCTTAGGTGCCGAATATGACCGCTCCAGTGGTTTTAGCCGGTAGGAGTCCGGCACACCCCTTCGTCCTTCCCCGGGGCGAAGGAAGTTCATGAAGAATTTCCACTGGGCACCAATGAAAAAAAAAAAAAAAAAATGTCAGGGCTCTATTACCGTTTTTTTTTATCCTAAATAGTGCATCTGCCTGTCTTTAATTTGGCCCATCACATTAACAAACAACAGAAAACCGACCTTGCCTACATGTTTGGAGATAACACACAACTTTATGTTATAGAATAAATTAAACTTATCTACATAGAATGCTATGTATGTTATGGTTCATATACAAGACTAATAATATTGATCTTGAATAATAGTGATCGATTGAGTTTTTTTCCAGATGTTCGTGTTTATGTTACTGCATTAATAACAAGCTTATTTTAAATCACTGATAAATTATATTCTCATTATCTTTGTTGCGTCAACGGTAGATACACATTTGGTAATAGCATGATATTAAGTAAATGTAGTATTTAAATTAAATTAAACACATTTATCATCATCATGTGATGAATCCTGTCAAATATAACTATTTAAAACTGAATGTTTAGAAGAAGAAAGTCCACTGAATGTTTATCTGAAAAACCACTGAACAGGTTGGTACAGTTTAAATAAGAAAATAAGCCCTACAAAGATTTTAGATTATGATTTATTAAAACTTAATGTGTTAAACGTTGCCCCACACTATGTTTTATCCTGTGACGTGGGTGCGTTTACAAACACAAATTCCACACACAATACACCCAGACCTGGAACAACTACCTGCAGATCGTACAAATATTTGTTCTGTGTGGGAATCCAACCCACGACCCGGTGCGCAGCAGCCGACTGTATCAGCCACTGCACCAACCGTGCCGTCAAATAAGCAGTGCAGTTAATATAAATTAACTGACCTCACATTTTCTGAATGTGAGGCGAAATGCTAAGGGGGTAGACTCTGACACATGGGCGAAGATTGGGCAGGTGAATCGCTTGTCAATATTAAAAGGTAGGTATATTTTTGGTAGGTAGGTATTTTATATTATATTTTACTGTATTGAGCGCATCTACCCACCCACGGTTACTGCACCATAATGTTAGGTTACCTAGCATTCTGAGGGAGTTTATTAGGTTTCTAATAAACAGTGCCGACCTTAGCCACCGGGCGCTTCTGGAGAGATATTTTCGGCGCCCTTTATTTCTTATTATTAGCTACCAATATTTTTTTGTGGGAGCGTTATAAGTAATATGTGCGTCTAGGCACGTGGTCCGAGTGTCGGCTATGTTGGCAGAGCATGAAAATTGGAGTGCAGTGGTCTCCTTCTGCGAGAGCGTCATGCTCCAGAAGGAGACTGCAGAGCGGGATCGGGAGAGGGCTGATCCCGCAAGGAGAAGGACGAGACGGCGCCGGGGCAACAACCGTCCCGGCTCCCAAGGCCAACACGCCTGAGCCCCCTGCCGTCACTACATGGTGGTGGGCCCCGGGGGTCGCGGGCGCGCAGATTGGGGAGTCTGCGTGCTCAAACCGAGCGACCCCCGGGAAGACGGTGGCGCGCACGTGGTGACGTGCCACCGTGTGCGCAGCACAGCGCAAAGCGAGGCTTGGGGGGATCCTTTACAATCCTCCCCGGGAAGTGCCTGGGGGGGCGACCTTTTACAGTCGCCTTCCCTCTGCTAGAGGGGGTGACCGCTTTACAGTCATGCCCTCCGTGATGTGCCTAAAGACGTGGTACCAATGGGCGGCTCTAGTGTAATCTTACGAGGACCTGGAGCCCCCCTTCGGTGCCGAAGATGACCGCTCCAGTGGTTTTAGCCGGTAGGAGCCCGGCATACCCCTTCACCCTTCCCCCGGGCGAAGGAAGTTCCATGTAGAATTTCTATTGGACATCAATAAAAAAAAAAGGCGCGTGGTCCGAAAATCGGGAAACTTAAAAATTTCTAAAGAAACAAGTTAATTTATCTTTCCATCTACTCTTATATATTCTGTACTGTTAAAAGACGTACATCATTGGAAAATAGGTTAGTATGATTCACTTATGGTCATTACATTGCCTTAGGCCTTGATGATTTGGCCTCTGTACTAGTATTCGTTACTTTACCGTTTACCTTTTACTTTCTACCACTAAACAACCAAATTACAACAAAAGGATCTGAAGATTAGGCAAAAACACAGATGTGTCACACTCTGAGACCTAAAACATGGACAGAGAATTGAACCGTACGACGTTGCCGACATATTTTTTAGAATTTTTTCATTTTTGACAAATGTTTTATGAATATGTAAAGATTTATCAATCTAAATACCGTACGACGTTGCCTTATACTTGACATTGGCGAAATTGTGGAAGATATTCTACAGAAGCCATCATTTAAGAGAAGAAGAAGACCTAAATTTTTTTTTAAATAAAACAGTTACGATGATATGTTTCACTAGTTATCTTATTTAGCATTAAGTGTAATATTATACATAATACATTCTGACGGTCTGATGATGAGCAGGTAAATGCTCACCCGATCTCAAACTAGTTAGGATGACATAGCTTTGAACATTTATCTTATTTAGCATGGGTAGCTACATGATACATTCTGAAGGTCTGATAATGACCAGTAAAATGCTCATTATGGTTTTACATAATGCCTAAATATGTGGGTGTGTGTAATATATAATGCCTTGAATAGAAGTCAATCCTCAAAGTTCCATATTTTTTTATACAACTTGGTAATGAAACGAGCATGTCATTCGCCTGTTTCGCCAGTCCTGGGAAGCACCACACTGCGATCGTCACCACGAGACATTAGATATTTAGTCTCATGCCCAGTAATTTCATTAACACTTCACTATTGCATAAAGATTTTTTTTTTTTTAAGTTTAACTGGTAACATATTTTGAGCACCGCTTAAGATACATATGGATCAAACCACAGACAGGTTAGATTCAACCGGGCAATTGCCGTAACTGTTATCTGTAAGAAAAATTGTTGCATGCAATTACAGTGCGGCCGCCGAGAGAATGCTTTCCTGATATCTGTTAATTGGTCTAGTTTCAGTTATATTAAAGATTTAATTTAGTGCTAAACTATTTAAATTTATTGTGTGTTGACATTACTGCATTAAAATCATATTACATATGAAATTTAATTTTTAATTTAAATTAAACTAGACCTATTAACAGATGTCAGGAACGCATTCTCTCGGCGGCCGCACTTTAGTGCTAAGTAATTAAGGTTCGTCAAATAAAAACGGGTCTTTAATATGTTGTTTTGGAGTTACGAGTAACTTCATCTGGGTCACTATTGGCCCACATGTACCAGTGAAGGGTTAAACACTTCTTGGCTTGGCGGCAATTAGCTGGTACCAACCTAGCTGGACTTTTGCAATAAAAGATCTACCCATCCCCATACCCATCGCTACGCAGCGAATTTTAAAGATTATAGTTATTTCAGTAAGCTATATCATACTGGTTGGAGGTATTTTGATATTTAAATTAGTGTTTGTTGTTTTAAAAGGCTTAAATGTTTAATTGACCACCAGAAAAAATACTTTAGACTGCGGAAAATAGTACCTAAATGAACACCGTTTAATCTCCATTTTGTGCTATAAAAATAATAGGTCCCATGACCAGGCCGCATCAAACTACTGTGACAATATTTGGTCCAACTTAATTTTATGCAATCAGTACTTGATTTATATTACAGTATGTATTTTATATTAGTATGTGTACCTTTTAATACCATTTGAAATTAAGTGCCCATTCCAACATCATTTGGATGATCATAGCCTTGTGTTGTACCTACCTTGTTCAAGTGCTTATTTAACACAAAGGTTGAGTACAGAATGCCTCATGGCATTAAGACCGCCTTGTGTACCATCAATGCAAAACTTTAAATAAATAAATAGAGTGTTAATTTTCTGGCAAAGATTTGGAGTAAATGAGCTTACTTAATTTGGTAGTCATTATATTTAATTCCTTTTAAAAGTAATATCTAATATGAATTGGTATTAATATACAATACCTTGTTTTTATGCCTATGGTCTGATGTGATATTGGTTTATTCATTATATATGAAAAATAACATCAAACATTAAATATGAGACATACCTTGGCTAAAATCAATTTTGTTTTTTTTTAGTTACCTAACATTGCTAGTTGGTTCGTTTTTGTTTATAAAATTGTAGCAGACTGCCATCTTTGGCTAACATGTTCATTTAAATTGTTTTGTTAGATTTTGGCGCAGAAAACTTTCCCTAACTCTTAGTGTTAATTAACTCAGATGTGTTTTAGTAATATTCAAATAACCAAGAAACTGGCATATGAAAAATCAATAAATTCTCGGAATGTTGTCGTTGTGTGTAGCATTGTGTTAATATTGTCAATTTTGTTGATGTAACTTATTTCCACAAGAATACTTTTTTAAAGATAGGTATTTAAAATCTGAAATTAGAAAGATGTTGTATAATCTTCTTACTGGTACAAAATACAAATTTAGTAATACACACATCACCCCATAAAAGGCCACTGCTAAACATGCAGCACACTACAATGAGCGGTCTTAGGGAATATTGCCATAAACGCTTGGCAGGCGAATTGGTGATTGCAGTATGTTTTTATAAGCACACTGGTGCCCATCCTCTTGATAATATCAACCCTTATACTATTTCCATTTCTTTATTTTCTCAATGACAGCTCCTGTGAAAACTTGAACGAGCGTCTTTTTTACATTATGCATTATTTAATAAAAATATGATGTTAACACACGTACAAGGCTATACCAGAGTCGGAGAAACTGATAGGGATGGAGCTATATCGATAAACGTAACCTGATAACAGACCCAATATTTTTTTACCAAATGTAAGAAACTAAACTACTGCCAGTTACTTCTGTACAAATTTATTAATTAATGTTATATTTCATTACAAGATGTTACACGTATTCATTCTCGATTAATAATGCCAACTTCTTTAAAATTTTCGAAGCTGTTGTAAAATAAGTAGGTATAGGTAGGTACTCGACAATGATACGAAATAATTATAACGACAGGTATAATATATTTTAATGTGTTTGTTGTATTTGTCTTTGTTCAAAATATAATAAATATATGCGATCAATATCATTACTTATTTGGTCACAACACTAGAACTATCAAATTAGAACTGTCATCGAGAAAATAAAGAAATGGAAATAGTATAGTGATCAATTCTTTGCCACATAAGAATTTCAAAATTTAGATTATTTTAATAGCAGGCAGGTTTTTTTCTTTTTATAAAAACCAGTGCCCCGAAATAATGTTTATCCAGTGTCGTAGGTGTGTTTACGGACACATTCCTCACACAATACACCCAGACACAGAACAACTACCTGCAGATCATACAGTATTGTTCCATTCAGGAATCCATGACCCAGAGTGCAGCAGCCGACTGTATTGGCCACTGCACCAACCGTGCCATCAATTATTTAAAGTAATATGGATTAATAATAAACAAACAATTATGAATAAGAGGGCAAACTGAAAATCAAAACAGTCAGTTGAGTCAAATCAGTACACTTCAACTTGTACTTGTGGAAACGTATGTTTTTTGTAATCAACACATCGCCACCAGCTCCACCTGGTGTGGCGCGTGATTGAACTAAAATTGACTTGATTCAACAATAGCGTGCCGCCATCTTGTGTGTAAGCCCCGACTGCCTACTGTCAATATACTGTCACGACGACATTTTACAAAAGTCAACGAGAATCCAATAACAACAACAAACATACTTTATTGACAACTTTCCAAAGATAACAATGGGGTCCATACTTTAGCAAAATATTGAAGTCTATATTGGTGAATTAACGCACATATCGATCGCGCTGACGCCGCTGTATAAGTAGCTCCCAATTGGACGGGCTAAAAATAACCCAAGCACGTGCCAATTTAGCAATAAGCATAAGATAATCTTCACTTATATAATAATACAGTTGCGCTGCTAGTAATAACTTGTATCTCAACTGAGACATTCTCAAATGTCTCTTGGCTGTATATGGAGCCAGCTAAATGATAAGCAATGTGGCGTTATGGCGCCATTTTTCTTTCGCAAGATTGAGCTCCTAGGTGACGTAACAGCCCTAATTTTCTTCGCTGATGATTCCTATGTGGTAATTAAAACTACGGGATATGATTTTATCCTAGATTTCCCCCGAAAAATGCTATGTTTTTGTATAAATGTCACCTTGACGTATCATGTCAATTTGACAAGCATGGCGGAAACGTGGCGTCGTTTTGATTTTGGACCGGCTCACCTCCAGGGGATGTTGAATGTTGTCTGTTTGCTACTCGCGCGCTTCTGATAATTTCTCTGGTGAGCTCTCTCACGTCCTGACGTTGTTGGTACGCCATTTCGGGCCGGTCGCGTTGTTCTTGTGATAGACCGGCCGTAGGAGGTAACATCGTTGCTCACTCAATCCATGTGAACACTTCTTTCTACACTCAGTCACTAGTACACAATTAGGTTGTTGTCCATATAATGAAATATGTCCGGTTATATCACAAAAACTTTGACAACAAAAATAATTCAGCTCAACTACGCACAGCGAACCGAACAGAGCGCGACTGTCGCACGGGGGACGGCGGGAAGCTAAAGCGCCGCCGCACCTTTGTCTCTTTCGTTCTCACAGAAAAAATATATTCCTTGTTCGCTTGCTTGTCTACGATTTGATGACAGATGCAAGTGTATATGTCAAAACAAAGCGTGGGCTGTTTAAATGTCAAACATTTCAACCGTTCTGTGTAGCGACATCTATAGAACATGTAGCGAATTGATGGAAAAATGGGCACAAAGATATTTTAACACCGTTTTCACCGCCTTCGGAACTCAATTGAGTAATAGTAACTAGATTACCGGTGGGCTACGAAAATAAATATGATAGAGTATAATAATAACGTACCGTATAGGCCGATATACCTATTAATCTATTATACATAGGAAGTTGTTATTACCCGTTTAATAGATTGTTCAGTTCTATAATATAAGATTTTTGTATATTATAGTACTTTGTATTTTTCGTATGTGTGTAGACTTTGCATTATTCAATATTTTATTGTATATGCTAATATTTTAAGTACCTAATAATCTCAATATATTAATTAAAACTGCATCTATAGAACGAGTATCGCCTCAATGCTCTGTAGGTAACCGTGGATTAGGTATTTTGGGTCTTATTTAAAATATAGAGGGATTAATCTTTTTGTACTTAATTTTCCTTTAGATCTAATGGGGCTAATTAGTAACACAGTTTATGACAGTAGCCGTTGGTTGCATTTAACATTTATGCAAAATTTGGCAAAAAGTCTTTATGGCTTTAGGTAAAATAGGTTTAATTTGCTGTAGGTTTCCATATTAATCTATGCCTATGTCTGTGTTTATATTTAATATGTATCGTATAATCCTCTAGACACCCGTGCCTTTAACTCTTTTCTTCAAACTCTCCTCTCGCAGGACCGCTGGAAGAGATTTCATAATTAAAGAAATAAGTTGTTTCTTTTTACTCTGCTTTCCTATGTAATTATGTATTAATTATATATGTGTGTACATAAACAAATAAATAAATAAAGGGAATACAAAGTAAAAAAATACAAAGGTTAAAGTATGGACGGATTTATTTAATGCGCCAGTGAAGTAAAAAAAATAACTTTAGACAGTGAACGATACATCTATACAAATTAAATTTATCTACACAGTTCCCTTCTAAGTAGTTATTGATTGTTCTGCATGGATTCAATAATTCGTGTGTACACCATCTCGGGGGCCTTGGTCGAAAATTGGAAATCTAGGTGGCTGAAGTGTTTTTCGGGCACCTTGTAGGTTTCGCTCACGTTGGGGAGCTCCTGTTGCAGTCTGATGACGTCTTCAGGGTGAGCAAGCCAGTCTTCCTCGCTGTAGTACAATACGACAGGGACTTGGACCTCTGCCATGTTGTAATTTGGTGGTTCCGACTTGCCATATACCTGCTCGTTGATTTCGGAACCGTAGTCGTATCTTCGGAACTCGTGAGAAGCGACACCTTGTCCGTATTGTTTGATCACCTTAGTAGATGTTCCAGCAGGCAAGTGTCCCAGTACCACGGGAATAATGTTGGGATCCATGCCGTCTACGTTGACACCGGCCATGACAAAGTTCACGTTTGAGCAGACCTTCTTGCATCCGATTTCGTTCTCACACATAGCTCCGCCAACCGTGTGAATCATCTCCTTGCTAGGAGTAAAGGCACCGTTTCCAAACTGATGCTGGAGACGTTCATGGAACTTGCTTGTGGGAGCAATCATGCGGAACAGTGGGCTGCGCACATTCGTCATGTAAGCCATCGGTGATAGAGCGAACATCATGTTGATCCTGTCGTTGTATTCGGGACGAGTGGCGGTTAGCGCGAAGAAGGCCGTAGTGCCTTGTCCATGTCCTATGTAGTAAAGCTTCTCCTGTTTCGTGGTCTCTAAGGCATAGTCGATCATAACTGGTAAGTCATGGAGCGCGATTTCGTCAGTGCTGTATTGCCAAAAGTCGGACTGAGCTGGATGTTTGCTCACATGACGTCTGGAATACTTGTTGCCACGAGCGTTGCCGAGCCAAACGTCGAAGCCTGCATCAGAGAGCATGAAGGCGAGAGACTTGCCGGTGCCCATAAGAAGCCAATCATCGGCGCTTCCCATGATACTGTGCATCAGGAACGCAACGGGTTTCTTCTGAACATCGCGTACCTGCTGCTTAGGAGGAATTCTGAAGATAGTGAGAACGTAGCCATCGTCGGTCTTAACAATATGTTCTTCGACAGGGTACTGGTGTTTTTGTACCAGCTGGGTAGCGTTGAGTAAGGCATCTTCATTAGCTTCCAGCTTGGAAACTTCGTAAACTTCGTGGAACTTCACCTTGTCCTCTTCTTGAATGTGCTTCATAGCTTTTTGAGCGTCGCCAAAGATATTCTCGATGTCATCCTGGTTGAGGACGGGAGCATTGGGGCCGACGGCCATTTGTATACCGTTCCACACTATGGCATCGCCGTAAGCCTGGACATTCTGGCCATCCTTGTTCATGACGGAGCTAACAACAGGTAAATTCCACCTTTGGCTGTCATCAAGTAGTGTGGATTGCTGGTTGTCATAGTAATTCTTTTCCTTGGAATCCTGGGAGCTTTCACTGGAAGATGATTGACGGCGGGTCTTCTCCTGATGACGATTGTGTGATTGTTGCGGGTACTTGTGTGTGGAAAGCTGTTCTTGTTCGGGGTAGTAAGATGACTGGTACTCTCCGTACTGCTGCTTTTGCTCCTGGGTTGGCTGGTCCCAGTATTTCTGGTTCTGCAGGTGCTGGTCATGGGGCTTCTGTTCCTGGGCTGGTTGGTCCCAGTGTTTCTGGATCATCACCTGCATGTCAAGCAGCTTCTGGCTCTGGGGCTGGTTGCGATATTTCTTGTTCTGGAGAGTATGGTCCCACTGCCGTTGGTCCTCCGACGACTGGTCATATTGTGGCGTTTGGTTTTGGTCTATGTACACGCGCTTCTTAATGTCGACGCCGCCCTCTCGGCGATCTACGTGCTCGAAGATGCTGCCCGTGATGCCATGGGCGAGAGTAAGGCAGACCAACGCACAAACTACCTTCATCTTGCCTGTTTGTTGTGTGTCGCTTTTGGAGAAATGCGCTGCTTTTATATTCAATTTTTCGTGGAATCAGCTACACGAATGTGTGGTTGTGTGCGTGAGCGGTCGAGGCGTGGTTAGTGCTGCGTAAGCGCATTGCGTTGTTTGTGAAAAACGTGTTCTTAGCTTAGAAATATTAAAATATGAATACGTAACTTTATAAAATTTATGATAACTTATTGTTAAAATTGGTTAGAAATGAGTTTTATGTATAATCATGCTCAATCTTTATCTTTAGGATATAAACAGCGAAGAATACCACTTACATATCATATGTATGTAAAATAATAATGCCTATAAGTATACTGTTTATAGAGACGACGTTTATAGAGGTGACGGCACGGTTGGTGCAGTGGCTGATACAGTCGACTGCTGCGCTCCGGGTTCGATTCCCGCACGGAACAAATATTTGTGTGATCTGCAGGTAGTTGTTCCGGGTCTGGGTGTATTGTGTGTGGAATTCATGTCTGTAAACGCACCCACGACACAGGAGAAATCCTAGTGTGGGGCAACGTTTTTTAAAAGAAAGAAAAAAGAAAAGAAGAGAAGCCCCAGGATGAAGACAAAATAATGATGTACATTTTTGTAGTAGATAATATCAAGTCAGTAAAGTATAAAAAATTGTACGCTTGATTTTATTATAAAACTAGCTCATTTTTAAACTAGTGTATTATGGCTTGCATGCACGGCTGCTGAGTGTGAGGTCCTAGGTTCGAATTCCAGGTCTAGCGGTGTTATTGTATCTTTCGGCTTTTGTTCTCGGTAAATGGCTGCAAGACGCTGGTTCGGTAGGTACTACCCCAGTGGGTGGGGTGTGACCGCTTTACAGTCACCCTCTCCGAGATGTGCCTATTGGTGTAGCACCAGTAGGCGGCTAGTGTGATCCTAGGTCCTGGTCCTCATGTGCCGACGATGACCGCCGCCGGGGTTTGAGCCGGTAGGAGTCCGGCATGCCCCTTCGCCCTTACCCAGGGCGAAGGAAGTTAGTCAAGCGGGTGGGCTGGCGTGTCGCTTACACCCGGCGAATGACTTGCACGACTCTCACCATGTTGAATAATAAAAGCAGTTAAAACGCAGTAGGTAGATAAATCGTCTTCATTATCACCATTTCGGCTGAATAAAGTCCACTGCTGGACACAGGCCTCCCCCAAAGACCACCACGACGACCGATATGGGTGTGTTTTGGGGTTTTGCCATAATCGCCACGCTTGGCAGGCGGGTTGGCGATCGCAGTTGAGTTGTTAATGAATTCGAAGGACGCTGCTGCCCATATTCCGGCTAATCCCACAGTCGCCTTTAACGACACCCACGGGATGAGATGGGTTGGTGCTATTCGTAGCTGGCACCACACGGCATCTATTATATAATGTATAAACTTCGTCTTGCCCTTCGAGAAATACAGAAGTGAAAAAACCCCTTGATATTACCATTTTCAAAATTGTGATAATGTTGTGGTTTGGGATACCGCCATCGAATGGCAAACATAATTTTTATTTTTCATTTACAGCATTGCCATCCGGCCGGGTTCCGTGTGGTTCCGGGCAAAGAAAAGACGATTTCTCGCCATCCTTGGGTGTCCTAAAAGTCGATTAAGAGATCAATGTCGCGAGGATGGGCAGCAGCATTCTCATATCCCCATCAGCAATTTGCCAAGTGCACTTGCCAAGTGTGGTGATTAAGGTGATATGCTCGCACCTTGTAGTGATCATTGGGAGGCCTATGTTCAGCAGTGGACATTAAGGGGTGATGTGTGTGTGTGTGTTTAAAAGAACTTGTAATGGTAATTATTACCGTCATCATTATCTGGACCTCGAATGCCTAAACAGAGAAGAGATTACAACAGCGCAGTGTATTTTTATTATTTTGCCGTAAGAGCCCAATACTGAAAGATCCCTTAGTATTAAGTCCCGCCTTATCTATTACGGTGAGATTCAGAAACGAATCTAAGCGTGAACTTACACTTCCATATGTCAAAGTTTGGGGCGTAAGTAGTGCATTTTGACAGATGGAAGCGTAAGTTTACGCTTAGATTCGTTTCTGAATCTCACCCTTAGAGCCGCCCGGTTTCCTTACCGAAAACGGGTTTCTCGAATATTTATATACTTATATATACTTTATTTCCAGTTTACAATTTTACAACGAAGTCTCTTAGTAGTACAGGTATACATTTTCTTATAAATTGTAAGTCATCACCGAGGTTAAACCTCTGGCACCCAAGCTAAGATTAAACTTGTGTTATGGGTGCCAGGGCTGTCCCTTATAAAATTGCCAAAAATGATAAGAACAAGTTAGGTGTTACTTACTGTATTTAAGGCACATATAATATATAAATATATACATTTTTATAATTTAAGATTTTAACATACGTAAACTTGAGCCTCTGTGCGAGTGTGTTTGTGTTTATGTTTATTTGTTTGTGCCTATGCGTGTGTGTATGTTTATATGAGCAAGTATGCGTTCGTGTGTGTGATTTATGTTAAGTTCATTTCTTTACATTAAAATAATAAGCTAAGTGACAATTAGACAATTTTTTCTATCTCCTCATAGGTAAGAGACATGACCCATTTAATTACTTTGTTTTTACATTCAAATTTATTTCTTTTATATATGTTACATTCCTTATGTACCAGATTATATATTCGACTACCGAGAATCCAGAAGTGTCGTTCCGCCAATTTGGTCCTGTGACTATCTACAGGGCAGACATATTTTGCTGACCTACGTTTTGCCAGACGATCAGAATCATACTGCAGAGTAACATGTTTGCGCAAAATGGTATTGAGCACAAAGAGCTGTCTCACGGTCATGACTTGACAATCAGCATACAGTTGCGTTGTACTAAACCGAAAATGATTGAAAGTCATGACCTTGAGAACAGCTCTCTGTGCCCTTTCCAGTTGTAGAATATTTGTTTTAGGAGCTCCTCCCCACACCGTTATGCCAAACGATAGAATTGACTGACAAAGCGAGAAATAAATCATTCGCAGCGTATCAAAATCAGCGATGTGGCGCAGGTTTTTAAAGATTGCCATAAGTTTTCTCACTCTACCAGACAATCCACTAATCTGCATATTCCACGATATGAGACTATCTATTACAATGCCAAGGTATCTCACATTAGTTTTTCTAGTCAGGGGAAGGCATGAGCATTGGTTTGATTGTGCATTACAAACATGGGCTATGATACAAAGCGAATCATCTGGTTGCATAGAAGATTTCATTGAGAAGGTGATGTAATTTGTCTTCTCGACATTTAGGGTTAAAGAATTACTAGATAGCCATGACATAATAATATCGAGTGCAGACTCTGATCGCTTATAGACTTCCTTCCAGTCTTGACCATGTACTAGTAGTGCCGTATCATCTGCGTATGTGTATATGGTACAATTTGGTATAGAGAGATTACATAGACTGTTGACGTAGATGAGAAATAGAGTAGGTCCCAAAATTGAGCTCTGAGGAACCCCAAAAGACAGCGTGTGTTCGTCACTTACATACGAGCCAATCTTGACACATTGAGTTCGCTCCGACAAGTAGCTCTCAAAAATTGCAAGTGAAAAACCCCTCACTCCCACTCTCTCTAGCTTGGAAATCAATAATATTTAGTGTCATTTCGGTATCCGTCTATTAGTTGGCAAACAAGCATACGGCCCGCCTGATGGTACACAGTAACAGACCTATCACTGTGCGTTGCCGTGCCATTAAAAATGTTGTCGCAGCCATTTTAAAGATTTTTTTGTATTAAATTAAATCATCGAAAGGATTGGGCCCACATAAGGTTTTTAAATTTTGTGAAATTGTGTAATATATGTCGTAATTTTGAGGGAATTTGCCAGTACTCACCACGCTTGGCAGGCGGGTTGGTGAGCGCAGAGTAGCTACTGTTCTACAGAATGGATGCTGCTGCCCATCCTTCTGTGTAAGAGTCCCATGAGGCCAATTACTGAAACACCAATTAATCTTAATTAATATTAAGTCGTAATATAATAATATTAGTTAGTTAATATTAGTAGTAAATCATTAAATAAAATTAATCATAAATCATTATTAATTTGGAATATTAATTTTATTCGTGTGACATCATCATCATCATTTCAGCTGAAAAACGTCCACTGCTGGACATAGGCTTGCCCCAAAGGGCGCCACGACCGCGACGGCGGGTCCGGCGGGCTGATTACTTACCCACCAGGACAAGTGACGGGGCGATACCTAGCAGTGGCGGGTCCAATGCCTCCACGGTGAACACCGGACCCCCAGTCAAAATTAACTGAAGTTACACCGTGGAGTCTTCGCCTTTAAGAGTCTGGCATGCCCCTCTGCCCTTCCCAAGGCGGAGGAAGCCCATGAGGATATCCCCATGACAAAAAAGGAGAAACTATTTAGGCATGGGCAGGAGGGGGCAGCTGCCCCATTCCTAGCAGGTGCTTGGGCTCCTGAACCGATAAGTATATAAAATAAATTAAAATTGTAGTATGCGTATTATTACAGATTTTCCTTAGAGTGCCCCCCCCCCCCCCCTCTAAACAAAATCCTGGCGAATTGAAGATATTATGGAGATAAAATTATCTTTAAATATTTATAAAAATATTTATTTTATTTTACCAATGAAAATGTAATGTTTTATATTAAACTATATAAATAGAAATATTAATGAAATTTAACCACTAAAAACTAAGTTAGCAGCTTAATTTTAATATTTATATTTCTGGTTTAATTAGAAATAATATAAAATTTTATCATTAACAGTGATATACCTCTTTTAGGTTTCAATTAATTTATTATTAAATAAGGGGTTAATTAACCCTTTCTTTTAAGTCGAAATTAAATGCAAAATTGCTTCTTATTTAAGATAAATTGAAATTATTCAATATTATTTGGATGCAAATCAAAAGTTTTAATAAACTATAATCCTTTTATTAATTCATTCAATTTAACATATTTTGATTTCATTCGTAGTGTAAACCAACTAATAAAATTAAAATTAAAAAACCCATGGGCAATGTTATAAATTACTTCTGTTATTTAAAGAATGAGTTTTTTAGTTCATGCAATTCAAATATATTTATTTCGGACAATACGGAATAATAATAATGTATCTATATAATATTTATTCCGCCGTGTGGTGCCGGCTAAGAATACTACCACCCCATCTCATCCCGTGGGTGTTGTAAATGGCGCCTATTGAGTAATCTAAACTTTTCCTAAGTTTGTATTAGTAGATTATTAGGATTAAAATACATTTATAACTTAACTACGATCGCTAACCCGTCTGCCAAGCGTGGCGATTATGAAAAATCACCCAAAGAGCACAGCACGAACTCATAGCGGTCGTTGTGGTAATCTTTGGAGGAGGCTTCTGTCCAGTAGTGGACGATTTTGGGCTGAAATGATAATGATAATACTTATTTATTTATTATTTATTTGTATAGTCTTTATTGTACACCATAAAAAAGATATAATAATAAATAAATATCATTATATGTTGGTTCAAACAGGATGGTACCACGGTACTACACAGTTTTACTGGTGGTAGATTTCTTAGTGTAGGAGGCCGGCTAGGTAGGTACCACCGCGGTACCAGATATTCACCGCCAAGCAGTAGTGTTTAAACTTTAGACACTAATTACTGTGTTTGTTTGAAAAGCACTATGCCTAGTAAAATCACTGGGTATAAGAGACTAAATACCTAATGTCTCGAGGTGACGAGCGCAATGTGGGGCCAGTCTTGACTAAGTAGTTCTGGGTAGCATTACAATTGACGAACAATTTGACGGCACGGTTGGTGCAGTGGCTGACACAGTCGGCTGCTACGCTCCGGCTCCGGGTCACATATTTGTATGATCTACAGGTAGTTGTTCCGGGTCTGAGTGTATTGTGTGTGGAATTTATGTCTGTAAACGCACCCACGACACAGGAGAAATGCTAGTGCGGGGCAACGTTTTTTTATAAAAAAATTAAATTATAAAATACGGGGATCCGTGACGCTAACTACACCGTCATTCGCTTGAATGACTTGCTCGTCCCGTCACTCGGTTGTATTAAAAAGAACAATAGTTTACAAATGATAACCAGTCCCCACAATCAGACACTGAGGAGGTACCTACCTATATGAAATGTGTGCGCTCTAGTTTTGTACTCAGTGTCCTCAAGATGGTGTTGGGCTTTCCCCAATCTCTACTCGTTACAGAAGCTTTGATTAAAGCTTTGAGGAACGCTTGATTGTTATTCATATTATGTACTTTCATATGCAGCCATTTTCTTTTTTAATATTCTCATCATCATCATATCAGCCAAAAGACGTCCACTGCTGAACAAAGGCCTCCCCCATAGATTTTCACAATTGTGCGGTAATTTTGGGTGGAATTTGCCAGTACTCACCACGCTTGGCAGGCGGTTTGGTGAGCACAGAATGGCTGCTGTTCCACAGAAGGGACGCAGCTGCACATACCTCTGGTTAAGAAACCCTTAGTCGCCTTTTATGACATCCGCGGGAGGTGATGGAGTGGTGGTATATTTTGAATCCGGACACCTCACATATTTATATAAGTAATATTAATATATCTATCTCTTAAATCCCCCAGACCGTCAAATTATGCGGGATCCCATGTCGTATAGCATTAAGCCCGCCTTGTGTATAAACGTATACGTCTGCCTTGTGTATACTACCATTATGCTTAAACGTATAAATAAATATAAACTGCTCTTTCTAGCGAGCCTAACGCCAAATTATTTGACGCCATTCCATTCTTGTCTTGTCTTTTCACAGTAATTCTGTTTTATAATAATTAATATTATCATCATTAGAGGGACTCATAGTTGCTTCAGCGCAGATCAATCACCGGGGTAAAGCCACGCTTGGGTAGGTGACGATTCTTTAAAAATCATGATCATCTGTGGGGAGCAGGTCAATTCGCCGATCCTTGCAGTTGTCATATATTAGACATAATATTACGTTACCGAAAAGAAGAGAACCCAGAAAGTCGGATAGCCACTGATCTAAGCCGAGGATATTTTTCTCTTTTAAAGATTCTTTCCACAGACACGCACCGAACAATATGTAGACCAAACAAATATTTGTTCCGTGTGGGGATCGAATCCGCTGCGCATAAAGCCAAGCGCCAAGCTACTGCGCCAGGGGTGCGGCAGGTACATTCATTATAGGGGGCTATTAGACGGCTGAATTCACTGGCGGACGTTTAACCCAAGATACATATGTATTCCGTGTGGTGTCCGGATTAAGAATATAGCACCACTCCATCTCCTCCCGTGGATGTCGTAAAAGGCGACTAAGGGAATCTAAACCAGAGAGATGGGCAGCAGCGTCCCTTCTGTGAAACGGTAGCCATACTGCGCTCACCAACCCGCCTGCCAAGCGTGGTGAGTATTGGCAGTTACCCCCCAGAACGATGACTCAGTAGTGATAATCTATGGGGAGGCCTTGGTTCAGCAGTGGACGTATAAATGGCCGATATGATGACATATGTATGTATATTATATTATGTTCATCTAAGTGTTGATGATAATAAGGTAAAACATAGCGTATAGAATACCAGTGCTGCAGTATAATTGTTTCAGATTATGCTGAGATAAAGACCTATTCTGACCTCGTACAGCACTACTGTAGTCATTTAAATTGTATTTTGCACTTTGTCATTTTGTATGAGTCCAAACTTTTTTTTTTTTTCCTTTTTTTTTTTAAAACGTTGCCCCACACTAGGATTTCTCCTGTGTCGTGGGTGCGTTTACAGACATACATTTCACACACAACTACGCAGTTATTTTATTTATTCTTTATACATGAGCCACGTCGCGGTAAAAGGCGAAAGCATACCCAAACGCCCTTACTAGTTTAAAGAAATAACGTTATTAATATTGCCCAATTATATTTGTCAGCACATTGACAAAAGAAATTGCTTCATAGTATCAGACTTTGAACAATAAATAATATGCAAATTTTTGCAAATTGCAATCAAGTGCGCGTATAAGCGAACATATTGCTGACCAAGGTGCTTATAAATACAAGTTTTTGCCTGTGACTTCGTATGCGATTTATATTACTACGTTTCCAGGATCTAATTTTGGATACGTTTGGACTTGGGATACTTGCATATCAGCCTAATTCACACTGGGTTTTTTTTTTTACGTTGCCCCACACTAGGATTTCTCCTGTGTAGTGGGTGCGTTTACAGACATGAATTCCACACACAATACACCCAGACCCGGAACAACTACCTGCAGATCATACATATATTTGTTCCGTGTGGGAATCGAACCCACGACCCTGAGCGCAGCAGCCGACCGTATCAGCCACTGCACCAACCGTGCTTCACTTTATATGTTCACTTAAAATTCCAACAACTTTCAGTGTTGACATACTCATAATATCAAACGATTACTGATCACATAATGTAATGTAATGTCCGATCTTATTTATCATTTTGATTGTATTTGTTATATCTATCTTTACATTTATAATTGTAATTAGTATTATATTTCTATATAAATGCATGTATATTATCTTTATTACTAGGTCTAAATGATTTAGTTTGGAATGTTAATTAAAATTAAAAGTTAAGTAAAAAATAAAATACTTTAGAAACTGTTTGTACCTAACCTGAACTTAGATCTTTGTTTTGATTATTTTTAATACGCATGCTGTGGTCTCCTGTAATTGAGGATGCACAGTGTCTTGTAAAATACTACTGTAAGAAATAACTGTAATGTGTATTCTTTGTTGGAGGTCCTTATAATAAATAAATAAATAATAAAATGTTAAGACCCTCCACAATCGTGAGGTGTGCAGCCTCAGGGAGTATTTTCTCCATGCCGAAGTGGGGATGCACCAAGATGTGGTTGCGATGGACAAGGGACTCACCCCGCTCTCCTTGGCTAATGAGAACTGGCATAAACTTGTAGTACTTGACACTAATGACCGTAAGGAAGTATGGCAGAGCAAGGAGCTTCACGGACGATTTTACCGGGCCCTTCATGGGCCTGATGTGAACTTTTTAGCGTCCGTGGCTTGGCTACGCTTGCGGGTATAGTAAATATTACGATAATATACCAGATGTTCTCTTATGTGGTACTTCCTTAAAAAGGGTAAAAAAATTACAATATTTGGGATATTGGGTAACTGATGACTTAAAGGACAGTTTTGATATTGAGAGAGAGCGCAGGCCTTGGCTGTCCGATGTAATATGTTAGCTCGCAGGTTTGCCCGGTGTACCAAACCAGTAAAGGTAACGCTATTTGAAGCATTCTGCCAGTCCTTTTACACGTGCAGCCTGTGGGTTGACTATACACTGAGGGCATACAGCGACCTGCGTGTACACTACAACAATGCGTTCAGGGTGCTGATGGGGCTGCCGTGGTATTGTAGTGCTTCTAGCATGTTTGCTGAGGCTAATGTTGACAGCTTCGCTACAGCCATGCGCAAGCGGTGCGCCTCCATCCTAACACGCTTGCGTAGTAGTACCAACAGCATCTTGAGCGTATTGGTGGACCGGTGGGATTCTCCGATGCTTGAACGCTGGATACGACTGCATGCAGTTAAGTAACCATGCTCTTGAATTATTATTACTTTAATATTTATTTCAATAATTGGTTTTTATTGTGTACTTTTTTACTAGCAGTAGCTAATAAGTTTTTGCTGTATTACTAACAATAACATGGATCCAAGGTCCGAAATAAAAATTATTATTATTATAAAAAGATGCATGCGTGTGTAAAACTCTAAGGGAGCATACAGAAAGGATTGCAACGTGTGGTGTTCTGTAGTTTCTGTCAATCATCATACCACATCAGCCAAAGGACGTCCACAGTTGAACAAAGGCCTCCCCATAGATTTCCATAAATCGCGTCCTTATTTTGGGGGGCATTTGCCAGCCACGGCTCACAGGTGGGTTGGTGAGGCCGGTATGGCTACTGTTCCACAGAAGGGACGCTGCTGCCTATCCTAGAGTTAGAGCTCCGTAGTCTCCTTTTACGACATCCACGGGAGAAGATGGAGTGGTACTATATTCTTAATGCGGACACCACACGGAAAAGATTATGTTTACCGCCATGGGTAAAAGTCGTGATATTAATATTGTGTTTTATTTTATTCTACTTAGAATGAAATTAGTTGCAACTTAGGTTTTTACTTGAAATTGAAGTATTTAGGTAGTTAACGAAATTATATTGATGATCTGGCTATTTGTCATTTAGTTGAATATTGTATTATTTTAATAACAATGACATACATAAGTATACATATGGGTAATTAATATTTAACTTTATGTGCTGTTTTTGGCTGAGCAAGCAGGAAATATGCGGCCCTTCGCAGACTGCTATATGAGATAGTGTTTCTTCAATCAACACACTTGGCAAACGGACTGGTGATCAATGGAGGATATATAAACCTTTACCGTATAATTCAGCTGCAAGATCTTTACCTTCTAGGGCCCAGGTTCGGTATGATTCGGCAGTATGGATCACGCAATAGCCATAATACAGGGTGGGCCATAAGGGTGTTGGCGGTTTCAATATTCAATTAAAAAAGAACTACGAAACTTAACAAAAATAAATTTGTATTTTTAAAAAGTAGAAACATAGGAATTTTTAAGACCTAAAAATAATGTTGTCCAAATGACTTCCCTTGGCTGCTTGGCACTCTTGGAACCGAAGTCGCAAATTTTGGAAAACTCGTTGAAAAGTTGTTCTCGGTATTTTGTTACTTTCCTGAATAATATTCCTTTTCAGCTGCTCTAAATTGGTCGGATTATGGCCCACCTGTATAAGCTACTGCTGTTCTACAGGATTCTAGAGACCGATCCGCGCATAGAACACATTATACCTATGGGCTACAGACAATTGTGCCGGGTCTAGTAATTTATTTATTTATTTATTATACTCTTTATTGTACACCAATCGTTAAAGGTAATAAAAACAGTAGTGCTAGTAATGTGATATATATGACTGTTAACTCTACCTATTAATATAATATAACTATATGATTGTTGAGGCACAGTGTTGGGGGCACAGTGTAGACCCTACATGATATATAAAAAAATACGGGTCGCACTCCGGGAGCGCCGACAGAAGTGGAAATTTTATAGTAATAAATGTTTTTTATTTATTTATGTAATTCACAAAATATAATACTATATTACATGGCTGCGGTGCGAGCCGCCTCACAAAAAGCGCGCGCTTCCCGCCGCGTTGCGAAACCAAGAGGTTTTCACTTCAAATAGCGTCTCGTAACGGTGTCGCGAGTCCAGAGATTTTATCTCATCTAAAATATGCGTACCGCGCTTTTCCCTTAAAAAAAACTTTCATTCTTTTACGATAAAGGGAAATCAGAAAAGATAGGAAACGATAAAAAAAACGTGCAACTAGGTATAATAAGGGCTTAGCTATCGAGTACAAAGTACGACGCAATCCATCCGGACCACAGCAAACGAATTAGACGAAATATATACACACGGTTTCGACATAATGCGTGACAAATGTCTTGTCATTGTAGTTAGTAGTGAAGCCTGTTGGGTCAACAATTATTGTACCCGATAATGGATTCACGAGGAGGCCTCTAATAATCTATAAATCTAATAATAAATATTAAAATAAACGAGAAAATAAAGAATATGAACGGCAATATAAGGCACAAACAAACAAGTATCAATGAAAAATCAATTTGATAACAAAAGAAAAGATGCTCGCATGTATAAGAAAGGGGATTTGGTCTTATGGCGTAATCCTAAAAGGTGTAATCAGTCTGGAGTAATACAAAGCTTAATGCTGTATTTGCAGGACCCTATATAGTGTTTAAGTCGCTTGATCATGACCGATTATGATACATAGTGTAAAAGGTTTTAGATAATATAAGAAATGTTGTACAGAAGTAGCAATGGATTCGTAAAGGACACATTATGTACTCTAGCTGAGGAGAGCCGAATGTATAGATCAATGACTATAAAACCACATAGAGGACCCTCCTTCCCGGCCCATCTCGGTGGCAAAGATAGTGAACCTGCCTTAAGCAAATTTAGCAAATTTTATGGGCTACTGCGTTCGTTATCATCAGCTCACAAGCGTCGACATTATAACAAATGTTTCCTTGATCACTACAACTTGTTAGACTGGACTGATACTGCTACATATATTCTTGTCATTATCCCATATTAATCTTTTCCATCGACCACTGCGTTTCCGTGAAAAACTGCACTGCCCACTAAGGTACACTGGCCAAAATATTGAGACCACTTATAAACAGTCAGGTCAGTTGGCGATTGTTGGCGACGTCGCCACGTCATCGTCGTATGAAACATCTAATACGGTGTGGTGACGCGTCGTCATGCGTAAGTGACGGTGCGGCTCTCGCCACTCAGCTCGAAATATGATTTTTTATAATAAATGAATATAAATGTAATTACTAAATAAACAATAAAATTTTCTTTATAGAAATCTGAATATTTTATGTTTGATTATGCCATATGTATTTCCTTTCATAAACATAATATCTGTACAAAATAATTTCGATGTTTCACATCGGCCAGGCGTCCCGCGACGACTCACTTTTTATAATTCCTGTATTATGTATAATAAAAATATTGTAAATAGGTGGTAAATATATATTTACGCTCATCACTGACTCTGACTGACTGACTCTGTCCCGCTGTAAGATGATTTGGTGATTCATTTTTTACTTTTTAACGGACGCCTCAATAACGTCGCCGCCGAGCACCCGATCACCCCCAAAGTTATCTGTGCCTCCGAGGCACTATATAAAATCGTCAACAAGATTCCAACAGACGCAAAAACATTGATTGATTGATAATAAAAACAAATCTGCGAACCTGTATATTCTATTATTATTAAGGAATGTCAAAAAATGAATTCTTAAGTATATTTATCAAGTAAAGGTGAACATGAACACACTCTTTTTCTAAACATCAACGAACTGCCGAGCGAGAGCCAGTAAGGGCGGTTACACACGAGTCGAGGTCGAGGTAGTTATATTTTTTTATGACCCAAATTTATTATTGTTTTAGCTACTTGTCAATAGAAGACGTTTGTTTTAAGAAGCTAACTGAACTTGTGGTTTCAATAATCAAGACATCTTGAAAATGGGGAAAGTACATGAATTTATCATCGTAACGCGATCTGCCCTTATTCTATATAGTGAAGGTAAATCAAAACGTGTGATCGCCTCTCAACCTAAATTGTAAGTTAAGATGAGCAAAAAGTCTTAGATAATTATCGAAGTCATTGATAATCGGCAAATTGTTTGTGTGTGAACACCTTTTGACGTGATTTTGATATTGTTAGCAACCCAGTATTTCGGCTGACAACACTGCCGCCATGGCGTGGCATTCGAGTGACAGCGAGCAAGGGACGAGCTGTAGCGGCCGGCGCCAATTCATTCCAAGATGACAAGTGTACGATTAGTACAGAGTGTTGATGGGTCAGGGGTGACTTTAAGGGGTGGTTGGAGGTCACCGGGGCGTTTGCCCCAATATTTTTGTATATAATTACCTAATGTGTTAATATATCAGAAGCGGGATAACCAAAGTGCCGTCTGATTTAAGTTTACAAAAGGTATATGCATAAATCTATGATTATTATAACTCAATCCGAGAATGATAATCTGCTAAGTGCTGGGTGAGTTTTACCCGTAATTTATATAGCATACGATTTCCGTTTAATTGTGCAAATATGCTAATTAATTTGGAATGAATTGAACACTTGGTCAGGGTACTCCCTGATACTGTTATCTGTACACTATGCTTCCTCTTTGAATACTTGAGCAAGGCTACTCTTCGTCAGTAATTTTGTGGAGTGTGCCCTACACTTTACTTTTACTTGGATACCAAATTTGTCTGTGGCATCGATAGTGCCATTATTTTTCAATATGCATTAAATCTCTGTTTTGAATACTTGGTTGAGGCTACTCTTCAACCGTGTTTGAATTGGAGTATGATATATTGCATAAGAATACCCGCTTTAGTAACTTTAATTTTATACTAACGAGAAGCTTTGCTTTGCTTTGTTTGTAACTTGAGGCTATGTGTGATAAATTACTTGAGCAACTTGAGGCTATGTGAGCTGTATGGCTTGAGTAACTTGAGGCTTTGTGTGATAAATGACTTGAGTAACTTGAGGCTATGTGAATTATGTAGCTTGAGTGACTTGAGGCTATGTGAGCTATGTAGCTTGGGTTATTTGAAGATATGTTAACTAAGCTGGAGTAATTTAAGGCTAGCTAGGAGAGCTAGACAAGCTGCCATATGACTTGTGGCTGTGGGCCGTATGACTTGGGGCTATTATGAGTAACCCATACTTTGTAATTAGGCCGCATACTGCCCTATGCCATACTAGAAAGTCTTGAAAATTCATAGGCATACTAGATGAGATAGCACTTTGAAATGGTGATTATTGCAGGAGACAGTACAACCATATTACAAATAAAATAACACAATTATGAGTATTATTACTATAAAATCAGCATTTTAGTTAAGATAAAATAAAAATAAAAATTGGGTGGAATGTTTTGGATTGTTTGGTGAATGAGAATTTATTATCAAAATGAAAAAGTAATTATGAGATATTATTACTATATTAAATCAGAATTTTAGTTGAGCAAAAATAAACATTCATTGTGCTGTATGTTCTTTATCAAAATGAAAAGTAAGGAACTATGATGATGATACTATGAGTGTATTGAACTTGCCTACTTACAATATTACAACTCTAAGTAAAACCAGACACTACTGTGGGTTTAGTGTACATACTCCCTATAAGTGTGTCAGTAAAACCTTGACACTATTGTATGAATAATTATCAAATTCAGTGTGAACATAAATCGATAACGAAAAGGTATAAGTAAACCAATGTTTATCTAATTGACACTATTGTAACAAACAACCACAAACTGTTATGATCATACACAAGCGGCCAGATGTTCGCCGCTGGGCTGTGGTGTTTGAGCTTTGGATATTACAGCGTTGTTCCGGTTGGAAGACCACTGTGGCTGGTCGAATTGGTGGACGTCTGACTAGTATGATGACGATAATGTGGCGGGCATAGTGTGGTGCCACGCGGCACTGGTCCTGGGTGGCATTGCAATTGTTGTGGGGTCTGACACTTACCACCAGGTGAATGAGTTGCTCGTCTCTGATATAGTAGTATCAAAAAAGTCTACCTGTACATGGCTTTGTGATCAGTATTGTTTAATGATTCTCTATTCAAATGTAATTTCTAGTCCTGACTGACTGATTCATCAACACAGAGCCTAAGCCACTGGGGCTATAAACTTGAAATTTTAGCTTGATGGTGAAATGATGATTGACAGGTTGCATGAAGCTGCACCAATTTATAAGTAAGATCTATGAAAATAGGTATTTTGCTTTTTTGGTGGAAAAAAATGGAGAAATATGTGTTTCAGTGTTTTTGTAAAGTAAACCCAACTTTAACTTAAGAACAGAGGGTGAAAGATTGTATGCGGAACCTGTCAGTTTTGAAGTTTGTTATGTAAAAGAAATGATATTTTATTTTTGATAGAAGATAAAGAAATACGTGTCTTAGCGTTTTTGGAAAACCGCAAACTGTAAAATAGAGAATGAAAGTTTGTATCAAACATTTTATTAGCTAGATCTATGAAAATTGTTAATTGGCTTTTTGGTTGCAAATTGTTACTGGTCTTTTGGTTGAAATGGTGAAATGCGTGTTCCCGGGTAAAACCGCGGGCAACAGTTAGTATTATATAAAATTTAAGGCGATAAGTTGATAACGCTAGATGCAACAAAGTACTGCGCAATCTATTTTCTGTGTCTGGCAGATATTATATCATGTGAAGGTGGTTGAGTATCCGAAGCGGATGAACGGTACACGCTCGTCTTTTATGTTATGCCTTACGAAGGTAAGGTCAAGGATCCGAAGCGGATGTACACGTTCGACTTTTATGTTATGCCTTGCGAAGGTAAGGTTAAGGATTTCAAGTGGATGAACGATGACTTCTTGCGAAGAAGGCCAAAGTGGATAAAGGTATACACTTGATTTTTATGTAATGATGTATGTTCACTCTGTGTAACGAGTTACTGCGCAAACTATTTTCTTTGTTTGACAGAAGTCTTGCGAAGGTGAGGCCGACATCCGAAGTGGATGACCGGTACACATTTGACTCTTATGAAATGATGTCTTGCGAAGGTGAGGCCGACATCCGAAGTGGATGAGCGGTACACGCTTGACTTTTATGAAATGATGTCTTGCGAAGGTGAGGCCGACATCCGAAGTGGATGAGCGGTACACGCTTGACTTTTATGAAATGATGTCTTGCGAAGGTGAGGCCGAGGCTGCTTAGTGAGCGAACGGTACACGCTTGACTTATAATATTTTCTTCTGCGAAGGAGAGGCCGAGATCCGAAGTGGATGAGCGGTACACGCTAGACTTATACACGAAGGGTAAGGTTTTTGACTATATATGGTATCAGGTCCTGAAGAAGTAAGGTTGAGACCCGAAGTGGGTGAGAAATACAATTTGACGTTGTTATCTGATGAACTTCAAAGAGTTTTAGTAATAAAATGTAATATGGATGAAAAGTATACTTATCAACACATTTTTTATGTTGTTGTGGAGGTAAAACAAGTTGCGAGATATGAACAGTAATGATAAATAAGTAAATATCAACTAGAGAGTAATTGGTTGGTTAAATGTAAAACTCATGGCAAATGGATAAAGATACATTATTTGTTTTAGTAAACATTTTTGGTTCGTATATGAGAATTATTTGGAAAATGCTGTTTACATTAGTGTGTTCTCCAAAGGGTAAATTGGAAAAGGTTTTAAGTACACTATTGAAAGTGAGTACACCAACATAGCAGTAAATGTTTTGCAAGTATCAAAGTTTCGTGATAATACTGGATAGTTTTTATATCGTTTGCTGGTACTGTTATTATGGATTATCAATAAGGTTCAATATCGTAACTCTCTACTTGGTCAGCTGATGAGTGAGAGGGGGTAAATATATGTGATAAAAAATGACGATCACACCCAAAATGTAATAATACTACCAAATTTATTTGACAGTTGTTTTGATTGTATATATTTTTGCAATTGGTTCACTGAACAGTGGGCTGGCTATGTCTGTGGACGGACTGAGGGGCGTTGGAGCAGACGAGTCCGAGTGGAGACCACGAATCGGCAAACGTAATGTGGTCGAATTTTCATAATTTGTGCTAATTTTCTGTATTTTCATGTGTTACATGATGCGACTGACCGAGTGACTTTGAGGAATGGGACATTCCTCTGACAGGATGGCCGACTGTTAGCAACCCAGTATTTCGGCTGACAACACTGCCGCCATGGCGTGGCATTCGAGTGACAGCGAGCAAGGGACGAGCTGTAGCGGCCGGCGCCAATTCATTCCAAGATGACAAGTGTACGATTAGTACAGAGTGTTGATGGGTCAGGGGTGACTTTAAGGGGTGGTTGGAGGTCACCGGGGCGTTTGCCCCAATATTTTTGTATATAATTACCTAAGGTGTTAATAATATATAAATACACAACGCTCGCAGTAAAACCTACAGTTAAACGCTTCCTAACTCTGTTTTTACCTTTTTTTTTATATCCTATCTGTACCTAATTTATTTACCTGTCTCTATTATGTGAAAATATCACAGTGCAAAAACTACACACAGACAAGGCCAACCATATAATCCGGACAGTTTGCTCTCAGTTCAGAATCGTAAACCCGTGCGGCATGACTAAAAAGTACGTTTTAGTATTCGCATTGCTGACCTTTACAGATGTACAAATGGCGGACCATTTAATCCCGAGTTTCATAGTGGAAACAACGAAGGACCTGGCTACGGAGCTCATAAGATACCCTACAGTAACGTCAACTATGTATGTTATCGCTAAAGCTTTCACCGCTGCTGTGAATTCAATAACAAGTGCGCCGTTCGCAGTTCCACGAGCTCTAGGACCCGTTGAACTAGAATCTAACATCGGCAATAATAGCACTAGTATAGCTTCAGATGCAATCGATAAGTTCATCGCTGACTTCGACGCCGGAAAGGACAACGAAGATGCTAGAATGAGCATTGATGCTTTAATAATTAAATATGGATACTCAGTTGAGAATCACGAGGTCATCACAAAAGATGGTTACGTTTTAACAATGTTCAAGATCCCCAGTAATGGATCGGCGGTATTCCTGATGCACGGGCTACTTGGCAGTGCGGACGATTTTATTGTAGCGGGTCGCGACAGTGGCCTAGCTTACTTTCTAGCGAATCAAGGCTACGACGTCTGGATGGGAAATGCCCGGGGAAGTAAACACTCCCGTCGCCATATCAATTTGCAGCCGTCTGATGCATCGTTTTGGGACTTCTCTTGGCACGAAATTGGCGTGTACGACCTACCAGCTATGATCGATTTCGTGCTTGGCAAGAGGAATCTGAAATCTCTGCAATACATCGGCCATTCTCAAGGTACTACAGTTTTCTTTGTGATGGCCTCAGAGAGACCTGAATATAACGCGAAGATTGCCTTGATGGTTGCACTATCACCCGTTGCTTTTATGAGAAAAACGAGATCACCTATAGCCAGACTCCTATCTCCAGGAACATCAATTTGGTATGGGCTTACAAAGAGTCTTGGGCTGTATGAATTTTTACCAGACAATAACTTATTTGGCGCGTTAAGGCCGTTGATGTGTGGTACCGGACCTTTGGCTACAATTGTATGCAGCAATATAATGTTCATGATCGCAGGTTTTGATTTCGGACAGCTTAATGTTACGAATTTGCCTGTGATATATGGGCATCTAAATTCTGGTGCGTCGATTAAGCAATTCGTTCATTATGGTCAAGGACTGATATCTGAGGATTTTAGGAAATTTGACTACGGGAGCGCAGAGAACCTGAAAAGATACGGCGTGACAATGGCTCCGAGATACGAGTTGGATAATATAGTGGCGCCTGTTTATTTGTTTTCTAGTGACGCAGACTGGCTTGCGGATCCTAGTGATGTGAAACACCTCCGTACGAAGCTCAACAATGTTGTAGACACGTACAAAATACCGTACGAACAATTCAACCATGTGGACTTCGTTTTTGGTAAAGACGTCAAAACATTGGTTTATAAAAGGTTACAAAACGTGCTTAGCTATTTTAACTCAAGAACAAACAAAATATAGATAGGTAATGTAATAAAATAAAATAAGATTTTATTTAACTAATTAGTATATACCTAATTACTGTACCAATAATTAGGCCTATCTCTAATTGCCGCCTCTACGGCGGGGGGGGGGGGGGGGGGGGGGGTCGTACGGTCTACGGGGCAGCTGTATGGTCAGCCCGATCGTCAGGTGCCAAGCGCTGCAGAAGCAAACTTCACAGTCTACAGCGCAGAGTGGCTATACGGATCGCACGAGAATACCGAACAGTATCCTACGAGGCGGCAACTCTCCTGGCGCGTTTTCTGCCTTTCGATATACTGTCGTAGATGGATGCGTGGGTCTACGATCAGACACGCTCCCTCCGCCAGAGCGGCGAAAGTGCGCCTCCAGGGGCGTTAGACAGGTTGAGGCGGCTAGCTAGTGGCGTCACTGCCTGCGGATGCAGTTTGCGACCAGAAGGAGCCTGGCTCAGGAGCGAGCGCGTCACCTACCGCCTGACGCAGGTATTCACCGGGCACGGTTGTTTCGATGCATACCTGCACAGGGTAGGACGCGCAGCCACGGCACAATGCCAATTATAAACTAGCTGGGACCCGCGGTTTCACCCGCGTTTAATTAAAAATAAATTTAGGGTATTTCGACATAGACACTTGACATAGAATATATATATTGGATTTCAAGGGTTTTATTTTTTTACGCGGAACCCTAATTATTTTTCTAAAATAAAAGTAGCCTAAGTTATTCCTTATAACATCAGCTATCTGCCAGTGAAGGTCCCGTCAAAATCGGCCCAGCCGTTT
Source organism: Diloba caeruleocephala (assembly GCA_947459985.1). NCBI lineage: Eukaryota > Metazoa > Arthropoda > Insecta > Lepidoptera > Noctuidae > Diloba > Diloba caeruleocephala. The sequence continues at coordinate 2,977,980 of OX381621.1, read as the reverse complement.
CGGAGATTACCCGGAACAAACAGGCAGACAGACGGACAGACAGACAGACAAAAAATTTAAAAATATTGTTTTTGTTATACGTAACGTACATACTTTCATATGCATTTAGTAAAAAGCTGTTATGTTGACATTACAAACAGACACTTCAATTTTATTTATATGTATAGAAGATAATCGCGAAAACCTAAGATATTGCTAAAGTTATATATGATATACGACATTAATTCCATTTTTCACTGTAAATGGTTAAATTTACTGTAAAAAAATTGCATAACATTAAAATAAAATATATTCAAAATAGTGACATGGTTTGTATAAAAAACACTAAGATTTTTCAAGTTGATCTTTTAGTTGGACTAAAGTATCAACTTGAAAAATCTTTTTATCGCATATCTTGTTTTAAAGAGCGATCAACTCGGAGTGAAGTATTTTGTACGAAGTTATTTTTTTGTTCAGGTTTGTATTAATAATACTTACTGTTAAATCTTATGTAGGTACGAACTGAAATCAGCACAATACTTTTAAAGATTATAAAACTACAAAGCAGTTGTTAATCTTGTATTTGATTGTACGATTTGTAGTAGGCATATCACATTGCAAAAGAACTGACCAGACATAAAGTAGGCATTACGCGATTCAGTCATATCATCAATCATATCGGCTATATATACGTCCACTGTTGAACAAAGGCCGGGGAGGCCTATAGATTCCACAATTATGTCATCATTTCGGGGGGTATTTGCCAATACTCACCACGCTTGGCAGGCGGGTTGGTGAGCGCTGTATGGCTACCGGTTCACAAAAGGGACGCTGCTGCCCATCCGTGGTTTACATTCCCTTCGTCGCCTTTTACGACATCCACGGGAGGAGATGGAGTGGTGCTATATTCTTAATTCGGACACCACACTGACGGACCGACGGATTATGCGATTACCATACGACAACACAAACTATTGCCATTTATTACCCCACAACGTATGCATTTTGTGGCACACTACGAAAACTATCACACCTCTAGATTTGGAATTTAACATAGTAATATAAATTTGGAACAAGATGTATTATCTATCAATAATATAACATTTTGTAAAAAGTTGATGGTATTTTACTACTAACGCCATCTATTGGAAATTACAGAACTAATAAGGCATGTGTAGTGCTTTTCAACTAGACCAAAACTATACTGCTACTGCTAAAGCCATCTGTTAGAAAACTACAGAGTTAATACACTCGTGGCCCATGGGAACATCTTGAGTATTAAATATAAAAGACATTACAGTGTGAGAAAATGAAATGAAATAATAATTTATTCAAAATAGAAAAATTAATTAGTTTTTTTTGAACGTCAATATTAGACAGCACCCATATAAGTCAACCCTTCACCGCTTCCTAGTGTTTAAGCTGGGGAGAAGAAACGACGCAACAAACTTCCTAGCAACACGTCTGTCATTTACAATATTTTTTAAGTACATGTACACAAAACAATAAAAAAAATACAACAATTTTTGTTTGTTTAGTAGTTTAGATTCACAGTTGGACCCGATAGGTGGGGCTGCAACCGGGTTTACATGTATTGTAGACTTGTGTAGCTGCCTCTGCGAAGCTGGTGCTGGCAGCTAGTCTTATATATAAAATTCTTCTGTTCGTGTGTATGTCACTGAACTCCTCCTTGTTGTATATGTAATTATGTAGTAGCTATAGCTACGTATGTAGGCGTTACAACTACGTCGAACAAACAGTGTGATTCTAGCTTACTAGTATATCTGTATAATCTATGATTCTAGCCAGCGTGTGTTTCACTTGTGTCCCGCTTACGTACCTACAGATATCCAACAGTGGCGACGATCTACCTACCTACGTTAAAAATGGCACTTTTTAATTTCGGAATTATTAATAATTTTGAACACACTGTACAGGATTGGAAGGCGTATAAAAGTCGCCTCACACAGTGGTTTATTGCGAACGATATATCTGCAAAAAACGGCTCGTTTGTGGAACAGTATCCATACTACCAGTATAAGTGTATAATCTATGATCCATACTGCGCTCACCAACCCGCCTGCCAAGCGTGGTGAGTACTGGCAAATTCCCCCCAATATGGTAACACAGTTGTGGAAATCTATGGGGGAGGCCTTCATTCAGTAGTGGACGTTGTGTGGCCGGTATGATGAAAATTGCATTTTAGGTTTCTTACGAGAAAATGTTTTTTTCTTATTATTCGGGCGGCATGTCGGTTGTTGTGGAAATCTATGGGCATAGTCTTTGATCAGCAATAGACGTCCTTCGGCTGATGATCTATCATAATGATGATGATGATGACGGTGGATTGTTGTTGCAAATCGATATTATACGTTTCAGACATTTTATAAAAGTTGAACTTTTTGGGATTTGATTAAGCAAATCTAAGCTAGCGTGCAGTAAAAAAGTCAATAGTTTATGTAGTCGAAAATGTTTGTATGGCCTACTAGTTGTTACGGAGCTGTATATGTATGTGACATTTTGTCTGTGTAAACTCGATACAGGAGGACTTTCTTTCCATATATTTTTTTTAAACTTTGTCATGGGTGCGTTTGCAGACATGAATTCCACACACAATACACCCAGACCCGGAATAACTACCTGCACATCATACAAATATTTGTTCCGTACGGGATTCGAGCCCACAACCCGGAGCGCAACAGCCGACCGTATCAGCCACTGCAACAACCGTGCCGTCTAAATCTATCATGTTTTTTTTAAAAGATCATGGATTCAACGAATCTTTCCTCTTACTCTGCTGCTGCTGGTAGCGATAAACCAAAATTATGATGTGAACGTAGTGATTATAAATCTTTGGGATTTAAAACTTATATACAAGGTAAAGATGAATTCATTAATTAATTGATAACGACCAACTTCATATAACATGATTTGGTATATCTGTAAAAAAGAACTTTTCCTCCTTTTTCTTAAATCTATTATTATTAGGTATTTCCTTAGAGTAAAATTATAACACAACTGCGATCGCCAACCCGTCCGCCAAGCGTGGCGATTATGGCAAAACCCCCCCAATAAGCCACACAAACCCATACCGGTCGTTGTGGCAATCTTTGGGGAAGGCTTCTGTCGGGCAGTGGACGTTTTTCGGCAGAAATGATGATTTATTTATGGTCAGGCGACCAGGGCCCATGGGAAAGTACATAGTTACAGTAAAATCCTATAATCAATAAAAACCTATGAAACCTGTCGGTCCTGCCATAACCATGGCTACGCTCTTTATCATACTAACCAGAAAACGTCTATTGTTGAACAAAAGCCTCCATAAGACGATTGGTTACATACCGACCATGTCGTGTGTCTCTAGTGAAAATGGGCGTGACTCAAGGCTCAATTCTGGGGCCCCTCTTGTTCCTTGCATAAATGATCTCCCATACATGATGACTGAATTATCTAATATAATTATATTTGAGAACAATAAAGGATATGTCCTTTATTTTTTTTAATCATAAGGATATAGGCAACTATTTGGCAATGCAGCTAGTTCGACAGACGGCCGCTAGAGCACGCGGAGGCGCCAGTCGAGTGAGCGACCGCTATACGCCGCGTGTCATGATTTCAGTTCTAATATTAGTATCAGTGACCATGTCAGTTTAAAAACTTATATTCATTCATTAACACGCTTTTATTAGCTTCACCTGTATGTATGTATGTATGTTTGTTTGTTTGTAACCGACTCCTTTGAGCTCGATTTTGCCCTACTTTGAACGATTGATTCAAACTTTGCACACCTGTCAAAGGTCGATGACAATGCAATAATCCGATCAAAATATCCGATTATCCTAATTAGATTCGCCAGGATTAATTAATTTCTTTCCGCATCCTTTGCATGCGAGTAAGAGAGACAGAGCTAGTGCGCGAATTACGCATGCGAATATATACTTGCGAAATACTTGCTCTTTCGGGCACTCAGTTCAGCACAACCTAGCGTGTTTTTTTAGTTTTTTTAAACTATTATTTTTTTGTTAGGATCACACATAAAAACAGGCAAATCCTTAATACCACATCCATAGATTTTAGATAGAACCATTTATTCAGTATTTCATGTCCTAACAGACACTTTTACACGTCATATTGAAACAACGGAGGGCATTTCGCAACATGACGACCTCTGAGAAGAAATGCTGAAAGAAACTCAGGGTTAGGTCTTTTTTGTAAAAAAAAATTACGTTTTATTTTGATTATTAGTTTCGGCTGGCCCTGGGTTCCATTCCCAGTACCATGTATTTTTAAATAAATAGTTTCCAATTACAGTATGCAAATATTAATTCATTTTCATAAAACAATGTATATTATTTCATAATAAATCTATGCCCATTGTAAAATTAACATGGAGTCAGATATGGAAAAAATAGAATATAACAGATTTTTTATATAAATAACTTTTGGTCATAGAATGTTATGCAAAGGGTCAATAGTTAAACTTATCAAATAATTAGTGAAGAGAGTAGTAACACTACGTGAAGCATCTCTTGCAGGGCCTTTTTGAAGAGACATATATTTTGGATATTGTGTATCTTTGTTGGTAACTTATAAATAAGTTTCACTAGCAGCTATTCACAATTTACCAGCATGGTGTGATCTCATCAACATCTATAGATTTAAAACTTGATTGATCACACAACAACTGACAAACCCTTAAACCCAGATACAAAGATTATGGACTGATTGTTTATTTATTTCAGCCGTAAAACAGTTAATAATTTAAACATGCAGATGTGAGGAAGTAGTATAATGACACAACAATTATAAGAACTCTTAATTTATTTACATCTTAAACATTATATAGATGGAATATATTTATTGGACATTGCTTTAGCTGAAAGAAGTAGGGTTCCTACCTGAAAAAAGAAAAAAAGAAATTATGTTATCAGAAAGATATGACATAAATTATGCAAGAACTACAAAATTCTATTACTATAATTATTTATTTGTGTATCTTAGTGGTAAGCGTCATGCCTGCCTATAACAATGATTGTAGAGCAACCAAGGACTAGTATTGCGTCGGCTCTAGTGTGATCATACGAGGACCTGGAGCCTCACTTAGGTGCCGAAGATGACCGCTCCAGTGGTTTTAGCTGGTAGGAGTCCGGCATACCTCTTCGCCCTTCCCCGGGGTGTGTATGTGTAGTATGTTTCATGACACTGCTTGGGAGAGGCTCATCTCCAGCAGTTGACTGCAATATGCTGAGGTGGCAATAGGCATACAAAAAACTACAATTGTCGATTTACTCTATTGAATGATGAATAAGAGTTAAGATATGAATATGAAATCAAATGTGGACAGAAGACAAACAAATTCATCAACCACATGGAAACATACAACTTAAATTCTGACATTTCATAAGTGCCATTGATTGGTGTATTTGAAATAAACTACTACGACCAACCTGCTATTAGAAAGTGGAAAATATTAAAAAAATCAAACGTTTTTATTTCATATAGCCCTAATAAGCTCATAAAAAAAGTCAACAGTAAGTACAGTAAGTGCGGTGCCGGCTCAGAATACCACCACCCCATTTCCTCCCGTGGGTGTCGTAAAAGTCGACTAAGGGATTAGCCGGAGGATGGGCAGCAGCGTCCTTCGAGTACATTAACAACTCAACTGCGATCGCCAACCCGTCTGCCAAGCGTGGCGATTATGGCAAAACCTCCCAATGAGCCCACAACACACCCATATCGGTCATTGTGGTGATCTTTGGGGGAGGCCTGTGTCCAGCAGTGGACTTTATTCGGCCGAGATGATGAAGTACAGTAATGTACAGTTCGGAAAAGTCAATCCTATGGAGGACCGACCGCCAGAAAGAAAATATATAGATATACTCAAAAAAAAGTAATATTACCAATTTTATTATTACATTTTAACAAGTTAGGTATGTGGAACAAAGTAGACTATATGTAAAATCTTCATTCCGGCCGAATGAAGTTCATTGCTGGACACAGGCCTCCCCAAAGATCACCACAATGATTAATATGTATGTGTTGTGGGTTCATTGGGGGGTTTTGCCATAATCGCCACACTTGGCAGACAGGTTGGCGATCGCAGTTGAGTTGTTAATGTACTCGAAGCACGCTCCTGCTCATCCCTCAGCTAATCCCTTAGTCGCCTTTTACGACACCCAAGGGAGGTGATGGGGCGGTGGTATTCTAAGCCGGCACCACACGGCATATATAAAATAAATACATATAATAACAACATAAATGATGGATTCTATAATACACAATAGGAAATTGAGAATTAGAAATCGATTAATAAGCAGTAGTCCTTAAGAACTGCCCATTGGAGCAGTCTATTAGGACACCTCTGTTCAGGAATGGCTTTTCATGAGCTGATATGATGATGATGATGATCAATTATTTGAATCTTACCTCATCACTTTGTGCTGTTGGCATTGATATAGTGGTACAGAATAACTAATAAGAAAATAGAAACTCCCAGGATATTGGAGAACACTGCCAATTGGACATCTGTGATCATGATGACTGGATAATGCTAGAAAATAATAAAACAAATGTTAATACACACATGATTAAAGTGACAACTGGTTGGATTAGGAGCCAGTGCCAACATGATTCAAAAAGGGGCAAGACTGCGGTATGTTGCATAGAGCTTCAAAAGAAACAACAATATGAAAGCTTGTGAGTCCATACTCATTTTTAACATACAAACAATGACACCTAAATGTATAAATAAGATGTTATAGCAATTGTTTATAATAAAAATAAATAAATGTGATAGCAATTGTGAGAACCTAAGACATTACTCAGCAATTGTTTATTTATTTAGTATACAACATGGTGACAAGACCATCAAGTCATAAAAGATAAAGATAATTTATTTGTAAAACATGAGTATACAGAACAAAAATATAAATTGTAATGTAAGGTGTTAACAAAATTAGACCTGAATGTTTTGCTATATGTTACAGTGTACAAAATAAAAACATTAATTATACTACAGATTAAATATTACTATTGAATTTTAGTAACTAATAATTAAAATTGTGATAATAATAAAAAGAACAATTAAAAACAATGTATTAATGGGATTACAGTGAATACAATCAATACCCAAGGGACAGAAACAAATAAAAAATATCACAATATAAGATTAATTTAAAAATTTGGTTAAGTTATAATAACATTTATCAATTACATACATTTTTAGGTTTTCTTTAAAATGTTTAACGCTTGTTTTATTGATTTCGGTATTTTGTTGTATATTAGTGCCAAACATATAATACTTTTGCGCATTAGTCCTGTGTTAGATTGAACTATGCACAGTCTATCATTATCCCTACGGTTGCGACCAACTACATCCAAATCATTGCTTGGTGGTGTCATGTTTGCCCATAACAATTGTAATGCTACCTAAGACTAGTCCTGTGTGGCACCACACCGCGCTTGTTACCTCAAGACATCCATACATCCTTGAATACAGAATTGAAATAACAGTGACAACCCAATTTAGTATTTCCTAAGACTCGTATCCATGGCTCACCATCTGCAACGTATTCTTGAATATCTTAAATCATGTCTTAGAAGATACCAAATTGGTTTTTCCCTGCCATTTTAATTCTGTATTGAAGGATGTATGGATATGAACTGTGCAACTTAGATTCTGACGTTTCATAAGTGCCAATATTTGGTTTCATCATATCAGCCACAGGACGTCCACTGCTGAACAAAGGCCTCCCCCTTAGATTTCCACAACGAGCGGTCACATGCCGCTCTCATCCAACGACTCCCAGCGACCTTCACCAGATCGTCTGTCCACCTCGTTGGAGGTCGTCCCACGCTGCGTTTTCCGGTGCGCGTTTTGGTTTATTTGAAATAAAAAACGTTGACTTTGACTTACAATTATAATGCTACGCAGGACTAGTCCTGCGTGACACCACACTGCGCTCGTCACCTATAAACATTAGTTATTTAGTCTCTTATGCCCAGTAATAGCTGCAGTACCCTTCTAACGGAACACAGTACTCTCTTAAAGTTTAAGCACTACTGCTTAGCGACTGGCGACTTAATAACTAGCAGGGGGTGGTACCTACCTAGCCGACCTCTTGCAATAAGAGACCTACCAACAGTTGAATTTGATAAAGAACCCTTTAATCTAGTCATCAGATTCATTCTATTAAATAAAATATGCAGTGTAACTTCTGCTGTTAGAAGATTCTGTAGAATTTCAAGATTATAAATAACATAACATGAATGAGAAATGAGTTTAGCTAGTAAATCACAACTTTCAATTTTCTAGAACACGCTTTTAAATACCTAGTATTGTGGACGTCCGACCGATAATCAAGATTAAATATTACAAAAAAAAGTTCTGTGTATGCTTGCTGTTGCCAGGGATTCACAAAAGATAAATAGTTACACTAAATATACTCACAAATAAACAGGAAATAAAATATTTCAATCGAGTTAAAATCCGGCAAACACCGCAAAAGAAAAACAAGTACACGTCAGATGCAACCAGTGTTGCCAACCACAGAGTACAATATATATCTGCCAACTGTACCTAGTACCATTTATGAATTACTTTGTGGGTGTGGCTAGATTTTTTTACAGTTTCCAGATTACTAGACTTTACCCTAAAAAGTTGCTAGCATTGCTAACTTGTGGTTTGTCATTCATAGGGCAAACAAAGCGTAGTATAGCCACCCGATTAAAAGAAACACATAGCTGACGTCAAGCACAGACGCTCCACAAAGTCTGCAGTGTGTGAACATGCCATAGGTAAACCTAACCATTTTCTTCGTTTTGATCAACCTCAAGTCCTGGCGAAAGAAAACCGTTATGTACCTAGAATGTTTCGTGAGGTTATTGAAATTAAAACACATCCTAATTTTAATAGAAAAGATGGTTGGCAGGTACCACCTGTTTGGAAACCAGTTATTAAAATAATAAATTTCCAAACAACGTACCGCACTAAGAAACATCAAGATACTGTGAGTGATTACTGCGTGCATCGAAACTAATTTTTGATTAAAATTGTACGGTAGATTTCATAAAATAACTTTTTTAACTCTGTAACGACGCTTGTCACTTTAGTCATCCTGCGACCACGAATGCTGCAAAGTATTCGAAACGTCAGGAAAATCTAAAATATACGCGGTAGAATCCGTTTAAAAGTGTTTTATTATAAGAATTTCTAACGTTAGTATTTTACTGGATATAGGATAATTATCTAACTTTGCACTCATCTAAACTCTAACTCGCTTCTAAATTTTTGGGAATACGTTATAGATTCATTTGTAGATCCATTTTCTACACAAAGAGTACAGCAGATGATCAGCAGTAGATGGCTAGTTGTAGATGAGCAGATGGCTAATTTTAGATGGGTAGATGGCTTGGTAGAAGTTTTGAGGAACCACACGGTCGAAATACTTAATTGAACCGGACTTTAAACATGACATGGAAAACCAACACGTACAACTAAGGTAATCATTATGAGTATGTAAAGATGGGCTAAAGCGTTATAATTTTTGAATGAATTATACTGCTGTGCTAAATTTTTTAAACTGTTGTTTTAAAGTGTTATAATATTTATTAAAATGTTATATCTTAGAGTGTTATATGCGTCGTTGTATTATAATTAAAGCGTTGTTTATGATAATTATAATGAGTTGTATTTTATTTTTGGTTAAAGCGTTGTTTGTTATAATTGTAATGAGTTGATGTTATCTAGTGTTGCATTATATTTAAAGAGTTGTATTACATTGTAAAATTTAATATTACGGTTCGATTTTATTTAGACTTTTGAGTTGTATTTGGTACAAAATAAGTTGTGTTCATATCTAGAACACTAAAACCATTTACACTTTACACTAGACCTATATTTACACCTTATAGCATACGTAATCGAACTACGATGATGATAATGATGAAAACTAAATTAAAATATTGACTAAACTAAACATTTGTTCCAAAATTTAGCAAAACCTAAACATTATGTAGTTTGTCGGTAGCAACCGCAAATAAATATTCGCTATTTAAAACCAACGAAATACGTTCGGTGCTCTCTGAACTCTAAACTGTTATAATACTTATAATGCAATTCTTGGAGTTCATTATTAATGAATCGGTGAGCTATTATTTTTGGTTGTAGCAAGTCAAAGTAGCTCTTATTTCTAGACGTGGAGTGCTCATATAACCTTGATTAAGTAAAATGACCGCCATCTATTATATGTTTGATTGAATTACTTAGTTCTTCGATATCGTTCGTACATGTACTGTGACCTAAACGAAGCTAGATGGCGCTGTAACCAAGATATCGAACAAATTAAAACAATGGCTATGATTTAAATTAAAACAGTCTTGTTAGATTTATACTGCTATAAAAATATGTTTGAATATTTAATGTGTTATAACGCCCAACTTTATGAGTATGAAGGATTAAATTAGAAGAACTAAAACTATTGTGTTTGCCTCCTCTTACTCACAAAGCTTTGTATAGGTAGATAAGGAGGGGAATCCCTTCGCTTAGAATTGTCTTGTCTATGGTATTGGTATTGCAAGATAATATAAAATCTTGCTGTCAGTGTATGAAGACAATCAGAGGTGGTCATTATTTCAATAACGGATAATGTAATGCATTATTCTTACGCAATGTATAACACATTATTGAACAACGAATTATCCTGTTGTCGTTTTTCGTTATTGTTATTGACAACAGCCACTAGCCAGGCAGTGCGCGCACACTCGCAGCTAATGTCGCACGGCTACTTGGCGACTAAGAAAGCATTATGCGCAACCAATAGGCGTGAGAGATATGGTGTTATTCAAATATGACGTACTTCGCACTGCTAAAGAATTACAAATCATACGATTATAGTCCTTAAGGGCACGTCATAAAGTTCACTTTTATTTTTATCGTTGTCTGTTATCTTAATGTAGTGAGTTTATTTTACGATTTTATGCTTTACGCAATTGGAATAATGTCGATTTTAATATTTAACTGAGGCAATAACTAAACAACGGATAACGAAAATTTGACAACAGTGAGACAATAATCTAATGCGAGTTGCGAATAATGTAAATGTTATCGTTATTGGTGTCATTGCGATCACGAACACGATTGTCATTATCCGCTGTCGCTGTCCGGTGATTGTTGAAAAGTTTAGTTTGATGTTTTAGATTATTGTAGTTACAAATCATTTTAGTATAGTATATAGTGTTTTAAATTATTTTAAGTAATTTACTGTATATAAACAAGCTACACATCATTCATAATTCATTATAATGTTGCAAAACGACTCAACAGCAGGATAACAGGATAACTGACAGCAGTTTACAATAACAGTTGTTGTAAAATCATTATTGAAATGTAGCCGTTATTGCCATCTCTGAAGACAATGTATCTAAATATTGACACAAATATATTTATGAACGCTCCCACAACACCATAACTTAAAAAAATGCGCTGAGCTCTTAAGTAGCTCTAAAAGTAGCAAAACATTTAAGCTACTAATTTATCTAACTTGTAGCTAATGGGGATGCAAAAGTTGCTAGATCTAGTTAAAAAGTTAAGTGCTAAGTTAAGTTGACATCACTGGATGCAACAGAGCAGTCAAGAGCAGTGCTGTGCCGTTCCATAAAATAAAATTCGCTACCGCTAGATATAGAATAAACGGTATTAATCTTTCTGGAGAAAAATAAGTCGGTGTATTACATTTTACATTTTCATTACATCGCTGTTATGTTTATGGTACGTTTAAAATATATGTTATACTGAAAGTTTATCATAACAAAATTGTATTCTTTAAAATTATGAATAAATTAGCCCAAATTTTGGAAAAAAATTAAGCAAATTTCATATTTCATTCATTATCCAACAAATACTAAAATAAATAATAAAATAATGCGCCGTATGGTGCCGGCTCAGAATACCACCACCCCATCTCCTCCAGTGGGTGTCGTAAAAATCGACTAAGGGATTAACCGGAGGATGGGCAGAAGCGTCCCACGAGTGCATTAACAACTCAACTGCGATCGCCAATCCGTCTGCCAAGCGTAGCGATTATGGCAAAACCCCCCAATGAGCCCACAACACACCCATATCGGTCATTGTGGTGATCTTTGGGGAAGGCCTGTGTCCAGCAGTGGACTTTATTCGGCCGAAATGATGATGTAAAGATTATTTCCACTCCCACTAGTGTTAATCTAAACACCGAACGACGTTGCCTTATACTCACATACGGCTTCTACAATTGTTGTCAATGACAAATTTATGGTCAGCCGAGTCGCATGACCAGGGGTAGTCGACTCTTACTGTCGAATCAGGGACATGCCTACGGGGGCCAAGTTTATGTTGCCAGTAATATGAAACACTAACTTTTTTATGGTCTTGGCAACATTTCAATTAAGAAAAAGAAACTACTTTTCTTTCTGTTGCTATATTTTGAACGTTTACCTTAATTGTAGGTAAAATCGTTTTACTCCATGTACCAACTTTATGTATAAAATATTTAATATAGTAGAAGCGCACATATCGTTTACATATTCTATGGAATAGGTGCAGTACAGGTGATGTGCCTTCACCTATTGACCTCTACTACACCTAAGTATATAAGCATACAAGACCTTTCTGATACCGATTTGTTAATTAACATTTATTAAAATTAACATTAATTTATAAAATGAAGATACAGTACTCTATTAAATAAAAAAATATTTAATTTCACTACTATTTGAACTAAATCCAGGATAAACGAGGAAGGATGAAATTTAGCATGGCAAACTTAATAAAAATGTCTGCTCGCTTTGGTTATTGTCGGTATTAATTTAATTTTTACTATTTGTTGATTTTTTAAGATCGATAGCGTTTTAGTTCCTTGGCATTTTCTTTCTCGGTCTTAATAGCTTTCTGTTAGTAGTGTTGAAATTCGGCTAGTGCAAGCCGTGAACGTGTTAGCATAGAATACATTTACCTCGGGGCACCCCCTATCACCATAATTAATAACTGATAAACTGTTTATTTGAGTATAACACAATGAGAGAACACAAAAGGAAGTGCTTTATGTGTGGTACTTCACCTAATGACGATCCAGCCAACCTTACATCGGTTTCCCAAACCGGGAAGTAAGAACTATCTCCGGTACGTATCTCAGACTTACATTATATGAGGTATAATATAAACAAAAAAACAAAAACATTAAATTGATCTAAACAAACTTTTTATTTAATCAATGTCTACACGTTAGACGTGATGATTTCCTGGTTTGATATTTCCATCTTACCTCCACCTAATAATCATGTTAATTCCGACAATGCTGAGCTTTGTACAAGGCTACAATACCAATACTAATTTGCTTTCTCAATTATTGAGAAGCTTATGATAATATTATCTGAATAGCCGTCTTTCAAATTAGTATAATAACACTTAAATATTGTTTATTTTTAGCTGTGAACTATGGGCGAAATTCTGTTTCCCTCATGGAAAGTGGTTTTCACCTGATTTTCAAATGAAGCTTAATAATGAGCATCAAATGCTGTGCCACACACATTTTAATGAATCCTCTTATGTGAACTTCACTACTAAGAAACTACGTAGGTATGCAACTCCTGGAGAAAATTATGTAAAGTTTAGAATTTATATTGTTTATATGTGGTATATAAATGGATACTGTCTAACTAACAGTTAAATTTGGTTAGATAGTTATGGATGGTTGGTTGTTTTGTTTGAGAGAATATTCCTATCCTGCTGCTATATGTTGTTATTTTAGTTATAATAATAATAACATAAAGCATATTGATTTTTAGCACAATCTCATGCATCATGCACAACATCCCATTAAAACTTCAGGCCCCTTATAGGTCCCATTATGAAAAGTAATGAAGAAAACTATAACCAGTTTTTCAGTTTTTTATCATACCCAAAAGGTGTCAACAAAATTCCAATACTATGATATATATTCATCTGTCATAAGGCTTGATCTCAGTAACTCTAGGCCCTAATTGTGCAAGTATGATTTGCATTTGCCCAGTTTAATTTTAATGTTCTGGTAATAATTAATCATTGTGATTGTTAACTTTTAATTGGCTATCAATGCTATTTTAAAACTTAATTGACTACCCCTTTCCATATTAAAGTCAAATCAATGCAAATCAATGAGTTTACAATAAGTTCTTTTCTTTCAGGTTGTACAACCATTTTCAGATGTCACTGACCAGGCAGGCAGAAATAATCCACAGGTATTATTTTCTTTTTAAAATAGTTACAAGTATTAATGATTAAATAAACCTTAAGTGAAGTTATATCAACATTATATGAGTCACTTTGTCCAATGGGTAAGCTTTATGTTTACATGTAGTAAACACAAGGTGTCACCATCTGAATTGTATACAAGTCTTTTTTACCTAACTTTGCTTGGATTATGGGGTCCATGGTGCCCTGTATAACTGACCTGTATAACATGACCTAACCTGTATCACATGACCTAACCTGTATAACATGACCTAACTTAATAGCTAGTATAAGAATACTACCTTACAATTAGTTTACAGAGAAGTCTACATTTCTGCCCTACATTTTTGTTATGATCGCCAACCCGTCTGCCAAGCGTGGCGATTATGGCAATACCCCCCAATGAGAACACAACACACCGATATCGGTCGTTGTGGTGATCTTTGGGGGAGGCCTGTTTCCAGCAGTGGACTTCATTCGGCCGGAATGATTTTTGTTATGTAATATTGTATCTAAATATGTCTACACTCTAAAACAGAAATCTTTGAGTGTTTCCGCATTTCTTCTCAGAGGCAGTCAGTAGGAAATGATGGGTTAATCCAAATTTATTGACAAGTGAAAGTGTTTCTTGAAACAAACTTGCTAAAATAAAGATCATGTCAACATTGAATTTCTGAATACTAAATAAATATTCTTACAATTTCAGGAGTATTACCTGCGGACGCTGCAGTAACTGCAAACGTTATATCTAACATCGAGAAACTTTTTGTCTGTGTAAATGCTGGCACAGCAGACTTGAAAAAAGGCAAACCACATGCTACAAACCTGAAAATTAAATCACCACATTTATCCTATTTCAGGGAAATTAAAGTTTTTTAAGAAATTACAGTTTGTGGGATGTAGAAGCACTCCTCCTACTCAGGAAGGCTGGGTATGGACTATTATTGGCATAGAATAGCTGTGGACTACCACTACAACTAAACATGCTAATATAAAAAGTTTAGCAACGCGGCAACTTCAGCAAGATCCGCTTGAAAATTTATTTGGTTGCATCAGGGGAAACTGTGGATCCAATTCCAACCCTTCTGTTGGACAATTTGTTGCAGGCTTGAAAACCGCCATTCTTAGCAATTTGTCTTACATTAGTATTGGCAATTGCAAACTGGATGAGAATTAGGCCATATTAGACAACTGCAAAGTATTATTGTCGAATGACCAGACGAGACATCAGACAGGTGAGACATTATGCACTTAAGAAGAGACTGAAGAGGACGCCAGATGAGCAATGCAATTGGATCTGGATGACGATTATATACAACAAGGTACAGTAGATGATGCTGAACTACAAGCATGTGGCTATGTTTGTGGTTTTATTCTTAAATATAATAATATAAAAATCAATGTTGACATGCAAAGAAATGGTTTTTGCAAAAGAAATGGACACCACGCACCTCTTCGTCGATTTCAAGGAATAAAATGAGTTAAAAAGAAGTTTAATGTACGCATCTCGCGACTTTATATTGTGTGTCGAGAACTGTGCTCAAAAAGTAAATGAGATTTTAAAAGAAAAACACCATTCGCCAAAAATTAAAACGTTAATTATAGATACAATAACAAGCGAAATTAGCTTTAATTTTTTAAATAAATGTCAAGAAACCAAGGCCTATACTGTAAAATATATACAGTAAACAGTGTGTTTCACATCTGCATAAAAAGATACTGCTTTTTAAGAAACAGAAAGTTTGCAGAAGCGTCACATTCAGCATTGAAGAAAAATATTGCAATTCTGAAACATGTTTAATTGTAATAATCTGTATAATTATAATAAATCTTTAGATGATTACTTCTGTTTATTATTTATTGACCAACTGGCTGGCTGCAAGAAAATTTATCAGTTTACCGCATTTTGAAACTGATACGATTTCTTGCAGTGCAAAAGCCAACATTTAAGAAGTAATTTTGAAATTGTATGTATGTGGTGTGATTTGAAATTCCCGCTATGAATATTTGCTTGGGTATAACAAGAGATGGCGTACATGTTGTCCCACATTTTTTGTATTAAGTTGACATTCTTCCCCTGGTAAATGTATTCTATGCGCATGACCCTTAACTGCACTCCGCAAGCTCCTGGGGAAAATCTACTTCTTGCATCTTACTACTACTAAATAATGTTCATTCTCTCGCCCCAAACCACAGCACTGCGGGGGTAGAGACAGGGTAAGTAAGGACAGTAATGTCCGTTTGCACGAAACGATTAGTTAGAAACCATTTTTTTTGTCACAGAGATCTGTGCTAGTCTAAGCACAGATTTAGAAAATAAGTGCAATACCTATTAATGTTTTAAAGAAATTACTTAGGATGTGTCAAATTTTAGTGCAAACTAGCAATAATCATTTAAAAACATGCAAAAGTATAAGTGAGTAAAATAATACAAAAATAATAATAATACTAAATTTATTTGCTGTTGTTGATGTTATTTGATGATGATGATAATGATATAGTAATTTTGGTTCCGTTGTTTTATATCCTATAATTCTTTATACAATGATATATTGTGCCACACAGCATAGTAATATAAATAGTTAATGTATATTACAACAGTTTATAAGTTATTTATTGTTATATATATAGAAGACATGTTTGATGCCAATTGCATATATGCATACAGGTAGCGAAAATAAACTATAACATTACGTTAATGGTATTAATATAATTCATTTATTACAACTTCTTCAGTTGAGCGAAGTAGGGTTCTACCTGGAAAAGAACACAATGCATAAATTAGTTATACCTGGTTCAAAAAACAAACTAATGTTATCGGCAGGACGTGTCACAAAGTGTTTCGGTCGTGTAGGTCGCCCTATACGGCCAGGGACAAACTCCCCTTATGCCAGCCAGCACTTGTTATATATTTACAAGTCGCCGGCGCGTAGGTTTTCCAGGTAACAAGGCGGTGAAATGAAACTCAGCAATGTTCAGGATCAAAGGTTCATGACGTCACCGAGCGATGCTTCAATTATTCACTTGCATTTTGCTTGTATTCTTCTTATTCTATTTTTCCTTTTTATCCCATTTTTTATCCTATCCTAATCATTTCGGCGCAGCTGAGCCACCGCGAATCTTTACCGTAAGGAAGGCCGAAAAATCGCGACTATTTTTCATCTCCCGAATCTATGATTTTTATTATGCATCGCTCAGTGTTTACACGAAAATCAATGTTTATTCAAGAGTAAGGTGGTAGTGTTATACATCATTAGAAAGCTTACAAACTGTTCTATCTGTCTATATAATCCCTACTACAGTGGAATTTTTTTATAACTACTATTTGGTCGTTTAAACATAAAATTTCTGCAAATTTTACAAAAAATATTTCTTATTTACACTGTTATTCTTAAACTAATGAATTAATTAGTATAATTTATGTATTATTCAATTAGTTGTAATGTCATCTATCATAATTACACAAGTTTACCATTACAAATGCACAAGAACTAACTTTAAAATAGGTTTCAAAAGTGGTCGTCACAAACGTGTTTACTTTAGTAAATTACAACATAACATAATCACTCGTACGTGGTTTATACATCGTTATACACTGCTTATATTAAATATGTACATTGTTAACATATGTCGCTTATAAATTACAACCTTAAAACATATAGATACGTACGTCGTTAACACATATACATTGGAGGTATTAGAAGAGACATAGGATAGTTTTTATTAAAAAAAATGAAAGATAAAAAAATCTGATACGTATTTAATGGTTTCAATGCGAGCGATGCCGCGGGTAAAAGCTAGTAATAAATATTTTAAAAATGCGCGCCGCAATGATTGACGTTTTATATTTGGCGGCGCGCGGCGTAAATCGGCCCGATTGCATTACACACGGTACTACTTGCAGATTATAAATATCGGCTCTGCAAACATCCATACTGTACACTCTGGCAGAGATACTGCATGCAGGGCCCTGCAGGCAGGGCTTTGAGTAGGCCCCTTTAGCGCGCACGGGTGACTTCTGCTGCCTTGACAAAAAAGTTTCTGTCACTGTCATGACTGTCACGTCACGTAATCAAAGTGGAGTGCGCTCACGGAGGGTACAGTCTCGAATTATATATCTTATTTGAAATCCAAGCGTCATTTATCGATATGGGTTTCGAAGAGACGGTCATTATCTGCGAACTTATGAGACATAAAAGAAAATGTCGTAAAAAAGAATACAGTGTTCACTCGCTTTGGAGTGACAGGTTAATAAGTGGAAAGTTTTACGTGTAAAAGTGGGAAACCTGATTTACAGGATGACAATCCTCGACTTAAAATTAATTTAAAATTCTTTACGAGCAAAGGGTGCCGCCTCTTGTCTCTAACAAGCGCTCAATCAAATCAAGAGTAAAATAGAATAGAACTTTATTGTACACACGACTACATAACAAGCTATGAATTCCAGTATAAGCTGATCCCGCATTGTATAGGCTTTCGGTACGATGAGCGATCAGTCTAAACTGGATATATATAGCTTGATACGTAGCCGTGTGGTATCCGGATTAAGAATATAGCACCACTCCATCTCCTCCCGTGGATGTCGTAAAAGGCGACTAAGGGACTCTAACCCAGAGGGATGGGCAGCAGCGTCCCTTCTGTTGAATAGCATTATTCTGCGCTCACCAACCCGCTTGCCAAACGTGGTGAGTATTGGCAAATTCCCCACAAAATGACGACACAATTGTGGAAATCCACGGGGGAGGCCTTTGTTCAGCAGTGGACGTATAAATGGCTGATGTGATGATGATGATGATGACGTAGCCGTGTGTACACCAAACAATATGAACGAATATTAACAGTAGTTAGCGTGGCACAATAGGCGCTCTTATTGCTAAAAGCGATCTTATACAGACAACCTTTGGATGGATTTAAAAGTAGGGAAATAAAGATATTAAGGACCTCGTCTGCGGTGTACTAAATAATAATACATATAATGAAATCGATATATACAGGTTATCCAGTAAATAGCACGACATACTGCAGGGGGTGAGAGCTTGGGTCAATACCTACCAAAAAAACAATATATGTTCAGCAAAATCTTAGGGATTTACAGTAGTACAAAATTTTCCGAAATATCGAAAAATCTCTACCTTGACACAGATTTTTAAGCATCTACGAGATGCTTATGAAAAATTCCTTTTCTAGTTTTTTTTTTACCTCTAATTATTTGTGAATAGTTACTTTACTCATCGATAAGTCTTTATTCTATTAAAAACTAAAATGTTTTCAAGACATACAATTTTTATTTAAATTTTCACACTACAATTTTCTTATCGCTTAACTTTGACCTACAGTGGTGAAAAAAAAAACCGCAAGATTATGCTGAACATATAGTGTTTTTTTGGTAGGTATTGACCCAAGCTCTCACCCCCTTCAGTATGTCGTGCTATTAACTGGACACCCTGTATATACAAGAAAATACACGTATTGGTGTAAATAAATAGTATAACTACACCAATTTGCATATTAATACGTACATAAAATAAATACTATCGATATATATAATTGCAGCCGTAAAAACGTCCACTGCTGGACTGAAGCCTCCCCAAAATATTGCCACTACGACTGGTATGGGTTTGTGTTGAGTGCTCATTGGGAGGTGTTGCCATAATCGCCACGCTTGGCAGACGGGTTGGCGATCGCAGTTGAGTTATAAAAATATACTCGAAGGATGCTGCTGCCCATCCTCCGGTTAATCCCATAGACGCCTTTTACGACACCCATGGGATGAGACGGGTTGGTGGAATTCTTAGCTAGCACCACACGGCAATATTGCCGGCCACTCGATAGCGATTTATATATATATATATATCCAAAGTATATAAAATATAATATTATACATACTTTCTGATACAATATTTAAGTCAATTAAAGAGATAGAAAATGCACGCGAGCATTTTCTGACTGTATTGGGTAAGGCATTTCAAAGTCGTGTTGCTTGTACTGCAAACGATTTGTTCAAGAAGTAATATCTTCTTGGACAAATAGTTTGCAGTACAATTCACCTCAAATATAAACAATTTCAACAATGATGTAATGAAACAAATGGGTTTTAGGGGTATAATGGCTGCTTGTGCACTACGTCCGGTCCGTAATTACACGGAGGAAGTGGTCCAATCTAAACTCGCACTGAACTGTGGTTAATTACTGAATAATTGATTCTATTAAGGAGGCTGCGGAAAGAGAGCGAACGATCAAAACATTTCTCCAAATCCGCAGCAGACGATCCGGGGGCTGAAGAAAAGAAAGACCACTCCACTTCCCCCGTAGGCCCGTAATCGTGGCTCATAAGCGGACTTGGGGAAATCCGTTGCTCCGTCACAAAACGGGCCCAAGTTGACCGGAGTTTATGTTCCTCGCGTGCCCCTTAAAGACTGATTGAGCATGGAATAAACACCCTTCTTCCTTCCGACAAGACGGAGAGCCAGACCAGCACTGCCGGGGTCGCTGACGACTGCGAGAACTCTCTTGACCCCGGTGCTATGTGCAAAGAGAAACACCATGAGGTTTTAGCCAGTAAAAATCCAGCACGCTCCTCTGCCCTCATCATCATTTCAGCCAAATTACATTCACTACTGAACAAAAGCCTCCCCCATAGATTAACACAATTGTGTCATCATTTGGGGCGGAATTTGCCGATACTCACCACGTTTGGTGAGCGCAGAAATGCTACTGTTCAGCAAAAGGGACGCTGCTGCCCATCCCTCTGGTTAAGAATCTCTTAGTCGACTTTTACGACATCTACGGGAGGAGATGAAGTGGTGCTATATTCTAAATCCGGACACCACACGCTCCTGTGCTCTCATCATTTCGGCCGAATGAAGTCCACTGCTGGACACAGGCCTCCCCCAAAGATCACCACAACCACCGATATGGATGTGTTGTGGGCTCATTGGGGGGTTTTGCCATAATCGCCACGCTTGGCAGGCGGGTTGGCGATCGCAGTTGAGTTGTTAATGTACTCGAAGGACGCTGCTGCCCATCCTCCGGCTAATCCCTTAGTCGACTTTTACGACACCCATGGGAGGAGATGGGGTGGTGGCATTCTGAGCCGGCACCACACGGCACTGAACCGGCACCACACGGCATTGAGTATTCTTTACAAATATTTTAAATTTATTAGGGCACAGGTGTGGTTGCGGCTTTGCCGTGTGGTGCCGGCTCAGAATGCCACCACCCCATCTCCTCCCATGGGTGTCGTAAAAGTGAGCAGCAGTGAGCCCACAACACATCCATATCGGTCATTGTGGTGATCTTTGGGGGAGGCCTGTGTCCAGTAGTGGACTTCATTCGGCCGAAATGATTGACTCAATGCAAACAAGCATTGTAAATTAAAGGATTATCTTAGAGATATAAATATAAAGAAAAATATATTTGACGGACGTATAGAATTTGGCGTTAAATTACCTCACTCTCGGCTAGAGGTAAGAAGAAGAACACCGTGGAGTTTTAGCCAGTTTGAGCATACGCCCTTCCCAAGGCGGAGGAAGTCCAAGATGATATCCCCACAATTAAAAAAAATATGGGTCACAAAACTGCATTTTGTTTAAACAACTTTGCAAACGCGAATTCTATGTGATCACCTTCCTAATATTGATCTGTCTCTTCCGTTATGACATGTTCTAGTATAATGTAAGGTATCATGAATTTGATCGCTATTATCCTACATCGTTTGTAGATAACACTTAATTAAGATGACTCATAGTAATTACAGAAAAATTTGATACTCGATGCACCGCTGCGCCCGCGTCGCCCGTCGACCTTGGAACACTGCTCGACACATGCATCGGCGGTATTTCAAGGTTGACGGGTGCAGTGAACGCAGTTACGTCGCGTCGTCTGTAAATTGCTATTTATTAAGCTTCGCATCTACTGGCTTGGCATCGGAGCATACGGATATGCTTAATTTGATTTGCTTTCCGAAAATGGGCGCATCCGGTGCGGATTTACCGATCTAGTGAACGTAGTTCCATAAGAATCAATATAATACGGATACAAATGCTAAAATCACCAACCTGTTTGCAATATGTGGTGATTAATAAAGCAATAGTGCTTCCAGTTAGGAAGGAAGCGCATTGTAGCAGTCTATTACTATTAGGACGCTTTCTAGCTGTTTATGATCTGACATGATAATGATGATCAATGATTTCAATCTTACCTCACTGCTTCGTGTTCATAGCCTTGATATAGTAGTACACTATAACTCCTAAGAAAATAGCAACTCCTAGCATATTAGCTGCCACTGCGTTTGTGATCATGACGACTGGATAATTCTAGAAAATATTTTAACGAATGTTAATACCAGATTTTATTTTTTAATGTTCGCCCGGAAATTCATCATGAACGTCCTCCGGCCCCGAGAAAGGGTGCCGGCTACGAATAGCACCAACCCATCTCATCTTGTGGGTGTCGTAAAAGGCGACTATGAAATGAGCTGGAGTATGAGCAGCAGCGTCCTTCGAGTACATTAACAACTCTACTGCGATCGCCAACCCCTTTGCCAATCGTGGCGGTTATGGCAAAAACCCCCCTATAAGTACCCAACTGACCGGCCGTGGTGGCGATCTTTGCGGGAGGCCTGTGACAGTGGACTTTATTCGAAATGACGAAATGATGATGTAATAATTATTACATGTATTATGTAACTTTTGATTACAATATGGATCACCCGTTTCGGTGCTGAAGATGGCCGCTCCAGTGGTTTTAGTTGGTACGAGTCCGGCATGCCCATTCGTCCTTCTCCGGGGCGGAGGAAGTTCATGATGTACCTATTTCCTCCGGATCGATAAAAAAAAGAAGTTCAATCGTCAATTAGCTTCGACCTCGAAAGGGGTTGTAATGATTGATAGATTCAATTTTAAAAACGTAGCACTACTTTATTTTTATTTTCTATTGGTGCCCAGTGGAAATTCTTCATGAACTTCCTTCACTCCGGGGAAGGGCGAATGGGTATGCCGGACTCCTACAGGCTAAAACCACTGGAGCAGTCATCTTGGGTACCTAAGGGAGGCTCCAGGTCCTCGTATGATCACGCTAGAGCCGCCCATTGGTGCCACTCCTATAGGCACATCTTGGAGAGGGTGACTATAAAGCGGTCATCCCCCGGGGGGATTATAAAGGATCCCCCAAAGCATCCCACGGCAGCGCGTGATCACATGCGTGCTACTGTCTTCTCTTGGGTCGCTCGGTGTGGGCACGCAGATTCAACAGTCCTACGCATCTGCGAACCCAGAGGCGCCTTATAGCAATAGCAGGGGGTTTCAGGCGTATGGGAATTAGGCGCTAGGCCGGTTGTTACCCCGGCGCAGTTCCTCCTTCTTCGAGCGGGATCGGCCCTCTCCCGATCCCGAACGTAGTATTACCTACCATTTTTTTGCATCTATTAATAATTTTCAGTAAACATAAAGTTTACTACTTGAACACAAAAAATATTTTTTTTCAATTTATTACAGCAGCTAGTGTTTTTAGCAGTACCACAAAAATTGTGCTCCCATAAGAACATTATTTAGTTATGTGACAAAAATAAAATGGAAATTACAACGATTTTCTTATAAACGCTATGTGTATAGCCCTGATTGTCCCTTTGAAATAAAGTTTACTAGGTTTTGTAGGAACATATTTAAGTACTTACCTATATAATTATACTTATGTATAAACAAAACTTGTAAATTTAAAAATGTTCTGTGGATCTTAACTAAGTACGTGTGAGGCGGCTGGAGCCTGGAAGTTCATCATCATCACTGCTGAACAAAGGCCTCCCCAATAGATTTCCACAATTGTATCATCATTTGGGGAGAATTTGCCAGTACTCACCACGCTTGGTAGGCGGGCTAATGAGTGCAGTATGGCTACTGTTACACAGAAACGCTGGTGCCTATTCGTCTAGTTTGCGTCTCTTAGTCGCCTTTATGACATCCACGGGAGGAGATGGAGTGGTGCTATACCTATTCTTAATCCAGACACCATACGGAGAGCTTGTTCATAAAGAATAAATCATTACATTAAATACTCACAAATATGAAGGTAAATTGGAACATTATTTGAAATCCCAACCAAAACCAGTTAAAAACAATATACAGAGACAGACGCACTTCGTATCAGAGTGCCCTCTAGCTGCAAACTAGTCTGTTACTCGAAGTTTAACAGCGCGATTTACGGCTCTGATCCAGAACCAGTGTTGCTGCTAGGGATGACGCGTATATACCTTACCAACTTTAAATACCAAGTACCTATTTGCTTTTAAGTATTCAGCACAGGTAAGGGCCGAAATACCTGTTATGTACGTTGAAGGTTTTCTAATCTGCACTCGTGCGGTACTGGCGCGCATTGCCGAACGAAATCCGAAGAGGCGTGACCGGACCCGTAGAGAGTCGTGTATGGTTCTGTCATACGAGAAATCGAATTCGCGAATAAAATACTTGGTTATCTGTAGTAGTTTTGGATTTGTACTTACTTCGGGTTAGGCCAATAAATGTTGCTTTATTTTGTAAGTCAGTTCATCAGTTGTGATGAAAAAAAAAATTAAAACTATCTATCAAAAATATGAACTATTTTATGTATAGAATCATGTAACAGGAACTAGTTACGTTTATTAATAGGTTCATATACTATCAGCAAAAAATCTTACACCTGTAAAAAAGTAGCAAAATAAAAAATTAAGATCTCATTTTCAGGTAGTGGAAACCAAAATACTTATTAGTATTTTGGTCCCTGGTCTACAACTACAGTGTACTTAGTATTTGTACGTACTCGTATCTGGAAGCCCCTGGTATTGAAATTAACAAGTATGACTGTATGACCCATGCCTGGTCGCTACTCGCCAGAACGGGTTTATGGAAATCCGTCGACCGGACCTGGAAATTCCGTATTAGTTGATTCGTTCGTGATTCAATTAAAATTCCGTGATCCGTGACAACTGTCTTAAAATTATATGAATTAAAATAAAACTTTTTAACAAAAAAAAATTACGACTTCAAAACCCCTACACGATATAAAAAGATTAAAACCACTTATAAGGAAAAAAAAAACGTTATGAAGTCGGGCGGGGCCAGGTTTAAAATATAACTTCTCGTTGGTCTGCATGAACCATGGTTGTGGCATACCTGGCCTCACCTTCTCCTTTTCGAAGTCGTTAATTACTTCTTTTTATGGTTTAAAAACTACAAATAATTAAAAAGTTGAACAAAACCAAGGACCTATTGCATTTTCACAATTGTTAAATCTATATTATTATATAGTAATAGTATTGTCTTAGGTTTTCGCGATTATTACACATTATAATATCACAATGCGACCACGAACCCTGCAAAGTGTTCGAAACGTCAGGAAAAACAAAAATCAATAATACATGCGATTTAATCCGTTTAAAATTGTTTTATTATAATTATATAGTAATGTCTTATTTTTGACGAAAAGACGTTGCGAAGTTTGCCGAACGAGCCCTGTGTCCCGACAAGACCTATATTTGTCCCGATTAAATTAGTCCGTAATAATAGTGGCCGGGTAATTAAGTAAAATATAGATGCATGGACATCCTCCGCCACCAATACCACCTGAGTCGTCATTTATCTTTATCTTTAGATTTTCGCGATTATTATTTATACACTTTTAAACGGATTCTATCGCGTATATTTTAGATTTTCCTGACGTTTCGAATACTTTGCAGCATTCGTGGTCGCAGGATGACTGTACAGTAAAATATACGCGATAGAATCCGTTTAAAAGTGTTTTATTATAATATATCTATACAAATAAATAAAATTGAAGTGTCTGTTTGTAATGTCAAAATAACATCTTTCTACTAAATGCATATGAAAGTATACACGGTACTTACAACAAAATAACATTTTTAAGTTTTTTTGTCTGTATGTCTGTATGTCTGTATGTCTGTCTGTCCGTCTGTCTGTCAGTATGTTTGTTCCGGCTAATCTCCGAAACGGCTGGACCGATGTTGACGGGACTTTCACTGTCAGATAGCTGATGTTATAAGGAATAAATTAGGCTACTTTTATTTTAGAAAAATAATTTGGGTTCCGCGCAAAAAATATAAAACCCTTGAAATCCACTATACATATTCTATGTCAAGTGTCTATGTCGAAGTACTCTAAATTTCTTTTAAATTAAACGCGGGTGAAACCGGGGGTCCCAGCTAGTTATTATAATAAAGCTGAAGAGTTTGTGTCTTTTGACGTCTGAACGCGTTATCCAACAAGCAGCAGAATGTCATATAAATGGTAGAATAATGTTTTGGATTTAACTTGCACTCATATAATATGGTCTAATCCGACTCGGCTGGGCAGCGTTCGGCAAACTTCGCAACGTCTTTTCGTCAACAATATCACAATGCCTCAAGGCTAGGGTTGCCATCCGTCCTGATATATCGGACTGTCACCGTTATCGAGCCCTGTGTCCCGACAAGACCTATATTTGTCCCGATTAAATTAGTCCGTAATAATAGTGGCCGGGTAATTAATTAAAATATGGATGCATGGACATCCTCCGCCACCAATACCACCTGAGTCGTCATTTTCGGCACCAGGATTTCGAGGAGCCACCTGTTGACCCGTTAGTGCCACATTTTTAGGCGCATCTGGGCGGCGGTAACTTCACGAGGTCGCGAACTTGAAGAGGCCGCGACCCTAGGCATATCTCGGGGTGGATTATAATGGATCCCCCCCGAAGCGTCGCTGTGTTTGTGCAATAATTATCCGAAGACTCGTTGAGCACCTGTCACGAGTATTTCCCAACCTGGCCGACAGCCAGTATAGCTTTCGACTATCGACGCGATTCTTCGCGTCCGCTTGCTGTCGGAGCAGGCGTGTCCTGGCGGGGTGGGGTGGTATTGGCCGTCAGTCTAGACATCGTCAAAGCCTTCAACTCCATGGGGCGTGATTAGGGGGGCACTAGTCCAACTTCCATCGCCCCGGGGAAGGACGAAGGGGTACGCCGGACTACTACCGGCTAAAACCGCTGGAGTGGTCATCTTCGGCACCGAAGGGGGGCTCCAGGTCCTCGTAAGATCACACTAGAGCTGCCACTTAGGCACATCTCGGAGGGGAAGACTGTAAAGTGGTCACCCCCTCTAGCGGAGGGCAGGCGGCTGTAAAAAGACCGCCCCCCCAGGCACTTCTCGGGGAGGATTGTAAAGGATCCCCCTAAGTCTCGCTGTGCGCTGTGCTGCGCACACGGTGCTATATATCATAGGCACATTCGCTACGTGAGCAGGGACAGTAGCGTAAAGCGGGGGGAGATTACGTGCGGGGTTACGCAGGCGTCGGTTCTTGGCCCCTTCTTATGGAACCTCGACTACGATACGGTCTTGCGTGTCGCTGTACCCGCTGGCGTCAGCTTGGTTTCTTATGCTGACGACACTCTTGTGTTGGCCAGCGGGGAGTCCTTCGAGGGAACCATCCGATTTGCCGAGCAAGCGGTGGCAATTGTCGTGGCCAAAATCCACGCTCTGGGTCTGCAGATAGCGCCTCACAAAACTGAGGCGCTATGGTTCCACAAACTGCCGTGGAGCAGAGAACCACCCAGTTGTGGCACCTGTATGGCGCCCCGTAGAGACCCTCACCTTACCAGACAGTTTGTGCGTATCCACGAACTGGGTGGTTCTCTGCTCCACGGCAGTTTGTGGAACCATAGTGCCTCGGTTTTGTGAGGCGCTATCTGCAGACCCAGAGCGTGGATTTTGGCCGAGACAATTGCCACCTCACCTCACCCCGGCTGTCAGGCGTCCAGTGCTGTAGAGCCAAACTTCACGGTTTGCAGCGCAAAGTGGCTATACGGATCGCACGGGATACAGGAGAGTGTCCTACGAGGCGGCAACTCTCCTGGCGTGCTTTCCGCCTTACGACATCCTGGCAGAGACGGATGTGTGGGTAGACCCACGACCCACAATCAGGCACGCTCTCTACGCCAGAGCGGGGAAAGCGTGCCTCCAGGGGCGTACGACAGGCTAAGGCAGCTGGCTCGACGGCACGCGTCTGAATCGTGGCGAAATCACCTACGGTTGCACTTCGTGACCAAGCGCGTCGTTACGACCATCCTGCCACTCTTCGCAGCCTGGCTCAGAAGGAGTGAGCGCTTCACCTACCGCCTGACGCAGGTGTTCACTGGTCACGGTTGTTTCGCCGCGTACCTGCACCGGTTAAGACGCGAGGTCACGACACAGTGCCACCATTGTGGAAGTGACCAGGATACCGCACAGCACACGCTCGAGGAGTGCCCTACGTGGATTGCCAAGCAGCGGATCCTGATCGATCAGCTCGGGCAAGATCTTTCTCTGCCAGCAGTAGTGTCGGCAATGTTTGCAGAGCATGCAAATTGGAGTGCAGTGGTCTCCTTCTGTGGGAGCGTCATGCTCCAGAAGGAGACTGCAGAGCGGGATTGGGAGACGGCTGATCCCGCATGGAGAAGGACGAGACGGCGCTGAGGTAACAACCACTCCGGCGCCCAGTTCCAACCCGCCTGAGCCCCCTGCTGTCAGTTCATGGTGGGCCAGTTATTTTGGCAAGTGTTTTACGCAAAGGTTAGTTATTAGAAGATGTAATTAATTGCATAGTTTAAATAAGATATGTATATACTAATCGAACACAATGATTTTATGACGTTAATATTATTGTTTCTTGCAACAATAGAACTAAAATTAAGGGTGACTTTGTTTTTGTTATGCTGCATGGGGACTTGACGAGCACGTCGTTCGCCTAGTGGTAAGTGTAATGCCTGCCCATTACAATTGTAATGCTACCTGGGACTAGCCCTGCGTGGCACCTCACGGCACTCGTCACAGTCCTCACCTCGAAAAATGATTTATCTAGTCTCTTATGTCTAGTAATTTCACTAACTACAGTGCCCTTTAAGCCGGAGCTCAGTAATGACTAAAGTTTAAACACTACTGCTTGGCAGGGTAAACTAGAATTAGAACTAAGAAATAATAAATGGCCAACGTTTATTTATTTATTAATTACTGGAAAATTTACAGCTAAAAATACAGGTGTAACAATAATAATAAGGAAACAGAAAGCCAATTACAGATTTTCACATATAGCAGTTGCATAGATAACTGTTGGTGTTTACACAGGTTACAACAAATTGACTATATAAAAATAAAATATAAACATTTATATGATAAGGATCATGGTTATGATCTATACGCATAAGTATTAATTAATATTCACTATATTTGTTAAACATATTTGATAATTATTTATGAGACATTAATGAGAATGACAGTTTGAAAATTTGTGTTACCGTTTTCACGAGAAAAAATCAAGGGTCAAGCACCGTTTTGCTGATGTTATACTGGTTGTAAACGGATCTAATCTAGTTCATAATTTTTGCATATTTTATTGAAATTTTTACTTATATTTTTATTTCTAAATAACAGTGTTAGAAACTATGATGAAACTCTATTTCGTGTCAGTGTTGCCATAAGTTGCCATTGTATCATTTAGCGTAGAATACATTCATTCAGGCAGGCAACTCTAATCTTATGTCAAAGTTGTCAAAATTTTACGTTTTCAATTTGTTTTCAGCGACTTTGTTATAATGTTAATTTAATAAATATATTCAATTAAAGCATTTTTGAGGAGAAAGTTCCTGTCTCCCACCAGGCCTATTATTCTTAGCATAAGAATGTATTTCTCCTCAATAAGTTCCCGGTTATTGCTATACGATACAAACAGTTGGGATTTGAAAAAAAGTTACTGGTGTTATGAAGGTATTTTGCGGGATATATCGTGGAGCGATGATAGTAAATATCTATTGCAGGTACGTTCATTATTTTATCATATCATCATCACGAATGCAATAGCTGCATACAGTAATAGGTTATTGTAACCCATTTATTATTATGTATTCTTCTATAGGCCTAGTTAGGTCAATCGTAATAGCTGGGAGTGCCAACTATTGCATTGTCCGCAAGCATACTATAGTTGTTTTTATAGTATATGAGCAGATAAAGCAATGCCATTGTTCATGTTAAAATATTTTGTTTACTTATAAGTAAGGATATAAAATAGGTTATGATAACTAAATACCATGTCAGTGTAGTGTCCGGACTTAGAATATAGCGCCACTCCAACTCCCGTGGACTCTAAACCAGAGGTATGGGCAGCAGCATACCTTCTGTGGAACAGTAGCCAAATTGTGCTCACTAACGCGCTTGCCAAGCGTGGTGAGCAGTATTGGCTAATACCACCCAAAATTACGACACGATTGTGGAAATCTATGGAGGAGGCCTATGTCCAGCAGTGTACGTATATATATGCTGGCTGGTATGATGATGGCGATGAACTAAAACCATTACCAGGTTTTTTTACTTAAATGATAGCGTCTGGGATGCTTATCATCCTATGCAATTCGAATGAACATGATAATTTCACACTGCTCCCATATGTTACACACACACATCAGCCCTTAAATGTCCACTGCTGAACATTGGCCTCCATATGATCAGTACAATTAGCGGTCATAGTGGATATTACTATAGTTATCACACTGGGCAGATGGATTATTCCTTTGTATAAAACTTGGTGATATAAGTGTTACGCCTGTCTATAACAATTGTAATGCTACTCTGAAATAGTCCTGCATGGCACCACAATGCACCTGTCACCTTAAGACGTTCATTATTTAGTATCTCATCATATCCACTGCTGAACAAAGGATATCCCACATAGATTTCCACAACTGTATCATCATTTTGTGTGGAATTCGCTGATACTCACCATGTTAGGCAGGTGGGTTGGTGAGGGCAGTATGGCTACCGTTTCACAGAAGGAGCACTGCTGCCCATCCCTCTCGTTTAGATTCTTCGTTGTCTTATCCATGGGATGAGATGGAGTGGTGCTATATTCTTAATCCGGACACCACATGGACTCATTATTTAGTATCTGATGCCCAGTAATTTCACTAGCTACAGTGCCATTTAAACTGGAGCATAGTAATGTTTAAAGTTTATTTTTATTTTTTTGCATTATATGTGAGTAAGTCCTGGTATAGTGTGATGTGTGCCATGTGCGTTGTTACTGCGGCTTGCGTGTCACACATCATATTGTATTGTGAATGATCCCATGAGGCTGGAATAGTCACCTAGAGTGTACTGAAGCCTCATAAATTAGATATAAAAAATGAAACTGTCCCAGTGGAAATTCTTATCATCCTCCGCCCTGGGGAAGGGCGAAGGAGCTTGCCAGACTCCTACCGACTAAAACTACTGGGGCAGTCATCTTCGGCACCTAAGGGGACTCCAGGACCTCGGAAGATCCCACTAGAATGCAATAAAGAGACCTACCACCAGTAAATTACTATGGTAGTATGTTGTTTTTAGCATTTTTACAACACCCATGGGTGGAGAGGGCGGATAATAGACGATATGCTTTTCTAGGAACCAAATGGTCCACATGTAAGCAGAATCTATAAGAGTAAAAACTTAGAATTTCCTACATTAATGTATCCCATTTTTTCAGGTTAATTCAAAAGGTGTAGTTGAAATATTAAGTCCAGCAGATCATGACATCAGAACTTTACAACATATACCATTAAAAGACACCTGGTCAGCCAGTTTCCATCGAGATGGTCACCGTAATGTTGCTATTGGTACTAGAAGTGGCAATGTAATGATATGGGACACTAAAAACAAAAATATTACAAAAACATTTCCTACTCCATCTCAACAGTCTTGCGTAAACATTGTCAGCTATAATGCTAAGAACACGAGTCTAGCTGCATCAATGCAAAATGGTGATACTGTAATCTATGGACTTGTGTCCAACATTCCAGTGCTAACAGTGAAGCTTGCCTGCTCCAAAAGTATCTCTGCAATGAAGTTTCACCATGAATCTCGATCTTTACTTAGTCTTGCAACGGATGAAGGTCATGTTGTGCTTCGGGACATCGCTACTAACAAAGACAAAGCTTTTTTTGAGAATGTCCATGCATCACCTGTCAGTGATATTGCATACTCCCTTATAAACAGAGATGTTATGCTTTCCAGTGGGTATGATAAAATCATGCATGTGTATGACATAAGATTACAGAATGTTGTTTCAACTATAAGGACCTCTTACACATTGACCTCTTTAGCAATAAATCCTGAAAACCAAGTTGCCCTTGGCACTAAAAATGGTCTTGTACTAATATATGATCTCAGAGATCTTACTACTCCATCTAAAGTTATAAAAGGCCATGAAGAGGAAGTTCATAAAGTAGCTTTTCAACCAAACCGAAAAAAGTTGGTATCAGCAGACATTAGTCTTCGTGAAGACACAGATACCAATCTGTCAACACAAAAAATTACTTCACCAATTCGGCATAGGACATCAGATATGTTCTTCATTTCGGATTCTCCACCAAAAAATAATTTAGATATATCTTCTCAAGGAACTGAAACTAAAGCTGATTCTTTCCTTGTTATGATGGGTCTTGATAAATCAAATGATAATGAAGAGGATGGCAATAAATCCTCCGAATTTGAGAGAAAAAGTGACCGACATGAACTGAGGTACCGTCAGTTGGATGCAGAAAAAAATATAAGCAAAATATCTACTCCAATAAATAGCAAGGTTACTGAAAACTTGGGTTTTCCTTCGCCTATAACAACTAACGGTGATCTGGATGATGGCCGAGGCTCAAACATAAATTTTTCGTATGTTAAGCCTTCAAACTGTAACCAAGCGTTGACTTTAGAAACGAAGGCTGTAGAAGAGCTAAAAGATTTCATTAAATTAACTCTTGCAGATGTGGCCGATGATAACAGGAACTATTTCCTCCATATTATGATGGCTCTGACTAAGCAG
The DNA here is from genome assembly GCA_947459985.1 of Diloba caeruleocephala. Taxonomy (NCBI): domain Eukaryota; kingdom Metazoa; phylum Arthropoda; class Insecta; order Lepidoptera; family Noctuidae; genus Diloba; species Diloba caeruleocephala. The sequence continues at coordinate 2,944,914 of OX381621.1, read as the reverse complement.
AAGTTGTATTTAGAGAAACAACTCTCTAGCATGAGTGAGCAATTACAGAGTATGGTGCGCAGTCAAAATGCTTTAGTTGAAACAAATAGAAAACTAGCCATGGAAATTGATCAGCTAAAAGCTAGACAGAGTTATTTCTAATTTGATCTGATTGTGTATCTTCACTGCAAAATAATATATTATGTGCGACTAAGTGTTGCTAGCAGAATTATGGACTTTGTTTAAAAGCAGATTGTTTAGATTTATATCATGGTGGCCCAAATAGATATCATTCCAATATATCAAATATCTGTTGGCAACACTGATGTGAAAGGTTGCACAAATTTCATGCTACATGCGCCAGTTTCATGGCTTGAAACAAAAAAAATAAACTGGCAATGGAAGATTTGGTGCACTATCTACTGATCATTTACAAACTTCGATAATACCTATCTAACTTTAAACCGATTCTCTAGATCCTAATACTAAACTATACTCTGTGTTAGCTAAAAACATATAGAATATCAAAATAACTTAAAATAAAAAAACAGCATCAAAATTATTGTGAACATGAAATTTATCAAAAATTAAATTAAGATTAAGAATTTAATTATTTGTTGTTGTGACTGAAGTAAAAAGAGATTAAGCATTCCTAAAAATAGTGATAGTGCCAAATCATATTTTGTATAATTATAATGAATTTGCTAGTTTAAAAAGTGCATAAACATTTTATAAGCTAATCTATCTGTGCCATTGGATAAAATGTTATGTTTTGCCAGATATTTACCAGTATTTTATTAGTGGACAATAAATATCAATTTACATTTTAGTGTAGTCAAACCCGAATGATGTGAGGGGGTGCATTTCGTTGTTGTTTGTTAATAGTTACATATTAAGTAGATGTGGATTCAATAAACCATTTTCTAACACTGTCTTTTAGTCTGCTGTTTGCCATCTCTACCTACATATTACATACAGATTACCGTAATAATCTGTACTGAGCTTGGTTTGTCTGAACGGATGCGTTGACCCACGATAGAATAGCGTCAGATTTAAATGCCTGTGTATATCCGGATGACCTTGTAGGCCTCATCTGTACATATTACGTTTCATCTAAATTGCTAAAACTGCATTGGAACTGCTAAAAGCTGCACAGGTGTGCGCTGTAAACTTGTCTAAGATAGATTAAACTTATCTGTTCAATGTACTTTTCAAGATACTACATTGAATGCAATTCCGTAATTTTTATTTGGCTCTATAACATTGATACTTTTGCCGAAACAACTAAAGCAGTCACATAGGTACACGAACTGTTGTTTGTTGGCTCTCCATAGTCGCTAGATATGCCTTTTATGACCCCCTGAGGCAGGGAATAGTGGGGCTAAATCGTTCTTTACATTGTGGTTACCTCAGCAAGGCGCATATTTAATTTGTCATTTCCACAGAACAATATTTGCCGTGTGGTGCCGGAATACCACCACCCCATCACCTCCCATGGGTGTCGTAAAAGTCGACTTTAGCCGGAGGATGGGCAGCAGCATCCTTCGAGTACATTAACAACTCAACTGCGATCGCCTACCCGTCTGCCAAGCGTGGCGATTATGGCAAAACCCCCCAATGAGCCCAAATCACACGGTCGTTGTGGTGATCTTTAGGGGAGGCCTGTGTCCAGCAGTGGACTTCATTCGGCCGAAATGATGATGATGACAGAACAATATAATCCATTGGGAACTTGTTTGGTCAATAGTCAAAAAATTCATTTCCCACTCGAGGATATTTCTATACCTACCTAGATGTAACCTGGAACATTACATTGCGATATAAAATCGTATGGTACCTAGTTGTCTGGTTTCGTACCACTCATCCAAAATAATAACGATTTAGTTGCAAAATAATTTAAAATGCTTTGCCAAGTGTAGAGTCTGGGCTCGTCACCACATCCCAAGTTAGATATTTTCCAATTACGTCACCGTTCTGTTTAGCGATTATTATGCTCTATGTCTGTGTACATTTACGTGATTTATTCGTATTCAAAGGTTTCATATTGTACTACGACAAGGTTGAGATCTAAAACGCCGCGGCTGCGGTCTCGTGCCACGCTACACCGTTCCGCGGTCTTTTTAATGACGCCTTTCCTTAACTTATAATAATAGGGGTCCAAAATGTTGTTTCATCAATTGGTCGTGGGTGTAGTTGGGT